>CM060943.1:937933380-940433380 GCA_030765085.1 Allium cepa | reverse complement strand
TGAAATCTACAGATTAATTTCCCTTAATCATCTTTCTGTTTTATTGTTGAGTGATATTTAATTTTTTTTCTTTTCTCTTTCAGGCATGCTAAGTTTTTTTTCCTAAACGAAGAGGAAAAAATGTCTTACATATATATATAGAAGAAGATAGATGTACATGGGAGGTAGGTGTTATCTAGTATGGGCTAATTTCTTTTAGTCAGATTTATTTCATTGACTACAGATTTTTATAAAACGAAATGAAGTGATTTTAACATATTTTCGGCTGAGATGATTTCCCTTTGTGCTTGAGAAGAAAGCATTTAATGCTTGTGTCCCTATTTTTGTTTACATATAATCCATTTGATTTGTACCTTAATATGTATATAAACACTTGCAGGTAAACAAATTTGTTTTCCTTCTAAGTCTACATTCTTATGTTATTCAAATTATTTTGTATGTAGATTTTTTTTGTTTTTTCCTTATCTTCTTGCTTGCCATTGTGTTTTATTATTTGCAACACAAATATTTACTTTTTTTCATCTATCTTCTTCGATGCATACGTAACTCAGATACAAATATACATGTACTTCACATGTTTACTTAAATATTTATGTTTTATTTTTCTACAAAAATAATCTTATGTATATATGTTAACCTACATATTTAATATTAAAATAATTCTTAGTTTTATTTCTATTCGTATTTTGACTATCAAACATTCAATTTATAACATATATTTTATTTTACACTTTACACTTATATTCAATATTGATAGGATAAATTTTTATTGTATGCTTTTTATAACTTCATAAAGGAAATGGATTAAAACACAATTTATAGATTAAATAGTTAATCATACATATTATTCTTTCCAAAATATAATCTCTAAATCCAATTTATTTTGAATACATTTGAATTTCCAAATCAAAATTTTTATTTATAATCCAATTCAATTTAAAATATTTATTTTGAGTTTCGAATCCAAATTCAAAAACAAATAAGTATATATATATCTTATAAAATTTGAAAAATTCAAATAAATCTATAATTTAACCAAATATTTAATTTACTTAAAATTCAAATTCGTCTTTAAACCGGGATCGTTACAGATTCTCCCCTTACGAAATTTCGTCCCTGAAATTTGCCAAGGAGATAACAAAGATAGTTGAAAGATAGAGAAATATTTTTCCAAATCAAACCGGATATCAATTCTGCATTTGGCTCACCAAATCAGAATATCGACAATAGATGTGAGAACAAACTCAATCAACTACGAAACATTTGAGTTATCTGATCTAAGAAGTGTACAGGGGTATTGGTTAGTTCGAAGGGGTAACTGACCATTCGTAGAGTATATCGAAACCCAATGAATAGACAGAAATATATTCGATTACGAACTCAGATTTAAGATTTAACTCATCGACGAATTTGCTGAGAAATTAAACCAAGGGTAGTTCCCATATCGAACAAAACTCGAAATTTTTTATCGTAAACGAGAAGGTTACCTTCCAAAATTTCTTTTCCCTTATCAGCCTTTGAGTTTGAAAGATCATCTTTGATTACATACACCTTTGCCACATGATCTTGCTTCCTTTTGAGGCAATCTTTAACTTCATGACTGGCTTGTGACAGTAATAGCATTTCTTAACTCCCTGACCTGTCTCCACAGGTTGTTCTTTCTTAACTTGTTTTTTTTGGATTCTTGCAGTTGATTGAATAGTGGTCCTTTTCTTGGCAATTGTGACAAGTTATATCTTTCGCCAGGTTTCCCTGACTGTTCTTCTTTTCCTCGCCTTGATATGGTTTCTTGTTCCCGAACTTACTTTTCTTCCAATTTTGATTGCTCGTATTTCCTCCTTCCCTTGGGGTTTCTTGCATATCTAGGGTAGCATACCTATAACCCATATCAATCAATTCAGAAAAAGATTCTTTAACGTGGACTTTCATCCTTTCGTGGAATTTCTTGTTCATTCCACGAATAAACCTTTCATTCTTTTTCAAAGGTGTATTCACTAGTTCCGAACCAAAATGAGACAATTCGCTGAATTTGTTCAAATATTCCTCAAATGATAAACTTTCCTGCTTCAAGTCTATAAATTCCTGGCACATTCGGGAGAAACCAGCAGATGGCATATATTGTTTCTCAAACACTTCCTTAAATCGCTCCCAAGTAAACTCATCTTCTAACTCATCCACGTAACTGTCTCCCACCAAGCTAATGCTTCTTCTTGGAGTTGTCAAGAAGCTACCAATCGCATTTGATCATCTTCTAACTTCAATCCTCTAAAGATTCTTTCACATGACCGAATCCAAGCTTGCGCTTCGATAATGGTTTCTTTGCCTGTGAATGGCTTTCCACCAAGTC
This sequence comes from Allium cepa, assembly GCA_030765085.1. Classification (NCBI taxonomy): domain Eukaryota; kingdom Viridiplantae; phylum Streptophyta; class Magnoliopsida; order Asparagales; family Amaryllidaceae; genus Allium; species Allium cepa. Next base: position 940,431,033 of record CM060943.1, on the reverse strand, counting down.
TAGAAAAGTTTCGACACAAATCCGCCAAATCCGGCAGAGGTTGAGTGTGTATAGCTGCTGTTACAGGGACTTGACCAGATGTAGTGGTATTTCCCCGACCCCTACCTTGTCCTCTTCTTCCGCTCATTCTCACTATCTGTAAATAGTAAGAAAACTTGATTTAGGCATTCGGACAAGACATCTTAGGGATATCTACAGTTTAGATAAATAGACTGAGTAATTCGGGCTTTCGGTTCACGGTTGCACTCATTCTAGGGTATACTTCACCCTATCTCTAATGAGCCATCTAATGTTTTCTACTCCGTAGCTAAAGTTCTTGCTCAACCTCTAGCTTCGGTACCAAATGTGACAGTCTAGGCTTTTCAACCATCGACATCGGCCAATCTCGACTGGTAGGCTTTTCAACCATCCCAGCCCCACCGTGGCTCACAATGGTACCCGAAACTTTCTTTTACGGTCAGCCTTTCGATTGTCACAGCTTACGCCTAACCAACCCCTTAAAGAGGACATGTGGGGGTAAGAGTCTCCTGCTTTCCACCTAATAAAAATCAAAAACCCCTCATCATGTGTCACCTAGACAAGCAAGTCTCGTCCAATAAGTTGCGCTTTTTCACAAAGCCATGCTTCGATCAATAAATGATCAGCAGCACTTCGTATGGCACATTACCAAATTGGGAATGTATCACTGGTAATCATCAACTACATAACCTCTAGGCTCGTACGTATCAGAGAAGGGTGTGAGGCTAAAAGAATAAATTCTCCGCCACCAACAGAAATGTATTTGATAGAAATCAGCTTTACATCTCAATTTGTAACGTCAGACACACATCCATACAAGTCTGTTCCGGGTTCAAACAGAACCTAAGGTGCTTTCGAAGAAGCCCTTGCAATCCGCGTATTCACAATCCCGATCGGACTTCCCATCACTTAAGGAATCTCTATACCTTAGCTACTCAGTGTAGAGATAATCGAATGGTCATCCTATCATTCTCGCAAATACCCGGTCTTCACCACCGGTCTTCAAATGCTATCTATAGCGTCGTATCACTATTCGGAATGGGTTATATGACACAAAGTCCTCTCTCGACTATACCGAATAACGAGCGCAATATTTTAAAAACATATGGATATTGGAATCTCGGTTAAATCACAGCTTTAAGCCCAAAACCTTTTATTCAAATGGTTACAACAAATTACAATTCCAGTCTTTTAAACAAAAATATTCACTTCACAAAGTTCGCCCAGTTTCACCAAGATCCATTCGCGGATTTCAAAACAATTTCCATTTCAATTGGATTAACTTATTCGATCTTTAAATCAAAGACTTAACGTATAGCTTTCAAAAGCCATTTCCAAAGGTTCATTCATGACTTGGAAACCCATTTCAATTCAACCTTGAAATCCCCTTTAATACAAATTGGAAATTCGTTTCTTATACGAAAGCTTTTATCATTTGAAAAAAAACAGTTTTCATTTTCGAAAAAAAATCCGATCTCATTTATACAAGTTCAAATCTTTGGGTTAATTCAAATTCCCAAAAAACAACACTTTAAAAATGGTTTAAAACCCATATAAACTTATATAATTCTTTTTAAATTGTAAATACCAATATAGGATACAATTTCAGATATAGAATTCCAATTTAAATCAAATTATTCAAATTTCAAATCTTTATTAAGTTATTCAAAATAACTTACATTTTTAAAACACCTTTTCAAAGCTTTTCACTTTAAACCCAATCCATTTCCAACCTATTTGAATTTAAAATTCAAATTTAAAACTATTTTAAAAATCTACGACTTAACCGATTTTCACATGCAATCCGTATTTGTGTATGTATAAGTGTGGTCCAGGGATTTTACACAATAGTGCACAACATCATTCATCACAGATATACCAATATTGATAAGCAGTATAACCCATAACGCTTATCTTCATTCACAGTTTCACGTATAAAATAAATTTATCAATCATAAAGATTCATCATTACCATTCGATGTGGGTTTCAGATAACCAACTGGAATCTGAATCCCTGTCGCATCGAAATACAAATTCCGTTTACGGGCCCAAAGATTTTCATATTCATACAGAAACAAATCACAAATATCACAATTCGTCAAAAAGAAATTCACATCACAAGGTATCACAATCATAACAGGGGGATTAATCGGCTCAAGGCACTTCAATAAAAATCAATCATCTAACAATGAGATGAATTAACAGTTATTATAATTGATTAATCACATAATTATTTTCATTAATTATATTTAAATAATGTTTAGTTCTTCCTTAATTTTTAATTAATTAAATCTTAATCACCTTCATTAATTAATTTATCCTTAATTAATTATCTTAATTAATTAACACTTAATTGTAACTAATAAAATCTTAATTACTTTTATTACTTATTTATTTCTTAAACAAATTAAGGATTTATTTATAATTAAAGATCATATGATAAATCATTTAAATTTTATTACTTTAAAAATACTTACTTGAAAACCCTTATAAATCAAAACTTATGTCAAATTCATTTATTTGAAACTTGGGTTAAAATGCTTTCTAAAAATCCATATTTGGTTTTAAAGTTGAAACTCATCTTATATCCAGCCCGAGACCTACTCGAGTACACCTTCGAGTCAAACTACCATCCACTTCGACTTTTTTTTTTTCAAAACTAACCCGAGCTGCCCTACAAATTTAAAAATTTATTTAAGTTTAGAGAAAGACCCGGTGCAACACAACAACACTTCGAGTTAAAGCTCGAGTCCGTAACCCATCTTCCCGAAGACAACTTCGAGATAAAAACCTTCGTTCTTACTGATACACGCCAGAGGTTGTACACATGTACCATCAGTTGCTGGAGCTTCGGCCTCCAAAACCACCGTCGACCAATTCCCTTCGGTCACCCCAAGTCATCCAAACACCCAAAAACTTGAACTAAATACAAAAACAAGATCGAGTCATCTCAACCAAATAAACCCAGCGAAGTATCATCATAAAATTTCCCAACGTCATCACCTCGGGCCATCGGAGATCACACGAATACACATGAACCTTCCATAATGTTTGATGCCTCGTTTGGCACTAGTGCGGTCCATCTCGTTTCAACGACGAGTCGCCAGCAACCCAATTTCCGACCTTATCTAAACCATGCACTTAAACCCTAACTTAGCTATTTCCGGCCACCACGAAGATATGAAAATTCATTGAGCTTTTTTCCCACACTGATCGATCTCCCGGCTAGCTCCAGCTCCGATCACAAGGCAAACAAACTCGTCGATCGCGATAGTTTGCCCAACAACTAAATTTTGTCCATCTCGCGATTCCTCCCTCGATCTCATACTAGAAGACTGGATTTTTATTTTAAAAATCATGATTTGCAAACGTGAATAAGATCATGCATTAAAAACTTAAAATCTAATCAACTGAATTTTAACAAAAATTGAGAATCCACTGTGTTTTGATATTTTCCAGAAAATGCTTGATTTATTCTACTAAAATTTATTTTTAAAATTTAAAGCATGATCATACTTACCAAACTAACTTAGACGTTGAAGCCTATAAAAGATTGTAGGAAGAAAATTTCATTTTGTAATAGGTTTTTGAGAAAAAAACTGGTACTAGAAAACAGGGTGGAAGATCCCGATATATTAACATACACGGAGAGAATAAAACACATATACATACATATACATGCAACCAACTTAACTTCCAGCATGATTCTCAAACATAGATTTTAATTCCAGAATTTCAAAGTTTACTCACATCAAATGGAAGAACAGAAAGCAGAAAACTGCAGATTAATTTCCCTTAATCGCCTTTTTGTTTTATTGTTGAATGATGTTTATTTTTTTCTTTTCTCTTTCAGGCATGCTATGTTTTTTTGTTTTTCCTGAACGAACAGGAAAAATTATATTGCATATATATATATATATGTATGTATGTATGTATGTATGTATGTATGTATGTATGTATGTATGTATGTATGTATAAGAAGATAGTTACAGGGGAGTTAGGTGTTATCTATTATGGGCTTATTTCTTTTAGTCGGATTTATTTCATTGACTAAAGATGTTTATAAACTGAAATGAAGTGATTTTAACATATTTTTGGCTGAGATGATTTCCCTTTGTGCTTAAGAAGAAAGCATTTAATGCTTGTGTCCCTATTTTTGTTTACACGTAATCCATTTGATTTGTACCTTGACATGTATATAAACACTAGCAAGTAAACAAATTTGCTTTCCTTCTAAGTCTAATACTTATGTTATTCAAATTATTTTGTGTGTAGATATTTTTTTGTTTCCTTATCTTCTTGCTTGCCATTGTGTTTTATTATTTGCAATATAAATATTTATTTTGTTTTATCTATCTTCTTGCATGCATACATAACTCAAATACAAATATACGTGTACTACATATGTTTACTTAAATATTTATGTTTTATTTTTCTACAAAAATAATCTTATGTATATGAGTTAACCTATATATTTATTATTAACATAATTCTTAGTTTTATTTCTGTTAACTCCCCACTGCTAGCGACCTAACTAATGAAGCAACCTAGAAGTAGTCGCGACATAAGGAAGCCACGACCTAAAAAATAGCGGCGACCTAAAGGTTATAACGACCTAAGAAGACTCCGCGACCTAAAAATGGCTCGACCTAAAAAGGAGAACGACCTAAATATGTTTCGCGACCTAAAGGAGGCCGCGACCTAAGAAGCTCCGCGACCTAACAGAAAGTTACGACCTAAGAGGACTCGACGACCTAATAGCCTCAACGACCTAATAACATAATTGTCTTAGCGACCTTACGACCTAAAGGTGGAACGACCTAATGTTCAACACGACCTAAAGATATGTACCAATCTAAAGTATGGAGCGACTTAAAAAGGATAACGACTTAACGACCTATAGTAGGTCGCTTGCGACCTAAGCAGATGAAATAAAATCCCTATGCCGCTTCACTTATACCCTGATCTGTTAAGTCGACCATGACCTACTGCTTACTAGCTCGTTGCAGAGTTAAGTGCAATGCTATTCAACCATCTTCAGGAAAAAGCTTGCGACCTACGACCTATGATAGGTCGCTCACGACCTAGGACTTGTGCAAACCAGCATGCGTGTTCTTGTGAAAGAGAAGCCAGTGCATCTTAGGTCAGTCACGACCTACGACCTAACTTAGGTCGGTCACGACCTACGACCTAACTCCGAAAAATGCCTATAAATATGACCCTAGTTCCAACTAGAAGGGGACTTTGGCTCATTCATTTTCAAGCGCCGTTACTCTGCTGCATTCTGAATTACTTCAACATCTTCAAGGAACTTCATGAAGAAATCAAACATTTCAAACATGTGTTCAAAGATTTGGATCAACATTGAAGTTTTGGCTACTTGTTCTAAGTTACTTGAAACTCAGAGTGTGTTGTAATCAAAGTGTAACTGCATTGACTTGTAATCAAATCGTCAATAAAGATATTCAAAGTGGACGTAGGCTATCTCTTAAGCCGAACCACTATAAAATTGCTGCTGTTTACTGTTTTTTCACTACTATCTGCTTATAATCTGTTCCCGAGCTATCGGGTGGTGCTTTCACGATCTCACTTCATATGCTGGGGTGTTAGCGTTTAAATTTTAGCGTTAACATTTTTGGTGCTTACACTGAGAATTGAACTCAGGAGAGTTATCATCATTGCTTCACAGAGGTTTGTAGAGAGAATTTCCTTGAAAACCAGAAGTCTATCCGAGATTATGGCTCCTGGAAGGAAAAGTAGATCTGTCAGATCTGGGAATATTCAAGAGGGAACCTCCGCTTCCCCTATATCGAATCAAGCCACTCCAGCTGTCGGAGTTACAAAGGCAGAGCTGGATGCTGCAATCTTAGGGCTGAACCAACAGATAAATGCCCAAAATGCACAATTCGAGGCTCAGAATGCCCAGAATGCCCTAATTCTGAATAGGTTGAACGATTTGCTTGGGGCAAACCGTCAACCGGCAGATAATGAAAGGAATTTTGCTGGCAACATTCGTGATGCTGAAGAAAGAAATGCTCCTGAAAGGGCTGCTAGCCCCTTTGAACAAACACTTCCAGAGGTTGGTGGATCTAGAACTCGACATGATGAGGAGTATCTTTCTGGAATGGTCCGACAAATTATGAAAGAGAGTATGCAGAGGGTTGAAGACGAGAAAGAATGGGGTTTCGCCCCATGTAAAATTCCTTTTACTGAGAAAATCTTAAAGGCTGAATTCCCAAGGAAGTTTGTCCCACCAACCATTCCAGCTTACAGGGGGACGAGTGATCCGAATGAATTCTTATACAAGTATGATTGGCACATGACAGGTGCCAGAGCCTCTGATGAAATAAAGTGCCGATATTTTCCTGTGTATCTCGAAGGTGTAGCTCTGCTTTGGTTCACCAAACTTCCAGTCCGATCTATCGATCAGTTTTCTGACTTAACCCGAAAGTTCAAGGAGCAGTTCAGACTATACGCCTCAAAAGCCAAGGATATCATGTCACTGTCAAGTTTGAAGCAGAATCCAGGGGAGACTATCAGATCTTTCTTAAACCGCTTTAATATAGCGCTAGCTGAGGTGGACAATGCAGAACCGCGAATGATATTGACTTATCTGATGAAGGGTATTGACAAGTCGAGCGAGTTTGGGAAATGGCTAAACATGAAGGAACCAAATTCCCTTGAAAAGTTCTATAAAAAAGCAGATGAATTCATACGCTTAGAAAGCCGTCCCGTACCGGTAAAGGCAGTGTTGGAAAAAGCCGAAGATAACACTGTTGTTCCACGCAAGAATGAATCTGTAGGGCAAAAAAGGGAAAATAACAATGGGAAGAAGTAGAGTAATCTGAAGAAGCCCCGATCCTTCAAGCCATCAGAATATACTCCTTTATCAGATACGCCGGAGCGTATCTACGTTGCCACTAAAGATTCTATTGACTTTCCTAAACCTCCTCCTCTAAGGACCGGGAAAAAGGCTATACAGAGTGGGATGTTCTGCGGCTTCCATAATCAACCCGGTCACGAAACCGATGAATGCCGACAGTTGAAAAATCTTATTGAAGAGTTGCTAAGGGAAAACAAACTGCAGCAATTTGTGAAAAAGAATAGCAACAATCCTGCTTCATCTAGTCAGGGGCAACAGGCTCCTACTCATCAGCCTAGGACGATTGAGAAGGCTTCAGGGCATGAATCTGGAAGGCCCATTATCAATGTCATTACAGGAGGACCTCACCCAGCGGGCAGAAGCTGGGGTGAGATGGAAAGGTATACCCGAGCTTTAAAGTATGTACCGACCGAGGAAGATGTATTCGTTTTGGAAGGTGCTACGCCCTTGAAGCAACAAAGAACTCTTGATGATGATATTGTATTCAAAGCTAGGGATTCCGCAGGTATTGAAGCTCCTACCTTGGATCCCTTAGTCATCTCGGCTGGTATCGGGCCAGCTATTGTCAGAAGAGTTCTCATTGATTGTGGCGCATCCTGCAATATCCTCTTCAAGAAAACATTCGACCAAATGAAGATCCCTATGGCTGATGTGCAAGCTTCATCGCATAAAATCGCTGGCTTCACTGGGGAGCCAAAACAGCCGGTAGGAACCATTGATTTGTTTGCGGAACTTGGAGAAGGAGAGAGAAAAATGGTCCGCAAGAAAACTTTTGTGATTGTCGACGAATTTTCTGCTTACAATGCTTTCCTTGGTCGTCCAACTCTGGCAGCGTTCAAAGCTGTTCTTGCCCCGTGGTGCCTCACCATTAAATTCCCTACAGACAATGGAGTAGGAGTTATAAAAGGGGATCAAAATGCTGGGCGAGAGTGTTATCTGACAGAGCTACGAGAAACCAGAAAAAGAGAAATGGGAAAGAATGCGGCAGCCCCAGTCCGCATCAAAGAACCAGCCTTGTAGCAATTACAGGGCGGACCCTGCACTAGCGAGCACAGCGGAGCAAGGAAAGAGATGGACCCTAGAAAAGTTAGTGCAGGGGAAAATAGAGTGGTACCAGTGGAAACGACAATACCAATACCTGTTGACCCAAAGGACCCAAACAAGGTGTTGAATGTGGGTTCACAACTTAATGTGTCAATTCAGAATATCTTAATTTCTTTTTTAAAGGCAAATCTGGATGTTTTTGCTTGGACTCATGCCGATATGTGCGGAATATCCCCAGAAGTTGCAGTGCATGCTCTAAATATTGATCCAAAATTTACACCTGTGAAACAAAAGAGGAGAACTCAAGGTCCAGAAAGGTCGGCAGCATTAAAAGAAGAAGTTGATCGACTAATGGAGAATAATTTTATCAAGGAATCTACCTATCCGAATTGGGTTTCAAATCCAGTGCTGGTTAAGAAAGCCAACGGAAAATGGAGAGTATGCATCGATTTTTCAGATCTAAACAAGGCCTGCCCCAAAGACTGCTTCCCATTACCCAGAATCGACCAATTGGTAGACGGAACAGCGGGACACGAATTGTTATCTTTTATGGATGCTTACTCCGGATATAACCAGATCATGATGCATGAGCCGGATCAGGAGGATACGAGCTTTATCACCGACACTGGTCTTTACTGCTACAGAGTTATGCCCTTCGGGTTGAAGAATGCAGGGGCAACATACCAAAGACTTGTTAATGCTATGTTCAAACCGCAACTGGGAAAGACTATGGAAGTCTACGTCGATGACATGTTAGTAAAGTCTAAGAAAGCAGTGGATCACATAGAACACTTAGCAGACATGTTCGCAGTCCTCCGGAAATACAGAATGAAGCTCAATCCTTTAAAATGTTCATTTGGAGTGGAATCCGGCAAGTTTTTAGGCTTCATCGTGAGCGCTAGGGGCATCGAGGCCAGTCCAGCTCAAATTACTGCATTGAAAGAAGTCAAAGCTCTTAGAACAAAGAAGGAATTGCAAAGTCTCAATGGAAAAGTCGCCGCCTTGAGTCGGTTCATTTCCAAAGCCACAGATAAATGCATCCCATTCTTTGACGCCCTAAAGAAAGGAAAGAAAAACTTCAATTGGACTCCCGAATGCCAAAAAGCCTTTGATGAATTGATTCGCCATATGGAAACGCCTCCAATACTTTCTAGGCCTGGCGATGGCAAGGATCTTCTTATATACTTGGCAGTATCATCTCATGCTTTAAGTGCAGCGCTGATACGAGAAGACAAAAGGATTCAACATCCAGTTTACTATATCAGCAAAAGACTCACTGGGGCAGAGATGAATTACTCTAAGTTGGAAAAACTCACCTATTGCCTACTAATTGCATCTAGGAAGTTGAGGCAATATTTTCAAGCTCATCCTATCTGAGTCCTCACTGATCAACCTTTGAAGCAAGTCCTGTTTCGCCCTGAGACTTCGGGTCGTCTTCTAAAGTGGAATATTGAACTCAGTCAGTATGACATCACTTATCATCCCCGAAAAGCAATCAGCGGACAAGCTTTAGCAGATTTCATTGCAGAATTCATAGATAAGGGTAACAGTGAGGAAGAAACAGTCGACGATTCCCCAATCCAATGGAAGTTATATGTCGATGATGCGAGAAACGACTACTGTTTTGGAGCCGGAGTTGTACTTAAGACCCCTGAAGGCCGATCATTATGCTATGCACTAAGATTGGAATTTCCTTCAACAAACAATGAAGCAGAATACAAAGCCCTTATCGCTGGCTTAAGGATTGCTAAAGAATTAAACATCCGAGCGTTACAGATATTCAGCGATTCTCAGCTTATTGTATGCCAAGTCAAAAAGGAATTCCAAGCAAAATGGGGGAATCTGCCCGCCTACTTGTCAAAGGCTTGGGAGCTCCTAGGTGATTTCGATCATTACATGATAAGTCACATTCCTCGAGAAGAAAACATGAAAGCAGATTCTCTCGCAAAGTATTCTAGCACAGGCGAAGCCCAATTTCTGGGATTAACTCCAGTGGAGGTCTTGTCGACTCCTAGCATTGATAAGATGGATATTGATTGGATCATGAACATGTCTCAAGAGCAAGAATCATGGATGACTCCGATAACAGAATATCTGCTCAATGGATCTTTACCAGGGAACTCAATAGAACGACAAAAGCTACTGAGAAAAGCCTATCGATATATAATCCAGGATGGCCGATTGTACAGACGGGGATTCTCAATGCCATTACTTCGATGTGTATCCAGGGAAGAGTCCAAAGCAATCCTAGCGGAGGTACACGGAGGAGAATGTGGTGATCATTCAGGTGGCCAAACATTAGCAAAGAAAATTCTCCGATACAGATATTTTTGGCTAGAAATTAATCGAGATGCAGCAGAGTATTCCCGAAAATGTGACAGATGTCAAAGATTCGCCAAAATTCCTAGAGCTCCTTCCACTGAACTCACACAGATGGTCAGTCCATGGTCGTTTGCAATATGGGGAATAGACCTTGTAGGACCATTACCAACTGCCAAATCTGGAATTAAATATGCCATTGTTGTTGTAGATTATTTTACTAAGTGGGCAGAAGCTGAACCACTGGCTACTATCACCTCAAAGAAGATGATAAGTTTTGTGACTAAAAACATCATTTGCAGATACGGTGTGCCTCAAAAAATAATTACAGACAACGGTACTCAGTTTGAAAGTGAAGAATTCCAAGATTTTTGCAAGCAATTCAAAATCCGGAAAAGCTTTTCAGCAGTGGCTCATCCGCAGGCAAACGGGCAAGTGGAAGCCGTGAACAAAATTATTAAGTCAACCATCAAGAAGCAACTTGAAAGAGCAAAAGGTGGTTGGGTTGATAAGCTACCACTGGCACTATGGGCATACAGAACCACTCACAAAACTGCGACTGGCACACCCCGTTTTCATTGGCATACGGGTCAGAGGCAATGATTCCGGTAGAAATAGAGGTTCCTTCACACAGAAGAATCCATTTCAATCAAGCAGAAAACAAAAAGCTACAGCTTGAAGCGCTAGATCTCCTTGATGAAAAAAGAGATGAGGCTAATCTCAGAATTGCAGCTCATCAGCAAAGAATAGCCAGACATTTCAATTCCAAAGTTCGCCAACGCATCTTTGAGATTGGAGACCTAGTCCTGAAGAGAATTATGACAGCGACAGGTGTGTTTGGGCCAAATTGGGAAGGACCATATGTCATAGGTCAGAAGCTTCTTGACGGCACATTCAAACTCACCACTGTTGAAGGAGATCAAATTCCAAGGGCATGGGACAGCAACCATTTGCGTCCATATTTTACTTGAAAATTTTGTTGAAATATTGTAAAAAGAATTATGAATGTATGATTCTTGGAATTGAAGGCAACTGTAAAACTGATGCAAGTAAATAATGAAAAAATATAAAGTGGATGTAGGCCCAATTTCCTGGCCGAACCACTATAAATCTTGTGTTCCTTATTATTATTACATGTTTGCTTTATTTTCGATATAAAAAGTACATAATGTATTGCTGAAATGTCGATTTAAATTCTTGCAGACAATGGAAGTGAAACTTGCACATAATAAGACCCAGTGATTCTCGCCAAATTTCAAGTCACAAAAGCTCCAAATTCAAATCCTAGATAGGAAGTACTTCAATTGAACAGCCTATGATTTCGACAGAAACGGGCCTTTGCTAATAAATTGAGATCGTTTGAACAAACAAACATCCAATTAAGAAGCTGATGCTCGTTCTCATGAACTTGCCTGGCAATGAAGTACATTTCCTTGGATTAAACAAGTCACTTGTAAAAAAAAAAGGAGGATCACTGAAAAAGCATAAGCAAGTGGACAAGGGAACAACCAAAGCCATTATCGGCAGCACAAATCCTCTTCGGAGGCACAACTCTTCGGAGGATAAAGACCTCTAATGGGTCATACGCCACAAAAAAGAAAGTTTTCTACTCAACAAAAAAGATTGGAGGAGTCATGACCCTCCAACCATGAGAGAGTAACTTCCAGGCGATGAAAACCCTCTTTGAGGCACATTTCACCAGGAGTTGAAGTGTAACAGCCGCTCTTCGGAATTTCACTTCACCAGAGTTGAAATGCAAACAAAATAAAGACCTCTTCGGAGGCACATTTCACCAGGAGTTGAAGTGTAACAGCCGCTCTTCGGAATTTCACTTCACCAGAGTTGAAATGCAAACAAAATAAAGACCTCTTCGGAGGCACATTTCACCAGGAGTTGAAGTGCAACAGCCGCTCTTCGGAATTTCACTTCACCAAAGTTGAAATGCAAAACAAAATAAAGACCTTTCTGGAAGCCCACGTTTCACCGAGATTGAAATAAAACTTCCATGTGTTGAAACATGAAAAATCCCTCCTCAGAGGTACAACCCCCTCCCGGGGACACAATCAAAAAGAAAGACTTCTTCGGAAGCCCACGTTTCACCGAGATTGAAATAAAACCTCCAAGTGTTGAAACGTGAAAAGGCTTTCTTCGAAGGCGCAATTCTTTGGAGGTACACGTTTCACCAAGATATAAATAAAACTTCCAAGTGTTGAAACGTGAAAAATCCCTCCTCAGAAGTACAAATTTCTACCTCAAGAAAAAAATAATAATAAATATATATCCTCATCAAGGGTATACTTTAACTTTCAAAGGAAGAGTGATTTACCTATTCTAGAAAATAACCTTCCTCAAAAAAAAAGAGGAAGAAAGTTAAAGTACTCTTCAGAGGCCTGCTTTACCATGGCAAAATGCGTACTTAAGCAAAAGAAAAAAGTGATTTCTTCGAAGGACAAAGCGTAAAAACTTATATGAAGGAAGTTGTACTCTACGAAAAATTTCTTCAAGAATGAAGTAATTATTCTTCAGAAAATAAGAGTGCGAGTCCCCTCAAAGTATAAAATATTGCAGCAAACTTATGGTATGGGGGCAACATGGTATAGTTACATACAAAATGGTATAGCTACATCGGTAAAGTACGCTCAAACAACATACCACAAGCTCACCGCAATATCATATAAATAAACTTGTGCAAAAATGAATAATAAATGCATTCTCAAATTCAAACAAGAGTCTGTACAAATAAAGGATCATTTTATTCAATTGCAGATACAGGTTTCAAAATAAAAAAAGCAGGGGTCGGTGCCTGCACAACATCCGACCATTACACAAAAAAGGAGTCAAAAAGCCCGAAGTCCGACTCTTCACTTCTTCTTGCCACCTTTGGACCCTTTGCCTGGCCGAATGATTAGTTTTTCAGGTCTATCTATAGGCATAAGGGAAGAAGGAGAGGGAGGTGCAACCGGTGCAACTTCCGGTTCCTCTTCAGTAGTGATGATTTTCTTCCCCCTCCTCTTCGATGTTCCGTGCTTCTTTCTTCTCTTCGAAGAAGACTCACTCCCTGGAGTAACAAGAGCGGACAAAACTACGTCATCAGAGGGAGTCCGCTCTGGAGAGATCTCGCCTCCTTCAAGTCCCTCATCCTTCTGCTCTTGCGAAGCGATAGGGTCATCCAAGCCATGAAGAGCCTCAATCTGTTCCTCTTGTGACCCGGGTTGTGAAGCAGAAGGAGGAGTCACCTGAAGAGACGGAGGAGGGATAACCGGAGGAAGTGAAGTCTGCACAGCACTTGGTGTTTCAACTGCAGAAGAAGAGAAATTAAAAATATTAGTATCTCCCCGAAAGAAGGGAGATATGGGTTCGTCGAGATTCAAGAAGTAATCGAGAAGCTCATCAAACTTTTGAGGAGTAAGCAAGCGATCCACCTGAATCGGACCAATATCAATATTACCTTAAGATGTTTGCTTCGTTAGTTCAATCTCATAATTCTGAGCCCCGATATCCTCCAAAGCCTCATCATCAGTAGGGGTGATTACCCCGGTTCTTGTAGGAGGCAGCGAATGAGCACTGGAACCTGTAATGTCCACTTCGGAAGAAACTAAAGGACGTTCAGAAGTAGTAGGTGGTATTTCTTTCTCAGAACGTTCCCCTTCCGCCATTCCGGCCCGTACCTTGGCGAGTTGCTCTTTTCCCTTGGCAAGAGCGGCGCGGGCATCATCATCGAGATAATGCTCTTCAAGAGCTATCTCAGCGTAGCCAGTACCTTTACCACCTAGCATATCGAGTGCTGCCTCCCAAACTTCAGCTAATGTAATTTCATATTTAGGGCCTAGAAAGGCAAGGCTTCCATGCCCCAAAATGTGGAGCTAATGTCAGCTTTGGTTGCTTGATGGGCCTCTTAGGCCGCGAGTTTACCAGCAACAGCCTCGTCACGCTCCTTTTCGGCCATAGCAAGTCGAGCTTTTAGCATCTCTATCTCCAAGCTTTGAGAGCCGGCCTGTTCTCGCAGCTGTAAAGTTTCAGCGCGATATTCTTCTATGACCTTCTCCTGGTGTGTAAGCTTATCTTGGACTGCCCTTTGACTGGCATGCGCATCTCGTACTTGTTGCTGAAGCATGCTCTCCTTTTGAGAATGGAAAGTAGATGAAGTAGCTAATTCTTCCTTAAGCTTTTCTACTTCCGCTTCCAGCTTTTCATTATAGGAAGCAATACTTCTCATTTCGGCGTCATGCTGTTCGAGAGTCTTCTGCCACTCAGCCTTATCGTTCTCCATTGTGAGCATGACCTCGAGATTCGCTCGGTTAACCCTCTGAAGCTCGTCGACAAGTTTTTGCCAGTTCGACATTCTTTCAATATCGGTCCTGACAGAATCAAGATTTCGCAGCATAGCCGATTTGTCGAGAGGAACCAAGTCGAGATCAAATCGAACCCCTCTCAGGCACCACTGAGGGAATCGACTTTGAAGAGTGGGAGGACCTTGCCCAACTTGGTATGCGTGCCGGTTGATGATTGTTTGAATGTCGGAACGAACGGGGGCAGGAGATTGAGCAGGAACGTTTTGAGAAACTGTCGGCATTGTTTCTTCAGTAAGTTTAGCCCGCTTGCTAGAAGAATCTTCCATGTGTCCTTTACCTCTCTCATCGTGAGTCTTTCTTTTTTGGGTATCATCATCTCTGTGGGGAGGGTCATGTCTTTCTTGTTCTCTTTGGTGACGTTCCTCATATGCTCGTCTCTCGTCTGCTTTCCTGATGGCCCTCTCTTCATCGGATTCACTGTAAGAAGGGAGGTAACGCCTATAATCATACTGGCTACGCCTCCCGTAGTGCTGGAAATCATCATAGTACGAGCCGCTACGCCCCATAGGAGAATCTGGAATAAAAATAATAAGCTTTATAAATCTTTAAAGTACAAGAAGATAAGTGCGTAGAAGTGATGAAAAATCCTAAGTGTCGTGTAACGTGTAAACTACACGCATCGAGTTACAAACCACTCTGTGGAATAGAGGTAGTGATAACTTGAGTAGGAGGAGTTGACATTTGTTGTAGAGAAGATGTCGCCTCGATTACAGAAGAGATAGTTTTGGAAACATCATCTTTGAAAAGTTCTTGAGAAGTCACAATTAAATCACTCAACCCCTCGAAAACATCATCACCATCATGTTTTTTGGGACTTGCTTTCTTGACTCCTTTGTTAGTAGATTTTTCGGAAGATCGTGGAGGTTCTTCCTCTTCGATAACTGGGGCAAGTACAGACTTGTCAGACGGCCCCGCAACATCCTTCGGAATTGAACACTTTACTAGTGAAGTTTCTATAGAGGTTCCTCCCTGCATGTGCTCTTTAGTAGGGACCGGGGCATCAGGAATTTTCATCGGAGATTCGGGAACTTCAGTCGGAACTTCATGAAGTTGAGTAGAACGAGAAGAATGTAAAAGCTCAAATCGATGAAGGAGTTCATCTGTCAATAGAAATTTTGCGCTCCTCTCTTCAGCAGCCACAATGCTTAGCCTTTCAAAGACTGGTTTATGACTGGAATCTCTAGAAGGAGGAGGAAGTGCTGTAAAAATAAGGAATGGAATCAGCATCTAGCAATACGAACCATGAAAAACTTAGAATGGAATTGAAGAAAGAAGGGAAAAAAGATCTCACTTCCTATTCTCCGGTCTGCGTAAAATCCTGCGGGGCAACGAATATAGAAGAATTGATTCAAAAAACCATGTGCACTCTCCGGCAAATCCAAAATTAGTTTACGGTTCCTCGCACCTCTTACAAGTACAATCGAAGGGTGGTCCTTGTTCTTCGCGAAAGTGCACAGGTAACAGATTTCCTCAAAACTCAGAAGACGGTCAAGAGTTCTCCTGAGTAGAACGCACAATCCCATCAAAATGGCATAGCCATTGGGATGCAGTTGGAAAGGAGAAATCGTCAGTCGAAGCAGGATTTGTTGAAGAAATTCATTAAAGGGAGGAATTACTCCACTTAAGCACATTTGACGATTAATGGCAACAAAACCGGAAGGCGGTCTATCAGCAAAATCATTTGGTCCAGGGAGTAAAACTTCTGCCTCGGCAATGCTAAATTGAACGCATAATTGATTAAGCACCCGCTGTTTCAGAAGGGTAGGAGTTCTTTCCGGAGGGTTCTCTAGTGGAATAGCTATCGGAGGAGCCCCTTCGACGTGTTCTATCATCTCTTCTTGTTGAGACATCATTCTATACAAGCAACTGGATGTTCAGATGTGAAGGTGCACGTTACCTAAAAGTGTGAAGTGTTGTGCAAAACTAATAAAAATAACAAGCAAAATAACTGAAATTAAGCTAATTGACAACTGTTTGATTGTGAGATTTCAGGATTTGTTAATTTAAAACTCGAGTGCAGTGTTAATTCAAACAAAATTTTAGCTTTGCTTTAACACTTCATTTGAGTCGGTTGATTCACAGCACTTCGCTCACACGATTTATTCAAGTTGATTATTCTTTATCGACTAATCTGTCATTCGATGTGGGCGGTCAGTGACAGTATATTCGTCCCACTTTTCTGCAAATGTTATGTTTAAACAGGTTGTTAAATTAAAATTTAGAGCAATCTGCAAAGAAATGCAATGAATTTCAAATGATTCAAGTTCAAGCAGTTCAATCAAATCCTCTCAAAATTTTACAAGTCATAGGTCGTCCAGACTGTCCCCTGCAACTTAGCATAGGTCAAGGCTATATTAGGTCGCACCGTGCAAGTTAAAGGAGTTCAAAGCAATGCAGATTTGTTCAAGTCCTAGCTCGGCCACGACCTAAAGCTTATGTCGCAAAAGATAGGTCGTTGATGTGTTAAGTCCCTATGCAGTCATTCAAAGGTGATAAGTTGCTAAGCTGTTAGGTCGTTCGGTTCAAAGTTCATGTGCAAACCATCCAAGTACTAGGTCGGCAGCGACCTAACTTCTGTGCCACAAGAATTCAAGTCTAAGGTCGGCCGCGACCTAAAAGCAATGCCGTAAGAACTTAGGTCATTACAAAGTTAGATCCTAAGAAGTTAGGTCGCATGGTTAGTGTTCAAGCAGACAGCCCTAAGGTCGATCCTCCACTCACACGCTGCCACATCATCTCCTCCATTACTCGTGTAGCTGAGAATCCATTAACCCGTTAACCCATCAGAACCCTCCTCGTCTCTTCCAAATTTGCAAGCCAACTAGTTCGAAACACCATGATTCGCCATCTTCCTCCTACATCGTCACGAATTACCCAAGAATCCAACCCAAATCGTCTCAAATCCACCGTACACCTGATGTATTGCCATATTCACGAGAATCACCACGGTAACTCAATCAAAAGGTTAATCGACTCGTGACTTATGGGAAAACGTAGCATACAGACATGTATTAAGAACGACAAGTGGAATATCTGCAGTTTGATGATAGATGTGGTCGAATGTTGATAGAATTCACTTACGCAATCTTATGATGGAAAAGAATGAAGATTGAGCTGATCGAAATCGCCCTCGAGAAGTTCAAAAGCTTGTTAATGGTAGAATAGATGCTGAAGCAAATGAAGAAGGGAAGGAGCGACCTATGGTATTTATATTCAGGGACAGTGGAACACGAATCGACAGCATGCGACCTAATCCACTCTCTAAGTCGTCTATGACCTAACGGCCCTCCAGAGCACGAGTTAATGAGATCGAAGCACGCGACCTATAACTTGGTCACATACTTCGAGGAGCAAATGTTAACTCCCCACTGCTAACGACCTAACTAATGAAGCAACCTAGAAGTAGTCGCGACCTAAGGAAGCCACGACCTAAAAAATAGCGGCGACCTAAAGGTTATAACGACCTAAGAAGACTCCGCGACCTAAAAATGGCTCGACCTAAAAAGGAGAACGGCCTAAATATGTTTCGCGACTTAAAGGAGGCCGCGACCTAAGAAGCACCGCGACCTAACAGAAAGTTATGACCTAAGAGGACTCGACGACCTAATAGCCTCAACGACCTAATAACATAATTGTCTTAGCGACCTTACGACCTAAAGGTGGAACGACCTAATGTTCAACACGACCTAAAGATATGTACCAATCTAAAGTATGGAGCGACTTAAAAAGGATAACGACTTAACGACCTATAGTAGGTCGCTTGCGACCTAAGCAGATGAAATAAAATCCCTATGCCGTTTCACTTATACCCTGATCTGTTAAGTCGACCATGACCTACTGCTTACTAGCTCGTTCCAGAGTTAAGTGCAATGCTATTAAACCATCTTCAGGAAAAAGCTTGCGACCTACGACCTATGATAGTTCGCTCACGACCTAGGACTTGTGCAAACCAGCATGCGTGTTCTTGTGAAAGAGAAGCCAATGCATCTTAGGTCAGTCACGACCTACGACCTAACTTAGGTCGGTCACGACCTACGACCTAACTCCGAAAAATGCTTATAAATACGACCCTAGTTCCAACTAGAAGGGGACTTTGGCTCATTCATTTTCAAGCGTCGTTACTCTGCTGCATTCTGAATTACTTCAACATCTTCAAGGAACTTCACGAAGAAATCAAACATTTCAAACATGTGTTCAAAGATTTGGATCGACATTGAAGTTTTGGCTACTTGTTCTAAGTTACTTGAAACTCAGAGTGTGTTGTAATCAAAGTGTAACTGCATTGACTTGTAATCAAATCGTCAATAAAGATATTCAAAGTGGACGTAGGCTATCTCTTAAGCCGAACCACTATAAAATTGCTGCTGTTTACTGTTTTTTCACTACTATCTTCTTATAATCTGTTCCCGAGCTATCGGGTGGTGCTTTCACGATCTCACTTCATATGCCGGGGTGTTAGCGTTTAAATTTTAGCGTTAACAATTTCTATTCATAGTTTGACTATCAAACATTCAATTTTTAACATATATCTTATTTTACACTTTACACTTATATTCAATATTGAGAGGATAATTTTTTATTTTATACTTTTTATAACTTCATAAAGAAAATGGATTAAAACACAATTTATACATTTAATAATTAATCATACATATTATTCTTTCCAAAATATAATCTCTAAATCCAATTTATTTTGAACACATTTTAAATTTCCAAATATTTTTTTTATTTATAATCCAATTCAATTTAAAATATTTATTTTAAGTTTCAAATCCAAATTCAAAAAAAATAAGTATATATATATACATCTTATTAAATTTAAAAAATTCAAATAAATCTACAATTTAACCCAAAAATTTGATTTAATTACAAATTCAAATTCGTCTTTAAACCCGGATCGTTACACGAATGCTCTTTATCCAATTTTTCCGTTGCCTATTAACCTTGCCTATTTTATTCATGTTAGCTTATTTTTGTTTACTCATTAACATAGCATGACTACCCCTGTTAATCTCAAATCTCAATCCTCTAATCACTACGTTATATTATTTAATTTAGCTAATTAAATATCCTAAATTGTGTTACTAAAAAATATGGTGTTACAGTCTCCCATCCTTAAAGAATTTCTTCCTTGAAATTATGATAAAGTACACAACAAATAAAACATAAAGGTAAAACATACCATCAAACAAATCAGGATAAGCATCTCTAATCCTGCTTTCAGTCTCCCAAGTACAGTCTCTCTTATCGTCGCTCCACTGGACTTTCACTAGTCTGGCTGTCTTGTTCCTTAGCCTCTTCTCATCTCTCGCAACTATACGAATCAGCTTTCTAATTATAGTTAAGTCTGGTTCTACTACTAAATCATCTAACACATTCAGTGCTATAGTAGACTCTAGATCTCTAATGCACTTTCTTAGATGAGAACATGAAAACCATTATGGAATCTAGCAAAACTATTTAGTAACTCTACTCAATATGTGAGTTTCCTGATCCTCTCTACAATAGGAAATGGTCCTACGAATCTCGATGCTAACTTCCTTGATTTACTGAATCTAATCACAACCTTTATTGGTGATACCTTATCAAACACATGATCTCCAACTGAGAACGCTAACTCTTTCCATCTTCTATCCGTATAACTTTTCTGCCTAAACTAAGCTTCCTTCATCCTAGCTCGAATCAACTCAATCATCTTTGCAGCTTCTCTAACCAAATCTGGACCAAGAACTAACCTATCCTCGGTCTCCAACCTGCAAACTGGATATTTGCATGGCCTTCTATACAAAGCTTCAAGCGGTGCTATTCCTATACTAGTCTCATAACTATTATTATAGGAAAACTCAGCCAAATGTAGGTGATGTTCCCAAGATCCACAAAAAGCTAACACATAAGCTCTCAACAAATCCACCAAGACTTTGTTAACTCTTTCTATTTCCATCGATCTGTGGATGGTAGTTGGTACTCATCTTGAGCTTAGTTCATAAAATTTCCTGTAGAGTCTTCTAAAACTCACTAGTGAATAAGGACTCTCTTTGACTTACTATGCTACAAGGAGTTCTATGAAGTCTAACTATGTTCTTCATGAATAACTTAGCTAAAACAGATGTCATCTTAGTTGACTTAACTAGAATGAAATGAGCACTGTTGGTTAATCTGCCACTATTACCCATATACTTTCATTTCCTCTATTTGACCTTGGCAACCCATCTATGAAATCAATAGAAATAAAATCCCACTTCCACACTGGAATATCCAATGACAGAAGCAACCTACTTGATTTTTAATGTTGGACTTTGCATGATGGCAGTTCAAACACTTCTTTACCTATAAGCCAAAATCTTTCTTCATTCCTTCCCACAGGAATATCTACTTCATGTCCTGACACATCTTAGTTCCTCCAAAATGAATATTGAACTTCCAACGATAGCATTCCTCCAAAACTTCATTTCCTAACGCTTCACACATCCAGAACACACATCCACCTTTCTTTCTCAACCACCCATTCTGGTAGAAATTAAAATCCCATCGCTCTCTGCTCCATCTCTTAACTTCCTCATCCGCTCAACTAACATTGGATCCTCCTCCTATTTAGAAGCAATCCTTTCAATCATAACCGGTCGAACTTATAAACAAGATAATACAGCAGATCCTTCACTACACCTAACTTTAGGTCCCCACTGCATCTGCAAGTCTGTAATGCTTCCAAGTCTTTCCATTATATGATCATTGCCCACACTACATTATGGTGTTTTCTACTATGTGCATCTACAACCTTATTACCTTTCCTCGGTGTGTATTCAATACTGAAGTCATAAGCGGCTAAAAACTCTAACCACCTTTGATGCCTCATGTTTAGCTCCTTCTGAGAGAACAAATACTTCAATGACTTATGATCCATATAAAGCTCAAACCTTTCTCCCAAAAGTTAATGTATCAAGACCTTCAATACAAAAATCACCACAGCTAACTCTAAATCATGGGTTGGGTATCTGACTTCATGCAGTATATGCTGTCGAGGAGCATATGCAATCACTTTACCCCTCTGCATCAACACAGCTCCCAATCGAGTTCAACATGCATCGGTATACATTACCAAATCTTGATTTTCCTAAACAGCTAATAAAGATATATGGGTCAATAAGTGTTTGAAGCTCTATAATGATTCATCACACTTATCGGTCCATACAAGCTTCACATCCTTTCATGTTAGCTTGGTCATCGGCGCTGCTATCCGCGAAGAATCCTTAATAAACCTTCTATACTATCCTGCTAATCTAAGAAAACTCTTTATCTCAGTCACTATTTCAGCCTCTTCCAGTTATTCACCGCTTCAATCCTATTCGAATCTACAGACAACCTTTCTCTAAGACTAGATGACCGTGAAATTTCACTTCCTTCTTCGATAAATGACACTTTGAAAACATCGTTTTTAGATGATTCTGCCTCCGCGTCTCAAGCACAATTCTACGATGAACTTCATGCTCCCTTTCATCCTTAGAGTATACCAAAATATTAATTATGAAAACCAACACGAACCTATCCAAGTGCTCTTAGAAAATTCGGTTCATCAAATCCACAAAGAAATCCAGCACATTAGTTAGTCGAATGGCATCACTAACCATTCGTACGATCCATTCCTGGTTCCAAATGCTGTCAAAGGAACACTATCCTCTGATACTCTAAGCTGACGAAACCAACGGCTAATCCAATTAAGAAAATACCTTGGCTCCGCTCAATTGATCGAACAAATCGTCAATTCTAGGAAAAGGACGTCGATTCATTATCATCTTCTCATTCAACTTATGGTAATCAACACATAACCTTAACGATCTGTCTGGCTACTTAGAAAACATTGCGGCTGCTCCCCAAGGTGAACTACTTGCTCTAATAAAACTCTTGCTTTCCAAATCTACCAACTGCACCTATTCTCCCATCTCTATAGGTGTCATCCTACTTGGTGGTCTACTCACTAGTTTCTCCAGGCACCAAAACTATCGAAAACTCAATGTCTTCTTTCAGTGGTAATCCTAGTACAGGCTCAAAAACATCCAGGATTCTCAAACTACAAATAGGCGATTCAACTCATCTTCCAACTCCATAGCACAGAACAAAGCATTTCCTTCACAACTAGGGCTTTTTATGGTACATATAATTTAATCACTAGAATCAGGGCGTCTAAGTGATATTTTACTTTCATGGAAAATATCCTAGCGTCATGCTTACTCAACCAATTCATACCCAAAATAATTCCGAACCAGACAAAGTCAAACACATGCAAACTTCAAACAAAGGTATGATGACCTAACAAATAAAACTCTAAGTGGTCACGTTTCATTCCAAGAGTCGCATACCCTCCTATCAAATTTTCAACCCTTAAGGAAGTAACTGGGTATGTGGGTTCTAGGTTAATCTTATCTACCAAATGACAAGATATAAAAGAATGTGATGCACCAGTGTCAAACAGAACGCTAACAGATATACCATGAATCTGAAGCATGCCTCCCAACACTCCCTTTCCTTTATCCTGCACTGTTGGTCCTGATGTAGATGGCTCCAATGCAAATACTTTGCCCCTTCCATCCTTAGCAGGCTCTTCACATTATGTCTTATAATGACCAATCTGATCGTAGTTGAATCATCTGGTGTTCTTCTTCCGAATCACTTCCTTCGCCTTTCCAGTACGACATTTATTAGTGATATGCCCCTTCTTGTCGCACTTAAGCAAGCAATCGCAGACTTTCCCTTCTATGTTGTTCCACCTTTCTGAGTACCCTTCTTATGAAAGAACTTTCTTTTCTGTCTCTGTCACATTTGGACCTCCTTTATCTTATTCTTCTCTAGTGAAGCAAGTATATCCTTATGTCTTAAAGCCATCTCAACTACTACATCACATGGATCCCTAATATAAGGAAATGTAGCCCTTGCCAACTCAAGATTCAAGCTCATGATGAACTTCTCATTCCTCTTCAACATGGTATTAATGGTAGCATACCCATACATTGACAAATCCTCAAACCATCTAGCATATTCCAACATTGACATCCCCCATGCCCCATCTCAGCAAACTTTCTAAGCAAAGCAAACTGCGCCGTCACAGACATGAACCTCTCTTGGAACCTTCTAAACTCAGCCCATGCCATCTCCTCTTTATTCACTCTAGCCGTCACACTATTCCACCAGAATAAAGCTGCTCCCTAAAGCTTTCACGAAGCAAGCCTTCTCTTATGCTCATCATTGAGTCCCATGTCCACAAAGATCCTCTCACAATGTAGCAACCAGCTCTCCACCTCAATAGCATATTCAGTTCCAATAAATGGCTTCCCTCCAAGCTTAACATAAACTTTTCTACATATAGTATAATTATTCACCACCGTAGCTTCTTGCTTCACTCCTCCAGCATTTCCTCCAACCAATCCCGCAGCAATTCTATCTTGCATCATGTTCACGAAAAACTGGTACATTGCTTCTATATCTACTCGTGGGGGTCCAACACCAACATTTCCAGCTTGTGCCCGACCTTGGTTCCTTTTAGTATTTGGTCTGGAATTTCCATTTGTGGTGGTGCTTCCTCCAATATTTACTCTTCCACTTCTAACATTAATATTTGTATTCAAGCCTCATGAGATACAGAAGAATAGCATAAGAGAGATAGGAAACAAAAGATATAGCATATGCTTATATATAGCAAATACAAGTACGTTACTGTAGCATTATCCCATACTCCGGTCTACTTTAATTCCTTAGAATTATGTTTTCAAAAATCATTTTTAGGTAAATATTTTGGTAAACCAATGCTCTAATACCAAGTTGTAACATCCCATATCTGAAGGCCGAAAGGTAAGTGTTACAGATGTTGTAGTCATCCATACTATTTACTTTCGGTGACCAAATACACTAATGTTGATGGTACCATAATCTCAGAAGCACAAGAACATGAAACAAAATCACAAATTTCACAAAAAAAACTTTTCTAATTACATTTCGCAAAACTTGTTTCATATTCCATTACATAATCCCATAATCATATCCTAGGCTCAGATGAAATACAATTATTACAAAATACGCCAAGAGCGACATATGAAGATGTCCCCTTGGACGTCCATCGTACTATAAAGACATAGCTATCTTAAATACAACATAGCAGAAACAAACAAAATAAAACAACAACTACTAAATAGTCATCCGTCGGCCACTTTCTCATCTCTAGAAGCTTTATTCACCAACCTATAAAAAACCTACAAACCTCAACCCTCAGCGTACATAAATCAATTTTGAGCACCCGAGAGTTTAAGGGGAAGAACATAAATTTTGAGTTAGACATAATGCCTGGTGTGAATAACACCATACATCTCGGTTATCTAATATTAAGTGAAACCACGCCGCGTAGCAGAATGGGTTTCGCCTCACTAATATCCTTTTAAAATATATCTTTTGCAAACCATAATCGTGCAATCAAAACTAGTTAAAAACTGTAAAGAAACATCATGTAGATTTACATGTGAGGTAATAAATGAACTATCTATTCGAACGAACTATCTATTCGAACACTACAGTTTTGTTTGGCTAACTACTAACCTTTGGCTGACTCGGGCATACAAGAAAATAAAAAAATAATAATCTAACACTTGTTAGATTCTCCACTTCTTGATGGTCTTTCCCTAACTTATCTGTTAGATACTCCTCTTTTGGACAGTCTTTCCCTATCTTATCTCCTTCTTGGTTCATCTTATCCTAATGGTTTTGCGGGCCCACCAATAACCTATCAGTATACAAACATACTTCCCCTTCTGTGTGTAATAGTAATTTTAGTCTTACCTGAGACAAAGTCCTACATTGGAATTTTAGACTAAATTAGCTGAGGCTAATAGCTATTGTATAGGGTGTGACCCTACACTAGTCCCAACTGGTATTCTAATATCAGAGACATTTTATTGATGGTAATCTTCTAAATTTTTCCTTGAGAACCTTTTCATCTCAAAGTGATTAAAAACCTTTAAATCATACTTAAACAAGGAAAATACATATATTCCATGCTTTACTCAAAATGACCTTGCCATGCTATAAATACGTTACACAAATCTTTGTTAATGAAAACATTTAAACCTTGGAAAGAACCCATTTTGGATCCATTGAAAGTACCCCTTCTGAAACCAAGTAAACCCTCCTTTATAACCTAGGCTAGAAGGCCAAAACATTCCTTTTGATACCAGTCATATAAACTTTTCAAAACTATTGAAAATTATTCGTTCGAAGGCATTGTGACCTTAGACACCCTATCTTTAAAAAACTTAACATTACCTTTCGAAAACATTGGAAAAACTTTCCTTTAAAACCTTTCGAAATATTAGGGAACCATCAATTCGGAACCATTAAAACATCAACCAATTCGAAGGCTTTTGGGTTCAATTTATAACATGTGGAAACACCTTTCAAAAGCATTAAAATGATCTCTTCCAAAACCATTTGGGTTCTACCTTCAACAATGCAATAGATTCATAAAACATTTAAGTCGAAAGCGTCTTTCGAAAGCATTTCCTAAGAAAAGAAGTGATAGTGTCAAAACCAACCTTAGAAAGCATTGGAGAAGCGACTTGGGTTTTAAACCGAAGTATACCTTCCGAAAACATTTATTTTGAATGGTAGAAAAGCAGTAACTAGGGATTTCAACCCCTTCTGAAGCAATTAGTTAAAACAAAAGGCGCACCATTTGAAACCATTCCTTGAAAACATTTAACTCAGTCGAAAGCCAACCAAGTCGAAAGCACTTCCTTCGAAAGTAAAGCAGGCGCATTTTCAGTTTAAGACAAAGTCATGCTTCGACCCCTTTGGAACCCATGGTGTCGACCCAGTACCTTCCTCCTTAGTCCAATTGTAACGACCCAGAAATTTTCGAACCCGAAAATTCCAGATAGTTATGAAAAAGAAGAAAGAGATAGAAGAAGAAGAATAGAATCACCAAACATCTCACATTCGCAGCGGATAAAATATAATAATAAATAATAACAGTTTACAAAAGAATACTATATTTGTTGATTACATTTAATATACATCAGAGTTTCACACACATATATATACAGTCATTGAATATACACAATTATCAAGTCTCAGATTAACAATAATATAAATGCAGCGGAAATACCCTATACGCTATTGCCATCCAGCTCGCCTCCTGAGCTCCAGAACGTACCTACCTGAAAATTTGTAACACTCGGTTTGACCCGAGCATTACACCAAAGTAACACCCGGGTCGGGCTGGAAACCAGCGTGAGTAAACCCAACCAACATAGAATACCAAAACAAACAACTTATATAAAACCCGGGGTAACAAATATCAATTTAACAAATTCGCAATTTTCTATAGACAACACTTATTCCACACATCAATTTCTAAATACCAAACTCAGATAAAACAAATCCAATTTGCTTAAATCATTTCATTCCAGCTTTTTGGTTTCACAAATCAATTTACAAAGTCACACTGTGCCATTGTCGTAACTTATTTTCAAAATATGTATTCTATGTGCCAATATCTAGATTAAATAATCCGATTCGTTTAAATCCATTCATCCCAACCTATCAATTTCTCATATCAATTTATAAGAAATTCGAAGTGGTTTCGGGTATCTTCCCAATACCCGATCCCGGCCTCTTCGAGTCTCATGTCATCCTAACCCAAGTTATCCAGATGAAATACACAACATTTCATATCAGTGATATCAACTCATTCATAGCAACCAATACCAATCAATCATCCATAAGCAGAGCTTTATCACATACAAATCAATTCAATTGATTATAATTAAATTTCAATCCTCAATCGCTTAGATTCTCTCATTAATTAATTCCAAATCAATTAATTAATTAATCAACTGAATCTTAATTAACAACCCTGGATTAATTATCTTCCAATTCCATTCAAGTAATTTTCTTTAATTAATTTCATGATATTAATTTTCTTACCAAATCAATGAGTAATCTTTAATTACTTCACAAATTAATTAACTATAATCAATTACTCTAGTTCTTAATTACTTATATTAATTAACTTCTCATAAGTCATTTATTATGAATTAATTAATCCCAATTAATCAAATCTTTAGTTACTTCATTAATTATATAAATTACTGATTTCAAATTATATTCCAATTTATCTTAATCTAAATTAATTACATTAATTAAAAACTATCCATTTAATCATCTTAATTAATCTCTTGTTTAATTACAAAATAATTGTATTTGATTAACTTCATTAAACAATTATTTATCAAACTGTCAAATGATTATTCTGAATTACTTACTCTTAATTAATTAACTTACAACTTAACTTATTAATTAATTCAAACCCTTAATTACTAAAGTAATTAACCCAAATCATTAATTAAATTAATTAATTAATTATTTATTTTAACCACCCTTATATTTCTTTCAAAAATCCAATTTATATATTTCGATAACTCAGAGTACCGAGATATTCAAGCAAACCGCAGCATTCCGCATTCCAATTACCAAAAATATTCATCACAGAATATCAATCTTTCCAGTATACACTATATAGTACTATATAATATAACACATCAATCCAATTCAACCATTCAACGAATCATTTAAATTTAACCATTTAAATTTAATTAAAATCTCAGAAGAGTGGGTTTACTCACCTTGATTTTTGATTTGCAAATCCGATCCAATCTCGACGTGGCTTCACGGTTTCAACCTTGTATAAACATTTTATAATTTATCAATAATTTGATCTAATCTGATCATTTATTTTTAACATTAAATAAATTTTAATTAACTATTTCCAAATAACGGTTCTCGTCATTTTTTATGAAATGAAATCTACTGGGATAATAAAACCCTAAATTTAACTTTACTATTGGATTTTAATAACCAATTTATTTTATCGAAACTACATATATATTTTAAAATAACCTATGCAGATTAAAAATCTATAATAATCTTTATTATCTACCTAAACTAAGTAAATAGGTAAGGATATATTTACTTATACATATTTATACTCTAGATATTAAATTGAAAAACATAATTTAATTATACCTCGCTGCCAAAATCTCTTCGAACCCTGGCCAAAGATATGATCGCAACCCCAAATCATTAGCCAAGCTCGATCCTGTCCCACTGCCGAGCACCACGCAGCGACCCTCGCTCCTGCCTCGCGGCCACAGCCCTTCACCTTCGTTCGACTGCCCATGACACAAACCCTAATCGCGTGACCGCGCACAACACTCAAAGACGTCATCGCACCACCCTCAAAGTGCGACTACCTCGAACGCGACTGCACAGCACCCCCATCCCTGAGCAGCGAAACCCTAGCTTGGCCCTAAACTGCACGACTCGCATCACCGTGTCCAAAACCCACTAGTGTCGCGCCTCTCCTTACCGCTAACATCGCCGTGCTGACCTGCTGCCATGAAATCGCGATTTATTAATGAAGTGGCTTCGGCCGATTTCCCTTTTTTTTTCGATTTCTGATTGAACGGAAAGGAGAAGAGTGGAATCGACTTCAATAGAAAAGGGAGAGAAGGCGGCAATCAATTTATTTTTGTTTGATTTTGGGAACGAACTGATTTGGTCCCCCTTTTTTTTAAAAGGCGTTCGATTTCCCTTCCAAATTAGAGAAGGGACGGGAATAAGGTATAAGGTATAAGGTTGGAGAAGCTTCTTGCGTACGCTTGTTTACTAAAAATATCTCTGACTAATAATGTACTTCAGATTTTACTATATAATTAAATAGTGAAAATATCTCGCGTTGTATAACGCGAAATCCCGAACCGCGAATCAGACATGCCGACAGACATTATAAGGTTTTATCCGCATCCCGAACACAATGGAATGTGTTTCGGAGACTAATTTGATCGTATCTGTGAGTTATGGAAATAAACGATCAATTTAATTAAATTGATTATAATAGTTTCTAAGCGTTTTTAGCTGCCAGGGTCAAAGGACAACTCCAATCGCTAAGAAAATTGAAATCCGACAATAACCAACTATTACGGATCAAATGGAACTGGTTTCGCCTAATTCCGAGACTGTGCCTCGGAAGGCTATTTTTAAATATCGATTTAAACGGTATATTGTTAAAACCGAACAAATTACCTTCAAATTAAATTTCAACCATTCTATTATCTTCAATATCCTTATTATAAATTTTATAAGCCTTCAAATTATTTTAACAGACTTAAAACTGAAGAATTAAATAATTTATCCAATTTCATTTATTATATCTAATAACTGAATTGCTATTAATAATAATATTTGAACTGAAGTTAAAACTTAACTTTTAAACATTTACAAATCAATTTATAATTCCATCTTAAACTGTTAAAAATTCTTCGTCGTCACA
Organism: Allium cepa; assembly: GCA_030765085.1. NCBI lineage: Eukaryota > Viridiplantae > Streptophyta > Magnoliopsida > Asparagales > Amaryllidaceae > Allium > Allium cepa. The sequence goes on along the minus strand of CM060943.1, from coordinate 940,401,050 downwards.
TTCCTCCCCATTAAAAGAATTTCGTCCCCGAAATTACTAGTTAGGAAGAATGGTCCAATACCCATTTACTTTTCCCAAAACCCACAATTCAACAACTTATTAAAGACCCACTATCCTTAACCAACTTCCCAAAACCTTCTATAGTTTTCAAGCAATACCCTTTTGCTCAATTTTTTTTAAATTTCAATTTAAAACCAAATTTTGTATTATCAAATTTTCTCAATTTTTTTTTCTAACTCTTTAAATTTCCGAAATTTTTTGCCAGCTTCTCCTTTGCGCGGCTAGCTCGGTACTACTACAAAAGGCCTCTACGGGCTCCCAAATTCCAAAAAGAAAAGAAAACGCCAAGTGGCTAGATCCAAAACCCAATCCAATTCCATACAGATATTTAAATACATACCTTTTAGTCGGGCAATTCAAATTTATCTTTGGAATCGCAATCAATTCTCCTTTCCCTTTATAATACCTGCATATCTTACTTAGCAACAATATCCAATCATAACCCTTTAAAATCATTTCATATATTTTCTTACAGAAGTTTTCACATCTACTTCTATTCAAATTAATTTTTCCCGTTTTTTCATACGAGTTCAATTTATCTTCAATTTTGAATATTGAATTTTTATCCTTCATTTATAACTAATTCATATTAGTTTCATTTACTAATTTACTTTAATTTCTAATTTGAAATCGTTTTGTCTTTATAAAAATTTTGCTAAAAATTTTCGAAAAAATTTCTATCTCCCAAAATTTCAAGAAATTTTTGGCAAAGTCTCCTTTGTACGGAGGAGCTTTTGCAATTTGACAATAGATATAAATATGTATAAATCGACCCACACGGTCGAAAAAAGCAAACACAGTTCATATTTCTTATTTTTATTCCCTAGGCATACCTTTATTTAGCATTTTAAGCAAGCAACTTATTTATTTGAGCAAATAGCGCAACCAAATCCAGCCAAACAGCCTTCAGGTACCTGTACTTACTCAATTTAAATATGTAAGCACTAAAATCATGTAATTTTAACAACATTTAACATACTTAACTAGCAAACATACAAGTTTCTATAAGCAATGTAGGTTAAACAATCTTTATAAGCCACTTATGGGGTTCCGACTTGTTATCCCATTTTTGGACAAAACTGGAATATCAACAAATTGACAAGGAATGATGGAGATCAGTTGGAATCCAGGCTACGATCGATGTCGCCAAAATTTGGTTGAGCTCCGATTGGGACGAAATTGGTTGGAGATGACGATAAGAATTAGGAGAGGCCATGTTTTAAATTTTAGGTTAATCGGAGTTCGTATGAAGGAGATATGATTGATGTAAGGTAGGAAGAACATACTGTTTGAAACCACCTTCCTCTCACCACCGGACCAAGCTCCACCGGTCCAAGGCCTCACCGAACCAACTCCACTTTCCTTCCTAGCCGAACCAACCACACTTCCATGTACTACCGAATGAGCTCCACCGAACCACTCTCCACCGAACCATGCCACTACCGGTCTAGCTCCATCTCCATGCTCCTACAGGACCAAATCCCATCGAACCAACACTCTTCCCACGCCTACCGAACCAACTCATTCTCCATCCACTGCCGAACCAAGGCAACGCTGGACCAAAGTATTGCCGAACCAACTTTGTCAGGCCAGATTGCATCAGCCCAGGCCCACCAGCAGCTATGTACATCCAGAACCCCTACCCCCAGCCTCACTCTATAAATAGAGGGGTAGGGGTACAACAATGGGAGACAAATTTGAGAGCTCAAGCACGGATAGAACTTTCAAACAACTTTCAGTGACTTGTAATCAAAGCTTTGTACTTGTAATCTGAAGAGAAAAGGAGAATAAGATATAAAGTGGACGTCGGCACGTTCTAACCGAACCACTATAAATCTGTGTGTCTTTTACAGTTTAGTCCCTGCTTTTTATATATTTGCATAAATCACCCAAATCACTAAAAACAACTTAAAATCAACGGAATCATACGACTTGGAGGTGTTTGTCCATTTCTTGTGCAAACATTTTTGGGTTATTTGCTGAGATATGTGATTTGTGTTTGAATATTGCTGAGTTGTATTCATACACTGGTGCTTTCACGGTATTCGGGGTTTGTGGCCAATTTTGGCGCAAACACGACTTAAATTTTAATTGTTTACAACTAATTCGCAAACATCTCCATTCAATTCAAATGGTTTATAACTCAATTTCTTACATCCAAATTATTTTAACCCAAGCAAGGTCATATTCCATCCAATTAATTTCAAAATCAAGTTATTTAACTTCTCTCAACCCAAAGAATTTTAATTTTTTCATTTACGTCAGACAACAATTCATTTTATGCAAATTTGACAATATTCGCTTAATAGAGTATTCATTTAAGTTTATAACTACTTTAAATTAATTTTCAACTCACTTTATATTTAATTCCATTTCATTTCTAATTTATTCACCAACCATTTATTTAGCTCGACACCTTCTATTCTTGTATACTACTAGCCATTCGCAATTTAATTCAATCCAAGGTTTTATTTAATTGGCTTTTACCCTTATCCGAAGCCAAGTTTCCATATATTTTAAACTTAAGTGAATTTACTTTAATTTATTCCAACATCAAACTTAAGTTTACTTCTATTTGATTCTCATTTAATCAATTTCCATCAAATTCAGTTAGCCCATCCATTTTAAATTTTAATTTTAAATTCACCTTCTCAATTTATCAAAATAATATCCAAGCACATACTTAACTCATTTATACTGCAAATTAATATGCCACCGAACTTAAGTTCAGTCTGATAATCCGATTCCAATCACATCTTTGATTTAGTTTTTATTCAATCAGACTTCGTCCATTTATTATTTAACTCAACTAACCCATTTTAAAATTTTAATTTACGTACTTAATTCGTGTTCGAATTTATTTTATTAATACAAGGCCATTCTCAATTTATTTCTATTCACTTGGGTTTCTGTTTGCACTCTAATCATTTCTATTATAATCACTTCCATTTCATATGACATCACTTCTCTTATATCCAATTTACTTGCAAATTTCATTAAATATTATTCAAATCACCCTTGAATTTTATTTGTAATTCAAACCATCACATTTTTCAATCCAACTCTATTTTATTTTTATTATACAACATCTCCTCTTATTTAATTCATTACCAAATCTAAGTCGAATTCTATTTGAAATTCGAATTCATTCCCAAACCCATTATCAACTTACAATCCATTTTATTTAACCGAGATAAATTTTATTAACATACTATTAAATAATTTATTTAGCTGATTAGCTTGATACCACTTTTATTTTAATATTCGATTTTTAATTAGAAAGAATCACTTCATTAAATTTTCCCAAGTTTCAATTTTATTTTATAATTTCAGTTTGGATTTCCCTTGATTTTCCAAAATTTCAACTCTTCTATTTTAAAATTTTAGAAATGCCTTTAAATTCACATACTATTATCAAAATAGCTTTCATAAAACATTTCTTATAACTCGATGTCTCAGTCAGTCCGTCCTTGCTCTCACAGAAATTCAATCATACGTTTATCAGGCATAAGACTGAAGATCTATAAGTACTTAGCAGACTCATCCTCAACATCCAGTGAAAATACTTGAAAAAATAATTTTATTGAAAATATTGAAAGCAGTTTTTGAAAATGGAGGAAATCTCTTTGGTGAGAATGCTTTGGAAATCATCACTCCCATCCATGGTTGCGGTTAACCCGATGGTTACGTTGCCATGCCGACAAAATCCATAGATAACTGTAGGCCTCCACGCCCCTCAATTATGCCATGGAACCCACTACAGATCGCAGTTACAACTGGGGTTACGTAGCTATCATAGCAAAAACCCATATAACTATAGGCATCAGCGCCCTCGAATTTCGCTGCCAAAAGAATGAAACTTCTCCACTCCACTTGACCATAGATCGTAGTCTACCGATATTGCGTTGCCTTCCCGGCAAAATCAAGTGTAGACAGTTGGCACTCATCCTCCATACGATTTCCGCTATGGTCCCCACAGTCGATCGCAGTGACATCGAGTTACACTGTCGTCACAGCATAACCCAAATGCCCCTGTAGGCATCAGCACCCTCGACTTTCGCTACCCAATAATCCTCAAGAACTAGTTTGTCCGGACTACTCATATAATCTACTTTAGAACCCTCCCTTGGGTCTCAAGGCAGCACCACCCGGTGGCACTCCTAAGAAGTTCATTTTAAGGGAGCGCCTTTTTCCTCAGATCCATCATCAAAACACTTTATACATAACATATATTGTATCTTTCAAATCATACACCTATTATGATATCATACAAAGCTCCTTTACACAAAATCGATTATCCTAAAATCGATAATTCTCAAGCTAGGATTTTCAAATTTCAATATTGATTTCACCCAAAAATCAAAAGCCTTTCCAAATCCAAAGGTTCTCAAAACCCTTTCCAAAATCCTCATAAGATCCTTTGTATATATATACAGATATATATAATTTTTAAAACTTTGGATCATTTCAAACTTGTATAAAAATCCTTTTATACTTCAAACATCATCAAAAATCCTTTTCTTCCGGCAATAGATTGAACAAGGGGAGATTTATCTTATATAACAAAGATATATATAACTTTGTTTCTTCAAAATCAAATATTCAAATTTGATTACTCTTTTCAAAATCAACTTCATTCAAATCTGTACAATGTACACATAACATCCGTATGCTATACCAATCTGATCGCTCACTCGATCACACAATTTCACATCCGAACTAGTATCGTTCACCCGACTTCCTAGTGCGGACTCAGATCTGGTTTCTTGATTAGAAACCGTCATTGTCCTTGCATAGCCATAACTATGATAGAGAATATCCAGAACCAATCAACAATCCATATCCTGGTTCGCCGTCGAAAATCGGGCGAAAAATCCCAACTCGGATCGATAAACTGTCTCGAAATTCTGTGCTCGAATCTGGATCAAACCACTTTGCGAATAGAATAATATACGTACATCCTACGTATTTATTTCCATTGATTATCAGCCAAATAAATTTTCTTTCTATTCACATTTCCTTTATTTCCATTCACCTATTTACAATTGCCTTAATTCTCATTGAATTGTCACTTCAAATCTTATCTTCGTTGGGTATTTAAATCAGTAACAGTTTGAACTCCGACCAGTTTAGAAAATAACTTAAAAATTGAAAAATAGATAAGTAATTGAAAAGTAATTATTAGCTTGTAAAATAACTATAAAATAGGTAACTAATTGTAAAATAGTCGAAAAATAGTTGAATAGTTTCAGAAATTCTAAATAATTGCAAAATAGTTGTAAAATAGAAATTAGTTCGTGAAATAGTTGAAAAATAGTAATTAGTTTAGAAAACAATTGAAAAATGGTTAAATAGCTCCAAAAATAATGGTAAAACTAATATAAAATAAGTTAGCTTTAAAAAGAAAGGTTGTATATATTTAATACAATAGAAAAATAAGTTTGTATTAAAATAATTTATTTAAAATAGTCAAGAGTCAAACTGTTCACTACCCTAACAATTCAATGTACACTTCCATTTGATTTTTATCCTGTTCAACTTTAATTAAATTTCAAATTATTCCAATCAATTTGAATTATTATCAATTGAACCCATTTCAGATTCAAATTATTTCAACATAATCCAATCCAATTAATTGAAACCAAATTCAATTTTGAACTAATTCAATTTCAATCTTGAATTAAACTAGCTCGAATTATATAAATTCGAGTTCAATTAACTTTAAACCAAATATTCCAAATTTATAATCAATTTAATTTCTGAGTCCAATTCTCAAAATTCCATTTTAAATTATCATTACTTATGTATTTCAAGGTTCAAATAAGAATTCAATACAATTTTTATTTTAACAACTTAATTTATTACTAAATTTTATCTTCCAATTTGAAACCAGTTCTTAAACAAGTTTATTTTACAATTCAATTATTCAAATTTATTTTATTTATACAATACCATACTCAATTTAAATATTTTTATTAACAATAGGATGTTATCATCCAATTTATTTTAAAACGTCCATCCATTTTCAATTATTTTAAATCTCAAACCCGTTTTGAGATCACACAAATTCCCAATTCAAATCAACCATTTAACTTTCCAAGTTAAATTCTAATTTACTTAATCCAATCAACCTTACTCAATTTGAATTCCCGCTTCAAACTTCAAAATTCTTTCCCTCCTATAAGTTCAAACTTATATCACTTTGGGTTTTTACATCACACTTCAGGGAAAAATCAAAACTCAACCTCTTAGAGTTTATTTCAAATTATCTTTTATATCATGTATATCCGTACATATATACATATTTATTTCTTGGCCCTCCTAGCCATGTCTTAAAATTTTAAACCATATTTGGTTTTAAATTCAAATCAAATTTTCAAACAACCCATTGTTTGCAACAAGTCCCTGTTATCAAAATAATACTTATTTATTATTATTATTTTTATTATTATTTTGAAACAAAATTTTCAAATTCTCGAACCAGATTTATAATTTCATCTTCAATCTATTAGATTTTAATTTGGTTGCATTTCTATTTCTACTCAATTTAATTTCAGGTTCGAGATTCAATTTGGTTGTATTATATTACTTCTTAATTTAATTTCAACAATTTAACAACCAATCGCTTTAATATTTATTAGAATGAAATATTTCTTTATATATTGAAATATACTTTTATATAAAATCATTTAAAACCTTTATATAAGAAAATAACAAGTACGCCCTCATAGATATATATATATATATATATATATATATATATATATATATATATATATATATATATATTCTCAACTCATTCCAGAGTACTACAGACTCTATTAAATGAGTAATCCCCACCAGAGCCAAGGTTCTCGATTAACCTTTCAGCTCTGATACCAACTGTAATGTCCCAGAAATTTTCGAACCTAAAAATTTCAAAAATTTAGGAAAAAGAAGTAAGAGCTAGAAGAAGAAGAACAGAATCACCAAACATCTCACATTCACAGCGGATAAAATATAATAACAAATAATAACAGTTTACAAAAGAATACTATATATGTCGATTACATTTAATATACATCAGAGTTTCACATATATATAGTCACTGAATATACACAATTATCAAGTCACGGATTAACAATAATATAAATACAGCGGAAATACCTTATACGCTATTGCCATCCAGCTCGCCTCCTGAGCTCCAGAACGTACCTACCTGAAAATCTGTAATACTCAGTCTGACCCGAGCATTACACCAAAGTAAAACCCGGGTTAGGCTGGAAACCAACGTGAGTAAACAAAACTAACATGGAATACCAAAACAAACAACTTATATAAAACCCGGGATAACAAATATCAATTTAACAAATTCGCAATTTGCTGTAGACAATACTTATTCCACACATCAATTTCTAAATACCAAACTCAAATAAAATAAATCCAATTTGCTTAAATCATTTCATTCCAGCTTTTTGGTTTCACAAATAAATTTACAAAGTCACACGGTGCCATCGTCGTAACTTATTTTCAAAATAAGTGTTCTATGTGCCAATATCTAGATTAAATAATCCGATTCATTTAAATCCGTTCATTCCAACCTATCAATTTCTCATATCAATTTATAATAAATTCGAAGTGGTTTTGGGTATCTTCCCAATACCCGAACCCGGCCTGTTTGAGTCTCATGTCATCTTAACCCAAGTTATCCAGATGAAATACGCGACATTTCATATCAGAGATATCAACTCATTCGAAGCAACCAATACCAATCAATCATCCATAAGCAGAGCTTAATCACATACAAATCAATTCAGTTGATTCTAATTAAATTTCAATCCTCAATCGCTTAGATTCTCTCATTAATTAATTCCAAATCAATCAATTAATTAATCAACTCTTCCATATTCATTCATCTTAATTAACAACCCTGGATTAATTATCTTCCAATTCCATTCAAGTAATTTTCTTTAATTAATTTCACGATATTAATTTTCTTACCAAATCAATAAGTAATCTTTAATTACTTAACAAATTAATTAACTATAATCAATTACACTAGTTCTTAATTACTTATATTAATTAACTTCTCATAAGTCATTTATTATGAATTAATTAGTCCCAATTAATGAAATCTTTAATTACTTCATTAATTATATAAATTACTGATTTCCAATTATATTTCAATTTATATTAGTCTATATTAATTACATTAATTAAAAACTATCCATTTAATCATCTTAATTAATCTCTTGTTTAATTACACAACAATTGTATTTTGTTAACTTTATTAAACAATTATTTATCAAGCTATCAAATGATTATTCTGAATTACTTACTCTTACTTAATTAACTTACAACTTAACTTATTAATTAATTCAAACCCTTAATTACTAAAGTAGTTAACCCAAATCATTAATTAATTAAATTATTTTTTATTTATTTTAACCACCCTTATATTTCTTTCAAAAATCCAGTTTATATATTTCGATAACACAGACTACTGAAATATTCAAGCAAATCACAGCATTCAGCATTCCAATTACCAAAAATATTCATCACAGATGATGCAGCGGATATGACGGATTGACGACGAAATGAAGATTCCGTGTCAAACTAATCGAAGAACGATTAGATGAATCAATATAAATCGATGGATTAAAAGATACTGAATGCCCAAATTCGTTGATCTCCGAAAGATACCGAATTCTAGCTATCTTCGACACGTTGATCGCGCAGGATGCCATGAGAGAAGATCTACAATTCTTCGAATGTTGATCAATCGCACTTGATACCGTGAATTGGCTTCAACAATCGTTGATTCGAGTGCACTCGAATAACCGACAGTGGAGATAGGAGATCACACTCAACTACCAATTTTAAAGTGTCACAAAGCACACAAACAAAGTTTTATTCAAAAATCGACCAAGTTTTTACAATGACATAACACACCTATTTATAGGCTACAACATGTACAGGAATCACGATCTAACCAAGGTCGTTAACGACCTAAACAACATGATGTACGACCTATACAAAACATTGTACAGACCACAACGACCTAACTCTGAACGACCTGTGACCTATATTACCAATGACATAAGTACAATGCAATACAAGAATACAACACACACAAGTTATTACAACACACATTGCGACATACGACTTATCTTCAGCGACGTAACATATATACAACATGACCGAAGACAGGAGCAGCCTAAGGAATGCTTGCATCAGAAGTTCCAGCGACTTAAAGAGGACTGAGCGACCAAACTTAGGTCGTGGTTCGTCGAATTCTTAACTCGAAAGGTCGGAGCGACCTAACGAATTGTACACCGGCTTCCTTAACTCGTTAGGTCGGCCCACACAGCTTGCATACGCCTTAGGAATTGGTGAGCTAGGTCGCTGGAACGGTCTAAACTCCAAGTTGTTAGGTCGCGAACAACTTAAAGTACTCGAGCGAGTTAAAGCAGCCGAAACATCTGAACGACCTAAGGCACACGATGGATTGCTTAGCTCGCTAACTCGCGAGCGACCTTCACTAGGTCGTGAGCGACCTAAGACTCCTTCCTTTGAACAACTCAAATTCATTGAATTTGTAGATTGCACCGCTTTGTCTTTATGCAGGGCTGCATCATCCTCCCCTGCTCGGGAAAAATTCGTCCTCGAATTTAAAAATTCTTCCCCATTGGATTGTTCATCTCCATAATAAGTTATAAGATGTTTAACATTAAACACGCCAGAAGTGTACACATCTTCTGGCAGCTTCAACTTGTAAGAATTTTAATTGATCCGTTTCACAATTTTTACAGCGCCAATCTTTCGAGCTTTAAGTTTATTGTATGTTCCCACTGGAAAAAGATCCTTCGTTAGTACAGCATATACTAAATCTCCTTCATTAAATTCAACACTTCTTCGCTTCAGATCCGCAGATCGTTTATACTTCACATTCGTCTTCTCCAATCGTTCCTAAACGATTCTATGGCATTCTGTCAACCCATCAACAAAATCAGTAGCCAGCTTAACTGTCCCCTTCGGTTGTGGCACCATCGTTAAATCCAACGGCCCCTTTGGCAAGCTTGAATATACAATCTGAAATGGACTGAAACCCGTAATACGGTTGATAGCATGATTATGAGCAAACTCTGCTTGACATAACTTCACATCCCAGCTCTTTAGATAATCCTTCGTGAGATACCGCAATAAATTTCCCAGCGATCTGTTTACAACCTCCGTTTGTCCATCAGTTTGCGGATGATAAGCACTACTGAAATTCAGCTTTGTTCCCACCATCTTCCATAAACTTAGCCAAAAATGACTCAAAAATTTGGTATCCCTCTCTGAAACTATAGACTCCGGTAAACCATGCAAGCGATAGATCTCTCTAAAGAACAACTGTGCCACATGGACTGCATCTGCCGTCTTCTTACAAGCAACAAAATGTACGATCTTCGAGAAACGGTCCACCACAACATATATAGAGTCATTTCCCCGTTGAGTCCTCGGCAAACCTAACACGAAATCCATGCTTATATCTACCCACGGTTTTGTAGGCACAAGTAAAGGCATATACAATCCCGCATTTGTAACTGTCCCTTTCGAAACTTGAAAATATGACCTCTACGCACAAACTTTTCTACTTCCCGCCTCATCGATGGCCAACAGAAAGACTGAGCAATCAACTGTAATGTGCGATCCCGTCCAACATGTCCTTCTTCATGCAACTCTTTCACAAATTTCATTCTCAAGCTGCAATCTGGTACGCATAATTGATTCCCCTTGAATAAGAATCCATCCACTAATACAAACTCATTAGTACTCCCATCCTTGACTTTCTCAACAATCTTCGTAAAGTAAGGATCTTCTTCAAACAACTCTGGCAATAGTTCAAATCCTGCAATTTCAACTTTCATTGTTGTCAACAAATGACTCCTCCTGCTCAAAGCATCAGCTACACGATTCGTCACCCCTGATTTGTACTTTACAAAAATGTAAACTGCTGTAGATACGCGACCCATGCAGCGTGTCTAACTGAAATTTTGTCCAGCCCTTGCAAATGTTTCAAAGCTTCTTGATCCGTATAAAGAACAAACTCCTTCTGAAACAGATAATGTCTCCAGTGCTTCACAGCTTGAACAATTGCGTAAAATTCCACGTCATAAGTGTTATATCTCAACTTGGCTCCAGATCAACTTGGCTCCAGACAACTTCTCACTGAAATAAGCAACTGGTCTGCCCTTCTGACTTAATACTCCACCAATCCCAACCTTCGAAGCATCAGTATGTAACTCAAACAACAATTGAAAGTCCGGCAATACTAGAATTGGTGCTGTCGTCAACAGTGTCGTGATCTTCTCAAAAGCAACGCTTGCTTCCTCTGACCACTCAAACTTCTTTCCTTTCATGCAATCGGTTACAGGTTCCATTACACTGCTAAAATGTGGAATAAATCTTCGATAAGAAGATACCAACCCATGAAAGCTTCTCACTTCAGTAATTGTCTTGGGTGGTGGCGAACTCCTGACGGCTTCTACTTTACTTTCATCCACTTGAATACCTCCCTTCGACAGAACATACCCCAGAAACAAAACACTATGCATCATGAACACACACTTCTTCGTTGCAGCATAAATTGCTCCTGTTGTAGGATCAACAGTACTTCTCGCAAATGTTGGACATGCTCTTCCATACTCCCACTATAGATCAAAATATCATTAACGTAAACTACAACGAACTTCCCAATAAATGGTCTGAAAATCTGGTTCATCATTCTCATAAAAGTACTAAGAGCATTTGACAAGCCAAACGGCATAACCAACCATTCGTATAGACCTTTTCTAGTTTTAAAGCAGTCTTCCACTCATCACTCGGTCTAATATGAATTTGATGGTATCCACTCTTCAAGTCAATCTTCGAGAACATAACAGCCCCACTCAACTGATCAATCAAATCATCAAACCTCGGCATAGGAAACCTGTATCTCACAGTGATCTTGTTTAGAGCCCGACTGTCCGTACACGCCCTCCACGAACCATCCTTCTTCGGCACCAATAAAGCTGGCACTGCACAAGACTCAAGCTCTCCTGAACACGCCCCTGTTCTAACAACTCTTCCACCTGCCTTCTCAGTTCCTCATGCTCTTTAGGACTCATCCTGTAATGTGGCCTGTGAGGTAGTACTGCTCCTGGAACAAGATCTATTTGATGTTGTATGTCCCTGAACGGCGGTAATTCCGTTTGCAGTTCTTTAGGAAACACATCTTCAAATTCCTCCAACACTGGCTTGACATCCTCTGGAATTTCAATTTCCTCACCATTTTCACGCCCGATCAACAAGAACACTTCAAGCTCGTCTTCGACTTCTTTAACAAATTCTTTCAAAGTCAACAAAGTCTTCCGCTCCTCAATCTCTTATGCCTTGCTCTCTCCTTGCTGTCTCTTCTTCGAAACTAAAATAATCTTAGTACCCTTAAACATAAAGCTGTAGCTATTGGTTCGACCATCATGTTGCACTGCTCGGTCATATTGCCATGGTCTTCCCAACAGCAAGTGGCAAACATCCATCTCCACCACATCACACCAGATCTCGTCTTTATACTTCTTCCCAATAGAAAATGGAACATGTACTCGCCTGTCCACCTTCACCTCTCCTCCTTTTCTCAACCATGCTAACTAGTAAGTATTTAGATGCCTCTCCGTCTTCAACTTCAACTTTCTCACAGCTTCAGTAGAAATGATATTATCATAACTTCCCGCGTCAATCACAAATTTACACACCTTCCCTAGAATAGTGCATGTTGACTGAAAGATGTTACTCCTCAACCAACTAGCTTCCTCTTCCTGCTTCAGTGTCAAACAAGACCTCCTCATCATTAGATTACATCCTTCATCTCTCGACGCAATATCATGTTCATCCTCCTCAACTGGACTAGAATAACCTTCACCAACATCCTCATCTTTCATTTCAACAATCATAGTTCGTTTCTTCGGCTTTGGACATTCACTACTCTTGTGACCCACTTCTTGGCAATTATAACATTTGAAACTATTGTTGACCCTTGCCTTCTCAACATCCTTCGCAACTGGTCTACTGACAGCTTTAAAAACGTTGGAACTCCCACTAGCACCCTTGCTCTGAGTATTGGAACTTGGATACACACCACCTCGTCTTCCCTGCATCTCCCAAGCCAATGCTTTTTGGTGCGCTTCAGCCACAGATCTAGGATCAAACATATTCACCATATCCTGGATCTGGATCCTCAACCCCCCAACAAACCTAGCAGTCCATTGTTCCTCTGTCTCCATAATGTCATTTCGAGCAATCAGTTGATAAAACTCATCAGCATAATCATCCCTTGACTTAGATTCTGCAACCTCTGATACATGAGTGATTGATAATTGTAAGGTAAGAATGTAGCCTTCATCAGCTTCTTCATCTTCTCCCATGATTCAATCTTCGACTTCCCCATCCGTTCTCGTGTAAGTTTGGTTTGCTGCCACCACGCCATAGCTCTCCCCTTCAACCTAGTAACAACCAACTTCACTCGACGATTTTCTGGAACCTCTTTGAAATCAAAGATCTCTTCAACATTAGACAACCAGTCCAAGAATCCTTCTACAACCATTCCACCCTTGAATTCAGGAATTTCCATCTTCATCCCCGATTCCCAACGTCTATCATCATCTAGATCCCGATACTGACGTCGTACTTGATCTCGATCTCGGTAATGAACACTTCCTCTATCACCTTAAAACTCTTCATCAAAATCTGATGTATATCGATGTCGATCACGTCCACCAACATCTCTACTATCACCACTTCTACCACCAACATCCCTTCGTTCTACATTCCTCCGACCACGATCATCCACATTTCTCCGGTTTCGATCATCAACATTCCTATCACGATTGTCAACACTTCTACGATCATGATCTTCTCTTCTCTCTCGATCTGAATGTGGTGAAACTCTACTTCCACCATGGCTCGATTCAGGAGAAACCCTTCTTCTACTTTGATTCATTTCAAGCATCATTCTCTCTAATCGTCCAATTCATTCATCAAACTTTTCATGGATGCGTTGTTCCATTTGATCGGCTTCTTCTCTTCTATACAATGCTTCAACATTATGATGGCGGTTAGCTCTTCTCGGCGGCATGATTGAATCAAACACAAATACTTCAACAATTCAAACACAACTTCAAATTCAAACTTCAACTCTCGGCTTGAACACAAAATGAACTTCAGCAAATGATACCAAATGATACTTCAATTCTTGGCTTGAACAACAAAGTGATGCTGGGCCTACACTTCAAAATCTTCTTCAAAAATTCAAACACTTTCCGAACTTTGATCCAAAATGATATGGATCGAAAACTCCCAACTTGTTGCAACTTCACGATGAACACCAAACTACAAACTCCTTGGCTCCAAGACTCGGCTTAGCTATGATTGGCTAAGTCTAGCTCTGATACCAAAAATGACGCAGCGGATATAACAGATTGACGACGAAATGAAGATTTCGTGTCAAATTAATCGTAGAACGATTAGATGAATCAATATAAATCGATGGATTAAAAGATATCGAATGCCCAAATTCATTGATCTCTGAAAGATACCGAAATCTAGCTATCTTCGACACGTTGATCACACATGATGCCGTGAGAGAAGATCTACAATTCTTCGAACGTTGATCAAGCGCACTTGATACCGTGAATTGGCTTCAACAATCGTTGATTCGAGCGCACTTGAATAACTGATAGTGGAGATAGGAGATAACACTCAACTACCAATTTCAAAGTGGCAAAAAGCGCACAAACAAAGTTTTATTCAAAAATCAACCAAGTTTTTACAATGACACGACACGCCTATTTATAGGCTACGACATATAAAGGACTCACGATCTAACCAAGGTCATTAACGACCTAAACAACATGGTGTACGACCTATACAACATTGTACAGACCACAACGACCTAACTCTGAACGACCTACGACTTATATTACCAATGACATAAGTACAATGCAATAAAAGAATACAACACACACGAGTTATAACATCAAACATAGCGACATACGACTTATCTTCGGCGACTTAACATATATACAACATGACCCAAGACAGCAGCGGCCTAAGGAATGCTTGCATCAGAAGTTCTAGTGACTTAAAGAGGACTGAGCGACCTAACTTAGGTCGTGGTTCGTGAAATTCTTAACTCGAAAGGTCGGAACGACCTAACGAAATGTGCACCGGTTTCCTTAACTCGTTAGGTCGGCCTACACAGCTTGCATATGCCTTAGGAATTGGTGCGCTTGGTCGCTGGAACGGTCTAAACTCCAAGTTGTTAGGTCGCGAACGGCTTAAAGTACTCGAGCGACATAAGGTAGCTGAAATAGCTGAACGACCTAAGGCGCACGATGGATTGCTTAGCTCACTAACTCATGAGTGACCTTTACTAGATCGTGAGCGACCTAAGGCTCCTTCCTTTGAACAACTCAAATTCATTGAATTTGTAGATTGCACTGCTTCGTCTTTAGGCTGGGCTGCATCAACAGAATATCAATCTTTCTAGTATATGCTGTATAGTACTATACAATATAACACGTCAATCCAATTCAACCAATCATTTAAATTTAACCATTTAAATTTAATTAAAAACCCAGAAGAGTGGGTTTTACTCACCTTGATTTTTGATTTGCAAATCCAATCCAATCTCGACTTGGCTTCACGGTTTTAACCTTGTATAAAAACTTTATAATTTATTAATAATTTGATCTAATTTGATAATTTATTTTTAACATAGAATAAATTTTAATTAACTAGTTTTAAATAATGGTTCTCATCCATTTTTATGAAATGAAATCTACTGGGTGTTAACTCCTATGGTCAACGACTCAGTAAGCAAACGACTCAAGGTGGGTGGCGACTCAATGGACAAGCGACTCAGTGAGTTATCAACCTAACGGGTTAAAAGATGCACGACCCAATGAGTCAAGAGGTTGGACGACTTAAGGGACTAACGACTTAACAGTTTAAGGGGTCAAACGACTTAACGGTTTAAGGGCTTAACAACCTAAAAAGTATAACGGCTTAGCGACTTAGCTGGTGGCACGACCTACCGACTTAAGGAAGCTATGACTTAGCGGCTTAAGAGAATGGACCGACTCAACAATCTTAAAGGGTTACCGACCTAACGACTCAAGAGACTGCTGACCTAACGACTCAAGGCAGGAAAAAGCTCAAAGCAATTTCACTTAAGTCATGACCGACTTATGACCTATGTTAGGTCGCTCACGACCTAGGCAAACAAAGATAAATCCGATACAGTGTTACTTAAACCAGAGCATGTTAACTCGTTCACGACTTGAGACTTGTACTCAGAAGAGCCTGCTTTTTCCAGTTAAGCCGTGAGCCGTGCTTGAGAGATGGGACGCGGCTTACGACTTGTCTTAGGTCGGCCACGATCCAGAACTTACCTTAAGTCGGTCACTACTTACAACTTGACATGGAAGTACCTCTATAAATACGGCACTATCTCCAACGTTGAGGGGACTTTTGGACAATCTCTTCAAGCGCCGATACTCTGCCTGTTTCTCAACCGACTTTACACTTGAAGTTTCAAAGAACACTACAAACCACTATGAAAGACTTTCGCACATCTGACATGGATTCGAAGACTTTCATCTACATCGAAGCTTAAGCTACTTTCCCAAAGTGTTTTGTAGCTAAAGAGATTTGTAATTGAAGAGCATTGTATCGTTTTGTAACAAGATCAGTAATAAAGATACTTAAAGTGGACGTAGGCTACTCCTTAAGCCGAACCACTATAAATTCGCTGTCTCTTACTGTATTTTCTGTTATCTTAGCTGATATTTTATTCCCGAACCATCGGGTGGTGCTTTCACACTCACATTTCACACACCGGGGTGTTAGCGTTCGATTTTAAGCGTTAACATTTTTGGTGCTTTCACTGAGAATTGAACTCTGGATACTTCCATCATTGCTCCGAAAAAGTTCGTGGAAAGGATTTCTTTTAAACCCAGAAGTTTATTGGAAATAATGGCTCCTGGGAGAAAACGAAGTTCTGTGAGATCCGACATGTTCAAGAGAATACCGCTACCTCTCCTCCTTCAAGTCAAGCAGCTCCAACTGTTGGAGTTACACGAGCAGAACTGGACGCCGTAGTTTTGGGGTTGAATCAACAATTGAACGCCCAGAATGCACAGTTGGAGGCTCAGAATGCCCAGAACGCCCTGATCTTAAGTAAGTTTAATGATCTACTTGGGGATAACTGTCAACCGGTTAATAATGATGGAAACCCTACTGTGGGGTTCAAGATGTTGAAGGAGGGAACGTTTCTCAAAGAGCCGCAGACCCTGTGGAAAAGACACATCTCCAGGCTGGGGGATCAGCATCGCAGCCGACCCTTCGTGAACGGTTGTCAAGACAGAATTCAGAGAGAATGGCTGATGTTTGCCCTCCAGAACCTTTAGATGATGATGAGTATTTCTCAGGCATGGTTCGTCAGATCATGAAGGAAAGTATGCGAAGGGATGAAGATGAGAAAGAATGGGGTTTTGCTCCAAGAAAAAATCCGTTTACTGAGAAAATCTTGAAGGTGGAATTCCTAAGAAAATTCGTTCCTCCTACTATTCCGGCTTACAAGGGGACGAGTGATCCTAACGAGTTTCTGTATAAGTACGACTGGCATATGACGGGTGCCAGAGCGTCTGATGAAATCAAATGTAGATATTTCCTGGTATATCTGGAAGGTGTGGCTCTATTGTGGTTTACAAAGTTGTCGGTCAGGTCCATTGATCAGTTCTCCGATTTGACCAGGAAATTCAAGGAGCAATTTCGATTGTATGCTTCAAAAGCAAAGGATATAATGTCGCTGTCAAGTTTAGACCAAAATCCAGGAGAATCCATCAGATCATTTTTGAATCGTTTTAACACAGCATTGGTTGAGGTAGATAATGCTGAGCCACGCATGGTCCTAACATACTTGATGAGGGCGATTGACAAATCGAGTGAATTTGGGAAATGGTTGAAAATGAAAGAACCAAACTCACTTGACATATTCTACAAGAAAGCGGAAGAATTCATGCGCTTGGAGAGCCTCCAAACACCGGCTAAGGTGGTATCAGCAGAAGCCGGGAGCAATAGTGCTCCTTCGAACAAGAAAGAACCTAACACTCAGAAACGGGGAAATGATGGTGGAAAGAAACAGGGAGATGCTAAGAAAGGCCATCCTTTCAATTTCACACCCTTGACTGATACCCCTGAGAACATCTTCTTTGCGACCAAGGATGATGTCAATTATCCGACACCACCTAAAATGAGAGTTGGGAGTAAGATGGAAAAAAGTGGAAGGTTCTGCCGGTTCCACAACCAACCCAGCCATGACACCAACGAATGCCGTCAGTTGAAAGAGGTAATTGAACAACTCTTGAAGGAAAACAAACTCCAGCAGTATGTGAAAAGGAATAGAAATGCCCCAGCCTCGTCGACTCAAGGACAACAAGTTCTCGCTCACCGTCCAGGCTTAAGTGAGAAGGCCGTAGAACATGAATCGGAAAGACCTGTCATCAATATAATAATTGGAGGGCCTCACCCAGCAGGCAAAAGCTGGGGCGAGATGGAAAGGTATGCCCGGGCCTTGAGGCATGTACCGGCTGAAGAGAATGTTTTTGTTTTAGAAAATGATGCGCCTTTAAAGCAACAAAAGACTTCCATAGATGATATTGTATTCAGTGCCAGAGATTCTTTAGGTATCGAGGCTCCTGCCATAGATCCTTTGGTCATATCCGCTGGTATTGGGCCGGCTACTGTGAGAAGAGTTCTAGTTGACTGTGGAGCTTCATGCAACATTCTTTTCAAAAAGACCTTTGATGTAATGAAAATTCCAATGGCTGATGTCCGAGCTTCATCACTTAAGATTGTTGGGTTTGCTGGGGAACCAAAACAGCCGATTGGGACCATAGATTGTTTGTGGAACTTGGAAAAGGGCTGAGGAAGGTGGCTCGAAAGCAAACCTTTATAATTGTTGAAGAATTCTCTACCTACAATGCCTTTTTAGGCCGACCAACTCTTGCTGCATTCAAAGCTGTTCTTGCCCCATGGTGTGTGACTATAAAATTTCCCACAGATAATAGAGTTGGTGTTATTAAAGGAGACCAAGATGCGGGGCAAGAATGTTATTTTACAGAGTTGCGTGAATCAAGGAAAAGAGAAACGGGAAAAGGTGCGGCGGCTCCAGTCCGCATCAAAGAACCAACCTCGTAGCAATTACAGGGTGGACCCAGCACTGGTGAATATAGTAGCGCACGAAGGGAGATGGACCCAAGCAATTACAAGGTCACGCCTTTCAGACTCAAGAATGCAAGGGCAACTTACCAAAGGCTTGTTAATGCCATGTTTATACCGCAGATTGGCAAGACAATGGAAGTTTATGTTGATGATATGCTAGTTAAGTCTAAAAAAGCAGTGGACCACATGGATCACTTGGCAGAGATGTTCGCAGTACTCCGAAAGTACAGAATGAAGCTTAATCCCTTTAAATGTTCATTTGGAGTGGAGTCCTGAAAGTTTTTGGGTTTCATTGTGAGCGCTAGGGTCATTGAAGCTAATCCTGCCCAGATCACTGCTCTGAGAGAGGTCAAAGCTCCTAGAACGAAGAAGGAATTGCAAAGTCTCAATGGAAAGGTTGCTGCCTTGAGTCGGCTCATTGCAAAAGCTACTGACAAATGCATTCCATTCTTTGATGCTCCGAAGAAAGGAAGAAAAAACTTTGAGTGGACTCCTGAATGTCAGAAAGCATTTGATGAGTTGGTTCGTCATATGGAAGTGCCTCCGATACTTTCAAAGCCTTACAATGGTGAAGATCTCTTCATATATTTGGCAATTTCATCTCATGCTCTCAGTGCAGTGTTGGTACGGGAAGACGCAAGGATTCAACGCCCAGTCTATTATATCAGCAAAATATCCACTGGGGCAGAGATGAACTATTCAAGGTTGGAAAAGCTCGCCTATTGTTTGTTGATCGCATCAAGAAAATTGAGGCCGTATTTCCAAGCTCATCCCATCAAAGTCCTCACTGATCAACCTCTAAAGCAAGTCCTATTCCGTCCTGAGACTTTGCGCCATCTTTTGAAATGGAATATTGAACTCAGCCAATATGACATCACATATCATCCCCGGAAAGCAATCAATGGACAAGCTTTAGCAGATTTCATCGCAGAATGTACGGATAAAGGTGATAGTGATGAAGAAGCCACTAATAACATCCCAATCCAATGGAAATTGTATGTCGATGGCGCAAGGAATGATTACTGTTCCGGAGCAGGGGTTGTCCTTGAAACCCTAGAAGGGCGATCGCTATGTTATGCACTAAGACTAGAATTTCCTTCGACAAATAATGAAGCAGAATATGAAGCCCTCATCGCTGGTTAAAGGATCGCGAAAGAACTAAACATCAAGGCATTGCAGATCTTCAGTGATTCTCAACTTATTGTCTGCCAAGTCAAGAAGGAATTTCAAGCTAAAGGAGGGAATCTACCCGCCTATTTATCAAAAGCCTGGGAGCTTCTTCAAGATTTTGACCGTTATTCAATAAACCATATACCCCGAGAAGAGAACATGAAGGCAGATTCTCTCGCAAAGTATTCAAGTACAGAAGTACACGGAGGGGAATGTGGGGATCATACAGGTGGTCAAACTTTAGCAAAGAAAATCCTCCGTTATGGATACTTTTGGCCAGAAATTAATCAAGATGCTGCTAACTATTCCCGAAAGTGTGATAAATGCCAAAGATTTGCCAAGATTCCTAGAGCACCTTCCACTGAGCCAACACAAGTGGTCAGTCCATGGTCATTTGCCATCTGGGGAATAGATCTCATTGGGCCTTTGCCGACTGCCAAATCGGGGATTAAATATGCTATCGTTGCTGTTGATTATTTCACTAAATAGGCTGAAGCCGAACCATTACTTACTATTACCTCTAAGAAAATGATAAGTTTTGCGACTAAAAATATCATTTGCAGGTATGGTGTGCCTCAGAAGATAATCACAGACAATGGTACCCAGTTTGAAAGTGAGGAGTTCCAAGATTTCTACAAACGATTCAAGATCCGAAAAAGCTTCTCAGCAGTGGCTCATCCGCAGGCAAATGGACAAGTAGAAGCAGTAAACAAAATCATCAAATCAACCATCAAAAAGAAGCTGGACAAAGCAAAAGGTGGTTGGGTCGATAAGTTATCGCTTGCACTATGGGCATATAGAACTACCCACAAAACTGCGACTGGGCATACTCCATTTTCATTGGCATACGGATCAGAAGCGATGATTCCAGTGGAAACTGAAGTCCCCTCACACAGAAGGATCAATTTTGATCGAGATGAGAATGAAAAACTGCAACTGGAAGCGCTTGACCTCCTTGATGAAAGAAGAGAATAGGCTAGGCTTAGAATTGCAGCTCATCGGCAAAGGATAGCCAGCACTTCAATTCCAAAGTTTGTCAGCGCAGCTTTGAAGTTCGGGACCTAGTCCTGAAGAGAATTATGACAGCCATAGGTGTGTTTGGGCCAAACTGGTGGGGGCCATATGTCACAGGCACGAAACTTCTTGATGGCACATTCAAACTCATAACTGTCGAAGGAGAACCAATTCCAAGAGCTTGGAACAGCAATCATTTGCATCCATATTTTACTTAAAAGTTTTGCTGAAATGTTGTAAAAGAATTACGAATATATGATTCTTGTATTGAAAGCAATTGTAAAGCAAGTGAATAATGAAAAGCTATAAAGTGGATGTAGGCCCAGCTTTTGGACGAACCACTATAAATCTTGTGTTCTCTACTACTATAAACTGCTTTGTTTTATTTCGACATATAAAATACGTTAATTTTGTTACTAAAATGTCGATTTAATAATGCAGGCCATAAAAACAAAGCTTACCCATCGCAAGACCAAGCGATCTCCGACATCACCCAGCAAGCAAACGCTAAACCATTCAAAATTTCCATACTCAAATCCTACGAAAGAAGTGCTTCGAACAAAAGTTAGCGATGTGGATGGAAGTGGACTATTTCTAACTAAGTGCAAATGTTTGTACAAACGAGCATCCAGCAAAATAGCCTGTGTCTACCACCACAAACTCTCTTAACTATGAAGTATATTTCTTTGGATTAGGAAAATTGTTGGCAACTAAAAAGGGATGATATTTGGAAAAGATAACGGGGATCGCCGACATGAATAGATGACAAAGAGACATGGGCGAGCAAGCACCAAACAGCAAAAGACCTCTTCGGAGGCACAAGCCCTCTTCAGAGGCACAACTCTTCGGAGGATAAAACCTCGAACGGGCCTCGCCAGAAAAAGAGAGTTCTTTCTCGACATAAAGTTATGGACTGATCGGTGATACACTCCCGTGAATCCATCCAACTAAGAGAAAGAAACTCCAAACTTTCAGGCAAAAGCCCCACTTAGAGGCACACGTTACACCGAGATTGAAATAAAACTTCCAAGTGTTGAAACGTGAAAAGCCCTCTTCGGAGGCCCATTTCACCACAGTTGAAATGCTAAAAGACCTCGAGCGGGCCTCGCTAGAAAAAGAGAGTTCTTCTCGACATAAAGTTGTGGACTGATCGGTGATACACTCCCGTGAATCCATCCAACTAAGAGAAAGAAACTCCAAACTTCCAAGCAAAAGCCCTACTCAAAGGCACACATTTCACCGTGATCTGAAATAAAACTTCACACGAGTCGAAATGTGAAAAGACCTCTTCGGAGGCCCGCTTCCCAGCGAACAGGGAAAAAATAAAAGCCTCTCCCAAGAGGCAGAAACAAAAAGACCTCTTCCCAGAGGCACAATCAAACAAAAGACCTCTTTCCAGAGGCACAATCAAACAAAAAGACCTCTTCCCAGAGGCACAATCAAACAAAAAGACCTCTTCGGAGGCACACGTTTCACGGAGATCGAAATAAAACTTACGAGTGTTGAAATGTGGAAAGCCCTCTTCGGAGGCACAACTCTTCGGAGGCACACGTTTCACCGATATTGAAATAAAACTTCCAAGTGTTGAAATGTGAAAAAGCCCTCCTCAGAGGTACAACTTTTCAAAGAAGCATTTCATCAGAAATGCAAAACAAAGATCAAAAAGCCCTCCACCGAGGCGCAATATATATATAAAAAAAAGGAAGCCCTCTTTAAAGGCACATTTTAGCTTTCAAAGGAAGATTGGTCCATCTATTCTTGAAAATACTCTTCCTCAAAAAAGTTAAAGTGCCCTTCGAAGGCCCGCTCTACCACAGAAGAGAATTCGCTTTTTAAAAATGTATATATGCAAAAGAAAAAGTGATATCTCCAAAGGGTGGAGCATGAAAACTCATATGAAACGAGCTGTACTCTATTTTGAGCAGAATAATATTCCTCCAAGTATGGAATAATTATTCTCCAGAAAATAAGAGTACAAGTCCCCTCAAAGTTGAAAATATTGCAACGAGCTTATGGTATAGGGGCAACATGGTATAGCTACATTGGTAAGAATTACGCTCGAACAATATACCACAAGCTCACTGTAATATCATATAAAGAAACTTGTGCAAAAACGAATAGTAAATGCATTCTCAAATACAGACAGAAGTTTGTACAAACAAAAAGAATAATTTTATTCAATACCGTCAAAATTTTGTACAGGTACAGGTTTCAAAATAAATAGAAAAAGAAAAGCGGAGGCCGGTACCCGCACAATCTCCGGTCATTACGTGCAAAAAGCAAAAAGTAATAATAAAGGGAAGCAGGGCCCGTTACTTCTTCTTGCCACCACCTTTAGAGCCTTCACTTGACCTAATAGGAAGCTTTTCAAGACGTCTTGGGAGAGTCGGGGATGAAGGAGAGAGGGTTACTGCCGGATCAACTATCGCTTCCTCTTCAGAAACAAGAATGTTTTTCCTTTTCTTCTTGCAAGTGGTACGCTTCCTCCTCCTCCTTGAAGAAGACTCACTTCTCCGGGTAACAAGAGCAGCCAGTTTTACGTCATCAGAAATAGTACGCTCCAAGGATTTGTCGTCTCCTACAAGTCCTTCGTCCTTCTTCTCCTGCGAAGCGATTGGATCATCCAAGACTTGAAAGGATCCTATTAATTCTTCCTGTGATCCCGGTTGGGATATAGGAGTGATTTGAGGGAATGGAGGAGGGACAGCTGGAGGAGGAGAAGTCTGTGTGGCACTTGGCGTTTTTGCTACAGAAGAAGAAAAGCCAAAAATATTAGTATCTCCCGTGAAGAAAGGAGATAGCGGCTCATTGAGATTTAAGAAATAATCAAAAAGTTCGTCAAACTCATGAGGAGCAAACAAACAGTCCACTTGGGCAAGGTTAACAGTAGAGTCACCTGAGAAGTCGGCTTTCTAATATCAACCTCATAAGCCTGTGCTTTGGCGCTCTCTTCGCCTTCATCTCCATGCTGCGTGCTTGTGATCTCAGTTGTAACTTTAACAGGGGATGGAGAATGAGAACTGATGTCAACGTTGGGTGAAACCGAAGGAGGGACGGGTGCAGTTAGTGGTGCTCTTTCACAAAGTGCTGCTTCCCTGCCTCAGCTCGTGCTTTGGCAAGCTGCTCTTTTCCCCGGGCTAGAGCAGCTACGGCGTCATCATCTAGAAAGTGTTCTGCAAGAGATGCTTCCGCATAGCCGGCGCCTTCACCTCCAAGCATGCCAAGAATTGACTCCCAAACCTCGGCCAGGGTAATCTCATACTTCGGTCCTAAGAATGAAAGGCTCCCGCGCCCCATAACGCTATGCACGTAGAAGTCAAATAAAGTGGAGTTGATGTTGGCTTTAGTCGCCTCATGCAACTGTTCGGCAGCCTGCCTTCCAGCGATAGCTTCATCACGTTCCTTCTCGGTCGTTAACAATTGGGCTTTCAGCCTCATAATATCCAAATCCTGGGAGTTAACCTTCTCCCGTAACTCTGCAACGTCAGCACGATACCTTCCCGTTGTTTTCTGCTCAGCCTCAAGTTGTGCCTCGGCATGTCGCTGAGCAGCGTGAGCATCGCGAACTTGCTTTTGGAGTACTTCTTCTTTTTGAGTACATGAGGTAGAAGAAGTAGCAAGCTCTTGTTTAAGTTTTTCAACTTCTGCTTCAAGCTTCTCGTTGTAATCAGCGATGTTCCTCATCTCGGTATCATGCTGGCTTAAAGTTTTCTGCCACTCGGCCATATCATTTTCCATGGTCAGCATCGCCTCTATATTCACGCGGTTGACCCTTTGAAGCTCATCAACAAGCTTTTGCCACCCTGACATCCGCTCGATATCAAGTCTAACAGCATCAAGATTTTGCAACATTGCTTGTTTGTCAATAGGAACCAAGTCAAGATCGAACCGCACTCCTTTTAGGCACCAGTGCGGGAACCGGCTTTGCAGAGTAGCCGGGCCTGGTCCAACTTGGAATTTAGGCCTGTTGACTATTGTCTGAATGTCTGTCTTCCCGAGAGAAGGAGAGCCGGAAGGGATGTCAAGTGAGACGGGGGCAGCGGCCTTTTCAGGAGTTGTAGATGCATGCTTTTCACCGTGCCTGGAACGCTTGCTTGGGTCCTCAACTATATGACTTTTTCCCCGGTCATCATGCGACTTTCTTTTGTGAGAGTCGTCACCTCTATGGGAAGAATCATGGTGCTCCTCCCTTTCTCTCCTCTCATAACGCTCTTCTTGAGCCCTCCTCTCCTGAGCCTTTCGAGCGGCTCTCTCTTCGTCAGTTTCTCTGTAAACGGGAAGGTAGCGCCTATAGTCATATTGACTACGCCTCCCGTAGCGTTGAAAGTCGTCGTAATAGGAGCCGCTGCGTCCCGTCGTAGAATCTGAAAAAAAAGACAAGTCTTAAAAGTCTTCAGAGAAAATAAGTTAAGTACGAATAAATGCTGAAAATCCTATGTGTGTGGTGTGCAAACTACATGCGTCAGGCTACGAACCACTCTTCGGCACAGGGGTGGTAGTAACTTGAGTGGCAGGCGTCAAAATTTGCTGAAAAGTGGATGTCGCCTCGACAACAGGAGAAGCAGCTTTAGGAACATCATCTTTAAAAAGTTCCTGTGAAGTTATGATCAGGTCGCTTAGCCCCTCAAAAGTATCATCACCGCCATGCTCGACTGGAGTTTGTTTATCGACTTCCGAATTGGCCGCATCTTCAAAGCAACGAAGAGTTTCTTCCTCCTCAGTAACTGGAGCAAGTGCGAATTTGCCAGACGACCCCGCAACGTCGGCAGTAGTAGAGCACTTCACCAGAGAAGCCTCGGAGGCAGGTTCTTTTGGTATAGGTTCGTCAGTGGAAACTGGGGCATCTAATGCTTTAGATGGGGAGTCTGGAACCTCACGGGGGTGTGTAGAACGAGAAGTGTGTAAAAGTCCATACTGAAGCAAAAGTTCGTCCCTCAACAAAAACTTTATACTTCTCTCTTTAGCGGTCACAACATTCAATCTTTCAAAAATTTGCTTGTGGCCTGGATCTCTAGAGGGGGGAGGTAGCGCTGAAAAAGGAAAGAGTAAAATTAGCAACTTAGATCTCGAAAAGCTCAGGAATGGAAAATAGAAGCAGGTAATCTTACTTCCTACTCTCCAGATGGCGTAAAACCCTAGGGGGAAGCGAACAAAGAAAAACTGATTAAGAAGCCATGAACGCTTTCGGAAAGATCAGTGATGAGTTTGCAATTCCTAGCGCTTCTTATAACAACAATAGAGGGATGATCTTTAGTCTTTGTGAAAGAACATAAATAACAAAATTCCTCAAAACTCGGCAATCGATCTAGAGTTCTCATGAATAAAACACACAACCCCATCAGAATGGCATAACCATTGGGGTGCAGTTGGAACGGAGAGATGGTCAATGAAGAAGAAACTGTTGAAGAAAGTCATTGAAGGGTGGAATAGCACCGCACAAGCACATTTGGCGGTTGACTGCTACAAAGCCAGGAGGCGCCACATCAGCAGTGTTAGTTTTCTCAGGAAGAATGGCATCTGCTTCAGCAATGCCAAACTGAGTGCATAACTGACGAAAAACTTTGTATGACAAAGTGGTAGAGGCTCTCTCTGGAGGATTAACTAGGGGAGCCGGAATAAGAGTGGCTTCTCCAGTCTGGGCGGTTGTCTCTTCTTGTGGAGAAGTCATTCTACACAAGCAACTGGATATTCAAATGTGAAGGTGCACGTTTCCTAAAAGTGTGAAGTGTTGTGAAGAACTAATAAACATAACAAGTAAATATAACTGGAATTAAACTAGTCGACAATTGATCGATTACCAAATTCCAGGACTTGTTAACTTAAAAAGTTCAGGTATAGTATTAGTGCAAACTGGGCAGTTTCAGTTGACTATTTCAATGTTGCTTTAATACTTTACTTGAATTTGATAATTTAAAAGCACTTCGTTCACACAATCTATTTAAGTTGGTTATCTGTTATTAACTAATCTACCATTTGATATGGGCAGTCAGCGGCAGTATATTCGTACCATTTTCTGTAAATGATGTATTGAACAGATTGTTAGCTTGCAAGTCAAAAGTGATCTGTGAAAGAATGCAGCAAAGTTTAATAGTTCAAAGTTCAAGCAGTTTATCCTGGCAACTCAAATTGGAAATACAATCAAGTTCTGTCAACATCTCTTAGTTTTCAAATTTTGTTCAACTCATTGAGTCACAGTCCAAAAGTTCTCTAAGTCATGAGTCGTCCACGACCTAAAAGTTAAGTCGTCCACGACTTAAAAGATTTCCTGCAAGTTAAGTCGTTGGCTCCTTAAATCGTTGGTCCTATAAGCCGCAAAGCGTGTTGAGAAAAAAAGGCTTCGGTTCAAAGTGATGAGAATTTCTCTAAGTCTTAGCTCGGCTGCGACTCAGGGCTAAGTCGTTCACGACCTAGAGGCCAAGTCATAAAGTCTCAAATCAAGACAGAGCAAATGAAGTGCAAATGAAGCTAACTCTTAAGTCGTCCAGAAATAAACACCACCTAAAGGGTTAAGTCGTGTGCAATTAAGGTCGTAGGGGATCTTAAGTCAGTCACTTCGAAAACTATGCAAATCCGCAAAGTAGCGAAAACTTCACGATATCTCTTCTCAACCCACTGATCCTTCTCCAATCCAATAACCCGTTATCTTCCATTAGCAACAAAATCCATCATCTTCTCAAGCAAACCCAAAAACAAATCCAAACACTTGCCAAACAACTATATAAGATCCTAAGCCGATTCACTTTCTAGGGCAATTGTCAATGATCGTCAATGGTCAGAAGACGAATCGAAACATAATCTCACAGCATGGAAACAAAAACTATATTAAAATGGTTATGAAGAGTTGGTGGTAAACACGATGGAAAGCTGACTGTAGTTACCTAAATCTGTTGATCGAGGATGTGATATTAAGGAAAATTGGTGATTGATCGGATTGAAGTCGCCTTTGGGAGCTCGGATGCAACAATGACGGAAAGAAGACAAGCAACGAAGTAAAAATAGAGAAGCGACTTAACGGCTTATATAGGAGGCAGAGAAGAAGATGGATGGTCAAACGAGCTAACCAGCTCCTTGAGTCGTCCACGACTTAGGGATTAGATCGAAGTACACGACCTACGACTTAGGCGTGTACTTCGAGGGGAAAATGTTAACTCCTATGGTCAATGACTCAATAAGCAAACGACTCAAGGTTGGTGGCGACTCAATGGACAAGCGACTCAGTGAGTTATCAACCTAACGAGTTAAAAGATGCACGACTCAACGAGTCAAGAGGTTGGACGACTTAAGGGACTAACGACTTAACAGTTTAAGGGGTCAAATGACTTAACGGTTTAAGGGCTTAACAACCTAAAAAGTATAACGGCTTAGCGACTTAGCTGTTGGCACGACCTACCGACTTAAGGAAGCTATTACATAGCGGCTTAAGAGAATGGACCGACTCAACAATCTTAAAGGGTTACCGACCTAACGACTCAAGAGACTGCCGACCTAATGACTCAAGACAGGAAAAAGCTCAAAGCAATTTCACTTAAGTCACGACCAACTTACGACCTATGTTAGGTCGCTCACGACCTAGGCAAACAAAGATAAATCCGATACAGTGTTACTTAAACCAGAGCGTGTTAACTCGTCCACGACTTGGGACTTGTACTCAAAAGAGCCTGCTTTTTCCAGTTAAGCCGTGAGCCGTGCTTGAGAGATGGGACGTGACTTACGAATTGTCTTAGGTCGGCCACGATCTAGAACTTACCTTAAGTCGGTCACACTTACAACTTAACATGGAAGTTCCTCTATAAATACGGCACTATCTCCAACGTTGAGTGGACGTCTGGACAATCTCTTCAAGCGCCGATACTCTGCCAGTTTCTCAACCGACTTTACACTTGAAGTTTCGAAGAACACTACAAACCACTATGAAAGACTTTCGCACATCCGACATGGATTCGAAGACTTTCATCTACATCAAAACTTAAGCTACTTGCTCAAAGTATTTTGTAACTAAAGAGATTTGTACTTGAAGAGCATTGTATTGTTTTGTTACAAGATCAGTAATAAAGATACTTAAAGTGGACGTAGGCTGCTCCTTAAGCCGAACCACTATAAATTCGCTGTCTCTTACTGTATTTTCTGTAATCTTAGTTGATATTCTATTCCCGAACCATCGGGTGGTGCTTTCACACTCACATTTCACACACCGTGGTGTTAGCGTTCGATTTTAAGCTTTAACACTGGGATAATAAAACCCTAAATTTAACTTTACTATTAGATTTTGATAACCAATTTATTTTATCGAAACTACATATATATTTTAAAATAACCTATACAGATTAAAAATCTATAATAATCTTTGTTATCTACCTAAATTAACTAAATATGTAAGGGTATATTTATTTATACTTTAGATATTAAATTGAAAAACATAATTTAATTATACCTCGCTGCCAAAATCACTTCGAACCCTGGGCAAAGATATGATCGCAACCCCAAATCATTAGCCAAGCTCGATCCTGTCCCACTGCCGAGCACCACGCAGTGACCCTCGCTCCTGCCTCGCACCCACCGCACTTCGCCTTCATTCGACTGCCCATGACGCAAACCCTAATCGCGTGACCGTGCACAACACTTGAAGACGTCGTTGTACCACCCTCAAAGTGCGACTACCTCGAACGCGACCGCACATCACCCCATCCCTAAGCAACGAAACCCTAGTTTTGCCCTAATCTGCGCGACCTGCGTCACCGTATCGAACACTAACTAGTGTCGCACTTCTCCTTACTGCCAACATCGCCGCGCCGACCTGCTGCCATGAAATCACGATTTATTAATGAAGAGGCTTCGGCTGATTTCCCTTTTTATTTTTTCGATTTATGATTGAACGGAGAGGAGAAGAGCGGAATCGACTTCAATAGAAAAGGGAGAGAAGGCGACAATCAAATTTTTTTTTTTGATTTCGGGAACGAACTGATTTGGTCCCCAATTTTTTTTAAAAAGGCGTTCGATTTCTCTTCCAAATCAGAGAAGGGACGGGAATAAGGTATAGGGTTGGAGAAGCTTCTTGCGTACGCTTGTTTACCAAAAATATCTCTGACTAATAATGTACTTCAGATTTTATTATATAATTAGCTAGTGAAAATATCTCGCGTTGTATAACGCGAAATCCCGAACCCCGAATCAAACATGCCGACAGACGTTTATAAGGTTTTATCCGCATCCATCACAATGGAATGTGTTTTGGAGACTAATTTGATCTTATGTGCGAGTTACGGAAATAAACGATCAATTTAAATTAAATCGATTATAATAGTTTCTAAGCGTTTTGAGCTGCCAGGGTCAAACGACAACTCCGATCGCTACGAAAATTGAAATCCGACAATTACTAACTATCACGGATCCAATGGAACTGGTTTGGTCCAATTCCGAGGGTGTGCTTCGGAAGGCTATTTTTAAATATCGATTTAAACGATATATTATTAAAACCGAACAAATTACCTTCAAATTAAATTTCAACCATTCTATTATCTTCACTATCCTTATTATATGTTAACGCTTAAATTTGAACGCTAACACCCCGGTGTGTGAAGTGTAGTTGTGAAAGCACCACCCGATAGATCGGGAAAGAATTACAAGCAAGTAATAGCGGAAAAGCAGTAAACGACAGCAATTTTATAGTGGTTCGGCTTATAGGTATAGCCTACGTCCACTTTAAGTACTTTTATTGATGATCACGTTACAAGTTGATACAAATCTTCTCAAGTACAATACACTTTGAATTATAAAAGACTTAGAACAAGTAGCTCAAACTTCGATGTTGACAAAAATCTTCAAATCCATGGTGGATGTAGATGATTTCTTTATGAAGTTCTTTTAGACGTTCTTTGAATCTCAAAAGTTTTAAGTGTTGAAGTAGTCTGGAATTCGGCAGAGTAATGGCGCTTGAAATTGATCGACCAAAAGTCCTTTGAATGTTGGTGATGGTCGTGCATTTATAGGGGCTTTCGGTGTTTGGTCGGAGGTAGTGGCCGAGATGGGTTAAGTCGTAGGTCGGCTCCGGGTCAGGCTGAGTTATATGTCGCCCTCCTTCTCTCAGGCACGGTCTCCGGTCTAAGTGAAAGACGCGCGCTTCTCTAGCTCCAAACCTTAAGTGTTGGGTCGCCGCCGAGTTAGTGTGCCAGGTGCTAAACTATTTCGCCACTTCATCCTTCACACCCTTAGACCGGTTACGACTTACCATAACCTATAAGTCGGCCACGACTCATAGGTGGGTGAGTTTGTGCTTAACAGTTAGGTCGGCATCCATGCTAAGGCATTAGGTCGGCATATTTCTTAACCAGTTAAGTCGGCATCCATGTTAAGGCATTAGGTCGGCATACTTCTTAACCAGTTAGGTCGGCATCGAGTTAGATCGGATCCTTCACCGCATCCTTTAGGTCGGCAACACTCTTTGAGATGCTAGGTCGGCCCGCCTTTATCCATTGGGTCGGCAAGTAATGCGAATGGTTAGGTCGGCCTTCCTTCCAAGCTTTAGACCGGTGAGCCATAACCGAGATAGGGTTAACATTTGCCCCTCGAAGTACATGCCTTAAGATTAAGTCGTGTGCTTCGACACCTCTTAGCTCGGCTCCTCCTAGGTCGGTAGGTCGCGCACGACCTATCAGTTAGCGCCGTTTCGCATCTCTTCACCGTGGGATATAAACTGGCTCTCTTCCTTCTTCTTCTTCACTTAATTTCCTGCTCAATTCCGCCATTAAAGTACTCTTGAGTTCCTTAGGGCGATTTCATCCCACCTGATCACCAGCCACTCCTACTCTTTAGTGCGTAAGTGATTCTACTCCTCTTATGACTGCAAATTACTACCAAATCACGAACTATGTCGCTCAAATTCGAACCGCCTCTTCGCACGGTGCTTCATTACAGATCCTGCCATGCTTAGGTTGCTCTCTTAAATGATCGATGAAGTAATGAAGGTGGTTCGTCGTTTTTAGGCTGACCGTTCGGGATTATCATGTGATAAATTTGAGACGACTTCGATTTGGTTTAGTGGATGATCCGGCAGCATGAAATGGTATGAATGAAGTAGGGGTCCGTGTTGGTGGAGCGATTATCGGGCTATCGGGTTGAGTAAGAAGTTGGCTTGAATGTGATTCGGTGATTTTGGATGGCCCTACCTGTAGCCGATCTAATTTGGGGATGCAAGCCCTAAGTCGAGGCCGAGCCAATATTTAAGGGACTTTCCGACCTAACCCTTTTAAGGCTTGAACCGCAGCCGAGTTAGCACTTGAGCTTTTATCTTGAGTTGCTGAATCAACCTGCTGAGACCTCGGCCCGCTACCGACTTAACCCTATCTCGTGAGACCTTTAGACCGCGACCGAGTTGATACTTAGGCCTTGAATGCATCGGCACCTAGGAGCATAGGCCTTTCCTGAGCACTTGATTAGAGCTTTGAACTGTTTTAATTTTGAATTTACTTGAATCTCATTGCACTATCTCACAGATTGTATTAGCTTGTAAACTGTTAACCTGTTGAGAATAACAAAGAAAAACAAAGGCGAATATACTGCCATCGATTGTTCATATCAAACGACAGATTAGTTGAGACAAAGTAATTAACTTAAATGCATTGCATGAAATGCTTGTGGATCGATCAACTAAGGCCAAATATCAATGCAAAGTATGAACAATTTGAACTAATTCGTTTGCATCAATGTTATGCCTACGTATTCAGACTTAAAACACTGACCCCTGGATTTTCATAACTAACAAATGCTTGCCAGTTTTTTTTTTATTCCAGTTATATTTGTTTATCGTCTTGTTGATCTTACACAACACCTCACACATTTTAGGAAACGTGCACCTTGATATTCGAATATATAGTTGTTTATGTAGAATGACTTCCCACCGAGAAGAAGAAGTGGTAACTCAAGAAGAAGAAACTTTCCCGACAACAGTTTCGATAGAGAATCCTCCGGAAAGAACTTCGACTATTCTATCTTTGAGAACATTTATTCAGCTGCGCACTCAATTTGGCTTTGCTGAAAACGATGTCCTATTCCCTGGGTCAAATGATACTGCTGATAATCCTCCCTATGGTTTCGTTGCAGTCAACCGCCACATGTGCTTAAGTGGGGCGATTCCTCCTTTTAATGACTTCCTTCGAACTCTTCTTCTCCGATTGACGATCTCTCCATTTCAACTTCATCCTAATGGTTATGCCATCTTGATGGGGTTGTGTGTTTTGTTTAGAAGAACTCTTGATCGCCTACCGAGTTTTGAAGAAATTCGTTATCTGTGCTCGTTTACAAAGAGTAAAGATCATCCTTCACTCATTATTGTGAGAAGTGCTAGAAACCGCAAGCTCCTTTCCGATCTCACTGAAAGTGTTCATGGATTTTTGAACCAGTTTTTCTTTGCTCGCTGCCCTCCAGGGTTTTATGCCATCTGGAGAATAGGAAGTAAGACTAGTGTTTCCATTTTTTCGTTTTTGAAACTTTTTTCGAGATCCGAACTTTCAGTTGCTAACTTCATTCTTTGCTCTTTTCAGCACTTCCTCTCCCTTCTAGAGACCCGATTCATAAACAAGTTTTTGAGAGGTTGAGTGCCGTGGCTGCGGAAGAAAGGAGCATAAAATTTCTGCTGAAGGATGAATTCTTACACTAATACGGGCTTCTACACGCTTCTCGTTCTACGCATGCTCATGAAGTTCCAACAGAAGTTCCCGATTCTCCGATGAAAACTCCTGATGCCCCGGTTACTGTCGAACAACTCACATCAAAAGAGTCTAATATTGAAGCTTCATTGGTGAAGTGTTCCACTCCTACCGACATTATGGGGTCATCTAGTAAGACGGTGCTTGCCCCGATCGAGGAAGAAGAAGAACCTTCACGGCCTCTTGGGGGATTAGCTGATGTAGGAATTGAGAAAACAAGTCCCACCAAGCATGATGGTGACGATGTTTATGAGGGGTTGAGCGACATAGTAGTGACTTCGCAGGAGCTTTTTAGAGATGACGTATCTAAAACTATCTCTCATGTAATTGAGGCGACGTCTCTTCTTCGACAAACACCAACACAAACATCAACTCCTCATACCCAAGCTATCATCACCTCTGCACCAAAGAGTGGTTTGTCGCTTAATACGTTTAGCTTGCACATCACACAACACTTAGGATTTTCCAGCACATTTATGCACTTATCTTCTTATACTTTAAAGATTTCTAAAGCTTATCTTTTCTTATTTCAGATTCTTCAATGACACGCGGCGGATCATATTATCAGGATTTCCAACGCTACGGGGGGCGTGGTCAATATGATTATCGGCGTTACTTTCCCTCCTATAGAGAGTCTGACGAAGAGAGGGCTGCTCGAAAGGCTCGTGAAAGGAGGGATGCAGAAGAGCGTTATGACAGAAGGGATAGGGATGAGCACCATGATTCTCTGCAGAGAAGTGATGACTCTCACAAAAGGAAATCTCACGACGACCGGGGAAAAGGTCATGTAGCTGAAGATTCAGGCAAACGAGCCCGACATGGTGAGAGACATGCTTCCACTATTCCCGAAAAGCCTACTGCCCCTGCCCCTCTTGACATTACTTCCGACTCTCCTGCTCTTGGGAAGGAGGACATCCAGACAATAATAAGTAGGCCTAAATTTCAAGTGGGACCGGGCCCAGCCACTTTACAAAGTCGTTTTCCGCAGTGGTGTTTAAAGGGTGTGAGGTTCGATCTCGACCTAGTCCCTATTGATAAGCCTGCTATGCTACGAAATCTTGACGCCGTTAAACTTGATATCGAGAGGATGTCAAACTGGCAGAAGCTTGTTGATGAGCTTCAACGAGTTAACCGCGCCAACTTAGAGGCTATGCTCACCATGGAAAATGATAAGGCTGAGTGGCAAAAGGTCCTTGAGCAGCACGACAGCGAAATGAGGAGCATTACTTCCTACAACGAGGAGCTCGAAGCAAAGGTTGAGAAGTTGAAAGATGAGCTTGCTGCTTCCTCTACTTCATACTCTCAAAAAGAAGAAGTGCTTCTCAGACAAGTTAGAGATGCTCATGCCAGTCAGAGGGACGCTGAGGACAGGCTTGAAGCACAAAAAAGAATCAGTGACGGCTATGTCTCTGATATTGCTGAGCTTCAAAAGAAAAACAACTCCCAGGAGGCGGAGATACAAATGCTTAAGCTTCAGCTTGCCAAAACTGAAAGGGAGCGCGATGAGGCTGTCGCCGGCAAAATCGCAGCCGAAGAATCTCATGAGGCGACCAAAAACAGCTTCGGCTCAACATTATTCGACTTCTACTTGCATAGCGTCTTGGGGCGTGGAAGCCTCGCTTTTCTCGGTCCTAAGTATGAAATCACTTTAGCTGAAGTGTGGGAGGCCGCCCTCGATATGCTTGGTGCTGAAGGTGCTGGTTATGACGAGTCAGCCCTGGAAAGGCATTATTTTGATGAAGACGCTCGCGCTGCTCTCGCCAGGGGAAAGGAACAACTTGCCAAACTAAGAACCGAAGTGACGGAAGGGGACCAGCTGGGGAAAACCACTTCAACTACTCTAGTCCAGCCACCTTCTTCGTCTGAAGTCGACATTATTGGTTCCAGTTCCCATCTCGCATCTCCCACCAAAGTTACTGCTGATATTACAAGCACACAAGGCGGAGACGAGGGTGAAGAGAGCGCTGATGCGCAAGCTTATGAAGTCGATATCAGGAAACCAGCTTCTCCAGGTAACTTCACTGTTAATCTCGCTACTGTCAATTCTGCTCAAGCGGGTTACTCATTTATTTCGCATGAGTTTCATGAGCTCCTTGGCTATCTTCTCGACCTTGATGAGCCTTCATCTCCTCTCTTTACTGACTTTAACCTCTTTTCTTCTGTAGAGAAAGTACCAAGCACTGCTCAAACTTCTACTCCTCCGGTCACCCTTTCTTCATCTCTTCAGGCGGTGCCTCCTTCTGCCTCGCAACCTGGATCACAGGAGGAACAAATAGTGGCTCTTCACGGCTTGGATGATCCCATCGCTTCGCAAGAGCAGAAAGATGAGAGACCTGAGGGAGGTGACATATCCCCGGAACGGACTCCTTCTGACGACATTGTTCTATCAAAACTTGTCACTCCGGGGAGTGAGTCTTCCTCACAAAGGAGAGAGAAGCGTGGGACATCAAAGAGGAGGGGGAAGAAAATCACCGCCACTAAAGAGGACCCGGAAGTTGAACCGGTTACACCTGCCTCTCCTACTTCCCTTATACCCACTGGCCGACCTGAAAAGCTGGTTATTCGACCGAGTAAAGGGTCCAAAGGAGGGAAGAAGAAGTGAAGATTTTATCTTTTTGCCTTTTGTATGAACTGGCCGAGAGTTGTGCGGGTACCGGCCCTCGCTTTTATTTTGAAACCTGTATCTGCATTATAGTTGAATAAAATGATTCTTCGTTTGTACAAACTTCTGTTTGAATTTGAGAATGCATTTACTATTTATTTTTGCACAAGTTTGTTTATATAATATTGCAGCGGGCTTATGGTATGTTGTTCGAGTATTACTTTACTGATGCAGCCATACTACTATACCATGTTGCCCCCATACCTTAAGCTTGTTGCAATATTTTATACTTCGAGGGGACTTGCACTCTTATTTGTTAAAGAATAATTATTTTATTCTTTAAAGAAAATTTTTATTGAGTACAACTCCCTTCGTATAAGTTTTTACGCTTTGTCGTTCGAAGAAATCACTTTTCTCTTTTGCTTATGTGCATATTTTACCAAGTGAATTCCTCTATGTGGTAAAGCGGACCTCTGAAGGGTACTTTAACTTCTTTTCTTTTTACGATCATTTTCCATTTGAAAGTTAAAGTACGCTTTTGATGAGGATTTTTTTTTTTATACAAAATTGTACCTCTGAGGAGGGATTTTTCACGTTTCAACACTTGGAAGTTTTATTTCAATCTCGGTGAAACGTGTACCCCCAAAGAGTTGTGCCTTCGAAGAAAGCCTTTTCACGTTTCAACACTTGGAAGTTTTATTTCAATCTCGGTGAAACGTGTACTTCCAAAGAGGTCTTTTTTCTTGATTGTGTCCCCGGGAGGGGGTCGTACCTCTAAGGAGGGATTTTTTACGTTTCAACACTTGGAAGTTTTATTTCAATCTCGGTGAAACGTGTACCCCCAAAGAGTTGTGCCTTCGAAGAAAGCCTTTTCACGTTTCAACACTTGGAAGTTTTATTTCAATCTTGGTGAAACGTGGGCTTTCAAGAAGGTCTTTGTTTTTGCATTTCAACTTTGGTGAAGTGAAATTCCGAAGAGCGGTTGCTACACTTCAACTCCTGGCGAAATGTGCCTCCGAAGAGGGCTTTTATTTTGTTTACATTTCAACTCTGGTGAAGTGAAATCCCGAAGAGCGGTTATAACACTTCAACTCCTGGTGAAATGGGCCTCCGAAGAGGGCTTTTATTTTGTTTACATTTCAACTCTGGTGAAGTGAAATTCCGAAGAGCGGTTATAACACTTCAACTCCTGGTGAAATGTGCCTCAAAGAGGGTTTTCATCGCCTGGAAGTTACTCTCTCATGGTTGGAGGGTCATGACTCCTCCAATCTTTTTTGTTGAGTAGAGAACTTTCTTTTTTGTGGCGTATGACCCATTAGAGGTCTTTTATCCTCCGAAGAGTTGCGCCTCCGAAGAGGACTTGTGCCGCTGATGGTAGCTTTGGTTGTTCCTCTGTTCACTTGCTTATGCCTTTTCAGCGATCCTCCTTTTTTTCTTTTCAAGTTTTCATTCCCCTTTCTCTCACAAGTGGCTTGTTTAATCCAAGGAAGTGTACTTCATTGCCAGGCAAGTTCGTGAGAACGGGCACTAGCTTCCTAATTGGATGTTTGTTTGTTCAAACAATCTCAATTTATCAGCAAGGGCTCGTTTCTATCGAAATCATTAGCCGTTCAATTGAAGTATTTCCTATCTAGGATTTGAATTCGGGGTCTTTGTGACTTGAAATTTGTTTGTTGAATGATGGTGAGAATCGCTCGGTCTTATTATGCGCAAGTTTTATTTCCATTGTCTGCAAAAATTTAAATCGACATTTTAGCAATACATTTTATGTATTTTTATATCGAAAACAAAGCAAACATATAATGATAATAAGGAACACAAGATTTATAGTGGTTTGGCCATGAAATTGGGCCTACATCCACTTTATATTCTTTCATTATTTACTTGCATCAGTTTCACAATTGCTTTCAATTACAAGAATCATACATTCATAATTCTTTTTACAATTTTTCAACAAAATTTTCAAGTAAAGTATGGACGCAAGTGGTTGCTGTTCCATGCCCTTGGAATTTGATCTCCATCAACAGTGGTGAGCTTGAATGTGCCGTCAAGAAGCTTCTGACCTATTACATATGGTCCTTCCCAATTTGGCCCAAACACACCTGTCGCGGTCATAATTCTTTTCAGGACTAGATCTCCAATTTCAAAGCTGCATTGACGAACATTGGAATTGAAATGTCTGGCTATCCTTTGCTGATGAGCTGCAACTCTGAGGTTAGCTTCATCTCTTTTTTCATCAAGGAGATCCAGCGCTTCAAGTTGCAGCTTTTCATTTTCTGCTTGATTGAAATGGATTCTTCTGTGTGAAGGGACCTCTGCTTCAATGGGGATCATTGCTTCCGATCCGTATGCTAACGCAAAAGGAGTATGCCCAGTTGCAGTTTTGTGAGTAGTTCTGTATGCCCATAGTGCAAGTGGTAGTTTATCGACCCAACCACCTTTTTCTCTTTCGAGTTGCTTTTTGACGGTTGATTTGATGATCTTGTTCACTGCTTCCACTTGCCCGTTTGCCTGCGGATGAGCTACTGCCGAAAAGCTTTTCTGGATTTTGAATCGCTTGCAAAAATCCTGGAATTCCTCGCTTTCAAACTGAGTACCATTGTCTGTGATTATTTTCTGAGGCACACCGTATCTGCAAATGATATTCTTGGTCACAAAGCTTATCATTTTCTTTGAAGTGATCGTAGCCAATGGTTCAGCTTCAGCCCACTTAGTAAAATAATCAACTGCAACAATAGCATATTTAATCCCTGATTTAGCAGTTGGTAGCGGCCCAATGAGATCCATTCCCCAAATTGCAAATGGCCATGGACTGACCATCTGTGTGAGTTCGGTAGAAGGTGCTCTAGGAATTTTGGCATATCTTTGGCACTTGTCACATTTTCGGGAGTAATCTGCGGCATCCCGATTAATTTCTGGCCAAAAATATCCGTATCGGAGAATTTTCTTTGCTAGTGTTTGACCACCTGAATGATCACCGCATTCTCCTCCATGCACTTCAGCTAGGATTGTTTTGGACTCTTCCCGGGATACACATCGAAGCAATGGCATTGAGAATCCCCGTCTGTACAATCGGCCATCCTGAATTACATAGCGAGAGGCCTTCCTTAGAAGCTTTCGTCTTTCTATCGAGTTTTCTGGCAGAGAACCCCTGAGTAGGTAATCCAGTATTGGAGTCATCCATGACTCTTGTTCTTGAGATACATTCATAATCCAGTCTATATCCATCTCGTCTATACTTGGCGCTGAAAGGACTTCTACAAGGACCAATCCCAATAGTTGAGCTTCACCAGAACTTGAATACTTTGCGAGGGAATCTGCCTTCATATTCTCTTCCCGAGGAATGTGGCTTATTGAATAGTGATCGAGTTCATATAGGAGTTCCCAAGCCTTTGACAAGTAGGAAGGCAGGTTTCCACCTTTCGCTTGAAATTCCTTCTTGACTTGGCATACAATAAGCTGAGAATCACTGAAAATTTGTAATGCTCGAATGTTTAGCTCTTTAGCGATTTTCAGACCTGCAATAAGAGCTTCATATTCTGCTTCATTGTTTGTTGAAGGGAATTCCAGTCTTAGTGCATAACATAATGATCGACCTTCAGGAGTTTCAAGTACCACTCCGGCTCCAGAACAGTAGTCATTTCTTGCGCCATCAACATACATCTTCCACTGGATTGGAGAATCATTGATCGCTTTTTCCTCACCATTATCTTTCTCTGTGAATTCTGCAATGAAATCAGCTAAAGCTTGTCCGTTGATTGCTTTTCGGGGGTGATAGGTGATGTCATATTGACTAAGTTCAATGTTCCATTTTAGAAGACGACCCGAAGTTTCAAGGCGAAACAGGACTTGCTTCAGAGGTTGATCAGTGAGTACTTTGATAGGATGAGATTGGAAATATTGCCTCAGTTTCCTCGATGCTACTAGTAGGCAATAGGCGAGTTTTTCCAACTTGGAGTAATTCAGCTCTGCCCCAGTGAGTCTTTTGCTGATATAGTAAACTGGATGTTGAATCCTTTTGTCTTCCCGTATCAGCGCTGCACTTAGAGCATGAGATGATACTGCCAAGTATATAAGAAGATCCTCACCATTGCCTGGCCTAGAAAGTATCGGAGGCGTTTCCATATGACGGATC
Source organism: Allium cepa (assembly GCA_030765085.1). Classification (NCBI taxonomy): domain Eukaryota; kingdom Viridiplantae; phylum Streptophyta; class Magnoliopsida; order Asparagales; family Amaryllidaceae; genus Allium; species Allium cepa. Next base: position 940,360,084 of record CM060943.1, on the reverse strand, counting down.
AACTCTTCAAAGGCTTTTTGGCATTCGGGAGTCCATTCAAAGTTCTTCTTTCCTTTTTTCAGGGCATCGAAGAATGGGATGCATTTATCAGTAGCTTTGGAAATGAACCGACTCAAAGCGGCGACCTTTCCGTTGAGACTTTGCAATTCCTTCTTCATTCTAGGAGCTTTAACTTCTTTTAAGGCGGTAATTTGAGCTGGACTGGCCTCAATGCCCCTAGCACTGACGATAAAACCCAAGAACTTTCCGGATTCGACCCCAAATGTACATTTCAGAGGGTTAAGTTTCATTCTGTATTTCCGGAGGACTGCGAACATTTCTGCTAAGTGTTCAATGTGATCCACTGCTTTCCTGGACTTCACTAACATGTCGTCGACGTAGACTTCCATAGTTTTGCCCAATTGCGGTTTGAACATAGCATTAACAAGTCTTTGGTAGGTTGCCCCTGCGTTTTTCAATCCGAAGGGCATAACTCTGTAGCAATAAAGTCCAACATCTGTGATAAAGCTTGTATCCTCCTGATCCGGCTCATGCATCATGATTTGGTTATAACCGGAGTAGGCATCCATGAAGGATAACAATTCATGTCCCGCAGTTCCGTCTACCAGTTGATCGATCCTGGGTAATGGGAAGCAATCCTTGGGGCAAGCCTTGTTTAGATCAGAAAAATCGATGCACACTCTCCATTTTCCATTATCTTTCTTGACCAACACAGGATTTGAAACCCAATTCGGATATGTAGATTCTTTGATGAAGTTATTTTCCATGAGTCGATCAACTTCTTCTTTTAATGCTGCTGACCTTTCTGGACCTTGGGTTCTTCTTTTCTGTTTAACTGGCGTAAACTTTGGGTCAATATTCAGAGCGTGTACTGCAACTTCTGGGGATATCCCACACATATCGGCATGAGTCCAAGCAAAGACATCCAGATTTGCTTTCAGGAAAGATATCAAGACATTCTGAATTGACACATTAAGCTGTGAACCCACATTCAACACCTTATTTGGGTCCTTTGGGTCAACAGGTACCGGAATTGTCGTTTCCACCGGTACTACTCTATTCTCCCCTGTACTGGCTTTTCTGGGATCCTTTTCTTTCCGTGCCCCGCTGTGCCCGCCAGTGCAGGGTCCGCTCTGTAATTGCTACAAAGCTGGTTCCTTGATGCGGACTGGAGTTGCCGCATCCTTTCCCATTTCTCTCTTTCTTGACTCTCGCAGCTCTGTCAAATAGCACTCTCGCGCAGCATTCTGATCCCCTTTTATAACTCCTACTCCATTGTCAGTAGGGAATTTAATAGTGAGGCACCACGGGGCTAGGATAGCTTTGAATGCTGCGAGTGTTGGACGGCCAAGAAAAGCATTATAGGCAGAAAACTCATCGACAATCACAAATGTTTGCTTTCGGACCACTTTCCTTTCTCCTTCCCCAAGTTCTACAAACAGATCGATGGTTCCTACTGGTTGCTTTGGCTCCCCAGTGAAGCCAACGATTTTCTGTGATGAGGCTTGCACATCGATCATAGGGATTCTCATCTGGTCAAATGTCTTCTTGAAGAGAATATTACATGATGCTCCGCAGTCAATGAGGACTCTTCTGACAATGGCTGGTCCTATACCAGCCGAGATGACCAAGGGATCTAAAGTAGGAGCTTCAATACCTGTAGAATCTCTGGCTCTGAAAATAATGTCATCACTGAAAGTTTTCTGTTGTTTAAGGGGCGTAGTGTCTTCTAGAACAAAGACGTTTTCTTCGGCCGGAGCATATTTCAAAGCCCTGGAATATCTCTCCATCTCACCCCAACTTTTGCCAGCTGGGTGAGGTCCTCCTGAAATGACATTGATAACGGGCCTTCCAGATTCATGCCCCGTAGCTTTCTCTCCTGCCCCAGGCTGATGAACAGGAGCCCGCTGCCCCTGACTTGACGATGCAGGATTGTTGTTATTCTTTTTCACAAATTGCTGCAACTTGTTTTCTCTTAGCAACTCTTCAATCAGATTTTTCAGTTGGCGGCATTCATCAGTTTCATGACCTGGTTGATTGTGGAAGCGGCAGAATTTCCCACTTTCTATGGCTTTTCTCCCAGTTCTCAAAGGGATAGGTTTAGGGAAATCGACGGAATCTTTAGTGGCCAGGTAAATGTGCTCCGGTGTATGTGATAATGGAGTATATTCTGATGGCTTGAAGGATCGGGGCTTCTTCAGATTACCCTGTTTCTTCTCATTACTATTCTCCCTTTTTTGCCCCACCGATTCATTCTTGCGTGGAGCGACAGTGTTGTCTTCTGCCTTTTCCAACACTGTCTTTACTGGTAAAGGACGGCTTTCCAAGCGAATGAATTCGTCTGCTTTTTTGTAGAACTTTTCGAGAGAGGTTGGCTCCTTCATATTTAACCATTTCCCAAATTCGCTTGACTTATCGAAAGCCCTCATCAGATAAGTCAATATCATTCGTGGTTCAGCATTGTCCACCTCAGCCAGTGCTATATTGAAGCGGTTCAAGAAGGATCTGATAGACTCACCAGGATTCTGCTCTAAACTCGATAGTGACATAATATCCTTGGCCTTCGAAGCATATAGTCTAAACTGCTCCTTGAATTTTCTGGTCAAGTTTGAAAACTGATCGATAGATCGGACTGGTAACTTGGTGAACCACAGTAAAGCCACGCCTTCCAGGTATACGGGGAAATATCGGCACTTTATTTCATCGGAGGCCCTGGCACCTGTCATGTGCCAATCATACTTATACAAGAACTCATTCGGATCACTTGTCCCTTTGTAAGCTGGAATAGTCGGAGGGACAAACTTCCTTGGAAATTCCGCCTTCAAGATTTTTTCGGTAAACGGAGTTTTACTTGGGGCGAAACCCCATTCCTTCTCATCTTCAACTCTTTGCATACTTTCTTTCATGATCTGCCGGACCATTCCAGAAAGATATTCCTCATCATGCCGAGTTCTAGATCCACCGGCGTCAGGTACTGCCTGCTCAAAGGGACTAGTAGGCCTTTCAGGAGCATTTCTTTCATTAACATCATGAACGTTGCCAGCATAGTTCCTTTCATTACCAGCCGGTTGATTGTTTGCCCCAAGTAAGTCGTTCAACTTATTCAGAATCAGAGCATTCTGGGCACTTTGAGCCTCTAGTTGTGCGTTTTGGGCGTTTATCTGCTGGTTTAGCCCTAGAATCACAGCATCCAATTTCGCTTTTGTAACTCCAACAGACGGAGTGGGTAGATTAGGCACAGGGGAAGCGGAGGTTCCCTCTTGAATGTTCCCAGATCTGATAGATCTACTTTTCCTTCCAGGAGCCATAATCTCAGATATACTTCTGGTTTTTAAGGAAATTCTTTCTTCAAATCTCTGAGAAGCAATGATGACAGCTGTCCTGAGTTCAATTCTCAGTGAAAGCACCAAAAATGTTAACGCTTAAATTTGAACGCTAACACCCCGGTGTGTGAAGTGTAGTTGTGAAAGCACCACCCGATAGATCGGGAAAGAATTACAAGCAAGTAATAGCGGAAAAGCAGTAAACGACAGCAATTTTATAGTGGTTCGGCTTATAGGTATAGCCTACGTCCACTTTAAGTACTTTTATTGATGATCACGTTACAAGTTGATACAAATCTTCTCAAGTACAATACACTTTGAATTATAAAAGACTTAGAACAAGTAGCTCAAACTTCGATGTTGACAAAAATCTTCAAATCCATGGTGGATGTAGATGATTTCTTTATGAAGTTCTTTTAGACGTTCTTTGAATCTCAAAAGTTTTAAGTGTTGAAGTAGTCTGGAATTCGGCAGAGTAATGGCGCTTGAAATTGATCGACCAAAAGTCCTTTGAATGTTGGTGATGGTCGTGCATTTATAGGGGCTTTCGGTGTTTGGTCGGAGGTAGTGGCCGAGATGGGTTAAGTCGTAGGTCGGCTCCGGGTCAGGCTGAGTTATATGTCGCCCTCCTTCTCTCAGGCACGGTCTCCGGTCTAAGTGAAAGACGCGCGCTTCTCTAGCTCCAAACCTTAAGTGTTGGGTCGCCGCCGAGTTAGTGTGCCAGGTGCTAAACTATTTCGCCACTTCATCCTTCACGCCCTTAGACCGGTTACGACTTACCATAACCCATAAGTCGGCCACGACTCATAGGTGGGTGAGTTTGTGCTTAACAGTTAGGTCGGCATCCATGCTAAGGCATTAGGTCGGCATATTTCTTAACCAGTTAAGTCGGCATCCATGTTAAGGCATTAGGTCGGCATACTTCTTAACCAGTTAGGTCCGCATCGAGTTAGATCGGATCCTTCCCCGCATCCTTTAGGTCGGCAACACTCTTTGAGATGCTAGGTCGGCCCGCCTTTATCCATTGGGTCGGCAAGTAATGCGAATGGTTAGGTCGGCCTTCCTTCCAAGCTTTAGACCGGTGAGCCATAACCGAGATAGGGTTAACATTATAAATTTTATAAGCCTTCAAATTATTTTAACAGACTTAAAACTGAAGAATTCAATAATTTATCCAATTTCATTTATTATATCTAATAACTGAATTGCTATTAATAATAATATTTGAATTGAAGTTAAAAATTAACTTTTAAATATTTACAAATCAATTTATAATTCCATCTTAAATTGCTAAAAATTCTTGGTCGTCACACCAATTCACTCTGCACCAAGTTAATAATCCTATGCGCATTGGTTTCGACGGCAATGGAGGCGATAGTACTTGGTCAGAACCTCTGTGCCGAAAGAGGTAAAACATGATAAAAGCATGTAAAACCGAATTTTACTTTAAAAAGAATTTCTTTTTAACTAACCTGCCTTTATTCTCAAAATATTATTGGTGCTAATTTTCTTTTCTAAATGTGTTTCCAATATTTCAAAAATAAACAATATAATTTATTTATAAAATACACCTTCTCCTTTTATAAATAAATAAAACATTTAAGTCCCATACCTTAAATAATTTTATATATCTAAAATCACTTAGAAAAATTCTACAAAAATTCTATAAAATCATTATTAATATGCTTTCTAACATATATTAATTTTAGAACTAAAACTTATATTATTTAATCGTAAGTAATTTTAAACCCAAATAGTCATTTTCCTCGCTAGAAAATTAATATAAAATCCACAGTAGTTTAAAAAATTATGAAAATTGTAACCCATCTTTAAAATATCATTTCTCATCTAAATCTAAAATAGCAAGGCATTTGGATGTTATTAAATAGGGTTTTTATTTTAAAACATATCATAAAATCTATACGAATAAGCATAAATCATCATCTAGCATATATAAATATTTAATCATTCAAAAACATGGCATAATAATGCAAAATACTTAGGATTCATCTAAAACCAAAAATAATTATAAAAATGAGATGTAGTCATCATTCACCTTAGCTTTGAGATTTGAATGGATTAAGTTGATTAATCTTCTTCCTTTAGCTCTCTTTATCTTCATCTTGCTTAACGGTGGCCAGCCTTTATACTTTGATTTTTTATTTAGTAACGAACGTGTATTCCTAAGGGTTAGGGCATAAGAATGCACTTTTCCCAACTTTTCCCTTGCCTATTACCTTTGTCTATTTTAATTCATGTTAGCTAATTTTTATTTATTCATTAACATGGCACGGATACCCTTATTAATCACAAATCTCAATCCCCTAATCATCACATTATTTTATTTAATTTAGCTAATTAAATATCCTAAATGATATTACTAAAATATGGGGTGTTACAAAATACTATAATGAAACCAATTACTACCTAGCATATAACCAATGTTATTATTAACCTTTTTACTAAAAAGGTTCAACTTTTAACATATACCAATGTCATATCCAATATGGAAAAACTATCAAATTTTAGCATTCAAAAAAATCCATATAATGGGTATATGCTGAAATTAATCAACATGTATATAACTTAAATTAAAATCACAATGGTGAGAAATCTGCACTTCTCTAGAAAATTCCCTGCATTTCATTTTAAATATCATTCACTTCTCAAAAGCAGATACTAAAAGAGATATTGAATTATGGTTGTTGGTGAATTATGGTTTTACATATTGAATTTATGATATGTTTTAAGGTAAAAAACCTATTAAATAATATCTTTTTACCTTGCAAATTTTTATGAAGATCAAAAAAAAAAATCTTGATGGGTTTCAATTTTTAGAAATTTTGGAATTAATATGGATTTTATATGAATTTTCTAGCAAATAAAATGATAATTTGGGTTATAAATTATTTACATGTAAATACTATACGGTTTGGGTCTGAATTTTTTATATGTTTGAAAGCATATTAAAAAAGATTTTTTGGAATTTTCCAAATTTTTCCCAAAAATATTGATAGGTATATAAAATTATTTAAGATAGGGGACTTAATGTTTTATATGTTTTAAAAAGGAGAAGGAATTTTTTATAAATAATTTGTAATTGTTAATTCTGGAAAATGGTAGCACTTTTGAAAAAGTAATATGGAAACCAGTAAGATTTAGACAAACAATGCAAATTAGGTATAAAAGAAATAGTTTAAAAGTACAAATAAATAGGTTTTTCACTATTCCGTCACCTTGGGCACATGATTCTGCTTATATACTATTGCCTCCGATACAATAGAAACCAATGCATAAAGAATCAGGCAGCCGGCAAATAATAAATTGGATGTGGGCGAAAGGTATAGGGTTAAACCAAAAGGGTTCCGAAAGGGTTGAAGCTTTGCTTTGGTTTTAAAGAAAAATGAGCGCGCTTGCTTTCGATTATGATGCTTTCGCATGGTTGGGTTTCGACTAGGTCAAATAGTTTAAAAGGAAGTAGGTTTAACTGGGTTGCATCTTTGCTTTAAATTAATGCTTTCGACTGGGTCAAAACACCTAATTGTCCTCGTTTTACCTTTCAATCCAGTGGGTTTCTATGGCATTGTTTTGTTTTTCTAAAAATATGCACATCTCTCCAATGCTTTCGAAGGGATGATTCGACACCATCACTTCATTACTTAGGAAATGGTTTCGAAGCAGTTTCTTTTGACTCAAATGTTTTAAGATCCTTTTTCTATAAGTAAAGTAAAAACCAAATTGGTTTCTAAAGAGATGGTTTGAATGATTTCAAAAGGAAGTGTTTCGACTTTAACGGGTAATGTCCTTTTGCTCTACTTGAAGGCACAATCCAAAGGTGTTGATCGAGACTTTTCCAAAAGGTTTCGAAGGAGTTAACTTTAAATGGTTTTGAAAGGTATCCACAAATTTCAAATTCAACCCAAACACTTTCGAAATTTTTAAGTTTAATGCTTTCGAAAGGTTTTAAAAGTGGTTTCGAAGGAGTGGTTCCCTAGTGGTTTTGATGGAATTAAAAGATGATATTTTCTTACGCTTCCAAATGGTTTGGAAAGGAAAGGTTTTTTAGGAGTTTCAAAAGGCAATGTTTGACGGGTTTTAAAAGAAGATGTCAGAGGTTTTTAAAGCTTTTAAAAGGGTGACTTTCAATGGTTTTGAAGGGGTTTCCTTCAAGGGTTTCAAAAATATGTTTAAAGGTTTAGACAAAGGTTTCGAGTGTGTTGAATAGGCAGTATAGCCTAAGTATTTCCAAGTTAAAAAGGGTTTTGACTTGTTTTGGAAGGATATTTCATCCTCATTAAAGTTCATCAACATTATTTTGAGCAAAGTATATATATCATGGCAAAATGGCTTAGAGTAAAGCTAAAAATATATTTTCGTTGTATATGTACAATTTGAAAGAATAAATCATTTTGAAAAGGGTTTTCAAGGAAAATTTAAAGGGTAGTGATCCCTAAAAAAAGATTTTGGGCAGATTGTCCATTGTAATTCTGACAGTTAGTCCAGTTAGCAGGAGTCAACCTAGTTGTATGGACAGTTAGTCCATTTTAGCATAACAGACCTTGCTATTTTTTTTCGGACAGATAGTCCTTTTGCTAACATAATGGACCTTGCTATTATGTTATGGGCAGATAGCTCACATATTACCTGTTTTATGGACATATAGTCCATTTATTAGCATAAATGATATTGCTATTTTGATATAATCAATTTGATTAACCAATTTGGTTGCAGGATAGGATTTGAAAAAATTTAGAATTAAAAAGGATCTTACTGAGGGGAAATCCATTCTGCTAAGCGGTGTGGTCTCGTATAATATCAGTAAACCGAGATGTAAGGCTTTATGTTTGACTCGAAGTTTTTGTTTCCCCTTAAACTCTCGGGTGCTCAAAATTTATTTTAGTAGGATGAGGATTAAGGTTTTCAAGTTTTAGACTTTTGGCGAATAAAGCTTTCAAAGACGAGCGTATTGTTCATAGATAGCTAATTAGGATTACAGATCATTCTGTTTATTTTTTCTGATGTGTATATTATGTCAGACAATATTACTTTGATCAACCACGGGGGCATCCACTACAAGAAAAGATGCTTTTTATAACGCAAATAGATAACACTTTATTTTATAGTGCTATTGTTGGATTTAATTTGTTATCTTTTGACAATGGAATCGCTATGTTACACTTTGAGAAGGCGGGTTTCCTAAACTATTTTTGGGGCCGCCTCTCCACGTTATTTCCCTCTTTCCTGTTCCCTAAATTAATTCCTCAAATGCTTAAACGATCACCTCCCTTATCATCGCCTCTTCCTCAAATTATCTTCGTAACTTGGCAAAATTTGAAAAGCAGTAATACATTCCATGCGAAAATGATTACTCGACAAAAATCATAAATCAGGGTTTATGGTTGCTCCAAACTCATTGAATCCTTCGAAGAATGTCAAACGAAATAAGCAAAACGCTTGATTCCTTTTATAAAGTGGGTCAGCGCTTAGGATATGTTGCCCGATCCACTTTCACGGTTTTATTCCACTAATTTGCCTAAATTTTATTTCCAATTTTGGTTAGAAAGTTGAACTTTTTTCCTTTAATATTTTTATGCTTTCATCATTTGGAGTTGACCGCGTTATACTGGGGCTCGATGGTGGAACAACATCAACCGTTTGTGTCCGCATGAAGGGATCGATGAACACATCGCTCTCCTCACAGACTATTCCTATTATGTCTCATGCTCGCGCGGGCTGCACCAACCACAACTCTGTTGGCGGTACTATTTCATTTCTGTTTTATTACAAATTTGTCCAGATCTGGAAATTGTTTGGAAGTAATTTGAATTTTGTGGTTTAGCATATTTGTTCTGCAGCTTGTTTGGTAATAAAGTATAGTCCATTTGTTATTATTTTTGGGATTTTGTAGAAAATGCAACTGAAGAGACATTGGAAAAGATAATGGTGGAAGCACTTTTGAAGGCAGGGTCGGATAAGTCGGCCGTCAAAGTAACTTGTCATTCACTTTCTAGAGTTGATCATTCTTTTGATCAAGAGCGAATATTAGGATGCCTCAGGTTTGGTATATATACATATTATTTTTTTACTACTTAATTTCTTACTTTATTCATATACGACATAGTTTATGACACAACAGTGTTTATTGAAGGTAACTAAATTCATATACAACACAATTAAGAAAATGCTTCAGCAATATAAGATTACTTAAGTACACAGTAAATAACTAAAGTATAACTTTTGAGCACAAACATGAGTTGAAGTTTGTGAGTTAATTGCAGTGACACGAACCAGAAATACTCATGTAAAAATAAGTACTCGGTGCTTTGTCCTGACACAAATTTTTTGTCTTCTCTCCAATACAGCAATTGATAATTGACTTAGTCCACTTTAAACACATGTACGCACACAGAGATACACACACATACACACATAATGAAAAGTATTACCTCCAATTTCAATAATAGTAGTGTAAATTAACTCAAAATAAATGGAAATGTATATTGTTTGAATCGCAGAATAGTGTAAGTAATATATTGGTATATAACCCAAAAAGTATATATTTTACAATGTATTTACCGTGAAAATCTAGCTGATAAATTTTTTAAATGCATTCAACTTTGATTGTGAGTAGGCAGTGCAGTTAGAAATTAACGCAGAAAAATTTTTGGATGCTCAATATTGTTTTTCGTACTTCATCGTTCATTTATGTAATGTCTGTGTTAATCTTTCTAGGTTGTTATAACTTTGATTGATTCTCTTGTTTGTAAGAAGAGCAATCGCTGTACACCCATCTTTCAAATCTCTGTTTTTATAAAACAACATGTTGTGAACTATTAAAGTGAAGACATGAAGATCGTATGATATGTAATAAATCGTGTTAATTTGCCTTTGAATGCTGCTTTCTAGTTTTGGAATTTTAATGCCAGTATACACTTGGGTAACTTTTATAGAATCCTACGTGAAGGCACTTGACACGAGTTTCCAAATTAAAATGAGATTTGCAATAGTAGTTCAAGTTGTACACTAACGTTACCTCTATAAATTGAAACTATAGTTGACATTACAACAATGGACAGCGGAAACGCGCTAGTGTCAACCACTACCTTAGTAAGATAAGGAAATAAATACACACATTTGGATAGGTCTTAGGAAACACTATATTCAAATAAATATATAAAAATATACTATTGTTATTCAAGCGCTCAAATGTTCACTAGTGAATTGCAATACTAACTAAGACATGCTGTGACCACTGCCAAAATAAAAAGTATTAAAGGCACATAATTAAGGGCCAAATAAGATAATCGCCTCTAAATAACATGTGGTTAGAGGAAAATTTTAATTCGACCACTATTGTTATTAAGCAAGGCAGATCAATTTGCCTTAAATATATTTATTATTTTTCAAACACTGAGAAAGTGGTGTTCCTCCTACTTCTTTCTACCTTCTTTATGAAAATCCTACTTTCTAAAATTGATTAATTCATTTTGCTTTTTTAATCTAACAAACGGTTCTGCCAAAATTATAGACAATATTTTCGCAATATCGAAATTTTATTAATGTAGGTTTCCTTGAGGATTTGAATCCATGTCTTCAAGCATTAAATTAGGTGAAAGATACTAGCGATCTAATTTCCCTATATTCTTCTCTTAATTTTACTTTACTTACTCTGCCATCCTAGATCTAGTTTTGATGTATCAATTATTATGATTTTGAATCCTTTTGGAAAGCATGACCGTGGTAATCTCTGAAACCTATACATAGTACTTGATGACCATTATTTTGCTAGTCTAACTTTTTTCTACAGAAACTCTTGATTTTCATGAATCAAATACATTGATTATCTGTCCTTTTTCCATTATTAGTTAAATTGATCACCTAGAATACTATCCTATAGTTCAATCCAAATCATAATATTAATTAAATGTATAGATTGTAACATCAGCTCTTAAGGTAATATGTGATAAATCAATTCCTAAACTGCATCAGATGCCAAATAATATTTTAGGCTGATACATAACTATATAACAATAAAGTTAAAAATTAAGTGTCGTACCCCTAAATTCCAGTGCTAATTAATTCTCTTAAGGTTGTAAGTACACTGAACTGACCACCAAATACTGCATTATTCAATTCCTTTGCTTTGCTGCATTCATACTTTGTTTGCTCCGTATCTCAAGTCTCATATATATTGTGTTCTAAATTTTTTATTTAGTGTTTTAATTGGCAAACTTTGGTGGTTGTTCCTCAGTTTTTAATCTAGTTGTCAGTTTTTTTCTATCTTTTTTCTGAAACAATTATATAGGAATTGCTCACTTAGGGTTTAAGGGAAGCTCTAACTTAAATAAATCTAACTGTATTTACAAACTGTATTTGAATGTTGAAAGTGGTTGAATTATAAGTTTCATATTTGTTTCCTCTGTAAGATTGAGCAATTTGTGGAACATCTTACTATAATACTTGCTATTAGGATTATAATCATAAAATAGGAAAATAATATATGTTTGAACTTATATTGTGTTTATTTTCTCTCAATGATCTTCAGCAATCTATAGTGTTATAATAACTCTATTGTTGTGCAGGCATTTTGCAAACTGATTATGTATTATGATTATGATACAGTACATCTTTTGTAATAGAGTAATGTAGTTTCTACAACAAGTAGAACCAGCCATCCAATCAAATTGTTTGCAACTTAAAACAGATACTGATGCCATCCTATTAAAGTTTACTAATGTACTGAGATCAATCATAATAAATTTACATTACGACATTACCTCTATAATTATAATTAAGATCAACAATAAAGTATGGGATATTTGATTTACTGTACTATTATGTCAAAATAGAAAAAACAGCAAACAAAGACTTGTAAAACATTGAATGTCACATGGTATATTTTTGCAGAACCCTATTTGAACTGGGTTCTTGCTTATTATTGCAAATTATAAGCTTGTAGTGGCAAGCAAGCTTGCAGTGGAAAACAGGCTTGCAACTACAAGTTGCCTGCAACTTACAAGCTTGCAACTGGAAGTTTCTTGCAAGTTGCATGCTTGCAGTTGCCTGTTGAAATCAAGCTTACAACTTCAAGTTTCATGTTTTTAGTGGCAAGCCAGCTTACAACTGCAGGTCGTCAATTATCTTTTCTAAACTATGTTTTATGTAAGAACTTGAATTTGCAATATGCAAGGCTTAAAAAGTGTTCATGAACTTGATGTAGGTTACAGCTCTATGGCTGGCAAGGTTTGTAATAAAATTAACTATATAGTACTGTAAAAGTAGAAAATTTTAAGGTATCAAAACTAGTTCCTTAAATAGAAATTAGAGCATCCGTGCATGTAGGATCAACCCAGATCAGCATATGGCAGATGTGCGATGTGCTTGCTGTTTCTCCTGTATTTGGTGATAAACCTTGAAACAATATGTTTTTTCAGAGCTTGAAAGTAAGGTATTTTCTTCATCATTTTATATTCTGGTTAAAGTCTACCTTGGCTAAAGTCTGCCTGTTGAAATTCAGACCTTGGCCAAAGTCTTCCTGCTGCAACCTGTTTGATGAAATGATTCTGAGATTAACAGGTAACTAAAGAATTTCATTTAGTGTTTATTGTTTATAATATATGATTTAGTTAAAGTATTTATAACAAATAAAAAGTGGTAATATGGTAAATTGATTTGTATGGTATGTGGCTGACCACTTAACATGGGTAGAGTTGGTTGCAATATTTGTTCATGCCATATTGCCGAACAAGAATGTTAAATCTTTTTTAGATCTTTTTTAGACTCTTTTGTTTATAGAAATATGTAAAAATTTCCACCTTGGTACTGAGCATTAAATGTGTGAACGACATCAGCCTCCAATTGTTTATATACTTTTTGTGTGTATTTGAAGTGTCAAGCTAATACAACTAACATCTTGAGATTAAATTTTCAACCCTAAATTAATTTGAATGATTAAGACATACTAATCCTTCCAAACAACATTACTATCGATCATAATAAGGCTACAATTAAATATAACAATTAGAAAAAATAAGTACATTAAATGGAATCTTATATCAAGTATTCATAGAATGTCAATATCCACTGATACAACACATCCACCGCTAAATTGACAAACATGAAGTCAGAAACGAAGACTTAAGTTGCATGTAACACCAAAGATCTAAAAAATACATCATTGTTTACTAAGCTTTATAAAATAATAATAACAAAACAGTAATTAAGTTTACTAAGCTTACTAAGCTTTATAAAATAATTATAACAAAGTAGTAAATTATAAAACAGTAATTTAGTTTACTAAGCTTTATAAAATAATAATAATAATATATTTAGCTAAGTTTTATAAAAAATTAACTAAATTTATATACTAATAATAATAATAATAAATTAAATAAGATTATAAAAATTAACTTTGTGTATTAAGTTATATAGAATATAAATAAACTTATAAAATAACTAAGTTGATCGTAACAATAATAGTTTAACTAATATTTATAAAAATTAACTAAGTTTATAATACTATACTAATAATAGGAATAAAATAATAATAATTAACTAAGTTTATAAAATAACTAAATTTAGTATTAATAATACAATAATAATTACTAATGTTTACGAAAATTAACTAATTTCATATTAATAGTACTAACGACAACAACAATCATAAATAATAATAATAAATTAACTATACATTTTATAGAAACTAACTTAGCTTATAATATTTATATACTAATAAGAATAGTAATAAATATAAAATATTAACTAAGTTAATTAAGTTTTATAAAAATTAACTAAATTTATATAATAACACAATAATTGCTAATATTCAGAAAATTAACAAATTTTGTAATAATAATACTAATAACAACCATAAATCACAATAAATTAAATATAAGTTTAAAAAAACTAACTAAGTTTATAGTAATAATGATACTAATAAAAATTATAATAAATTATAAAATATTAACTAAGCTAACTAAATTTTATAAAAAATAACTTAATTTATGTATAATAATAATAATTAAGTATATAAGAATTAATGATTTTTGACTGACCAAAACATACTTGTCCTATAATAACATCATTCTCTCTTTAGATCCACAGTCATTGACTCATTGTTATGTGCTAATTGCCAATTAATAGTCAATTTCTGTAGTATTTAGACATGTTACGAGTAGATAATTTGTTTTCCAACAAACCAATAATGCTTGGTTTAATGGATGTGAGGAGGGATAATACATGATTTACTTTAAGATCAGTATTTATCCCCTTATATTCCATGCTTGTTCTGTTTTAGTTTTGTGCTCTCGTTATGTGATGAAATGATTATGAGGTTGAGGCATGAGTGGTTATAGTTTTTGCACTAGTGGTGCTAGTTTCCTTTGGCTGCCATACTTTGTCCATTTGTGGTCCTGTGCTTTTAGTTTCAGTATTAGTTGTGCATTTTTCTGTTGTGTTTCCAAACTACTTACATTTGTGGCATATGAATGGCTAGAAATCATACTCAACTTTAACGGTGCATTCATCATTACTTCATTCAACAGTTTTTTGTTCAGGGTAAGTAGAGTTGATATTGATTTGAACTAGAATATGTGCATAACTTGTTCATTTCATTGTTGTAGTTACATTGTTGGAGTGTTAGAAATGCTTCAATAGATGGTTGCTGCAACTGAGAAAAGTGAGGTTAACATTGCTTTAATCTATTTTCTATATTGGGAAGATAGATCAGTAGAAATAATCAATTGTAGTTTCTACTTCATGCATTTCATGCACTTGCTTTAATGTTTGTACACTGTAATGAAAAATATATATCACATTTCTATTTGAGCATGCACTTGTAGTAACATTTTCTGTTTCTTTGTGTTAACTTCGCAGGCTTTTTTGGAAGGAAGCAAGGTCCTTAGTACGCAACTAGATCAGATCTTGCATGTTGGAACTCTGTAATGTTTGTACTCTGTAATATTTGAAAGGACTGCTTTAATGTCTGTGCTCTGTAATGTTTGTACACTTATCAAATTGACATTATTTTCTGTTTCTCTATGTTAACTTGGCTGCAGGCTTATGTTTTATTCAATGTTTTTGAACTTGCTTTAATGTTTGTACACTGTAATGAAAAATTGATCACATTTCTTCCTGAGCATGCTCTTGTGTTATATTTGTTGATTATAATCTTTATTCGTTTATGAAGATTTCCAATTCCGCTGAGATTTAGCTGTATTATAGCGGCTACAATGAGCTATTGAATAAATATTTTATAGCGGCAAAATGGTGTTATAAAGATTTCCAGTTCCGTTGAGATTTAGTTGTATTATAGCGGCTATAATGAGCTATTGAATTAACGTACCATAGCGGCGAATTTGCGTTATAAAACTAAGCTCAACCATAGTGGCATATTTTGTGTTATAAATATTCAACAGTTTTTTATAACATGTCGATATACAGCGCTTATCAAACCGCTATGGTTGTGCTTAATAGCATCTATATGCCGCTATAAAAGACACTTTTTGTCCAGCGATCGTCATATGTCGCTCTTGGCGTATTTTGTAACGATATATTTAATCATTGTTTGGGAAACGTTAAGAGATTATGTAACATGGATATGAATTATTATTTTGAATTGCAATGAAAAAAATGTTGCTTTTAAATCTATGGTTTTTTTCATATTCATGTGTTTCTGATATTATGGATACCATTATCGTTTCTGTATTTTATCACCAGAAGTTAATATTATGGATGATTGTAGCATCCATAGCGCTTAGCTTTTGCCCTCCAGATATGGGATGTTACAATTTGGTATCAAAACATAGGTTTATGAAAAAATTTAATTAAAAAATTCTTTTTCAAAACATAATCCTAAATAAGTAGAGTAAGAACGTTGTTAACGCTAAAATTTGAACGCTAACACCCCGATGTATGAGTTGTAGTTGTGAAAGCACCACCCGACGACTCGGGAACAGATTACAAGCAGATAATAGCAGAAAAGTGGTAAACAACAACAATTTTATAGTGGTTCGGCTTAAGGGTATAGCCTACGTCCACTTTAAGTACTTTTATTAATAATCTCGTTACAAGCTGATACAATTCTTCCCAAATACAATACACTTTGAATTACAAGAGACTTAGAACAAGTAGCTTAAACTTCGATGAAGACGAGAGTTTTCGAATCCATGTTGGATGTATGTGATCTCTTCTTGAAGTTGTTTGTAGCGTTCTTAATGTCTTGAGAGCTTCAAGTGTTGGATTGGATTGGTTTGGAATGCAGCAGAGTAACGGCGTTTGAAGAAAATGAGCCAAAAGTCCCCTTCTAGTTGGAGCTAGGGTCGTATTTATAGGCAATTCTAGGCAGGAAACATTACCAAGTCCTAAGTCGTAACCGACCTAAGTTGAGTCGTGGACGACTTAAACTAAGTCGTGGGTCAGTTGTCACTTAAATGTTGGGTCCAGACTTCTTAAAGGCATCCTTGGTGAACCCTAGATACATCACAAGTCCTAAGTCGCAAATGAGTTAACCTGTCCTCTCATAAGTGATGCGGCATTGAACTGATTCTCGTGTACGACTTACCATAGTCTTAAGTCGTGTACGACTTACCATGTGTCGTAGGTCGTGACCGACCCAAACTGATCCTCGGCTTGTGGCTTAACTGGAGTTATCGAGTCATGGTGCAGTATTGAATTTGCCTCTGTGGCCTTAGGTCGTGAACGACCTAGTAAAGGTCGTAAGTCGGTCACGACTTAGGCGTAGTCGTCTTGACTCCTCGTCCCTCGAGTCGTTAAGTCATAGTTCCTTTAAGTTGTTGGACCGTTACTCCCTTGGGTCATTTAGATCGTAATGACTTAAGTCGTAAACTTCCTTAAGTCGTGTCATCCTTAACTAGTAAGATTATGCCAACCTTAGGTCGTCAGGCCGTAATGTTCTTAGGTTGTGAAGGCCTTAAGTCGTAGACCTTATCTCGTAGACTCTTTAACCCGTGGAGGCCTTAAGTCGTAGACTCCTTAACTCATAGATTCCTTAACCCGTGAAGGCCTTAAGTCGTAAATCCTATCTCGTAGATTCTTTAACCCGTGAAGGCCTTAAGTCGTAAATCCTATCTCGTAGATTCTTTAACCCGTGAAGGCCTTAAGTCGTAAACTTTAACTCATAGAGGAAACTGGGTTAACACTTGCCCCTCGAAGCACACGCCTTAAGTCGTAAGTCGTGTGCTTCGACTCATCATAACCCTGGTGTGCCGATTCGAGTCCCACTTCCCTGAGGTATAAAATGCTTGGGTCGTTCCTCCTATTTCCTTCTTCCCATTACCTACCTCTGAGCTATTTCTGCCATTAACACGTCCTCGAGCTTTCGGAAACAAATTCAACCAGTTCATCTTACCGTTGTTTCAGTCCCTACAATCCTCATCATCGCATCGCGTAAGTAGATCCGCAGTTCATTTGATTCCGCGATAGCTATTAACTTGCGAATTTAATCCAGTTCCTTATACCACGCTTCATCACAATTGTTGCCACGATCGATTGCTGGTGAGCTCGAGGTAGTTCGATTAGGTTTTGGATAATTCGCGAGGAGAGGATAATGGGTTTCAATCTATTTATATTTTATTTTTATCAGGCTGTTAGGGGTTTGGAGAAGACGAGATAATAGTTAGTGGGTTCATCGGTTTAGGGGTGAGACGGTCTATGGGTTTAGGAGTGGAGATAAGGTTTTTAGGTCGTAACTGAGTTAAGACTTAGAAGAATTTGTATCTTTCTGACTTGAAGCCTCAACGACTCAAAAGTGAAGCGACCTATCCTGTTTCTCCTCATAATTCTTTAGGTCGTGGACGAGTCAACCAGAGAACCAACGACTTAACTTAAACCGAAGAGAAATTATTAACTCGTAGACGAGTTAGCACTTAAGTTGTTGTCGAGTTATCACTTGAGTCGTTTACGACTTTACTCTTGAGTCGTCTACGACTCAGCACTTGCATTTTTAAACTCTGCTTAGACCTTGAATTGTTGCATGGATTTTGATCTGTTGAACTTTGCTGCATTCTTTTACAGATTACTTTAACTTGTGGGTTAACAATCTGTTTAATATGATATTTACAGAAAATTGGGACGAATATACTGCCATCAACCGCCCACATCAAATGACAGATTAGTTAATAACAGATAATTAACTTAAGTAAATTGTGTGAACGAAGTGCTATCGATTTCAAGTAGAATATTAAAGCAACACTGAAATAGTCAATTGAAACTGACCAGCCTGCACTAATATTATGCTTGAATTTCAAATTAACAAGTTCTGAAATTACCGTAGTCGATCAATCGTCGACCAGTTTAATTCCAGTTATATTTACTTGCTATTTTTATCAGTTTTGCACGACACTTCACACTTTTAGGAAACGTGCACCTTCATATTTGAATATCCAGTTGCTTGTGTAGAATGACTTCTCAGGAAGAAGATGCAACAGTTCAGACGGGAGAGGCAACTGTTCTTCCATCTCCACTAGTTAATCCTCCCGAAAGAGTTCCTACTACACTATCATATAAAGTTTTTCGCCAGCTGTGTTCTCAGTTTGGCATTGCCGAATCAGATGCCATTCTTCCTGAGAGAAGTAACACTGCTGACATAGCACCTTCTGGCTTTGTGACAGTTAACCGGCATATGTGCCTAAGTGGGGGCGTTCCTCCTTTCAATGACTTTTTCCAACAACTTCTTCATCAATTGGCCATTGCTCCATCCCAACTACACCCCAATGGCTACGCCATTGTAATGGGGTTGTGTGTGCTATTTAGGAGAACACTTGATCGACTTCCGAGCTTTGATGAAATTTGTTACTTATGCTCCTTTAGCCGGACTAAAGATCATCCTTCTATTACTGTTGTGAGAAGCGCCCGAAACCGCAAATTAATTGTTGGCCTTCCCGACACTGCTCACGGGTTTCTAACCCAGTTCTTCTTCGTTCGTTGCCCCCCGGGGTTTTATGCTCTGTGAAGGGAAGGAAGTAAGACCACCCATCCTTGCTTCGTTTGTTATCTGGCCTTTGTGAGACTGACCTGCTAAGTGTTAACTCTGCTTCTTTTATTTTCAGCGCTGCCTCCTCCCTCTAGGGATCCCAGTCACAAGTCGACTTTCGAGAGGCTTAAGGCCGTACCGGTTGAGGAGAGAGATATTCAATTTCTGTTGAAAGATGAGTTTCTGCATCAGTATGGACTTTTGCATACTTCTCGTTCTACGCGTCCTCATGAAATTCCAGACTCCCCAGCTAGAGTGTTGGATGCCTCAGTTTCTACTAGCACATCCATACTTAAAGGACCTGCTCCTGAGACTTCGCTAGTGAAGTGTTCCACTTCTGTTGATGCTGCAGGGCCGTCTGACAAACTTGCCCCGGTTATCGAGGAAGAAGAGCCTCAGGGATCTTCCCATCATTCACAAGAATCTGGTGAAAAAGCTGAGAAATCCAGTCCTGTCAAGCAAAGTAGGGACGATACTTTCGAAGGGCTGAGCGACCTTTTTGCTACTTCACAAGAGATCTTTAAAGAAGATCCTATCACTGCCGGGATTTCTTCTTCAGTAGTTGAAGCTACTTCTACTTTGCAACAGTTGCCGTCGACTCAAGAGTTGACGCTATCTATTACACCCACAACTACTCCCCCATTAAAGAGTGGTTCGTAGACTGAAGCGCGGAGTTTGCACATCACACACACTTAGAATTCCTGGCACTTTTATGCTCTCTTTTTTTTTTAAACGTTTGAAGGATTCTCAAGTTTTATTTCTTCTTTTTAAATTTTAGGTTTACCAATGAGGCGAGGCAGCTCGTACTATGATGACTTTAAGCGATATGGGAAACGCAGCCAGTATGGCTATCAATCCTATCCCCCTATTCATAGAGAGACTGATGAAGAAAGGGCAGCCCGGAAGGCTCGGGAAAGACGTGATTATGAAGAACGCTTTGGAAGACCAGATAGTCGACATGATTCCTCCTACAAAGAGAGTGACTCCCTTAAACGCAAATCTCATGATGATAGAGGGAAGAGTCACACAACTGATGACTCGAGCAAACGAGCCAAAGTTATTGAGGAGCCAATGCCTGTGCCTTCAGAGAAGATTACTGCTCCTACTTCTTCTCAATCTCCTGCCCCTTCCTCTACTGATATCCAAGCAATCATTAATAGGCCATCTTACCAAGTTGGACCAGGTCCAGCCACTCTTCAACGCCGATTTCCTAATTGGTGTTTAAAAGGAGTTCGCTTTGACCTCGATCTGGTTCCCATAGATAAAAATGCTATGCTACGGAACCTTGATGCGGTCAGAACCGATATTGAGAGGATGTCATCTTGGCAGAAACTCGTTGATGAGCTCCAAAGGGTGAATAGGGCCAATCTTGAAGCTATGCTTACCATGGAGAACGACAAAACTGAATGGCAAAAGATCCTTAAACAACATGATGCAGAAATGAGGAGTATCGCCGATTATAATGAGAAACTTGAGGCAGAAGTTGGGAAACTTAAAGAGGAGCTTGCTACTTCTTCCACTTCTTATTCTCAAAGGGAAAGTGTGCTTCTTCAACAGGTGCGGGATGCTCATGCCGCGCAAAGGGATGCTGAGGCCAAGGCTGATGAGTTGGAGCAGATTATAGAGGGCAACCGTACTGACATTACTCAGTTGCGAGGACAAACTGGCCTTCAGGCTGGAGAGATTGAAAAATTGAAAGCCCAGTTATCCAAAGTCGAGAGAGAGCGGGATGAGGCTGTTGCGGGCAGAATTACCGCTGAAGAGGCCCATGAAGCTACCAAAGCTGATATTGGCTCGACACTATTTGATTTCTACTTGCAATGTATATTAGGGCGTGGCAGTCTTGCATTCCTGGGCCCCAAGTATGAGATTACGCTGGCCGAAGTGTGGGAGGCCGCACTAGATATGTTTAAAGGGGCCGGGTACACTGAAGAGGAGTTGGAGGTGCACTACTTAGACTTTGAGGCTCGTGTAGCCCTTGCCAGAGGGAAAGAGCAACTCGCCAGATCGCGGGTTGAAATAGTGGGGGAAGAGCATCAAGAAAAAGAAACAAATTTGACTGTTCCTGTCCCTCCTTCAACTTCGGTCGATGCTGGCATTATTGGCTCTAGCTCTTATGTACCGATCCCTGCTCAAACTGATACCGGGGCCAAAATTACTCAAGTTACAGATGAATCGCAAGAGAGTGCTGAAGCCCCGGACTATGAAATTGATGTAATAAAGACAACTTCTGTAGGTAATTCCACTGTAAATTTCGCTCTAGTGGATTGCTCATTTACTTCACATGGGTTTAATGAGCTCCTTGACTATTTTCTCAACCTTGATGAGCCTTCATCTCCTCTCTTTACTGACTTTAACCTCTTTTCTTCTACAGAGAAAGTATCAAGCACCGCTCAGATTTTTCCTCCTCCGGTTATCCCTCCTCCGTCTCTCCAGGTGGCTCCTCCTTCTGCTTCTCAGCCCGGGTCGCAAGAGGAACAAATAGAAGCTCTCCATGGTTTAGACGATCCCATCGCTTCGCAGGAGCATAGAGACGAGGGACTTTGTGGGAGGTGAGATATCCCCGGAGCGGACCCCTTCTGATGACATAACTTTGTCTAAACTTGCCACTCCGGGAAGTGAGTCTTCCTCAAAGAGGAGGAAAAAGCACGGAACGTCAAAGAGGAGGGGGAAGATAATCACTGTTACTGAAGGGGAGCCAGAAGTTGGACCAACTGCACCTACCCCTCCTTCTTCCCTTGTGCCAACTGACCGGCCTGAAAAGCTAATCATTCGGCCGGGAAAAGGGTCCAAAGGTAGTAAAAAGAAGTGAACATTTTAGCTTTTTGCCTTTTGTATGTACTGGTCGAGAATTGTGCGGGTACCGGCCCCCGCTTTTCTTTATTTTGAAACCTGTACCTGCATTTCGATTGAATAAAATGATCCTTTGTTTGTACAGATTTCTGTTTGAATGCATTTATTATTCATTTTTGCACAAGTTTATATGATATTGCAGCGGGCTTATGGTATGTTGTTTGAGTATTACTTTTACTGATGCGGCTATACTATTATACCATGTTGCCCCCATACCTTAAGCTTGCTGCAATATCTTATACTTCGAGGGGACTTGCACTCTTATTTGCTAAAGAACAATTATTTTATTCTCTTTAAAGAAAATTTTTGTAGAGTACAACTCCCTTCGTATAAGTTTCTACGCTTTGTCGTTCGAAGAAATCACTTTTTTTTTATGTGCATATTTTACCAAGTGAATTCTTCTATGTGGTAAAGCGGACCTCTGAAGGGCGCTTTAACTTCTTTTTTTTTTTATATATACAAAGTTGTACCTCTGAGGAGGGATTTTTCACGTTTCAACACTTGGAAGTTTTACTTCAATCTCGGTGAAACGTGTACCTCCAAAGAGTTGTGCCTTTGAAGAAAGCCTTTTCACGTTTCAACACTTGGAAATTTTATTTCAATCTTGGTGAAACGTGGGCTTCCGAAGAGGTCTTTCTTCTTGATTGCGCCCTTGAAGAGATCTTTCCTTTGAACTGTGTCCCTGGGAGGGGGTTGTACCTCTAAGGAGGGATTTTTCACGTTTCAACACTTGGAAGTTTTATTTCAATCTCGGTGAAACGTGTACCTCCAAAGAGCTGTGCCTTCGAAGAAAGCCTTTTCACGTTTCAACACTTGGAAGTTTTATTTCAATCTTGGTGAAACGTGGGCTTTCAGGAAGGTCTTTTATTTTGTCTCTGCATTTCAACTTTGGTGAAGTGAAATTCCGAAGAGCGGTTGTTACACTTCATCTCCTGGTGAAATGGGCCTCTGAAGAGGGCTTTTATTTTTGTTTACATTTCAACTCTGGTGAAGTGAAATTCCGAAGAGCGGTTGTTACACTTCAACTCCTGGTGAAATGGGCCTCCGAAGAGGGCTTTTATTTTTGTTTACATTTCAACTCTGGTGAAGTGAAATTCCGGAGAGCGGTTGTTACACTTCAACTCCTGGTGAAATGGGCCTCCGAAGAGGGCTTTTATTTTGTTTACATTTCAACTCTGGTGAAGTGAAATTCCGAAGAGCGGTTGTTACACTTCAACTCCTGGTGAAATGGGCCTCCGAAGAGGGCTTTTATTTTGTTTACATTTCAACTCTGGTGAAGTGAAATTCCGAAGAGCGGTTGTTACACTTCAACTCCTGGTGAAATGTGCCTCAAAAAGGGTTTTCATCGCCTGGAAGTTACTCTCTCATGGTTGGAGGGTCATGACTCCTCCAATCTTTTTCGTTGAGTAGAGAACTTTCTTTTTTGTGGCGTATGACCCATTAGAGGTCTTTATCCTCCGAGGAGTTGTGCCTCCGAAGAGGATTTGTGCTGCCGATGATGGCCTTGGTTGTTCCTTTGTCCACTTGCTTATGCTTTTTCAGTGATCCTCTTATTTTTTTTTTTATTTTTTTTTTTTACAAGTGACTCGTTTAATCCAAGGAAATGTACTTCATTGCCAGGCCAGTTCGTGAGAACGAGCATCAGCTTCTTAATTGGATGTTTGTTTGTTCAAATGATCTCAACTTATTAGCAAAGGCCCGTTTCTATCGAAATCATAGGCTGTTCAATTGAAGTACTTCCTATCTAGGATTTGAATTCGGGGCTTTTGTGACTTCAAATTTGGCGAGAATCACTTGGTCCTTTTATGTGCAAGTTTCACTTCCACTGTCTGCAAAAATTTAAATCGACATTTCAGCAACACATTCTATGTACTTTTCATATCGAAAACAAAGCAAACATGTAATAATAATAAGGAACACAAGATTTATAGTTTTTCGGCCAGGAAATTGAGCCTACATCCACTTTATATTCTTTCATTATTTACTTGCATCAGTTTTACAATTGCTTTCAATTACAAGAATCATACATTCATAATTCTTTTTACAATATTTCAACAAAATTTTCAAGTAAAGTATGGACGCAAATGGTTGCTGTTCCATGCCCTTGGAATTTGATCTCCATCAACAGTGGTGAGTTTGAATGTGCCGTCAAGAAGCTTCTGACCTATTACATACGGTCCTTCCCAATTTGGCCCAAACACACCTGTCGCTGTCATGATTCTCTTCAGGACTAGGTCTCCAATCTCAAAGCTGCGTTGGCGAACTTTGGAATTAAAATGTCTGGCTATTCTTTGCTGATGAGCTGCAATTCTGAGATTAGCCTCATCTCTTTTTTCATCAAGGAAATCTAGCGCTTCAAGCTGTAGCCTTTCATTTTCTGCTTGATTGAAATGGATCCTTCTGTGTGAAGGAACCTCTGTTTCTACCGGGATCATTGCTTCCGACCCGTATGCTAATGAGAAAGGAGTGTGCCCAGTCGCAGTTTTGTGAGTGGTTCTGTATGCCCATAGTGCAAGTGGTAGCTTATCGACCCAACCACCTTTTGCTCTTTCAAGTTGCTTTTTGATGGTTGATTTGATGATCTTGTTTACTGCTTCCACTTGCCCGTTTGCCTGCGGATGAGCAACTGCTGAAAAGCTTTTCTGGATTTTGAATCGCCTGCAAAAATCTTGGAATTCCTCGCTTTCAAACTGAGTACCATTGTCTGTGATTATTTTCTGAGGCACTCCATACCTGCAGATGATATTCTTGGTCACGAAACTTATCATCTTTTTAGAGGTGATAGTAGCCAACGGTTCAGCTTCAGCCCATTTAGTAAAATAATCAACTGCAACAATAGCATATTTAATCCCTGATTTAGCAGTCGGTAGTGGCCCAATGAGATCCATTCCCCAACTTGCAAATGGACATGGACTGACCATTTGTGTGAGTTCAGTTGAAGGTGCTCTAGGAATTTTGGCAAATCTTTGGCATTTGTCGCACTTTCTGGAATAGCTTGCAGCATCATGATTAATTTCTGGCCAAAAATATCCGTATCGGAGAATTTTCTTTGCTAATGTTTGACCACCTGAATGATCACCACATTCTCCTCCATGTACCTCAGCTAAGATCGTTTTGGACTCTTCCCTGGATACACATCGAAGCAATGGCATTGAGAATCCCCGTCTGTATAATCGGCCATCCTGAATTACATAGCGAGAGGCTTTCCTTAGTAGCTTCCGTCTCTCTATCGAATTTTCTGGCAGAGAACCTCTGAGTAGGTAGTCCAGTATTGGAGTCATCCATGACTCTTGTTCTTGAGATACATTCATAATCCAGTCAATATCCATCTCGTCTATACTTGGTGCTGAAAGGACTTCTACGGGGACCAATGCCAATAGTTGAGCTTCACCAGAACTTGAATACTTTGCGAGGGAATCTGCCTTCATATTCTCTTCCCGAGGAATATGGCTTATTGAATAGTGATCGAGTTCACACAGAAGTTCCCAAGCCTTTGACAAGTAAGCGGGCAGGTTTCCCCCTTTCGTTTGAAATTCCTTCTTGACTTGGCATACAATAAGCTGAGAATCGCTAAAGATCTGTAATGCTCGTATGTTTAGTTCTTTAGCGATTTTCAGTCCTGCGATAAGAGCTTCATATTCGGCTTCATTGTTTGTTGAAGGAAATTCCAATCTTAGTGCGTAGCATAATGACCGACCTTCAGGAGTCTCAAGTACAACTCCGGCTCCAGAACAGTAATCATTTCTTGCACCATCGACATATAACTTCCATTGGATAGGGGAATTGTTGAACGTTTCTTCCTCACTATTACCCTTATCTGTAAATTCTGCAATGAAATCAGCTAAAGCTTGTCCATTGATTGCTTTCCGAGGATGATAAGTGATGTCGTACTGACTGAGTTCAATATTCCACTTTAGAAGACGACCCGAAGTTTCAGGGCGAAACAGGACTTGCTTTAAAGGTTGATCAGTGAGGACTCTGATAGGATGAGCTTGAAAATATTGCCTCAATTTCCTAGACGCAATTAATAAGCAATAGGCGAGTTTTTCCAACTTAGAGTAATTCATCTCTGCCCCAGTGAGTCTTTTGCTGATATAGTAAACTGGATGTTGAATCCCTTTGTCTTCCCGTATCAGCGCTGCACTTAAAGCATGAGATGATACTGCCAAGTATATAAGAAGATCCTCGCCATCGCCAGGCCTAGAAAGTATTGGAGGTGTCTCCATATGGCGAATCAATTCATCAAAGGCTTTTTGGCATTCGGGAGTCCAAACGAAGTTCTTCTTTCCTTTCTTTAGGGCGTCAAAGAATGGGATGCATTTATCTGTGGCCTTGGAAATGAACCGACTTAAGGCGGCAACTTTTCCATTGAGACTTTGCAATTCCTTCTTTGTTCTAGGAGCTTTGACTTCTTTCAAGGCGGTAATTTGAGCTGGGCTAGCCTCAATGCCCCTAGCGCTGACGATAAACCCTAAGAACTTTCCGGACTCGACCCCAAACGTGCATTTCAGAGGGTTAGGCTTCATTCTGTATTTCCGAAGGACTGCGAACATTTCTGCCAAGTGTTCAATGTGATCCGCTGCTTTCTTAGACTTTACTAACATGTCGTCGACGTAGACTTCCATAGTCTTGCCCAATTGCGGTTTGAACATAGCATTAACAAGTCTTTGGTAGGTTGCCCCTGCATTCTTCAATCCGAAGGGCATAACTCTGTAGCAATAAAGACCAACATCGGTGAGAAAGCTTGTGTCCTCCTGATCCGGTTCATGCATCATGATCTGGTTATATCCGGAGTAGGCATCCATGAAAGATAACAATTCATGTCCCGCTGTTCCATCTACCAGTTGATCGATCCTGGGTAAAGGAAAGCAATCTTTGGGGCAGGCCTTGTTCAGATCTGAAAAATCGATGCACACTCTCCATTTTCCATTAGCTTTCTTAACCAACACAGGATTTGAAACCCAATTCGGATATGTAGATTCTTTGATGAAGTTATTTTCCATGAGTCGATCAATTTCCTCTTTTAATGCTGCTGACCTTTCTGGACCTTGGGTTCTTCTTTTCTGTTTCACTGGTGTAAACTTTGGGTCGATATTCAGAGCGTGTACTGCAACTTCTGGAGATATTCCACACATATCAGCATGAGTCCAAGCGAAGGCATCCAGATTTGCTTTCAGGAAAGATATCAAGATATTCTGAATTGATACATTAAGTTGTGAACCCACATTCAACACCTTATTTGGGTCCTTCGGGTCAACAGGTACCGGTACCGTTGTTTCAACCGGCACCACTCTATTCTCCCCTGCACTGGCTTTTCTGGGATCCATCTCTTTCCGTGCCCCGCTATGCTCGCCAGTGCAGGGTACGCCCCGTAATTGCTACAAGGCTGGCTCTTTGATGCGAACCGGGGTGGCCGCATCCTTTCCCATTTCCCTTTTTCTTGACTCTCGCAATTCTGTCAAATAGCACTCTCGCGCAGCATTTTGATCCCCTTTTATAACTCCGACTCCATTGTCTGTAGGGAATTTAATAGTGAGGCACCACGGGGCTAAGATAGCTTTGAACGCTGCGAGCGTTGGACGGCCAAGGAAAGCATTATAAGCAGAAAATTCATCGACAATCACAAATGTTTGCTTGCGGACTACTTTCCTTTCTCCTTCCCCAAGTTCTACAAGCAGATCGATGGTTCCTATTGGTTGCTTTGGCTCCCCGGTGAAGCCAGCGATCTTCTGCGATGAGGCTTGTACATCGACCATAGGGATTTTCATTTGGTCGAATGTCTTTTTGAAGAGGATATTACATGATGCTCCGCAGTCAATGAGAACTCTTCTGACAATGGCCGGTTCGATACCAGCTGAGATGACCAAGGGATCCAGGGTAGGAGCTTCGACACCTAAGGAATCTCTGGCTCTGAAAATAATATCATCACTGAAAGTTTTCTGTTGTTTCAGGGGCGTAGTGTCTTCTAAAACAAAGACGTCTTCTTCGGCTGGAACATATTTCAAAGCCCTGGCATATCTCTCCATCTCACCCCAGCTCTTGCCAGCTGGGTGAGGTCCTCCTGTAACGACATTGATGATGGGCCTTCCAGATTCATGCCCCGTAGCTTTGTCACCTATCCTAGGCTGATGAACAGGAGCCTGTTGCCCCTGACTTGACGATGCAGGATTGTTGCTATTCTTTTTCACGAATTGCTGCAGCTTGTTTTCTCTTAGCAATTCTTCAATCAGATTTGTCAGCTGGCGGCATTCATCGGTCTCATGACCGGGTTGATTATGGAAGCGGCAGAACTTCCCACTTTGTATAGCCTTTTTTCCGGTCCTCAAAGGGATAGGTTTAGGGAGGTCAACAGAATCGTTAATGGCAAGGTAGATATGCTCCGGCGTGTCTGATAAAGGAGTATACTCTGATGGTTTGAAGGATCGGGGCTTCTTCGGATTACTCTGTTTCTTCCCATTGCTATTTTCCCTTTTTTGCCCTACAGATTCATTCTTGCGTGGAGCAACAGTGTTATCTTCAGCTTTCTCCGACACTGCCTTCACCGGTACAGGACGGCTTTCCAGGCGTATGAATTCATCTGCCTTTTTGTAGAATTTTTCGAGGGAGGTTGGCTCCTTCATGTTTAACCATTTCCCAAATTCGCTCGACTTATCAATAGCCCTCATCAGATAAGTCAATATCATTCGCGGATCAGCATTGTCCACCTCTGCCAGCGCTATATTAAAGCGGTTCAAGAAAGATCTGATAGATTCACCAGGATTCTGTTCTATACTTGACAATGACATGATGTCTTTGGCCTTTGAAGCATATAGTCTAAACTGTTCCTTGAACTTTCGGGTCAAGTCTGAAAACTGATCAATAGATCGGACTGGCAACTTGGTGAACCACAGTAGAGCCACACCTTCAAGGTATACGGGGAAATATCGGCACTTTATCTCGTCTGAGGCCCTGGCACCTGTCATGTGCCAATCATATTTATACAAGAATTCATTCGGATCACTTGTCCCTTTGTAAGCTGGGATAGTTGGAGGGACAAACTTCCTTGGAAACTCCGCCTTTAAGATTTTCTCAGTAAATGGAGTTTTACTTGGGGCGAAACCCCATTCTTTCTCATCTTCAACCCTTTGCATACTTTCTCTCATGATTTGCCGGACCATTCCAGAAAGATACTCCTCATCATGTCGAGTTCCAGATCCACCAACCTCAGGAAGCGTTTGCTCAAAGGGACTGGCAGCACTTTCTGGAGCATTCCTCTCATTAGCATCATGAATGTTGCCAGCATAATTCCTTCCATTACCAGCCGGTTGATTATTTGCCCCGAGCAAATCATTCAACTTATTCAGAATTAGAGCATTTTGGGCACTCTGAGCTTCTAATTGTGCATTCTGGGCGTTTATCTGCTGGTTCAGTCCTAATATTACAGCATCCAACTCTGCTTTCGTAACCCCAGCAAACGGAATGGGTTGATTAGGTACAGGGGAAGCGGAGGTTCCCTCTTGAATATTCCCAGATCTGACAGATCTACCCTTCCTTCCAGGAGCCATTATCTCGGATAGACTTCTGGTTTTCAGGGAAATTCTCTCTACAAACCTCTGTGAAGCAATGATGATAACTTGCCTGAGTTCAATTCTCAGTGAAAGCACCAAAAATGTTAACGCTAAAATTTGAACGCTAACACCCCGGTGTATGAGTTGTAGTTGTGAAAGTACCACCCGACGACTCGGGAACAGATTACAAGCAGTTAATAGCAGAAAAGTGGTAAACAACAACAATTTTATAGTGGTTCGGCTTAAGGGTATAGCCTACGTCCACTTTAAGTACTTTTATTAATAATCTCGTTTCAAGCTGATACAATTCTTCCCAAATACAATACACTTTGAATTACAAGAGACTTAGAACAAGTAGCTTAAACTTCGATGAAGACGAGAGTTTTCGAATCCATGTTGGATGTATGTGATCTCTTCTTGAAGTTGTTTGTAGCGTTCTTAATGTCTTGAGAGCTTCAAGTGTTGGATTGGATTGGTTTGGAATGCAGCAGAGTAACGGCGTTTGAAGAAAATGAGCCAAAAGTCCCCTTCTAGTTGGAGCTAGGGTCGTATTTATAGGCAATTCTAGGCAGGAAACATTACCAAGTCCTAAGTCGTAACCGACCTAAGTTGAGTCGTGGACGACTTAAACTAAGTCGTGGGTCAGTTGTCACTTAAATGCTGGGTCCAGACTTCTTAAAGGCATCCTTGCTGAACCCTAGATACATCACAAGTCCTAAGTCGCAAATGAGTTAACCTGTCCTCTCATAAGTGATGCGGCATTGAACTGATTCTCGTGTACGACTTACCATAGTCTTAAGTCGTGTACGACTTACCATGTGTCGTAGGTCGTGACCGACCCAAACTGATCCTCGGCTTGTGGCTTAACTGGAGTTATCGAGTCATGGTGCAGTATTGAATTTGCCTTTGTGGCCTTAGGTCGTGAACGACCTAGTAAAGGTCGTAAGTCGGTCACGACTTAGGCGTAGTCGTCTTGACTCCTCGTCCCTCGAGTCGTTAAGTCATAGTTCCTTTAAGTTGTTGGACCGTTACTCCCTTGGGTCATTTAGGTCGTAATGACTTAAGTCGTAAACTTCCTTAAGTCGTGTCATCCTTAACTAGTAAGATTATGCCAACCTTAGGTCGTCAGGCCGTAATGTTCTTAGGTTGTGAAGGCCTTAAGTCGTAGACCTTATCTCGTAGACTCTTTAACCCGTGGAGGCCTTAAGTCGTAGACTCCTTAACTCGTAGATTCCTTAACCCGTGAAGGCCTTAAGTCGTAAATCCTATCTCGTAGATTCTTTAACCCGTGAAGGCCTTAAGTCGTAAATCCTATCTCGTAGATTCTTTAACCCGTGAAGGCCTTAAGTCGTAAACTTTAACTCGTAGAGGAAACTGGGTTAACAAACGTGGTATGGGATAACTCTATAGTAATGCACTTGTATATGTTATATATAAGTATACGCTTTATCTCTAGTTTCGTATCCTTGTTAGGTTAGTTTTCGGTATCTTATGACGTTTGAACACATATATGGAAAGAAGAAGAGGAAGAGTTAACCAAGGAGGGGAAGGTACCGAAGGGAATGCTAGGCCTAATGTGAGAGGAGGTCAAGGTCAGGCATAGGCATAGAATGTGGATGGTGAAGTCCCATAGGTTAGAATGGAAGCTATGTATCAGTTCTTCGTGAATATGGTGCAAGCTGGTGTTGTTGTTATAATAGTGGGAGGAGGAGTTACAGGAGCTCTTGTTACCAACGAATATGGTTGGTTGAGTGAGGACTACATTAAGCTTGGAGGGAAGCCTTTTGTTGGGACTGAGGATGCCATTGATGTGGATAACTGGTTGTTGCACCGCGAAAGTATTTTTGTGGACTTGGGAGTCCTTAATAAGCAAATGTGGAGTTTGGCATCTGGACAACTTCAGGGAGTTGCTGTATTCTAGTGGAATAGTGTGACTATGGCTGTGGACAAGGAGGCAATGACCTGGGAAGATTTCAAATGAAGGTTCCTGGTTTATGTTTGCAATGGCATAGTCTGCTCTGATCAGAAAGTTTCCTGAGTTAGAGCAGAGGGAGATGTTTGTTCTAAAGTTTGCTAGGAATTTCAAGGAGTGGGTCCAATTTAGGTATGCTTCAGTGGATACAATCATGAAGAGGAACGGAAGTTTATCAAGGGGTTGAAGCCTGAATTAGCCAGTGCTACATTACCTCATATAAGAGATCCTTCTGATTTTGTTGTGGAGATGGCCTTAAGGCGTGAGGAGTTACTTGTTTCTCTAGCGAAGAGTAAGGCTAAAGAAGTCCTCGTTGGGCAGGGTCAAAAGAGGAAGTTCTTTCCGAAGAAAGGTGCTCAGAAGGGTAGAGCAGCTAAGAAGGGGAAGTATTAGATTGTCTGTTTCAAGTGTGACAAGAAGGGGCACTTTACCAATGAGTGTCGTGCTGGAAAGCATGAGGAAGTGGCTTGGAGGATGAGTGTCATGTGCTACAACTATGACCAGATAATCCACTATAAGAGCCAGTGCAAGGAACATGCTAAGGATGGAAAGGGCAAGGTGTATGCGTTGGAGCCTGCTGCTTCTAAGCCAACAACTCAGGAAAAAGGAAACGTTGTTTGAGGGGGTATGCTTCAAGTTCATTGTATGGCTATTAGCGCTCTATGTGATACTAGTGCATCCCATTCTTTTATATCTCGATGTTTAATAGCTAAGCTTAACCTAGAACCCACATATTTAGTTACTTCCTTACGAGTTGCGAATCCAATAGGAGCATATGCGTCTCTAGGGTTAAGATGTGATCAGTTAGAGTTTGACTTGTTAGGTCATACTTTTGTTTGTAGTTTACATTTCTTTGATTTTATGGGGTTTGAAATCATTCTTGTTATGGATCAGTTAAGTGAGTACGATGCTAGGATATTTTGCAAGGAGAGGAAAATGTCGCTTAGACACCCAAATTGTAGTGATTAGATAGCTTATATATTGGAAGGTTCTTGCGGTGAGATGTATGCTTTTTTGGGTGCGATGAAATCAGTATATGAGTTGAGTTGAGTTTTCATGGTCAAAGACTTCATAAATGTTTTCGAGTCTTTAGTTGGATTGTCGTCGAAATGAGCCATTGAATTTTGAATAAATTTGGTTTCGGTAGCAGAACCAATGAGTAGGTCATCAAGCGGGATGACCACTTCTGAGATGACGGAGTTGAAGGTGCAATTAGTGGATTTAGAAGGCAAGATTTTTATCAGCCCGAGTAGTTTGCCTTGGAAAGAAACTGCGGCTTCTTTTAAGAAGCAGAATCAATCATTGACGCTTTGTATCAATTACCGCAAGTTGAATGAGAGGACGACAAAGAATCAATATCCATTGCCCAGGATTGACAATTTGTTTAACCAGTTGAGTGGAGCTAAGGTAGTTTCACAATTGGATTTAGCAACAGATTTCCATCAGCTCAAGGTAGTAGAGGAAAGTATACCATTGACGGCTTTAGCACCAATTATGTGTCGTACGAATGGTTAGTCATGTCGTTCAGACTAACAAGCTCCAGCTTTCATTAGGATTTGATGAACTGGGTTTTCTGAGAGCACTTGGATAGGTTCGTATTGGTTTTCATAGATGATCTTTGATATATTCTAAAGTTGAAAGAGAGCATGAAGTTCATCTTAGATTGATGCTTGAGACGCTAAGGCAACATCAGCGGAAAGCAAAGTTTTCGAAGTGTCACTTCTGGAAGAAAGAAGTGAAGTTTCTTGGTCATGTAATCTCATAGGAAGGGTTATCAGTAGATTCGACTAAGATTGAGGCTGTAAATAGTTGGAACAGACCCAAGATAGCAACCAAGCTAAAGAGTTTCCTTGGGTTGGCTGGTTATGAATGGAGGTTCATTAAGGATTTTTCGCAGATAGCGAAACCGATGACCAAGCTAACAAGAAAGGATGTGAAGTTTGTGTGGACCGATAAGTGTGAGGAAGCATTCCAAAATTTGAAACACTTATTGACCTATGCACTTGTTTTGGTTGTTCCAAAAGGGAATTAAGATTTGATGGTTTATACCGGTGCATGTGGAACGAGATTAGGAGTTATGCTGATACTAAAGGGTAAAGTGATTGCCTACGCTTCTAGACTGCTTATACCACATGAGGTCAGATATCAAACACATGATTTAGAATTGGATGCAGTTATGTTTCCTTTGATGGTGTGGAGACATTACCTTCTGGGAGAAAGGTTTGAGTTATATATAGATCATAAGTCGCTGAAGTATTTTTTCCCTCAAAAGGAGTTGAACATGAGACAGTAGAAGTAGTTAGAGTTTATCATTGCTTATGATTTTAGGACTGAGTACACACCAGGGAAAGGCAACAAGGTTGTAGATGCACTTAACAGGAAACATCAGAATGTAGCTTTAGCGATGATCATGTAGTGGAAGGGTTTAGAAGTATTGGCCGATTGCAGAGTGCAGTGTAGAACCGGGGCTGGGTTTAGTGGAAATTCAATTGTATTATCTTGTTTAGAAGTTCGACAAGTGTTGATCGAAAAGATCGCTTCTAAATAGATGGAGGATCCTGTTTAGTCGAACGGTTCAGAAAGCTAAGAGAAGGAACTGAGAGCATGACTTAAAATATTTTAGTCTTGACCGGAATAGGTGGTTGAGAAAGAAAGGAAGGTTATGTATTCCAAGTGTAGGAAACATAAGGAAAGAAGACTTGGAAGAATGCCATCATTCGAAGCCATTCATCGAGAAGGTACTAAGATGTATCAGGATATGAAGAGGAGTTTCCTCTAGGAAGGTATGAAGCAGGATATTCATTTGTGCATGAAGCAGCGCATGGTTTGCCAACAGGAAAAGGTTGAACACTAGATGCCAAGTGGGTTGCTTCAGCCTTTGGATATTCCAGCATGGAAGTGGGATTTTATATCCATGGATTTTATTGGTGGGTTGCCAAGGTCAAATGGGGGAAATGATAGAATATGAGTCATAGTGGACAGCTTGACCAAGAGTTCTCATTTCATTCCAGTTAAATCAAACGGGACAACACCTAATTTGGAAAAGTTGTTTATAAGGAATGTGGTTAGACTGCATGGAATTCCGAATAGCATAGTTAGTAATAAAGATACTTTGTTCACTAGCGAGTTTTGAAAGAGTCTGCAGAAAGTTTTGGAAAGCAAGCTCAAGATGAGTACCGCTTACCATCCATGGATAGATTGGAAAACGGAAAGGGTTAACAAAATCTTAAAGGGTTAACAAAATCTTAAAGGACATGTTAATAGCTTATGTTCTAGAATTCGGGGTATCAGGGGAAGACCATCTGCATTTAGTTGAGTTTTCATATAACAACAGTTATCAAATAAGTATTGGGATGGCACCGTTTAAGGCTTTGTATGGAAGGCCATTCCAATCTCCCATATGTTGGCTAGAGACCAAGGATAGGTTGGTTCTTGGTCTATATTTAGTCAGTGAAGCTGTAGAAAAGATTGAGTTTGTTTGGGCTAGAATGAAGGAGGCTCGGTCTAGATAGAAAAGTTATGTAGATAAGCGAATGAAAGAACTAGAGTTCTTAGTTGGAGACCAAGTTAATCAAAGGGACACCGATGAAGGGTGTGATTAGGTTTGACAAATTGGGGAAGTTATCATCGAGATTCGTTAGACCTCTTCCTATTATTAAGAGGATCGGGAAACTCACATATCGGGTTGAGTTACCTAGTAGTTTGGTAGGTATCCACATTATTTTTTATGTTTCTCATCTCAGAAAGTGTGTTAGAGACCCAGAGACTACTATTGCACGGACTGTGCTAGATGATTTAGTGGTAGAACCGAACATGACCATAGTGAGGAAGCCAGTTCGCATTGTTGCAAGAGATGAGAAGAGGCTTAGAATCAAGACAATCAGATTATTCGAGGTCCAGTTGAGTGACGATGACAGGGAATTTACATGGGAGGTTGAGAGCAGGATTAGAGATACTTATCCTGACTTGTTTGATGGTATGTTTTACCTTCTTGTTGGATTTGATGTGTACCTTATCATAATTTCGGGGATGAAATTCTTTAAGGAGGCGAGTCTGTAACACCCCATATTTTTTTGTGGCATTATTTAGATTGTTTAATTAGTTAAATTAAACTAAATAATGTGTTAATTAGGGGATTGAGATTTGATTTTATTAAAGGGTTAGCCATGACACTTAACAATGGATTAAAATAAGGGTTAAAATGAATTAGATGACGGGTAGAAGAGGAAAATGGCCATTCCTATATCCACCAAACCTTGGCCCTGTAAAATTTTACATGTTCATTGTCATCCTGAATTTTGAAAGCTCAACGCCGGCCAGCATTAACAAGGAAAAAAAGGAAGAAAAGCTAGGAAGAAGCTTAAGTAAATCAACTCTATTCTTATCCCAATCTCTTTAATCACAAAGGCTCAGGTGAATAATGTTTACATCTCATTTTTGATTGTGCTTTCAGTTTTAAGATGAGTTTCAAATGTTTTGCAATGATTTACCATGTTATTGAATGATGGAGTATTTATATATGCTTGTTGATGAATTATGGTTTTTCATATTGAATTTATGATATGTTTTAAGGTAAAAACCCTATGAAATGACATCTTTTTGCCTCGAGAACTTTTTTAAAGATTAGAAATAATATTTTGGAGAAGGGTTTCAATTTTCAGAATTTTTTGAAATAATGTGGATTATATATGAGTTTTCTAGTAAATAAAACGACAATATGGGTCATAAACTGTTTATGTGTAAATAATATATGGTTTGGATCTGAAACTTTTATATGTTAGAAAACATAGTAAAAGATATTTTTTGGAATTTTTCCAGAATTTTCCTTAGAGTTTTGATTGGTATATAAAATTATTTAAGGTATAGGACTTGCATGTTTTATATGTTTTAAAATGAAGAAGGGTCGTAAATAACCTGGATTTTGTAATTCTGGAAAATGGTAGCACTTTTGAAATGGTTATATGGAAACCACTCAGATTTAGACAAACAAGGCAGGTTAGCTACAAAAGAACTAGTTTAAAAGTACGAATATATAGGTTTTCCACTGTTTCGTCTCCTTCGGCACTAGGTTCCGCGTCCATACTATCACCTATGACAAAGTCGAAACCAATGCATATTTTATTGACAACTGGCACATAATGAATTGGATATGGGCGAAAGACATAGGGTCGTAACCATAGGGTTTCGAAAGGGTTGAAGCATTGCTACAACGACCCGTAAATTCTCAATAATATAATTTGTTGATTTAATACGATTTTGGTAATTAAAATTGGAAGAATAGAGACTTTGTAATTTAATAGTGAAACAAACGTTAAAATGAAATGTAACAATGTAATTAAAACTAATTATGAAATTTCAAACTGATTGAAATAATGTAAATTTTTGCACTTAGTTATATATTTCAATATAAGAAAATAAGGGTAAGTGTGGTGCAAACAAATGAATCAGTGTATAATCTATGGTAATTGAATGAATTTAATATTTTGTAAGCAATTATGATAATTAGAGAAAATGATAAACTTGAGTGTAATAAAGATAATGGTGACAACTACTATAAGTTGTCTATTTGGGCTATAAAATGAATTGGAAATCAATTATATTCAAATGTAAATGAATGTTCATTAATGAAAATTAATGCAGTAACGGGGGTGTGAATGTATAATGTTAACGCTAAAATTTGAACGCTAACACCCCGGTGTATGAAGTGTAATTGTGAAAGCACCACCCGATAGCTCGGGAACAGATTATAAGCAGATAATAGCGGAAAAAGCAGTAAACAACAGCAATTTTATAGTGGTTCGGCTTAAGAGAGAGCCTACGTCCACTTTGAATATCTTTATTGACGATTTGATTACAAGTCGATGCAATTACACTTTGATTACAACACACTTCGAGTTACAAGTGACTTAGAACAAGTAGCCTAAACTTCAATGTCGATCAAAATCTTTGAACTCGTGTTGGACATGTATGATTTCTTCGTGAAGTTCCTTGAGGCGTTCTTTGTATCTCAAAAGCTTTAAGTGTTGAAGTAGTTCGAAATGCAGCAGAGTCACGGCGCTTGAAATGAATGAGCCGAAAAAAGTCCCCCAAATGTTGGAAGTGGTCATGTATTTATAGGAGTTTTCGGCCTTGAGTCGTGAGTCGTACCCGACTCATCGTTAACTCGTAGCCGAGTCAGGTTGGGTCGTGGACGACTCAACAGGTTGAACCCCAGCTTCGTACCAGAGCGCCTTCGATCCTCTGAATATAGCACAAGTCTTAAGTCGTATACGAGTCATTCCTCTTTGATATAAGTATCATGATAGCGGGCTGCGACTTAGTGACTTTAGGTCGTGGACGAGTCATGGTGAGTCGTCTCATGTTAACACGCGGCCGACCTACTGGGTTAGCTCACGGCTTGGTCCAAAGCTATGCTCCCATTCAAATGAATAACACAAGTCCTGAGCCATTCACGAGTTAACCAGTACAACTTTCCTTGATGTTAGTATGAGTCGTACACGACTCATCATAAGTCGTATGTCGTCAACGAGTTATCTCATTATAGCATGGTATTGAACTTGTCTCTGAAGACTCAGGTCGTATCACTTTTATGTCGCATTCCTCTTAAGTCGTAGACCTCCGTAAGTCGTGACATTCCTCAGGTCGTTAATGTCTTAACTCGCAAGCCTTCCTTAACCCGTAAGATTCCATAAGTCGTAAGGTTCCTTAACTCGTAAGGTTACTTAAGTCGTACAATCTCTCCTTGGGTCGTTGAGTCGTAACCCTTTAAGTCGCTTTGAGCTTTAGGTCGTTAACTTGTTGAGTCGGTGACTTGATGAGTCGTGAGGCTTCCTGAGTCGTAGATCCTTCCTGAACCGTTAAGCATCTTAAGTCGTGGCCCATCCCGGGCCTTAACTCGTTGACTCCTTTAACTCGTGTTCCTCTTAACTCGTAGGCTGGAACGGGGTTAACATTTGCCCCTCGAAGCACACGCTTAAGTCGTAAGTCGTGTGCTTCGACTCATCATAACCCGGGTGTGCCGATTCGAGTTCCAGCTCTTCCAGATATAAAACGCTTGATTCGTTCCCCCTATCTCCCACTTCTCATTACCTATCCTTTACGTCGCATCCGCCATTAACGCATCTCCAAGTTCTCACAGGCGATTCCAACTTGATTCTCCTCCGATCATTTCTGACATCACACTACGTAAGCAATCTTGCTTCCCTTCCGATTGTCGATCATCATTAACCTATGCGCCCCGTCCTTACCTCCAATTTACTCCCTTGAGCCTTGCAAGTTTAGTCACTCTAACCATCAATGGATTTAAGGTTGTCTGATCTGATGATTTGCGTCTTGAGGCGATTTAGTGGAGTGATAAGACTAGGGTTGTTGATTGAGAGTTTATTGGGTTAAAAGTTAGAAAGTAAACTGGTTAGGAGTTAGGTGGTGAGTCGGCCAAATAGAGTTGAATATTGCCTTACGTATGACTCGGCCATTTTTGTATAATCCAGCAACCTTTGCGACTTAACCATGATCCGACCCAACATGCTTCACGACTTAAGCCTTCAATCGTGGCCGAGATAGGACTTGGAGATTTTCTTACTACTTTGAACTAGAGCTTTTCCCTTTTTCCACAACTTACGACTCAGGGCACTGCCGACTCAAAACATCAACGACTCAAAATTGAAGTGACCTGACCTAACTTGCTTCCCAATCCTTAGGTCATGGACGAGCTAGCCAGAGAACCAACGATTTATCTTAACCCGTAGGAAAAAAATTTTGAGCCGTTGACGAGTTAGGACTTGTATGAACTCTGTTCGAACTTTGAACCATTGCATAAACTTTGAACTGTTGAATTTTATTGCACTCATTCACAGGTTACTTTGACTTGCAGGCTAACAATCTGTTCAATACAACATTTACAGAAAATTGGGACGAATATACTGCCATCGACCGCCCACATCAAATGACAGATTAGTTAATAACAGATAATTAAATTAAATAAATTGTGTGAATGAAGTGCTATCGATTTCAAGTAGAATATTAAAGCAACACTGAAATAGTCAATTGAAACTGACCAGCCTGCACTAATATTATGCTTGAACTTTAAATTAACAA
Source organism: Allium cepa (assembly GCA_030765085.1). Classification (NCBI taxonomy): domain Eukaryota; kingdom Viridiplantae; phylum Streptophyta; class Magnoliopsida; order Asparagales; family Amaryllidaceae; genus Allium; species Allium cepa. The sequence continues at coordinate 940,320,301 of CM060943.1, read as the reverse complement.
GTTCTGAAATTACCGTAGTCGATCAATCGTCGACCAGTTTAATTCCAGTTATATTTACTTGTTATTTTTATTAGTTTTGCACGACACTTCACACTTTTAGGAAACGTGCACCTTCATATTTGAATATCCAGTTGCTTGTGTAGAATGACTTCTCAGGAAGAAGATGCAACAGTTCAGACTGAAGGGGCAACTGTTCTTCCGGCTCCACTAGTTAATCCTCCCGAAAGAGCCCCTACTACACTATTATACAAAGTTTTTCGCCAGTTGTGTGTTCAGTTCGGCATTGCTGAATCAGATGCTATTCTTACGGCTTTGTGACAGTTAATCGACAAATGTGCCTGAACGGGGCCATCCCTCCTTTCAACAACTTTCTCGAGCATCTTCTTCGTCGACTTGCCATTTCTCCATCCCAGCCACACCCCAATGGCTATGCCATCCTAATGGGGTTGTGCATGTTATTTGGGAGAACGTTTAATCGACTTTCGGACTTTGACGAAATCTGTTACTTATGTTCCTTTACCCGGACCAAAGATCATCCTTCCATTACCGTTGTGAGAAGTGCCCGAAACCGCAAATTAATCGTTGGCCTTCCCGACACTGCTCATGGATTCCTGACCCAGTTCTTCTTTGTTCGATGCCCCCCGGGGTTCTATGCTGTGTGGAGGGAAGGAAGTGAGATTGTCTATCTCTACTTCTTCTATTCTTCGAGTTTTGCGAATTCTGAACTATCAAGTGCTAACTTTGTTTTTCCATTTCAGCGCTCCCCCCTTCATCTAAAGATCCCAGCCACAAGCCAATTTTAGAGAGGCCCATGGCTATCCCAATTGAAGAGCGGGACATAAAATTTCTGTTGAATGACGAATTCCTTCATCAGTTTGGACTCCTTCACCCTTCTCGTTCCACTCAGCTTTGTGAAGTTCCCGATTCTCCAGCGGAGGCTGAAAAGCTTATGCCAAAAGATCCCTCCACTGAAACTTTACTGGTGAAGTGCCCCACTCTCACTGATGTTGCAGGGCCGTCTAGCAATTTGACACTTGCCCCAGTTATCGAAGAGGAAGAACCTCCACGATCTTCTGGGAGATATGCTGACGAAGGAGGTGAGAAAGCAAGTCCCAAAAAGCATGATGGTGATGATGTTTTTGAGGGGTTGAGCGACCTAATTGTGACTTCACAAGAACTTTTTAAAGATGATGTTTCCAAAACTATCTCTTCTATAATCGAGGCGACATCTTCTCTACAACAAATGCCAACTCCTCCTACTCGAGCTATCACCACCTCTACTCCACAGAGTGGTCTGTAGCTTGATGCGTGTAGTTTACACATTACACAACACTTAGGATTTTTCAGCACTTGTTTATGTTTGACTTCTTTTCTCTAAAGGCTTTTAAGACTTGTCTTTTTCCTTTCAGATCCTTCAATGGGGCGTAGCGGCAGCGGCTCTTACTATAAAGACTTTAAGCGCTATGGAGGGCGTGGCAACTATGATTATAGACGCTACCTTACTGGTCCCAGAGAAACCGATGAGCAGAGAGCTGCTCAAAAAGCTAGAGAGAGGAGAGAATATGAAGAGCGTCATGAGAGGATAGATGTGCGACATGAGTCTTCTTCAAGAGGCGATGACTCTCACAAACGTAAAACACATGATGGTCGGGGGAAGAGCCACATTGTTGAGGACCCGAGCAAGCGGGCCAAACCTAGTGAGAAGCACGCATCTGCAATATCTGAAAAGTTTGACGCTCCCATCTCTATCGACATTCCTTCCAAATCCCCTGCTCTTGAAGGAAGCGCTATTCAAACACTTCTTGATAGGCCGTCATATCGTGTTGAAATGGGCCCACCGACCCTACAGAGCCGATTCCCGAATTGGTGCTTGAAGGGGGTTCGCTTCGATCTTGATTTAGTTCCCATTGATAAAGAAGCCATGTACCAAAATCTTGATGCCGTCAGACTCGATATTGAAAGAATGTCTCGATGGCAAAAACTCGTTGATGAACTCCAAAGGGTCAATCGGGCCAATATCGAGGCGATGCTAACTATGGAGAACGATAAGTCGGAATGGCAGAAGATTCTTGACCAGCACAACATCGAGATGAAAAACATAACCGAGTATAACGAGAAACTTGAAGCTGAAGTCAAGCAGCTTAAAGACGATCTTACCTCCTCTTCTAACACTTACACTCAAAGAGAAGAGGTGCTACAAAAACAAGTGCGGGATGCACATGCTGGCCAAAGAGATGCCGAAGCTAAAGTTGAGAGGCTAGAAGAGGTTGTAGAGAATTACCGCACTAATGTCGCTCAGTTGCGAAGTAAAATGAGCGCCCAAGACATGGAGATTGAAGCGTTAAAAGCTCAACTTGCTAAAACTGAAAAAGAACGAGATGAGGCCATGGCTAGTAAAATCGCAGCTGAAGAATCTATTCAAACCATGGAAGCCAACGTCAGTTCAAATCTATTCGACTTTTACTTGCACAGCATCTTAGGGCATGGCAGTCTCTCGTTTCTTGGTCCTAAATACGAAATCACCTTGGCTGAAGTGTGGGAAGCTGCTCTCGACATGTTCAAAGGCGCCGGGTATACCGAGGAAGAGCTTGAGGCGCGCTACCTTGATGAGGAAACTCGCGCTGCTCTTGCGAAGGGAAAAGAGCAACTCGCCAGAGTGCGGACTGGGATGGCGGAAGAGGAACGTTCTGAAAAAGAATTACCACCTACTACCTCTGAACGTCCTTTAGTTTCCCCTGGAGTTGACATCACAGGTTCCAGTACTCATTCCCCGCCTCCTACAAGAACCGGGGTAATTACCCCTACTGATGATGAGGCTTTGGAGGATATTGGAGCTCAAAATTATGAGATTGAACTAACGAAGCAAATATCTTCAGGTAATTTTGACATTGGTCCGATTCAGGTGGATTGCCTGCTTGCTCCTCAAAAGTTTGATGAGCTTCTCGATTACTTCTTGAATCTTGACGAACCCATATCTCCCTTCTTTTGGGGAGATACTAATATTTTTTACTTCTCTTCTTCTGCAGTTGAAACACCAAGTGCTGTGCAAACTTCGCCCCCTCCGGTTATCCCTCCTCTGTCTCTTCAGGTGGCTCCTCCTTCTGCTTCACAGCCCGGGTCACAAGACTAGCAAATAGAGGCTCTTCATGGCTTAGATGACCCTATCGCTTCGCAAGAGCAGAAAGACGAGGGACTTGAGGGAGGTGAGATATCTCCGGAGCGGACTCCTTCTGATGACATAATTTTGTCTACTCTTGTTACTCCAGGGAGCGAGTCTTCTTCGAAGAGGAGAAAGAAGCACGGAACATCGAAGAGGAGGGGGAAGAAAATCATTGCTACTGAAGAGGAACCGGAAGTTGCACCAGTTGCACCTCCCTCCCCTTCTTCCCTTATGCCTACAGACCGACCTGAAAAGCTAACCATTCGGCCGGGTAAATGGTCCAAAGGTGGCAAGAAGAAATGAAGATTCCAGCTTTTAGCTTCTTGTCTTTTGCATGTACTGGTCGAGAATTGTGCGGGTACCGGCCCCTGCTTTTTATTTTGAAACTTGTATCTGCAATACAATTGAATAAAATGATCCTTTATTTGTACAGACTCATGTTTGAATTTGAGAATGCATTTATTATTCATTTTTGCACAAGTTTATTTATATGATATTGCAATGGGCTTATGGCATGTTGTTTGAGCATTACTTTCGCCGGTGTGGCTATACTATATTGTATGTAACTATACCATGTTGCCCCCATACCATAAGCTTGCTGCAATATTTTATACTTCGAGGGGACTTGCACTCTTATTTTCTGAAGAATAATTATTTCATTCTTGAAGAAATTTTTCGTAGAGTACAACTCCCTTCATATAAGTTTTTACGCTTTGTCCTTCGAAGAAATCACTTTTTCTTTTGCTTATGTACACATTTTGCCAAGTGAATTCTTCTATGAGGTAAAGCGGGCCTCTGAAGGGTACTTTAACTTAATTTTTTTTTTTTTTTTTTTTGAGGAAGATTATTTTCCACAATAGGTAAATCACTCTTCCTTTGAAAGTTAAAGTGTGCTTTTAATGAGGTTTTTTTTTTAAAAAAAAACATAGAAAGTTGTACCTCTGAGGAGGGTTTTTTTTTCACGTTTCAACACTTGGAAGTTTTATTTCAATCTTGGTGAAACGTGTACCTCCAAAGAGTTGTGCCTTTGAAGAAATCCTTTTCACGTTTCAACACTTGGAAGTTTTATTTCAATCTCGGTGAAACGTGGGCTTCCGAAGAGGTCTTTCTTCTTGATTGTGCCTCCGGGAGGAGGTCTTTATTTTGTTTGCATTTCAACTCTGGTGAAGTGAAATTCCGAAGAGCGACTGTTACACTTCAACTCTTGGTGAAATGTGCCTCCGAAGAGGTCTTTATTTTGTTTTACATTTCAACTCTGGTGAAGTGAAATTCCGAAGAGCGGTTGTAACACTTCAGCTCCTGGTGAAATGGGCCTCCGAAGAGGGCTTTTATTTTGTTTTACATTTCAACTTTGGTGAAGTGAAATTCCGAAGAGCGGTTGTAACACTTCAACTCCTGGTGAAATGGGCCTCCGAAGAGGGCTTTTATTTTGTTTTACATTTCAACTCTGGTGAAGTGAAATTCCGAAGAGCGGTTGTAACACTTCAACTCCTGGTGAAATGGGCTTCCGAAGATTGCCTGGAAGTTACTCTCTCATGGTTGGAGGGTCATGACTCCTCCAATCTTTTTTGGTTGAGTGGAGAACTTTCTTTTTTACGGCATATGCTTCGTTAGAGGTCTTTATCCTCCGAAGAGTTGTGCCTCCGAAGAGGACTTTAGTTGTTCCTTGTCCACTTGCTTATGCCTTTCCAGTGATCCTCTATTTTTTTTTTTAAGCTTGCACTCCCTTCTCTTACAAGTAGCTTGTTTAATCCCAAGAAGTGTACTTAATTGCTAGGCCAGTTCACGAAAACGGACATAAGCTTCTTAATTGGATGTTTGTTTGTTCAAACTTCTCAATTTATTAGCTAAAGCCCGTTTTCGGCGAAATCATTGACCGTTCAATTGAAGCACTTCTTATCTAGGATTTAAGCTCTGGAATTTTGTGACTTGGAATTTGTTTGTTGAATGATAACAAGAATCACTTGGTCTTGTAATGTGCAAGTTTTGTTTTCGTTGCCTACAAAAATTTAAATCGACATTTCAGTAATACATTTAATGTACTTTTCTTATCGAAAATAAAGCAAACATGTAATAATAATAAGGAACACAAGATTTATAGTGGTTCGGCCAAGAATTTGGGCCTACATCCACTTTATAGTCTTTCATTATTTACTTGCATCAGTTTTACAATCGCTTTCAATTACAGGAATCATACATACATAATTCTTTTTACTATATTTCAACAAAGCTATCAAGTAAAGTATGGACGCAAGTGATTGCTGTTCCAAGCTCTTGGAATTTGATCTCCTTCGACAGTAGTGAGTTTGAATGTGTCGTCCAGAAGCTTTTGACCTATGACATATGGTCCTTCCCAATTTGGCCCAAACACACCTGTCGCTGTCATAATTCTTTTTAGGACTAGATCTCCAATTTCAAAGCTGCGCTGGCGAACTTTGGAATTGAAATGTCTGGCTATCCTTTGCTGATGAGATGCGATTCTGAGCTCAGCCTCTTCTCTTTTTTCATCAAGGAGATCTAGTGCCTCAAGCTGTAGTTTCTCATTCTCCGTTTGATTGAAATGGATTCTTCAATGTGAAGGGGCCTCTGTTTCTACCGGAATCATTGCCTCTGATCCATATGCCAATGAAAACGGAGTATCCCCAGTCGCAGTTTTGTGGGTAGTTCTGTATGCCCATGGTGCTAGCGGTAGCTTATCGACCCAACCACCTTTTGCTTTTTCAAGTTGCTTCTTGATGGTTGACTTGATAATTTTATTTACTGCTTCCACCTACCCGTTTGCCTGCGGATGAGCTACTACTGAGAAGCTTTTTCGGATTTTGAATCATTTGCAAAAATCTTGGAATCCTTCACTTTCGAACCGAGTACCATTGTCTGTAATTATTTTTTGAGGCACACCATATCTGCAAATGATACTTTTAGTCACAAAACTTATCATCTTTTTTGAAGTGATAGTAGCCAGTGGTTCAGCTTCTGCCCACTTAGTAAAATAATCTACAGCAACAATGGCATATTTAATTCTAGATTTGGCAGTTGGTAACGGTCCTACAAGGTCTATCCCCCATATCGCAAACGGCCATGGACTAACCATCTGTGTGAGTTCAGTGGAAGGAGCTCTAGGAATTTTGGCGAATCTTTGGCATCTGTCACATTTTCGGGAATAGTCTGCTGCATCTCGATTAATTTCTGGCCAAAAATATCCGTATCGGAGAATTTTTTTGGCTAAAGTTTGACCACCTAAATGATCACCACATTCTCCCCCATGCACCTCAGCTAGAATTGTTTTTGACTCTTCCCTGGATACACATCGAAGTAACGGCATTTAGAATCCCCGTCTGTATAACTGGCCATCCTGGACTATATAGCAAGAAGCTTTCCTCGGTAGCTTCTTTCGTTCTTTTGAGTTTTCCGGTAAAGAGCCATTGAGCAGATATTCTGTTATTAGAGCCATCCATGATTCTTGCTCTTGATACACGCTCATGATCCAATCAATATCCATCTCATCAATGCTCGGAGTCGACAGGACCACCACTGGAGTTAACCCCAGAAATTGAGCTTCGCCTGTGCTAGAATACTTTGCGAGAGAATCTGCTTTCATGTTTTCTTCTCGAGGAATGTGACTTATCATGTAATGATCGAAATCACCCAGGAGTTCCCAAGCCTTTGACAAGTAGGCGGGCAGATTCCCCCCTTTTGCTTGGAATTCCTTTTTGACTTGGCATACAATAAGATGAGAATCACTGAAGATCTGTAACGCTCGGATGTTTAGTTCATTAGCAATCCTTAAGCCAGCAATAAGGGCTTCGTATTATGCTTCATTGTTTGTTGAAGGAATTTCCAATCTTAGTGCGTAGCATAATGATCGACCTTCAAGGGTCTCAAGTACAATTCCGGCTCCAGAACAGTAGTCGTTTCTCGCGCCATCGACATATAACTTCCATTGGATTGGGGAATCGTCGATCGTTTCCTCCTCACTGTTACCCTTATCTGTGAATTCTACGATGAAGTCCGCTAAAGCTTGTCCGTTGATTGCTTTTCGGGGATGAAAAGTGATGTCATATTGACTGAGTTCAATATTCCACTTTAGAAGACGGCCCGAAGTCTCAGGGCGAAACAGGACTTGCTTTAAAGGTTGATCAGTGAGGACTCTGATAGGATGAGCTTGGAAATATTGCCTCAACTTCCTAGATGCAATTAGTAGGCAATAGGCGAGTTTTTCCAACTTAGAGTAATTCATCTCTGCCCCAGTGAGTCTTTTGCTGATATAGTAAACTGGATGTTGAATCCTCTTGTCTTCTCGTATCAGCGCTGCACTTAAAGCATGAGATGATACTGCCAAGTACATAAGAAGATCCTCGCCATCGCCAGGCCTAGAAAGTATTGGAGGCGTTTCCATATGGCGAATCAATTCATCAAAGGCTTTTTGGCATTCGGGAGTCCAATCGAAGTTTTTCTTTCCTTTCTTTAGGGCGTCAAAGAATGGGATGCATTTATCTGTGGCTTTGGAAATGAACCGACTCAAGGCGGCGACTTTTCCATTGAGACTTTGCAATTCCTTCTTTGTTCTAGGAGCTTTGACTTCCTTTAAGGCGGTAATTTGAGCTGGACTAGCCTCAATGCCCCTAGCGCTCACGATGAAACCTAAAAACTTGCCGGATTCCACTCCAAATGAACATTTTAAAGGATTGAGCTTCATTCCGTATTTTCGGAGGACTGCGAACATGTCTGCTAAGTGTTCTATGTGATCCACTGCTTTCTTAGACTTTACTAACATGTCATCAACGTAGACATCCATAGCTTGCCCAATTGCAGTTTGAACATAGCATTAACAAGTCTTTGGTGTGTTGCCCCTGCATTCTTCAGCCCGAAGGGCATAACTCTGTAGCAGTAAAGACCAACGTCGGTGATAAAGCTCGTGTCCTCCTGATCTGGCTCATGCATCATGATCTGGTTATATCCGGAGTAGGCATCCATAAAAGATAACAATTCGTGTCCTGCTGTTCCGTCAACCAGTTGATCGATCCTGGGTAATGGAAAGCAGTCTTTGGGGCAGGCCTTGTTTAGATCTGAAAAATCGATGCATACTCTCCATTTTCCGTTGGCTTTCTTAACCAGCACTGGATTTGAAACCCAATTCGGATAGGTAGATTCTTTGATAAAATTATTCTCCATGAGCCGATCAACTTCTTCTTTTAACGCTGCCGACCTTTCTGGACCTTGAGTTCTCCTTTTCTGCTTCACAGGTGTAAATTTTGGATCAATATTTAGAGCGTGTACTGCAACTTCTGGGGATATCCCGCACATATTGGCATGAGTCCAAGCAAAAACATCCAAATTTGCCTTTAAAAAAGATATTAAGATATTCTGAATTGACACATTAAGTTGTGAACCCACACTCAACACCTTGTTTGGGTCCTTTGGGTCAACAGGTACTGGTATTGTCGTTTCCACTGGTACCGCTCTATTCTCCCCTGCACTGACTTTTCTAGGATCCATCTCTTTCCTCGCTCCGCTGTGCTCGCCAGTGCAGGGTCCGCCCTGTAATTGCTACAAGGCTGGTTCTTTGATGCGGACTGGGGCTGCCGCATCCTTTCCCATTTCTCTTTTCCTCGCTTCTCGTAGCTCTGTTAGATAACATTCCCGCCCCGCATTTTGATCCCCTTTTATTACTCCCACTCCATTATCTATGGGAAATTTAATGGTGAGGCACAATGGGGCCAGAACAACTTTGAATGCTGCGAGAGTTGGACGGCCAAGGAAAGCATTATAAGCAGAAAATTCATCGACAACCACAAAAGTTTGCTTGCGGACCACTTTTCTCTCTCCTTCTCCAAGTTCCACAAACAAATCAACGGTTCATATCGGCTGTTTTGGCTCCCCAGTGAAGCCAGCGATTTTCTGCGATGAGGCTTGCACATCAGCCATAGGGATCTTCATTTGGTCGAATGTTTTCTTGAAGAGGATATTGCAGGATGCGCCATAATCAATGAGAACTCTTCTGACAATAGCTGGCCCGATACCAGCCGAGATGACTTAAGGGATCCAAGGTAGGAGCTTCAATACCTACGGAATCCCTGGCTCTGAACACAATATCATCATTGAAAGTTCTTTGTTGCTTCAGGGGCATAGCACCTTCCAAAACAAATACATCTTCCTCAGTCGGTACATACTTCAAAGCTCGGTTATACCTTTCCATCTCACCCCAGCTCCTGCCTGCTGGGTGAGGTCCTCCCGTAATGACATTGATAACAGGCCTTCCAGATTCATGCCCTGCAGTCTTTTCACCTGTCCTGGGTTGATGGGCAGGAGCTCGTTGCCCTTGACTAGTCGAAGCGGGATTGCTGCTATTCTTTTCCACAAATTGCTGCAGCTTGTTTTCCCTTATCAATTCTTCAATCAAAATTTTCAATTGGCGGCATTCATCGGTATCATGACCGGGTTGATTATGGAAGTGGCAAAACTTTCCGCTTTGTACTGCTTTTTTCCCGGTTCTCAGAACGGGAGGTTTAGGATAATCAACAGAATATTTAGTGGCAAGGTATATACGCTCCGGCGTATCTGATAAAGGAGTATATTCCGATGGTTTGAAGGAACGAGGCTTCTTCATATTTTTCTGTTTCTTTCCATCGTTATTCTCCCTTTTCTGTCCTACAGATTCACTCTTGCATGGAGCAGCAATGTTATCTTCAGCTTTTTCTAACACTGCCTTTACCGGTACAGGACGGCTTTCCAGGCGTATGAACTCATCTGCTTTCTTGTAGAATTTTTCAAGGGAATTTGGTTCCTTCATGTTAAGCCATTTTCCAAATTCGCTCGACTTGTCGATGGCCCTCATCAGGTAGGTCAAGATCATCCGTGGTTCTGCATTGTCTACCTCGGCCAGCGCTATATTAAAGCGATTCAAGAAAGATCTGATAGTTTCACCTGGATTCTTCTCTAAACTTGACAACGACATAATATCTTTGGCTTTTGAAGCGTATAGTCTGAACTGCTCCTTGAATTTCCGGGTTAAGTCAGAAAACTGATCTATAGACCGGACTGGCAGCTTGGTGAACCAAAGCAGAGCTACACCTTCCAGGTATACAGGAAAATATCGGCACTTTATTTCATCAGAAGCTCTGGCACCTGTCATGTGCCAATCATACTTATACAAGAATTCGTTCGGATCAATTGTTCCTTTGTAAGCTGGGATAGTTGGAGGGACTAACTTCCTTGGGAACTCAGCCTTTAAGATTCTTTCGGTAAACGGGGTTTTACTTGGAGCAAAACCCCATTCCTTCTCATCTTCATTCCTTTGCATGCTTTCCTTCATGATTTGTCGAACCATTTCAGAAAGATATCCCTCATCATTTCGAGCTCTAGATCCACCAATTTCAGGAAATGTCCGCTCAAAGGGGCTGGCAGCCCTCTCAGGAATGTTTCTTTCTTCATCCTCATGAACGTTGCCAGCAAAGTTCCTTTCATTACCCGTTGGTTGACGGTTTACCCCAAACAAGTCATTCAACTTATTCAAAATTAGGGAATTTTGGGCGTTCTGAGCTTCCAATTGTGCACTTTGGGCATTTATCTGCTGGTTCAGCCCTAAGATTACAGCATCCAACTCCGCTTTTGTAACCCCAACCGGTGGAGTGGCTTGATTAGGTACTGGGGAAGCGGAGGTTCCCTCTTGAGCATTTCCAGATCTAACAGATGTACTCTTTCTCCCCGGAGCCATGATTTCGGATAAACTTCTAGTCTTCAGAGAGGTTACTTCAACAAACTTTCATGGAGCAATGATGACGATTTTCCTGAGTTCAGCTCTTAGTGAAAGCACCAAAAATGTTAACGCTAAAATTTGAACGCTAACACCCCGGTGTATGAAGTTTAATTGTGAAAGCACCACCCGATAGCTCGGGAACAGATTATAAGCAGATAATAGCGGAAAAAGCAGTAAACAACAGCAATTTGATAGTGGTTCGGCTTAAGAGAGAGCCTACGTCCACTTTGAATATCTTTATTGACGATTTGATTACAAGTCGATGCAATTACACTTTGATTACAACACACTTCGAGTTACAAGTGACTTAGAACAAGTAGCCTAAACTTCAATGTCGGTCAAAATCTTTGAACTCATGTTGGACATGTATGATTTCTTCGTGAATTTCCTTGAGGCGTTCTTTGTATCTCAAAAGATTTAAGTGTTGAAGTAGTTCGGAATGCAGCAGAGTCACGGCGCTTGAAATGAATGAGCCGAAAAAAGTCCCCCAAATGTTGGAAGTGGTCATGTATTTATAGGAGTTTTCGGCCTTGAGTCGTGAATCGTACCCGACTCATCGTTAACTCGTAGCCGAGTCAGGTTGGGTCGTGGACGACTCAACAGGTTGAACCCCAGCTTCGTACCAGAGCGCCTTCGATCCTCTGAATATAGCACAAGTCTTAAGTCGTATACGAGTCATTCCTCTTTGATATAAGTATCATGATAGCGGGCTGCGACTTAGTGACTTTAGGTCGTGGACGAGTCATGGTGAGTCGTCTCATGTTAACACGCGGTCGACCTACTGGGTTAGCTCACGGCTTGGTCCAAAGCTATGCTCCCATTCAAATGAATAACACAAGTCCTGAGCCATTCACGAGTTAACCAGTGCAACTTTCCTTGATGTTAGTATGAGTCGTACACGACTCATCATAAGTCGTATGTCGTCAACGAGTTATCTCATTATAGCATGGTATTGAACTTGTCTCTGAAGACTTAGGTCGTATCACTTTTATGTCGCATTCCTCTTAAGTCGTAGACCTCCATAAGTCGTGACATTCCTCAGGTCGTTAATGTCTTAACTCGCAAGCCTTCCTTAACCCGTAAGATTCCTTAAGTTGTAAGGTTCCTTAACTCGTAAGGTTCCTTAAGTCGTACAATCTCTCCTTGGGTCGTTGAGTCGTAACCCTTTAAGTCCCTTTGAGCTTTAGGTCGTTAACTTGTTGAGTCGGTGACTTGATGAGTCGTGAGGCTTCCTGAGTCGTGATCCTTCCTGAAACGTTAAGCATCTTAAGTCGTGGCCCATCCCGGGCCTTAACTTGTTGACTCCTTTAACTCGTGTTCCTCTTAACTCGTAGGCTGGAACGGGGTTAACATATAATTAACTAGAAACGTAAATTTACTTATAAAGTAATAAATTGACAAAAAGAATGGAACTAAGGTAAATTTATTTAATTGGTTTCAAACTTTAATTATTGTGTACAATTGACAAAAGTACACATTTAATAAAGTAACATTTATACAAATTTAAGTTGTAAATAGGGGTCTATTAATGCAATGGAATATAAAACTAATGTAACCAGTTTTATAAAGAAATTGTAGGCATAGTATAAAGATGGCAATTAAATCAAAACAAATTAAGGGAATCGATTTTAATTGATTGGAAGGTAATCTATAATAAATAAATTTAATGATAAGTAAATGAATTTAATTACTATATTAATTGAAAACTAGGACGAAATGGGAATAAATATTTTATTCATAAGATAATATAAAAGAATGAAACCTATTTGAATGAATTAATTGAGGTTTCAATCATAATAAATGTATACATTTGACAAATTTAATAAAATAAGCAATTTCTGGAAATTTTGTATTTTTGGTCAACTGAAAATCAAAGTTTGACCACAATTGAAAATTTTAAATTTGAATTTTTAACTTCTAATCTTTTTCTGTGTAAATGTATTTTATTTTAATATTTATTCTGCTTTTTGTTTCATGAAATTACGATTTATACTTTTAGATTTGGATAAATTATAGCGTGTTACACGCAATAAATTTATGTATTTTCATTCTATATATATATATATATTTATTTCTATATTTTTCCTATATCCATATCTTCATTTATTTCTCTATTTATTTGTCTGGGCTTTTATTGTATTCATTAGTATTTATTTGTTTATATCTTTTATAAAGAGTTGGAGAAAATAAAAGGGTATCTTTGCCAAATGCTTACCTTTTTAATTTTCTACCCTCTTTATTAATTCTTAGCGTTTCTCACCTATTATAGCCGTGCATTACTCCATCAAATCATGTACAAAATCTTCCCAAATATCTCAATTATTCATTTGCCTCTTCTGATTGGAAGATATTACATAAGTTTATTTTATTAAATAAGAAATAAATCCAATTCATTCACTAGCCTCTTTATTTCTTGCCTTTTTATTTCCTACCTCCTTAATTACCTTCGAGCCGTGCATTTTTTTTCTTCAAGCCTTGAGAAACTTTCCATTCACTTCAGTTGTCATTTGCGTGCAAACAAAGAAAATATGCAAGATTCCTTCTCCTTAAATTGTGCCTTATAATTTCCAACCATTCATTTTCTAGCCTTTACATCTCTAGCCATCCACTCTCCATATCTTTAGCCGTTCATTGTTTTTGTAACCCTAGCCGCCACTTTTATTACTATTTCACGTGAAAACTTTCTTATCTTCTTTCCATTTGCGTGAGAAAAAAATAAAACATGCTCTTAATTTTCATGGCTTCTTCTTACTTTCTTCTTCCTTTTTCTTTTGATTTTCTCTTTGGTTTTCATGCTAGCTCGGCCTCCACGTCCTAGCCTACCTCTCCTCCTCATCACCACCACATGACCACATACATCGCTAGACATGAGTTTGTAATGCTTAGACCCTACCCAAACCCAATGGCCGTGCCCACTTAGTGGTTGAAAGCAAGGTTATGTCCTCTTCGATTCATAATTGCTTTGTTTAATCCATCTTTTAAAGTGTTGAATCTTATTATTATGATTTGTGTATTTGTTATATACAAGATACGGATATTGACTCTTCATCCACTAAAGTTTGCATTGTGCTTTGTAGTGCTTTTTCATACTTTGTGATGTTTGGATTTTTATCCTGAATTTCAATTCTAGCTTTTAAAAAGGTGAGTTATCACTCTAGACTTACATACTTATATTATTGTTAAATGATTACAAGTGAATTGTATAAATTAATATGCTATATTCATACATGCCTATGATGTGATTATGTGATATTAAATCTTGTTTATATATGTTTGTTCATCATCTGATATGATATTATTTGCTATACTGTTATTATATTTCCTGTTATCACTGCAAGTTCCCCTTCACTATGGGTTAAAATGATACATAACAGAACGAACTGTAGAATAAGGAAAAATCATTATGGGCTGAAATGATAAGCTCGAGTGATTTTGTGGGTTTTTATTGTATTTATTTTACTTGGCATGGTGGGTTTGGAATGATAGAACCCAGATTTTCTTTTAAATTACGAGTTGAAATGATATATATCCGTATCACTTGTCCTAGGTTAGAAAATATTATACAGGCCCATGGTTAATATTTTTAATGTAATATTTTACTAAAAAATTATTAAGTATTTAGGATATTTTGAAAATATGAGATGTTACCTTGAAATTTGATTTGATGATTTAAAATATAAAGAGATATTGGCTTTCAACAAGTTAAAATTTTATAAGTAGATGATTGGTTTAGATTGTAATTTAAAAATCTTTATTTGGTTTTAATGCTAATTTAAAGAGCTTTAATTGTGATAAATAACTTAATAATTAAAGTTAATTAATATGGAATTTTAAAGTCCATCTTGGTAATTGCAATCAATTTTTATTTTATGAAATGAATATGTTTGTATAATAAATGATGTCCTTTGAATTGATAAAATGAAATACAGTTTTAATTGTACATTTTGTAATAAATGTATTTAGCCTGAAATCATAATTTATTTGGTGCCTAAATGAATAAATTTGCAAAGAAATTTATTTTATATTTACTATGGTAAATTATTTTATTTATGAAATGGAAATGTTTGGAAATTGAACAATTATGATTTAAGTGGAAAAGTGTATTTTAAAAATATGACTTAACTTGATAATTGGAAATTTTGTTTTAATTGAAATTGTTAAGTTAGTACAAAAATGGGAATTTTGTCTTATTTATGAAGTGGGTATTTTAAAATAACGTGGTAAGTTATTTGTTGAATTAAAAGAAGTGAGATAATGTGTTTTTGACTTGATAAATGAATTTTAGTTTAATTTGGATATTTGTTGACAAAATTTGTTCTAAATCTCAGCTCTGATACCAAGCTGTGACGCCCCACCTCTATGCTCACAATAAAAAAGGTTATTATAAGGTAATAACGTCTGCTATTACAAAGAATAAGGCTTGTTAGAAGCGACCATCCGTAAGTTATGCCTCAGACGAGTATTGATTACATCGATAAGAGTTGTATAAATTACTCCCAATGATATAAATTAATCCAAATCTAAAACGAAACCCTGGTGGCTTAAGAGAAATTCAGAATAACTCATAATAGCAATAACATAGATAAGTATAATCACATTAGAATAGAAATATCAGATATAAAGGAAGGTAAGTCTGGATACATGCTACAACACACGATGGTTCACATAAACCAAATGTATGTATACATGTCATCATAAAATACATGAGATGAGAGTCAATACACCAAAAGTAACACCTCGAAGCCCAAACAAAAGATGAGGTGAAATCCCAAAAGCTGAAGTAGCAACTGAATCGGAGATAGCGATTATCCTGAAATAACTCGGTCTGACCCGAGTATTATTTAAAAGAAAATAATAAACGGATTAGCCTAATTTAAACTTGGAAATAAGTGTATGATCAACAACACTAAAGAAAATTAATCATAGTCTCGAATGAGACTATTCAGCATAAATAATCAACATAGTTTAAATGAAGAAATCTCATTAAAGTCCATCAAAATCAACTCCCAAATTCAAAATTGAATTCAAAACAGCAATAGCCAAAAGTCTAAAAATCAAAATAAGATAACTAGAAAATCAACATAAAAGTGGATTGATCCCAGCATATGGCGGGTCTAAGCTATGCCGCACGTGCATCTTATATGGCCGAAGCCTACCAAGTACTGTCATCATAATATTTGGCGCCCATCATATGACCCGTAGGTCCAATAAATTACCTGAAGGTCTAGTGCTAGTAATTGACCCGAAGGTCCATCATGGTGGCTCGAAAGCCCAATAAAATCATCAAAATTCTCGAAAAGCAATTTCCATGGAAAATATTTCAATTAACGAGTCCGGAATTAACTGAATTAGTAAAAGCATTGTTCCATATTCCACACTTTTGCTAAATCGTTTAAATATCATCATCGTTTCCTAGAAAGTGAAAATTTTTGTATTTTATATAAATAGTTTTTACGTTCTCAAATGGACAAGTCCGCAATTAATCGAATCAGTAAAAGTAAGGGTTTATAGTCCTTAATTTTGCTGAAGCATTTAAATCGATTCCTTATTCTTTTGAAAGCATAAACTGTGAAATTTTTGGAAACAATTATATTTTAAAATGATTTGAAAACACGTGATTAAAACAGCAACATCTATATCAATTTCGACAAAGAAATTACGCTTCACAAAACACCATAAAAACGGATATTAAAGTCACATGTTTATTTGTGGCGTGGTCTTACGAGAAGCTTTTATTTTGAAATGATTTTGAAATTTTAATAATCAATTTGAGTGTGGTTTTCTCACGCTGGTATTCCAGACTGACTCGGGTGTTATTTAACTGTAATGTCCGGGTCAGTCCGAGTATTATAGGATACAAGATATGATGCTATGGAGCTCAGGAGACGAGCTGGATGGTGATACATACTTCCGTATTTGATTATTATTCCGAGGTGTATCTAGTTGTATGTTACTGATGTTGAACTCTGGTGATGTACTCTATTGATGTAATGTATAAATAGATATATTTGTTGTTGTGTAAAGATCATTTATTATCTATTATATTTTATTCCGCTGCGATGGTTAGATTTTGATGTTGTTTTCTATTTTCTTCTTCTACCTCTTCTCCTTTAACCCAAATGGTTTGTATTTCTGTACAACTTGAGTTGATTTATGTAGAATAGTGTTGACTCAAGGGGTATGGATTTGCGGGTCGTCACAGTTGGTATCAAAGCTTAGGTTGGTGATAACCTTGGCTCTGGTGGGAATTGCTCATTGAAAATAGAGTCCATAATACTCTAGAATGAGTTTGAGTGTATTAATAGATATGAGCGCTCATTAGTTAGTGAATATAAATTTTTTTCATATTGTGTTGGCATATTGGTTGAGTGGAATATGAATTCTGATCGAGTAAGTTGACCGCTATTCGAGAAGAATTTATAAACACCTAACACGATAAATTAGCACAGTATTGTTTTAAATGTCGGTAAATGAAATAATTTTTCCCAAAAATATATTTTGATATAAAAGAAAAGTTTTTGTAAACTATTTTAGCCAACATATGGTTGGTTGGATGTTGGGAATGATAATATTAAATTATTATCATTGTTGTGTGGAAATTTAACTAGGAATTGAAAATATAACCAAAGGTTAAGGAAATAAATTCATTTATAAAATGAAATTTATAAATGTGAATATAAATGTGATTTATAAATTGAAATGTAATAAAATGGGAATTCGTATGAGCATAAATTATACTAATGAATTATATTTAAAATTTGATTTAAGCCAGAATTTGGAAATTTGAAACCCCGGAGATTTTGGAAGTATTTTGAAGAAAATAATAGCATTGAGTTCACTTGTAACGACCATGATTTTTCAGCCCAATTTAAAATTTTAAATCCATCGTTTTAGTATGAACATTTTGAAATTTACAAACGATCTCAATTCAGGTCCAAACTTTATTTATGACATACGTCTAGTTAGATATGGACATAGAAAAAGTTTCGTCGCAAATTATCACAGTATAACTTCGTTCGCATTTACTGTATATCGGTCCATATAAAGCTGCGCAAAATTTATCTTCCAAATCCAAATATTTTTACACAGTTACGTTGTAAAAATTATTCTGATCATGATTATGAAATTTGTTTCGTCAAAAACTGTCATCGCCTGCTCCATTTAAATTATTTTGCAAAACGTACAATTTTAGCGGCGTAAATGCGAATTTATAAAACCATCGTATCGCAATAATCTGTGTACCGTTGGAATCGCCTCGTCGCACTGATCATAACGGTATATTTATTTGCGTCAATCGAAGCTCGACGTAAAATAGTTGCGTAAATTTATCGTTCCAAATGGAGCGGTTGAGTAACATTCAGCCCAAGGAACCCTATATGCATACAAATTTGAAAATTTGCTGAATGAAATTTATTATGGCAGTTGACAGCTGGGGTTGCATTGGAAATATACATGACGTTTCAGAATTCGAAGGGAACTGGTGGATACGAAGCAACAGAGAAAATTTATATTCTCTGTTATTATTCACTGTTCAACACTTCTCTATTCTCATTTTCACTTTTCTCTACAATTCGAACATCAGGTATCTACTTCTCTATTCTCCTCTCGTCTCCTTTCTTTCTTCTTCATGTTATATCCACTCCTGCAAATATAAAAAAAACAACAAGAAGAATTGAGGCTGAAACCCAATGGAGCACCACACCTCCTCCGCTTCATCTCAGCCACTCGCAACGTCACAACCTTAGCCAACGGAAACGCAGTCACCTACCACGCTGCACTGAAACACTTGAGCCACCGACCCTGCCTCGACGTATGTACCACCCTCGACCACGTGTTCGCCACCCTCCCCTTCACCGTTCCTATTCACTTCCAGGCCCTTGCCCCTCCTCCTTGCGCACGCATACCCTGACCTCGCGCACGCCACTCCGGCTACCACCCAGTCACCGAAATCCCATCTCCGACGTCCTCTTCTTCCATGTACTCGACCCCGAATGCCAATATCGAGCTTCCTCCTCCAAAGCCAATATACTTTCCAGTCTCGTGTGCATGAATAGTGATGAAGGCATGCGTGTGTCATGTGTGTATGTATTTAGTTGCGTGCGTGTGTTATAGTGAGCTCGTAGGTGCATAAATGTATGCGTGTATGTGGGGTATGCATGCATGTAGAGGAGGCGTGGCCTGTGTATACAAGTCTTGGTCTTGTGTAAAAAAAAGAGTGAGAGTTTCATGTGTATGTTTTACTGAAGGGGAGGTAGCTACAGGCGAAGGAAGGCCTCGGCCTTTGAAAAAAAATTGAAGTTGAACTGGGCTATGGCCTGTGTGTGTTGTGTGTAGTGTTTTAGGGTGGCGTACATGAGTGGAGCTACAACAACTTGGGTTTTGTTTATATAAAAAAATAAAAAAATAAAAATAAATAAATGAAACTGAGATTTCCAAATAGCTTTTAGATATTGTAAAAGATTATTTGCACATATATCTATTTTGGTGGCCAAAAAGAGTAACCATTTTTCTTTGTTTGTTTTGTGCAGAAGCAACCGATTGAGCTTCTTGTGCAGCGGCATCGATTTTCAGCTTTCGTCCTTTCTCAGTATTCGGTAAGCGCATTTATATAATTTTATAAATTATATACGAACATTCATTGAATTAATATCGTTTTCTTTTGCCGATATTACAGTGTTCGTTGTTCGTGCTGTACCGACTCTATTCTCGCTCTATTCGTGCTTCTTCTCGCTTTGGACCAATTTCTTTATCCACGGAAGGTGAAATAAATTTTCACGACATATATTCTTTGCTAGTTTGGTTAATAATTGATTGCTATGTGATGTTGAATTGGATGTTATTTGTTTTGTGAAGTGATAATAATTTGCAAGTTAAATCGATATAGGATAGTTAACAAATTAAATGGATTATATATGTCGAACTTTGATTTGTTAAACTTGCCCCTTCATATGTTAACTTGATTAGTTAAACTTGACCCTCAAATTGTTAAGTAAATTGACATGTAAAAATTGATTGATAAAACTTGAACCATTGAACATATATTGGATAAATTGTTGTAATGCAAATTGAAATTGAATTGAACGACAAGTGAAAAACCGTAATGTAATAATCTTTAATCTACATGAAATGATAGTGTGGATTCTAAAAATAATTATATTAATTTGCATAAATAACAAATGTAAATTAGTACGATTATTTCGGGATTATTTAATATATTGTTAAATTGTTGTGAATGGATGTTATTGCTTTTTTATTTACTTTGATACCATCCCACCGATCACACTGCAAGTTCCCTTTGTACATTTTGATTTTGAATTGAAATGGAATCGGGTTGAAATGATAAATACCCAAATAACTTTGACTTAGGATAGAAAATTAAATTTAAACCGATTGGTCAAGGTTTGATTTAAATTAAAATGAAGTTTTATTTGACTAATAACATGGTTTTGAATAAAAATTGGAATTTAAATACGAATGAATCGTAAATGTGAATATTTAAGTTTGAAACAAATATGAACGTCGTAATTGACAAAAGAATATTGATTAAAATTTAATTATGTAATAATTAAATTTAGAATTAATTGATAATTAATTTTGAAATTTATTAATAATTAAGTTTGGAATTATTAATAACGAAGTTTGAAATTATTAAAAATTAAGTTTCGAAATTTTGATAATTAAGTTTGGAATTGTTAATAATTAAGTTTAAAATGATTAATAATTAAGATTTGAAATTATCGATAATTTGAATAGATTGAATTATTAAATGATTAGAATAAATTGAACTGGATTTTTTTTATTTAAGAAAAATCTTGAATAAGTGAAACTAATTTCTTTAATTGAGTTTGGAAATTTGTAACGAAGGTAATAAATGAATGAATTGAATTTCTTTAATAAGAAAAAGAATGTGTCTATCGAACAAATGAAAGATTTGAAATTTAAGGAATTGGATTTGAAAATTTTAATTTAAATTAAATTTGTAAGCTTTGATGAAGAAGTTATACTTGAGAAAGTAATGTAATGGACTGAAAATTTAATTGAAATTGTTTAACAATAAATTAATTTATTGAATATCGAATGATATCAATATATGGTTTTAAATCTATTTGAACGATAAATGATTTTGGAATGAACTTATACATGAAATTAAACGAAGGTTTGAATTGTTTTAAAATTGAACTTTGAAATTAAATTATAGGAATTTGAAATGAAGTTGTGAAGTTATGAAATGAAATTTTAGAAACTGATTTAGAATGACCAACGAAATGTCGATCTACGAATCCTAATTAAAATTGAAATTGAATTGGTTTTGAAATATATTAAACGACCAATCGGTAAATTAATTACGAAGGTTATTAAAGAAACCGGAATCGGTTAGGGACATACTCACTGTCTAAACCGAAAACCCCTTTAATAACTATACGCAGAGTGATCCAGAATGAAGTGGTTGGATTGACGTACGTTGTTGAATGAAGAAAGTGAACGATAATGGATAGCCTTTACACTTGTGTCAAATTGGAAATGGCTAAAATCAGGAGCCGTGCCGGGCCAAATGGGGTTAGCTACCTCGAGCGAAAACACTTCTTCGTAAACTACTCATTTACTTTTGTGATTGATTGGTGCGCACCCTTGAATTTGGAGTGTTGTTTCGCGGTGTTTCGATCGTTGCGGCGATGTGTTCTCACCAGTCCGGATCAGGCGAACGGTAGTTTCACTACCTTGGGTATTGCCTCATGTGCCTTTTCATGCTTGTATTCCCGTATACACGACCACTACGAATTTTTTTTGTATTATACCGATGGAGTACTCCCTGATATTCCACTAGTTTACGGTGGAGTTTACAGTGTTGTATAGTCTATGATGCTGTATAAAATGTGTTAAGGGGGATAATGGTAATGCCTTAACACTATTTTGATATTTTACTTTACTGCTAGACAATATTTATGTATCGTACACTAATATGTATAGATAGTTTATCGGATCCTGAAAGATGTTTATTCCATTCATCTTTGAGTTATTGTTTATTTCAAATATTGAACCATACTATATGTATAAGAATATATGTCCTGATTCGAGTGTTTGTTTGTGCATATGCTCGAATCGGATTGAGGATTGCTGCTGCTGTTTATTTGGAGCTGAAGACTGAAAACTTTCACTATCTTATCCTATCAGTATTTGTTCTTTCCATTTGGACTATTTAGACTTCTATGTTGTTTATTTCCTTTTATTTGAGACATTGTTGTACTTATGGGTAACTTCATGAACTACTCTTATGACTATGTTATATTTCCGCTGCACTATTCTGTGATGTTATATTTCTGTGATGATTCTCATTTATATATCTATACTCCATTAATGATTCGTGTTTTGTACTATTTTAGTTGACATGTGTGGATTATTGTCAATTTAAATGGTCCAAATATACGGGATGCTACAGTTGGTATCAGAGCTTTGGTTCCCGATAACCTTAGCCCGTGGAGTTTTAAAGCTCATTAGAGATAGGGTAAATATACCATAGAATGAGGAGAATCATTTCAGAATCCACATCCTTTGATTCATCTTTCTTATTGAATTTGTTTGAATAGAATTTCCTTAAGTTCTACAAATTCCTATCTTTGATTCTAAATCACTTTTGGTATTCCAGGATGGCTACCAGAGGAAATGTTAGAGGGGGAAGGGGTGGAAATGCCCTAGGTCCACATGCTCCAGTTCCTACAGTCCGATTCTCCACTCTTAGCAAGGAGTACTCTCAGCTTGGCGGAGTCAAATTTACTGGCTCGGAGAGTATCATCGAACCACAGCAATGGCTAAAGAGTTTGGAGAGGATCTTTACTGGCTTGGAGATCACAGATGCTTAGAAGTATAAGTTGGTCGCTTGGCAGCTCCAAGATGCTGGACAAGATTAGTGCGAATCCGTCACTTCTCGTACCGATGAGGAAACCATCACTTGGGCCCAGTTTAGGTAGTAATCTATCTAAAAGTTCATCTAAATATAAATTTCCTTTTATCTCGTCAAATTTTGACTCGTTCTTATATCATTTGTAAATAGGGACTCCTTTGTGGCTCAGTGGATGCCAGCTGCTGGGAAAGCCCAACTCTATCGCTCTTTTATGGATCTCAAGCAAGGCAACATGACCTTCACTGAGTATGAAAGGAAATTCAAACGAACTATCTAAGTTCGGACCCGGACTGATCGACACACCTCTGATTAAGAATGAGAAGTTCATACATGGCGCACGCCCTGAGTATTTCGAGCTTCTCACCGCTCATGTCCATGGAACCTTCACTGAGTTGATGGACTTTGCTCTTCGATATGAGGGAAAGCCAAAGGAAACATCGTCCTCCAAAGCTCCAATTACTCCGACATTAGCTAGTAAGTCGGGGAAGAGAAAGCCAAACTTTGCACAACAGAAGAAGAATTGGCAGCAGAAAACAGGGCTTGGATACTCCCAAAAGAAGCCTATTGACGTATCATCTATTACTTGCTTCAACTGCAACCAAAAAGGTCATTACGCCAGTAGCTGCCCATCTCCAAAGAGCGCAGCTGTTCCGCCACCGGCATAGATGATTAGGAGGGATTTGTGTCATATCTGCTTACAATCTGGACACTTCAAGAAAGACCACCCAACACAGAAGCGTGGTACACCATCTGGAGTCTTTGCTCTTTCCACACCTGCCCCGGAAGTTTCGAATAACCAAGGTACTTTACAAAGTACTTTTATGTTGCATACCTTGCCTGTTAGAGTTTTATTTGATACCGGAGCAACACACAGCTTCATATCTATTGACTTGTGTAATAAACTTGGTTTGGAACCCACTCTTGCATCAATTTCCTTATGTGTATCTAACCCTATTGGAGGGCCCGCTAACCTCAAAAGGGTTTGCATATATGTCACTCTTATGCATGGCTTTCACCGCTTCACTTGGGATTTCTATGTACTTGGATTCGAGGCATTTGATATTCTATTAGGCATTGATTGGCTACAAATGTTCGAAGCCGTTATCTCATGCAAAGCTCGAACCGTCTCTTTAGTTGACGACAAGAGTATTCCTTTAGTTGTTAAAGGCAAATTACCTCAAGAATGTGCTGGGAGTTTTGTATTTTCTCTTGACTCCCATTCAAATGAACTAAGCTCTACTCCAGTAGTCCAATTCTTTTCTGATGTATTTGGAGAAGTCAATTCTCTACCACCTCCGCGGGAAATCGAATTCCGCATCGACCTTATTCCTGGTGCACGACCAGTAGTTCTTCCTCCAAGGAGAATGGCTCCTAAAGAAAAGGCAAAGTTGAATGTTCAAATTGAAGACTTATTTTCTAAAGGCTTGATTCGGCACAGACATTCAGAATGCGGTGCTGTAGTTGTATTTGTCACCAAATCCGATGGCTCACTCAGAATGTGTGTGGACTATAGAGAGATAAACAAGCTCACACACAAGAATAGATATCCGATGCCCCGCATCAACGATCTTTTCGACCAGCTTCATGGAGCTAAAGTCTTTTCTTAACTTGATTTGGCTACCGGTTTTCACCAACTCAGAATCGCTGAGGATAGCATTCCTAAAACAGCATTCCACACTGAAAATGGATTCTACAAATGGCTAGATATGTCGTTCGGTCTCACTAATGCTCCAGCCTCTTTCATCGACTTGATGAATAGAGTTTTCCGGGATGTTCTTAACAAGTTCGTTCTTGTTTTCATCGATGATATTCTTATCTTCTCTAAAGATGAGAAAGAACATAGATCGCATTTGGCTTTTGTGCTTGAAAGTCTTCGTAAACATCAGCTTAAAGCCAAGTTTTTGAAATGCCAATTTTGGCGTAATGAAGTTCGGTTTCTTGGCCATATTGTTTCGGAGAATGGGATTTCGGTCGATCCATCTAAGAACGTCGTAATCAATGTAAGTTTTATCCTTATTTGTAAATTCTATCTAAACAACTTATCAATATCTAAATTCGAATCCTTGGAATTTGCAGGATTGGGAGACTCCCAAAACTCCTGCAGACATCTGCAATTTCTTGGGATTGGCTGGCTATTATCGCAGATTCATAGAAAACTTTGCTCGTATCGCTGCCCCACATACCGCACTGACCAGAAAGAATGTGAAATTTATTTGGAGTGAAAAGTGTGAAGCAGCTTTCAATGAGATGACGCGAAAGTTGACCTCTGCCCCAGTTCTTACAGTTATTGATGGTAGTGAAGGATTGAATGTCTATACTGATGCATGCCGAGATGGATTCGGAGCAGTCTTAATGTAAAAGGGAAAGGTTATTGCCTATGTGGGTCATCAATTAAAGACCCATGAAGCGAACTACGCAACTCACGATTTAGAGCTTCTTGCGGTTGTATTTTCTCTTAAGCTATGGAGGCACTATCTATTGGGAACTAAATTCGAGTTATTCACTGACCATAAGTCATTGAGATATAATTTCTCGCAAAAGGATTTGAATCAGAGACAAGTCCGATGGCTCGAATTTCTATCTGCATATGATCTTGATATTAACTACACTCCAGGGAAAGCAAACGCCGTAGCCGAAGCTTTGAGTACAAACCAAGCTATGGTATGTTGTGATCTTGTTGAAGGAATGTTATTCCAGCTTTCCGTCGCCCCAGCTCTTATGGATCGTATTATAGCCAAGCAATACGAGGACACTTTGCTTTATCGCATTAAGGAAATAGTTCTCGGTAGAGTTGGAAATGCTGATAATAAAGTGGGTGCACATGTTGATAGTAATGGAGTCTTGAGAATTGATAATCGCATTTGCGTCCCTAAAGTTGATGGTCTAAGACAGGAAGTGTTGAAAGAAAACCATCAATCTTCACTTTCATTTCATCCCGGTGTTACTAAAATGTACCAGAATATGAAGAAGTTATATTGGTGGAGTGGGATGAAGCGCGATATCTCTACCTATGTCAGCAGATGCACAACTTGCCAGCAAGTTAAAGCTGACCACAGAAAGACAGCAGGTTTGCTTCAACCATTAGAGATTCCTGGATGGAAGTAGGAGCAAATTTCTATGGACTTTATTGATGGGCTGCCAAGGACTAGAAAGGGTAACAAAAGCATCTGGGTGATTGTCGATAGATTGACGAAATCCGCCCACTTTATTCCAGTCAAGTTCACTCGTACAGCTTCGAACTTGGCCGAGATATATATGAGAGAAGTTATTAAACTTCATGCTGTACCATCCAGTATCGTATGCGATCGAGATCCTATTTTCACTAGTAAATTCTGGAAAGCATTCCAGGATACTTTGGGCACCAAACTGAATCTGAGCACAGCATATCATCCTCAAACAGATGGCCAAACTGAGAGGTTGAATCAGATTTCAGAAGACCTTCTCCGTGCTTTTATTATTGACTTTGGTGGATCTTGGGAAGACCATCTTCACTTGGTTGAATTCACTTATAATAATAGTTACCAGGTAAAGAAATTGAATTTCAAATTTGAATAAGTATATTTGAATTAATTATCTGCAATAAACCAGGAAAGCATTGGTATGACACCGTTCGAAGCCTTATATGGACGACCGTGCAAATCACCAGCTTGTTGGGTCGAGTCAGGTGATCGATTGGTGCTTGGTCCAGAAATAATTATGGAAGCTTCTGAAAACGTCAAAGAAATTAGGAAGAAGATTAAGACGACAAAGGATAGACTGAAGAGCTATGCTGACAAAAGGAGAAGGGATCTCGAATTCAGCGTAGGAGACAAAGTATTTCTGAAAGTGTCACCTTTGAAGAATATTGTTCAATTTGGAAGGAAAGGGAATCTAGCTCCGAGATTTGTTGGTCCGTTTGAGATTACGGAAAGAGTCGGAACATTGGCCTATAGAGTTGCATTACCAGAGAAGTTCGCTGGTGTGCACAACGTGTTCCACGTCTCACATCTGCGCAAAGTTGTACATGATCCATCTATGACCATCCCTACTGCTCAGTTAGAAGAGATAGTTATTGAGCCTGATTTGACCATTGAGCGTAAGCCACTCCGGATAGTCGATTGTAAGACAAAGCAACTCAGAAGGAAGTCGATAAATCTCGTCAAATTCCAATGGAGTGCAGACGAGCGAGATTGCACATGGGAAACCGAGGATACTATTTGGGATTCAAACCCCGAATTACTAATTTCAGGTATAATTCAAATTTCTTAAACTATCTTGATCTTTTCTGCTTATTTCAATTCTACTTCACTCATCTCGTTCCTTTTCAAGGATGAAAAGTTTTGAGTGGGGAAGATTGTAACGACCCTGATTTTTCTGCCCAATTTAAAAATTTAAATCCATCATTTTAGTATAAACATTTTGAAATTTACAAACGATCTCAATTCAGGTCCAAACTTTATTTATGACATACGTCTAGTAAGATATGGACATAGAAAATATTTCGTCGTAAATTATCACGGTAAACTTCATTCGCGTTTACTGTATATCAGTCCATATAAGGCTGCGTAAAATTTATCTTCCAAATCCAAATATTTTTACACAGTTATGTTGTAAAAATTAATCTGATCATGATTATGAAATTCGTTTCGTAAAAAACTGTCATCGCCTGCTCCGTTTAAATTGTTTTGCAAAACGTACAATTTTAGCGGCGTAATTGCGAATTTATAAAACCATCGTATCGTAATAATCTGTGTACCGTTGGAATCGCCTCGTCGCACTGATCATAACGGTATATTTATTTGCGTCAATCGGAGTTCGACGTAAAATAGTTGCGTAAATTTATCGTTCCAAACGGACCGGTTGAGTAACATTCAGCCCAAGGAAGCCCATATGCGTTCAAATTTGAAAATTTGCTGAAAGAAATTTATTATGGCGGTTGACAGCTGGGGTTGCATTGGAAATATACATGATGTTTCAGAATTCGAAGGGAACTGGTGGATACGAAGCAACAGAGAAAATTTATATTCTCTGTTATTATTCACTGTTCAACACTTCTCTATTCTCATTTTCACTTTTCTCTACAATTCGAACATTAGGTATCTACTTCTCTATTCTCCCCTCCTCTCCTTTATTTCTTCTTCATGTTATATCCACTCCTGCAAATATAAAAAAACAAAAAGAAGAATTGAGGCCGAAAACCAATGGAGCACCACACCTCCTTCGCTACATCTCAGCCACTCGCAACGTCACAACCTTAGCCACCGGAAACGCAGTCACCTACCATGCTGCACTGAACCACTTGAGCCACCGACCCTGCCTCGGCGCATGTACCACCCTCGACCACATGTTTGCCACCCTCCCCTTCACCGTTCCTATTCACTTCCAGGCGCTTGCCCCTGCTCCTTGCGCACGCATACCCTGACCTCACGCACGCCACTCCCGCTACCACCCTATCACCAAAATCCTACCTCCGGCGGCCTCTTCTACCATGTACTCGACCCCGAATGCCAATACCGAGCTTCCTCCTCCAAAGACAATATACTTTCCAGTCTCGTGTGCATGAAGAGTGATGAAGGCATGCGTGTGTCGTGTGTGTATGTATTTTGTTGCGTTTGTGTGTTACAGTGAACTCGTGGGTGCATAAATGTGTGCGTGTATGTGGGGTATGCATGCATGTACAGGAGGCGTGGGTTGTGTATACAAGTCTTGGTCTTGTGTGAAAAAAAAATAGTGAGAGTTGTGTGTGTATGTTTTACTGAAGGGGAAGTAGCTACAGGCGAAGGAAGGCCTCGGCCTTTGAAAAAAATGAAGTTTTACTGGGTTGTGGCCTGTGTGTGTTGTGTGTAGTGTTTTAGGGTGGCGTACGTGAGTGGAGCTACAACAACTTGGGTTTTGTTTATATAAAAAAATAAATAAATAAATAAATAAATGAAACTGAGATTTCCAAATAGCTTTTAGATATTGTAGAAGATTATTTGCACATATATCTATTTTGGTGGCCAAAAAGAGTAACCATTTTTCTTTGCTTGTTTTGTGCAGAAGCAACCGATTGAGCTTCTTGTGCAGTGGCATCGATTTTCAGCTTTCGTCCTTTCTCCGTATTCGGTAAGCGCATTTATATAATTTTATAAATTATATATGAACGTTCATTGAATTAATATCGTTTTCTTTTGTCGATATTACAGTGTTCGTTGTTCGTGCTGTACCGACTCTATTCTCGCTCTATTCGTGCTTCTTCTTGCTTTGGATCAATTTCTTTATCCATGGAAGGCGAAATAAATTTTCACGACATATATTCTTATGCTAGTTTGGTTGATAATTGATTGCTATGTGATGTTGAGTTGGATGTTAATTGTTTTGTGAAGTGATAATATTTGCAAGTTAAATCGATATAGGATAGTTAACAAATCTCTATAACGGAGCAACCCGGTGCAAAGACATTCGACAGGTAATCCTTTCGCTTTCGAAAATACCCGGTCTTCGACACCGTCTTCAAATACAATCCCATTTCGTCGTATCGTTATTCGAAATGGGTTTTATGACACAAGGTCCTCTCCCGGCTAATCCGAATAATAAGCGTTTATTTTAAAAATAAGTGTTACCTTCATATTTCAAAAAATCACAGCAATTTTCACTTTGATCTTTTAGATAAAAGATCTATCACAATCACAAAGGTTCGATGTGGTTTCCGGATATCCACTTGGAATCCGACCCCCGGTCGCATCGAAATTTAAATGCCATTAAAAGGCCAATAATGATAGTCGGTTATTAAACTATCAATCAACATCCACAACAATTTACCGGATTTAAATAAATTTTCCAAGTTATTTATTTTCAAAATATTTCTGCAAGATATATTTCACACTTCAACCATTTGAAAACAGATTTCAAATTACTTTCCACATTTCAATACTTTGAAAACAAATTTAAAATCACTTTTCCCTATGCGGAATACATTTCCAAATATTTATTTATTTCCACTGAAAATCTACCGAGTTCAAATTCTTTAAAATAATTTAAATTTCTCATCCAAACATATATACTTGGAACAGTCAGAATAAAAACTATTTTAAAACACTTTATTTAAAACATTAGTTATGAAGATATTATATTTAAATCTCATAAAAACAAAATTCAAGTCCAAACTAATTTTAAAATAAAATTAGTAGATAGGATATAACTATTTAAATATCCATTTTCTAAAACAAATATCAATTAAAACTTTAAATAATCACTTCTATAATAAATTAAAATAAATCTTTACTTTAAAGAATTTCAAAATAAACCAAGTAAATGATTTCTCCAAAATAATCTTTCCTTAAAACCACCTTCACAACTTCAATTTCATATTTATAAACTATATTGAAAACATACTCGGCTTTCCTGGGAAAGTACACCTTCCATTCTAAATGGTTCATTCAAACCAATTTATAAATCCTCCTGGATTTATTTTAAATTTACGTTCCAAATCCATAAATTCCTTTCCACACTTTTAAAAAAAAACAATATTCATTTTAAAAAAAATTCCTTTTCTTGTATAAATTCCCATTGTGAATTTAAATTTTTGAATATCCATAGATATACGATTTTCAAATCGATTTCTAAATATCCATTTTCAGCACCGAATTAAATTCTAAATTGATTTCCAAATTTATTTACAAATACCAAATCAATTTCCAAAATTGATTTCTAAATTTATTCCAACGCCCAATTTATTATCTTTTGAAACAAATTCCTTCTTTTAAATTTATTCAATTTTCTAAAATTAATTTACTATAAATTTTCTACTAAATTTCAAAATCAATTTTTATTTATTTCTGGTAACCTACGATGCCAAAAATATATTTGGCTAAATTATGGCCTTCAAAAGTTTCAATCACAATAGTCACACATAGATTATAAATGAGCAACACACAATATTGAATCTAATTCAAATATTTGAGGAATCCAATTAGATCCCTCCAACCTGTTTTCCCTGCATCCATAGACGTTAGCATGACAATTAAATACCAGTTCCACTTCGAGGTGGATTATCGCGGTATATGGGATTTATAAAATATCATCCGCTATTATTCGGCGCATATGGTCTCATCCGCTATATAAAATGGGAAATCAACAACTCCAAATACATATATAATACCAATTCCACTTCGAGGTTGAATATCGTGGTATACGGTCTAAATATGATATCATCTGCTATTATGCGGCGCATAGGGCCTAAACTAATATAACTAATAATAAATCAATCATCTAAGCACAGCATCAAAAATTAAATTTAACTATCACATTTCAACCATCAATCAATAACTGAAATTTTCAATTGTTAAAATTTGAGTAAGAAGATTTCACCTTTGCTTTTTATTTTTGCAATCCATCGGATTTAGCTTGTTTTCTCCACAGTTTTAGACGTTGTATCAAACAATTATACAGTTGAGTAATATTCGAAATAAATCGAATAAAAATTTCCGTCTAATAATTTTTTTTATTTTATCTAATAAATTTAATTTCAAATAAATCTTCTTTTAATAAAATATTTGAACTAATTCCCTTTAACAATTTTTTTAATAAATCTATTTAATTAAAAATTTGATATTAAACAAATTCATTTCCTGAATATATTTTTCTAAAACAACAGTAGGCTCGATGCATAAATTTATATTTTCAAAATCTGTAAACACTTATCAGGTTTAAATTTTAAAATAGAATAGCCTAAACATATTCCTATTGTAGTTTCAAATACATAGTTATACACACACATATATATAATTTCTGGAAATATTCTCATATAAGATTTACTGCTAAATTCTCAGATTGCTAAAAAAAATTCTATTTAAAGGCATCCTGCCTATATCTTAAAATAAAAATAAAAAAGAAGAATTACTCTACCGAGAAAATTGTCGTTGCTCGAACCCAGATACATTGCCAAACCACTACCTTCGCGATCAAATGCGTATCAACCCGAAACCCTAGTTTGTGCTCCAGGCGAGCCCATGACCTACGAGGCTTCTCGCCCAAACGCGACAACGACCCAGATGAGAAACGAACCTTACTGCTATGATAACCTGACCTATTAGCCACCGCGACTTCAACCATAAATCACGATGATACCCAAAACCGTCGACACTTCGACTTGCGAGTGCCACAGGCGACTCAACCAGGCCCATCGCCATAGTTCCGAACGCAAACTCCACTTCCACACCTCCTGGCCACGCTCCTCAACTCCGATGATCGATGCAGCTATTACACCCATTTCGTGACCCAAAACCACCGATTTTGAGATACTCGATTGCTCCGCCCCTCCTCCCCAACTATTGCCTCGAGTCCTTGCGAGATTCAATCACTGCCGCGTGAATGAAATCCAAGTGCCGCCACTGCTTGCTCGAACATGAGAACTCCCATTGATTTGAACGTAAAAATTGAATCCACCAGAGTTAATTTCTTCTGGCCGTGTTGTTTTTTTATTGGTTCAAATTCGAGCTGAAATGAGGGATTGGGAATTGAAGGAGTTACGATTTTTTTTCGATCTGAAGAAAAAGGGGTCTCGGCTAAAGTTTTAAGTAGGAAGACGCCTTATATGGGAATCCTATAGGGCTACAGTAATAGAAAAGAAAGAAAAAGGTTTGATGTGGATGGAATTACGGCTGACAGTTGACCATAATATGCAAATATACATTTCAAATTTAAATTCAAATTCCCTCAATAATTGTAACTCAAAATTTCGAACTCTATCAAGTACGTGTCGCTAGGCGCTTATAACGTTACACCCCTATTACGAACGCAATGGAAAGAGTTTCGAGTCCTAATTCGATCGTATGGAGAAGATAGCTTTTGAACCTAGCTACTAAATTAAATTTCGATTTAATTTTCAATGCGATTGCTTATCGTACGGACAAACATCACTCTGAATGCGACGAAAATGGAAATCCGATGATAATACAATATTACGGATCCAATGGAACTGGTTTCGTCGAAATCGGAGCTGTGCCTCGGCAGGCTATTTCTAAATATCGATTTAAACGATATATTTTCAAAACTGAACAAATCAGCTTTTAAATTCAATTTTAACACTTTTACTATCTTCATTATTATCAATATAAATTTTACATGCCTTCAAATTATTTTTAACAGGCCTAAAATTGAAAATTCAAATTTTTACCCATCATTAATAAATTAAATTCGATAAGTTTAATTGCCAAATTCATCGTTATATTTGAAATTTGAGTTAAACTAACTTCCAAATATTAAAAATCAATTAAATATTTCATTTTCAAATGTTCAAAAATTCTGCGTCGTCACAAAAACCGTTTTTAAAATCATTATATAAGAAAATAACTAGTACGCTCTCATATAATAATATACTCAACTCATTCTAGGGTACTACTGACCCTATCTCTAATGAGTAATCCCTACCAGAGCCAAGGTTCTCGCTTAATCCTTAGCTCTGGTACCACGTGTAACGGCCCAAAGATTTTCGACCTCAAAAATCGACACTGATACGTTCACTGTATCAAGTGTCGAGTGGTCGAGTGTTGGAAATGCCAGGTTGTTGATATTTAGAAGAAAATGAGATAGAAGGAGAAATAGAAACAACAGCACAAAATTTCACAATCGTAGTGGAAAAAAATATAATATAAAATAACAACATTTATACAAAGAATAGCTATAATTGTCAAACAGCCCTCAACACCCCGGAATCTATTTAATATGTCTCTGCCATCCAGCTCATCTTTTGAGCTCCAAACGTCCAAACCTGAAAATCTACAATACTCGGTCTGACCCGTGCATTACAATAAAGTAACACCCGAATCAGGCTGGAAACCAGTGTGAGTAAACCCATTTAAATTTGAAATACTTAAATTATAAGGCTTCTTCGAAAACCAAGGTAACTTGTATATATTCGATGAGTTTTTAAATTTTAACCAAGGGCACTTTCCCAGAAATCCATGGATATTATACAAATGTCTAAGTATAGTTACTCGTTCAAAATAATTAGATTTACTTACCTTATTCAATTCCAGCTTATTAGACTCTATAATCAATCACGTAAAGAATTTGTAATGATTTATTAAATCGAAGTGGTTCTGGAAAATGTTGATATCCAATCCTGGTCTCTTCGACTCCATGCCATCTTTTAAGACCAAGTTGTATTTAACATAACAATTCAATTTTAGAATGTAAATATTCACATTGAAATACCATCCCAATATTTATTCGAATAAAACGTCTCACATTTTTATTTAACTGTTCGATTCAAGGTACTTTATATCACAGAATAACTGAAAAGAACTCACCAGATAAAGCAAGGCAAATCGTGTACTTAACCCTTTCAACCATTTATGATCTGTATTATCAATCACATTATCATCTATTTAATTCAAAAAGAACTTTAAATATTTTACAAGTCCTATTTATTTAAGTTAAAATTAATCACAAACTATTTATTTTACTTTAAATAAATTCTAGAAATTAATCAATACTTAACATATATAAAATTAACCTAAGTTTAATTAGTTCAAAGTTTTAAATCATTTTATTTACATTAACTGTAACGGTCCAATTTTTCGACGCCCGAAATTCGACATCGATACGTCCATTGTATCAAATGTCGCACAATCGAATGCCGAAAAACCGAGCCGTTAGGGTTAAAGAAGAAGAAGATAGAAGAAGAAACAAAAACAGAATCTCACATTTCACAGCGGAACAACATATAATACATAAATGAACATCTTTAAAACAAAAGCATTTTACATACATCACATTTGAGTTTACAATGACACCATACAAACACTGGTAGTTATCGTAACTTGCTTACATAGAAATTGTGACTTGCACCAACCCAAACGCAATGGACACTACATAGTATAAGTCATATGTCTCGCCATCCAGCTTGAACTGCAGATTTCCACAGCATATCTTTTCAACTTCGCTCCAGAATAATGATAAAGTGGCTCTAGGTTGTCCGTGTGGAAAATTATGGGCACCTAGACTTTGGAAGGGGAATAATAATCTCCAGATCTGTCATGGGACTGTCGTGAGATCTAAAAAAATAGTTATTTTCACGAAGAAAATAAAAAGAAATTTTCTATGGTATTGGAAAATGAAACTACCATAAGGCCTCCCGCCACACACACAATGCAAACGCATAAGTGGAGGAGATTTCTCCTTATGATAGTCAAATATGCTTGATACGCAAAATCATTTTAATATTATTATTAGTGCATAGCGCAAAAAACATTTTGAAAGTATAATATTAATCTTAGCTAGCATAGACATTTCGAACTATGCCTACTATAGCTATCATCTAAACAGTGGCGACCACCGTAAGTAAATGGCAGGTTATACAACTAAAACCGTACAAGGCACGTATTGGAGATTGGATTCGCAACAAATGGTTAGGCTAAGGAACTTCCTACTGCCACATGGGTACGCCTCTGGAGGGACGTCTCAAGAACCTACCCGGATCTTTGCCAACACGAAGCCGGGTAACCTTTATAACTATGTAACTACTACTCGAGTATGCCATCCCCCATCGTTTGCGATCTTTATCCAAGGATCCTAAACCACAAAGCAACAACCACTAAGTATAATAAATTTGCAGCAACCATATAGGTTAAATATCTGGGCCCCATACCATGATACCACCCTTTTCCAGAAAGAAATGACATACCCTAAAGGGCGCGACTCTCATAACCTTGTCGCATTCTTCCTATTTCAACCATGTGACGTCCGACGCAGTCTCGTCCACAAAGCTACACTTTTCAAAAGGTCATGCTTCGCTCAACAAATGATCAGGAGCACTTCATGTGCGACATTACCAAATTGGAAATGTATAACTAGTAACCATCAACTACATAACCTCTGAGCTCGTATGTCTTAGAGAAGGGTATTAAGCTAAGAGAATAAATTCTCCGCCACCAATAGAAATGTATCTTATAGAAACCAGCTTTACATCTCAAAGTGTAACATCAGACACACATCCATACAAGTCCGTTCTGGGATCGAACGGAACCGAAGAAAGTTCAAAAGAAGCCCTTGCAATTCGGATATTAACTAATCGCGTCTGAAATCCCCATCACAAAGGATGAGAACATCTCTATACCGGAGCAACCCAGTGCAGAGACAATCGACAGGTAACCCTTTCGTTTTCCAAAATACCCGGTCTTCAACACCATCTTCAAATGCAATCCCATTTCATCGTATCATTATTCAGAATGGATTTATGACATAAAGTCCTCTCCCGGCTATTCTTAATAACAAGCGCTTGTTTTAAAATAAGTGTTACATTCTGATTTTAAACTATCACAACAAATTCCACTTTGATCTATTAAATAAAAGATCCATCACAATCAAAAAGGTTCGATGTGGTTTTCGAATATCCATTTGGAATCCAACCACCGGTCGCGTCGAAATTCAAATGCCATTTAAAGGCTAATATTGATAGCAGGTTATTTAACCATCAATCAATATTCACAATAATCACTGAATTTCAAATAATTTTCCCCCAATTATTATTTTCAAAGTATCTTCTCAAACTATAATTTTAATGCTTCTATCATTTGAAAACAAATTTCGAATCATTTTCCACATTTCAACTGTTTGAAAACAAATTTCAAATCATTTTTCACATTTCAACACTTTGAAAACAAATTTCAAATCATACTTTTTCCTTACGCTAAATATGTTTCCAAACATTCATTCATTTCCACTTAAAATCTGCCGAGTTCAAATATTTTAAAAATAAAATTAAAACACTTATCTAATATATACTTGGAAACATTTAAGACAAAACCATTTTCTAAAAACTTATTTAAAAAATTAGATATGAAAATATTATACCAATACCTCATATAATACTTCAAGTCCAAACTAAATTTAAAATAGAATTAGTAGATAGAGTATAAATATTCAAATAATATTTTCTAAATCAAATATCAATTGAACCATTAAAATAGTCCCTACTGTAATTAATTAAATAAATCTTTACTACAAAGATTTTAAAGACAACTTAAGAAATAATTTCTCCACAAAACATCCTTTTTTTCAAATCCAACTTCAAAACTTTTAATTTTGAAAGCTACTTTAAAAGTATACTCGGCTTTTCAGGGAAGAATTCTCTTTCCATTTCAAAATGATCCATTTAAATAAAATAATAAATCTTATTGATTTATTTCAATTTACATTCCAAATCCGTAAATTTCTTTCCACGCTTTTAAAAATAAACCAATATTTTTTTTAAAAGAAAATTCCCTTTCCTTTATAAAATTCCCATTGTGAATTTTAAACTTTCAACTATTTACTGATATACGATTTTCAAATCATCTGCCTAATATTCACTTTCAAGCACCAAATCAAATTTCAAATTGATTTCTAATTTTATTTCAATCGCCAAATCAAATTCCAAATTTATCTCTAAATTTATTTCAATCAGCAAATCAATTTTCATATCGATTTTCCAAAGACTTGCTTTTTTAAATATCAAGTTAATTTTCCAAATTGATTTCAAAGATTTATTTCCTTTTAAATAAATTTATTTTATCTCTTCCAAAATATTTAAAATCCGTATTTTAAATTACTTTAACTTTTGAATAATATTACTCGAAATCCATTTATTAAACCTTTTCCTATATTTTGGAATTTTATTCGATAAGTTTTCAAAAAATAAAACTATATCTATTTAAATTTCTTCTTTTGAATTCACCCACTTCTATTGACTGAATTTATTATAAATTTTCTACTCAAATTTCAAAATTCAATTTTTATTTATTTTATGGTATCCTGATACCAAAAATATATTCGGCTAAATTATAGCCTTCAACGGTTTCAATCACAAATAATCAAACACAGATTATAGATAAATCAACACGCAACATTGAAACAAATTCAAATATTTGAGGAATTCAATTGGATCCTTCCAACCTGTTTCCCTGCATCCACAGATGTTAGCACAACAATTAAATACCCATTCCACTTTGAGGTGGAATATGGCACATGTTAACCCTCTTCTTTCTACGACCCTACGATCTAGAGAAAGTAGCGACCTAGCGACTCAACTTGTCAGCGACTACAGAGCTCAGCGACCTAAAGGATTGAAGGTCCATCGACCTAAAGTTATCAACGACCCAGCGACCTAAGGGTTGAACGACCTAGTGAGTTAATAAGGGGAGCGACCTAACAGGGATAAAGTTTTCCAGCAAGTTGAGGTGAAAGGACCTAACACAGCAAGCATTACGACCTAACGCACTAATGGACCAACAGCGGGTTAATGACCTAAAGTGTGAACGAGTTAACTTAGACGCGACCTAACAGGAATGAAGCTCTCTAACGACCCAGCGACCTATGACTTGCTAGTTTCTCCAGAACGATGAAGTGTACCTTGTATAAGAGGTAAACGACCCCCACTAGGTCACGGACGACCTACGACCTAT
The DNA here is from genome assembly GCA_030765085.1 of Allium cepa. Classification (NCBI taxonomy): domain Eukaryota; kingdom Viridiplantae; phylum Streptophyta; class Magnoliopsida; order Asparagales; family Amaryllidaceae; genus Allium; species Allium cepa. The sequence goes on along the minus strand of CM060943.1, from coordinate 940,282,082 downwards.
CCAAGGTCGGTTGCGACCTACGACCTAACACCGAACTCTCCTATAAATACCCCCCCCCTTACTCCAACTAAAAGGGGATCTTTTGGCTCATTTCTGGAACGCCGATACTCTGCTGAATTCTCGACTCACTCAACACTTCAAACATGAAGGACATCTCAACAAACTTGAAGAGCAAATCTAACCCAATCGACATGGATTCAAAGACTTCTGCATTGGATTTCTAGTTGTTTGTCCCATCAGCGTTGTAATCAAGGAGTGTTGTAAAGTTGTAATTGATTCAGCAATAAAGAACATTAAAGTGGACGTATGCTCAACCTGGAGCCGAACCACTATAAAACTGTTGTCTTTTACTGCTTTCTCTGTGACTTTCCTACTTGTTTCTAATTCCCGTATTCACGGGTGGTGCTTTCACTTATTCTCTACATACACCGGGCTGTTAGCGTTCAATTTTAAGCGTTAACATTTTTGGTGCTTTCACTGAGAACCTAACTCAGGCTATCTTCGTCATTGCTTCGCAAAAGTTTGTGGAAGGAATCTCTCTCAAAACCAAAAGTCTATCGGAGATAATGGCTCCTGGAAGAAAGCGCGGATCCACAAGACCCAGTAATGTCCATGAAAATACTGCCACTTCTCCTTCGTCAAGTCAAGCAGCACCTAGTGCCGGAATTACATGAGCGGAGTTAGATGTTGCAGTATCTGGGTTATACCAGCAGATGGAAACTCATAATTCTTTAATGCTTGAGAAGTTAAATGCATTGCTCGGAGCTAACCGTCAACCGGTGAGTAATGAAGAAAACCTTGCAGATGATGTTCATAATCCTGAAGAGAAGAATATTCCTCAAAGAGCAGCTAGCCCCGCCAAAGAAACACCTCCTCAAGCTGGAGGATCGAGACCATAGCCAACTCTCCACGAACGTTTGCCCAGACAAACTTCCGAGAAAATGGCCGAAGTCTGTCCTGCTGATCCTTTAAATGATGAGGATTATCTTTCGGGCATGGTGCGAAAAATTATGAAAGAAAGCATGCAGAGGGATGAAGATGAGAAGGAATGGGGATTCGCTCCGGGCAAAACTCCGTTCACTGAAAAGATTCTAAAGGCGGAATTCCCAAGGAAGTTTGTTCCTCCTACCATCCCGGCTTATAAGGGAACCAGCGACCCCAAACAATTCTTGTATAAGTATGATTGGCATTTGAATGGTGCTAGAGCGTCTAATGAGATCAAATGCCGGCACTTTCCGGTATACTTGGAAGGAGTGGCTCTACTCTGGTTCACAAAGCTTCCGGCTCGATCCATAGACCAGTTCACCGATTTGACTCGAAAGTTTAAAGAGCAATTCAGGCTGTATGTTTCAAAGGATGAGGATATTATGTCACTCTCGAGTCTGGAGCAGAATCCTGGGGAATCTATCAGGTCTTTCTTGAACCGCTTCAACATAGCTTTGGCTGAAGTGGACAATGCAGAACAACGGATGGTCTTGACGTACTTGACGAGGGCAATCGACAAATCTAGCGAATTTGGGAAGTGGCTGTAACATCCCGGATTTTTAAGCCATTGAATTTGAACATTTAATTCGTTTTAAATGTTAATGTGGATTCCTAATTTATTTTGTAAATGGATGGATTCGGGTTCAATCAATGAAATAAGCTATAATTTTTAACTATAGTAATTCCAGTTGAATTTGAATAATGGAAAAATATAATTAAATATTCGGGATTTAGATAAAAGGGTAAATCTGGATGTGAATAGTGATAAGAACAGTTATAAAAATTTATTTGAGTTATCTGAGTGTAAATAGTATGGAGGGAATTTTAGATGAATTTTTAAGTTGATAAGTTAATATTTGGAATTTTATATTAATTTAAAAATGAATTTAATATTATTAAAATGCAATTAATCAGATTTTGGGTCCGGAATGAGCACAAATGATTTATAATGTGATTATATATTTTATATGATTTATTATTAAGGTACTAAAACTTTAAAAGTGAAATTTTAAGCGTTTTCGACAATTTCGAAAATCGTCCGATTTAATCAACGAGTTAAAATAGCGTTCCGGGGCACTGTCTCGGAATTCGACGAAATCAGTTCCATTGGATCTATAATAGTTAGTTATTATCAGATTTAAATTTTCGTAGCAATCAGAGTTGTCGTTTGATCGTGGCAGCTCGAAACGCATTGAAATCGATTTAACCGATTTAATTTTAAATTGATCGTTTTATTCCGTAACTCACATATACGATCAAATTGGCTTACGAAACCTGTTCCATTGTGTCTGGAATGTGGAAAAACCCAAGGAACGCCTGTCGGCACATATGAATTGGAGTTTGTTTGTAAACGCTAGTTAAAATTGGATTTAATATTAAATTAATATATATATATATAGACGTATATTTTCATGCAAATCAGCAAAACCCTAAACCATTTTCACCGGCCGCCACTTATTCATTTTCATGGCCGAAAATCGATTTCAATCCCCCTCAAAAATATCTCAATCCATGCTTTAATTTGGGAAAGTTTCAAAATGGAAGTTGTAGAACGTTGAGGGATCTATAGATCCAACGGGTGATTTGGCATGAAGTGGAGCAGATCGACGGCAAGGATACCACGAACGACGGCCGTTCGATGGCGATTTTCTAGGGCTAGGGTGCGCCGAGCTCTCGCGTGCGCGTGGGTGAGGTGGAGGTAGCGATGGGCTTCGTAACGGTGGGTTTCGATCGCATTCACGTTGAGCAAGGATGGTGAGATTTCGAACCCTAATCGGCGATGGTTGGGTTCGAACTTCTGGGGCAGCATACGAGAGGAAGAAGGGTAGGGGGTTCCTTCGGCCATTGTTTGACAAAAAAAAAATTAAGAAATTGAAACTGTTTTAAATTTAAATTCAAATCTTTAAATTTGAATAACTTTTTCGTATGAAATTAGATTCGAATGAAATTTGCGGCGCCGGAATTGCAGAGATGCGTACTACGCAATGGTACAGTTCGGGAATCATTCCGAGAAAGTAGGAATTTGAGTACAATCGAACATCGTTCGGTTTAATTTAAATTTCGAACGCTCGCCGAAACTCAAGGTGAGTTAATCTCACTCACATCTGGAATGTTAGCTGATTAAAATAAATATCTATGTGATTGGTTGAATATAATGGTTGTTATTAGTCTGGATTGATATTTATATATGTGATGTTCTAATATTTATGGATGTAGGGAAAAACAGGTTGGAGAGATCCAACGGGATTCCTCACAATATAGTGATTATTTTTAGAATTGATAATGCAAATTGTTTATATGTTGTGATTGATAAATCTAAAATTTAATTGTATTGTGATATTGTTGATATAAATATAAATCCAGAGTTCTAATCATAAATGGATTAAATTGGGATTTAAGAAAGAAAGAAATTGTTATATAAAGAGTTTAAAATGGAATAAAATTTGGTTTTAGTTCGGATGAAGAATGAAATTTGTAAATGTGAAATTTAATTAAAGCGGGAAAATTATGTGTCGATAAATGCAAAGTATAGATTTGGGTGAGAAATTTTATAAGAAGATATAAAGTGTTAAAATATTGATGGGTTATGTTGATAATGAATAGAGTTTGCCAGAAAATTTAATATGTTTTCGACGAAGCTTCTAAATATAAATTAATAATCATAAATGTAAATTAATGTTTTTGAAATGCATTTTCACCCTTGGAATTTAGTTAAGAAATTCATGAGTGTTATTTTTCGGTAATAAATTCTCAAATATTTTATTTAAAAATGTTTAAAACCTATTCTTTGAAATGGAATTTCCGGGAATGGAAAAGGGTGTTTAAACTTCAAAAGGATTTATTTTAAGCTTGGAAATAGATTTACGTTAACTAACGTAAATTTGGGTTGGAATAGATCGGGTGGGACCTATATGGAAGATTCTTTGGGTTGTTTCAATGGAAATGTTTCCTTGGGAAAAACTGAGTTCGTGAATAAAATAAGGTTTTTAAAAGTTAAGTTAAAATTTGTTTTAAGGAAGTGTTTTTAAGAAATTCTTCTTTAAAAGATAAGTAATAAATTTAGCTATAGTATAATTATTTTAGAATATTACTAGTATTTTATTTGATAAACCGATTTATTTAAAGAATGAATGATTTAAGTTATTTGAAAACTAGTATTTATTCTTTAAACCGCTACTTTTAAGTTTAGTTAACAAATCTCTGATTTAAATATTAGTTTTATTTTACATATTCGAAATTATATTTTTGGGTAATAACTAGAAGTAGACTTATATATTAAAAGTACATTGCAGAATAAAGTGTTTTTAAATTGGTTTTATATCCAAATGTTTTTGAACTTGGTTATTTCCAATGGGAATAAATGGTAAAGGATTTACCTTGTAAAGGAGAATTTTGGAAAAGTGTGTTCAAACGAGTTTTGGAACTTTGGGAATATATATTTTAAAGATATTTGAGGCAAATAAATAATGTGGGGAATTATTTGTTGTGTGATGGATGTTTTGTGAATATTAATTGATAGTTAAATCACCGACTATCAAAATTGGACAAATGCGTTGATCGTTTCGAAGAGACCGGGATCGAGATTTATTTCTCGAAAACCACTTCGATCCAGTTTGTACGTTTCGTGCGAAAAACGTGTTCGGAGTCGAAGATGGAGCTGTGGAGTGCAAGGGCTAGTCGTTACTAATCCTGAGGATATTTCCAAAATGGATGTAGTAGGAGTAGTGCCTTCGGTTCCGTTCGAACCCGGTACGGACTTGTGTGGACGAATGCTTTGGGAACATAGTCAGGAGGGCGATGGGCATTCTAAGTGAAATGTTCTAAAAGGTAACGCTTAGCCTCAAGCCTCAATAAATGGGAATGACTGAAAATCAGGGGATATGCAACAAGGCTTCGTGGGTAGCCCCCATTGGAGAGTAAGGTCATCCCTGTCTAGATTCCCCTTTTATTTCGGCTTAGTGGGCGGTTGCTGATCCCAACCGCGGGGTGATCTTATTCGAAACTGTCCAGTAAGGGATGGGTCCGGCCTTGTGTTGCAGGGGATCGGGCGTGGTCCTCGGTACGGTGATCTAGGCCCCATACTATGACAGGTGGTACCCCAGTGCCTAGTCATTGTTGGAAATCCATTCTCCATACGAGCCTTGTACGAGTTTTGTTTGTATTACCCACTCTGTGGCTAGTAGCTGGAATTTAATAGATGTAACAATTTCAGCTATTTTATAAGTATTTGTAAATAGACCCTATTATAATATCAGAGGATTTCTATAAAAAAGTGTTTTAGCTATCGTAAGGTAAAAACCCGATATGTTAATTTGTGGCGTGGTCTTACGAGATTCTTTTATTTTTAAAAGGACTTTTGAAACTTTAATAATCAATTTAGATGCATTATTATCAGCTGGTATTCCAGACTGACTCAGGTGTTATTTCATTATGATGCTTGGGTCACACCGAGTATTATTTGTTCAGGACAAGATGCTTGGAGTAGGAAAGGAGCTGGAGTCCGAGACGTACTATCTGTACTTATATATTTTCTGCTGCTGTGATTGTATGGATTTGCCTGATTTGTAATTTGATGTATGAGATACTGTTATGATATGATGTATAAAACTGTTATAGATTTCATTTTGTGTAAAGTTCTATATTTACTACTATATTTTATTCCGCTGCGACTGCGAGATTCTGACATTGTTTAGCTTCTTCTTCTTCTATCTCTTCTTCTTAAACCCAAATGGTTCGTATTTCTGTGCCACTTGAGTTAACAGAGGTAGAAAAATGTTGATTCAAGGGGTACGGATTTGCGGGCTGTCACACTTGGTATCAGAGCTTAGGTTGGCGACAACCTAGGCTTTGGTGGGGAAATTACTCATTAAACAGAGTCAATAGTACTCTACAATGAGTTGAGTGTATTAATCAATATGAGAGCGTACTTGTTAGTGGATATAAAATTTGTTTTTATACTGTGTTGACTTATAGGTTGAGTGTTTATGAATTCTGGTCGGTGCCGGAAGTACAACCGTATCGACAGGGGTTTCTAGACCCTTAAACAAGATAAACAGACATAGTATTGTTTTTAAAGTGGGTAAATGAAATAATTTTACCCAAATTATATTTTGATACAAAAGAAATAATTTTCTGAAATTATTATATATATTTGGATGATTGGTTGTTAATGTCTAAATCAAATAAGAATCTAAAATCTGATCTAAATTTCAACTGGTTATAATCACATAAATTTTATAAGTATAAATTATATAAAGGAAGAATAATTAAATTTAAACTAAACCAGAATTTAAACCCCAGAAGTTTTATAAGGGATTTTAAGTGTATTGAAAACAAAGATTGGAAATTTAAAATCTTGGGGAAGTTTGAAATGTTTGCTATGGTGTTTGAAGGCAATATTGGAATATTATTTTGGAAAGTATTTTTGAATGGAAATTGTTTTGAAATGAATTTGGGAAGTAAGAAAGCATTGAACTCACTTCAGTCGCTGGAAAATAGTCCTGATGATGCTGGCCACATCATTAGAATTCATTTTCGAGTTTCTAAAGTGATGGATTGCTACCAAAATGGTTGGTTATGATATAGTTTGGATTTGTTGGGTATGCCAGTTGTTTTGAAAATTTCAAGGGAGGAAATTTGTTTGGTATAAATAAGTTGTTTTGGAAAGTCTGGAGATTTGATTGATATACCAAATGGGTATGAATTGATTATTATTTCAAAATGGTTTTGGAATAAAACTGGGTAATTGAATTCTGGAACATTCTACTTAAATGGTGTGTAAAGTTAAAATGCATCAAATAATGAACCTATTTTGGTAATTTTGATGATAATTAGAAGGAAATGTAAATTTTAATCTTGGAATTAAAATTTAACCTGAGTAAATGGAATTGAATAAAGTATATTGAAGTGAATTGAAAATTGGAATTTAACTTGGATTAGTTAAATAAAGGTCTTAGAATTAAATTGATTTGGGTTAAATTAAAATGTAAGTTGACTTTGAAATTGTGGTTCGTTGAGAAATAACTTGTAACCGTGAGCAATATAAGCTTTTGAGTATATATGTTGATGAACTAATAAATAGGAAACGGAATTTATAATCACAAATGGGAAATAGTTGAATGGTATGGTGAATTCAAACTTAATCTTAAATGGAATGTAAAGTAAGATTAGGAAAGTGAGATATAAAACGATGAATGAACTTACAATAGAAAATAAGTTTTGAATTTATTTATGGAGGAATAAAATTGAAGTGAAATGAAATACAAAATTCAGTTGCATTATAGGCATATTGAATGAAATTCAATCATTATTTAAGTGGTAAAGAAGTGGAATGAATTTAATTTGGCTAAGCAAAATTTCAAGTAAACTTGAATTAAATTTGGATAAGAATCGAATGACAACTTAAATTTAGTTGAAATGACGTTGAACAGAGTATAAGCTAAATTTTGAAAATGAATTTTGTATAAGCTAAATTAAAAAGGAATGTGTATTGTAATGAATAAAGTTTTGATAGTTTGGTCAAAATTTGGAAAGTAAATAAAAATCCAATTGGGCATGGGATTTAAATTTGTAGTAACAAATATTGAAGTGTGAATGAAAAATGGAATTAGATTATAATGGTGATAGTTTGAATTGTGCAAAAATTCAAAGGAATGAAATAATTTCAAGTGGTTTCTTTGCTAATAAAATAAATCTAAAAATGGATTGAATAAATAAACAAAGTGCATTAAAATTTGTAAATGGATTGATATTGATTTGAATGACAATCAAATGAAAATAAATTAAAAGTGATATAAGGAGAAATGGAAATATTGTGTGATTGAAACAACTTAAGAAAATTGGAAAAAATATATATTTGTGATTGAGCTTATAATGTTGTTTTGGATGGATTTTGTTTGGGTAATAGGCATTGAAATGCAAGTGAAGAGAATTTTAATTAATTTTTGTGACAAATTAGAGATGTATGATTTGTAAAGAATCCAAAATTGAATGGTATTAATATAAACAAATATATATAATAAATTGGAAATATAAGATTTGGGATTTAATTCAATAATTGTGATAAAGCAAGAATGTTTCGGCTGTAAATAATATAGAATGGGATGTTATTAATTTGAACTTAAATGATGATCTTGGAGTGAAAATAAGAAATTGAGTTAAAAATTGCAATGGAATAAGAATGCTTGGATTATGAACCATGCAAATTGAATAAAATTAATACGAATATAAGTTGGAATTAATGTTAATGGTTATAAGCTTAAAAATTGGTTATTTTTTTGAATAACCGTAACCTACATAGAAATTAGTCATTAAACTTAAGTGAATGGATTAAAGGAAGTAAATGAAAATGGTATTTGGATAACGAGAAATGGATTGGAATCTATGTAGTGGGTTGTATGCAAATTAATTAAAGAGAAAAGTAAATTAATCAAAAGCTTGTATTACTCTTAAGTGAATGTGAATCTAACATTTGCAACTGGGATGTAAGTCATTCGAGTAGAATATAATGAAGTTTGAATTTGGAAAAGAAATGCAAATAAATCATAAGTACATTAGATTGTGAATCAGTTTGAATTTAAATGGAAGTAAATTGAAAATGGTGAAGCATATGTTCATAATATTGAAGTGAATATAAATTGGTGGTAATAAATATGAATTGTATATAGTGAACTTGAATATAAATCATTCAAGTGAGACAAAATGAAGTTTGGACTTGAATAAGAAATTAAAAGGTGATTGAAATCCTTGAATTGTTGATAAATATGGTTAACATTGTTAAATTATGAAATAGCTTGGTTAGGCTATGAAATGGATATGTTTGGCTTACATTTATTTTGGAAATGTTGTTAAAATGTTCATATCTTTTAAAACTGATGAATTTGTTGAGTAAGTACAGGTATGGGAGGTGATCGATAGAGTTGGAGCGCGTATATGCATTATATATTAGCTGCTAGCTTTAAAAATTTGCTAAAAGGGTACGCCTACACAAATATAATTGGGAATTGATATATATATTAAGATATATTTTGGTTTCCGACCGTGTGGGTCGATGTATATATATTTATTTATATCGCGACATCGCGAAAGCTCCTCCATACAAGGGAGGCTCTGCCAAAAATTTTCGGAAATTTTGGGAGTTAGAAATTTTTTTGGATTTTGGGGAAAATTTATTAACTTGGAAAGTTATTTTGAAATACGTTAGAATTTGAAGCTTTAGAGTAAGTAAAACAAATGAATGTGGGATTGGGCTAAAGGATTTTGGAAAGTGAATATAAGTTTTTAACTAAGCAAATTGGATGAGTAAGTGAGTTTGAGCATAGTTTCTACCTTAGCAAATTTCGGGGACGAAATTTTTATAAGGGGGAAGGAATGTAACATCCCAGATTTTTAAGCCATTGAATTTGAACATTTAATTCATTTTAAATGTTAATGTGGATTCCTAATTGATTTTGTAAATGGATGGATTCGGGTTCAATCAATGAAATAAGCTATAATTTTTAATTATAGTAATTCCGGTTGAATTTGAATAATGGAAAAATATAACTAAATTTTCAGGATTTAGATAAAAGGGTAAATCTGGATGTAAATAGTGCTAAGATGAATTTGAGTTATGTGAGCGTAAATAGTATGGAGGGAATCTCAGATGAATTTTTAAGTTGATAAGTTAATATTTGGAATTTTATATTAATTTAAAAATGAATTTAATATTATTAAAATGCAATTAATCAGATTTTGGGTCCGGAATGAGCCAAAATGATTTATAATGCGATTATATATTTTATATGATTTATTATTAAGGTACTAAAATTTTAAAAGTGAAATTTTAAGCGTTTTCGACAATTTCGAAAATCATCTGATTTAGTCGACGAGTTAAAATAGCCTTCCGGGGCACAGTCTCAGAATTCGAGGAAATCAGTTCCATTGGATCAGTAATAGTTAGTAATTTTCGGATTTCAATTTTCGTAGCAATCGGAGTTGTCGTTTGACCGTCGCAGCTCGAAACGCATAGAAATCGATTTAACCGATTTAATTTTAAATTGATCGTTTTATTCCGTAACTCGCATATATGATCAAATTGGCTTACGAAACCTGTTCCATTGTGTCCGGAATGTGGAAAAACCCTAGGAACGCCTGTCGGCACATATAAATTGGAGTCTTTTTGTAAACGCTAGTTAAAACTGGATTTAATATTAAATTAATATATATATATATATATATATATATATATATATATACGTATATTTTCACGCAAATCAGCAAAACCCTAAACCATTTTCACCGGCCGCCACTTATTCATTTTCATGGCCGAAAATCGATTTCAACCCCCCTCAAAAATATCTCAATCCATGATTTAATTTGGGAAACTTTCTAAATGGAAGTTGTAGATCGTTGAGGGATCTATAGATCCAACGGGTGATTTGGCGTGAAGTGGAGCAGATCGACGGCAAGGAGACCACGAATGACGGCTGTTCGATGGCGATTTTCTTGGGCTAGGGTGCGCGAGCTCTCGCCCGCGCCTGGGTGAGGTGGAGGTAGCGATGGGCTTCGTAACGGTGGGTTCCGATCGCATTCACGTTGAGCGAGGAGGGTGCGATTTCGAACACTATTCGGATGGTTGGGTTCAAACTTTTGGAGCAGCGTACGAGAGGAAGAAGGATAGGGGGGTCGTTCGGCCGTTGTTTGGTAAATAAAATTAAGAAATTGAAATTGTTTTAAATTTAAATTCAAATCTTTAAATTTGAATAACTTTTTCGTATGAAATCAGATTCGAACGAAATTTGCGGCGCCGGAATCGCAGAGAAGCGTACTACGCAATGGTACAGTTCGGGAATCGTTCCGGGCAAGTAGGAATTTGAGTTAAATCGAACGTCGCTCGGTTTAATTTAAATTTCGAACGCTCGTCGAAACTCAAGGTGAGTTAATCTCACTCACATCTGGAATGTTAGCTGATTAAAATAAATATCTGTGTGATTGGTTGAATATAATGGTTGTTATCAGTCTGGATCGATATTTATATATGTGATGTGCTAATATTTTTGGGTGCAGGGAAAAAACAGGTTGGAGGGATCCAACGGGATTCCTCACAATATAGTGACTATTTTTAGAATTGATATTGCAAATTGTTTATATGTTGTGATTGATAAATCTCAAATTTAATTGTATTGTGATACTGTTGAAATAAATATAAATCCAGAATTCTAATCATAAATGGATTAAATTGGGATTTAAGAAAGAAAGAAATTGTTATATAAATAGTTTAAAATGGAATCAAATTTGGTTTTAGTTCGGGTGAAGAATAAAATTTGTAAATGGGAAATTTAAATAAAGCGGGAAAGTTATGTGTCGATAAATGCAAAGTATAGATTTGAGCGAGAAATTTTATAAGAAGATATAAAGTGTTAAAATATTGATCGGTTATGTTGATAATGAATAGAGTTTGCCAGAAAATTTAATATGTTTTCAACGAAGCTTCTAAACATAAATTAATAATTATCAATGTAAATCAATGTTTTTGAAATGCATTTTCACCCTTGGAATTTAGTTAAGAAATTCATAAGTGTTATTTTCCGGAAATAAATTCTCAAATATTTTATTTAAAAATGTTTAAAACCTATACTTTGAAATGGAATTTCCGAGAATGGAAAAGGGTGTTTAAACATCAAAAGGAGTTATTTTAAGCTTGGAAATAAATTAAGATAACTAAGGTAAATTTGGGTAATACATCGAGCGGGACCTATATGGAAGATTCTTTGGGTTGTTTCAATGGAAATGTTTCCTTGGGAAAAACTGAGTTCGTGAATAAAATCAGGTTTTTAAAAGTTAAGTTAAATTTTTTTTTAAGGAAGTGTTTTTAAGAAATTCTTCTTTGAAAGACAAGTAATAAATTTAGCTATAGTATAATTATTTAAGAATATTATTAGTATTTTATTTGATAAACGGATTTATTTAAAGAATGAATGATTTAAGTTATTTGAAAACTAGTATTTATTCTTTAAACCACTACTTTTAAGTTTAGTTAACAAATCTCTGATTTAAATATTAGTTTTATTTTACATATTTGAAATTATTTTTTTGGGTAATAACTAGAAGTAGACTTATATATTTAAAGTACATTGCAGAATAAAGTGTTTTTAAATTGGTTTTAAATCTAAATGTTTTTGAACTTGGTTATTTCCAATGGGAATAAATGGTAAAGGATTTACCTTGTAAAGGAGAATTTTGGAAAAGTGTGTTCAAACGAGTTTTGGAACTTTGGAAATATATCTTTTAAAGATATTTGAGGCAAATAAATAATGTGGGAAATTATTTGTTGTTTGATGGATGTTTTGTGAATATTAATTGATAGTTAAATCACCGACTATCAATATTGGACAAATGCGTTGATCGTTTCGAAGAGACCGAGATCGAGATTTATTTCTCGAAAACCGCTTCGATCCGGTTTGTACGTTTCGTGCGAAAAACGTGTTCGCAGTCGAAGATGGAGCTGTGGAGTGCAAGGGCTAGTCGCTACTAATCCTGAGGATATTTCCAAAAAAGATGTAGTAGGAGTTGTGCCTTCGGTTCCGTTCGAACCCGGAACGGACTTGTGTGGACGAATGCTTTCGGAACATCGTCAGGAGGTCGATGGGCATTCTAAGTGAAATGTTCTAAAAGGCAACGCTTAGCCTCAAGCCTCAACAAATGGGAATGACTGAAAATCAGGGGATATGCGGGTAGCCCCTACTGGAGAGTAAGGTCATCCCTGTCTAGATGTCCCTTTTATTTCGGCTTAGTGGGCGGTTGCTGATCCCAACCGCGGGGTGATCTTATTCGGAACTGTCCAGTAAGGGATGGGTCCGGCCTTGTGTTGCAGGGGATCGGGCGTAGTCCTCGGTACGGTGATCTAGGCCCCATACTGTGACAGGTGGTACCCCAGTGCCTAGTCATTGTTGGAAATCCATTCTCCCTACAAGCCTTGTACGAGTTTTGTTTGTATTACCCACTCTGTGGCTAGTAGCTGGAATTTAATAGATGTAACAATTTCGGCTATTTTATAAGTATTTGTAAATAGACCCTATTATAATATCATAGGATTTCTATAAAAAGTATTTTAGCTATCGTAAGGTAAAAACCCGACATGTTTATTTGTGGCTTCAGTAGAAATGATATTATCACAACTTCCCGCGTCAATCACAAATTTACACACCTTCCCCAGAATAGTGCATGTTGACTGAAAGATGTTACTCCTCAACCAACTGGCTTCCTCTTCCTGCTTCGGTGTCAAACAAGACCTCCTCATCATTAGATTACTTCCTTCATCTCCCGACGCAATATCATGTTCATCCTCCTCAACAGGACTAGAATAACCTTCACCAACATCCTCATCTTCTATTTCAACAATCATAGTTCGTTTCTTCGGCTTTGGACATTCATTACTCTTGTGACCCACTTCTTGGCAATTATAACATTTGAAACTGTTGTCGACCCTTGCCTTCTCAACCTCCTTCGCAACTGGTCTACTGACAGCTTTAAAAACATTGGAACTCCCACTAGCACCCTTGCTCTGAGTATTGGAACTTGGATACACACCACCTCGTCTTCCCTGCTTCTCCCAAGCCAATGCTTTCTGGTGCACTTCAGCCACAGATCTAGGATCAAACATATTCACTATATCCTGGATCTGGATCCTCAACCCCCCAACAATCCTAGCAGTCAATTGTTCCTCTGTCTCCATAATGTCATTTCGAACAATCAGTTGATAAAACCCATCAGCATAATCATTAGCAGTCTTTGTCCCTTACCTCAGATACTGCAACCTCTGATACATGAGTGATTGATAATTGTAAGGTAAGAATGTAGCCTTCATCAGCTTCTTCATCTTATCCCATGATTCAATCTTCGACTTCCCCATCTGTTCTCGTGTAAGTTTGGTTTGCTGCCACCACGCCATAGCTCTCCCCTTCAACCTAGTAACAACCAACTTCACTCGACGATTTTCCGGAACCTCTTTGAAATCAAAGATCGCTTCAACATTATACAACCAGTCCAAGAATCCTTCTGCAACCATTCCACCCTTGAATTCAGGAATTTCCATCTTCATCCCGATTCCCTACTAGATCCCGATACTAACGTCGTACTTGATCTCGATCTCGGTAATGAGCACTTCCTCTATCACCTTCAAACTCTTCATCAAAATCTGATGTATATCGATGTCGATCACGTCCACCAACATCTCTACTATCACCACTTCTGCCACCAACATCCTTTCGTTCTACATTCCTCCGACCACGATCATCCACATTTCTCCGGTTTCGATCATCAACATTCCTATCACGATTGTCAACACTTCTACGATCATGATCTTCTCTTCTCTCCCGATCTGAATGTGGTGAAACTCTACTTCCCCCATGGCTCGATTCAGGAAAAACCCTTCTTCTACTTTGATTCATTTCAAGCATCATTCTCTCTATTCGTCCAATCATTTCATCAAACTTTTCATGGATGCGTTGTTCCATTTGATCGGCTTCTTCCCTTCTATACAACGCTTCAACATTCTGATGGCGGTTAGCCCTTCTCGGCGGCATGATTGAATCAAACACAAATACTTCAACAATTCAAACACAACTTCAACTCTCGGCTTGAACACAAAATGAACTTCAACAAATGATACCAAATGATACTTCAATTCTTGGCTTGAACAACAAAGTGATGCTCGGCCTACACTTCAAAATCTTCTTCAAAAATTCAAACACTTTCCGAACTTTGATCCAAAATGATATGGATCGAAAACTCCCAACTTGTTGGAACTTCACGATGAACACCAAACTTCAAACTCCTTGGCTCCAAGACTCAGCTTAGCTATGATTGGCTAAGTCTAGCTGTGATACCAAAACTGACGCAGCGGATATAACAGATTGATGATGAAATGAAGATTTCGTGTCAAATTAATCGAAGAACGATTAGATGAATCAATATAAATCGATGGATTAAAAGACATCGAATGCCCAAATTCATTGATCTCTGAAAGATACCGAATTCAAGCTATCTTCGACACGTTGATCACGCACGATGCCGTGAGAGAAGATCTACAATTCTTCGAACGTTGATCAAGCGCACTTGATACCGTGAATTGGCTTCAACAATCGTTGATTCGAGCGCACTTGAATAACCGATAATGGAGACAGGAGATCACACTCAACTACCAATTTCAAAGTGGCAAAAAGTGCACAAACAAAGTTTTATTCAAAAATCAACCAAGTTTTTACAATGACACGACACGCCTATTTATAGGCTATGACATATACAGGACTCACGATCTAACCAAGGTCATTAACGACCTAAACAACATGGTGTACGACCTATACAACATTGTACACACCACAACGACCTAACTCTGAACGACCTACGATCTATATTACCAATGACATAAGTACAATGCAACACAAGAATACAACACACACGAGTTATAACAACACACATAGCGACATACGACTTATCTTCGGTGACTTAACATATATACAACATAACCCAAGACAGCAGCGACCTAAGGAATGCTTGCATCAGAAGTTCCAGCGACTTAAAGAGGACTGAGCGACCTAACTTAGGTCATGGTTCGTCAAATTCTTTACTCGAAAGGTCGGAACGACCTAATGAAATGTGCATCGGTTTCCTTAGCTTGTTAGGTCGGCCCACACAGCTTGCATACGCTTAGGAATTGGTGCGCTAGGTCGCTGGAACGGTCTAAACTCCAAGTTGTTAGATCGCGAACGGCTTAAAGTACTCGAGCGACTTAAGGCAGCTGAAACAACTGAACGACCTAAGGCACACGATGGATTGCTTAGCTTGCTAACTCGTGAGCGACCTTTACTAGGTCGTGAGCGACCTAAGACTCCTTCCTTTGAACAACTCAAATTCATTGAATTTGTAGATCGCACTGCTTCGTCTTTAGGCTGGGCTGCATCAACAGAATATCAATCTTTCCAGTATATACTGTATAGTACTATACAATATAACACGTCAATCAAATTCAACCATTCAACCAATCATTTAAATTTAACCGTTTAAATTTAATTAAAAACCCAGAAGAGTGGGTTTTACTCACCTTGATTTTTGATTTGCAAATCCAATCCAATCTCGACGTGGCTTCACGGTTTTAACCTTTTATAAAAAATTTATAATTTATTAATAATTTGATCTAATCTGATAATTTATTTTTAACGTTGAATAAATTTTAATTAACTAGTTTTAAATAATGGTTCTCATCCTTTTTTATGAAATGAAATCTACTGGGTGTTATCTCCTACGGTCAACGACTCAATAAGCAAATGACTCAAGGTGGGTGGCGACTCAATGGACAAGCGACTCGGTGAGTTATCAATCTAACGAGTTAAAAGATGCACGAGACGAGTCAAGAGGTTGGACGACTTAAGGGACTAACGACTTAACAGTTTAAGGGGTCAAACGACTTAACGGTTTAAGGGCTTAACAACCTAAAAAGTGTAATGGCTTAGCAACTTAGCTGGTGGCACGACCTACCGACTTAAGGAAGCTATGACTTAGCGGCTTAAGAGAATGGACCGACTCAACAATCTTAAAGGGTTACCGACCTAACGAATCAAGAGACTTCCGACCTAACGACTCAAGACAGGAAAAAGCTCAAAGCAATTTCACTTAAGTCACGACCGACTTTCGACCTATGTTAGATCGGTCACGACCTAGGCAAACAAAGATAAATCCGATACAGTGTTACTTAAACCAGAGCCTGTTAACTCGTTCACGACTTGGGACTTGTACTCCAAAGAGCCTGCTTTTTCCAGTTAAGCCATGAGCCGTGCTTGAGAGATGGGACGCGGCTTACGACTTGTCTTAGGTCGGCCACGATCCAGAACTTACCTTAAGTACGTACTTACAACTTGACATGGAAGTTCCTCTATAAATACGGCACTATCTCCAACGTTGAGGGGACTTTTGGACAATCTCCTCAAGCGCCGATACTCTGCCTGTTTCTCAACCGACTTTACACTTGAAGTTTCGAAGAACACTACAAACCACTATGAAAGACTTTCGCGCATCCGACATGGATTTGAAGACTTTCATCTACATCGAAGCTTAACCTACTTGCTCAAAGTGTTTTGTAACTATAGAGATTTGTGCTTGAAGAGCATTGTATCGTTTTGTAACAAGATTAGTAATAAAGACACTTAAAGTGGATGTAGGCTACTCCTTAAGCCGAACCACTATAAATTCGCTATCTCTTACTGTATTTTCTGTTATCTTAGCTGATATTCTATTCCCGAACCATCGGGTGGTGCTTTCACACTCACATTTCACACACCGGGGTATTAGCGTTCGATTTTAAGTGTTAATATTTTTGGTGCTTTCACTGAGAATTGAACTCAGGATACTTCCATCATTGCTCCGAAAAAGTTCGTGGAAAGGATTTCTTTTAAAACCAGAAGTTTATTGGAAATAATGGCTCCTGGGAGAAAACGAAGTTCTGTGAGATCCGACAATGTTCAAGAGAATACCGCTACCTCTCCTCCTTCAAGTCAAGCAGCTCCAACTGTTGGAGTTACACGAGCAGAATTGGACGCCGTAGTTTTGGGGTTGAATCAACAATTGAACGCCCAGAATGCACAGTTGGAGGCTCAGAATGCCCAGAACGCCCTGATCTTAAGTAAGTTGAATGATCTACTTGGGGCTAACCGTCAACCCGTTAATAATGATGGAAACCCTACTGTGGGGGTTTAAGATGTTGAAGGAGGGAACGTTTCTCAAAGAGCCGTAGACCATGTGGAAAAGACACCTCTCCAGGCTGGGGGATCAGCGCCGCAGCCGACCCTCCGTGAACGGTTGTCAAGACAGAATTCAGAGAGAATGGCTGATGTTTGCCCTCCAGAACCTTTAGATGATGAAGAGTATTTCTCAGGCATGGTTCGTCAGATCATGAAGGAAAGTATGCGAAGGGATGCAGATGAGAAAGAATGGGGTTTTGCTCCAAGAAAAACTCCGTTTACTGAGAAAATCTTGAAGGCAGAATTCCCAAGAAAATTCGTTCCTCCTACTATTCCGGCTTACAAGGGGACCAGTGATCCTAACGAGTTTCTGTATAAGTACGATTGGCATATGACGGGTGCCAGAGCGTCTGATGAAATCAAATGTCGATATTTCTCGGTATATCTAGAAGGTGTGGCTCTATTGTGGTTTACAAAGCTGCCGGTCAGGTCCATTAATCAGTTCTCCGATTTGACCAGGAAATTCAAGGAGCAATTTCGATTGTATGCTTCAAAAGCAAAGGGTATAATGTCGCTGTCAAGTCTAGAGCAAAATCCAGGAGAATCCATCAGATCATTTTTGAATTGTTTTAACATAGCATTGGTTGAGGTAGATAATGCTAAGCCACGCATGGTCCTAACATACTTGATGAGGGCGATTGACAGATCGAGTGAATTTGGGAAATGGTTGAAAATGAAAGAACCAAACTCACTTGACAAATTCTATAAGAAAGCGGATGAATTCATGCGCTTGGAGAGCCTCCAAACACCGGCTAAGGTGGCATCAACAGAAGTCGGGAGCAATGGTGCTCCTTCGAATAAGAAAGAACCTAACACTCAAAAAAGGGGAAATGATGGTGGAAATAAACAGGGAGATGCTAAGAAAGGCCGTCCTTTCAATTTCACACCCTTGACTGATACCCCTGAGAACATCTTCTTTACGACCAAGGA
The DNA here is from genome assembly GCA_030765085.1 of Allium cepa. Classification (NCBI taxonomy): domain Eukaryota; kingdom Viridiplantae; phylum Streptophyta; class Magnoliopsida; order Asparagales; family Amaryllidaceae; genus Allium; species Allium cepa. The sequence goes on along the minus strand of CM060943.1, from coordinate 940,263,393 downwards.
TGATGTCAATTATCCGACACCACCTAAAATGAGAGTTGGGTGTAAGATGGAAAAAAGTGGATGGTTCTGCCGGTTCCACAACCAACCCGACCATGACACCAACGAATGCCGTCAGTTGAAAGAGGTAATTGAACAACTCTTGAAGGAAAACAAACTCCAGCAGTATGTTAAAAGGAATAGAAATTCCCCAGCCTCGTCGAATCAAGGACAACAAGTTCCTGCTCACCGTCCTGGCTCAAGTGAGAAGGCCGTAGAGCATGAATCAGAAAGACTTGTCATCAATATAATAACTGGAGGGCCTCACCCATCAGGCAAAAGCTGTGGCGAGATGGAAAGGTATGCCCGGGCCTTGAGGCATGTACCGGCTGAAGAGAATGTTTTTGTTTTAGAAAATGATGCGCCTTTAAAGCAACAAAAGACTTCCACTGATGATATTGTATTCAGTGCCAGAGATTCTTTATGTATCGAGGCTCCTACCATAGATCCTTTGGTCATATCTGCTGGTATTGGGCCGGCTACTGTGAGAAGAGTTCTAGTTGATTGTGGATCTTCATGCAACATTCTCTTCAAAAAGACCTTTGATCAAATGAAAATTCCAATGGCTGATGTCCAAGCCTCATCACTTAAGATTGCTGGGTTTGCTGGGGAACCCAAACAGCCGATTGGGACCTTAGATTTGTTTGTGGAACTTGGAAAAGGGATGAGGAAGGTGGCTCGAAAGAAAACCTTTATAATTGTTGAAGAATTCTCCGCCTACAATGCCTTTTTAGGCCGACCAACTCTTGCTGCATTCAAAGCTGTTCTTGCCCCATGGTGTCTGAATATAAAATTCCCCACAGATAATGGAGTTGGTGTTATTAAAGGAGACCAAGATGTGGGGCGAGAATGTTATTTTACAGAGTTGTGTGAATCAAGGAAAAGTGAAACGGGAAAAGGTGCGGCGGCTCCAGTCCGCATCAAAGAACCAACCTTGTAGCAATTACAGGGTGGACCCTGCACTGGTGAATATAGTGGCGCACGAAGAGAGATGGACCCAAGCAATTACAAGGTCATGCCTTTCGGACTCAAGAATGCAGGGGCAACTTACCAAAGGCTTGTTAATGCCATGTTTATACCTTAGATTGGCAAGACAATGGAAGTTTATGTTGATGATATGCTACTGAAGTCTAAGAAAGCAGTGGACCACATGGATCACTTGGCAGAGATGTTCGCAGTACTCCGAAAGTACAGAATGAAGCTTAATCCCTTGAAATGTTCGTTTGGAGTGGAGTCCGGAAAGTTTTTGGGTTTCATTGTGAGCGCTAGGGGTATTGAATCTAATCCTGCCCAGACCACTGCCCTGAGAGAGGTCAAAGCTCCTAGAACGAAGAAGGAGTTGCAAAGTCTCAATGGAAAGGTTGCTGCCTTGAGTCGGTTTATTTCAAAAGCTACTGACAAATGCATTCCATTCTTTGATGCTCTGAAGAAAGGAAGAAAAAACTTTGAGTGGACTCATGAATGTCAGAAAGCATTTGATGAGTTGGTTCGTCATGTGGAAGTGCCTCCGATACTTTCAAAGCCTGACAATGGTGAAGATCTCTTCATATATTTGGCAATTTCATCTCATGCTCTTAGTGCAGTGTTGGTACGGGAAGACGCAAGGATTCAACGCCCAATCTATTATATCAGCAAAAGATTCACTGGGGCAGAGATGAACTATTCAAGGTTGGAAAAGCTCGCCTATTGTTTTTTGATCGCATCAAGAAAATTGAGGCCGTATTTCCAAGCTCATCCCATCAAAGTCCTCACTGATCAACCTCTAAAGCAAGTCCTATTCCATCCTGAGACTTCGGGCCGTCTTTCGAAATGGAATATTGAACTCAGCCAATATGACATCACTTATCATCCCCGGAAAGCAATCTGTGGACAAGCTTTAGCAGATTTCATCGCAGAATGTACGGATAATGGTGATAGTGATGAAGAAGCCACTGATAACGTCCCAATCCAATGGAAATTGTATGTCAATGTCGCAAGGAATGATTACTGTTCCGGAGAAGGGGTTGTCCTTGAAACCCCAGAAGGGCGATCGCTATGTTATGCGCTGAGACTGGAATTTCCTTCGACAAATAATGAAGCAGAATATGAAGCCCTCATCACTGGTTTAAGGATCGCTAAAGAACTAAACACCAAGGCATTGCAGATCTTCAGTGATTCTCAACTTATTGTCTTCCAAGTCAAGAAGGAATTTCAAGCTAAAGGAGGGAATCTACCCGCTTATTTATCAAAAGCCTGGGAGCTTCTTCAAGATTTTGACCGTTATTCAATAAATCATATACCCCGAGAAGAGAACATGAAGGCGGATTCTCTCGCAAAGTATTCAAGTACTGAAGTACACGGAGGGGAATGTGGGGATCATACAGGTGGTCAAACTTTAGCAAAAAAATCCTCCATTATGGATACTTTTGGCCAGAAATTAATCAAGATGCTGCTAACTATTCCCGAAAGTGTGATAAATGCCAAAGATTTGCCAAAATTCCTAGAGCACCTTCCACTGAGCTAACACAAGTGGTCAGTCCATGGCCGTTTGCCATCTGGGGAATAAATCTCATTAGGCCTTTGCCGACTGCCAAATCGGGGATTAAATATGCTATCGTTGCTGTTGATTATTTCACTAAATGGGCTGAAGCCGAACCATTGGCTACTATTACCTCTAAGAAAATGATAAGTTTTGTGACTAAAAATATCATTTGCAGGTATGGTGTGCCTCAGAAGATAATCACTGACAATGGTACCCAGTTTGAAAGTGAGGAGTTTCAAGATTTCGGCAAACGATTCAAGATCCGAAAAAGCTTCTCAACAGTGGCTCATCCGCAGGCAAATGGGCAAGTGGAAGCAGTAAACAAAATCATCAAATCAACCATCAAAAAGCAGTTGGACAACGCAAAAGGTGGTTGGGTCGATAAGTTACCGCTTGCACTATGGGCATACAGAACGACCCACAAAACTGCGACTGGGCATACTCCATTTTCATTGGCATACGGATCAGAAGCGATGATTCCAGTGGAAACTGAAGTCCCCTCACACAGAAGTATCCATTTTGATCAAGATGAGAATGAAAAACTGCAACTGGAAGTGCTTGACCTCCTTGATGAAAGAAGAGAAGAGGCTAGGCTTAGAATTGCAGCTCATCAGCAAAGGATAGCCAAGCACTTCAATTCCAAAGTTCGTCAGCGCAGCTTTGAAGTTGGGGACCTAGTCCTGAAGAGAATTATGACAGCCATAGGTGTGTTTGGGCCAAACTGGTAGGGGCCATATGTCATAGGCACGAAACTTCTTGATGGCACATTCAAACTCACAACTGTCGAAGGAGAACCAATTCCAAGAGCTTGGAACAGCAATCATTTGCGTCCATATTTTACTTAAAAGTTTTGCTGAAATGTTGTTAAAGAATTACGAATATATGATTCTTGTATTGAAAGCAATTGTAAAGCAAGTGAATAATGAAAAGCTATAAAGTGGATGTAGGCCCAGCTTTTGGCCGAACCACTATAAATCTTGTGTTCTCTACTACTATAAACTTCTTTGTTTTATTTCGACATATAAAATATGTTACTTGTGTTACTAAAATGTCGATTTAATAATGCAGGCCATAAAAACAAAGCTTACCCATCGCAAGACCAAGCGATCTCCGACATCACCCAGCAAGCAAACGCTAAACCATTCAAAATTTCCATAATCAAATCCTACGAAAGAAGTGCTTCAAACAAAAGCTAGCGTTGTGGATGAAAGTGGACTATTTCTAACTAACTGCAAATGTTTGTACAAATGAGCATCCAGTTAAATAGCCTGTGTCTACCACCTCAAACTTGCTTAACTATGAAGTATATTTCTTTGGATCAGGAAAATTGTTGGCAACTAAAAAGCGATGATATTTGGAAAAGATAACGGGGATCGCCGACATGAATAGAGGGCAAAGAGACATGGGCGAGCAAGCACCAAACAACAAAAGACCTCTTCGGAGGCACAAGCCCTCTTCAGAGGCACAACTCTTCGGAGGATAAAGACCTCGAATGGGCCTCGCCAGAAAAAGAGAGTTCTTTCTCGACATAAAGTTGTGGACTGATCGGTGATACACTCCCGTGAATCCATCCAACTAAGAGAAAGAAACTCCAAACTTCCAGGAAAAAGCCCCACTTAGAGGCACACGTTTCATCGAGATTGAAATAAAACTTCCAAGTGTTGAAACGTGAAAAGCCCATTTCGTAGGCCCATTTCACCACAGTTGAAATGCTAAAAGACCTCGAGCGAGCCTCGCTAGAAAAAGAGAGTTCTTTCTCGACATAAAGTTGTGGACTGATAGGTGATACACTCCCGTGAATCCATCCAACTAAGAGAAAGAAATTCCAAACTTCCAGGCAAAAGCCCTACTCAGAGGCATACATTTCACCGTGATCTGAAATAAAACTTCACACGAGTCGAAATGTGAAAAGCCCTCTTCGGAGGCCTGCTTCCCAGCGAACAGGGAAAAAATAAAAGCCTCTCCCAAGAGGCAGAAACAAAAAGACCTCTTCCCAGAGGCACAATCAAACAAAAGACCTCTTCCCAGAGGCACAATCAAACAAAAAGACCTCTTCGGAGGCACACGTTTCACCGAGATCGAAATAAAACTTTCGAGTGTTGAAACGTGGAAAGCCCTCTTCGGAGGCACAACTCTTCGGAGGCACACGTTTCACCGAGATTGAAATAAAACTTCCAAGTGTTGAAATGTGAAAAAGCCATCCTCAGAGGTACAACTTTTCAAAGAAGCATTTCATCAGAAATGCAAAACAAAGATCAAAATGCCCTCCACCAAGGCGCAATATAAAAAAAAGGAAGCCCTCTTTAAAGGCACATTTTAGCTTTCAAAGGAAGATTGGTCCATCTATTCTTGAAAATACTCTTCCTCAAAAAAGTTAAAGTTCCCTTCGAAGGCCCGCTCTAACACATAAGAGAATTCCTTTTGTAAAAATGTATATATGCAAAAGGAAAAGTTATATCTCCAAAGGGTGGAGCATGAAAACTCATATGAAACGAGCTGTACTCTATTTTGAGCAGAATAATATTCCTCCAAGTATGGAATAATTATTCTCCAGAAAATAAGTGTACAAGTCCCCTCAAAGTTGAAAATATTGCAACGCGCTTATGGTATAGGGGCAACATGGTATAGCTACATTGGTAAGAATTACGCTCGAACAACATACCATATCATATAAAGAAACTTGTACAAAAACGAATAGTAAATGCATTCTCAAGTACAGGCAAAAGTTTGTACAAAAATAATCATTTTATTCAATACTGTCAAAATTTTGTACAAGTACAGGTTTCAAAATAAAAAGAAAAAGAAAAGCGGAGGCCAGTACCCGCACAATCTCCGGTCATTACATGCAAAAAGAAAAAAGTAAAAATAAAGGGAAGCAGGGCCCGTTACTGTAGGATCGATTTCACCCTAGAGGGGGTGTGAATAGGGTGACAGTATAAATTATAAAAATTAATTGCGAAAGCTTATAAAATAATTTCAACACAGATCACAGAATAGTAGCAGCACAGATAAAAGCAGAATAACAAATGCAGAAATAGAACGACACAGAATTTACCCAGCTTCGGCAAAAACCTGCCTACGTGCTGCCCCCAAGGTTTCTACTAGAAATTAGATAGTCACACGCTTACACACGTAAACTCGCGACACCCGCTACTGACTAACCTAACTCTACGCTCAAAACCCTGCCACAGCTCAGCCACTGAGTTGCGAATTCTCAAGCTACGCCACGTAGCTTGTCCCCTAGTCACACGACTAGCAAATACAATGGTTTGAAAAGAGATTTAAAAATTAAAAACAAATTCAAAACTAAAAAACAAGATAAAGCGCTTAAAAACTAAAGCTCTTAACAAAACCCTAATTTAAAAAGGCCGGCCCCTTTTATTATTTAGACCCGCTTCCTTTTGCCTATTCCTTTGAGAAAATGCCGACAGTTGCTTTCTTTGTTCGATGAATTAGGGCTTCGTTCCCTTGTGGAAATTAGGGCTCTTCAATTTAAGCCGCCGCTCTTGATTGCTGGTTGGTTGCCCTGTCGATCACTTGTTTCTTCACGGCGCTTCAACTGCATCGAATTCTTATTTGATTTCGGTATGTACTTTTCTCCTCTTTGTTTTCTTATTTGATACTTGCTCGAACTCCGATGCTTTATCAATTGCCAATGATGATGATTTGAGTTTTACAGCTTGAACATAATCGATAAATTAGTGCCGATGATGACTATGGGTTTTTATAAGGATTTGATTTCCTTTAATTCGTTCGTATCACTTTCCTAATATTTGCGACTTGATGCGCACGGCTTTCCTGATATTTTTTGCAACTTGCTACTCACGGCCTTGATGTTGATGCGTTCGATACTTACTTGATTCATACGGCTTTGTTTTGAGAACGTTCGATCCTTCTTGAATAACAATGCAGAAACTTTACTCTTTTTAATTGCTGACTATTTCAAAAATAAAGATACGAATTTTTTTCTTTTTCCTATTTTGTGCATTGTGTAACTTGCTTCTCTGCTACTATATGTATTCATCAATGTTGGCATCTGCATTGCATTTCTCAGTGAACTCCATTTCACTTTGTTGCATTTGGTCTCGAGTTTCACTGTTGCATGCACTTGTTGTCGCAGTATTGCTGTTCATATGAACTTGCATTCATTCGAGTTGTATTTATACACCACCTCTTGTGTTTCAGTAGTTGTCTGTTTCACTACCATACTGAAATTCACCGTTGCACTTGAGTTTTTGCTTGCATTGTCACTTGATGTTGCTGCAATCTTCACTTCTGGTTGGCCACTGTTATGTTGATGGCTAGCCTTTGCTAGTTCATTCATGACATGTTGTCCATGTGTGTTCCTTTGTGTTTGACCTTTGTAGTCACCGGTTCATTGTGGTAGTAGTTGTCTTCACTGATGCTGCACTTGGTCTTGTCTTTGATGTTCCTCTCATTGCATATGAACTTGGTCTACTTGATGCTGTAGCTTTCAAGTATATGTGCATCACTTGACTTCATTCCACTGCGCTTTTCTCTGGTTTCTGTAGTTGTAACTGGTCTTTGTAGTTGTTGTGCCTCTGAGTTATTTCTTGCATCATAGTCTGGTTGATGAATTATATTTGTGAACATTAACTTGGGGCAGATGCTATGTCTTTGTTTTTGGCCAGATTTGAGTTTTTCATTGTGTTGGCATTTGTTCGTTTTGATCCTGCATAACTTGCAGCTTGCTGTATCTTGTAGTTGCACTTCTAGTCTGCATGTCATATGCTCTGAGTTTCACTGCCTTCTGGCCATGTTGGTACTGGCTGTTGTTGCTGTGTTCCATGAACATGCTTCACTGTTTACTGCACTGACTCATCATGTTGTATACACTCCATAATATCGTTGAATTCATTTGAGTAGTTGATATTCTCTGGTCAGTTACATGTTGGCTATTTGGTCGAGTTCATTTGAGTCAGTGGAGTTGTTTCATTGTATATATCACTGGTTCATTCCATTGTTTCATGCATGTGACATTGGTGCATTGTCGTGACTAGTTTGTAGTTGCTTATGTGCCTTCGGTCATGTTGCCTTGTGTTGAATCCAGTTTCAAAACTCGGATTTGACCTTGTGCTTGTGTCGTGATTTTCAATGTTATTGCACGTGAGTTGAACCCGGTTTTTCATTTGGGTTTGACCTGTGCGTACCTGTCCCTGTAAAACAATCAAGTGTATATATCGGCGTGCACGGCCTTGTGGCATATACAGTAATACACTGTGTATGTCACAAGTTGTTCGTGTATGATGAGTTCAAGTTTAAATTATGACGAACAACCCAAATAACTGAGGCAAATCATATTTTCAAAATCCATCTTTTATTTTATATTGCAAAAATATCTCTTTTTCAATTTTACTGCGTTAGTGAAATTTTTTGCAGATTGCTCAGATGCTGGATTCAAACTGGAATGCAGTTGAAGATAAATACGAGTGTGAGTGATATGTAGTGAGGTGCTGATGTAAAATAGTGATGTAATTGAATTTGTATCACAGTTGTATAGTGAATAGTGAGAGCTTGAATTTGTATACTATTCAAAATTGTAATAAATATTTGTTTGAATAAAATATTCATTTGAATTCAAATTCCGTGTCATTTATTTTTTTCAGCAAATATTTATTTAATCTGTGAAAAATAAAATAGTATATTATCAAATACATTTAAAAAAATGTATATATGTTTATTATCATCAAACAAAAATCATATAAGCGCATATTCAACAATCTCCCCCTTTTGATGATAACAAACATATATTTAAGATTTTGAATATGTTAAATGTATTTGATCATGGATATATCCTAATTGCTCCCCCTATTTAAATGCTTCCTCTCTACACAATACTCCCCCTACATATATGCATACAAATAGAAATATATAAATGAGCCTATATGCAAATGGAAAATTATTTGACCTTTTCTTGATTTTATTAGACAAAATTTTAACTTTTATCTCCCCTTTTTGTTATCATCAAAAGAGTAATAGTGTTAGAGAAAATAGAGATAAAGTAATCGATATCAATCCAACATTAAAACTCAATTGAATATAAATATTAAATTTCGATAAAAAGTCAAACAAAAATCATAAATGTTTTGTTAGGCGCATATTCCACTTTTAGAATGATGGAAATGATGTCATCATATAAACCATACAGTTCTGTCTATTTGTGGTATATTTATATCAGGAATTTGAATACCTACTAATCATGCATAACCGTTAGCACTTTTAAATGAGATTAGTAGTATTCCAATTTAATTTTAAAAAATAAATCAAGTATCTTCTAACCACGCATGACCGTGAGGACTTTTAAATGGGATTAGAATCAACTTGTCTATTAAATCAATTAATGTTGATATGCGTTCCATACATGCATAACCATAAGGACTTTTAAATGAGTATGGAAGCACATAAAAAAAATCCAAGTAATTCACCCATGCATAACCGTGAGGACTTTTAAATGAGAGTGAATACTTTGGATATTTATTTATTTTTTAAAAATATATGAAATGAAAAACAAATGTTCCCTGATTATAGTACCACATATCGACCGACTATATATATAAGTTTTGATAAACCATGGTCGATAGAAATATGATAGATATAGAAATGGTCATGGAATCTTTACCCAACAAAAAGTTTTATAACTCTTGTTTGAATTCCTAAAGAAATTTTTCAAATATACTCTCTTGAGTAATGCAAGTTAAATATCAACACTTATCACCTCTTTAATCACTATTTATCTTTTTGATAATTAGCAGGGAGTCAGATTAGTCAAAATTTGTCATTTAAAATCAAATAAAAATGACTCATCTGAAAATATGGTCAAAAATGATTTTCTTGAAGAACTTTTATGAGAAAAAAAAAATTCTGCTAATTGAAAAATATTTGTAATGAAAAATATGCAGATAATTTCTTTGAAAAACGATGCAGTTACTAAATGTCCCACCATAAATCACATTCAACTAGTAATTTTTCTATCAACTAGATTACCAATGTAATCTGCATCTGAATTTCTCTTTTACTCCAAAATATCACTAACTATATTTGATAGACCAGATCATGAAGTGTGCATGAAAACTCAAACAGCATTCTAAATGGCATTCACTCGAATTTGGATTGAAGCTGTGTAAATAATCAGAATATCGTGAATATAGAGTTAGCCGCATTATAACCAAATGCATTATCATCCAACAAATCACAATATTTAATCCAAACAAATATGTATGAAGTAATTCAAAGATTAGTGTTTTTGGCATAAATATAATTGGCCAACTATTTTGAATAAGTCAGAATCAAAGTCATCATCTTTTCATCATCTCGATATTGGCTGATTCAGAATATGGTGCAGATTATCACATTTAATATATCGTTCAAATAAATATACCATTACCTGTTTTACCTTTACGATATTTTTCGTTGTTTATCCATTGTGATTCTGTCACCTTTATAATAGGCTAAGGAACTTTGCTTTGTCGCCCGTTGTGTTTCTGGAACAGCCAAAAATCCAGAAGAACACTATTATTGTTCCTTAGCCTGCCACCACACCTACACGATGAAAGATTTATGTGACCTATTTGTTTTTATAGGTCCATGGTTGTTAGTGGCAGAAAACTTTGAAAAACAATTTTGTAAAGACCCAAAACTATTTATAATTATTCCCTTTGGCACCCAAATTTGTTTAATTTTGAGAGATTTTATATTTGTGCCTTTTGGAACCCAAATTGGTATGGTTTCCACATGTTTAGGTCTATTACAACAATTATTGTGATCGTGTCCAAATTTTCTACAAATTGTGCACATGGAATTTTCTTGATTAATATCGCTTTCAACATTTTCAGATTGATTATATCCAAGTCCTTGTCTAGCTGTATTAATAGTTTGCTTCCCTAATAGCAGATTCAACGATTTCTCACTTTTTGAAAATTTATCTAAAGTTATTGACAATTGTTGAACTTGTATTTTGAGAGATTCATTTTCGTTCAATAATTGCGTGCACTTTTTGATAGAATTTTCTCTCCTAGTATTTTCGTTCTCTTTCAAAATCAGAATTTCATTTTCAAGTGATTTTATATTAGTTTCTAATTTTTTAATTTCTTCTTCGAATGTTGGACACTTATCGCACTTAGGGATCTTACTTTGATAGGTTTTAACTAATTGGTCAAGTTGTTTATTTAAATCTATCAAAGTATCTTTTTGTGATTCAAGTTTGGCATACTTCTCCGTAAGTCGTTGAAAACAACCATTCACTTCGTGGAAATATATCAGTAATTCAGAATGAGAAAGTTTTGATACCTCACTTGGCTCGTCATCATCACTGTCAGTTATTTCACCATGAAGACACAAGTCTGCTTTTTCATCCTCACTGTCAGCACTTTGATTATCTTCATCACTTGTATTCCACGTGGCAGCAAAACTTCTCCTTTTTGATTTCTTTTCAAAGTCGCGTCGATTTTAAGGACAATTGGGCTTGATGTGTCCGGGTTGGTTGCACCTATGACAGATGATCTTTTGTTCTTCTGGATTGTCCAATATTTTATTTATTCTGCTTTTCAATTTTTGATTTAGAGCTGAATTTCCATATTTGTAATTCCACCTTTTGACTTTCTTTATTATCATCTCCAATTCCGCTGCTCCATCATCATTATCATCACTATCAATTTCTGTTGTTCCTTTAAGAGATATTGGTTTCTTTCGAGTATCACCTCCTTCACGTTCTACCTTGAATTTCATTTCAAGCTCATAAGCAGTGAGATTTCCGATGAGTTCTTCGACTTTCATTTGTTTCAAATCTTTTGACTCTTGAATGGCAGTCACTTTGGCTTCAAAACTTCGTGGAAGGACTCTGAGGATTTTTCGGACTATCTCCAACTTTGTATATGGTTTTCCAAGGGCTTTTGATTTGTATACGATATTGGAAAGTCGTCCATGCATCTCTTTGACATTTTCTTCTTTTGCCATTGTGAAATTCTCGTATTCGCTGCTTAGCATGGCAAGGTGAGATTCTTTGACTTGAGATGTTCCTTCGTGAGTCACTTCTAGTGTGTGCCATATTTCCTGTGCAGTTAGACAATGTGAAACACGATTAAATTCAAATTGATCCAATGAACAGATAATAGAATTCATAGCTCTAGCATTAGCATTTTGTAATTTATTTTCTAGTTCTGTCCATTGATCCATCGGTTTATCTATTTTCTGATTATCTACAATTATAGTTGGTGCTCTATAACCTGTCTCAACAATGTTCCAAGCGTCAATGGTTTTCAGAAAGATTTTCATTCTATTTTTCCAAAAAGCATACTCACCATTGAACATTGGTGGTCTAATTATGGACTGACCCTCAGCAAAAGCACTATTAAAAGAAGCCATTTTAAAAATTCAAAATTTTTTAAAATAAAAGTTGTTTTTGAAAAACGAATTTTTTAAAACAGAAGTTGACTTCTATTCCTAGCTTTGATACCACTTGTAGGATCGATTTCACCCTAGAGGGGGGGTGAATAGGGTGACAGTATAAATTATAAAAATTAATTGCGAAAGCTTATAAAATAATTTCAACACAGATCACAGAATAGTAGCAGCACAGATAAAAGCAGAATAACAAATGCAGAAATAGAACGACACAGAATTTACCCAGCTTCGGCAAAAACCTGCCTACGTGCTACCCCCAAGGTTTCTACTAGAAATTAGATAGTCACACGCTTACACACGTAAACTCGCAACACCCTCTACTGACTAACCTAACTCTACGCTCAAAACCCTGCCACAACTCAGCCACTGAGTTGCGAATTCTCAAGCTACGCCACGTAGCTTGTCCCCTAGTCACACGACTAGCAAATACAATGGTTTGAAACGAGATTTAAAAATTAAAAACAAATTCAAAACTAAAAAACAAGATAAAGCCCTTAAAAACTAAAGCTCTTAAGAAAACCCTAATTTAAAAAGGCCGGCCCCTTTTATTATTTAGACCCGCTTCCTTCTGCCTATTCCTTTGAGAAAATGCCGACAGTTGCTTTCTTTGTTCGATGAATTAGGGCTTCGTTCCCTTGTGGAAATTAGGGCTCTTCAATTTAAGCCGCCGCTCTTGATTGCTGGTTGGTTGCCTTGTCGATCACTTGTTTCTTCACGGCGCTTCAAATGCATCGAATTCTTATTTGATTTCGGTATGTACTTTTCTCCTCTTTGTTTTCTGATTTGATACTTGCTCGAACTCCGATGCTTTATCAATTGCCAATGATGATGATTTGAGTTTTACAGCTTGAACATAATCGATAAATTAATGCCGATGATGACTATGGGTTTTTATAAGGATTTGATTTCCTTTAATTCGTTCGTATCACTTTCCTAATATTTGCGACTTGATGCGCACGGCTTTCCTGATATTTTTTGCAACTTGCTACTCACGGCCTTGATGTTGATGCGTTCGATACTTACTTGATTCATACGGCTTTGTTTTGAGAACGTTCGATCCTTCTTGAATAACAATGCAGAAACTTTCCTCTTTTTATATTGCTGACTATTTCAAAAATAAAGATACGAATTTTTTTCTTTTTTCTGTTTTGTGCATTGTGTAACTTGCTTCTCTACTACTATATGTATTCATCAATGTTGGCATCTGCATTGCATTTCTCAGTGAACTCCATTTCACTTTGTTGCATTTGGTCTCGAGTTTCACTGTTGCATGCACTTGTTGTCGCAGTATTGCTGTTCATATGAACTTGCATTCATTCGAGTTGTATTTATACACCACCTCTTGAGCTTCAGTAGTTGTCTGTTTCACTACCATACTGAAATTCACTGTTGCACTTGAGTTTTTTGCTTGCATTGTCACTTGATGTTGCTGCAATCTTCACTTCTGGTTGGCCACTGTTATGTTGATGGCTAGCCTTTGCTAGTTCATTCATGACATGTTGTCCATGTGTGTTCCTTTGTGTTTGACCTTTGTAGTCACCGGTTCATTGTGGTAGTAGCTTTCTTCACTGATGCTGCACTTGGTCTTGTCTTTGATGTTCCTCTCATTGCATATGAACTTGGTCTACGTGATGCTGTAGCTTTCAAGTACATGTGCATCACTTGACTTCATTCCACTGCGCATTTCTCTGGTTTCTGTAGTTGTAACTGGTCTTTGTAGTTGTTGTGCCTCTGAGTTATTTCTTGCATCATAGTCTGGTTGATGAATTATATTTGTGAACATTAACTTGGGGCAGATGCTATGTCTTTGTTTTTGGCCAGATTTGAGTTTTTCATTGTGTTGGCATTTGTTCGTTTTGATCCTGCATAACTTGCAGCTTGCTGTATCTTGTAGTTGCACTTCTAGTCTGCATGTCATATGCTCTGAGTTTCACTGCCTTCTGGTCATGTTGGTACTGGCTGTTGTTGCTGTGTTCCATGAACATGCTTCACTGTTTACTGCACTGACTCATCATGTTGTATACACTCCATAATATCGTTGAATTCATTTGAGTAGTTGATATTCTCTGGTCAGTTACATGTTGGCTATTTGGTCGAGTTCATTTGAGTCAGTGGAGTTGTTTCATTGTATATATCACTGGTTCATTCCATTGTTTCATGCATGTGACATTGGTGCATTGTCGTGACTAGTTTGTAGTTGCTTATGTGCCTTCGGTCATGTTGCCTTGTGTTGAATCCAGTTTCAAAACTCGGATTTGACCTTGTGCTTGTGTCGTGATTTTCAATGTTATTGCACGTGAGTTGAACCCGGTTTTTCATTTGGGTTTGACCTGTGCGTACCTGTCCCTGTAAAACAATCAAGTGTATATATCGGCGTGCACGGCCTTGTGGCATATACAGTAATACACTGTGTATGTCACAAGTTGTTCGTGTATGATGAGTTCAAGTTTAAATTATGACGAACAACCCAAATAACTGAGGCAAATCATATTTTCAAAATCCATCTTTTATTTTATATTGCAAAAATATCTCTTTTTCAATTTTACTGCGTTAGTGAAATTTTTTGCAGATTGCTCAGATGCTGGATTCAAACTGGAACACAGTTGAAGATAAATACGAGTGTGAGTGATATGTAGTGAGGTGCTGATGTAAAATAGTGATGTAATTGAATTTGTATCACAGTTGTATAGTGAATAGTGAGAGCTTGAATTTGTATACTATTCAAAATTGTAATAAATATTTGATTGAATAAAATATTCGTTTGAATTCAAATTCCGTGTCATTTATTTTTTTCAGCAAATATTTATTTAATCTGTGAAAAATAAAATAGTATATTATCAAATACATTTAAACGAATGTATATATGTTTATTATCATCAAACAAAAATCATATAAGCGCATATTCAACTGTTACTTCTTCTTGCCACCACCTTTAGAGCCTTCACTTGACCTAATAGGCAGCATTTCAGGACGGCTTGGGAGAGTCGGGGATGAAGGAGAGAGGGTTACTGCCGGATCAACCTTCGCTTCCTCTTCAGAAACAAGAATGCTTTTCCTTTTCTTCTTGGAAGTGGTACGCTTCCTCCTCCTCCTTGAAGAAGACTCACTTCCCGGGGTAACAAGAGCAGCCAGTTTTACGTCATCAGAAATAGTACGCTCCGGGGATTTGTCGCATCCTTCAAGTCCTTCGTCCTTCTGCTCCTGCGAAGCGATTGGATCATCCAAGCCTTGAAAGGCTCCTATTAATTCTTCCTATGATCCTGGTTGGGATATAGGAGTGATTTGAGGGAATGGAGGAGGGACAGCTGGAGGAGGAGAAGTCTGTGTGGCACTTGGCGTTTTTGCTACAGAAGAAGAAAAGCTAAAAATATTAGTATCTCCCATGAAGAAAGGAGATAGCGGCTCATTGAGATTTAAGAAATAATCAAAAAGTTCGTCAAACTCATGAGGAGCAAACAAACAGTCCACGTAGGCAAGATTAACAGTAGAGTTACCTGAGAAGTCGGCTTCCTAATATCAACCTCATAAGCCTGTGCTTCGGCGCTCTCTTCGCCTTCATCTCCACACTGCGTGCTTGAGCTTTCAGTTTTAACTTTAACAGTGGATGGAGAATGAGAACCAGAGCCTGTGATGTCAACATCGGCCGAAACTGAAGGAGGGACAGGTGCAGTTAGTGGTGCTTCTTTCACAAAGTGCAGCTCCCCTGCCTCAGCTCGTGCTTTGGCAAGCTGCTCTTTTCCCCGGGCTAGAGCAGCTACGGAGTCATCATCTAGAAAGTATTCTGCAAGAGATGCTTCAGCATAGCCGGCGCCTTCACCTCCAAGCATGTCAAGAATTAACTCCCAAACCTCGGCCAGGGTAATCTCATACTTCGGTCCTAAGAATGAAAGGCTCCCGCGCCCCATAACTCTATGCACGTAGAAGTCAAATAAAGTGGAGTTGATGTTGGCTATAGTCGCCTCATGCGACTGTACTGCAGCCTGCCTTCCAGCGATAGCTTCGTCACGTTCCTTCTCGGTCTTTAACAATTGGGCTTTCAGCCTCATAATCTCCAAATGCTGGGAGTTGACCTTCTCCCGTAACTCTGCAACGTCAGCACGATACCTTCTCGTTGTTTTCTGCTCAGCCTCAAGTTGTGCCTCGGCATGTCGCTGAGCAGCGTGAGCATCGCGAACTTTCTTTTGGAGTACTTCTTCTTTTTGAGTATATGAGGTAGAAGAAGTAGCAAGCTCTTGTTTAAGTTTTTCAACTTCTGCTTCAAGCTTCTCGTTGTAATCAGCGATGTTCCTCATCTCGGTATCATGCTGGCTTAACGTTTTTTGCCACTCGGCCTTATCATTTTCCATGGTCAGCATGGCCTCTATATTCACGTGGTTGACACTCTGATGCTCATCAACAAGCTTTTTCCACCCTGACATCCACTCGATATCAAGTCTAACAGCATCAAGATTTTGCAGCATTGCTTGTTTGTCAATAGGAACCAAGTCAAGATCGAACCGCACTCCCTTTAGGCACCAGTGCGGGAACCGGCTTTGCAGAGTAGCCGGGCCTGGTCCAATTTGGAATTTAGGCCTGTTGACTATTGTCTAAATGTCTGTCTTCCCGAGAGCAGGAGAGCCGAAAGGGATGTCAAGTGAGACGGGGGCAGCGGCCTTTTCAGGAGTTTTAGATGCATGCTTTTCACCGTGCCTGGCACACTTGCTTGGGTCCCCAACTATATGACTTTTTCCCCGATCGTCATGCGACTTTCGTTTGTGAGAGTCGTCACCTCTATGGGAAGAATCATGTGCTCCTCCCTTTCTCTCCTCTCATAATGCTCTTCTTGAGCCCTCCTCTCCCGAGCCTTTCGAGTGGCTCTCTCTTCGTCAGTTTCTCTGTAAATGGGAAGGTAGCGCCATAGTCATATTGACTATGCCTCCCGTAGCGTTGAAAGTCGTCGTAATAGGAGCCGCTGCGTCCCATCGGAGAATCTGAAAAAAAAAGACAAGTCTTAAAAGTCTTCAAAGAAAAGAAGTTAAGTACGAATAAGTGCTGAAAATCCTATGTGTGTGTGGTGTGCAAACTACACGCGTCAGGCTACGAACCACTCTTCGGCATAGGGGTGGTAGTAACTTGAGTGGCAGGCGTCAAAATTTGCTGAAAAGTGGATGTCGCCTCGACAACAGGAGAAGCAGCTTTAGGAACATCATCTTTAAAAAGTTCCTGTGAAGTTATGATCAGGTCGCTTAGCCCCTCAAAAGTATCATCACCGCCATGCTCGACGGGAGTTTCTTTTTCAACTTCCAAATCGGCTGCATCTTCAAAGCAACGAAGAGTTTCTTCCTCCTCGGTAACTGGAGCAAGTTCGAATTTGCCAGACGACCCCGCAACGTCGGCAGTAGTAGAGCACTTCACCAGAGAAGCCTCGGAGGCAGGTTCTTTTGGTATAGGTTCGTCAGTGGAAACTGGGGCATCTAATGCTTTAGATGGGGAGTCTGGAACCTCATGGGGGTGTGTAGAACGAGAAGTGTGTAAAAGTCCATACTGATGCAAAAGTTCGTCCCTCAACAAAAAATCTATACTTCTCTCTTTAGCGGTCACAGCATTCAATCTTTCAAAAAATTTCTTGTGGCCTGGATCTCTAGAGGGGGGAGGTAGCGCTAAAAAAGGAAAGAGTAAAATTAGCAACTTAGATCTCGAAAAGCTCAGGAATGGAAACTAGAAGCAGGAAATCTTACATCCTACTCTCCAGATGGCGTAAAACCCTAGGTGGCAGCGAACAAAGAAAAACTGATTTAAGAAGCCATGAACGCTTTCAGAAAGATCAGTGATGAGTTTGCGATTCCTAGCGCTTCTTATAACAACAATAGAGGGATGATCTTTAGTCTTTGTGAAAGAACAAAAATAACAAATTTCCTCGAAACTCGGCAGTCGATCTAGAGTTCTCATGAATAAAGCACACAACCCCATCAGAATGGCATAACCATTGGGGTGCAGTTGGAACGGAGAGATGGTCAATCGAAGAAGAAACTGTTGAAGAAAGTCATTGAAGGGAGAAATAGCACCGCACAAGCACATTTGGCGGTTGACTGCTAAAAAGCCAAGAGGCGCCACATCAGAAGTGTTAGTTTTCTCAGAAAGAATGGCCTCTGCTTCAGCAATGCCAAACTGAGTGCATAACTGACGAAAAACTTTGTATGACAAAGTGGTAGAGGCTCTCTCTGGAGGATTAACTAGGGGAGCCGGAATAAGAGTGGCTTCTCCCGTCTGGGCTGTTGTCTCTTCTTGTTGAGAAGTCATTCTACACAAGCAACTGGATATTCAAATGTGAAGGTGCACGTTTCCTAAAAGTGTGAAGTGTTGTGCAGAACTAATAAAAATAACAAGTAAATATAACTGGAATTAAACTAGTTGACAATTGATCGATTACCAAATTCCAGGACTTGTTAATTTAAAAAGTTCAGGTATAGTATTAGTGCAAACTGGGCAGTTTCAGTTGACTATTTCAATGTTTCTTTAATACTTTACTTGATTTGATAATTTAAAAGCACTTCGTTCACACAATCTATTTAAGTTGGTTATCTGTTATTAACTAATCTGCCATTTGATATGGGCAGTCAGTGGCAATATATTCGTCCCAATTTTCTGCAAATGATGTATTGAACAGATTATTAGCTTGCAAGTCTAAAGTGATCTGTGAAAGAATGCAGCAAAGTTTAACAGTTCAAAGTTCAAGCAGTTTATCCTGGCAACTCAAATTGGAAATACAATCAAGTTCTGTCAACATCTCTAAGTTTTCAAATTTTGTTCAAGTCATTCAGTCACAGTCCAAAAGTTCTCTATGTCATGAGCCGTCCACGACCTAAAAGTTAAGTCGTCCACGACTTAAAAGATTTCCTGCAAGTTAAGTCGTTGGCTCCTTAAATCGTTGGTCCTATAAGCCGCAAAGCGTGTTGAGAAAAAAGGTTTCGGTTCAAAGTGATGAGAATTTCTCTAAGTCTTAGCTCGGCTGCGACCCAGGGCTAAGTTGTTCACGACCTAGAGGCCAAGTCATAAAGTCTCAAATCAAGACAGAGCAAATGAAGTGCAAATGAAGCTAAGTCTTAAGTCGTCCAGAAACAAACACAACCTAAAGGGTTAAGTCATGTGCAATTAAGGTCGTAGGGGATCTTAAGTCAGTCACTTCGAAAACTATGCAAATCGGCAAAGTCGCAAAAACTTCACGATATTTCTTCTCAACCCACTGATCCTTCTCCAACCCAATAACCCGTTATCTTCCATTAGCAACAAAATCCATCATCTTCTCAAGCAAACCCAAAAACAAATCCAAACACTTGCCAAACAACTACATAAGATCCTAAGCCGATTCACTTTCTAGGGCAATTTTCAATGATCGGCAATGGTCAGAAGACGAATCGAAACATAATCTCACAGAATGGAAACAAAAACTATATTAAAATGGTTACGAAGAGTTGGTGGTAAACACGATGGACAGCTGACTGAAGTTACCTAAATCTGTTGATCGAGGATGTAATATTAAGGAAAATTGGTGATTGATCGGATTGAAGTCGCCTTTGGGAGCTCGGATGCAACAATGACGGAAAGAAGACAAGTGTTATCCCATTTTTTGGTCAAAACTAGGATATCCATATTGTGTGCATTTCCACCACGACCGGAGCAAAAAGAAGCAAGCAATCATACATAAGTCAAGGGTTTCACTCAAAGTTCACATATAAAAGTTCATTCGGCGCTCCAATACTCAAGCCCATTCGGCGTCTACAACATATGGTTCATTCGGTAATCATCACCAGAGTCATTCGGCATATCTAGAGTAAGGCTTCATTCGGCAGCGTCATCCGGCATTCCCAGTGCCAAAGTACATTCGGTATTCATTCATTCGGCAGTATGAAGCAGAGCCTCATTCGGCATCTAGAGTTTCGGATCTCATTCGGCCAAACATGCCTCCAAACTCACCACCGAACCAAGCTCCACCGGTCCACTCCTTTCCTACCACCGAACCATCCCCTACCTATCACTACCGAGCTATGCTATCACCGGACCAAACCCACCATCACCGGTCCAAAATCCACCGAACCATCTCATCCTTCATCCTCCTACCAAACCCAAGCTCCACCGGTCCACTCCTTTCCTACCACCGAACCAGGTGACCACCAAACCGAAGCTTCTCCATCCTTCTCTCCAAGCATAGCCGAACGAAAGTTGCCAGTCCAGATTGCTTCAGCCCAAGCCCACCAGCAGCTATAAACATCCAAGACCCCTGCCCCCAGCCTCACTCTATAAATAGAGGGGCAGGGGTACAACAATGGCAGACAAGTTTGAGAGCTCAAGCCTGGAAGGAACTCTCAAACAACTTTAGATACTTGTAATCAAAGCTTTGTACTTGTAATCTAAAGAAAAAAGGAGAATAACATATAAAGTGGACGTAGGCACGTTCTGGCCGAACCACTATAAATCTGTGTGTCTTTTACAGTTTAGTCCCTACTTTTTATATATTTGCATAAATCACCCAAATCACTAAATACAACATAAAATCAACCAACTCATACGACTTTGGGTGTTTGCGGCCATTTTTTACGCAAACATTTTGGTGCTTTCACTGAGAAGAACCAGCTCCTGCTACATCGGATAGAAGTTGAATTTGAAAATCTAAGAGTTCAGATCTAAGAGTTATGACGAGACAAACAAGTAGAAGGCAAAGGCCAGAGAGAAGTGAACACCAAGGAAGTCAAGAGGCTTCCTTAGGAGGGAATCAAGCGTCGATCTTCATCACTAGGGATGAGATGGAGGCCATGATGAGAAGACAAGAAGAGATGATCCAGAACTTACTTCAACAAATTGGGCAAATTGGAGCACAAATCCAAGGAGCAACTGGGGTTCAGAACGGGGCAGGACCATCTAGCACGGCACCAGAGCTAGGGGCGCTCACGCAGAGTATGTTGATCCGACCCCTGGAAGTGAGATTGGGGCATCCAAACCACCTGGTAGCAATAGAGGAATGAACGTTCAGCCAGGGAGGCATACACATGAAAACTCCCGCGGACTTGGGGGGCAGGTCGAAGACAGTGAACGAGAACTACAGCTTGGAGACAATGACAGATTAGCAGAGATGGTTAGAAGAGCTATGAGAGGCGGTTTAGTAAACAGAGACTTGGAAGATGTAAACAGGAGTCCTTTTTCTTCTGCGATTAGGATGGCTAGGAACCCACCAGAATTCAAGCTACCATCATTGGACATGTACAACAGGAAAACGGACCCCACGGTCCATCTAACGAAGTATATGAGACATATGGAAGTGCTGGGGGCATCAGAGGAGGTTATGGCCCGGTGCTTTCCATTGTATTTGACAGACATTGCAGTGTTATGGTTTAGGCAACTGGAGAGCGGCTCCATAGGAACATGGGTAGATTTAACTGAGAGATTCATGAGGCAATTCATGATTCATATTGCGAGACCCAAGAATGTGATGACTTTGGCAACCTTGAAACAGAAAACTGGAGAGACTTTGAGGAGCTTTCTAACGCGATTTAATGCGGCGGCAACATCAGTGGATCGACCACATCCATCTATGGTCATGATGGCGGCTGTATCTGGAATAGCTGGTAATACATAGTTCAAGAATTCATTAACCAAGGACCCGCCTATGAATCTGGGAGAGTTCTATCATGAGGCTGAAAAGTTTCTGGGTTTGGAAGATGCTAGTGCAGAAAGAGAGGAAGAAGATGACGTTTACGTAATCAAGAGCGGAAACCCACCTGGAAAGGGTGCGGAGACTAGCAAAGGAAAAAGAAAGGCTGAGGATAATGATGACAGGACAAAGTGGCTACGAAGAGAACCACGCTTCACCACCTATTCAGAGCTGAATGAGAGTTTGGAACGGATTTATCAGGATACCAAGGGGCAGGTTCCGTATCGTAGACCAATGCGAAGGGATCCAACCTCTGACGAAAGAAAATCAGATAAGTTTTGTGTATTTCATGAATTGATTGGTCATAACACTAATGATTGTAGGCATTTGAAGGACGAGGTAGAAGGGCATATCAGGAACGGTATGCTCCTTCAGTATGTGAGGAGGCGAACTCCAGCGGTGGAGCCAGAGCGACCGCCCTCTATGTCAGCTAGAGGTGACCCTGGATCAAGGCACCATTTGATTATCCATTGATTGCTTGATTAAAATAACGATGAACAGGTCGTAAGCTTCCACTAACGCAATTAAATCGTTTACACATGTACGAGATCGCGAACGATCTCCAGGCATGCTCTGAATGATCGTTGACTGCTTCGGAGTGGGAACTTACACTTTGACATCCTTGCTTTCCTTTTGTTTCGATTTGAACATTTGAATTCTTCCTGTTTGGACATTTCTACTGTAAGGTACTATTGCTTTAACATTTACAATTCTATGAAAAAATTATTTACTTGTATGCCCGTTGGATCGCGAACGGTCCACGAGCACCTATTGCATGGCAACGAACTGCCGAAGTCTTTGATTCGAAAAATTCCCCCAAACAATGACTCCAACACTGATAATATTAAGTCCCCCCCGGGCACACTCATTCGCCTCGAACGGCACCCGACTTCGAACAGTCACAATTCGCCCTGAACGGCACTCGACTTCGAACAGTCACAATTCGCCTCGAACGGCACCCGACTTCGAACAGTCACAACTCGCCTCGAATGGCACCCGACCGCGAACGGTCACAAACTCGCCTCAAACGGCACAACTCGCCTCGAACGGCACAACTCGCCTCGAACGGCACAACTCACCTTACCTCAAATGGCTCGATCGCGAACGGTCGTCATTTGAGGTCCGCCACCTGATCACCGACTGTTACGCCTTACCTCAAATGGCTTGATCGCGTACGGTCGTCATTTGAGGACCACCACTTGACCGCGCACTGTCGCACTTTACCTCGAATGACTCGATCACGAACGATCGTCATTTGAAGTTAAGCGCTTGACCTTGAACGGTCCCCACTCGACCGCGCACTGTCGCACTTTACCTCGAATGACTCAATCTCGAACGGTCGTCATTTGAAGTAAAGCGCTTGACCTTGAATGGTCACATTTCACTGTAGATGACTCAATCCCGAACGATCGACGCACGGATTTATGCGCTTGACCGCGCACGGTCGCACTTCACCTCAAATGACTTGATCACGAACGATCGCCATTTGAAGTTAGGCGCTTGACCAAGAACGGCGCGCTTCATCCCAAATAGCTCGATCCCGAACGGTCGTCATTTGGGGCCATGTAAAATATCAAGCTCTTTACAGGTTGTCAACAGGATACGAACATCCAGCTTATGGCATTACAAAACACGCCTTCCTACTGCAAGGCATATTTTGGGGGGCAAAGTGTTATCCCATTTTTTGGTCAAAACTAGGATATCCATGTTGTGTGCGTTTCCACCACGACCGAAGTAAAAAGAAGCAAGCAAGCATACATAAGTCAAGGGTTTCACTCAAAGTTCACATATAAAAGTTCATTCGGCGCTCCAACACTCAAGCCCATTCGGCATCTATAACATATGGTTCATTCGGTAATCATCACCAGAGTCATTCGGCATATCTAGAGTAAGGCTTCATTCGGCAGCGTCATCCGGCATTCCCAGTGCCAAAGTACATTCGGTATTCATTCATTCGGCAGTATGAAGCAGAGCCTCATTCGGCATCTAGAGTTTCGGATCTCATTCGGCCAAACATGCCTCCAAACTCACCACCGAACCAAGCTCCACCGGTCCACTCCTTTCCTGCCACCGAACCATCCCCTACCTATCACTACCGAGCTATGCTATCACCGGACCAAACCCACCATCACCGGTCCAAAATCCACCGAACCATCTCATCCTTCATCCTCCTACCAAACCCAAGCTCCACCGATCCACTCCTTTCCTACCACCGAACCAGGTGACCACCGAACCGAAGCTTCTCCATCCTTCTCTCCAAGCATAGCCGAACCAAAGTTGCCAGTCCAGATTGCTTCAGCCCAAGCCCACCAGTAGCTATAAACATCCAAGACCCCTGCCCCCAGCCTCACTTTATAAATAGAGGGGCAGGGGTACAACAATGGCAGACAAGTTTGAGAGCTCAAGCCTGGAAGGAACTCTCAAACAACTTTAGATACTTGTAATCAAAGCTTTGTACTTGTAATCTAAAGAAAAAAGGAGAATAACATATAAAGTGGACGTAGGCACGTTCTGGCCGAACCACTATAAATCTGTGTGTCTTTTACAGTTTAGTCCCTGCTTTTTATATATTTGCATAAATCACCCAAATCACTAAATACAACATAAAATCAACCAACTCATACGACTTTAGGTGTTTGCGGCCATTTTTTACGCAAACAACAAGCAATGAAGTAAAAATAGAGAAGCGACTTAACGGCTTGTATAGGTGGCAGAGAAGAAGATGGATGGTCAAATGAGTTAACCAGCTCCTTGAGTCGTCAACGACTTAGGGATTAGATCGAAGTACACGACCTAAGAATTAGGCGCGTACTTCGAGGGGCAAATGTTAACTCCTATGGTCAATGACTCAAGGTGGGTGGCGACTCAATGGACAAGCGACTCAGTGAGTTATAAACCTAACGAGTTAAAAGATGCACGACTCAACGAGTCAAGAGGTTGGACGACTTAAGGGACTAACGACTTAACAGTTTAAGGGGTCAAACGACTTAACGGTTTAAGGGCTTAACAACCTAAAAAGTATAACGGCTTAGCGACTTAGCTGGTGGCACGACCTACCGACTTAAGGAAGCTATGACTTAGCGGCTTAAGAGAATGGACCGACTCAACAATCTTAAAGGGTTACCGACCTAACGACTCAAGAGACTACCGACCTAACGACTCAAGACAGGAAAAAGCTCAAAGCAATTTCACTTAAGTCACGACCGACTTACGACCTATGTTAGGTCGCTCACGACCTAGGCAAACAAGATAAATCCGATACAGTGTTACTTAAACCAGAGCCTGTTAACTCGTCCACGACTTGGGACTTGTACTCAGAAGAGCCTGCTTTTTCCAGTTAAGCCGTGAGCCGTGCTTGAGAGATGGGACGCGACTTACGACTTGTCTTAGGTCGGCCACGATCCAGAACTTACCTTAAGTCGGTCACTACTTACAACTTAACATGGAGGTTCCTCTATAAATATGGCACTATCTCCAACATTGAGGGGACTTTTGGACAATCTCCTCAAGCGCCGATACTCTGCCAGTTTCTCAACCGACTTTACACTTGAAGTTTCGAAGAACACTAAAAACCACTATGAAAGACTTTCGCACATCCGTCATGGATTCGAAGACTTTCATTTACATCGAAGCTTAAGCTACTTGCTCAAAGTGTTTTGTAACTAAAGAGATTTGTACTTGAAGAGCATTGTATCGTTTTGTTACAAGATCAGTAATAAAGATACTTAAAGTGGACGTAGGCTATTCCTTAAGCCGAACCACTATAAATTCGCTGTCTCTTACTGTATTTTCTGTTATCTTAGCTGATATTCTATTCTCGAACCATCGGGTGGTGCTTTCACACTCACATTTCACACACCGGGGTGTTAGCGTTCGATTTTAAGCGTTAACACTGGGATAATAAAACCCTAAATTTAACTTTACTATTAGATTTTGATAACCAATTTATTTTATCGAAACTACATATATATTTTAAAATAACCTATACAGATTAAAAATCTATAATAATCTTTGTTATCTACCTAAATTAACTAAATAGGTAAGGGTATATTTATCTATACTTTAGATATTAAATTGAAAAACATAATTTAATTATACCTCGCTGCCAAAATCTCTTCGAACCCTGGCCAAAGATATGATCGCAACCCCAAATCATTAGCCAAGATCGATCATGTCCCACAACCGAGCAAAACGTAGTGACCCTCGCTCCTGCCTCGCACCCACAGCCCTTCGCCTTCATTCGACTGCCCATGACGCAAACCCTAATCGTGTGACCGCGCACAACACTTGAAGACGTCGTTGTACCACCCTTAAAGTGCAACTACCTCGAACGCGACCGCACAGTACCCCATCCCTAGGCAACGAAACCCTAGTTTTGCCCTAATCTGCGCGACCTGCGTCACCATATCGAACACCTACTAGTGTCGCGCTTCTCCTTACTGCCAACATCGCCGCGCCGACCTGCTTCCATGAAATCACGATTTATTAATGAAGAGGCTTCGGCCGATTTCCCTTTTTATATTTTCGATTTGTGATTGAACGGAGAGGAGAAGAGCGGAATCGACTTCAATAGAAAAGGGAGAGAAGGCGACAATCAATTTTTTTTTTGATTTCGGAAGCAAACTGATTTGGTCCCCAATTTTTTTTAAAAAGGCGTTCGATTTCTCTTCCAAATCAGAGAAGGGACAGGAATAAGGTATAGGGTTGGAGAAGCTTCTTGCATACGCTTGTTGACTAAAAATATCTCTGATTAATAATGTACTTTAGATTTTATTATATAATTAGCTAGTGAAAATATCTCGCGTTGTATAACGCGAAATCCCGAACCCCGAATCAGACATGCCGACAGACGTTTATAAGGTTTTATCGGCATCCCGAACACAATGGAATGTGTTTTGGAGACTAATTTGATCTTATGTGCGAGTTACGGAAATAAACGATCAATTTAAATTAAATCGATTATAATAGTTTCTAAGCGTTTTAAGCTGCCAGGGTCAAACGACAACTCCGATCGCTACGATAATTAAAATCCGACAATAACTAACTATGACGGATCCAATGGAACTGGTTTGGTCTAATTCTGAGACTGTGCCTCGGAAGGCTATTTTTAAATATCGATTTAAACGATATATTATTAAAACCGAACAAATTACCTTCAAATTAAATTTCAACCATTCTATTATCTTCAGTATCCTTATTATAAATTTTATAAGCCTTCAAATTATTTTAACAGACTTAAAACTGAAGAATTCAATAATTTATCCAATTTCATTTATTATATCTAATAATTGAATTGCTGTTAATAATAATATTTGAATTGAAGTTAAAAATTAACTTTTAAATATTTACAAATCAATTTATAATTCCATCTTAAACTGCTAAAAATTCTTGGTCGTCACACCAATTCACTCTACACCAAGTTAATAATCCTATGCGCATTGGTTTCGACGGCAATGGAGGCGGTAGTACTTGGTCAGAACCTCTGTGCGAAAGAGGTAAAACATGATAAAAGCATGTAAAACCGAATTTTACTTTAAAAAGAATTTCTTTTCAACTAACCTGCCTTTATTCTCAAAATATTATTGGTGCTAATTTTCTTTTCTAAATGTGTTGCCAATATTTCAAAAATAAACAATTTAATTTATTTATAAAATACACCTTCTCCTTTTATAAATATATAAAACATTTAAGTCCCATACCTTAAATAATTTTATATATCTAAAAACACTTAGAAAAATTCTACAAAAATTGTATAAAATCATTATTAATATGTTTCTAACATATATTAATTTTAGAACTAAAACTTATATTATTTAATCGTAAATAATTTTAAACCCAAATAGTCAGTT
The DNA here is from genome assembly GCA_030765085.1 of Allium cepa. Classification (NCBI taxonomy): domain Eukaryota; kingdom Viridiplantae; phylum Streptophyta; class Magnoliopsida; order Asparagales; family Amaryllidaceae; genus Allium; species Allium cepa. Next base: position 940,235,882 of record CM060943.1, on the reverse strand, counting down.
TCCTCACTAGAAAATTAATATAAAATCCACAGTAGTTTAAAAAATTATGAAAATTGTAAACCATCTTTAAAATATCATTTCTCATCTAAATCTAAAATAGCAAGGCATTTGGATGTTATTAAATAGGGTTTTTATTTTAAAACGTATCATAAAATCTATACGAATAAGCATAAATCATCATCTAGCATATATAAATATTTAATCATTCAAAAACATGGCATAATAGTGCAAAATGTTTAGTATTCATCTAAAACCAAAAATAATTATAAAAATGAGATGTAGTCATCATTCACCTTAGCTTTGAGATTTGAATGGATTAAGTTGATTAATCTTCTTCCTTTAGCTCTCTTTATCTTCTTCTTGCTTAATGGTGGTCAGCCTTTATACTTTGATTTTTTATTTAGTAATGAACGTGTATTCCTAAGGGTTTAGGGAATAAGAATGCACTTTTCCCAACTTTTCCCTTGCCTATTACCTTTGTCTATTTTAACTCATGTTAGCTAATTTTTATTTATTCATTAACATGGCACGATGTTAACGCTAAAATTTGAACGCTAACATCCCGGTGTATGAGTTATAGTTGTGAAAGCACCACCCGATAACTCGGGAACATATTACAAGCAGATAATAGCGGAAAAGCAGTAAACAACAACAATTTTATAGTGGTTCGGCTTAAGGGTATAGCCTACATCCACTTTAAGTACTTTTATTGATGATCTCGTTACAAGCTGATACAATTCTTTTCAAGTACAATACACTTTGAATTACAAGTCACTTAGAACAAGTAGCCTAAACTACAATGGAGATTAGAGTCTTCAAATCCATGTTGGATGTGTGTGATCTTTTCTCAAAGTTGTTTGTAGCGTTCTTCGTGTCTTGAGAGCTTTAAGTGTTGGATTGGTTTGGAATGCAGCAGAGTAATGGCGCTTGAAGAGAATGAGCCAAAAAGTCCTTTGAATGTTGGAGGTGGCCATGTATTTATAGGCAAATTTCTGGGCTGGAATTGTTCAAGTCATGAGTCGTGACCGACTTAAATATCACGAGTCAGCAGGCAGCGACATAAGGGAAGCGGCATTGAGTTTGCTCCTTGTTGCTTAGGTCGCCAGCGACTTATAATAGGTCATTAGACATCTTAAGTCACTTAAGTCGTTTGAAAACTTAGGTCGGTCTGCCACATGAGTTGTTAACTCCATGAGTCGTTAACCCATTGAGTCGGCCGTTACCTTTAAGTCGCTAAGGCTATAACCCGGTGAGTCGCTGTCCCTCCTGAGTCGTTGAGTCGTAACCCTTTAAGATCGTTGAGTCGTAACCCTTCAAGGTTGTTGAGTCGTAACCCTTCAAGGCCGTTGAGTCGGTAACTCCTTAAGGATGTTGAATCGGACTATTCCCTTAAGCTGCTAAGGTTACTAAGTCGTTTGCCTGTTGAGTCGTAACTAGATAGGTCGTTGATTCGGTTCATATCTTAGGTCGGTAATCAGTTGAGTCGGTGTTAACTCCCTTGAGCCGTAACCCTTTAAGTCGCTTTGAGCTTTAGGTCATTAACTTATTGAGTCGGTGACTCGATGAGTCGTGAGGCTTCCTGAGTCGTAGATCCTTCCTGAGCCGTTAAACACCTTATGTCGTGGCTCACCCCAGGCCTTAACTCGTTGATTTCTTTGACTCGTGAGCTGGAACGGGGTTAACATTTTCCCCTCGAAGCGCACGCTTAAGTCGTAAGTCGTGTGCTTCGACTTATCATAACTCGGGCGAGCCGATTCAGGTTCCAGCTCTTCCAGGTATAAAGCGCTTGACTCGTTCCTCCTATCTCCCACTTTTTATTTCTTATCCTTTGAACTGTGTCTGCCATTAACGCATCTTCAAGCTCTCAAAGGCGATTCCAACCTGATTTTTCTTTGATCATCTTTAGCATCACACCGTGTAAGAGATTTTGCATCTTTTTTCAATTGCTGATGATTGCCGATCTCCGCCTCTGTTTTTCCCCCTTGATCCTTGCGAATATTATTACATCGGACATTGATGGATTAAAGGCAGGCGGTTTGATCTTACTTGTAACGATTCGAGATTTGAGGCGACCTAGTGGTGTGATGGAACTGGGGTTAACCATTGCGAGGTTATTGGGTTATCGGGTTATGGATTAGATGGTTAATGGGTTAGGAGTTAGATGGTTAATGGGTCAGATTGATTCGAATATTGCCGTAGGTTTGACTCGGCTATCTTTGTACGATCCAGCGACCTTTGCGATTTAACCCTGATACGACTCAACATGCTCCACGACCTAAGCCTTGAGTCGTGGCCGAGATAAAACCCTTGAATTGTGACCGAGATAAACCCTTGAGTCGTGGCCGAGATAAGACTCTTGAGTCGTGGCCGAGATAAGACTCTTGAGTCGTGGCCGAGATAAGACTTAGAGATTTTCTTATTATTTTGAACCAGAGCTTCTTTAACATACTCCACGACCTAAACCTTGAGTCGTGGCCGAGATAAGACTTGGAGATAATCTCCTTATTTCGACGACTCAAGGCTTAGGGTACTGCCGACTCAGAACTTTTTGAACCGTTGACGAGTTATGACTTGTGTGAATTCTGTTTGAACTTTGGACCATTGCATTAACTTTGAACTGTTGAATTTTATTGCATTCATTCACAGGTTATTTTGACTTGCAGGCTAACAACCTGTTCAATACAACATTCACAGAAAACTGGGACGAATATACTGTCATTGATTGCCCATATCAAATGACAGATTAGTTAATAACAGATAATTAACTTAAACAAATCGTGTGAACGAAGTGCTATCGATTTCAAGTAGAATATTAAAGCAACACTGAAACGATCAATTGAAACTGACCAGCCTGCACTAATATTATGCTTGAACTCTAAATTAACAAGTTCTGAAATTACCATAGTAGATTAATCGTTAACCAGTTTAATTCCAGTTATATTTACTTGTTATTTTCATTAGTTCTGCACAACACTTCACACTTTTTAGGAAACGTGCACCTTCGCATTTGAACACCCAGTTGCTTGTGTAGAATGACATCTCAACAAGAAGAACCGATGGGTCGGGCTGAGGATGTCTTCCCAGTAGCCAACTTGTTGGATAATCCTCCGGAGAGAACTCCCACCACTCTGAATCAGCGGGTGTTTAATCAATTGCTCACCCAATTTGGCATTGCCGAAGCTGATGCCTTACTGCCAGGGCCAAATGATACTGCAGATAGGCCCCCTTCTGGCTTTATTGCTGTCAACCGCCAAATGTGCTTGAGCGGTGCCATACCACCTTTCAATGACTTCCTTCTGCAGTTCTTGCTTCGATTATCTATCTCTCCATTCAAATTGCACCCCAATGGTCATGCCATTCTGATGGGGTTATGTGTACTATTTAATAGAGTTCTGGGCCGATTACCGAGCTTCGAGGAAGTCTGCTATTTTTGCTCATTCATAAAAATTAAAGATCACCCCTCTATCGTAGTTATAAGGAGTGCTCGAAACCGCAAGCTCATCACCGATCTTCCTGAAAGTGTTCATGGATTTCTAAACCAGTATTTCTTTGTTCGTTGCCCTCCGGGGTTTTATGCCATCTGGAGAGTAGGAAGTAAGATTTTCCTAATTTTTTTTCACCATTCTTGGGCTTTTCGAAATATGAGTTGCTAAATGCTAACTTGGTTTCTTTATTTTTTCCTGTTTTAGCGCTTCCTCCTCCCTCTAGAGATCCATGCTATAAACAAACTTTCGAGAGATTGAACGCCGTGACGGCAGAAGAGAGGAGTATCAAGTTTTTGTTAAATGATGAATTTCTACATCAATACGGGCTTCTTCATTCTTCTCGCTTTACTCAACTTCGTGAAGTTCCAACTGAAATTCCCGATTCTCCGGCGGAAACTCCTGATGCCCCGGTCTCTATTAAAGAGCACATGCAGGGAGGAACCTCTATGGAAACTCCACTAGTGAGATGTTCAATTCCGAAGGACGTTGCGGGGCCGTCTGATAAGTCTGCACTTGCCCCTGTTATCGAAGAGGAAGAAACTCCACGATCTTCCGGAAGATCTGCCGACGAAGGAATTGAAAAAGCCAGTCCCAAAAAACATGATGGCGATGACGTTTTCGAGGGGTTGAGCGATTTAATTGTGACTTCCCAAGAACTTTTCAAAGATGATGCTTCCAAAACCATCTCTTCTGTGATCGAGGCGACATCTTCTCTACAACAAATGTCAACTCTTCCTACTCAAGTTATCACTACCTCTATTCCACAGAGTGGTCTGTAACTTGATGCGTATAGTTTACACGTTACACAACACTTAAGATTTTTCATAACTTCTACGCGTTTTTCTTCTTGTACTTTAAAGATTTCTAAAGCTTATTATTTTTATTCCAGATTCTCCTATGGGGCACAGCGGCTCGTACTATGATGATTTCCAGCGCTACGGGAGGCGTAGCCAGTATGATTACAGGCGTTACCTCCCTTCTTACAGAGAATCGGATGAAGAGAGGGCTATCAGGAAAGCCGACGAGAGACGAGCATATGAAGAACGTCACCGAAGGGAACAAGAAAGACATGACCCTCCCCACAGAGATGATGATACTCAAAAGAGAAAAGCTCACAATGAGAAAGGTAAAGGTCACATAGACGATTCTTCTAGCGAGCGGGCTAGACTTACTGAAGAAACAATGCCGACAGCTTCTGAACATGTTCCTGCTAAATCTCCTGCTCCCGTTCGCTCCGACATTCAAGCAATCATCAACCGGCCCGCATACCAAGTCGGGCAAGGTCCTCCCACTCTTCAAAGTCGATTTCCTCAGTGGTGCTTGAGAGGGGTTCGATTTGATCTCGACTTGGTTCCTCTTGACAAACCGGCTATGCTGCGAAATCTTGATACTGTCAGGACCGATATTGAAAGAATATCGAACTGGCAAAAACTTGTCGACGAACTTCAGAGGGTTAACCGAGCCAATCTCGAGGCCATGCTCACAATGGAGAACGATAAGGCTGAGTGGCAAAAGACTCTCGAACAGCATGACGCCGAAATGAGAAGTATTGCTTCCTATAATGAAAAGCTGGAAGCGGAAGTAGAAAAGCTTAAGGAAGAATTAGCTACTTCATCTACTTTCCATTCTCAAAAGGAGAGCATGCTTCAGCAACAAGTACGAGATGCGCATGCCAGTCAAAGGGCAGTCGAAGATAAGCTTACACACCAAGAGAAGGTCATAGAAGAATATCGTGCTGAAACTTTACAGCTGCGAGAACAGGCCGGTTCTCAAAGCTTGGAGATAGAGATGCTAAAAGCTCGACTTGCTATAGCCGAAACGGAGCGTGATGAGGCTGTTGCTGGTAAACTCGCGGCCGTAGAGGCCCATCAAGCAACCAAAGCTGATATCAGCTCCACATTATTTGATTTCTATCTGCATAGCATTTTGGGGCGTGGCAGCCTTGCCTTTCTGGGCCCTAAATACGAAATTACATTAGCTGAAGTCTGGGAGGCAACACTTGATATGCTAGGTGGTAAAGGTGCTGGCTACGCTGACACAGCTCTTGAAGAGCATTATCTTGATGATGATGCCCGCGCCGCTCTTGCCAAGGGAAAAGAGCAACTCGCCAAGGTACGGGCCGGAATGGCGGAAGGGGAACGTTCTGAGAAAGAAATACCGCCTACCTCTTCTGAACGCCCTTTAGTTTCTCCCGTAGTGGACATTACAGGCTCTAGTGCTCATTCGCCGCCTCCTATAAGAACCGGGGTAATCACCCCTACTGATGATGAGGCTTTGGAGGATATCGGGGCTCAGAATTATGAGATTGAACTCACGAAGCAAACATCTTCAGGTAATTTTGATATTGGTCCGATTCAGGTGGACCGCTTGCTTACTCCTCAAAATTGATGAGCTTCTCGATTACTTCTTGAATCTTGACGAACCCATATCTCCATTCTTTCGGGGAGATACTAATATTTTTAATTTCTCTTCTTCTGCAGTTGAAACGCCAAGTGTTGTGCAGACTTCACTTCCTCCGGTTATCCCTCCTCCGTCTCTTCAGGTGACTCCTCCTTCTGCTTCACAACCCGGGTCACAAGAGGAACAGATTGAGGCTCTTCATGGCTTGGATGACCCTATTGCTTCACAAGAGCAGAAGGACGAGGGACTTGAAGGAGGCGAGATCTCTCCGGAGCGGACTCCCTTTGATGACGTAGTTTTGTCCGCTCTTGTTACTCCAGGGAGTGAGTCTTCTTCGAAGAGAAGAAAGAAGCACGGAACATCGAAGAGGAGGGGGAAGAAAATCATCACTACTGAAGAGGAACCGGAAGTTGCACCGGTTGCACCTCCCTCTCCTTCTTCTCTTATGCCTATAGGTAGACCTGAAAAATTAATCATTCGGCCAGGCAAAGGGTCCAAAGGTGGCAAGAAGAAGTGAAGAGTCGGACTTCGGGCTTTTTGACTCCTCCTTTTTTTTTGTGTAATGGTCGGATGTTGTGCAGGCACCGGCCCCTGCTCTTTTTATTTATTTTGAAACCTGTATCTGCAATTGAATAAAATGATCCTTTATTCGCACAGACTCTTGTTTGAATTTGAGAATGCATTTATTATTCATTTTTGCACAAGTTTATTTATATGATATTGCGGTGAGCTTGTGGTATTTTGTATGTAACTATACCGTGTTGCCCCCATACCATAAGCTTGCTGCAATATTTTATACTTTGAGGAGACTTGCACTCTTATTTTCTGTAGAATGACTATTTCATTCTTGAAGAAATTTTTCATAGAGTACAACTCCTTTCATATAAGTTTTTACGCTTTGTCCTTCGAAGAAATCACTTTTTCCTTTTGCGTATGTACACATTTTGCCAAGTGAATTCTTCTATGTGGTAAAGCGGACCTCTGAATGTACTTTAACTTTCTTCCCTCCCTTTTTTTTTTTAGAATAAGTAAATTACTCTTCCTTTTAAAGTTAAAGTATGCTTCTTGATGAGGGTTTTTCTTTTAAATAGAAATTTGTACCTCTGAGGAGTGATTTTTTCACGTTTCAACACTTGGAAGTTTTATTTCAATCTTGGCGAAACGTGTACCTCCAAAGAGTTGTGCCTTTTGAAGAAAGCCTTTTCACGTTTCAACACTTGGAAGTTTTATTTCGATCTCGGTGAAACGTGGGCTTCTGAAGAGGTCTTTCTTTTTAATTGTGTCCCCGGGAGGGGGTTGTACCTCTGAGGAGGGATTTTTCATGTTTCAACACTTGGAAGTTTTATTTCAATCTCGGTGAAACGTGTACCTCCAAAGAGTTGAGCCTTCGAAGAAAGCCTTTCACGTTTCAACACTTGGAAGTTTTATTTCGATCTCGGTGAAACGTGGGCTTCCAGGAAGGTCTTTATTTTTAATTGTGTCCCCGGGAGGGGGTTGTACCTCTGAGGAGGGATTTTTCACGTTTCAACACTTGGAAGTTTTATTTCAATCTCGGTGAAACGTGTACCTCCAAAGAGTTAAGCCTTCGAAGAAAGCCTTTTCACGTTTCAACACTTGGAAGTTTTATTTCGATCTTGGTGAAACGTGGGCTTCCAGGAAGGTCTTTATTTTTAATTGTGTCCCCGGGAGGGGGTTGTACCTCTGAGGAGGGATTTTTCACGTTTCAACACTTGGAAGTTTTATTTCAATCTCGGTGAAACATGTACCTCCAAAGAGTTGTGCCTTCGAAGAAAGCCTTTTCACGTTTCAACACTTGGAAGTTTTATTTCGATCTCGGTGAAACGTGGGCTTCCAGGAAGGTCTTTATTTTTAATTGTGTCCCCGGGAGGGGGTTGTACCTCTGAGGAGGGATTTTTCACGTTTCAACACTTGGAAGTTTTATTTCAATCTCGGTGAAACATGTACCTCCAAAGAGTTGTGCCTTCGAAGAAAGCCTTTTCACGTTTCAGCACTTGGAAGTTTTATTTCGATCTCGGTGAAACGTGGGCTTCCAGGAAGGTCTTTATTTTGTTTTGCATTTCAACTTTGGTGAAGTGAAATTCCGAAGAGCGGTTGTTACACTTCAACTCCTGGTGAAATGTGCCTCCGAAGAGGTCTTTTATTTTGTTTGCATTCCAACTTTGGTGAAGTGAAATTCCGAAGAGCGGTCGTAACACTTCAACTCCTGGTGAAATGTGCCTCAGAGAGGGTTTTCATCGCCTGGAAGTTACTCTCTCATGGTTGGAGGGTCATGACTCCTCCAATCTTTTTTGTTGAGTAGAGAACTTTCTTTTTTGTGGCGTGTGACCCATTAGAGGTCTTTATCCTCCGAAGAGTTGTGCCTCCGAAGAGGACTTGTGCTGCCGATGATGGCTTTGGTTGTTCCTCTGTCCACTTGCTTATGCCTTTTTCAATGATCCTCTGCTTCCTTTTTTTTTTTTTAGCTTTCGTTCCCTTTTCTCACAAGTAACTTGTTTAATCCAAGGAAGTGTGCTTCATTGTCAGGCAATTTCGTGAGAACGAGCATTAGCTTCTTAATTGGATGTTTGTTTGTTCAAACGATCTCAATTTATTAGCAAAGACCCGTTTCAGTCGAAATCATAGGCCGTTCAATTGAAGTACTTCCTATCTAGGATTTGAATTCGGGGCTTTTTTGAAATTTGGCGAGGATCACTTGGTCTTTTTATGTGCAAGTTTCACTTCCATTGTCTGCAAAAATTTAAATCGACATTTCAGTAATACATTCTATGTACTTTTTATATCGAAAATAAAGTAAACATGTAATAATAATAAGGAACACAAGATTTATAGTGGTTCGGCCAGGAAATTAGGCCTACATCCACTTTATATTCTTTCATTATTTACTTGCATCAGTTTTACAATTGCCTTCAATTACAAGAATCATACATTCATAATTCTTTTTACAATATTTCAACAAAATTTTCAAGTATAGTATGGACGCAAATGGTTGCTGTTCCATGCCCTTGGAATTTGATCTCCTTCAACAGTGGTGAGTTTGAATGTGCCGTCAAGAAGCTTCTGACCTATGACATATGGTCCTTCCCAATTTGGCCCAAACACACCTGTCGCTGTCATAATTCTCTTCAGGACTAGGTCTCCAATCTCAAAGCTGCGTTAGCGAACTTTGGAATTGAAATGTCTGGCTATTCTTTGCTGATGAGCTGCAATTCTGAGATTAGCCTCATCTCTTTTTTCATCAAGGAGCTCTAGCGCTTCAAGCTGTAGCTTTTCGTTTTCTGCTTGATTGAAATGGATTCTTCTGTGTGAAGGGACCTCTATTTCTACCGGAATCATTGCCTCTGACCCGTATGCCAATGAAAACGGGGTGTACCCAGTCGCAGTTTTGTGAGTGGTTATGTATGCCCATAGTGCCAGTGGTAGCTTATCGACCCAACCACCTTTTGCTCTTTCAAGTTGCTTCTTGATGGTTGACTTAATAATTTTGTTCACGGCTTCCACTTGCCCGTTTGCCTGCGGATGAGCCACTGCTGAGAAGCTTTTCCGGATTTTGAATCGCCTGCAAAAATCTTGGAATTCTTCACTTTCAAACTGAGTTCCGTTGTCTGTAATTATTTTTTGAAGCACACCGTATCTGCAAATGATGTTTTTAGTCACAAAACTTATCATCTTTTTTGAGGTGATAGTAGCCAGTGGTTCAGCTTCTGCCCACTTAGTAAAATAATCTACAGCAACAATGGCGTATTTAATTCCAGATTTGGCAGTTGGCAATGGTCCTACAAGGTCTATTCCCCATATTGCAAACGGCCATGGACTGACCATCTGTGTGAGTTCAGTGGAAGGAGTTCTAGGAATTTTGGCGAATCTTTGACATCTGTCACATTTTCGGGAATACTCTACTGCATCTCGATTAATTTCTGGCCAAAAATATCCATATCGGAGAATTTTCTTTGCTAACGTTTGGCCACCTGAATGATCTCCACATTCTCCTCCGTGTACCTCTGCTAGGATTGCTTTAGACTCTTCCCTGGATACACATCGAAGTAATGGCATTGAGCGGCCATCCTGGACTATGTATCGAGAGGCTTTTCTCAGTAACTTTTGTCGTTCTTTTGAGTTCCCTGGTAAGGATCCATTGAGCAGATATTCTGTTATCGGAGCCATCCATGATTCTTGCTCCTGAGACATGCTCATGACCCAATCAATGTCCATCTCATCAATGCTAGGAGTCGACAGGACCTCCACTGGAGTTAGCCCAAGAAATTGAGCTTCACCTGTGCTAGAATACTTTACGAGAGAATCTGCTTTCGTGTTTTCCTCTCGAGGAATGTGACTTATCATGTAATGATCGAAATCACCCAGGAGCTCCCAAGCCTTTGACAAGTAGGCAGGCAGATTCCCCCCTTTTGCTTGGAATTCCTTTTTGACTTGGCATACAATAAGCTGAGAATCACTGAATATCTGTAACGCTCGGATGTTTAATTCTTTAGCAATCCTTAAACCAGCGATAAGGGCTTCGTATTCTGCTTCGTTGTTTGTTGAAGGAAATTCCAATCTTAGTGCGTAGCATAATGATCGACCTTCAGGGGTCTCAAGTACGACTCCGGCTCCAGAACAGTAGTCGTTTTTCGCACCATCGACATATAACTTCCATTGGATTGGGGAATCGTCGACTGTTTCCTCCTCACTGTTACCCTTATCTGTGAATTCTGCAATGAAATCTGCTAAAGCTTGTCCATTGATTGCTTTTCGGGGATGATAAGTGATGTCATACTGACTGAGTTCAATATTCCATTTTAGAAGACGACCCGAAGTTTCAGGGCGAAACAGGACTTGCTTTAAAGGTTGATCAGTGAGGACTTTGATAGGATGAGCTTGAAAATATTGCCTCAATTTCCTAGACGCAATTAGTAAGCAATAGGCGAGTTTTTCCAACTTAGAGTAATTCACCTCTGCCCCAGTGAGTCTTTTGCTGATATAGTAAACTGGATGTTGAATCCTTTTGTCTTCCCGTATCAGCGCTGCACTTAAAGCATGAGATGATACTGCCAAGTATATAAGAAGATCCTCGCCATCGCCAGGCCTAGAAAGTATTGGAGGCGTCTCCATATGGCGAATCAATTCATCGAAGGCTTTTTGGCATTCGGGAGTCCAATCGAAGTTTTTCTTTCCTTTCTTTAGGGCGTCAAAGAATGGGATGCATTTATCTGTGGCTTTGGAAATGAACCGACTCAAGGCGGCGACTTTTCCATTGAGACTTTGCAATTCCTTCTTTGTTCTAGGGGCCTTGACTTCTTTCAATGCAGTAATTTGAGCTGGACTGGCCTCAATGCCCCTAGCGCTCACGATGAAACCTAAAAACTTGCCGGATTCCACTCCAAATGAACATTTTAAAGGATTGAGCTTCATTCCGTATCTTCGGAGGACTGCGAACATGTCTGCTAAGTGTTCTATGTGATCCACCGCTTTCTTAGACTTTACTAACATGTCATCGACGTAGACTTCCATAGTCTTGCCCAGTTGCGGTTTGAACATAGCATTAACGAGTCTTTGGTATGTCGCCCCTGCATTCTTCAACCCGAAGGGCATAACTCTGTAGCAGTAAAGACCAGTGTCGGTGACAAAGCTCGTGTCCTCCTGATCTGGCTCATGCATCATGATCTGGTTATATCCGGAGTAAGCATCCATAAAAGATAACAATTCGTGTCCCGCTGTTCCGTCTACCAGTTGGTCGATTCTGGGTAATGGGAAGCAGTCTTTCGGGCAGGCCTTGTTTAGATCTGAAAAATCGATGCATACTCTCCATTTTCCGTTGGCTTTCTTAACCAGCACTGGATTTGAAACCCAATTCGGATAGGTAGATTCTTTGATAAAATTATTCTCCATGAGTCGATCAACTTCTTCTTTTAATGCCGCTGACCTTTCTGGACCTTGAGTTCTCCTTTTCTGCTTCACAGGTGTAAATTTTGGATCAATATTTAGAGCATGCACTGCAACTTCTGGGGATATTCCGCACATATCGGCATGAGTCCAAGCAAAAACATCCAGATTTGCCTTTAAAAAAGATATTAAGATATTCTGAATTGACGCATTAAGTTGTGAACCCACATTCAACACTTTGTTTGGGTCCTTTGGGTCAACAGGTATTGTAATTGTCGTTTCCACCGGTACCACTCTATTTTCCCCTACACTGACTTTTCTAGGGTCCATATCTTTCCTTGCTCCGCTGTGCTCGCCAGTGCAGGGTCCGCCCTGTAATTGCTACAAGGCTGGTTCTTTGATGCGGACTGGGGCTGCTGCATTCTTTCCCATTTCTCTTTTTCTGGTTTCTCGTAGCTCTGTTAGATAGCACTCTCGCCCAGCATTTTGATCACCTTTTATAACTCCTACTCCATTGTCTGTAGGGAATTTAATAGTGAGGCACCACGGGGCAAGAATAGCTTTGAACGCTGCCAGAGTTGGACGACCAAGGAAAGCATTGTAAGCATAAAATTCGTCGACAATCACAAAAGTTTGCTTGCGGACCACTTTTCTCTCTCCTTCTCCAAGTTTCACAAACAAATCAATGGTCCCTACCGGCTGCTTTGGCTCCCCAGTGAAACCAGCAATTTTCTGCGATGAGGCTTGCACATCAGCCATAGGGATCTTCATTTGGTCGAATGTTTTCTTAAAGAGAATATTGCAGGATGCGCCACAATCAATGAGAACTCTTCTGACAATAGCTGGACCGATACCAGCTGAGATGACAAGAGGATCCAAAGTAGGAGCTTCAATACCTACGGAATCCCTAGCTCTGAACACAATATCATCATCGTAAGTTCTTTGTTGTTTCAAGGGCGTAGCACCTTCCAAAACAAATACATCTTCCTCGGTCGTTACATACTTTAAAGCTCGGGTATACCTTTCCATCTCGCCCCAGCATCTGCCTGCTGGGTGAGGTCCTCCTGTAATGACATTAATAATGGGCCTTCCAGATTCATGCCCTGCAGCCTTCTCAATCGTCCTAAGCTGTTGAGTAGGAGCCTGTTGCCCCTGACTAGATAAAGCAGGATTGTTGCTATTCTTTTTTACAAATTGCTGCAGTTTGTTTTCCCTTAGCAACTCTTCAATCAGATTCTTCAACTGGCGGCATTCGTCGGTTTCGTGACCGGGTTGATTATGGAAGCGGCAGAACTTCCCACTCTGTATAGCTTTTTTCCCGGTCCTTAGAGGAGGAGGTTTAGGAAAGTCAACAGAATCTTTAATTGCAAGGTAGATATGCTCCGGCGTATCTGATAAAGGAGTATACTCTGATGGCTTGAAGGATCGGGGATTCTTCAGATTACTCTGCTTCTTCCCATTGTTATTTTCCCTTTTTTGCCCTACAGATTCATTCTTGCGTGAAGCAACAGTGTTATCTTCAGCTTTTTCCAACACTGCCTTTACCGGTACGGGGCGGCTTTCTAAGCGTATGAATTCATCTGCTTTTTTATAGAATTTTTCAAGGGAATTTGGTTCCTTCATGTTTAGCCATTTCCCAAATTCGCTCGACTTGTCAATACCCTTCATCAGATAAGTCAATATCATTCGCGGTTCTGCATTGTCCACCTCAGCTAGCGCTATATTAAAGCGGTTTAAGAAAGATCTGATGGTTTCCCCTGGATTCTGTTCCAAACTTGACAGTGACATGATATCCTTAGCTTTTGAGGCGTATAGTCTGAACTGCTCCTTGAACTTCCGAGTTAAGTCAGAAAACTGATCGATAGATCGGACTGGAAGTTTGGTGAACCAAAGCAGAGCTACACCTTCGAGATACACAGGAAAATATCGGCACTTTATTTCATCAGAGGCTCTGGCACCAGTCATGTGCCAATCATACTTGTATAAGAATTCGTTCGGATCACTCGTCCCCTTGTAAGCTGGAATGGTTGGTGGGACAAACTTCCTTGGGAATTCAGCCTTTAAGATTTTCTCGGTAAAAGGAGTTTTACTTGGGGCGAAACCCCATTCTTTCTCGTCTTCAACCCTCTGCATACTTTCTTTCATAACTTGTCGGACCATTCCAGAAAGATACTCCTCATCATGTCGAGTCCTAGATCCACCAACCTCTGGAAGTGTTCGTTCAAAGGGGCTAGCAGCTCTTTCAGGAGCATTTCTTTCTTCAGCATCACGAATGTTGCCAGCCAAATTCCTTTCATTATCTGCTGGTTGGCGGTTTTCCCCAAGCAAATCGTTCAACCTATTCAGAATTAGGGCATTCTGGGCATTCTGAGCCTCAAATTGTGCATTTTGGGCATTGATTTGTTGGTTCAGCCCTAAAATTGCAGCATCCAGCTCTGCCTTTGTAACTCCGACAGCTGGAGTGGCTTGATTCGATATAGGGGAAGCGGAGGTTCCCTCTTGAATATTCCCAGATCTGACAGATCTACTCTTCCTTCCAGGAGCCATAATCTCGGATAGACTTCTGGTTTTCAAGGAAATTCTCTCTACAAACCTCTGTGAAGCAATGATGATAACTCGCCTGAGTTCAATTCTCAGTGAAAGCGCCAAAAATGTTAACGCTAAAATTTGAACGCTAACACCCCGGTGTATGAGTTATAGTTGTGAAAGCACCACCCGATAACTCGGGAACAGATTACAAGCAGATAATAGCGGAAAAGCAGTAAACAACAACAATTTTATAGTGGTTCGGCTTAAGGGTATAGCCTACATCCACTTTAAGTACTTTTATTGATGATCTCGTTACAAGCTGATACAATTCTTTTCAAGTACAATATACTTTGAATTACAAGTCACTTAGAACAAGTAGCCTAAACTACAATGGAGATTAGAGTCTTCAAATCCATGTTGGATGTGTGTGATCTTTTCTCAAAGTTGTTTGTAGCGTTCTTCATGTCTTGAGAGCTTTAAGTGTTGGATTGGTTTGGAATGCAGCAGAGTAACGGCGCTTGAAGAGAATGAGCCAAAAAGTCCTTTGAATGTTGGAGGTGGCCATGTATTTATAGGCAAATTTCTGGGCTGGAATTGTTCAAGTCATGAGTCGTGACCGACTCAGGATGAGTCGTAAGTCGTGACCGACTTAAATATCACGAGTCAGCAGGCAGCGACATAAGGGAAGCGGCATTGAGTTTGCTCCTTGTTGCTTAGGTCGCCAGCGACTTATAATAGGTCATTAGACATCTTAAGTCACTTAAGTCGTTTGAAAACTTAGGTCGGTCTGCCACATGAGTTGTTAACTCCATGAGTCGTTAACCCGTTGAGTCGGCCGTTACCTTTAAGTCGCTAAGGCTATAACCCGGTGAGTCGCTGTCCCTCCTGAGTCGTTGAGTCGTAACCCTTTAAGATCGTTGAGTCGTAACCCTTCAAGGTTGTTGAGTCGTAACCCTTCAAGGCCGTTGAGTCGGTAACTCCTTAAGGACGTTGAGTCGGACTATTCCCTTAAGCTGCTAAGGTTACTAAGTCGTTTGCCTGTTGAGTCGTAACTAGATAG
Source organism: Allium cepa (assembly GCA_030765085.1). Lineage (NCBI taxonomy): Eukaryota > Viridiplantae > Streptophyta > Magnoliopsida > Asparagales > Amaryllidaceae > Allium > Allium cepa. The sequence goes on along the minus strand of CM060943.1, from coordinate 940,220,510 downwards.
GTCGTTGATTCGGTTCATATCTTAGGTCGGTAATCAGTTGAGTCGGTGTTAACTCCCTTGAGCCGTAACCCTTTAAGTCGCTTTGAGCTTTAGGTCATTAACTTATTGAGTCGGTGACTCGATGAGTCGTGAGGCTTCCTGAGTCGTAGATCCTTCCTGAGTCGTTAAACACCTTAAGTCGTGGCTCACCCCAGGCCTTAACTCGTTGATTTCTTTGACTCGTGAGATGGAACGGGGTTAACACACGACTACCCTTATTAATCACAAATCTCAATCCCTTAATCATCACATTATTTTATTTAATTTAGCTAATTAAATATCCTCAATGATATTACTAAAATATGGGGTGTTACAAAATACTATAATGAAACCAATTACTACCTACCATATAACCAATGTTATTATTAACCTTTTTACTAAAAAGGTTCAACTTTTAACATATACCAATGTCATATCCAATATGGAAAAACAATCAAATTTTAGCATTCAAAAAAAATTCATATAATGGGTATATGCTGAAATTAATCAACATGTATATAACTTAAATTAAAATCACGATGGTGAGAAATCCGCATTTCTCTAGAAAATTCCTACATTTCATTTTAAATATCATTCACTTCTCAAAAGCAGACACTAAAAGAGATATTGAATTATGGTTGTTGATGAATTATGGTTTTACATATTGAATTTATGATATGTTTTAAGGTAAAAAACCTATTAAATAATATCTTTTTACCTTGCGAATTTTTAAGAAGATCAAAAATATATATTTTTTCTTGATGGGTTTCAATTTTTAGAAATTTTGGAATTAATATGGATTTTATATGAATTTTCTAGCAAAGAAAATGATAATTTGGGTTATAAATTATTTACATGTAAATACTATATGGTTTGGGTCTGAAATTTTTATATGTTTGAAAGCATACTAAAAAAGATTTTTTGGAATTTTCCAAATTTTTCCCAAGAATGTTGATAGGTATATAAAATTATTTAAGATAGGGGACTTAATATTTTATATGTTTTAAAATGGAGAAGGGATTTTTTGTAAATAATTTGTAATTGTTAATTTTGGGAAATGGTAGCACTTTTGAAAAAGTAATATGTAAACCAGTAAGATTTAGATAAACAAGGCAAATTAGGTATAAAAGAAATAGTTTAAAAGTACAAATAAATAGGTTTTTCACTATTTCGTCACCTTGGGCACATGATTCTGCTTATATACTATTGCCTCCGATACAATAGAAACCGACGCATAAAGAATCAGGCAGCCGGTAAATAATAAATTGGATGTGGGCAAAAGGTATAGGGTTGAACCAATAGGGTTCCGAAAGGGTTTAAGCTTTGCTTTGGTGTTAAAGAAAAATGTGCGCGCTTGCTTACGATTATGATGTTTTCGCGTGGTTAGGTTTCGACTAGGTCAAATAGTTTAAAAGGAAGTAGTTTTAACTGGGTTGCATCTTTGTTTTAAATTAATGCTTTCGACTGGGTCAAAACACCTAATTGTCCTCGTTTTACCTTTCGATCCAGTGGGTTTCTATGGCATTGATTTTTTTTTCTAAAAATATGTGCATCTCTCCAATGCTTTCGAAGGGATGATTCGACACCATCATTTCATTACTTAGGAAATGGTTTCGAAGCAGTTTCTTTCGACTCAAATGTTTTAAGATCCTTTTTCTATAAGTAAAGTAAAACCCAAATTGGTTTCGAAAGAGATGGTTTGAATGATTTCAAAAGGAAGTGTTTTGACTTTAACGGTCAATGTCCTTTTGCTCTACTTGAAGGCACAATCCAAAGGTGTTGATCGAGACTTTTCCAAAAGGTTTCGAAGGAGTTAACTTTAAATGGTTTTGAAAGGTATCCACTTATTTCAAATTGAACCCAAACACTTTCGAAATTTTTAAGTTTAATGCTTTTGAAAGGTTTTAAAAGAGGTTTCGAAGGAGTGGTTCCCTAGTGGTTTTGATGGAATTAAAAGATGATATTTTCTTACGCTTCCAAATGGTTTGGAAAGGAAAGGTTTTTCAGGAGTTTCAAAAGGCAATGTTTGAAGGGTTTTAAAAGAAGATGTCAGAGGTTTTTAAAGCTTTCAAAAGGGTGACTTTCAATGGTTTTCAAGGGGTTACCTTCAAGGGTTTCAAAAATATGTTTAAAGGGTTTAGACAAAGGTTTCGAGTGTGTTGAATAGGCAGTATAGCCTAAGTATTTCCAAGTTAAAAAGGGTTTTGACTTGTTTTGGAAGGATATTTCATCCTCATTAAAATTCATCAACATTATTTTGAGCAAAGTATATATATCATGGCAAAATGGCTTAGAGTAAAGCTAAAAATATATTTTCGTTGTATATATACAATTTGAAAGACTAAATCATTTTGAAAAGGGTTTTCAAGGAAAATTTAAAGGGTAGTGAACCCTAAAAAAAGATTTTGGGCAGATTGTCCATTGTAATTCAGACAGTTAGTCCAGTTAGCAGGAGTTAACCTAGTTCTATGGACAGTTAGTCCATTTTAGCATAACAGACCTTGCTATTGTTTTTCGGACAGATAGTCCTTTTGCTAACATAATGGACCTTGCTATTATGTTATGGGCAGATAGCTCACATATTACCTGTTTTATGGACAGATAGTCCATTTATTAGCATAAATGATATTGCTATTTTGATATAATCAATTTGATTAACCAATTTGGTCGCGGGATAGGATTTGAAAAAATTTAGAATTAAAAAGGATCTTACTGAGGGGAAATCCATTCCGCTAAGCGGTGTTGTCTCGCATAATATCAGTAAACCGAGATGTAAGGCTTTAAGTTTGACTCGAAGTTTTTGTTTCCCCTTAAACTCTCGGGTGCTCAAAATTTATTTTAGTAGACTGAGGATTAAGGTTCTCAAGTTTTAGTCTTTTGGCGAATAAAGCTTTCAAAGACGAGCATATTGTTCATAGATAGCTAATTAGGATTACAGATCATTCTATTTATTTTTTCTGATGTGTATATTATGTCAGACAATATTACTTTGATCAACCACGGGAGCATGCACTACAAGAAAAGATGTTTTTTATAACGCAAATAGATAACACTTTATTTTATAGTGCTATTGTTGGATTTAATTTGTTATATTTTGACAATGGATTCGCTGTGTTACACTTTGAGAAGGCGGGTTTCCTAAACTATTTTCGGGGCCACCTCTTCACGTTATTTCCCTCTTTCCTGTTCCCTAAATTAATTCCTCAAATGCTTAAACGATCACCTCCCTTATCATCGCCTCTTCCTCAAATTATCTCCGTAACTTGGCAAAATTTGAAAAGCAATAATACATTCCATGCGAAAACGATTACTCGGCAAAAATCTTAAATCAGGGTTTACGGTTGCTCCAAACTCATTGACTCCTTCGAAGTATATCAAACGAAATAAGCGAAACGCTTGATTCCTTTTATAAAGTGGCTCAGCGCTTAGGATATGTTGCCCGATCCACTTTCATGGTTTTATTTTACTAGTTTGCCTAAATTTTATTTCCAATTTTGGTTAGAAAGTTGAACTTTTTTCCTTTAATATTTGTTATGCTTTCATCATTTGGAGTTGAACGCGTCATACTAGGGCTCGATGGTGGAACAACATCAACCGTTTGTGTCTGCATGAAGGCATCGATGAACACGTCACTCTCCTCACAGACTGTTCCTATTATGTCTCATGCTCGCGCGGGCTGCACCAACCACAACTCTGTTGGCGGTACTATTTCATTTCTGTTTTATTACAAATTTGTCCAGATCTGGAAATTGTTTGGAAGTAATTTGAATTTTGTGGTTTACAATATTTGTCCTGCAGCTTGTTTGGTAATAAAGTATAGTCCATTTGTTATTATTTTTGGGGTTTTGTAGAAAATGCAACTGAAGAGACATTGGAAAAGATACTGGTGGAAGCACTTTTGAAGGCAGGGTCGGATAAGTCGGCCGTCAAAGTAATTTGTCATTCACTTTCTAGAGTTGATCATTCTTTTGATCAAGAGCGAATATTAGGATGCCTCAGGTTTGGTATACATACATATTATTTTTTTACTACTTAATTTCTTACTTTATTCATATACGACATAGTTTATAACACAACAGTGTTCATTGAAGGTAACTAAATTCATATACAACACAATTAAGAAAATGCTTCAGCAATATAAGATTACTTAAGTACATAGTAAATAACTAAAGTATAACTTTTGAGCACAAACATGAGTTGAAGTTTGTGAGTTAATTGCAGTGACACGAACCAGAAATACTCATGTAAAAATAAGTACTCGGTGCTTTGTCCTGAACAGTCACAAATTTTTTGTCTTCTGTCTAATACAGCAATTGATAATTGACTTAGTCCACTTTAAACACATGTACGCACACAGAGATACACACACATACACACATAATGAAAAGTATTACCTCCAATTTCAATAATAGTAGTGTAAATTAACTCAAAATAAATGGAAATGTATATTGTTTGAATCGTAGAATAGTGTAAGCAATATATTGGTATATAACCCAAAAAGTATATATTTTACAATGTATTTACCGTGAAAATCTAGCTGATAATTTTTTTAAATGCATTCAACTTTGATTGTGAGTGGGCAGTGCAGTTAGAAATTAATGCAGAAAAATTTTTGGATGCTCAATATTGTTTTCCGTACTTCATCATTCATTTATGTAATGTCTGTGTTAATCTTTCTAGGTTGTTATAACTTTGATTGATTCTTTTGTTTGTAAGAAGGGCAATCGATGTACACCCATCTTTCAAATCTCTGTTTTTATAAAACATCATGTTGTGAACTATTAAAGTGAAGACATGAAGATCGTATGATATGTAATAAATCGTGTTAATTTGCCTTTGAATGCTGCTTTCTAGTTTTGGAATTTTAATGCCAGTATACACTTGGGTAACTTTTATAGAATCCTACGTGAAGGCTCTTGACATGAGTTTCCAAATTAAAATGAGATTTGCAATGTAGTTCAAGTTGTACACTTACGTTACCTCTGTAAATTGAAACTGTAGCTGACATTACAACAAGGGACAGCGGAAACGCGCTAGTGTTAACCACTGCCTTGGTAAGCTAAGGAAATAAATACACACATTTGGATAGGTCTTAGGAAACACTATATTCAAATAAATATATAAAAATATACTATTGTTATTCAAGCGCTCAAATGTTCACTAGTGAATTGCAATACTAACTAAGACATGCTGTGACCGCTACCAAAACAAAAAGTATTAAAGGCACATAATTAAGAGCCAAATAAGATAATCGCCTCTAAATAACATGTGGTTAGAGGGAAATTTTAATTTGGCCACTATTGTTATTAAGCAAGGCAGATCAATTTGCCTTAAATATATTTATTAGTTTTCTAACACTGAGAAAGTGGTGTTCCTCCTACTTCATTCTACCTTCTTTATGAAAATCCTACTTTCTAAAATTGATTAATTCATTTTGCTTTTTTAATCTAACAAATGGTTCTGCCAAAATTATAGACAATATTTTCGCAATATCGAAATTTTATTAATGTAGGTTTCCTTGAGGATTTGAATCCATGTCTTCAAGCATTAAATTAGGTGAAAGATACTAGCGATCTAATTTCCCTATATTCTTCTCTTAATTTTACTTTACTTACTCTGCCATCCTAGATCTAGTTTTGATGTATCAATTATTATGATTTTGAATCCTTTTGGAAAGCATGACCGTGGTAATCTCTGAAACCTATACATAGTACTTGATGACCATTATTTTGCTAGTCTAACTTTTTCTACCGAAACTCTTGATTTTCATGAATCAAATACATTGATTATCTGTCCTTTTTCCATTCTTAGTTAAATTGATCACCTAGAATACTATCTTGTAGTTCAATCCAAATCATAATATTAATTAACTGTATAGATTGTAACATCAGCTCTTAAGGTAATATGTGATAAATCAATTCCTAAACTGCATCAGATGCCAAATAATATTTTAGGCTGATACATAACTATATAACAATAAAGTTAAAAATTAAGTGTCGTACCCCTAAATTTCAGTGCTAATTAATTCTCTTAAGGTTGTAAGTACACTGAACTGACCACCAAATACTGCATTATTCAATTCCTTTGCTTTGCTGCATTCATACTTTGTTTGCTCCGTATCTCAAGTCTCATATATATTGTTTTCTAAATTTTTTATTTAGTGTTTTAATTGGCAAACTTTGGTGGTTGTTCCTCAGTTTTTAATCTAGTTGTCAGTTTTTTTCTATCTTTTTTCTGAAACAATTATATAGGAATTGCTCACTTAGAGTTTAAGGGAATTTCTAACTTAAATAAATCTAACTGTATTTACAAAGTGGATTTGAATGTTGAAAGTGGTTGAATTATAAGTTTCATATTTGTTTCCTCTGTAAGATTGAGCAATTTGTGGAACATCTTACTATAGTACTTGCTATTAGGATTATAATCATAAAATAGGAAAATAATATATGTTTGAACTTATATTGTGTTTGTTTTCTCTCAATGATCTTCAGCAATCTATAGTGTTATAATAACTCTATTGTTGTGCAGGCATTTTGCAAACTGATTATGTATTATGATTATGTATACAGTACATCTTTTGTAATAGAGTAATGTAGTTTCTACAAGAAGTAGAACCAGCCATCCAATCAAAATGTTTGCAACTTAAAACAGATACTGATGCCATCCTATTAAAGTTAACTAATGTACTGAGATCAATCATAATAAATTTACATTACGACATTACCTCTATAATTATAATTAAGATCAACAATAAAGTATGGGATATTTGATTTACTGTACTGTTATGTCAAAATAGAAAAAACAAAAAACATACACTTGTAAAACATTGATTGTCACATGGTATATTTTTGCAGAACCCTATTTCAACTGGGTTCTTGCTTATTATTGCAAATTATAAGCTTGTAGTGGCAAGCAAGCTTGCAGTGGAAAACATGCTTGCAACTACAAGTTGCCTGCAACTTACAAGCTTGCAACTGGAAGTTTTTTGCAAGTTGCATGCTTGCAGTTGCCTGTTGCAATCATGCTTACAACTTCAAGTTTCATGTTTTTAGTGGCAAGCCAGCTTACAACTGCAGGTCGTCAATTATCTTTTCTAAACTATGTTTTATGTAGGAACTTGAATTTGCAATATGCAAGGCTTAAAAAGTGTTCATGAACTTGATGTAAGTTACAGCTCTATGGCTGGCAAGGTTTGTAATAAAATTAACTATATAGTACTATAAAAGTAGAAAATTTTAAGGTATCAAAACTAGTTCCTTAAACAGAAATTAGAGCATCGGTGCATGTAGGATCAACCCAGATCAGCATATGGCGGATGTGCGATGTGCTTGCTGTTTCTCATGTATTTGGTGATAAACCTTGAAACAATATGTTTTTTCAGAGCCTGAAAGTAAGGTATTTTCTTCATCATTTTATATTCTGGTTAAAGTCTACCTTGGCTAAAGTCTGCCTGTTGAAATTCAGACCTTGGCCAAAGTCTTCCTGTTGCAACCTGTTTGATGAAATGATTCTGAGATTAACAGGTAATTATAGAATTTCATTTAGTGTTTATTGTTTATAATGTATGATTTAGTTAAAGTATTTATAACAAATAAAAAGTGGTAATATGGTAAATTGATTTGTATGGTATGTGGCTGACCACTTAACATGGGTAGAGTTGGTTGCAATATTTGTTCATGCCATATTGCCGAACAAGTATGTTAAATCTTTTTTAGATTTTTTTTTAGACTCTTTTGTTTGTAGAAATATGTAAAATTTTCCACCTTTCTACTGAGCACTAAATGTGTGAACGACATCAGCCTCCAATTGTTTATATACTTTTCGTGTATTTGAAGTGTCAAGCTAATACAACTAACATCTTGAGATTAAATTTTCAACCCTAATTTAATTTGAATGATTAAGACATACTAATCCTTCCAAACAACATACTATCGATCAGAATAAGGCTACAAGTTAAATATAACAATTAGAAAGAAATCAGGTACATTAAATGGAATCTTATATCAAGTATTCATAGAATGTCAATATCCACTGATACAACACATCAACTGCTAAATTGACAAACATGAAGTCAGAAACCAAGACTTAAGTTGCATGCAACACTAAAGATCTAAAAATACATCATTGTTTACTAAGCTTTATAAAATAATAATAACAAAACAGTAATTAAGTTTACTAAGCTTACTAAGCTTTATAAAATAATTATAACAAAGTAATAAATTATAAAACAGTAATTAAGTTTACTAAGCTTTATAAAATAATAATAATAATATATTTAGCTAAGTTTTATAAAAAATTAACTAAATTTATATTCTAATAATAATAATGATAAACTAAATAAGATTATAAAAATTAACTTTGTGTATTAAGTTATATAGAATATAAATAAGCTTATAAAATAACTAAGTTAATCGTAACAATAATAATTTAACTAATATTTATAAAAATTAACTAAGTTTATAATACTATACTAATAATAGGAATAAAATAATAATAATTAACTAAGTTTATAAAATAACTAAATTTAGTATTAATTATACGATAATAATTACTAATGTTTACGAAAATTAAATAATTTCATATTAATAATACTAACGACAACAACAATCATAAATAATAATAATAAATTAACTATAAGTTTTATAGAAACTAACTTAGCTTATAATATTAATATACTAATAAGAATAGTAATAAATATAAAATATTAACTAAGTTAATTAAGTTTTATAAAAATTAACTAAATTTATATAATAACACAATAATTCCTAATGTTCAGAAAATTAACAAATTTTGTAATAATAATACTAATAACAACCATAAATCACAATAAATTAAATATAAGTTTTAAAAAAACTAACTAAGTTTATAGTAATAATGATACTAATAACAATAATAATAAATTATAAAAAATTAACTAAGCTAACTAAATTTCATAAAATATAACTTAATTTATGTATAATAATAATAATTAAGTATATAAGAATTAATGATGTTGACTGACCAAAACATACTTGTCCCATAATAACAGCATTCTCCCTTTAGATCCACAGTCATTGACTCATTGTTATGTGCTAATTGCCAATTAATAGTCAATTTCTATAGTATTTAGACATGTTATGAGTAGATAATTTGTTTTCCAACAAACCAATAATGCTTGGTTTAATGGATGTGAGGAGGGATAATACATGATTTACTTTAAGATCAGTATTTATCCCCCTTATATTCCATGCTTGTTCTGTTTTGGTTTTGTGCTCTCGTTATGTGATGAAATGATTGTGAGGTTGAGGCATGAGTGGTTATAGTTTTTGCACTAGTGGTGCTAGTTTCCTTTGGCTGCCATACTTTTCTCATTTGTGGTCCTGTGCTTTTAGTTTCAGTATTAGTTGTGCATTTTTCTGTTGTGTGTCCAAACTACTTACATTTGTGGCATATGAATGGCTAGAAATCATACTCAACTTTAACAGCGCATTCACCATTACTTGATTCAACAGTTTTTTGTTCAGGGTAAGTAGAGTCGACATTGATTTGAACTAGAATATGTGCATAACTTGTTCATTTCATTGTTGTAGTTACATTGTTGGAGTGTTAGAAATGCTTCAACAGATGCTTGCTGCAACTAAGAAAAGTGAGGTTAACATTGCTTTAATCTATTTTCCATATTGGGAAAATAGATCAGTAGAAATAATCAATTGTAGTTTCTAGTTCATGCAGTTCATGCACTTGCTTTAATGTTTGTACGCTGTAATGAAAAATATATATCACATTTCTATTTGAGCATGCACTTGTTTTAACATTTTCTGTTTCTTTGTGTTAACTTCGCAGGCTTATTTGGAAGGAAGCAAGGTCCTTAGTACGCAACTAGATCAGATCTTGCATGTTGGAACTCTGTAATGTTTGTACTTTGTAATATTTGGAAGGACTCCTTTAATGTTTGTACTCTGTAATGTTTGTACACTTATCAAATTGACATTATTTTCTGTTTCTCTGTGTTAACTTGGCTGCAGGCTTATGTTTTATTCAATGTTTATGCACTTGCTTTAATGTTTGTACACTGTAATGAAAAATATATCACATTTCTTCCTGAGCATGCTCTTGTGTTATATTTGTTGATTATAATCTTTATTCGTTTATGAAGATTTCCAATTCCGCAGAGATTTAGCTGTATTATAGCGGCTACAATGAGCTGTTGAATAAATTTTTATAGCGGCAAAATGGTGTTATAAAGATTTCCAGTTCCGTTGAGATTTAGTTGTATTATAGCGGCTATAATGAGCTATTGAATTAACGTACCATAGCGGTGAATTTGCGTTATAAAACAAAGCTCAACCATAGCGGCATATTTTGTGTTATAAATATTCAATAGTTTTTTATAACATGTCAATATACAGCGCTTATCAAACTGCTATGGTTGTGATTAATAGTAGCTATATGTCGCTATAAAAGATTCTTTTTGTTGTAGCGATCGTCATTTGTTGCTCTTGGCGTATTTTGTAACGATATATTTAATCATTGTTTGGGAAACGTTAAGAGATTATGTAACATGGATATGAATTATTATTTTGAATTGTAATGAAAAAAATGTTGCTTTTAAATCTATGGTTTTTTTCATATTCATGTGTTTCTGATATTATGGATACCATTATCGTTTCTGTATTTTATCATTAGAAGTTAATATTATGGATGATTGTAGCATCCGTAGCGCTTAGCTTTTGCCCTCCAGATATGGGATGTTACAATTTGGTATCAAAACATAGGTTTATGAAAAAATTTAATTAAAAAATTCTTTTTCAAAACATAATCCTAAATAAGTAGAGTAAGAACGTGGTATGGGATAACGCTATAGTAATGCACTTGTATATGTTATATATAAGTATACGCTTTATCTCTAGTTTCCTATCCTTGTTAGGTTAGTTTTCAGTATCTTATGACATTTGAACACGTATATGGATAGAAGAAGAGGAAGAGTTAACCAAGGAGGGGAAGGTACCGAAGGGAATGCTAGGCCTAATGTGAGAGGAGGTCAAGGTCAGGCATAGGCATAGAATGTTGATGGTGAAGTCCCATTGGTTGGAATGGAAGCTATGTATCGGTTCTTCGTGAATATGGTGCAAGCTGGTGTTGCTGCTATAATAGTGGGAGGAGGAGTTGCAGGAGCTCTTGTTACCAACGAATATGCTTGGTTGAGTGAGGACTACATTAAGCTTGGAGGGAAGCCTTTTGTTGGGACTGAGGATGCCACTGATGTAGATAACTGGTTGTTGCACTACGAAAGTATTTTTGTGGACTTGGGAGTCAATAATAAGCAAAAGAGGAGTTTGGCATCTGGACAACTTCAGGGAGTTGCTCTATTCTAGTGGAATAGTGTGACTATGGCTGTGGACAAGGGGGCAATGACCTGGGAAGATTTCAAATGAAGGTTCCTAAAGAGGTTTATGTTTGCAATGGCATAGTCTGCTCTGATCAGAAAGTTTCCTGAGTTAGAGCAGAGGGAGATGTATGTTCTAAATTTTGCTAGGAATTTCAAGGAGTGGGTCCAATATAGGTATACTTCAGTGGATACAATCATGAAGAAGAACGGAAGTTTATCAAGGGGTTGAAGCCTGAATTAGCCAGTGCTACATTACCTCATATAAGAGATCCTTCTGATTTTGTTGTCGAGATGGCCTTAAGGCGTGAAGAGTTTCTTGATTCTCTAGAGAAGAGTAAGGCTAAAGAAGTCCTCGTTGGGCAGGGTCAAAAGAGGAAGTTCTTTCCGAAGAAAGGTGCTCAGAAGGGTAGAGCAGCTAAGAAGGGGAAGTATTAGATTGTCTGTTTCAAGTGCGACAAGAAGGGGCACTTTACCAATGAGTGTCGTGGTGGAAAGCAGGAGGAAGTGGCTTGGAGGATGAGTGTCAGGTGCTACAACTATGACCAGATAATCCACTATAAGAGCCAGTGCAAGGAACATGCTAAGGATGGAAAGGGCAAGGTGTATGCATTGGAGCCTGCTGCTTCTAAGCCAACAACTCAGGAAAAAGGAAACGTTGTTTGGGGAGGTATGCTTCAAGTTCATGGTATGGCTATTAGCGCTCTATGTGATACTGGTGCATCACATTCTTTTATATCTCGATGTTTAATAGATAAGCTTAACCTAGAACCCACATATTTAGTTACTTCCTTACGAGTTGCGAATTCAATAGGAGCATACGCATCTCTACGGTTAAGATGTGATCAGTTAGAGTTTGACTTGTTAGGTCATACTTTTGTTTGTAGTTTACATTTCTTTGATTTTTTGGGGTTTGAAATCATTCTTGGTATGGATCGGTTAAGTGAGTACGATGCTAGGATATTTTGCAAGGATAGGAAAATGTCGCTTGGACACCCAAATTGTAGTGATTAGATAGCTTATATATTGGAAGGTTCTTGCGGTGAGATGTATGCTTTTTTGGGTGCTATGAAATCAGTATATGAGTTGAGTTGAGTTTTCATGGTCAAAGACTTCATAAATGTTTTTGAGTCTGTAGTTGGATTGCCGTCGAAATGAGCCATTGAATTTCGAATAGATTTGGTTTCGGTAGCAGAACCAATGAGTAGGTCATCAAGCGGGATGACCACTTTTGAGATGACGGAGTTGAAGGTGCAATTTGTGGATTTAGAAGGCAAGATTTTTATCAGCCCGAGTAGTTCGCCTTGGGAATAAACTGCGGCTTCTTCTAGGAAGCAGAATCAATCATTGACGCTTTGTATCGATTACCGCAAGTTGAATGAGAGGACGACAAAGAATCAATATCCATTGCCCAGGATTGATAATTTGTTTAACCAGTTGAGTGGAGCTAAGGTAGTTTCACAATTGGATTTAGCAACAGATTTCCATCAGCTCAAGGTAGTAGAGGAAAGTATACCTTTGACGACTTTAGCACCAAGTATGGGTCGTACGAATGGTTAGTCATGTCGTTCAGACTAACAAGCGCCAGCTTTCATTAGGATTTGATGAACCTGGTTTTCTGAGAGCACTTGGATAGGTTCGTATTGGTTTTCATAAATGATCTTTGATATACTCTAAAGTTGAAAGAGAGCATGAAGTTCATCTTAGATTGGTGCTTGAGACGCTAAGGCAACATCAGGGGAAAGCAAAGTTTTCGAAGTGTCACTTCTAGAAGAAAGAAGTGAAGTTTCTTGGTCATGTAATCTCATAGGAAGGGTTATCAGTAGATTCGACTAAGATTGAGGCTTTAAATAGTTGGAAGAGACCCAAGATAGCAACCGAGATAAAGAGTTTCCTTGGGTTGGCTGGTTATGAATGGAGATTCATTAAGGATTTTTTGCAGATAGCGGAACCGATGACCAAGCTAACAAGAAAGGATGTGAAGTTTGTGTGGACCGATAAGTGTGAGGAAGCATTCCAGAATTTGAAACACTTATTGACCTATGCACTTGTTTTGGTTGTTCCAAAGGGGAATCAAGATTTGATGGTTTATACCGGTGCATGTGGAACGAGATTAGGAGTTGTGCTGATACTAAGGGGTAAAGTGATTGCGTACGCTTCTAGACAGCTTATACCACATGAGGTCAGATATCAAACACATGATTTAGAATTGGCTGCAGTTATGTTTCCTTTGATGGTGTGGAGACATTACCTTCCGGGAGAAAGGTTTGATTTATATATAGATCATAAATCGCTGAAGTATTTTTCCCTCGAAAGGAATTGAACATGAGACAGTAGAAGTAGTTAGAGTTTATCATAGCTTATGATTTTGGGATTGAGTACACACCAGGGAAAGGCAACAAGGTTGTGGATGCACTTAACAGGAAACAACAGAATGTTGCTTTAGCGATGATCATGTAGTGGAAGGGTTTATGTAACGACCCGTAAATTTTCGATAATTAAAATAGCTAATTTAATAAGATTTCGTGATTTAGTGTTAGAAAAAAATTGTAATTCGCGTAGAATAATAATAATTGGAATGAATTGCAACAAAAATTATCCAAGTAATGAAAATAAATGCTACTTAGTGAATGCCTTTGAAATCAATAGTTGAATAGGATATTAAATGTTGAAATTCATTGGGTATAACTAGAGAAATTGATTGATAGGTAAAATCTATTTAAATCAAATATTGAATATTGAACACGTAAATTGTTTAAATTAAATATTTAAAACTTATTGAATGATTGAATAACTGTAAAATAAAGATAGTGTTCTAAACTGTGAATTGGTTTTAAAAGTTGATTCTTATAAATCCAATTTCAATATTTCAAAAGATAATAAATTATTGGATAATCGAAATTGTTTAAATTAAATATTTGGAAAGTATTGAACAATTTAATAACGGGGATTTGAATAACCGTATAATGGAAATAGTTTTTTTATAATTTTAATTCGTTTCAAAAGTTAAATTTTATAAGTTCGTTTTGAATATTTCAAAAGATAGTGATTAAAGAATAATCAAATTTGTAAAATTTAATATTACAAATGTTTGAATAAATTTAATTTCGAATTTGATATGATTAATTTGATATTGAAATTTAATATATGAAAATAGAGTGAATATTTGAAATTTGATTTAATGTGATTCAAATTGGTTTCCAAAGTGAATGTAAGTTATATTTGGATTTTAATAGAGTTAATAAGATTTTAAAATTGAAATTTATTGGATAAAATGAATAACGGGTTTAATATGATTAAAAATGATTTGTAAAATTTTATTTTATCATATTAAAGTTATAGTGATGTTATAGAACTTTTAAAACTGAATTTAAAATTTATTTGTGAAAATTGAATATTTTAATATTTAATTATCGACTGGAAAATAGCCAATTTTTGAACAGTCTCAAAATTGGACGAAACTAGTTCCATTGGATCCGTAATAGTTTGTTATTATCGGATTTCAATTTTTGTAGCAATCGGAGTTGTCGTTTGACCGTGGCAGCTCGAAACGCATCGAAATTGTTTTAATATTAATTTAACGAGTTAAAATAGTCATTTTTCAAACGGTCTCGGATTTCGATGAAACTATTTTCATCGGATCCGTAATGTGATATTATTGTAAGATTTCAAATTTCAAGTCAATCTGGTTTACCGTTTGTCCGAGACGAGCCAAAACGCCTAGAAAATCGGTTTAATCAATTTAATTTTAAATTGATCGTTTATTTCCGTAACTCACACATACGATCGAATTAGCTTCCGAAACATGTTCCATTGTGTCCGGAACGCGGGATAAACCCTCGGAACGCCGGTTACCGCGCGTAAATCGAAGTTCGGAAAACCCGGGTTGAATAGTGTTCGTCGTTTTTCTATAAAGGCACTTCATTATTCTCTTTTCCAATACAAAACTCAAAACCCTAGGTTCAATGCCGGCCGCCTCTTATTGAATGAATGGCCAGAATATTCCCTTCTTCTCTCATTAATCTCTCTAAATCCGTAAGCAATTAGGGAAAGTGTTCAACAGCAAAGTTGATGAGCGTGAAGAGAGCTTTAAATCCGTACGGACGATATGTTGTTAATCGACCAGAGGGGGAGCTAGGGGGCCGACGGCCTGTAGTTGAGCCTCGAATCTCGTGCTCATATGGAGGCCGAGCTTCATGGGGAGGTGGCCGAAGATAGCTTGCTTGATGCTCTTCAATATGGTACCCTCTGATCGAGGTAGCAGTGCGTGTAGTGGGTGCATAATTCAACCCTCATTTGAAGCTTGGTGGGTTGTTGCGTGCGCAACCTGGGAGTTCAAAACGTGAGATGGAAGAAGGGGATGGACGGTCATGATGCAGGGAGATGGGATCCTACGGTCCTGGATAGTTAGGTTGAGAAAATTATAAAAGTTATGTTGTAATTTATATGTTATAAATTCGTGAAACTTTAAAAACGTATAACTTTTTCATACGAGGTCGAAAACGCGCGAAACTAGTTGCGTCGGGTTCGTTTTGTCGAGCACTATGCAGTGGAGCTGGATTGGAATTGTTTGGAGATAGTGGAAATTTCGAGTAAAATTAAACGCTCGTTTAATTTTATTCGAAATAAAACGTTGGAACTGCATTGAGATCAATGTGAGTGTTTTATAACGCTCACATCGTACTAAATATCTTTATGCTAGTTAAATTGACATTATGAAGTGATATGAATTTTATTTGTCGTTGTTTGATATAAAATTAATTGTCATATAGCTTGTTATTTTAATTAACCGTTGAAAAATTAAATTGACAGTTAAATTGAAATTGAAATTGAATTGCGATTAAATTACCTGACATTGATAACTATGAAATTGCCATGAATTGTATTGTCTATTGGATGTTGTATTTCGATGGATGCTATTGGTTGATATTTGAATGTTTGGATGTTTATTTGCTTATATATATTGTTTTGCATGCATATGACACTAGGATTGATTTAAGTGATATATATATTTACCCCTGACATTCAATTGAAATAAATAACTACTTGGCCATAGGATAGAAAATTTTATACGGACACCGAATTGGCTAAATTAATAATTTTGAAATCGGCAATTTGAAATCTATTTAAATGTTTTGATTTAAAAGTTATAAATAGAAATCGATTTATAGTAATTGAATTCATCGAAAATTTAGTTTGGAATGTTGAAATAAATTTTGGTTAAAGGAATTTTATTAAATAATTAAGTTGAGACTTTAAATTTGAAAATTGGATATGATTGAATGTCGAAAATTGATTTGTTTAAAGACTTAACCTCAATTCGAGCTTTGAATATTACTAAGTAAAAGCGATATAAAAATGATATTTTGAAATCGAGCTTGAAATTGAATCATATTTGTAATTGGATTTAAACTTGAATATTGTTGAAAACTTTTGTTAAGTATTATAAATTGATATTTGGAAAAATCAAGCTCCAAATCGATATAAAATTGAAATTGAATTAATCGAAAGTGTATATAAAATTGAAATTGAATTAATCGAAGGTGTACATAAAATTGAAATTGAATTAATCGGAAGTGTATATAAAATTGAAATCGAATAAATTAATGGTGAATGAAAAATTTAATTAATTCGAAGTAAAATTTGACGTTGATTGAATTAAAATTGAAATTGAATTGATTGAATGGAAATTAAAATTGATTTGAATTGGGAAGTTATGATTGAACCGGATTGGTTTTGAAGCTGTTTTATTTTGTTTTCCAAATTACTGGATTATACAAACCATTTTGAATACTTAAACTATTTTAATCTATTTTAAATCTATTTAAACCAATTTAAATTATTTTAAACTAAATTTATCTATTTCAAATCCATTTAAGATTTTAAAGTACTATAACTATTTTAATTATTTAAACTACTTTTAAACTACATAAGAAACTATTTTCTAAAAATTTCAAGCTGGTTAATAAGGTGAAATGTTTATGTTTAAATCTTGATTTTAAATACGAATAGGGTTAAAGGAAGTTGCAACCTAAATTGAAATTCAGAATGTTTATGAAATCGAAATGAGATATTGAGACGGAAAATGATTTTTGAAAAGGAACCTTAAATTTTGAATGGCTATGTCGATATTTGAAAAGAATTTGATTTTTGAAGCGAACATGATATTTTGATATCAATTATGAATCGATTCGAAATGTAAACGAGCCAACGGTGTAATAATACGTAGTTATTAAAGAGACCGGGATCGGATATGGACATACTCTCTGTCGATACCGAAAACCACTTTAATAACTATTATACGCGGAGTGTCGATCCAGAATGAAGTGTATGGTTTGGTGAACGCGTCGACTGAAGAAAGAGAACGATTATTGGATGACCCCTGACATGACTAAAACAGGAGCCGCGCCGGGCCATTGAGGTTCGCCACCTCTAGCGGACACACTTCTTCGATACCATATCTATTACATTTGTGATGCGATTTGGGTGCACCCCTTGATTTCGGAGTGTTGTTTCGCAGTGTTGGGGTAGCTGCTGGCTATGCCCAACATCAGTCCGGATCACGCAACTACTAGTATCCTAGTTGGTATCGCCTCATGTACCTTGTCATACTGATTATCCTATTCGCGACCACTACGTTTTGATTTGTACCTTGAGTATATGGATTGCCCTCTGGTGACTTCCAGTTTTGGGGAAACTACGGTCTTGTATATGCTTTTGGGAATATAAAATGTGTTAAGGGGGATTATGGTAACGCCTTAACGCTATTTTGATACTTTATATTACTTATAGGCATTATCTACTTAGCGTATATTACTACATAGTAGATAGTTTCACGGATCCTTGAGAGATGGAAAATCCCGTAACATCTCTTGAGTTATTGCACGCACGTCGACACTGGATAGGAGATGTCAAACCCCGTAAACATCTCTGACACCGTTACACTCATATTTATTTACGATTGATTTCACTTTCATAAGGATATTTTAGTCCTGACTCGAGTGTTTTGTCTTTTCATTACGCTCGGGTCAGCCCTGAGTTTTTTTTCATATTTTTGAAGATCTATTCTGGAGGATGAAGACGAAGATTTGGTATACTATTACTATTATTACCCTTGCATCATGTTATCTGCTGCATTATTTAATTGTTCTGTTGTATATGTATAAACTCTGATAAATGTTGTATGAATAATTGTCAAAGTATAGTAGACAGCTTCATGAACTGTTTATTTGACTATTATATTTTATCGTTCCACTGCGAGATTCTGTGTTGTTTCATTTCCTTTATTTCTCTTTCTTTTCTTCTTTTATTTACCCCAATAACCATCTGTCCTTTTTAATGGTTTGGAATCGACATGTGGATTTGATCATCGGTTTAAACTGTCCGAAAGGTGGGTCGTTACAGTTGGTATCAGAGCTTTGGTTTAGCGATAAACCTTGGCTCTAGTGGGGAATAACTCATTGAAATAGAGGTAAACTATATGAATGAGTTGAGTGTATATGAAAGAGCGTATTTGTTAGTGATATAAAACGTTTTATATTGTGTCGGTTGATTTGTTGAGTGGCTTATGGATTCTGGTCAATACGAGTAATTAACGTCATTGACAGGGATCTCTAAACACTTAAACATAACAACTCGACATGGTATTGTTTGAAATTAGGTAAATGAAATAATTTTGCCCTAATTATATTTTGTATATAAAGAATTTATTTCAAAATTTATTGTGATCAATCTAGCTTATTTGGTTGATGGAAATGGAATATTGGCTATTAACATTAATTGGATATTGTAATTTAAATAAATAAGGTAAATTACAAAATGAACAATGATAAAACACTTGTGGGATGTTTTAAGAAAGAAAACCCTATAAGAATATTTTATAGAGGTGACTTATGAATTAAAAATAGAATTAAATTGAAAAAAAAAATTCAATTTAAGACCCGGAGATTTTGAAAAATGGTTCTCAAAGTTTTGAAGAAATATATAGTCATATTTGTTGAAAATTGTTTAGGGAAATACTTTGAAAGGATTTTTAAAGGAAAGAATGAATTCAGTACTCCTCTCTTATGTCGCTGGAAAATAATTTCGGTGATGACTGCACAGCATCATCGACGTTCATTTTCGAGTCTCAAAGTGGGGGAGACTTCTAAGAAGCTTTGCTTTTCTTCAAAATTATTTTGGGTAAATGGGTTTTGGTTTAAACTCCAAAGGTATGATTTGATATATTGAAGATATAAGTGTATATATTTATTTCAAATGATTTGAAAAGAACCGGGCATTTAAAATTCTAAGTTATGATTAATTAGAAATTTTCAAATTATTTGAATGAAATGTGAATAAACAGAATTTATAAAATAAGAGGATTAAGATATCTAAGCTATTGTTTGGGAAAAACTTAAAAGTTGAAAGGTAAAGAGGATTTAAACAAATTAAATTTGTGAACATTCTAATTAAGTGAAATGAAATTTTATAAATTTGTATAATACCAAAATTACATTCTGATAACATATAACAAGACTTACAAAATGTTAAAAGTTAAAATGATGTTTTGGATATGTAATGAGATATTGCACAAATAAGCAGAACCTGAAAATAATTGAAGCATACAAGTAAGGAAAACTCAAAAAGAATTAAAATGTATATAAATGGGAAATGTTGATTGTGATAAAATTATATATACTTAAATATAATGTAACGACCCGCTATTTTGGACTATTCGCATCCGCACATGTCGGACTTGAATTATTCAAAATACCGAATTGTTAATTTAAATTTGGCAAAACTTAGATATACAGTAAATAAATAATCACAGAATCACAGACACAGAGTAATAATATGCAGCGGAAGTAAAAGAGATAGTAGTTCATGAAGCTACTATATAATATATAAGATACATCAGAGTTTACAGCAGAAGAGTAACACGATACGTCAAATACAAATCAAAATACATCACTGGAAGCAGAATAGATGGCTGGATCTTCAAGCAAAGCTCCAACTCCAAAGGTGAGTCTCGAAAGCTGAACCACTCAATCTGACCCGAGCGTAGGGAAAAACACAAAACACTCGAGTCAGGATTAATATTCTCATATCAATAAATCCAACTCAAGTGAAATAGCAATCGAAATACAAGTAACTCAAAGGATGTTGGAATCACCATCCTCTAAGGATCCGTTAAACTATCTAGTATGTAGTAATATACGCTAAGTATATAATGTCTATCAGTAATATAAAGTATCAAAATAGTGTTAAGGCGTTACCATTATCCCCCTTAACACATTTTATAAATGTCATAATCTATACAGCACTGTAAACTCCACCGTAAACTAGTGGGATATCAGGGAGTACTCCATAGGTATAACACAAAACAAATTCGTAGTGGTCACGTATATAGGGATACAAGTATGACAAGGCACATGAGGCAATACCCAAGGTAGTGAAACTACCGTTCGCCTGATCCGGACTGGTGAGAACGCATCGCCGCAGCGATCGCAACACCGCGAAACGACACTCCTGAAAGTACGAGGGTGCACCAATCGATAACAAATAATGAGTAATATTCGAAGAAGTGTGTTCGCTCGAGGTGGCTAACCCCATTTGGCCCGGCACGGCTCCTGATTTTAGTCATTTCCAATTTGACACTAGTGTCAAGGCTATCCATTATCGTTCTCTTTCTTCAGTCATCACGTACATCATTCCAACCACTTCGTTCTGGATCACAACTCCGCGTATAGTTATTAAAGTGGTTTTCGGTTTAGATAGAGAGTATATCCATAACCGATTCTGGTTTCTTTAATAACTTTCGTAATTTTTACACCGATTGGTCGTTTTTAATAAATTTCAAAATCAAATCAAATCCAATTTCAATTAGAATTTATAAATCAACATTTCATTCGTCTTTCACGATCAATTTCCAAAATTTACGTTTCAAAACTTCCAAATTTCCATTTCAAAGTCTTACATTCCAATTTCGATTTTTATTTAAAACAATTCAAATATTGATTCAAGTTTGTATATAGATTTCATTCCGAAATCATTTAAATGATTAAATTCAACATTCAAACTAATTTAAATTCATTTATCGATTTCATTCGTTAAGTTACTTTATCATTCAAAACAATTTTACTAAATTCTCAATTCATTAAATCAATTACTTACGTTCATCTTCATTTTATCAAAACTTCAAATTTAACTAAATTAGATTCGTCAAATCAAATTCTCAAAATTACAAGTCTTACATTAATTTCAATAAATCCCACTTTATTTCTTGTTAAAGAAATTCAATTTCACTTGTTTACTTACTTAAATAATTTCCAAAACTTAATTAACAAAGAAACTCAATTTCAATTATTTACGAAGTTCCAAATTTACTTATTCAAAAGTTCAATTTCTCTTATCAAAGAATTCAATTTTATTCAATTATCAAATAATTCAATCTTATTCAATTATCAAATAATTTCAAACTTAATTATTAATAAATTCAAAACTTAATAATTTCAACTTAATTTTAAATTTAAACTCAATTATTAAATCATTTCAAAACTTAATAATTTCAACTTAATTATCACATCATTTCAACTTAATTATAAATTAAACTTAATAATTTCAAACTTAGTTATAATCCAAACTTAATTATAATTTCAAATTTAATTTTTAAATGTTTCAAACTTAATAATTTCAGAACTCAATTATTACTTATTCCAAATTATTTATTAATAATTCCAAATTTAATTATTAAATAATTAAATTTCAAACAACGTCCCTTCATCAATTACTACGTTAAAAATTGTTCCAGATTTCAATCCTTACATTTTCCTTTCAAAAATTCAAATTCCAATTTCCTTTCAAAACTTATTCTTTATTCGAGTAAAATCATTATTTCTATTTTTAAATCAAATTATTGACCCATCGGATTTTATCTAATTCTCTATCCTAAGTCAAATTCATTTGGGTATTTATCATTTCAACCCGATTCCAATTCAATTCAAAAATCAAACATAACAATGGGAACGTGCTGTGTGATAACTGGGATGGTGTCAAAGTAAAAAACAAGCAATGACAACAAACAAACACAATTCAATAATCAATTCAAATAATCCTGAAATAATTGTATTAATTCACATTGTTGTTTGTGTGAATTAATATAATTATTTCTAGAATCTACACTATCATTTCATGTAGATTAAAGACTATTACATTATGGTTTTTCACTTGTCATTCAATTCAAATCTCAATTTTAATACTACAACAATTTATCGAATATACGTTTAAGGTTCAAAGTGTAATTTATCCAATTCTACGTGTCAATTGACTTAACAATTAAAAGGGGTCATATTATCCAAATTAACTAATCAAATTCAACACATATGTCATTTCAAATTTAACTATCCTACGTCAATTTCAATTTCAATTTATTTATCACTTACTACATTAACAATTCAACGTCCAATTTCAACATCAAACAATCAATCATTTATCAATCAAACTGGATTATCATTGCATAAATAACAGATAATGGTGCCAGATGTCAAAGGTGAACTGATACCTAAATAATAGTGCAATAAATAACAGCAGCATATTTCAATTGTCGTTTCAATTGAAATCAAATTTAATAAATAAAAGAACATTAATCGTGAGTGATTGCTCACCTTTCGAGGCTAGAGAGATTTGACAATGAAATAGAATTACGAATCTAGGCGCAAACTCCAAATAAAGCAAGATTGACACGAATTTAGCGGACAAGCTGATAATAGAAATAGACGAAATAAATCAGAATTTGCTTGATATAGACTGAAATAAATGATATACTAATTTATTCTATTATCTTCTCAAACCATTATTAAATTAAAAATGTATATGAAAAATCTATATAAATACATATATTCTGAAATCGATACCGCATCTTTAAAACACACTACAACCAAGCAAAATCTGACTGCATACATATCAAAAATATATGCATGAGACTTATATATATACTATTACACAAAACTTACATTTTTATATAATTATATGTTTAAAATCGACTGACCAAATTGCTATCTAGATATACATATATATAGGGTCGATTTATAAGAAAGACAACTTTTCTATTTACAATGTTTAACTGCCCAGTAGACTCAGGCAGGCTACAACATTTTATAATATGTATTGATAAGACTAGTCAGGCTTTATAACACAATATATACATATTATATATATATAATATTCTCAATAGTAAAATAGGCTGTAAGTTATAACTGCACACGCATATTGATACCTGTCTTCACTTATATATTTTTATATTAAACCATACTTTCAAAGATCATTGTTATAAATAAATATATAAACAAAAAAGCAAACCAGTAACATTTCAAACATATATATGACATATAAGTATATATAACCGCTATAAGTAAAACCTTTCAGGCAATGCATGCCTATATTTACTAGCGACATTTCCTATCACTTTTATATTATATATACAATAAGAGCAAACAACCAGAATGTATAAACTATACACAACATTTACATATATTATATTTACAAATAAATCAACAAATCGGTATTTTATAAAACGATATCTCTACACAGATTATATATTTATAAGCTAATACAACTTACCAAAACTAACAGACCAAATGTATATAAGTTAATATATATATGTATATATATCTAATAATAACTTTATATAAATCAAACCTATAATAATATTGTAGCATAAATATATAAATACCTAATACAGAGAAGAAATGGAAGGCTCGGGGTGATAGGTTGGTCGCCGAAGATAGTGCTCGCGTGGGAAGCTAACTCGGCCTAACATGGGGATGTGCGTTCAAGCATGGTTGAAGGTGAAGCCAAAGAAGCCGGGGGAGAAGACGGGAGAGTTGGTGGAAGAAAGGAGAGATGTATGTGGGTGAGGCATGTCGTGGGAAGAGGGGAGGAAATGCAGACATGGCGAGCGAGGGAGATAGAGGAGTTGAGGGACGGGTTCGGCATCGGCATTGGGTTGCGGGATTCTGCGCCATGGAAGGGTGGTCGGCACTTGTGGACGAGGTGGTAAGGATGACGGTGATGGCGGGAAATAAAGCCAAGTTGGTGGTGGCTTCGGGTGAGGTAGATGGAACGGAGAGAGCAACTTTAGAAGCAAAGAAATGCAAAAGGGTGAGAGAGTGGTGAACGTGATATATACATATCACAAAATTTGGTAATGTGCTGTCACCCTCCTTCCCTCACTTTGCAACTTGTAAATCTATTTTTTTTCTTTCTTCCTCAAAGCATAGCTGGCCAAAATGAATAGCAAAGGCAAATTGGAGAAAGAAAAGTATCAGGGAACGTGAAAAGGCTAGAAGCAAATTTTTGTTTGCAGAAGGAGAATAGATGACAACCGAATAAATTGCAAATATAACTTACGTTGGAAATAGAAAAAAAATTAAATGGCTATTCACTTATGGAGTAATAAAAGTTAGTAACCATTTGAATTCAACGGGTGGAAGTGAATGGTCACAGAACATTGTAAAGACTCAAAACGGATACCGATACGGTTCAACGTTTACGGATTTCGTCGTTCACCGAACGTCAAAACACACGAATGAATATACCGTAGAGATCGGCGCGATGAGACGATCAAAATGGTATACGGATATCGATGGTACGATTGAATTGTAAAAATTCGAAATTTTCTACTACGGAAAATGCAAGAAAATCGCAGAAGAATAAGATCGACGGAGCCAAAGATGTCCTTATTTGAAAAAATGACCAACTGACATCTTGCTCAGAAGATGATTTAGAATTTTTCTATGTAAAAATATTTTGGTTTTAAAAACGTTTTATTTTCATCGCTTTTTAACTGATTAAATTGAAGTAATTTTACGCACGAAATAAACTTCCATATTTTCGGACGAGAATTTACCAGTTGCTATGTTTAATTAGACGCATTTCAAATATCAAATTTTTATTTCAAAATTTTATCGTTTAAATTCCACAAAAATTCAATTAATAACGTTATTAAAACCGGTGAAATTTACGGGTCGTTACATTCTCCCCCACTCAAAACTTTTCGTCCCCGAAAAGGAAGGAGGTAGGAGAATAGAACCAACCAAAAGAAAATAAACTGGGAAACAAAATAAACAATTAGTTTAAACCATATAAATTTCATTTTTAAATAAACTTATGTTCGACAATTTGTTTTTAAATTCAAGATTTTCATTTAAATTGATTTGATTTCTCATATATTAATGTTAGGTGCTAAAGGTTTCTTTCAAAATGAAATTCAATTTAAATTCAATTAACTCATGATATTCCCTTAAGTTGATTTAATTCAATTTATTAACTTTCAAAACAAATTTTATTTTATTAATCTCACCTATTATTATTTTTTTAACTTATTATTCTATTTATCTCCAAAACATTTTGTAATCAAAATTTTAAGTGAATACCATTTATTATACGTACTCACATTTTGTTCATAAAGACCATTTATATTGTATATTATCCAAATTTCTTAAATGAACAATTTCAAAGATCGTACATTTAAATAGTCATTTATTATAATCATATTTTATTTGACAAATTTAATTCTTCTTCATTCCAAATTATTATTACACTTATTCTACTTAATAATATCATATATATGTGATAAGATATATTAAGTATATTTACATTTATTATAACTACTCAAATTTGTATAAAAAAAATCTTTGATATCATTTATATTGTATAATATTCAATAACATGGTTAACCTTTGAAAATTTAGGGAAGTTATATATAATGAAATCGAGTATTATACAAGTAAAATTTTCCTAATTCAATTATTTCACATTTAACTATTCATTCAAAATTTGGCTTCAATTATAATTGAAAATCATCATTTACCCAAATTTTTAGAATTAAATTCCCGATTAACTTCACCAATTTAGAGAAAATTATGTATATACTATATATATTAGATCACTAAATTTAAAATAATATACCTATATACATATAAATCAAATCATACTTAAGAAATTTAAATCGATTAAATTTCCAAATCAAAGCTGTAGCAAAGCTACGAATTTGTCTCTTCATTTCGAAACTCGAAAATGAATGTCGATGATGCGGCCGCCATCACCGAAATTATTTTCCAGCGACAAAAGAGAAGAGCTCTAATTTAAGCATTTAAAATTTCTTGAAAACGATTTCTATTCGAAAATATTTTTAAACAATATACATTTAAACTTTAAAACCATAACTCGAAATTATCAGAAATTAAGTTCTCAAATTCTAATTTAAATTCACTTCAAATTCGAAATCAAATTATAACTAAGTTTTATAAATTTATTTATTTATATTATGCAATGGTCAATGGTTTATAAAGCAATAAATGTAAATTAAATTTTCATATTTCGGGCGACAGATTCATTAACATTTAATTTCATAAAAATTCATACTTATATATAATATAATTATACAAAACCATTTTATCATCTAAATTTGAAATACTACTGTGTCAGTTTGCTTTGTTCAAGTGTTTTGGAAATTCTATCGATAGCGTTGATCAGACGAATCGATCGAAAATCCAAATCAACATCAACAACTCAAACAACACAATATTTTAAAACATTTAAATATTAATTTACAAATACACTTCTCGCTCGACGATACAGGAATGAATTTCAAAATAAGTATAGAGATTCAATTTTGATGGAAATCAAATTAAGAGAATTTGATTCGGAAATAAGTTCAATTAACAAAATCGGAAGATGGATAAGCTTATTTAATTCACGGGCAACCTTAACCGGGTCGACCGTAATTTCAAGAATAAGATCGATGCTGAATTCCGAGGTAAATCAACATTCATTCTCAAGAGATAGAGTTCAGGTATAGCAGGGAATAGATAGTATCGTAAACCAAGGATACAAAAATCTTTGGTAAATCAATGCCTATTGTAAAGGAGTTTCACCCATTTACAAATAATTTGGAGGTTGGCGAGACCGCCGATTTATTATAAAGATTATTCGAAGTGGAGTTATGGAATACTTCAGAATTAAAACAGACGAGTAGTGAGGGATAAGAATGAATTCCGGAACCGAGGGAACGTTCCAAAATTCGAAGGAATTGAGTCAAAAGGAAGAGATTGAAACTCGAGTGGGAGTGATTCTGTAAATACATTTATCCTATATGCTAAGTTTTTCCTAGAGCTACCAAAAGCTCTGATACCAACTGTAAATACCCGCTATTTTGGACTATTCGCATCCGCACGTGTCGGACTTGAATTATTCAAAATACCGAATTGTTAATTTAAATTTGGCAAAACTTAGATATACAGTAAATAAATAATCACAGAATCACAGACACAGAGTAATAATATGCAGCGGAAGTAAAAGAGATAGTAGTTCATGAAGCTACTATATAATATAAAAGATACATCAGAGTTTACAGCAGAAGAGTAACACGACACATCAAATACAAATCAAAATACATCACTGGAAGCAGAATAGATGGCTGGATCTTCAAGCAAAGCTCCAACTCCAAAGGTGAGTCTCGAAAGCTGAACCACTCAATCTGACCCGAGCGTAGGGCAAAACACAAAACACTCGAGTCAGGATTAATATTCTCATATCAATAAATCCAACTCAAGTGAAATAGCAATCGAAATACAAGTAACTCAAAGGATGTTGGAATCACCATCCTCTGAGGATCCGTTAAACTATCTAGTATGTAGTAATATACGCTAAGTATATAATGTCTATCAGTAATATAAAGTATCAAAATAGTGTTAAGGCGTTACCATTATCCCCCTTAACACATTTTATAAATGTCATAATCTATACAGCACTGTAAACTCCACCGTAAACTAGTGGGATATCAGGGAGTACTCCATAGGTATAACACAAAACAAATTCGTAGTGGTCGCGTATATAGGGATACAAGTATGACAAGGCACATGAGGCAATACCCAAGGTAGTGAAACTACCGTTCGCCTGATCCGGACTGGTGAGAACGCATCGCCGCAGCGATCGCAACACCGCGAAACAACACTCCTGAAAGTACGAGGGTGCACCAATCAATAACAAATAATGAGTAATATTCGAAGAAGTGTGTTCGCTCGAGGTGGCTAACCCCATTTGGCCCGGCACGGCTCCTGATTTTAGTTATTTCCAATTTGACACTAGTGTCAAGGCTATCCATTATCGTTCTCTTTCTTCAGTCATCACGTACATCATTCCAACCACTTCGTTCTGGATCACAACTCCGCGTATAGTTATTAAAGTGGTTTTCGGTTTAGATAGAGCGTATATCCATAACCGATTCCGGTTTCTTTAATAACTTTCGTAATTTTTACACCGATTGGTCGTTTTTAATAAATTTCAAAATCAAATCAAATCCAATTTCAATTAGAATTTATAAATCAACATTTCATTCGTCTTTCACGATCAATTTCCAAAATTTACGTTTCAAAACTTCCAAATTTCCATTTCAAAGTCTTACATTCCAATTTCGATTTTTATTTAAAACAATTCAAATATTGATTCAAGTTTGTATATAGATTTCATTCCGAAATCATTTAAATGATTAAATTCAACATTCAAACTAATTTAAATTCATTTATCGATTTCATTCGTTAAGTTACTTTATCATTCAAAACAATTTTACTAAATTCTCAATTCATTAAATCAATTACTTACGTTCATCTTCATTTTATCAAAACTTCAAATTTAACTAAATTAGATTCGTCAAATCAAATTCTCAAAATTACAAGTCTTACATTAATTTCAATAAATCCCACTTTATTTCTTGTTAAGGAAATTCAATTTCACTTGTTTACTTACTTAAATAATTTCCAAAACTTAATTAACAAAGAAACTCAATTTCAATTATTTACGAAGTTCCAAATTTACTTATTCAAAAGTTCAATTTCTCTTATCAAAGAATTCAATTTTATTCAATTATCAAATAATTCAATCTTATTCAATTATCAAATAATTTCAAACTTAATTATTAATAAATTCAAAACTTAATAATTTCAACTTAATTTTAAATTCAAACTCAATTATTAAATCATTTCAAAACTTAATAATTTCAACTTAATTATCACATCATTTCAACTTAATTATAAATTCAACTTTATAATTTCAAACTTAGTTATAATTCCAAACTTAATTATAATTTCAAATTTAATTTTTAAATGTTTCAAACTTAATAATTTCAGAACTCAATTATTACTTATTCCAAATTATTTATTAATAATTCCAAATTTAATTATTAAATAATTAAATTTCAAACAACGTCCCTTCATCAATTACTACGTTAAAATTTGTTCCAGATTTCAATCCTTACATTTTCCTTTCAAAAATTCAAATTCCAATTTCCTTTCAAAACTTATTCTTTATTCGAGTAAAATCATTATTTCTATTTTTAAATCAAATTATTGACCCATCGGATTTTATCTAATTCTCTATCCTAAGTCAAATTCATTTGGGTATTTATCATTTCAACCCGATTCCAATTCAATTCAAAAATCAAACATAACAAAGGGAACTTGCTGTGTGATAACTGGGATGGTGTCAAAGTAAATAAACAAGCAATGACAACAAACAAACACAATTCAATAATCAATTCAAATAATCCCGAAATAATTGTATTAATTCACATTGTTGTTTGTGCGAATTAATATAATTATTTCTAGAATCTACACTATCATTTAGTGTAGATTAAAGATTATTACATTATGGTTTTTCACTTGTCATTCAATTCAAATCTCAATTTTAATACTACAACAATTTATCGAATATACGTTCAAGGTTCAAAGTGTAATTTATCCAATTCTACGTGTCAATTGACTTAACAATTAAAAGGGGTCATATTATCCAAATTAACTAATCAAATTCAACACATATGTCGTTTCAAATTTAACTATCCTACATCAATTTCAATTTCAATTTATTTATCACTTACTACATTAACAATTCAACGTCCAATTTCAACATCAAACAATCAATCATTTATCAATCAAACTGGATTATCATTGCATAAATAACAGATAATGGTGCCAGATGTTAAAGGTGAACTGATACCTAAATAATAGTGCAATAAATAACAGCAGCATATTTCAATTGTCGTTTCAATTGAAATCAAATTTAATAAATAAAAGAACATTAATCGTGAGTGATTGCTCACCTTTCGAGGCTAGAGAGATTTGACAATGAAATAGAATTACGAATCCAGGCGCAAACTCCCAATAAAGCAAGATTGACACGAATTTAGCGGACAAGCTGATAATAGAAATAGACGAAATAAATCAGAATTTGCTTGATATAGACTGAAATAAATGATATACTAACTTATTCTATTATCTTCTCAAACCATTATTAAATTAAAAATATATATGAAAAATCTATATAAATACATATATTCTGAAATCGATACCGCATCTTTGAAACACACTGCAACCAAGCAAAATCTGACTGCATACATATCAAAAATATATACATGAGACTTATATATATACTATTACACAAAACTTACATTTTTATATAATTATATGTTTAAAATCGACTGACCAAATTGCTATCTAGATATACATATATATATGGTCGATTTATAAGAAAGACAACTTTTCTATTTACAATGTTTAACTGCCCAGTAGACTCAGGCAGGCTACAGCATTTTATAATATGTATTGATAAGACTAGTCAGGCTTTATAACACAATATATACATATTATATATATATATAATATTCTCACTAGTAAAATAGGCTGTAAGTTATAACTGCACACGCATATTGATACCTATCTTCACTTATATATTTTTATATTAACCCATACTTTCAAAGATCATTGTTATAAATAAATATATAAACAAAAAAGCAAACCAGTAACATTTCAAACATATATATGACATATAAGTATATATAACCGCTATAAGTAAAACCTTTCAGGCAATGCATGCCTATATTTACTAGCGACATTTCCTATCACTTTTATATTATATATACAATAAGAGCAAACAACCAGAATGTATAAACTATACACAACATTTACATATATTATATTTACAAATAAATCAACAAATCGGTATTTTATAAAACGATATCTCTACACAGATTATATATTTATAAGCTAATACAACTTACCAAAACTAACAGACCAAATGTATATAAGTTAATATATATATATATATATGTATATATATCTAATAATAACTTTATATAAATCAAACCCATAATAATATTGTAGCATAAATATATAAATACCTAATACAGAGAAGAAATGGAAGGCTCGGGGTGATAGGTTGGTCGCCGAAGATAGTGCTCGCGTGGGAAGCTAACTCGGCCTAACATGGGGATGTGCGTTCAAGCATGGTTGAAGGTGAAGCCAAAGATGCCGGGGGAGAAGACGGGAGAGTTGGTGGAAGGAAGGAGAGATGTATGTGGGTGAGGCATGTCGTGGGAAGAGGGGAGGAAATGCAGACAAGGCGAGCGAGGGAGATAGAGGAGTTGAGGGACGGGTTCGGCATCGGCATTGGGTTGCGGGATTCTGCGCCGTGGAAGGGTGGTCGGCACTTGTGGACGAGGTGGTAAGGATGACGGTGATGGCGGGAAATAAAGCCAAGTTGGTGGTGGCTTCGGGTGAGGTAGATGGAACGGAGAGAGCAACTTTAGAAGCAAAGAAATGCAAAAGGGTGAGAGAGTGGTGAACGTGATATATACATATCACAAAATTTGGTAATGTGCTGTCACCCTCCTTCCCTCACTTTGCAACTTGTAAATCTATTTTTTTTCTTTCTTCATCAAAGCATAGCTGGCCAAAATGAATAGCAAAGGCAAATTGGAGAAAGAAAAGTATCAGGGAACGTGAAAAGGCTAGAAGCAAATTTTTGTTTGCAGAAGGAGAATAGATGACAACCGAATAAATTGCAAATATAACTTACGTTGGAAATAGAAAAAAAATTAAATGGCTATTCACTTATGGAGTAATAAAAGTTAGTAAGCATTTGAATTCAACGGGTGGAAGTGAATGGTCACAGAACATTGTAGATACTCAAAACGGATACCGATACGGTTCAACGTTTACGGATTTCGTCGTTCACCGAACGTCGAAACACACAAATGAATATACCGTAGAGATCGGCGCGATGAGACGATCAAAACGGTATACGGATATCGATGGTACGATTGAATTGTAAAAATTCGAAATTTTCTACTACGGAAAATGCAAGAAAATCGCAGAAGAATAAGATCGACGGAGCCAAAGATGTCCGAATTTGAAAAAATGACCAACTGACATCTTGCTCAGAAGATGTTTTAGAATTTTTCTATGTAAAAATATTTTGGTTTTGAAAACGTTTTATTTTCATCGCTTTTTAACTAATTAAATTGAAGTAATTTTACGCACGAAATAAACTTCCGTATTTTCGGACGAGAATTTACCAGTTGCTATGTTTAATTAGATGCATTTCATATATCAAATTTTTATTTCAAAATTTTATCGTTTAAATTCCACAAAAATTCAATTAATAACGTTATTAAAACCGGTGAAATTTACGGGTCGTTACATATAACCTGAAATGATGAATGGATAAATGGAACAAGTAAGTGAACTTAGGAAAGAAGACAAATGAATTGTATAATATCTTTTGTAAATTGGTTATAGAAAATAAATATAAATTGCATAGAGAAAATTTTTGAATTTATAACTTTGATATAACCGCAAACTAAGAAAAGTCATATGTGAGAAGTTAGACTTTTATAGGATGATTAATAAACTAAAGTGCTGGGTAATAAAATGTCCCATAAATAAATTTGTTATTAACTAAAATTATGAAAATGCAATAAATGAAAACAAAGGAATTTCTTATAGCTAAGAATCAAGTAGAAAATGAAATTGGATTTAATTAAATGATATAGAATGTTTAAAATGAACTTGAGTAAACAAATTCTTTGATATGATGTTTAAGAAAAGATAATGTTAAAGAATGTGCTATGTAAAGAAATGAATATACTAATTGAATAATGGATTGTTGGTGATGCAGCAAGGCATATAGGAATTCAGAAGTTAGACCATATTAAGTCGTGCACGAGTCCAGGAGCTTCGGATTTAAGTCGTAAGTCGTACACGAGCTTAAGACGTACATGCTTGATGAGTCGGTCACGGGATAGTGGAAGCATGAGTCGGTGCCGATTTAACGAAGCTTGGAGGAGTTCGTACTTGATGAGTCGTCCACGACTCATCGGTCTATCCATAAGTCGTTTGCGACTTATTAAAGCAATGGGAAACAAGTTGCCGGGTCTAACTATGAGTCGTTCAGTATTGAGGGAACTTGAGTCGTCTACGACTCAACGTATAAGTCGTCAACGACTTAACGCGAAGCAAAGAAAAACCCAGCAAGTGAAGGCTTTGAGTCGGAGGGAGTTAAGGTGGCAAGGAGATGAGGCAGCATGCGCTTGAGTCGGTCGTGTTGAGTCGTTTGTTGTGATGAGTCGTGTACTGTTGTATGTTGTAAGTCGTATGTCGTGAGTTTTAAGTCGGTATGTAGTTGGATCGTGTTGTATTCTAGGTCGTTACCGACCTAGGGGTAATGTTGAGTCGGTCATGCATATGAAGTGTTGGGTCGCATACGACCTATGGTGAGTCGTCTTAAGGTCATATGATGATGTATGTAGGTCGTGCTTGTTAAGTCGGCCAGGGTTGAGTCGTTCTGGGGTTGAGCTGCCTTGTGTTGAGTCGGCCACGACCTAAGTTAGGTCGTAAGTCGTCGCCGACCTAAGAGTCAGGTGAGGGTTTGTGTGTGTTGAGTTGTGAAAGCTATAAATAGCGCGTGTGTTGTACATTTTGGGGAGTTGGATATTGAATAAAATTTCCTTTTGTTAGCTTTGTGCTTTCATACAATTGGTAGTTGAGTGTGATCTCCTATCTCCTCTTTCGGTTAATCGAGTGCGCTCGATTCAACGATCGAAGAAGCCGATTCACGGAATCTAGTGCGCTAGATCAACGTGCGAAGAATCGTAGATCTTTGAACACGGTATAGTGCGCTATCAACGTGTTTGAGATAGCTAGAGTTCGGTATCTTTGGATCAACGAACTTGGGCATTTTGGTATCTTCAACTCACCGATTGCTACATTTCATTGATTGAAGTTTGTTTGATTAATCCGCTGCGTCATTATTGGTATCAGAGCCATACTTAGCCAATCATAGCTAAGTTGATTCTTGGAGCCAAGTTTTGAAGTTTTTGAAGTTTGAAGGAATTCATCGTGTTCATATTGAAGTTGCATCAAGTTTGGAGTGTTTGATCCATTTCATTTTGGATCGAGGAGTTGGACTTTGTTTGGCTTTTTAATTGGTGTTTGCGCGCCAATTTTTGGAGGGTTTTGGAGTAAGTTTGAAGCCAAGCCGTGAAGTGTCAAGGCCGAGACAAGTTGGAGCCGACCTTACTTGAATTGTTAACTCGTTGCCGAGTTAGTGTGAGCCGAGACAAGCATAGCCGTGTATTGTTGAGCTTAGATTGCTTTGTTGAGAGGAAAGTTTGAAGTCTTGTGTTGAATTTTTGAAGTCTTGAGAAGTTTACAACCATGCCACCAAGGAGAGCTAATCGTCATCAAAACGTTGAAGCTTTGTATCGTAGAGAAGAAGCCGAGCTTATGGAACAACGTATTAATGAGAAATTTGATGAAGGCATTGGTAAATTGGAGAGATTGATGAATGATTTGAATCAAAGGAGGAGATCACCAAACTCGAACCATGGAGGAAACTGAGTTTCGCCATCGGTTACGGAAGCGAGGAGGGTATCGCCACATTCTTGTAGAGATCGAAGAGAAACATCAATTTCATCACGAAGAGATCATCATGACTATGTACATGAAGAAAGAAGAAGTCAACGAGAATTTGACCACGAAGCATATAGAGAAGAAGAGAGACATAGTCAAAGAAGCATGTATGAACGAAGGGATGATAATGGTCGAAATCGATATAGACGTACCTTTGATTTTGCTGAAGAGGGTGATAGAGCTAGTATACATTATCGAGATCGAGACCAAATTCGGAATTCTTACCGTGATATTGAAGATGATCGACGATGGGAATCGGGTATGAAGATGGAAATTCCGGAGTTTAAAGGCGGGATGGTTGCTGAGGAGTTCTTAGATTGGTTGTCTAATGTGGAGGAAATCTTTGATTTCAAGGAGGTGCCGGAGAATAGAAGGGTGAAGTTGGTTGCTACTAGGTTGAGGGGGAGAGCATTGGCATGGTGGCAGCAAACTAAACTTACTCGTGAACGGATGGGGAAGTCAAAGATAGAATCGTGGGATAAGATGAAGAAGATGATGAGATCTACTTTTTTACCTTACAACTATCAATCACTTATGTACCAAAGGTTGCAGAATCTGAGGCAAGGGACAAAGTCTGTTAGTGATCATGCTGATGAATTTTACCAACTCATTGCCAGGAATGATATTATGGAGACAGAAGAACAGCTAACTGCTAGATTCATTGGGGGATTGAGAATGCAGATCCAGGATATGGTTAATATGTTCGATCCTAGATCAGTTGCAGAGGCACATCAGAAAGCGTTAGCTTGGGAGAAACAGGGAAGGCGTGGAGGTGGTGTGTTTACTAATTCTAATAATCCAGTGAAGGGGGCCAGTGGTAGTTCTAATGTTCCTAGACCTGTCACAAAACCAGTGGTGAAAGAGGTTGAGAAGGCGAAGGCTAGTAGTGGGTTCAGATGTTATAACTGTCAGGAGTTGGGTCACAAGAGTAACGAATGTCCAAAGCCGAAGAAGAGGACCATGGTTGCAGAAGTTGAGGAGGATGATGGTGAGGAGGCAGAATGTTCAAATACACCTTATGTTGAGGAGGAAGAAGAATTGTTTGGAGATGAAGGATGTAATCTTATGTTGAGGAGAAGTTGTTTGACACCAAAGCAAGAGGAGGATTGTAGTTGGTTGAGAAGCAATATTTTTCAGTCGACATGTACTATTCTGGGGAAAGTCTGCAAATTCGTTATTGATGCAGGGAGTTGTGATAATATTATTTCTACAGAGGCTGTGAAGAAGTTGAACTTGAAAACTGAGAAGCATCCTAAACCGTACAAGCTAGCATGGTTAAGGAAGGGTGGTGAAGTGAAAGTGTGTCGAAGAGCTTGTGTTAATTTTTCTATTGGGAAGAAGTACAAAGATGAAATTTGGTGTGATGTCGTAGATATGGATGTTTGTCATTTATTGTTGGGTCGACCATGGCAGTTTGATAGAGCAGTTCAGCATGACGGTCGTGCCAATAGTTACAGTTTCATGTTCGAGGGTACAAAAATCACTTTGGTTCCTAAGAAACAGCAGCAGAAGGAGAGCAAGCTAGAAGAGATTGAAGAATTGAAAACTCTGTTGACTTTGAAGGAGTTTGTTAAAGAAGTGGAAGAAGAACCGGAAGTGTTTTTGTTGATTGGGAGAGAGAGTAGTGAAGAAGTTGAAATCCCGGAAGAAGCAAAGCCAGTTTTGAAAGAATTTGAAGATGTCTTTCCAGAGGAGTTGCCAAAGGAGTTACCGCCACTTAGAGACATTCAACATCAGATTGATCTTGTTCCAGGAGCAGTGTTACCACATCGACCACATTACCGAATGAGTCCAAAGGAACATGAGGAATTACGAAGGCAGGTGGAAGAGTTGCTTGAACAGGGACGTATTCAGGAAAGTTTGAGTCCATGTGCTGTGCCAGCATTGTTGGTACCCAAGAAGGACGGAACTTGGAGGATGTGCACAGATAGTAGAGCTTTGAATAAGATCACTGTTCGTTACAGATTTCCTATGCCGAGGTTGGATGATTTGTTGGATCAGTTGAGTGGGGCAACTATATTTTCGAAGATTGATTTGAAGAGTGGTTATCATCAAATTCGAATCAGACCTGGAGATGAATGGAAGACAGCTTTCAAGACAAGAGAAGGGTTATACGAATGGTTGGTTATGCCGTTTGGTTTGTCAAATGCACCTAGTACATTCATGCGGGTGATGAATCAAATCTTTCGACCACTCATTGGGAAGTTCGTTGTGGTTTATTTCGATGATATTCTGATTTATAGCAGGAGTACGGAAGAACATGTTCTACATTTGAGGGAAGTGTTGCTTATTCTTCGTGAAGAACAATTTTATGCTGCTACAAAGAAATGTGTGTTTATGACACCCAGTGTTTTATTCCTGGGTTATGTTGTTTCAGGGAAAGGTATTCAAGTTGACCAGAGCAAAGTTGAAGCAGTCAGGAATTGGCCACAGCCAAAGACAATTACAGAAGTGAGAAGTTTTCATGGGCTAGCGTCATTCTACCGAAGATTCATTCCACACTTCAGTAGCGTGATGGCTCCAGTGACTGATTGCATGAAGGGTAAACAGTTTGTGTGGTCAGAGGAAGCGGGGGTTGCCTTTGAGAAGATCAAGGAATTGTTAACGTCTGCACCAATTCTTGTTCTACCTAATTTTCAGTTATTGTTTGAATTGCATACTGATGCATCGAAGGTTGGTATTGGAGGAGTTCTGAGTCAGAATGGGAAGCCAGTTGCATATTTCAGTGAAAAGTTGTCAGGGGCGAAGATGAGATACAGCACATACGATGTTGAGTTTTATGCTGTTGTTCAGGCTGTCAAACATTGGAGGCATTATTTGTTTCAGAAGGAATTTGTTCTTTACACAGATCATGAAGCATTGAAGCATTTACAGGGACAGGATAAAATTTCAGCAAGACATGCATCGTGGATTGCCTATTTACAGCAGTTTACTTTTGTCGTTAAGCACAAATCTGGGGTGACCAATCGAGTAGCTGATGCTTTAAGTAGGAGGAGTCATTTGTTAACGACAATGAAGGTTGAAGTGACCGGGTTTGAAATGTTGCCGGAAATTATTGAAGGAGATCCTTACTTTGTGAAATATGTTGAGAAAGTGAAGGATGGGAGTGCCGATGAATTCATATTGGTTGATGGTTTTCTGTTTAAAGGAAATCGTTTATGTATTCCGGACTGTAGTTTGAGGATGAAGATTGTGAAGGAATTGCACGAGGAAGGACATGTTGGCCGTGATCGTACTTTACAGTTGATTTCGCAGTCTTACTTTTGGCCGTCGATGAGGAAAGAGGTTGAAAGATTCGTGGAGCGATGTCATATTTGCCAAGTTTCAAAGGGAACAGCAACGAATGCAGGATTGTATATGCCATTACCAGTACCATCTAAGCCATGGGTTGATATTAGCATGGATTTCGTTTTGGGTTTTCCGAGAACTCAAAGGGGAAATGATTCAATATTTGTTGTGGTGGACAGGTTTTCAAAGATGGCACATTTTGTTGCTTGCAAGAAGACAGCAGATGCAGTTCGAGTGGCACAGTTATTTTTCAAGG
This sequence comes from Allium cepa, assembly GCA_030765085.1. Lineage (NCBI taxonomy): Eukaryota > Viridiplantae > Streptophyta > Magnoliopsida > Asparagales > Amaryllidaceae > Allium > Allium cepa. Next base: position 940,181,800 of record CM060943.1, on the reverse strand, counting down.
AGATTTATCGACTTCATGGTTTACCAGAATCTATTGTTTCTGATCGAGATACTCGTTTTCTGAGTCACTTTTGGTTGAGTTTGTGGAAAATGGTGGGAACGAAGTTGAATTTTAGCAGTGCTTATCATCCACAAACTGATGGGCAGACAGAAGTTGTTAACAGGTCATTGGGAAATTTGTTGCGTTGTCTTGTACAAGATAATTTGAGAAGTTGGGACATGAAGCTATGCCAGGCAGAATTTGCTCATAATCATGCAGAAAATCGGAGCACAGGATTCAGTCCGTTTCAGATTGTTTATTCAAATTTACCCAGGGGGCCATTGGATTTAGCAGTTGTACCACAGTCAAAGAGAACAGTTAAACGAGCTGCTGATTTTGTTAATGAGCTGACTGAATGTCTTAAAATCGTTCAGGAACGATTGGAGAAATCGAATGAGAAGTATAAGAAGTCTGCAGATTTGAAACGTCGAAATGTTGAATTTAAAGAAGGTGATTTGGTTTATGCCGTATTAACAAAGGATCGTTTTCCGGTGGGTGCTTATAACAAGTTGAAGGCACGAAAAATTGGTCCAGTTGAAATTTTAAAGAAAATCAATGAGAATGCTTATCGATTAAAGTTACCAGATGATGTTTATACTTCTGATGTTTTTAACGTCAAGCATTTAATTCCATATCATGGGGGTGAGATTGTTGAGGAAGAATTTACAAATTCGAGGTCGAATTTGTCTCAACCAGGGGAGGATGATGCAGCAAGGCATATAGGAATTCAGAAGTTAGACCATATTAAGTCGTGCACGAGTCCAGGAGCTTCGGATTTAAGTCGTAAGTCGTACACGAGCTTAAGACGTACATGCTTGATGAGTCGGTCACGGGATAGTGGAAGCATGAGTCGGTGCCGATTTAACGAAGCTTGGAGGAGTTCGTACTTGATGAGTCGTCCACGACTCATCGGTCTATCCATAAGTCGTTTGCGATTTATTAAAGCAATGGGAAACAAGTTGCCGGGTCTAACTATGAGTCGTTCAGTATTGAGGGAACTTGAGTCGTCTACGACTCAACGTATAAGTCGTCAACGACTTAACGCGAAGCAAAGAAAAACCCAGCAAGTGAAGGCTTTGAGTCGGAGGGAGTTAAGGTGGCAAGGAGATGAGGCAGCATGCGCTTGAGTCGGTCGTGTTGAGTCGTTTGTTGTGATGAGTCGTGTACTGTTGTATGTTGTAAGTCGTATGTCGTGAGTTTTAAGTCGGTATGTAGTTGGACGTGTTGTATTCTAGGTCGTTACCGACCTAGGGGTAATGTTGAGTCGGTCATGCATATGAAGTGTTGGGTCGCATACGACCTATGGTGAGTCGTCTTAAGGTCATATGATGATGTATGTAGGTCGTGCTTGTTAAGTCGGCCAGGGTTGAGTCGTTCTGGGGTTGAGCTGCCTTGTGTTGAGTCGGCCACGACCTAAGTTAGGTCGTAAGTCGTCGCCGACCTAAGAGTCAGGTGAGGGTTTGTGTGTGTTGAGTTGTGAAAGCTATAAATAGCGCGTGTGTTGTACATTTTGGGGAGTTGGATATTGAATAAAATTTCCTTTTGTTAGCTTTGTGCTTTCATACAATTGGTAGTTGAGTGTGATCTCCTATCTCCTCTTTCGGTTAATCGAGTGCGCTCGATTCAACGATCGAAGAAGCCGATTCACGGAATCTAGTGCGCTAGATCAACGTGCGAAGAATCGTAGATCTTTGAACACGGTATAGTGCGCTATCAACGTGTTTGAGATAGCTAGAGTTCGGTATCTTTGGATCAACGAACTTGGGCATTTTGGTATCTTCAACTCACCGATTGCTACATTTCATTGATTGAAGTTTGTTTGATTAATCCGCTGCGTCAGTTGGTAATTAAGTGAAAAAAAATAGAAGTCAATAAAATAATTTAGTATAGATAAATTGGATAGAAATCCATTGGAAGGTAATACGTGAGATTGTACGTATATTTTTTTATTTGCATAACGATTTGATCCAAATTCGAGCACAAAGTTTCGAGATGATTTATATCGATCCAAGATAGAATTTTTCACTCGATTTTCGACGGCGAACCCTGGATATGGATTTTTGGTTCGATTCTGGGATTTTCTATCATAGTATATGACTATGCAAGGAGAATAACAGTTTCCAATCAAGGAACCAAATCTGAGTCCGCACTAGAGAGTCGTGTGAACGATACTAGTTTGAAAGTGAAATTGTGTGATCGAATAAGCGATTAGATTGATATTGCTCACGGATGATATATGTACGGCTTACGGACTTAATTAAAGTTAATATTGGAAATATATGATGCCAAATATAAAATGATTCTTTTAAAATTATATAACAGAATATATATAAAAAAGAAATAAACCAAATTGAATGTAAAATAATAATTTGGTTATGTTGGGTATGATTTGGTTGTTATGTGATTGTTAGTTGGTTGTTAAGTGTAAATTGAAGCTATAAATCATTGAAATCAAATTGGAAGTTAATTGAATTTAAATAGAATTTAATTTGATTCAAATTGGAAGTGAACTAATGTAAATATAAATTAATGAATGTTAACTAATTGAATTGAGAATGAATGTTAGTAAAATCCAACGTTAATGAATCAACTGTGATTAAAATTGAAAACCAAGTCAATAAATATTAATGAGAAGTGAATTTATATTTATTGGTTATGGATTTGTTGGATGGTAGTTGGATGATAGTTGATTGATGGTTGCATTTGTTGTTTTGTTGCATTTGCTATGTTGGCACATGTAGTTGTCATGTTGTTATATGATGTATATTGATATTATTTTCATATACGCATGTTTCTCATAGTTTGTTGAGTGTTTAGTAGGTGCGGATTTCGCTTGCTTCGCACTTGGAGCTCGCTTTCGCGCTATATTATTCGTATATGCTCGCTAATAAAAATATAAGGTACATGTTTATTTTATCATTGGATTTGGTGATTTTTGATGAGCCACTTGGCTTTTGGATTTTCTTTTGTTGGTTTGGGGCCCGTAGAGGCGTTTTGTAGTTGTACCTATTGAGCCGCACAAAGGAGACTCTGCCGAAATTTTCCGTAAAATCCGGGTGTTAGAAAAAATTTTAAGTTTTAATTTTTTTTTTATATAACTGGTTTTGATAATTAACTATTAAAGTTAGAAAACCGTTCGGAGTAACTTAATGGAAGCATGGTTATGACTTTATAAATGGAATTTTTTTGTTTTATAAGTTGATAACTTTAAATAAAATATAGCTAGTGTTGAATTCTATACTTAGTGTCTTTTCCCTTCTTTTTCCTTTTCGGGGACGAAAAGTTTTGAGTGGGGGAGAGTGTAACGACCCGTAAATTTTCGATAATTAAAATAGCTAATTTAATAAGATTTCGTGATTTAGTGTTAGAAAAAAATTGTAATTCGCGTAGAATAATAATAATTGGAATGAATTGCAACAAAAATTATCCAGGTAACGAAAATAAATGCTACTTAGTGAATGCCTTTGAAATCAATAGTTGAATAGGATATTAAATGTTGAAATTCTTTGGATATAAGTAGAGAAATTAATTGATAGGTAAAATCTATTTAAATCAAATATTGAATACTGAACACGTAAATTGTTTAAATTAAATATTTAAAACTTATTGAATGATTGAATAACTGTAAAATAAAGATAGTGTTCTAAACTGTGAATTGGTTTTAAAAGTTGATTCTTATAAATCCAATTTCAATATTTCAAAAGATAATAAATTATTGGATAATCGAAATTGTTTAAATTAAATATTTGGAAAGTATTGAACAATTTAATAATGGGGATTTGAATAACCGTATAATGGAAATAGTTGTTTTATAATTTTAATTCGTTTCAAAAGTTAAATTTTATAAGTTCGTTTTGAATATTTCAAAAGATAGTGATTTAAGAATAATCAAATTTGTAAAATTTAATATTACAAATGTTTGAATAAATTTAATTTCGAATTTGATATGATTAATTTGATATTGAAATTTAATATATGAAAATAGAGTGAATATTTGAAATTTGATTTAATGTGATTCAAATTGGTTTTCAAAGTGAATGTAAGTTATATTTTGATTTTAATAGAGTTAATAAGATTTTAAAATTGAAATTTATTGGATAAAATGAATAACGGGTTTAATATGATTAAAAATGATTTGTAAAATTTTATTTTATCATATTAAAGTTATAGTGATGTTATAGAACTTTTAAAACTGAATTTAAAACTTATTTATGAAAATTGAATATTTTAATATTTAATTATCGACTGGAAAATAGCCAATTTTTGAACAGTCTCTGAATTGGACGAAACTAGTTCCATTGGATCCGTAATAGTTTGTTATTATCGGATTTCAATTTTCATAGCAATCGGAGTTGTCGTTTGACCGTGGCGCTCGAAACGCATCGAAATTGTTTTAATATTAATTTAGCGAGTTAAAATAGTCATTTTTCAAACGGTCTCGGATTTCGACGAAACTAGTTTCATCGGATCCGTAATGTGATATTATCGTAAGATTTCAAATTTCAAGTCAATCGGGTTTACTGTTTGTCCGAGACGAGCCAAAACGCCTAGAAAATCGGTTTAATCGATTTAATTTTAAATTGATCGTTTATTTCCGTAACTCATACATACGATCGAATTAGCTTCCGAAACCTGTTCCATTGTGTCCGGAACGCGGGATAAACCCTAGGAACGCCGGTTACCATGCGTAAATCGAAGTACGGAAAACCCGGGTTGAATAGTGTTCGTCGTTTTTCTATAAAGGCACTTCATTATTCTCTTTTCCAATACAAAACTCAAAACCCTAGGTTCAATGCCGGCTGCCTCTTATTGAATGAATGGCCAGAATATTCCCTTCTTCTCTCATTGATCTCTCCAAATCCTTAAGCAATTAGGGAAAGTGTTCAACAGCAAAGTTGATGAGCGTGAAGAGAGCTTTAAATCCGTACGGACGAGATGTTGTTAATCGACCAGAGGGGGAGCTAGGGGGGCCGACGGCCTGCAGTTGAGCCTCGAATATCGTGCTCATATGGAGGCCGAGCTTCATGGGGAGGTGGCCGAAGATAGCCTGCTTGATGCTCTTCAATATGGTACCATCTGATCGATGTAGCAGTGCGTGTGGTGGGTGCATAATTCAACCCTAATTTGAAGCTTGGTGGGTTGTTGCGTGCGCAACCTGGGAGTTCAAAACGTGAGATGGAAGAAGGGGATGGACGGTCATGATGCAGGGAGATGGGATCCTACGGTCCTGGATAGTTAGGTTGAGAAAATTATAAAAATTATGTTGTAATTTATATGTTATAAATTCGTGAAACTTTAAAAACGTATAACTTTTTCATACGAGGTAGAAAACGCGCGAGATCAGTTGCGTCGGGTTCTTTTTGTCGAGCACTACGCAATGGAGCTGGATTGGAATCGTTTGGAGATAGTGGAAATTTCGGGTAAAATTAAACGCTCGTTTAATTTTATTCGAAATAAAACGATGGAACTGCATTGAGATCAAGGTGAGTGTTTTATAACGCTCACATCGTGCTAAATATCTTTATGCTAGTTAAATTGACATTACGAAGTGATATGAATTTTATTTGTCGTTGTTTGATATAAAATTAATTGTCATATAGCTTGTTATTTGAATTAACCGTTGAAAAATTAAATTGACAGTTAAATTGAAATTGAAATTGAATTGCGATTAAATTACCTGACATTGATAACTATGAAATTGCCATGAATTGTATTGTCTGTTGGATGTTGTATTTCGATGGATGCTATTGGTTGATATTTGAATGTTTGGATGTTTATTTGCTTATATATACTGTTTTGCATGCATATGACACTAGGATTGATTTAAGTGATATATATATTTATCCCTGACATTCAATTGAAATAAATAACTACTTGGCCATACGATAGAAAATTTTATACGGACACCGAATTGGCTAAATTAATAATTTTGAAATCGGCAATATGAAATCTATTTAAATGTTTTGATTTAAAAGTTATAAATAGAAATCGATTTACAGAAATTGAATTCATCGAAAATCTAGTTTGGAATGTTGAAATAAATTTTGGTTAAAGGAATTTTGTTAAATAATTAAGTTGAGACTTTAAATTTGAAAATTGGATATGATTGAATGTCGAAAATTGATTTGTTTAAAGACTTAACCTCAATTCGAGCTTTGAATATTACTAAGTAAAAGCGATATAAAAATGATATTTTGAAATCGAGCTTGAAATTGAATCATATTTGTAATTGGATTTAAACTTGAATATTATTGAAAAATTTTGTTAAGTGTTATAAATTGATATTTGGAAAAATCAAGCTCCAAATCGATATAAAATTGAAATTGAATTAATCAAAAGTGTATATAAAATTGAAATTGAATTAATCGAAGGTGTACATAAAATTGAAATTGAATTAATCGGAAGTGTATATAAAATTGAAATCGAATAAATTAATGGTGAATGAAAAATTTAATTAATTCGAAGTAAAATTTGACGTTGATTGAATTAAAATTGAAATTAAATTGATTGAATGGAAATTAAAATTGATTTGAATTTGGAAGTTATGATTGAACCGGATTGGTTTTGAAGCTGTTTTATTTTGTTTTCCAAATTACTAGGTTATATAAACCATTTTGAATACTTAAACTATTTTAATCTATTTTAAATCTATTTAACCCAATTTAAATTATTTTAAACTAAATTTATCTATTTCAAATCCATTTAAGATTTTAAAGTACTTTAACTATTTTAATTATTTAAACTACTTTTAAACTACTTAAGAAACTATTTTCTAAAACTTTCAAGCTGGTTAATAAGGTGAAATGTTTATGTTTAAATCTTGAATTTAAATATGAATAGGGTTAAAGGAAGTTGCAACCTAAATTGAAATTTGGAATGTTTGTGAAATCGAAATGAGATATTGAGACGGAAAATGATTTTTGAAAAGGAACCTTAAATTTTGAATGGCTATGTCGATATTTGAAATGAATTTGATTTTTGAAGCGAACATGATATTTTGATATCAATTATGAATCGATTCGAAATGTAAACGAGCCAACGGTGTAATAATACGTAGTTATTAAAGAGACCGGGATCAGATATGGACATACTCTCTGTCGATACCGAAAACCACTTTAATAACTATTATGCGCGGAGTGTGGATCCAGAATGAAGTGGATGGTTTGGCGAACGCGTCGACTGAAGAAAGAGAACGATTATTGGATGACCCCTGACATGACTAAAACAGGAGCCGCGCCGGGCCATTGAGGTTCGCCACCTCTAGCGGACACACTTCTTCGATACAATATCTATTACATTTGTAATGCGATTTGGGTGCACCCCTTGATTTCGGAGTGTTGTTTCGCGGTGTTGGGGTAGCTACTGGCTATGCCCAACATCAATCCGGATCACGCAACTACTAGTATCCTAGTTGGTATCGCCTCATGTACCTTGTCATACTGATTATCCTATTCGCGACCACTACGTTTTGATTTGTACCTTGAGTATATGGATTGCCCTCTGGTGACTTCCGGTTTTGGGGAAACTACGGTCTTGTATATGCTTTTGGGAATATAAAATGTGTTAAGGGGGATTATGGTAATGCCTTAACGCTATTTTGATACTTTATATTACTGATAGGCATTATCTACTTAGCGTATATTACTACATAGCAGATAGTTTCACGGATCCTTGAGAGATGGAAAATCCCGTAACATCTCTTGAGTTATTGCACGCACGTCGACACTGGATAAGAGATGTCAAACCCCGTAAACATCTCTGACGCCGTTACACTCATATTTATTTACGATTGATTTCACTTTCATAAGGATATTTTAGTCCTGACTCGAGTGTTTTGTCTTTTCATTACGCTCGGGTCAGCCCTGAGTTTTTTTTCATATTTTTGAAGATCTATTCTGGAGGATGAAGACGAAGATTTGGTATACTATTACTATTATTACCCTTGCATCATGTTATCTGCTGCATTATTTGATTGTTCTGTTGTATATGTATAAACTCTGATAAATGTTGTATAAATAATTGTCAAAGTATAGTAGACAGCTTCATGAACTGTTTATTTGACTATTATATTTTATCGTTCCGCTGCGAGATTCTGTGTTGTTTCATTTCCTTTATTTCTCTTTCTTTTCTTCTCTTATTAACCCCAATAACCATCTGTCCTTTTTAATGGTTTGGAATTGACATGTGGATTTGATCGTCGGTTTAAACTGTCCCAAAGGCGGGTCGTTACAGTTTAGAAGTATTGGCCGATTGCAGAGTGCAGTGTAGAACCGGGGCTGGGTTTAGTGGAAATTCAATTGTATTATCTTGTTTAGAAGTTCGACAAGTGTTGATCGAAAAGATTGCTTCTAAATAGATGGAGGATCTGGTTTAGTCGAACAGTTCAGAAAGCTAAGAGAAGGAACTGAGAGCATGACTTAAAAGATTTTAGTCTTGACCGGAATATGTGGTTGAGAAAGAAAGGAAGGTTATGTATTCCAAGTGTAGGAAACATAAGGAAAGAAGACTTGGAAGAATGCCATCATTCAAAGCCATTCATCGAGAAGGTACTAAGATGTATCAGGATATGAAGAGGAGTTTCCTCTAGGAAGGTATGAAGCAGGATATTCGTTTGTGCATGAAGCAGCGCATGGTTTGCCAACAGGAAAAGGTTGAACACTAGATGCCAAGTGGGTTGCTTCAGCCTTTAGATATTCCCGCATGGAAGTGGGATTTTATATCCATGGATTTTATTGGTGGGTTGCCAAGGTCAAATGGGGGAAATGATAGAATATGAGTCATAGTGGACAGCTTGACCAAGAGTGCTCATTTCATTCCAGTTAAGTCAAATGGGACAACACCTAATTTGGAAAAGTTGTTCATAAGGAATGTGGTTAGACTGCATGGAATTCCTAATAGCATAGTTAGTAATAAAGATACTTTGTTCACTAGCGAGTTTTTGAAGAGTCTACAGAAAGTTTTGGAAAGCAAGCTCAAGATGAGAACCGCTTACCATCCACGGATAGATCGGAAAACGGAAAGGGTTAACAAAATCTTAAAGGGTTAACAAAATCTCAAAGGACATGTTAATAGCTTATGTTCTAGAATTCGGGGTATCAGGGGAAGACCATCTGCATTTAGTTGAGTTTTCATATAACAACAGTTATCAGATAAGTATTGGGATGGCGCCGTTTAAGGCTTTGTATGGAAGGCCATGCCAATCTCCCATAAGTTGGCTAGAGACCAAGGATAGGTTGGTTCTTGGTCTAGATTTAGTCAGTGAAGCTGTAGAAAAGATTGAGTTTATTTGGGCTAGAATGAAGGAGGCTCAGTCTAGATAGAAAAGTTATGTAGATAAGCGAACGAAAGAACTAGAATTCTTAGTTGGAGACCAAGTTTTCATCAAAGCGACACCGATGAAGGGTGTGATTAGGTTTGACAAATTGGGGAAGTTATCATCGAGATTCGTTAGACCTCTTCCTATTATTAAGAGGGTCGGGAAACTCATATATCGGGTTGAGTTACCTAGTAGTTTGGTAGGTATCCACATTATTTTTTATGTTTCTCATCTCAGAAAGTGTGTTAGAGACCCAGAGACTACTATTGCATGGACTGTGCTAGATGATTTAGTGGTAGAACCGGACAAGACCATAGTGAGGAAGCCAGTTCGCATTGTTGCAAGAGATGAGAAGACTCTTAGAATCAAGACAATCATATTATTCGAGGTCCAGTTGAGTGACGATGACAGGGAATGTACATGGGAGGTTGAGAGCAGGATTAGAGATACTTATCCTAACTTGTTTTATGGTATGTTTTACCTTCTTGTTAGATTTGATGTGTACCTTATCATAATTTCGGGGACGAAATTCTTTAAGGAGGCGAGTATGTAACACCCCATACTTTTTTGTGACATTATTTAGATTGTTTAATTAGTTAAATTAAACTAAATAATGTGTTAATTAGGGGATTGAGATTTGATTTTATTAAAGGGTTAGCCATGACACTTAACAATGGATTAAAATAAGAGTTAAAATGAATTAGATGAGGGATAGAAGAGGAAAATGGCCATTCCTATATCCACTAAACCTTGGCCCTGTAAAATTTTACATGTTCATTGTCATCCTGAATTTTGAAAGCTCAACGCCGGCCAGCATTAACAAGGAAAAAAAGGAAGAAAAGCTAGGAAGAAGCTTAAGTAAATCAACTCTATTCTTATCCAAATCTCTTTAATCACAAAGGCTCAGGTGAATAATGTTTACATCTCATTTTTGATTGTGCTTTCAGTTTTAAGATGAGTTTCAAATGTTTTGCAATGATTTACCATGTTATTGAATGATGGAGTATTTATATATGCTTGTTGATGAATTATGGTTTTTCATATTGAATTTATGATATGTTTTAAGGTAAAAACCCTATTAAATGACATCTTTTTGCCTTGAGAACTTTTTTAAAGATCAGAAATAATATTTTGGAGAAGGATTTCAATTTTCAGAATATTTTGAAATAATGTGGATTATATATGAGTTTTCTAGTAAATAAAACGACAATTTGGGTCATAAATTGTTTATGTGTAAATAATATATGGTTTGGATCTGAAACTTTTATATGTTAGAAAACATAGTAAAAGATATTTTTTGGAATTTTTCTAGAATTTTCCTTAGAGTTTTGATAGGTATATAAAATTATTTAAGGTATAGGACTTGCATGTTTTATATGTTTTAAAATGAAGAAGGGTCTTTTTATAAATAACCTGGATTTTGTAATTCTGGAAAATGGTAGCACTTTTGAAATGGTTATATGGAAACCAGTCAGATTTAGACAAACAAGGCAGGTTAGGTACAAAAGAACTAGTTTAAAAGTATGAATATATAGGTTTTCCACTGTTTTGTCTCCTTCGGCACTAGGTTCTGCGTCCGTACTATCACCTATGACAAAGTCAATACCAATGCATATTTTATTGACAACTGGCACATAATGAATTGGATATGGGCGAAAGATATAGGGTCGTAACCATAGAGTTTCGAAAGGTTGAAGCATTGCTACAACGACCCGTAAATTCTCAATAATATAATTTGTTGATTTAATACGATTTTGGTAATTAAAATTGGAAGAATAAAGACTTTGTAATTTAATAGTGAAACAAACGTTAAAAATGAAATGTAACAATGTAACTAAAACTAATTATGAAATTTCAAACTGATTGAAATAATGTAAATTTTTGCACTTAGTTATATATTTCAATATAAGAAAATAAGGGTAAGTGTGGTGCAAACAAATGAATCAGTGTATAATCTATGGTAATTGAATGAATTTAATATTTTGTAAGCAATTATGATAATTAGAGAAAATGATAAACTTGAGTGTAATAAAGATAATGGTGACAACTATTATAAGTTGTCTATTTAGGCTATAAAATGAATTGGAAATCAATTATATTCAAATGTAAATGAATGTTCATTAATGAAAATTAATGCAGTGACGGGGGTGTGAATGTATAAATTAACTAGAAACGTAAATTTACTTATAAAGTAATAAATTGACAAAAAGAATGGAACTAAGGTAAATTTATTTAATTGGTTTCAAACCTTAATTATTGTGTACAATTGACAAAAGTACACATTTAATAAAGTAACATTTATACAAATTTAAGTTGTAAATAGGGGTCTATTAATGTAATGGAATATAAAACTAATGTAACCAGTTTTATAAAGAAATTGTGGGCACAGTATAAAGATGGCAATTAAATCAAAACAAATTAAGGGAATCGATTTTAATTGATTGGAAGGTAATCTATAATAAATAAATTTAATGATAAGTAAATGAATTTAATTACTATATTAATTGAAAACTAGAATGAAATGGGAATAAATATTTTATTCATAAGATAATATAAAAGAATGAAACCTATTTGAATGAATTAATTGAGGTTTCAATCATAATAAATGTTAAATTTGACAAATTTAATAAAATAAGCAATTTCTGGAAATTTTGTATTTTTGGTCAACTGAAAATCAAAGTTTGACCACAATTGAAAATTTTAATTTTGAATTTTTAATTGCTAATCTTTTTCTGTGTAAATGTATTTTATTTTAATATTTATTCTTCCTTTTGTTTCATGAAATTACGATTTATACTTTTAGATTTGGATAAATTACAGCGTGTTACACGTAATTAATTTATGTATTTTCATTCTACATATATATATTTATTTATTTCTATATTTTTCCTATATCCATCTCTTCATTTATTTCTCTATTTATTTCTCTAGGCTTTTATTGTGTTCATTAGTATTTATTTGTTTATATCTTTTATAAAGAGTTGGAGAAAATCAAAGGGTATCTTTGCTAAATGCTTGCCTTTTAAATTTTCTACCCTCTTTATTAATTCTTAGCGTTTCTCACCTATTATAGCCGTGCATTACTCCATCAAATCATGTACAAAATCTTCCCAAATATCTCAATTATTCATTTGCCTCTTCTGACTGGAAGATATTACATAAATTTATTTTATTAAATAAGAAATAAATCCAATTCATTCACTAGCCTCTTTATTTCTTGCCTTTTTATTTCCTACCTCCTTAATTACCTTCTAGCCGTGCATTTTATTTTCTTCAAGCCTTGAGAAACTTTCCATTCACTTCAGTTGTCCTTTGCGTGCAAACAAAGAAACTATGCAAGATTCTTCTCCTTAAATTGTTCCTTATAATTTCCAACCATTCATTTTCTAGCCTTTACATCTCTAGCCATCCACTCTCCATATCTTTAGCCGTACAGTGTTTCTGTAACCCTAGCCGCCACTTTTATTACTATTTCACGTGAAAACTTTCTTATCTTCTTTCCATTTGCGTGAGAGAAAAATAAAACAAGCTCTTAATTTTCATGGCTTCTTCTTACTTTCTTCTTCCTTTTTCTTTTGATTTTCTCTTTGGTTTTCATGCTAGCTCGGCCTCCACCTCCTAGCCTACCTCTCCTCCTCATCACCACCACATGACCACAAACATCGCTAGACGTGAGTTTGTAATGCCTAGACCCTTCCCAAACCCAATTGCCGTGCCCACTTAGTGGTTGAAAGCAAGGTTATGTCCTCTTCGATTCAGAATTGCATTGTTTAATCCATCTTTTAAAGTGTTGAATCTTTATTATGATTTGTGTATTTGTTATATACAAGATACAGATATTGACTCTTCATCCACTCAAGTTTGCATTGTGCTTTGTAGTGCTTTTTCATACTTTGTGAAGTTTGGATTTTTATCCTGAATTTCAATTCTAGCTTTTAAAAAGGTGAGTTATCACTCCAGACTTACATACTTATATTATTGTAAAATGATTACAAGTGAATTGTTTAAATTAATATGCTATATTCATATATGCCTATGATGTGATTATGTGATATTAAATCCTGTTTATATATATTTGTTCATCATCTGATATGATATTATTTGCTATACTGTTATTATATTTCCTGTTATCACTGCAAGTTCCCCTTCACTATGGGTTGAAATGATACATACCAGAACAAACTGTAGAATAAGGAAAAATCATTATGGGCTGAAATGATAAGCTCGAGCGATTTTATCGATTTTTATTGTATTTATTTTACTTGGCATGGTGGGTTTGAAATGATAGAACCCCGATTTTCTTTTAAATTACGAGTTGAAATGATATATATCTGTACCACTTGTCCTAGGTTAGAAAATATTATACAGTCCCATGGTTAATATTTTTAAGGTAATATTTTACAAAAAATTTATTAAGTATTTAGGATATTTTGAAAATATGAGACGTTACCTTGACATTTGATTTGATGATTTAAAATATAAAGAGATATTGGCTTTAAAAAGTTAAAATTTTATAAGTTGATGATTGGTTTAGATTGTAATTTAAAAATCTTTATTTGGTTTTAATGCTAATTTAAAGAGCTTTAATTGTGATAAATAACTTAATAATTAAAGTTAATTAATATGGAATTTTAAAGTCCATCTTGGTAATTGCAATCAATTTTTAATTTATGAAATGAATATGTTTGTATAATAAATGATGTCCTTTGAATTGATAAAAGGAAATATAGTTTTAATTGTACATTTTGTAATAAATGTATTTAGCCTGAAATCATAATTTATTTGATGCCTAAATGAATAAATTTGCAAAGAAATTGATTTTATATTTACTATGGTAAATTACTTTATTTATGAAATGGAAATGTTTGGAAATTGAATAATTATGATTTAAGTGGAAAAGTGTATTTTAAAAATATGGCTTAACTTGATGATTGGAAATTTTGTTTTAATTGAAATTGTTAAGTTAGTAAACAAATGGGAATTTTGTCTTATTTATGAAGTGGGTATTTTAAAATAACGTGGTAAGTTATTTGTTGAATTAAAAGAAGTGAGACAATGTGTTTTTGACTTGATAAATGAATTTTAGTTTAATTTGGATATTTGTTGACAAAATTTGTTCTAAATCTCAGCTCTGATACCAAGCTGTGACGCCCCACCTCTATGCTCACAATAAAAAAGGTTATTATAAGGTAATAACGTCTGCTATTACAAATAATAAGGCTTGTTAGAAGCGACCATCCGTAAGTTATGCCTCAGACGAGTATTAATTACATCGATAGGAGTTGTATAAATTACTCCCAATGATATAAATTCAATCCAAATCTAAAAACAAACCATGGTGGCTTAAGAGAAATTCAGAATAACTCATAATAGCAATAACATAGATAAGTATAATCACATTAGAATAGAAATATCAGATATAACGGAAGGTAAGTCTAGATACATGCTACAACACATGATGGTTCACATAAACCAAATGTATGTATACATGTCATCATAAAATACATGAGATGAGAGTCAATACACCCAAAGTAACACCTCGAAGCGTAAACAAAAGATGAGGTGAAATCCCAAAAGCTGAAGTAGCAACTGAATCAGAGATAGCGATTATCCTGAAATAACTCGGTCTCACCCGAGTATTATTTAAAAGAAAATAATAAACGGATTAGTCTAATTTAAACATGGAAATAAGTGTATGATCAACAACACTAAAGAAAATTAATCATAGTCTCGAATGAGACTATTCAGCATAAATAATCAACATAGTTTAGATGAAGAAATCTCATTGAAGTCCATCAAAATCAACTCCCAAATTCAAAATTGAAATCAAAACAGCAATAGCCAAAAGTCTAAAAATCAAAATAAGATAACTAGAAAATCAACATAAAAGTGGATCGATCCCAGCATATGGCGGGTCTAAGCTATGCCGCACATGCATCTTATATGGCCGAAGCCTACCAAGTACTGTCATCATAATATTTGGCGCCCATCATATGACCTGAAGGTCCAATAAATGACCTGAAGGTCTAGTGCTGGTAATTGACCCGAAGGTCCATCATGGTGGCTCGAAAGCCCAATAAAATCATCAAAATTCTCGGCAATTTCCATGGAAAATATTTCAATTAACGAGTCCGGAATTAACTAAATTAGTAAAAGCATTGTTCCATATTCCGCACTTTTGCTAAATCGTTTAAATATCATCATCGTTTCCTAGAAAGTGCAAAATTTTGTATTTTATATAAATAGTTTTTACGTTCTCAAATGGACAAGTCCACAATTAATCGAATCAGTAAAAGTAAGGGTTCATAGTCCTTAATTTTGCTGGAGCGTTTAAATCGATTCCTCATTCTTTTGAAAGCATAAACTGTGAAATTTTTGGAAACAATTATATTTTAAAATGATTTGAAAACACGTGATTAAAACAAGAACGTCTATAGCAATTTTGACAAAGAAATTACGCTTCACAAAACACCGTAAAAACGGATATAAAAATCACATGTTTATTTGTGGCGTGGTCTTACGAGATGCTTTTATTTTCAAATTATTTTGAAACTTTAATAATCAATTTGAGTGTGGTTTTCTCACACTGGTATTCCAGACTGACTCGGGTGTTATTTAACTGTAATGTTCGGGTCAATCCGAGTATTATAGGATACAGGATATGATGCTATGGAGCTCGGGAGACGAGCTGGATGGTGATACATACTTCCGTATTGATTATTATTCCGAGGTGTATCTAGTTGTATGTTACTGATGTTGAACTCTGGTGATGTACTCTATTGATGTAATGTATAAATAGATATATTTGTTGTTGTGTAAAGATCATTTATTATCTATTATATTTTATTCCGCTGTGATGGTTAGATTCTGATGCTGTTTTCTATTTTCTTCTTCTACCTCTTCTCCTTTAACCCAAATGGTTCGTATTTCTGTACAACTTGAGTTGATTTATGTAGAATAGTGTTGACTCAAGGGGTATGGATTTGTGGGTCGTCACAGTTGGTATCAGAGCTTAGGTTGATGATAACCTTGGCTCTGGTGGGAATTACTCATTGAAAAAAGAGTCCATAATACTCTAGAATGAGTTGGAGCGTATTAATAGATATGAGCGCTCATTAGTTAGTGAATATAATTTTTTTTCACATTGTGTTGGCTTATTGGTTGAGTGGAATATGAATTCTGATCGACTAAGTTGGCCGCTATTCGAGAAGAATTTATAAACACCTAACACGATAAATTGGCACGGTATTGTTTTAAATGTCGGTGAATGAAATAATTTTGCCCAAAAATATATTTTGATATAAAAGAAATGTTTCTGTAAACTATTTTAGCCAATATATGTTTGGTTGGATGTTGGGAATGATAATATTAAATTATTATCATTGTTGTGTGGAAATTTAATTAGGAATTGAAAATATAACCAAAGGTTAAGGAAATAAATTCATTTATAAAATGAAATTTATAAATGTGAATATAAATGTGATTTATAAATTGAAATATAATAAAATGGGAATTCGTATGAGCATAAATTATACTAATGAATTATATTTAAAATTTGATTTAAGCCAGAATTTGGAAATTTGAAACCCCGGAGATTTTGGAAGTATTTTGAAGAAAATAATAGCATTGAGTTCACTTGTAACGACCATGATTTTTCAGCCCAATTTAAAATTTTAAATCCATCGTTTTAGTATAAACATTTTGAAATTTACAAACGATCTCAATTCAGGTCCAAATTTTATTTATGACATACGTCTAGTTAGATATGGACATAGAAAAAGTTTCGTCGCAAATTATCACAGTACAACTTCATTCGCATTTACTGTATATCGGTCCATATAAAGCTGCGTAAAATTTATCTTCCAAATCCAAATATTTTTACATAGTTATGTTGTAAAAATTATTCTGATCATGATTATGAAATTCGTTTCGTCAAAAACTGTCATCGCCTGCTCCATTTAAATTGTTTTGCAAAACGTACAATTTTAGCGACGTAAATGCGAATTTATAAAACCATCGTATCGCAATAATCTGTGTACCGTTGGAATCGCCTCGTCGCACTGATCATAACGGTATATTTATTTGCGTCAATCAGAGTTCGACGTAAAATAGTTGCATAAATTTATCGTTCCAAACGGACCGGTTGAGTAACATTCAGCCCAAGGAAGCCCATATGCGTTCAAATTTGAAAATTTGCTGAAAGAAATTTATTATGGCGGTTGACAGCTGGGGTTGCATTGGAAATGTACGTGACGTTTCAGAATTCGAAGGGAACTGGTGGATACGAAGCAACAGAAAAAATTTATATTATCTGTTATTATTCACTGTTCGACACTTCTCTATTCTCATTTCACTATTCTCGACAATTTGAACATCAGGTATCTACTTCTCTATTCTCCCCTCGTCTCCTTTCTTTCTTCTTCATGTTATATCCACTCCTGCAAATATAAAAAAAACAAAAAGAATTGAGGCCGAAACCCAATGGAGCACCCACCTCCTACGCTTCATCTCAGCCACTCGCAATGTCACAACCTTAGCCACCGGAAACGCAGTCGCCTACCACGCTGCACTGAAACACTTGAGCCACCGACCCCGCCTCGGCGCATGTACCACCCTCGACCACGTGTTCGCCGCCCTCCCCTTCACTGTTCCTATTCACTTCCAAGCGCTTGCCCCTCCTCCTTGCGCACGCATACCCTAACCTCGCGCACGCCACTCCGGCTACCACCCAGTCACCGAAATCCCATCTCCGACGGCCTCTTCTTCCATGTACTCGACCCCGAATGCCAATATCGAGCTTCCTCCTTCAAAGCCAATATACTTTCCAGTCTCGTGTGCATGAAGAGTGATGAAGGCAAGCGTGTGTCATGTGTGTATGTATTTAGTTGCGTGCGTGTGTTACAGTGAGCTCGTGGGTGCATAAATGTATGCGTGTATGTGGGGTATGCATGCATGTAGAGGAGGCGTGG
The DNA here is from genome assembly GCA_030765085.1 of Allium cepa. Classification (NCBI taxonomy): domain Eukaryota; kingdom Viridiplantae; phylum Streptophyta; class Magnoliopsida; order Asparagales; family Amaryllidaceae; genus Allium; species Allium cepa. The sequence continues at coordinate 940,163,476 of CM060943.1, read as the reverse complement.
CCTGTGTATACAAGTCTTGTCTTGTGTAAAAAAAAGAGTGGGAGTTTCATGTGTATGTTTTACTGAGGGAGGTAGCTACAGGCGAAGGAAGGCCTCATCCTTTGAAGAAGAAAAATGAAGTTGAACTGGGAAATGGCCTGTGTGTGTTGTGTGTAGTGTTTTAGGGTGGCGTACATGAGTGGAGCTACAACAACTTGGGTTTTGTTTATATAAAAAAATAAAAAAATAAAAATAAAAAAATAAAAAAATGAAACTGAGATTTCCAAATAGCTTTTAGATATTGCAAAAGATTATTTGCACATATATCTATTTTGGTGACCAAAAAGAGTAACCATTTTTCATTGTTTGTTTTGTGCAGAAGCAACCGATTGAGCTTCTTGTGCAGCGGCATCGATTTTTAGCTTTCGTCCTTTCTCAGTATTCGGTAAGCGCATTTATATAATTTTATAAATTATATACGAACGTTCATTGAATTAATATCGTTTTCTTTTGTCGATATTACAATGTTTGTTGTTCGTGCTGTACCGACTCTATTCTCGCTCTATTCGTGCTTCTTCTCGCTTTGGACCAATTTCTTTATCCACGGAAGGTGAAATAAATTTTCACGGCATATATTCTTATGCTAGTTTGGTTGATAATTGATTGCTATGTGATGTTGAATTGGATGTTAATTGTTTTGTGAAGTGATAATAATTTGCAAGTTAAATCGATATAGGATAGTTAACAAATTAAGTGGATTATTTATGTCGAACTTTGATTTGTTAAACTTGCCCCTTCATATGTTAACTTGATTAGTTAAACTTGACCCTTAAATTGTTAAGTAAATTGACATGTAGAAATTGATTGATAAAACTTGAACCATTGAACATATATTGGATAAATTGTTGTAATGCAAATTGAAATTGAATTGAACGACAAGTGAAAAACCGTAATGTAATAATCTTTAATCTACATGAAATGATAGTGTAGATTCTAAAAATAATTATATTAATTTGCATAAATAACAAATGTAAATTAATACGATTATTTCGGGATTATTTAATATATTGTTAAATTGTTGTGAATGGATGTTATTGCTTGTTTCTTTACTTTGATACCATCCCACCGATCACACTGCAAGTTCCCTTTGTACGTTTTGATTTTGAATTGAAATGGAATCGGGTTGAAATGATAAATACCCAAATAACTTTGACTTAGGATAGAAAATTAAATTTAAACCGATTGGTCAATGTTTGATTTAAATTAAAATGAAGTTTTATTTGACTAATAACAAGGTTTTGAATAAAAATTGGAATTTAAATACGAATGAATCGTAAATGTGAATATTTAAGTTTGAAACAAATATGAACGTCGTAATTGACAAAAGAATATTGATTAAAATTTAATTATGTAATAAGTAAATTTAGAATTAATTGATAATTAATTTTGAAATTTATTAATAATTAAGTTTGGAATTATTAATAACGAAGTTTGAAATTATTAAAAATTAAGTTTCGAAATTTTGATAATTAAGTTTGGAATTGTTAATAATTAAGTTTGAAATGATTAATAACTAAGATTTGAAATTATCGATAATTTGAATAGATTGAATTATTAAATGATTAGAATAAATTGAACTGGATTTTTTTTATTTAATAAAAATCTTGAATAAGTGAAACTAATTTCTTTAATTGAGTTTGGAAATTTGTAACGAAGGTAATAAATGATGAATTGAATTTCTTTAATAAGAAAAAGAATGTGTCTATCGAACAAATGAAAGATTTGAAATTTAAGGAATTGGATTTGACAAATTTAATGTAAATTAAATTTGTAAGCTTTGATAAAGAAGTTATACTTGAGAAAGTAATGTAATGGACCGAAAATTTAATTGAAATTGTTTAATAATAAGTTAATTTATTGAATATCGAATGAAATCGATATTTGGTTTCAAATCGATTTGAACGATAAATGATTTTGGAATGAACTTATACATGAAATTAAACGAAGGTTTGAATTGTTTTAAAATTGAACTTTGAAATTAAATTATAGGAATTTGAAATGAAGTTGTGAAGTTATGAAATGAAATTTTAGAAACTGATTTAGAATGACCAACGAAATTTCAATCTACGAATCCTAATTAAAATTGAAATTGAATTGGTTTTGAAATATATTAAACGACCAATCGTTAAATTAATTACGAAGGTTATTAAAGGAAACGGAATTGGTTAGGGACATACTCACTGTCTAAACCGGAAACCCCTTTAATAACTATACGCGGAGTGTGATCCAGAATGAAGTGGTTGGATTGACGTACGTTGATGAATGAAGAAAGTGAATGATAATGGATAGCCTTGACACTTGTGTCAAATTGGAAATGACTAAAATTAGGAGCCGTGCCGGGCCAAATGGGGTTAGCTAACTCGAGCGAACACATTTCTTCGTAAACTACTCATTTACTTTTGTGATTGATTGGTGCACACCTTTGAATTTGGAGTGTTGTTTCGATCATTGCGGCGATGCGTTCTCATCAGTCCGGATCAGGCGAACGGTAGTTTCACTACCTTGGGTATTGCCTCATGTGCCTTGTCATACTTGTATTCCCGTATACGCGACCACTACGAATTTGTTTTGTATTATACCGATGGAGTACTCCCTGATATTCCACTAGTTTGCGGTGGTGTTTACAGTGCTGTATAGTCTATGATGCTGTATAAAATGTGTTAAGGGCGATAATGGTAACGCTTTAACACTATTTTGATATTTTACTTTACTGCTAGGCAATATTTATGTATCGTACACTACTATGTATAGATAGTTTATCGGATCCTGAAAGATGTTTATTCTATTCATCTTTGAGTTATTGTTTATTTCAAATCTTGAACCATACTATTTGTATAAGAATATATGTCCTGATTCGAGTGTTTGTTTGTGCATATGCTCGAATCAGATTGAGGATTGCTGCTGCTGTTTATTTGGAGCTAAAGACTGAAAACTTTCACTATCTTATCCTATCAGTATTTCTTCTTTCCATTTGGACTATTTAGACTTCTATGTTGTTTATTTCCTTTTATTTGATACATTGTTGTACTTATGGGTAACTTCATGAACTACTCTTATGACTATGTTATATTTCCGCTGCACTATTCGGTGATGTTATATTTCTGTGATGATTCTCATTTATATATCTATACTCCATTAAAGATTCGTGTTTTGTACTATTTTAGTTGACATGTGTGGATTATTGTCAATTTAAATGGTCCAAATATACGGGTTGTTACAGTTGGTATCAGAGCTTTGGTTCCCGATAACCTTAGCCTGTGGAGTTTTAAAGCTCATTAGAGATAGGGTAAATATACCATAGAATGAGGAGAATCATTTCAGAATCCACATCCTTTGATTCATCTTTCTTATTGAATTTGTTTGAATAGAATTTCCTTAAGTTCTACGAATTCCTATCTTTGATTCTAAATCACTTTTAGTACTCCAGGATGGCTACCAGAGGAAATGTTAGAGGGGGAAGGGGTGGAAATGCTCCAGGTCCACATGCTCCAGTTCCTGCAGTCCGATTCTCCACTCTTAGCAAGGAGTACACTCAGCTTGGCGGAGTCAAATTTACTGGCTCCGAGAGTATCATCAAAGCACAGCAATGGCTAAAGAGTTTGGAGAGGATCTTTACTGGCTTGGAGATCACAGATGCTTAGAAGTATAAGATGGCCGCTTGGCAGCTCCAAGATGCTGCACAAGATTAGTGGGAATCCGTCACTTCTCGTACCGATGAGGAAACCATCACTTCTCGTACCGATGAGGAAACCATCACTTGGGCCCAGTTTAGGTAGTAATCTATCTAAAAGTTCATCTAAATATAAATTTCCTTTTATCTCGTCAAATTTTGACTCGTTCTTATATGATTTGTAAATAGGGACTCCTTTGTGGCTCAGTGGATGCCAGCTACTGGGAAATCCCAACTCTATCGCTCTTTTATGGATCTCAAGCAAGGCAACATGACCATCACTGAGTATGAAAGGAAATTCAATGAACTATCTAAGTTCGGACCCGGACTGATCGACACACCTCAGCTTAAGAATGAGAAGTTCATACATGGCGCACGCCCTGAGTATTACGAGCTTCTCACCGCTCATGTCCATGGAACCTTCACTGAGTTGATGGACTTTGCTCTTCGATATGAGGGAAAGCCCAAGGGAACATCATCCTCCAAAGCTCCAGTTGCTCAGACATTAGCTAGTAAGTCGAGGAAGAGAAAGCAAAACTTTGCACAACAGAAGAAGAATTGGCAGCAGAAAACAGGGCTTGGATACTCCCAAAAGAAGCCTATTGACGTATCATCTATTACTTGCTTCAACTGCAACCATAAAGGTCATTACGCCAGTAGCTGTCCATCTCCAAAGAGCACAGCTGTTGCGCCACCGGCACAGATGATTAGGAGGGATTTGTGTCATATCTGCTTACAATCTGGACACTTCAAGAAAGACCGCCCAACACACAGCTTCATATCTATTGACTTGTGTAATAAACTTGGTTTGGAACCCACTCTTGCGTCTATTTCCTTATGTGTATCTAACCCTATTGGAGGGCCCGCTAACCTCAAAAGGGTTTGCATATATGTCACTCTTACGCATGGCTTTCACCGCTTCACTTGGGATTTCTATGTACTTGGATTCGAGGCATTTGATATTCTATTAGGCATTGATTGGCTACGAAAGTTCGAAGCCGTTATCTCATGCAAAGCTCGAACCGTCTCTCTAGTTGACGACAAGAGTATTCCTTTAGTTGTTAAAGGAAAATTACCTCAAGAATGTGCTGGGAGTTTTATATTTTCTCTTGACTCCCATTCAAATGAACTAAGCTCTACTCCAATAGTCCAATTCTTTTCTGACGTATTTGGAGAAGTCAATTCTCTACCACCCCCGCGGGAAATCGAATTCCGCATCGACCTTATTCCTGGTGCACGACCAGTAGTTCTTCCTCCAAGGAGAATGGCTCCTAAAGAAAAGGCAGTGTTGAATGTTCAAATTGAAGACTTATTTTCTAAAGGCTTGATTCGGCATAGACATTCAGAATGCGGTGCTGTAGTTGTATTTGTCACCAAATCCGATGGCTCACTCAGAATGTGTGTGGACTATAGAGAGCTAAACAATCTCACACACAAGAATAGATATCTGATGCCCCGCATGAACGATCTTTTCGACCAGCTTCATGGAGCTAAAGTCTTTTCTCAACTTGATTTGGCTACCGGTTTTCACCAACTCAGAATCGCTGAGGATAGCATTCCTAAAACAGCATTCCGCACTGAAAATGGATTTTACGAATGGCTAGTTATGCCTTCGGTCTCACTAATGCTCCAACCTATTTCGTCGACTTGATGAATAGAGTATTCTAGGATGTTCTTAACAAGTTCGTTCTTGTTTTCATCGATGATATTCTTATCTTCTCTAAAGATGAGAAAGAACATAGATCGCATTTGGCTTTTGTGCTTGAAACTCTTCGCAAACATCAGCTTAAAGCCAAGTTTTTGAAATGCCACTTTTAGCGAGATAAAGTTCGGTTTCTTGGCCATATTGTTTCGAAGAATGGGATTTCGGTCGATCCAGCTAAGAACGCCGTAATCAATGTAAGTTTTATCCTTATTTGTCAATTCTATCTAAACAACTTATCAATATCTAAATTCGAATCCTTGGAATTTGCAGGATTGGGAGACTCCAAAAACTCCTACAGACATCCGTAGTTTCTTGGGATTAGCTGGCTATTATCGCAGATTCATAGAAAACTTTGCTCGTATCGCTGCCTCACTTACCGCACTGACCAGAAAGAATGTGAAATTTATTTGGAGTGAAAAGTGCGAAGATGCTTTCGATGAGATGAAGCGAAAGTTGACCTCTGCCCCAGTTCTTACAGTTATTGATGGTAGTGAAGGATTGACCGTCTATGCTGATGCATGCCGAGATGGATTTGGAGCAGTCTTAATGCAAAAGGGAAAGGTTATAGCCTATGTGGGTCATCAATTAAAGACCCATGAAGCAAACTATGCAACTCACGATTTAGAGCTTCTTGAGGTTGTATTTTCTCTTAAGCTATGGAGGCACTATCTAGTGGGAACTAAATTCGAGTTATTCACTGACCATAAGTCATTGAGATATATTTTCTCGCAAAAGGATTTGAATCCGAGACAAGTCCAATGGCTCGAATTTCTATCTGCATATGATCTTGATAGTAACTACACTCCAGGGAAAGCGAACGTCATAGCCGATGCTTTGAGTAGAAACCATGCTATGGTATGTTGTGATCTTGTTGAAGGAATGTTATTCCAGCTTTTCGTCTCCCCAGCTCTTATGGATCGTATTATAGCCAAGCAATACGAGGACACTTTACTTTATCGCATTAAGGAAATAGTTCTCCGTAGAGTTGGAAATGCTGATAATAAAGTGGGTGCACATGTTGATAGCAATGGAGTCTTTAGAATTGGTAATCGCATTTGTGTCCCTAAAGTTAATGGTCTAAGACAGGAAGTGTTGAAAGAAAACCATCAATCTTCACTTTCATTTCATCCCGGTGTTACTAAAATGTACCAGAATATGAAGAAGTTATATTGGTGGAGTGGAATGAAGCGCGATATCTCTACCTATGTCAGCAGATGCACAACTTGCCAGCAAATTAAAGCTGACCACAGAAAGACAGCAGGTTTGCTTCAACCATTAGAGATTCCTAGATGGAAGTAGGAGAAAATTTCTATGGACTTTATTGATGGGATGCCAAGGACTAGAAAGGGTAACGAAAGCATCTGGGTGATTGTCGATAGATTGACGAAATCCGCCCACTTTATTCCAGTCAAGTTCATTCGTACAGCTTCGAACTTGGCCGAGATATATATGAGAGAAGTTGTTAAACTTCATGGTGTACCATCCAGTATCGTATGCGATCGAGATCCTATTTTAACTAGTAAATTCTGGAAAGCATTCCAGGATACTTTGGGCACCAAACTGAATCTGACCACAGCATATCATCCTTGAACAGATGGCCAAACTGAGAAGTTGAATCAGATTTCAGAAGACCTTCTCCGTGCTTGTATTATTGACTTTGGTGGATCTTGGGAAGACCATCTTCACTTGGTTGAATTCAAATTTCAAATTTGAATAAGTATATTTGAATTAATTATCTGCAATAAACCAGGAAAGCATTGGTATGGCACCGTTCGAAGCCTTATATGGACGACCGTGCAAATCACCAGCTTGTTGGGTCGAGTCAGGTGATCGATTGGTGCTTGGTCCAGAAATAATTATGGAAGCTTCTGAAAACGTCGAAGAAATTAGGAAGAATATTAAGACGACACAGGATAGACAGAAGAGCTATGCTGACAAAAGGAGAAGGGATCTCAAATTCAGCGTAGAAGACAAAGTATTTCTGAAAGTGTCACCTTTGAAGAATATTGTTCAATTTGGAAGGAAAGGTAATCTAGCTCCGAGATTTGTTGGTCCGTTTGAGATTACGGAAAGAGTCGGAACATTGGCCAATAGAGTTGCATTACCAGAGAAGTTCGCTGGTGTGCACAACGTGTTCCACGTCTCACATCTGCGCAAAGTTGTACATGATCCATCTATGACCATCCCTACTGCTCAGTTAGAAGAGATAGTTATTGAGCCTGATTTGACCATTGAGCGTAAGCCACTCCGGATAGTCGATTGTGAGACAAAGCAACTCAGAAGGAAGTTGATAAATCTCATCAAAGTCCAATGGAGTGCAGATGAGCGAGATTGCACATGGAAAACTGAGGATAGTATTCGGGATTCAAACCACGAATTACTAATTTCAGGTAGAATTCAAATTTCTTAAACTATCTTGATCTTTTCTGCTTATTTCAATTCTACTTCACTCGTCTTGTTCCTTTTCAAGGATGAATAGTTTTGAGTGGGGGAGATTGTAACGACCCTGATTTTTCTGCCCAATTTAAAAATTTAAATCCATCGTTTTAGTATAAACATTTTGAAATTTACAAACGATCTCAATTCAGGTCCAAACTTTATTTATGACATACGTCTAGTAAGATATGGACATAGAAAATATTTCGTCGCAAATTATCACAGTAAACTTCATTCGCGTTTACTGTATATCAGTCCATATAAAGCTGCGTAAAATTTATCTTCCAAATCCAAATATTTTTACATAGTTATGTTGTAAAAATTATTCTGATCATGATTATGAAATTCGTTTCGTCAAAAACTGTCATCACCTGCTCCGTTTAAATTGTTTTGCAAACGTACAATTTTAGCGGCGTAAGTGCGAATTTATAAAACCATCGTATCGCATTAATCTGTGTACCGTTGGAATCGCCTCATCGCACTGATCATAACGGTATATTTATTTGCGTCAATCGGAGTTCGACATTAAATAGTTGCGTAAATTTATCGTTCCAAACGGACCGGTTGAGTAACATTCAGCCCAAGGAAGCCAATATGCGTTCAAATTTGAAAATTTGCTGAAAGAAATTTATTATGACGGTTGACAGCTGGGGTTGCATTGGAAATATACGTGACGTTTCAGAATTCGAAGGGAACTGGTGGATACGAAGCAACAGAGAAAAATTATATTCTCTGTTATTATTCACTGTTCAACACTTCTCTATTCTCATTTTCACTTTTCTCTACAATTCGAACATCAGGTATCTACTTCTCTATTCTCCCCTCCTCTCCTTTCTTTCTTCTTCATGTTATATCCACTCCTGCAAATATAAAAAAACAACAAGAAGAATTGAGGCCGAAACCCAATGGAGCACCACACCTCCTCCGCTTCATCTCAGCCACTCGCAACGTAACAACCTTAGCCACTGGAAACGCAGTAATCTACCACGCTGCACTGAACCACTTGAGCCACCGACCCCGCCTCGGCGCATGTACCACCCTCGACCACGTGTTCGCCACCCTCCCCTTCACCGTTCCTATTCACTTCCAGGCGCTTGCCCCTCCTCCTTGCGCACGCATACCCTGACCTCACGCACGCCACTCCGGCTACCACCCTGTCACCGAAATCCCTCCTCCGACGGCCTCTTCTACCATGTACTCGACCCCGAATGCCAATACCGAGCTTCCTCCTCCAAAGACAATATACTTTCCAGTCTCGTGCGCATGAAGAGTGATGAAGGCATGCGTGTGTCGTGTGTGTATGTATTTTGTTGCGTGTGTGTGTTACAGTGAGCTCGTGGGTGCATAAATGTATGCGTGTATGTGGGGTATGCATGCATGTAGAGGAGGCGTGGGCTGTGTATACAAGTCTTGGTCTTGTGAAAAAAAAAATACTGAGAGTTGCGTGTGTATGATTTACTGAAAGGGAGGTAGCTACAGGCGAAGGAAGGCCTCGGCTTTGAAAAAAATATGATGTTTAACTGGGCTGTGGCCTGTGTGTGTTGTGTGTAGTGTTTTAGGGTGGCGTACGTGAGTGGAGCTACAACAACTTGGGTTTTGTTTATATAAATAAATAAATAAATAAATGAAACTGAGATTTCCAAATAGCTTTTAGATATTGCAGAAGATTATTCGCACATATATATATTTTGGTTGCCAAAAAGAGTAACATTTTTCTTTGCTTGTTTTGTGCAGAAGCAACCGATTGAGCTTCTTGTGCAGCGGCATCGATTTTCAGCTTTCGTCCTTTCTCCGTATTCGGTAAGCGCATTTATATAATTTTATAAATTAATATGAACGTTCATTGAATTAATATCGTTTTCTTTTGTCGATATTATAGTGTTCGTTGTTCGTGCTGTGCCGACTCTATTCTCGCTCTATTCGTGCTTCTTCTCGGTTTGGACCAATTTCTTTATCCATGGAAGGTGAAATAAATTTTCACGACATATATTCTTATGCTAGTTTGGTTGATAATTGATTGCTATGTGATGTTGAATTGGTTGTTAATTGTTTTGTGAAGTGATAATATTTGCAAGTTAAATCGATATAGGATAGTTAACAAATCTCTATAACGGAGCAACCTGGTGTAGAGACATTCGAGAGGTAATCCTTTCGCTTTCGAAAATCCCCGGGCTTCGACACTGTATTCAAATATAATCCCATTTCATCGTATCGTTACACGAAATGGGTTTTATGACACAAGGTCCTCTCCCGGATAATCCGAATAATGAGCGTTTATTTTAAAAATAAGTGTTACTTCATATTTCAAAAAATCACAACAATTTTCACTTTGATCTTTTGGATAAAAGATCTATCACAATCACAAAGGTTCGATGTGGTTTTCGGATATCCACTTGGAATCCGACCCCCGGTCGCATCGAAATTTAAATGCCATTAAAAGGCCAATATTGTTAGTCGGTTATTAAACTATCAATCAACATCCACAACAATTTACCGGATTTAAATAAATTTCCCAAATTATTTATTTTCAAAATATTTCTACAAGATATATTTCACACTTCAACCATTTGAAAACAGATTTCAAATTACTTTCCACATTTCAATACTTTGGAAACAAATTTCAAATCACTTTTCCTTATGCGGAATACATTTCCAAATATTTATTTATTTCCACTGAAAATCTGCCGAGTTCAAATGCTTTAAAATAATTTAAATTTCTCATCCAAACATATATACCTGGAACAGTCAGAATAAAAACTATTTTAAAACAATTTATTTAAAACATTAGCTATGAAGATATTATATTTATATCTCATAAAAACAAAATTCAAGTCCAAACTAATTTTAAAATAAAATTAGTAGATAGGATATAACTATTTAAATATCCATTGTTTAAAACAAATATCAATTAAAACTTTAAATAATCACTTCTATATTAAATTAAAATAAATCTTTACTTTAAAGAATTTCAAAATAACCCACGTAAATGATTTCTCCAAAATAATCTTTCCTTAAAACCACCTTCACAACTTCAATTTCATATTTATAAACTATATTTAAAACATACTCGGCTTTCCAGGGAAAGTACACCTTCCATTCTAAATGGTTCATTCAAATTAATTTATAAATCCTCTTGCATTTATTTTACGTTCCAAATCCGTAAATTCCTTTCCACACTTTTAAAAACAAACAATATTTATTTTAAAAAAAAATTCCCTTCCTTGTATAAATTCCCATTGTGAATTTTAAATTTTTGAATATCCACAGATATACGATTTTCAAATCGATTTCTAAATATCCATTTTCAACACCGAATTAAATTCTAAATTGATTTCCAAATTTATTTACAAATACCAAATCAATTTCCAAAATTGATTTCTAAATTTATTCCAACACCCAATTTATTATCTTTTGAAACAAATTCCTTCTTTTAAATTTATTCAATTTTCTAAAATTAATTTATTATAAATTTTCTACTAAATTTTAAAATAAATTTTTATTTATTTCTGGTAACCTACGATACCAAAAATATATTTGGCTAAATTATAGCCTTCAACGGTTTCAATCACAATAGTCACACATAGATTATAAGTGAGCAACACACAATATTGAATCTAATTCAAATATTTGAGGAATCCGGTTAGATCCCTCCAACCTGTTTTACCTGCATCCACAGACGTTAGCATGACATTAAATACCAGTTCCACTTCAAGGTGGATTATCGCGGTATATGGGATTTATAAAATATCATCCGCTATTATTCGGCACATATGGTCTCATCCGCTATATAATATGGGAAATCAACAACTCCAAATACGTATATAATACCAATTCCACATCAAGGTGGAATATCGCGGTATAGGGTCTAAATATAATATCATCTGCTATTATGTGGCGCATAGGGCCTTAACTAATAATAAATCAATCATCTAAGCACACCATCAAAAATTAAATTTAACTATCACATTTCAACCATCAATCAATAACTGAAACTTTCAATTGTTAAAATTTGAGTGAGAAGATTTCACCTTTGCTTTTTATTTTTGCAATCCATCGGTTTTAGCTTGTTTTCTCCACAGTTTTAGACGTTGTATCGAACAATTATACAGTTGAGTAATATTCGAAATAAATCGAATAATAAATTTCCGTCTAATAATTTTTTTATTTTATCTAATAAATTTAATTTCAAATAAATCTTCTTTTAATAAAATATTTGAACTAATTTCCCTTTAACAATTTTTTTAATAAATCTATTTAACTAAAAATTAGATATTAAACAATTTCGTTTCCTGAACATTTTTTTCTAAAACAACAGTAGGCTCGATGTATAAACTTATATTTTCAAAATCTGTAAATACTTATCAGGTTTAAATTTTAAAATAGAATAGCCTAAACATATTCCTATTGTAGTTTCAAATACACAGTTATACACACACTTTGTATATAATTTCTGGAAATATTCTCATATAAGACTTACTGCTAAATTCTCAGATTGCTAAAAAAAATCTATTTAAAGGCATCCTTTCTATATCTTAAAATAAAAATAAAAAAGAAGAATTACTCTACCGAGAAAATTGTCGTTGCTCGAACCTAGATACATTGCCAAACCACTACCTTCGCGATCAAATGCTTATCAACCCGAAACCCTAGTTTGTGCTCTAGGCGAGCCCATGACCTACGAGGCTTCTCGCCCAAATGCGACAACGACCCAGATGAGAAACGAAACTTACTGCAATGATAACCTGACCTACTAGCCACCGTGACTTCAACCATAAATCGCGATGATACCCACAACCATCAACACTTCGACTTGCGAGTGCCACAGGCGACTGAACCAGCCCCATCGCCATAGTTCCGAACGCAAATTCCACTTCCACACCTCCTAGCCACGCGCCTCAACTCCGATGATCGATGCAGCCATTACACCCATTTCGCGACCCAAAACCACCGATTTCGAGATACTCGATTGCTCCGCCCCTCCTCCCCAACTATTGCCTCGAGTCCTTGAGAGATTCAATCACTGCCGCGTGAATGAAATCCAAGTGCCGCCACTGCTTGCTCGAACACGAGAACCCCCATCGATTTGAACAAACGTCACCGTAAAAATTGAATCCACCTGAGTTAATTTCTTGTGGCCGTGTTGTTTTCCTATTGGTTTAAATTCGAGCTGAAATGAGGTATTGGGAATTTAAGTAGGAAGATGCCTTACATGGGAATCCTATAGGGCTACAGTAATAGAAAAGAAAGAAAAAGGTTTGATGTGGATGGAATTACGGCTGACAGTTGACCATACTATGCAAATATACATTTCAAATTTAAATTCAAATTCCCTCGATAACTGTAACTTAAAATTTCGAACTCTATCAAGGCGTGTCGCTAGGCGCTTATAACGTTACACCCCTATTCCGAACACAATGGAAAGAGATTCGAGTCCTAATTCGATCGTATGGAGAAGATAGCTTTTGAACCTAGCTATTAAATTAAATTTTCAACGCGATGGCTTATCGTACGGTCAAACAATCACTCCGAATGCGACGAAAATGGAAATCCGATGATAATACAATATTACGGATCCAATGGAACTGGTTTCGTCGAAATCGGAGCTGTGCCTCGGAAGGCTATTTCTAAATATCGATTTAAACGATATATTTTGAAAACTTAACAAATCAGCTTTGAAATTCAATTTTAACACTTTTACTATCTTCAGTATTATCAATATAAATTTTACAAGCCTTCAGATTATTTTTAACAGGCCTAAAATTGAAAATTCAAATTTTTACCCATCATTAATAAATTAAATTCGATAACTTTAATTGCCAAATTCATCGTTATATTTAAAATTTGAGTTAAACTAACTTCCAAATATTAAAAATCAATTAAATATTTCATTTTCAAATGTTCAAAAATTCTGCGTCGTCACAAAAACCATTTTTAAAATCATTATATAAGAAAATAACTAGTACGCTCTCATATAATAATACACTCAACTCATTCTAGGGTACTACTGACCCTATCTCTAATGAGTAATCCCTACCAGAGCCAAGGTTCTCGCTTAATCCTTAGCTCTGGCACCATGTGTAACGGCCCAAAGATTTTCGACCTCAAAAATCGACACTGATACGTTCACTGTATAGAGTGTCTAGTGGTCGAGTGCTGGAAATGACAGGTTGTTGATATTTAGAAGAAAATGAGATAGAAGGAGAAACAGAAACAACAGAACAAAATTTCACAATCGCAGTGGAACAAAATATAATATAAAAAATAACAACATTTATACAAAGAATAGCTATAATTGTCAAACAGCCCTCAACACACCGGAATCTATTTAATATGTCTCTGCCATCCAGCCCATCTTTTGAGCTCCAAACGTCCAAACCTGAAAATCTATAATACTCGGTCTGACCCGTGCATTACAATAAAGTGACACCCGAATCGGGCTGGAAACCAGTGTGAGTAAACCCATTTAAATTTGAAACACTTAAATTATAAGGCTTCTTCGAAAGCCAAGGTAACTTGTATATTCGATGAGTTTTTAAATTTTAACCAAGGGCACTTTCCCAGAAATCCATGGATATTATACAAATGTCTAAGTATAGTTACTTGTTCAAAATAATTAGATTTACTTAATTTATTCAATTCCAGCTTGTTAGACTCTATAATTAATCACGTAAAGAATTTGTAATGATTTATTAAATCGAAGTGGTTCCGAAAAATGTTGATATCCAATCCTGGTCTCTTCGACTCCATGCCATCTTTTAAGACCAAGTTTTTTTTAACATCACAATTCAATTTTAGAATGTAAATATTCACATTGAAATACCATCCCAATATTTATTCGAATAAAACGTCTCACATTTTTATTTAACTGTTCGATTCAAGGTACTTCATATCACAGAATAACTGAAAAGAACTCACCAGATAAAGCAAGGCAAATCGTGTACTTAACCCTTTCAACCATTTATGATCTATATTATCAGTCACATTATCATCTATTTAATTTAAAAACAACTTTAAATATTTTACAAGTCCTATTTATTTAAGTTAAAATTAATCACAAACTATTTATTTTACTTTAAATAAATTCTAGAAATTAATCAATACTTAACATATATAAAATTAACCTAAGTTTAATTAGTTCAAAGTTTTAAATCATTTTATTTACATTAACTGTAACGGTCTAATTTTTCGACGTTCGAAAGTCGACATCGATACGTCCATTGTATGAAATGTCGCACAATCGAATGCCGAAAAACCGAGCCGTTAGGGTTAAAGAAGAAGAAGATAGAAGAAGAAACAAAAACAAAAATAGAATCTCACATTTCACAGCAGAACAACATATAATAGATAAATGAACATCTTTAAAACAAAAGCATTTTACATACATCACATTTGAGTTTACAATGACACCATACAAACACTGGTAGTTATCGTAACTTGCTTACATAGAAATTTTGACTTGCACCAACCCAAACGCAATGGACACTACATAGTATAAGTCATACGTCTTGCCATCCAGCTTGAACTGCAGATTTCCACATCATATCTTTTCAACTTCGCTCCAGAATAATGATAAAGTGGCTCTAGGTTGTCCGTGTGGAAAATTATGGGCACCTAGACTTTGGAAAGGGAATAATAAACTCCAGATCAGTCATGGGACTGGTGTGAGATCTAAAAAAATAGTTATTTTCACGAAGAAAATAAAAAAAAAATTGCTATGGTTTTGGAAAATGAAACTACAATAAGGCCTCCCGCCACACACACAATGCAAACGCAGAAGTGGATATGCTTGATACGCAAAATCAAATATGCTTGATACGCAGAAGTGAGATTTCTCCTTATGATAGTCAAATATGCTTGATACGCAAAATCATTTTAATATTATTATTAGTGCATAGCGCAAAAAACATTTTGAAAGTATAATATTAATCTTAGCTAGCATAGACATTTCGAACTATGCCTACTATAGCTACCACCTAAACAGTGGCGACCACCATAAGTAAATGGCAGGTTATACAACTAAAACCGTACAAGGCATGTATTGGAGATTGGATTTCCAACAAATGGTTAGGCTAAGGAACTTCCTACTGCCACATAGGTACGCGTCTGGAGGGACGTCTCAAGATCCTACCCGAATCTTTACCAACACAAGGCCGGGTAACCTCTATAACTACGTAACTACTACTCGAGTATGCCATCCCCCATCGTTTGCGATCTTTATCCAAGGATCCTAAACCACAAAGCAACAACCACTAAGTATAATAAATTTGCAGCAACCATATAGGTTAAATATCTGTGCCCCATACCATGATACCACCCTTTTCCAGAAAGAAATGACATACCCTAAAGGGCGCGACTCTCATAACCTTGCCGCATTCTTCCTGTTTCAACCATGTGACGTCCGACGCAGTCTCGTCCACAAAGCTACACTTTTCAAAAAGTCATGCTTCGCTCAACAAATGATCAGGAGCACTTCATGTGCGACATTACCAAATTGGGAATTGTAACGACCCGGAGTTTTCGATCCAGAAAATTCCAGATAGTTAGTAAAAAGAAGAAAAGAGATAGAAGAAAAGAAGAATAGAAATACCAGCATCTCACAATCGCAGCGGATAAAATATAATATTAAATAATAATAACAGTTATACAAAGGAAAACTGTATTTGTAAATTACACTTTTAAATATCAGAGTAACATCATACACACAACAATGGACTGTCTAACAACAAGACCCAATTACATAATAATATATCACAGTGGTAAAGCACTCCATACGCTTCAGCTCTCCAGCCCGCCTCCTGAACTCCAGAACGTCCTTACCTGAAAATCTGTAATACTCGGTCCGACTCGAGCATTACATCAAAGTAACACCCGTGTTAGACTGGAAACCAGCGTGAGTAAACCCATCTAACTTGAAATACAAAAGCATTCAATTTATATAAACCCCGGGGTAACTTATATCGATTTACACTTCATAGATTATTATAGACATCAACCATTTCGCACATTAGTTTCTAAGTGCCAAACTTAGATTAAATGGTCCAATTCACTTAAATCATTCTAAACAGGCTTATTGATTTCACATATCAATCTATAAAGAATCGAAGTGGTTTCGGGTATTTACTAATACCCGACTCTGGTCTCTTCGAATCTCATGTCATGTTAGCCTTAGATATCCAAATGAAATATAACTCAAACTTAAACACAGGATGTCACTGTTTAGACCGGTATAACATATCACATAGCATCACATATCACAAATCATAGATATCATCTAATCTAAGCATACTATATAATTCAATCATTCATAAGCAAGATTTATCAACACACCATTTGAAACTAATATAATTAACCACTAATGAATTAATTAATTACTACATTTACTTCTTAATCTTGCTTACTAATCATTAATTAATGATAATCCAATTAATTAATGACTCACCAATTTTTCATCTTAATTAATCATCCTTTAACAACGATCATGTGATTGTCTTAAATTAATTAAATCGATTAATTAACTTGACTAATCACATTACTTTTAATTAACTAGATTGGGTAATTATTTCCTTAATTACTTCATTAAGTAATAACTTAATTAATTCATAATTACTTGATTAATTAATTACTATTCATTAATTAAATCTAATTAATGATTCTTAATAATGGATTAATTATTCATAAATAATTGATTAACTTAAACTTAAAATCAATAATTTAAAATCCTTAATTATCCTAATCCACTTCATTAATTAATTAAACAAATTATTCATTTAATTACCTCAATAATTAAATGAAATTATAAATCATTAAACTCTAAATTTATTTTAAGATAAAACCCTTCTTATCAATGGTTAGATTATCATTCTTAAATACTTTATTTCCATTCTTAAGATTCAAATCAAATTTGAATTCAAATTAAAAATTCTGATTTAACGTTGATTAAGTCCCCTACTATATTTCAAAAACTCCATTTAAATTTAAATTCTTTAATTACAATTCAAACTTCTTAAACACTTCAACATTATTAATTCAATTTGAATTTGAAAACTCATTTTTCCCAAACTAGATTCAAATTCAACTTGAATCTATTTTAAAACTTAGATTTAAACTTAACTCGGATTTAAAACTAGATTTAAATCTCATTTTAAAACTTACTTTCCTTTAAATGCAGGTTTAATTTTTATTTTAAAAAAAAATTAAACAGAGTAACAGGTTTTCCTGACTAAATCCTGTTACCTCACTATAACTCGAGCTACCCCATTCTCTGCTCCGAGTCAACAAGCCAACATCTTCGAGCCAACTACTAAAATAACGAGTAAAAACTCGAGTCAAATCCTTAGCTCAAACCAACGACCAACAACATTCACACATGATCACGTGCACCTGCACACTGCTCTGGAATGATTCCGACCAACGTGGATGTTCTTCCCCCATCGCCGAACAACACTTCACTCCATTCCGATCATCACATTGCTCACAAACAACTCGATTTGGAATTCGAGTTCAAATTTTAAACCTGGAACAAAAATACGCATTCACCACCAAAACCTGTCATCACTTCCCCCATAGCGCTCCGTCCACCAGAGAGCTTCCACCACCGGCCAAAGCCTCGCCTACGACCAACTTCCATCTGCCAAATCCCCATTCAACTCGATCGAATCTACAGGATGTATCGGCCAAAACAACTTACCCAGTTTAAACTAGGGCTACAGGTAGAAAATTACCACCACAATCCCCATGTTGATTTGCATCAACTTCAAACATTTTTTCCAATCATCAATGACTGCTCCTCCACCTACCAGAAGAACCCCGACACTTAAATTTGCCTAGATTCCCCAAAAACTCAAAATTCCCCTTTACAGTTAAACACAGAACTGCACCATACCCCTTCAACTAAAAATCCTAATTTTTGTTCTAAAGATCATGTTTTGATTTTAGTTTTTAATCCATAATACTGAATCTATCGATTTCTCAATTTAGAGTTTTCATATTATTCAACATAACTTTGACATCCTGGCTTTACAGTAATACCAGATTTTGATTTAACAAATTTTAAGTTTTTAAAACTTAATCTAACTAACTTAAACACTCTTGGTTTGAAAATCAAATCCTAACAAACTAGATCAGGTGGCAAGAAAAAAATAAAATCTTGAGCTTGAGAAAACAAAATAAGAACAGAACCGACAATTACAAAACACACCAATACATCCATATAAATATTCAGAGACATGCTTACAAATGCATTCACAGTCATATTTGTTTTCAGGGATAAAAGATGCAACATAATTTTTTTTTTACTGTAAACCATTTATATTATGATGTTTCTCACAGTTTTAATCATGTTTGTTTCCAGCGATAAAACATGCAAAACAAAATCACAACTTTGCAATCATTATTTATTCCTTGCATCAGATAAATAAACAAATTAGGCTTGAAAAAGAGGGAGGCTACTCACCTTGTTTGGAAAAAAAAAACAGAAAGCAGATCATCCCTGGAACTTTATATTTTGATTGATATAATCTAAAGCTACTGCTCGATTTTTGAGATTATTCATGAGTTATTACAGGTTGAAAGCTGACTGTCTTTAAAGTTGAAACTGAGTTGCTTGCTTTGATTTGAAAAGAAAAAGAAAAAAAATGCAGTTGCATGCAGTAGACAACTTTCAGGTTTCATTTTAAAACTTGCATGTTGGTTAAAGGGTTTAGAACAGTTTTGAAAATTCCTTTACAGACTTTGAAATTTCTACTTGCTTTGTTTGGGAAGATAGAAAGTATTTGGTGATGATGATTCTTTTATCAATTAACAGATCACAGAAACACAATACCCAGAAACAAATAAACAATATTATACTCATATGCATGCATTTATACTCAAATTCTAGCAAACATTAGATATACTGCATTCAACAGATTTCATCTTAGATCCATATTCTATTTTTAAATAAAAAGGTGTACTCACCTATTTTGCAAAACAGAGTAAGCCCTTTAGAATCTGGAACTGCTATTATTTAAATCCGGAGGCTTCTTTAAATCCTTAGTACTTGAGCAGAAATTGTCTTAAGCTGATCTTGTTTTAGCTTTAGGCTTGAATTTGTTTTGAATTTCATCTTCCCTTGATTTGTTTCCTTACAGGTTTGTTTTTCTTTCCGTTTTTAAGATGATTTGGAGTTAATTCATTTGAGCTTGAATTTGATTTTTAGAATAAATATAGTTGATCCTTGAAAAGGGTTTTCTGTTTTGAAATTTCTTTGTACAGGTTTTTTTTTTCTCTGAAAATGAAGAAAAGGAAGAGTAGATATAGTAGTTTATAAAATTTAGTTTTCTATTTTATAAATTTCCTCAAAAGTAAAAACAAAGTGACATTTGTAAATCTTCATGATAACTTTATTACACTTGTTTAAACTAGTATGAACACTTGTCATAATTAATTAACTTTCTTTATATGTATTTTGAGTTTATATCCTTGTTTTATTCATTTATTACCCAATTTTACATGTCATAAATCATATTTATGTTTTTATCTTATATATATGCATAGTTTTTTTGTATATGTTTCATGTTTATATAAATTATGTAATTTTTTAGAAAAAGAGAATATCAACTCTTTAATTAAATCTTGTTAAATTTTATACTTAAGTTATCATTGTACTTAAATTAATAACAATACACAAATGCTAGTGGTAAAGAAAATGTCCAATTTAGAAAATTCCTTTATATTCAAATCAATGTTTTCATATTATTTAACATACATATACACACCTAAATACTTGTGCGTGTATATACTTAGAATTCCAACATTATAAAGTTTACACATATGAATTACTATAAGATTTATCATTTTAATATAATAATTATTATAGTTTTCAAATTTACTTAATGCATTCCCAACATTTTTAATTATCAATTTTTTTTATTAAATCCAAATGGAATTAGTATCTCAATGGTTCTAAATCAGTTAATTATCCAATTAACAGATATTAAAAATCCGGGTTATCACATTCCTCCACCCTTTAAATCTTTTCGTCCTCGAAAAGGAACGAAGCCAGATTTATTAAAATGCTTGTAATCAGATAAATTCTCTTTAATTATTTAAAACACTTTTAAAATCTATATAGTATTATAAATTAGTTTTTATGAAAATAGTTTTTATAACTCGATGTTTCAATAAGTCCGTCCTCGTTCTCATAGAAATTCGGTCATACATTGATCAGGCGTAGGACTGAAAATCTACAAGTGCTTAGTAGACTCATCTTCAACATCCAGTGGAAATACTTTGAAAATAATTTTATTGAAAATATAGGAAATCATTTTTGAAAATAGAGGATATATTTTTGGTGAGAATGCTCTGGAAATCATCACCACATCCATGGTCACAGTTACATCCAGGGTTACATTGCCGTCGCAGCAAAAGTCCATGTAACTGCATGCTCTCCGCGGCCTCACGATTACGCCATGGAACCCACACAACAGATCACAGTTACACCCAGGGTTACGTCGCCGTCGCAGCAAAAGTCCATGTAACTGCAGGCTCTCAGCGGCCTCCGATTTTCGCTATCGAAATGAAACTCCTCCACTCCTACATAGGTTGCAGTCTGCCGATATAAAATCAAACGCAGACAGTTGGCTCTCAGCGGCACACACCACTTTCGCTATGTTATACCATAGATCGCAGTTACATTCTGGGTTACGTTGCCATCGCAGCAAAAGTCCATGTAACTGTTGGCTCTCAGCGGCGCACACGACTTTCGCTATGGTATACTCTACTCATAATCCCCTGGAACTAGTTTCGTCCGGACTCCTCACAGGATCAACTTTAGAATCCCCCTTAGGGCTCAAGGCAGCACCACCCGGTGGTACTCCTGAGAAATTCATTTCAATGGAGTGCCTTTTTCTCCAAAGCCATCATCAAAACATTTTATACTATATACATATAGTATCTTTAAATCATACACCTAGTATGATCTCATACAAAGCTCCTTTACACAAAATCGATTATCCCAAACTCGATAATTCTCAAACTAGGCTTTCCAAATTCAATATTGATTTTACCCAAAAATCAAAAGCCTTTCCAAAACCAAAGGTTCCCAAAACCTTTTCCAAAATCCTCTTATGATCCTTTATATATATAAAGATATATATAAAATCCTTGATAAAAATCTTTGGATCATTATAAACTTGTATAAAAATCCTTTTACACTTCAAACACTTTCAAAACAAATCCTTTTTATATTGGCAAAAGATTCATCAAGGGGAGTTTTATCTTATATAACAAAGATATATAACTTTGTTTATTCAAAATCAAATATTCAAATTTGATTACTTCTTTCAATGTCATTTTCATTCAAATCCGTACGATGTACACATATCATCCGTACGCTATACCAATCTGATCGCTCACTCAATCACAAAATTTCACTTCCGAACTAGTATCGTCCACCCGACTTCCTAGTGCGGACACAGATCTGGTTTCTTGACCAGAAACCGTCATTCTCCTTGCATAGCCTAACTATGATAGAGAATATCCAGAACCAATCAACAATCCATATCCAGGTTCTCTGTCGAAAATCGAGTGAAAAGTCCCACTCGGATCGATATAACTGTCTCGAAATTCTGTGCTCGAATCTGGGTCAAATCACTATGCGATTAGAATAACATACGTACACCCTACGTATTTGTCTTTATTGGTTATTAGCCAAATTAATTTTATTTTTATTCACATTTATTTCGATTTTCATTCACTTATTCACAATTGCTTAAATCCATTCGGATTATCACCACTATTCTTATCTCGATTGGTTATTTAACCAGTAACAGTTTGAACTCCGACCAGTTTATTTAAGAAAAATAGTTTGAAAAAAAATTAAAATAGAAAAGTAGTCGGAAAATAATTACTAGTTTGTAAAATAGGTGTAAAATAGTTAAATAATTATAGAAATTTTAGATAATTGCAAAATAATAGTAAGACAGTAATTAGTTATAAAATTGTTGAAATATAGTAATTAGTTTATAAAACAGTTGGAAAATTGTTAAACAGTTTCAAAAATAATTGTAAAACAAGTATAAGATAGTTTGTTCTTTAAAAGAAAGGTTGTATATATATAATGAATAGCTTGGAAAAATAAGTTTATATTAAAACAATTTATATTAAAAATGGTCCAGAGTTAAAACTGCTCACTTCCTAATCTTCATTCTCATCAATTCAATTTAAATTCCCTTTTACATTTAAATTGACCCAATTCCAATTTTTTAATAACTCTAATTTCCATTGGACTTGATTTATTCCCAGTTCAAGTTGAATTAACCTCAGTTTCTTTCCAAATTTAACTTTATTCAACCCTGATCTCAAATTCTACTAATTCAAACTAGTCCCAATTCCAAACTCCATTTCCAAATCAAGTTGAATTATTCTTGATTTCTTCCCAAATTCAATTCAAATTCCATTTGAATTTAAAAATTATTCAACTTTAATTACAATTTCAAATTATTCAAATCAATCCAATTCAAATTTTCCATTTGAATCTTATACTCATACATCTTCAATCACCATTTCAATTAATTCAAATCAAAATCAAATTG
The DNA here is from genome assembly GCA_030765085.1 of Allium cepa. NCBI lineage: Eukaryota > Viridiplantae > Streptophyta > Magnoliopsida > Asparagales > Amaryllidaceae > Allium > Allium cepa. The sequence goes on along the minus strand of CM060943.1, from coordinate 940,140,054 downwards.
AACCAACTTCAAATTCCAGTTCACTATGAACCATCTTGAATTACATAAATTCGAGTTAATACTTCAATTGTTGATTTAATTCCTTTAAATCAATTCACCTTTTTATTCCAACAATGGATTACCATACTCCATTTCTCATTCATTTTAACAAATCCAATTCATATTTTAATGATTATTAATAACAATAGGATGATATCATCTAATTATTTCAAAACATCCATCCATTTCCAATTTTCGGATCTCAAACCCAATTTGAGATCACTCAAACTCTCAAATATAATCAATCATTTAACTTTTTCCCAAGTTAAACTCAATTCACTTAATCCAGTCAACCTTACCTAATTTGAACTTCCATTTCAAATTCTAAACTTCACATTAATAATCTTTCCATTTATAACTTCAAAAACTTATCACCTTGGGTATCACATCTTATTCCAAATTCAAAACTCACCATTTAGAGTTTATTTCCAATCACCTTTGATATTATGTATATCCACATGTGTACATATTAATTTCTTTTGCATACCAAGTTATACTTTAAAAAATTTTGTTAACCACCTTTGGTTTTTAATTCAAAACAAATTTCCTTTAAATTTTCAAACAACTCTTGTTTGAAATAGGACCATTCCATTCAATTTCATTAAATAATATTATTTGTTATTTCTTTAAATTAATTACATCATTAATTAATCACATTCGGTAATTAACTTATTTCTTAATTACCTTTATTAAGTAATTGTCCTTTAAATTACTTACCGCTAGTTACTTCATTAAGTAACTTCCTCTTAATTTATCATTTCCTATTATTATCCAATGATTTATCTCATTAAATAAAGTTTAATTAATTACATAAATTAATTGATTATCCTTATCCTTAAACCTTTCTTGAATTCAAGATTTAATTTCAGTTTGAATCCATTTCAAACTTGTCTTTAATTTAATTTTCAATTTTGTTGTAATTCTATTACCACTTCATTCTTACTATTACTTTTAATTTAATTAATACTACAACCAATTTCCGTAATATAATAGATAATCTATTTCTTATATAAGATTCGTTTACTTTTGAAATCATTTAAAAAACCTTTATATAAGAAAATAACAAGTACGCTCTCTTATATATATACACTCAACTCATTCTAGGGTACCACTTACCCTATCCTTAATGAGTAATCCCATCAAAGCCAAGGTTCTCGCTTAACCTTCTGCTCTGATACCAAATGTAACGACCCGGAATTTTCGATCCAGAAAATTCCAGATAGTTAGTAAAAAGAAGAAAAGAGATAGAAGAAAAGAAGAATAGAAATACCAACATCTCACAATCGCAGCGGATAAAATATAATATTAAATAATAATAACAGTTATACAAAGGAAAACTATATTTGTAAATTACACTTTTAAATATCAGAGTTACATCATACACACAACAATGGACTGTCTAACAACAAGACCCAATTACATAATAATATATCACAGTGGTAAAGCACTCCATACGCTTCAGCTCTCCAGCCCGCCTCCTGAACTCCAGAACGTCCTTACCTGAAAATCTGTAATACTCGGTCTGACCCGAGCATTACATCAAAGTAACACTCGTGTTAGGCTGGAAACCAGCGTGAGTAAACCCATCTAACTTGAAATACAAAAGCATTCAATTTATATAAACCCCGGGGTAACTTATATCGATTTACACTTCATAAATTATTATAGACATCAACCATTTCGCACATTAATTTCTAAGTGCCAAACTTAGAATAATTGGTCCAATTCACTTAAATCATTCTAAACAGGCTTATTGATTTCACATATCAATCTATAAAGAATCGAAGTGGTTTCGGGTATTTACTAATACCCGACTCTGGTCTCTTCGAATCTCATGTCCTGTTAGCCTTAGATATCCAAATGAAATATAACTTAAACTTAAACACAGGATGTCACTGTTTAGACCAGTATAACATATCACATAGCATCACATATCACAAATCATAGATATCATCTAATCTAAGCATACTATATAATTCAATCGTTCATAAGCAAGATTTATCAACACACCATTTGAAATTAATCTAATTAACCACTAATGAATTAATTAATTACTACATTTACTTCTTAATCTTATTTACTAATCATTAATTAATGATAATCCAATTAATTAATGACTCACCAATTTTTCATCTTAATTAATCATCCTTTAACAACGATCATGTGATTATCTTAAATTAATTAAATCGATTAATTAACTTGACTAATCACATTACTTTTAATTAACTACATTGGGTAATTATTTCCTAAATTACTTCATTAAGTAATAACTTAATTAATTTATAATTACTTGATTAATTAATTACTATTCATTAATTAAATCTAATTAATGATTCTTAATAATGGATTAATTATTCATAAATAATTGATTAACTTAAACTTAAAATCAATAATTTAAAATACTTAATTATCTTAGTCCATTTCATTAATTAATTAAACAAATTATTCATTTAATTACCTAAATAATTAAATGAAATTATAAATCATTAAACTCTAAATTTATTTTAAGATAAAACCCTTCTTATCAATGGTTAGATTATCATTCTTAAATACTTTATTTCCATTCTTAAGATTCAAATCAAATTTGAATTCAAATTAAAAATTCTGATTTAACTTTGATTAAGTCCTCTACTACATTTCAAAAACTCCATTTAAATTTAAATTCTTTAATTACACTTCGAACTTCTTAAACACTTTAACATTATTAATTCAATTTGAATTTAAAAACTCATTTTTCCCAAACTAGATTCAAATTCAACTTGAATCTATTTTAAAACTTAGATTTAAACTTAACTCATATTTAAAACTAGATTTAAATCTCATTTTAAAACTTACTTTCCTTTAAATGCAGGTTTAATTTTTATTTTTAAAAAAATTAAATAGAGTAACAGGTTTTCCTCACTAAATCCTGTTACCTCACTATAACCCGAGCTACCCCATTCTCTGCTCCGAGTCAACAAGCCAACATCTTCGAGCCAACTACTAAAATAATGAGTAAAAACTCGAGTCAAATCCTTAGCTCAAACCAACTACCAACAGCATTCACACATGATCACCGTGCACCTGCACACTGCTCTGGAATGATTCCGACCAACATGGATGTTCTTCCCCCATCGCCGAACAACACTTCACTCCATTCCGATCATCACATTGCTCACAAACAACTCAATTTGGAATTCGAGTTCAAATTTTAAACCTGGAACAAAATTACGCATTCACCACCAAAACCTGTCATAACTTCCCCCACGACGCTCCGTCCACCAGAGAGCTTCCACCACCGGCCAAAGCCACGCATACGACCAAACTTCCATCTGCCAAATCCGCATTCAACTCGATCGAATCTACAGGATGTATCGACCAAAACAACTTACCCAGTTTAAACTAGGGCTACAGGCAGAAAATCACCACCACAATCCCCATGTTGATTTGCATCAACTTCAAACATTTTTCCAATCATCAATGACTGCTCCTCCACCTACCAGAAGAACTCCGACACTTATATTTGCCTAGATTCCCCAAAAACTCAAAATTCCCCTTTACTGTTAAACACAGAACTGCACCATACCCCTTCAACTAAAAATCCTAATTTTTTTTCTAAAAATCATGTTTTGATTTTAGTTTTTAATCCATAATACTGAATCTATCAATTTCTCAATTTAGAGTTTTCATATTATTCAACATAACTTTGACATCCTGGCTTTACAGTAATACCAGATTTTGATTTAACAAATTTTAAGTTTTTAAAACTTAATCCAACTAATTTAAACACTCTTGGTTTGAAAATCAAATCCTAACAAGCTAGATCAGGTGGCAAGAAAAAAATAAAATCATGAACTTGAGAAAACAAAATAAGAACAGAACAGACAATTACAAAACACACCAATACATCCATATAAATATTCAGAGACATGCTTATAAATGCATTCACAATCATATTTGTTTTCAGGGATAAAACATGCAACATAAATTATTATTTTTACCGTAAACCATTTATATTATGATGTTTCTCACAGTTTTAATCATGTTTGTTTCCAGTGATAAAACATGCAAAACAAAATCACAACTTTGCAATCATTATTTATTCCTTGCATCAGATAAATAAACAAATTAGGCTTGAAAAAGAGGGAGGCTACTCACCTTGTTTGGAAAAAAAAACAGAAAGCAGATCATCCCTGGAACTTTATATTTTTATTGAAATAATCTGAAGCTACTGCTCGTTTTTTGAGATTATTCATGAGTTATTACAGGTTGAAAGCTGACTGTTTTTAAAGTTGAAACTGAGTTGCTTGCTTTGATTTGAAAAGAAAAAGAAAAAAAAATGCAGTTGCATGCAATAGACAGCTTTCAGGTTTCATTTTAAAACTTGCATGCCGGTTAAAGGCTTTAGAACAGTTTTGAAAATTCCTTTACAGACTTTGAAATTTCTACTTGCTTTGTTTGGGAAGATAAAAAGTATTTGGTGATGATGAGTCTTTTATCAATTAACAGATCACAGAAACACAATACCCAGAAACAAATAAACAATGTTATACTCATATGCATGCATTTATACTCAAATTCAAGCAAACATTAGATATACTGCATTCAACAGATTTCATCTTAGATCCATATTCTATTTTTAAATAAAAAGGTGTACTCACCTATTTTGCAGTACAGAGTAAGCCCTTTAGAATCTGGAACCGCTATTATTTAAATTTGGAGGCTGCTTTAAATCCTTAGTACTTGAGCAGAAATTGTCTTAAGATGATCTTCTTTTAGCTTTAGGCTTGAATTTGTTTCGAATTTCATCTTCCCTTGATTTGTTTCCATACAGGTTTGTTTTTCTTTCCCCTTTTTAAGATGATCTGGAGTTAATTCATTTGAGCTTGAATTTGATTGTTAGAATAAATATAATTGATCCTTGAAAAGGGTTTTCTGTTTTGAGATTTCTTTGTACAGGTTTTTTTTTCTCTGAAAATGAAGAAAAGGAAGAGTAGATATAATAGTTTATAAAATTTTGTTTACTATTTTATAAATTTCCTCAAAAGTAAAAACAAAGTGACATTTTTAAATCTTCATGATAACTTTATTACACTTGTTTAAACTAGTATGAACACTTGTCATAATTAATTAATTTTCTTTATATGTATTTTGAGTTTATATCCTTGTCTTATTCATTTATTACCCAATTTTACATGTCATAAATAATATTTATGTTTTTATCTTATATATATGCATAGTTTTTTTTGTATATGTTTCATGTTTATATAAATTATGTAATTTTTTAGAAAAAGAGAATATCAACTCTTTAATTAAATCTTGTTAAATTTTATACTTAAGTTATCATTGTACTTAAATTAATAACAATACACAAATGCTAGTGGTAAACAAAATGTCCAATTTAGAAAATTCCTTTATATTCAAATCAATGTTTTCATATTATTTAACATACATATACACACCTATATACTTGTGCGTGTATATACTTAGAATTCCAACATTATAAAGTTTACACATATGAATTACTATAAGATTTATCATTTTAATATAATAATTATTATAGTTTTCAAATTTACTTATATGCATCCCCAACATTTTTAATTATCAAATTTTTTTATTAAATCAAAATGGAATCAGTATCTCAATGGTTCAAATCAGTTAGTTATCCAATTAACAGATATTAAAAATTCGGGTTATCATAGGAATGTATAACTAGTAACCATCAACTACATAACCTCTGAGCTCGTATGTCTTAGAGAAGGATATTAAGCTAAGAGAATAAATTCTCCGCCACCAATAGAAATGTATCTTATAGAAACCAACTTTACATCTCAAAGTGTAACGTCAGACACACATCCATATAAGTCCGTTCTGGGATCGAACGGAACCGAACGAACTTCAGAAGAAGCCCTTGCAATTCGGATATTAACTAATCGCGTCTGAAATCCCCATCACAAAGGGTGAGAAAATCTCTATACTGGAGCAACCCAGTTCAGAGACATTCGACAGGTAACCCTTTCGTTTTCCAAAATACCCGGTCTTCAACACCATCTTCAAATGCAATCCCATTTCATCGTATCATTATTCAGAATGGATTTATGACATAAAGTCCTCTCCCGGTAATCCGAATAACAAGCGCTTGTTTTAAAATAAGTGTTACATTCTGATTTTAAACAATCACAACAAATTCCACTTTGATCTATTAAATAAAAGATCCATCACAATCACAAAGGTTCGATGTGGTTTTCGAATATCCATTTGGAATCCAACCCCCGGCCGCGTCGAAATTCAAATGCCATTTAAAGGCTAATATTGATAGCAGGTTATTTAGCTATCAATTAATATTCACAATAATCACTGAATTTCAAATAATTTTCCCCCAATTATTATTTTCAAAGTATCTTCTCAAACTATAATTTTAACGCTTCAATCATTTGAAAACAAATTTCGAATCATTTTCCACATTTCAACCGTTTGAAAACAAATTTCAAATCATTTTCCACATTTCAACACTTTGAAAACAAATTTCAAATCATAGTTTTTCCTTACGCTAAATACATTTCCAAATATTCATTCATTTCCACTTAAAATCTGCCGAGTACAAATATTTTAAAAATAAATTTAAAACAGTTATCCAATATATACTTGGAAACATTTAAGACAAAACCATTTTCTAAATGCTTATTTAAAAACATTAGATATGAAAATATTATACCAATACCTCATATAATACTTCAAGTCCAAACTAAATTTAAAATAGAATTAGTAGATAGAGTATAAATATTCAAATAATATTTTCTAAATCAAATATCAAATGAACCATTAAAATAATCCCTACTATAATTAATTAAATAAATCTTTGCTTCAAAGATTTTAAAGACAACTTAAGAAATAATTTCTCCACAAAACATTCTTTTTTTTAAATCCAACTTCAAAACTTTTAATTTTGAAAGCTACTTTAAAAGTATACTAGGCTTTTCAGGGAAGAATTCTCTTTCCATTTCAAATGATCCATTTAAATCAAATAATAAATCTTATTGATTTATTTCAATTTACATTCCAAATCTGTAAATTTCTTTCTACGCTTTTAAAAATAAACCAATATTTTTTTTAAAAAGAAAATTCCCTTTCCTTTATAAAATTCCCATTATGAATTTTAAACTTTCAACTATTTACTGATATACGATTTTCAAATCATCTTCCAAATATTCACTTTCAAGCACCAAATCAAATTTCAAATTGATTTCTAATTTTATTTCAATCACCAAATCAAATTCCAAATTTATCTCTACATTTATTTCAATCAACAAATCAATTTTCATATCGATTTTCCAAAGACTTACTTTTTTAAATGTTAAGTTAATTTTCCAAATTGATTTCAAAGATTTATTTCCTTTTAAATAAATTTCTTTTATCTCTTCCAAAATATTTAAAATCCGTATTTTAAATTACTTTAACTTTTGAATAATATTACTTGAAATCCATTTATTAAACCTTTTCCTATATTTTGGAATTTTATTCGATAAGTTTTCAAAAAATAAAACTATATCTATTTAAATTTCTTCTTTTGAATTCACCCAATTCTATTGAATGAATTTATTATAAATTTTCTACTCAAATTTCAAAATTCAATTTTTATTTATTTTATGGTATCCAACGATACCAAAAATATATTCGGCTAAATTATAGCCTTCAACGGTTTCAATCACAAATAATCAAACACAGATTATAGATAAATCAACACGCAACATTGAAACAAATTCAAATATTTCAGGAATTCAATTGGATCCTTCCAACCTGTTTCCCTACATCCACAGACGTTAGCACAACAATTAAATACGCATTCCACGTCGACGTGGAATATGACGCATGTTAACCCTCTTCTTTCTACGACCCTGCGATCTAGAGAAAGTAGCGACCTAGCGACTCAACTAGTCAGCGACCTACAGAGCTCAGCGACCTAAAGGATTGAAGGTCCATCGACCTAAAGTTATCAACGACCCAGCGACCTAAGGGTTGAACGACCTAGTGAGTTAATAAGGGGAGCGACCTAACAGGGATAAAGTTTTGCAGCGAGTTAAGGTGAAACGACCTAACACAGCAAGCATTACGACCTAACGCACTAATGGACCAACAGCGGGTTAATGACCTAAAGTGTGAACGAGTTAACTTAGACGCAACCTAACAGGAATGAAGCTCTCTAACGACCCAGCGACCTATGACTTGCTAGTTTCTCCAGAACGATGAAGTGTACCTTGTATAAGCCGTAAACGAATCCCACTAGGTCACGGACAACCTACGACCTATCCAAGGTCGGTTGCGACCTACGACCTAACACCGAACTCTCCTATAAATACCCCGCCTACTCCAACTAAAAGGGGATCTTTTGGCTCATTTATGGAACGCCGATACTCTGCTGAATTCTCGACTCTCTCAACACTTCAAACACGAAGGACATCTCAACAAACTTGAAGAGGAAATCTAACGCAATCGACATGGATTAAAAGACTTCTGCATTGGATTTCTAGTTGTTTGTCCCAGCAGTGTTGTAATCAAGGATTGTTGTAAAGTTGTAATTGATTCAGCAATAAAGAACATTAAAGTGGACGTATGCTCAACCTGGAGCCGAACCACTATAAAACTGTTGTCTTTTACTGCTTTCTCTGTGACTTTTCTACTTGTTTCTAATTCCCGTATTCACGGGTGGTGCTTTCACTTATTCTCTACATACATCGGGGTGTTAGCGTTCAATTTTAAGCGTTAACATTTTTGGTGCTTTCACTGAGAGCCTAACTCAGGCTATCTTCGTCATTGCTTCGCAAAAGTTTGTTGAAGGGATCTCTCTCAAAACCAGAAGTCTATGGGAGATAATGGCTCCTGGAAGAAAGCGCGGATCCACAAGACCCAGTAATGTCCATGAAAATACTGATACTTCTCCTTCGTCAAGTCAAGCAGCACCTAGTGCCGGAATTACACGAGCGGAGTTAGATGCTGTAGTATCTGGGTTATACCAGCAGATGGAAACTCAGAATTCTTTAATGCTTGAGAAGTTAAATGCATTGCTCGGAGCTAACCGTCAACCGGTGAGTAATGAAGAAAACCTTGCGGATAATGTTCATAATCCTGAAGAGAGGAATATTCCTCAAAGAGCTGCTAGCCCCGCTAAAGAAACACCTCCTCAAGCAGGAGGATCGAGACCATAGCCAACTCTCCCCGAACGTTTGTCCAGACAAACTTCCGAGAAGATGGCCGAAGTCTGTCCTGCTGATCCTTTAAATGATGAGGATTATCTTTCGGGGATGGTGCGACAAATTATGAAAGAAAGCATGTAGAGGGATGAAGATGAGAAGGAATGGGGATTAGCTCCGAGCAAAACTCCGTTAACTGAAAAGATTCTAAAGGCGGAATTCCCAAGGAAGTTTGTTCCTCCTACCATCCCGGCTTATAAGGGAACAAGCGACCCCAAACAATTCCTGTATAAGTATGATTGGCATTTGAATGGTGCTAGAGCGTCTGATGAGATCAAATGCCAGTACTTTCCAATATACTTGAAAGGAGTGGCTCTGCTCTGGTTCACAAAGCTTCCGGTCTGATCCATAGACCAGTTCACCGATTTGACTCAAAAGTTTAAAGAGCAATTCAGGTTGTATGCTTCAAAGGATAAGGATATTATGTCACTCTCGAGTCTGGAGCAGAATCCTGGGGAATCTATCAGGTCTTTCTTGAACCGCTTCAACATAGCTTTGGCTGAAGTGGACAATGCAGAACCACGGATGGTCTTGACGTACTTGATGAGGGCAATCGACAAATCTAGCGAATTTGGGAAGTGGCTGGAACATCCCGGATTTTTAAGCCATTGAATTTGAACATTTAATTCGTTTTAAACGTTAATGTGGATTCCTAATTGATTTTATAAATGGATGGATTCAGGTTCAATCAATGAAATAACCTATAATTTTTAATTATAGTAATTCCAGTTGAATTTGAATAATGGAAAAATATAATTAAATATTCGGGATTTAGATAAAAGGGTAAATCAGGATGTGAATAGTGATAAGAACAGTTATAAAAATTTATTTGAGTTATCGGAGTGTAAATAGTATGGAGGGAATTTTAGATGAAGTTTTAAGTTGATAAGTTAATATTTTGAATTTTATATTAATTTTGAAATGAATTTAATATTATTAAAATGCAATTAATCAGACTTTGGGTCCTGAATGAGCCAAAATGATTTATAATGTGATTATATATTTTATATGATTTATTATTAAGGTACTAAAACTTTAAAAGTGAAATTTTAAGCGTTTTCGACAATTTCAAAAATCGTCCGATTTAATCGACGAGTTAAAATAGTGTTCCGGGGCACAATCTCGGAATTCGACGAAATCAGTTCCATTGGATCCATAATAGTTAGTTATTGTCGGATTTCAATTTTCGTAGCAATCGGAGTTGTCGTTTGATCGTGGCAGCTCGAAACGCATAGAAATCGATTTAACCGATTTAATTTTAAATTGATCATTTTATTCCGTAACTCACATATACGATCAAATTGGCTTACGAAACCTATTCCATTATGTCCGGAATGTGGAAAAACCCTAGGAACGCCTGTTGGCACATATGAATTGGAGTCTGTTTGTAAACGCTAGTTAAAACTGGATTTAATATTATATTAATATATATATATATATATATATATATATATATATATATATACGTATATTTTCACGCAAATCAGCAAAACCCTAAACCATTTTCACCGGCCGCCACTTATTCATTTTCATGGCCGAAAATCGATTTCAATCCCCCTCAAAAATATCTCAATCCGTGCTTTAATTTGGGAAACTTTCTAAATGGAAGTTGTAGATCGCTGAGGGATCTATAGATCCAACGAGTGATTTGGCGTGAAGTGGAGCAGATCGACGGCAAGGAGACCACGAACGACGGCCATTCGATGGCGATTTTCTGGGGCTAGGGTGCGCCGAGCTCTCGCGCACGCTTGGTTGAGGTGGAGGTAGCAATGGGCTTCGTAACGGTGGGTTCCGATCGCATTCACGTTGAGCAAGGATGGTGCGATTTCGAACCCTAATCGGCGATGGTTGGGTTTGAACTTCTGGAGTAGCGTACGAGAGGAAGAAGGGTAGGCTGGTCCTTCGGCCGTTGTTTGATAAATAAAATTAAGAAATTGAAATTGTTTTAAATTTAAATTCATATCTTTAAATTTGAATAACTTTTTCGTATGAAATTAGATTCGAACGAAATTTGCGGCGTCGGAATCGCAGAGATGCGTACTACGCTATGGTACAGTTTGGGAATCATTCCAGGCAAGTAGGAATTTGAGTAAAATCGAATGTCGTTCGGTTTAATTTAAATTTCGAACGCTCGCCAAAACTCAAGGTGAGTTAATCTCACTCACATCTGGAATGTTAGCTGATTAAAATAAATATCTATGTGATTGGTTGAATATAATGGTTATTATTAGTCTGGATTGATATTTATATATGTGATGTGCTAATATTTGTGGATGCAGGGAAAAACAGGTTGGAGAGATCCAACGGGATTCCTCACAATATAGTGATTATTTTTAGAATTGATAACGCAAATTGTTTATATGTTGTGATTGATAAATCTAAAATTTAATTGTATTGTGATATTGTTGAAATAAATATTAATCCAGAATTCTAATCATAAATGGATAAAATTGGGATTTAAGAAAGAAAGAAATTGTTATATAAAGATTTTAAAATGGAATAAAATTTGGTTTTAGTTCGGATGAAGATTGAAATTTGTAAATGGGAAATTTATATAAAGCGGGAAAATTATGTGTTGATAATTGCAAAGTATAGATTTGGGTGTGAAATTTTATAAGAAGATATAAAGTGTTAAAATATTGATGAGTTATGTTGATAATGAATAGAGTTTGCCAGAAAATTTAATATGTTTTCAACGAAGCTTCTAGATATAAATTAATAATTATAAATGTAAATTAATCGTTTTGAAATGCATTTTCACCCTTGGAATTTAGTTAAGAAATTCATAAGTGTTATTTTCCGGAAATAAATTCTCAAATATTTTAATTAAAAATGTTTAAAACCAATTTGTTGAAAAGGAATTTCCGGGAATGGAAAAGGGTGTTTAAACTTCAAAAGGATTTATTTTAAGCTTGGAAATAAATTTACGTTAACTAACGTAAATTTGGGTTGGAATAGATCGGGTGGGGGACCTATATGGAAGATTCTTTCGGTTGTTTCAATGGAAATGTTTCCTTGGGAAAAACTGAGTTCGTGAATAAAATCAGGTTTTTAAAAGTTAAGTTAAAATTTGTTTTAAGGATGTGTTTTTAAGAAATTCTTCTTTAAAAGATGAGTAATAAATTTAGCTATAGTATAATTATTTAAGAATATTATTAGTATTTTATTTGATAAACCGATTTATTTAAAGAATGAATGATTTAAGTTATTTGAAAACTAGTATTTATTCTTTAAACCACTACTTTTAAGTTTAGTTAGCAAATCTCTGATTTAAATATTAGTTTTATTTTACATATTTGAAATTATATTTTTGGGTAATAACTAGAAGTAGACTTATATATTTAAAGTACATTGCAGAATAAAGTGTTTTTAAATTGGTTTTAAATCCAAATGTTTTTGAACTTGGTTATTTCCAATGGTAATAAATGGTAAATGATTTACCTTGTAAAGGAGAATTTTTGAAAAGTGTGTTCAAACGAGTTTTGGAACTTTGGGAATATATCTTTTAAGATATTTGAGGCAAATAAATATTGTGGGAAATTATTTGTTGTGTGATGGATGTTTTGTGAATATTAATTGATAGTTAAATCACCGACTATCAACATTGGACAAATGCGTTGATCGTTTCGAAGTGACCGGGATCGAGATTTATTTCTCGAAAACCACTTCGATCCAGTTTGTACGTTTCGTGCGAAAAACATGTTCGGAGTCGAAGATGGAGCTGTGGAGTGCAAGGGCTAGTCGCTACTAATCCTGAGGATATTTCCAAAGTGGATGTAGTAGGAGTAGTGCCTTCGGTTCCGTTCGAACCCGAGACGGACTTGTATGGACGAATGCTTTCGGAACATGGTCAGGAGGGCGATGGGCATTCTAAGTGAAATGTTCTAAAAGGTAACGATTAGCCTCAAGCTTCAACAAATGGGAATGACTGAAAATCAGGGGATATGCAACAAGGCTTCGTGGGTAGCCCCTACTGGAGAGTAAGGTCATCCCTGTCTAGATGTCTCTTTTATTTCGGCTTAGTGGGCGGTTGCTGATCCCAACCGCGGGGTAATCTTATTCGAAACTGTCCAGTAAGGGATGGGTCCGGCCTTGTGTTGTAGGGGATCGGGCGTGGTCCTCGGTACGGTTATCTAGGCCCCATACTGTGACAGGTGGTACCCCAGTGCCTAGTCATTGTTGGAAATCCATTCTCCTTACGAGCCATGTACGAGTTTTGTTTGTATTACCCAATCTGTGGCTAGTAGATGGAATTTAATAGATGTAACAATTTCGTCTATTTTATAAGTATTTGTAAATAGACCCTATTATAATATCAGAGGATTTATATAAAAAGTGTTTTAGCTATCGTAAGGTAAAAACCCGATATGTTTATTTGTGGCGTGGTCTTACGAGATGCTTTTATTTTTCAAAGGACTATTGAAACATTAATAATCAATTTGGATTCATTATTATCAGCTGGTATTCCAAACTGACTCGGGTGTTATTTCATTATAATGCTCGGGTCAGACCGAGTATTATTTGTTAAGGATAGGATGCTTGGAGCAGGAAAGGAGCTGGAGTCCGAGACGTATTATCTGTACTTATATATTTTCCGCTGCTGTGATTGTATGGATTTGTCTGATTTGTAATTTGATGTATGAGATACTGTGATGATATGATGTATAAAACTGTTATAGATTTCATTTTGTGTAAAGTTCTATATTTACTACTATATTTTATTCCGCTGCGACTGTGAGATTCTGACATTGTTTAGCTTCTTCTTCTTCTATCTCTTCTTCTTAAACCCAAATGGTTCTATTTCTGTGCCACTTGAGTTAACAGATGTAGAAAAATGTTGATTCAAGGGGTACGGATTTGCGGGCTGTCACACTTGGTATCAGAGCTTAGGTTGGCGACAACCTAGGCTTTGGTGGGGAAATTACTCATTAAACAGAGTTAATTGTACTCTATAATGAGTAGAGTGTATTAATAAATATGAGAGCGTACTTGTTAGTGGATATAAATTTTTTTTTTTATACTGTGTTGACTTATAGGTTGAGTGTTTATGAATTCTGGTCAGTGCGGGAAGTACAACCGTATCGATAGGGGTTTCTAAACTCTTAAACAAGATAAATCGACATAGTATTGTTTTTAATGTGGGTAAATGAAATAATTTTACCCAAGTTATATATTTTGATATAAAAGAAATAATTTTCTGAAATTATTATATATAATTGGATGATTGGTTGTTAATGCCTAAATAAAATAAGAATCTAAAATCTGATCTAAATTTTAACTAGTTATAATCAAATAAATTTTATAAGTACAAATTATATAAAGGAAGAATAACTAAATTTAAACTAAACCAGAATTTAAACCCTGGAAGTTTTATAAAGGATTTTAAGTGTATTGAAAACAAAGTTTGGAAATTTAAAATCTTGGGAAAGTTTGAAATATTTGCTAAGGTGCTTGAAGGCAATATTGGAATATTATTTTGTAAAGTATTTTTGAATGGAAACTATTTTGAAATGAATTTGGGAAGTAAGAAAGCATTGAACTCACTTCAGTCGCTGGAAAATAGTCCTGATGATGCTGGCCACATCATTAGAATTCATTTTCGAGTTTCTAAAGTGATGGATTGCTACCAAAATGGTTGGTTATGATATTGTTTGGATTTGTTGGGTATGCCAGTTGTTTTGAAAATTTCAAGGGAGGAAATTTGTTTGGTATAAACAAGTTGTTTTGGAAAGTCTGGAGATTAGATTGATATACCAAATGGGTATGAATTGATTATTATTTCAAAATGGTTTTGGAATAAAACCTGGTAATTGAATTCTGGAACATTCTATTTAAATGGCGTGTAAAGTTAAAATGCATCAACTAATGAACTTATTTTGGTAATGTTGATGATAATAAGAAGGAAATGTAAATTTTAATCTTGGAATTAAAATTTAACCTGAGTAAATGGAAGTGAATAAAGTATATTGAAGTGAATTGAAAATTGGAATTTAACTTGGATAAGTTAAATAAATTGGGCTTAGAATTAAATTGATTTGGGTTAAATTAAAATGTAAGTTGACTTTGAAATTGTGGGTCATTGAGAAATAACTTGTACCCATGAGCAATATAAGCTTTTAAGTATATGTGTTGATGAACTTATAAATAAGAAATGGAATTTATAATCACAAATGGGAAATAGTTGAATGGTATGGTGAATTCAAACTTAATCTTAAATGGAATGTAAAGTAAGATAAGGAAAGTGAGATATAAAAGGATGAATGAACTTATAATAGAAAATAAGTTTTGAATTTATTTATGGAGGAATAAAATTGAAGTGAAATGAAACACAAAATTCAGTTGCATTATAGGCATATTGAATGAAATTCAATCCTTATTTAAGTGGTAAAGAAGTGGAATGAATTTAATTTGGCTAAGCAAAATTTCAAGTAAACTTGACTTAAATTTAGATAAGAATCGATTGAGAACTTAAATTTAGTTGAAATGATGTTGAACGGAGTAAATGCTCGCTCAACTAAATCTAAAATAATTGTTGAAAATGAATTTTTTATAAGCTAAATTAAAAAGGAATGTGTATTGTAATGAATAAAATTTTGATAGTTTGGTCAAAATTTGGAAAGTAAATAAAAATCCAATTGGGCATGGGATTTAAATTTGTAGTAACAAATATTGAAGTGTGAATGAAAAATGGAATTAGATTATAATGGTGATAGTTTGAGTTGTGAAAAAATTCTAAGGAATGAAATAATTTCAAGTGGTTTCTTTGCTAATAAAATAAATCTAAAAATGGATTGAATAAACAAACAAAGTGCACTAAAATTTGTAAATGGATTGACATTGATTTGAATGAGAATCAAATGAAAATAAATTAAAAGTGATATAAGGAGAAATGGAAATATTGTGTGATTGAAACAACTTAAGAAAATTGGAAAAAATATATATTTGTGATTGAGCTTATAATGTTGTTTTGGATGGATTTTGTTTGGGTAATAGGCATTAAAATGCAAGTGAAGAGAATTTTAATTAATTTTTGTGATAAATTAGAGATGTATGAGTTGTAAAGAATCCAAAACTGAATGATATTAATATAAACATATATATATAATAAATTGGAAATATAAGATTTGGGATTTAATTCAATAATTGTGATAAAGCAAGAATGTTTCTGCTGTAAGTAATATAGAATGGGATGTTATTAATTTAAACTTAAATGATGATCTTGGAGTGAAAATAAGAAATTGAGTTAAAAATTGCAATGGAATAAGAATGCTTGGATTATGAACCATGCAAAATTGAATAAAATTAATACGAATATAAGTTGGAATTAATGTTAATGGTTATAAACTTAAAAATTGGTTATTTCTTTGAATAACCGTAACCTACATACAAATTAGTCATTAAACTTAAGTGAATGGATTAAAGGAAGTAAATGAAAATGATATTTGGATAACAGGAAATGGATTAGAATCTATGTAGTGGGTTGTATGCAAATTAATTAAAGAGAAAAGTAAATGAATCAAAAGCTTTTATTACTCTTAAGTGAATGTGAATCTAACATTTGCAACTGGGATGTAAGTCATTCGAGTAGAATATAATGAAGTTTGAATTTGGAAAAGAAATGCAAATAAATCATAAGTACATTAGATTGTGAATCAATTTGAATTTAAATGGAAGTAAATTGAAAATGGTGAAGCTTATGTTCATAATATTGAAGTGAATATAAATTGGTGGTAATAAATATGAATTGTATATAGTGAACTTGAATATAAATCGTTCAAGTGAGACAAAATGAAGTTTGGACTTGAATAAGAAATTAAAAGGTGATTGAAATCCTTGAATTGTTGATAAATATGGTTAACATTGTTAAATTATGAAATAGCTTGGTTAGGCTATGAAATGGATATGTTTGGCTTACATTCATTTTGGAAATGTTGTTAAAATGTTCATATCTTTGAAAACTGATGAATTTGTTGAGTAAGTACAGGTATGGGAGGTGATCGATAGAGTTGGAGCGCGTATATGCATTATATATTAGCTGCTAGCTTTAAAAATTTGCTAAAAGGGTACGCCTACACAAATATAATTGGGAATTGATATATATATTGAGATATATTTTGGTTTCCGACCATGTGGGTCGATGTATATATATTTATTTATATCGCGAAATCTCCTCCGTACAGGGGAGGCTCTGCCAAAATTTTCAGGAAATTTTGGGAGTTAGAAATTTTTTGGGATTTTGGGGAAATTTTATTAACTTGGAAAGTTATTTTGAAATACGTTAGAATTTGAAGCTGGAGAGTAAGTAAAACAAATGAATGTGGGATTGGGCTAAAGGATTTTGGAAAGTGAATATAAGTTTTTAACTAAGCAAATTGGACGAGTAAGTGAGTTTGAACATAGTTTCTACCTTAGCAAATTTCGGGGACGAAATTTTTATAAGGGGGAAGGAATGTAACATCCCGGATTTTTAAGCCATTGAATTTGAACATTTAATTCGTTTTAAATGTTAATGTGGATTCCTAATTGATTTTGTAAATGGATGGATTCGGGTTCAATAAATGAAATAAGCTATAATTTTTAATTATAGTAATTCCGATTGAATTTGAATAATGGAAAAATATAATTAAATTTTCAGGATTTAGATAAAAGGGTAAATCTGGATGTAAATAGTGATAAGAACGTTTATAAAAATTTATTTGAGTTATGTGAGTGTAAATAGTATGGAGGGAATCTTAGATGAATTTTTAAGTTGATAAGTTAATATTTGGAATTTTATATTAATTTAAAAATGTATTTAATATTATTAAAATGCAATTAATCAGATTTTGGGTCCGGAATGAGCCAAAATGATTTATAATGTGATTATATATTTTATATGATTTATTATTAAGGTACTAAAATTTTAAAAGTGAAATTTTAAGCGTTTTCGACAATTTCGAAAATCATCCGATTTAATCGACGAGTTAAAATAGCCTTCCGGGGCACAGTCTCAGAATTCGACGAAATCAGTTCCATTGGATCCGTAATAGTTAGTAATTATCGGATTTCAATTTTTGTAGCAATCGGAGTTGTCGTTTGACTGTGGCAGCTCGAAACGCATAGAAATCGATTTAACTGATTTAATTTTAAATTGATCGTTTTATTCCGTAACTCGCATATACGATCAAATTGGCTTACGAAACCTATTCCATTGTGTCCGAAATGTGGAAAAACCCTAGGAACGCCTGTCGGCACATAAAATTGGAGCCTATTTGTAAACGCTAGTTAAAACTGGATTTAATATTAAATTAATATATATATATATATATATATATATATATATATATATATATATATACGTATATTTTCACGCAAATCAGCAAAACCCTAAACCATTTTCACCGGCCGCCACTTATTCATTTTCATGGCCGAAAATTGATTTCAATCCCCCTCAAAAATATCTCAATCCATGCTTTAATTTGGGAAACTTTCTAAATGGAAGTTGTAGATCGTTGAGGGATCTATAGATCCAACGGGTGATTTGGCGTGAAGTGGAGAAGATCGACGGCACGGTGACCACGAACGACGCCCGTTCGATGGCGATTTTCTGGGCCTAGGGTGCGCCGAGCTCTCGCGCACGCTTGGGTGAGGTGGAGGTAGCGATGGGCTTTGTAACGGTGGGTTCCGATCGCATTCACGTTGAGCAAGGATGGTGCGATTTCGAACCCTAATCAGCGATGGTTGGGTTCGAACTTCTGGAGCAGCGTACGAGAGGAAGAAGGGTAGGGGGTCCTTCGGCCGTTGTTTGATAAATAAAATTAAGAAATTGAAATTGTTTTAAATTTAAATTCAAATCTTTAAATTTGAATAACTTTTTTGTATGAAATTAGATTCGAACAAAATTTGCGGCGCCGGAATCACAGAGATGCGTACTACGCAATGGTACAGTTCGGGAATCATTCCGGGCAAGTAAGAATTTGAGTAAAATCCAACGTCGTTCGGTTTAATTTAAATTTCGAACGCTCCCCGAATCTCAAGGTGAGTTAATCTCACTCACATCTGGAATGTTAGCTGATTAAAATAAATATCTGTGTGATTGGTTGAATATAATGGTTGTTATCAGTCTGGATCGATATTTATATATGTGATGTGCTAATATTTTTGGGTGCAGGGAAAAAACAGGTTGGAGGGATCCAATGTGATTCCTCACAATATAGTGATTATTTTTAGAATTGATATTGCAAATTGTTTATATGTTGTGATTGATAAATCTGAAATTTAATTGTATTGTGATACTGTTGAAATAAATATAAATCCAGAATTCTAATCATAAATGGATTAAATTGGGATTTAAGAAAGAAAGAAATTGTTATATAAAGAGTTTAAAATGGAATAAAATTTGGTTTTAGTTCGGATGAAGAATAAAATTTGTAAATGGGAAACTTAAATAAAGCGGGAAAATTATGTGTCGATAAATGCAAAGTATAGATTTGAGTGAGAAATTTTATAAGAAGTTATAAAGTGTTAAAATATTGATGGGTTATGTTGATAATGAATAGAGTTTGCCAGAAAATTTAATATGTTTTCAACGAAGCTTCTAAATATAAATTAATAATTATAAATGTAAATCAATGTTTTTGAAATGCATTTTCACCCTTGGAATTTAGTTAAGAAATTCATAAGTGTTATTTTCTGGAAATAAATTCTCAAATATTTTATTTAAAAATGTTTAAAACCTATACTTTGAGATGGAATTTCCGAGAAAAGGGTGTTTAAACATCAAAAGGAGTTATTTTAAGCTTGGAAATAAATTTACGATAACTAAAGTAAATTTGGGTTGGAATACATCGGGCGGGACCTATATGGAAGATTCTTTGGGTTGTTTCAATAGAAATGTTTCCTTGGGAAAAACTGAGTTCGTGAATAAAATCAGGTTTTTAAAAGTTAAGTTAAAATTTGTTTTAAGGAAGTGTTTTTAAGAAATTCTTCTTTAAAAGATAAGTAATAAATTTAGCTATAGTATAATTATTTAAGAATATTATTATTATTTTATTTGATAAACGGATTTATTTAAAGAATGAATGATTTAAGTTATTTGAAAACTAGTATTTATTCTTTAAACCACTACTTTTAAGTTTAGTTAACAAATCTCTGATTTAAATATTAGTTTTATTCTAAAAATTTGAAATTATATTTTTGGGTAATAACTAGATGTAGACTTATATATTTAAAGTACATTGCAGAATAAAGTGTTTTTAAATTGGTTTTAAATCCAAATGTTTTTGAACTTGGTTATTTCCAATGGGAATAAATGGTAAAGGATTTACCTTGTAAAGGAGAATTTTGGAAAAGTGTGCTCAAACGAGTTTTGGAACTTTGGGAATATATCTTTTAAAGATATTTGAGGCAAATAAATAATGTAGGAAATTATTTGTTGTTTGATGGATGTTTTGTGAATATTAATTGATAGTTAAATCACCAACTATAAATATTGGACAAATGCGTTGATCGTTTCGAAGAGACCGGGATCGAGATTTATTTCTCAAAAACCACTTCGATCCGGTTTGTACGTTTCGTGCGAAAAATGTGTTCGGAGTCGAAGATGGAGCTGTGGAGTGCAAGGGCTAGTCGCTACTAATCCTGAGGATATTTCCAAAATGGATGTAGTAGGAGTTGTGCCTTCGGTTCCGTTCGAACCCGGGACGGACTTGTATGGACGAATGCTTTCGGAACATCGTCAGGAGGTCGATGGACTTTCTAAGTGAAATGTTCTAAAAGGCAACGCTTAGCCTCAAGCCTCAACAAATGGGAATAACTGAAAATCAGGGGATATGCAGCAAGGCTTCGTGGGTAGCCCTTACTGGAGAGTAAGGTCATCCCTGTCTAGATGTCCCTTTTATTTCGTCTTAGTGTGCGGTCGCTGATCCCAACCACGGGGTGATCTTATTCGGAACAGTCCAGTAAGGGATGGGTCCGGCCTTGTGTTGCAGGGGATCGGGCGTGGTCCTCGGTACGGTGATCTAGGCCCCGTACTGTGACAGGTGGTACCCCAGTGCCTAGTCATTGTTGGAAATCCATTCTCCGTACGAGCCTTGTACGAGTTTTGTTTGTATTACCCACTCTGTGGCTAGTAGCTTGAATTTAATAGATGTAACAATTTCGGCTATTTTATAAGTATTTGTAAATAGACCTTATTATAATATCAGAGGATTTCTATAAAAAGTGTTTTAGCTATCGTAAGGTAAAAACCCGACATGTTTATTTGTGGCGTGGTCTTACGAGATGCTTTTATTTTTCAAAGGACTTTTGAAATTTTAATAATCAATTTGGATGCATTATTATCAGCGGTATTCCAGACTGACTCGGGTGTTACTTCATTATAATGCTCGGGTCAGACCGACTATTATTTGCTCAGGACAGGATGCTTGGAGAAGGAAAGAAGCTGGAGTCTGAGACGTATTATCTGTACTTATATATTTTCCGCTGCTGTGATTGTATGGATTTGTCTGATTTGTAATTTGATGTGTGAGATACTGTGATGATATGATGTATAAAACAGTTATAGATTTCATTTTGTGTAAAGTTCTATATTTACTACAATATTTTATTCCGCTGCGACTGTGAGATTCTGACATTGTTTAACTTCTTCTTTTTCTATCTCTTCTTCTTAAACCCAAATGGTTCGTATTTCTGTGCCACTTGAGTTAACAGAGGTAGAAAAATGTTGATTCAAGGGGTACGGATTTGCAGGCTGTCACAGTGGCTGAAGATGAAAGAACCAAATTCGCTTGAGAAATTCTATAAGAAAGATGATAAATTCATGCGCTTGGAAAGCCTTCGAGCACCGGTTGAAGTAGCATTGACAGAGGTTAAGAACAATACTACTGCTCCTACCAAAAGGGAATCCGGGAGTTAGAAAAGGGAGAACAATGGTGGGAAGAAATAGAAAGATATGAAGAAACCTCTCTTCTTAATACCTTCAGATTTCACTCCTTTGACTGACACCCCGGAGAATATCTTCTTTGCTACCAAAGATGCGGTAGAATATCCTAAACCGCCTGAGATGAGAGTTAACAAAAAAGCTACTCAAAGTGGGAGATTCTGTCGATTTCATAATCAACCCGGTCATGATACCAACGAATGTCACCATCTGAAAAGTTTAATTGAAGAACTACTGAGAGAGAACAAGTTGCAGCAATATGTGAAGAGAAGTAGAAATGACCCAACTTCATCTACTAAGGGCCAGCAACTTCCTGCTCATCCTTCTGGCTTGGGTGAGAGGTATATTGTGCATGAATCAGAAAGGCCTGTTATCAATGTAATTACAGGAGGTCCTCATCCAGTAGGCAGAAGCAGGGGCGAGATGGAAAGATATGCCCGTGCCTTGAAGTATGCACCAACAGAAGAGAGGGTTTTTGCGCTAGAAGATGTTGCACCTTTGAAGCAGCAGAAAACTTTTGATGATGATTGTGTTCAAATCCAGGGGCTCTATGGGCATTGAAGCTCTAACCATGGATCCCTTGGTCATCTCTGCAGGCATTGGGCCGGCTATTGTGAGAAGAGTGCTTGTATATTGCGGCACTTCTTGCAACGTTCTCTTCAAAAAAACGTTCGATCAAATGAAAATCCCAACGGCGATATTCAAGCCTCATCTCAGAATATTGTTGGGTTCACTGGGGAACCGAAGCAGCCAATTGGAACTATCGACTTGTTCGTGGAGCTTGGAGAGGGGCAGAAAAAGGTAGTTCGGAAATAGACCTTTGTAATTGTCGATGAATTTTGTACCTACGACGCCTTCCTGGGCCGACCAACTCTTGCGGCTTTTAAGGCAATTCTCGCCCCGTGGTGCCTCACTATGAAGTTTCCCACGAAAAGTGGCGTTGGAGTTATTAAAGGGGATCAGAATGCTGGGCGAGAATGTTATCCAATAGAGTTGCATGCAGCAGGGAAAAGAGAGATGGGAAAAGATGCGGCAGCCCCAGTCCGCATTAAAGAACCAACCTTGTTGCAATTACAGGGTGGACCCTGCACTGGCGAGCATAGAGGGGAACGAAGAGAAATGGATCCTAGAAAAGCTAGTGCAGGGGAGAATAGAGTGGTGCCAGTGGAAGTAATGGTGCCAGTACCTGTTGACCCGAAAGATCCGAACAAAGTAGTGAATGTGGGTTCGTAACTTTATGTGACGGTTCAAAATTCCTTAATATCATTCTTGAGAGCAAATATGGGTGTATTCGCTTGGACTCCTGCTGATATGTGCGGAATATCCCCAGAAATTGCAGTACATACTCTGAATATTGATCCGAAGTTTACACCGGTAAAACAGAAAAGAAGAACCCAGGGTCCTGAAAGGTCAGCAGCGTTGAAAGAAAAGGTAGACCGGCTTATGGAGAATGGTTTCATCAGGGAGTCTACTTATCCGAATTGGGTTTCAAATCCAGTACTGGTTAAGAAAGCTAATGGGAAGTGGAGAGTATGCATTGACTTCTCAGATTTAAACAAAGCCTGCCCAAAGACTGCTTCCCGTTACTCAGGATAGATCAGTTGGTGGATGGAACAGCGGGGCATGAATTGTTATCTTTCATGGATCCTTACTCGGATACAACCATATTATGATGCATGGCTCGGATCAGGAGGATACAAGCTTCATCACCGATGTTGGACTCTACTGCTATAAAGTCATGCCTTCGGACTTAAGAATGCAGGGTCAACTTACCAAAGACTCGTCAATGCTATGTTCAAACCGCAGATTGGCAAAACTATGGAAGTTTATGTTGACGATATGTTAGTAAAGTCAAAGAAAGCGGTAGACCATATGGATCACTTGGCGGAAATGTCAGCAATCCTCCGAAAGTACGGAATGAAACTTAATCCTTTGAAATGTTCGTTTGGGGTGAAGTCTGGAAAGTTTCTGGGTTTCATTGTGAGTGCTAGGGGAATTGAAGCTAATCCTACTCAGATTGATGCCTTAAAAGAAGTAAAAGATCCTAGAACGAAGAAGGAATTGCAAAGTCTTAATGGAAAAGTCGCTGCCTTGAGTCGATTCATTTCCAAAGCTACTGATAAATGCATTCCATTCTTTAATGCACTAAAGAAAGGAAGGAAAAATTTTGACTGCACTCCTGAATGCCAGAAAGCTTTCGATGAATTGATTCGTCATATGGAAACGCCTCCAATACTTTCTAAGCCCGACGATGGTGAGGATCTTTTCGTATATTTGGCAATCTCATCTCGTGCTCTTAGTGCAGCGTTGGTACGGGAAGACGCAAAAATTCAGCGCCCGGTCTATTATATCAGCAAGAGGTTCACCAAGGCAGAAATGAATTATTCAAAATTGGAAAAGCTCACCTATTGTCTACTGATTGCGTCAAAAATGTTAAGGCCGTATTTCCAAGCTCATCTAATCAAAGTCCTCACTGATCAACCTCTAAAGCAAGTCTTGTTTCGTCCTGAGACTTCGGGTTGTCTTCTGAAGTGGAATATTGAACTCAGCCAGTACGATATCACTTATCATCCCCGGAGAGCAATCAATGGACAAGCTTTGGTAGATTTCATCACAGAATGTACAGATAAAGGTGATAGCGAGGAAGAAGTGACTGATAATCCCCCAATTCGATGGAAATTATATGTTGATGGTGCAAGAAACGATTACTGTTCTGGAGCTGGGGTTGTGCTTTTAACCCCTGAAGGGTGGTCTTTGAGATTGGTGTTCCCTTTGACAAATAATGAAGCAGAATATGAAGCTCTTATTGCCGGCTTGAGAATTGCTAAAGAGTTGAATGTCAAAGTGTTGCCGATCTTTAGTGATTCACAGCTTATTGTATGTCAAGTTAAGAAAGAGTTTCAAACTAAAGGAGGAATTCTGCCTGCTTATTTGTTAAGAGCCTGGGAACTTCTCGATGATCTTGACCATTATAAGATAAATCATATACCCCGGGAAGAGAACATGAAGGCAGATTCTCTCGCAAAGTACGCAAGCACTGGTGAAGCTCAATTATTAGGATTGGTTCCTGTGGATGTCCTGTCATCTCCAAGCACTGATGAGATGGATGTTGACTGGATCATGACTATATCTCCAGAGCAAGAATCATGGATGACTCCAATAATGGAATATCTTCTCAACGGTTCTCTACCAGAAAGTTCAAAAGAACGACAGAAGTTGCTAAGAAAAGCCTCCAGATACATAATTCAAGATGGCCGATTGTACAGGCGGGGATTCTCAATGCCATTGCTCCGATGTGTGACCAAGAAAGAAGCTAAGACAATTCTAGCTGAAGTACACGGAGGAGAGTGTGGAGACCATTCAGGTGGTCAAACTCTAGCGAAGAAAATTCTGCGTTATGGGTATTTTTGGCCAGATATTAATCGTGATGCTGCAAGCTATGCCCGAAAATGTGATCGATGCCAGAGATTTGCAAAAATCCCAAGAGAACCTTCCATCGAGATAACACAGATGGTCAGTCCGTGGCCATTTGCTATTTGGGGAATAGATCCCATCGGGCCTTTGCCAACCGCCAAATCTGGAATCAGATATGCTATTGTTGTTGTTGATTATTTTACTAAATGGGCTGAATCTAAACCATTAGCTACTATCACCTCTAAAAAGATGATAAACTTTGTAACTAAGAATATCATTTGCAGGTATGGTCTGCCTCAAAAGAAAATCACAGATAACGGAACCCAATTCGAAAGTGAAGAGTTCCAAGATTTTTGCAAGCTCGATTCAAGATCCAAAAAAGCTTCTCTGCAGTGGCTCATCCGCAGGCAAACGGGCAAGTGGAAGCAGTAAACAAAATTATCAAATCCACCATCAAAAAACAGTTGGAAAAAGCGAAAGGTGGTTGGGTCGATAAGCTTCAACTAGCACTATGGGCATATAGAACTACCCACAAAACTACGGCCGGGCACACTCCATTTTCATTAGCATATGGATCAGAAGCAATGATTCCGGTGGAAATAGAAGTCCCTTCACATAGAAGAATTCATTTCGACCAAGCTGAAAACGAAGAGTTGCAACTTGAAGCACTCGACTTCCTTGATGAAAAAAGGGAAGAGGCTCAACTCAGAATCGCAGCCCATCAGCAAAGAATTGCCAGGCATTTCAATTCCAAAGATCGCCAACGCAACTTTGAGATTGGAGATCTAGTCTTGAAAAGGATCATGACAGCAACATGAGTGTTTGCGCCAAACTGGGAAGGGCCATATGTCATAGGCAAAAAACTTCTTGATGGCACTCTCAAACTGACAACTGTCGAAGGAAATCTAATTCCAAGAGCTTGGAACAGCAATCACTTGCGTCGATATTTTACGTAAAAGCTTTTCTTAAATTTGTAAAAAGAATTATGAATGTATGATTCTTGTATTGAAATCCATTGTAAATCTGGTGCAAGTGAATAATAAGAACTATAAAGTGGATGTAGGCCCAGTTCTTGGCCGAACCACTATAAATCTTGTGTTCTCTCCTATTATAAACTGCTTGTTTTATTTCGATATATAAAGTACTTCAATTGTATTGCTAAAATGTCGATTTAATATTGCAGGCTATTAAAACAAAGCTTACCCATCATAAGACCAAGCGATCCCTGACGTCACTCAACAAATGAATGTCTAGCCATAAAAATTCTAGATTCAAATCCTATATAAGAAGTGCTTCAAACAAACAGTTAGTGGTTCCGCCAGAGGTAGAACCTTCCTAACTAATTGAGATCGTTTGTGCAAACAAATATTCGATTAATTAGCCTGTGTCTGCCCCTGCGAACTCATTTAACAATGAAGTACACTTTTTGGATAGAATAAGCTACATGCAAAAGAAAGGGATGTGCGCTTGGAAATGATAACAGGGAACCGCTGATATGTGCAAATTGCGAGAAGACATGGGCGAGCAGGCAGCAAACAACAAAAGACCTCCTCGGAGGCACAAGCCCTCTTCTGAGGCACAACTCTTCGGAGGATAAAGACCTCTAATGGGACTTGCCAGAAAAAGAAAGTTCTCTTTCTCAACAAAAAAGTTGTGGACTGACGGTGGCACAGGACACTCGTTAACTCGCTGAGAACGTTTATGCAAACAAACAATCCAAGTAACTTGTGTCCGCACCGTGAATCCATCCAACCGAGAGAAGGAAACTTCCAGGCAAAAGCCCTACTCGGAGGCACGCATTCCACCAAGATCTGAAATAAAACTTCACAAGTGTTGGAATGTGAAAAGCCCTCTTCGTAGGCCGATTTCACCATATTTGAAATGCTGAAAGACCTCTTCGGAGGCACGCATTCCACCGAGATCTGAAATAAAACTTCACAAGTGCTGGAATGTTAAAAGCCCTCTTCGGAGGCCCATTACACCATTGTTGAAATGCTAAAAGACCTCTTCGGAGGCACACATTTCACCGCGAACTGAAATAAAACTTCACACGAGTCGAAATGTGAAAAGCCGTCTTCGGAGGCCCGCTTCCCAACGGACAGGGAAAAGATAAAAGCCTCTCCTTAGAGGCAGAAACAAAAAAAAGCCCTCTTCCCAGAGGCACAATCAAACAAAAAATCCCTCTTCCTAGAGGCACAATCAAACAAAAAGCCCCTCTTCCTAGAGGCACAATCAAACAAAAGCCCTCTTCGGAGGCACAAACAGGTCGAAGCCCTTTTTCGGAGGCCCACTTTTCTACGAAGGAAAATTCACTTGCCAAAATAAATGTGACTTTCTCCAAAAGTGAAGTGTAAAAACTTCGCAACAAAAAAAAAGAGAAGACTTCTCCAATACGAGGCGCATCCTACTAAGTCGGAAAAATATTTCCTTAAAATGGAAATATTATCTTATAAAGTACAGATGCAAATCTCCTTCAAATGGAAAGGTTGTTATATAAAGAAAGAGTACAAGTCTTCTCGAAGCAGAAGAGTTGTTCTCCAAAAATTTTCCAATGTCAAAGAGATTGCAATAAAACATGGTATGGGGGCAATATAATATAGTTGCAAAAATAAAAACAATGCTCAAGCAACATACCATAGGTTTACTACAACATCACACAGGAAAAATAATGAAACTTGTATGAAAAAGAAGAATAAATGCATTCTCAAATGCAGACAGAGGTTTGTACAGGTAAATGAATCATTTTATTCCATACTATAGAATTTTTATACATGTGCAGGTTTTAAAACAAAAGATAGCGAGGACAGGTACCCGCACAATTTCCGGTGGACACAAATCTTTACATATACAAGAAAAAAAGTGAGGCGAAAAGCATAAGTCCCAAACCCATCATTTCTTCTTCCTGCCACCTTTCGAGCCTTCACCTGGCCGGATGATCAACTTTTTGGGCTGGCTTGTGAGAGTACGGGAAGAAAGAGGAAGGGGTACAATTGGACTCTCTTCTGCTTTTTCTCCACCGGCAGAAGCTTCCTTCTTTTTCTTTGAGACTTCGCGTTTCCCCCTCTTCTTAGAAGAAGACTCACTACCCGGAGTGAAAAGAGTGGACAATTTTATGTCATCAAAAGCAGTCTGCTCCGGAGTTCTCTCCCCTTCTTCAGGTTCTTCGACCTTTTGTTCCTGAGAAGCAACAGGATCGTCCAAGTCACGAAGAGCTTCTGTCTGCTCTTCTTGCGACCCCGGTTGAGAGATAGAAGGAGGAGTAATCTGAAGAGATGGAAGGGGGACAGTTGGAGGAGGGGAAGTCTGAACAATACTTGGTGCTTTCTCTACAGGAGAAGAAAAGTTATGGTCAGTATTCCTCATAAAAAGAGGGGATAATGGCTCATCGACACTTAAGAAATAAGTGAGAAGCTCATCGAACTCGGTCGAACCGAACAAGCAGTCCACTTGAGCTAGATCGACACTGAGGTTACCTGGAGAAGTAGACTTTACTATGTCAACTTCGAAGTCCCGCGCTTCAGCGCTTTCTTGAGTTTCATCTCCAGTGTGGGCGGTGGCGCTTTCAATAACAGCTTTAGCAGGAGGAGGAGAATGAGAACTGGAGCCAGCAATATCGATATCATCCGAAATTGAAGGTAGAACTGGGTCGGTTGAGATTGTCTTTCCTAAATGTTCTCCTTCTATAATTTCGGCTCTCTCTTTGGCGAGTTGCTCCTTTCCCCGGCAAGAGCGGCACATGCATCATCATCTAGATAGTGCGCCATTAGATCTACTTCGGCATATCCGGCTCCTCCAAGCATATCAAGTACGACCTCCCACACTTTGGCCAAAGTGATTTCATATTCAGGTACTAAAATTTTAAGGCTACCGTGCCCCAAAACACTATGGATGTAAAATTCGAATAAAGTGGAGCTGATATCGGCTTTAGTTGCCATATGAGATTCTTCGGCCGCAGTTTTGCCGGCAATAGCTTCATCACGCTCTCTTTCAGCTTTAGAAAGTCGAGTTTTTAGCAGTTCAATTTCCAGGTTCTGGGAGTTGGTCTTTTCTTGTAAATGCACAACATCAGCTCGGTAGCTGTCCACAACTTGTTGCTGTGCTTCAAATTTAGCTTTGGCATCTCTCTGTGCCGCACTTGTCATTTTCCATAGTCAGCATGGCTTCAAGGTTTGCGCGATTCTCTCTTTGAAGCTCGTCAACGAGTTTCTGCCAGCCAGACATTCTCTCGATGTCGAGTTTGACGACATCAATATTTCGCAACATGGCTTGCTTATCAATCAGTACCAAGTCAAGATCGAAGCGTACTCCCTTTAAGCACCAGTGCGGAAATCGGCTCTAAAGAGTAGCCGGACCCTGTCCAACTTGATGGGGGGCCTACTTATGATTGTTTGAATATCGGTTCTTGGAAGAGGGGAGAGCCGGAAGGAATTTCTAAAGAGACGGGGGCAGCGGGCTTTTCAGAGAGTTCAGATGTCATCTTTTCACCAAGTTTGGCCCATTTACTCAGGTCCTCAGTAACATGGCTTTTTCCCTTGTCGTCACGAGATTTTCTCTTGTGGGAATCATCCTCTCTTTGAGAAGAATCATGTCGTTTGTCTCGTCTCCCGTGACGTTCTTCATAAGCACGCTTTTCATGAGCCTTCCTCGCAGCTCTTTCTTCGTCAGTTTCCCAGGACGTAGGAAGATAACTCTTGGGGTCGTAAGAACAGCGCCTCCCGTAATGTTGGAAATCATCGTAGTAGGATCCACTTCGTCCCATTGGAGAATATGAAAATGAAGAAAGGATAAACTCAGAAATCTTGAAAGCAAGAAATTTGAACGCATATAAGTGCTGAAAAGTCCTAAGTGTGTGTAACGTGAAAACTACGTGCGTCGAATCACGAACCACTCCTAGGTTGGGAGGTGATGATGGATTTAACAGCCAGTGACAACTCTTGGGCTGATGGAGTTTGTTGCAGAACGGATGTCGCTTCAACTGCTGGAGAAGTAACTTTAGGAGTGATAAGATCATCTTTAAAAAGCTCCTGTGAAGTAATCATCAGGTCGCCCAACCCTTCGAAAGTATCATCACCACTGTGCCTGGCGGGCCTTGCTCTCTCAGTTTCTTCGCCACCAGATTTCCCATATTGTTGGGGAGGTTGCTCTTCTTCGATGATTGGGGCAAGTGCAAGTTTGCCGGATGACCCCGAAACATCAATTGAAGTAGAACACTTTACCAATGAAGCCTCAATGGTATGTTCTTTCGGCGTAAGCTCTCTGACGGAAACTGGGGCATCCGTTGTCTTTACGGGAGAGTCGGGGACTTCATGAGGTTGAGTAGAATGGGAGGGGTGTAGAAGCCCGTATTGGTGAAGAAGTTCATCTTTCAGCAGAAACTTAATACTTCTTTCCTCAACCGGCACGACGCTTAACCTTTCAAAAGTCGTTTTGTGACTGGGATTTCTAGAGAGAGGAGGAAGTGCTGTGAAAGAGAAGAATGAAATTAGCACGTAGCAATTCAGATCTCTGAGCAATCTTTCTTCCTATTCTCCAGATGGCATAAAACCCTGAGGGGCAGCGAACGAAGAAGAATTGATTCAGAAAACCGTGAGCACTTTCGGAAAGATCGATGATAAGTTTACGATTTCTGGCACTTCTCACGAGTATAATGGAGGGGTGGTCATTATTCTTCGCGAATGTGCATAAGTAGCAGATTTCTTCAAAGTTCGGAAGACGGTTAAGTGTCCTCCTGAATAAAACACACAATCCCATCAGGATGGCGTAGCCATTAGGATGTAGTTGAAAGGGAGAGATGGTTAGTCGGAAAAGGATTTGATGAAGAAATTCATTGAAAGGAGGAATGGCACCACAAAGGCACATCTGATGGTTGACAGCGACAAAACCAAGAGGAGGCCTGTCAGCAGTATCATTTGGCCCAGGAAGTATAGCATCCGCTACGGCAATCCCAAATTGAATACGTAATTGGTTGAATGCCCCCTAACTCAGGGTAGTTGGAGTTCTTTCCGGAGAATTATCCAATGGGTCGGCTATCGGGAAGACTCCTTCAGATTGCTCGATTATCTCTTCTTGAGAAGACATTCTACACAAGGAACTAGATATTCAAATATGAAGGTGCACATTTCCTAAATGTGTGAAGTGTTGTGCAGAACTAATAAAATGACAAGCAAATATAACTGAAATTAAACTAACCGGCATTTGTCAGTTACAAAGTTTCAGGTTTTGTTGTTTTAAGTCCAAATGCAAGTGCATTATTGATGCAAACAAATCAGTTTTAATTGATTAACATTGCTTTGCTTTAATACTTCGCTTGAATTCGTTGATTCATAGCACTTCATAAAATTTCTTTAAGTTGATTATCTTTTATCGACTAATCTGTCATTCGATGTAGGCAATCAATGGCAGTATATTCGCCCTAGTTTTCTGCAAATGTTGTGTTCAGCAGGTTGTTAGCTTACAAGTGAATATAATCTGTAAAGAAGTGCAGCCAAGTTCAAACAGTTTAAAGTCCAGACAATTCAAAGTTCAAGCAGTTCATTCTAGCAGTTCAAGTTAGAAGTACAATCAAGTTCTATCAAAATTCTGAAGCTTTCAAGTATTGTTCAATTCCTTAATTCACAATCCGAGTCAAGAAGTTCTCTAAGTCCTAGGTCGCTTACGACCTAACAGGTTGGGTTGAAATTGGTCTAGGTCGTAAGAAGCAACTCGGCAGTGAAAAATTGTTTTTTAAGTCCTAAGTCGTTCGCACGACCTAGGCACTAAGTCGTTCACACGATCTAAAGACTAAGTCGCTCATGCGATCTAAAGTTCAAGTCGCTATGAGTTAAATCGCACAGCCCCTTTTTTGGGTCATAAGGATCCTTAGGTCGCGCCAATTCTTTAAGCGTTTGCCGAGTTAAGCCTCATGATTCACGTCTCGAACCGCTATAGCCCTAAGTCGTTCAAGGCTCCTAAGTCGAGCACGACCTAACCCCCCTTAACTCGCTAACTCTTCTTCTCTCAGCAGATCACCTAACCCGTTAACCTAATAACCTGTTAGCCCCTCTACAGTAAAATCCACCATATCTCGACGCCACCAGAACATCCCAAACCAACGCAAATCGCCTCAGATCCATCACAAACCCAATGTACTGTTGTACTCTCGTGAATCACAGCGACAACGTGTCCAAAAACGATTAAAAGTTAATTGTGACATGATCCACGGTGAAATGCAGCATGCAGAATCGGGATAGGGCCGAAAACTGGGGATTCATAATTCGATGGTGGTCGTGGCTGAATAATGGTCGAATCACTTACGTAGTGAGATTTAGGAGTTGATGATCAAATCAACAGGTAGATTCGCTTCAAAAGTTCTCGAGCTCAAAGATAGTTATGGTGGCAGCAGGATACAATAAGGTGAAGGAAGAAGAAACGATCTAACGGTTTATATAGGGGACAGAAAGGAACACGAATCGACACGAGCGACCTAACTCTCTCATAAGTCGCCCGCGGCTTAACGATCTAAGCTAGCACGGGTTAAAAGATATCGAAGCACACGACCTAACTCTTAGGCGTATACTTCTAGCGGCAAGTGTTAACCCTCTTCTTTCGATGACCCTGCGATCTAGAGGAAGTAGCGACCTAGTGACTCAACTAGTCAGCGACCTACAGAGCTCAGCGACCTAAAGGATTGAAAGGTCCATCGACCTAAAGTTATCAATGACCCAGCGACCTAAGGGTTGAACGACCTAGCGAGTTAATAAGGCGAGCGACCTAATAGGGATAAAGTTCTGTAGCAAGTTTAGGTGAAATGACCTAACACAGCAAGCATTACGACCTAACGGACTAATGGACCAACAGCGGGTTAATGAACTAAATTGTGAACGAGTTAACTTAGACGCGACCTAACAGGAATGAAGCTATCTAACGACCTAGCGACCTAGCGAGCAACACAAAGCCGAGGTAACTTGTCTTCCTTGTGTCGTTCCTTCCCTAGGTCACCCACGATCTACGACTTGTTCGAATGATCAAGGGTGCTCCTGTTAGGCCGTAAACCGTGTCTACTAAGTTGCCCACGACCTACGACCTATACCTAAGTCGCTCACGACCTAAACATACCAAAGGAGCTTCCAATGCCGCTTCCTACCTAAGTCGGCCACGACCTATGACTTGCTAGTTTCTCCAGAACGATGAAGTGTACCTTGTATATGCCGTGAACGACTCTCACTAGGTCGCGGACGACCTACGACCTATCCAAGGTCGCTTGCGACCTACGACCTAACACCGAACTCTTCTATAAATACCCCGCCTACTCCAACTAAAAGGGGATCTTTTGGTTCATTTCTGGAACGCCGATACGCTGCTAAATTCTCGACTCACTCATCACTTCAAACACGAAGGACATCTCAACAAACTTGAAGAGGAAATCTAACGCAATCGACATGGATTCAAAGACTTCTTCTACATTAGATTTCTAGTTGTTTGTCCCATCAGTGTTGTAATCAAGGTTTGTCGTAAAGTTGTAATTGATTCAGCAATAAAGAAGATTAAAGTCGACGTAGGCTCAACCTGGATCCGAACCACTATAAAACTGTTGTCTTTTACTGCTTTCTCTGTGATTTTTCTACTTGTTTCTAATTCCCGTATTCACAGGTGGTGCTTTCACTTATTCTCTACATACACCGAGGTGTTAGCATTCAATTTTAAGTGTTAACTGCGCATAGGGTCTCATCCGCTATATAATACGGAAAATCAATCACTCCAAATACATATATAATACCAATTCCACTTCGAGGAGGAATATCACGGTATTTGGGTTTAATATAATATCATCCGCTATTATGCGGCGCATAGGGTCTAATCCAATACAATTGATAATAATTTATGATCCAAGCACATAATCAATAATTTAATTTAACTATTTAAAATTAAATCGGATGATCTGATTGAGTGAGAAGATCTCACCTTAGACTTAAATTTGCAGTCCATTTCCATTCCAGCTCGATTCACGATTTTTAAACCTTGTAACAAACAATTATATGATTTAATTAATATTCGAACAAATCGAATAATAAATTTCCAATTAATAGATTTATTTAGTTTGAACAAAAATTAAATTTCTTAAACCCATTTTTCTTTTATAAATTTAATTAACTAACAATTTTGATTTTAAACTAATACTTTTAATTTAAACAAATTTTCCCATTAAATAAAATCCTTTAGTAGCTAAACTAATTAAATAGGTTAACCAAAAAAATTTAACCACCATAATTTATTGTTTAGGAACTAACTATATAATTTAATGATAAGTTTCCTTTTAAAAATATATATACACTTATAAAAATTGATTTCAAAAATTTAACTTATATAAATCCCTTTAATATTTAAAATTCCTTTTTAACTTGCATACGTGGATATTAAAAATAATTTACGAAAATACTTTTATCTACATGTGTAACAACCCGCATATTTTACGATTTGATATTTAAATACTTTATTTAAATAATTTATCGTTAGTTGGATTTTAGTTCAAAAAGTTTCTTTTTGCATACGGTCGAATTAGGACTCGGAACCACTTCCATTGGGTCCAAAACACTGTTTGCAATCTTTTTAAGTATAAACTTTGATGTGTTTGGAGTTAGTGAAATTTTTCCACTTTTTCACTTTGGACTTTGGGTTTGGCTTAGCCCATTAGCCTAAGCTATTAATTCTAACTCAACCCTCTTCTTTTCATAACTTTACTTTCATTTCCTAATACTCAAGCTTCATCAAAAATGGGGGAAGGAATGGGAAATTAAAACTCCAAGCTCAAGATCATTTGCAAATCCAATATCCAACTCCAAATTCAAAGAGAAGACATTGATTCAAGCTTCTTGGGTTGATTCTCCTTTGCTTTCAAGCTTTTGTTTCATTGATTTTATGAAAAGGTGAGATCTTTAGCTCGCATCTTTGTCTATAACTATCATTGATTGTTTGGTATGAATTCCTAACACTTGTACATATGCATCTGTCATTGATTTGGATTGAATTGGTGAAATCCCAATTTTTAGTGTTTTGGGTTCAAATCTTTAAAAATCCAATCTTTGATGTTTATTAAACACATTTTTGGTGATGCACCGAGGAGTCAATACGACCCGGTAGCCTATGGGCATAATCCCCTAGCGTTCGTGCTCTATCGGTTGCAAATTGGGCGAGTTTTGAGCTCCAAAACCCTTAGGTCGCTCAGCCTGCATATGAAGGACTCTCGGCCTGCATTTAGGTTGTTTTTCCCCCTAGGTCGTTAGGTCGCTCGGCCCTAGGTCGTTGGTCGCGTACCCCTTTGGCCGTAGCTTACTAGGTCGTTCAGCCTGTCGTTCAGCCTGCATACGAACCTCTCAGCCTTCTTCACTTCCTTAAGTCGCTCGGCTTGTAAGTCGCTAGGTCGCGACCATGCTAGGTCGTCCCCCTTTTAAGTCGCTCGGCCTACTTGCATCGTTTGGTCGCGAACTCCTTAGGTCGCGCTACCTTGGCCTCATCTCCTTAGGTCGCATACACATTAGGTCGTGCATGCGCTAGGTCGCTCGGCTATATATTGGGTCGCTCACTTAAGTCGCTTACCTCCCTAGGTCTCTCGGCATGCTTAGGTCGCGCACCACTACGACGTGGCACCATTTTTTCTCTCGGCCTTCTACAATTAGGTCGCTCAGCCTTTTCCTTAGGCCGTTATCTCCTTAAGTCGCTCGGCCTTACCACCACATTAGGTCACACCTCGTTAAGTCACACCACTACTTAGCTCGACCGTGTTAGGTCATTCACCCCCTTAGGTCGCGCCCTGTTAGGTCGCGCCAATTTCCTGTGTTGAACTATGTTATGTCGTAGTCGTATTTACACTTAGATGGCTATGGAATTGATTTCTTTGGATTCTATTCACGTCTACGAATGTCAATTTTTGTGATTGATCGTTTCTACGATCATTTTTGTGATTCGTCATTTTAAAAATATACATATTTCACTCGTGCGAGAAATCTAATTAAACGGCTTCGTAAAACAAGTGGTATGAAACGCTTGCGTTTACTTCGTTGGTTAATTCTTGGACTTGTGCGATTAAATCTCTTGTGACGATTTTTGAGTGAAGATCTTCAATTTGTTCGTAAATATTTAAGTTAAGCTAGTGGTTATGGGACTTGAGGCTAAGCTCATATATTTACTAGCTTATTGTAATTGACACTTCTTGATGATCGACGATGATCGTTTTTGGTGATTATGACTAGCGATATGCTATATTCCTTTGTCCACGTAAGGGACGGTACCTCCTTTTACTGAGTTTAGTCTCATTTTTATTGTAGGCTAACGACCTATTTATTTGTTGGATTTTCGACCCAATTTTTGTGGGCTAGTGACCCACGTTTTTATGGTGTTCGGATCTTCGGGCGTACCATTGTACTACGTTGTTGTTTCGAACTATTCGAGTTTCTGGTTCCTCGGGCGTATCGTTGTACTACATCGTTGCACCGGCTCTATGGTTAGTGACCATGGGATAGCGTCCCATTTGTGATACACATGTTGGTGTGTTTTCAGGCTCCCATTTTGTGATAGCCCTTTCCCCCTTTTTGTGATTTCTGGATTTCCATGCTAATTTCTAGAATTTGTGTTTCACCAATTTTCGTGATTTTCATTGATATGTGTTATCAATATTTGTCCATTGGTGAATTTGTATGTCATTAACTTTTTGTGAATGATGATATTGAGTATGACATTCCTTTTGATCTTTGAGAAGATTCTGGTGATATTGATTAATCTCTTGTTGATTTTCAATTTCATACTTATCATAGCATGGATTTATGGTTATCATATGTTATGTCATATCTCTTATTCTATATCATTTTATCTGATATTTATAGCTAGACTGGTTCGTTTATTATTTTCTTATAAATAATACTCGGGTCAGATCGAGATGCTACAGGTGCTTCTGCTTGACTCCACTTTTGGGATTATCATCCTGACTTTTGGCTAACTACTTAGATTAGTAGTTTTTGTTGTATACCTTTGAGATATAGACTCCTAGATGTATACATACTCTTTTGTCTAGCACTTGTAACCATTATTTTGTGATATTGTGGATCTTGTTTGACCACTACTCTGATGTACACTTTCATGTGTTATATTCATATCTTTTTCCGCCTTTGTGATATGGATGACTGTGACTGATTTATGTTATGTTTATTTCTATGTTTGATTCTGAAGAACATATATATCCACTGTGTAGAAGCCTTGAGTTTGTATCGGCATGTCAAACTTGTACTATCTGACATATTGGTGCTTGCATAAAGCAATTACACAGATGGTCGCTCCTCAACAGCCTTATTCTCCGTGCTAGTTAACAGCATTACACCGTAATGTTCTTGGCTAGCGTGGGTATAGAGGTGGGGCGTCACAGCTTGGTATCGGAGCCAAACTTGGGGACAATGTAGAATAATCTAGCATGGATCATCGTCCTAAGTCCATCTTAGGAATCGTGCATTAGGATTTAATTCGAGTCTTCGTACCGATTCATCCTATTTTCTTTATGATTCCTTGTCTATCTATCAAGATTGCTTGATATTTGTTTGGTAAATAACCTTATCCTTCTTCTTTATTTCTTTCAAAAAGGAAGAGAAATGGTTAGACCTGGCCGTCCCAGCGCCAGTCAATCTCGTGCTACTCCCCGTGATGGAGTATTTATGTCTGCCCAGCAGCTTCTTGATCTAGTGAGGAATGCTCAAGCAGCGGGATCTAATCCGAAATCTACTCACCCTAGGTCTGGATTTGCACGTTTGTGCAGCGATTATACCAATTTGGGTGGAAAGCCATTTAAAGGTTTTGAAACTATTATTGAGGTCCGGGCTTGGCTGAGATCTTGCGATCGAATCTTTTCTCACATGAATCTTATTGATCTTCACCGTGTTCAGGTAGCCTCTAGTATGATCCAAGAAAGAGCATTAGATTGGTATGAGCTTCTTATTTCTGAAATAGTTGAAGCAGATCTTACATGTGAGAAATTCCGAGAACGATTCGAGTTAAAATTTGTACCAGAAGCTGAGAAGGTGACATTAGCTCGTCGCTTCATAGAATTTGTTCAAGTTGAATCCTCCATGGAAGACTATGTCGCGTCTTTTGAATCGCTTTCTAAATACAGGGTTGAATACATTAATACCCCATTGAAGAAAAATCAGAGATTCGTCTATGGCTTGAATAAAAATCTCAAGAAGCCATTACTTCTAAAGATAGAAGTTTCTTTTGATCAACTTGTTGATATCGCTCTTCGACTTGAAGAGGCAGATAAAGAGAGTGATGCTGATGTTGTGGGTGCCAAACCAAAATTCAACAACAACAAGAAAAGGCCTATCAAGTTCAAAGGGTCTTATCCCAACAAGAAAGGGAAGCAAGCAATTCTGGTAGCAAAGGCTTATGGCCCTAGTAGTGGGAAAATGCTACAATTGTGGTTCTAAAGACCATTACGCCAATAGATGTCAGAAACCTCTCTTTTGTCGCTATTGCAAAATCTCGAATCATTATTTATCTTCTTGTCCCAAACTTCAAAATAGGAAGGTGGGAAAGCTTAATGCTGCTCATGCCCCTGGCAGCACATCTCGTGGTAAAGGTATTTCTCATTCTATCCTTGATGGCATTATTTTATTTCATGATCATCCTATTCGAGTTATTTTTGATACGGGTGCGCCCCATTCTTTTATTTCAAAAGAACTTGTTGATACTTTTTCTGTGGATGTTTTGTGTTTAATGACTTCTTTGAGAATTGCAAATCCGGTTGGTGGATCCGCAACAATCAGTTTATTGTGTAAAGATGTCGAGATTATTTTGGGTGATCTTTCTTTCTGTGCCGACTTGCATGTTATGCGCTACTTAGGCTTTGGAATGATTTTGGGAATGGATTGGCATAACCGCTATAAAGCCCAAATCCTATGTCCTGAGCGGACTATTTATCTTCGACATCCTCAATCTGTTAAGCAGATTTTTATTGACCTTAAAGATTCGGATTCCAGCTTGGTTGCATCTTTATATTCTTTGAATCCTCATGATGACGATAATGATGATGAGGAAGATATTATTTCTCATATTCACGTTGTTCGTGAATTTTCTGACATATTTGAGCCAGTTTTAGGATTACCACCTAAGCGAGCAATTGAGTTCAGAATTGATCTCATCCTGGAGCTCAACCTGTTACTCGTCTTCCTTATCGTATGCCCAATAAGGAAAATGAGGAGATGCGCAAACAATTATTCGAATTGGAGACGAAGCAGTTTATTCGCTTTAGTTCCTCTCCATGGGGAGCTTGGGCTATTTTTGTGAAGAAATCCGATGGTACACATGGCTTTGCGTTGACTATCGTAAGCTTAATGATCTTACTATCAAAAATAAGTATCCTTTACCTCGGATTGATGATCTATTCGATCAACTTAGTGGTGCTAGAGTCTTTTCACAATTAGACTTAGCTATCGATTTTCATCAGCTTCGTATTACAGAGGATAGCATTCCTTTGACATCGTTTCGTATTCGTTAGGTATCTTATGAATGGCTTGTTATGCCATTTGGTTTAACGAATGCTCCAGCTTATTTCGTTGACCTTATACATAGAGTTTTCAAAGTCTTCCTCGATCGGTTTGTTCTTATCTTTATTGATGATATTCTTGTGTATTCTAAAACCGAGGACGTGCGTGAAAAATATCTTCGGATTGTGATGGAAACTCTTAGGAGAAATCAATTAAAAGAAAAAATTTCTAAATGCCGCTTTTGGCAATCTCGTGTGAAGTTTCTCGGTCATATTATTTCCGAATCCAGAATTTTCATAGATCCTTGAAAGATTGAAGCGATTCAAAATTTGAACAGACCAGAGAGTGTGACGGAGATCCATAGCTTCCTTGGATTGGCAGGTTATTACTGCCGTTTCATAAAGGACTTTTATAAAATTTCTGTTCCCTTTAATAGTTTGACAAAGAAGGGAGTTAAATACATTTGGCCGGACGAATGCAAAGCATCTTTTCAGAAATTAAAAGGACTCCTTTCCGATGCCCCTGTTCGTGTTATTCACCAGGGGAATCAAGATTTTGTTGTTTATATCAACGCTAGTCGCGTTAGTTTGGGTGCCGTTCTTATGAAAAGAGAACATGCTATTGCTCATGCTTCTAGGCAACTGAAGCCGACTGAGACTAGATATGCCACTCATGATTTGGAACTCGCAGCTATTGTTTTCGCCCTTCGTATTTGGTGTCATTATCTTTTGGGAGAGAATTTTATTCTCTATGTCGATCATAAATCTTTGAAGTATCTATTTTCCCAAAAAGAACATAATTTGCATCAACTATGTTGGCTCGAATTCCTTGTAGCTTATAATCTTGATATTCTTTAAACTCCCGGAAAGGGAAATCGTGTTGCCGATGCACTTAGTCGTAAGCAACAAGCGGTTGTTTCTATGATGATATCCAAATGGAATGATCGTGAGATTTTATCTACTTGTGATATTCGAGATCGCATTTTCGATTTGTGTTCATCTCTTGTTTTATGTAGTCTTGAGGCTCATCCTTCTCTTTTAGACCGTATTCTTGAAGCTCAAAAGCTAGATCCCGAATTGGCTCTTCTTGGCCAAAATTTTAGGGATAAATTTGATATTGGAAGTTTGAAAGACTTTGATATTGATTCTCATGGCGGTATTCGAAAATTTGTTAAACTTATCGTGCCAAATATTAGTAATCTTCGTAAAGATATTTTAGAAGATTCTCATCGTTCTAAATTTACCATTCATCCCAGTAGTAGTAAAATGTACGCGGACATGAAGCGACTTTATTATTCGGAGGGAATGAAATCTAATATTGCTAACTTTGTTAAGTGTTGCATTACTTGCCAACTTGTCAAGGCCGAACACCAAAGGCCCAGTGGGTTATTGCAACCTTTAGAAATTCCAATTTGGAAGTGAGATCAAATTTCCATGGATTTTATAGACGGCCTTCCCCTTTCTCGTTCGGGTCATGACAGCTTATGGGTGATAATGGATAGACTTACTAAATCCTCTAATTTTATTTCCATTCGGTCCAATCGAACCGTTCCTCTTTTGGCCAAACTCTTTGTCAAAGAAATTGTCAAATTACATGGAGTTCCTACTTCTATTGTTAGTGATCGTGATCCATTGTTTACTAGTGGATTTTGGAAGAGTCTTCAAAAAGCTTTAGGAATGAAGCTTAATTTTAGCACGCTTATCATCCCCAGTCCAATGGACAAACAGAGCGTGTGGATCAAACTCTTGAAGATATTCTTCGTGCATTTGTTCTTGATTTTGGTGGAAGTTGGGAAGATCATATTTCTCTTGTTGAGTTTTCCTATAATAATAGCTTCCAATCTAGTATTGGTATGGCTCCTTTCGAGGCTCTCTATGGATGGTCATGCCGATCTCCTTCTTGTTGGCTTGAGGCCGGTGAGAAG
Source organism: Allium cepa (assembly GCA_030765085.1). Classification (NCBI taxonomy): domain Eukaryota; kingdom Viridiplantae; phylum Streptophyta; class Magnoliopsida; order Asparagales; family Amaryllidaceae; genus Allium; species Allium cepa. Next base: position 940,098,030 of record CM060943.1, on the reverse strand, counting down.
CTGGTTTTAGGTCCAGATTTTATTCGTGATTCCACAGAAAAGATTGATCTTATTCGTCATAGGATGAAAGAAGCCCAAAGTAGACAAAAATCCTATGCCGATAACCGAAAAAGGAAATTAGAATTTTCTGTATGAAATCTTGTGTTTATTCGAGTTTCACCTATGAAGGGTGTTGTACGTTTCAGTCGATCGGGAAAGTTAGCGCCTCGATATATTGGGCCATTTCCTATCACGGAACGTATTGGTTCTGTGGCTTATCGCCTTTTGTTACCGGCTCAGTTTTCTGTTATTCATTACGTGTTTCACGTTTCTCAATTACGAAAGTGCCTTCGAGATCCCGATTCTATTCTTGAGCCCGGTGTTGTGGAAGAAATTGAAGTTTCACCTAATTTAACTTATGAGCAACATCCTATTCGTATTATTGCTTCGGAGGTCAAGCGCCTTCGAAATAAAAATGTTCCGCTTGTTAAAGTTCAGTGGTCCTCAAATCCTAAAGATTGCTCTTGGGAATCTAGAGAATTCATCGAGCGAACACATCCGGACTTGCTTTCTCGTGCTCTTTGAGGTGAACTACTTATTTCAAACTTCTTTGTGTTGAATATGCTTTTATGGTTATCACTATATATTTTCTTCTTAATTATTACGAGGAAGCAATTTCTTTAAGGAGGGGAGTCTGTAACAACCCGCATATTTTACGATTTGATATTTAAATATTTTACCGTTAGTCGGATTTTAGTCCGAAAAGTTACTTTTTGCATACGGTGGAATTAGGACTCGAAACCACTTCCATTGGGTCCAAAACACCGTTTTCAATCTATTTGAATATAAACTTTGATGTGTTTGTAGTTAGTGGAATTTTGCCACTTTTTCACTTTAGACTTTGGGTTTGGTTTAGCCGATTAGCCTAAGATATTAATTCGAACTCAACCCTCTTCTCTACGTAAGTTTACTTCCATTTCCTAATACTCAAGCTTCATCAAAAATGGGGAAAGGAATGGGAAATTAAATCTCCAAGCTCAAGATCATTTGCAAATCCAACATCCGACTCCAAATTCAAAGATAAGACATTGATTCAAGCTTCTTGGGTTGATTCTCCTTTGCTTTCAAGCTTCTCTTTCATTGATTTTGTGAAAAGGTGAGATCTTTATCTCACATCTTTGTCTATAACTATCATTGATTGTTGGGTATGAATTCCTAACACTTGTACATATACATTTGTCATTGTTTTGGATTGAATTGGTGAAAATCCCAATTTTTAGTGTTTTGGTTTCCAATCTTTAAAAATCCAATCTTTGATGTTTAAACACGTTTTTGGTGATGCACCGAGGAGTCAATACGACCGGGTAGCCTATGGGCATAATCCCGTAGCGTCCATGCTCGATCGGTTGCAAATTGGGAGAGTTTTGAGCTCCAAAACCCTTAGGTCGCTCAGCCTACATATGAAGGACTCTCGGCCTGCATTTAGGTCGTTTTTCCATCTAGGTCGTTAGGTCTCTCGGCCCTAGGTCGTAGGTCGCGTAACCCTTTGGCCGTAGCTCCCTAGGTCGTTCGGCCTGCACATGAACCTCTCAGCCTTCTTCACTTCCTTAAGTCGCTCGGCTTGTAAGTCGTTAGGCGCGACCATGCTAGCTCGTCCCTCTTTTAAGTCGCTCGGCCTACTTGCATTGTTTTTCCACGAACTCCTTAGGTCGTGCTGCCTTGGCCTCATCTCCTTAGGTCGTATACAAATTAGGTCGGGCATGCGTTAGTTCGCTTGGCTATATATTAGGTCGCTCACTTAGGTCGCTTATCTCCCTAGGTCGCTCAGCATGCTTAGGTCGCGCACCGCTAGGACGTGGCACCATTTTTTCTCTCGGCCTTCTACAGTTAGGTCGCTGACCCATTTCCTTAGGTCGTTTGCTTCTTAAGTCGCTCGGCCTTTCCACCACATTAGGTCGCATCTCTTTAAGTCCACCACTACTTAGCTCGACCGTGTTAGGCCGTTCACCCCATTAGGCCGTGCCCTATTCGGTCGCGTCAATTTCCTGTGTTGAACTATTTTATGTCGCAGGCGTATTTACACTTGGATGGCTATGGAATTGATTTCTTTGGATTCTATTCACGTCTTCGAATGTGAATTTTTGTGATTGATCGTTTCTACGATCATTTTTTTGATTCGTCATTTTGAAAATATACCCATTTCACTCGTGCGAGAAATCAAATTAAACGACATCGTAAAACAAGTGGTATGAAACGCTTGCGTTTACTTCGTCGGTTAATTCTTGGACTTGTTCGATTGAATCTCTTGTGACGATTTTTTAGTGAAGGTCTACAATTTGTTCGTAAATATTTAAGTTAGGCTAGTGGTTATGGGACATGAGGCTAAGCTCATATATTTACTAGCTTATTGTAATTGACACTTCTCGATGATCGATGATGATCATTTTTGGTGATTATGACTAGCGATATGCTATGTTCCTTTGTCCACGCAGGGGACAGTACCTCGTTTTATTGAGTTTCGTCTCATTTTTATTATAGGCTAACGACTATTTATTTCTTGGGGTTTCGACCCAATTTTTGTGGGCTAGCGACCCAAGTTTTTATGGTATTCAGATCTTCGGGTGTACCGTTGTACTACGTTGTTGTTCCGAACTATTCGAGTTTCTGGTTCCTCGGGCGTACCGTTGTACTACGTCGTTGCACCGGCTCTACGGTTAGTGACCATGGGATAGCATCCCGTTTGTGATACACGTGTTGGTGAGTTTTCAAGCTCCCGTTTTGTGATAGGCCTTTCCCCCTTTTTGTGATTTCTGGATTTCCATTGATGATTTCTAGAATTTGTGTTTCACCAATTTTCGTGATTTTAATTGATATGTTTTATCGATATTTGTATATTGGGGAATTTGTGTGTCATTAACTTTTTGCGAATGAAGATATTGAGTATGACATTCCTTTTGATCTTTGAGAAGATTCTGGTGATATTGATTAATCTCTTGTTGATTTTCAATTTCATACTTATCATAGTATGGCTCTATGGTTATCATATGTTATGTCATATCTCTTATTCTATATCATTTTATCTGATATTTATAACTAGACTGATCCATTTATTATTTTTTTATAAATAACACTCATGTCAGACCAAGATGTTACAGGTGCTTCTGCTTGACTCCACTTCTGGGATTATCATCCTGACTTTTGGCTAACTACTTAGATTAGTAGTTTTTGTTGTATACCTTTGAGATATAGACTCCTAGATGTATACATATTCTTTTGTCTAGCACTTGTAACCATTATTTTGTGATATTGTGGATCTTATTTGACCACTACTCTTATGTACACTTTCATGTGTTATATTTGTGTCTTTTCCCGCCTTTGTGATATGGATGACTGTGACTGATTTGTGTTATGTTTATTTCTATGTTTGTTTCCGAAGAATATATATGGCCACTGTGTAATAGCCTTGAGTTTGTATCGGCATGTCGGACTTGTACTATCTGACATATTGGTGCTCGCACAAAGCAATTACACAGATGGTCGCTTCTCAACAGCATTATTCTCCGTGCTAGTTGACAGCATTACACCGTAATGTTCTTGGCTAGCGTGGGTATAGTGGTGGGGCGTCACAACATGCATATATATATATATATATTTCCTTAAATATAAATAAATTGGTAAGTTAAAAATATATATTTATCTTCCTTACTGTAAAGTATATCTTCGTAAAAATAAAATAAAAATCTAATTTTTCAAATCTTGTTTTCAAATCTTATATATATATTTTCTGACTAAAAAAAATTATTTTTTATAACTTACTGTTTACTACTCTTTCTTCTAATGCATGTACTTCTCTGATTAAAACCATATTTATAATAATTAATTTAAAATCGAGAAATCTATCCCTACGTTACCTTAACCCCAGACGACAGCGATCCCCAAATAAACGATTGGCCACAGACCCGTATGCAGCCGTGCCAAGCAATCGAGTGATTCCACCTCCATTTTCAGATCACTGCCCTCCCTCTAAACCATGCGTGTAGAACTCGAGCTTCGCAAACCTTCGCCGCCGGTGATTCTTCCCCTAACTCAAGCTTGCGACGACTCCAGCAGCAACTCCCAAGCCTAAATCGATAGATCAGCCTCCACGATCGAAGAGACGAATTCGTATAAATTGGAACGAGATTTCGTTCGCTCGATTTCGCCTTGAAATCACAGCAGTTCCACCATTTTTTATAAATGAATGAATTTCATTTTTCTGGGGAGAAGACTATCTTCGTTTACTTATATTCCCTTTTATTTTGAATCGTCAGTCCATCTATATTTTTTTCCTCCTCTGATATCGATTTTAGTTTGAACGAAGAAAATGGCTTTAGTTTTCTTTTGATTTTGCTTTTAAGCCGGATAAAATAAAACTTAACGCGTGTTAAAATTTGAGTGCCAAGTTTTTAAAAGAGATGCCAGGTATTAGAAAAGAAGAGATGTTAAATAAAATTTGTCTTGTAAAACAATTACTATAATTTAATTCAAATCGTTTCAATTTCTACGACAAAAAAATTTCGATCTCCAATTGAAGCGTACCACCAGGCGTTTATAATGTTAAACTCCTATTCCGAAAGCAGTGGAAAAGGTTACGGGTCCAAATTCGATCATATGGAGAAGATAGATTTTTGAACCAGTTATTAAATTGAATTTTCGATATAATTTTAGCACGTTTATCAACCGTGCGGTCACACGACAACTCTGAATGCCACGAAAAATTAAATCTGATAATAACACAATATTACGGATCCAATAGAACTTATTTCATCGAATTCCGAAACTGTGCCTCGGATGGCAATTTGTTTAAATATCGATTTAAACGATATATATTCAAAACCGAATAAATCATTTTCGAATTCAATTCTGAAGCTTCCACTATCTTCAATATCATTAATATAAATTTTTTAAACCTTGAAAATATTTTTTAACAAGCTTAAAATTGAAGATTCAGATTTTTTACCCAACTTCAATAAATTAATTTCAATAATTTAATTGCCCAAATAAACTTTGATATTTAAAATTTAAGTTAAACTAACCTTCAAATATTTAAAATCAATTAAATATTTCCAATTTCGAAAGTTAAAAATTCTAGGTCATCACATTCTTCCCCTCTTAAAAGAATGTCATCCCGAAATTACTAGTTAAGAAGAATGATCCTTAACCCGTTCACTATTTACCCAAAACCTAATAGTTTTCCCAACTTGCCAAAACAAATCTTTTTATTAATGACTCGTTATCACATCACTATCTTTCCAAAACCTTCCATAAATTCCTAACAACATTATTTTCTCAACAATTCAAATTTAAATCTAAATCTAAATTCGGAATTTAAATTTGCAAAATTTTCTCAAATTTTTTTCTAACTCCCTAAATTTTTGAAAAATTTCGCCAACATCTCCTTTGCGCGACTAGCTCGGTACGGCTACAAAATGGCACAGCGGGCCCCCAGATTTCAAAAACAAAAGAAAAGGCCAATCTGCTGGACAAGAAAATCACCAAATTTCATATAGAAATTTAAATACATAACTTTTTCGAGAAATTCAATTTTTTATCTTTGAAATCCCAATCCCTTTTCCTTTTAACACTATCCTGGCTATAATTTTGCTCATTTGTCTGCAATATTTTCAATATATACTTCTTATACATTTTTGTCACTTCACTATAGAAGTTATATATCCATTTTCATTCAATCTTGCATTATCAGTTTCATTTGAATTCAATTTACCTTCTGAATATTGAATTTTATCAATTATCATTCATTAACAACTGATTCATCTCACCATTTTAAATTAGTTTCACTTAATAATTCATTACAAATTCCAATTCATTTTATCTCAAGCCATTTTTTTCCACCTTTATTACATTTAGTTTACTTTGAACTAATTTTACAACTTTATTTTATTTCACACAATTCAAATTGGTTTTCAATATTCTGTTTCCAATCCAGTTTTATTCTTTTGTTCATTCAAATATTCATTTTTAATTCAACATTTTTATTTATAACCACTTATATTTAAACTGGATTTAAAATTCCATGTGAATTCAATTCACCTTTCATTTATAATTATTGAATTCGATTCATTCCAAATCATATCTATTTGGTCATTCCTTCAATTAATTTCACTTGCTAATTTTATTTTAATACTGTGCTTTACAAATCAAATTCAATTCCAGTTCCAGTTCTAGTTGCTTACAAATTCGAAATGAATTTCAACATTCAATTTCCTTTAATCGTTAACAATTTTATTTTCTACCTTAATAGATTTTATTCCAATCATTTAGTCAATAAGACTTCTCAAATTTACCTTTACTAAAATTAACTCAAGTTAATTTCAGATTAATTCTGAATTTCTATGTTTTTAAACTTGTTTAATATTCCATAACTATTTTTATCAGATTCTAGAGTCTTTCCAACATTTCAAAATGATTTTTGAAATCAGTTCAAAATATCTTTTGAATTTCTCAAAAGCAAACCCAGCTTTTTAAACAATTTCCATTTAAAACCATTTGGCAGCAATTCCTCTCTTGGAAACTCGAAAATGAACATCGATGATGCTCCAATCAACACCAAAGTTATTTTCCAGCGACCAAAAAGAGTTTAGTGCTTTTACCCCTTCAAGAACATTTTTCCAAACATTCCAAATTTCAAAACTTTTCAAACCCTTTCAATTCTTTTCAAATATTACTCTGGAATTCTATTTCAAATTATAAATCTTATTTACAATTTACATTTACAAATCCCATTTGTACACAAATTTATTGCTCAATTTTTGATTATGATTTCGATTTCTTATTCAACTTTAATGATAATAATTTAATATTATCACTTCCTAACATCCAAGAAACCATATACTATAATAATTTACAAAAATTATTTTCTTTTATATACAAAAATAGTTTGGATTATATTATTTCATTTACCCAATTTTAAAACAACACCGTGTTGGTTGATCTTGTTTAAGAGTTTCGAAACTCCTACCGATACAATTGGCCAAACTACACCGACCAGAATCTATAAACAATCAACCGATAAGTCAACACAATAAAACAATTTTATATTCACTAACAAATACAAGCTCATATCTATTATTACACTCGGACTCATTCTAGAGTACTACTGACTCCATCTCTAGTAAGTAACACCCACTAGAGCTAAGTTTGCCGCTTAACTATTGCTCTGATACCACATTGTAATAGTCCATTTTTTGACGCCGGAAAGTCGACATCAATACGTCCACAGTAACAAATGTCGCCCAATCGAATGTCGAAAAACCGAACCATTAGGATTAAAGAAGAAGAAACAAAAACAATAGCAGAATCTCACATTTTGCAGCGGAACAACATATAATAGATAAATGAATATCTTTAAAACAAAAACACTATATTAATTTTACATACATCACATTTGTATTTACAAGGACACCATACAAACACTGGCAGTTATCTTAACTTGCTTACATAGAAATTTTGACTTGCACCAACCCAAACGCAACGGACACTACATAGTATAAGTATTACGTCTCGCCATCCAGCTTGAACTCCAGATCTCCATAGTACATCTTTTCGACTTCGCTCCAAAATAATGATAACAGGACTTTAGGCCTCCGGTGTGGAAAACTATGGGCACCAAGAGTTTATAAAGGGAACAATAAACTCCAGGTCAATCATGGGACTGGTGTGAGATCTAAAGAAATAGTTATTTTCACAAAGAAAATAAAAAGAAATCCTCTATGCTTTTGGAAAATGAAACTACCATAAGGCCTCCCCCACATACATAATGCAAATGCAGAATTGGAGGATATTTCTCCTTATGATAGTCAAATATGCTTGATACGCAAAATCTTTTTAATATTATTATTAGTGCATAGTGCAGAAGACATTTCGAAAGTATAATATTAATCATAGCCAGCATAGACATTTCAAACTATGCCCACTATAGTTTCCATCTAAACAGTGGTGACCACCATAAGTAAATGGCAGGTTAAGCAACTAAAAATGTACAAGGCACGCATTGGAGATTGGATTTCCAACAAATGTTCAGGCTATGGAACTTCCTACTGCCACATGGGTACACTTCTGGAGGGACGTCGCGAGAACCTACATGTATCTCTGGCAACAAAAGGCTGGGTTACCTCTGTAACTAGGTAACTACTACTCGAGTATGCCATCCACCGGTCGTTTCCGACCATTATCTGAGAATCCTCAACCATAAAGAAACAACCACAAGGTATAATAAATTTGCAGCAACCACATAGGTTAAATATCTGGGCTCCATACAATGATACCACCGTTTTCCAGAAGGAAATGACATACCCTAAAGGGCGCGACCCTCATAACCTTGCCGCATTCTTCCTGTTTCGACCATTTCCGGGGTGTGAGATCCGACGTAGTCTCGGCCACACAACTACACTTTTACAAATCCATGCTTCGATCAGCAAATGATCATTAGCACTTTGTATGCCACATTATGAAATTGGAAATGTATCACTAGTAACCATCAACAACATAACCTTTAAGCTCGTATGTCTCAGAGAAGGGTGTTAAGCTAAGAGAATAAATTCTCCGCCACCAACGGAAATGTATTAAATAGAAACCAGCTTTACATCTCAAAGTGTAACGTCAGATACACATCCATACAAGTCCGTTCCGGGATCGAACGGAACCGAAGGCACTTCAGAAGATCCCTTGCAATCCAATATTCACTAATCACGTCAGGAATCCCCATCACAAAGGGTGATAAAATCTATATACCGGAGCAACTCGGTGCAGAGACATTCGACAGGTAATCCTTTCGTTTTCAAAAATACTCGGCCTTCAGCAGCATCTTCAAATGCAATCCCATTTCGTCGTATCATTATTCGAAATGGGTTTTATGACACAAAGTCCTATCCCAGCTAATCCGAATAACGAGCGCTTATTTTAAAATAAGTGTTACATTCAGATTTCAGACAATCGCAACAAATTCCACTTTGATCTTTTAAATAAAAGATCCATCACAATCACAAAGGTTCGATGTTGTTTTCGAATATCCATTTGTAATCCGAACCCCAATCGCATCGAATTTCAAATGCCATTTAAACACTAATATTGATAATCGGTTATTTAAATATCAATCAATTTTCATATTCATCACTTAATTTCAAATAATTTCCCTTAGTTATTATTTTCAAAATATCTACTTAAGATATAATTTAAACACTTCAATCATTTGAAAACAAATTTCAAATCACTTTCCACATTTCAATCCTTTGAAAACAAATTTCAAATCATTTTCCACATTCCAATACTTTGAAAACAAATTTCAAATAATTTTTTTCCTTAGGCGGAATACATTTCCAAATATTTATTCATTTCCACTGAAAATCTATCGAGTTCAAATATTTTAAAAATAAATTTAAAACACATATCCAATATATACTTGGAAACATTTAAGATAAAATTATTTCTAAATACTTATTTAAAAATATTAGATATGAAAATATTATACCAATATCTCATATAATACTTCAAGTCCAAACTAATTTTAAAATAAAATTAGTAGATAGAGTATAAATATTTAAATAAATATTTTCTAAACCAAATATCAATTTAATCTTTAAAATAATCCCTACTATAATTAATTAAATAAATATTTACTTTGAAGATTTTAAAAACAACTTAAGAAATAATTTCTCCATAAAACATCTTTTTTTCAAACCAACTTCAAAACCTTTAATTTTGAAAGCTACTTTAAAAATATACGCGGCTTTTCAGGGAAGAATTCTCTTTCCATTTCAAAATGATCCATTTAAATCAAATAATAAATCTTCTCGATTTATTTTAATTTACATTCCAAATCTGTAAATTTCTTTCCACACTTTTAAAAATAAACCGATATTTATTTTTAAAACAAAATTCTCTTTCCTTTATAAAATTCTCATCGTGAGTTTTAAACTTTCAAATATTCACTGATATACGATTTTCAAATCGTTTTTCAAATATTCACTTTCAAACACCAAATCAAATTTCAAATTGATTTCTAGTTTTATTTCAACCACCAAATCAAAACCGAAATTGATTTCTAAATTTATTTCAATCAACAAATCAATTTTCATATCGATTTACCAAAGATTTATTATTTTAAACATCGAATAAATTTTCCAAATTTATTTCAAAGATTTATTTCCTTTTAAATTAAATTTCTTTTAACTCTTCCAAACAATTTAAAATCCGTATTTTAAATTCCTCAAAGTTTTGAATAGTATTACTCGAAATCCATTTATTAAACCTTTTCCTATATTTTGGAATTTTATTCAATAAGTTTTCAGAAAATAAAACTTTATCTATTTAAATTTCTTCTTTTAAATTCACCTAATTATTTTTACTGAATTTATTATAAATTTTCTACTCAAATTTCAAAATCCAATTTTTATTTATAGTAACCTACGATATCAAAAATATATTCGGCTAAATTATAGCCTTCAACGGTTTCAATCACAAATAATCACGCGCAGATTTTAAATAAATCAACACATAATATTGAAAAAAATTCAAATATTTGAGAAATCCAGTTGGATCCGTCCAACTTATTTCCCTGCATCTACAGACGTTAGCACAACAATTAAATACCCATTCCACTTCGAGATGGAATATCACGGTATATGGGATTTATAAAATATCATCCGCTATTAGCGGGGCATAGGGTCTTATCCGCTATATAATGGGGGAAATCAGTCACTCCAAATACATATATAATTCCAGTTCCACTTCGAGGTGGAATATCGCGATATAAGGGTTTAATATAATATCATCCGCTATTATGCGGCGCAAAGGGTCTAATCCAATACAACTGATAATAATTTATCATCCGATTACCCAATCGATAATTTAAATTTAACTATTTAAAATTAAATCGGAAAATCCGATTGAGTGAGAAGATCTCACATTATGTTAACACTAAAATTGAACGCTGACACCCCGGTGTAAGTAGAGATTAAGTGAAAGTACCACCCGTCAATACGGGAATCAGAAGTAAGTAGAAAAGTCACTGGAAAAATAGTTAAAAAACAACAGTTGTATAGTGGTTCGGCTTCAAGTTAAGCCTACGTCCACTTTAATCTTCTTTATTGCTGAATCGATTACAACTTTACAACAATCTTCGATTACAACACTACTAAGACGAATAGCTAAACCTTCGATGTAGAAGAACTCCTTGAATCCATGTCGAACGTGTTAGATTTCTTCTTGAAGTTCATTGAAGTGTCTTTCGTGTTTGAAGTGTCGGGTGAGTCGAGAAATCAGTAGAGTATAGGCGTTCTAGAAATGAGCCAAAAGGTCCCTCTTTTGGTTGTGTAGGCACGGTATTTATAGAATATTTCTGGACAAGGCATAGGTCGTGAGAGACCTAAGGGTAGGTCGTAGGTCGTGAACGACCTAAGGGTAGGTCGTAGGTCGCCAACGACCTAAGGGATGCGGGTTACGGTCTAACAAGGTTGGACTTAATCTCTTGAACAAACTGGTAGGTCGTAGCGCCCTCAAAGTGAAGCGGCATAAGAAGTTACGGCTTATGTAGTTACCTCGGTCTATTTAGGTCATGAGCGACCTAATGAAGAAGTACCATGCATGCGGCCTCATACTGTCTTAACCCGCTAGGTCGTTAGGTTCTTATGTCATTAGGGGTCTTTAGGTAACTAACTTGTTAGGTCTAGCATCCATGTTAACTCGCTCATTCTTCATGTTTCCAACTCACTTAAGCAGTTAGGTCGCTAGGTCGCTTGAGCAGTTAGGTCGCTAACTCGCTTAAGCGGTTGGGTTGCTAGGTCGCTAGGTCGCTAGGTCGCACCTCTCATGGAATCACCAGAGCCTTTAGCCGTTAAGTTGTAGGTCGTTGAGTCCTTTAACAAGTTAGGTCGTTAGGTTGCTTGAGGTTTTAGGTCGTGATAACTTTAGGTCGCTGTTAGCTTGTTCACACTTTAATTCCTTCAATCGCTTACTTCCTTAGGTCGTCGAGTCATGAAATTGAGGAGTTAACATTTTCCCCTCGAAGTACACGCCTATGTCGTAGGTCGTGTGCTTCGACCTAATTCTGCTAGGTCATGAGCGGCCCAAGATATTTGCTAACTTCCATGCCCTTTCGTCTTCTTTTCCTTGTCCTATATAAGTTATTAAGTTGCTTCGTCCCCTTTACTTTATTACTTATCACCCGGCCGACCGCCATTGTTCCATCCGAGCTCTGAAGCTAAAAAAAAATCACCTCCTTTTCATCTCCAATTATTGATTCCAACAGCAAACTTAGGTAATTCCGATCATCCTTTCACCATGTTTATTATCGATCCCTCCAGAATCCTTTCAACACAACTTTCGATCATGTTGTTAGATTATGTTCTGTTCGGCCTAGGGTTTTTATGGAGCTATTTTTGTGAGTGCAATTGGAATCGATCATGTGTTTTTGAGGAGGTTTTGGGAGTTCGGAGGAGGCAGGGGAATGATTAACGGGTTAATGGATTTTAGGTCATACCTTTGTATTGCTGGTGATGTGAGGTGGTGGACGCGTGGCAGCGTTTGAGTGGAGGACAGGCCTTAGAGTTAATGGGAGATAATGTTACACTGCCGAGCTATAAAGTCGAACGACCTAATAAATCGAATGATCCAAGTGCCTTGCGACCTAAGAGAAACTGAGCGACTTACATATTCACGACTTAATGAAATCAGACCGACCTATCTTAGGAACTTTGCGACTTATTATGTATCGCATGACCCTTTTGCAGCTTAACTCTTAGCGACTTAATCTTTAGGTCGCGTAAGCGACTTAATACTTAAACCATTTTTCACTGCTGAATTACTTCTTGCGACTTAAACCGTTTTTGACCCAACTTTTTAGGTCGCGAGTGACCTAGGACTTTGCCAGATACACACTTCCCTGCCTTGCAGCATTACTTTAACTTGTGGGAGCATGAATAATGAACTTTTTGACTTGAACAGAGCGACATAATGGAACTTTGACCCATGCTAAGTCGTTTGAGCTTGAAAACTTGTAAAAAGGGGACAACATTTAACTGAATTTTTAACTTGAACTGTTGAGATAAACCGCCTGAGCTCGTTGTACTTCTTCACAGGTTTTAATGCTAACAACCTGCTAAACACAACATTTGCAGTAAACTAGGGCGAATAAACTGTCACTGACTGCCCACATCGAATGACAGATTAGTCGATAAAGAACAATCAACTTAAAGAAATTATACAAATGAAGTGTTATGAACTAACAAGTTGAAGTGAAGTATTAAAGCAAAGCCAAATTAGTCAGCTAAAGCTGATCCGTTTGCATCAACACTGCACTTGTACTTGGACCTAAAATATCAAGCCCTGAAATTTTATAATTGAAAAATGTCTATTAGTTTAATTCCAGTCATATTTGCTTGTCGTTCTATTAGTTTTGCACAACACTTCACATAATTAGGAAACGTGCACCTTCATATTTGAATACCCAGTTCCTTGTGTAGAATGTCTTCTCAACAAGAAGAAGTAGTAGGGCAAGCTGGAGGGGCCTTCCCGATAGCCAATCCACTGGATGATCCCCTGGAAAGGAATTCAACTACCCTGAATCAATGGGTGTTCAATAAACTATGCATTCAGTTTGGTATTGCTGAAGCAGATACTTTACTCCTGGGCTAAACGATACTGCTGACAGGCCACCTCTCGGTTTCATTGCTGTCAATCGCCAGATGTGCTTGAGCGGAGCTATTCCTCCTTTTAATGATTTCCTTCAACAACTCCTTCTCCGATTAACTATCTCTCCCTTCCAATTGCATCCCAATGGCTACGCCATCCTGATGGGACTGTGTGTACTATTCAGGAGGACACTTGATCGTCTTCCGAGCTTTGAGGAGATTTGCTTCTTGTGCACATTTGCAAAAAACAAAGATCATCCCTCTATCATACTCGTGAGGAGCGCCAGGAACCGTAGACTGATTGTCGACCTTCCGGAAAGCGCCCACGGGTTCTTGAATCAATTCTTCTTCGTTCGTTGCCCTCCAGGATTTTATACCATCTGGAGAGTAGGAAGTAAGATTGCTTATACCCATTTTTTTCATTTGAGCTTTTCAAAGTCTGAGTTGCTAAGTGCTAACTCCATTCTTCACTTTTACAGCACTTCCTCCTCCCTCTAAAGATCCCAGCCACAAGCCAACTTTTGAAAGACTAAATGCTATGGAGGATGAGGATAGAAGCATTAAATTTTTGCTGAAAGACGAATTTCTGCACCAATTCGGACTTCTGCATTCTTCCCGTTCTACTCAGCCTGATGCAGTCCCTGATTCTCCAGTAGAGACATTTGATGCCCTAGTGTCCGCCGAAGAATTTATACCGAAAGAACCTACTACTGAAGCTTCACTGGTGAAGTGTTCTGCTTCTATTGACGTTGCGGGGTCATCCGGCAAATTTGCACTTTCCCCTGTCATTGAGGAAGAGGAACCTCCTCACCAATCCGGAAAGACTATGATGAAGAAGCTGAGGGGAAGGGTCCCGCTGGGCATGATGGTGACGACATTTTTGAGGGATTGAGCGACTTGATGATTACTTCACAGGAGCTCTTTAAAGACAATACCACTAATACTAAAGTTATTTCTCTAGTAGTTGAAGCGATATCTGTCTTGCAACAAACACCGTCAGCCCAAGAGTTGACACTTGCTAAATCTGTCACCACCCCCCAACCACGGAGTGGTTCGTAGTTTGACGCGCGTAGTTTCCACGTTACACACACTTAGTATTTTTCGGCACTTATATGCATTCAACTTCCTTGCTTTGAAGATTTCTGAACTTGTCTTTTCTTCATTTTCAGGTTCTCTAATGGGACGAAGTGGCTCTTACTATGATGATTTCCAGCGTTATGGGAGACGCGGCTCCTATGACCCCAAGAGGTATCTTCCTGCCTCGTAGGAGACCGACGAAGAAAGAGCTGCAAGAAAAGCTCGTGACAGGCGTGCTTATGAAGAACGCTACGGGAGAAGGGACGAACGACATGATTATTCCCAGAGAGAGGATGATTCTCACAAACGAAAATCTCGTGATGACAAAGGGAAAAGTCATGTCGTTGAAGATCCGAGTAAATGGGCCAAACTCGACGAAAAGCCGGCATCTAAAATTTCTGAAAAGCCCGTTGCTCCCATCTCTTTGGAAATCCCTTCCAGCTCTCCTGCCCTTCAAAGAGCTGATATTCAAACAATCATCAGTAGGCCCCCGTATCAAGTTGGACAGGGTCCAGCTACTCTTCAAAGTCGGTTTCCACACTGGTGCTTAAAAAGAGTGCGTTTTGATCTTGACTTGGTCCCAATCGACAAGCAAGCTATGTTGCCAAATCTTGATGCCGTCAAACTTGATATCGAGAGAATGTTTGTTTGGAAAAAACTTGTTGACAAACTTCAATGAGTAAACCGCACAAATCTCGAAGCCATGCGGACTATGGAAAATGATAAATTCGAGTGGTAGAAAACACTCGATCAGCATGATGCAGAGATGAAGAGCATTGCCGCTTACAATGAGAAGCTTGAAGCGAAAGTTGAAAAACTTAAATAAGAGCTTGCCACTTCTTCCACTTCTTATTCTCAAAAAGGAGAAGTGCTTCAAAAACAGGTGCAAGATGCTCACGCCGGGAAAAGAGATGCTAAAGCTAAATTTGAAGCACAACAGCAAGTTGTAGAAAACTACCGAACTGACGTTGCTGAGTTGCGAGAAAAAACTAGCTCCCAGGACTTGGAAATCGAAATGTTAAAAGCTCGACTTTCTGAATTTGAAAAAGAGCGTGAAGAAGCTATTGCCGGCAAAGCAGCAGCCGAGGAATCTCATATGGCAACTAAAGCCAACATCAGCTCTACTTTATTTGAGTTTTACATACATAGTGTTTTGGGGCGCGGTAGCCTTAGGTTTTTGGGACCGAAGTACGAAATCACTTTGGCCGAAGTGTGGGAAGCCGCACTTGATATGCTTGGAGGCGTTGGATATGATGAAGCAAATTTGGAGGCGCACTATCTAGATGATGATGCACTTGCTGCTCTTGCCAGGGGAAAGGAGCAACTCGCTAAAGAGCAAGCCGGAATGGCAGAAGGTGAACATTTAGGGAAGGCAACCTCAACCGACCCAGTTCAACCTTCGATTTCGGCCGACATCGATATTGTTGGCTCCAGTTCCCATTCTCCACCTCCTACTAAAGTTATCGTTGAAAGTGCAACCGCTCGCATTGGAGATGAGACTCAAGAAAGCATTGAAGTACAGGACTTTGAAATTGACGTAGTAAAGCATACTTCTCCAGGTAACCTCAATGCTGATCTTACTCAAGTGGGCTGCTTGTTTACTTCACACGATCTTGATGAACTTTTTGATTATTACTTAAATCTTGACGCACCACTTTCTTCTCTCTATATGAGAGATACTGACTTTAACTTTCCTTCTCCTGTAGCGAAAGCGCCAAGTGTTGTTCAGACTTCCCCTCTTCCAACTGTTCCCTCTTCTCCTCTTCAGATTACTCCTCCTTCCATTTCTCAACCAGGGTCACAAGAGGAGCAGATAGAAGCTCTTCAAGGCCTGGATGACCCGGTCGCTTCACGAGAACAGAAGAACGAGCAACCTAAAGAAGGCGAAAGAACTCCGGAGAAAACTATTTCTGATGACATAAAGTTGTCTGCAATTTTCACTCCGGGCAGTGAGTCTTCTTCAAGGAAGAAGGGGAAGCGAGGAATCTCAAAGAAAAAGAGGGAAGTTTTAGCCAGCGAAGAAAAAGCAGAAGAAGATCCAATTGCACCCATTTATCCTTCTTCCCAACTCTTACAAGCCGACCCAAAAAGTTAATCATCCGACCAAGCGAGAGCTCCAAAGGTGGTAGGAAGAAGAAGTGATGGGTGTGGTCCTATGTTTTTCGTCTTGCTTTTTGCTTTCCGCTTGTATATATAAAGGCTTGTGTAGACCGGAGATTGTGCGGGTACCGGTCCCCGCCTTCTTTTATTTGGAAACCTGCACATGTACAAAATTTTCATAGTATGGAATAAAATGATTCTTTTACTTGTACAAACTTCTGTCTGTATTTGAGAATGCATTTATTCTTCTTTTCCATAAAAGTTTATTTATTTTCTTTGTGTGATGTTGCAGTAAACTTGTGGTATGTTGCTTGAGCATTGATTTTATGAATGTAACTACATTATATTGCTCCCATACCAAGGTTTATTGCAATTTCTTTCACATTGGCAAAATTTTAGAGAACAACTTTTCTGTTTCGAGGAGACTTGTACTCTTTCTTTGGAGAACAACTTTTCCATTTGAAGGAGGTTGCATCCGTGCTTTAGAGAATAATTTTTCCATTTTAAGGGAATATTTCTCTGATTCAGTAGAATGCGCCTTGTATTGGAGAAGTCTTCTCTTTTTTTTGCTTTTTTTAGGAAAAATTTCTACACTTCAACTCTTGGAGATGATCATTTTTTTTTATAAAGAAAAGTAGTGAATTCTCCAGTGCGGTGAAGTGGGCTTCAAAAGAAGGCTTTGATTTGGTACTTCAATCTTCGGAGAAAAACATTCTCATTGTGGAGAGATTGATCTTTTCTTGAAAGTAGAAGTACGCCTCCGCAGAGGGCTTTCCACATTCCAACTCTTATGAAGTGTGTCTCTGAAGAGAGCTGTTTACACTTCAAATCCTGGTGAAATGTGTGCCTCCGAAGAGGTCTTTTAGCATTTCAACTCTAGTGAAATGGGCCTCCGAAGAGGGCTTTTCACATTTCAACTCTTGTGAAGTTTTACTTCAAATCTCGGTGAAATGTGTGCCTCCGAAGTGGTATTTTACTATTTCAACTCTGGTGAAATGGGCCTCCGAAGAGGGCTTTTCATATTTCAACTCTTGTGAAGTTTTATTTCAAATCTCAGTGAAATGTGTGCCTCCGGAGAGGGCTTTTAGCATTTCAACTCTGGCGAAATGGGCCTCCGAAGAGGGCTTTTCACATTTCAACTCTTGTGAAGTTTTATTTCAAATCTCGGTGAAATGTGTGCCTCCGAGTAGGGCTTTTTCCAGGAAGTTTCTTTCTCATGGTTGGATGGATTCACGGGGAGGACACAAGTTACTTGGATGTTTGTTTGCACAAACGATCGCAACTAGTTAACAAGGGCCTTGTGCCTTCCACTTGGAAAGGTGCCTCCGACCATTCCACCAGTCTTTTTTGGTTGAGAAAAGGAACTTTCTTTTTCTGGCAAGCTCCGTTAGAGGTCTTTATCCTCCGAAGAGTTGTGCCTCCGAAGAGGGCTTGTGCCCCCAAAGAGGTCTTTGGTTGTTTCCTGCCTGCTTGCCCATGTCTTTTCGCCATTTGCTCATATAAGCGACTCCTTGTTGTCATTTTCAAGCACATATTCCTTTCTTTTGCAAGTAGTTTGTTTCATCCAAAGAAGTGTACTTGATTGTTAAGTGAGTTCGCAGGGGTAGTCACCTGCTAATTAATCGGATGTTCATTTGCGCAAACGATCACAATCGGTTAGCAAGGGCCCACCTCCTGCGGAATCACTAAATGTTTGCTTGAAGCCCTTCTTATATAGGATTTGAATTTGGAATTTTTGTGGCTTAACATTCGTTTGATGAGTGATGTCAGAGATCGCTTGGTCTTGTCATGGGTAAACTTTGTTTTAATGGCCTGCAATATTAAATCGACATTTTAGCAATACTATTAAAGTACTTTACCCATCGAAATAGAACATGCATTTTATAATAGTAGAGAACACAAGATTTTTAGTGGTTTGGCCAAGAACTGGGCCTACATCCACTTTATAGTTCTTATTATTCATTCATACTGCTTTTACAATGGTTTACAATGCAAGAATGAAACATCCATAATCATTTTACAAATTTAAGCAAAGCTTTTAAGTAAAATATGGACGTAAGTGATTGCTGTTCCAAGCTCTTGGAATTGGATCTCCTTCGACGGTTGTCAATTTGAAAGTGCCATCAAGAAGTTTTTTTCCTATGACATATGACCCTTCCCAGTTTGGCGCAAATACTCATGTTGCTGCCATGATCCTTTTTAAGACTAGATCCCCAATCTCAAAGCTGCATTGGCGAACTTTGAAATTGAAGTGCCTGGCAATTCTTTGCTAATGGGCTGCAATTCTGAGCTGAGCCTCTTCCCTTCTTTCATCAAGGAGGTCAAGTGCTTCAAGTTGCAGCTTTTCATTTTCAACTTGAACGAAATGGATTCTTCTGTGTGAAGGGACTTCTATTTCCACCGGAATCATTGCTTGTGATCCATATGCTAACGAGAATGGAGTGTGCCCAATCGCAGTTTTGTGGGTAGTTCTGTATGCCCATAGTGCTAGTGGTAGCTTATCGACCCAGCCACCTTTTACTTTTTCCAGCTGTTTTTGGATAGTTGATTTGATAATTTTGTTTACTGCTTCCACTTCAATATTTGCCTGCGGATGAGCCACTGTTGAAAAGCTTTTTTGGATCTTGAATCGCTTGCAAAAATCTTGGAACTCTTCACTTTCGAATTGGGTTCCATTGACCGTGATTACCTTTTGAGGCACACAATACCTACAAATGACATTCTTAGTCACAAAGTTTACCATCTTTTTAGAGGTAATAGTAGCTAAAGGTTCAGATTCAGCCCATTTAGTAAAATAATCAGCAGCAACAATGGCATATCTGATTCCAGACTTGGCGGTTGGCAAAGGCCCGATGAGATCTATTCCCTAAATAGCAAATGGCCATGGACTGACCATCTGTGTTATCTCGGTGGAAGTGCTCTTGGGATTTTTGTGAATCTCTGGCATCAGTCACATTTTCGGGCATAGCTGGCAGCATCACGATTAATGTCTGGCCTAAAATACCCATAACGGAGAATTTTCTTTGCTAGAGTTTGACCACCTGAATGATTTCCACACTCGCCTCCGTGTGCTTCAGCTAGAATTGTCTAAGCCTCTTCCTTGGTCACACATCGGAGTAATGGCATTGAGAATCCCCATCTGTACAATCGGCCATCTTGAATTATATATCTAAAGGCTTTTCTTAACAGCTTCTGACGCACCTTTGAATTTTCTGGAAGGGAGCCGTTAAGAATATATTCTTTGATTGGAGTCATCCACGACTCCTGCTCTTGAGAAACAGTCATGATCCATTCAATCTCCATTTCATCAATACTTGGGGCTGACAAGACTTCTACAGGAACCAGTCCCAGTAATTGAGCTTCGCTAGTGCTTGCGTACTTTGCGAGAGAATCTGCCTTCATTTTCTATTCCCGGGGTATATGACTTATCGTATAATGGTCAAGATCACCGAGAAGTTCCCAGGCTCTTGACAAGTAAGCAGGCAGATTTCCTCCTTTAGTTTGAAACTCTTTCTTGACTTGGCATACAATAAGCTGTGAATCACTGAAGATCTGCAACACTTTAACATTCAGTTCTTTAGCAATCTTCAAGCCGACAATAAGAGCTTCATATTCTGCTTCGTTATTTGTCGAAGGAAATTCCAATCTCAATGCGTAGCACAATGATCGCCCTTCGGGGGTTCAAGCACAACCCCAGCTCCGGAACAATAGTCGTTTCTCGCACCATCAACATGTAATTTCCATCGAATTGGGGTATTATCAGTCACCTCTTCCTCACTATCACCTTTATCTGTACATTCTGCGATGAAATCTTCTAAAGCTTGTCCATTGATTGCTCTTGGGGGATGATAAGTGATGTCGTATTGGCTGAGTTCAATATTCCACTTCAGAAGACGACCCGAAGTCTCAGGGCGTAACAAGACTTGCTTCAGAGGTTGATCAGTGAGGACTTTGATAGGATGAGCTTGGAAATATGGCCTCAATTTTCTTGATGCAATCAGTAGACAATAGGCGAGCTTTTCCAACTTTGAATAATTCATCTCTGCCCCAGTGAATCTTTTGCTGATATAATATACCGGGCGCTGAATTTTTGCGTCTTCCGGTACCAACGCTGCACCGAGAGCATGAGACGAGATTGCCAAATATACGAAAAAATCTTCACCATTGTCGGGCTTAGAAAGTATTGGAGGCGTTTCCATATGACGAATCAACTCATCGAAAGCTTTCTGGAATTCAGGATTCCAGTCAAAGTTTTTCCTTCCTTTCTTCACAGCATCAAAGAACGGAATGCATTTATCAGTGGCATTGGAAATGAACCGACTCAAGGCAGCGACTTTTCCATTGAGACTTTGCAATTCCTTCTTCGTTCTAGGAGCTTTGACTTTTCTTAAGGCAGCAATCTGAGCAGGATTAGCTTCAATGCCCCTAGCACTCACAATGAAACCCAAGAACTTTCCGGACTCCACCCCAAATGAACATTTCAAAGGATTAAGCTTCATTCCGTACTTTCGGAGGACCGCAAACATTTCTTCCAAGTGATCCATATGGTCTACTGCCTTCTTTGATTTCACCAGCATATCGTCAACATAAACTTCCATAGTCTTGCCAATCTACGGTTTGAACATAGCATTAACAAGTCTTTGGTAAGTTGCCCCTGCATTCTTAAGTCCGAAGGCCATGACTGTATAGAGTAGAGTTCAACATCGGTGATGAAGCTCGTGTCCTCCTGATCTGGCTCATGCATCATGATCTGGTTATATCCGGAGTAAAAATCCATAAAAAATAACAATTCATGCCCCGTTGTTCCATCCACCAACTAATCTATCCTGGGTAACAGGAAGCAGTCTTTGGGGCAGGCTTTGTTTAGATCTAAAAAGTCGATGCATACTCTCCACTTTCCGTTAGCTTTCTTAACCAGTACTGGATTTGAAACCCAATTCGGATAAGTAGACTCCCTGATGAAACCATTCTCCATGAGCCGATCTACCTCTTCTTTCAATGCTGCTGACCTTTCAGGACCCGGGGTTCTTCTTTTCTGCTTTACCGGTGTAAACTTCGGATCAATATTCAGAGTATGTACTGCAACTTCTGGGGATATTGCACATATTTCAGCATGAGTCCGAGCGAATATGTCCAGATTTACTTTCAAGAATGATATCAAGGAATTTTGAACCGTCACACTAAGTTGCGAACCCACATTCACCACATTGTTCGGATCTTTCGGGTCAACAGGTACTGGCACCGTTACTTCCACTAGCACCACTCTATTCTCCCCTGCACTGGCTTTTCTAGGATCCATTTCTCTTCGTGCCCCGCTATGCTCGCCGGTGCAGGGTCTACCCTGTAATTGCTACAAGGTTGGTTCTTTGTTGCAGACTGGGGCTGCCGCATCTTTTCCCATCTCTCTCTTCCTTGCTTCACGCAACTCTATTTGATAACATTCTCGCCCAACATTCTGATCCCCTTTAATAACACCGGCTCCATCATCCGTAGGGAATTTCATAGTAAGGCACCACGGGGCGAGAATTGCCTTAAATGCCGCAAGAGTTGGTCGGCATAGGAAGACGTTGTAGGCAGAAAATTCATCAACAATTACAAAAGTCTGTTTTCGAACCACCTTTTTCTACCCCTCTCCAAGCTCCATGAACAAGTCAATAATTCCAATTGGCTGCTTCTGTTCCCCAGTAAACCCAACAATTTTTTACGATGATGCTTGAACATCAGCCATTAGAATTTTCATTTAATCGAATGTCTTTTTGAAAAGAATATTGCAAGAAGCGCTGCAATCAACAAGCACTCTCTTTGCAATAGCCGGCCGAATGCCTGCAGAGATGACCAAGGGGCCGATGGTAGGAGCTTCAATGCCCATAGAGTCCCTGGCTCTGAACACGATATCATCATTAAAAGTTTTCTGCTGCTTCAAAGGTGCAGCATCTTCCAACACAAAAACACTCTCTTCTGTTGGTGCATACTTCAAGGCACGGGCATATCTTTCCATCTCGCCCCAGCTTCTGCCTGTTGGTTGAGGACCTCCCGTAATCACATTAATAACAGGCCTTTTTGATTCATGTGTTGCCGCCCTCTTACTTGAACTTGGTTGATAGACAGGGATTTTGTTGCCCCTGAGTTGAAGAAGTTGGGTCGTTCCTGTTCCTCTTCACATACTGCTGAAGTTTATTTTCTTTCAATAGTTCCTCAATCAAATTCTTCAAATGACGGCACTCATCAGTATCATGGCCAGGTTGATTGTGGAATCGGCAAAATCTTCCAGTTTTCTCAGCATTTTTCCCAAGCCTCAATTTAGCTGTTGTGGGGTATTCGACAGTGTCCTTGGTTGCAAAGAAAATGTTTTCTGGTGTATCGGTTAAGGGAGTGAAGTGAAAAGGACATTTTTTCTTCGCATTTCCCTGCTTCTTTCCTCCATCGTTCTCCCTCTTCTGAGTGCCAGATTTTTTTATTCGAAGCAGCATTATTGTTCCTAACCTCTGTCAATACCACTTTCGTCGGTGTTTGAAGGCTTTCCAAGCGCATGAACTCATCAGATTTCTTATAGAATTTCTCAAGCGAGTTTGGTTCCTTCATCTTCAACCATTTCCCAAACTCACTCGATTTGTCGATAGCCCTCATTAAGTAGGTCAAGACCATTCGTGGCTCTGCATTGTCCACTTCAGCTAAGGCTATGTTGAAGCGGTTCAAGAAAGATCTAATAGATTCCCCGGGATTCTGTTCCAGGATGGACAGTGACATAATATCCTTCGCCTTTGAAGCATACAACCTGAATTATTCTTTAAACTTCCGAGTTAAATTAGAGAATTGGTCTATAGACCGGACTGGTAGTTTTGTAAATAAAAGTAGGGTCACTCCCTCCAAGTATACTTGAAATTATCGGCATTTGATCTCATTCGATGCCCTGGCACCAGTCATGTGCCAGTCATACTTGTACAAGAATTGGTTAGGGTCTCTTGTTCCCTTATAAGCCGGGATGGTAGGAGGAACAAACTTCCTTGGAAATTCTTCTTTCAAAATCCTTTCAGTGAACGGAGTCTTGCTCGGAGCGAATCCCCATCCTTTTTCATCTTCTTCTCTCTGCATGCTCTCTTTCATGATTTGTCGAACCATTCCAGAGAAGTATTCCTCGTCATTTAGAGGCTCTGCAGGACAGACATCAGCCATTTTCTCGGAAGTTTGTCTTGACAAGTGTTCGCAGAGGGTCGGCTGCGGCCCTGATCCTCCAGACTGCGAAGTTGTCTCTTCAACGGGGCCAACTGCCCTTTGAGGAATATTTTTTGCTTCAACATTATGAACATCTTCGGCAAAGTTTTGTTCATTATTCACCGGTTGATGGTTAGCTCCGAGCAAAGCGTTCAACCTTTCCAACATTAGAGTGTTTTGAGCTTCCATTTGCTGATATATCCCAGAAACTGCAGCATCTAACCCCGCTCGTGTAATTCCAACACTTGGAGCTATTTGACTTAACGGAGGAGAAGTGGCGGTATTCTCTTGGAAATCACCGGATCTAGTAGATCTATGCTTTCTTCTAGGAGCCATTATCTCTGATAGACTTCTGGTTTTGAGAGAGATTCTTTCAACAAACTTTTGTGAAGCAATGATGAAAACAGCCTTAGTTGGGTTCTCAGTGAAAGCACCAAAATGTTAACGCTAAAATTAAACGCTAACACCCCAGTGTAAGTAGAGATTAAGTGAAAGCACCACCCATCAATACGGGAATCAGAAGTAAGTAGAAAAGTCACAGGAAAAACAGTAAAGAGACAACAGTTTTATAGTGGTTCGGCTTCAAGTTAAGCCTACGTCCACTTTAATCTTCTTTATTGCTGAATCGATTACAACTTTACAACATTCTTCGATTACAACACTACTAAGATGAATAGCTAAAACTCCGATGTAGAAGAACTCCTTGAATCCATGTAGAATGTGTTAGATTTCTTCATGAAGTTCATTGAAGTGTCTTTCGTGTTTGAAGTGTCGTGTGAGTCGAGAAATCATTAGAGTATAGGAATTCTAGAAATGAGCCAAAAGGTCCCCCCTTTGGTGGTGTAGGCACGATATTTATAGAAAATTTCTGGGCAAGGCATAGGTCGTGAGCGACCTAAGGGACGGTCGTAGGTTGTGAATGACCTAAGGGTAGGTCATAGGTCTCCAACGACCTAAGGGATGCGGGTTACGGTCTAACAAGGTTGGACTTAATCTCTTGAACAAACTGGTAGGTCGTAGCACCCTAGAAGAGAAGTGGCATAAGAAGTTACGGCTTATGGAGTTACCTCGGTCTATTTAGGTCGTGAGCGACCTAATGAAGAAGTAGCATGCATGCGGCCTCATACTGTCTTAACCCGTTAGGTTGTTAGGTTCTTAGGCCATTAGGGGTCTTTAGGTCGCTAACTTGTTAGGTCGAGCATCCATGTTCATTCGCTCATTCTTCAGGTTGCAAACTCGCTCAAGCAGTTAGGTCGTTAGGTCGGTTGAGCAGTTAGGTCGCTAACTCGCTTAAGCGGTTGGGTCGCTAGGTCGCTTGGTCGCTAGGTCGGTAGGTCGCACCCCTCATGGAATCACCAGAGCCTTTAACCGTTAAGTTGTAGGTCGTTGAGTCCTTTAAAAGGATCGGTCGTTAGGTCGCTTGAGGTTTTAGGTCGTGATAATTTTAGGTCGTTGTAAGCTTGTTCACACTTTAATCCCTTCAGTCGCTTACTTCCTTAGGTCGTCGAGTCATGAAATTGAGGAGTTAACACCTTAGAATTTAATCTGCACTCCATTTCCATTCCACCTCGATTTCACGATTTTTAAACCCTGTAACAAACAATTATATGATTCAATTAATATTCGAACAAATCGAACAATAAATTTCCAGTTAATAGATTTATTTAATTTTAACAAAAATTAAATTTCTTAAACCCATTTTTCTTTTATAAATTTAATCAACTAACAATTTTGATTTTAAACTAATACTTTTACTTTAAACAAATTTTTCCTTTTTAAATAAAATCCTTTAGTAGCTAAAATAATTAAATAGGTTAACTAAAAAAACTTTAGCCACCATAATTTATTGTTTAAAAACTAACTATTTAATTTAACTGATAAATTTCCCTTTAAAAATATATGTACACTTATAAAAATAAATTTCAACAATTTAACTTATATAAATCCCTTTAGTATTTAAAATTCCTTTTTAACTTGTATATATACATATTAAAAATAATTTATGAAAATACTTTTATCTACATGCATATATATGTTTCCTTCATATATAAATAAACTGGTAAATTAAAAATATATATTTGTCTTCTTTACTGTAAAGTATATCATCGTAAAAATAAAATAAAAATCTGATTTTTAAAATCTTGTTTTCAAATCTGATATATATATTTTTTCTAACTAAAAAAATTCGGTTTTACAACTTACTGTTTACTTCTCTTTCTTCTAATGCATGTACTTCTCTGATTTAAAATGAGACGACCTGCCTTATTCTCCACAATAAGACGTGTCATTTCGAAGAAATAAAGAGATAGAAAAGAGAAAGATAGAAAAGAAAGAAGAAACAACATCATAATCTCAACAGCGGAATGAATAAATTATAATAATCACATAATATATTACATAGTATCATATACATCAGAGGTACACAACTTATACAACACATACTAGACAGTTATAAACACCTGTCTAGTTATACAACTCAATATACAATATAGATAAACGACTCAGAGAACACACAGCGGAATACTATACATCTACATGCTGAAGCCTCAAGCTCCATTGTTCCTCCAGAATTCGTCGAACCTAACCTGAATCCCTTGGCTACTCGTAAAAAATTGAGTACCCAAGAGTTTAAGAAAAAATAGAATACACTCCAGGTCATACATGGGTCTGGTGTGAGTAAACGGTTGAAGTTGCTTAACTTTTGAAAAACCTTTTGAAAGAAAAGGTATCACATAAGACTTACTACAAATAAACATGGGTAAGTTTTTACCTTGCACTAACCAAAACATTTGATAGGAAATCCAATGATATTATAATAGGGTCTAGGGTTTTCAAGTAAAATGAAGAAATAGATTGAATGCTTACATCTCACGTTCCAACATAGTTGGGCATATCTAAAACGTACAGCACTTATTGGAGTTTGGATTGCATACAATGGCAGGGCTACTGGGGTAACGCCCGTCACAGTGCGTGGACTAGACCACCGTACTGAGGATCCACCATAAATCCCCTGCAGCATAATGCCGAAACCATCTCTTACTGGACAGTCCCGAACAAGACAACCCCGGAAGTTGTAGCTATTCAACCGCCCACACAGCCAAATAAAAAGGGACTCTAGATAGGGATTCATCTCATCCTACTTGGGCACGACCCACTTAGCCTTGCTGCATGTAACGACCGGTAAATTTTGACGGTTTTTAGTAACGAATTTAACTGAAATTTTGTGGAATTTTAAACGATAGAATTTTGAAACATAAATTTGATATTTGGAATGCGTCCAGTTAAACATAGCAACTGGTAAATTTTCGTCCGAAAATATGAAAGTTTATTTCGTGCGTAGATTTACTTCAATTTAATCAGTTAAAGAGCGATGAAAATAAAGTGTTTTCAGAACCTAAATATTTTTACATAGAAAAATTCTAAACCATCTTCTGAACAAACGCTATTTTTCGTTTTTCCAAATTCGGACATCTTTAGCTCCATCGATCGTATTTTTCTATGTTTTTCATGCATTTTCCGCTAGTAGAAAATTCAAATTTTTAAAATTCAATCGTACCACTGATATCCATATACCGTTTTGATCGTATCATCGTACTGACCTCTATGGTACATTCGATTCTATATTTTGATGTTCGGTACACAGCGGAATCCGTGGAAATGATAACCGTATCCGTACGATTTCCAAAAAAATAATTGAATGCTTAGTCCCTTTAACCTACCACCGAATAAAACCAACGGTCATCAGCTTTATTTATTACTAGCCTTGGATTTAAGCGCATTGATTTCCTCCTTTCCAACGTTAAATCTTATTTCTCATTTCATTTTTGTGGCTTACAGTGTCTCTATATCTTCCATACCCCTTCCTTTTATCCTCTTTTCTATTTGGTTCAGAGGAAAAGTTATATAAAATAAAGATGTTCCCTGTGACCCAATGTATATCTCCTCTTCTTTTCATAAACCCACACTATCGACCATCCCTTCTCCTCCTTCCCTACAGTGCGCCAACCCGCTGCCAAGCACCGCCCTATCACCAAGACCGTCACCTACTTCCAAGAAACCCCACCTTTCCAGCTTCTCGACTCCGCTGCTTCCCTCCTCCCTTGCCACGGTCTCCGACCTGTTCGCTGGCCACACCGAATGCACGGCCAAACGCTGTGCCACCTGAATGCACGGCCACACGGCCAAACGCCGTGCCATTCCCACAACCTTCGTTCGCCAAGACTAGGCAGTGTCATTCCAACCTTGCTTCCTTATACTTCTGCAACCAGAAGCAACTCCATCACTTTATTCCTCATCCTATGCTCGGCATTTCTTCTTTCTTTGAAATGTGTATATGTAATTCTATTTGTTGATTAGTTCATATATATAATACACTTTTATATGTAGGCTATAATGTTGTTTTAGATCTCTTCTTTTCAGTGGATTTATATTGGTAGTACAAAAGATCTATGGCCTTTATATGCATAAATTTATATAAGTGCTATATTATTTTTGTTGTCTAGTATAAGTTGTATATATGGGCCTAGTTTAAAGTTGCCTTCTATACTATAGTAAGCTTGTTATAATGTTGATATATAATGCGTTATACCAGTATATATATTTAAGTTTATAAATGTATGTAAGTTTACAATTCATTCGTTTACCTAGTATAAGTTGTATTAAAATATTGTCTGCGTTTATGTTAAATTTATGTATATTTATAGTGATTTGTCGAGTTGATCTTTAATTATATAGTTGCTGTTATATTACAAAGTTTTATATAGAATAAATAGCTATATATAGTTATATAGACCTATATGTTTCACTGTGCTTGCTTACATGAAATTTTAAAATATACTGTATTGTGTAAGTCGAGTTTAATACTATATATTGGTATAGTAGTATAGATATATGTAAACTGTTATATATCAGTTACATAAGTAATAAGTTATATATTAATATTATGTTTGTTTGTTAAGTGAATTTAGATCACTGCAGTTGCTGTGTAGTTTATAGTGATTTATATATTATATAAGTATGCATGTTTGTCATAGATTTTATGATTTCATATATATATATATATATATATATATATGATTTTAGTGTGTGTGTATATATATATATTAGTTTAGCGTACCTTTGTTTATATGAATATATTTTTTAATCGTTCAAAGTATTGTAATACATGATATATATACATAGAAATTTTGACGCAGCGGATTAATCAAAATAAACTTCAATCGGTGAAAGTAGCAATCGGTGGATTGATGAATACCAAAATGCCCAAATTCGTTGATCTGAAGATACCGAATTCTAGCTATCTCTAACACGTTGATCGCGCACGATACCGTGAAAGAAGATCTTCAATTCTTCAAGCGTTGATCAAGCGCACTTGATTCCGCGAATCGGCTTCAACAATCGTTGATTCGAGCGCACTCGAATAACTGAAAGTGGAGATAGGAGATTACACTCAACTACCAATTTGAGATGAAAGCACACAGCAATCAATAAGAAATTTTATTCAAAAAATCAACAAAGTTACAAATGACAACACACATCCCCTATTTATAGTATTTCACCACTGTCCCTTAAGTCGTATGCGACTTACGACTTAACTAAGTCGGCACCGACTCAACAGGCTTTCACACGGCATTACAATCATGTGACTTAAAGATAAGACGACTCATGACTCATACATGCATCTCAACAGAACATAGGACACGACTTATTATTACAAATGACGTACGATTTAACAGAATACATATATACAACACAGACGACTTTAAGTTGCTACGACTCAACATATCCACGACTCAAAGACTTGCGACTTAACAACCCATATCTGCTCATATGACCGACTTAAGCGCATGCCGACTCTAGCCCTCCATCTTCCTGCGCATATCTCCTCAACGACTTAACTCTTTGTTAGCTCGCAGTTTTTCTTCCCGTGCCTCATTGAGTCGTGGTCGACCCAAAAGTCCTTCCTTAGGTCGTAGCCGTCCTAGTACCAGTACACGGCCCAACACCAATGCTTGCTTGGATCGTGTTGCCTTCCCATGTGTCTTGTTAGGTCGTTGCCGACCTTCCTTAACCCGGAAACAATCCAAGCCCTCATTCTTAGGTCGTGGACGGCTTAACTTCTCTTCCATAAGTCGTAACTCGTTATCCTCCACCCTGTTAAGTCGTGAACGACTTAAATACTTGTCCTTATCTCGTATACGACTTATCCTTCTAGCCTGGGATACATCATCCTCCCCTGGTTGAGAAAAATTCGTCCTCAAATTTGTAAATTCTTCCACATCAGATTGTCCATCTCCATAATATGGCACAAGATGCTTAACATTGAATACGTCAGAAGTGTATACATCCTCAGGCAGTTTCAACTTATAAGCATTCTCATTTATCCGTTTCACAACTTCTACTGGACCAATTTTTTTGGCTTTCAACTTGTTATAAGCGCCTACTGGAAAACGATCCTTGGTTAACACAGCATACACCAAATCTCTTTCGTTAAATTCAACTTTTCGTCGCTTCAGGTCTGCAAATTTCTTATATTTTTCATTTGACTTTTCCAATCGTTCCTGAACGATCTTATGACATTCAGTTAATTCATCGACGAAATCAACAGCTCGTTTAACTGTCCCCTTCGGTTGTGGTACTACTGCCAAATCCAACGGTCCCCTGGGTACGTTTGAATATACAATCTGAAATGGACTGAATACGGTGCTACGATTCACTGCATGATTATGTGCAAACTCTGCCTGGCATAACTTCATGTCCCAACTTTTCAGATTATCCTTCACCAAACATCGTAACAAATTTCCCAACGATCTGTTAACAACTTCTGTCTGTCCATCTGTTTGCGGATGATAAGCGCTACTAAATTTCAGCTTCGTTCCAACCATCTTCCACAAACTTAACCAGAAGTGACTCAGAAAACGAGTATCCCTATCTGACACAAAAAATAACTGAGCAACACGAACAGCATCCGTCGTCTTCTTACAAGCAATAAAATGCGCCATTTTCGAAAATCTGTCAACCACAACAAATATAGAATCATTTCCTCTTTGAGTTCTAGGCAAACCCAAAACAAAATCCATGCTGATATCAACCCATGGTTTAGATGGTACAGGTAACGGCATATACAATCCTGCATTTGTCGTTGTTCCCTTCGAAACCCGACATATATGACATCTCTCCACAAACTTTTCAACCTCTTTCCTCGTTGATGGCCAAAAATAAGATTGAGAAATTAACTGCAAAGTACGATCTCTACCCACATGGCCTTCTTCGTGTAATTCTTTGATAATCTTCAATCTCAAACTGCTCTCTGGAATACATAATCGATTTTCTTTAAACAAGAATCCATCAACCAACACAAATTGTTAAGTAATTCTACCGTTTTACATGTCATATATGTCATAATTGGTATGTATGTATAATTGCAAACTACATGTCATAATTGGTATGTATGTATAATTGCAAACTATTTGTATAAACATGTGCAGAATTAGAAATAAATGTGTGCAAAGTTCATATTATATATGACATGTAAATCGGTAGAATTACTTTACATGTAAAACGGTAAAATAGTTTGCAATTATACATACACTTTTATAATTCTACCGTTTTGTGCTAAATATACATACATACCATAATATTATATTGTTAAGTAAATATAGTTAAAGTTTTAGTTAGTTTATATAAATTTTGTATATATATATATATAAATTAATATGTATGTATTTCTGAACTTAGTTCTTTTAATATACATATAGATTTTATTTTGGTGTTGTGTTAAATATTGATTTGAAATTATATATATATATATATATATATATCTAATTTTTAAATGGTTGTTTTAAAATTGGTTTTAAGAAAGATAATCATATAATATACTTTCGTTTCGATTATCTTTATCGATCTGGTCTGATTTATTGTTCTCATTGACTCCTATCTATCAGCTTGACAGTAAAATTTCGTATCAATCTGGCTTTGCTTTGGAAGTCGAACTTGCAATTCGTAACTCAACATCGTTGTCCATCCTCTCTAGCCTCAAAAGGTGAGCAATCACCCACGATTAATGTTCTTTATTTATTAAATTTGATTTCAATTGAAACGACAATTGAAATATGCTGCAGCTAGGTATTTACACTGTTAAATATATACTATTACCTGTATCAGTTCACTTGTGACATCTGACACCCTTATCTGTTAATTCTATGATGATAATCCTGTTTAGTAAACAATTAATTGATTGTTTGTTGTCTATATTGGATGATAGATTGTATTGAATAAAGCAAGAAATATTATGCAATTGAATTGACGTATGATAGTTAAAGTTGAATCGACATAAATGTTGAATTTGAATAGTTAAATTTGTTTAATATGACCCCTTAAATGTTTAATTATTCGACACGTAGAAAATGGTTAATGACCCTTAAACTGATTGAATTTATGTTGTATGAATTGATGAAGTATGGAAATGAATAATGGATGTCAAGTGTAGAATTGCATAGAATATTAGTGTAATAATTTTTAATCTACATGAAATGATAATGTAGATTCTAGAAATAATTATATTAATTCGCACAAACAATAATGTAAATTAATACGATTATTTCGGTATTATTTGAATTAATTATTGGATTATTATTAATGTTTGTTATTGCTTGTTTATTTACTTTGACTCCATCCCAGTTATCACACTGCAAATTCCCTTTGCTATGTTTTGATTTGTGCATTGAAATGGAATCGGGCTGAAATGATAAATACCCAAAATGAACTTGACTTAGGATAGAGAATTAAATTAAACCGATTGGTCAATAATTTGATTTAAATAAATAAATATTTTATTTGAATAAAAACAAGGTTTTGAAATAAAATAGGAATTTAAAATTTTAATAAAAGAAATGTAAATATTTGAAATTTGAAACAAAAATATTAACGTTGTAATTGATAAGAACGTGTTTAAAATTTATTATTTAATAATTAAAATTGGAATTATTAATAATTAATTTGAAACTATTTGATAATTAAGTTGGAAATTATTTAATAATTTAGTTATAAATTATTAAGTCTTGAAATTATTTAATAATTGAATAAGATTGAATTAAGTGAAAATTAAATAAAATTTGAATTCTTTGATAAGAGAAAATTGAACTTTCGATTTAGTGAATTTGATCTTCGTTAATAAATGAAATGGGGTTTCTTTATTGATTAAGTTCGGAAAATTATTTAAATAAGTAAATAAGTGAAATTGAACTTCTCGAATATGTGAAAGTTAGTTTCTTTATTAATTGAGTTTGAAATTTGTACCTAAGTAAATAAATAAATGGGATTGAATTTCTTAACAAGATATAAATTGCGTCTTATTGAAATAAATATAAGACTTCAAATTAAGAATTTGATGTGACAAATTTAATCTAATTGAATTTGAAGTTTTGATAAAATGAAGTTGAACTTAAGTAATTGATTTAACGAATTAGAATTAAATAGAAATCGTTTTGAATAATAATT
The DNA here is from genome assembly GCA_030765085.1 of Allium cepa. Taxonomy (NCBI): domain Eukaryota; kingdom Viridiplantae; phylum Streptophyta; class Magnoliopsida; order Asparagales; family Amaryllidaceae; genus Allium; species Allium cepa. Next base: position 940,064,479 of record CM060943.1, on the reverse strand, counting down.
TAATTTAATGAATATTGAATGAAATCGATAAATGAATTTGAAATTGATTTGAATGTTAAATTAAATTAATTTAAATGCCTTCGGAAAGAAATTTATATACGAACTTGAATCAATGATTGAATTGTTTTAAATAAAAGTTGAAATTGAATTGTACGATTTAGAAACAATAATTTGGAAGTTTTGAAATGTAGATCATAGGAACTGATTTAGAAAGACAAATGAAATGTGGATTTAAAATTCTAATTGGGATTGATTTGGTTTTGAAATATATAAACCACCAATCGGTGTAATAATTGCGAAAGTTATTAAAGAAACCGGAATCGTTTATGGACATACTCTCTGTCTAAACCAAAAACCAATTTAATAACTATACGCGGAGTGTGATCCAGAATGAAGTGGTTGGAATGATGTATGTAATGACTGAAGAAAGAGAACGGTAATGGATATCCTTGCCACTTGTCGCAAATTCGAAATGACTAAAACAGGAGCCGTGCCGGGCCAAATGGGGTTAGCCACCTCGTGCAAACACACTTCTTCGTAAACTACTCATTACTTGTTATTGATTGGTGCACCATCGTAATTTGGGAGTGTTGTTTTGCGGTGTGCAATCGTTGCGGCGATGCATTTTCACTAGTTCGGATCAGGCAAACGGTAGTTTCACTACCTTGGTTATTACCTCATGTGCCTTGTCATACTTGTATCCCTATATACGCGACCAGTACGAATTTTTTTGTGTTATACCTATGAGTACTCCCTGATATCCCACCAGTTTACGATGGAGTTTACAGTGCTTTATAGACTATTACACTTAAATAAAATGTGTTAAGGGGGATAATGGTAACGCCTTAACACTATTTTGATATTTATATTACTGATAGACATTATCTACTTAGCGTACACTACTACATAGTAGATAGTTTAATGGATCCTTAGAGGATTGTTATTCCAACGTCCTTTGAGTTACTTGTGTTTCAATTGTTATTTCACTTGAGTTGGATTTATTGATATAAGAATGTTAATCCTGACTCGAGTGTTTTGTGTTTTTCTTTACGCTCGGGTCATACTGAGTGTTCCAGTATTTGCGACTCACCTTTGGAGTTGGAGCTTCGCCTGAAGATCCAGCTATCTATCAGCTTTCAGATATTCAGTTGATTCCAGTGATGCATTCTGATTCTTGTATTTGACTATTGTATTCGAGACTTCTGTTGTAACTTATTTAACTCTATTATATATAGTATCTTCATGAACTACTATCTTTTGCTTCTGCTGCATATTATTACTCTATATCTGTGATTCTATGATTCTTTATTTACCGTATATCCGAGTTTTGCCAAATTTAAATTAACAATTTGGTATTTTGAATTATTCAAGTCCGACATGTGCAGATGCGAATGGACAAAAATGGCGGTCGTTACAGTTGGTATCAGAGTGTTAACCCCGTTTAGTCAACGAGTTAAGGCCTGGGATGATCCATGACTTAAGGTGTGTGACGGCTTAACGAGTTAAGGCATGAACGACTTACGACTTAAGGACACCACGATCTAACAGCTCAAAGTACTCCACGGCTTAACAACTTAAGGATTGAACGACTTAACGAGTTGAAAGACTCGGTGACTTACGACATAGAGAAGTCTACGACTTAACGATTCAAGAGATGACCTGACTGAAGAGGGAAATAAGTTAACGACCTAAAGCTGTCTATGACTTACGACCTAGCATGAGTCGTAAACGACTTAGGCAAACAAAGCGACTCACATCTCAGAGAAATTCGCGACTTAAAGCCTCTGCGACTTAAGATATGTCATGTCTCAGGGAAAGCTTACGAGTTAAGGAGCTAACGACCTAACAGGATTAAGACCTAAGCGACTTAGGGAATGTCACGACTTAAGAAAGTCCACGACTTAAAGGCGTTACGACCTAAGACTTAGAGAACAAGTTCAATACCATGCCGTAATAAGATGACTCGCCGACGACTTACGACCTAGTTTAAGTCGTACACGACCTAAAACCGCAGAGCCAAGATTTTAGTGCTGCCTCACCTTAAACCGTGACCTCTTAACTCGCGAACGAGTTAGGACTTGGATCCAGATGAACGAAGAAAAGCTCAGAACCACTTCACTGCCTGTTGACTCTTGAACCTTGAGTCGAGCGCGACTTGCGACTCTCCATGAGTCGTGCACGACTCATGACTTGAGAGAAAAACTGCTGCCCAGAATCACACCTATAAATACGCGACCACCTCCAACGTTCAAAGGACTTTTGGCTGATTCTCTCCAAGCACCGATACTCTGCTACATTCCAAACCGACTCAACACTCAAAGCTTTCAAGACACGTAGAACGCCATGAACAACTTCAAGAAGGAATCTCATACATCCGACATGGATTTGAAGACCTTCACTTACATTGAAGTTTAAGCTAAACGTTCAAAGTGTTTAGTAACTCAAAGTGTGTTGTACTTGGGAAGAATTGTATCGACTTGTAACGAAATCATCAACAAAGATATTCAGGGTGGACGTAGGCAAACTATTGAGCCGAACCACTATAAAATCGTTGTTATTTACTTCTTTTTCTGTGTTTTCTGCTTATACTCTTTTCCCGAATCATCGGGTGGTGCTTTCACAACTACACTTTACACACCGGGGTGTTAGCGTTCAAATTTTAGCGTTAACATTTTTGGTGCTTTCACTGAGAATTGAACTCAGGCGAATTATCATCATTGCTCAACGAAAGTTTGTTGAAGTAATCTCTCTGAAGACTAGAAGTTTATCTGAAATCATGGCTCCGGGGAGAAGGAGTAGATCTGTTAGATCTGGAAATGTTCAAGAGGGAACCTCCGCTTCCCCAGTACCGAATCAAACCACTCCACCTGCTGGGGTTACAAAAGCGGAGTTGGATGCTGTAATCTTAGGGCTGAACCAGCAGATAAATGCCCGAAGTGCACAATTGGAGGCTCAGAATGCCCAAAATGCCCTAATTTTGAATAAGTTGAACGATTTGCTTGGGGCAAACCATCAACCAACGGGTAATGAAAGGAACTTTGCTGGCAACGTTCATGATGCTGAAGAAAGGAACGTTCCTGAGAGGGCTGCCATCCCCCTTGACCAGACACTTCCTGAAGTTGGTGGATCTAAAGCTCGACATGATGAGAGGTAATTTCTGAAATGGTTCGACAAATCATGAAAGAGAGCATGCAAAGGGATGAAGACGAGAGAGAATGGGGCTTCGCTTCAAGTAAAACCCCGTTTACCGAAAGGATTTTAAAGGCAGAGTTTCCCAGGAAATTTGTACCTCCTACCATCCCAGCCTATCGAGGGACAAGTGACCCTAACCAATTTCTATACAGATACGATTGGCATATGACTGGGGCACGAGCGTCGGATGAGATTAAATGCCGATATTTTCCAGTATATTTAGAAGGGGTGGCTTTGCTTTGGTTCACCAAGCTACCGGTTCGATCCATAGACCAATTTTCTGATTTAACCCGAAAATTTAAAGAACAATTCAGGTTGTATGCGTCAAAGGCAAAAGATATAATGTCACTGTCCAGTATAGAACAATCGCCCGGAGAGCCCATCAAGTCTTTTTTGAACCGTTTTAATATAGCGTTAGCCGAGGTAGACAACGCGGAGCCCCGAATGATCCTCACATACTTAATGCGGGCCATCGACAAGTCAAGTGAATTCGGGATGTGGCTTAAAATGAAGGAACCAAACTCACTCGAAAGGTTTTATAAAAAGGCCGACGAATTCATACGCCTAGAAAATCTCTCGGTGTCAGAAAAAGTAGTGGTGGCCGAAATTAAGAATAACGATGTCTTCTCTAACAAGAGAGGATTTGGGAACCAGAAAAGGGAAAGTGATGAAGGAAAGAAGCAGGGAAACAAGAAGAAACCTCGACGTTTTAATCCTTCAGATTTCACCCCCTTAACTGATACACCAGAAAGAATCTTCTTGGCAACAAAGGATGTTATCAAGTACCCTAAACCACCTGAGATGGGAAGAGGGGCAGTGCAAAATGGGAAATTCTGTCGATTTCACAACCAACCTGGTCACGATACTGATCAATGTCGCGAGTTAAGAAGTGTGATTGAAGAATTGCTAAAACATAATAAACTTCAACAATATGTGAAGAAAGACAAAATTGACCCAACCTCGTCCGCTCAGGGGCAACCGTGTCCTCCTTACCGACCCGGTTCAAGCAACAGAACTACGGAGCAAGAATCCGAGAAGCTAGTCATTGACTGACACGTGAATCGCAGAATCATGAGATGAAATTCATTTACACCCATATTTTACTTAATAGTGTTGCTTAACTTCGTAAAATGATGATGAATGAATAATTCTTGTGCTGTTAACCACTGTAAATGTGATGTGAATCAGTAATGAGCAATTATAAATCTTGTATTCTTTGATGCCGTTAAAATGCCTGTATCATTTCAATATGCAAATATTACTAAAAATCTCGATTTAGTATTGCAGGTTATCGAAATAAAGCCTGTTCATCCAACACATCACGAAGCAAAGCGATTCCTACAAATCATAGAGTAAACGAATGGCAGGTCAAAGAAGTTCCGAATTCAAGTATTTCGAAAGAAGTGCAATTTGCAAACGATTGAGGACTCCACCAAAGAGGGCAATTTGCTAACCAACCACGATCGTTTGTGTAAACGAACATCTGGTGGAGCAGCTTGCATCTACCACATGGATCCATTCAGCAATAAGGAACATTTCTTTAGCAAAAACAAACGAAAAACGTGACATGTACTAAATAATTGTGAGGAATTGCTAAGAAGCGTAGGGTATAAAGACACAAGCGCAAACGCTACTCTTCAGAGTCCCAATGCTTCTCTTCGGAGACCCAATGCCACTCTTCAGAGTCTAATGCTACTCTTCAGAGTCCAACGCTACTCTTCAGAGTCCCAATGCTTCTCTTTGGAGACCCAATGCCACTCTTCAGAGTCCAATGCTACTCTTCAGAGTCCAACGCTACTCTTCAGAGTCCAAATGCTTCTCTTCGGAGACCCAATGCCACTCTTCAGAGTCCAAACTACTCTTCAGAGTCCAATGCTACTCTTCTGAGTCCAACGCTACTCTTCAGAGTCCAAATGCTTCTCTTCGGAGACCCAATGCCACTCTTTAGAGTTCAAACTACTCTTCAGAGTCCAATGCTACTCTTCAGAGTCCAAACGCTACTCTTCAGAGTCCAAATGCTTCTCTTCGGAGACCCAATGCAACTCTTTAGAGTTCAAACTACTCTTCAGAGTCCAATGCTACTCTTCAGAGTCCAACGCTACTCTTCAGAGTCCAAATGCTTCTCTTCGAAGACCCAATGCCACTCTTTAGAGTTCAAACTACTATTCAGAGTCCAGCGCTACTCTTCAGAGTCCAAATGCTACTCTTCAGAGTCCAATGCTACTCTTTAGAGTCCAAATCAAACACCTCGAGCGGGCCTAACCAGAAAAAGAGAGATCTTTCTCAATACAAAGTTGCGGAATGATCGGTCGATACATTCCTGTGAATCCGTCCAATCGAGAGAAAGAAACCCCAAACTTCCAGGCAAAAGCCCTACTCAGAGGCACACGTTTCACCGAGATTGAAATAAAGCTTCCAAGTGTTGAAATGTGAAGAAGCCCTCATCAAAGGCACACTCCAACTTTCAAAGGGAGAATAGTTCACCTATTCTGGAAAATACTCTTCCTCAAAAAAGAAATTAAAGTACCCTTCAGAGGCCCGCTTTACCACATAGAAGAATTCACTTGATAAAATGTGTATTTGCACAAAAGAAAAGGTGGTATCTTCGAAGGTTGAAGCGTAAAAACTTGTATGGAGGGAGTTGTACTTTTTTAACGAAATAATATTCCTCCAAGTATAGAATAATTATTCTCTAGGAAATAAAAGTACAAGTCCCCTCAAAATGTAAAATATTGCAACAGGCTTATGGTATAGGGGCAACATGGTATAACTACATTAGTGAAACTACGCTCAAAACAATATACCACAAGCTCACTGCAATATCATATAAATAAACTTGTACAAAAATGAATAGTAAATGCGTTCTCAAATTCAAACAAGAGTTTTTACAAATAAAGGATCATTTTATTCAATTGTATTACAGATACAAGTTTCAAAATAAAAAAAGTGGGGGCCGGTACCCGCACAATCCCCGACCAATACATCCAAAAAACGAAAAAGCTAAAAACTGGAATCTTCATTTCTTCTTGCTACCCTTGGACCCTTTACCCGGCCGGATGGTTAGCTTCTCGGGTTGATCTATAGGCATGAGGGAAGAAGGAGAGGGAGGTACAACTGGTTCAACTTCCGGTTCCTCTTCAGTAGCAGTAATGCTCTTCCTCCTCCTCTTTGATGTTCCGTGCTTCTTTCTCCTCTTTGAAGAAGATTCACTTCCTGGAGTAACAAGTTTAAACAAAATTATGTCATCAGAAGGAGTCCACTCCGGGGATATCTCACCTCCCTCAAATCCTTCGTCCTTTTGCTCTTGTGAAGCAGCTGGGTCATCCAAGCCCTTGAGGGCACCTATTATTTCTTCCTGTGATCCCGGATGAGGAGTAGGGTGATTGGGGAAGGCAGAGGAATAGTAGCTGGAGGTGAAGAAGTTTGAATGACGCTCGGCGCTTTCTCTACAAAGGAAAAGTCAAAAATGTCAGTAATTCCCATAAAAAGAGGAGACAATGGCTCGTCGAGATTCAAGAAGTGGTCAAAAAGCTCATCAAGCTCGTAAGAAACAGATCAGCAGTCTACTTGGGAAAGATTGTCAGTAGGGTTACCTGCAGAAGTCGGTTCCCTGACGTCAACTTCGTAAGCCTGTGCCTCAGCACTCTCGCCGCCTTCATCTCCACCTTGTATGCTTGTGATCTCGGTGGTAACTTTAGTAGGAGATGGGGAATGAGAACTAGAACCGATAATGTCAATTTCGGCTGAAGGAGAAGGTTGAATTGGAGCAGTTGAGATGATTTTTCCTGAATATTCTCCTGCCTCTGTTTCGGCCCTTAATTTTGCAAGCTTTTCTCTCCCCCTGACGAAAGAGGCACGAGCATCATCATCAAGATAATGCTCCTCAAGAGCTGACTCAGCATAGCCAGCGCCGTTACCACCGAGCATATCGAGTGCGGCCTCCCAAACTTCAGCCAGAGTAATTTCATACTTGGGGCCTAGAAAGGCGAGGCTACCGCGCCCCAAGATGCTATGCAAGTAGAAATCAAATAACATTGAGCTGATGTTGGTCCTCGTCGCCTCGTGAGATTCTTCAGCTGCAATTTTTCCGGCAACGGCCTCATCACGCTCCATTTCAGCTTTAGAAAGTTGAAGCTTAAGCATTTGAATCTCCGCCTCTTGGGAGCTTTTTTTCTTTCGAAGCTCCTCAATATCAGCAACATAGCCCTCACTAATTCTTTTTTGCACTTCAAGCCTGTCTTCGGCATCTCTTTGGCTGGCATGAGCGTCTCTCACTTGTTTTAGGAGCACTTCTTCTTTTTGAGAATAAGAAGTAGAGGAAGCAGCGAGCTCTTGTTTCAGTTCCGCAACTTTTGCTTCAAGCTCTTCTTTGTAAGAAGCAATGCTCCTCATTTCAGTGTCATGTTGCTCAAGAACCTTTTGCCATTCGGCTTTATCATTTTCCATAGTGAGCATGGCCTCTATGTTTGCACGATTAACCCTTTGAAGCTCGTCGACAAGTTTTTGCCAGTTTGACATTCTCTCAATATCAAGCTTGACGGCGTCGAGATTTCGTAACATGGAAGACTTGTCAATGCGAACTAAGTCAAGGTCGAACCTCACTCCCTTCAGACACCACTGTAGAAACCGACTTTGCAAAGTGGCCGGGCCCGGTCCAACTTGGAATTTGGGTCTGCTAATTATTGTTTGGATGTCTGTCTTCCCGAGAGCGGGAGAGCCGGAAGGAATGTCAAGCGAGGCGGGGGTAGTAACCTTTTCAGGAGTTGTATAGGTGTGCTTCTCACCATGTCGGGCTCGCTTGCTCGAATCTTCAACCATATGACTTTTTCCTCTATCATCATGGGATTTTCTTTTATGAGAATCATCCCCTCTCTGTGAAGAATCGTGGTGCTCCTCCCTCTCTCTTCTTTCATAACGCTCCTCTTGAGCCCTCTTCTCTTGAGCCTTTCGGGCGGCTCTTTCTTCATCGGATTCTCTGTAAGAAGGGAGGTAACGCCTGTAATCATATTGGCTACGCCTCCCGTAGCACTGAAAATCATCGTAGTAGGATCCGCTGCGCCCCATCGGAGGATCTGAAATAAAAAAGAGCTAAATTTTAGAATTCTTCAAAGCACAAAAAGTCAGAAGCATAAAAGTGCCGAAAAAATTCTAAGTGTGTGTGATGTGCAAACTACGCGCATCAAACTACGAACCACTCTTTAATTGAGGAGTAGTTGTGGGTGTAATAGTTAGCGTCAACTCTTGAGTTGACGGAGTCTGTTGCAGGATAGAAGTCGCTTCGACTACTGAAGAAGAAACCCCGGTAGTGATAGGATCATCTTTAAAGATCTCTTGCGAGGTGGCAAAGAGGTCGCTCAGCCCTTCGAAAGTATCGTCCCTGCTCTGCTTGACAAGGCTAGTTTTCTCGGCTTCTTCGCCAGATTTCTGTGAACGTCGGGGAGATCCCTAAGGCTCTTCTTCCTCAATAACCGGGGCAAGTTCGTCAGATGGCCCCGCAATATCAACAGAGGTGGAGCACTTCACTAGCGAAGCCTCGGGAGCAGGTCCTTTTGGTATAGATGTGTCAGTAGAAGCTGGGGCATCCGACGCTCTAGCTGGGGAGTCTGGGATTTCATGAGGATGAGTAGAACAAGAAGTATGCAAAAGTCTGTACTGATGCAAAAACTCGTCTTTCAACAGAAATTGAATGTCTCTCTCCTCAACTGGCACGGCCTTGAGCCTTTCGAAAGTTGGCTTATGACTGGGATCCCTAGAAGGAGGGGGGAGCGCTGAAAATAAAAAAAGAGAAGAAGAGTTAACACTTAACAATTCGGTCTCACAAAAGTCGGATAACAAACATAGTAAGAATGGTTAATCTTACTTCCTTCCCTCCATACAGTGTAAAACCCCGGGGGACAGCGGACATAGAAAAATTGAGTCAAAAACCCATGAGCGCTGTCGGGAAGACCGACGATCAATTTACGATTTCGAGCACTTCTCACGACAGTAATAGAGGGGTGATCTTTAGTCCTGGTAAAAGAGCATAGGAAGCAAATCTCGTCAAAGCTTGGGAATCGATCAAGCGTCCTCCTAAACAGTACACACAACCCCATTAAAATGGCATAACCATTGGGGTGTAATTGGGATGGGGCGATGGCCAATTGACGAAGAAGTTGTTGGAAAAAGTCATTGAAAGGAGGAACGCCCCCACTCAGGCACATTTGTCGATTGACCGTTACAAAGCCAGGGGTGCTATGTCAGCAGTGTTACCTCTCTCGGGAAGAATGGCATCTAATTCAGCAATGCCAAACCGAGCGCACAATTGGCGAAAAACTCTGTACGATAAAGTAGAAGAGGCTCTTTCGGGAGGATTGACCAGTGGAGCCGGAATAACAGTTGCCTCTCCAGTCTGAACCGTTGTATCTTCTTCCTGAGAAGTCATTCTACACAAGCAACTGGATATTCAAATGTGAAGATGCACGTTTCCTAAAAGTGTGAAGTGTTGTGCAGAACTAATAAAAATGACAAGTAAATATAACTGGAATTAAACTAGTCGACAATTGATCGATTACCAAATTTCAAGACTTGTTACTTAAAGTTCAGGTATAGTATTAGTGCAAACTGGCCAGTTTCAGTTGGCTATTTCAATGTTGCTTTAATACTTTACTTGAATTTGACGATTTAAAAGCACTTCGTTCACACAATCTATTTAAGTTGATTATCTGTTGATTAACTAATCTGCCATTTGATGTGGGCAGTCAGTGGTAGTATATTCGTCCCAATTTTCTGTAAATGATGTATTGAACAGATTGTTAGCTTGCAAGGCAAAAGTGATCTGTGAAAGAATGAAACAAAGTTTAACAGTTCAAAGTGCAACAACTCAAGGTTCAAGCAAAGTTTAAAAGTACAAGTGCTAAGTCGTCGATGACTCAAGTGCTAACTCGGCGACGACTTAAGTGCTAACTCGCCGACGACTCAAGAAAATTTTCCTATAGGTTAAGTTAAGTCTTTGGTTCGGCAAGTTAAGTCGTTGGCTCCTTAAATCGTTGGTCCAATTCGGTTCAAAGTAATGAGAATTTCTCTAAGTCTTAGCTCGGCCGCGACTCAAAGCTTATGTCGTATCTAGTTAAGTCGTTCACAAGAGTTAAAGGTTAAGGTGCTCATGTAACCTAAGAGTTAAGTCGTTAACAGGACTCAGAGGTTAAGTCGTTCACATGATCTCAAGGGTAAGATTACATTATTCGAGCCAAGGAGGTCAAGGCGGTCCAAATTTGCTTAAGTGGTAAGTCGTTTACACGACCTGAAGGATAAGCCGTAAAGTTTCTAACCAAGGTAATAAGGATCCTGCTAAGTCCTAAGTCCTAAGTCGGTTGATTCGAAAAACCTGTTAACCCTATCCAACCCGAAACCCGTTAACACCATCAATCTAGTATCTGCCCATCTTCCCCAAACACCTAAAAACTCCGTCACCCCCTCCAAGTTTCCGAAAAACTCTGATTCACCCACAAATTCGACAACCAGTTGATCTGTCACCCAATAACCCATCATCCTTCAACACCATTAAATCACCAAAGGTCGGTTCAAACTATCCCAGATCCATCATGGATCCAACACATCACCGCGTTCTCGTGAATTGGGATGCCAGCGTATCTGATAACTCCTAAAGACTGGTTATGATGTGATTCACAGTAAGGTGTGACGCATTAAATTGGATTAGGATTGGAAAAAAAGGGAGAAACGCGTTTCCGAGATGGTTGTGATTGAGTCTTGACTAAGATTACTTACGAAATTTGATGATAAGGATGGATTGACGAACTGATTGATTGAATTCACTCTTGGAGGCTTGAAAGATTGTTAATAGTGGTGACAGAATGCAATAGGGCAAAGGAGGAAGAGACGACTTAACGGCTTATATAGGGGAGAGAAAGGAACATGGATCGGCACAAACGACTTAACTCTTCCATCGTCCACAACTTAACGATCTAAGCAAATACAGGTTAAGGGAAGTCGAAGCACATGACCTACGACTTAGGCGTGTACTTCGAGGGGAAAATGTTAACCCCGTTTAGTCAACGAGTTAAGGCCTGGGACGATCCACGACTTAAGGTGTGTGACGGCTTAACGAGTTAAGGCATGAACGACTTACGACTTAAGGACACCACGATCTAACAGCTCAAAGTACTCCACGGCTTAACAACTTAAGGATTGAACGACTTAACGAGTTGAAAGACTCGACGACTTACGACATAGAGAAGTCTACGACTTAACGATTCAAGAGATGACCTGACTCAAGAGGGAAATAAGTTAACGACCTAAAGCTGTCTATGACTTACGACCTGCATGAGTCGTAAACGACTTAGGCAAACAAAGCGACTCACATCTCAGAGAAATCCGCGACTTAAAGCCTCTGCGACTTAAGATATGTCATGTCTCAGGGAAAGCTTACGAGTTAAGGAGCTAACGACCTAACAGGATTAAGACCTAAGCGACTTAGGGAATGTCACGACTTAAGAAAGTCCACGACTTAAAGGCGTTACGACCTAAGACTTAGAGAACAAGTTCAATACCATGCCGTAATAAGATGACTCACCGACGACTTACGACCTAGTTTAAGTCGTACACGACCTAAAACCGCAGAGCCAAGATTTTAGTGCTGCCTCACCTTAAACCGTGACCTCTTAACTCGCGAACGAGTTAGGACTTGGATCCAGATGAACGAAGAAAAGCTCAGAACCACTTCACTGCCTGCTGACTCTTGAACCTTGAGTCGAGCGCGACTTACGACTCTCCATGAGTCGTGCACGACTCATGACTTGAGAGAAAAACTGCTGCCCAGAATATCACCTATAAATACGCGACCACCTCCAACGTTCAAAGGACTTTTGGCTGATTCTCTCCAAGCACCGATACTCTGCTACATTCCAAACCGACTCGACACTCAAAGCTTTCAAGACACGTAGAACGCCATGAACAACTTCAAGAAGGAATCTCATACATCCGACATGGATTTGAAGACCTTCACTTACATTGAAGTTTAAGCTAAACGTTCAAAGTGTTTAGTAATTCAAAGTGTGTTGTACTTGGGAAGAATTGTATCGACTTGTAACGAAATCATCAATAAAGATATTCAGGGTGGACGTAGGCAAACAATTGAGCCGAACCACTATAAAATCGTTGTTATTTACTGCTTTTTCTATGGTTTTTATGCGTATACTCTGTTCCCGAATCATCGGGTGGTGCTTTCACAACTACACTTTACACACCGGGGTGTTAGCGTTCAAATTTTAGCGTTAACACAGAGCAATTGGTAGCTCTAGGCAAAACTTAGCATATAGGGTAAATGTATTTACAGAATCACTTTCATGCGAGTTTCAATCTCTTCCTTTGACTCGATTCCTTTGAATTTTGGAGCGTCCCCTCGGTTTTGAAATTCATTCGTATCCCTCACTACTTGTCTTCTTTCAATCCTGGGGCATCACATAACTCCACTTCGAATGACCCGTTTAATGAATCGGCGGTCACACCAAACTTCGCATGATTTGTAAAGGGGTGAAACTCCTTTATAATAGGCATTGATTTACCGGAGATTTATGTATCCTCGGTTTACAATGCTATGTAGCTCCTGCTATACCTGAATTCTATTTCTCGAGATCGAATGTTGATTTACCTCGGAATTCAGCATCGATCTCATTCTTGAAATAATGGTCGACTCGGTTAAGGTTGCCCGTGAATTAAATAAGCTTATCCATCTCTCGATTATGTTAATTGAATAAGATTATCTTCTCTTTGATTATCCATGAATTAAATAAGATTATCTTCTCTTTGATTTGATTTCCATCAAATTTGAATCACTATACTTATTTGGAACCCAACCTTGTATCTTTGGTGAGAAAGTGTAGTTGTGAATTAATATTTAAAATGTTTAATATATATCGTGTTGTTTGAGTTGTTGATGTTAATTTGGATTTTCGATCGATTCGTCTGATCAACGCTATCGATAGGATTTCCAAAATACTTGAACAGAGAAAACTGATTTGAATGTTAATTTGTGTTGTTTGAGTTGTTGTTTGAGTTGTTGAGGTTAATTTACAATGCGAAATGATGTTAAAAGAAATTTAAATTTTGTGTAGTTATAATAACTATAAATATGCTTGATATATGTGATAGGATATATTAAGTGGATTTAATTTAATAATAGTTTAAAATAAACAAGAATTCAATTTGTTGAATAAAATATGATTATTAATTATTAATAGGGTATAATTGGATAATAAAACAATGAATAAATTAGATAAATAAATAAAATTTTGATCTGAAGGAATCTTTTTTTATCAAATATTAATAAATTGAAATGAAATCAACTTAATAAATTAACATGGATTTAAAGTAAATTTTAGAACATGAATTAATTTAAATTGAAAGTTACATGGTATAGACTAATTGTCTATTTTGTTTCTCAAGTTTATTTTCTTTTGGTTGTTTCTATTCTCCTACTTCCTTCCTTCTCGAGGACGAAAAGTTTTGAGTGGGGGAGAGTGTAACGACCCGTAAATTTTAACGGTTTTTAGTCACCAATTTAACTTAAATTTTATGGAATTTTAAATGATAAAATTTTGAAATATAAATTTGATATTTGGAATGCGTCTAGTTAAACCTAGCAACTGGTAAATTTTCGTCCGAAAATATGAATGTTTATTTCGTGCGTAGATTTACTTCAATTTAATCAGTTAAAGAGCGATGAAAATAAAATGTTTTCCGAACCTAAATCTTTTTACATAGAAAAATTCTAAACCATCTTCTGAGCAAACGCTATTTTTTGTTTTTTCCAAATTCGGACAACTTTAGCTCCGTCGATCTTATTTTTTGTGTTTTTCATGCATTTTCCGCTAGTAGAAAATTCAAATTTTTAAAATTCAATCGTACCACTGATATCCGTATACCATTTTGATCGTCTCGTCGTACTGCCTCTACGGTACATTCGATTCTGTGTTTTGATGTTCGGTACACAACGGAATCCGTGGAAATGATAACCGTATCGGTACGATTTCAAAAAAAATTGAATGCTTAGTCCCTTTAACTTACCACCGAATAAAACCAACGGTCATCAGCTTTATTTATCACTAACCATGGATTCAAGCGCATTGATTTCCTCCTTTCCAACGTTAAATCTTATTTCTCATTTCATTTTTGTGGCTTATAGTGTCTCTATCTCTTCCATACCCCTTCCTTTTCTCCTCTTCTCTATTTGGTTCAGAGGAAAAGTTATATAAAATAAAGATGTTGCCTGAGACCCAATGTATATCTCCTCTTCTTTTCATACATCCTCACTATCGACCATCCCTTCTCCTCCTTCCCTACATTGTGCCAACCCGCTGCCAAGCACCGCCCTATCACCAAGACCGTCGCCTACTGCGGAGAACCCCCTCCTTTCCAGCTTCTCGACTCCGTTGCTTCCCTCCTCCCTTGCCATGGTCTCCGACCTATTCGCTGGCCACACTGAATGCACGGCCACATGGCCAAACGTCGTGCCACCCGAATGCACGGCCACATGGCCAAACGCCGTTCCATTCCCACTACCTTCATTCGCCAAGACCAGGCAGTGTCGGTCCGACCTTCCATCCCTATACTTCTGCAACCGGAAGCAACTCCATCACTTTATTCCTCATCCTATGCTCGGCATTTCTTCTTGCTTTCAAATGTATATAGGCATTTCTATTTGCTGATTAGTTCATATATATAATACACTTTTATATGTAGGCTATAATGTTGTTTCAGATCTCTTCCTTTCAATGGATTTATATTTGTAGTACCAAAGGTCCATGGTCTTTATATGCATAAATTTATATAAGTGCTATATTATTTTTGTTGTCTAGTATAAGTTGTATATATAGGCCTAGTTTAAAGTTACCTGCTATACTATAGTAAGCTTGTTATAATGTTGATATATAATGCGTTATACCAGTATATATATTTAAGTATATAAATGTATGTAATATGTTATATGCATGTGTCATAAGTACTTAAGTCATACATCCTATATATGTTATGTCCTTAAGAATGTATGAGTTTATAAAATAATTTTTTTTATAGTAAGTTTACAATTCATTCATTTACCTAGTATAAACTGTATTAAAATATTGTGTACGTTTATGTTAAATTTATGTATATTTATAGTGATCTAACGAGTTTATCTTTAATTATATAGTTGTTGTTATATTACAAAGTTTTATATACAATACATAGCTATATATTGTTATATGGACCTATATGTTTCACTGTGCTTTCTTACATGGAAT
Source organism: Allium cepa (assembly GCA_030765085.1). NCBI lineage: Eukaryota > Viridiplantae > Streptophyta > Magnoliopsida > Asparagales > Amaryllidaceae > Allium > Allium cepa. Next base: position 940,049,012 of record CM060943.1, on the reverse strand, counting down.
TTTAAAATACACTGTATTGTGTAAGTCGAGTTTAATACTATATATTGGTATAGTAGTATAGATATATGTAAACTGTTATATATCAGTTACATATGTAATAAGTTATATATTAATATTATGTTTGTTTGTTAAGTGAATTTAGGTCACTGCAGTTGCTGTGTAGTTTATAGTGATTTATATATTATATAAATATGCATGTTTGTCATAGATTTTATGATTTTATATATATATATATATATGATTTTAGTGTGTATATATACTAGTTTTGCGTAACTTTGTTTATATGATTTTTTTAATTGTTCAAAGTATTGTAATACATTATATATACATAGAAATTTGGTTTATTGTATGTGTTTATATTCGAACTCTTTGTGTACTTCTTTTAAAAAGTAAGTTTGCACTTGGCATATCTTTGGTTATGAACTTTGCACACATTTATTTCTAATTCTGCACATGTTTATACAAATAGTTTGCAATTATTAGTACAGTTGTAGTTTAAATATTAGAGAAAATATTAAGTTTATATTAGTTGAGTATAGTATAAATGTAAGTTTATATAATTCTACCTTTTTGTGTTAAATATACATACATACCTTAATATTATACAGTTAAGTAAATATAGTTAAATTTTAGTTAATTTATATAAATTTTGTATATATAAAAATTCATATGTATATATTTCTGAACTTAGTTCTTTTAATATACATATAGATTTTATTTTGGTGTTGTGTTAAATATTGATTTGAAATTATATATATATATATATATATATATCAATCATTTTAAAATGGGTGTTTTAAAATTGGTTTTAAGAAAGATAATCATATAATATACTTTTGTTCCTACTATCTTTATCGATCTGGTCTGATTTATTGTTCTCATTGACTCCTATCTATCAGCTTGACACTTAAATTTCGTGTCAATTTGGCTTTGCTTTGGAAGTCGAACTTGCAATTCGTGACTCAACTTTGTTGTCCATCCTCTCTAGCCTCGAAAGGTGAGCAATCACTCACGATTAATGTTCTTTTATTTATTAAATTTGATTTCAATTGAATCGATAATTGAAATATGTTATTGTTAGTTATTTACACTGTTAAATATATAATATTACCTGTATCAGTTCACCTGTGACATCTAACACCTTATATGTTAATTATACGATGATAATCCTGTTTAGTAAACAATTGATTGATTGTTTGTTTTCTATATTGGATGATAAATTGTAATGAACAAAGCGAGAAATATTATGCAATTGAATTGACGTATGATAGTTAAAGTTGAATCGACATAAGTGTTGAATTTGAATAGTTAAATTTGTTTAGTATGACCCCTTAAATGTTTAATTATTCGACACGTAGAAAATGGTTAACTACCCTTAAACCAATTGAATTTATGTTGTATGAATTGATGAAGTATGAAATTGAATAATGGATGTCAAGTGTAGAATTGTATAGAATAATTAGTGTAATAATCTTCAATCTACATGAAATGATAATGTAGGTTCTAGAAATAATTATATTAATTCGCACAAACAATAATGTGAATTAATACGATTATTTCGGGATCATTTGAATTAATTATTGGATTGTTATTAATGTTTGTTATTGCTTGTTTATTTACTTTGACACCATCCCAGTTATCACACTGCAAGTTCCTTTTGCTATGTTTTGATTTGTGCATTGAAATGGAATCGAGTTGAAATGATAAATACCCAAAATGAACTTAACTTAGGATAGAGAATTAAACTAAACGATTGGTCAATAATTTGATTTAAATAAATAAATATTTTATTTGAATAAAAACAAGGTTTTAAAATAAAATTGGAATTTAAAATTTTAATGAAAGAAATGTAAATATTTGCAATTTGAAACAAAAATATTTACGTTATAATTGATAAGAACGTGTTTAATAATTTATTATTTAATAATTAAATTTGGAATTATTAATAAATAAGTTGAAATTATTTAATAATTAAGTTGAAATTATTTAATAATTTAGTTTTAAATTATTAAGTTTTGAAGTTATTTAATAATTGAATAAGATTGAATTAAGTGAAAATTAAATAAAATTTGAATTCTTTGATAAGAGAAAATTGAACTTTCGATTTAGTGAATTTGATCTTCGTTAATAAATGAAATGGGGTTTCTTTATTGATTAAGTTTGGAAAATTATTTAAATAAGTAAATAAGTGAAATTGAACTTCTCGAATATGTGAAAGTTAGTTTCTTTATTAATTGAGTTTGAAATTTGTAACTAAGTAAATAAATAAATGGGATTGAAATTCTTAACAAGAAATAAAATGCATCTTATTGAAATAAATATAAGACTTGAAATTAAGAATTTGATTTGACGAATTTAATCTAATTGAATTTGGAGCTTTGATAAAATGAAGTTGAACTTAAGTAATTGATTTAATGAATTGGAAATTAAATATAAATCATTTTGAATAATAATTTAACTTAACGAATATTGAATGAAATCGATAAATGAATTTGAAATTGATTTGAACGTTAAACTAAATTAATTTAAATGCCTTCGGAATGAAATTTATATACGAACTTGAATCAATATGTGAATTGTTTTAAATAAAAGTTGAAATTGAATTGTAAGATTTTGAAATGGTAATTTGGAAGTTTTGAAATGAAGATTATAGGAATTGATTTAGAAAGACAAATGAAATGTGGATTTAAAATTCTAATTGGAATTGATTTGGTTTTGAAATATATAAACGACCAATCGGTGTAATAATTGCGAAAGTTATTAAAGAAACCGGAATCGGTTATGGACATACTCTATGTCTAAACCGAAAACCACTTTAATAACTATACGCGGAGTGTGATCCAGAATGAAGTGGTTGGAATGATGTACGTAATGACTGAAAAAAGAGAACGGTAATGGATAGCCTAGACACTTTGGTCAAATTGGAAATGACTAAAACAGGAGACGTGTCGGGCCAAATGGGGTTAGCCACCTCGAGCGAACACACTTCTTCGTAAACTACTCATTACTTGTTATTTATTGGTGCACCCTCGTAATTTTGGGAGTGTTGTTTCGCGGTGTTGCGATCGTTGCGGCGATGCGTTTTCACCGTTCTGGATCAGGCAAACTGTAGTTTCACTACCTTGGGTATTGCCTCATGTGCCTTGTCATACTTGTATCCCTATATACGCGACCACTACAAATTTGTTTTGTGTTATACCTATGGAGCAGTCCCTGATATCCCATCAGTTTACGGTGGAGTTTACAGTGCTGTATAGATTATGACACTTATATAAAATGTGTTAAGGGGGATAATAGTAACGTCTTAACACTATTTTGATATTTATATTACCGATAGACATTATCTACTTAGCGTACACTACTACATAGTAGATAGTTTAACGGATCCTTAGAGGATGGTTATTCCAACGTCCTTTGAGTTACTTGTATTTCAATCGCTATTTCACTTGAGTTGGATTTATTAATATAAGAATGTTAATCCTGACTAGAGTGTTTTGTGTTTTGCTTTACGCTCGGGTCAGACTGAGTGTTCCAGTATTCGAGGCTCACCTTTGGAGTTGGAGCTTCGCCTGAAGATCCAACTATCTATCAGCTTTCAGCTATTTAGTTGATTCCAGTGATGTATTCTGATTCTTGTATTCTATTGTATTCGAGACTTCTGTTGTAACTTATTTAACTCTGTTATATATATAGTAGCTTCATGAACTACAATCTTTTGCTTCCGCTGCATATTATTACTCTGTATTGGTGATTCTGTGATTATTTATTTACTATATATATGAGTTTTGCCAAATTTAAATTAACAATTCGGTATTTTATATTATTCAAGTCCGACATGTGCGTATGCGAATGGTCAAAAATGGCGGTCGTTACAGTTGGTATCAGAGCAATTGGTAGCTCTAGGCAAAACTTAGCATATAGGGTTAATGTATTTACAGAATCTTTCTCATGCGAGTTTCAATCTCTTCCTTTGACTCGATTCCTTTGAATTTTGGAGCGTCCCCTCGGTTTTGAAATTCATTTGTATCCCTCACTACTTGTCTTCTTTCAATCCTAGAGCATCCCATAACTCCACTTCGAATGACCCTTTCAATGAATCGACGGTCACACCAAACTTCGAATGATTTGTAAAGGGGTGAAACTCCTTTATAATAGGCATTGATTTACCGGAGATTTCTGTATTCTCGGTTTACAATGATATCTATCTTCTGCTATGCCTGAATTCTATTTCTCGAGATCGAATGTTGATTTACCTCGGAATTCAGCATCGATCTCATTCTTGAAGTAATGGTGGACTCGGTTAAGGTTGCCCGTGAATTAAATAAGCTTATCCATCTCCCGATTCTGTTAACTAAATTATCTTATCTTCTATTTCGAACTTATTATCGAATCAAAATTCTCTTTGATTTGATTTCCATCAAATTTGAATCACTATACTTATTTGGAACCCAACCTTGTATCATTGAGTGATAAAGTGTAGTTGTGAATTAATATTTAAAATGTTTAATATATATTGTGTTGTTTGAGTTGTTGATGTTAATTTGAATTTTCGGTCGATTCGTCTTATCAACGGTATCGATATGATTTCCAAAACACCTGAACAGAGAAAACTGCTTTGAATGTTAATTTGTGTTGTTTGAGTTGTTGTTTGAGTTGTTGATGTTAATTTACAATGCGAAATGATGTTAAAAGAAACTTAAAATTTAAGTAGTTATAATAACTATAAATATGCTTGATATATGTGATAGTAAGTGGAATTAATTTAATAATAGTTTAAAATAAAGAAGAATTCAATTTGTTGAATAAAATACGATTATTAATTATTAATAGGGTATATTTGGATAATAAAACAATGAATAAATGTGATAAATAAATAAAAAAAATTGTGAAGGAATCTTTTCTTATCAAATATCAATAAATTGAAATGAAATCAACTTAATAAATTATCCTCGATTTAAAGTAAATTGTTGAATATGAATTAATTTAAATTGAAAGTTATATGGTTTAGACTAATTGTCTATTTCGTTTTTCAAGTTTATTTTCTTTTGGTTGTTTCTATTCTCCTACTTCCTTCCTTTTCGAGGATGAAAAGTTTTGAGTGGGGGAGAGTGTACCCATAAATTTTGATGGCTTTTAGTAACGAATTTAACTGAAATTTTCTGGAATTTTAAACGATAAAATTTTGAAATATAAATTTGATATTTGGAATGCGTATAGTTAAACATAGCACTGGTAAATTTTCGTCCGAAATATGAAAGTTTATTTCGTGCATAGATTTACTTCAATTTCATCAGTTAAAGAGCAATGAAAATAAAATGTTTTCGGAACCTAAATATATTTACATAGAAAAATTTTAAACCATCTTCTGAGCAAACGCTATTTTTCGTTTTTCCAAATTAGGACATCTTTAGCTCCGTCGATCTTATTTTTCTGTGTTTTTCATGCATTTTCCGCTAGTAGAAAATTCAAATTTTTAAAATTCAATCGTACCACTGATATCCTATACCGTTTTGATCGTCTCGTCGTACTGACCTCTACGGTACATTCGTTTCTATGTTTTGATGTTCGGTACACAGTGGAATCCGCGGAAATGATAACCGTATCAGTACGATTTCCAAAAAAAATTGAATGCTTAGTCCCTTTAACCTACCACCGAATAAAACCAACGGTCATCAGCTTTATTTATTACTAGACTTGGATTCAAGCGCATTGATTTCCTCCTTTCCAACGTTAAATCTTATTTCTCATTTCATTTTTGTGGCTTACTGTGTCTCTATCTCTTCCATACCCCTTCCTTTTCTCCTCTTCTCTATTTGGTTCAGAGGAAAAGTTATATAAAATAAAGATGTTGCCTAAGACCCAATGTATATCTCCTCTTCTTTCCATACACCCTCACTATCGACCATCCCTGCTCCTCCTTCCCTATAGTGCGCCAACCCGTTGCCAAGCACGACCCTATCACCAAGACGGTCGCCTACTGCCGAGAACCCCCTTCTTTCCAGCTTCTTGACTCCGCTGCTTCCCTCCTCCCTCGCCCCAGTCTCCGACCTATTCACTGGCCACACTGAATGCACGGCCAAACGCTGTGCCACCTGAATGCACGGCCGCACAGCCAAACGTCGTGCCATTCCCATCACCTTCGTTCGCCAAGACTAGACAGTGTCAGCGCGACCTTCCTTCCCTATACTTCTGCAACCGGAAGCAACTCCGTCACTTTATTCCTCATCCTATGCTTGGCATTTCTTCTTTCTTTGAAATGTAAATAGGTATTTCTATTTGCTGATTAGTTCATATATATAATACACTTTTATATGTAGGCTATAATCCATATCACAATTCAACTAAATGGTCTCATATCACATATCACACATATCTCATTAAAGACATCAAACAATCAAGGCATTCAATATCAATTAGCCATCAATAAGCAATGATCTATTTATCACACATCTATAATTAATTTAAAATGAATTAAATTAATTACTTCATCTCTAATTAATTTAAAATAAATTAAATTAATTAATTCATCACTTAAATCTTGCTTACTTATTCATTAATTAAACCAATTAATTAATCATCATCTTAATTAATCACCTTTCATTAATTAACTTTAATTACATTAAGTAATTAACCCTTGATTAATTACACAAATTAATTTTCTACAAACCATTAAAGTAATTAACTTTAGTTACTTTATTAACTGTAATTAGTTACATACATCCTTAATTAATTACAATTAATAAATCACTTTATAATCACTTATTATTGATTAATTAATCTTAATTAATCAATCCTCAATTACTCTCATTAATTTTCATTAATTAATGGTTCTTAATTAATTAATTTCATTAATTAATTAGCAATAATTAATTACATTATTCCTTAATTAATTACATTAATTAATTAAACTTTAATTAATTACTTCCATTAGTCAATCTTAATCAATCATAAACTGTAATTACCAACTTGTAATTACTTTCCTTAATTAATTAACTCCTTAATTAATTATATTAACCCTTTGATTAATTACACCAAGTAATTAACCCTTAATTATTTCCCATTAAGTAATTACCGTTAATTAATTACATCCTGTAATCATACATTAATTACTTACCTTAAGTAATTACACTTATCCATCTCATTAAGTAATTATACTTAATCAATCACCAAATGGTTATCTTTAATTAATCAACCCATTTGATTAACCCAAATTAATCACACTTATTTGATTAATTACTATTGGTTAATTCATCCCTTAATTACCCTTTAAAATAAATTAATTAACCTTTAATCATAGATTAATTAATTCTAAATTATTAACTAATGAACCTTAATTATTAATAAAAAACTTAATAACAAATTAATTAATCCTTAATTAACAGTTAATCAATTCTTAATTACAATTAATTAACCTAAATAATAGTTAATTAATCTTTAATTAACTTTAACTATAGATTAATAATTTCTTAATTTTTAATTCATAAAGCTTCATTATTAATTAATAAAACTTAATTATAAATTAAGTACTTCTTTAATTACAAGTTAACTAATTTCTAATTACTAATTAATCGACCTTAATTAATTAATTAATTTCTAATCATTAATTAATTATCTCTAATTATCTAATTAATAATTAATAATTATAAATTAATTAACATCTAATTAATTAACTTAATTATTAATTTAAATTAAATTAATTAAATAAATTAATTACTCTTGATTAATTAGTTTAATTATATTAATTAATCATATTTAATTTCCTTAATCAATTTAATTAATATCAAGATATTAAAACTTTGATTCACCTTAAGATAAAACATTGTCTTAATTAATGACTTAATTATCATTAAACATTTTATCTTAATAATTAACCTTACTTAATTAAATCCATGATTAAGTTTTAAAATAATATTTAACTTGATAAATTAAAGTTAACAGAACTTCCTTTAAATACTTAAAATATTATCAAGTAATAGTTTTTAAAACTAATTCCAAATTTGATTTCAAACTTGCTTTTACAAATACCTTTACAATTTCATTTCTAACTCAACTTTCAAATTAACTTAAAACTTTACTTAATAAAAATTGAGTTAAACAAATTCAAAACCACTCAACAAATTGTTAAAGAAAACATTTAAATTTATAAAGAATAGAATTTAAAAATAAGATTTATTTCTGAAATTTAAACTTCTTTATTTGAATTTTGAAACTTGTTTCATAAAAACTTTTAAACCCTTTGAAAATTTCTTTTAAATCAAACTGCTTAAATTTTTGAACCTGAGTACCACTCGAACCACCTTAAGCTCCATTTTCTTTTCATAAATTTTCAAAATTCTAATTAAATTTTATTTTTTTAAACCTGGAACAACAAAAATGTTAAAAGTTTATCATTACCATTTACTTCGAGTCTCAACTCGAGACACAAACATCAAAACTCGATACCACCTTCGAGTTCAACCTACAACAAAACCCACGACCCAAATCTCCCGACACATATCTCCTGTGCACATGCACCATGGTAAGAGCTATCTCCGACCCCTGACGAACCCTCCGGCATGCCGACCACCATCACTGCAACCTTCACCATTCATCAAGACACCCTCACCTGCCTCGAATCAAAGTCGAGCTACCCAGTTAAAACTGGATCCAACTGCCAAGGCCAAATCCACCTCGAAGTAGCATCTCCGACCACCAGACGACGATCAACTCCAACCACTTCATCTTTGTTCATCCACGAACCTACCCCCGGAGTTAAATCAAACTCGATGCATTAGAGAAGTAGCAGTAGCTCACTTTCGAAGCTAGACCAAAACTAGGTTTACAACCTAGATCACCTTACCGCCGATGCCACGGCCATCAAAAACCCCTCCAGCCATTTTTGCCCAACAACCGAATCACTTAACTAGCTCCAACAGGAACCCCGACCTCTCCAGTCACCAAGATCATCAGAATTCGACCAGAAATCAAATTCCAGACAACCCTAAAATTCACATTCAATACTTCACTTAAAATTGTGATTTTGATTTTAAAAATCATATCTTCCCAAGCCAATTCCAGTTATGTATTTGAATCAGAGAATTGTATCAATTAATTTTAAGACATTTGCAAATTTTTACTATAAATCTTGATTTCCAGTTACTATATAAACATGTTAAACTATTGTTAGATCCAAGTTCAAGTTTAAACAAACTAAATTTGTTTAAAAACTACGGCCTAAAGAGAGATCAGAGAAGAGAAAAGTGAAATTTGAACTAAATTTAACTCCGTAATATAGAACAGAGAAGAACATGAATGTAACAAACATGTACACATGAATAAAATCGTATACACAGAATTATACACTTATTTAAGCACATGCAAGCATCATCATCACAGAGATTTCATAAGCAACCATCAGTCATCCACTTAAATATTTTAATTTAAAGGTTTACTCACCTTTTTAAAATGCAGAGGCTTTTGAAAAAGAACTGGGAAGCTTGAAAAGTGGAAGGCTTGCAAAACAGTCTGAACTTCAAAACTTGTATTGCTTTGATGTTTTGATTCCAAAAAACTGAATTTTTTTGATTTGCTTTAAACTGAAAAGCTTAGTTGACTGAGATGATTCAAACTTTGATTACTAGTTGCATGCCTGAACTTTTGAAAACATGTTGTTGTTGCAGGCTTTGATAAAAGAAAATTACAATCTTTTTTTGAAAATTGCTTGAGAATGAATTACAGGTTTGAAGAAAATTTACGGATTTGATGATTTAGGATTATAGGGTTTTTTTGATTTATTTCAGAGAAGATGATAACAGATTTTGAGAAGATTTACTGATTTTGGTTTTAAGGAATTTTTGATTTTAGTATGAGGAAGTTTCAAGTTTGTGGACATTGATTACTTGTTTGAATTCAAAGTATAAGAGAAGAAATGAAGGAAGAAAGTGAAAGTGTTTTATATAGATTAAATTTTGGTTTAATTAAAATTTAAAGAAAATAAAAACAAATAATGACACTTGTCTCTTAACTTACTAATATGTTAACACATGTTATCTAAAGTGGTTTATAACTTAACACTTGTATTAACTTATTTTTATATTATTTATAAATGATTTTAAAAGCTTTTTAAATATGATTTCCTAATTAATTAATACATTTCTAATTTAAGAAAGGCTTTTCTAATTTTAAATAAATAAAACTTTTAAATGAAAATAAAATAAAAACCAATTATCTTTTAAATAAAATCATATATAATACTATAAACTCATTTTTAAATGCTAATTCAAAAAGCTATTGAATTTGTTCCTATTAAATAAATACTTTTCCAAATTACATATATATATTTCTTTTAAGGAAAATAATATAAACCATCTTATTTTAGATAAAAATCTTATCCATATATTTTAAATTCAAACTATATTATTATTTTTATGTTAAGATATATATTCATTTAAATTTGATTTTTAAATTCAAATTCAGAATCAGTTTAAAAAAATCCAAATTTAGAATCAGTTCTTATAAATATAGATATCAATTGTAAATAAACAAATTATTAATTGTAATAATTATCCTATTTAAAATCAATTTAAATACACTTATAAATATATTAAACACACTTATTAAATTTGAAATAATAAGTCAATTTAAAATTTATTTATAAAATAACACAAGCTAAATAATTATTCTTATTTAAAATCAATCTGTAATCATAATTTAAAACATCACATTATTAATTAATTGGCTATTTATATTTGAAAATGACAATTTCAAACAAATTTTATTAAGAGATTATCACATTTAGAATCCTTGAAATTCCAGGATATCACATTCCTCCCCCTTAGAAGAATTTCGTCATCGAAATTTGAAACAAAGATAATCCAAAGTTTTTATTTTATTTCAGTTAAATTAGGCATACATATCAGCCATATACAACCAAACAAACAATTTCACCTAAACAACCATTTCTATCAAAAAAACAACACAAGCTATCCGGACATAGATCTGGATAAGCTTCCTAAAATTTCCCCAAGTTTCCCAAGTACGGACAGTGGGATACTCGCTCTACTAAATCCAAACTAGCTATACTACTAAGCTACTGAGCTCCTACTAATCTAGATCTACAATCTGCACAAGATATCAGACCACAAACAAGACTGATCAACAACCAAATTCTTCCAAACAACTGGCTCCAAACCAGTGATGGACCAAACACGTATTCCATCAGAGATACGTGAAATGCCTTGAATCGCAGTCTTCCGGTCTAGCAATTCAACTTTGCAGACTAAAGCACTCATCCTTATAAAAACTCAGAAGAATCCAATATACTTCGGAGCTAACTTCCCAGTCTTACCCAATCTTATTGCTTCCTTTACCAAAGAAATAACAACAAAGTCTCCAACTTCGAATTCCAAATTCCTCCGCCTCATATCCACAGAACTCTTTTGACGATCCTGGACTGGATACATCCTTTCTGATCAACTCAACCTTCGTTGATGCCGACGATTCTTCCTCCATCTTAAGCTTGCGGCGACCCTAACGGCAACTCCCAAGCCTAAATCGGTAGATCAGCCTCCACGATCGAACGAAACAAATTCATATAAATTGGAATGTGATTTCGTTCGCTCGATTTCGCCTCAGTTCCGCCACTTTTTTCATAAACGAACAAATTTCATTTTTTTGGGGAGATGACTATCTTCGTTCACTTATATTCCATTTTATTTTGAATCGGCTGTTGATCTATATTTTTTTCTCCTTTGGTACCTATTTTAGTTTGAAAGAAGAAAATGTCTTTAGTTTTCTTTTTATTTTGCTTTTGAACAAGATAAAAAATAATTAACGCATGTTAAAAATTTAGTGCCAAGTGTTTTAAAAGAGCTACCAGCTGTAACGATCCTGAATTTTAATTAAGTTTAAACTGTTAATTAATTTAATTTTTGAATAAACATTTGTGAATAATTGGTAATTGACATAAAATAGTTGCTAAATTATGAATTAATTGAGATTAATTTGGATATTTGACATAAATATATATATAAAGATAGAATTTGAATTTGGATTTAAATTTAAATATCTTAGGAAATGAATTTGTATTTGGATTTTTGATATGATTAACTTTGATGTTAGATAATTAAACTTTGAAAGGAATTGAATTAAAAATTGATAGTTAAGCTTTAAAAGAAATAAGAATAGATAATAAATATCTTAAAAAAATTATATGGCTATGTAAAATGAACACATTAAATAATTCTAGAATTCTATAAACTTTAAAAATAAATGTTTAAGTTAAAATAAAAGTAAATATACAAGGTAACATAATACACAAACAAAATGTACTTACAAAATTCCCCAAAAATAAATATAAAGTAAACAAATGGCTAAATTAAACAACATATTTATAATAGGATTTCATCTAAAATATAAGTAATATAACAAAACAAAAAAGAAGAAATGAGACAAAGTAATAAGACAGTAAAAATATACTCAACTAAGTATAGGACCAAAGCAAAGAAATATATATATATTTTCAAGTATACAGTGTAGCAAGTAAACCTGGAAATATAGAAAAAAATTATTTAAAAGTCATAAAACAAAGCAAAGAAAAGAAACAACACTCAAATATGAACAATGTATAAAGATGAGTATGAAAGCTTGCATAGGAAGACAAAGAAAAGTAATACAAAATCATCTCAGCACAAACAAATAAAAGAAGAAAGTATAAGCTTATAAAACAAGACAAAGAAAATTAATACAAGTATTTTGGCCAAAAAAAAAAAATCATATCAGCCACCCAAAAGAGATTATCAGCCGAAATAGCTTAGTCAAAGAACACAAAGGAAAAAAATATCTCTGATATATATGTACAAGCCAAAGTAACGTGTCACCCTGTTGTACAAACAAGAATTATTACACCCTATACATTCATTTCCCATATATCATCAACTTCATTCCAGTTCGTCCATCCAAAGCAGAAAATTTGAAGTAAATCTCATCTCAAAAACTTGAACAAAATGCCACCTTATAACAATAATCAACAACAATACAATCAAGACAAACCAGAGATCAAAAGGGAAGTTTCAGTAAGTAAAAAAAATTCAAAGCCTGTTTCAATAGACAAGCCCTGCTCTTTCTTTTGAAACAAGGTGAGTAAACAATTGTTTTCCAAACTCGTGTATTTGATTTTGAAGGGTATGTGCTTTCATGTAGAATTTTATATATTTCAGTTTACACGAGGAAGTTGTATATGGTCTATTATTTCATATATCTGGTTACAGAGCAAAGAAAAGTAGAAGAAGAATTAATATATCTTCATGTAGAACATTTTAAACTTAAGATTTTGAACAAAACAGGTTGTTTAAACCTAAATCATAGCCTTAAGTTTGTTTTGAAGCTTAACGGCTATATATGGACTCTGCACTTTCAAATTTTACAGTAAAGGTACGAATATATGAAAAATTCGAAAATCTTAAATCATCGATACAATCATATAACTTGAAACTACGTTCGAAAATAGGATTTTTAAAATAGAAATGGGAATTTTTAATCGAGTATGCTTCAAGTAGTGTATAAATGAACCGAAAATGCTTTTTATCCAAATTCCAGCGATCATAGGAAAATTGGATGTTGTAATCTTGCGTAAAGCTTGTTGGACCACTGTTGAAGTCAGGAAAATTGCTTAAAAAAATTTCTATTTCAAGGTTTTTTGGGACGAGGCGTAATTACGGTTTTAGACTCAAAATTGATATGGTCTGGAATCGTGGTGTGTACACCACCTCTGATGCATCGAGTTCGATGATTCTCAGGGAGATGATGGCTTTCAGGTTGACGCCTTCGTGACCAGAGGCGGGAATTTTCCTGTGGTCAGAATCGTTCAGACGAGTCAATTTTTGGGTCGGAGGTTTGTTCGTGATCGCTCGAGCTATGCTCGATTTTGATTGGGGACTTGTTCGAGCTTTTTGTCTATCGTGGTTCGTTGTCGACGAGTTCGTCGACATGTCGAAGGGGTAGTGGTCGGTCGGAGTTCGTTGGAGGTGTGGTGCACGTGCACCAGTGCACGTTTATCTTTGTGTAGTTAGAAATTTTGGGAACGAAGCAGAGGGGAAGAGATAGGACTTCGGTTCATTTCGCTGATGGATTTGTGCTTCGGCCCATTGCTTTGGGTTGGGTTATTAAATAAGTTTGGGCCGTTTGTGTCTTCAAATTTTGATAAGTAAAGAATTTGGTTTTTGAAGTAAAGCAAGATCAAAAATAAGGTGTTAACAAATTTAAGTTAAGAATTTAATTTCAAGATTTAATAATTTATGTAAGTACTTAACAATGTTTTAAAATCCAATTGGAACTTTTATTGAATAATCAATGTGAGACAAGTTCTAAACTTAATTAAAGTTTTCAAATTTGTAATAATTTGTTTTCAAAGTTAAGAAAGTTTTTCAAATGTTAATTAAGAAATTATTATTATTAATTAATTATTTTGGAAAGTAATTAGAATGATTTAATTTATAATTACAAGTAAAGATTGGTTAATTAATTTATAATTGTAGTTGAAATTAATTAGGGGTTTATAAATTTTTATTTAATTGATTGGTAAATTACTAATTTAGTGTCTAAATTATTCGTAATTAATAATTGTTAATGATAATTAATTACGAAGATGATTAATTAAAGATTTTTAATGATAAGGGACTAATGAAGGGTAATCACTTAATGTGATTAATTAAGAATAATTAACTAAATGATAATTAACCGAGGATTGATTAAATTATTAATGAACAAATTAAGGGAAATGAATTAAAGATAATTGAATAATTAAATGTTAATTGTTTAATAATTTAAAATTTTATTAATTTTATTAATAAATGATTAAAGGACAATTAATCAAATGATTTGAAATTAATTAAAGTTAATTAACCATGATGGATGACCCATCTGATTTAAATTAATCAGATAATTAATTGAATTCACTTTTGGATGTTTGAATTCTGTTTATTGTTGAACTGTTTGATATTTCTGATATGTTATGCTTTGTGCTATGAATTGTTTTGATGTGACCTGTGATGAATGTAATTTATTTATCTGTGATAAATTTATATTATTTATCTGCAAATCTGTGAATGAAAGATAAGCGTTATAGGATTATATCGCTTATCGATATTGCTGTGATTGTATCTGTAATGACCGATGATGTTGCACTTTTGTGTTAAAACCCTGGACTACACCATACACACACAACTATGGATTGCACGAAGAAATCGGCAAGTCACAGATCTTCAACAATTGTAAAGATTAAATTCTTGAATCCAAAATAGTTTTGGATTTTGAGTTGAAAGCTTTTGAAAATGAGTTTTCAAAAATAAAAGTTATCTTGAATAACTTAATAAAGTTTTGGAATTTAAATAATTTGATTTAAAATTTGAATTCTGAGATTGAATTCAATAATTTGGAAATTTTGGTCTAAAAAGATTATACAAGTTATAAAGATGTTTATACGGCTTTTTAACCATTTAAAAAGTATGGTTTGGGAAATTTAAATTTAAATCCAAGTTTTATACTTGAATGGTTTTAACTGATGTAATTGTAATCAGTTTTTACCAGAACGAAACCTATTTGTGTTCAAATAATAATAGTTGTCATTTAAAGAAAGGATTTCCAAATTGTGTTGAAAGGTTCAAGTTTGAAATGGAATAGAAATGTTTTGAAAGCTATGAAATGAGTCTTTGATTCAAAGTCCGAATGAGTTAATCCAACTTGAAATGGAATTGTTATGAAAGGCTTTGAATGAATCTTTGAAAACGAGTTTTGAAAGCTATAAGTTAAATCTTGATTTAAAGGTTTAACGAGTTAATCCAATTGAAATGGAAACTGCTTTGAAATCTATGAATGGATCTTTTTGAACTGGGTGAACTTTGTGAAATAAATCTTTTGTTTAAAGATTTGAAATGGTAATTTATTTAAACCATTTGAAAGGAAAGTTTGGATAATGAGTTGTGACTTAACTGAAATCCCATATCCATATATTTTAAATATTACGCTCATTATTCGGTTTAGCCGGGAGAGGACCTTGTGTCATGTAATCCATTCCGAATAATGATACGTCGATATGGATAGCATTTGAAGACCGGTGGTGAAGACCGGGTATTTGTGAGAACGATAGGATAACCTATCGATTGTCTCTGCACCGAGTCGCGCCGGTATAGAGATTCCCTAAGTGATGGGAAGTCCGATCGGGATTGTTGATACCCGGATTGCAAGGGCTTCTTCGGAAGTGCCTTCGGTTCTGTTAGAACCCGGGACAGACTTGTATGGTTGTATATCTGACACTACACTTTGAGATATAAAGCACATTTCTTTCAAATACATATCTGTTGGTGGAGGAGAATTTATTCTCTTAGCTTAACACCCTTCTCTGAGACGTGCGAGCTCAAAGGTTATGTAATTGATAGTTATCTATAATATATTCCTATTTTGGTAGTGTGGCATGCTGAGCCCTGCTATGGGTGATGATCATTTGTTGATCAGTTGTGATCAGAGCACGACTTTAGTATAAAGCGTAGCTTTGTGGACGAGACTGTATCAAGACCTCACAACCCAGAAATGGTCGAAACTGGAAAGATGAGGCAAGGTTATAAGGGTCGCCCCCTTTAGGGCGTGCCATTCCCTTCTAGTAAAGTGTGATATTATGGTATGGTGCCTAGATATTTACCTATGTGGTGGGCTTCAATCTCATTTTCTGTGTGGTTGTTGCTTTGCGGTTTAGAGGCGCCTCGGATAAAGGTCCCAAAGGACCGGGGGGTGGCATGCTCGAGAAGCAGTTACCTAGTTACAGAGGTAATCCTGCCTTGTTTGGGCAGAGGTCCAGTTAGGTTCTCGGGACGTCCCGCTAGAGGCGTACCCATGGACAGTGGGAAGTTCCTTAGCCCGACCATTTGTTGGAAATCCATTCATCTAATACACACCTTGTACGGTTTTAGTTGTAGAACCTGCCATCTACTTATGGTGGCGCCCCACTGTTTGGACGGTAGCTATAGTACGCATAGTTCGAAATCTCTATGCTAGCTAAGATTAATATTATACTTTTGAAATGTTTTCCACTGTGCACTATAATAATAATATCAAGAAATTTTCTCGTATCAAGCATGTTTGACTATCATAAGGAGAAATCTCCTCCAATTCTACGTTTGCATGGTGTGTGCGACGGGATGCCTTATGGTAGTTTAATTTTCCAAAAAGCATTGCGGATTTATTTTAAATCCTTTGTTGTTCGTTTTTAAAGATAAACTATTTTGTTACTCATACCAGTCCCATGGTTGACTTGGAGTTTATTGTTCCTTTCCTAAACTCTTGGTGCCCATAATTTTCCACAAGGGCAGTCTAGAGTTGGGTTTTTCAGATAGTCGGGTTTAGTAGATGATCTGGAGTTAGTCCAGTCTTTGGACCGGGACGTGAGTTACTTATCTAGGTGTCACGTGGTGTTGGTTCGAGCTAGCTTTGGATTGGAGCATTGGATTTAGGGATGCATTCTTTTGAAGATATTCTTTCCGTTGTGTCTTGTATCATATCTCTGATAGTTTTGACATTCATTGTTTCATTCTGTTGTTTCATACTATATCAGATTTTGTATCCGTCATTGTATCAATGTTATATATATATATATATATATATATATATTGATATTCATTTCTTCCATTGTGTTGTAATTAATGGTGTTATAAGCTCCGACGAACCAGATTGAATGTTTGGATCTGCGGCATTGAAATACGAGTGTCGTATTCGGTGTCGATTTTCGAAGGTCGAGTCAGTATCGTTACACCAGGTGTTAGAAAAGAAGAGACATTAAATAAAATTTGTCTTGTAAAACAATTATTATAATTTAATTGCAAATTGTTTCAATTTCTACGATAAAAGAAATTTCGATCTCCAATCGAAGCGTACTACTAGGCATTTATAATGTCAAACCCTTATTTCGAATGTAATGGAAAAGGTTTCGGATCCAAATTCGATCATGTGGAGAAGATAGCTTTTTGAACCAGTTATTAAATTGAATTTTCGATAAAATTTTAGCACGTTTATCTACTGTGCGATCACACGACAACTCTGAATGCTACGAAATTTTAAATCCAAAAATTACACAATATTACGGATCCAATGGAACTGGTTACATCAGATTCCGAAATTGTGCCTCGGAAGGCAACTTTTAAAATATCGATTTAAACGATATATATTCAAAATTGAATAAATCTTTTTCAAATTCAATTCTAAAGCTTCCATTATCTTCAGTATCATAATATAAATTTTCTAAGCCTTGAAAATATTTTTAACAAGCTTAAAATTGAAGATTCGAATTTTTTACCAACTTCAGCAAATTAAATTCAATAATTTATCTGCCCAAATAAACTCTGATATTTAAAAATTAAGTTAAACTAACCTTCAAATATTTAAAATCAATTAAATATTTCCAATTTTAAATGTTTAAAATTATGGGTTGTCACATTAACAACTACTAATTAGATGTAAGTCTATTATTCAATAAAGGCATTAATAAATTGTTAAGGAAATAAGAGAACTCGTTTCCTATGTTTTATAAAAAAATCAAGGAATTTAGAGTTTCTAAAGTTAAATAGCTTAAAGTTAACTGATTTGGAAAAAAACCATTTAAGAATATTTATATTTTTTTCTTTCTAGAGAGGCGGCCCAACGGCAAAAACCGTGACCTAGATTTCCCTTACCCTTTCTTTCCTCTTCTCTTTGATTTTCCTTATTTACTTACTCTTTTCTTTTACTTTTCTTTCTTTTTCTTGTATTTTCCTTTTATCTTTTCATTATAGTTTCCTTCTCTTCTATTCCTGCTCCGACCCATATCGTCCTAAACCCTCGTTCCTTCTTTCTTCCTTTCTTTTCAGTTAGTTTCTTTTCCTCTAAAACGAACGTAGGTGTGCACGTACATGTATGTGTGCACGACACTTCGGTCGCGATTACTTATTGCTGACCGTCCACCTAAGTCGTGCCTCGTTCCGACATCCACGTCCCCCACTCGAAACCACGGTCAAACACCTAGTTTGAAAATTCGAACATCATCCATCCTGAACAAAAAAACGAATCCATCAAATCACTCGTTCCGCCATCTTCGACAACCGGAGTTCTGGCAACTTCACCAGAAGCTTTGCCACTATTTCCTTCACCTCTTTTGCCTGGACCGTACCTCCCCCTTGATGCCTCGCCATTGTCATTTTACGCCACACTCAAACCCAAACAATCCACTACAAACCCTGCTCGAAGTTCATCCCGTCACCCTACACTATAGACAAATCATCTCCCATTTTTCTCAGGTTCACCACCACCTAACGCCCCTCCACGCCAAGTGTCGTGCCCTCAAATCAACTGAGGTGCCTTAATTTGGCATTATGCTAAAACATGATCATCTCATCCTTCCTCTCCCCTCGTAGCACTAAAAATCATGGGATCATTCCTAAAAATCACGATTTTTAACAAAGATCAAAACTGTTTAATCCATTTACCGAATCGCGATAGTTGATTTTGGTCTTAAGTCCAACCACTCGCAGATATGAGTTGTTATCTCCCTATATGCTCGAAGAAATTACATGAAATAATTTTTTTTCTTGTTCTATACTCAAATTCGTATAATTTTTGTCTAGAAGCTATAGTTTAAAACTGACTGGTTGATGAGATATTGGTTTTTTCAATGTTTAAAGGCTTAACTATTTTAAAAAAATAAATACAAGGGGTTTGTGAGGAAGAAGAACAGCAACTTAGGAACTGACATGTTGAACTCAAACTCACATACACTGATTTTCATATAACACATGCAATGCTCACAGTCATACATAGGTGTATACCATACAACCAGCTAGAAAACAGTGTGTTGTACTCACCTCTAAACAAAATGAACACTCTACTTCTCTTCTTGTTCTAGCTCCAAGCTTCAACTTAGCTTATTATTATTATTATTATTATTATTTAGGGCATGAGCACTTGAGCAGGTTAGGCAATCCAAATATATGTGTGTGTGTGTGTGGAGAATGAAGTGTGCAGTGTAATGTAACAACCCGCATATTTACCGATTATATATTTAAATATTTTGTTTAAATATTTTATCGTTATTCGGGTATTGGTCTGAAAAGCTACTTTTTGCAAACGGTCGAATTAGAACTCGAGACCACTTCCATTGAGTTCGAAATGCCGTTTACAACTTTTTTTAAGTATAAACATTGATAGGTTTGGAGTTAGTGAAATTTCACTAACTTTTCCCACTTTGGACTTTGGGTTAGTCTAGCGATTATAACTCAAGCCCACTTCTCTCCTTCTCCTCACTCTTCATAAATTCCTACGAAACACTAGCTCAAGCATTAATGGTGAGTGGAAAGGGAAACTAAAACTCCAAACCTAGGCTTCTACTTAAAATCCATCTTTCAACTCCAAATTCAAAGAGAAGATATTGGGTTCAAGCTTCTTGTGTTGAGATTAAAGTGGATTGATTCTTGCTTTGCTTCAAAGCTTCATTTTCATTCATTTTTGGCCCAAAGGTGAGATTTTTATCTCACAATTCTAGTCTATAACTATATTGGACTGTAGAGAATGATTCCCCATCAATTTAGCATGTACATTTGCATTTGGTTTGGATTGGATTGGCGAAAAACTCCAATTTTTAGTGTTTTTGGTGAAATTCTGCACTTAGGTCGTTCTGCCTATGCTAGGTCGTTCGCGTGGAAAAGTCTCGGCCTTCAAGTAGCTCGTTTCTGGCTTTAAATCGTTCTACAGTCTTAGGTCGCTCGGCACTAAGTCGTAGGTCGTAGGTTGTGGGGCTTTAGGTCGTAGGTCGCTCGGCCATGCTTATTTCGTTAAGTCACCTGGCTTGTTTGAGGTAGGTCGCGCCTCTTTTAGGTCGCGTCTCTTTTAGGTCGCTCTCCACTGGACCTCGTTAGGTTGCTTAACACACTGTGTCGGTAAGTCGCTCGCGTGTTAAAACCCTTAGGTCGCTCGCGTGTTAGACGTGTTAGGTCGTGGGTTAATTAAGTCGTTCGGCCTCAAATGACTAGGTCGCTCGCTTAAGTCGCTCATCCCTCTAGGTCGCATGACCATTACGTCGCGTCCACCTAGGCCGCATGCTTACCACTTTAAGTCGCTCGACCTCACTTCCTTTAGGTCGCTTGCTCCATTAGGTCGTTAGATCACTGGACCTTGCCTGGGTTGTTAGGTCCCTTGCCCACTTTAGTTAGGTCGCATGACCACAAGGTTGCTCCAGTTAGGTCGCATGACCCCTTAAGTCGCTCGCCCCTGTTAGGTCGCTCACTTCTGCTAACTTGCGAACACCTCTATGTCGCAACCACTAGATCGCTTGACCCCTTAGACCCCTAGGTCGCAACCATTAGGTCGCTCGATCCTATCCTCCCTTGGGTCTTCACTAGGTCGTACCGTTTTGGATGGGGCGCTGCCCCGCACCACCACCTTGGGGGGTTGCCACCCCCCTGGACCCCCCTCCGTAGGGGTTCTTATTTGAAAAACATTCAACAGAAATTGCTTTGTTGAGATGCTGAGTTGACCATTCTTCGAGACAAACTATCTTTGGCTTCTCGGTCGATTTTATGGTATCACGACCTTGCTAAAAAGGCGGGATAACAACTTTAGAAATATGAAGGTTTCAATACTTGTAGTAAATACCAAAACTCTTTCAACAAAATGATTTCAACTCTATTTTCAATAACAAAGCTCTTTTCTTAAACCGTTTTCCAATCTACTTGTATATACAAACCTTTACCTCACTCGGATGAGAAATCTAATTAAACGGCTTAGTAAAACAAGTGGTATGAAACGCTTGCGTTCACTTCGTCGGTTAATTCTTAGCCTTGTTCGATTGAACCTCTTGTGACAATTTTCTAGTGAAGATTTACAGTTTGTTCGCAAATATTTAAGTTAAGCGAGTGATTATGGGACACGAAGATAAACTTTTATATTTACTAGCTTAGTGTAATTGACACTTCTCATTGATCATGATGATCATTTTATGATTTAGACTAGCAATTGTGTGATGTCTCTTTGTTTGCAAGGTTAGACTAGACCTCATGGGTGTGATTCCGACTCACACATATCTCTTTTTCTGCAAGGTTAGTCTAGACACCATTTGTGTGATTCCACTCACACATACCTTTTTGTTGCGAGGTTAGGCTAGACACCATTTGTGTGATTCCACTCACACATACCTTTTTGCTTTTTGGTTAGCCTAGACCTCATCTGGGTGATTCCGACTCATCCATATGGGGTAGTCCCTATGGTCTTCGGACCGTCATGTGATAGGCCTCTTTCCCTTTTTTGTGATTTCTAGATTTCTTGTATTGATTTCTGGAATTTATGTCATTGACTTGTTATGAGTACAAGTTTAGGGTATGATGCCCTCTTTGGATCTTTGAGAAGATTCTTTTGATATTGATTATCTCTTATTGATTGATCTTCTGTTGATCATCATTTGCATACTTATAGTAGTATGTCGGTATGGATATTTTATGTTTATGCCATATCTTTTATTTTATACCATGTCATCTGATATTTATAGCTAGACTGATCCGTTTATTATTTTCTTAAATAATACTCGGGTCAGACCGAGATGTTACAGGTGCTTCTGCTTGACTTCTTCCCAGGATTTGCTACTCTGACTTTTGGCTAACTGTTTAGATTAGCAGTTTTTTGTTGTATAGACTTGAGATATAGACTCATAGTTGTATTCTTTTGTATAGCACGTGTTGCTATTCTTTTGTATTATTGTGGATCTTTTTGACCACTACCCTGATGTACACTTTCATGTGTTAGTTATATATTCATATCATCTTCCGCCTTTGTGATATGGATGTCTGTGACTGATTTGTGTTATGCTTATTTCTATGTTTGTTTCCGAAGATTATTTATAGCCACCATGTGATAAGCAATCACATGGATGGTCGCTCCTCAACAGCCTTATTCTCCGTGCTAGTTGACAGCACTGCACCATAGTGTTCTTGGCTAGCGTGGGTATAGAGGTGGGGCGTCACAGCTAGGTATCGGAGCCAAACTTTGGAACAATGTAGAATAACTTAACAAGGATCATCGTCCTAAGTCCACCTTAGGAGTTATGTCTTAATTCGAGTCGTCGTACCGATTCATCCTATATCCTTTATGATTCCTTGTTTTATCTAGCAAGATTGCTTCATATTCATTAGTGAATAATCTTCTTCTTTCTCTTCTTTCTTTCTTAAGGAAGAGAAATGGTTAGACCTGGTCGTCCCAGAGTGTGGAATATGCGAGTATATGATTTTTGTTTGATGATAATAAACATATATATATTTATTTAAATGTATTTGTTAATGTACTATTTTATTTTTCATAGACTAAATAAATATTTGTTGAATAAAATAAATTACACAGAATTTGAATGGAATTTGAATTCAAACAGAAACTTTATTCAAACAAATATTTATTACAATCTTGAATAGTACAAATTCAAACTCTCACTATACATATACAATTTTGATTACATCACAATTATTTTTACACTAATAACCTCACTTCATATCACTCACACTCGTATTTTGTCTTCAACTGCATTCCAGTCTGATTCCAGCATCCGAGTAATCTGCAAAAATATTCTCAAACACAGTAAAATTGAAAAAGAAAAATTTTTGCAGTATAAAATGAAATATGATTTTTGAAAATATTATTTGCCTCAGTTATTTGGGTTGTTCGTCATCATTTATATTCGAATTCATCACACACGAACAGTATGACATGCATAGTGTATCACTGTACATGCCATAAATTCGTGCACATAGATATATACACTTGATAACGCTACAGGGACAGGTGTGCACAAGGTCAAACCCAAGTATACAGACAGGTTCAACCCAGGTGCAATATATTCAAAATCTCGTCAGCAGCACAAGGTCAAACCCGAGTTTTTGAAACTGGATTCAACTCAAGTGAAATTTCAAAAATCAACATGAATGGATGCAAAGACCAGTAATGCAACAGTAATATGCACAGATGCATTCAAAGTACAAACCAATTGCAACATGGATGTCACAAGCAATAACCAGATCAAAGAGAAAAATGATACAAGACAAACTGGCAACAACAAGTATGGTGCAGCACTGACTCAAATACACAACTACAAGGCATAGCAACTGCAACAAGACACAACAATGAAG
The DNA here is from genome assembly GCA_030765085.1 of Allium cepa. Lineage (NCBI taxonomy): Eukaryota > Viridiplantae > Streptophyta > Magnoliopsida > Asparagales > Amaryllidaceae > Allium > Allium cepa. The sequence goes on along the minus strand of CM060943.1, from coordinate 940,024,854 downwards.
ACTACAACCCAATGAACCAGAGACAACAACAGAACACAATGCACCAAGTAAGTAACAGCAAGCAACATGGTCAGACACACTTCAATAGTGCAAACCAAACAGAAATTCAAGGCAACACAGACCAAGCAATGGACAACTCAAAGCAACATGTCCAGTTACAACAATGCACAAGTGACACAACGACCATGAACAATGCAAACTACAAATGTGATACATGAATAATGCAAACTACAATGCAGACTCAAGCCAAGTCATGATGAACAGAGCAGATCAAGCACAATGGACTACATGCAAAGACCAGAGAGACAATATGAACAAGTGACTCAGGAAAATACACATGAAGACTAACAACAAACCCAAATGAATATCACAAGTACGATCAGTGGTACACATGCAAGCTCGAGCACAAAATATGGAAACTTCACCAACGCAAATCAAAACAGAGGGTATACATGATGATCAAAGTCAACAGTAAATCAAACAATGAACCACAATATTCCAAATACTCAAGACAACATGAAGTGGACAGCACCAATTCAGTGCACAAGACAACAAGTTCAGGTACTCAATGCAACACAGTGGCAACCACAAAGTGCAGACAAATGCACAATTCAAACCAACACAACAAAAACTCAACAATGAAAAGCAAGTGCAGAAATGATTATCAAGCTACAAATCAAATGAGCAAGTGCAACAAAGTACAACTTGACTATCAAGACAAAGTACAATAACAAATTCAGTGAAGCCCAAAGTCAATGCCGAGAAATAATAAATGATCAGGTCAAAATGAAGCATGAATCACATGAACAAGTTCGAGCATTATAAAGAACCAAAGTCACAGTGTTCAATATCATCATCGGCTGTGTGCAAAGATGAACGCATATATGGATGCAGACGTGCCAAAGTTGTAAATGCCGTGTAAATCAATGCTATAGTGGATGAACACAAAGAAATGGTGATGGCCGAAAATAATGCAGATTCATGAATTATACAGTCAAGAAATTCAAGTGCGTATTGCTTGAAAAAAGTCACAAATTAAAAGAGGAAAGTCACTGCCGTATCAAACAAGTTAAATCGAACGCTGCACAAACAAAACCGTGGGTATCAAGTTGAAAAAATATCAGGAAAGCCATGCGCATCAGGCAATCACAAAATTAGGAAAGTGTAAATGAAAACGAGCAAATTCAAGTGACTCGAATTCATATAAATATCAAACCCAAATCATCATCGGCAAGTGTGGAAAAGATTGAAACAAATCCAAATATAAACCCAAGTTCATCATCGGCAATGCGGAGCTAACAACAATCAGATTAAATCCTGACAAACCAAAAGATACGAACAACGTACAAGAGAAAATTCGCAATCTCGAAGTCAATCAAGCAGCCGATCTCAATAGACGATCAATTACAAAGCAAGGAAGTCAAGCAATTGTAATCGCCACCAACGAAGCCCTAATTTTCGCAAGAAAACAAATCCCTAATTTCTGAAGGGAACGAAGATACATCAAGGCCACAATCTTTTAATAGCAAAAGAAAAGGAACGGGCCAAAGGAATGAAAGAATAAAATGGGCCGGTGTTGTTTTTTCATAAGAGGGCTTTAGATTATTTTAAATAGGGCTTTAGTTTATTTAGGGTTTATTTTTAAAGAGGGTTTTTGTTTATCAGTTTTATTTTTTCTTTTCGAATCAATTCTTGGTAAATCACCACCTAGGTTGTAGGTATTGTCAGATTGTCTAGTTAGAATTAGTTCAGTGAGCAGGGTGTGCGAGTTTGCAAAACTCTATAGGCGGGAGCAAGGGTTTGCGAGTTTGTAAAACTCTATAGGCGAGAGCACGGGTTGCGAGTATATTAGAGTATTTGTAAGCGAGAGCAGGGTTTGCGAGTCTGTTAGAGTGTTTGTAAGGGGAGACTGTTTAATTCTAATAGAAATCTGGGAATGCAGCAGTAGGCAGGGGTGGCCGAAGCTGGGTAAATTTTGTGTATAATTTACTTTTCAGCATATTTATTTCTGCAGTTTATTTCTGTGTTTAAATCGAGAAAATTTGCTATAACCATATTCACCCCCCCCTCTAGGGTTAAGCTAGATCCTACAAGTGGTATCAGAGCACGGTATTTTTCTTTAACTCTAGAGTCATGAATTCATCAAATAATGCTTTTTCTGAGGGGCAATCTATTGTTAGGCCACCCATGTTTAACAGGAATGATTATGCTTATTGAAAAGTTAGGATGGGTATTTATCTTAGTTCTGTTGATTATGATGTTTGGGATATTACTGAAACTGGCTATAAATCTCCCACTATAACCATTGGTGATACTGTGATTCCTAAACCTAAGGATAGGTGGGATGCTAATGATAAGAGATTAAAAACTACAAATGCTAAAGCCATGAATGCATTGATCTGTGCTCTTGATAAGAATGAATTTAATAAAATTTCTCATTGAAAAACTGCATAGGAAATTTGGCATACCTTGGAGGTGACACATGAAGGAACTTCTCAAGTCAAGGAGTCTCGTCTAGCCTTATTCAACAATGAATACGAGAACTTTGTGATGGACAAAGGCGAGAGCATAAAGGAAATGTTTGGACGCTTTTCAACTTTGGTGTACAACGCTAGAGCGCTTGGGAAGGTATTCACTAAGGTAGAGCTTGTGAGGAAGGTGCTACGAGTTTTACCAATGAACTTTGAGGCAAAAGTCACGGCAATACAAGAATCGAAAGATCTGAGTAAACTAAGCATGGAGGAGTTGATTGGAAACTTGATGACATATGAGCTTGAGCTAAAAGCAAAGGAGGAACACAACAACTCCAAATCAAAGAAGAAGACGATTGCCTTAAAGAGCAAAGAAGAGAGCGATGAAGAAGAAGAAGATCCAATTGAAGAGCTTGCAATGGCTGTCAATAATCTTAGAAAATGGTCAAGATTCAAGCCACGCAAGAAGAAAACAAATGGTAATAGGTCAAAAGATTCTGACAATTCCGATAATGAATCGACGTGTTTTAACTGCAACAAGCCTGGCCACTTCAAACAACAATGCCCACTTCTCAAAAACAAAAAAGGAAAGAAAAAGAAGAAGAAGGCCTTTGCAGCGACTTGGGATGATGAAGAAGGAGAGGAAGTTTCGAATAGTAGCTCAGAGGAGGCTAACTTGTGTCTTGTGGCAAAATCAGATTCAGAAGCAAGCTCAGAGGAATCTAGTGAGGTAGGTGACTATTCTTATAAAGATCTTGTTTTTATGTTCCTTGATCTTACTAAAGTGGTTGGTACTCATGAATCTAAAATTGAAAAACTGAGATCTGATAGGAGCGAACTTGATCATGAAAATTTTAGGTTAGAAACTGAACTTGAAAATATTCAAAACCTAAAATGTAAAAAAATGTGAAATTTTAGATTCAGAATTATCAAGACTTAAGAGTAGCTCTGAGAATATTGAAAAAGAAAACTTGAGTCTTAAGGAAATCATTGACACTAGGAAAAAGGATTTTATAAATAGATGCACCTCACTTGTCACTGAAAACACAACACTAAAAACCAAAGTCCAAAATCTTGAGAAATCTCTGAATAACTTTTCAAGAGGAGAAAAATCATTCAACATGCTATTGGGAAATTAATTTTTTTGCTAACAACAGAAAAGGACTAGGTTTTGGGAAAACACAAGTTGATGGTAATGCAAAAGGTAAGAGTGTCTTTGATAGATGTGAAATAATTGGACATCGTGTTGAAAATTGTAGTCATAGGAACAAGAACACAAAATTTATACAAGTTTGGGTTCCTAAGAATTCTACAAACAAATTTCATGTCTGTTGGAACAAGAATAAAAAGACTAAACAAGTTTGGGTTCCAAAGGGTTTGTTTATTCACAATGCTTCAGCCACTAACAATCATGGACCTATAAAAACAAATAGGTCACAAAAATCTTTCATCGTATAGGTATGGTGGCGGGCTAAGGAACAACAACAGTGTTCGCTGGATTTTGGCTGTTCCAGAAACACAACGGGCAACAAAGCAAAGTTCCTTAGCCTAGTACAAAGTTGACAGAATCACAATGGGCAACCACGAAAAATTATCGTAAAGGCAAAATAGGTGAAGGTATATTTATCAATAAATTGTGATAATCTGCACCATATCCTGAATGAAATCAGCCAATATTGAAATAACGTGAGATGATGATTTTTTTATTCTGACTTGTTCAACATAGTTGGCCTATTACATTTATGCCAAAACACTATTCTTTGAATTACTTCATACATATACGTTTGGATTAAACATAGTGTTTTGCTGGATGATAATATTTTTGGTTATTTTTGGCTAACTCTATATTCACAGTTTCTGATTATTTACATGACTTCGATTAAAATTCAAGAGAATGCCATTTAAAATGCTGTTTGAGTTTTTATGCACACTTCATGGTCTGGTCTATCAAATTTAATTAGTGATGTTTTTGAGTGAAAAAAAAATTCAGATGCAGATTACACTGGTAATCTAGTTGATAGAAAAATTACTAGTTCAACGTGAATTTTGAGACATTTAGTAACTGCATCGTTTTTCGAAGAAAATATCTGCATGTTTTTCATTACAAATAATTTTCAAATAGCATAAATTTTTCTCATATAACCCCTTCGAGAAAATCATTGTTGACCACATTTTTAGATTAGTCATTTTTATTTAATTTCAAATGACAAATTTTGACTAATCTGATTCCCTACTAATTATTAAAAAGATAAATAGTGATTGAAAAGGTGATAAGTGTTGATATTTAACATACATTACTCAAGAGAGTATAATTGGAAAATTTCTTTAGGAATTCAAACAAGAGTTATAAAACTTTTTGTTGGGTAAAGATTCCATGACCATTTCTATATCTATCATATTTCTATCGACCATTGTTTATCAAATCTTAAGTATAGTTTGTCGATAAGTGGTACTATAATCAGGGATCATTTGTTTTTCATTTCACAATTTTTTTTGTAAAAATAAATAAATACCAAAGTATTCACTCTCATTTAAAAGTCCTCACGGTTATGCATGGGTGAATTACTTGGATTTTTTTATTATGTGCTTCCATGCTCATTTAAAAATCCTCACGATTATGCATGTATGGAAGGCATATCAAATTTGATTGATTAAATAGACATGTTGATTCTAATCCCATTTAAAAGTCCTCACGGTCATGCGTGGTTAGAAGATACTTGATTTGATTTTTTAAATTAAATTGGAATACTAATAATCTCATTTAAAAGTCCTAACAGTTATGCATGTTAGTAGATATTCAAATTCCTGATATAAATGTACCACAAGTTGATACAATTGTATGATTTTATATTAGAACATCATTTCAATTCTTTCTAAAAGTGGTATATGCGCCTAACAAGGGTAGTTATGATTTTTGTTTGATTTTTATTGAAGTTTAATATTTATATTCAATTTGAATTTAATGTTGGATTAATATTGATCACTTTATCTCTATTTTTCTCTAAAACTATTATTCTTTGCTGATAACAAAAGGGAGAGAGAAAAGTTAAGATTTTGTCAAATAGAATCAAGCAAAGGTCAAATAATTTTCCATTTGCATCTAGGCTCATTTGTATATTTCTATTTTTATGCATATATGTAAGGGGAGCATCGTGTAGAGAGGAAGCATTTAAATAGGGGGAGCAATTAGAGTATATCATTGTTCAAATACATTTAACACAATCAAAATCTTGAATATATGTTTGTTATCATCAAAAGGGGGAGATTGGGGAATATGCGAGTATATGATTTTTGTTTGATGATAATAAACATATATATATTCATTTAAATGTATTTGTTAATGTACTATTTTATTTTTCATAGATTAAATAAATATTTGTTGAATAAAATAAATTACACAGAATTTGAATGGAATTTGAATTCAAGCAGAAATTTTATTCAAACAAATATTTATTATAATCTTGAATAGTACAATTCAAGCTCTCACTATACATATATAATTTTGATTACATCACAATTATTTTTACATTAATAACCTCACTTCATATCACTCACACTCGTATTTTGTCTTCAACTGCATTCCAGTCTGATTCCAGCATCCGAGTAATCTGCAAAAATATTCTCAAACGCGGTAAAATTGAAAAATAAATACTTTTGCAATATAAAATGAAATATGATTTTTGAAAATATTATTTGCCTCAGTTATTTGGGTTGTTCGTCATCATTTATATTTGAATTCATCACACACGAACAGTATGACATGCACATTGTATCACTGTACATGCCATAAAGTCGTGCACATAGATATATATACTTGATAACGCAACAGGGACAGGTGTGCACAAGGTCAAACCCAAATATACAAACAGGTTCAACTCAGGTGCAATATATTCAAAATCTCGTCAGCAGCACAAGGTCAAACCGGAGTTTTTGAAACTGGATTCAACTCAAGTGAAATTTCAAAAATCAACATGAATGGATGCCAAGACCAGTAATGCAACAGTAATATGCACAGATGCATTCAAAGTGCAAACCAGTTGCAATATGGATGTCACAAGCAATGACCAGATCAAAGAGCAAAATGATACAAGGCAAACTGGCAACAACAAGTATGGTGCAGCACTGACTCAAATACACAACTACAAGGCATAGCAATTGCATAGCAACTGCAACAAGACACAACAATGAAGACTACAGCCCAATGAACCAGAGACAACAACAGAACACAATGCACCAAGTAAGTAACAACAAGCAACATGGTCAGACACACTTCAATAGTACAGACCAACCAGAAATTCAAGGCAACAGAGACCAAGCAATGGATAACTCAATGCTACATGTCCAGTTACAACAATGGACAAGTGACACAACGACCATGAACAATGCAAACTAAAAACATGATACATGAATAATGCAAACTACAATGCAGACTCAAGCCAAATCGTGATGAACAGAGCAGATCAAACATAATGGACTACATGCACAAACCAGAGAGACAATATGAAGAAGTGAATCAGGCAAATACACATAAAGACCAACAACAAACCCAGATGAATATCACAAGTATGATCAGTGGTACACATGCAAGCTCGAGCACAAAATATGGAAACTGCACCAATGCAAATCAAAACAGAGAGTATACATGATTATCAAAGTCAACAGTAAATCAAACAATGAACCACAATATTCCAAATACTCAAGACAACATGAAGTGGACAGCACCAATTCAGTGCACAAGACAACAAGTTCAGCTAGTCAATGCAACACAGTGGCAACCACAAAGTGCAGAAAAATGCACAATTCAAATCAACACAGCAAAAACTCAACAATGAAAAAGCAAGTACAGACACGGTTATCAAGCTACAAATCAAATGAGCAAGTGCAACAAAGTACAACTTGACTATCAAGACAAAGTGCAATAAAAAATTCAGTGAAGCCCAAAGTCAATGCCGAGAAACAATAAATGATCAGGTCAAAATGAAGCATGAATCGCATGAACAAGTTCGAGCATTATAAAGAACCAAAGTCACAGTGTGCAATATCATCATCGGCTGTGTGCAAAGATGAACGCATATATGAATGCAGACGTGCCAAAGTTGTAAATGCTGTGTAAATCAATGCTAAAGTGGATGAACACAAAGAAATGGTGATGGCCAAAAATAATGCAGATTCGTGAATTATACAGTCAACAAATTCAAGTGCGTACTGTTGAAAAAAGTAACAAATTAAAAAAAGAAAGCCACTGCCGTATCAAACAAGTTAAATCGAACGTTGCACAAAGAAAACCGTGGGTATCAAGTTGAAAAAATATCAGGAAAGCCGTGCGCATCAGGCAATCAAAAAATTAGGAAAGTGTAAATGAATACGAGAAAATTCAAGCGACTCGAATTCATATAAATATTAAACCAAAATCATCATCGACAAGTGTGGAAAAGATCGAAACAAATCCAAATATAAACCCAAGTTCATCATTGGCAATGCAGAGCTAACAACAATTAGATTAAATACTGACAAAGCAAAAGATACGAACAACGTACCAGAGGAAATTCGCAATCCCGAAGTCAATCAAGCAGCTGATCTCAAGAGACGATCAATTACAAAGCAAGGAAGTCAAGCAATTGTAATCGCCACCAACGAAGCCCTAATTTTCGCAAGAAAACGAAGCCCTAATTTCTGAAGGGAACGAAGATGCAACAAGGCTGCAATCTTTCAATAGCAAAAGCAAAGGAACGGGCCAAAGGAATGAAAGAATAAAATGGGCCGGTGTTTTTTTTTTTCATAAGAGGGCTTTAGTTTATTTTAAATAGGGCTTTAGTTTTTTAGGGTTTATTTTTAAAGAGGGTTTTTGTTTATCAGTTTTATTTTTTATTTTCGAATCAATTCTTGGTAAATCACCAACTAGGTTGTAGGTAGTGTCAGATTGTCTAGTTAGAATTAGTTCAGTGAGCAGGGTATGCGAATTTGGAAAACTCTAAAGGCGGGAGCAAGGGTTTGCGAGTTTGCAAAACTCTATAGGTGGCAGCAGGGGTTGCGAGTCTATTAGAGTGTTTGTAAGCGGGAGCAGGATTTGCGAGTCTGTTAGAGTGTTTGTAAGCGGGAGACTGTTTGATTCTAATAGAAACCTGGGAATGCAGCAGTAGGCAGGGGTTGCCAAAGCTGGGTAAATTTTGTGCGTGATTTACTTTTCAGCATATTTATTTCTGCAGTTTGTTTCTGTTTTTAAATCGAGAAAATTTGCTATAACCCTATTCATCCCCCCTCTAGGGTTAATCTAGATCCTACACAGAGCTGGACAATCTAGTGCTCCACCCCAAGATGGAGTTTTTTTGACTACCCAGCTACTTCTTGACCTTGTTACGAATGCTCAAGCAGCTGGTTCTAATCCGGAACCTACTCACCCTAAATCTGGGTTTGCACGTTTATGCAATGATTACACATACCTGGGTGGGAAGCCATTTAAAGGTTTTGAAACTATCGTCGAGGTCCAGGCTTGGTTGAGGACCTGCAATCGAATCTTCATTCGCATGAATCCCGTCGATCTACACCGTGTTAAGGTAGCTTCCAGTATGCTCCAAGAGAGAGCATTGGACTTGTATGAACTTCTTATTTCTGAAGTCAACGAAGCAGACCTTACCTGGGAGCAATTTCGGACACTCTTCGCGTTAAAATTAGTACCAGAAGCTGAGAAGGTAACTCTAGCTCGACGCTTTGTAGACCTTGTTCAAGGTGAGTCCTCTGTGACTAATTACGTCGCAGCCTTTGAGTCGCTTTCCAAATATGGGGTTGAATACATCAACACCCCATTGAAGAAGAACCAAAGGTTCGTTTATGGCTTAAACAAAAGCCTCAAGGAGCCATTACTTCTAAAGTTAGAAGTTCCTTTCGACCAACTTATAGATATCGCTCTTCGTTTGGAAGAGGCTGATAAAGAAAGTGATGTTGAAGTAGTAGCTTCCAAACCCAACTTCCACAACAAAAAGAGGCCCAGTAAATTCAAAGGCCCTTATCCCAACAAAAAGGGTAAGCAAGCAACCCCTACGGCAAAGTCTCCTTCTCCTAGTGGTGCAAGATGCTTCAACTGTGGATTTGGGGACCATTTTGTGAATAAGTGCTCTAAGCCCAAATCTTTTCTCTATTATAAGAGCCCGGATCACTACATACATCAATGCCTCAAACGTGAAGGCAAGAAGGAAGGAAAGTTGAATGTGGCTCAAGCCCCTGGCAACACATCTCGTGGCCAAGGTATTTCTCACTCCATTCTTGATAGTATTATTTTATTTCATGATCAACCTATTAGAGTTCTCTTTGATACGGGTGCATCCCATTCTTTTATATCAAAGGAACTGGTAGACACTATTTCCTTAAGTGTTACTGCATTAATGACTTCTTAAAAATTGCGAATCCTGTTGGTGGATCCGCAACTCTTAGTTTGCTTTGTAAAGATGTGGAGATTATTTTATGCGATTTTTCCTTCCTAGCCGATTTACATGTTATGCGTTACCTAGGCTTTGGAATGATATTGGGTATGGACTGGCTTAACCATTATGAAGCACATATCCTATGTCCTGAGCGGACTATTTATCTCCGACATCCGCAATCTGTAAATCAGATTTCTATTATTCTTAAAGATTCGGATTCTTCTTTGACTGCATCTTTATATTCTTTAAATCCTCGAGACGAGGATGATGATGATGAGGAAGACGTCATTTCTCGAATTCACTTTGTCTGTGAATTTTCTGACATATTCGAGCCCGTTTTAGGTTTCCACCTAAGCGAGCAACTGAGTTCAGAATTAATCTTACCTCTGAAGCTCAAACTATTACTCGTCCTCCTTATCGCATGTCCAATAAGGAAAATGAAGAGATGCGCAAACAATTATCCGAATTGGAGACGAAGCAATTTATTCGCTCTAGTTCCTCGCCTTAGGGAGCTTCGGCTATTTTCGTAAAGAAATTCGATGATACTCTTAGGCTCTGCGTTGATTGTCGCAAGCTTAACGATCTTACTATTAAAAATAAATATCCTTTACCTCGGATTGATGATCTATTCTATGAGCTTAGTGGTGCTAAGGTCTTTTCACAACTGGACTTGGCTACTGGTTTCCATCAGCTTCGTATCATAGAGGATAGCATTCCTTTGACATCATTCCATACTCGATATGGATCTTATGAATGGCTTGTTATGCCATTTGGGTTAACGAATGCTCCAGCTTATTTCATTGACCTCATGAATCGAGTTTTCAAAGATTTCCTCGATCGGTTTGTTCTCATATTCATTGATGATATTATTATGTATTAAAAAACGGAGGAGGAACATGAGAAACATCTTCGGATTGTATTGGAAACTCTTAGGAGTAATCAATTAAAGGCAAAATTTTCTAAATGCCACTTTTGGCAATCTCGTGTGAAGTTTCTCGGTCATATTATTTTCGAATCCGGAATTTCCGTGGATCCTGCAAAGATTGAAGCGATTCAAGATTGGAAAAGACCTGAAAGTGTGACTGAAATCCATAGCTTTCTCGGATTGGCGAGCTATTACCATCGTTTTATTAAAGACTTTTCTAAGATTGTCGTGGCTCTCACTGGCTTGACTAAGAAGGGAGTTAAATACCTTTGGTCGGACAAATATGAATCCTCTTTTCAGAAATTGAAAGAACTCCTTTCCGATGTTCCTATTCTCGTTATTCCCGAAGGGAATCAAGATTTTGTTGTTTATACCGATGCTAGTCGATTTGGTTTGGGTGTCGTTCTTATGCAAAAAGAACGTGTTATTGCTTATGCTTCTAGGCAATTGACGCCGGCCGAGACTAGATATGCCACACATGATTTAGAACTCGCGGCTATTGTTTTTGCCATTCGAATTTGGCGTCATTATCTATTGGGTGAGAAATTTATTCTTTACACGGACCATAAGTCTTTGAAATATTTATTTTCTCAAAAGGAACTTAATTTACGTCAATAACGTTGGCTCGAGTTCCTTGCTCCTTATGATCTTGATATTCTTTATACCCCCAGTAAGGGTAATCGTGTCGCCGATGCTCTTAGCCGTAAGCAACAAGCAGTTGTTTCTATGATAATAGCTGAATGGAACGATCTCGAGATCTTATCCACTTGTGAGATTCGAGAGCGCGTATCTGATTTATGCTCATCATTTGTTTTATGTAGCCTTGAGGCTCATCCTTCTCTCTTAGACCGCATTCTTGAAGCTCAAAGGCTAGATCCTGAACTGGTTCTTCTTGGCCAAAATATTAAGGATAGAATTGATATTGATTCTCGTGGCAGCATTCAGAAATTTGGTATACTTATCGTACCAAATATTGGAAATCTTCATAAAGATATTTTAGAAGATTCTCATCGTTCTAAATTTACCATTCATCCCGGTAACAGTTAAATGTACGTTGATATGAAGCGACTTTATTATTGGGAGAGAATGAAATCCGACGTCGCTAACTTTATTAAGTGTTGCATGACATGACAACTTGTTAAGGCTGAACATCAAAGGCCTGGTGGGTTATTGCAATCTTTAGGAATTCCAATGTGGAAGAGGTACCAAATTTCCATGGATTATATTGATGGCCTTCCCCGTTCTCGTTCGGGTCATGATAGCTTATGGGTGATTGTTGATAGACTTACTAAATCTGCCCATTTTATTCCCGTTCGGTCTAACCGAACCGTTCCACTTTTTGCCAAACTTTTTATCAAAAAAATTGTTAAATTGCATGGAGTTCCTACTTCTATTGTTAGCGATCGTGAACCATTGTTTACTAGTGGATTTTGGAAGAGTCTTCAAAAAGCTTTGGGAACGAAGCTTAATTTTAGCACCGCTTATCACCCCCAGTCCGATGGACAAACCGAGCGTGTGAATCAAACTCTTGTAGATCTTCTTCGAGCTTGTGTGCTTTATTTTGGTGGAAGTTGGGAAGATCATATTTCACTTGTCGAATTTTCCTATAATAATATCTTCCAATCTAGTATTGGTATGGCACCTTTCGAGGCACTCTATGGAAGGTCATGCCGATCTCCTTCTTGTTGGCTTGAGGCCGGTGAGAGGCTGGTTTTAGGTCCAGACTTTATTCGTGATTCCACAGAAAAGATTGAACTTATTCGACATAGGATGAAAGAAGCCCAGACTAGACAAAAATCCTATGCCGATAATCGAAGAAGGAAATTAGAAATTTCTGTTGGAGATCTTGTTTTTATTCATGTTTCACCTATGAAAGGTGTTGTACGTTTCAGTCGGTCGGGAAAGTTAGCGCCTCGATATATTGGGCCATTTCCTATCACTGAACGTATTGGTTCCATGGCTTATCGCCTTTCATTATCGGCTCAGTTTTCTGCCATGCATGACGTGTTTCACGTTTCTCAATTACGGAAATGCCTTCGAGATTCCGATTCTATTCTTGAGCCTGGTATTGTGGAAGAAATTGAAGTTTCGCCAAATTTAACTTATGAGCAGCACCCTATTCGAATTATTGCTTCGGAGGTCAAACGACTTCGAAATAAAGATGTTCCGCTTTTGAAGGTTCGATGGTCCTCAAACCCTAAAGATTGCTCTTGGGAATCTAGAGAATTCATCGAGCGAACACATCCAGACTTACTTTCTAGTGCTCAATGAGGTGAACTTCTTATTTCAAATTTCTTTTGTGATAATATGCTTTTATGGTTGTTACTTTTTATTTCCAACTTATATATTGCGAGGACGCAATTTCTTTAAGGAGGGGAGTCTGTAACAACCCGCATATTTATCGATTATATATTTAAATATTTTGTTTAAATATTTTATCGTTATTCGGATATTGGTCCGAAAAGCTACTATTTGCGAAGGTTCGAATTAGGACTCGAGACCACTTCCATTGATTTCGAAATGCCGTTTACAATTTTTTAAAGTATAAACTTTGATAGGTTTGGAGTTAGTGAAATTTCACTAACTTTTCCGGTTTTGGACTATGGGTTAGTCTAGCCATTATAACTCAAGCCCACTTCTCTCCTTCTCCTCACTCTTCATAAATTCCTACCAAACTCTAGCTCAAGCATTAATGGTGAGTGGAAAGGGAACTAAAACTCCAAACCTAGGCTTCTACTTCAAATCCATCTTTCAACTCCAAATTCAAAGAGAAGATATTGGATTCAAGCTTCTTGTGTTGAGATTAAAGTGGATTGATTCTTGCTTTTCTTCAAAGCTTGATTTTCATTCATTTTTGGCCTAAAGGTGAGATTTTTATCTCACAATTCTAGTCTATAACTATATTGGACTATTGGGAATGATTCCCCATCACTTTAGCATGTACATTTGCATTTGGTTTGGTTTGGATTGGCAAAAAACTCCAATTTTTAATGTTTTTCGTGAAATTCTGCACTTAGGTCGTTCTGCCTATGCTAGGTCGTTCGCGTGGAAAAGTCTCGGCCTTCAAGTAGCTCATTTCTGGCTTTAAATCGTTCTACAGTCTTAGGTCGCTCGGCACTAGGTCGTAGGTCGTAGGTTGTGGGGCTTTAGGTCGTGGGTCGCTCGGCCATGCTTATTTCGTTAAGTCGCCCGGGTTGTTTGATATAGGTCGCGCCTCTTTTAGGTCGCGTCTCTTTTAGGTCGCTCTCCACTGGACCTCATTAGGTCGCTCAACATACTGTGTCGCTAAGTCACTCGCGTGTTAAAACCCTTAGGTCGCTCGCGTGTTAGACGTGTTAGGTCGCTGGTTAATTAGGTCGCTCGGCCTCAAATGACTAGGTCGCTCTCTTAAGTCACTCATCCCTCTAGGTTGCATGACCATTAGGTCGCGTCCAACTAGGCCGCATGCTTACCACTTTATGTCGCTCGACCTCACTTCCTTTAGGTCGCTTGCTCCATTAGGTCATTAGGTCGCTCGACCTTGCCTGGGTTGTTAGGTCGCTTGGCCACTTCAGTTAGGTCGCATGACCACAAGGTTGCTCCAGTTAGGTCGCATGACCCCTTAAGTCGCTCGCCTCTGTTAGGTCGCTCACTTCTGCTAACTCGCGAACACCTCTAGGTCGCAACCACTAGGTCGCTTGACCCCTTAGACCCCTAGGTCGCAACTATTAGGTCGCTCGATCCTATCCTCCCTTGGGTCTTCACTAGGTCGTACCATTTTGGACGGGGCGCTGCCCCGCACTCCCACCTTGGGGGGTTGCCACCCCCTGGACCCCCCTCCGTAGGGGATCTTATCTGAAAAACATTCAACAGAACTTGCTTTGTTGAGATGCTGAGTTGACCATTCTTCGAGACAAACTATCTTTGGCTTCTCGGTCGATTTTATGGAATCACGGCCTAGCTAAAAAGGCGGGATAACAACTTTAGAAATATGAAGGTTTCAATACTAGTAGTAAATATCAAAACTCTTTCAATAAAATTATTTCAACTCTATTTTCAATAACAAAGCTTATTTCTTAAAACTTTTTCCAATCTACCAGTATATACAAACCTTTACCTCACTTGGATGAGAAATCTAATTAAACGGCTTAGTAAAACAAGTGGTATGAAACGCTTGCGTTCACTTCGTCGGTTAATTCTTGGGCTTGTTCGATTGAACCTCTTGTGACAATTTTCTAGCGAAGATTTACAGTTTGTTCGTAAATATTTAAGTTAAGCAAGTGGTTATGGGACACGAAGATAAACTTTTATATTTACTAGCTTAGTGTAATTGACACTTCTCGTTGATCATGACGATCATTTTATGATTTAGACTAGCAATTGTGCGATGTCTCCTTGTTTGCAAGGTTAGACTAGACATCATGGGTGTGATTCCGACTCACAAATATCCCTTTGTCCGTAAGGTTTGTCTAGACACCATTTGTGTGATTCCACTCACATATATCTTTTTGTTACGAGGTTAGGCTATACATCATTTGTGTGATTCCACTCACAAATACCTTTTTGCTTTTTGGTTAGCCTAGACCTCATCTGGGTGATTCCGACTCACCCATATGTAGTAGCTTCCCATGGTCTTCGAACCGTCATGTGATAGGCTTCTTTCACTTTTTCTGTGATTTCTGGATTTCTTGTGTTGATTTCTGGAATTTATGTCATTGACTTGTTATGAGTGCAAGTTTAGGGTATGATGCCCTCTTTGGATCTTTGAGAAGATTTTTGTGATAGTTATTTATCTCTTATTGATTGATCTTCTGTTGATCATCATTTGCATACTTATAGTAGTATGTCAGTATGGATATTTTATGTTTATGCCATATCTTTTATTTTATACCATGTCATCTGATATTTATAGCTAGACTGAACCGTTTATTACTTTCTTAAATAATACTCGGGTCAGACCGAGATGTTACAGGTGCTTCTGTTTGACTTCTTCCCGGGATTTGCTACTCTGACTTTTGGCTAACTATTTAGATTAGCAGGTTTTTTTGTTGTATACACTTGAGATATAGACTCATAGTTGTATTCTTTTGTATAGCACGCGTTGCTATTCATTTGTATTATTGTGGATCTTTTTGACCACTACCCTGATGTACACTTTCATGTGTTAGTTATATATTCATATCTTCTTCCGCCTTTGTGATATGGATGTTTGTGATTGATTTGTGTTATGCTTATTTCTATGTTTGTTTCTGAAGATTATTTATAGCCACCGTGTGATAAGCAATCACATGGATGGTCGCTCCTCAACAGCCTTATTCTCTGTGCTAGTTGACAGCACTACACCGTAGTGTTCTTGGCTAGCGTGGGTATAGAGGTGGGGCGTCACATGTAAGCATAGGGAGGTTGTGCACATGTACAGGCTTCACCTTCCATTTTTTTCATTCTTTTTGCATTTGGTCTGATGTGATTCCATGGGGCTGATGCATTGGTTTGATTTATCCTATAACTAGATTTTATATAAAGTTTATTTGATTTCCATATTGATTTGATGAAATATGTATTTGAGAGGATATATCTCATGATGATGTCCTCTTAAGCTCATACACATCCTTTCGTATATGTACATATATATTTATCCCCTACATTTTTCTTATGCTTATTTATATATAAATATATTCTTCATTAACATAACATACATCCATAAATATTTTTTATGCATACATTTACATATATCTTTCTTTATTTACAAGTACTATATTCATCTTAACTTATGTATATCTCTATTTTACTTATGTGTGTTTTGTCATTATATGTGTGTGACGATCCAGAATTTTTAAACACTAGAAATTGGAATATTTAAGTGATTTTTAAATGTTAAAAGATAGTCTGACTTGAATTTCAGATATCAGAATGAATTTGGCAATTTAATTATTGGAATTAATTTATTAAAGTTGGATAAAATATTGAATTTTCTATTTTGAACTGATTAAAAATAATTTAACGGCTTAGAAAATTTATATTGACAACACTGAAGATAATGGAAGCCTCAGAATTGAATTTGAAAATGATTTGTTCAGTTTAGAAAATTTATTGTTAAATCGATATTTAAAAATAGCCTTTCGAGGCACAGTCTCAGAATTCGACGAAACCAGTTCCATTAGATCTGTAATATTGTATTATTATCGGATTTCAATTTTCGTAATGTTTGGAGTTGTCGTTTGGCCGTACGATAAGCAAACGCATTGAAAATTATATTGAAAATTTAAGTTTATAGTTGGGTTCAAAAAGTTATCTTCTCCATACGATCGAATTAGGAATCGAAACATTTTCCATTGTGTTTGGAATAGGCGTATAAAGTATAAACGCCTGGCGGCACACCTCGATAGGATATCGAAATTTTAAGTTGTGTTTTCGAGACAATTTAAATATATATTATTATGTTTACCTGTCAAAATCCTTTCGCGTCGAAACTTTTTCAACATCAGCTTTCGCTCTTTTCAAAAATCACTATAGCCTGATAGTTTTGGCGCACCTATCCTCCTTTTTCCCAACATCATCTGCCTACTCTTTTCTTTAAATATAGCATGCAAGGAGATGATTCAAAGGCAGCAAAAAGGAAAAAAATGGCCAAACATTTCAATAATCTCGTTCTCCTCAATCAATATTGTTCTGATGTAAATTTTGAATAGTTAGATTTAAAATTGATTGACTGTGTGCTTGGATGATTGATCTATAATAATTGTTCACTAGATGATATTATAGACACACACACACATATTAAACTACTACTAAATTTTAGAATAATATTTTACAGTATTAACTTATTTAAATTATTTTATAAAAAAGGGAAAATTTGTTTACAATTTAATGGTTTGTTTATTCATTAGTTAACTAAATGCATTGAATGAAAATTTATTATTCGATTAGGGAAATTAGTAATTTAATTAAATAATTAGTTAATTAAATTCATTTAAATAGTTATTGATTATTTGTTTGGTTCAAATATTTTATTACAAAGAAAATTTGTTTGAAAATAAATTATTGGTGTAAATCCAATTTATTATCTAAAATAAATAACTAATGGTTAATTGTTTGACTAATTCAAAATATTAATCAACGGTATAAAATTGTTTATACAAGGTCTAATACAACGAGAGAGAAATCTGGAATGAAAATGGATTGCATGCATAAGCAAAGGTGGGATCTTCTCACTCAAATTTTAATAATTGAAAATTTCAGTTATTGATTGTTTGTTGAATTATGATAGATAAATTTAAATTGTTGATTGTGTGTTTTCATGATAATTTATTATCAGTTATATTGAAATAGACCCTATGCGCCACACAATAGCGGATGATATTTTATAAATCCCGTATACCACGATATTCGACCACGAAGTGGAATTGGTATTCAATTGTTATGCTAACGCCTGTGGATGCTGGGAAACAGGTTGGAGGGATCCAACTGGATTCCTCAAATATTTGAATTAGTTCCAATATTGTGTGTTGATTATTTAATCTGCGTGTGACTATTTATGATTGAGACTGTTGAAGGCTATAATTTAGCCGAATATATTTTTGACATCGTAGGATATCAGAATTAAATAAAAATTGGATTTTTGAAATTTAACAGAAGATTTAAAGTAAATTGGTTTTAGAAAATTGGATAAATTTATAGAAGGAATTTGTTTTAAAAGATAATGAATTTGGTGTTGAAATAAATTTAGAAATCAATATTGGAAATTGATTTGGTATTTGAGAATAAATTGGGAAATCAATCGTATATCAATGGATATTTAGAAGTTTAAATTCACAATGGGAATTTATAAAGGAAAGGGAAATTTGTTTTAAAAATAAACATTTGGTTATTTTTAAAGTGTGAAAGGAATTTACGAATTTAAATCAAGAAAGATTTATTAATTGATTTGAATGAACCATTTTGAAATGGAAAATGTATTTTCCCTGGAAAGCTGAGTATGATTTCGAAGTAGCCTATAAATATAAACTGAAAATTTTTAAGGATGGTTTTAGAAAGGATACTTTGGATAAAAAAATTTCTTAACTGGTTTCAAATCTTTAAAGTATGAATTTATTTAATTACTTATGAAGGGATTATTTTAAAGGTTAAAATTGATATTTATTTTAGGAAACGATTATTTAAATAGTTATACCTTATCTACTAATTTTATTTTTAAAATTAGTTGGGACTTCAAATCTTATATGTGATAATTAGTATAATGTTTTCATAACCAATATTTTAAGTAAGTATTTAAGATGGTTTTATTTTAAATGTTCCAAGAATATTTTGGATAAGTGATTTGAATTATTTTAACTCGTCAGATTTCCAGTAGAAATGAATAAATATTTGGAAATGTATTCCGCGTAAGGAGAAGTGGTTTGAAATTTGTTTTCAAAGTATTGAAATGTGGAAAGTAATTTGAAATCTGTTTTCAAATGATTGAAGTGTGAAATATATCTTGCAAAAATATTTTGAAAATAAATAATTTGGGAAATTTATTTAAATCCGGCAAATTGTTGTGGATGTTGATTGAGAGTTAAATAGCCGACTATCAATATTGGCCATTTAATGGCATTTGAATTTCGATGCGACCGAGGGTCGGATTCCAAGTGGATATCCAAAAACCACATTGGACCTTTTTGATTGTGATAGATCTATTGTTTAAAAGATCAAAGTGAAAATTGTTGTAATTTGTTGAAATTTGAATGTAACACTTATTTTTAAAATAAGCACTCATTATTCAGATTAGCCGGGATAGGACCTTGTGTCATAAAACCTATTCCGACTAACGATACGACGAAATGGGATTTCATTTGAAGACGGTGTTGAAGACCGGGTAGTTTCGAAAGCGAAAGGATTACCTTTCGAATGTCTCTGCACCGGATGGCTTCGGTATAGAGATTTTATCACCTTTTTGACGGTGATTCCGGACGTGATTTGTGAATTTTCGAATTTGCAAGGGCTTCTTTGAAGTGCCTTCGGTTCTGTTCGATCCCGGAACGGACTTGTATGTATGTGTATCTGACGTTACACTTTGAGATGTAAAGCTAGTTTCTATGAAATACATTTATGTTGGTGGCGAAGAATTTATTCTCTTAGCTTAACACTCTTTTCTGAGATGTACGAGCTCAGAGGTTATGTAGTTAATTGTTACTAGTAATGCATTCCCAACTTGGTAACGTGACATACGAAGTGATGCTGGTCATTTGTTGATCAAAGTATGACTTTGTGAAAAGTGTAGCTTTGTGGACGACACCTCATCGGACCTCACACCCCGGAAATGGTTAAAATGGGAAAGATGCGGCAAGGTTATGAGGGCCATGCCCTTTAGGGTATGTCATTTCCTTTTGGAAAAGGGTGGTATCATGGTATGGAGCCCAGATACTTAACCTATGTTGTTGCCTCAAATTTATTATACTCTGTGGTTGTCGCTTTATGGTTGAGGATCCTCGGATAAAGGTCCCAAAGGACCGAAAGATGGCATACTCGAGTAGTAGTTACCTAGTCACAGAGGTAACCCGGCCTTGTGTTGGCAGAGATCCGGGTAGGTTCTCGAGACGTCCATCCCGAGGCGTACCCATGTGGCAGTAGGAAGTTCCTTAACCTGACCATTTGTTGAAAATCCAAACTCCAACGCGCCTTGTATGGTTTTAGTTGTATAACCTGCCATTTACTTATGGTGGTCACCACTGTTAAGATGGTAGCTATAATAGGCATAGTTCGGAATGTCTATGCTGGCTAAGATTAATATTATACATTCAAAATGTTTTCTGCACTATGCACTAATAATAATATTGAAAAAAATTTGCATACCAAGCATATTTGACTATCACAAGGAGAAATCTCTTCCAATTCTGCGTATGCATTGTGTGTGGGGCGGGTGGCCTTATGGTAGTTTCATTTTTCAAAAGCATAGCGGATTTCTTTTTATTTTCTTTGTGAAAATAACTATTTTTAAGATCTCACACCAGTCCGACGACTGACCCGGAGTTTATTGTTCTCTTTTTAAATTCTGGGTGTCCATAATTTTCCACACGGTCAGCCTAGAGTTAGGTTATCAGTTATTCGGGAGCAAAGTCAAGAAGTTTCTACGGAGATTTAGAGGCAAGCTAGATGGCGAGACGTACCACTTATACTATGTATTATGTCTGGGCTAGTGCAAATTAAATTTTATTGTACACAAATTACTATAACTGCCAGTGTTTGTATTATGTCAATGTAAACTCTAATAATGTGATGTATAAACAGATATAGTGTTTTTGTTTTAAAGATATTCATTTATCTATTATATGTTGTTCCGCTGCGAAATGTGAGATTCTGTTATTGTTTCTGTTTCTTCTTCTACCTCTTTATTTTTTAACCCTAAAGACTCATAAGTATGTTCCTCTTTGGGCTACTTGTTGTGGGATTTTGTCAGCTCAAAAGGGGTATGGATTTGCGGGCCTTTACATGTGTGTGTATACATACATTCACATTTATACAAATTTTTCATGTATTATTATTTCATATGAGCATACATTCATAAATTTGTATATTTATAAACTTATATATTCGTGTTTCCAAACATCATAAAACTTGTATATACTTATATATATAAATGGATATTTCATCTTAACTTAAATGGTGGAGTATTATATATATACATATAATTTACTTTTTTTAAAATATTTATCATATCCAGAGACTTTATAATTTAATATTTAATATAGTTTTAAATCAATTAATGGATATGGTATTTTAACTCTCAGGAAATTTATTTATTCGACTTATAAAAATTATATTCCACTAATTTAATATCAGTTAATTACCCAATTAACATAAGTAAAAATCTGGGTTGTTACACTTTCAGTCTATTCCATCCCTCAACTAAAAAGAGAAAACATAGGCCGGTTAAGTTCCGGGCACTGGTTGCTCCATCTCTAACCTTGGTTAAACACCTTATTTTATCTTCCTAGATCTCACAGGTAGGACAAATGTACTAGTCGTTTCTGCATACTTAGTTATTAGCTTTATTTTGGAATTGATTATAAGATTCCAAATTATATTTTAAACTCTTAATTTTCCTTTTAACCACATTCATAATTGATTCAAGGAAAAATTGTTAAGTTTGAACTCATATTCAAAAGTTATAGAATTCGTAGCATAAAAGTGCCGCGGGAAGTGCCATATATGCTTATTTGAGTTAAACAACTTTTTAATATTTGAAAATTTATATTTTCCATTCCAAATCTCTTTTAAATCATTTTAATAGATTTGTCAAATTTATTTTATATTTTTAAATCATTTAAAATATCAATTATAAAGAAATCCCTTTTTGGATTTCAAATTACAAAACAGCGATGTTTGTAGAAAATTGTTTTGGACATACTTCAAGCTGTACTTGATGAAATCTTGATTTTCTTTCTTCGCTAGAAAACTATTATAATTATGGACCAAAGTATTTTATTTCAAAGAAATAAGACTTATAAATCATTCTCTAGGTTAATTTGAAGTTACGGGTCGAAATTTACGAACTACCGCTACGCGACGAGCTCTATTTTGACCAATTTTATGAATTGCTTCGGAACTTGTCTGAACCACTTCAAATTTGTTTTAAAATATTTTAACTTATTTAAAATTATTAAGAATCTAAATAACTTCCATACACATATTTGTACGGATTTAATTTCCGTTGAATTAACTGTACTTACTAACCATTTCGCTTATCATTTATTAAACAAGATATCAGCCACATAAACAATCATATAATCAACCAATTTTGCATTCAAGTTATCAAATATTCAAACTATTTATTCAAGGGTTTTAATGGACATATTAGAATAGTTATAAGGATTTAACTTTTAAATAATTATACTTGAAATAATTTATGAGTTAGTTAATAAATACGAGTACTCACAATTAGTTCCACTCAACTAAACTTTTTCGTAGACTTTCCTTTTGATTCCAGCAGCACCTCTTTCTCTTTTTCTTACTCTGGAGCTACACGACTTGCTTTCCTCCTTCCAAGTTGTTCGGCCTTGCCCTATTCTACCTCTTCCTCCATCATTTATTTACCTTTTAGATGTTAAACCTTGTTTTGATGACGATATAAGAACTTTGGCAAGGTTTTGTGATGTTTAGAGTTGATTTAATATGATTTTAAGAAAAGTTAGTAAGGAAAGAGAAGAGAAGAAGCCATTAGAGAGCGTAAGAAAGGCTTAAAAAGGGAAGAAGAAGAGTGCAAAGAAGTGGGAAAGTGGATGCTTATTTATAGAAAAACTTTTGGATCAAAATAATATGTTGTAAAAAGACCAAAATGCCATTTACTTACTTTCTAAGTAATCTTATTTTTTCAACACTTAGTATCACATTTCAAATCATTACTTTTTGTCATTTTCACTTAAGAAGTAAGTAAGGAATATAATTATTATGTTTGGTTTGATTTTATGTTTACCTTTTACTTTGAAATGACATCTTTGTCTTTTTGTGCTTACTTTTTCTTAATTATATTCGAGAATTTTCTGGGCATGTTTAGTAAAAGTAAACTTGATTAATGAATTAATTAATACTTACACTATTTGTATATGTTCATATATAAGAAAATAAAGGTGTGACGACATTATGACAACTTTTACTCGACAAAACGTTGATTTTCGACAAAATGTTTTTCCGTCACATTTTGACATTTTAGTTAAACTATTTATTTATTTAAACAAAATTTAAAAATAAATTTGTATAATGTTATTTTAAAGTATAAACACTTATAAATTAATTAAAATAATTTATTTAACCATCGAAACATACTTTTCTAAAATCAATATTTTGTCACTTTTATTGATATAGTCAAATGTTACTATTTTATGTATTTCTCTTTCCAAATCATATCTAATATTGTTTATGTCATAAAACTTTCCTAATTTATATTTAAAATCACTTTAAATTGTATATTTTAAAGTGGTCAAATGATGGATCGTTACATTCTCCCCTATTTAAAATAATTTCGTCCTCCAAATTCCACCGAACCTAATAGTTTGTCCAAACATTATTTTACCAAATTATTTTTATAGATTATTTTTATGCAATATCTTATTCGATCTTCTATTCGAATACACAATTTTATCACCAAACTAGTATCGATCCTCCGATCCTCTAGTGCAGACTCTAATCAGGCTTCTAAATCAGAACTTTTGCTTTCCTTGCATGGTGCTCAACTATGATAGAAAAATCAAGTATTTAATAACAAACCCTCATCAATGTTCGTTTTTAAGAATCGTGAGATAAATCCTTTTTCGGACCGGTGTATACACCTCAAAATTCTATACTCATATCTTAGGTCAAAATTTGTGTGACGAAATGATCTGCGTATAACATATGTATTTGTTAACTTTTAAAAACTTTCATAAAAACTTTTTTCTTAAGTTCAAACAATTCATAAAGGTGCATCTTTATATAATCCCTTTAGTTATTTATTTTCAAATATTTTTATTAAAGGAAAATATTCTAAAGAACCATTTTTCACTCAAAAGATAATTTATCTTTATAAAAAGGTTTTCCCACATTCTTTTAACTCGTTATATTTCCTTTAACACTAATATTATTTATGTATCATTTCGTAAACGTAACAACCGGCTATTTCATACCATTCAAATCGATAATAATCCACACATGTCAGACTTGAATGATGCAAAATAACAGATTGTAAATAAATTTGGAGCAAATGAAATCAAATACACAGAATCACAGACATAGAACAACCGGAATAACTGGTAGTGGAATACAAAATAACATAGTAGTTCATGAAGCTATTATAACAATGTCTTAAAACGAATACATAATAACAGTCTGAAAACAACAAAATAGAAATCCCAAATACATAGAAGTTCAGTAATACATGAGATAAACTAGAATAGCTGAAACTGAAATAGATATAAATATAGATAGGCCGAATCTCCAGTAAAGACCAGCCCTAGAAAGAGAATCCAAAGCTGTGAATACTCAAGTTGACCTGAGCGTAAAGCAAAATACAAAACACTCGAGTCGGGACATATATATATACTTATATAATGTAAACCAACTCAAGTGAACTGTAATAAAGATACAATTAACTTAAAGGATGCCTGGGTCTCCCATCCTCTAAGGATCCATTAAACTATTTACTATATAGCAATATTTCGCTATTATAATAACGTCTACAGTAAAATAAACATACTTTAATATTGCGATAAGGAGTGACCCAATATTCCCCTTAACACGTAATAGTCCCAGTAGTCCATCCAGTATCAGCGTATCTCCAGATCGGGAGACTACCCTAAATACTCCATGGACTACGGGAGAAAAACAAACTTGTAGTAAAGGCTCGGTATGGTAGGTGACACGGCACAGAAGGCAATGCCAGGGTAGATATACCAGTTACGCACACGGGCTGGCGGTAACGTAGTAGCCACTACACCCACCCCGAACAAAACTCCAAAAATAAAGAGGTGCACCCAATCAATCATAACAGTAATAGAATCGTATTGAAGAAGTGTGTCCGACCAGAGGAGCTACCTCTTTTGGCCCGAGATCGCTCTTGTTTTAGCCATCTTAAGCCAACTCACGGGAGTCGGGTCCACGTAATGTACCTCAGGACCGTCGTCACCATCTTACTTCATTTCGGAAAATCTCCACCGCGTACACAGTTGTTAAAGTGGTTTTCGGTATCGACAGAGAGTATCTCCATATCCGATCCCGGTCTCTTTAACAACCAATCGTTATTATAACTCCTATTTATAATTTAAAAATGGTATTTATATTTCAAAAATCAAATATCATTTCAAAAATTCAATATCATTTCAAATCCATTCCAAAATATCAATATATCATATCTTTTAAAACCATATTCATTTTATATAAATTTAAAATACAATTTCAACTCACATTCCAAATAGTTCATATTTCAAATCAAATTACTTCATTTTAAATCATAAAAATGAAGTTATTATATTTAATAATTAAATATTAAATTTCCAAAATTTAATCAACTTACTTCATTTTAATCGGAAAAATATACTTTAACCACGGGTCTGTATATCATTTTCTAGCCTGGGTAAAGTGATACATATAATATATCATTTCAATCCGTAATTTACAAAGAAAACTCGGGTTTTATCATTTCAAACACGCAGTCCCAAGTAAAATGAAATAATTTAAAATCATTCAGGCGTATCATTTCAGCCCATAACCATTTTTCCCTATTCTAAAGTCTATTCCGGTATGTATCATTTCAACCCATAGTGATTCTAATCTAAAGGGAACTTGCAGTGTGATAAACTGGTATAAATAACAGAATAGCATTATATAACGGTAACATATGTTATAATAGGTAAATAAGCATTGGTGAACATCATATGATCAAAGCATAGCAAATATAGCATGGTGATATATTTTACAGATTCAATTGAAATAAGTTTACTAGTCATATAAGTATAAATCCTGTCTGGTGAGAATTACTCACCTGTATAAGCTGGAGATGACAACCAAATGCACAAACAAGGAACTTCAAAGGCACGATGACACGACACTGATTTGAGAGTGGGAGAGCCAAAGCTAAATGCCTTATCAAATATCAAACAAAACAAATACAAACATGAATTACAAACCAAACTATTACAAAACAATGCTAGGAATAAACATGTAACACAAAGCTAATGCTTTTGCACTTGCATTCAACGACTTATGCTTCAGCTATAGGATGTAAAAGCACTGTAATGGGGTGGATTTGGATCAAGTTTGGTTCAGGTTGAGGTTCAACAGGGGTCGGCCATAACAATATAAAGGAGATAAAGGGTATGTGTGCATAAATTAACAAAACAAGGCAACACAAGTGGGTTTTGTTGCCATTTAAGGTCTCAGCCAAGCATGGTTGGACAAGGTCAAATCTAGGAAGGTCAACTACAGGTGTTACAGAGGTCCAAGGCTCAGGTTATGGCTGCTGGTGGTGATGGTGTTTGGGTTGGCCAAAGCATGATGGTGGAGTGTTGGATTAAGTAGAGCTCGGCTATGAAGTTTTAAAGTGGAGTTTGTTCATTTATTTGGTGGATCAACCTCATATATGGTCACGGCTATGGATGACTAGCGGGAAGGAGGGGATAATGGCTGGAGTAGGTGGTGGTGGAGGCGGCCAAGATGTTGGAGTAGAGAGAGGCCGAATATAAGAAGATGAATGCATGTGCAAAATCAACAAAAATCAAGTAGAAAACGTGAAAAAGAATGAAAGTTTTACCAAATTTTTTTGCTTCAGGAATGGACGAAAGTTTTTTTAGGGTTTGAAAGATATATTTTCACATGAGAAAGAAATGAAATGATTGGATGAAGAAAGGATGATATGGCAGCAAATGAATTGATGCATTGATTGGTGAAAAGGTGATTATAATAGGAAAAGGTAAAGTACATAAAGGGTCACAAACTATTCATATTTCCTATTTCTTTTTGCAATTTTAAATACCTAAAAAATACTTATAAATAATGTTAAAAACACAAAAATAAAATGCATGCACAAAAATTAATAAATAAGTTTTTATTAAATATAATTAAATGAAGAAAATAGCATAAAAATGGAAACTAGGCTTTAAAAATAGAATATAAATGCAATAAATTATAGAAAATTTTTATTATCACCTTAAAATTATTTTAAAGTGAAATCTTGCAATAAAAAAAATTTATATTAATTTCAAAATAAAATAAAGTCAAACTTAAAATTATATTCAAAAATCTAGGGTTGTTACACTCTCCCCCACTCAAATCTTTTCGTCCTCGAAAAGAATGGGCAAGGAAAATAAAGAGAAACAAGATAGAAAAACAAAATAGTACCTGCAACGAACAATTTCGGATACGAAGCGTGAACGCTCTCCTCCGTTTCCAAGGTACAATCTCGACCATCAGTACTCCATTGTACTTTGACCAGATTAACAAATTTTCTTCTGAGCTGCTTCGTACCTCTGTCGACAATACGAAGTGGATTCCTCTCGACAGTCAGATTAGGCTCAATATCCAAACTATCAAGAGTAAAAGGCTGGACAATAAGAGATGGATCATGAAGATGTCGGTGAAGGTGCGAGATATGGAATACATCATGCACTCCAGAAAGCTTCTGGGCAAATCCAGACGATAAGCCAAAGAACCAACTCTTTCCACAATGCGAAAAGGACCAATGAACCAAGGAGAAAGGTTCCCTCTACGACCAAAGCGAATGACATTCCTCAAGGGAGAAACTTAAGGAACACCTTATCACCAACAGAAAATTCCAAATGCCGCCTACGCCTATCAGCATACTTCTTCTGCCTATCCTGAGCAGCTCTCAACCGCTTCTTAATCTCCTCAACTCTCTCAAAAGCTTCCAAAATCACATCAGGACCAAGAACCAAACGATTATCGGATTCAATCTAGCAAGATGGGGATCTGCAAGGTCATCTGTGTAATGCAGCAAACGGAGACATTTTGAGACTGGCCGAAATGTAAATATGGAATGAGATAGATAAAAAGATTAAGGATAGACTGAAGAACAGAAGTAAAGGTTATACTCGATAGCTATTATTGTAGGTGAATTCGGCAAGATGGAGATGATCTTCCCAAGATCCTCCATAATCAAGCACACAAGCACGAAGAAGATCCTCGAGAATCTGATTCACTCTTTTCGTTTGACCATCGGTTTGTGGATGGTAAGCGGTGCTCAGATTCAAATGAGCATCCAAAGATTCCTGAAAAGCTTTCCAAAACTGACTGGTAAAGATAGGGTCGCGATCACAAACAATGCTGATACGAACACCATGGAGACAAATAGTCTCTCTCATGTAGATCTCAGGTAAGCTAGAAGCAGAACGAGTAGACTTGACTGGAATAAAATGGGCGGACTTGGTCAATCTATCCACAATAACCCAGATACTCTCATTACCCCTCCGAGTCCTCGGTAAACCATCGATGAAATCGATGCAAACCTGTTCCCACTTCCAATTGGGAATCTCAAGGGCTGCAAAAAACCAGGGGTCTTCTGGTGATCGGCTTTGACTTGCTGACAAGTCGCACACCGACTAACAAAGATAGAGATATCCCTCTTCATCCCCCTCCACCAATAAAGCCTCTTCATATCCTGATACATCTTCGACACACCAGGATGAATAGAAAGCCCGGATTGATCATTCTCCTGAAGCAACTCCCGCCTCAAACCATCAACATTCAGGACACAAATCTTGCCATTAATCCACAAAATCCCTCTATCATCAATCTGAGCTCCACTACTACTACCACCACCACCACTGCCAACCCTGCAATGAACACTCTTCTTCATCAATCTAAGCATCCATCCTCATCCTGCTTGACCATGACACGATCTAGAAGAGAAGAAGAATAAACAAAAAGCTGGCACAACAAAGCCTTCTTCCGACTCAGAGCATCGGCCACAACATTGAGTATGGCTTATATCGAGGTCGTAAGAAGCCAGAAACTCAAGCCAATGAACTTGCCTCTGATTCAAATCCTTCTGGGAAAAGATATATCTCATAGACTGATGATCGGTGAAAAGTTCAAACTTGGTTCTAAGAAGATGATGCCTCCAAAGATTCAAAGAAAGACAACAGCAAGCAACTCTAAATCATGAGCAGCTTAATTTGCTTCATGGGTTTTCAACTGATAGCTGACCTTACCTTCCTACATGAGAACAACACCCAAACCCTCACGACTAGCATCAGTGTATACCGTCAATCCCTTACTTCCATTTGGAACGGTAAGAACTGGTGCGAAAGTTAGCTTGCTCTTTAACTCATTGAATGCAGCCTTAAATTGATCACTCCAGAAAAACTTGGCATTCTTATTGTCACGGCCCGCAATTTAGCGTTCAAATATCGACATCAAATACCTCACTTGTATTCGACTGGTAGAGATTTGAACGTCGAATTCCAGTTCGGATGGAGCTTATAATGACATTAGATGAATATAAACAGCGGAAAAAAAATAAACTGCCAACATCAATATTCCAAAACAACATCACAACATCAGAGTATTTTTATACAAATACAATACAACTTAAAAACAGACCATCACGACAGAACAACAAGTGATTGCATTTCAAGAAAGCCTTCAAAAACATAAAGCGATAACGAACTTCCAAACTAAGCAACTTGAGATCCAAAAGTTTTTAAAATATCTCCAAATCAAAAGCCTTCAAAAATAACTGGTAGCCCCCGAACCATAAGACTTCAAAAACCAGCTAGCACCAAAACACGAAAGACCTACTACTAGGCTGCCACAACAATCTCGACGCCCAAAATTCCATAGATCACCAGAATTTCTCAAAAATTCAATTCCAGTTCAACCTCCATTTCCCAGAGGAATGTTCAATGAAAAAATTAAATTTTTGATTCTAAAATCATCACTTTTGAAGTACATTCACATGGTATTATAGAAATTAAAATTTAGGAAGTTCGAAATTCTTGACATTTTTGAATGATACTGTATTTCATAACTTCCAAGAAAAGTGTGTATGTGTGTAATTTGCATTAAATTTATTACTGAAGTAAAATCCAGGTTTAAACCATAATTTCACTTGTTTACATTTTTTTCCTGAAGTGAGGAGGGAGGGAGATCTAGAATTTTGATGTGGGTTATTTTTGTAACCCTGTAACCCTGTTTCCAGAAGAAAAAAAAGAAAAAAAAGAAGAAAAAAATGGTGGAGAAGGAGAACGCTCGGGTTCAAGCATGCGAAAAATAGAGTTCGACTCGAAGATGAAGTGGTCTGGGTGATTCTCAGGTGTTAGCTCGCGATTTCTTGCATTTGGCTTGGGGAAACTGAATGATTGCTCGAGTGAAATGAGAAAGGATTTTGTGTTGATCCATTACCAGATTTCAAAATTTAGAGAAAGAAGAAGATAGGATACAGACTTTAAATTTTTTATTTAAAACAAGGTTTCAAAGCAGTTTTAAACAAAATAAGGTTTCAAAGAAAATATGAACAAGTCTTTCAAAATTTTAATAAAGTTTTAAAGATGATTTAAGGGTTTAAAATTAAAGTAAAAATGGTATTTAAAGATTTTGGAATAAAATATCTTTAAAACTAGTTAAGTTTAAATTGTTTTAAACTTATATTTTAGAAGAGTTTAAATAAAACTTAACAATGTACTTAAGGAGTCAATCAAATATTTTAAATTATTAACTTAAAGGTTAAGTCAATTTATATTGTCAATGATAATTAACTAATTAGTTATTAATTGAAAGGTTAATTAATTTATAATTCGTATTTATTAATCAAAGTAATAAATTAAGTATTAATTAATTAGTTAATTAGAGGATAATTAAATAATTTGAGGTTAATTATTTAAATGATAAAAGGTTGTTTTAAATCAAGGTTGATTAATTATTGATTAAAAGTTAACTAATTAATAAGAGTAATTAAGATTTAATTAATGAACAATTAAGGATGAATTAATTAGGGTAATTAATTAACTTATGAAGTTGATTAAAGATTTAATTAATTTTAATAGAAGATAACGAATCATTGATTAAAAATGATTAATGAATTAATTTTGTGATTAATTAGTCTAATTCACACGATTGATTCATCGTAGTTGTATGTGATTGATAACTATTGTATGATGGGTATTGATTGATATCTCTGATTTTAATTGTTATGCTATGTGATATGAATTGTTTTTTGCTGAGCTGTGATCCCATATTTTCTATGTGAATATGAAACCCCTTTGGCCCGTAAAACGGCACTTAAATTTCGATGCGGCAGGGAGTCGGATTCCGGTTGGTTATCCAAAACCCACATCGAACCCGTGAATCTTTGTGAATGACGTATCCACATGTTTTTAAAATTGACGCTCACTATTTGGATTAGCCGAGAGAGGACCTTTGTGTCATATAACCCATTCCGAATAGTGATACGACGAAATGGATAGCAATTAAAGACGGTTTTAAAGACCGGACGTCTTCAAGAATGGTAGGATGACCTATCGAATGACTCTGCACTGAGTTGCTCCGGTATAGAGTTCTCCATATGTGATGGGGGATCCGATCGGGACTGTGGACGCCCGGATTTGCAAGGGCTTCTTCCTTTATTGGACGAAGTGCCTTCGGTTCTGTTCGAACCCGTAACAGACTTGTATGGTCGTGTGTCTGACACTACACTTTGAGATATATAGCCGATTTCTTTCAAATACATATCTGTTGGTGGCATAGGATTTATTCTCTTAGCTTAACACCCTTCTCCGAGACGTGCGAGCTCATAGGTTATGTAGTTGAAGGTTACCAGCGATATATTCCCAATTTGGTAATGTGGCATACGAAGTGCTGCTGATCAAAGCAAGGCCTTGTTGAAAGCGTAGCTTTGTGGACGAGACCTCGTCAAGCCTCACAAAACGAAAATGGTCGAAACAGGAAAGATGCAGCAAGGTCTCAGGGGTCGTGCCCCTAGGGTATGTCCATCTCTTATGGATAGAGGTGATATCATGGTATGGAGCCCAGATATTTAACCCATTTGATTACTGCAAATACATTACTTTGTGGTTGTTGGTATCGAGTGCTCGGATAAAGGTTAGTTACGACTGGGGATGGAATATCTTAGGTGATACTCCCGGGCAAGGGGTACACTGGCCTTGTGTTGGCAGAGAACTGAGGGATGGTTCTCGGGGCGTCCCTCCAAAGGCGTTCCCATATGGCAATAGGAAGTTCCTTAGCCTGACCATTTGTTGGAAATCCAAAGAAACAAAACACGCCCAGTACGGTTTTAGCTGTATAACCTGCCATGGAATGTGGTGGTAACATACTATTGAACATGGTAGTTATAGTAGGCATATGACGAAATGTTGTATGTTGGCTAAGATTAATATTATACTTTCGAAATATTTTCCACTATGCACTAATAATAATATCAAAATGGTTTTCGCGTATCAAGCATTTTTGACTATCATACAGAGAAATCTCCTCCAATTCAACGTTTGCATGGTGTGTGTGGCGGGAGGCCTTATGATAGTTTCATTTTCCAAAAAGCATTGCGGATTTCAAAATTCAATTCTTTCGTTTGTTCTATATGATAAAATGTTTTTGTTTACTCATACCAGTCCCACGATTGACCCGGAGTTTATTGTTCCCTTCCTAAACTCTGGGTGCCCACAAATTTCCACAAGGGCAGTCTAGAGTTGAGTTTTTTCAGGTAGTAGATATAGATATCGATTCAGCAGCATTCGGCATTCTCTTTGGAATTCTTTGATTCTTCGGATTCATAGACTGGACTTGCTCGTCTTGGTGCATCTTGATGGTGGTTCGAGTTATCTATGGAGATTGCTGATATTGGTGTTTCTTCTGGATTTTCGTATTCTGTTTGTTTCCGCTACCAGTTTATTGAGTTTTCCATTGTAGCATTGTTATCTTATACCTTTGATATTGATTCATATTGTATTATTGTTGTATCGAATGTTGTATATCAATAATATTCATTTCTTTTTCTTCCGCTGTGTTGTTTACTTAATTGTGTTATAAGCTCCGGCGAACCAGATTCGACGTTTGGATCTGCGGCATTTGAATACAAGTGTCGTATTCGGTGCCGATTTCTGAAGGTCGGGTCAGGGTCGCTACACTTATGATTCAAAGCAGTGAGAGGTACAACAATCCAAGCAAAATTCTCAATGAATCTCCAGTAGTAACCGGCAAGGCCCAGAAACTACGAATATCATATGGAGTTTTTGGAGTTTCCCAATCCTAAAACAGAATAGGGAGAAAATAAGGACAACCGAAAAGATAGAATTATTAAATTATTAAGAAAAGAGAAGAAAGAAAGAAAGACTTACATTGATCGCAACGATCTTGACTGGATCAACAGAAACACCATTACTAGAAACAATATGCCCGAGATATCGGACTTCATCCTTCCAGAAATGGCGTTTAGAAAATGTAGCATTCAACTGATGATTTCTAGGAGTCTCCAAAACAGATTTCAAATGTGACTCGTGCTCTTCTTTAGTCTTAGAGAAGACAAGGATGTCATCAACAAAGACTAGAACAAATTTATTAAGCACATTGCGAAAAATACGATTCATCGAATCAACAAAGAGAGCATGAGCATTAGTCAAACCCAAAGGCATGACTAACCATTCATAAAAACCATTCTCGGTGCGAAAAGGAATCTTGGAAATGCTATCCTCAGCAACCCTGAGCTGATGAAAACCTTTGGCAAGATAAGGCTGAGAGAAAACAGTGGCACCATAAAGTTGATCAAACATATCATTGATACGAGGCATTGGATATCTTTTTTTCACAGTGAGCTTGTTCAGCTCCCTATAATTAACACGCATCCGAAGAGAACCATCAAACTTCGTGACAAAAACCACCGTGGCTTCCCATTCAGAAAAACTAGGCCAAATCAGACCTTTGGAAGACAAGTCTGCAATTGCTTTCCCATCTCAACCTTCTCGCGAGGTGTCATTCTTCTAGGGGGAAGAACAACAGGTCGAGCATCAGGAATAAGATCAATCCGAAAATCAATTTCCCGCTTAGGAGGTAAAGAAGTGACTTCACCAAATACATCGGGATATAGTCTAACCACAGGAGTCGAATCAAGATCACTAGGAGAAGAATCCAGGGAATAAATAAAGTTGCCAGCAAAATCCTCAGGCAAGCGGCACTGAATAATCAAGGAATTCCCTTGATCATCAACAGGATGAGCAGACCGGGATTTACAAGAGATATGATCATCATGAGTCCCCGTCCAATCCTGACCAAGCAATAAATCAAAAGCATCGAAGCCCGAAACATAAAAATCACCACTAAAGCGATGATCAGAATAGAGAAGTTTCACTTGCTTACAAATTCGATTAAGGTTAGTAGGACCCCCAATAGGATTTGAAACACATAATTGAAGAGAAGCATACTCAGGACAAATGAGATGCTCAAACTTATTGCACAAATCAACAGAAATAAAACTGCAGGAAGCTCCAGTACAAACAACACACGAACAGGATGATGGAATAAAGTAAATGAACTCTGGAGAGTACCTTGGTCATCACTAGGAGCTAGAGCAGGTGGAAGAATTGGAGATGAGGCACAAGTGATAGCAAATATACCAAAAGGCATACCCATCTGCTGAGTACGACAGTCCTTTTTAAAATGACCAGGCTGGAGGCAGATATGGCAGAAATCACGCCTAGCCAACTGAGTAGGTAGAGGAACAACAGCACCAGCTAATGTAGGACAGCTATTGGCATAGTGTCCCTTCTGATCACACCTAAAACAAGTGATAGAGGAGAGATCAACTGGTTGCCTTTAAACATGAGCAGCTGATGAAGATCCCAAACCAGGACACTTTTGCTAATTCTTCTTCTGTTGATGGAAATTAGGCTTACGCTTCTTGGAATTAGCATAGGAAGACTGAGCATCGGAAATAGCAGGACCTTTAGATGTGGGGTTCTCATAGCGAATAGCCATATCCGTAAGCTGGGTGAAAGTGCCATGAACATGAGGAATGAGGCGACTATATTACTCTGGACGAGCACCAGCAATGAATTTCTCATTCTTCTTGAGAGGAGTGTCAATCAGGCTAGACCGAACTTGGAAAGTTCATTGAACTTCCTCTCATACTCAGCAAAAAACATGCTACCCTATTTAAGATCCGTAAATTAACGATAAGCTAAGATTTTCCGGCTTCTAGCATCCATTTTGCCACAAAAGCCTCCCTGGAAAAGAGATACAGAACAGGCTTAAGGTAGATTCAAAAGAAAAGGAAAATAGGAACAAAATCCAAGATAACACAAAAGATACCTAAACTGCTCCCAAGTAATATCAGCCTCGACGGTGTTAACCGTAACGGACTCCCACCAATCTAAAGCAGAATCATGCAACTACCAAGCTTCTAACCGACGCTTCTGGGCATTAGTATTATCAAGATCAGTAAATATCCTCTCAAGACTCCGCAACCACTATTGAGCCTTAATGATGTTCTCTGAACCGGTGAATGGGGTTCCACCAAGTTGTGAGAATTCCTTACAGAAAACAGTGAATCGAACATGAGCAACAAGCTGGGTAGCTGGGGCAATACCATGAACCCTACCTCTGGCATTTCCTCGATTCATCCTTAAAAATCAAGAATGAATTTATGACAAGATAAAGAAAAGCCAAAGATAAATTAAAATAAAACAAGATAATTCACTTGGATGAATATCCAAAAGAAAGAAAAATCTAACAAGGTATATACGAAAGTAAGGAAGTTAGAAAACCCTTGAAAAATCCTCTAAAACAAGAAATTTTTTATATATTGTTAATTCCTGTTTTCCAGCGACCTAAAGATGGACGACCTAACAGCTTAGGTTCATGGAATGATCTAACGACATAAAGGTTTACGACCTAGAGAGGCGGGACGACCTAAAGATGGATGACCTAACGGCTTAAGATTCTCAGCGAATTAGAGAGTTGGACGACTTAAGGGCTTAACGACTTAACAGTTTAAGAGATTTGAGCGACTTAAGGGGAGCAGCGACTTAACTAGTAAGCGACTCATGGAGTTTCCGACCTAAGGCCTCAGAGGGATACCGACCTAAGGCCTAAGAGGGATACCGACCTAAGGCCTAAGAGGGATACCGGCCTAATGCTTAACAAGAACGCCGACCCAACTGCCTAAAACAGGATGCCGACCTAAGATAGCTACTGACCTAAGATGGAAGCCGACCTAACTATCCAGAGAGTTTGCCGCTCTAACTGCCCAGGACAGGGACAAGATCATGAACTATACCAAAGTCGCAACCGACCTATGACCTATGTTAAGTCGTTCACGACCCAAGCAAAGGAAGACAAGTTCAATGCAGCTACTTGGCACAGTGGCCTCTTAACTCGTACACAATTTAGGACTTACCAGTTAAGCCGTGACTTGCGACTTGCCAGTTAACTCGTTCACGACTCACGACCAAGCTTGAGTCGTCCACGACCTAAAGCTACTAAATGTAAGCCCGATGTCGTACTACTGATACAAGGTTGTGTTGACTCGGGGGCGACCTGGGACTCATACAAACGGACCTATGTGAAACCATGGGGATGGCCAGATAAGTCGTCCACGACCTGCCATAGGTCGGTCGGGACTTACGACCGGAGGGGGAAATTTTCCTATAAATACCAACCTACCTCAAACATGAAGGGGACTTTTTTGGCGAATCTCTTTAAGCGCCGATACTCTGCTGAATTCTCGACTCACTCGACACTTCAAGTACGAAAGGCATCTCAACTAACTTCGAGAGGAAATCTAACGCAATCTACATGGATTCAAAGAATTCTTCTGCATCAAAGTTCTAGTTGTTTGTCTCATCAGAATTGTAATTGAAGATTGTTGTAAAGTTGTAATCAATTCAGTAATAAAGAGAACTAAAGTGGACGTAGGCTTACCCTAAGCCGAACCACTATAAAAGCTGTTGTCTTTTCTGCTTTCTCTGTGACTTTTCTACTTGTTTTAGTTCCCGTGTTCACGGGTGGTGCTTTCACTCAAACTCGATCTACACCGGGGTGTTAGCGTTCGATTTTCAGCGTTAACATTTTTGGTGCTTTCACTGAGAATTGAACTCAGGAAACTTCCACTATTGCTCCGCGAAGGATTGTTGAAAGGATATCTTTTAAAACCAGAAGTTTATTGGAAATAATGGCTCCTGGGAGAAAACGAAGTTCTGTAAGATCCGACAATGTTCAAGAGAATACTGCTACCTCTCCTCCTTCAAGTCAAGCAGCTCCAACTGTTGGAGTTACTCGAGCAGAATTGGACGTCGTAGTTTTGGGATTGAATCAGCAATTGAATGCTCAGAATGCGCAGTTGGAAGCCCAGAATGCCCTGATCTTGAGTAAATTGAATGATCTACTTGGGGCAAACCGCCAACCGGGTAATAATGATGGGAACCCTACTGTGGGAGTTTAGGATGTCGAAGGGAACATTTCTCAAAGAGCCGCAGACCCTGTAGAAAGGACTCCTCCTCAAGCTGGAGGATCAGGGCCATAGCCTACCCTCCGTGAACGATTGTCAAGGCAGAATTCAGAGAGAGTGGCTGATGTGTGCCCTCCAGAGCCTCTAAATGATGAAGAGTATTTTTCGGGTATGGTTCATCAAATCGTGAAGGAAAATATGCGAAGAGATGAAGATGAGAAAGAGTGGGGTTTTGCTCCAAGCAAAACTCCATTTACTGAAAAGATCTTGAAGGCAGAGTTCCCAAGGAAATTCATTCCCCTTACTATTCCAGCTTACAAGGGGACGAGTGATCCTAACGAGTTTCTGTATAAGTACGACTTGCATATGACTGGTGCCAGGGCGTCTGATGAAATTAAATGTTGATATTTCCCGGTATATCTCGAAGGTGTGGCTCTATTGTGGTTTACAAAGCTGCCAGTCAGGTCCATTGATCAATTCTCCGATTTGACCAGGAAATTCAAGGAGCAATTTCGATTGTATGCTTCTAAAGAAAAGGATATAATGTCACTGTCAAGTCTAGAGCAAAATCCGGGAGAATCAATCAGATCATTTTTAAATCGTTTTAACATAGCATTGGCCGAGGTAGATAATGCTGACCCACGCATGGTCCTAACATACTTGATGAGGGCGATTGACAAATCGAGTGAGTTTGGTAAATGGTTGAAAATGAAAGAACCAAACTCACTTGACAAATTCTACAAGAAAGCGGATGAATTCATGCGCTTGGAGAGCCTCCAAACACCGGCTAAGGTGGTATCAGTGGAAACCGGGAACAATGGTGCTCCTTCGAACAAGAAAGAACCTAACACTCAGAAAAGGGGAAATGATGGTGGAAAGAAACAGGGAGATCCTAAGAAAGGCCGTCCTTTCAATTTCACACCCTTGACCGATACCCCTGAGAACATCTTTTTTGCAACCAAGGAGGATGTCAATTATCCAACACCACCTAAAATGAGAGTTGGGATTAAGATGGAGAAAAGTGGAAGGTTCTGCCGGTTCCACAACCAGCCCGTCCATGACACCAACGAATACCGTCAGTTGAAAGAGGTAATTGAACAACTCTTGAAGGAAACAAACTCTAGCAGTATGTGAAACGGAACAGAAATGCCCCAGCTTCGTCAACTCAAGGACAACAAGTTCCCGCTCACCGTCCTGGCTCAAGTGAGAAGGCCGTGGAACATGAATCAGAAAGGCCTGTCATCAATATAATAACTGGAGGACCTCACCCAGCAGGCAAAAGCTGGGGAGAGATGGAAAGGTATGCCCGAGCCTTGGGGCATGTACCAGCTGAAGAGAATGTTTTTGTTTTAGAGAATGATGCGCCTTTAAAGCAACAAAAGACTTCCACGGATGATATTGTATTTAGTGCCAGGGATTCTTTGGGTATCGAGGCTCCGACCATAGATCCTTTGGTCATATCCGCTGGTATTGGGCCGACAACTGTGAGAAGAGTTCTAGTTGATTGTGGAGCTTCATGCAACATCCTCTTCAAGAAGACCTTTGATCAAATGAAAATTCCAATGGCTGATGTTCAAGCTTCATCACTTAAGATTGCTGGAGAACCCAAACAGCCGATTGGGACAATAGATTTGTTTGTAGAACTCGGAAAGAGATTGAGGAAGGTGGCTCGAAAGCAAACCTTTATAATTGTTGAAGAATTCTCCGCCAACAATGCCTTTTTAGGCCGACCAACTCTTGTTGCGTTCAAAGCTGTTCTTGCCCCATGGTGTCTAGCTCTAAAATTCCCCACAGATAACAGAGTTGTTGTGATTAAAGGAGAACAAGATGCGGGGCGAGAATGTTACTTTGCAGAATTGCGAGAATCAAGGAAAAAAGAAATGGGAAAAGGTGCGGCGAATCCAGTCCGCACCAAAGAACAAGCCTTATAGCAATTACAGGGTGGACCCTGCACTGGTGAATGTAGTGCCGCACGAAAAGAGATGGATCCAAGAAAAGCCAGTGCAGGGGAGAATAGGGTAGTACCGGTAGAGGTAACAGTGCCGGTGCCCGTTGACCCAAAGGACCCAAACAAAGTGCTGAATGTGGGTTCACAACTTAACACAACGGTGCAGAATGTTTTGATTTCGTTTTTGAAGGCAAATTTGGATGTATTCGCTTGGACTCATGCTGACATGTGTGGAATACCCCCAGAGATTGCAGCACACACTCTGAACATTGATCCAAAGTTTACACCTGTAAAACAGAAAAGAAGAACTCAGGGTCCAGAGAGGATGGCAGCGTTAAAAGAAGAAGTGGATCGGCTCATGGAGAACGGTTTCATCAGAGAATCTACTTATCCAAATTGGGTATCAAATCCCGTGCTGGTTAAAAAAGCTAACGGAAAGTGGAGAGTGTGCATTGACTTTTCAGATCTGAACAAAGCCTGCCCCAAAGATTGTTTCCCGCTGCCCAGGATCGATCAGCTGGTGAATGGGATGGCAGGACATGAATTGTTATCTTTTATGGATGCATACTCTGGATATAACCAGATTATGATGCATGAGCCAGATCATGAGGATACGAGCTTCATCACAGATGTTGGTCTCTACTGCTACAAGGTCATGCCTTTCGGACTCAAGAATGCAGGGGCAACTTACCAAAGGCTTGTTAATGCCATGTTTAAACCACAGATTGGCAAGACAATGGAAGTTTATGTTGATGATATGCTAGTAAAGTCTAAGAAAGCAGTGGACCACATGGGTCACTTGGCAGAGATGTTTGCAGTACTCCGTAAGTACAGATTGAAGCTTAATCCCCTGAAATGTTCATTTGGAGTGGAGTCCGGAAAGTTTTTGGGTTTCATTGTGAGCGCTAGGGGCATTGAAGCCAATCCAGCTCAGATCACTGCCTTGAGAGAGGTCAAGGCTCCTAGAACGAAGAAGGAATTGCAAAGTCTCAATGGAAAGGTTGCTGCTTTGAGTCGGTTCATTT
Organism: Allium cepa; assembly: GCA_030765085.1. Classification (NCBI taxonomy): domain Eukaryota; kingdom Viridiplantae; phylum Streptophyta; class Magnoliopsida; order Asparagales; family Amaryllidaceae; genus Allium; species Allium cepa. The sequence continues at coordinate 939,984,171 of CM060943.1, read as the reverse complement.
CCAAAGCTATTGACAAATGCATTCCATTCTTTGATGCTCTGAAGAAAGGAAGAAAAAACTTCAAGTGGACTCCTGAATGTCAGGAAGCATTTGATGAGTTGGTTCGTCATATGGAAGTGCCTCCGATACTTTCAAAGCCTGACAGTGGTGAAGATCTCTTCACATATTTGGCAATTTCGTCTCATGCTCTCAGTGCAGTGTTGGTACGGGAAGACGTAAGGATTCAACGCCCAGTCTATTATATCAGCAAAAGACTCACTGGGGCAGAGATGAACTATTCAAGATTAGAAAAGCTCTCCTATTGTTTGTTGATCGCATCAAGAAAATTGAGGCCGTATTTCCAAGCTCATCCCATCAAAGTCCTCACTGATCAACCTCTAAAGCAAGTCCTATTCCGTCCTAAGACTTCGGGCCGTCTTTTGAAATGGAATATTGAACTCAGCCAATATGACATCACTTACCATCCCCAAAAAGCAATCAATGGACAAGCTTTGGCAGATTTCATCACAGAATGTACGGATAAAGTTGATAGTGAGGAAGAAGTCACTGATAGCGTCCCAATCAAATGGAAATTATATGTCGATGGCGCAAGGAATGATTACTATTCCGGAGCAGGGGTTGTCCTTGAAACCCCGGAAGGGCGATCGCTATGTTATGCGCTGAGACTAGAATTCCCTACGACAAACAATGAAGCTGAATATGAAGCTCTCATCGCTGGTTTAAGGATCGCTAAAGAACTAAACATCAAGGCAATGCAGATCTTTAGTGATTCTCAACTTATTGTTTGCCAAGTCAGGAAGGAATTTCAAGCTAAAGGAGGGAATCTATCTGCCTATTTATCAAAAGCCTGGGAGCTCCTTCAAGATTTTGACCGTTATACAATAAACCATATACCCCGAGAAGAGAACATGAAGGCGGATTTTCTCGCAAAGTATTCGAGTACTTGTGAAGCTCAACTATTGGGATTAGTTCCCGTCGAAGTCTTGTCAGCTCCAAGCACAGATGAAATGGATGTTGATTGGATTATGAATGTATTCCAAGAACAAGAATCATGGATGACTCCGATATTTGAATATTTACTCAATGGTTCTTTGCCAAAAAGTTCAAAAAAACGGCAGAAGCTGATGAGGAAAGCCTCCAGATATGTAGTTCAAGATGGTCGTTTGTACAGACGAGGATTTTCAATGCCATTACTCCGATGCGTGACAAAGAAAGAAGCTAAGACAATTCTGACTGAAGTACACGGAGGGGAATGTGGGGATCATACAGGTGGTCAAACTTTAGCAAAGAAAATCCTCCGTTATGGATACTTTTGGCCAGAAATTAATCAGAATGCTGCTGACTATTCCCGAAATTGTGATAAATGCCAGAGGTTCGCTAAAATTCCTAGAGCACCTTCCACTGAGCTAACACAAATGGTCAGTCCATGGCCGTGTGCTATCTGGGGAATAGATCTCATTGGGCCTTTGCCGACTGACAAATCGGGGATTAAATATGATATTGTTGCTGTTGATTACTTCACTAAATGGGCTGAAGCCGAACCATTGGCTACTATTACCTCCAAGAAAATGATAAGTTTTGTAACTAAAAATATCATTTGCAGGTATGGTGTGCCTCAGAAGATAATCACAGACAATGGCACTCAGTTTGAAAGTGAGGAGTTCCAAGATTTCTGCAAACGATTCAAGATCCGAAAAAGCTTCTCAGCAGTGGCTCATCCGCAGGCAAACGGGAAAAAGCAGTAAACAAAATCATCAAATCAATCATCAAAAGCAGCTGGAAAAAGAAAAGGTGGTTGGGTCGATAAGTTACCGCTTGCACTATGGGCATACAGAACCACCCACAAAACTGCGACTGGGCATACTCCATTTTCATTGGCATACGGATCAGAAACGATGATTCCAGTGGAAATTGAAGTCCCCTCACACAGAAGGATCCATTTTGATCAAGATGAGAATGAAGAATTGCAATTGGAAGCACTTGACCTCTTCGATGAAAGAAGAGAAAAGGCTAGGCTTAGAATTGCAGCTCACCAGCAAAGAATAGCCAGGCACTTCAATTCCCAAGTTCGTCAGCGCAGCTTTGAAGTTAGGGACTTAGTCCTGAAGAGAATTATGACAGCCATAAGTGTGTTTGGGCCAAACTGGGAAGGGCCATATGTTATAAGCGTGAAACTTCTTGATGGCACATTCAAAGTCACAACTGTCGAAGGAGAAACAATCCCAAGAGCTTGGAATAGCAATCATTTGTGTCCCTATTTTACTTGAAAGCATTGCTGAAATGTTGTAAAAGAATTACGAATATATGATTCTTGTATTGAAAGCAACTGTAAAGCAAGTGAATAATGAAAAGCTATAAAGAGGATGTAGGCCCAATTTTTGGCTGAACCACTATAAACTTGTGTTCTCTACTATTATAAACTGCTTTGTTTTATTTCGACATATAAAATACGTTAATTGTGTTACTAAAATGTCGATTTAATAATGCAGGCCATAAAAACAAAGCTTACCCATCGCAAGACCAAGCGATCTCCGACATCACCCAGCAAGCAAATGCTAAACCATTCAAAATTTCCATACTCAAATCCTACAAAAGAAGTGCTTCGAACAAAAGTTAGCGATGTGGATGGAAGTGGACCATTTCTAACTAACTGCAAATGTTTGAACAAACAAACAAATAGTTAAATTCCTGTGTCTACCACCACCAGCTCGCTTAACTATGAAGTATATTTCTTTGGATAAGGTAAATTATTGGCAACTAAAAAGGGATGACACTTGCAAAACATAACGGGGATCGCCGATATAAATAAATGGCAAAGAGACATGGGCGAGCAAGCATCAAACAGCAAAAGACCTCTTCGGAGGCACAAGCCCTCTTCAGAGGCACAACTCTTCGAAGGATAAAGACCTCGAGAAGGCTTAACCAGAAAAAGAGAGATCTTTCTCGATACAAAGTTGCGGATTGATCGGTTGATACACTCCCGTAAATCCGTCCAACCGAGAGAAAGAAACTTCAAACTTCCAGGCAAAAGCCCTACTCAGAGGCACATGTTTCACCGAGATTAAAATAAAACTTCCAAGTGTTGAAACGTGAAAAGCCCTCTTCGGAGGCCCATTTCACCACAGTTGAAATGCTAAAAGACCTCGAGCGGGCTAAACCAGAAAAAGAGAGATCTTGCTCGATACAAAGTTGCGGACTGATCGGTCGATACACTCCCGTGAATCCGTCCAACCGAGAGAAGGAAACTCCAAACTTCCAGGAAAAAACTCTACTCAGAGGCACACATTTCACCGTGATCGGTGACACAATCCCGTGAGGCGAAATGTGAAAAGCCCTCTTCGGAGGCCCGCTTCCCAACGAACAGGGGAAAAAAACCTCTTCCCAGAGGCGCAATCAAACAAAAAGACCCCTTCCCAGGGCACAATCAAACAAAAAACCTCTTCCCAGAGGTGCAATCAAATAGAAAGACCTCTTCGGAGGCACGCGTTTCACCGAGATTGAAATAAAACTTCCAAGTGTTGAAACGTGAAAAGCCCTCCTCGGAGGCACAACTCTTCGGAGGCACACGTTTCACCGAGATAGAAATAAAACTTCCAAGTGTTAAAACGTGAAAAAGCCCTCCTCAGAGGTACAACTTTTCAAAGAAGCATTTCATCAGGAATGCAAAGCAAAGATCAGAAAGCCCTCCACCGAGGCGTAAAAAAAAAACCCCTCTTCAAAGGCACACTTTAGCTTTCAAAGGAAAGCTGGTTCATCTATTCTTGAAAATACTCTTCCTCAAAAAAGAAGTTAAAGTGCCCTTCAGAGGCCCGCTTTACCGCATAGGAGAATTCACTTGGTAAAAATGTGTGTATGCACAAAAGGAAAAGTGATATCTTCGAAGGTTGAAGCGTAGAAACTCATATGGAGCGAGCTGTACTCTATTTTTAGCAGAATAATATTCCTTCAAATATGGAATAATTATTCTCTAGAAAATAAGAGTACAAGTCCCCTCAAAGTATAAAATATTGCAACGAGCTTATGGTATAGGGGCAGCATGGTATAACTACATAACTACATTGGTAAAAATTATGCTCGAGCAACATACCACAAGCTCACTGCAATATCATATAAAGAAACTTGTACAAAAATGAATAGTAAATGCATTCCCAAATACAGACAGAAGTTTGTACAAACAAAAAGAATCATTTTATTCATTCAATACTGTCAAAATTCTGTACAGGTACGGGTTTCAAAGTAAGAAGAGAAAGAAAAGCGGAGGCCGGTACCCGCACAATCTCCGGTCAGTACATGCAAAAAGCAAAAGGCAATATTAAAAGCACAGAACCAAAGCCATTATTTCTTCTTCCTTCCACCTTTTGAGCCTGCGCCCGGCCAGATGGTCAACTTCTTAGGCCGGCTTGTAAGAGTAGGGGACGAAGGAGAAAGGGGCACAATTGGACTTTCTTCTGTTTTTTCCTCGCCGGCTGAAGATTCCTTCTTCTTCTTAGAGACTCCCTGCTTCCCTCTCTTCTTGAAAGAAGAACCACTCCCTGGAGAGAAAAGTTTAGTTAACGGTTCATCATCAAAACCAGTTGGTTCTGGAGTCTTCTCACTTCCCTCAGTTTCTTCTCCTTTCGGGTCTTGAGAAGTAATAGGATCATCTAAGCCATGAAGAGCCTCTATTTGCTCCTCTTGCGACCCAGGTTGAGAGGCTGATGGAGGAGTGACCTGGAGAGGTGGAGGAGGAATAACTGAAGGAGGAGGAGTCTGAACGATGCTCGACACTTTCTCTATAGAAGAAAAGAAGTTAAAGTCAATAAAGAGAGGAGATAAAGACTCATCGAGGTTCAGGAAATAGTCGAGAAGCTCATCGAACTCATAAGAAGAAAAAGAGCAGTCGACTTGGGCAAGATTAATAGTAGAGTTACCTAGAGAAGTCGGCTTCCTGATATTGTGACAGCCCGCAACTCCGTACCCCTTGAATCAACGCTATTCTACCTCTATTAACTCAAGTGGCACAGAATTACGAACCATTATGGTTAAAGAAGAAGAGATAGAAGAAGAAGGAACTAAACAATATCAGAATCTCACAGTCGCAACGGAATAAAATATAATAGTAAATATAGAACTTTACACAAAATGAAATCTATCACTGTTTTATACATCATATCATCATAGTATCTCATACATCATCAAATCACAAATCATACATACCATACAATCATATCAGCTGATATATATATATAGGTACATATAAAACGTCTCGGACTCCAGCTCCTCTACTGCTCCGTAGCATCCTGACCTGATCAAATAATACTCGGTCTGACCCGAGCATTATAATAAAATAACACCGAGTCGGTCTGGAATACCAGCTGATACTAAATATGCATCCAACTTGATTATTAAAGTTTCAAAAACCCTTTGAAAAACAAAAGCATCTCGTAAGACCACGCCACAAATAAACATGTCGGGTTTTTACCTTATGATAGCTAAAACACTTTTTATAGAAATCCTCTGATATTACAATAGGGTCTATTTACAAATACTTATAAAATAGCCGAAATTGTTACATGATTAAATTCCAGCTACTAGCCACAAAAGTGGGTAATACAAACAAAACTCGTACAAGGCTCGTAGGGAAAATGGATTTCCAACAATGACTAGGCACTGGGGTACCACCTGTCACAGTACGGGGCCTAGATCACCGTACCGAGGACTACTCCCTTCGTCCCCTACAACACAAGGCCGGAACCATTCCTTACTGAACAGTTCCGAACAAGATAAACCCCGTGGTTGGCGCGACCAACCACCCCCTAAGCCGAAATAAAAAAAGGGACATCTAGACAGGGGAAATATCTTGTCATGCTTGGGCATGACCCACCTAACCTTGCTGCATATCCCCTGATTTTCAGTCATTCCCGGTTGATGAGGCTTGAGGCTTAGCGTTGCCTTTAGAAAGTTTTCACTTAGAATTCCCATCGTCCACCTGACGATGTTTCGCAAGCCTTCGTCCATACAAGTCCGTCCCGGGTTCGAACGGAACCGAAGGCACTACACCTACTACATCCGTTTTGGAAATATCCTCAGGATTAGTAGCGACTAGCCCTTGCACTTCACTGGTCCATCTTCGACTCTGAACATGTTTTTCGCACGAAATGTACAAATTGGGTTGAAGTGGTTTTCGAGAAATAAATCTCGATTCTGGTCTCTTCGAAACGATCAGCGCATTTGTCCAATATTGATAGTCGGTGATTTAACTATCAATTTATATTCATAAACATCCATAAGAATCCATCACACAATAAATAATTCCCATATTATTTATTGCCTCAATATCTTTAAAAGATATATTTTCAAAGTTTCAAAGCTCATTTGAAATCAATCCCCAAAATTCTTTTCTTTACAAGGTAAATCCTTTACCATGTATTCCCATTGGGAATAACCAAGTTCAAAACAACTTAATTTGAAAACAGTTAAAAACATTTTATATTGAAATATACTCTAAAATACGTAAATTCACTTCTAGTTACTTACTCAAAATATAATTTCAAAATATGTACAGTAAAACCATTTATTAAGATATAAACTTTGATTTTAAATAAGGTTTTTAATAAACTAAATTTAAAGTAGTGTTTTTAATAAGATAAATGCTAATTTCAAATGGCTTAAGTCCAAAACTAGTCTTTTAAACAAATCCATTTGTAAAAATAATTATTAAGGTATTTATAAAATTTACTATTGCTAATTCATAAACTATCACTATAAAATAATAACTTCCAAAACACTCTCATTTAAACAAGTTTTAAAATTTTAAACCTTTCTTTTTATAAAACCGGTTTAAGCTCAAACTTGGTTTTTCCCAGGAAATCTCATTTCCACATAAACATCACAGAAATCCTTCTCACGATTTCTGTCAAACTATTTTAATTTAGTTTTATATTTTCATAACATAAATTTTATTTTCCCATTTATCAACTAATAACCTTTCTCTTTATTAATCATTCTAGATTTTACAATTTTCAATTCCATTCTAAATAGTTTTCAAATTTTAATTCTTTTAAATTCATTATTTAAAAATATCACTTATTTCTCTAAAATTCAATTTATCCATTTAAATTAGATTTTGGATTTATAATTTATTCGGCAACATTCTAATACAATTTTATTTCAGTTTTTCATCCAAACAGATTCCAATGTTTGTATCTTTTGAAACCCAATTTAATTTCTTTACAATTAAAACTCTAAATTTCTCTATAATTAACATTCTGGGTTTGTAGTTTATCCCACAATATCACAATACAAGTTAATTCCAAATTTATCCATCTCAATATATAAACAGGCATCAGCATCAATTATAAAAATAAACATTATATAGTGAGGAATCCAGTTGGATCCCTCCAACCTGTTTTCCCTGCATCCACAAATATTAGCACAACTATATATATCAATTCAATTTGATAATAATCAACATAAACAGCTAAACATCCAAACAAACAACCAATACTAATTGTCTAACTTTACTAGTATCCAGATGTGAGTGAGAATAACTCACTTTGAGTTTTGGCGAGCGTTCGAAATTTAAATTAAACCGAACAACGTTCGATTTAACCCAAATTTCTACTTGCCCGGAATGACTCCGGATCTGCACCATCGCGTAGTTCGCGTCTCTGCGATTCCGGCGTTTCCAGTTTCGCTTGAATCTGACAAAGTATGAATTAGTTATTCAATTTTGAAGTTTGAATTGAAATTTTAAACAATTTCCTTTTAAATTTTATTAGCAACCCAATCTGACCGTAGATCAAAATAAGGGTCGAAGCCAGCTTCTTCTCTGCGAACGCGATCTCCAGCACAAACGAACCCAACTCGTCGAAGCTAGGGTTGCCGCCGCCCCCATCCACGGCCACCCAAACGACGATCTCCCTCCACCACCGAGTCGCCCTTGCCACCACGCACCCCCACCAAGCCTCGTGTCGAGCTCGGTGCCCTCCTCCACCATGAAAACGCGGCCGACCCAATGATGAACGCGGCCTCCGTGCTCCCTTCACGCTACACTAAACTCCATCACCACCGTACACAACGAAGATCTCACAGCCCTCTTCGATTCTCCAGTTGAAGATTTTGTGAATTAATGTGTGGATTGGTTGCAAATTGGAGAAACGAAAGGATCGTTTCCGGCCATTGAATGTTTGAGCGGTGGCTACGAACCAAACTAGGGTTTGGAGAGATTATAATGAATATATAATATAAATTTAATAATATTTTAATAATATTCTTCTTAATTTAACATCGTATGCAAACGAACTCCAATTCTCACGTCCCGATAGGCTTTCCTAGGGTTTTTCCGCGTTCCGAACACAATGGAACAGGTTTCGTAAGCTAATTCGGTCGTATGTGCGAGTTACGATATTAAACGATCAATTTAAAATTAAATCGGCTAAATCGATTACGATGCGTTTCGAGCTGCCACGGTCAAACGACAACTCCGATTGCTACGAAAATTGAAATCCGATAATAACCAACTATTACGGAACCAAAGGAACTGGTTTCGTCGAATTCCGAGACTGTGCCCCGGAAGGCTATTTTAACTCGTCCATTAAATCGACAATTTCTAAAATTTTCGAAATTACTTCAAAATTTCACCCTTTTAGATTTTATTAATTCTATTATAACTCGTATAAGGTTTATATTCACATTAGAAGTCATTTTGACTCATTTCCAACCAAAATCCAATTATTCGCATTCTTATATTATTAAATTTCAATATTAAATTAATATAAAATTCCAAATAATAACTTATTGACTTTTAAGTCCGTCTAAAAGTCCAACCACCCTATTTATATTCAAATAGACTTAAAAATAAATTTGAAAACCATTTGTGTAATTATTCACATCCAAATTCACCATTTATTCTAATTTTGAATATTTAATTATTATCTTTCATTATTCAAAATCGAATGGACTCACTATAATTAAAAATTATAGCTTATTTTATTGATTGCATCCGATTCCTTCCATTTCAAAGTCAATTAAGAATCCACATTAAACATTTAAAACGAATTAAATGTTCAAATTCAATGGCTTAAAAATACGGGATGTTACATTCCTTCCCCCTTATAAAAATTTCGTCCCCGAAATTTGCTAGGGCAGAAAATACTCTCCAACCCATTTACTTACCCAATTAGCTTAGTTAAAAGCTTATATACTCTTCCCAAAATCCTTTAGCTCAATCCTCATCTCATTTGCTTCATTTATTCTAAAGCTTTAATTTTAACTTATAACTTTTCAAGTTAATTACAATTTTAAACACTCCCAAAAAATTTCCTAACTCCCAAAATTTCCGAAAATTTTTGTCAGAGTCTCCCCTGTACGGAGGAGCTTTCGCGATATCGCGATACAAATAAATATATATACATCGACCCACACGGTCGGAAACCAAAATATATCACAATATATATATATATATATATATATATATATATATATATATATATATATATCATTTTCCAATTATATTTGCATAGGCGTACCTTTTTAGCAAATTTTAATAGCAAGTAGCTAATATATAATGCATATACGCGCTCCAAACCTCTCGAACGCCTCGCATTCCTGCACTTACTCAACAAACTCATCAGGTTTCAAAGATATGAACATTTTACAACATTTCCAATATAAGTATAAGCCAAACATATCCATTGCATAGCCAAACCAAGCAAACTTCATCATTTAACAATATTAGCCATATTTACTTACAATTCAAAGATTTAAATCACCTTTCAATTACCTATTCAAGTCCACCTTCAGTTTTATTTCACTTGAATGATTTATACCCAAGTCTACTATACACAATTCATATTTATCTCAACCAATTTATTGTTATTTAACACATGGTTAACATGTGCTTTACTAACATCTTTCTATATCATTTCAATATCAAGTTGATTCACAAACCAAATTCTTGTTTCAACTTTGAAGCGTTTGTATTTCTTTTATGATTCGTTTTCATTCTTTTGCAAAATTACTTAATAACATTTCAATCAATTCCAATTTATTCAAAACCAATTCAGTTGTTGTTTAAACAACTCAATTCTGAATACATTCAAATATTCATGTCATTCAAGCCAAAAATAATCACCACTTAAGCTCTTAGCCATTAAAAATTAATTTCAGTTTAGATTTTTATTAAGTTTATTCAATTTGCATGGTTTACAATCCAAGCATTCTTATTCCATTTCAATTATTAAATTAATCCTTATTCTCACCTCTCAAATTTATTATTCATCTTAAGTTAATTTTTATTATTTTATTTTCAACTCTTATATCCATATCACAATATTTAATTCAAAACCATTTCACTTGCAAGTCCCTTTCAGCATCTGAACAAATTTATTCAAGACTACATTATAAAGCTTAATTACAATTATTTATTTTACTTAAGCTTTCTTCACAATATATTCATTATCTTCAAATATCAATTTTATTTTATTTTCATTTGATTCTCATCCAATCCATGTTAGATTTATTTTATTAACAAAGAGGCCACTTTAAATTATTTCACTCGTTGGAATTTATTTACAATTCAAACTATCACCATTTTAATCTAATTCCATCGTTTTATTCACATTTCCAATATTTATTTTCAAAAATTAAATCCCATGCCACAACTGGATTTCTATTTATTTTCTAATTTTGACCATCTATCAAAATTCTATTCATTACCATACACATTCCATTTAATTGTAATTCATTTTAGCCTCTAACCTAATCCATATTAGGTTTAGTTCACTCCCCAATTCACTCTGGATTCATTTATAATATGACCATTTTCAAATGCTCTAAACTAGAACTAAGTTCTATTTCACCCTTCAATTATTAACAAGCTTCCAAAATTGTATCCATTCCAGTATTATTTTCATTTAATTTAGCTTATATTAAATTCATCTTCAAGCTTCTCTTTATTTAATTCAGCTTATGCTAAATCCATTCTCAAATAATCCCTTTGAATTTAGTTGAGTCAAACTTTTATTCATACAATATCCTTTTAACAAAAATTAGATTTATTCCAATTCAAATTTTTCCAAAGTTAGATTCAAGTTTTAACTAAATTCATTTAGCTATCTTGAATTCATTTCATTTTCCCCATTCATAAATTCAAGACTTATTTGCCAACTTAAGAACATCCACCTTTATATTCTCACTTGCTTCATTACACTATACATTTCATTTATGGTCAGGTTTGAATTTTCCACACCATTCAACTCTTTCCATTAATGATTTTCAATTTCACTTCCATTCAAGAGTTTAGATTTCTTATTTAAGTTCATTTCCATTTTATAATCATAAGCTTAAATTATAACCCTTAATAACTTAAGAATATGAATTTCTTTATGAAATTATAAGCAATTTACATTTCACCTTTATATCCAATTCAATTTAATTCTAATTCATTTAGATTTAATTTAATTTCAAATTCTCAATTTAAATTCTCCATATACAAGTTCAAAACTGATTTACTATGTGAAGTTCATTCACTTCATTTATACCTCACTTTGCCTGATCTCAATTTACATTTCATTGAGATTAAGTTTATATTCACCATACCGTTTAATTATTTCCCATTTGTGATTATAATTCCATTTCTATTTTATAAGTTCACCAACTTATTTACTTAAAAGCTTATATTGCTCATTTTAATCCATCTACATCATATAATCACAATTCCCACTTATATATATGTGTGTGTATCCTTGAATTCTTAAGGTTACAAATTTTCTTCAATCTAATTCTTTGCACCATTTTAAATTCGCAAATTTTAGATTCACAATTTCAACTATAAGCATAACACTTAATAGCTTGTGGGTATAATCCATTACACAATGACCCACATTTCAAAATCATCTTACATTTTAATTTATTAAATCAACTTTATTTTAAGTCCAATCTATTGAACTTATCCAAGTTTTATTCAAATTTCCATTCACTTTAACATATCTTATTCACTTCCATTTACTTAAGTTAAATTTAATTTCAAGATTAAAATTTTCATCCTTTCCTTCTTATTATTATCAGCTTCAATTCTTTTTAAATTGACTTTATTTACAAGATATATAGTTGATTCATTTTAGCTTTCGCATTTTTATTCTAAACAGAATCTCCAGAATTCAATTTACCCGGATTTATTTCAAAACCATTTGAAATAGTAATCAACACTTATCCATTAGGTATATCAAAACAAATCCCAGATTTCCCAAAACAATTTGTTTATACCAAAAACAAATTGCCCATTTTGAAAATTTCCAAAACAATTATTATACCAAACTAGTCCAAACAATACCATAACCAAATATTAGGGAAGCAATCCATCACTTTAGAAACTCGAAAATGAATTCTAATGATGTGGCCAGCATCATCAGGATTATTTTCCAGCGACTGAAGTGAGTTCGGTGCTTCTTACTTTCCCAAATTCATTTCAAAACAGTTTCCATTCAAAAATATTACCCAAATCGACATTTCATTATTGCCTTCAACCACTGGGGAAAAATATTACCAAACACTTCCAATTGTTAAATTCCCAAACCTTTGGTTTCATTGCATTTAAAATTCTTTTCAAAATTCCCGGAATTCAAATTCTGGTTTAATTCAAATTTAGTTATTCTCTGTTGTAAAATTTATACTTAGAGAATTTATTTGGTTGCAACCATTTCAAGTTTAAGATTAAATGTTGGATTCTTATTTTCACCATGTTTAATTAATTCTATTTGGTTATAAACCATTTTAATAATTTATCTTCTAATTAGCTTATCATTTCTAATTCTGATCAAATTTAGATTCTTATTGGACTTTTAATATTAGCAATCCAAACGTCCAAATATATATTTATAATTTCAGAAAATTATTCCTTTTATATCAAAATATAATTTTGGGTAAAATTATTTCATTTACCCACTTTAAAAACAATACTATGCCAGTTTATCTTGTTTAAGAGTTTAGAAACCCCTATCGATACGGTTGTACTTCCCGCACAGACCAGAATTCATAAACACTAAACCGGTAAATCAACACAGTATAAAAACAAATTTTATATCCACTAACAAGTACGCTCTCATAGCTATAAATACGCTCAGCTCATTATAGAGTACTATTGACTCTATTTAATGAGTAATTACCCCACCAAGCCTAGGTTGTCGCCAACCTCGCTCCAATACCAAGTGTAACAGCCCGCAACTCCGTACCCCTTGAATCAACGCTATTGTACCTCTATTAACTCAAGTGGCACAGAATTACAAACCATTATGATTAAAGAAGAAGAGATAGAAGAAGAAGGAACTAAACAATATCAGAATCTCACAGTCGCAACGGAATAAAATATAATAGTAAATATAGAACTTTACACAAAATGAAATCTATCACTGTTGTATACATCATATCATCAGAGTATCTCATACATCATCAAATCACAAATCAGACATACCATACAATCATAGCAGCGGATATATATATAGGTACATATAAAACGTCTTGGACTCCAGCTCCTCTACTGCTCCGTAGCATCCTGACCTGATCAAATAATACTCGGTCTGACCCGAGCATTATAATAAAATAACACCCGAGTCAGTCTGGAATACCAGCTGATACTAAATATGCATCCAACTTGATTATTAAAGTTTCAAAAATCCTTTGAAAAACAAAAGCATCTCGTAAGACCACGCCACAAATAAACATGTCAGGTTTTTACCTTACGATAGCTAAAACACTTTTTATAGAAATCCTCTAATATTATAATAGGGTTTATTTACAAATACTTATAAAATAGCCGAAATTGTTACATGATTAAATTCCAGCTACTAGCCATAAAAGTGGGTAATACAAACAAAACTCGTACAAGGCTCGTAGGGAAAATGGATTTCCAACAATGACTAGGCACTGGGGTACCACATGTCACAGTATGGGGTCTAGATCACCGTACCGAGGACTACTCCCTTCATCCCCTGCAACAAAAGGCCGGAACCATTCCTTACTGAACAGTTCCGAACAAGATAAACCCCGTGGTTGGCGCGACCAACCACCCACTAAGCCGAAATAAAAAAAAGGGACGTCTAGACAGGGGAAATATCTTGTCCTGCTTCGGCATGACCCACCTAACCTTGCTGCATATCCCCTGATTTTCAGTCATTCCCGGTTGATGAGGCTTGAGGCTTAGCGTTACATTTAGAACGTTTTCACCTAGAATGCCCATCGTCCACCTGACGATGTTTTGCAAGCATTCGTCCATACAAGTCTGTCCCGGGTTCGAACGGAACCGAAGGCACTACTCCTACTACATCCATTTTGGAATATCCTCAGGATTAGTAGCGACTAGCCCTTGCACTTCACTGCTCCATCTTCGACTCTGAACACGTTTTTCGCACGAAACGTACAAATCGGATCGAAGTGGTTTTCGAGAAATAAATCTCGATTCTGGTCTCTTCGAAACGATCAACGCATTTGTCCAATATTGATAGTCGGTGATTTAACTATCAATTTATATTCATAAACATCCATAAGCATCCATCACACAATAAATAATTCCCATATTATTTATTGCCTCAATATCTTTAAAAGATATATTTTCAAAGTTTCAAAGCTCATTTGAAATCAATCCCCAAAATTCTTTTCTTTACAAGGTATATCCTTTACCATATATTCCCATTGGGAATAACCAAGTTCAAAACAACTTAATTTGAAAACAGTTAAAAACATTTTATATTGAAATAAAACTCTAAAATACGTAAATTCACTTCTAGTTACTTACTCAAAATATAATTTCAAAATATGTACAATAAAACCATTTATTAAGATATAAACTTTGATTTTAAATAAGGTTTTTAATAAACTAAATTTAAAGTAGTGTTTTTAATAAGATAAATGCTAATTTCAAATGACTTAAGTCCAAAACTAGTCATTTAAACAAATCCATTTGTAAAAATAATTATTAAGGTATTTATAAAATTTACTATTGCTAATTCATAAATTATCACTATAAAATAATAACTTCCAAAACACTCTCATTTAAACAAGTTTTAAATTTTTAAACCTTTCTTTTTATAAAATCGGTTTAAGCTCAAACTTGGTTTTTCCCAGGAAATCTCATTTCCACATAAACATCACAGAAATCCTTCTCACGATTTCTGTCAAACTATTTTAATTTAGTTTAATATTTTCATAACATAAATTTTATTTTCCCATTTATCAACTAATAATCTTTCTCTTTATTAATCATTCCAGATTTTACAATTTTCAATTCCATTCTAAATAGATTTCAAATTTTAATTCTTTTAAATTCATTATTTAACAATATCACTTATTTCTCTAAAATTCAATTTATCCATTTAAATTAGATTTTGGATTTATAATTTATTCAGCAACATTCCAATATAATTTTATTTCAGTTTTTCATCCAAACAGATTCCAATGTTTGTATCTTTTGAAACCCATTTTAATTTCTTTACAATTAAAACTCTAAATTTCTCTATAATTAACATTCTGGGTTTGTTGTTTATCCCACAATGTCACAATACAAGTTAATTCCAAAATTATCCATCTCAATATATAAACAGGCATCAACATCAATTATAAAAATAAACAATATATAGTGAGGAATCCAGTTGGATCCCTCCAACCTGTTTTCCCTGCATCCACAAATATTAGCACAACTATATATATCAATTCAATTTGATAATAATCAACATAAACAGCTAAACATCCAAACAAACAACCAATACTAACTGTCTAACTTTACTAGTATCCAGATGTGAGTGAGAATAACTCACTTTGAGTTTTGGCGTGCGTTCGAAATTTAAATTAAACCGAACAACGTTCGATTTAGCCCAAATTTCTACTTTCCCGGAATGACTCCGGATCTGCACCATCGCGTAATTTGGGTCTCTGCGATTCCGGCCTTTCCAGTTTCGCTTGAATCTGACAACGTATGAATTAGTTATTCAATTTTGAAGTTTGAATTGAAATTTTAAACAATTTCCTTTTAAATTTTATTAGCAACCCAAT
Source organism: Allium cepa (assembly GCA_030765085.1). Classification (NCBI taxonomy): domain Eukaryota; kingdom Viridiplantae; phylum Streptophyta; class Magnoliopsida; order Asparagales; family Amaryllidaceae; genus Allium; species Allium cepa. The sequence continues at coordinate 939,968,148 of CM060943.1, read as the reverse complement.
CAGACCGTAGATCAAAATAAGGGTCGAAGCCAGCTTCTTCTCTGCGAACGCGATCTCTAGCACAAACGAACCCAACTCGTCAAAGCTAGGGTTGCCTCCGCCCCCATCCATGGCCACCCAGACGACGATCGCCCTCCACCACCGAGTCGCCCTTGCCACCACGCAGCCCCACCAAGCCTCGTGTCGAGCTCGGTGCCCTCCTCCACCGTGAAAACGCGGCCGACCCAATGATGAACACGGCCTCTGTGCTCCCTTCACGCTGCACTAAACTCCATCACCACCGTACACAACGAAGATCTCACAGCCCTCTTCGATTCTCCAGTTGAAGATTTTGTGAATTAATGTGTGGATTGGTTGCAAATTGGAGAAAAGAAAGGATCATTTTCGGCCATTGAATGTTTGAGCGGTGGCTACGAACCAAACTATGGTTTAGAGAGATTATAATGAATATATAATATAAATTTAATAATATTTTAATAATATTCTTCTTAATTTAACATCGTATGCAAACGAACTCCAATTCTCACGTCCCGATAGGCATTCCTAGGGTTTTTCCATGTTCCGAACACAATGGAACAGGTTTCGTAAGCTAATTCGGTCGTATGAGCGAGTTATGAGATTTAACGATCAATTTAAAATTAAATTGGCTAAATCGATTTCGATGCGTTTCGAGATGCCACGGTCAAACGACAACTCCGATTGCTACGAAAATTGAAATCCGATAATAACCAACTATTACGGATCCAATGGAACTAGTTTCGTCGAATTCCGAGACTGTGCCCCGGAAGGCTATTTTAACTCGTCTATTAAATCGATAATTTCTAAAATTTTCGAAATTACTTCAAAATTTCACCCTTTTAAATTTTATTAATTCTATTATAACTCGTATAAGGTTTATATTCACATTAGAAGTCATTTTGACTCATTTCCAACCAAAATCCAATTATTCGCATTCTTACATTATTAAATTTCAATATTAAATTAATATAAAATTCCAAATAATAACTTATTGACTTTTAAGTCCGTCTAAAAGTCCAACCACCCTATTTATATTCATATAGACTTAAAAATAAATTTGAAAACCATTTGTATAACTATTCACATCCAAATTCACCACTTATTCTAATTTTGAATATTTAATTATTATCTTTCATTATTCAAAATCGAATGGACTCACTATAATTAAAAATTATAGCTTATTTTATTGATTGCATCCGATTCCTTCCATTTCTAAGTCAACTAAGAATCCACATTAAACATTTAAAACGAATTAAATGTTCAAATTCAATGGCTTAAAAATACGGGATGTTACGGATATCAACCTCATAAGCCTATGCTTCGGTGCTCTCTTCACCTTCATCTCCACCCTGTGTACTTGTAATCTCAGTTGTAACTTTGACCGGGGTGGAGAATGAGAACTGGAGCCGACAATGTCGATTTCGGCCGAAGGTGAAGGCTGGACTGCAATAGTTGAAGTAGTTTTTCCTAAACGTTCCCCTTCGGCCATCTCGGCTCTTAATTTTGCAAGTTGTTCTTTTCCCTTGGCGAGAGCGGCGCGAGCGTCGTCATCCAAGTAATGCTCCTCAAGAGCTGACTCAGCATAGCCAGCCCCTTTACCGCCAAGCATGTCAAGTGCAGCCTCCCACACTTCAGCCAGAGTAATTTCATATTTGGGACCTAGGAAGGCGAGGCTACCGCGCCCCAAGACTCTATGCGGGTAGAAGTCAAATAATGTCGAGCTGATGCTGGTCTTCGTTGCCTCATGAGATTTTTCAGCTGCAATTTTACCGGCAGTGGCCTCATCACGCTCTCTTTCAGCTTTGGAGAGTTGAAGCTTAAGCATTTCGATCTCCGCCTCTTGAGAGTCGGTTTTCTTCCGCAGCTCTGCAATATCAGCAATATAGCCCTCATTGATTCTTTTTTGCACTTCGAGCCTGTCTTCGGCATCTCTTTGGCCGGCATGAGCATCTCTCACTTGTTTCTGAAGCACTTCTTCTTTTTGAGTGTAGGAAGTAGAAGAAGTGGCGAGTTCTTCTTTAAGCTTCTCGACCTTCGCTTCAAGCTCTTCATTGTAAGTAGTAATGCTCCTCCTCTCAGTATCATGCTGCTCAAGAACCTTTTTCCATTCAGCTTTGTCATTTTCCATAATAAGCATGGCGTCGAGATTCGCGCGGTTTACCCTTTGAAGCTCGTCAACAAGCTTTTGCCAGTTCGACATTCTTTCAATATCAAGTCTGACGGCATCGAGATTTCGCAGCATGGCAGGCTTGTCAATAGGGACCAAGTCAAGATCGAACCGCACTCCCTTTAGGCACCAGTGCGGGAACCGGCTTTGCAAAGTGGCCGGGACTGATCCAACTTGGAATTTAGGCCTGCTGATTATTGTCTGAATGTCTGTCTTCCTAAGAGCAGGAGAGCCAGAAGGAATGTCAAGTGAGACGGGGGCAGTGACCTTTTCAGGAGTTGTAGAAGCATGCTTCTCACCATGCCGGGCACGCTTGCTTGAGTCCTCAACCATATGGCTTTTTCCCCGATCATCATGCGACTTTCTCTTGTGAGAGTCGTCACCTCTCTGGGAAGAATCATGGTGATCCTCCCTTTCTTTTCTCTCATAACGCTCTTCTTGAGCCCTCCTTTCCTGAGCCTTCCGAGCGGCTCTCTCTTCGTCGGTTTCTCTGTTAACGGGAAGGTAGCGCCTATAATCATATTGACTATGCCTCCCGTAGCGCTGAAAGTCGTCATAGTAAGAGCCACTGCGTCCCATCGGAGAACCTAAAATTTTAAAAAAAAAGACAAGTCTTAAAAGTCTTCAGAGAAAAGAAGTGTAATTTTAGAATCGTCAAAGTACAAAGACTTAGATGCATGAAAGTGCCAAAAGATTCTAAGTGTGTGTGATGTGCAAACTACGCGCATCAAACTACGAACCACTCTTTGATTGCGGAGTAATCGTAGGGGTAGTAGTCAACGTCAACTCTTGGGTCGACGAAGCTTGTTGCAGAGAAGAAGTCGCCTCCACCACTGAAGAAGAAACCCTAGTAGCGACAGGATCGACTTTAAAGAGCTCCTGTGAGGTGACGAAGAGGTCGCTCAGCCCTTCGAAAGTGTCGTCCCCGCTATGCTTGACAGGGCTTGTTTTCCCGACTTCTTCACCAGACTTCTGTGAATGTCGGGGAGATCCCTGAGGCTCTTCTTCCTCAACGACAGGGGCAAGTGCGAATTTGCCAAATGACCCCGCAACATCGACAGTGGTAGAACACTTCACCAGAGAAGCTTCGGAGGCAGTTTCTTTTGGTAAGGGTTCGTCAGTGGAAACTGGGGCATCTAATGCATTAGGCGGGGAGTCTGGAACCTCACGGGGGTGCGTAGAGCGAGAAGCGTGCAAAAATCCATACTGATGCAAAAATTCATCTCTCAACAAAAATTTTATATTTCTCTCTTCTGCGGCCACGGCACTCAATCTTTCAAAATTTTGCTTATGGCTTGGATCTCTAGAGGGGAGAGGAAGTGCTGGAAAGAGCAAAGAATGAAATTAGCAATTGGTAGTTCGGATCTCGAAAGAGTTTGAAAATGGAGAAAATAGATACAGGTAATCTTACTTCCTACTCTCCAGATGGCATAAAACCCTGGGGGCAGCGAGCAAAGAAAAACTGGTTCAAAAATCCATGAACACTTTCGGTAAGATCAGAAATAAGCTTGCGGTTTCTAGCACTTCTCACAATAATAAGGTAAGGATGGTCTTTACTCTTTGCAAACGAGCATAAGTAGCGAATTTCTTCAAAACTTTGCAAGCGATCAAAAGTTCTCCTGAAAAAGATACACAACCCCATCAAGATGGCATAGCCATTAGGATGAAGTTGGAACGGAGAAATTGTCAACCGAAGGAGAAGGGTTCGAAGGAAGTCGTTAAAAGGAGGAATCGCCCCGCTTAGGCACATTTGACGATTGATTGCGACAAAACCATGGGGAGGACTGTCGGCAGTGTCATTTGGCCCGAGAAGTAGGGCATCATTTTCAACAAAACCAAATTGAGTACGTAGCTGAATAAACGATCTCGGAGTAAGGATAGTCGAAGTCCTCTCTGGAGGATTCTCCATAGGAACAGCCATCTGAAAGGTCTCTTCCGCTTAAGCTTCCACTTCTTCCTCTTGGTGGGAAGTCATTCTACACAAACAACTGGATATTCAAACATGAAGGTGCACGTTTCCTAAATGTGTGAAGTGCTGTGTAAAGCTAACAAAGTAACAAGCAAATGTAATTGAAATTAAACATATGTCAATGGCAATATTTCAAGACTTGTCGCATTAAGTCCAAATACAAGTGCAATATTAGCGCAAACCAATCGACTTTAGTCGGTTGACATTGTTTTAATACTTCACTTGAGTTTGTTGTTTCACAGCATTTCATACAAATTTCTTTAAGTTAATTATCCTTCATCACTAATCTGTCATTTGATGTGGGCAATCAGTGGCAGTGTATTCGCCCTAGTTTTATGCAAATGTTGTATTTAACAGGTTATTAGCATCAAATTTGGCATAATCTATTAGGAAAGCATAGCAAAGTCATGCAAGCTATTTCGGCAGTTCAAAGTTCGAGTTGGAAGTACAATCAAGTTCTATCAACATCTCGAAGTTTTAAAGTTTTGTTCAAGCCATGAAGTCACAGTCCAAAAGTTCTGTAAGTCCTAAGTCGTTCACGACCTAACAGGATGAGAAGAAATTGGCTTAGGCTGAGGGAAACAGTTCGGTAGTGAAAAATTGTCCAAGTGCTAGGTCGTTCACGACCCACAGGTTAAGTCGTTCGCGACCTAAAGGGAAAGCCGTGTTAATGACCTAAAGGATAGGTCGCTCACATGACCTAAAAGTTAGGTCGCAAGAGTGGTGCTGCAGGAGTTTAGGTCACGAATCTGAAGGTCGTTCAGTATCTGTTGGGTTGCAAGAATTTTTAGGTCGTCCACTTTCAGAATCCTTAGGTCGTCTCTGGCGTTTTTCGACGATCTCAGGTTATCTCCTTAATCCACTAACTCCTCTCCACCCCGATAACCCGTTATCTTCCATTAACAACAGAATCCACCATCTTCTCAAGAAAAACCCAAAAACTGATCCAAATCACCACAGAGCTACCATAAACCTAGCATAATGCTATAATCCTATGAATTGCAATGACGACATTGCCAATAACGATTAAAATCAATCGCAACTTAACTCGAGAGCCAGGCAAGGCGTGCAAAGGTGATTTGGGGTCAGGAGGTAAAGGTTCATGTTTCATTAATAGTCGCAATTGTATGAGGGACCAAATTCACTTACGTGGGATAATATTAAGATGGATTGTTGATCGATTAGCTTGGATTCGCCTTTGGGAACTCGAAAAGTCTCTAATGGCAGAAAAGGATATGGGAGCAGTTGATGAGGAGGAAAAAACGATCTAACGCTTATATATGGAAGAAGCAAATAGATGTGCAGATTAAGCCATCTCTTAGGTCGCCCGTGACTTAGTTAAGTTTGGTCGAAGCACACGACCTACGACCTAGGCGTGTACTTCGAGGGACAAGTGTTAATTCCTCTTTTCCAGCGACCTAAAGATGGACGACCTAACAGCTTAGGTTCATGGAACGATCTAACGACATAAAGGTTTACGACCTAGAGAGGCGGGACGACCTAAAGATGGACGACCTAACGGCTTAAGATTCTCAACGAATTAGAGAGTTGGACGACTTAAGGGCTTAACGACTTAACAGTTTAAGAGATTTGAGCGACTTAAGGGGAGTAGCGACTTAACTAGTAAGCGACTCATGGAGTTACCGACCTAAGGCCTTAGAGGGATACCGACCTAAGGCCTAAGAGGGATACCGACCTAAGGCCTAAGAGGGATACCGACCTAAGGCTTAACAAGAACGCCGACCCAACTGCCTAAAACAGGATGCCGACCTAAGATAGCTACCGACCTAAGATGGAAGCCGACCTAACTATCCAGAGAGTTTGCCGCTCTAACTGCCCAGGACAGGGACAAGATCATGAACTATACCAAAGTCGCAACCGACCTATGACCTATGACCTATGTTAAGTCGTTTACGACCCAAGCAAGGAAGACAAGTTCAATGTAGCTACTTGGCATAGTGGCCTCTTAACTCGTACACAATTTAGGACTTACCAGTTAAGCCGTGACTTGCGACTTGCCAGTTAACTCGTTCACGACTCACGGCCTAGCTTGAGTCGTCCACGAGCTAAAGCTACTAAATGTAAGCCTGATGCCGTACTACTGATACAAGGTTGTGTTGACTCGGGGGCGACCTGGGACTTATACAAACGGACCTATGTGAAACCATGGGGATGGCCAGATAAGTCGGTCACGACCTGCCATAGGTCGGTCGCGACTTACGACCCATGGGTGAAATTTTCCTATAAATACCAACCTACCTCAAACATGAAGGGGACCTTTTTGGCGAATCTCTTTAAACGCCGATACTCTGCTGAATTCTCGACTCACTCGACACTTCAAGTACGAAAGGCATCTCAACTAACTTCGAGAGGAAATCTAACGCAATCTACATGGATTCAAAGAATTCTTCTACATCAAAGTTCTAGTTGTTTGTCTCATCAGAATTGTAATTGAAGATTGTTGTAAAGTTGTAATCAATTCAGTAATAAAGAGAATTAAAGTGGACGTAGGCTTACCCTAAGCCGAACCACTATAAAAGCTGTTGTCTTTTCTGCTTTCTCTTTGACTTTTCTACTTGTTTTAGTTCCCGTGTTCACGGGTGGTGCTTTCACTCAAACTCGGTCTACACCGGGGTGCTAGCGTTCGATTTTCAGCGTTAACATATATCAAAAATAATCTTTGTAAATCTTTTGAAAACATTTTGAAAATATATCATTTTAAACTTTGAAAATACGTTCTCTTACAAAGATATGATTCTGAGATTGATTTCACTCATTCTAGGGTATTACTACCCTATCTCTAATTAGTTTTTGCTCTCTTCGCAAAGGTTTGCCAAAAACCAAAGTTCCGGTACCAAATGTAACAACCGGCTATTTTGTACCACTTGAATCGACAATAATCCACACATGTCGGACTTGAATGATGCAAAATAACAGATTGTAAATAAATTTGGAGCAAATGAAATCAAATACACAGAATCATAGACACAAAACAATTAGAATAACTCGTAGCAGAAGAGAAAATGACATAGTAGTTCATGAAGCTACTGTAACAATGTCCCAAAACAAATACATAATAACAGTCTGAAAACAACACAATAGAAATCCCAATTATATAGAAGTTCACTAATACAGGTGATAAACTAGAATAGCTGAAACTGAAATAGATATAAATATAGATAGGCAGAATCTCCAGCAAAGACTAGCTCTAGAAAGAGAATCCAAAGTTGTGAATACTCAAGCTGACCCGAGCGTAAATCAAAACACAAAACACTCGAGTCAAGACATATATATACTTATATAATGTACACCAACTCAAGTGAACTATAACAAAGATACAAGTAACTTAAAGGATGCCTGGGACCGCCCATCCTCTAAGGATCCGTTAAACTATTTACTATATAGTAAAATTTCGCTATTATAATAATGACTGCAGTAAAATAAACATACTTTAAAATAGCATTAAGGAGTGACCCATATTCCCCTTAACATGTAATAGTCCCAGTAGTCCATCCAGTATAAGCGTATCTCCAGATCGGAAGACTACCCTTAAATACTTCATGGGCTACGGGAGAAAAACAAACTCGTAGTAAAGGCTCGGTATGGTAGGTGACACGGTACACAAGGCAATGCCAGGGTAGATATAGTAATTACGCACATGGCTGGCGGTAACGTAGCAGGCACTACACCCACCCCAAACAACAATCCAAAAATCAAGGGGCGCACCCAATCAATCACAACAGTAATAGAATGGTATCGAAGAAGTGTGTCCGGCCAGAGGAGCTACCTCTTTTGGCCCGAGATCGCTCCTGTATTAGCCACCTTAATCCAAATCACGGGAGTCGGGTCCACGTAATGTACTTCAGGAATGTCGTCACCATCCTACTTCATTCGGTAATCTCCATCGCGTACACATTTGTTAAAGTGGTTTTCGGTATCGACACAGTTATAATTTAAAAATGGCATTTATACTTCAAAAATAAAATATTATTTCAAAAATTCGATATCGTTTCAAATCCGTTCCAAAATATCAATATAACATATCTTTCAAAACCATATTCATTTTATATAAATTTAAAATACCATTTCAATTCACATTTCAAATAATTTGTATTTCAAATCAAATTACTTCATCTTAAATCATAAAAATGAAGTTATTATATTTAATATTTAAATATTAAATTTCCAAAATTTTAATCTTTCAAAGCTCATTCATTCACTTAAATTTATCAAAACAGTTAAAATTCACCTTTTGTAGCATTTAGAAAAATGCTATGGAAAGTTACTTTTAAAACAATTCAATTTAACAAAAGACAGCATTTAAAATATTGTAAAAGGGTTACTTTAGTTCAAATAAAACCTTAGTTAAATTCAAAAATTATAGCACTTACAAAATGCTATAATAGTCCTTAATTAAATTTAGCCATTTAGTTCATTTCGATCAACTACCGCATTTACAACTGCTGTAAAATCCTTTACATTAGAAAATAATAGCATTTCAAAAATGCTGTTAATTAAATTCCAAATATTCAATAAAATTTCTCAAACAATTAAATTTTTATTTAAACCATTTTAAACTTGTAAAATCATACATTTTCACTTTTAAAACAATAATTTAGATGCCCTTATATTCATGATGTTATAAAGTTAAATATTCATTCAAAAATCAAAATTTAATAATAATTTACTTATTAAATTCACACATTCAATTTCAAGTCTTAATGATAAAAATTTTAACTAAACATTTAAGTATAAATTTCCAAATATAACTTATTTTTCATTTATTTTATTTATTTAACTTAAAATTCACTTTTAAACAAAATTCACAAATTTCCAATATAAATTCATTTTAATTCAAATTTCAAATATCATATTTTCCTACTTGATTTATATGCCATTTACAACCAAATTAAGATTTCCAAAATAACTTACATTTCAAATTTCTAACTTAATCATTAATTTATTTCAGTTTTAAATTTTTAGAAAATCAATAATACTTTACAAAAATCATTTTTAATTAAATTTAAATCAAAATATTATAATATTTACATTTCTAAAATATTTTAAAAATTTTAGTAAAATATATTTTAACCACGGGTCTGTATATCATTTTCTAGCCTAGATAAAGTGATACGGATAATATATCATTTCAATCCGTTATTTACAAAGAAAACCTAGGTTTTATCATTTCAAACCTACAGCCCCAAGTAAAATGAAATAATTAAAAATCGTTCAGACGTATCATTTCAGCCCATAATGACTTTTCCCTATTCTAAAGTCCGTTCGGGCATGTATCATTTCAACCCATGTGATTCTAATCTAAAGGAAACTTGCAGTGTGATAAACCGGTATAAATAACAGAATAGCATTATATAATAGTAAAAGATGTTATCACAGGTAAATAAGCTTGGGTGAACATCATATGATCATAGCATAGCAAATATAGCATGGTGATATATTTTACAGATTCAATTGAAATCAGTTTACTAGTCATATAAGTATAAATCCTGTATGGCGAGAATTACTCACCTGTATAAGTTGGAGACGACAACCAAATGCACAAACAAGGAACTTCAAAGGAACGATAACACGACAATGATTTGAGAGTGGGAGAGCCAAAGCTAAATCCCTTGTCAAATATCAAACAAAACAATAAAACATGAATTACAAACCAAACTATTACAAAACAATGCTAAGAATAAACATGTAGCACAAAGCTAACGCTTTTGCACTTGCATTCAACGACTTATGCTTTAGCTATAGGCTGTAAAAGCACTATAATGGGGTGGATTTGGATCAGGTTTGGATCAGGTTGAGGTCCAACAGGGGTCGGCCATAGCAATATAAAGGAGATAAAGGGTATATGTGCATGAATTTACAAAACATGGCAACACAAGTGGGTTTTGTTGCCATTTAAGGTCTCGACCAAGCATGGATGGACAAGGTTAGATCTAGGAAGGTCAACTGCGTGTGTTACAGGGGTCCAAGGCTCATGTTGTGGCTGGTGGTGGTGGTGTTTGGGTCGGCCAAAGCATGATGGTGGAGTGGTGGATCAAGTAGAGCTCGGCTATGAAATTTTAAAGTGGTGTTTGTTCATTTTTTTGGTGGATCTACCTTATAAATAGTCATGCCTATGGATGGTCTGTAGGAAGGAGGGGATGATCGCTAGAGTAGGTGGTGGTGGAGGCGGCCAAGGTGCTGGAGTAGAGAGGGGCCGAACATAAGAAGATGAATGCATGTGCAAAATCAACAAAAATCAAGTAGAAAAGGTGAAAAAGAATGAAAGTTTACCAACAATTTTTGCTTGAGGAATGGCCGAAACTTTTTTAGGGTTTGAAAGATATATTTTCATGTGAGAACAAAATGAAATGATCGGCTGAAGAAAGGATGATATGGTAGCAAATGTATTGATGCATTGATTGGTGAAAAGGTGATTAGAATAGGAAAAGACAAAGTACATAAAGAGTCACAAACTATTCATATTTCCCTATTTCTTTTTGCAATTTTAAATACCTAAAAAATACTTATAAATAAATATAAAAACACAAAAATAAAATGCATGCATAAAATAATAAATAAATTTTAATAAAATATTATTAAATGAAGAAAATAGCAGAAAAATGGAAACTAGGCTTTAAAAGTAGAAAATAAAGGCAATAAATTTTGAAAAAATTTTATTACCACTTTAAAAATACTTAAAAATGAAATATTGCAATAAATTTTTTTTTAATTTATTTTGAAATAAAATAAAGTTAAATTTAAAATTATATTCAAAAACCTAGGGTTGTTACAGTAAAACTATTACATAAGTTTATTGCATCTTATAACTTATATAAATCAATCACATTTTAAAGACGTAATTCCAAATTCTTAATTTATCATAGAATTCATTAGTATAAAATTTTCTGGTTATAATTACCTTTTCGATGAGTCATTATTTTACTTAATAGTTCATGACTTAAATCTATATTTGTATTATATAACTTTACATCCTATGAGTATACAAATCCTAATTTTCAAACTGATTTTACTTAAATCTATCTGTCCAATAAATTTCGACTTTGTTGTAATTTACTATTGCCTCAAATTCATAAGTTATAAAACTTATTTCTTATTTAATACTATTATTAATTTTCTAATTTTGAAAAACAAATTTTAAAACCACCTTTATTTTAGTCCTCAAACTGTTAACTCTCCAAACTTTTTTCATTTCTTTATAAATCAGATTTATAAATTATCCTTATCTTATTTCATTTACTAAAAGTATTTCACAATCTTTTATATATTTCTTAGCTTTGAATTATGTATGATTCAAAAAAATTCGACTATCCACGATCGTCGGAAATTCTGCTTTATTTTAGCAATTAGCGCTCCTAATTTAATTTTAGTTTAAACACTTTTAAAATACTGCTAATCAATTTATCAGTTAATGATTCACATTATCTCTTTAACTTAAGAAAATTACATAGATCGACTAACTCCAAACAATCAAAAGAACTGGGCACTACCAATAGTATCATATATCATCTTAACACGAAAGTAATACTTAAGAGAAGTGCTTACCATCTAAACACGTCTCTCGCCAATTTTTAGTTTATTTTCGAGCCAATCGAATTAGTTATCATAAAATACCTCTTTTTATTTGAAATTTACAATTTTCAAAATCCTTTAGAGATTACTTTATAACCTATTTTATAAATTCATCTTATATTAATTAACTTCATTTAAATTACCACAATTATTTTACTCGAATTTAAATTCTCACTCCTTTTATATATATATATATATATATATATATATATATATATATATATCTTTTTACAAAATCATTTTCTATTATTTTAATACATTTTTATCTTATATTTTCATTCCTGAAACAAATTTTATTATCGAACACCATATAGTCAAATCGTGAAACTTAATTCACAAGGTATTTGTACTTAAACTTTTAAATCAAACAATTGATCAATTTATGATAGTAATTTAACATCATCATTTCTTAATTTATTATTTTGGAATGAGTATTAAAGATCTTAATTACCTTATTAGATTTCTTAGTTATCGATTATCTTTATGAAACATCTTATCAAACCGTGAAATTCTAATCACAAAATGTTCGTATTCAAATTTCACTAATCCTGATTTCTAACTATTCAAATTTTCAAAATATATACTTTATATTCAAAATATTATCCTCGGTAAAATCATTTCATTTACCAATTTTTTTCAAAATCAGAATGTTAGTTCGCCTTGTTTAAATGTTTAGGAACCCTCATCGGTAACGGTGATTAGGCACATCGATTAGAATCCATAAATCACTCAATAGATAAATCAACATAAAACAATTTATTAGTCACTAACCAAAACGCGCTTATATATAATACATTCAAACTCATGATAGGGTGTTACTAACCCTATCTCTAATGAGTCACTCATCCTAGGGTATTACTAACCCTATGTCTGATGAGTCTTTACCCAACATAAGCCAAGGTTCTCGCTTAACCTTCAATTCTGGTACCAAATGTAATGGCCCGTTTTTCCATACCCTTTGAATCGACAATAAACCACACATGTCCAACTCTAATTGCACTAATTAGAGCATCATTAAGGTTAGAAAGAAAATAAAGACAGAACAGAATCACGTACGAATGGAATAACATATATTATTTCAATAATAATCTTTACAGTGGAATATTTTAAAATACAAAATCAGAGTCTAACCTAGATTTAGCCTGGATAATTATAAACCTCTATCCTTACTAATGCTGAAAACAACAGAAAAAATGCAACAGATGAAGTGGATAATAGAATACGTCTATAAGATGATGAAGATCTTCAACTTTCCTCTGGAAACTCCAACCATCTTTAACTAAACCTGAAACTACTAGGATCTGACCCGAGTATTAAAAATATGCGGATCAGGCTTGATAAACCAATGGGAGATACTCAAAATTTTAAATGTTAGATCATGACGATGTTATAAAAGTTTTTGAAAAGAAGGGTATCTCATAAGACCACATCCATATATAAATACGGACAGGTTTTTACCTTATGATAACCAAAACACCTTGATTACCAAAATAATTTGATGTTATCTTTAATGACATTCTTTTGAAAACAATTCTCCAATAAACTTATTCAAATAAGGTATCAACATCTGGACTAAGTCTAAGGTAATATATCGGGACTAGGTCAATGGAATATACCGAACGGAATATATGATACAAAAAGGGGAAGTTGAAATGTTTGTAGGTCATTACAGCTATTTTGGGAATATAATAAAAACCATAAAGCTCGTATTGGAATTGGATTTTCTAACATGATACGAAACTAGTGGAAAGATCAATCTGTATCTGTGGCTTACATCCAAGACTCAGACGCCGTTATATAACAACACAAATGGCTAAAGGAGAATACAATCTGCGATTAACATCCAAGGACTCGGACATCGTGCATCCCCTCCATAATGACTGGACGTATCTGGTACCTAGGGCTCAGAACATCCGACAACCCAAATCGCTACTATCCAAAATGCAAGCATACATCTGACCACACAAAATCCCATCATAACCGGGTGTGAGGCTCGCGAGGCTACGATTAATTTCTTGACAGCCACGTTTTTCATACAAAACCACAATTTGATCATAACAGGTTCCACTTTGAATGCCGCACTTCCATTCCTTTCATCACTATTTGACTCCGACAAGCATACAACATCTGAGCTCGTATGTCTCCAAGAATGGTGTTAAGCTAAGAGAAGTTTCTTTCTGCACCACCAAGCAGATATACATTTATTAAAGTTAAATGTTATGTTTCAGAAATGCAATGCCAGACAACAATCCGTACACGTTCGTTCTGGGATTGAACGAAACCGAAGGCACTCTTCTACTATCACTAGTAGCGAGTAGTCCTTGCAATCCAAAAAATCTCAACAACGAAGAGACCACTGCTATAAATTACTCTATAATAGGGGCAACCCAGAGCATGTCAACAAGCAGTCCTCACGCTATGAAGATCCTTGGTCTTGAACAATCATCATCTTCAACATGTCTTCACTTTCGAACGTATACATTGTTTCGAAGTAGTTTTTAGATAAAAATCACCCAAATCTGACCCGGTTCCTCCGAAGCTAAATACCGATAAAAAGTTTGTTAAGTTTATATGTGGATATCAATCATCAATCAAGTACTTCATCTTTTATAAAATATCTTTCTCAGATATATTCTTTTCAGTTTGTACCATTTTCTTTTCAAACGTATATGATTCATTAAGCCACATTTATCAAATCAATTGGTTTATTTAAACCTTTCTTAAATCTAGGAATAATTCCAAATCATTTTCTCTTTTACTAGGAAAACCATTCCATTCATTCATTAAATCTTAATCAAAGATTTCTTATATCCAACTTATAAATTTTAACTTAGGGAAAATATTTCCAAATCATTTATTAAATATTAATCAAAGATTTCTTATATTCAAGTTATAACTTTTAACTTAGAGAAAATATTCCCAAATCATTTATTAAATCTTAGTCAAAGATTTCCTTCTTAACTTTAAATCATATTCTTGCAAGTCGAAGATTTTCATAATAGAGTACTACTGCTACCTTAGATATAGTAAATTTCACTTCCAAGGACTAATGGAAAGTAATCCTATGTCACGAAGATCAATGTCTTCAATATGTTTTATTTCAAAAATTAGTTTGAAGGAGTTTTCGGATAGGAATCACCCAAATCTGATCTCAGTTCTTCCGATAGGATTCACCCAAATCCAATCCCAAGTTCCTTTGTGCTAATTATCAAATAAAAGGTGTTAAATTGTTAACTAACATTTTAAGAATTTGTTTATTTTCTTTTATTTTGGAAAAGCTTAAATATGATCTTTTAGAGCAATCCGACTTTTCTTTCAATCCATTGCACCCCTCGCCTAAAAAGAGAAAACATAGGCCAGGTAAGTTCAGGGCACTGGTTGCTCTATTCCTAACCTTAGTTAAATACCTTATTTTATCTTTCCAAATCTCATAAGCGGGACAAACGTAGTAGTCATTTCTACATACCCAGTTATTAGCTTTATTTTGGAATTGACTATAAGATTCCAAATTATCTTTTAAACTCTTAATTTTCCTTTTAAAAACATTTACAATTGTTATAGGGAAAATCGTTAAGTTTGAACTCGTATTCAAAAGGTTATAGAAATCGTAGCATAAAAGTGCTGTAAAGTGCTATATAAGCATACTTGATATAAACAACTTTTTAATATTTGAAAATTTATATTTTCCATTCCAAATATTATTTAAACCATTTTAATAGATTTATCAAATTTATTTTATATTTTTAAGTAATTTAAAATATTAGTTATAAAAAAAATCCCTTTTTGGATTTCGAACTGCAAAACCATAATGTTTTTAGAAAATTGTTTTTGACACATTTCAAAATCTACTTAATGAATCTTGATTTAGTTTCTTCGTTGGAAAAAATATTATCATTGTGCATGAAAGAATTATTATTTCGAAGAAATCCGACTTATATATCATTCCCTATGTTAATTTGAAGTTACGGATCGAAATTTAAGAACTCCCGCTACACGACAAGCTCTATTTTGACCAATTTGTGAATTACTTCGGAACTTGTCCGAAACACTTCAAATTTTTTTAAACCATGTTTAAATTATTTTAACTTACTTAAAATCATTAAGAAGCCAAATAGCTTCCATACGCATATTTGTACGGATTTAATTTCCATTGAATAAAATGTACTTAATAATAATTTCTCTTATCATTTATAAAACAAGTTATCAAACACTCAAACAATTTATTCAAGGGTTTTAATGGACATATTAGAATAGTTATAAGGATGATTTAACTTTCAATTAATTATACTTGAAAATAGTTTATGCATTAATTAGTAAATACGAACACTCACCATTAGTTCCACTCCACCAAAAACTTTCATTGACTTTCCTTTTGATTCCAGCATCACCTTCTTCTCTTTTTTTTGATACGGAGCTTCACGACTTGCTTTCCTTCTTCCAAATTGTTCGGCCTTGCCCTATTCTACCTCTTCCTCCATCATTTGTTGACTTTCAAAATTTTGAACAATGTTTTGATGATGATATAAGAACTTTGGCAAAGTTTGGTGATGTTTGGATTTGATTTATTATGATTTTAAGAAGAGTTAGTAAGGAAAGAGAAGAGAAGAAGCCATTAGATAATGGAAGAAAAACTTGAAAAGGGAAGAAAAAGAAGTGTAAAAAGTGAGAAAGTGGATGCTTATTTATAGAAAAAGATATGGATTAAAATAGTGTTTTGTAAAAAGACCAAAATAGGCTTTACCTGCTTTTTAAGCGACCTTATTTTTTCAACACTTAACATCATTTTTCAAATCATTACTTTATGTCATTTTCACTTAAGAAGTAAGTAAGGAATATAATTTTTATGTTTTGTTTGGTTTTACGTTTACCTTTTGATTTGAAATGACATATTTGTCGTTTTGTGCTTAGTTTTTCTTAATTATATTCTAGAATTTTCTTAGTATGTTTAGTAAAAGTAAACTTGATTAGAATTAATTAATACTTACACTATTTGAATATATGTTCCTATATAAGAAAATAAACGTGCGATGACGTTGCGACAACTTTTAATTGACAAAACGTTGATTTTCGACAATGTTTTGCTGTCACATTTTGACGTTTTGGTTAAACTATTTATTTATGTAAATCAAATTTAAAATTAAATTTGTATAATGTTATTAAAAAATATAAACACTTATCAATTAATTAAAATAATTTATATAACCGTCGAAACTTACTTTCTAAAATCAACATTTTGTCCTTTTGTCGATATTAGGCAAATCTTACTATTTTTGTGTATTTTATTTTCCAAGTTCTATCTAATATTGTTTGAGTTATATAACCTTGCCTAATTTATATTTAAAATCACTTTAAATAATATATTTTAAATAAAAAATTATTGTTAAGGATAAAATTTCTCAGCATTTTAGCCTCAAGGATGGACCTTCAATATTTTAGCCTGAAAAACAATTTTCTTTAGGTATCAATTCATAGTTATCGGTAGCAGTTTTTAGGTATTAGTTTCAAGTTCGATGGCAGTTTTGAAATAATGTTTGTCCTTATGAATACTTTTGGAAGAATTTTTGTCCTTATGATTAATTTTAGGAGAATGTTTGTCTTTGTGGTTAAAATATTTAGGTCATGTCCTTGGGATAAAAATATAAAGATTTTTGTCCTTTAAATTAATTCCTCCTATTGTAAAGTGGTCAAATTATGGGTCGTTACGGAAAACATGGCATGTAATAATGCTTACGGCATGTAATGTGTAATAGGATATAGAAATAGGAAACGGTGGCTACTTAGTAGCCGAATGATTATTTAACCGAACAGTTAAGCCATACATGAGAAGTCCCGTATTTTTCTAAATGATTGTAAAGCTCTCAAACTAATATAATATATAGTTAGTTTGGAGTCTTTTGTATGAAGATTTATTGTTTTTCTTGCAAGTTCATAAAATAACGAGCTCTGTTTGTAGGGTACATTGTCTTATAGCAATAATTCTTTCAGTTGAACTCTATTTTGACTTTTCATGTAGATAAAATATATCAACTAGTGGACCATCGTCAACAATTTCTTATGATTCAAAGTAATTACTTACAATAGATCTATGAGAATAGCTAAAGAATTATAAGACTTATGTTTCATGCTAAAACGCACCATATTTTTTAACAAAAATATGCTATAGTAATTGCATATACTGACACACACACATACTCTTTTTTTATTTTTTTATCTTATTTTACTATAATGTTTTTTCCAATGGCGCTGCTGCTTCATGCAGCGGCCTACTCTCTTTTATTGACTTAACATTATGCATTTCAATTTATAGGTTAAAAGTTTGAAATTTAAGCTAATTTTGTATTTTTATAGTTTATACAAATTAGAGACAATGAAGTATGAAGGAGAAGAATAAAAGAAATGCTTACTATTCTTGTTATGTTTTCAATGCGTTAAGATCCCATATAGTCGTCGTATTAGAACATTTATTTAATCATCAAACATGAAATATCTTATAAATTTCTACAGTCAAAACAAATGAGTTAAAAATCAAAATTTTGAATTAACAACTCTATTGACGGCTAGAACTAGATAGTTCGACAAGTTACGGTTTCGCCGCTACATTGATGCTTTAAAATGGAAAGTTCAAGTCACTAAAAAAGTAAATCAAAATTTGAAGCTAAGTATGATATTTTATTCAATCAAGTCAAATTAGAAGATAGGGAAAATGATGGCATTATTTGTTTATGGAAAGCTTGACACACTTAGAAATTTGAAAAGATCATAGAGAAGTAATTCTAATATCAAAAGGGTAATGGATAAAATACATATGATATGGATCCTTCTCGATGCTAAACCACTAATAAAACAAAGCCCAATCAGAATGTAACAACCCACATATTTGTCGATTTTATATTTAAATATTTTATTTAAATATTTTATCGTTAATCGGATTTTGGTCCAAAAAGCTACTTTTTGCAAACAGTTAAATTAGGACTCGAGACCACTTCCATTGAGTTCGAAATGTCGTTTACAACTTTTTAAGTATAAACATTGATAGGTTTGGAGTTAGTGGAATTTCACTAAGTTTTCCCGCTTTGGACTTTGGGTTAGCTTAGCCATTATAACTCAAGCCCAACCCCCTCCTTCTCTTCACTGTTCATAAATTCCTACCAACTCAAGCTTTTGCATTAATGTTGAGTGGAAAGAGAAATTAAAACTCCAAAAGCTAAGTCTTCATTGCTAATCCAACATCAACTCCAAAACTCAAGTGAAGACATTCATTCAAGCTAGTGGTTAATCCTTGCATAGCATTTCAAGCTTCATCTCCATCCATTTTAGTGAAAAGGTGAGATTTTTATCTCACAAATCTAGCCTATAACTATCTTGGACTGTTGGGAATGAATCCCTATCATGTTTGCATGTACATTTGCATTTGGTTTGTATTGTATTGGAGGAAAACTCCAAATTTTAGTATTTTCGGTGAAAAACTGCACTTAGGTCGTTCTACCTATGCTAGGTCGTTCGCGTGGAAAATTCTCGGCCTCAAAATAGCTCGTTTCTGACCTTAAAATGTCCTACAACGTTAGGTCGCTCAGCACTCGGAATTAGGTCGTAGGTCGTTTGGTTTTAGGTCGCTAGGTTGTTGGGCTTTTGGTCGAATGGACCTTAGGTCGTAGGTCGTATGGACCTTAGGTCGTAGGTCGTTCTGGCCATTTCTAACGTCTTCGGAGTTAGTTTTTATGGACCTTAGGTCGCTAGGTCGTATGGCTTTAGGTCGCTAGGTCGTATGACCTTAGGTCGTTAGGTCGTATGGCTTTAGGTCGCTAAGTCGTATGACCTTAGGTCGTTAGGTCCTATGGCATTTTAGGTCATGTGATCTTCTTACCTGTTAGGTCGTTGGACCTACATCCTGTTAGGTCTTTGAACCTTTAGCTCGTAGGTCGCTAGGCCTTGTCTCCTTAGGTCGCGTGACCCATCTTCTTTAAACCACTAGGTCGCTAGACCACGTTTCCAGTTAGGTCGCAAGACCGTGTAAACCGTTAGGTCGCGTGACCTATATTCCGTAGGTCGTTGACCCACTTAAGTCGCTTGTCCCTCATAGGTCGTGTTTCCTGCTTAGGTCGCTAGGTCGCTTGCCTTTAGGTCGCATTCCTTTATTAGGTCGCGTGCCTCTGTTAGGTCGTTGACCTCCTTAACTCGCGTGACCTAACCCGTAGGTCGTTGGACCTCGATTCTATTTAAGTCGCTGCTTCTTATAGGTCGCTTGGTCCCTTATTTTCTTTAGGTCGTTTGAGTGTTAGGTTGCGTACCCTGGACCCCCGCGACCTGACCGGGCAGGTCGAACCCCGTAGCAGGGGCGTTGGCCTCACACCCCCACCTTGTGGGGTTGCCACCCCCCTCCGTAGGGGATCTTATCTGAAAAACATTCAATAGAACTTGCTTTGTTGAGATGGTGAGTTGACCATTCTTCGAGACAAACTATCTTTGGCTTCTCGGTCGATTTTATGGATTTTTGAATATCTATTTCGACGGATTCTTTATCGGTTTCTTTGGATTTTATTCACGTCTTCGTATGTGAATTTTTATGATTGATTGTTTCTACAATCACTTCTATGATTTGTCACTTTAAAATATGAAGGTTTCAATACTAGTAGTAAATATCAAAACTCTTTCAACAAAATGATTTCAATTTGATTTTCAATAACGAAGCTCTTTTCTTAAACCATTTTCCAATCTACTAGTTTATACAAACCTTTACCTCACTCGTATGAGAAATTGAATTAAACGGCTTAGTAAAACAAGTGGTATGAAACGCTTGCGTTTGCTTCGTCGGTTAACTCTTGGACTTGTTCGATTGAACCTTTTTTTGACAATTTTCTAGTGAAGATCTACAGTTTGTTCGTAAATATTTGAGTTAAGCAAGTGGTTATGGGACATGAAGCTGAACTTTTATATTTACTAGCTTAGTGTAATTGACACTTCTCGTTGATCATGACGATCATTTTGTGATTTAAGCTAGCAATTGTGTGATGTCTCTTTGTTTGCTTCCTGGTTAGGCTAGACACCATTTGTGTGATTCCATCCACACATACCTTTTTCCTTTTTGGTTAGCCTAGACACCATTTGTGTGATTCCACTCACACATACCTTTTTGTTGCGAGGTCAGGCTAGACACCATTTGTGTGATTCCATTCACACATACCTTTTTGCTTTTTGGTTAGCCTAGACCTCATCTGGGTGATTCCGACTCATCCATATGGGTAGCTCCCCATGGTCTTCGGACCGTCATGTGATAGGCCTCTTTCCCTTTTTCTATGATTTCTGGATTTCCTGTGTTTATTTCTGGAATTTATGTCATTGACTCTTTATGAGTACAAGTTTAGGGTATGATGCCCTCTTTGTATCTTTGAGAAGATTCTTGTGATATTGATTTATCTCTTATTGATTGATCTTTTGTTGATCATCATTTTCATACTTATAGTAGTATGTCAGTATGGATATTTTTTGTTATGCCATATCCTTTATTTTATACCATGTCATCTGATATTTATAGCTAGACTGATCCGTTTATTATTTTCTTAAATAATACTCGGGTTAGACCAAGATGTTACAGGTGCTTCTGTTTGACTTCTCCCTAGGGTTTGCTACTCTGACTTTTGGCTAACTATTTAGATTAGCAGTTTTGGTTGTACACACTTGAGATATAGACTCATAGTTGTATTCTTTTGTATAGCACGTGTTTCTATTCTTTTGTATTATTGTGAATCTTTTTGACCACTACTCTGATGTACACTTTCATGTGTTAGTTATTTATCCATATCTTCTTCCGCCTTTGTGATATGGATGTCTGTGACTGATTGTGTTATGCTTATTTCTATGTTTGTTTCTGAAGATTATTTATAGCCACCTTGTGATAGCTTTGAGTTTGTATCGGTATGTCGGACTTCCTCCTTAAATGAAATGCATGCTATACTATCTTACATAACGGTGCTCGCACAAAGAAGTTACATGGATGGTCGCTCCTCAACAGCCTTATTCTCCATGCTAGTTGACAGCACTACATCGTAGTGTTCTTGGCTAGCGTGGGTATAGAGGTGGGGCGTCACACAGAACCACCACAAATGTATAGGGCTGACAAAGACTAATTTGCAATGATACAAAATAAAAATAAATATAAGAATAAAAATAAAAATAAACATCTATAAATGAAAAGAGAGTAAGAGCCATGAACTAATACAATACAAAGGTGCAACCCAAGCATAGTCGGGAACACTTTAGTCGTTTATCAATGTTTGATTATTGGACTATCAGACCACACTCCAATAACAAAAGGTGTGAATAACATAGTAAGCTAGATGAGAAAGTATAGATACTAATAGGATAAACATCAGTAAGTTTATCAACTTGAAAGTGATACTTAATCATGACATTTTAATGAATCAACCAATCAATTTTAGCTAAATGACAATGTGGACAGATTCAGGACTAACATCTGTTTTGACAGTACATCATTTACACAAACATAGAAGAGTAGTAACCCAAACATATCATAATCTTATTTTTTTTATAGAAGAAAAATAAAGCTCGCTCTCATTTTAAATACTCTATTTATCAAAACACCCTAAGCATCTCTTTCAAAAATATAATTTATATGCATCTACAAAATACTATTTTATCTTCAAAACAATCTTTCCAAATTATCCACTTTATTATGTATAATATTACCTTATTACAAAATGCTATCTCCTTTACAAAAATATTATATAACATTTTATTGCCCAAAACACTATGTCTGAATGCCTCATACTATTGTTTACAAATCCCCATCAATAACGTTGATCAAGCGCATCGACCGAAATTCTTAAAGCACTCAACGGGCAATTTAACACAATAATAAATTTTCTATATGATATACATATATATTTTAATACTTTACACCTTTACAAAATATTTGCTTTTATATAATAACATAATTGTGTTCCATATATATGTATATCGAATATTAGAATATTTTAATTCAAATAGATGCTTTCTTTTTTTTAAATTCTTTCAATCAATCGTAATGTTATCATAGAAATAATAATTTGCTAACAACAATTCTATAGCACACACATTCACCAATATATATCTCAAGTAAACATCAAAATTTTAAATTTATCTTAACATTTAATTAATCACACATATGAATTAACATTTCATTTTATATAAATTTAGTTTCGTAATATTCCTTGCGGTAACAACACCACTGAAGTGGTCGCAAGTTCTTATAGTTATTATTGAGCAGGTTTCACTCTCAATAATGATTCCTACTCAATATTAATTCTACACACTCATTTACAGTTTTATGACAACCAAGAGTCCATCAACCAATCAATTTTTATTATATCTTATTTTATTTATTAAGTATATTTTTAAATTCCTAATTTAATTATATATATATATATAATTTACCATTCTATGTATTATAAATATTAATTGCTTAAACATTTTTATTATTTCCAACGGTTCCATTTTGATGAAACCATTGGCTTTTATTAATATTGGATATATCCAAATTCAAATGGGTTTATAAATTCTTTAAATTATAACTCTTTATTCAATTCCACATTTTAAACTAAATTTAAACAAAAACAAACATTTATGCAAATAACATACATTTTAACTAAACAAACATTAATATTAGACAAAATTAATTAATATGCTCAGTGAAAATAGTCAATCTATTTCTGCTGCGCAAATTTGATCATTAACAGACCAGGACACAAAAATTTAATTCTAAGTCATCTATTATTTATAATATCTATTAAATCTCAATCTTTACAGAAGTAAGTTCCAATTTTAGAATCAACTTCATAACAAAAATTTGTAAATTACTTCAAAGTTTTTACAAATATGTCTAGATGATTATTCCCAATAATCATTTATATTTATACCCTAATTAGGAAATAAATTCAAAACTTTACCCAGCACACCCAAAGGGTGAGACTCTAAGTCTCAGTAGGTTTAAATCTTGAATCTATGTTGATTATATTCAATAATGTTCTGAAACAGCTCTGATACCAAGCTGTAACGACCCTACCACTATGCGCAGTTTAGCAAAGAACATTACAAGTAATATCTTTCTAATCCGGAGAATACGGCTGGTTAAAGGCGGTCGATTTGAATATATTTTTATACTAACACAGACACGTCTTACTACCCTTTTAAGGATCTGAATTGAAATTTAGACGTGCACAATATTAATACAATGTAATAAACACACCGGTTAAAAATATTCAAAATAATACATAGTATAGATAAATCAGAATCAAAGTCGCAGATCACGGTGTGATATTATACATCATCATATATATAACAGAATGCAAGTCTACAAAATAAGAGTACTAGATCCACATAAATATATACATCATATCCAAAATCTTGTATCATGTACAAATTCACTACTATATAATATAGATGACATAAACTCCTAACTATCAATATATACAAGTATGAAGTGAATTTAAACTATCAAAAATAGCCTACTTTAATTCTAGCTCAAAATCCAAAGGTCAATGGGTCCATGTACCTGTAAAGTCTCAGCCTGACCCGAATATTAAAATAATAAACGGGTTAGACTATATCCAAATAAAAGGTGAGATATTAATATCATAACTTTTTGACTTGATATAATAATCCATATAAAATATGTCGAACAAACAATTATAATAAGGTATATTAATTAAATTCACTATATAATTCCATAAATGACTTAACTATAAAATAAGTCCTCTTAAATTTTTGACTTAACAATAACTAGATAAGTCATAAATAAAATATGCCCAAAACAAATATTCAATAAGGCATACCTAACAAAGCACCATTTCCTAAATACATATCAAGTCTCTAAAGACTATAATCTCAAAATATGGTGATCACCAATTCAAAATTCCTCAAAGCCATAAAGGATATAGAATATCCATACAAATATCTTTGAAGAAATAATCATCTATAATGAAATAATAATGGTAGTCATCTATCAGTTTAATATAGTGACATGAAATCTACCGAAATAGACCCACTACATAGAAAGGAAGCCTTTCGAAAGAGACTGCAGATTAGGTGCACCGCTCAAAGAATAGAGCAGCCATGTACCTGATCTGTCCTATGCAAATTTACATTACGAAAGAGGTAAACATAGTCTAACTGTACAAAACAAATAAACTGATAGGTTGTAGTATCTATAGAATACGATGCATGAAAAAAATTGCCTTTCGAAGGAGACGGCCTTATTTACACCATCCGAAAGAGATTCGCCTACCCAAATCAAAAAATATATCGATTCTCAGATCGATGAAACAAATGAGTTATCTTTTCTCGAGGATCTATCGGTCTAAAATCTGAACACCCTAAGATAATACAGATAATACGACTCTAAGTGTTAATTATTGTCACTCTATTAATCACAAGAATTTACTAACTGTTCCATACCAGAAAGGAAATTCCACTCAAACTTTGTTTAACAAATTATAATAATGATCGAAAGAATTATGCAAAGTGTCCCATACCACCCGACAATTCAATCAGTTATTAAAATTCTTCGTTTAATAGAAAATCGCAAAATTAATCAGAAATCCAATTTAAACTTGCAAAAAAATAGTCAAAAGCTAAATATAATAAAGCCAACAATAGTTTATAGGTTGAAGGTAATTATATAATTTTCTCATATAGAAAATGATTTCAAAAATATTTTATCTATAATTCACTTTTAAACTTCTCGCCTTTGTTAATCCATAATAAATAAATTAAAAGAGTTTTAACTTAGTTTTTATATATACCAAGATATAATTTTTCCAAAATCACTTTTAAAATCCAATAAACCATATATATAAAAAGAAAAGAGTTATAAAGTTTTAAGTCTTAAAATAAAATTCCGTCGCTAGGACTTTGAATCAAAACAAGCATTTAAATAATTGATAAATTACTTTATCTCAAATATATATATATATATAATGTTACTTCATAAACACTTTAAAACCATAAACTATTTGTAAATATAAAATCTTAGTTAAATTTATTTTAAAACAAAGCGTTACTTTTAATAATTGTTAACTTACTTTATTTTGAAAATCTATTTGAATATATACACATAAAAATAAAGATATAATTTCCCAAAGCTTTCAAACTGTTTCTAAAATCATTTAAACCGCTTTTGTAGCTAAAATTATTTGAAATTGAATTTATTACTTTCACAGCCATTTTTATTTTATATTTTGCCTTTAAAGCATTTCCAAAATTATATACTAATAAATAATAATTCTAAACAGATTTGTAAATAAATATTACTTATCTTTAAAAGTTTAATTGGAAATTTTGTGATAAGAAAACGTTAAGAAGATAATATAGTATAATTATATGTAACAACCTAATTTTTCGACTTTCGAAAATCGACATCAATACGTCCACTGTATCAAATGCCGAACAATCGAATGTCGGAAAACTGAACGTAAGGGTTAAAGAAGAAGAAGAAAGCAGAAACAATATCAGATTCTCACATTCGAAGCTGAACAAAATATAATAGATAAATGAATATTCTTTAAATAAAAGAACTATATCAGTTCATACATTGCATCATCAGAGTATTACAACAAAACACGACACTAAGCATTTATGACAACTTTACCATATGAAAAATGAACTTGCAACAACCCATACGCAGCAGATACTACCCAATATGTTAACGCTAAAATTGAACGCTAACACCCCAGTGTAAGTAGAGATTAAGTGAAAGCATCACCCGTCAATACGGGAAATAAAAGTAAGTAGAAAAGTCACAGAAAGAACAGTAAAGAGACAACAGTTTTATAGTGGTTCGGCTTCAAGTTAAGCCTACGTCCACTTTAATCTTCATTATTGCTAAATCGATTACAACGTTACAACAATCTTCGATTACCACACTACTAGGACAAATAGCTAGAACTCCGATGTAGAAGAACTCTTTGAATCCATGTCAAAAGTGTTAGATTTCTCCTTGAAGTTCTTTGAAGTGCCTTTCGTGTTTGAAGTGTCGAGTGAGTCGAGAAATCAGCAGAGTATAGGCATTCCAGAAATGAGCCAAAAGATCCTCTCTTCGGTGGTGTACACATGGTATTTATAGGAGATTTCTAGAGTAAGTCGTAGGTCGTGGTCAACCTAGGGGTAGGTCGTAAGTCATAAGTCGTCAGCGACCTAAGAGATGCGAGCTACGGCTTATCTTGGTTACACTTGGTCTTCTGAACAATCTGATAGGTCGTAGCGACCTAGGAGGGAAGTGGCATAAGAAGTTATAGCTTAGTGAGGCCATCCTGAACGAGCTAAGGAGTTACCTCGGTCTATTTAGGTTGTGAGCGACCTAATGAAGAAATAGTATGTATGCGGCCTCACACCGTCTTAACCCGTTAGGTCGCTAGGTCGCTGCATCCCTCTGTTGTAATATAGTGTTGCTCTGTGTTGGTTGCTAGGTAGCTAGTTGTCTTTAGGTCGCTAGCTTTGTTAGGTCGAGCATCCATGTTAACTCGCTCATACTTCAGGTTGCTAGGTCGCTGGTCCTTCTAACCCGTTAAGTCGCTGAGTCGCTTTATTCCTTAGGTCGTTAGGTCGCTTATCTCATTAGATCGTTAGGTCGCTATATCATGCTAGGTCGCTAGTTTTCTTCGAGTGCTTGAGTCGCTGCCTAGAATGATATTAACGTTTGCCCCTCGAGGTATACGCCTATGCCATAGGTCGTGTGCTTCGATCTAATTACTCCAGGTCGTGAACGACTCAACTGGCTCGCTAGCTCACGTGCCGATGCGTCTTCCTCTTTCTCCCCTATATAAGTCGTTTGGTCGTTTCTCCTTTCTTACTTAACTGCTTTGACAACCTGCTCTGCCATTAACGATCATTCGAGCTTCCAATGGCGAATTCAATCTAACAAGTCATCAATTCATCTTTTCCATCGTATTGCGTAAGTGAATTTGATCTTTATCCAACTATGTTCATCACCAAATTGCGAATCCCCATTTCCTGACCTCGGTCCAACTATGTACGTCGTGTGTCACTTTTGGGCCATGTAGCGATTGATTTTCGATCGCCATTAGCTATGTTGTTGCTGCGATTCACGAGATCACGGCAGTATAATGGATCTGCGATGACTTGAATCAGTTCCGGGTGATTTGGTGGTATGGAGAGATAGTGTATTTCATTGAGAGGATGATGGATTTCATTGTGTAGGTGATAATGGGTTATCGGATCACGAGTTAACGTGGCAGCGAGCTATTGAGTGGAGAAGAGTTAGCGGGTTAAGGCAAGTAGGGCATATCGGCTTTGATAGGGAATAGCTCGAGATTGCTGAGTTACGCCAGAAGCGACCTACCGAATCTGAGCAACACACACCCTTTACGACGTAACAGATTTGACCGACTTAACAAACCGACCGACTTAAGAATCCTTGCGACCTAAAAGGAACTGAACGACTTAATCATATCGACTTAATCTTCAGATCATGTAAGCGACTTAGTTTTTAGGTCGTGTGAGCGACTTGGTTTTTAGGTCGTGTGAGCGACTTAACACTTAAACAACTTTTCACTGCCGAATTCCTTCTTGTGACCTAGACCAATTTCAACCCAACTTGTCAGGTCACGCGTGACCTAGGACTTTGCCAGATTCACACTTCCTTGCCTTGAAGCATTACTTTAGCTTGTAGGAGCATGAATAATGAACTTTTGACTTGAACAGAGTGACTTGACGGAACTCTGACCCATGCTAAGTCGCTTGAACTTGAAAACTTGAAAAAATGTGACATCACTTAACTTGAATTCCAACTTGAACTATCGGATTAACTTGCCTGAACTTGATTTATTTCTTCACAGATTCTAATGCTAACAACCTGCTAAACACAACATTTGCAGAAAACTAGGGCGAATATACTGTCACTGACTGCCCACATCGATTGACAGATTAGTCAATAAAGAACAATCAACTTAAAGAAATTATATGAAATGTTGTGAATCAACAAATTCAAGTGAAGTATTAAAGCAAAGCAATATTAATTAATTAAGGCTGACTTGTTTGCATCAACACTGCGCTTGTATTTGGACTTAAAACAACAAGCCCTGAAACTTTGTAATTGACAAATGCATATTAGTTTAATTTCAGTTATATTTGCTTGTCATTTTATTAGTTTTGCACAATACTTCACACATTTAGGAAACGTGCACCTTCATATTTGAATATCCAGTTCCTTGTGTATAATGTCTTCTCAAGAAGAGATAATAAAGCATGCCGAAGAGGTCTTCCCGATAGCCAATCTACTGGATAATCCCCCGGAAAGAACTCCAACTACCCGAAGTCAGCGGGCGTTCAACCAACTACGTATTCAGTTTGGTATTGCTGAAGCAGATGCTTTACTTCCTGGGCCAAACGATATTGATGACAGGCCACCTCTCGGCTTTCTTGCTGTCAATCGTCAGATGTGCCTGTGTGGTGCTATTCCTCCTTTTAATGATTTCCTTCAACGAATCCTTCTTCGATTAACTATCTCTCCTTTCCAATTGCAACCCAATGGCTACGGTATCCTAATGGTATTATGTGTACTATTCAGGAGGACACTTGATCGTCTTTCGAGCTTTGAGGATATTTGCTTCTTGTGCACATTCGCAAAAAACAAAGATCATCCCTCTATCACACTCGTGAGAAGAGCCAGGAACCGTAGATTGATCGTCGATCTTCCGGAAAGCTCCCACGGGTTCTTAAATCAATTCTTCTTTGTTCGTGGCCCTCCAGGATTTTACGCCATCTGGAGAGTAGGAAGTAAGATTGCTTATCCTCGCTCTTTCCATTAGAGATTTTCAAAGTCCGAGTTGCTAGGTGCTAACTTCATATTTTACTTTTGCAGCACTTTCTTCTCCCTCTAAAGATCCCAGCCATAAGCCGACTTTTGAAAGATTAAGTGTCGTGGCGGTTGAGGAAAGAAGTATTAAATTTTTGCTGAAAGACGAATTTCTTCACCAATTCGGACTTTTGCACTCTTTCTGTTCTACTCAGCCTCATGAAGTCCCTGATTCTCCAGTAGAGATATCGGATGCCCCAGTTTCCGCCGGAGAACTTACACCGAAAGAACCTACTGTTGAGGCCTCACTGGTGAAGTGTTCTGCTTCTATTGACGTTGTGGGGTCATCCTGCAAAATTGCACTTGCCTCGGTCATTAAGGAAGAAGAACCTCCTTACCAATCCGGGAAGACTGCTGGTGAAGGAATTGAGGGGAACGGTCCTGTTGGGCACGATGGAGACGACATTTTTGAGGGATTGAGCGACTTGATGATCACTTCACAGGAGCTCTTTAAAGACGATACCACTACCACTAAAGTTATTTCTCCAGTAGTTGAAGCAACATCTGTCTTGTAGCAAACTCCGTCAGCCCAAGAGTTGGCACTTGCTGTAAAATCCGTCATCACCCCCCAACCGAGGAGTGGTTCGTAGTTTGACGCGCGTAGTTTGCACGTTACACACACTTAGGATTTTTCAGCACTTATATGCATTTAACTCTCTTGCTTTGAAGATTTATGAACTTATCTTTTCTTCATTTTTAGGTTCTCCAATGGGACAAAGTGGCTCTTACTATGATGATTTCCAGCTTTATGGGAGGCGCGGTTCTTATGACCCCGAGAGGTATCTTCCTGCCTCCTGGGAAACCGACGAAGAAAGAGCTGCGAGGAAAGCTCATGAGAGGCGCGCTTATGAAGAACGCTACAGGAGACGGGACAAACGACATGATTCTTCCTAGAGAGAGGATGATTCTCATAAACGAAAGTCCCGTGATGACAAAGGGAAAAGTCATGTCGCTGAAGATCCGAGTAAACGGGACAAACTTGGTGAAAAACCGACATCTGAAATTTCTGAAAACCCACTGCTCCCGTTTCTTTGGACATCCCTTCCAGCTCTCTTGCCCTTCAAAGAGATGATATTCAAACAATTATCAATAGGCCCCCGTATCAAGTTGGACAGGGTCCGGCTACTCTTCAAAGTCGGTTTTCACACTGGTGCTTAAAGGGAGTGCGTTTCGATCTTGACTTGGTCCCAATCGATAAGCAAGCCATGTTGCGAAATCTTGATGCCGTCGAACTCGATATCGAGAGAATTTCTGGTTGGCAGAAACTTGTTAACGAACTTCAAAGAGTAAACCGTGCGAATCTCGAAGCCATGCTGACTATGGAAAATGATAAATCCGAGTGGCAGAAAGCACTCGATCAGCATGATGCAAAGATGAAGAGCATTGCCTCTTATAATGAGAAGCTTGAAGCGGAAGTTGAAAAACTTAAAAAAGAACTTGCCACTTCTTCCACTTCTTATTCTCTAAAAGAAGAAGTGCTTCAAAAGCAGGCGAGAGATGCTCACACCGGGCAAAGAGATGCTGAAGCTAAATTTGAAGCGTAGCAGCAAGTTGTAGAAAGCTACCGAACTGACGTGGCTCAGTTGCGAGAAAAAACTAGCCTCGGGACTTGGAAATCGAAATGTTAAAAGCTCGACTTTCTGAAGTTGAAAAAGTTCATGATGAAGCTATTGTCGGCAAAGCAGCAGCCGAAGAATCTCATATGGCAACTAAAGCCGAAATCAGCTCTACTTTATTCGAGTTCAACATACATAGTGTTCTGGGGCGCGGTCGCCTTATATTTTTGGGACCGAAGTATGAAATCACTTTGGCCGAAGTGTGGGAAGACGTACTTGATATCTGGGAGGTGCTGGATATGCTGAAGCAGATTTGGAGGCGCACTATCTAGATGACAATGCACTTGCTGCTCTTGCCAGGGGAAAGGAGCAACTCGCTAAACAGCGAGACGGACTGACGGAAGGTGGACATTTATGGAAGGCAACCTCAAAAGACCTAGCTCAACCTTCGATTTCGGCCGACATCAATATTGTTGGCTCCAGTTCCCATTCTCCACCTCCTGCTAAAGCTGTCATTGAAAGTGCAACTGCTCGCACTGGAGATGAGACTCAAGAGAGCACTATAGCATAGGACTTTGAAGTTGACATAGTAAAGCCTACTTTTCCAGGTAACCTCAATGCTGATCTTACTCAAGTGGACTGCTTGTTTACTTCACATGAGCTTGATGAACTTTTTAATTATTACTTAAATCTCGACGCGCCACTTTCTCCTCTTTTTATGAGAGATACTGACTTTAACTTCTCTTCTCCTGTAGTGAAAGCGCCAAGTGTTGTTCAGCCTTTCCCTCTTCCAGTTGTTCCCTCTCCGCCTCTTCAGATTACTCCTCCTTCCGTTTCTCAACCGGGGTCACAAGATGAGCAAATAGAAGCTCTTTAAGGCTTGGATGACCCGGTCGCTTCACAAGAATAGAAGTCCGAAGAACCTGAAGAAGGCGAAAGAACCCCGGAGCAAACTATCTCTAATGACATAAAGTTGTCTACACTTTTCACTCCGGACAGCGAGTCTTCTTCAAGAAAGAAGGGGAAGCATGGAGTCTCAAAGAAAAAGCGGGAAGCTTCTGCCGGCGAAGAAAAAGCAGAAGAAAATCCAATTGCACCCCTTCCTCTTTCTTCCCCTACTCTCACAAGCCGACCCAAAACGTTAATCATCCGGCCAGGCGAGGGCTAGAAAGGTGGCAGGAGAAGAAGTGATGGGTTTGGTCATGTGCTTTTCGTCTCGCTTTTTGCTTTTTTGCTTGTATATATAAAGGCTTGTGTTGACCGGAGATTGTGCGGGTACCGGTCCCCGCCTTCTTTTATTTTGAAACCTGCACATGTATAAAATTTTCATAGTATGGAATAAAATTATTCTTTTACTTGTACAAACTTATGTCTGTATTTGAGAATGCATTTATTTTTCTTTTTCATACAAGTTTCTTTATTTTCCCTGTGTGATGTTGCAGTAAACCTTTGGTATGTTGCTTGAGCATTGCTTTTATGAGTGCAACTATATTATATTGCCCCATACCACGGTTTATTGCAACTGCTCTTTCACATTGGTAAAATTTTGGAAAACAACTCTTCTGTTTTGAGAAGACTTATACTCTTTCTTTGAAGAACAACTTTTCCATTTTAAGGAGGCTTGCATCCGTACTTTAGAGAATAATTTTTTCCATTTTAAGGGAATATTTCTCTGATTTAGTAGAATGCGCCTTGTATTGGAGAAGTCTTCTCTTTTTTCATTCTTTTTTTTTACACTTCAACTTTTGGAGATGATCACTACTTTCTCTCTTTTTTTATTTGAAAGAAATGTAGTGAATTCTCCTATACGATGAACTGGGCTTCGAAAGAAGGCTTTGATTTGGTACTTCAATCTTTGAAGAAAAATATTCTCATTATGGAGAAATTGATCTTTTCTTGAAAGTAAAAGTACGCTTCCAAAGATGGCTTTTCACATTCCTGCTCTTGTGAAGTGTGTCTCCGAAGAGAGCTGTTTGCACTTCAACTCTGGTGAAATGGGCCTCCGAAGAGGGCTTTGCACATTTCAACTCTTGTGAAGTTTTATTTCAGATCTTGGTGAAATGTGTGCCTTCGAAGAGGTCTTTTAGCATTTCAACTTTTGTGAAGTGTGTCTCCGAAGAGAGCTATTTGCACTTCAACTCTGGTGAAATGGGCCTTCGAAGAGGGCTTTGCACATTTCAACTCTTGTGAAGTTTTATTTCAGATCTCGGTGAAATGTGTGCCTCCGAAGAGGTCTTTTAGCATTTCAACTCTTGTGAAGTGTGTCTCCGAAGAGAGTTGTTTGCACTTCAACTCTGGTGAAATGGACCTCCAAAGAGGGCTTTGCACATTTCAACTCTTGTGAAGTTTTATTTCAGATCTCGGTGAAATGTGTGCCTCCGAGTAGGGCTTTTGCCTGGAAGTTTCTTTCTCATGGTTGGATAGATTCACGGGGCGGAGACAAGTTACTTGGATGTTTGTTTGCACAAATGATCTCAACTAGTTAACGAGTGCCCTGTGCCTTCCACTTAGGAAGGTGCCTCCGGTCATTCCACCAATCTTTTTTGGTTGAGAAAGAGAACTTTCTTTTTCTGGCAAGCCCCGTTAGAGGTCTTTATCCTCCGAAAAGTTGTGCCTCCGAAGAGAGCTTGTGCCTCCGAAGAGGTCTTTGGCTGTTTCCTGCCTGCTCGCCCATGTCTTTTCGCCATT
The DNA here is from genome assembly GCA_030765085.1 of Allium cepa. NCBI lineage: Eukaryota > Viridiplantae > Streptophyta > Magnoliopsida > Asparagales > Amaryllidaceae > Allium > Allium cepa. The sequence continues at coordinate 939,934,294 of CM060943.1, read as the reverse complement.
TTCTCATATCAGCGACTCCTTGTTATCATTTTCAGGCACACGTTCCTTTCCTTAGCAATTAGTTTATTTTATCCAAAGAAGTGTACTTCATTGTTATGTGAGTTCGCAGGGGCAGACAGAGGCTAATTATTCGGATGTTCATTTGCACAAACGATCACAATTAGTTAGCAAGGGTCCACCTCCAGCTGAACCACTAACTGTTTGCTTGAAGCACTTCTTATATAGGATTTGATTCTGAAATTTTTGTGGCTTAACATTTGTTTGTTGAGTGATTTCAAGGACCACTTGGTCTTGTGATGGGTGAGCTTTGTTTTAATGGCCTGCAATATTAAATCGACATTTTAGTAATACAATTAAAGTACTTTACATATCGAAATGAAACAGGCAGTTTATAATAGTAGAGAACACAAGATTTATAGTGGTTCAGCCAAGAACTAGGCCTACATCCACTTTATAGTTCTTATTATTCACTTGCAATGGCTTTACAATGGCTTTCAATACAAGAATCATACATTCATAATTCTTTTACAGTATTTCAGAAAAGCTTTTAAGTAAAATATGGGCGTAAGTGATTGCTGTTCCAAGCCCTTGGAATAGGATCTCCTTCGACAGTTGTCAGTTTGAAAGTGCCATCAAGAAGTTTTTTGCCTATGACATACGGCCCTTCCCAGTTTGGCGCAAACACTCATGTTGCTGTCATGATCCTTTTCAAGACTAGATCCCCAATCTCAAAGCTGCGTTGGCGAACTTTGGAATTGAAGTGCCTGGCAATTCTTTGCTGATGAGCTGCGATTTTGAGCGGTGCCTCTTCCCTTCTTTCATCAAGGAAGTCTAATGCTTCAAGTTGCAGCTTTTCAATTTCAGCTTGATCGAAATGGATTCTTCAGTGTGAAGGGACTTCTGTCTCTACCGGAATCATCGCTTCTGATCCATATGCCAATTAAAATGGAGTGTGCCCAGTCGTAGTTTTATGGGTAGTTCTGTATGCCCTTAGTGCTAGTGGTAGCTTATCAATCCAACCACCTTTCGCTTTTTCCAGCTGTTTTTTGATGGTTGATTTGATAATTTTGTTTACTGCTTCCACTTGCCCGTTTGCCTGTGGATGAGCCACTGCGGAGAAGCTTTTATGGATCTTGAATCGCTTGCAAAAATCTTGGAACTCTTCATTTTCGAATTGGGTTCTATTGTCTGTGATTATCTTTTGAGGCACACCATACCTGATTCCGGACTTAGCAGTTGGCAAAGGCACGATGAGATCTATTCCCCAAATAGCAAATGGCCATGGACTGACCATCTGTGTTATCTCGGTGGAAGGTGCTCTTGGAATTTTTGCAAATCTCTGGCATCGGTCACATTTTCGGGCGTAGCTTGCAGCATCACGATTAATGTCTGGCCAAAAATACCCATAATGGGGAATTTTCTTTGCTAGAGTTTGACCACCTGAATGATCTCCACACTCTCCTCCGTGTACTTCAGCTAGAATTGTCTTACCTCTTCCTTGGTCACACACCGGAGTAATAGCATTGAGAATCCCCGTCTGTACAATCGGCCATCTTGAATTATGTATCTAGAGGCTTTTCTTAGCAGCTTCTGTCGTTCTTTTGAATTTTCTGGTAGAGAACCGTTGAGCATATATTCCATTATCGGAGTCATCCACGATTCTTGCCCTTGAGATATAGTCATGATCCAGTAAATATCCATCTCATCAGTGCTTGGAGCTAACAGGACTTCCACAGGAACTAATCCCAACATTTGAGCTTAGCCAGTGCTTGCGTACTTTGCGAGAGAATCTGCCTTCATGTTTTCTTCCAGGGGTATATGACTTATCGTATAATGGTCAAGATCATCAAGAAGTTCCCAGGCTCTTAACAAGTAAGCAGGCAGATTTCCTCCTTTAGTTTGAAACTCTTTCTTAACTTGGCATACAATAAGCTGAGAATCACTGAAAATTTGCAGTACTCTAATGTTCAGTTCCTTAGCAATCTTCAAGCCAGAATAAGAGCTTCATATTCTGCTTCGTTGTTTGTCTAAGGGAATTCCAATCACAATACATAGCATAATGACCGCCTTTCGGGTGTTTCAAGCACAACCCTAGCTCCGGAACAGTAATCGTTTCTTGCACCATCAACATATAGTTTCCATCGAATTGGGGTAGTATCAGTCACCTCTTCCTCACTATCACCTTTATCTGTACATTTTGCGATGAAATCTACTAAAGCTTGTCCATTGATTGCTATCCGGATGATAAGTGATGTCTTATTGGCTGAGTTCAATATTCCACTTCAGAAGACGACCCGAAGTCTCAGGGCGAAACAGGACTTGCTTTAGAGGTTGATCAGTGCGGACTTTGATAGGATGAGCTTGGAAATATGGCCTCAATTTTCTTGATGCAATCAGTAGACAATAGGCGAGCTTTTCCAACTTTGAATAATTCATCTCTGCCCCAGTGAATCTTTTGCTGATATAATAGACCGGGTGCTGAATTTTTGTGTCTTCCCGTACCAACGCTGCATTGAGAGCATGAGATGAGTTTGCCAAATATACGAAAAGATCTTCACCATTGTCGGGCTTAGAAAGTATTGGAGGCGTTTCCATATAACGAATCAACTCATCGAAAGAATTCTGGCATTCAGGAGTCCAGTCAAAGTTTTTCCTTCCTTTCTTCAGAGCATCAAAGAATGGAATGCATTTATCAGTGGCTTTGGAAATGAATCGACTCCAGGCAGCGACTTTTCAATTGAGACTTTTCAATTCCTTCTTCGTTCTAGGAGCTTTGACTTCTCTTATGGCAGCAATCTGAGCAGGATTAGCTTCAATGCCCCTAGCACTCACTATGAAACCCAAGAACTTTCCGGACTCCACCCCAAATGAACATTTCAAAGGATTAAGCTTCATTCCGTACTTTCGGAGGAATGCAAACATTTCTGCCAAGTGATCCATATGGTTTACTGCCTTCCTTGATTTCACCAGCATATCGTCAACATAAACTTCCATAGTTTTACCAATCTGCGTCTTGAACATAGCATTGACAAGTCTTTAATAAGTTGCCCCAGCATTCTTCAGTCCAAAGGGCATGACTCTGTAGTAGTAAAGATCGACATCGGTGATGAAGCACGTGTCCTCTTTATCCGGCTCGTGCATCATGATCTGGTTATATCTGGAGTAAGCATCCATAAAAGATAACAATTCATGCCCCGCCGTTCCATCCACCAACTGATCTATCCAGGGTAACAGGAAGCAGTTTTGGGGCAAGCTTTGCTTAAATATGAAAAATCGATGCATACTCTCCAGTTTCCATTAGCTTTCTTAAGCAGTACTGGATTTGAAACCCAATTCGGATAAGTAGACTCCTTAATGAAACCATTCTCCATGTGTCGATCTACCTCTTCTTTCAATGCTGCTGACCTTTCAGGACCCTAGGTTCTTCTTTTCTGCTTTACCGGTGTAAACTTCAGATCAATATTCAGAGTATGTACTACGACTTCTGGGGATATTCCACACATATCGGCATGAGTCCAGGCAAATACGTCCAGATTTGCTTTCAAGAATGATATCAAGGAATTTTGAACCATCACACTAAGTTGCGAACCCACATTCACCACTTTATTCGGATCTTTCGGGTCAACAGGTACTGGCATCGTTACTTCCACTCGCACCACTCTATTCTCCCCTGCACTGGCTTTTCTGGCATCCATTTCTCTCCGTGCCCCGCTATGCTCGCCAATGCAGGGTCCACCCTGTAATTGCTACAAGGTTGGTTCTTTGATGCGGATTGGGGCTGCCGCATCTTTTCCCATCTCTCTCTTCCTTGCTTCACGGCACTCTATAAGATAACATTCTCGCCTAGCATTCGGATCCCCTTTAATAACTCCAACTCCATTATCCGTGGGGAATTTCATAGTAAGGCACCACGAGGTGAGAATTTCCTTAAAAGCCGCAAGATTTGGTCGGCCTAGGAAGGCGTTGTAGGCAGAAAATTTATCAACAATTACAAAAATCTTTTTTCGAACTACCTTTTTCTGCCCCTCTCCAAGCTCTACGAACAAGTCAATAGTTCCAATTGGCTGCTTCGGTTCCCCAGTAAACCCAATAATTTTCTGCGATGAAGCTTGAACATCAGCCATCAGAATTTTCATTTGATCGAATGTCTTCTTGAAGAGAATATTGCAAGAAGCGCCGCAATCAACAAGCACTCTCCTTACAATAGCCGACCCAATGCCTGCAGAGATGACCAAGGGATCCATGGTTGGATCTTCAATCCCATAGAGTCCCTGGCTCTGAACATAATGTCATCATTAAAAGTTTTCTGCTGCTTCAAAGGCGCAGCATCTTCCAACACAAAAACACTCTCTTCTGTTAGTGCATACTTCAAGGCACGGGCATACCTTTCCATCTCACCCCAGCTTCTGCCTGCTGGGTAAGGACCTCCCGTAATCACATTAATAATAGGCCTTTCTGATTCATACGCAGTGGTCCTCTTACCCGAGCCGGATGGATGAGCAAGAAGTTGCTGGCCCTTAGTAGATGAAGTCGGTTCATTCCTATTTCTCTTAACATATTGCTGCAACTTGTTCTCTCTCAGGAGTTCTTCAATCAAACTTTTCAGATGGCGACATTCGTTAGTATCATGACCGGGTTGATTATGAAACCGACAAAATCTCCCACTTTGAGCAGCTTTTTTCCCAACTCTCAACTCAGGTGGTTTAGGATATTCCACGGCATCTTTAGTAGCAAAAAAATATTCTCTGGAGTATCAGTTAAAGGGGCGAAATCTGAAGGTTTTAAGAAGCGAGGTTTGTCCACATCCTTCTACTTCTTCCCGCCATTATTCTCCCTTTTCTAACTTCCGGACTCTTTTTTGATAGGAGCAGTAGTGTTATTCTTGACCTCTGTCAATGCCACTTTAGCTGGTGCATGAAGGCTTTCCAAGCGCATGAACTCATCAGCTTTCTTTTAGAATTTCTCAAGCGAGTTTGGTTCCTTCATCTTCAACCATTTCCCAAACTCCCTCGATTTGTCGATAGCTCTTATTAAGTAGGTCAAGACCATTCGTGGCTCTACATTATCCACTTCAGCCAAAGCTATGTTGAAGCGGTTCAAGAAAGATCTAATAGATTCCCTAAGATTCTGTTCCAGGCTAGACAGTGACATAATATCCTTTGCCTTCGAAGCATACAGCCTGAATTGTTCTTTAAACTTCCGAGTCAAATCGGAGAACTGGTCTATGGATCGGACCGGTAGCTTTGGGAACCAGAGTAGAGCCACTCCTTCCAAGTATACTGAAAAGTACCGGCGTTTGATCTCATCAGATGCCCTGGAACCAGTCATGTTCCAGTCATACTTGTACAAGAATTGAGTAGGGTCACTTGTTCCCTTATAAGCTGGGATGGTAGGGGGAACAAACTTCCTTGGAAATTCAGCTTTCAAAATCCTTTCAGTGAACGGAATCTTGCTCGGAGCGAATCCCCATTCTTTTTCATCTTCTTCTCTCTACATGCTCTCTTTCATGATTTTTCGAACCATGCTCGAAAGGTATTCCTCATCATTTAAAGGCTCTGTAGGACAGACTTCAGCCATTTTCTCGGAAGTTTGCTTGGACAAACTTTCGCGGAGAGTCGGTTGAAATCTGGATCCTCCAGCATAGGGAGGTGATTCTTTGGTGGGGCTAGCTACTCTTTGAGGAATATTCCTTTCTTTAGGATTATGAACATTATCAGCGAGGTTTTCTTCATTATTCACCGGTTGACGGTTAGCTCCGAGCAAAGCATTTAACCTATCAAGCATTAAAGCATTCTGGGTTTCCATTTGCAGGTATAACCCAGATACTGCAGCATCTAACTCCGCTCGTGTAATTCCAGCACTTGGTGCTGCTTGACTCGACGAAGGAGAAGTGGCAGTATTCTCTTGGACATCACCGGATCTAGCAGATCTGCACTTTCTTCCAGGAGCCATTATCTTTGATAGACTTCTGGTTTTGAGAGAGATTCTTTCAACAAACTTTTGGGAAGCAATGATGAAAATAGCCTGAGTTGGATTCTTAGTGAAAGTACCAAAAATGTAAACGCTAAAATTGAACGCTAACACCCTAGTGTAAGTAGAGATTAAGTGAAAGCACCACCCGTCAATACGGGAAATAAAAGTAAGTAGAAAAGTCACAGAAAGAAAAGTAAATAGACAACAGTTTTATAGTGGTTCGGCTTCAAGTTAAGCCTACGTCCACTTTAATCTTCATTATTGCTAAATCGATTACAACGTTACAACAATCTTTGATTACCACACTACTAGGACAAATAGCTAGAACTTCGATGTAGAAGAACTCTTTGAATCCATGTCAAATGTGTTAGATTTCTCCTTGAAGTTCGTTAAAGTGCCTTTCGTGTTTGAAATGTCGAGTGAGTCGAGAAATCAACTGAGTATAGGCGTTCCAGAAATGAGCCAAAAGATCCTCTCTTCGACGGTGTACGCACGGTATTTATAGGAGATTTCTGGAGTAACTCGTAGGTCGTGGTCGACCTAGGGGTAGGTCGTAGGTCATAAGTCGTCAGCGATCTAAGAGATGCGAGCTACGGCTTATCTTGGTTACACTTGGCCTTCTGAATAATCTGATAGGTCGTAGCGACCTAGGAGGGAAGCGGCATAAGAAGTTACGGCTTAGTGATAACATCCTGAGCGAGCTAAGGAGTTACGTCGGCCTATTTAGGTTGTGAGAGACCTAATGGAGAAATAGTATGTATGCGGCCTCACACTCTCTTAACCCGTTAGGTCGCTAGGTCGCTAGGTCACCTAGTTCATTAGGTCGCTAGGTCGTTGCAGCCCTCTGTTGTAATATACTGTTGCTCCGTGTTGGTTTCTAGGTCGCTAGGTGTCTTTAGGTCGCTAGCTTTGTTAGGTCGAGCATCCATGTTAACTCGATCATACTTTAGGTTGTTAGGTCGTTGGTCCTTCTAACCCGTTAAGTCGCTGAGTCGCTTTATTCCTTCGGTCCTTAAGTCGCTATATCATGCTAGGTCGCTAGTTTTCTTCGAGTGCTTGAGTCGCTGCCCAGAATGATATTAACATAATATAAGTGATACAACTCGCCATCCAGCTTATCTCCTGATCTTCACATCATACTATTCTAACTTCGCTCCAGAACAACTAATAACCTGACTGTAGGCTGCCCGTATGGAAAATAGTAGGCACCTAGAGTTTAGAAAGGGAACAATAAACTCCAAGTCAATCATGGAACTGGTGTGAGATCTTAAAAACAATTATTTGCACAAAAGAAAAGAAAAAGAAATTCGTTGATGCTTTTGGAAAATGAAACAACCATAAGCCTCCCGGCACACACACAATGTAATTGCACACTTAGGGAAGATTTCTCCTTATGATAGTCTAATATGCTTGATATGCAAAAATCCTTTTGTTATTATTATTATTGCATAGTGTGGAAAACATTTCAAAAGTATAATATAAATCTTAGCCAGCATACGTACCATTATAGTATGCCTACTATAGCTACCATGTTAAATGGCAAGTTCTACAACTAAAACCGTACAGGGGTCGATTTGATGATCGGATTTCCAATAAATGGTCAAGGCTAAGGAACTTCCTTTCCGAAAGGGTACGCCTCTGGAGGGACCCCCGATAACCTAACAGGCTCTCTGCCAACATAAGGCCGGTTTACCTCTATAACTAGGTAACTAACTATCACGACTATGCCATCCCCCAGTCTAGACTTACCTTTACCGAGCCGCCTCAACAACAAACGACCACATAAGTAAATAATCTAGGCTCCATACCAGAATATCACTTCTTTTATCCACAAAAGTTAAATATCTGGGCTCCATACCAGATACCACTTTTTATTCAGAAGGAAATGCACATACCCTGAGTTGCACAACCACCATAACCTTGCTGCATCTTTTTCTATTTCAACCATTTCCGAGGTGTGGGGTTCGACAAAGTCTCGTCCACAAAGCTACGCTTTTCACAAAAGCCATGCTTCGATCAACCGATGATAAACACTTAGTATGCCACATAACCAAATTAGAAGTATATCACTGGTAATAATCAACTACGTAATCCCTGAGCTCATACGTCTCAGAGAAGGGTGTTAAGCTAAGAGAATAAATTCTCCGCCACCAATAGAAATGCATTTGATAGCTTTATATCTCAAAGTGTAATGTCAGCCATACAACCATACAAGTCCATCTTGGGTCTGAATGGAACCGAAGGCACTTCTTCCAATTAAGGAAAGAAGTCCTTGCAAATCCAGATATTCCCTAATCACGTCTGGATTCCCCATCACATAGGGTGATGTAAATCTCTATACCGGCGCAACTCGATGTAGAGACATTGAACAGGTAATCCTTTCATTTTCGAAACACCAAGTCTTCAACACCATCTTCAAATGCAATCCCATTTCACCATATCATTAATTCAGAATGGCTTTTATGACTCAATGTCCTCTTCCGGCTAATCGAATAATGAGCGCTTATTTTAAAAATAAGTGGTTACATTCAGATTCAAGTAAGTCGCAAAAATTTCTACTTTGATCTTTTAAACAAAAGATCCATCACAAAGATTCGATGTGGTTTTCGGATAACCAATTGGAATCCAACCCCCGGTCATATCGAAATTCAAATGCCGTTTAAAGTCCAATATTGATAGTCGGTTATTTAACTATCAAACAACCTTCACAACAATCATTAGATTTAAATAATTTCCCCCAAATTATTTATTTCAAAATACCTTCGCAAGATATATTTTCACACTTCAACCCTTTGAAAACAATTTTCAAATCACTTTCCTCACGCGGAATAAATTTCCAAATATTGTTATTTCCACTGAAAAATTTGCCAAGTCCAAATACTTTAAAATAATTTAAATCTCTTATACAAAAATATATACTTCGAAACATTTAAAATAAAACTATTTTTAAAACATTTATTTAAATATTAGTTATGAAATTTTATACCAATATCTCATATAAAACTCAAGTCCAAACTAATTTTAAAAATAAAAATTTTAGATAGAGTAAAATTATTTAAATAATCAACTTCTAAATCAAATAATGTTTAAATCTTTAAAAATCACTTCTATAATTAACTTAATAAATATTAACTTCAAAATTTTAAAAAAAAAAATTAAGAAAATAGTTTCTCTAAAAACATTCTCTTTAAAACCAACTTTAGAACTTTTAATTTAAATTTAAAAGCAACTTTGAAAACAAACTCGGCTTTCCAAAGAAAAATACGCTTTCCTTCTAAAATAGTCCATTTAAAACTATTAATAAATCCTTCTTGATTTATCTCAATTTATATCCCAAATTTGCAAATTTTCTTTCCATGCTTTTAAAAGTTAACCAATATTTATTTATTTTCAAACAAATTACCCCTTACTTTTAATTTTCCATTGTGAATTTAAATTTCCATATATCAACTGATATACAATTTTCAAATCGGTTTACAAAATTTACTTTCAAACACTAAATCAATTTCCAAAACGATTTCCCAAAAATTTACTTTCAAAAACCAAATCAATTTCCAAATTGATTTTCCAAATATTTGTTTTCAACCACCAAATCAATTTCCAAATTGATTTTCCAAAAATTTACTCCATTAAAAAATTATTCAATTATTTATCTAAATTTATTTCAAAAACCATTAATCCAATATTCATACCTTTATTTAGATTTAAAAATCCGAATTTTATAATAAATTCTTCAACTTTTAAACAATACTACTAAAAATTCATTTAATTCCATTTATTAAAATCTTTTCCCCATACTTGCAATTTATTCCATTGGATTTCAAAAATAAACTTTAACCCTTTTTCAAAACCCTTCTTTTAATTTATTCAATTTTCAAAAATTATTTTACTTAAAATTATGTACTTTAATTTCCTTCCAAAAATCCAACCTTTTATATTCTGGCATTTTTAAAATACCAAAATATATTCGACCAAACCATTGCTTTCAATAATTTAAATCACCAGTATAATCAATCATAGACTATAAGTAAATCATATCAGAGCATATGAAATGAATTCAAACATTTGAGGAATCCGGTTGAATCCCTCCAACCTGTTTCCCTGCATCCACAGATGTTAGCACAATATAGAATACCTATTCCACTTCGAGGTGAAATATCGTGGTATATGGGGTTATATCATCTCATCCGCTATTCTGCGGCGCATAGGGTGTCATCCGCTACATAATGCAAGAAATCAATCAATCCAATATATATATATATATATATATATATATATATATATATAATATCACCCAACTGGTAAATTATCAAATTCATCCAAGCACATCCAAAATTAAATTTAACTATTTAAATTAAACAAAGCAATTCGATTGAGTGAGAAGATCTCACCTTTGCTACGCATGCAACCCATTTCAATTATGACTTGTTTTCTTCATGTTTTTGACCTTGTATAAACATTATACAATTGATTAATATTTTGAACAATTGGAAAATCAATTACCATTTTTTCCACTTATTAAATTAATTTAGACTAATAATTTAATTAAACAAGTTTCTTTTAATAATTCTTAATAACAAAAATAAATTAAATAAATTTATTAAATAAATTAATCAACCCAAATACATATCTAAAATAAACTAATAAGTTAAGATGTATAAACATATACTTATTTTATTTTATTCTTCCTTCAAACTATATAAATATATTATTAAAATAATCTATATAGATTTAACAATCTAATTTTACATATACCTTAATTATTCCAAAATCTAATGTATATATTTATTTTTCTTTTTTTTTAAATTATTTCCTTTTCTTTTTCTTTGAAACTATCACTTAAAAAAATTAATTTATGTAGATTCAAAAATAAAATTTAGGTGGACTCTCCAACAATTAAAAACCCCCTTGTATATATTTTAAATTAGAACAGATATGTGTATACATCTTTATATTTTAAAACAAGACGGTAAGTTCCATTATACCCTTTTTTGCTTATATTTAACCTATGTACATAGATATTTAAAAAAAATAAAAGTACTTAAAAAAATATGTATCTATATATATTTTTATTTTTAAACAACTTGAACTTACTGTAAGAGTAGATTATCAAAAATATATGCGTAAATACCTCACTTCATGCATACGAAAATCCTGCTCGCGTACGCCCTAGCTTCGTCGTCGTGTCGACGGTACCCAGACCGAGACCCTCGATTCGCGACCTACGAAATCCACGAACGAAAATGATCGCTCATCATCAACTCGTGCTCCAGGTGAGCCTCCACCCTTAGTGTCGTTGCCTCGACCTTGACGCGCCACGAATCCAGATCTTCCCTAACCCTAACGAACACTAATCCTCCCAAATCGACACCCAACGTTGCTAAAAATCTCAAGTTCCCATATATTGCCAGACGCTTTGACCCCATGGCCTTCCCAGGACCGCGCTCATCTAATGGCGACGACCTGCCGTCGCTTCCTACACGTGCGCGATTGCCCCGCACAGCAGCGCCGTTGGCGCTGCCGACCTTGGATTAGTCACCTTGCCTACCGCGATTTTCGATTTAGGTCTTTGATTTTTTTTTTCAAGTCGCCTTTTTTTGTATTTTGAAGAGGATTTGATCGATTTCAATTTTTGTAGAGAGCGACCATGATTTCTTTTGAAGCTCTGTGCTTTTAATTTGAACGAAGATGGTTTTGTTTTATTTGATCATTTACGTTCTACTTTTTCTTTTTTCCTAAATAAAAAAACGCTTGTTAGAAGTCGAAGGACGCGTGCTTTTCAAGGTGAGAATTGTGGATGCCTCAACAGTGAATTGAAAAGAAAACATTTATATTATATATGAATTCAAAATTAAAATTAAAATCGTTTCAAATTACGCAACTCACAATCTCGATCTCCTATCGAGGCATGTCGTCAGGCATTTATAATGTTAAACCCCTATTCCGAACGCAATGGAAAAGATTCTGAGAACAAATTCGATCATATGGAGAAGATAGCTTTTTGGACCCAGCTATTAAATTAAATTTCGATACAAATTTTAGCGCGTTTATCAACCGTACGATCGCATGATAATTCCAAACACTATGAAATTTAAAATTCGATAATAATACAATATTACGGATCCAACGGAACTAGTTTCGACAAAATCCGAGACTGCGCCTCGGAAGGCAATTTTCAAATTTCGCTTTAAACGATATGAATTCAAAACTAAACGAAACAGTTTTAAACTCGATTTTAAAACTTCTATTATATTCAGTATTATCAATATAAATTTTCCAGGACTTCAAATTATTTCTAATAAGCATAAAACTGAAGAATCAATATTTTACCCAAATTTCAATAATTAAATTCAATAATTTAATTGCTAAATAAAAAAAAATTGAAATTCAAGTTAAACCAATTTTCAAATATTTAAAATCAATTAAATATTTCAATTTCAAATGTTCAAAATTTCCAGGTCGTCGCATTCTTCCCCCTTTAAAAGAATTTCGTCCCACAGTTACTAATTAAGAAGAATGATCCACAACCCGTTTATTATTTTCCCAATCCAAATAGCTTTTAACAATTTCTCAAAACAATTTTTATTAAAGACACTATCATTCTAACTAACTTCCCAACCTCAAACATAAGTTCCAAACAAAATTGTTTTCTTAATAATTAAAATATAAATTCAAATTTTAAATTATCTAAATTTCTCAAAAAAATTCGAACTGCCTAAATTTTTGACAAATTTCGCCAACGTCTCCTTTGCACAGCTAGCTCGGTAAAACTACGAAATGCCAAAACGGTCGCTTAAATTTCAAAAAGAAAACAAAAGGCCAAATGGCCAGACCAGAAAATCATCAAATTTCATATAAAAATTAAAATACAAACCTTTTTGTCGAGCAATTTAATTTATCTTCTAGAATCAAAAATACAATTCCCTTTTTGCTTTTAAAACACCAGTATATCCTACTAGCAATAATGTCCAATCATAGCTTTCAAAATCATTTTATACATTTCGTTACAAAAGTTTCACTATTCATTCAAGCCCATATGATGTCTGCATATTGTCCATACGCAATATCAAATCCGATCGCTCACTCGATCACACAATTTCACTTTCGAACTAGTATCGTTCAGCCGACTTCCTTGTGTGGACTCGGATCTGGTTTCTTGATCAGAAACCGTCATTTTCTTTGCATAACCGTAAACTATGATAAAGAATTTCCAGAATTAACCAAAAAATCCATATCCAGGTTTCGCCATTGAAAATCAAGTGAAAAATTCCAATTCGGATCAATATGACTATCTTGAAATTCTGTGCTCGAATTCTGGATCGAACCGCTATGCGAATGAAGTAATATACATACATCTGACATATTTATTTCTAACTGATTACTACCTAAATCAATTTTCTTTTCTTTTATTCACATTGATTTTCATTCACCTATTTACAATTACCATTTCATACATCTTTATTAAGTCTTTATTCAAATAATAACTTAGAATATTTCGTTAATTCCAAATTTACTTAAGAATTTCACCATTCATTTCTTAAGCTCCATATAAGTATTTTATATACTTCTTATATTATTTTACTTCACCACTTGGTTTTTATCCACTTTCATTCCAATTGAATTCCTATTCCATATAATTCAATTTGCTTCAATCTACTAATTAATTTCAAATCTCGATACTTTTATTTCTGACTTTTATCCAAAGTTTCATTTTCAATTCTACTTGAATTAATTTATCTTCAAACTTTGAATATTGAATTTTATTTATACTTTTATTCAAATTAATCCAAGTTAAATTCAGTTTCAATTCGAATTTTTCTATGTTTCCAAACTTATTTATTATTCCATAACCATTTTTAATAAGATTCCAGAGTCTAAATAATCACTTAAGTATTTCAAAACCATTTTTGAAATCAATTATGTCCAAAATTAAACTATTTCAAAATCAAAGTCAATTTCGCAAACAACTTCAATTTTAAAATAATTTGGCAGCAATTCTTCCTTGGAAACTAGAAAATGAATACCGATGATGTTGCGAGAAAATGAATACCGATGATGTTGCGATCATCATCGAAATTATTTTCCAATGATCGAAAAGAGTTTAGTGCTTTTATCCCTTCTAAAAAAATTTTCCAAATATTTTTTAAAATTCCAAATCTCACCAGATTTCAAATCCAATTCAAAAATATTTCCAAAATAATTTCACCATTATTTTTCCAAAACCTTTGAAAATCATTTCCAAATTCAAGGGAATTTAAACTTTTCACCAAAATTTCAAATTTCAAATCCAAATATTTCTTTGGAATTCTATTTCAAATTATAAATAACATTTACAATTCACATTTACAAACCCCATTTGTATATGAATTTATTTTCTTAGCTTTATGATTTCAATTTCACACTTGAATGATAATAATTAATATTATCATTTCCAAATAACCAAGCAACCATATATTACTATAATAATTTATGGAAAATTATTTCTTTTATATACAAAAAAAATTTGGGTTAAATTATTTCATTTACCCTATTTTAAAACAATATTGTGTCGAATTGTTCTGTATAAGTGTTTGGAGATCGCTACCAATAACGTTAATTACTCGTATTGACCAGAATCCATATACCATTCGACAAACCAATCAATACAATATAAAATGATTTTATATTCACTAACAAATACATGCTCATATCTACTAATGCACTCAACTCATGCTAGAGTACTATTGACTCTATCTCTAATGAGTAATCCCACCCAAAGCCAATGTTCTTGCTCAACCTATTGCTCTATACCACTCTGTAACGACCCAATTTTTCGACTTGCGAAAATCGACATCAATACGTCCACTGTATCAAATGCCACATAATCGAATGCAAAAAAACCAAACCATTAGGGTTAATGCAGACGAAGATAGAAGAAGAAAACAGAAACAATATCAGGATCTCACATTCGTAGAAATAATATATAATAGATGAATGAATAGTCTTTAAACAAAAGAACTATATCAGTTTATACATTATATCATCAGAGTATTATAACAACAAAACAC
This sequence comes from Allium cepa, assembly GCA_030765085.1. Lineage (NCBI taxonomy): Eukaryota > Viridiplantae > Streptophyta > Magnoliopsida > Asparagales > Amaryllidaceae > Allium > Allium cepa. The sequence goes on along the minus strand of CM060943.1, from coordinate 939,919,274 downwards.
AACACTAGGCATTTATGACAACTTGACCATATGAAAACATAACTTGCAGCAACCCATACGCAGCAGATACTACACAATATGAGTTATACGACTCGCCATCCAGCTTGTCTCTTGATCTTCATAGCATATTATCCTGACTTCGCTCCAGAACAACTAATAACCTGACTATAGGCTGCCCGTGTAGAAAATTATGGGAATCCAGAGTTTAGAAAGTAAACAATAAACTCCAGGTCAGTCAAGGGACTAGTGTGAGATCTTAAAAACAGTTATTTGCATAAAAGAAAAGGAAAAGAAATCCGTTAATGCTTTTGGAAAATGAACATACCATAAGGCCACCCGGCACACACAATGCAATCACACATTTGGGGGATATTTGTCTGTATGATAGTCAAATATGATAGATACGTGAAAATCCTTTTGATATTATTATTAGTGCATAGTGTGGAAAACATTTCGAAAGTACAATATAAATCTTATCCAGCAAACGTACCATTATAATATGCCTACTACAGCTACAATGTTAAATGGAAGGTTCTACAACTAAAACCATATAGGGCACGTATTTGGTGATTGGGTTTGTAACGACCCGTAGATTTTATGGATTTAATTTCGTTAAATTAATAAGTTGTAATTAAATTTAGAAGAAAAATAAATTAAAAACCTACTTATAGTAATTCGAAGTTAATTCAAATGATTTTAAGTGGTGAAAAGAATTTTACCTATATATGAGTTGAATATGAGGAATTTGAGGAAAATATTAAACTAATACAATGTAATAAACATTGTTAACAGTAAATGGAATATGATAATAAGAACAATTGCAAGTTTGTATTTATGGGCGAAATAATATTGATAGGTAATAATTGTTGTAGAGAATAAATTACAAATGTTATAAATTGTATAATGGTGACAGCTATTGTTCGTTACCAATGTATTTAATTTATAGCGATTAAATGTAATTAATCATTGCCTTTTTGTAAGTTAAGAAGTAACTGAAAATTTTGAAGGAAAAATCAATAGAAAGGTTAACTATATGCATAAGATGGAAAGTTGAATAGAATTCTAATAAATGATAATAATGGAAAACGTATACAATCAATGTAGGTAATTTGAAATTACAATATTGTTGAAATGATTAAACTTTTGTTGTGATAATTAATAAATTTATTTAGAGTATTAATTACTATTGGGTAGAGATTTAAGTAACAACGTTTAATGCAATGTTAGTAATGCCAATTTAAGTCAATAATAAGGAATTGGAAATCATATCTATGAAATGATAACGAGAATACAAGGTGATAAATGCCAATTAAGGGTAATAATTAATAAACTTAATGAAATCCCAATTTTTTATAAAATAATTTAAAAGTCAGGTTTGGCTACAATTTGAACATAAGTAAATTGAATTTGTAGTATGAAAATATATGCAAAAAAATTGACTTTTGTAATAAAAGATTTTGTATGTGACAAAAAGCTAACGGTAATGTTTATGGTAGGTTGCCTATTCATTTATTTAGATTTTTAGTTGGAATTGGAAATAAGTCGTAATAAATGTAAATAAATGATACATTTATGTGAAATGTAACCAATGTAAATTTTATTTATAATATAGCAAAGGGTGGATTTAAGAAGTGAAATTGCAGAATTTGAAGCTAATTAATAATAGACATAGTAAAGATGGCAATCCAATCAAATACTTAGGAATAAAATTTATTGGAAGATAACCTAATTTATAAATAAATGGTAAGTATTTAAGATATAATTCTATATTAATTGAAACTGATTGTAGATTTAGTGTAGTAATGTTAAGGCTAACTAAATTTGCTTTATAGATGGAATTATAATCAAGGTGGATAGGTAACGAACTTAAAAATATAATTAAGGACTAATAGGTGGCAAATTAATATACTTTGTATTATGTAAGTAAACTTTGGTAAATCAAATTCTACCAATCCAAAGCTAACGTTTTGTTAATATAAATTTAAGTATAGAGAGCAATATTTATTAATTTAATTGAAATATTGCAAAATAAATGAAAATTTAACATCTAAATATTACGTTAATAGGAAGTAATTGTTCTACTTATCATTACATTCATTTAGCCCATTTTGAAGCTTAATCAACTGAAATTAATGTAATTGAAAATTTTCAATTAATAGGAGAGAGAATACTAATTGTAATAGGTGCAATTAAAAGCAGCTTATGTTTTGTGAAATATAAGAAAAGTTTTGATTCAAAAAAAAAACATTTACATCAATAAAATGAATGTTTCATCTATGAATGTAGGTTTAATTTAATTTAAATAAAAATATAGAAAGATTGATTTTTAAAGAAAGAAATATATGTTTATTTGAACTGTGTTTAGCTTACAAACTAATTACAAGAATAGGAAAATAATCTATTTATTACTCTTGTGTATAAACAATTTTTCTATTTTTTTTTATTTTTTTTTAGTTTTGTGCATTTTGGTTGTCTGTTTTAAAATTTAATTTTATGTGATTGCAATTAATGTATTTCAAATATTTCAATTAAAAGAAAAGAAAATGGTGATTGCAATTAATAGATTTAATAATAAAAAACGCACGTTTTATGGTAAACAAAAAGGGTGTTTTAATGGTAATTAGAGAACATTTTGGGAAAAACAAATCAAATGTTTTCATTTTTAAGGTAATTATAAAAAAATTATTATGCATAGACAAAAACCCAAATGCGTAGAAATTCGAATATTACTTGAGTTAATGAAGTTAATTTTGGTGTGTTTAGGGTTAACAAAATTTATTAAGTAAACAATTGTTTTGAAATTTGAATCCTAAAGTTATGTTTACAGTATAGAGTTAGTCCATTCATTCCCTTACTAATAAATAATTACCTCTTTTTAATACCTGCTACTTTTAAAAAGGTTGTTCATATTTACTATATTTCAAAACCAAGTTTGTTTATATTTACTTTATTTCTTTCCATTCATTTTCCAACTTCATTTTCTGAAACGTCATTTCATTTACTTCTAATTAATAGCGGTCTCTCTTTTCAAATCTCTTTGATCCTAAACCTAACTCTAACCTTATAAATAAGATATGACGCAAATGAAACCACAACCTCCATTATAATCTTCTTTTTTTCCTTCAAATCTCCTTATTATCTCTGATTTTAATTTTTCCTTCCTCTTCAAATATACTTCTTTTTCAAATTTTCTTCTATTTCAAACCTTCTTCTTTCTTTTCAAATCTAGATTTTCTCTTCCATTTTCAGTTCTTATTTTAATCATTTTCTTTTTCAATTCTTCTTTTTCAAATCTTTTTTTTTCTTTTTTTCAAACCTTTTAAAAATGCATACATTCATATAATAAGGAGGAAAATTAAAGTAAATTGAAATAAAAGAAAAATTACGGAACAAAGTTAGCAATCAAGAAGAAGCATACGCGTTTTTCACGAGGGAAGAGTGGATGTGGCACGGTATTTTATTTTTGTTTAATTTATTTTTGTTAATTTTGATTTCAATTAGTTCTAATAATCATAACTCGTACATACGGACTCCGTTTCACGCAATTTTTTTTATTAGGATCGAAATTAAATTCCAGATCTTTTGACACTGGTTTGGACAGATTTGGAGATAGTCGAATTTTTGGGTTTAAATCGGATTTAAATTCGATTTAAATTCAAAAGGTGAGTGTTTTAACCCACTCACAACTTCTAAAAGTTTTTTTGTTTGTTAAATTTATTTTAGATATGAGTAGAAATTCATTTATAACTGTTTGGCATGTTTTGTTCATCATATTTGCTAAATCGTGTTATTTAATTTAACTGTTAATTTATTTTATTTATTGCATATTAATTGGCAGTTAGAATTTATTTATTTGCATAGGAACTGCTAGTAAATAGTTATAAAATTTATTACTAAATATAAACTGTTAGTTTAATAGTTATTAAATTTATTTTTAAATATAACCGCCAGTTATTGCCTGATATATATTATCAGATATATATGGATATTGAACTATTATTGGATGATGATTGTGATTTGGATGATGTTGATGAATGGATGTTTTATTTTATATCATTAAACTGCAAGTTATCATGCATTTTTCATTTCATTCGGGATTGTGGTTTGAAATGATATACAACCGCAAAATTTTATTTTTAAATTGCGGATTGAAATGATAAATATCCGTATCACTTGACCATAGGATAGAAAATTATATACAGGCACCGTAGTCTATATATAAATTATTTTAAAGTGATTTCTATGGTTTGGATGGGATACGGTTTATAAAAATTTGATTTTGATATTTTATAAAATATTATTCTTCGATATATATACATATGAAGTTAAAAATTTGAAAATTAAGTTGTGTATAAACCTGTTGAATAAAAATGAAAAATTGAGAAAATGGAATTTGGAAATTTATCTTATATGTTTAAGTTTGGAAATTTTAGGGTATGACATTTATAACTGGATTTTCCAAGACGAATTAAAAATGAAAATTCTAGTATAAAGTAAATTTGAGAAAATATTTAATTTCTAGAAATTGGAGTTTTATTTATGGAATTTATATGAATATTCAAGACTAAATAATAGAATATTAATTGTTGAAAGAAGAAAATACAACTTTAGTTTTGAAATATTAATACTCCAAATAGATATATATATATATATATATATATATATAGAAATTAAAGGGGTTTTTGGAATTTGAAGTGATATTTAAATTATGGTTTAAACTTTAAATAAAGGAATATATTTGAAAAGCCATGGAAATTATTTTTTCTTTACAAAGTAACTTTAAAGTTAAACCATTTATTTTACATTCGTTGAATATCCAAACCATTCAAGTTTTAGAAGTTATGGTTTTAAAATTTTGAATTTCGAAATATTATGCTTTGAAAGTATATTTCAAATATTTGGTTTCCAGATATTTAAATTTTAAACCAGCATGATTTTGGAAAAGAATTATATTTGAGATAAAATGATATCATATTGTGTTGGGTTTTAAATTGATATCGTATTCATAGTTTTGAAATGGAAATTTTATTCTGGTTTTAAAGTATAAACTCTTTCTAAATGACCGCGGTGTTATAATAACGATGGGTTGGCAAAGAGACCGGGATCGGATATGGACATACTCTTTGTCGATACCGAAAACCACTTTGACTAACCGTGTACGCGGTGGACATTCCAGAATGAAGTAGGTGGTGGCGACGTTTCCTGTAAGGTAAATACGTGGACCCGACTCCCGTGAGTTGGCATAAGGTGGCTAAAACAGGAGTGATTCTCGGGCCAATGAGGTCATACCTCTGATCAGACGCTCCTCTTCGATATTATACTTTGACTTTGGATTGATTCAGTGGCCACTTCTATTTTTGATTTTGGGGGAGTTTGTTCGAGGTGGGCGGTAACTGCGGCTACGCGTTTCCACCAGCCCGGATAGCAATTGGTATATCTATCTTGGCATTGCCTAGTTGTGCCGTGTCACCTACCATACCGAGCCTTTACTACGAGTTTTGTTTTGTACCATACCTATGGAGTGCCCTCTGACGACGCCCAGTACGGGGGAGATTACGGTACTGTATAGACTATGGGAATATATTCTGTGTTAAGGGCTATATGGGTAACCCCTTACGCTATTAAAAAGTAAGTTTATTTTACAATTAGACACTATTATAATAGCGCAATATACTACATAGTAAATAGTTTAACAGATCCTTAAGAGATGTAAATCCCGAGCATCTCTTGAGTTACTGCACTCATATTTACTCCTGTTGATTTAACTCACATACGATCTTTTAGTTCTGACTCGAGTGTTTTGTCTTTTCAATTCGCTCGGGTCAGTCCGAGCGTTTCAGGATTTGAGGATTTAGCTCTGGATGACGAAGATGAAGATTTTTATTACTAGTATCTACTATATTATTCCACTACATCATTTAATTCCGCTGCATTGTTATTGGTATGTGTAACTCTGATATGTAGTATATAAATGTTTTGTAAACAGATTTATAAACTATACATTTTATTATTATATTTTATCCTTCCGCTGCGAGATTCTGTTTTCTTTTATTTCTTTCTCGTTTTTTTCTTATTTACCCCATAACAATCCGCCCATCCGTATGGTTGAACTGGCACGTGTGTCGGTTTAAATCGTACGAAAAGGCGGGATGTTACAGTTGGTATCAGAGCTTTGGTTTAGCGATAAACCTTGGCTTTGTGGTTTTTGACTCTTTGTTAATAGGGTAGTAATACCCTATGGGAGTCGCTGAGTGAATATATATGAGAGAGCGTATTTGTTAGTGTTATAAAAAGATTTTAATATTGTGTTAATCTGTTCCGTTTGTATTTATAAATTCTGGTTGATGCATAGGACGCTATGTCATCAATAGGGATTTCTAAACACTTAATAGGACAGACCGACATAATATCTGTTTTAACATAGGTGAATGAAATAATTTTGCCTATTATATTTTCTATATATAAAATAAATTTTCCAAAAGATATATTTGGTTGCAATAGATTGGTTGTTAGGAATAAAATTCACAGATTGAAATTAAAATCAATGGAAATTGAAAATTTTAGGACTTAAGTCTGGGATTTTGAAAAATTGCTTTCAAAGGATTTTGAAAAATAATAATTTTGTTTATAAGTATTTTTCGATATAAATATTTCATTATAATTCGGAAAAATTGTTTTAAAGAAGATTTTGAAGAAAAAGTTTTGTACTTTCCTCTTTGTCGCTGGAAAATAATTTCGGTGATGGCGGCCGCATCATCGACTTTCATTTTCGAGTTTCGAAGGGGGAAGGCCACTGTTGTTGTTCTACTGCAGATCCATTTTTGAAAAAAAAAATATAAATTTTAAATTGCTTTAAATATAATTAGAGGTATATAAGTTATAAGAATAATTTATCTATTATTTTAAAATAAATCGAAATTTTACCCGGTATTTAATTTTTAATTTCCATTAATTAATTGTTTCAATTATTGTAGTGAAATGAAGGGTTAGTAATAAATAATTGGAACCCTTAATTGAAGTAAAATTTTAATATAATAGATAGATAATAAAAAGGTAAATAAGTGTTGTAAACCTTAGAAATTGAATTAATGAAATTCTTTATTGATAAGAATTGATGCTATAAAGTTGTAAATGTAAGTTTAATTAAAATGTTAATATAATTAAAATAGTAGAATGGAAGCATTAAATAAATTAAAGGTAAGCTGAAATTGTAAAACTTATGGAACAATGAATTAATTAATAGTTTCACTGTAATGAATTGGAACGTAGCTAATTAATAAATTTCACTCGCTGTAGGAAATAAGAGATTTTATGATAGGTTATAAATGGTATTAAATGAAATTTGAAATTTGTAACCTACGAAATAAAGAATATTATTATTGAACATTTAATTATTCATAGGTAAATAGAAAACTTGTATAACTTCCAAATTTCACCCTTATATAACATATATATAACTTACCAAACATTTAAAAGTTGAAATGTTAATAAGTGATGTAATAGAAATTTGTACAAGTAAAAGTAGGTAGTGAAGTATTCAACAAATTTGCTATTATAAATAAGAATTTAATGCTGTAAACTTAAGTTATAAATTGAAATCTTACTAAAATTAAAGATAAGTATTATTAATAGGTGATTTTAAACTTAAGTAAATAAAATGTGATTCTTTAATAAATAAAAATTGATGTGTAGGGTTATTAACTTAAGTATGATTTAAATATTACTAGTTTAATATAATAGAAAGTAGGTAATATAAATAAATGACTGTAAACCCTAGTTAAAGAATTAATAAAAATACTTACTTATAAGAATGGATGTTATAAAGTTATGAATTAAGTGAAATTAAAAAGGGTTGCCATAATTAAATATAATATAAATGTAAGCATTTAATAAATGATTGAAATTGAGAAGTGTATTAAATATAATACAAATAAAAGAAATCTGCATGACCTGAATAAATAATTGTAAGTAATAAGTGAAAATAAATGAAAATAAAAGATAAACTGTTATATGAATGAAAAGGGCAAACAGCTAGTGTAGGAGGTAAAAAATTTATATAAGTTAATTTGATTTGTTGGTTTAAATAGACATTGTTTGATCTGTGGTTGGTCGGGTAAGAAAATTTGAAGTAGTTGGATGAATAAATAATCTATTTTGTCCCATCTAACACTGTTGAGTAAATGATGCACTGGATAGTTATTTTTCATTCCGTGCCATTTCAAGTTTTGAACCCGAACAACTATTTGCTTGTTTGATCTAATGGTTGTTTTGTGGTGTATGCTGTTTGTTGAAATTTATGATTGTATATTTGGTGTTGTTAGTAGTTGAAACCATGAAAATATTTCGCTTTATATAAATTGTTAAACCTTTGGATGTTTATAAGTGAAATGCAGGTTATGGAAGCAATTGCTACTGCTTTTGGTTCCATAAATTAAGCGTAAATTGCCCGACAAATAGGTACGCTTCGGATTACGATTTATAGCGCTATTTTATATATTTTCCCGAGTTGAGATATAATATTTTGGATAAAATATGCAATATAATTGTTATATTTTGATATTATATTTTCTCCCGAGTCTCTCCGTTCAAAGGAGACTCTGCCAAAAGTTTTCCGTAAAATTTGAATTTAGAAATATTTTGAAATGTTTTCCCAAACTTTAGTAATTTAGATATAAATTTTTTTATGGTTATAAATTGATATATTTTATCTAAATTAATTAATTTTATAAATTTAATTATTTATAAAGTTAATGTGTGAATGAGGTATATTGATTTCTTAGTTCTTCGTTTTCCCTTCTTTTCCTTTTCGGGGATGAAAAGTTTTAAGTGGGGGAGAGTGTAACGACGCGTAGATTTTATGGATTTAATTTGGTTAAATTAATAAGTTGTAATTAAATTTAGAAGAAAAATAAATTAAAAACCTACTTATAGTAATTCGAAGTTAATTCAAATGATTTTAAGTGGTGAAAAGAATTTTACCTATATATGAGTTGAATATGAGGAATTTGAGGAAAATATTAAACTAATATAATGTAATAAACATTGTTAACAGTAAATGGAATATGATAATAACAACAATTGCAAGTTTGTATTTATGGGCGAAATAATATTGATAGGTAATAATTGTTGTAGAGAATAAATTACAAATGTTATAAATTGTATAATGGTGACAGCTATTGTTCGTTACCAATGCATTTAATTTATAGCGATTAAATGTAATTAATCATTGCCTTTTTGTAAGTTAAGAAGTAACTGAAAATTTTGAAGGAAAAATCAATAGAAAGGTTAACTATATGCATAAGATGGAAAGTTGAATAGAATTCTAATAAATGATAATAATGGAAAACGTATACAATCAATGTAGGTAATTTGAAATTACAATGTTGTTGAAATGATTAAACTTTTGTTGTGATAATTAATAAATAACGAAAGGAGTAAGCGTATTTATTTAGAGTATTAATTACTATTGGGTAGAGATTTAAGTAACAACGTTTAATGCAATGTTAGTAATGCCAATTTAAGTCAATAATAAGGAATTGGAAATCGTATCTATGAAATGATAATGAGAATACAAGGTGATAAATGCCAATTAAGGGTAATAATTAATAAACTTAATAAAATCCCAATTTTATATAAAATAATTTAAAAGTCAGGTTTGGCTATAATTTGAACATAAGTAAATTGAATTTGTAGTATGAAAATATATGCAAAAAAATTGACTTTTGTAATAAAAGATTTTGTATGTGACAAAAAGGTAACGGTAATGTTTATGGTAGGTTGCCTATTCATTTATTTAGATTTTTATTTGGAATTGGAAATAAGTTTGTAATAAATGTAAATAAATGATACATTTATGTGAAATGTAACCAATGTAAATTTTATTTATAATATAGCAAAGGGTGGATTTAAGAAGTGAAATTGCAGAATTTGAAGCTAATTAATAACAGACATAGTAAAGATGGCAATCCAATCAAATACTTAGGAATAAAATTTATTGGAAGATAACATAATTTATAAATAAATGGTAAGTATTTAAGATATAATTCTATATTAATTGAAACTGATTGTAGATTTAGTGTAGTAATGTTAAGGCTAACTAAATTTGCTTTATAGATGGAATTATAATCAAGGTGGATAGGTAACGAACTTAAAAATATAATTAAGGACTAATAGGTGGCAAATTAATATAGTTTGTATTATGTAAGTAAACTATGGTAAATCAAATTCTACCAATCCAAAGCTAACGTTTTGTTAATATAGATTTAAGTATAGAGAGCAATATTTATTAATTTAATTGAAGTATTGCAAAATAAATGAAAATTTAACATCTAAATATTACGTTAATAGGAAGTAATTGTTCTACTTATCATTACATTCATTTAGCCCATTTTGAAGCTTAATCAACTGAAATTAATGTAATTGAAAATTTTCAATTAATAGGAGAGAGAATACTAATTGTAATACGTGCAATTAAAAGCAGCTTATGTTTTGTGAAATATAAGAAAAGTTTTGATTCAAAAAAAAAACATTTACATCAATAAAATGAATGTTTCATCTATGAATGTAGGTTTAATTTAATTTAAATAAAAATATAGAAAGATTGATTTTTAAAGAAAGAAATATATGTTTATTTGAACTGTGTTTAGCTTACAAACTAATTACAGGAATAGGAAAATAATCTATTTATTACTCTTGTGTATAAACAATTTTTCTATTTTTGTTATTTTTTTTTGTTTTTATGCATTTTAGTTGTCTGTTTTAAAATTAAATTTTGTGTGATTGCAATTAATGTAGTTCATATATTTCAATTAAAAGAAAAAAACTGTGATTGCAATTAATAGATTTAATAATAAAAAACGTGCGTTTTATGGTAAACAAAAAGGGTGTTTTAATGGTAATTAGAGATCATTTTGGGAAAAACAAATCAAATGTTTAAATTATTATGCATAGACAAAAACCCAAATGCGTAGAAATTCGAATATTTCTTGAGTTAATGAAGTTAATTTTGGTGTGGTTAGGGTTAACAAAATTTATTAAGTAAACAATTGTTTTGAAATTTGAATCCTAAAGGTATGTTTACAGTATAGAGTTAGTCCATTCATTCTCTTTCTAATAAATAATTACCTCTTTTTAATACCTGCTACTTTTAAAAAGGTTGTTCATATTTACTATATTTCAAAACCAAGTTTGTTCATATTTACTTTATTTCTTTCCATTCATTTTCCAACTTCATTTTTTGAAACGTCATTTCATTTATTTCTAATTAATAGCGGTCTCTCTTTTCAAATCTCTTTGATCCTAAACCTAACTCTAACCTTATAAATAAGATATGACGCAAATGAAACCACAGCCTCCATTATAATCTTCTTCTTTTTTTCCTTTTTTTCCTTCAAATCTCCTTATTATCTCTGATTTTAATTTTTCCTTCCTCTTCAAATATACTTCTTTTTCAAATTTTCTTCTATTTCAAACCTTCTTCTTTCTTTTCAAATCTAGATTTTCTCTTCCATTTTCAGTTCTTATTTTAATCATTTTCTTTTTCAATTCTTCTTTTTCAAATCTTCTTTTTTTTCTTTTTTTTTCTTTTTTTCAAACCTTTTAAAAATGCATACATTCATATAATAAGGTGGAAAATTAAAGTAAATCGAAATAAAAGAAAAATTACGGAACAAAGTTAGCAATCAAGAAGAAGCATACGCGTTTTTCACGAGGGAAGAGTGGATGTGGCACGGTATTTTATTTTTGTTTAATTTATTTTTGTTAATTTTGATTTCAATTAGTTCTAATAATCATAACTCGTACATACGGACTCCGTTTCACGCAATTTTTTTCGTTTGGATCGAAATTAAATTCCAGATCTTTTGACACTGGTTTGGACAGATTTGGAGATAGTCGAATTTTTGGGTTTAAATCGGATTTAAATTCGATTTAAATTCAAAAGGTGAGTGTTTTAACCCACTCACAACTTCTAAAAGTTTTTATGTTTGTTAAATTTATTTTAGATATGAGTAGAAATTTATTTATAACTGTTTGGCATGTTTTGTTCATCATATTTGCTAAATCGCGTTATTTAATTTAACTGTTAATTTATTTTATTTATTGCATATTAATTGACAGTTAGAATTTATTTATTTGCATAGGAACTGCTAGTAAACAGTTATAAAATTTATTACTAAATATAAACTGTTAGTTTAATAGTTATTAAATTTATTTTTGAATATAACCGCCAGTTATTACCTGATATATATTATCAGATATATATGGATATTGAATTATTATTGGATGATGATTGTGATTTGGATGATGGATGATGTTGATGAATGGATGTTTTATTTTATATAATTAAACTGCAAGTTATCATGCATTTTTCATTTCATTCGGGATTGTGGTTTGAAATGATATACAACCGCAAAATTTTATTTTTAAATTGCGGATTGAAATGATAAATATCCGTATCACTTGACCGTAGGATAGAAAATTATATACAGGCACCGTGGTCTATATATAAATTATTTTAAAGTGATTTCTATGGTTTGGATGGGATACGGTTTATAAAAATTTGATTTTGATATTTTATAAAATATTATTCTTCGATATATATACATATGAAGTTAAAATTTTGAAAATTAAGTTGTGTATAAACCTGTTGAATAAAAATGAAAACTTGAGAAAGTGGAATTTGGAAATTTATCTTATATGTTTAAGTTTGGAAATTTTAAGGTATGATATTTATAATTGGATTTTCCAAGATGAATTAAAAATGAAAATTCTAGTATAAAGTAAATTTGAGAAAATATTTAATTGCTAGAAATTGGAGTTTTATTTATGGAATTTATATGAATATTCAAGACTAAATAATAGAATATTAATTGTTGAAAGAAGAAAATCCAAATTTAGTTTTGAAATATTAATACTCCAAATAGATATATATATATATATATATAGAAATTGAAGTGGCTTTTGGAATTTGAAGTGATATTTAAATTTTGGTTTAGACTTTAAATAAAGGAATGTATTTGAAAAGCCATGGAAATTATTTTTTCTTTAGAAAGTAACTTTAAAGTTAAACCATTAATTTTACATTCGTTGAATATCCAAACCATTCAAGTTTTAGAAGTTATGGTTTTAAAATTTTGAATTTCGAAATATTATGCTTTGAAAGTATATTTCAAATATTTGGTTTCTAGATATTTAAATTTTAAACCAGCATGATTTTGGAAAAGAATTATATTTGAGATAAAATGATATCATATTGTGTTGGGTTTTAAATTGATATCGTATTCATAGTTTTGAAACGGAAATTTTATTCTGGTTTTAAAGTATAAACTCTTTTTAAATTACCGGGGTGTTATAATAACGATGGGTTGGCAAAGAGACCGGGATCAGATATGGACATACTCTCTGTCGATACCGAAAACCACTTTGACTAACCGTGTGCGTGGTGGAGATTCCAGAATGAAGTAGGTGGTGGCGACGTTTCCTGTAAGGTAAATACGTGGACCCGACTCCCGTGAGTTGGCATAAGGTGGATAAAACAGGAGTGATTCTCGGGCCAATGAGGTCATACCTCTGATCGGACGCTCCTCTTTGATATTATACTTTGACTTTGGATTGATTCAGTGGCCGCTTCTATTTTTGATTTTGGGGGAGTTTGTTCGAGGTGGGCGGTAACTGCGGCTACGCGTTTCCACCAGCCCGGATAGCAATTGGTATATCTACCCTGGCATTACCTAGTTGTGTCGTGTCACCTACCATACCGAGCCTTTACTACGAGTTTTGTTTTGTACCATACCTATGGAGTACCCTCTGACGACGCCCAGTACGGGGGAGATTACGGTACTGTATAGACTATGGAAATATATTCTGTGTTAAGGGCTATATGGGTAACCCCTTAACGCTATTAAAAAGTAAGTTTTTTTTTACAATTAGACACTATTATAACAGCGCAATATACTACATAGTAAATAGTTTAACGGATCCTTAAGAGATGTAAATCCCGAGCATCTCTTGAGTTCTGCACTCATATTTACTCCTGTTGATTTAACTCACATAAGATCTTTTAGTTCTGACTCGAGTGTTTTGTCTTTTCAATTCGCTCGGGTCAGTCCGAGCGTTTCAGGATTTGAGGATTTAGCTCTGGAGGACGAAGACGAAGATTTTTATTACTAGTATCTACTATATTATTCCACTACATCATTTAATTCCGCTGCATTGTTATTGGTACGTGTAACTCTGATATGTAGTATATAAATGTTTTGTAAACAGATTTATAAACTATACATTTTATTATTATATTTTATCCTTCCGCTGCGAGATTCTGTTTTCTTTTATTTCTTTTTCATTTTTTTCTTATTTACCCCATAACAATCCGCCCTTCCGTATGGTTGAACTGGCACGTGTGTCGGTTTAAATCGTACGAAAAGGCGGGATGTTACAGGATTTCCAAAAAATGGTCAAGGCTAAGGAACTTCCTTTCCGAAAGGGTACGCCTTTTGATGGATGCCCCGAGAACCTAACTGGCTCTCTGCCAATAAGGCCGAGTTACCTCTGTAATTAGGTAACTAACTGTCACGAGTATGTCATCCCCCAATCTAGACTGACTTTTACCAAGGCGCCTCAACAATCAACAACCATATAAGTAAATAATCTAGGCTCTACACCAGAATACCATTTTTTTTATCCACATAAGTTAAATATCTGGGCTCTATAGTGGATACCACTTTTTATCCAGAAGGAAATGCACATACCCTGAGGGGCGCGACCCTCATAACCTTGCCGAATCTTTTCCTGTTTCAACCATTTTCGGGGTGTGAGGTTCGACGAAGTCTTGTCCACAAAGCTACGCTTTTCAAAAAAGCCATTCTTCGATCAACCAATGATTAACACTTACCATGCCACATTACCAAATTGGGAGTATATCACTACTAACAATCAACTACATAACCTCTGAGCCCGTACGTCTCAAAGAAGGGTGTTGAGCTAAGAGAATAAATCTTCCGCCACCAACAAAAATGTATTTGATAGAAACCAGCTTTATATCTCAAAGTGTAATGTCATACATACATCCATACAAGTCCATCCTGGGTCTAAATGGATTCGAAGGCACTTCTTCCAATTACTGAAAGAAATCCTTGCAAATCCGGATATTTCCTAATCACGTCCGGACTCCCCATCACATTGGGTGATATAAATCTCTATACCGGAGCAACTCGGTGACAGAGACATTCGACAGGTAACCCTTTCATTTTCGAAAATACCCGGTCTTCGACACCATCTTCAAATGCAATCCCATTTCGTCGTATCATTAATTCGGAATTGGTTTTGTGACTCAATGTCCTCTCCCGGCTAATCCGAATAATGAGTGCTTATTTTAAAAATAAATGGTTACATTCAGATTAAAGTAAGTCGCAAAAAATTTCCACTTTGATCTTTTAAACAAAAGATCCATCACTAAGATTTGATGTGGTTTTCGGATAACCATTTGGAATCCGACCCCCGGTCGCATCGAAATTCAAATGTTATTTAAAGGCCAATATTGATAGTCGGTCATTTAACTATCAAACAACATTCACGACAACCACCAGATTTAAATAATTTACCCTAAATTCTATATTTCAAAATATCTTCGCAAGATATATTTTCGCATTCAAGCCTTTGAAAACAATTTTCAATTCACTTTCCTCCCGCATAATAAACTTCCAACTATAGTTTATTTCCACTGAAAAATTTGCCGAGTCCGAATACTTTAAAATAATTCAAATCACTTGTCCAAAAATATATACTTGGAAACATTTAAAGTAAAAACTATTTTTCAAACATTTATTTAGATATTAATTATGAAATTTTATACAAATATCTCATATAAAACTCAATCCAAACTAATTTTTAAAATAAAATTTTTAGATAGAGCGTGATTATTTAAATACCAACTTCTAAATCAAATACTATTCAAATATTTTAAAAAAATCACTTCTATAATTAAATTAATAAATACTAACTTTAAAATTTTTAACACAATTTAAGGAAATAATTTCTCCAAAAACATTCTCTTTAAAACCAACTTTAGAACTTTTAATTTATATTTAAAAGCTACTTTGATAACATGCTCGGCTTTCCAGGGAAAATAAGCTTTCCTTCTAAAATTGTCCATTTAAAACAATTAATAAATCCTTCTTGATTTATCTCAATTTGTATCCCAAATTCGTAAATTTTCTTTCCACACTTTTAAAAATAAACCAATATTTATTATTTTAAACAAATTACCCCTTCCTTTAAAAATTCCCATTGTGAATTCAAATTTCCAAATATACACCAATATACGATTTTCAAATTTTACTTTCAAACACTAAATCAATTTCCAAATTGATTTCCCAAAAATTGACTTTCGGACACCAAACCAATATCCAAATTGATTTTCCAAAAATTTATTTTCAAACACCAAATCAATTTCCAAATAGATTTTCTAAAAATCTACTCCATTTAAAAATTATTCCTTTATTTATCCAAATTTATTTCAAAACCCATTAATCCAATATTCACACCTTTATTCAGACTTAAAAATCCGAATTTTAAAATAAATCCTTCAACTTTTAAACGATACTACTGAAAATCCATTTATTTCCATTTATTAAAATCTTTTCCCATGCTTGGAATTTATTCGATAGGATTTCAAAAATAAACTTTTATCCTTTTCCCAAACACTTCTTTTAATTTATGCAATTTTCAAAAATTATTTTACTTAAAATTATCTACTTAATTTCCTTCCAAAAATCCAACCTTTTATATTCTGGTATTTTTAAAATACCAGAATATATTCGGCAAAACAATAGCTTTCAATAGTTTCAATCACCTGTATTATCAAATCACAGATTATAAATAAATCATATCACAACATATGAAATAAATTCAAACATTTGAGGAATCCAGCTGGATACCTCCAACCTGTTTCCCTGCATCCACAGATGTTATCATAATATAAAATGCCAATTCCACTTTGAGGTGGAATATCGCGGTATATGGGGTTATATCATCTCATCCGCTATTATGCGGCGCATATGGTATCATCCGCTATATAATGCGGAAAATCAATCACTCCAATACACACACACACACACACATATATATAGTATCACCCAATAGGTAAATTATCAAATTCATCCAAGCACATCCAAAATTTGAATATAACTATTTAAATTAACAAAGCAATTCGATTGAGTGAGAAGATCTCACATTTGCTATGCTTGCAACCTATTTCCATTATGACTTGTTTTCTTCACGTTTTTGACCTTGTATAAACTTTATATAGTTGATTAATATTTTGAACATTGGAAAATCAATTACCATTTTTTTCCATTTATTAATTTAATTTAGAAAAATAATTTAATTAAGCAAATTTCTTTTAACACTTCTTAGTAACCAAAATAAATTAAATAAATTTATTAAATAAATTAATCAACCCAAATACATATTTAAAATAAACTATAAGTTAAAATGTATATACGTATGCTTATTTTATTTTATTCTTCCTTCAAACTATATATGTACACTATTAAAATAATATATTTAGATTTAAGAATGCAATTTTACATAAACTTTAACTATTACAAAATCTATTCTATATATATATTTTTTTCTTTTTTTTTTAAATATTTCCTTTTCTTTTTCTTTGAAACCCTCACTTAATAAAATTAATTTATATAGGTTCAAAAATCAAATTTAGGTGGACTCTTCAACAATTAAAAACCCCATTATGTATATTTTTAATTAGAACAGATATGTATATACATATCTTTATACTTTAAAACAAGACGGTAGGTTCCAGTATAACCTTTTTTTCTTCTATTTAACCTATATACATAAATTTAAAAAAAATAACAGTACTTAAAAAAATATGTGCATGTATATTTTTATTTTCAAACAACTTGAACTCACCGTAAGAATAGATTATCAAAAATAAATTCGTAAATACCTCACTACATGCATAAGAAAATCCTGCTCGCGCACGCCCTAGCTTCGTCATCGGGTCGACCGCCACCCAGATCGACACCCACGATTCACGATCCACGAAATCCACGAACGGAAACGATTGCCCATCATCAACTCGGGCTCCAGAAGAGCCGCCACCCTTAATGTCATTGCCTTGACCTTGACACGCCACGAATCCAAGTCTACCCTAACCCTAACGAACCCCGATCCTCCCAAATCGACACCCTGCCTTGCTAAAATCTCGAGTTCCCATACATTCCCAGACGCTTCGACCCCACGGCCTTCCGTCGACCAAGCACTTCCAATGGCGACGACCTGCCGTCGCTTCCTACGCGTACACAAGTGCCCCGCACGTATGCCATTGGCACTGCCGACCTCGATTGAGTCGCCATGTGTGCCATGACTTTCAATTTAGGTTTTTGATTTATTTTTCAATGGCCATTTTTTGTATTTTGAAGAGGATTCGGTCGATTTTAATTTTTCATAGAGAGAGGCCATGATTTTTTTTGAAGTTCTGTGTTTTTAATTTGAACGAAATGGTTTCATTTTTTTATTTGATCGTTTACATTTTTCTTTTCTTTTCTAAAGAAAAAACAATGCATGTTAGAAGTTGAAGGACACGTGCTTTTCAGGGTGACAAGTGTGGCTGCATCAACAGTGAATTGAAAAGAAAACATTTATTTTACATTTTAATTTAAATTTAAAATTTAAACCTTTTCAAATTACGCAACTCACAATCTCGATCTCCTATCCAGGAATGCCACCTGGCATTTATAACGTTAAACCTCTATTTCGAACGCAATAGAAATGATTCCGAGTCCAAATTCGATCGTATGGAGAAGATAGCTTTTTGGATCTAGCTATTAAATTAAATTTCGATACAAATTTTAGCGCTTTTATCAACCTTACGGTCACGCGATCACTCCAAACATGATGAAATTTGAAATTCGATAATAATACAATATTACGGATCCAATGGAACTGGTTTCGTCGAAATCCAAGACTGTGCCTTGGAAGGCTATTTGTAAATATTGATTTAAACGATATGAATTCAAAACTGAACAAAACGGTTTTAAACTCAATTTTAAAACTTCTATGATCTTTAGTATTATCAATATAAATTTTGCAAGCCTTTAAATTAAATTTAACTAGCATAAAACTGAAGATTCAATATTTTACCTAAATTTTAATAATTAAATTAAAATTTTAATTGCCAAATAAATAGATATTTTTAAAATTCAAGTTAAACCAACTTTCAATTATTTGAAATCAATCAAATATTTCAATTTCAAATGTTTAAAATTTCCAGGTCGTCACATTATATATTTTATAAACTAATTCCAAATAAAGATAAAATTGGATAAAATATTATTTTCAAAATTCATTTATAAACATTTAAATAATTTACACAATAAATCCATCAGATTGCAACTTTTGGAGCCAACGACGCTTTATAAAATATTATTTTAGAACGTTAATTTATTTATCAATTTGAGTTGCTTTCCAGCAAACTCCAACCATACAACATATGCAAGTATGCTATATTCTAATTGCAAAATGAATTGCATTTTTAATGGGTTTCAATATACATGTTATTTCATATTAATAATTAAATTAAATTCAGCATTCCAAACATGCAACTCATTCAATTCAAACATCAACCCAATTGAAACCATAGCATGCAGTTATAGTTTAATAATTTCATCAAATCGCTATTAAAATTTTAGGCAATAGAGAAGTAATTCATCAGCCAAGCAAAACATGCAAAAAGGAATATTTTTATTTTAAATATAGTTGTGTGAGTTAATTCAATTAACTCACCTTAATCCATTTTGCTTGTCACTATAGATCATCGGGTTGCCAAACCCTAGCAAGCTCCACCCTAAAACTATCACGATTGAATCTCCTCTGCCCTCCTTACCATTGCAGCCAATGTCGAGCTTAATATGCCTCCAACATTAATCTTCTCCCTCAACATCATAGGTCCAAGTAAGCGCCACCCAAAGTCCATCATCATGCAAGGCTCACCAACGATGATGTTTCCTATTGCAATTGTGTGATGTGACGCTGCTTGCTCGTGTTCCTCCTTCTAGCTCTTGGCCAACATCGTCACCGCCTACAGTTTCCAATCGAGAATCCATGGCCGCGATTTGTTTTTTCTCTCGATCGACGAATTCGATTTTTCGATTTTGGGCTTTCATAAATGTAAAGGGAAGGGATATATGAGGCTTCAATAAGGGTTGCAGGCTTAGGAAACAAGAGGAATAAAATGGTTTGGGAAGGATGAGCTCTAGCCTCTATTTTACATTGATTCAGTTTAAACATCAACTACCCTTTGTAAGTTCTAATTAATCCTATTATTTATTTATTTACTAAAAAATCCATTTTAATTTAGTTTAAATTGATTTATACTTCTTTCCACCAAATATAATTCGGTAACTGCAATATATAATCTTAAATGAGACTTATTTACTAACTAAAATTTTGTCATAACAAAATACTTAATTAAATCGATTTTAACTGAATAATAATTTGATTCCGTAAATAAAAAGTGTCAAAAATTGATTTTACACGGTTTTGTTTTAATTAAATTAGTTTAATACTACAGCTTTGTAATAGGGTTGTTACGTTGAACGTCAATATTTGAATTGTTTAATTTTAATCGCTGATCAAATTTGTCCCTAAGAGTCAAACAACTGAAATGTTGAATACTTATTTTACCACCCGATTCAATTAATTTTAAAAATTAATAAATTAGTTAATATTTATGAAATATTAGTTATAAAGTTTTATTTGATGTATGTTTATAAATATATTGATTGATATAATATATTTGTACATGTTTAAACAAGATTTAAATAACAATTAATATTGTTCAGACTTAGACTAGATTTGAGGCTCTTATAGGCATTCTAATTTCGGTTGTAGGGGGTATGATTAGGTCGACCATATAATGGAAAATAAGGATAGTTTTGAATGGTTAAAAAGGTGGAAAGGTAAGAGAGGGATATTAGAATGATCAAATTTTCACTCTTTTGACTACCTTTTTATAAGCCACCTTTTGTATCACTTTGAGATTATCATTTTACTCCATCCTCTCTGATATTTTCAACCAGCACTCCCCTCTCAAACTGTCAAAAATCCAAGTACAAAATCACACAAAACACATTGATTCGATCGTTGGTAGAAGGTAATTTAGGAGTTGTCAACTTTAGGATTATAATTAGATTCAAGGAGTTTACATCTTCGTTTCAAGGCACGAGGTTTTAGCTTTGACGAAAGGTATTCTTTAGGTTTGATATTATATTAATGTTTCTATAATGATTATTTTATATATATTGTTTTATTAGAAATACACTAAATTGATATATCGATAGATTGTTACATATTGATGGTTGTATGTGTGTGTGTCTATATATATATATATATATATTAATAAAAAAATGTGCATATTGTTTATAGATTCTCTAGGCCTGGAATTAAAAAAATGTCGAAATTTAAACAATTTAATATTACATAAAGTTTAAAATTAAATCTAATTTAAAAGTTTAGTAATATATATATATATATATATATGTTAACTCTTTACGTAATTTAATTTAGCTAGTATGACATTCATCTATTGAAAAATATGAATTATTTTTCAAATATTCGATACGTAAATATAGTTTTATTTAAATTAATATTGTTTACATAAATAAAATGTATGCATATGTACATATATACATCATTTATATATATATATATATATATATATATAACGTAAAAATTCTTGAAATCTTTATATAAAAAAATTATACTTGATAATTTCAAAAATATAATTTAAATCAATTTCATACGTTTTTTAAACTAATTATAATTTTATCTAATAAATTGTTTCAAAAAGTTTAACAAAATTTTATTATTATCAGGCTGAAAACAATAAAAATATATTATATTATTTTTAAATTATATATATATATATAATTAAAACTAGTTATATGTTTATATATACATTTTGTATTTAATTTAGTTTTGTACATATATTAAAAAAAATTGGTTCGAATTTTATATTATAAATATTCTATAAATATTCTGTAAATATTTAAAAAAAATTTAAATATAGTTTTAAATAATTTTATAATTTAACTATATTTATTCATACATTTATATGCATATACGTGTATATTTTAATTAATGTTTTATGTAAACAATTTACAACTAATATTATATAAAATTATATGATAATATTTTCAAGTGTGTGTGTGTGTGTATAATTTTACGCGGACACGCGTACATACACATACAGATCAATAAGGGTGTGTGTATATAATCAATTCATTTGTATACACGGTGGGCTAATACGTATATTGTGGTGTAAATCCCAACATCTACACACGGGTATATCAAACCATGTACACATTATTCTATCACACGTGTATGCACACACATATGTGTATATGATACACAAATATATATAATATAATGCAAATTATACAAAATAAAACTTTGTTTACAAATATAAATAAAATATTTCTTTTATTTAATAAAAAATTTAGAAAAAGTTCCAAGTGATACATAGGCCCATTAAAGATCCAATAATAATTTTTTTTGAAATTTACCTATTTATTATGCTACGTGCTAGCCCAGATCTAGCAGCCCACACAATGAACTATTCAAATGAACGTATCAAAATATTAAGTTGACGTCGAATGCGTCAGATGCTTCAGACGTGTTAGAGATTACATCAATTAAGTACAATTATCCAATTTAAAACCATATATTAATAACTTTTCCCGTTCCAACCCCATTTTAGAAAATAATTAATACTCTCTACCAATTAACTTCCCTTTCAAATCCCCTTTCTTGTCCCTTTCGTAATACAAGCATACATTCTCCTTTCATGAATCCTTCTCTTTTCATGCCCTTTTCCTATGCCTTTTTCATATCACAAACTAACGCAGCCTAAGTGACGGTCAATAAACCTGTAGTCCTAGCACCTGTCCAAAGAATGATGATCAATAAGGCTTATGGTGATCCAAAAAAGACCTTAAAGGTAACCATTTAAGGAATAATGATCAACTAAACTCCTAACTCAATGAACAACTAAGCTAATATAATCAATTACATAAGAGGAAGAGTACGGATAACAAAAGTATCATCAAAAAGTCGACCAAATCCCTTAATTAAAGGACAAGCAAGAATAAAGAATTCCCTCGCACGGCTACTGGAAAATGTCCACGTTATAATAAAACTGATTATTTCCGACAAGGACTGTTTTCAATAGGACTTAAAAGGATTTTCATACTATCAAAAATCAATTTTTGAAAATGAACACTTTAATAGATTAGTGCTCTTTATCTTTGTATTAGATTATTCCCATGTTAAGTTATTAGAACCTTCCATATTTCAACAAAAAGAATATTTTCAATAAATTGATCATTATAAATGCCAATATACTTAAAGGATTGCAAAAAAATCATAAATAAATTATTAGAAAATTATGCTACATCCTAAAATTTTAAAGATCAAAGGTTGTCAAAAATCTAGAAGAAAAAGGAAAATAAATGGTGAAAAGCATGATAACCAGAAATGACAACTTAAGAATAGAAGAAGTAAAGCAAGGACAGCAGCTTACTTAAGCTAAAGCATAAGAAAAATTATTAGTAGAAAGGAGGGGCAAGTGTTACACCCTAAATTTACAAGGATAAGCAAAGAGTAAAGCCATCGAAAGTTAACAATTTCAGAGTCATCACAAGTTGATAGCAATGAGCCATCATAGGGTGGAGCAACAGAGCTATTGGAAGTTGATATAGGTTATCGCAAGTTGTCAACATGAAGCTATCGAAAGTTGATATAGAGAGAAATCTATTGCATGATAAGGTACAAGAGAAGCTATATCAAGTTAAAAACCATTGCATGTTAAAGCCTACTGTAAGATAAAAAGTTATCACAAGTAGATATTATATAGCCATCGCAAGATGAAGGCTAGGTTATCATATGAAAATAACATATAGCCATTATAATGGTAATCATATAATAAAGATTCGTCTTAAGTTGGTAAGGGAGGAAGCCATCACATAATGGTGATCAAAGGAAGCTATCACATGATAATGCCATAGGCTATCACAAGATGATGATAATATAAAGCCATAGCAAGTTAAAGTAATGAAATAATAAATAATAGTTGAAAATAATAGACCTATCGCATGTTGAATTCTACGTATCCATCGCATGATGAAAATCATAGAGCCATTATGTGTTAAGGTTTACATAGCTATCGCATGTTGATAACTTATGAAATCTATTGCATATAAGGACAAAGGGAGCTATCACATGTTGACTATAAAGTTATCGTATGTTGAACATTGTACCCAAAATCGCCACCCTAGCTGGCCATGTCGCATTCCACAATTGGACTAACTATGCCACATCGTAATGGAGAAGTTGTTAGAATTCTCAAAAATAGTGAATGAGATATATCCTACATCGCCAAAAATAAGTCCATTTTCTTATTTATATAATGAATCTCAATCCCTATATTGGTCGTTAGGGTCAGGTAATTTTGTGCGAGGGGGAGGACCTATATGGCCATGGACTAAGACATGCGCACGCGTCGCCGCCCGCCCGTCTGACCGACCTATCCGGGCAAGTCCCGAAAAAGTGCGTGTCCAATGAGATTGGGCCGTGTCATATATTTTTTCTATCAAAAATATGGACTAATTTCAAAACAAAAGTGTGTTTAAAAAGATACGGATTTTCCAATGGCTATGACTATTGCAAACGAAAGAAGAGATGCGACTGTAGTTCTTGGCCATTGCAAAGGAAGAGACGTGACTATTGCAAACCGCAATAGTTCTTGATCGTTGCAAATGAATAGACGTGACTGCTGCGAACAGTAACCCTTTTTGGCATTGCAAACAAACGGACGTGACTGTTGCGAACAGTAACACTTTGTGGCGTTGCAGACGAACGTACGCGACTGTTGCGATCCGTAACATTTTATGGCGTTGCAAATGAACGGACGCGACTGCTGCGAACAGTAACACTTTTTGGTGTTGCAAATGAAGGAATGCTGCTTTTCTCAACAGGTGTAGCCATTGTTAATTCGGCTATAAATAAGGAGGAAACCTGATCACTTTCCTCACTCAATTTTTAAAATCGAATTATCTTTTCTTTATCTTCATTTTCTTAAATCATAATCAGTCCTATCCGCAGATGATCATACACATCACGATCTCGAGCAGCTTACGTATGTTGTATCTTGGAGACTTTGAATAAAGTCTTAAGGAAATTGTTTTGACAAGCCTTAGATGAAATTTTCTTCTTCAACCGGTTAGACTTCTAGTTGATCTATATATTTATATATATCATTTTCATTTCTACGTTGTGCTATATCTTTAAATAGTATAACGTTTGACTTATTGCTGTAGTTATTATTACAAGGCTACTACTCATAACAGGCCTGATCCGTGAGATGGTGACGACTACATAACATGGCAAAATCAAATATTGTTTTGGCTCACCATGCCAGGGCTGCAAAAGTGCATCGAGGAGGATGAACCAAAGCCTAAAGATGGACAAACTAGTGAAAAAGATATAGCTGTTTTTCCTGAAATTGGCTCCTGGAAGCATTCAGACTTCTTGTTTTGAAACTACATTCTAAATTGTCTGGATAAAGTACTACAGAGAGTATATCAGCCACGCCAGACGGCAAAATCCTTATGGACTGCACTTGCAAAAAAATACAAAACACAGAATGTCAGTTCGAAGAAGTTCATCGTCGATAAGTTTGTGGAATACAAAATGGTTGACTGCAAATCTGTAACTAGTCAAGTGCAAGAACTCCAACTCATAATTCATGAACTTGAAGTAGAAGGACATAAAGTTGAAGAATTATTCCTCGTTGAAGCGATAACAGGGAAATTACTACCATCCTAGAAAGACTACCGCAATTATCTAAAACATAAGAAAAAGGAGATTTCCATAGAAGATCTTATTGTCAGACTGAAAATTGAGTCTGATATCCGTGGAGTGACAAAACAAAGCGAAGAGGCGTTTGTGGCAAAAGAGTCAAAGAACAAAGGGCATTTCAAGAAAAACAAGAAGAAGAAATTCTTGCTTAAAAGAAAAGCGCCTGAAAAAAACCCAAAGACAACAAACGAACCAAGAAGTTTAATGCAAGTTTTGAGTTTTTGGAAAGCAGGACACGCCGCTAGAGACTGCAGACACAAGTAGGAACGCAACTCAGAGGCAAATATGGTGGATAACATGGAAGTAGATGAGTCTAATTTTTCAGTAGTTATATCTGAATGTAATTGGTTCAGAAACCTAACCAATGGTGGGTGATACAGGCGCTACTCGTCATGTCTATTCTGACAAATCAATGTTTTCTACATACCGGAAATTCGATCAGGAAGAAAAACTCTATATAGGTAATTCTGCAGTTTCCACGGTTGAAGGCAGTGGCACAGTGATCGTCAAGTTTACTTCTAGAAAAACTGTCAAGTTGGATGACATGCTCCACGTTCCAGACATACACAAGAATCTCATCTCTAGTCCCGAGCTATCAAAGAAAGGATTCAAAATGGCCGTCGAGTTAGACAAGATGGTTCTGTCCAAAGCTGGAATGTGTACAGGAAAATAATATTTATGTGATGGCCTATTTAAGGCAATGTAGCCATTGTCGGTAATAAAAATATGTATTCTGATTATGCTATTAATAAAATTGAAGTTTCTTATTTGCTTGAGCATGAAATTTTACTTTGGCATGATAGATTAGGACACGTAAATATTCAAAAAATGAAAAAACTATCAAACTTGGGATTAATTCCGAAATTCCAAGTAGATAAAAATTACAAATGTGAGACATGCGTAGAAGCAAAAATGGTCGAAAAACCATTTCTTACAATTGACAGAAGCACCGAACCACTAGGTTTGGTTCATACTGATTTATGTGATTTCAAACCATTACCTATAAAAGGTAGGAAAAGGTGCTTTATTACCTTTATTGATGATTATCAATGATATTGCTATGTATATCTTTTAAATAGCAAGGATGAAGCAATTATACAATTTATGAAGTACAAAGCTGAGGTAGAAAATTAGTTAAATAAAAAGATCAAGATATTAAGATCTGATTGAGGTGGAGAATATGAATCGCCATTTGAACAATTCTGCGTCGAAAATGGTATAAGTCATCAAATGACAGCGCCATATATAGCATAACAAAATGGTATAACTGAGAGAAAGAATGAAACATTAAAAGGTATAATTAATGCGATGCTCTTAACTTCTGGCCTACCGACGAACTTGTGGGGGGAAGCCTTAGATATGTCTATTCACATATTAAACAAGGTTCCTCATAATAAAACAGGAACAATTCCGTATGAGCTATGAAAAGAACACATCCAAGTTTAAATACCTCAAAGTGTGGGGGTGCTTAGAAAAAGTTCCAGTTCCGCCTCCCAAGAAAGTCAACTTGGACCAAAAACAATAGTTAGTATTTAGGGCCAGTTCA
This sequence comes from Allium cepa, assembly GCA_030765085.1. NCBI lineage: Eukaryota > Viridiplantae > Streptophyta > Magnoliopsida > Asparagales > Amaryllidaceae > Allium > Allium cepa. Next base: position 939,891,790 of record CM060943.1, on the reverse strand, counting down.
AAATAGTAGTGCCATAGATTTTTGGTATTCAAGTCTGATATAACCGATACTCATGTAAATACAATCATGGAATCAAGAAGCTCCTCATTCTTTGAAGATGTGTTTCTACACAATAGAAATGAAGGAAATAATGTCCCCAAAAGGATAAGATAAGAATTGAATAAATCACATGAAGATGAAATTCAACGTGAAACTGAGAAAGTTGAACCAAGAAGAAGCGTGAGGGAAAGAACTTCCAAGACATTTGGTTTGGAATTTTTAACATATATGTTATAACACTACAAGGAAGAAATATCATGTTCTGAATCCTCATGTTGGAAAAAAGCAATCCAAATTGAAATTGATTCAATTCTGAGAAATAAAACTTGGAAAATAGTTGATCTTCCACCTGGAATAAAACCAATTGGTTGTAAAAGGATCTTCAAAAAGAAGATGAAACCACATGGCTCCATCGACAAATACAAAGCAAGATTGATAGCCAAACGATATCTTCAAAAAGAAGGTTAGACTTCTTCGATACCAATTCATCAGTAACATGAATAACCTCTATAAGAATGTTAATAGCATTTACATCCATCTATAATATACAGATTCATCAAATGGATGTAAAGACGGCATTCTTAAATGGAAAACTCGATGAGGAGATTTAAATGGAGCAACCTGAGGGTTTTATATCCAAAGGGAATGAAAACAAAGTACGTAGATTAGTCAAATCATTATACGGACTAAAAAAAGCTGCAAAATAATGGCATGTAAAATTTGATAGTGTCATGATGAAAAATGAATTTCATATAAATGAATGTGATAAATGTGTTTATTACAAACAAATTGGACAATCATACGTGATGATTTTTCCATACGTAGACGATATGCTAATCTTCGATCCAAATACTAAGGTAATAGAGACCACTAAATAGATGCTAATCAACAATTTCGATATGAAGGACTTAGGAGTTGTGGATGTTATTTTGGGAATAAAAATAATAAGAGCACCTAATGGAATTGTATTATCTCGGTCACATTATGTAGGAAAAGTAATTGAAAATTTTCAAAATTTCGGAACTAAAGTACGAACGCCGTATAATCCAATAGAAGTGCTGCATAAAAACACTAATGAGAGTGTAATGCAACCTGAATACTCTCGTGTATTAGGATGTCTCGTGTATCTCATGAATTGTGCAAGACCAGATATAGCTTATATAGTAAGTCGATTAAGCAGGTATATAAGCAACCTAGGGAAGGAACACTGGAAAGCACTTGTAACAACCCGCATATTTTACGATAGTATATTTAAATATTATTTAAATATAGCATCGTTTGTCGAATTTAAGTGAAAAAAGTTAATTTTTTTCAAACAGTCAAATTAGGACTCGATACCACTTCCGTTGAGTACAAAATGACGTTTGCGACCTTTTTGAGTATAAACATCGATATGTTTGAAGTTAGCTTGAATTTTGACATTTTCACTTAGAGCTTTGGATTTGGGTTTCAGCCCAATAACCTAACATAAGACCCGTAGTTTTACCCCCTCTCCTCTTCATCATTCTCATTTCCTAACATTTCGAGCTTTAAGCAAAAATGGAGGGAGGGAAAAGAGATTAGTAATTCCTAAGCCCTAGCTTCATTTGCAAATCCAAGTTTTAGCTCCAAATTCAAAGAGAAGCTTAGGTAAGCATCTTCTTCTTCTCCATCTCAATCTCTCTCCGATTTCAGAAATTTCCTATAACCTAATTTGTTAAACTGTTGCTTATGATCGTAGATGTTGGGTGTGTTTCGACCGGCTCCTTCCCTACCACCGAATCAACATCTCACCGGACCGGCTCCTTCCCTACCACCGAATCAACACCTCACCGGACCGGCTCCATCCCTACCACCGAATCAACATCTCACCAAACCAACTCACTCCCAAGCCACCACCGGTCCAATTCCCCTCACTACCGGACCACCTACTACCGAACCAACCCACACTCCACCCATTGCCGAACCAAGGCATACCGGACCAACACTTCCAGGCCAGATTGCATCAGCCCAGGCCCACCAGCAGCTATATACATCCAAGACCCCTGCCCCCGACCCCACTCTATAAATAGAGGAGCAGGGGTACAACAATAGTGGACAAGTTTGAGAGCTCAAGCATGGATAGAACTTTCAAACAACTTTCATATACTTAATCAAAGCTTTTTACTTGTAATCTGAACAGAAAAGGAGAATAACATATAAAGTGGACATAGGCACATTCTGGCCGAACCATCATAAATCTATGTGTCTTTTACAGTTTAGTCCATCTATTTTATATATTTGCATAAATCACACAAATCATTCAGAACAATATATAATCAACTAAATCATACGACTTGGAGGTGTTTTCCCAATTTTTGTGTAAACATTTTTGGTGCTTTCACTGAGAGCTCAAGCTAGAAGCTTCAGCTTCTCCCGCTTAACCCTTTTCCTATCAGCATCGTTCATTACTTGGAAAACATGCCTCCCGGACGGAAGAAAGATGTTAACAAAGGAAAAAAAACATCGCGACTAGCAGTATTACGGATCCAGTAATCGCAGATCAAGGGAATCGTTCCGTTCCAACAACAAATGGAAATCAGGCAAATCCGACAGCCCCTGCCATGGAGCAACCAATTACTAGGGCGGATCTGGACAGGGTTGTGGCTGAAGTAACTAACCGCTTCGCATCTCAACAAGAAGCTTTGGTGGACCAACTCATGTCACGCTTAAGGGATGCTGAAGAATCTAACCGCAACACTGAATCATGGGGTGAGTCCCGGTCTGGAGGATCTGGGAGACGACAAAGGTCTTTCTTCTTCGAAGAAGCTAACAATAGAAACAGCTATGGTAGGAGCTGAGCCCGGACTCAGCCCGAATTCCGACCCGAGGAAACACTTGGAACCGAACCCAACAAGGGAGGTACCAGGCAAGGGTCGGATGTAGCTGATCCTGCCATGCTACCTAACCATGGAAACACTAATAGACGGGGCCGAGCTGGAGTCTAGCCCGAAGTTGCACCCGAGGAAGTGCTGAGGACAGAACCCAGCAGAGGAAGATCAGGGCAAGGGCCAACTATGGCTGACCCCAGCGTGCCCCGGTAGACCAGAGGAAGCCATTGGAGAATGTTAGGAGTGATAGACGATATCATCCCTACAGGTCATCTGGACGGAATCAATCCCGCAGAAAAGAACCTACTTGCCAATAACTTCATATGTGAAACCATCTACCCAGAATGGATCGCCAACCCGGTACTGGTAAAGAAAGCTAATGGGAAGTGGCGAACATGCATCGACTTCTCCAACTTAAATGACGCTTGCCCGAAGGATTGCTTCCCACTCCCCCGAATCGATCAACTCGTGGACAGCATAGCCGGACACGAACTCTTATCCTTTATGGACGCATACTCAAGATATAATCAGATCCCTATGCATGCCCCCGATCAAGACCACACTAGTTTCATCACTGATCGGGGATTGTACTGCTACAGAGTAATACCTTTTGGACTTAAAAACGCCGGAACTACTTATCAGCGCCTCGTCAACAAGATGTTTGCGGAACTAATAGGACGAACTATGGAAGTTTATGTGGACAACATGCTAGTAAAGTCAAGAAAAGCCAATGATCACGTAAGCCAGCTGGACGAGATGTTTCAAGTACTTCGTCAATATGGAATGAAGCTGAATCCTCTAAAGTGCTCCTTCGGAGTATCATCGGGAAAGTTCTTAGGGTTCATCGTCCATGACAGAGGAATTGAAGCGAACCCTGAACAAGTCCGGGCTCTGAAAGAAATCAGGATACCTTCCACTCGAAGAGAAATGCAAAGCCTAAATGGGAAAGTGGCCGCCATGAGCAGATTCATCTCTAAAGCAACTGACAAGTGTGTCCCCTTCTTCGAAGCTATAAAGAAAGACAAGGGAAAGTTCGAATGGACCGATGAATGCGTAACAGCCTTCCACAACCTAATCGAACACCTCCAGAGACCACCAGTACTCTCAACTACAAATGAAGGCGAAGAGCTATACTTATACCTTGCTGTGTCATCTCATGCTCTAAGCGCCGCTTTGGTAAGAGAAGACAACCGCGCGCAGCGGCCAGTATACTTTGTAAGCAAGAGGTTCACGGGGGCAGAAGTCAGATATCCTAAACTTAAGAAGTTAGCATATTATTTACTGACCACATCATGGAAATTGCGACTATTTCCAATCTCATTCCATCAGAGTTCTAGCCGATCAACGTCTAAGGTAGGTACTCCATCGTCCCAATACCTCCGGGCGAATGCTTAAATGGTGCATTGAGCTAAGTCAATATGATATCACCTACCATCCTCGCACCGCCATCAAGGGACAAGCCATGGCTGACTTCATTGCCGAATTCACTACCAACGAAGGTAAGGAGCCATCTGAAATAGCAGAAGACATCAAGTGGAATCTCTTTGTAGATGGAGCATCAAACGAACAAGGCTCGGGGGTAGGTATTGTAATAATCACTCCCCGGGGAAGGAAGATACACTATGCTCTAAGGTTGGAATTCAGTGCCACCAACAACGATGCATAATACGAAGCAGTGATAGCCGGATTAGAACTTGCCCTAGAGATTAGAGTCGGCTCTTTATGTCTCCATAGTGATTCTCAACTTATTGTAAATCAAATACTGGAAGAATTCCAAACTCGAGGAGAACGACTCACAGCATATCTAAAGAAAACTAAACTGCTACTCGATCAATTGGACCACTATTTAATCAGACACATTCCTCGAGAGGAGAACCGAGAGGCTGACGAACTGGCAAAGCAAGCTAGCATGAAGAACAGCACCATTTCCGGAACCGTAGCCATCTCAAAACAACTAGCCCCAAGTTTCGAACAAGAGGATCTGATAGCTGCAATCGAAGAAGAAACTTGGATGACTACTATCCGGAAATACATACAAGATGGCATACTGCCCGACGAGCGTAACGAAGTTAAGAAAATCTTGAGGAAAGCTTCCCGCTACACAATGCAAGAAGGCATCCTCTATCGGCGCGGCTTCTCTAATCCCTTATTAAGGTGTGTCGCTGGAAGAGAAGCCAAGGAAGTCTTATCCAACGTCCATCAAGGAAGTTGCGGAGATCACATTGGAGGGAAGACTCTAGCAAAGAAGATACTCTGATATGGGTATTACTGGCCCACTTTAAACAAAGACGCCCTAGACTTCGTCAAAAGATGTGACAGATGTCCGAAATTTGCTAAGATTCGTCGACTACCAACAAATGAGATTACTCAAATGACCAGCCCTTGGCCCTTTGCAGTATGGGGAATTGACTTGATTGGCGAACTGCCGATGGGCCGAGGCGGAGCCAAATATGCTATAGTGGCAGTCGACTATTTCACCAAATGGGTGGAAGTGGAACCTTTAAAAAAATATCTTCGGCAAAAGTTATTAACTTCTTGATCAAAAATGTTCTATGCAGGTACGGGGTTCTACTCAAAATCATATCGAACAATGGACTTCAGTTTGACAGCGAGGAGTTCGCCAACTGGTGCCGGGAGCACGGAATTCACAAAAGCTTCTCATCTGTGGCTTATCCCCAGGCAAATGGGCAAGTCGAAGCTATCAAAATAATTCTTAAAACTCTAATCAAGAAGAAGCTTGAAAAGTCAAAAGGCGTTTGGATGGATGAACTTCCTACGGCACTTTGGGCCTACCGCATGTCTTTAGGGACATCAATAGGGCATACTCCTTTCTCTTTGGCATACGGATCGGAGGCCATGCTCCCAGTTGAAACTGTAGTGCCATCCCACCATAGGATCCACTACAACCCAGAAGAGAACGAAGAACTCCTCCACATGTCTTTGGATCTAATCGAAGAAAGAAGAAATAATGCAGCACTTAAAGCGGCAGCTCACAAGCAAAAAGTGGCAGCACGATACAACTCCAAAGTCAAGCACCGCAGCTTACAAGAAGGAGATCTTGTCCTAAAGCGGATCTTCCCGCGCCCTGGAGCGCTAGATCCAATCTGGGACGGACCCTATGTAATTCATAAAGATCTCCACAACGGAGCTTATATTTTGTCAACAGTGGACGGAGAGGTGTTCCAGAGGGCATGGAACATCCAACACCTTTGTCGATACTTTTCTTAACTTGTACTGCCATATGAAGTGAATTAACAAAGAGAATCAGTGGACGTAGGCATTTTCGTGCCGAACCACTTTAAAAATCTTGTCTCTTTTTAACTTGTTCCATTATATCTTGGCTGCTTGTTAAGATTTATCCTCTTCTGTTGAACAAAATCCTGTGTAATGACATCTCCATTCTGGACACTTCACGGCACAACCTCACCTGGACAAGACCTAACAGGTACTATACGAATCTATTCCCTCGCCAATGAGACACATTTGCTCCAACATCCCTCTGCTGCAGATTAACTCATTGCTCACGACAGCCCTCAAAGCCAACTGTAATGTGCCGATTATAAGCCACCGAGAAGGCCGACTATAGCCGAGGCAGCTCATTACGGCGTTCGGCTCGTCAGCAACCGTGAACCGATTATAAGCCCCAACATAAGGTGTGGCCAGCCAGGGGCAGTTCATAGTTGACGATCGGCACCCGCGCTAGCCGACCATGGTAAATCGAATAATACCCACGATTACGGGCCATAATAGCCCGGGTAGTTTCTGTACGCGATCTCGGCTCCGATGTGTCTTAAGTACGGCTGTGGGAAAAAAGAAAACTCCCCGCGGAGGCGTAAGATGGGTGACAAATGTCTCCAAGACCCACAGCTAGGGAAAGTGACTACAAAACCTGTTTGCCACGAACTTAAGTACATCGAAGGCCTTCCGTGATTGGAAGTTTTACTATTTCTTATATTTCCATTTTATTTATAAAAACTTTCCTCCTATTCTCTATAACAATCACTAAAGTACAGGACACAAAATAGGAGACACTAGCTAATGGGAATAAGAACTCACGGCTGAATGGCAAGTCACTCAGTTGCACTCCACATTCGAATATACAAGTCATTCAAAACTACCGTCTACAGCAAAAACTTGAAGGGCGGTACTTTCTTCTCTTGTATGTAAATATGTAACTATAATTTATTCACACATCACACTAACATTGCAGGACATGGAATTATATTTTAAGCAAGGACTTAGTGTCAGACACAATTGAATTTCTAGCACATACACAGCTTTATTTTACGCAACAAATCGAAATAACAATAGCATTCAAACGTGACAAAACCAACTTATGTTATAAAGTTACATGCCAAAAATCAAGTTGTTCGTTACATAATTACAGCCCGAAAGTTACATTAATGTTTTAGGACTAACATAGAAAGCAAACGTCAAATAACATGAAAAAATATCTAGATCAAACCAAGGAACCGACTGCATCGGGACCTCGCTTCTATCCTGCTGGCCCTGCGAGGTCTACTTGACCGCCGGATCAGGGCTCCCGGCATGCTGACTAGAGGAAGTTGGCGCTTCAGAGGTCCCGCTTGTCCAATTCAGAAGAAGAATTCATTAAATAAACAATAAGCAACCAAGCTATGAAAAGGCTAAAAGGGAAGACTTACCAACATCCGTTCCTAGATCGTCGTCTCCCAACTACACGCCTAACTCCTCGGCAGCAAGCACCGCATGCCCTCCTTCACCGCCGCTTTCTCTTCCTTAGTAAACTGGGCCGTAACCACATCCATCCTGAAGGCCATACCACCCTCCTTATCTGCATCAGCCTTGGCCTCTTCCAGAGCCCGAAGATAAATCCTGGCCATGATCCGGGGATAGTCATCCATCCAGGATAAGTTGCCCTGCCTCTAAGTATGAAAATACATATCCTGGAGCATCTTATCCATCATCCCCTCGTTTTCCTCAAACTTCCTCATCCGGACTTCAGAAGCCAACAGCTTTGCAATGGCAGCATCCCTCTCCGATCGGTATTGCGAGCGGTCAGCCTAAAGGGATTTCCTCATCGCCTCCATCTCCTCCTTCGGTTTTGCTTGAGAAAGCTCCGCGGCTTCAAGCTTCCCGGATAGCTCCTCTACCCGCTCGAGATCCGCCTTCCGAATCTCGTCTACGGTTGTAATGGCCATATCGATCCATTCCTTACAGATGGCCTCCATTTTTCACAGCTCGGCTCTACTAGCCTCTTCTATGGTTTTCTCTAGCCGTCTGGAGGCAGCCTTATGCTGAGAGATCTGGATGGCCTGATCGGCGAGTTGCTTGGCCTGGTCGGCAACCACTAGCTGCAATCTTATGTTGGCACTCCCAATTTCCTACCCGGCGTTGACCGGTCGGGCGTGATGCCCCATCAACTTCCTAGTCTCCTCAACTACCCGGTCGATATTTGCCTTGGCTTCATCCCCCATAGTTACAATCCAAGTAGTAAGCAAGTAAAGGTCCAGGGACTTGGCCTCATCAAGCACCCTTACCATAGGATTGCGAGGGAGAAGGTGCTCACCAGTAACCTCATCAAAGGAAATATCATGAGAACCCCGGTCCAGATCTAGATGACCCGCAAATGGATTAGGAGCCAAGCCGGGACGATCAATATGAGTAACGGTAGGATTCTTTGATGGATGCGAAGAGGGTATAAACTCAGTATCCTCCCCCGTGATGTCATGAATAGGCGGGATTGGTGGCTAAGGTCCAGTGAAGATTCGAACATGAAGCGCCTCCTCCTTTTCTTTTGAATATCCTCTTCAATAACTCCGAGAAGAGGACGGTAACCGACTACTTCCTCGGAATGGTTGGTCGGAGGCTTTGGCTTAGCGGAAGCTCTGAGGAGTTTGAATTGATCGAGACGGTGTCGAATGTCTGATGTCTTGACCACCTTTAGGTAGGTGATGAAGCTGACTATCCAAGCATTGATCGAGGGAATGGCCCCACACATACAATGGTACCTGCTATAAGCAAAATATCCTTCAGGGGGATCATACGGCATGACTCCATTCCCTGGCAGCACCATGAGTGCTCTATCAATCCCGAAAGAACGAGATATAACATCAAGTTGCTCCCCTTTGAGGGAGCTAGAAAAGCAGTCAGGAGGAGAGTTCAAGAGCTCCTGAGGGCCATATCCATCCACTAGTGATCTCGGGGTGTGTCTCTGTCGTCCCGGTCCTGGCTGGGCTGGGGGCACAACGAGGGACTCTCTTCTATCCATAGATTTCCTCTTATCTGATCGAGTTTCCACTTTATGAGACATATATCTGCAACTCAAGAAAGTACATCGTTAAAACGGAAGGTATAAACATGCAATTATATGTAGTCCGGAATTTCACTCGTAATTCAAAACATAAAAATCAAGTATATAAGGTTCTTTCGGCACTCTAATCCCCAAGTTTCATTCGGCAATTCAAAAACGAAAGTTCATTCAGTAATTCAAAGATTTGAGTTCATCCGGTAATCCAAGTATATAAGTTCATTCGGCACTTATACTCCACAAAGTTCATTCGGTGAGTCGAGTCCCCGAAACTATTCGGTAGTCCAGAGCAACAACACATTCGGCAGATAAGGATCTCACCTGGTTCGACAAAATAAAATTCTGGTTCGGCTAACACGTTTGATTCGGCAGAGATGAGAGTTTGATTCGGCAAAGATAGGGGTTTGGTTCGACAGATAAGGAAAAACGAAAGCGTTATGCCCCTATTTTTAAGCAAATGTCAATGAACGGACCAGTTGGTTCGGCATTAGAGACTGGATGATAGCGTCCATGATGAATGACTTAAAACAAAGCACACCATATATAGGCATATGCCCTACTTTGGGGGGCAAATGTTGGGTGTGTTTCGACCGGCTCCTTCCCTACCACCGAATCAACAGCTCACTGGACCGGCTCCTTCTCTACCACCGAATCAACACCTCACCGGACCAGCTCCATCCCTACCACCGAATCAACATCTCACCGAACCAACTCACTCCCAAGCCACCACCGGTCCAATTCCCCTCACTACCGAACCACCTACTACTGAACTAACCCACACTCTGCCCATTGCCGAACCAAGTTCCATCGGACCAAGGCATACCGTACCAACACTTCCAGGCCAGATTGCATCAGCCCAGGCCCACCAGCAGCTATATGCATCCAATACCCCTGCCCCCAACCTCACTCTATAAATAGAGGGGCAGGGGTACAACAATGGTGGACAAGTTTGAGAGCTCAAGCAGGGATAGAACTTTCAAAAAACTTTCAGATACTTGTAATCAAAGCTTTGTACTTGTAATCTGAACAGAAAAGGAGAATAACATATAAAGTGGACGTAGGCACATTCTGGCCGAACCACTATAAATCTGTGTGTCTTTTACAGTTTAGTCCATCTATTTTATATATTTGCATAAATCACCCAAATCTTTCAGAACAACATATAGTCAACTAAATCATACGACTTGGAGGTGTTTGCCCATTTTTTGCAAATAGTAGATTAGAGCTTTTAGAGTTGAGATTGAAGAGTGGTTGATCTTCCTTTGTTTTCAAGCTTCTCCTTCCTTGTTTTTTGGTGTAAAAGGTGAGTTTTTGAACTCACATCTATGTCTATATTTTTGTTAGTAGTTAGGAAGTGATTCCTAACATCTATTCCTTGTCCATTTGCTTTTGGATTTGTATGGTTTTATGAATATTCCAATTTTTGGTGTTTTGAAGTTAAATCTTTAAAAATCTAGCTTTGATGTTTGATCATGCTTTTGGTGGCGTATCGAAGAGCCTATAGGGCTGGGTTGCCGATTGGCGTAAACCCCTAGCGCCCAACGCTCGACCGACCACAAATTGTTTAGGATTTTGCCCCTCGGGGGCAAGGCTGAGAATACTGGAATTTCTAGTTCAGTCAACTGAACTAGGAAATCAGTCGACTGAACAGAACCCAAGAATTTTCCTAGGCAGTATCAGTCGACTGACCACTCTGGGTCAGTCGACTGAGCCTGGAAACCGAAAGTTTCCAGGCATGTTTCAGTCGACTGACCACTTTGGTTTAGTCGACTGAACCTGGAAATAGAAAATTTCCAGGATTTGTGTCAGTCGACTGACCACCCTGTTCCAGTCGATTGAACCTGCCGTCTCTGCCTATTTTGCCTTTTGTGTTTGAATTTCCAATTTTTAATCGATTCTTGTTTCTCCAATTTGTTATTATCACCTTTGTTGACTATGATAACTTCTTTTTCGAGTTTTTGAGGAATATCCGTTTTGATGGATTTTGTATCGATTTCTTTGGATTTAATTCACGTCTTCGAATGTGAATTTTTGGTGATTGATTATTTCTACAATCAATTTTGTGATTTCTCGCTTTAAAATGCAAAGGTTTCTGTATTACTAGTAAATAATCAAACTCTTTCACAAAGATGATTTCAAATCTATTTCTAATACAAAGCTCGTTTATAAAACGGTTTTCCAATCTATTAGTACACACAAACCTTTGCCTTATTCGTTTGAGAAATCTAATTAAACGGCTTAGCAAAAATAGTTGTATGAAACGCTTGCGTTTATTTCATCGGTTAATTTTTGGACTTGTTCGATTAAAACTCTTGTGACAACTTTCGAGTGGGGATCTACAATTTCGCGTAAATATTTATGTTAAGCCAGTGGTTATGGGACATGAAGCTAAACTCGTTTATTTACTAGTTTAGTGTGATTGACATTTTTTGATGATCGATGATGATCATTTTTGTGGTTTAGACTAGTGATGTGCGATGTCTCTTTGTCCAAGAGGGGGACTGTACCCCGTTCTATGGAGCTTCGTCTCACTTTTATGGGCTAACGACCTATGGTCTTTTGACCGTTTTTGGAGGTTCAACTCAAATTTGGTGGGGTAGCGACCCATGGTCTTCGCGCCATTTTTGGAGCCTCGACTTAAATTGATGGTTAGCAATCATGGAATAGCGTTCCGTTTGTGATACACGTGCTGGTGAGTTTTTATCCTCCCGTTTGTGATGGGCCTCCCCCTCTTTGTGATTTCTGGGTTTCTAGTTGATGATTTCTATCATTTATGATTCACTAATTTTGTGACTGGCATTGATATTTTGTCAATATTTGTGGTATAGTGAATAAAATAAAAAATATGACATTGTTTTTGATGTTATAAGATTTTTGAGATATTGTATGATATGATTTTCTAATGTATACTTTTCGCAATATGGCATTATTGTTATCATATGTTTTTGTCATATTTCTTATTCCAACTTATTATCTGATATTTATAGTTAGACTGATCCGTTTATCATTTTCTTGTCAAATAATGCTAGGGTCAAACCGAGATGTTACAGGTGCTTCTGCTTGACTCGTCTTTTGGGAACATTATCTGACTTTTGACTGACTACTCTAGTTTAGTAGTTTTTGTTGTTATACATACGAGATAGAGACTCCCTGATGTGTACTGTAACGACCGTGATTTTATTACCACCGTAATAAATGTTTTTAAAATAGGTAACGACCGTAATTTTTAAATTACTGTCGGAGTGAATATTTTAAATTGGAATTTTTAAATTAAAATTTGAAAAAAAAACCTGATGCCAAGTCGGTTGAATTGCGTTACACCTTTATTCGCCTTCACGTTGTTGTCGCTACATTTTTCAAAGAAGCAAATTTATAACTACTGTCGCATTCTTTTTTTTTTAAGAAATAAGTGTTGGATTACAACAATGGTCTAGAATGCAAAGTGAAACTTCAACACATTTTTTTCATTTTACTTTTGCATTGCTATCACTTTCGTTCACAGTGCTACCATCATTCTTCTGCACGTCCTTTTCTTTTTTTTTATTTACTCAAGCACGTTTCATTAAATGATATTTTAGAGAAAAGAAAATAGCTGTAACTTTATTTACACTTGGTTTTGAAAGCTTCAGTGCCGTGAAAAACGCATTAATGGCAGTTGGTTTGTAGCTCTCTTTTTGATTGTTTTGGTGCTAACTGATTGAAGCAAACTTTGGTGAGTTTTAAACTTACGCATCTAATATATATGTTGCATGGTTGCCAAAAATTCTCTGTAACTCATTTTTGGCATTAAATGTAAGTCATTGTTAGGCAATTTTTGGGTCTATTTCATTTGCTGTGAAACTTGGGCCATCATCATTTTTTGAATAAAAACCCGATTGCATGCTTGCGAAATGATTTTTTGTAGCATGAGTTTCGTTCTCTTTTTGCTATATACAAGTTCAATTCTCAAAAAAAAAAATGAAATACATTATCAAATTACTGGTTCATTGTTTCATTTGTATGCGTGTATAACTTGGAGACATTTTTATGCATTAACACAAAGTTCGCATCATTGCTCAGGGGTATCCAGCGTGTAGTGTACATGCATAGTGGTGTGTGTGCATGTATCTGAATATTGTGGTGCAATGTTCAAGCCTTGTTGAAATTGCATGCGTGCTAAATTTCTTTCACTTTAAATATGTGCTTTGTGTTTACATACGTTGTGATACCCTGGTTCTATTTAGATCCATTTTAGTTAAGCATGCTTTCCTGGAAAATATATGCGTTCAAATTGTCAGGTCATTGACCATCCATTTAATTCAAACGCACGTATAAATGGTGAAGCTAGACTATTTCAACATAGACCATAATTGCAAGTATTTTAAGTGAGGCAGGGTTTCAAAATTTCTGGCACGTGTATTTTGTGATGAAATTTGTGTGTTTTTTTTCGTGCAAATGAGTGTGTGTTTTGACATAAAAATGAATTTATGTCCAGAGTTGTTGTTTAGTTGTAGGCGTGAGTCATATGTGTGCAGGCATTGAATTTTTTGTGTTCAAAATTGTTGCATACGTAAGTTAGAAGCTCGGTTCAATCCCAGTTCAAGTGCGTGCGTGAGTTATTTTTTAGCCTTATTGAAATGTTTTCCTCGTATTGCTTCTGTCCAATATTGATTTGTTAAGTTGAAAGATGAATATATACAAGTGTAGTTCTCTTTGGAACCCCCATGTTATTTTGTTATGTGCAAAGTAACAAACTCACCGTTGAATTACATTTTTATAAACGCATGCATGGCTTGTAACGTGTAGCTCAAAGTATTATTTTTGTGAGAATTGAAGTTGTTTCTATTTTTGTTTATGAGAATTGCAATTGAATACGATTTTTTTCATGTACAGGTGGACAAGCGCAACATTTTGTTGAATTTATAGTAGTGCCACCTACTGGTTAATTTACGTCGAACCGATGATTGGTTTTAAACGTAATTTGTTGCCGTTAATTTTATAATGAAATTTCTACACCAGCGCTATATTTTTGAAACGCGATGTTTTGGTGACATTTTTGATAAATGAAAATTCAGTGTTATTTTAAAGTCAGTAACCATTAATTTAAAGTGACTTTTCAAGCGGTTAGCCCACAACACTGATTGGTATAAGTTTTAACGGTGTTTTGTGAAGTGCAATTTCTTCGTCGAAATTGCTACAGATGTTATTGTTTTAGTCTCGTGTTTTAAAATCGTATTAAAATAAAATGGTTTTCAAATTTTTTTAGAGTTTACGCTTTCAAAAGAATGAGGAAGCAATTTAAACGCTTTAGAAAAATTGGGGACTATAAACCCTCACTTTTACTGATTCGCTTAATTCTGGACTTGTCCGTTTGAGAACGTAAAATGTTATTTATTTAAAATACACAACTTTGCACTTTCAAGGAAGCGATGAACAGATTATACAATTTAGCAAAAGGGCGGAGTATGGAACCACACTTTTACTAATTCGGTTAATCCCGGACTCGTAAATTGAAATATCTGATGTTTGATGATTCTGATGATTTTGTTGGGCTTTCGGGCCACTCTGTCGGACCTTCGGGTCATCTGATCGACCTTCGGGTCAATTACCAATACTAGACCTTCGGGTCACTGTGCGGACCTTCGGGTCATCTGATGGGCGCCAATAAATTATAGTACTTGGTAGGCTTCGGCCATCTGAGATGCACATGCGGCGTAGCTAAAACTCGCCATCTGCTGGGATCGATCCACTTTTATGCTGATTTTTCAAGTTATCTTATTTTGATTTCTAGATTTTGCGACTGTTGATTTCCTAGTTATCTATTTTGATTTCTAGAGTTCGTGAATTGCTTCTTTGAATTCAATTATGAATTTAGAAGTTGACTTTGAGTATAATCTCATCTGAGATTATAAATTTGCGTATTACTATTTTAAATTCAATTGTGAATTTGAAAACTGATTTTGATTGAGTTTAAATTGAAATTTCTTCATTTAAACTATGCTGATTAATTATGCTATATAGTCTCATTCGAGTCTACAATTATTTATTTAAGTATTGCTTATCATTCACTTATTTCTGATAATAAATTAGACTGATCCGTTTATTATTTTCTTTTAAATAATACTCGGGTCAGACCGAGTTATTTCAGGGTGATCTCTATCTTTGATTCTGTAGCAGCTTCAGCTTTTGGGATTCGCGTCATCGTTTGTCTAGTCCTCGAGGAGTACTTTTGGTTTATTAGCCTCGTCTTATCTATGTTGATGTATGTGTTTATGTACATTTGGTTCTTGTGAACCTGCAGTTGCTATAGCCTGTATTCCAGACTTGTCTTCTGCTATATATCTGATATTTCTATTCTGATGTGATTATACTATCAGTGTTGTTGTTATTATGAGTTGTTCTGGATTTTTCTTTAGCCACTGTAGTTTCATTTTAGATTTGGAGTGAATTTATATCTTTGGGAGAAATTTTCAAAACTCCTATTGATGTAATTAATACTCGTCTAAGGCATAACTTACGGATGGTCGCTTCTAACAAGCCTTATTCTTCGCAATAACAGACGTTATTCTTTATAATAACCTTTGTTATTGTGAGCATAGACGTGGGGCGTCACATCTTGGTATCAGAGCTGAAATTCAGAACAAATTATCATAAACACAGAATACAAACAGAATGGAACATGTGTTACAACTATTCAGGGTTTTATTCGTGCTTTTCTAATCTATTCTTTCCACTTTAACATGTGAAGTACGTCTAGGAATTTTTTTATATTCTTTAGTATTCCATTTGTTAAATTTCTTATCAATTGTGTATTGTTTTAACTAATCCTTACCTTCTCTTGTCTCCCAACCTATGGTTGGAAGGGGTAGAGGGAAGCGTTCTTCCGCAGGCCTGTCTAGTGGTTCTCATCCGGATGGTGTCTATATGTCAGCTGACCAGTTTATGGAGCTATTTCGTGGTACTCAGCCTCCTGTTGCTACTTCTGCAGCTCCTACTCAGAAGTCTGCCTTCGCTCGCATGTGTAGTGACTATTCCCACCTTGGAGGCAAGCCTTTCAAGGGATCGGAAAGTATTATGGAGGTTCAGACTTGGTTGCGACTTGTGTGCGCATATTTTCTCGGATGGATCTTTCGGATCATCATCACGTTCTCATGGCATCTAGTATGTTGCAAGAGCATGCGCTTGATTGGTATGAGCTTTTTATTGCGTAAGTTGATGAGTCCGCTCTCTCTTGGGTTCGGTTTAAGGAACGTTTCGAACTTAAGTTCGTTCCTAAATCGGAAAAGGCTAACCTTGCTTATAGTTTCCTTGAGTTGAAGCAAGGAAAGTCATCTGGTTCTGATTATGTTGCATCATTTGAGGCCTTGTCCAACAGAGTTGAGTTCATTAACACTCCGTGTAAGAAGAATCTTCATTTTGTTGATAGTTTGAAGAAGTATTTGAAGAAATTTCTTTTGCTTCAGCTTATGCTCTCTTCTAAGGAGCTTGTTGATTGGGCTCTTTGTCTTGAAGCTGTGGCAAAGGAACGTGATAGTGGTGATGATGTCGAGGTTTCTAAGAACACCAACAAAAAGAGGTTTCCATTTCGTAAGCCTAATTCTTCTAATTAGAAGAAGAAGAAGAAGCAAGCTACTTCTAGTTCTCATCCTAGTAGTGCACCTTCTGTTCAGAGGGCGTGCTATAATTGTGGTTCGTTGGATCATCTTCACCATAATTGTCCTAAGCCTCGTATTTTCCGCTATTGAAAGAAGGAGGGTCATTGGATTTCTGATTGCCCTACTGCTTCTAGGGGTCTCAAATCAGGGAAGCTTAATGTTTCTAAAGCTTTTGGTGTTTCCTCTGAGCCCAAAAGTATTACTCCTTCTGTTTTGGAAGGTTTTTTTTTATTTCATGGTCGTTCTATTAGAGTTCTTTTCGATATGGGTGCATTGCATTCATTCGTGTCAAAGGAGCTTGTTGATATTATTCGTTTGGATGTTATTACTCTTTGTGACCCTTTCAGGACCATAAATCCTATTGGTGGATCCGCTACTCTTGGCTAGTTGTGTGTTGATGTTGAGATTATTCTTTGTGGCTTCTCCTTTCATGCGAATCTGCATGTTATGGATCATCTTGGTTTTGATATGATATTACATATGGATTGGCTTGTTCGTTATGAGGTTCAAATTCTATGTCCCGAAAGAACTTTGTATTTCAAGCATCCCGATGCTAGCGAGCAGTTATCTATTGTATTTCGAGACATGGATCATGCTTCTCGTGCTTTTATTTCTTCCTTCGAATCGGAGGATATCATTGCTAATATTCCAGTTGTTTGTGATTTTTATGATGTTTTTGAGCCTATTTCTAGATTGCCGTCGAAGAGGGCAATTGAGTTCCGTATTGATCTTATCTCTGGTGCACATCCTGTCAGTCGTCCTCCCACGAGGATGACTGCTAAGGAAAATGAGGAACTCAAGCAACAATTATCTGAGTTGGAAGCCAAGCATTTTATCCGTTCTAGCTCATCTCCTTGGGGCGTCGTCGTTGTCTTCGTTAAGAAGCCAGATGGTACTCTTAGGCTTTGCATTGATTATCGCAAGCTTAATGAGCTCACTATCAAAAATAGGTATCCATTGCCTCGGATCAATTACATGTTCGATCAATTAAGTGGCGCTAAACTGTTCTCCCAACTTGATCTTGCTATCGGTTTTCATCTGTTACGAGTGGTGGAAGATAGTATTCCTCTTACAGCATTCCGTACTCGTTATGGTTCTTACGAATGGCTTGTTATGCCGTTCGGTTTGACGAACGCTCCGGCGTATTTTGTAGATCTTATGAATCGGATATTCCGGGAATATCTCGATAAGTTTGTCTTGGTTTTCATTGATAATATTCTTATTTATTCCAAATCTGAAGCCGATCATATTCTACATTTGGAGATTGTTTTGAGCACTCTTCGTCAGCATCAGCTTTATGATAAATTCTCCAAGTGTCACTTCTGGGAGAATAGGGTGAAATTTCTCGGTCACATCGTTTCTTCCGATGGTATTTCTGTCGATCCTTTCAAGATAGAATCTATTCAGAATTGGAAGAGGCCCGAGACCGTTACAGAGATCTGTAGTTTCCTTAGATTGGCGGGTTATTATCGCCGGTTTATTAAGGACTTTTTTCGTATTGCTTTACCGCTTACCACTCTCACGAGGAAATCTGTTCCTTTTATTTGGTCGGATAAGTGTGAGAATTATTTCTTGAAGTTAAAAGATCTCCTTACTCATGCTCCTATTTTAGTGGTTCCCAAAGAGAATCATGATCTTGTTGTTTATACCGATGCCAGTGGTTTTGGACTCAGGGCTGTTCTTATGCAATAGGATAGAGTAGTTGCCAATGCTTCTAGACAACTAAAGCCTAACGAGATTCGTTATGCTACCCATGATTTGTAGTTAGCCGCTATAGTCTTTGCTCTAAAGATTTGGCGACATTATTTATTGGGCGAGCGTTTTATTCTCTTCACTGATCACAAATCTCTAAAGTATTTATTTATTCAGAAAGAGCTTAATATGAGGAAACAACGTTGGCTCGAATTTCTTGCTTCATATGATTTCGATATTCAGTATACTCCTGGTAAGGGTAATCGAGTTGCTGATGCGTTTAGTCGCAAACAGCAGGTTGTTGTTTCCATGATGCTAGTAGAGTGGAATATTTTAGAAGCTTTATCTCTTTGTGATATTAGAGGTCGTCCTTCAGTTTCTGATTCTCTCATGCTTTTATTTAGCATGGAAGCTCGTCCTAGTTTGTTGGATCGTGTTGCCGATGCTCAGAAACAAGATCCACATATTGCTTTTCTTTTTCAGAGTTGTGATTCGAAATTCTGAAGTGATGATCTGAAGGATTTCGATATTGATATTCATGGTGGTATTCGAAAGAAGGGTAAATTGATCGTGCCTATTGTTTCTAATCTTAGAAATGACATTCTTGAGGACTGTCATCATTCTAAGTATACTATCCATCCGGGTAGTAGTAAGATGTATGCTGATATGAAACGCTTATTACTATTGGGAAGGTATGAAGCGTGATATTGCAAGTTATGTAAGTTGTTGCTTGACTTGTCCACTTGTTAAAGCAGAACACCAGCATCCCAGTGGTCGTTTGCAGCCTCTTGAGATTCCATTATGGAAATAGGATCAGATTTCCATGGACTTCATTGATGGTCTACCTCGTTTGAAGTCAGGCCATAGTAGTATTTGGGTGATTGTTGACAGATTGACTAAATCAGCCCACTTTATTCCTAACATGTTCAATCAGATTGCTCCTTTGTTGGCTAAGCTGTTTATTAAGGAAGTCGTTCGATTTCATGGTGTGCCTAGTTCTATTGTTAGTGACAGAGATCCGCTTTCCACTAGTGGTTCCTGGCAGAGCCTTCAGAAAGCTTTGGGCACTAAGCTCAATCTTAGTACAGCTTATCATCCATAGTCTGACGGTCAGACTGAAAGGGTGAATCGGGTTTTAGAGGATCTCCTTCGCTTTTGCATTCTTGATTTTAGTGGTCGTTGGAAAGACCACTTATCTCTTGTTGAATTTTCTTATAACAACAATTTTCAATCCAGTATTGGTATGGCTCCTTTCGAAGCTCTTTACGGAAGACCGTGTTGATCACTATCTTGTTGGTTGGAATAGAGGGAAAAGTTAGTTCTCGGCCCCGATTATATTCGTGATTCTTCTGAGAGGATTGATATTATCAGACAGAGAATGGAAGAGGCTCAGAATAAGTAGAAACCTTATGCTGATCATCGTAGGAAGCCTTTGGAATTTTCTGTTGGCGATCTTATGTTCGTTCGTGTTTCCCCGATGAAGGGTGTGGTGCGTTTTAGTAGCTCCGGGAAACTGGCTCCTCGTTATATTGGGCCGTTTCCTATTACAGAACGCATTGGCCCAGTTTCTTATCTTGTGTCGCTACCTATTCAGTTTTCGAGAATTCACGGCGTATTTCATGTATCACAGCTTCGTCGATTTCTTCGAGATTCAGATTCTATTATTGATCCTCATATATTGCAAGATCTTGAGATCTCATCCAACTTGTCTATTGTGAAAAATCCTATTCGTGTGCTAGCTACGGAGGTAAAACGCCTTCGGAACAAAGAAGTTCCGCTCGTGAAGATTCAATGGTCCGCAAACCCCAAGGATTGCACTTGGGAAACTAGAGAATTTATCGAGCGTTCTAATCCGGGTTTTCTCTCCTCTTCGGGTAGGGGTGCGCATTCTTATTCATCTTCTCTAGTTTGAATCCTTGTTGTGATGAATTATTTACGTTATTGACTACTTCTAGTATGAAAATTGCGGGGACGCAATTTTTGTAGGGGGGTCTGTAATGACCATGATTTTATTACTGTCGTAATAAATGTTTTTAAAATAGGTAACGACCGTAATTTATAAATTACTGTCGGAGTGAATATTTTAAATAGGAATTTTTAAGTTAAAATTTGAAAAAAAAATCTAATGCCAAGTTGGTTGAATTGCATTACACTTTTATTCACCTTCACGTTGTTGTCGCTACATTTTTCAAACAAGCAAATTTATAAATACTGTCACATTCTTTTTTTTTAAGAAACAAGTGTTTGATTACAATAATGGTCTAGAATGCAAAGTTAAACTTCAATACATTTTTTTTTCATTTTACTTTTGCATTGCTATAACTTTCGTTCACAGTGCTACCATCATTCTTTTGCACGTCCTTTTTTTTACTCAAGCACGTTTCATTAAATGCTATTTGACTAGCACGTTTTTTTAGTTAATTCAATTGTAACCCAAGTGCCAGATTTCATATTTTGTTTAACTTATACATATTTTAGAGAAAAGAAAACAGCTGCAACTTTATTTACACTTGGTTTTGAAAGCTTCAGTGCAGTGAAAAATGCATCAATGGCAGTTGGTTTGTAGCTGTCTTTTGGATTGTTTTGGTGCTAACTGACTGAAGCAAACTTTGGTGAGTTTTAAACTCACACATCAAATATATATGTTGCATGGTTGGCAAAAATTCTCTGTTACTCATTTTTGGCATTAAACGTAAGTCAGTATTGGGCAACTTTTGGGTCTAGTTCATTTGCTGTGAAACTTGGGCCATCATCATTTTTTGAATAAAAACCTGACTGCATGCTTGCGAAATGATTTTATGTAGCATGAGTTTTGTTCTCTTTTTGCTATACACAAGTTCACTTCTCAAAAAAAATGAAATACATTATCAAATTACTGGTTCATTGTTTCATTTGTATGTGTGTATAGCTTGCAGACATTTTTATGCATTAACACGAAGTTAGCATCATTGCTAAGGGGTATCCAGCGTGTAGTGTACATGCATAGTGGTGTGTGTGCATGTATCTAAATATTGTGGTGCAATGTTCAAGCCTTGTTGAAATTGCATGCGTGCTAAATTTATTTCAGTTTAAATAAGTGCGTTGTGCTTACATACGTTGTTATACCCTGGTTCTATTTAGATCCATTTTAGTTAAGCATGCTTTCATGGAAAATATATGCGTTCAAATTGTCAGGTCATTGACCATCCATTTAATTCAAACGCACGTATAAATGGTGAAGCTAGACTATTTCAACATAGACTATAATCGCAAGTATTTTAAGTGAGGCACGGTTTCAAAATTTATGGCACGTGTATTTTATGATGAAACTTGTATGTTTCTTTTCGTGCAAATGAGTGTGTGTTTTGACATAAAAATGAATTTATGTCCAGAGTTGTTGTTTACTTATAGGCGTGAGTCATATGTGTGCAGGCATTGATTTTTTTGTGTACAAAATTATTGCATACGTAAGTTAGAAGCTCGGTTCAAGCCCAGTTCAAGTGCGTGCGTGAGTTAGTGTTTAGCCTTATTGAAATGTTTTCCTCATATTGCTTCTATCCAATATTGATTTGTTAAGTTGAAAGAGGAATATATACAAAGTGTAGTTCACTTTGGAACCCCCATGTTATTTTGTTATGTGCAAAGTAACAAACTCACCGTTGAATTACATTTTTATGAACGCATGCATGGTTTGGTAACGTGTAGCTCAAAGTATTGTTTTTGTGAGAATTGAAGTTGTTTCTATTTTTGTTTATGAGAATTGCAATGGCATACGATTTTGTTCATGTACAGGTGGACAACTGCAACATTTTGTTGAATTTATGGTAGTGCCACCTACTGGTCAATTTACGTCGAACGGATGATTGGTTTTAAACGTAATTTGTTGCCGTTAATTTTATAACGAAATTTCTACACCAGCGCTATATTTTTGAAACGCGGTGTTTTGGTGACATTTTTGATGAATGAAAATTAAATGTTATTTTAACGTCAGTAACCGTTAATTTAAAGTGACTTTTCAAGCAGTTAGCCTGCAACACTGATTGGTATCCGTTTTTACGGTGTTTTGTGAATTGCAATTTCCTCGTCGAAATTGCTACAGATGTTATAGTTTTAGTCACGTGTTTTAAAAATCATTTTAAAATAAAATGGTTTTCAATTTTTTTTACAGTTTACACTTTTAAAAGAATGAGGAAGCAATTTAAACGTTTCAGCAAAATTGGAGACTATAAACCCTCACTTTTACTAATTCGCTTAATTCCAGACTTGTCCGTTTGAGAACGTAAAATGTTATTTATTTAAAATACACAACTTTGCACTTTCAAGGAAGCGATGAACAGATTAAACAATTTAGCAAAAGTGCGGAGTATGGAACCACACTTTTACTAATTCGGTTAATCCCAGACTCGTAAATTGAAACATCTGATATTTGATGATTCTGATGATTTTATTTGGCTTTCGGGCCACTCTGTTGGACCTTCGGTTCATCTGATCGACCTTCGGGTCAATTACCAGTACTAGACCTTCGGGTCACGCTACGGACCTTCGGGTCATCTGATGGGCGCCAATAAATTATAGTACTTGGTAGGCTTCGGCCATCTGAGATGCACGTGCGGCGTAGCTAAAACTCGCCATCTGCTGGGCTCGATCCACTATTATGCTGATTTT
The DNA here is from genome assembly GCA_030765085.1 of Allium cepa. NCBI lineage: Eukaryota > Viridiplantae > Streptophyta > Magnoliopsida > Asparagales > Amaryllidaceae > Allium > Allium cepa. The sequence continues at coordinate 939,868,643 of CM060943.1, read as the reverse complement.
TCTAGTTATCTTATTTTGATTTCTAGATTTTGCGACTGTTGATTTCCTAGTTATCTATTTTGATTTCTAGAGTTTGTGAATTGCTGCTTTGAATTCAATTGTGAATTTAGAAGTTGACTTTGAGTATAATCTCATCTGAGATTATAAATTTGTGTATTGCTATTTTAAATTCAATTGTGAATTTGAAAACAGGTTTTGATTGAGTTTAAATTAAGATTTCTTCATTTAAACTATGCTGATTAATTATGCTATATATTCTCATTCGAGTCTATAATTATTTATTTAAGTATTTCTTATCATTCACTTATTTCGGATAATAAATTAGATTGATCCGTTTATTATTTTCTTTTAAATAATACTCGGGTCAGACTGAGTTATTTCAGGGTTATCTCTATCTTTGATTCTGTAGCATCTTTAGCTTTTGGGATTCGTGTCATCTTTTGTCTAGTCCTCGGGGAGTACTTTTGGTTTATTAGCCTCGTCTTATCTATGTTGATGTATACGTTTATGTACATTTGGCTCTTGTGAATCATCGGTTGCTGTAGCATGTATTCCAGACTTGTCTTCCGCTATATATCTGATATTTCTATTCTGATGTGATTATACTATCAGTGTTGTTGTTATTATGAGTTGTTCTGGATTTTTCTTTAGCCATTGTAGTTTCGTTTTAGATTTGGATTGAATTTGGGAGAAATTTTCACAACTCCTATTGATGTAATCAATACTCGTCTAAGGAATAACTTACAGATGGTCGCTTCTAACAAGCCTTATTCTTCGCAACAGCAGACGTTATTCTTTATAATAACCTTTGTTATTGTGAGCATAGAGGTGGGGCGTCACATGTACATATTCTTTTTTGTAGCACTTGTATGTATTTTCTTGTGATATTGTGGATCTTGTCAGTCCACTACTCTGATGTACACTTCTATGTGTTATATTCATATCTGTTTCCGCCATTGTGATATGGATATATGTGACTGATTTGTGTTATGCTTATTTCTATGTTTATTTCCAAAGATCATATAGCCACTGTGTAGTAGCTTTGAGTGAGTATTAGTTTGTCGGATTTCCTCTTGAAATGAAATGCATGTTAACTATCTGACATATCGGTGCTCGCACAAAGTAATTACACGGATGGTCGCTCCTCAACAGCCTTGTCTTCGTGCTAGTTGACGGTATTACTCTGTATTGTCATTGGCTAGCGTGAGCATAGAGGTGGGGCGTCATAACTTGGTATCAAAGCCAAACTTCGGAATAATGTATAATAATCTAACAAGGATCGTTGTCCTAAGTTTTCCTTAGGAGTCGTGCCTTAGCAATTTATCCAAGTCATAGGACCCATTCTATCCTATTTTCTTTTATAATGTCTTGTTTTATCAATCGTGATTATTTGACATTCATTTTGTGAATAACCTTTTTCTTCTTTCTTTCTTTCTTTCTTAAAAAAGAGAAATGGTTAGACCAGGCTGTCCCAGCGCCGGTCAATCCGTTGCTACTCCTTAGGATGGAGTATTTATGTTTGCCCAACAGCTTCTAGATCTTGTAAAGAATGCTCAAGCTATCGGATCCATTCCAAAGCCTACTCACCCTAAATCTGGGTTTGCACACTTGTGCAGCGATTATACCAATTTAGGTGGGAAGCCATTCAAAGGTTCTGAAAACGTCATTGAAGTCCAAGCTTGGCTTAGAACATGCAATCGCGTCTTTTCTCATATGAATCTTATTGATCTTTATCGAGTCCAAGTGGCTTCTAATATCCTCCAAGAAAGAGCATTAGATTGGTAAGAGTTACTGATTTTGGAAATTATTGAAGCGGATCTTACTTGGGAGAAATTCCAGGAAAGATTTGAATCGAATTTTGTACCAGAAGCTGAAAAGGTGACTTTGGCCCGTCATTTTATTGACCTTGTTCAAGATGAATCTTCTGTGGCAGATTATGTTGCATCTTTTGAATCTCTTTCTAAATATGGGGTGAGGTATGTAAATACCCCATTGACGAAAAATCAATGGTTCATTTATGGCTTGATAAGAATCTCAAAAAGCCTTTACTTCTGAAACTAGAAGTTTCTTTTGATCAACTTGTTGATATCGCTCTTTGGCTTGAAGAGGCAGATAAAGAGAGTGATGTTGAAGTTGGGAGTGGCAAACCGAACTTCAACAACAACAAGAAGAGGCCTAATAAGTTGAAAGGTCCTTATCCCAACAAGAAAGGGAAACAAGTGGCAAAGACTCCTACTTCTAGCCGTGGAGAATACTACAATTGTGGTTCTAAGGACCATTATGCAAATAAGTGTTCAAAGCCCCTTATTTGTCGCTATTGCAAAAGTTCGGGCCATTATATATCTTCATGTCCCAAACTTCAAAGCAAGAAGGAGGGAAAGCTAAATGTGGTGCAAGCCCCTAGTAACACTTCTCATGGTCAAGGTATTTCTCATTCTATCCTTGATGCTATTATTATGTTCCGTGATCAACCTATTCGAGTTCTTTTTGATACAGGTGCATCCCATTCTTTTATATCAAAAGAGCTTGTTGATACTTTTTATTTGAGTGTTATGGCTTTAATGACTTTTTTGAGAATTGCGAATTCGGTTGGTGGATCACAACACTCAGTCTACTTTGTAAAGATGTCAAGATTATTTTATGTGATTATGCTTTCCAAGCCGATTTGCATGTTATGCGTTACTTAGGCTTTGGAATGATCTTGGGAATGGATTGGCTTAACCGTTATGAATCCCATATCCTATGTCTTAAGCGGACTATTCATCTTTGACATCCCCTATCTGTTAAGAAGATTTCTATTGTTCTTAAAGATTCGAATTCCAATTTGGCAGCACCCTTGTATTCTTTAAATCCGCATGATGACGATAATGATGACGAGGAAGACGTCTTTTCTCTCATTAACATTGTTTTTGAATTTTCCCACATATTTGAGCTCGTTTTAGGAATACCACCTAAACGAGCAATTGAGTTTAGGATTAATATAATCCCTGGAGCTCTACCTATCACTCGGCCTCCTTATCGTATGTCCAATAAAGAAAATGAGGAGATGCATAAGCAATTATCCGAATTGGAAGAGAAGCAATTTATTCATTCTAGTTCCTCTCCTTGGGGAGCTTCAGCTATTTTTGTTAAAAAAATCCGATGGTACACTTAGGCTTTGTGTTGACTACCGCAAGCTTAATGATCTTACCATTAAGAATAAGTATCCTTTACCTTGGATTGATGACTTATTTGACTAACTTTGTGGTGTTAGAGTCTTTTCACAGTTAGACTTAGCAACCGGTTTTCATCAGTTTCGTATTGCAGAGGATAGCATTCCTTTGACGTCGTTCCGTACTCGTTATGGATCTTATGAATGGCTTGTTATGAATTTGGTTTAACGAATGCTCCAGCTTATTTCGTTGACCTTATGAATCGAGTTTTCAAAGACTTCCTCAATCAATTTGTTCCCATCTTTATATATGATATTATTGTTTATTTTAAAACCGAGGAAGAGCATGAAAAGCATCTTCGGATTGTGTTGGAAATTAGGAGCAAATAATTAAAAGAAAATTTTCTAAGTGCCACTTTTTACAATCTCATGTGAAGTTTCTCGGTCATATTATTTCCGAATCTGGAATTTTCGTAGATCCTTCAAAGATTGAAGCGACTCAAAATTGGAAGAGACCGAAGAGTGACGAAAATCCAAAGTTTTCTCGGATTGGCGGGTTATTGCCGTCATTTCATAAAATACTTTTCAAAAATTTTCGTTCCTCTTACTAGTTTGACAAAGAAAGGAGTTAAATACATTTGGTCGGACAAAAGTGAAGCTTCTTTTCAGAAATTAAAGGAACTCCTTTCTGATGCTCCTATTCCTGTGATTCCCGAAGGGAACCAAGATTTTATTGTTTATACCGATGCTAGTCGTGTTGATTTGGGAGCCATTCTAATGCAAAGGGAACGTGTTATTGCTTATGCTTCTAGGCAATTAGAGCCAGCCTAGACCAGATATGCCACTCATGATTTAGAGCTCAAGGCTCTTGTTTTCGCCCTTCGAATTTGGCGTCATTATCTTTTGGGAGAGAAATTTATTCTTTATACCGATCATAAATCTTTTATATATTTATTTTCTCAAAAGGAACTTAATTTGCGTCAATAGCGTTGCCTTGAGTTCCTTGCATCTTATGATCTTGATATTCTTTATACTCCCGAAAAGGGGAATCGTGTTGCCGATGCCCTTAGTCGTAAGCAACAAGCGGTTGTTTCCATGATGATATCCGAATGGAATGATCTCGAGACTTTATCCACTTGTGAGATTCGAGATCGTGAATCCGATTTATGTTCATCTCTTGTTTTGTGTAGCCTTGAGGCACATCCTTCTCTTTTAGACCGCATTCTTGAAGCTTAAAAGCTAGATCCTGAATTGGCCCTTCGTAGCCAAAGTTGTAGGGATAAAATCGATATTGAAGGATTGAAAGACTTTGATATTGATGCTCGTGGCGGTATTTGAAAATTTGATAGACTCATCGTGCCAAATGTTAGTGATCTTCGTAAAGACATTTTAGAAGATTCTCATCATTCTAAATTCATCATTCATCCTGGTAGTAGTAAAATGCACGCGGATATGAAGCGACTTTATTACTGGGATGGAATGAAATCCGATATTGCTAACTTTGTTAAGTGTTGCATGACTTGCCAACTCGTTAAGGCCGAGCATCAAAGGCCCAGGGGTTATTGCAACCTTTGGACATCCCAATTTGGAAGTGGTACAAAATTTCCATGGACTTTATTGACGGCCTTTCCGTTTCTCATTCGGGTCATGATAGCCTATGGGTGATAGTTGATAGACTTACAAAATCCGTCCATTTTATTCACGTTCGGTCCAATCGGACCGTACCTCATTTGGCCAAGCTCTTTATTAAAGAAATTGTTAAATTGCATGGAGTTCGTACTTTTATTGTTAGCGATCGTGATCCATTGTTTACTAGTGGATTTTGGAAGAAGCTTCAAAAAGCTTTGGGAACGAAGTTAATTTTAGCACCGCTTATCATCCTCAGTCCGATGGACAAACCGAGCGTGTGAATCAAACTCTTGAAGATCTTCTTCGTTCATGTGTTCTCGATTTTGATGGAAGCTGGGAAGATCGTATTTCTCTTGTTGAGTTTTTCTATAATAATAGCTTCCAGTCTAGTATATGTATGGCACCTTTTGAGGCACTCCATGGAAGGCCATGTCGACCTCCTTCTTGTTGGCTTGAGACCGGTGAGAAGCTGGTTTTAGTTCCAGATTTTATTCGTGATTCCATAGAAAAGATTGACCTTATTCGTCATAGGATGAAAGAAGCTCAAAGTAGACAAAATCCTAAACCGATAGTCGACGAAGCAAATTAGAATTTTATGTGGGAGATTTGGTGTTTATTCGTGTTTCACCTATGAAGGGTCTTTTGTGCTTCAATCGATCGAGATAATAGCACCTCGATATATTGGTCCATTTCCCATCACCGAACATATTGGTTCTGTGGCTTATCGCCTTTTATTACCGGCTCAATTTTCTGCTATTCATGACGTGTTTCACGTTTCTCAATTACGAAAATGCCTTCGAGATTCCGATTCTATTCTTGAGCTCGGTGTTGTTAAAGAAATTGAAGCTTCGCCTAATTTGACTTATGACAACATCCTATTCGCATCATTACTACGGAGGTTAAACGCCTTTGAAATAAATATGTCCCGCTTGTGAAAGTTTAATGGTCCTCAAATCCTAAAGATTGCTCTTGGGAATCTAGAGAATTCGTCGAGCGAACACATCCGGACTTACTCTCTCGTGCTCTTTGTGGTGAACTTCTTATTTCAAATTTCTTTAATATTGATATGCTTTTATGGTTGTTACTTTTTATTTTCCTCTTAAGTATTGCGAGGACGCAATTTCTTTAAGGAGGGGAGTCTGTAACAACCCACATATTTTACGATAGTACATCCAAATACAGCATCGTTGGTTGGATTTAAGTCCGAAAATTTACTTTTTTTGCGAACAGTCAAATTAGGACTCGAGACCACTTCCATTGAGTTCAAAATAACGTTTGCAACCTTTTTGAATATAAACATTGATATGTTTGGAGTTAGCTTGAATTTTGACATTCTTACTTAGGGCTTTGGGTTTGGGTTTCAGCCCAATAACCTAACATAAGACCCTAGCTCCACCCCCTCTCTTCTTCATTCATTTTCATTTCCTAAAACTTCAAGCTTTAAAAAAAATGGGGGGAGAGAAAAGAGATTAGGAATTCCTAAGCCCTACCTTCATTTGCAAATCCAAGTTTTTGCTCCAAAATCAAAGAGAAGCTTAGGTAATCATTTCCTTCTTCTTCTCCATCTCAATCTCTCTCCAATTTCAGAAATTTCCTATAACCTAATTTGGGAAATTGTTGCTTATGATCGTAGATTGGAGCTTTTAGAGCTGAGATTGAAGAATGGTTGATCTTCCTTTGTTTTCAAGCTTCTCCTTCCTTTTTTTGTGTGTAAAAGGTGAGTTTTTGAACTCATATCTATGTCTATTTTTTTGATAGTAGTTAGGAAGTGATTCCTAACATCTATTCCTTATCCATTTGTTTTTGGATTGGTTTTATGAATTTCCAATTTTTGGTGTTTTGAAGTTAAATCTTTAAAAATCTAGCTTTGATGTTTGAGCATGCTTTTGGTGGCGTATAAAAGAGCCTATAGGGATTGGTTTCCATTTGGCGTAAACCCCTAGCGTCCATCGCTCGACCGATCGCAAATTATTTGAGATTTTGCCCCTTGGGGGCTAGGCTGATAATACTAGAATTTCCAGTTCAGTCGACTGAACCAGTAAGTCAGTCTACTGAACCAGGAAGTCAGTCAACTGAACCGAACCCAGGAATTTTCATAGGCCAGTATCAGTCGACTGACTACTCTGGGCCAGTCAACTGAGCCTGGAAACCGAAAGTTTCCAAGTATGTTTTAGTCGACTGGCCACTTTGGTTCAGTCGGCCGAACCTGGAAATAGAAAGTTTCCAGGATTTGTGTCAGTTGACTGACCACCCTGGTCCAGTCGACTGAATCTGCTGTCTCTGCCTATTTTTCCTTTTGTGTTTGAATTTCCAATTTTTAATCGATTCTTGTTTCTCCAATTAGTTGTTATCGCCTTTGTTGACTGTGATAATTTCTTTTTTGAGATTTTTGGGGAATACCCATTTTGATGAATTTGGTATCAAATTCTTTGGATTTAATTCACGTCTTCGAATGTGAATTTTTGGTGATTGATTGTTTCTACAATCAATTTTGTGATTTGTCACTTTAAAATGCAAAGGTTTCTATACTAGTAGTAAATAATCAAACTCTTTCACAAAGATGATTTCAACTCTATTTTTAATACAAAGATCGTTTATAAAGCCGTTTTCCAATCTATTAGTATACACAAACCTTTATCTCATTCGTTTGAGAAATCTAATTAAACAGCTTAGTAAAACTAGTGGTATGAAACGCTTGCATTTACTTCGTCGGTTAATTTTTGGACTTGTTCGATTGAAACTCTTGTGACAAATTTCGAGTGGAGACCTATAATTTGTTCGTAACTATTTAAGTTAAGCCAGTGGTTATGGGACATGAAGCTAAACTCATTTATTTACTAGCTTAGTGTAATTGACACTTCTTGAAGATTGATGATGATCATTTTTGGGGTTAAGACTAGCGATGTGCGATGTCTCTTTGTCTACGTACGGGACTATAATTTGTTCTATGGAGCCTCGTCTCATTTTTATGGGCTAACGACCCATGGTCTTTTGACCGTTTGTGGAGTTTCGATTCAAATTTTATGGGGTAGTGACCCATGGTCTTCGGAATGTTCGTGGAGCCTCGGCTCAAATTGGTGATTAGCGACCATGGAATAGCGTTTTGTTTGTGATACACGTGTTGGTGAGTTTTCATGATACCGTTTGTGATACGCCTCACCCTCTTTGTGATTTCTGGATTTCCAGTTGATGATTTCTATAATTTATGATTCACCAATTTTGTGATTGGCATTGATATTTTTGTCAATATTTGTGGTATGGTGAATAAAATAAAGAATATAACATTCTTTTTGATGTTATTAGATTTTTGAGATATTGTATGATTTTGGTTGATTTTGTAATGTATATTTTTCGTAGTATGACATTATTGTTATCATACGTTTTTGTCATATCTCTTATTCTGTCTCATTTTATCTGATATTTATAGCTAGACTGATCCATTTATTATTTTCTTATCAAATAATGCTAGGGTCAGACCGAGATGTTACAGGTGCTTCTGCTTGAATCATCTTCTGGGAACATTATCTTACTTTTCACTAACTACTCTAGTTTAATAGTTTTTGTTGTTATACATACGAGATAGAGACTCCTTGATGTATACATACTCTTTTGTGTAGCACTTGTATCTATTTTCTTGTGATATTGTGGATCTTGTTTGACCACTACTTTGATGTACACTTCTCTGTGTTATATTCATATCTGTTTCCACCTTTGTGATATGGATATATGTGATTGATTTATGTTATGCTTATTTCTATATTTGTTTCCAAAGATCATGTAGCCAATGTGTAGTAGCTTTGAGTGAGGATCGGTGTGTCAGATTTCCTCTTGAAATGAAATGCATGTTATACTATCTGACATATCGGTGCTTGCATAAAGTAGTTACACGGATGGTCGCTCCTCAACAGCCTTATTCTTGCGCTAGTTGAAGGCATTACTCCGTAGTGTCCTTGGCTAGCGTGAGTATAAAGATGGGGCATCACAGCACTAATGAGAGTGCCTGGATATTTAAAAAATACCACAAACTATTCCTTACAATATGGAAAATATCCTACCGTCGTAGAAGGATATAGTGATACAAACTGGATTGTCGATTCCAGGGAATCAAAATCAATGAGTGGTTATGTATTTACCTTAGCACAGGCAGCAGTGTCATGGAAATCTACTAAACAAACATGCATAGCTTGATCCACTATGGAATCAGAGTTCATTGCTTTAGATAAAGCGGGCGAAGAAGCATAATGGTTTCGTCACTTTTTAGAAGATATTCCGTTTTGGCCTAAACCTGTACCGGCCATATATGCATACACTATGATAACCAAGCAGCATTAAGCAGAGCGCAAAACTTTATGTATAATGGAAAGTCATGACATATTCGTCGATTCCATAACACAGTTGAGAAGTTACTCTCAAATGGAACTATTTCCATAGATTATGTGTGAACAAATGATAACCTGACAGATCCATTTACTAAAGGTTTATCAAGAGAGAAAACTAACCATGCATCGAGGGGAATGGGTTTAAAAGCCTAAACCAACAAGAGTTATCTTATATGAAAACCTATCCTAGCGACTAGAGATCCCACAGACTAGGATTAATAGGCAAACCAATTCTGAATAACTCAAGATGTAATGCATTTGTTTGGACTTAGTCCTACTCCATTCCTATGGTGCGCAATATAAATGTATGCCTACAGAAGTATTAAAAGGATAAACTATGTTTTTAACGATGATGATATCTTGAAAATAACGAGTGGGGTATATATAGGATACTCTTAATGGTTGTGATCACCTACGTTAATGTGAGTTGGGTCGGCTCTATGAGAATATTAAAGGCTTTTATTCTCTAAAAACACTCGCAGAACAAAAATTGTTCAGGACCAAAATGAACACAACCAAGTGATCGGATGTGAAGGGAAATAATGCTTTGTAAGGCTTATTATCTGGTTATATAATAACGGCTGATGGTTCAAGATGAAATAATTCACCGATTAGCCTAGTATATCCGTTAAGTTTTAACTAGGGAAAGTTCAAAGTGAAATATCTACTTATCCTCGATATAGCACTATTTTCATATGAACTGTGTGATATTACACTTTATGTGGGGGAGACATATATCGTCATTCGTGTGGGTGACTGTTAGAATTCTCAAATATAGTGAATGAGATACATCTCACATCGCCAAGAATAAGACCATTTTCTTGTTTATATAGTGTACTCTCAATCCTTATATTGGCCCTTACGGTCAGGTAATTTTGTGTGAGGGGGAGGACCAATATGGCCATGGACTAACACACACATGCGTACCGCCGCCCGCCCATCTGACCGAGTGAATAGGGTCAGGTGCGGGTGCGGGTCCAATGAGATTGGGCTGTGTCATATATTTTTGCTATCTTAAAGATGGGCTGATTTTAAAACACAAGTGTGTTTTAAAAGATACGAATTTTCCAACTGCTGCGACCATTGCAAACGAATGGAGAGACGCAACTGTTGTAAAGCACAATAGTTCTTGGCTATTGCAAATGAAAAAAGGTGGCTGTTGCAAACCGCAATAGTTCTTGGCCACTGCGAATGAAGAGATGCAAATGTTGTGAACAGTAACACTTTTTGGCGTTGCAAACGAATAATCGCGACTGTTGTGAACAGTAACACTTAGTTGCGTTGCGAACGAACGACCGCGACTATTGCAAACAGCAACACTTTGTGGTGTTGCAAATGAACGGATGCGACTGTTGCGAACGGTGACACTTTTTGGCATTTCAAATAAAAGTATGCTATTTTTCTTAACGGCTGTGGCCATTGGTAATTCGGCTATAAATAAGGAGGAAACCACATCACTTTCGTCACTCAATTTTTAAAACTAAATTTTCTCTTCTTTATCTTCATTTTATTAAATAATAACCAGTCCTATCATATAGAGGATCATACACATCACGATCTCGAGCAGCTTACGTCTGTTGTATCTTGGGAGACCGTGAATAAAGTTTTAAGGAAATAGTTTCGACAAGCCTTAGACGAAATTTCCTTCTTCAACTGGTTAGATTTCTAGTTGATTTACACACACACACACACACACACATATATATATATATATATATATATCATTTTCGTTTCTACGTTGTGCTATTTCTTTAAATGGCATAACTTTTGACTTAACGTTGTAGGTATTATTACTATAGTTGTTAGTTTGTTGTTGTAATTAATTACAACATACTTATTGTTAAAAATAGCTAATGCAGAATCCAAAGTAGTGGAAATCTGATTTGTAAACTTGTGAGACGAGTTTATTATTGATTAGTCTCTGTTTTGTTATACTAGAAGTATAACAGAAGTTAGAGAAGGATTATAACACGTGCAATCCGGAACATGTGTCATGTCACCAAATCATGACCATCCATTTTTAAAAATGACACATGTCATGAATGTAAATGACCATGTTCTATAGAAGTAGGCATGTATCTTATACTAAAAAAGATCAAATTTTGAGTTGTACTTCTACCTCATTTTTTTCATTTTATATTGTTCATAATAAAGCTTAAAATTATGACTCTAATGTCCTTTTGGTCAAATCAGAATCATTATTTTATGGACAAGGACTTGAGCAAATCCCTATTTGCATAGATGACGTCATATAGACTTAGGCTGAGCATACTAAACTAAGTGACTTGCCTTATTTATGTATTATTGATTCTCTTGACTTAAATACCTAAATTGTAACCAAATTTTGACATATAAACAGGGAATGGGTTTTCCCTTCACACGGCATCACAATTGCATCATATCATGTAAAGCATTACTGCAACATGAGCATTCATATAGCATCCTTTCAGTTGTAAGTAACCCTATACTTATCATTCATTTATGAACCATGTCATGTTTATATTCATCAATTTCAATTTAAGTATACCCTATACTTACCATACAAATTGTTATGAACCATGTCATACAAATCATCAATCACATTCACAACCATCACCTTGTTTCTTACTTAGGTGTCGATCTTAAATTTATGATCAAATTATTTTATTGATTACTTCCCTATGCTTGTCTATCACTAATTTATCTTTTTTCCGCACAACGTCAACGATAAAATAGCAACTCATTCCACCATGGGAGCCATCCGACTAGAGCCACCATGACTCTCCTACTTTGTTAAATGTAAGCACCCTAAATATATTCTAGCAAGCATTCTTACTAAGCATCAATAGCCCCTCCTAGTCCTAGAAACACTTTCGTTTCATGTTGTCGATTCATTCATTAAAAATACATCCATCGAGATGTTTCGTACCTTTCCATAAACATATACTAAAGTTTCATTTTTCTAGGTTGAACCTTATAGACTTACCAAAGTGTGGCACCCTGTCATATAATGTTGAATTTTAGACATCACTAGCCTTGGCATCCTACCATTCAATAAATGCGTGAGTCTATGTATTTTATGATCTTCGGTACAATTTTAGACATTCTAAATATAAAACATTTGTTACCTTCGATTTAAATGATGCAACTATTACCCCTTAGCTACCCTAAGCTTATCCATTTCAAAGTTAAATAAGTTAACTCAACATAGCTTATAAGTTTTCATTCATTATTTCATCCCTATGAAATTTCAGAATCAACATCTTGGAAACTGGCTTTGTAACGACCCACTATTTTGGACAATTGAAATCGACAATAATCCACACACGTCAGACTTGAATAATTCAAAACAGTGGATTGTTAAGAAATTTGGAGCAAATAAAATCATTCACGGAATCGTAGATACAGAAATATCAAAATAACTCGCAGCGGAAATAAAATACCATAGTAGTTCATGAAGCTACTATATACGTACTCTCAAATCATATACAAAATATCATAGTTTAAAAATGGATAAAATAGAAGTCTGGATACATGACTCACTAATACAGAAGCAATATCGAATAGGAGATAACTGAATGAAGTAGATGAATAGATAGTCGGATAAGCTCCAACAGTTCTCTAGCTCCAAAAGGTGAATCCAAAACTGTGATTCTCAGGCTGACCCGAGCGTAAAGTAAAACACAAAACACTCGAGTCAGGACATACATACTTATACAATGTAAACCAACTCAAGTGAATTGTAATAGCAATGCACAATAACTTAAAGGATGCTTGGGATCGCCCATCTTTTAAGGATCCGGTAAACCATCAATTAAGCAGGAATAAACACTATCGCAGAAATACCCATATTTAAGTAATTAATGCAAATAACAGTGTTGATGTGACTAGGGTGGCGCAGAGCTGCAGTAATAGCTCACCTCTAGCCACACTCTTTAATTCAAGGTGTGTATCAAACAATCACAAGGAAATCTCTTTGCACATAAAGAAGTGTACCCGTGGTTATAAATTTCAAAATACTATTTTATACTTCAAAAATAAAATGTCATTCCAAACACAAATCTTAATCAAAATAAGGATCAAATCATTTCCAAACCATTTCAAAATATCAAAATATCATATTCTTTCAAAATCTCATTATCAACTCCTTATTTGAATTTAAATTTAAATACCTTTTAAATTCAAGTATATTATTCATTTACTATTTTAAATACCATTCCAAATTACATTTCCAAAATGGTTTTTATAATAAAAAAATAATTAATTTAAACCATTCAAAAGTGAAGTTAGTATACTTTCAAATCAAATATTCAATTCCCAAAATTAGACTTTTCAGAGTTCATTTATTCAAAAAAAACTATAAAACATTGGAATTTCAGCCCTACAAATAAACTTCAACTTAAACCATTTTTAACTTATAAAATTTCATATTTTCCACTTTAAAAGTGGTCATTTAAATACCTTGAACTTATGATTTTATAAAGTAAATTTCACAAATAAATATCAATAATTTCTCTTATTAAATTCAAGTGTGCAAATTTCCCATTCTTTAACCTTTAACAAACTTCCATTTTTTTTACTTAAATTTCCATTATTAAGTTAAATCAACTTTCACACTACAAATTAAACCATCTATTAACTTATAACATTTAACCTTTTAGAAAATCACTGCTTAACCATTTAAATCCAATATAAGTCAAATTTCTTTTTTTTCCCCTTTCATTTACAATACATGAAATTTATACGAAATTATATTTTGAAATCAACCACGGTCCGAAAAATATTTCACAACTAAATCCAGTGATACTGAAATTATCATTTTAATCCGCAATCAGTAAAATTTTCGGGTTTTGATTTTTTCAAACCCGAAATCCCAAGGCAAATACAAATAAATAAAAATTACTCAGGCCTATCATTTCAGCCCATAATGATTTTTTCTATTCTAAAGTCCATTCGAGTATGTACCATTTCAACCCATAGTGATTCTATTCTACAGGGAACTTGCATTGTGAGAAACAGAAATAAATAAATAATATAACAGAATAGAATATAACAGATGATGCGACAAGTTAATAATAGGGTTTAACATCATATAAATGATATCATATGTAGGTATAACATAATATAAAAGTTTCTACACATTCACTTGGTGTCACTTTATAATTATATAGGCATATATGTCATATGTGAATTACTCACCTCTTTAAAGCTGGAGCTTGCAAACAACACACACAAAAGAGAATCCGTAAAGCACGATAGCACAATTTAATTCAAGTGGGTAGAGAGCCAAGATGTATATCTTGTATATAACAATAAAAAAAGTCCATACATAAATATAAATACAATACCAAAATTATTGAAAGAATTGAAATAGAGATAAACAAAGACATCACCAAGTTTCAAACAAGTTTTGCTTGCTCTTGACTCAACATGTGCTCGCCCTTAAGGCTAAATTGGTTTAGCCATGGCATGTTTCAGGTGGTAAAGGATCAGATTTGGACTGAAAATAACTAGGCTTGGTCAAGGGTAGGAAGGGTTTGGAAGTTACAAAGTGTGGAAGGTCAAAAGGCAGGGCTAGAAAGGGTTTATGGTTCAACTTGGGCTCGGTCAAAGGCATATTTGGGCTCAGCCAGAGGCTACTACAAGTCAGGTCAGAGGTTAGTAATGGTGTTCAGAGGTGGTGCTTGATGGTGGTAGTGGCTAAGGAGGTGGCCGTGGCAAAGCAATGAAGGTGGTGTTGCATATAGGGATCGGTTATCATAGTTTTGTGGAGTTTTTCATAGTTATTTGTGAAGTTTTATTCAAGGGGAGGCCATGGCACTTTCAGGTCAGAGGAGTATGGTGGTTAGGCCGTGGATTAGGTGGGGAAGAAGTGGTGGTGGTCGGTGGAGGTTGATGGTGAAGGGGTTAGGCCGAAAACCATATGTGAAGATCAAGCAAAATCAAGTGGAAAACAAGGCAAAACAAAGAAGAAAAGTGGAGAAAAGAGAAGGAAGCCATTACCTTTCACTTTAGATCTGAAAATGGCATGTATGATGAATGAGAAAGAGATGTTTTCTTTCACGTAATATACAAAATACACGGCTAGTGATCAAGGAAATAAACGGCAACATATGGAGGAGTTATGGTATGAAATTAATGGATGGAAAGATAAAGAGGCAATAAATCAAACGCATGCATGCCTTTAATTAAAAATAGGTAACGTATTTGATTTGTTTCCCATCTATTTAATAAAATATGTGTTAAAGAAATATTTCAATAAATGCATACTGTTTATATAAACACTATATAAATAAATAAGAAAACGGTTATAGAAACATATAAATTAATTGCTATTTACATCTTTATATGTTACTTAATTTACAAAGTATATATCCATAATAAATGAAACAAAAACGGACAAATATTGTAAATATATACATAACATGTAATGTTACATATATATACACAATTATAACATGATATATCAACCAAAAATATTACTTACATTAATTAAAATAAACATTTAAAGGTATGCCTTTTAAAATAATAACGTATGTGTGCGTGTGTGTGTGTGTGTGTGTGTGTGTGTGTGTGTGTGTGTGTATTTGAGATTTCTTTCCAAGGAGTAAATAGGGATCTAATTACTTATCCATTTAATTATTAAATGAATGTATAAATAAAATAAATAAGGTAGAGATAGATATTATGAAGAATAGATAAATGGTTTTAGGAAAAGTAGGAAATAAATAAAGAAAATACTTTATTTAATGGAAATAGAATTAAAGATTGAAAACAATATACAATCCACATTTGAACATTATAACTATACTTTAAAAATGCTTTAAAAATAAAATATATGCAAAACATATCATGTTACAAAAATTAGAACATGATTTTGCAAAAATATATATTATATATAAATTATAATAAACAAATTTGCTAAATAAAACAATTTACACACAATATGGTAAAAAGCATAACTTTCACCATTTTGACCAAAATTAGAACAAGTTTGACCATTTTGACCAAAATTCACTTTTTTTTGAAATACTCCATTTATCCAGGTTTTGAATTATAATTCGCACAAAAATCAAAATTTATATTTAAAATAACAAAATTTATTCTTTTCATAAATAAAATAAAGTTTTTAAATCAGGAAATTCAATTAAAATAATTAAAATATACAATTAAAATAATCGCAAAATACAGGGTTGTTAAAGGCTTAAAAATGCAACTAAGTATTTTCGTGTTTAACTCAGGAAATTTTAGCCCCTTTAGTCATCGTATGTTAAATGCATCGCACTAGGCAATCACATATTGAACTATCTCATTTCAACTTGCAAAGTTATCATAGGTTGGGTCCTTATAACTATCGCATATTGAACTTTAAAAGCTATCACATGTTGAACACATGTTAGCTTTCGCATGTTCACCTATACAAGCCATCGCAAGTTGACATTTATTGTTATCACATGTTGATTTTTAAGGCTATTGTTGGTTTATCTACACAAGCTATCGAATGCTGACATGGATAAGCTATTATAGGTTAAGCATCTATAGCTATCGAAAGTTGAGCATTTATAACTGTCGTTGATCGAACATTTATAACTATCACAAATTCATTATTAAGGCTATTGAAGGTTGAACGAAGCTATCTCATGTTGACGTTTACATGAGCTATCATTGGTTGATAATTTACATGCCATCGCATGTTGATATGGAAAATCATAATTAAACAAAAAATGATATTTTCCTTAATAAAGCGATTAATTTAACCTAACCTGTACACATGTCAATTATTCATTGGTTACTTTTCTTTTGCAATAGTGTTCCTTGAATATTGCTGAAATTTAATCCCCATTAACTACCATTTTCCTAATTACATTATTAAATATGATATACTTTTCTTTAGCCAATTAATTCATATTAATTTGGAAACTAATGGGAAAATTCTCGAAAATTTCTAAAACATATTCTTCTGTCTTTGGTAAAAAATTATAAAACAAGATATTAAATTTTATTATTTATAAAAATTAATTTACACCAAAAGTTGACCATTTTCCACCTAGAAAATTCGTAACTAAATATTTCTCCATCCAAAAATTATGAAATTTAAAAGTCATCTTTGTTTTATCATTGGAAACACCACAATATGTTTCCATGCCATACAGAGTTGATTAACTCATGTTTTACCCTAAAACATGACAGTCCTATTATTTAACTCATTAATCGCATATAAAATCGTTACTATCATCAAAATATGCTTACCAATCATTCAAAACTTTCATTCTACAATGAATCCGAATCCAAAAAGTTTGGAGGTAAATTAGATAAAGTATGCTCATCTAAAATTTCAAAACCTTGATTAAGTCTTTTCTTTTCCTATAAAATTGAAAGCTTGAGTCTTTGGCTTACTCCCTTGAAAAATGGTGGCCGGCCTTGTAACGACAGAGGTTTTGTTTTTTGTTTTATGAATGAAAATGAATGTAATAAAAGAGAATAATCGGTTGTGGTTATGATTTGGGCTAAAATCCCTTAAACCTAATCTTATAAATAAATCTCCCTTAATATAAAATTCCCTTCATTCAACATTCAAATTTTCTTTATTTTCATTAATAAGAATGACTTGAATTGCTTCAATTACCCTTGGTCTATTTGATTAACTTTTTAAAGTGTCTTACACTTATTTACTCAAATCTCTCTTATGTAATTCTTACAATTAAATTACTTTACCTACATTTTTATAATATTTTGTTATTAATTTAATTTCTCATATTATAGAACTCCAAAATAAGGGGTGTTACAAAAGTATTAGCCAACGTGAAGTTTTATTCCACATTAACCTATTTAAAAGATTTAACCAATTCATATTTCACTCCCTCGAAAAGCAAGGAAAATATTAGTAACTTCTATAAACCATTTAACCGAAGACATATTCCCAACCCATCGAAACCAGATCTTAGCAACTGATTCGATGCATTACAACCATTCATAATTGCCTACTATTAGTACAAGAATGAGATATTTTGCTTAAAGCCTTCTCTATAGATGGAGGAGGGATAACAGTTCAGAAACAGCTGAGATTCAACAACTTGTAATTGACATTAGGCAACACTTTCTCTTCGTTATGAAACAAGTAATAAAGACATACAGTGGATTTGGGTCATTATAAAATTGAACCAATTTGGAAAATCATGTGTTGATTTCCTTTTTAGAATCTCTATGTTGACCATTTTTTATCAATCATAATAGTGAATTAGCTTAACTACTTTCTACAGTTCGTTATGAAATAAATTCATAGTGATATTTTCAATCATATATCACAAACCCTTTAACTCGTTCGAGGTTAAATAGTCCACAAATTGTTGGCCAGTTATTCTATATAGATATTAATACTGACACATAAAACAACTGATAGCCATAGGGGATTAATACGTGTTTTCATATTATCCACCTAAAATAAACCGTTGAAGAAAAATAAAGACAAAGAATCGTATGGAATCCGTATGTGGAGATATGAGTAACAACACAGATTATAAAGAAAATTTTGAAACTAAAATACGAGTAGTGTGACATTTTTAATGTGTAAAATATAAGTATATAAACTAAACTTTGGCTCCTCTTTCATTATATATTATGTAATACTAGTATTTTAACACATGTGATGCACATTTACTTAAAAATTCGTTGATTTGAGCTTGATTTTACCTGTTGTTTCTAAGAAGCGAACCACTGAACATGAAAAAGAGTGAATAAGGATAATCTAATACTAAATGTATGAATGTAAAACAAAACCCTTAAAGGCGATATTTTTTTTGACAAGTATATATTGCTAGTGAATATATAATAAATAGGCTTGGTTGTTGCTTGATGGTTAGGACTATGAGATCAAATGTCATAATTTCAAATCTTGAAGTTGATAGCCAAATGGCACAAACTAACCGCGTTAAAAAAAACATTCCGGTAGGGCAAAAAGTTTAATACACAATCGCATTTGTGCACCAAATTTTGGATCTAAGAATAATAATAATTGTTAGGACATGAATTTGAATTTGTGACATCAATTATGCTTAGACTAAAAAATGTATTATGATAGTACTAAAATACAAAATAAGAAACTCCAACATTCATGGTATTAACGATTTGCTACATTTAGTAAAGTATTAGAATATGATAAAATATGTGGATTCAACCTACCTACGGTTCCATAATTGAAATAAGCTATGTCGATTTAACTTAGGACTAAAAAAAGGTATTACGATTAGTACTAAAATACAAAATAAGAAACTCCAACAAAACATGAATGGTACTAAAGATTTGCTACATTTAGTAAAGTATTAGAATAAAATAAAATATATGAGTTCAACCCGCCTACGATACCATAATTGAAATAAGTTATGTCGATTCAACTCAAATTCGACGTATACGTAATTTTATTTAATTGAAATAAATCATGTGGACCCGATGAGAATGTATGCTCATTAATTTTTCTCCTAACTTGTAATGAATTTTAAAAATATGATCTTCAAGTAGATATGGTGTTAATTGTTATTGCTTTTGTTGAAATTGGCAAAGATACGGTGTTGATTAATTAATTAATGATTAAGGTAATTATATTATGTCTAAATGTTTTAAAATAGGACGCGAAATAAATTTATTCCAAGGATGGCCCCCATGCTCCGAAACAACTGGCTGTCGTTTCCAAATGACAAGTATACCCCTCATAACCTGAACGTAATCGCTTGCTTAATACGTCTACCATGCCTATTGTCGACTTTTCAACATGCTGTGACAGGGTGTGAAATAATGGACGGTAGATCTCACGCTGGACCTGCGAAGTAATGGACGGCTGATCTCAAACTGGAGCAGCCTATTTAAGCACGGAAAGAGACACCATATCTCATACCTGTTTGATAAATAGTTCAGTACATTCTTTATTCATTTCATTCTTTGCACCTTGGAATTTCCACACTTTAGCAAACAAAGGTATCGTTCTTAAGTTTTTAGCTTATATTTTAAGTGCTTTTTTACTTCTTTTTTCTTCTGGTTTCACTCTGGGTTTGTTTTCTACGGTTCTTTTTTATCAGACAAAGTTGCGGAATTGGCTTTTGATGCTTAATTTTCTGTGTAGGAAGCAGATAATTTTGCAAGAAAGTGCTTTTCTTTTTTCTTAAAATTTTTTTTGTATGCTTTCGGCCATTAATTTTCATTTTTGCTACATTCTAGTATAACAATTTGATTTTTATCAATGGGTTATTACTGTATATTTTGAATGTTTTGTTCATCTATAGGTTTCGTTATGAAAGTTGTTTGTTTGTTGTATTATTTTTACAATTAACTGATGTTTTTGTTTGCACCTTTGATCATAATCACGAACCTTTTTGTTATTATACGGTTATATCAATTGTTTAGCATGATAATCTAATCTACTAATAATCAATAGTCATATAAGTGCTTTACAGTAAACACCTTTATGTTATAACTCAATTTAGATTATGTTATTTTTAGTACGGGAATTTGAGAAACCAACTATTTGGATGGTAGACCACTGAGTTTCAATAGGACCATTTTTTTTAAGTAATTGTTTTCCATCTGATAATTAATATTTTATCAATCTTTATATTACGACATATAAGTAGTAATGGTTCGTGATTTATAGCTAACTAATAAATTTTTCAGTTGCTTGTAATTGATTTCTTTATATGCTCAAAACAAAATGGGCTATTTGTTATGATATCTAAAAAATTAACATCACCGAGTATTTATCTGTAAAAAACTAAAAATTAAAAGGCTTTTTAATATTCAAAATTCTTTCTTTCTGTTCTATCTTGTTCACATATAATTAATAGTGCATCTCAGAGTTGAGAATCTTAGATCCGCACGTCATTTACTTTAAGCCACGCCATGCCAGCAGAGACATTATTTGTATTTTTTTTTTTTTTTTTTTTTTTTTTACCATTCAAAATTCATCTTGATTTGCAATAATCGTCTTGATATGAATGTTTAAGGCATGTTTACGTACAAATTGTAGCCATTATTCGTTGGTAGGCCTTGAAAAAAAGAATCATGGAAGCATAATCTATAGCCATTTCTAAAGTTCTTCTCATTCTATACTTTGTGTAGGTGGCGAAAATCTTTTTATGAAACTGTCATTATAATTCATCATTTGCAAATATAGTTCATATCTTTTGTTTAGAATATACATTTTGATTTTGGTTTTAATTTTAATAAAAGGCTCGGTGAGTCATAGAAAATTTACTATTTCTTTGAGATAGAGTGAAGACAATACATGAAAATTTCAAGCCAAGAAGAAAAGTTAACAAACCAAATAAGTAGTATAATAATATTCATAATTTCCAAAAGTTCTATTTATACAAAATAAGAAGAGAAAAATAATGTAGTTAGTTCCCATCATACAGCTATAATACACAATTCTACATGAAAATATATGCCACCAAAATATAAACACGCCCATAATGTGCTGATGCTTAAGTATGTCATTCTTAATAGAGGATTACGCTGCTTAGTTTATCATGTTTAAAACTGCCTTGTGTCTCTTTTTTCCTTTTTTTGTCAAAGAAAGTATAGAATAAATAAAGTGAAAACCGCTACCATTTTGCTCTCTGTTTATGATGTAGTTTACGTTTTCGCTATGCATGCTTTGAAATATGCCGAAAATCCTTCATTAAGTATTTTGTTCTTACTTTTACAGCACAGGATGTCTTCTTCAAAAGAAGTCGCAGTAAAAGATTTTCCACCGCCTAAAAAAGAGTCTAAATCCAAGCGTGCTCCGATGCCTAGACCTGCCTTAGGTAGGAGAGGGCGGTCCATTCAACTTCTCACAAATCATTTTAATGTTTCTGTGAGGAATGTCAATGATTATTTCTACCACTATAGTGTATGTCACCCATGTTATCGCTTTCTTTTATCTTTATTTTTTTATTTTTCCAAATATTATTATTGTTCAGTTCTGATATTTGGTACTATTCAGGTCCATTTGAAATACGACGATGACCGCCCTGTTGATAGTAAAGGGATTGGCCGCAGAGTTATTGACAAACTTTATCAGACTTATCATTCTGAGCTTGGTGACAAAAATTTTGCTTATGATGGAGAAAAAAGTTTGTTTACAATTGGCTCCCTACCCAATGTCAAGAATGAGTTTGTTGTTGTTTTAGAGGAGTCTTCAAATGTGTAAGGGAAAATTGCTTCTTCTTCTTCTTTTTTCTACTTTAATATGCTTATTTATAGTTTTTTTTTTTTCGGCAGGGCTACCGTTACTGGCAATGAAAGTCCTGATGAAAACGATCGCAAGCGAATGAGGCGTGTTTATCAGACAAAGAAAATGAAGGTTGAGATAAATTATGCTGCTAAGATTCCTATGCAATCAATTGCTATGGCTTTAAAAGGCCAAGAAACCGAGAACTCGCAAGAAGCACTACGTGTGCTTGATATCATTCTTCGCCAGCATGCAGCTAAGAGGTAGACTTAGTATCTTTTTAAACTACTTGTTGAACAACCTTAATGTGTTTTTGATTTCCTTTTCATATGTGCATGTATGAATTTTCCAGGGGTTGTTTGCTGGTCCGCCAATCATTTTTCCATGACAACCCTCAAAACTTTGCTGATATTGGTGGCGGTGTAAAGGGCTGTAGAGGCTTCCATTCCAGTTTTAGACCAGCTCAGGGAGGGCTATCATTAAACATTGGTAATTTGTTCTTTTATCAATTATCAATTGATAACTATACTTATGTTTGACTGATAATTTTTTTCTTAACAATTAAAGGTCTATATTTTGCAACTGTGACATTTTGACATTTTTATCTATTATGTTCTTTGAGAATGCACAATTTATCTGATTTTTTTATCTGCAGACGTCTCAACGACTATGATAGTTAAACCTGGCCCGGTTGTTAACTTTCTTATTGAGAATCAGGGTGTGAGGGATCCTTTTTCAATAGACTGGGCAAAAGTAAGTTAACATTGTCTAAGATGATTTTATTTATATTCAAAAGCAGCATACTATATAGCTGAGGCTTCTGATCATTGTAATCTTAATTTTGACATATATCTTCTTTTATCTTAAACAGGCAAAACGTACTCTTAAGAGTTTGAGGATCAAGGCAGTACCAAGCAATCAAGAGTTCAAAATAATTGGTTTAAGTGACTTGCCATGCAACAAGCAATTGTGAGATTTCCAAGGGTTCACCCTGCTTTTGTCGTGCACATCTCATTTCAAACTGTTTTACTCGCACAAAGAAATAGCATAGGAATTTCTCACTATGTTAAAACTAAAATTGACAAATAACATGCAATAATAAATTTAACACTTCTAAAATTTGTTTTCTTGCCTCTTCAATGCTCCAACTATCTTAAGCTTATATTCATTTTTTAACTAAATCTCTTACCATGAATTTTATTAGTTACATGCTTTCTTACTTCCTTCTTTGTGTTGTATGCAAATGATATCATATCCATTCCTTTTGTCTTTCAGATTTACTCTTAAGCAACGAGGGGATAAAGAAGGTGAAACGCTGACAGTTGACATTACTGTCTTTGATTATTTTGTCAAACACCGCAATATTGGTCTAAGGTTCTCTGCTGATCTTCCCTGCATAAACGTTGGCAAACCAAAGAGACCAACTTATTTACCAATTGAGGTATTTAATATGAATCAATAATATTATTTTTCCATCTATATGTGCTGCTGCAAAGCTTTACTTATTTATCTTAATTTTTGTTTCCAAAGCTATGCACTTTGGTTTCGCTTCAGAGATATACCAAATCTTTAACATCATTGCAACGAGCTTCGCTTGTTGAGAAGTCAAGGCAGAAACCTCAAGAAAGAATGCATGTCTTGCGCACGGTTCGCGACTGTACTTCTACCTGTTTGATCTATATTATGGGAACCACTTCTAACGTTTCCCTTCTGTATTTTAGGCTTTGACAAACAACAACTATGATTCTGAACCAATGTTTTGTGCAACTGGCATATCTATTAGCACTGAGTTTACACAGGTGGATGGCCGTGTTCTACAAGCACCCAAGGTTTATTCTTAATCATTTCTCTAAGTCATATGTTTGGGATTAAAATCTTCATATATTAATTAGTCTTTCATTGCCAACCTAATCTATTTTATTTCTCTGCAGTTGAAAGTGGGAAACGGTGAGGATTTTATGCCACGGAACGGGCGATGGAATTTTAATAATAAGGTCTGATTTAGTGAATTTTTTTTTTCTTTTTTCATTTCACCAACTTTTGGGACTCTTATGATTTTCAGAAACTTTTTGATCCTGTTCCTGTTTCAAACTGGGCTGTCGTAAATTTTTCTGCTCGCTGTGATCTGAGAGCTCTAGTGCGAGATTTTATCAAGTGTGGAAATATGAAAGGAATAGTAAGCACACTTTCTTAACCAAATATTTAGGTTTGATTTTCTGGAAAAAAAGATGACTACAGTGGTTCTAATTTAATTTTTTATCTTTATTTTTATTTTTATTTTTTCATTACTCTTCTTTAGAGGGTGGATAATCCACTTGAAGCCTTTGAGGAGAATGGTTCAATGAGAAGAGCTCCTCCTCTTGATAGAGTGAATAAAATATTTGGAGAGATGAAGTCCAGGTTCACTAAAGCACCACCAGGATTTCTGCTCTGCCTCTTACCTGAGCGCAAGAATTCAGACTTATATGGTATATTTATTCTCATAAAGATACAAGCCTGCGTCATGTTCACGTGTTATAATGAAAATTCTGTTCCTAGGGCCTTGGAAGCGGAAATGTCTTACTGAATATGGCATTATCACACAATGTATGTCTCCACAAAGAGTCAATGATCAATATGTGACTAACATCCTTCTTAAGATCAATGCAAAGGTTTGACACATATACATAGTTCATACACATATTTGAACCCGCTACATCTCTTTTTTGGTATACCTATTTTACACTCCTACTATTTCTTGAGATACGCACTTTAAAATAAAATTAAACTTTGGATATGTTCAACGTACACTATGAATATATGTTCATAAAAAATGAGATCATTTTGAAACTTTTGACATGGTCAAAATGTTAAGAATATTATCTACTAGAACATTTATTTGAACCGTCCATTTAGGATATTACTTTGAACATATTAGAATTATCCAAATCACGCTAAATTTTGGGAAAATGATTTTGAATCGTGTAAAATCATATCTATAAAATCACGCTAAATTTGTCTGTTTTCGAATTGTGTAGGTCTAAAAACAATGGGGGTGTAGATGGGTCATGTACACTTCTAATATAATTTTATTTTTCTTTTCTTTAAATTTTGCAGCTAGGTGGAATCAATTCATTGCTTCATATTGAGCGAATGACGAGTATACCACATGTTTCAGGGACTCCAAGCATCATACTTGGGATGGATGTTTCCCATGGTTCCCCTGGACTTGCTAATGCTCCAACCACTGCTGCTGTGAGTAAATAGTCTTTTGTGTGCTCTATAATATACTTTTTAAGAAAACTAACATACGGTAATATTTCTACTTGCATGTATAATCTTTTTCAATCTTTTGTCTAAGGAGGAAACTTTTCTGCATGAAATTTATAAAACAGTGTCTTGAATATGCTTCTTTTTTTCCATAGCTATCTAACACAGTAATATCAATATATTTACACTATTATTTTGGTGATCACGATGATAATGAAGTAAATCTCATGGTTAACCTTTTGCAGGTTGTGAGTTCACGTGGGTGGCCTTCTATCTCGCGATACCGAGCTTCTGTAAAAACACAGAGCCGTAAGCTTGAAATGATAGAATGTCTATTCAAACCGTCTGCTGATCAACAGGATGATGGAATGATAAAGTATGACATTTTCATCTATTGTAGTTTTGCGTTTCTCTTTACTTTTTATCTTGGCATTTTGAAGTTTTGAGTTGCTTGCTTTATGTACTTCAATACTTTATTCACGTTCTTTTTTGAAAATTTAGGGAACTTATGATTGATTTCTACACTAGTTCTGGAAAAAGGAAACCGGAAAATGTTATCATATTCAGGTAGCATTATGATACTTATTATTAAAGAAAATATAATAATAACAATAACAATAACAATAATAATAATAAACCAACATTGTCATTGTTCATGTTAAGTGACATTAAACCAGAATTCCTGTTTTTGGTGTCTGTAATTCAGGGATGGAGTGAGTGAGTCCCAGTTCAACCAGGTGCTGAACATAGAGTTGGGTCAAATCATCGAGGTTTGTTTCTGCTAATTATCACTTACCAATATGAAATTTGACATTACTATAATAATGTAATAATGTAATAATGTAAGCTTGTTTTTCTTGTGTTCAGGCCTGTAAATTTTTGGATGAGAGTTGGAATCCAAAGTTTACTTTATTAATAGCTCAGAAAAACCACCATACAAAATTCTTTCAACAAACTATACCTGATAATATTCCAGCAGGTATGTCCATAAAAAACAACTCCCTTACTCTTTTTTATGCACTAGTTATGCATATCCTTAGTTTTTGATTCTATGAACAGGCACTGTGGTGGATAACAAGGTTTGTCACCCAAGGAATTATGATTTCTATATGTGCTCTCACGCAGGAATGATAGTAAGCTTTCAATACTGTGCTAAAATCGAACTGAATTTGGATTATTTCAACTTAATTTGCATTGCATTTAACATTTTTCAAATAAATATCTGTCAGGGTACTTCTCGGCCGACACATTATCATGTGCTGCTTGATGAAGTTGGCTTCTCACCCGATGATCTGCAAGAGCTTGTGCATTCATTATCTTACGTGTATGCCATATCAACTATCTTTTAAATCTAGGTCGGTATATGCATGTTATGAAAAAAGCTAACACCCGCTGCATTCTTTTATTATACAGTTACCAGAGGAGCACCACTGCTATATCTGTAGGTAAGATCTGACAACAAATGTTAAGCAAATTTATAGAATTTAAGTGACAAAATGAGAAAGATAAGGACATAGTATTCAAATTTGAGTGCCAGCCTAGTTATTTTATATGAAATTTCCATTTCTATGTATCTATGCTAGAACTTGACAGTATGTGTATTTATTTTTGAACAGTTGCACCTATTTGTTATGCGCATCTTGCTGCTACTCAGATGGGCCAATTCATGAAATTTGAGGAATTGTCCGAGACATCTTCTAGTCATGGAGGCATTCCAGCTTCAAGCACTGGTACTGTGCCTGAACTGCCAAAACTCCATGAAAGATTGAGCAGCACCATGTTTTTCTGCTGAAGTATGTAGGTGATGCCATCGTCTATTTGGAATTTTTTTTTAAAGCTTATTTGGCTACAAAGAAAATGAAGCTAGTGATGAAGATGGCAAACCATCAGAATGAATCAGAGTTAAGAAGAACAGAGAATTTGAAGTAAATTTGTACCAAGTAGATGGATATTATTTGCATTCGAAAAACGATATGTTGATTTTGAGTATAAACATGTTTTATTAGTTTGTTTCTGTACAAGTTTTGTTGATCTTGATATGCAGTAACTTTATTTATTTATTTATTTATTTTACTTTGCATGAAGTGATAAGAAAAGGAATGCCAAATTTCTGATACAGGGGAAACACTCACCGCACTTAACTCCACCACCTGCCGCGACCTAGCGAACTCCATAGGTCGTGAACGACCTAACTCCACCTCTGACCGCGACTTAACAAATTCCATAGGTCGTGAACGACCTAACTCCACCACTTGCCTCGACTTAACAAATGTCATAGGTCGTGAACGACCTAAATCCATCACGCGACCTAACTTTCTAAAGACATCCCTCCCGCGACCTAATTCCACAAGCAAACGTCCTGACTCTATCTCCTTAAGTCGCGAAATCCACCATAGGCCGCTTCGTTGCTTCAACCTAAATCGCAAACGACCTATGCCCTAGTCTCTAAGTCGCGAACGACATATGAAGCTCCAGTAAGTCGCGAATTGTGTCTTACCGCCTTCTGTTGAGTCGCGAGACAGTGATGAGTCATAGACGAGTTAGCATGAGTCGTTACCGAGTTATCCTTATGTTACGAAGAAGAATGTAAGTCGCTGTTTATTCCTTAAGTCGTGAAGCTTTTCTCTAGATCGTTGCCGAGTCACCATAAGTCGTTGCCGCAAAACTCCATTAAGTCGCTGCATAATTGTTGTTCTTAAGTCGTGTATACATTGTGTTGTATTTTTTTTAAGTCGTGTATTGAGTTGTAAGCCTATAAATAGGCAAGACATGTCATTTGTAAATGGTTGTTGAAATTGAATAAAAATTTCCATTTGATTGCTTTGTGCTTTCTTTAAATTGGTAGTCGAGTGCACATCTCCTATCTCCACTTCGGCATTCGAGTGCGCTCGAATCAACGAACGTTGAAGCCGATTCACGGAATCAAGTGCGCTTGATCAACGTCGAAGAATCGTAGATCCTTCATCACGGTATCGTGCGCGATCAACGTGTTAAGGATAGCTAGAATCCGGTATCTTTTGAGATCAACGGATTTGGGCATTTCAGTATTGTTCAATCCACCGATTGCTAATTCCATCGACGTATCAATTTTTTGTTAATCCGCTGCGTCAGTTTTGGTATCGGAGCTTGTTTTAGCCAATCATAGCTAAATCGGGTCTTGGAGCCAAGTATTCGAAGTTTGAAGTTCATCGTGTTCATCTTGAAGTTGCAACAAGTTTAGGGTGATTGATCCATAATCATTTGGATCAAAGTGTGGGAAAGGTGTTTGAATTTGCGTGGGAGAGTTTGCACGCCAAAGTGAAGTTCGAAGCAAGCTTGAAGCCGTGCTAGTTGATTTGAATTGTAGTTTTGGAGTTATTTTGTTTGAAGATTTTTGAAGTCAAATTTGTTGAATTTTTGATTTGTTGAAGTTTGGAGATTCGTTGAATTATTTGTTTGAAGTTCAATCATGCCTCCGAGACGAGCTCAACGTCATCGCAATATTAATGCCTTGTATGGAAGAGAAGAAGCTGATGAAATGGAGCAACGAATCCATGAGAGTTTTACTGAAAAGCTGAATGAAGGAATTGGTCGCTTAGAGAGAATGATGCTTGAAATGAATCAAAGTAGAAGAAGAGTTTCACCTGAATCGAGCCATGGGAGAAGTAGAGCTTCGATACATTCAGATCGGGAGAGAAGAGAAGATCATAGAAGTGTTGATAATCGTGATAGGAATGTTGATCGAAGGAGTGATAGTAGAGATGTTGGAGGTCGTAATCGACATCGATATACTTCAGATTTTGATGAGGAGTTTGATGGTGATAGGGGAAGTGTTCATTATCGAGATAGAGAACAAACACGACATCAGTATCGAGATGTAGATGATGATCGTCGATGGGAATCGGGAATGAAGGCGGAAATTCCTGAATTTAAAGATGGAATGGTTGCCGAAGAATTCTTGGATTGGTTATCTAATGTTGAAGAAATCTTTGATTTCAAGGAAGTGCCGGAGAATCTTCGAGTGAAGTGGTTGCTACTAGATTGAGGGGAAGAGCATTGGCATGGTGGCAGCAAACTAAACTTACGAGAGAAAGGAATGGAAAGTCGAAGATTGTAGATTGGGAGAAAATGAAGAAATTAATGAGAGCTACATTTTTACCATACAACTAGCAGTCACTAATGTACCAGAGATTGCAGAATCTAAGGCAGGGGACGAAGTCGGTCAGTGATTATGCAGATGAATTTTACCAACTCATTGCCAGGAATGATATAATGGAGACGGAAGAACAATTGACTGCTAGATTTGTTGGAGGGTTGCGAATGCAGATCCAGGATATGGTTAATATGTTCGATCCAAGATCTGTAGCGGAAGCACACCAAAAGGCGTTGGCTTGGGAGAAGCAGGGAAGGCGTGGAGGTGGTGTGTTTAGTAATTCTAATAATCAAGTGAAGGGTGTTAGCGGAAGTTCTAATGTTTCTAAACCTGACAGTAAACCCGTAGTAAAGGAGAGTGAGAAGGCGAGGGTTAACAATGGTTTCAAATGCTACAATTGCCAGGAGATGGGTCATAAAAGCAATGAGTGTCCAAAACCAAAGAAACGAGCTATGATAGCTGAAGTTGAAAGTGAGAATGCTGTTGATGGTGAAGATAGTCCAGTTGTGGAGAATGAACAGGATATCGCATCGGGAGACGAAGGGTGTAATCTAATGATGAGGAGGTCTTGTTTAACACCAAAGCAAGAAGATGAAGCTAGTTGGTTGAGGAGCACCATTTTTCAGTCGACATGCACTATTCTGGGAAAAGTTTGTAAATTTGTGATTGATGCAGGAAGTTGTGACAATATTATTTCTACAGAAGCAGTGAGAAAATTGAAATTGAAAACGGAAAAACATCCAAATCCTTATAAGTTAGCGTGGCTGAGAAAAGGAGGAGAGGTGAAGGTGGATAAACGAGTTCGAGTTCCATTTTCCATTGGGAAGAAATATAAAGACGAAATCTGGTGTGATGTAGTTGAGATGGATGTTTGTCATTTACTTTTGGGAAGACCGTGGCAGTATGATCGAGCAGTGCAGCATGACGGTCGAACCAATAGTTATAGTTTTATGTTTGAAGGCGTTAAGATTATTTTAATTCCAAAGAAGAGACAGTAGGGAGAGAGTAAATCAGAGGAGATTGAAGAGCTAAAAACTTTGCTATCATTGAAAGAGTTTGTTAAGAAAGTTGAAGAGGAACCTGAAGTGTACTTGTTGATTGGGCGAGATTGTAGTGAAGAGGTTGAAATTCCAGAAGAAGTGAAGCCAGTTTTGAAAGAATTTGAGGATGTATTTCTAGAAGAGTTGCCTAAGGAGTTACCGCCGCCGAGAGACATTCAACATCAAATCGATCTTGTTCCGGGAGCAGTATTGCCGCATAGACCACATTATCGAATGAGTCCAAAGGAACATGAAGAGTTGAGGAGGCAGGTGGAAGAGTTGCTTGAACAGGGACGTGTGCAGGAAAGTTTAAGTCCATGTGCTGTGCCAGCTTTATTAGTACCAAAGAAGGACGGAACTTGGAGGATGTGCACTGACAGTCGAGCATTGAATAAGATTACAGTGAGATATAGATTTCCAATGCCGAGGTTGGATGACTTGCTAGATCAGTTGAGTGGGGCAACTATCTTTTCGAAGATTGATTTGAAGAGCGGATATCATCAAATTCGTATTAGACCAGGTGATGAGTGGAAAACTGCTTTTAAAACCAGGGAGGGTCTATACGAATGGTTGGTTATGCCATTTGGTTTATCAAATGCGCCTAGTACGTTCATGCGGGTGATGAATCAAATCTTTAGACCATTTATTGGGAAATTCGTGGTGGTGTATTTTGATGATATTCTGATATATAGCAGGAGTACGGAGGAGCATGTTCAACATTTGAGGGAAGTGCTGATTATTCTTCGTGAGGAACAATTTTATGCTGCTACGAAGAAATGCGTGTTCATGACACATAGTGTTTTATTTCTAGGGTATGTTGTGTCAGGAGAAGGTATACAGATGGATCAGGATAAAGTTGAAGCAGTCAGGAATTGGCCACAGCCAAAAACAATTACGGAAGTGAGAAGTTTTCATGGGCTAGCGTCATTCTACCGAAGATTCATTCCACACTTCAGTAGCGTGATGGCTCCAGTTACTGATTGCATGAAAGGGAGACAGTTTGTATGGTCAGAGGAAGCGGGGGTTGCTTTTGAGAAGATTAAAGAACTATTGACGACAGCGCCGATTCTTGTTTTACCAAATTTTCAGTTGTTGTTTGAATTGCATACTGATGCGTCGAAGGTGGGAATTGGTGGAGTCTTGAGTCAGAGTGGGAAACCCGTTGCCTATTTCAGTGAGAAGTTATCAGGAGCAAAGATGAGGTATAGCACGTACGATGTGGAGTTTTACGCAATTGTTCAGGCTGTTAAGCATTGGAGACACTATCTGTTTCAGAAAGAATTTGTTCTGTACACTGATCATGTGGCGTTGAAGCATATGCAAGGGCAGGACAAGATTTCAGCGAGACATGCATCATGGATTGCTTATTTACAGCAGTTTACTTTTGTTGTCAAACACAAATCAGGGGTGACGAATCGTGTAGCTGATGCTTTGAGAAGGAGGAGTCGTTTATTAACGACAATGAAAGTTGAAGTGGCAGGTTTTGAATTATTGCCAGAGATGATTGAAGAAGATCCTTACTTTGCAAAGTTTGTTAAGGAAGTTAAGGATGAGAATACCGATGAATTTGTATTGGTTGATGGATTCTTATTCAAGGGGAATCGATTATGCATTCCAGATTGCAGCTTAAGAATGAAGATCATCAAAGAGTTACATGAAGAAGGCCATGTAGGCAGAGAACGTACGTTGCAATTAGTTTCTCAATCTTATTTTTGGCCGTCAAAGAGGAAAGAGGTAGAGAGATTTGTGGAGAGATGTCATATCTGTCAGGTTTCGAAGGGAACGGCTACGAATGCGGGGTTGTATATGCCATTACCCGTGCCTATTAAACCATGGGTTGATATTAGTATGGATTTTGTGTTGGGTTTGCCGAGAACTCAAAGGGGAAATGATTCTATATTTGTTGTGGTGGACAGGTTTTCAAAGATGGCACATTTTATTGCTTGTAAGAAGACGGCAGATGCTGTTCGTGTTGCTCAGTAGTTCTTTAAAGAAATTTATCGTTTACATGGGTTACCAGAATCTATTGTGTCGGATAGAGATACTCGTTTTCTGAGTCACTTTTGGCTAAGTTTGTGGAAGATGGTCGGAATGAAGCTGAATTTCAGTAGTGCATACCATCTGCAGACGGACGAACAGACCGAAGTTGTTAACAGATCGTTGGGAAATCTGTTGCTATGTCTTGTACAGGATAATTTGAAAAGTTGGGATATGAAGTTATGTCAGGCAGAGTTTGCTCATAACCATGCTATTAACCGAAGCACTGGTTACAGTCCATTTCAGATTGTATATTCAAGTTTACCAAAGGGGCCATTGGATTTAACGATAGTGCCACAACCAAAGGGAACAGTTAAGCGAGCTGCTGATTTTGTTGATGGGTTGACAGAATGCCATAGAATCGTTCAGGAACGATTGGAAAAGACAAATGAGAGGTATAAACAAATGGCAGATAAGAAACGAAGAAGTGTAGTCTTCAGAGAGGGTGATTTTGTTTACGCGGTATTGACGAAAGATCGTTTTCCAGTTGGAACTTACAATAAGTTGAAAGCAAGAAAGATTGGACCAGTAGAAATCTTGAAGAGGATCAATGATAATGCGTATCGATTAAGGTTGCCAGGAGAAATTCATACTTCTGATGTGTTTAATGTGAAACACTTGATTCCGTATTATGCTGATGATCAAGAAAATGCGAATTCGAGGGCGAATTCTTTCATACCAAAGGAGGATGATACATGGGAAACACTCACCGCACTTAACTCCACCACCTGCCGCGACCTAGCGAACTCCATAGGTCGTGAACGACCTAACTCCACCTCTGACCGCGACTTAACAAATTCCATAGGTCGTGAACGACCTAACTCCACCACTTGCCGCGACTTAACAAATGCCATAGGTCGTGAACGACCTAAATCCATCACGCGACCTAACTTTCTAAAGACATCCCTCCCGCAACCTAATTCCACAAGCAAACGACCTGACTCTATCTCCTTAAGTCGCGAAATCCACCATAGGCCGCTTCGTTGCTTCAACCTAAATCGCAAACGACCTATGCCCTAGTCTCTAAGTCGCGAACGACATATGAAGCTCCAGTAAGTCGCGAATTGTGTCTTACCGCCTTTTGTTGAGTCGCGAGACAGTGATGAGTCATAGACGAGTTAGCATGAGTCGTTACCGAGTTATCCTTATGTTACGAAGAAGAATGTAAGTCGCTGTTTATTCCTTAAGTCGTGAAGCTTTTCTCTAGGTCGTTGCCGAGTCACCATAAGTCGTTGCCGCAAAACTCCATTAAGTTGCTGCATAATTGTTGTTCTTAAGTCATGTATACATTGTGTTGTATTTTTTTTAAGTCGTGTATTGAGTTGTAAGCCTATAAATAGGCAAGACATGTCATTTGTAAATGGTTGTTGAAATTGAATAAAAATTTCCATTTGATTGCTTTGTGCTTTCTTTAAATTGGTAGTCGAGTGCAAATCTCCTATCTCCACTTCGGCATTCGAGTGCGCTCGAATCAATGAACGTTGAAGCCGATTCACGGAATCAAGTGCGCTTGATCAACGTCGAAGAATCGTAGATCCTTCATCACGGTATCGTGCGCGATCAACGTGTTAAGGATAGCTAGAATCCGGTATCTTTTGAGATCAACGGATTTGGGAATTTCAGTATTGTTCAATCCACCGATTGCTAATTCCATCGACGTATCAAGTTTTTGTTAATCCGCTGCGTCAATTTCTTTCATTTGGGTCCAAGAAGTTGCTTTTAAGGACAATTAATCTTGAATGCCCAGAATTAATATCAGGGAATAGTGCTGAAAGTATCTTGGCCATACAAATATATTGATCCTCCGATATCCACCTTCAGATCACATTTTCGTACATCCCGCACACACCTCATTCGGGCCTTATAGGAGCGTCCTTTTATGCATGCCAACTTAACAAGGAAAGGTAATTAGCGACGACAATTTGACGTGTGGTTGTGGTTTGTGCTTTCAATAGCATTTCCAACTAAAATGCTAGCATGCCCGAAAATCTGTTTGTCATTTTGTGCGAACGAAATCTGAACCTTTCGTTTTCCCTCCCCCCTCCCTTCCCCTCCCCTCCCCTCCCCTCCCCTGATGTCCACCTTTAATTTTTAGTTAAGTTCTTTACAAATTCTATAAAGGCAACTAGAAAGCTTTCCTTCCTTTTGGTTCCTTACCATCAGCTTCCATCTCTCTTCTTCCATGTTTTAAAATAGTATTATGCCTCTCTACCAGGCCACAACAATATTAGCACCAACTTCATTATCACTGCTTTTATTTGCATCATTAATATTGTTACTAGTAGTTGCCTAACTCCTCTGTATGCAAGAATGGTTTTGGTTCAGATGATTAGGCATATTTGTTAATCAATATCATAAACAAACTTGAATTGAAAGAAGAATGAACGAAATACGAACAGTTAACATAATATAAGAGATAAACATAAAAGTGAAGTCTAGGCTTGTATTAAATACAAACGATATGAGGAGTACACTGCATAACCCTGGGTGTAAAGAATTATTTATGGCCCCAACAATAATGAACAATAAAGAACTAATCCACATTTATGATATAATAGAAAGGCAGCATAATAGGCAAAATAATAGAAAACATAAGAAGGAAAATTTTATATAGATATAATTTGTAAACACAAATTGTGACACAAGAGATTTTAACTATTAAATCTCTGATTTTCACATCCTGCATGAGGACTAAAAGATCCAATGATACAGATCTATTATATCATCAATTATATTCTATTTTATGTCCAAATACACTGTCCCGTATAAGAAAAATAATGAAATATTCTTTAGCTAGATAATGCGTTTGGAGAATATATATTTTTTGAACTATTTAAAAAAATTAATCTGTGTTGGCCAACACATTTCATGAATAACAATGTTTTTTTTACGGTGATATAACTAAGAACTATGTATGGATCATTCCCTCAAGTATTACACATCTATCTTTCTTACCGTCAGTGTCAACATTGCACCGAAGTATCCCAACAATACGAGGATGCATAAAGTTGTTTGCATTTGCCTTGACAAGAAATTGAAGAGTAATTATCCAATTCTATCAAACAAGTCAATAACAATCTTCTTTGCATAATCGAGTTAGGTAATGTGAAGATTCTCAAACGATTTATGGAGGAAAACATGTGCAATTATCAGGAGTTTTGAACATTTCGTATTTAAATATTTGAATTATTAAATATTTGAATCTTGGTTAAATATGGTTAAATTGATTTTATAACTTTGTTAGCCTCCTTTTAATTAATGACTAATGATGGTAAACTTGTTTTTGAAAAATGTTTACAAGAATAAATAGTTTGAAGAAATATCGGTAATGTAACCGAAAATCGTTTTATCGATAAATGTCTTTTTACCCGATATAAGTTGTCTAAAATTTTTGGACTTGCCTAACATATTATTGTGTAATTAATTAGCAACTAAAAATATTTTGCTTGTTATGGTGAACTAAATATAAATAGTGAAAGATTAACTTGTGATTAAGGAGAAGGTATTTTGGTGAATAGTAAAAGATATTTGTTTTTAGGAAGTGGGGTGTAAAGTTAGCTTACGGAAAGGAGGGTGCTTGGTGAACTTCCAAGGAGGTTTGGAGAGGGTAGTGATCTCTTGAATAAACTCTACAAATACACACTTAAGCCCACATAAATCACTTTACAAATTTATGAACAAAAATGTAGTCTTTATGGTAAGTCCTTCTTCCTCTCATTAAAATTCGTAAACAATAGTTAATGAAGCCAAACTTCACCGAACTCAAGTTATAGGACTAACACAACATAACAACAAGAAGTAGCAGCTTAAGTGATGGAGAAAAGGAGCACGCACCCCTAATCAATTTGAGTCACAAGAAATATGAAGGAGGCAAGGCTTGGGCGAGGGCAAATGGAAGCAAAAGGTGATGTCTTTGGATGTTTGGTGATGGTAGGCAGTTGTTCTGGTGTTCTAGCATTTGTGCTTAATAATACCCCGGCTCAGTATCCATTCTATCAGAGTGAGGTTACTGTCTGAAAGCATGGCCCAAATGACACGATGAGAGCAATCTCTCATATATACTTCCTTGTGTCAACACGAATAAGTAATATCATATACCTTAATCTTGCCAAACAGTATCACATCTTGACAGAAAGCAATATACATGAGTTTTTCAAGTTGAATATAATAGAGATAAGATTACATAAAATAAAATATCAACGACAACATCGGTGTGAAAAAAATTCACACACACACACACACACACACATATATATATCACAACCTTAAATACACATACGCCATCATCCACTTTCAGTCGTCATCGAAAAGATATATACACAATTGCACACATAGTCACCATCTCTCTTTCAAACAGTAGATGTAACGCCCCACCCCAAGACCCACCTTAGCAAAGAGAATTAACAAGTAATTCCGTCTACTAAAGCGGAGAATAGGGTTGGTTAAGGGCGACCATCTATAATTTTGTCTTAAACATCCATTGAATACGTCGATAAATGCATTATAATTTTTCAACTCAAGTGGATCGACATACCCAGTAAATGCTTAATCAAAAACTATAGGTGGCTAATGGATCTATCAGAACAAAATACAATAACTGAATGTAAATCACATCACAGAACAGTAACCAACATCATATGTATATATATATACACCGATACACGTTCAGTACAATACAATATGAATACAATAAAGGTGGTACACGACCACACAATATACATCGAATCAAATGTAAAAACATCAGAGTATGCGGAAGAAATAAACTACTCAAGAGAAAGAAGAACTGATATCCAACATCAACTTCATGCTAAGTCCAATAGATGAT
Organism: Allium cepa; assembly: GCA_030765085.1. NCBI lineage: Eukaryota > Viridiplantae > Streptophyta > Magnoliopsida > Asparagales > Amaryllidaceae > Allium > Allium cepa. Next base: position 939,831,021 of record CM060943.1, on the reverse strand, counting down.
ACCTGAAACAACTCGGTCTGACCCGAGTGAAAACACACGGGTTAGGCTAGCTAGAACTTATCAATAGTAAAGGTGATGATAAGAGATAAGGGGAAAACCATTCCATCGTTACTAATGGAATGATATAGGTCATCAAGTTATCTCTAGAGTGATACATCAATGGTTCATCATTTGCATAGAGGAATAGTAGATAGACATGGTTTATCTAATTATATATATAACCGAATGAAATGGGTGAGGATATGGACCATAAAGTAAATCTTCATAAGATAATTAAAACTTCAAGAATCCATCATAAATAAAACTCATCTAATAGAAACTTCTTAATTATTATACCTCATCTCATCGGTATAAATATAGATACATCTTCAATCCATCATTAAACTCATTATAAAGGAATCTCCATAATCATTTATACCTCATATCATTGGTATAAATATAAATATATCTTAAATCTATTATCAACACTCATCATAAAAGCATTAACATAATTTATACCTCATCTCATTAGTATAAATATATAATGTCTCAAATCCATCTTGATAGAGCCTGAAAAGAATCCAAAACATTATATTCAAAATCATAAATAAAACCATGTATGTCAATAAGCCTTTTTCTTACATAAGGCTATACTAAAGCATCATCATCAAAATAGTTAAATGAAACACCTAAAACCTCATGGAAAACAGCACGTGCATTTCCATCTTGACTAGTACTACCATTACTTTGTACCATTCATCGTGATGACTTGGGGTCACATAACATCATAACATCGTGATCATCTTGATTGACTATAGTCGGAAACATCTTGATGACACCCAGTCACAAAAACCCGAGTAATAACATTGTGATGATTGGAGTCGAGTAATAAATTCATAAACATCGTGATGACTCTAATCGAGTACTCGGTCTATAGCATTAGTAACATCGTGAATGTGTCTCAACTTCTCGAATATGAACCCAATAGAGTCAACGTACGTCCCATACCATACGTTCTTACCTATTGGTTTACTAATCGTTAGTCGACAACACATTAGAAAATCATCATAAAACATCATGAAATAAACACTGCATCATCTCATCGGCGAGTGTAAGATACCTAACTCGTCTTATCTCTTACTTGGACGAGTTTTAAGTGACATCGAGACTTGTCTCATTTTATCGACAAATAAAAATTTATCATAAATATCGAAATCATCATCAATCCATCATAACAATTTGCCTCATCTCCTAGGTAAGTAAAAGAACATCGTGATTGTTATTTCTAACCATAGTTGCAAATTAAAACTTAACCTCAATATTGCCTCATTACATCGGCCATCACAAAATGCATCCAGATTGGTTCATCGTCGAATGTACTCAAATAGTAATTCTCAAACCAATAATCTTCACCAAAATTTGGTAACTTCTAAATCAACTCAAAATAATACTTCAAATTGGATTTGATTAAAACCGTGCTCGAAAACAATGAAAACTAAGAGGGATATCTCAAAACAGATAACTTAAATTCCATACGAATTCAATTCAAATTTAACCCAAAATCATTTCAAATTCCATTTAAATTTGAATTTCAAATTCTCCAAATATAGCTAGCCTACCGATAGGCATCATAGCTCTGAAAATATCTCAAAAACATCGTTAGAATCGGAGAGAATGAGAGCAAAACGAGCCAGTACAATTCTAAGATCAACGATTGTTGTTGCTGTCATTTTGCTCTCAGGAGAGCAACATACAACCATAATTTCGACCAAACAAACTTCAAAATTCCAGAAAATAAAATGAACGAAACTTGTAGAACATGACCTAAGCTTTCTGGAACATTTAAAATTATCAAAATCGGTTAAGAAACGAAGAAGTTAGGACCAATTTCGTTTCAGCCTCAATCAAAGAGCAAATATTGGTATTGCTCTCGGGATAACAGTATAAAAATACGATTTTGACATATATAATCTCAAAAATACAGAAAACTCAACACATGAAAGTTGTAGTATATGATTTATTCTTTTCAGAACATCCAACATTATCCAAATCGGTTAAGAAACGAATGAGTTATGGCCAAAATAATTTCTCAGACTTGTGATTATTGTTGCTGTCATTTGCTCTCGTGATAGCAACAAACAAGCACGATTTTGATCTAGTAAACATCAAAAGTTTAGAAAACTCAAACCATAAAACTTGTAGAACTTTGTCTGGGCTTTTCAAAACATCCAATACTGTGAAATTTGAATGAGAAATGAATGAGTTATGGTGAAAATAATTTCTCAGACTCTGTGATTGTTATCGCTGTCATTTGCTCTCAGGACAACAACAAACAAGCACGATTTTGATCAAGCAAACTTCAAAGTTTTAAAAATCTTAAAACATGAAAATTGTAGCTCTTTATCTGCGCTTTCCAGAAAATCTAAAATTATGAAATTTTGATAAAAATTGAAAAGGTTATGGCCAAAATAATGTGGCAATAGAAAATAAAAAATAACAAAGACGAAACGTAATCTTGTTAATACGAAAATTCAACCCATTTTCTTGTTTTTGGCTAGAATTTGTAAGCTTTTACACTTACCAATTGATTTTCAGTGAATAAGTAAGGATTTGCAAGCAAGGTTGAGCCTTTATCATAAGATTGGAGCCCTAAACATCTGAAAATAAAAAAAACAATACACGCAAAGAAGAAATTGATCAAAACAAATTTACAGTAAACAATTCTAGGGTTTTAGATGGATTCTAAGATAGAATAGGTTGGAGATTACCTTCTTTTATGATTCTAACTTGAATTAGGCTTTTAAATTTGCAAAGATTGAGCTTGAGAGATTAAATTTTGAAGAGGATAGCCATTGTTCTGTACTTTGAAGCTTTTTCTTTTCTGATTTAGGTTTTACTGTAATGAGTTTTGGAAGAAAAGGAACGTACTTCATTAGAAAACTCTAGAATTTGGGTTATTGGATGTTTACTGTACCCAATTAGTCCATTCTCATACTTAGAAAATTATTTAGGCTAATATACATAGGTTTTGTACTATTTTTAACATAACTTTCTCTATTAACTTCTTTTTACATGAGACAAAATGCATTCTTCACATTTTAACAAGGTGAACATGATTAACACAATAATATTTTTTTTACACTTAAAAATATTAGTTTCCCAATAAACCACTAATTTACACAATATTTGACCATATTGTTATTTTCAGACAAAAAACCACAATTTTAAACAATCTGAGTCAAATAAAAATTATTTCTTAACTCAAATAAGTGTATTAAATGTTTTAACACTTTTTAAAATTTTACAACACTATTTTTATTCATTGATACAATTTGAAAAATTCATTTTTTTTCTCATTTGCCCTTTTTATTCACTATAAAAGGCTATTATTGGAATAAAATCTCAATATTTCCCATTTTGACTCAATAAATAGCTAACATCATTTATTTTCAACCCACTTTCACAAATAAAATATTCTATGCTTATTTTCACTCATTTATATTTATTCCGACCATCAATATTTTTAAATAACATCTTATGAGATAAATTAACTCACATAAATTAAAAACCCAAGTTTTATTCATCAAAACATTGTTTATATAAAATAAACAATATCAACTCACATTCATTCCTCCAATTCATTCATAATCACAATATTAAATTATTATTTGCATTATCATTTAATATTAAGGGTAATCTCCAAAATCCGGGTTGTTACAGACTCCCCTCCTTAACAAAATTGCGTCCTCGCAATTTCTAGAGGAAAAGGCTGTAAACAACACTAAAGATACAATCATCGAAGGATAAAGACAAGCTCGAATTCGAAATCATTCATACTCTCAATATGGAATGGTTGAAAGAAACAAGGAAAAACTCACTTGGTTAATTTAATGGCCTATCGTATGCTAATATAATGATTAGCAAACCATCGAATTTTCCAAGCAACTCGAAAGAATTTCGAAGATCTCCCATCTTGAATCAAAACTCAACAAGATGCTCAACAAATAATCAATCGAAAATGATTGATTGCTCAAAACTCCATGAATAGAGTCAGGATCAAACTCACTCAAACCAGATCTAAACAATAAAGAAGATCATCAACAAGATATTCCGCATAATAATACAGAAAGAACGTCCTCACGACAAGATAAACACAATAGACAAGATTGATAAATCACAAGATGGCTTCTCAAAGGCCACGCACTCGAAGGACCATGAAAAATGCACGTCGTTAATAATAGCTTGAAGATAGAATATACTCAAGAACAAGGATATAGACTCGAATTAACTTTTAATCCAAGATATTTAGAATTTTTCAATCTCAACATTTTTTAAATTTTAAATCTCAATTTTCAACATTTGAAAATTTTCAAACTTTTTACTATATTACCTAGTAAGTTATTTAAAACTCGAAGTAAAAGTCCAAATTTATTCTCTTACTTCAAAGTTATTTTCCAAAGAAATTTGTAAATCCATAATAATATTCCTCAAAATACATTAAGGGTTTAAATACTCTTTACTCTTTTTATTAAACCACTTAAGTAGTTTAAAAACAATCTTCAAATTCTCTTATAACTCTTCTCTTAAAATATCCAATGTATACAATATAGATTCTCAAATCTCAAAATATACTTCTAATAAAGCAAAACACAAAAATAATCTCATTTATATTCTCATCTTTATAATTTAAAAATAAATAAATGGAATTGCCTCGCCATTAAATCTCTAATAAACAAATATATCTGTTGGCTGTAGAGTTGAACGAACGATCAAAACTGCCTCGCCACTCTATTACTCGTCTCTAAAATTAATGGCTACAATTACCATTTGAAATAAATTTAATATTTAATCTCAAAATATTATTTTCAAAATCTCAATTTTTAAACACAAACCATCGTGTCTGATTGCCTCATCATAGCATTTAGGAGATTCCTATCGATAACGTTGATCAGGCGTATCGACCAGAACTCTTTACTACTCGATGGATAACCCAACACTCTCGTATTATTTCTACGAAAGAATACTACTCATATAAATATATTCTCAAAACATTCTTTGACTTTTAAAATATCTCAAAACTCTAATTTCTCATATAAATATATTGCTTCAAAAACTTAAACCAAAGAACATTAAGAGAATGCATCGAGATATTCCTAGAATACGCGATTCTCAAAATCAATAGAAGAAGATAGAGTGTTAGTCAATCTTACGATGTCATGAGCCACTCCCAAAAGTCATCAAGATACAGGATAAGCAAGATATTCTTCTCGAAGGAGAAGAAACACATAATCCACGAATCACTACTTCAAACGGAGTGATACTAAAGGATAACATTGATTGAGTATCTGAAAAGGATAACTCAAAAAAACTGAATGATAAACTCAATCAAACTTGAACAATCTAGATACTCACCTCATTCCTCAGTGGATATCCTCGTGGAAGGATAACCGAAGAGTTAAGAGCCAGGAATAAGGTTACCTCAACACTCGATTGCCCAATTGGATGTCAATTTCAAATGGACACAAAAAACTCAATAAAGCCACTATGACTGGAATCTGAGATAGATCATCATCATATCGATACTTAAGAGTGAAATCAAAAACTTTGGATCATCAATAACATTCCAAAGTGGAAGAAATAATAAACCAATCAAATTAGGATGCCAAAATAAATATAGGATCCTATAACAACAAAAGGGTCCGACTTTACATCAAATAAGTCAATCCATCTCAAATCAGATACATCTCAAGTTGGTGAGCAATAAACAAATACTCACTAAAACAGCAACAAATAAAGAACTTAGAATGCTCACAACAAGCCATTCGTTGTGGATCCCTTCAATAGGATTCACAACACTCAAAGGAGTGCAACAAAAATGCCCAAAGAAATCAATCAGCTCCATCGATACGAACTCACTCGTATTGACAAAAATAAGAATCTAATAATCTTAAATAAGATTTTATATAAGATACGATGACATCAAACTCTATTATGGAATAATACGGAATACAATATATCTATATTCCTAGACATATTCCATCTTAACAATCCCAAAACTCAAAAAAGAATCAAGGCTGGATTCAGAAACGAACTTGAATAAAGGACAATGATTCACCTGTATTATACTTCGATGTATCATGATATACATACTTTTCTGTGTTTATTCTAATTTGTTCTGACCACAGCTCTGATACCAAGCTGTAACACCCCACCCCAAGACCCACCTTAGCAAAGAGAATTAACAAGTAATTTCGTCTACTAAAGCGGAGAATAGGGATGGTTAAGGGCGACCATCTATAATTTTGTCTTAAACATCCATTGAATGCGTCGATAAACGCATTATAATTTTTCAACTCAAGTGGATCGACATACCCAGTAAATGCTTAATCCAAAACTATAGGTGGCTAATGGATCTACCAAAACAAAATACAATAACAGAATGTAAATCACATCACAAAACAGTAACCAACATCATATATATACATATACACACTGATACACGTTCAGTACAATACAACATGAATACAATAAAGGTGGTACACGACCGCACAATATATATCGAATCAAATGTAAAAACATTAGAGTATGCGGAAGAAATAAACTACTCAAGAGAAAGAAGAACTGATATCCAACATCAACTTCAAGCTAAGCCCAATAGATGATACCTGAAACAACTCGGTCTGACCCGAGTGAAAACACATGGGTCATGCTAGCTATAACTTATCATTAGTAAAGGTGATGATGAGAGATAAGGGGAAAACCATTCCATCGTTACCAATGGAATTATATAGGTCATCAAGTTATCTCTATAGTGATACATCAATGGTTCATCATGATTGCATAGAGGAATACTAGATGGACATGGTTTATCTAATTATATATATATATATATATATATATATATATATATATATATATATAACCAAATGAAATGGTTGAGGATATGGACCATAAAGTAAATCTTCATAAGATAATTAAAACTTCAAGAATCCATCATAAATAAAACTCATCTAATAGAAACTTCTTAATTATTATACCTCATCCCATCGGTATAAATATAAATACATCTTAAATCCATCATTAAACTCATTATAAAGGAATCTCCATAATCATTTATACCTCTTATCATTGGTATAAATATAAATATATCTTAAATCTATTACCAACACTCATCATAAAAGCATTACCATAATTTATACCTCATCTCATTCGTATAAATGTACATAATGTCTCAAATCCATCTTGATAGAGCCTCAAAAGAACCCGAAACATCATATTCAAAATCACAAATAAAACCATTTATGTCAATAAGCCTTTTTCTTACATAAGGCTATACTAAAGCATCATCATCAAAATAGTGAAATCGAAACACCTAAAACCTCATGGAGAACAACACGTGCATTTATATCTTGACTAGTACTGCCATTATTTGGTAGCATTCATCGTGATGACTTGGGGTTACATAACATCATAACATCGTGATCATCTTGATTGACTATAGTCGGAAACATCTTGATGACACCCAGTCACAAAAACCCGAGTAATAACATCGTGATGAGTGGAGTCAAGTAATAACTTCATGAACATCGTGATGACTCCAATCGAGTACTCGGTCTATAGCACTAGTAACATCGTGAATGTGTCTCAACTTCTCGAATATGAACCCAATAGGCGTCAACGTACCTCCCATATCATATTATCTATTGATTTACTAATCGTTAGTCGATGACACATTAGAAAACCATCATAAAACATCATCAAATATACACTGCCTCATCTCATCGGCCAGTGTAAGTTACGTAACTCGTCTTATCTCTTACTTGGACGAGTTTTAAGTGACATCGAGACTTATCTCATTTTATCGACAAATAAAAATTCATCATAAATATCGAAATCATCATCAATCCATCATAACAATTTGCCTCATCTCCTAGGCAAGTAAAAGAACACCTTGATGGTTATTTCTAACCATAGTTGCAAATTAGAACTTGACATCAATATTGCCTCATTTCATCGGCCATCACAAAATGCATCTAGATTGGTTCGTCGTCGAATGTACTCAAATAGTAATTCTCAAACCAATAATCTTCACCAAAATTTGGTAACTTCTAAATCAACCCAAAATAATACTTCTAATTGGCTTTGATGAAAACCGTGCTCGAAAACAATGAAAACAAAGAGGGATATCTCAAAACCGATAACTTAAATTGCATACAAATTCAATTCAAATTCCATTTAAATTTGAATTCAAATTCTCCAAATATAGCTAGCCTACCGATAGGCATCATAGCTCTGAAAATATCTCATAAACATCATTAGAACCGAAGAGAATGAGTGCAAAACGAGCTAATACAATTCTAAGGTCAACGATTGTTGTTGCTGTCATTTTGTTCTCAGGAGAGCAACATACAACCATAATTTCGACCAAACGAACTTCAAAATTCCAGAAAACACAACGAATGAAACTTTTAGCACATGACCTAAGCTTTCTGGAACATCTAAAATTGTCAAAATCGGTTAAGAAACGAAGAAGTTATGGCCAATTTCGTTTCTGCCTCTAGCATAAAGCAAATATTGGTTTTGCCCTCGGGATAACAGTATAAAAATTCGATTTTGATATAGATAACCTCAATAATAAAGAAAACTCAATACATGAAAGTAGTAGTATATGACTTAAGCTTTTCGGAACATCCAAAATTATGAAAATCGGTTAAGAAACGAATGAGTTATTGCCAAAATAATTTCTCAGACTTGTGATTGTTGTTGCTGTCACTTGCTCTCGGGATAGCAACAAACAAGCACGATTTTGATCCAGTAAAAGTCAAAAGTTTAGAAAACTCAAAACATAAAACTTGTATTACTTTGTCTGTGCTTTCCAAAACATCCAAAATTATGAAATTTGGATGAGAAGTGAATGAGTTTTGGTCAAAATAAATTCTCAGACTCTGTGATTGTTGTTGCTGTCATTTGCTCTCAGGACAGCAATAAACAAGCATGATTTTGATCAAGCAAACTTCAAAATTTTAAAAATCTTAAAACATGAAAATTGTAGCTCTTTATCTGCGCTTTCCATAACATTCAAAATTATGAAATTTTGATAAAAAATGAAAAAGTTATGACCAAAACAATGTGGCAATAGGAAATAGAAAATAACAAAGACGAAACGTAACCTTGTTAATACGAAAATTCAACTCAAAACCTTGTTTTTGGCTAGCATTTATAAGCTTTTACACTTACTAATTGATTTTCAGTGAACAAGTAAGGATTTGCAAGCAAGTTTGTGCCTTTAGCATAAGATTGGAGCCCTAAACATCTAAAAATAGAAAATAACAATACATGCAAAGAAGAAATTGATCAAAACAAAATTTACAGTAAACAATTCTAGGGTTTTAGATGATTCTAAGATAGAATAGGTCGGAGATTACCTTCTTTTATGATTCTAACTTGAATTAGGCTTTTAAATTTGCGAAGATTGAGCTTGAGAGATTAAATTTTAAAGAGGATAGCCATTGTTCTGTACTTTGAAGCTTTTTCTTTTCTGATTTAGGTTTTACTGTAATGAGTTTTGGAAGAAAAGGAACGTACTTCATTAGAAAACTCTAGAATTTGTGTTATTGGATGTTTACTGTACCCAATTAGTCCATTCTCATACTTACAAAATTATTTAGGCAAATATACATAGATTTTATACTATTTGTAACATAACTTTCTCTATTAACTTCTTTTTACATGAGACGAAATGCATTCTTCACATTTTAACAAGGTGAACATGATTAACACAATAATATTTTTTTTACACTTAAAAATATTAGTTTCCCAATAAACTACTAATTTACACAATATTTGACAATATTGTTATTTTCAGACAAAAAACCACAATTTTAAACAATCTGAGTCAAATAAAAATTATTTCTTAACTCAAATAAGTGTATTAAATGTTTTAACACTTTTTAAAATTTTACAACACTATTTTTATTCATTAATACACTTCGAAAAATTCATTTTTTTTTTCTCATTTGCCCTTTTTATTCACTTAAAAGGCTATTATTGGAATAAAATCTCAATACTTCCCATTTTGACTCAACAAATAACTAACATCATTTATTTTCAATCCAATTTCACAAATAAAATACTCTATGCTTATTTTCACTCATTTATATTTATTCCAACCATCAATATGTTTAAATAACATCTTATGAGATAAATTAACTCACATAAATTGAAAACCCAAGTTTTATTCATCAAAACTTTGTTTATATAAATAAACAATACTAACTCACATTTCATTCCTCCAATTCATTCATAATCACAATATTAAATTATTATTTGCATTATAATTTAATATTAACAGTAATCTCCAAAATCCGGGTTGTTACAGTAGAGGACTATCATGAAGTCTGGAATGACCTGGTCGAAGACAATCTCGTCTTTCATGGCTAGTATGACAAAATACAAGAAATGGAACACTATATACAGACCATATGCATTTCTCTCAAGAAAGCATAAGATATAACGATATTGTGAAAGTACATCATGAAATACGACCTTAGTCTGACCTATGGTTGTTAAAACAAATAACAACCTGGGTCAGGCTAAAAACTAGCTATGAGTAAACTTAAATTCAAACTATAAAAGAGAACAGAAAAAAATCATCATATTAATATGTTAATTACCTAACCCTTGTGTAGATATCATACATAATTCATGTTACAGATGTTCTATTTCTATTTGACCCGACCACAATCGCAAATCTACTCAATTGTGATTTTTCCTAGCCATAAGTTATTAATATTACATTGTATAATCATATAATAGGGATAAATTTGATCAATTACAAAAAAGTGAGTTGACACCTAGTGATACCTAGTACTACCTACGGCTCAATGTACCATAAATCGAATCAACACCCGGTGATAAGAATACCACCTTTGAATCAACATTGTGAGCGCACCCCTATGATCTACAATACTGTACATGACCCTCTCTGGTCCACTCTAGCCTACATGAAAAACTCCTCTATTCATCATCTTATTTAAGTCATGCAACCATAATACTCAATGCTCGTACAATAGATCATCAGACTAGTGACATTGGGGAAAGGATGTTGCACTCAAGGTGCTATCCTAAGTCAATCTAGCTAGGATGGATATTAGCTCTATCTGGTATAAGACCCATTGATCAATTTACAATATTTGACATTTTTAATAAGTGTATATATGACAGTAATCCCATCTAACTGTCGTTAACTCAATGTCACTAAGAGATTTAATATACTCAAATTCAAATCTAATAGTAATCCCACCTAACTATCGTTAATCCGATGTCACTTAGAGGTTTATCACATTTCACTTTTTTATATATGACAGTAATTCCCACCTAACTGTTATGTACCCAGTGTCACTATGGGTTACAAGTTTGGATCATAATAACATGTGTGAAAAGCCACTCATAACAATGTATTCAAAAATTAAACATTTCATAGCATGTTTAAATATGCAGTGGTGGTAGTGCGTACCTTTGCAAAAATAAAATAATTAAATGTGATAGTTGCAAAGCTTTCCTTTGCAAAATCAAATAACTGAATGTAATGGTGGAAGAGCCATTCTTTAATAAAATAAAATAAAATAATGCACGGTGGCAGGGCCTACCATTAGAAAAATAAAATAAAAGAATGCATGGCGGCAGTGCCTACCCCTGCAAAAGTAAAATAACAGAATGCGTAGTGGCGGTAGAGCCTTCCCTTGCAAAAATAAAATTACAGAATGCATGGTGGTAGAGCTTACCCTTTCAAAAATAAAATAATAGAATGCATGGTAGCAAAGCCTTCCTTTACAAAAATAAATTGATTATACTTAAAGAATATTATTAATAAATCCAAGAGTAAGTTATACTCAACAAATGAATCTTTCGTTGATCTCTGGTTTGAGTGCTTCACTGGAGGTAAGGAAGAAGAAGAAGGAAATGAGTGAATGAACTAAAATGAGATATGGACTTGGGTATTTATAGGAGAAGAGAAGGGTACTTTAGTAATTACCTAACCTCCTATAGACTAATAGGATTCGACCATATATTTTGGTTCAATAGCAATCATCTACATGACATAACTTGATTCGACCATATTTTAGTCCAATAGAAGGAGAATGCTTAAAGCATAAGCTTAGAAATAAGTTAAAATATAATAATCATATAGACAAGCAAGAAAGTCTGGTCCAATCAGAGAATAGACTGAAAGGGACAGCAGATTAAGGATCTTAAGGCTAATTTAAGATTAGAGGGGGGGAGGTGAATAGTGTTTAATGGATTCTAAAACTTATATGGACTAAATTGAAATTATGACAAAAATAAATGCAGAACTTAATCACAGAATAATCACAAAATCAAACACAGATGTAGAAAGAAAATAAAAAGCAGTAAAGGAAAGAACACATTGGATTTTATACTGGTTCGGAGTTGTCCTACATCCAGTCCTGTACCAAGGCAAACACCTCATACAGATTTTAATTATACCAATGTCGAGATTACATTCCTCAATTTCTAAAAGCCTTGAGGTAACCTCCTGTCTCACGAGTCCGAGGCAAACTCTCTTGATTTACGAGACACAAGATCACCCAATTGATTTCCAGGCACAACCATACCTTATAGAGAGACTCGATAAACTTTTGATTACAAATTGATCCTATAACTCTGAATAGCACTTTGATCATTGAGAGAGGATAGAGAATCAAATAAGAATGAGATTCTAATTTGATTTACTTAAGAATTCGGCAGAATTTTGGCACGATCTTAAAAACATAAAAATTTTGAATATGGATTCGTGGAGAAGAAGAAGTGAAGAAAATAATAAATTAGTTAGTTAAAAAATTCGTTTGTGAATGCTATTTATAAAGCACCAATGGTCATAACATTCGTGAAGAGATTTAAACAAATAGACATTTCTTTTGGAAATTGAAACTTTTCAAATCAACTACCACCATGTTAACACGGGGTATCCCATGATGTCGACATCCCTAACTAAAAAACAATGTAAATTTTTTTTTGAAAATGAAGTTTAAAACAAGAGTTTATTTTTAAACAAAAACAAACATAATTTTATGGCTAAAACATCTTTTTTGAAAATCATTTGAAAAGACAATTTTAAGGCTAAAATATTTCGAAAAGCAGTTTTGAAAATTACTTTGAAAAACCATTTTGAAGTAGTTTTGCAAGCTTCTTCCTACAGAATATCTCATCACATCAGGACTCGAGAACTTGTACAAAACCAGGATGTTCGTGGGTTTGTAAGCCACTTGCCGTAGCTTTGTGAGCTACTTGTCCTGGGTTTGTAAGCCACTAAGAATGTAGAAATGGGTTCCATCCCAAATGGAATTCGGAATGAAGATTTCCATGCAATTATAAGGTTTTAACAAAAACTAGATACATTCTTGAAATCTTGATCTTGATACTCTAGAGTCTTCAATCTTGAGTCGTGAGTCTTTATACTGATCAGTCTTCAGTAATCAATACCTGCACACACACATACATATATCTTTATATCCTGCATATACATATCTATCTAGACAACAATGTTAATATATATTCTATAATAAAATAGTTAAAATGGTTGTTGTCATCAAAACCAACATCTTAGTTCCTAACAATCTCCCACTTTTTATGATAACAACCTTAAAATATACCAACCACTATAATCATACCATAACTCCTAACTCCCCTTACTCCAAGACTCCCCCTTAGTCCAAGCCAACTACTATTTTATAACTTCTCCCCCTTTGTCATCAACAAAAACTTCCAACTAATAAATTCCCTGAACTTGACATAAGATAATCAACCATAATATAATAGAGTAATCCACATATAAGTGTAATAAGTGCAAAGTGTGATCATAAGTATGAAATGTGCTCATAAATGTGAAATGCGATCATGAGTGTAATCCAGAAGTAAATCAATCATTATCCAATTATATTTACAATAATTATTCAATCTAAACATATATATACAAACCATACCAAATAAGTCAAGTCAATTAAGTTTAAAACACACCAATTAAATCAAAACAAATAGAATGAATAGACATTCCTTGGTACTTCCACCCATCCATCTTCTCTAAAGATAGGGTCTGCTTTGATGGTATCCCATTCTTCTTTATCTTTGTCGAGAGTGACTGGTGGATTTCCTTCGAGATCATCCTTGTTAAGGGCTGAGATCATCCAACGAAGGGCGTCGAAATGTCTCTCTTGCTCCTTGATCATCTGTATTTGAGTCAATTCTAAGTGACGCTGATTACAAAGTATGAATGTAAGAACATTTTTGAAGGAAATGAGAGTTTCTTTAAGATTATCACCTAGATTCTTAATCAGAGAAGCCATAATTCAAGAAATAGGAAGAAGTATGAAAGTGAGTGATTAGAGATGAAGTTTGATAATTTATTCTGGAAGAAACAGATATAAATAGGGGTAGAAAGTCATTTGAAATGAATAGACACGAGTAGTTATATGAAATTAAAATTTGAAAGTGTAACCATTTTCTGCCCGTTGTCTGTCGACATGGGGGGATGGTGTATGTCGACATGTGCCAATTGAATCAAAGACAAGTTCTACTCCTAATTTCAAATAAATGTATATATTATATCCTGCATTCTAATTATATAATTCCTGTGATAACATTAAATATAATAATACTTAAATATTAATAATATAATATTTAAAATAATACTAAAATATATTATTTTTGAATTTAAAATTCAAATTTCAAGGGATAAATTTGAATTTAAAATTCAAGGAATTTTAATAAAATCAAGAAAACAAATAAGCATCCATTCAAACAAGAAAAATTAAAAATAATGTAAATGCGTACCTATTTTTTGATCATCGTCTGATTCATGAATAGCAGTGAAACACAGATTTGAATTATCCATCTTCTTTTCATCATCATTGGGTTATGAATTTGATTCATCAAGAGTTTCTGTATATGCTTTCTTTCTTTTCCTTGACGAGTCGTTGTTTAGAGGGAACAATTGTTTATCTGGATACGGACAATCTTTTCTATAATGTCCGACTTTATTACAATTGTAGCATCTATCATTGTTGATGTTCTCCGTATTATTTCTGAAATTCCTTTGATTATTTATTTTGTAATTATTTATTTTTCTATGTTTTAGGAATTTCCGGAAGTTTCTTGTCATGAAAGCGATCTCCTCATCACTATTTGGTTCTGAAACATCAGTTGTTGCATTAAATGCTAATGACTTCTTTTCTGTAGCCTTGTTTTCTTTTCTTCCTTGCAGTTGAACTTCATAAGACATTAGATTCCCAATTAATTCTTCTATTTTCATTAGACTGATATCATTTGATTCTTCGATTGCAAGTGTCTTTTGATCCCATTATGGAATGAGTGAATTTAGAATTTTTCTGACTTGGTCTTCCTCCGAAAAGCTTTTTCCCAGTGCAATTAGTGGATGGACAATATCTTGAAATTGACAATACATGAAGAAAATGGACTCATTTGCATGCATTTTAAACAATTAAAACTGATTACTTAATATGGAAATTTTAGTCTGTTTTACTTTGTTTGTTCCTTTATGAGTAACTTGCAAAGTTTTTCAGATTTCAAATGCAGACTTACAAACAGACACTCTATTAAACTCATTCCTATCTAGTGAAAAAAATAATATATTCATGTCCTTTGAGTTATTTTGTGCAACATCCTTTTGCTCAGCAGTCCACTGGGAAAATTGGTAGTTGGTTCAACATACTCAGTTTTTGTGATATTCCAAGTGTCTAATCCTACTGATTGTAAATAAACTTTCATTATACAAGCCCAATATGCATAATTACTACAACTGAAAAATGGTGGTCTGATAGTAGACCGACCTTCTACAAATGAGCTAGTGTTAGTGATAACAGAACTAGTGCCAGAGTGGACATTACCAGTGTTGGTTGCCATTAAAACAGTTTTCAAGTTTCAGATTATGAAAACTATGAAAACCAATGCTCTAATACCAATTGAAAGGGACATCGAATTAAGGAACTTAAGGCTAATTTAACACTAGAGGGGGGAGTGAATAGTGTTTAATTGATTCTAAAACTTATATGGACTAAATTGAAATTATGACACAAACAAATGCAGAACTTAATCGCAGAAAAACCACAGAATCAAAAACAGATGCAGAAAGTAAATAAAAAGCAGTAAAGGAAAGAACACATTGGATTTTATACTGGTTCACATTTACCCTACATCCAGTCCTATCCAAGGCAAAAACCTTATACAATTTTTTATTATACTAATGTCGAGATTACATTCCTCAATTTCTAAAGGCCTTAAGGTACCCTCATGTCTCATGAGTCCGGGAAAAACTCTCTTGATTTACAGGACACAAGATCACCCAATTGATTTCCAGGCACAACCACACCTTATAAAGAGACTCGATAAACTTTTGATTATAAATTGATCCTATAACTCTGAATAGCACTTTGATCTTCGAGAGAGGACAGAGAATCAAACAAGAATGAGATTCTAATTTGATTCACTTAAGAATTCGACAGAATTTCAGCACGATTTTAAAAATATGAAAATTTTAGAATATTGCGGAGAAGAAGAAGTGAAGAAAATAATAAATTAGTTAGTTAAAAAATTTGTTTGTGAAGGCTACTTATAAAGCACCAACGGTCATGACCATTCGTGAAGAGATTTAAACGAATAGACACTTCTTTTGAAAATTGATACTTTTGAAACAACGGCCACCATGTCGACATGGGATATCCCATGATGTCGACATCCCTAGTTAAAAAACAATGTAAAATTTGTTTTGAAAATGAAGTTTAAAACAAGAGTTTGTTTTAAAACAAAAACAAATAATATTTTAAAGCTAAAACATCTTTTTTGAAAATCATTTGAAAAGACCATTTTAAGGCTAAAATATTTTGAAAAATAGTTTTGAAAATCATCTTGAAAAATCATTTTGATGTAGTTTTGCAAGCTTCTTCCTGTGGATTATTTCATCACATCACGACTCGAACTTGTGCAAAACTAGGATGTTCGTGGGTTTGTAAGCCACTTGTCATAAGTTTGTAAGTAATTGTAGTGGGTTTGTAAGCCACTAAGAAGGTAGAAATGGGTTCCATCCCAAATGAAATTCGGAATGAAGATTTCCATGCTATTGTGAAGTTTTAACAAAAACTAGATACATATCTTGAAATCTTGATCTTGATACTCTAGAGTCTTCAATCTTGAGTCTTTAGTCTTTATACTGATCAGTCTTCAGTAATCAATACCTATATATATATATATATATATATATATCTATATGTCCTGCATATACATATCTATCTAGACAATAGTGTTAGCATATATTTTATAATAAGATAAGTTAAAAAGGTTGTTGTCATCAAAACCAACATCTTAGTTCCTAACATAGACAAATTCTACTTTTCTTTTTATGAGATAAATTATAATTATTATATGGATAAGTATAAAAGTCTGCTCCAATCAGAGAGTGGAAAAATTCAATTTCGCTTCATATTCTTAAATAAATCAGTACCGTAATCGCTCAATAACTTGAACCGTCTTTAAGCCAACATTTTACATCCGTTTAAAAATCCATTCGAGATGTTTTATCCAAATTTTATTTTATTCTTATAATGATTTTTCTTTTCGAAAAATATTACTTTTTAATTTTCAAAAATTATAAAATAATTGTTTTTATTTCCAAAATATTTTTAAATGTCAAATTAAGATATTGTCAAATTGCAGGTTCTTACAGACTTCCCCCTGTAAATATTACGTCCTCATAATATATAAATAAGGTTAATTTATAACTAACAAATATTAAGGTATCCAACCATCCATGAATTAAAAAAAATAATACAAATAAATACATTTAAAATCGTACTTAGCTAAGAAGAGAACAAATTAATATGCGGTCGTGTCATTAGTTCCTCGATCTCCCATGTATAGTCTTTGAGATTGTCTGAACATTGAACCTTTACTAATTGAACATTTTTGTTTCTTAATTGTTTCACCTTTGAATCTACAATCTGTGCTGGCTCGATGGTGAATGTCATGTTTGGTTCAATTTCTAGCTCCTCAAGCTGTCTTGGCTCTAAAAAAATATCAGGAGCTTGTAGACATTTTCTCAACTAAGACACATGGAATACGTTGTGTGCTCCTGGTAGATAGGTAGGTAAATTGATTCGATGTGTTAAGCTTCCGATATGCTCCATAATTGGGTAAGGTCCAATATATATTAGAGATAATTTGCCAGCTTTTCCAAATTTATCACTCCTTTCATTAGAAATATTTTTACAGATACATAATCCCCGACTGAAAATTCTAAGTCCTTTCTATGCTTGTCAGCATAACTCTTCTGTCTAGACTAAGCAGTTTTCATACGATCTCTAATAAACTTGATCTTCTCAATCGTCTCTCGCACCTATCTGGACTTAGTATCAGTCTATCGCTGGTTTTCTACCAATAAGCTGGAGAATGACAGGAACTTCCGTAAGGAGCTTTGAAAGGACCCATGCCAATGGTCGACTAGAAACTATTGTTATAAGAGAATTCTACTAAATGAAGATGGTCTTCCCAAGAGCCATTAAATTCGAGAATGCAAGCTCTCCAAAGGTCTTCGACAACTCTATTGACTCGTTTAGTTTGTCCATCCATCTGTGGATGATAGGCCGTGCTCAGATTGAGTTGTGTTCCTAAGGCACTTTGCAAACTCTGGCTGAAATGGATAGTCAAAAGTAAATCTTGATCACTAACTATACCGTTGGGCACTCTATGGAGCTTGAAAATATGTTTGACAAATAATATGGCTATGCTTTTTTCTATTCAATTTGAGATAATAGGAATAAAATGTGCACCTTTAGTTAGTCAACTGATCATCCAAATGCTTTCATTTCCTTGTCTCGATGTAAAAGTCCATCAATAAAGTCCATAGAAATCTGATCCCATTTCCACTTCGGTATTTCTAATGGCTAAAGGAATCCATTGTGTTTTTAATGCTCTCCCTTCACTAGCTGACATGTTGTGCACTTTTTCACATACTCTGCTATATCGAACTCATATCTTCCAAATAGTACATGCATCTCATATTTTTATACATTTTTGTTCCACCTAGATGGATAGTGAACATGGAACGATGATCTTCATCAAGAACATCTTTCCTTAAGTTAGCTATGTTGGGAACACATAGTTTTCCATTCGATCGTAAGCTACCATTTGGGTCAAGCATGAACTTATTTAGATCATCACCAACTTCTTCATTCTATGGTAGTTGAATTTGATCAATCGGCATAAGATTGTCTTTCTAACTATCTCGAACTCAATCAACTAAGCTTGGTTGAACTTCTAAACTAGTCAACATAGTGGATGAACCGTCCATCATTCTAAATTGAACATTATAAGAACTTAACCACCCTAACTCATTCCATTTCGCAATCATCATAGAAACCATTACTTGCTGCTTCCGACTAAGAGCATCAACCACTCTGTTTCCTTTTCCTGGTAGATTTAAGGAAATGGATTCACTTTTCTTTTTTGGAAATTTCTTTCACCCCCTCCCTAGTTACTAGAACTCGAGGTGCAAAGCTACTCG
Organism: Allium cepa; assembly: GCA_030765085.1. Taxonomy (NCBI): domain Eukaryota; kingdom Viridiplantae; phylum Streptophyta; class Magnoliopsida; order Asparagales; family Amaryllidaceae; genus Allium; species Allium cepa. The sequence goes on along the minus strand of CM060943.1, from coordinate 939,811,451 downwards.
ACCAAAGTCGCGAAAGAATGAAAGTTCGCAAGGTCCCAGAAGTGCAGGTTCGAGTCCAGTTCGTGGAGTGTATTGTATCTCAAAATCATGAGCTGCTAGAAACTCAAGCCATCTATGCTGTCGCATATTCAGATCTTTCTGAGAAAATAAGTATCTCAAAGATTTATGATTCATATAAAGAATGAAATTTTCTCCTAACATATAATGTCTCCATATTTCAAAGAAAATACTGCTGCTTCTAGCTCTAGATCATGGGTAGCATATTTGTTTTTTTAACTGTCTTGATGCATATGCTATGACCCTACCGCGTTGCATCAACACAGCTCCAAGACTAGTACCGTAAGCATTTGTATATACTGCCAGATCTTTATTACCATTAGGCATAATTAGAATAGGAACATGAGATAATAATTGTTTCAGTTTTTAAAATGCTATTTCACACCTCTCTTACCAGTTATACTTCACTCCTTTCTTCATCAAATGGGTTGGCGGAGTATAGTTTTTTGAAAAGTCTTGATCAAAACAACCAAATATTTAGCCAATCCTAAGAAACTACGAATCACCATAACTTACTCCAGTCTATTCCACTTATGAATAGCATTAATCTTTGTCAAATCAATGGAAATACCCTCTTATTAGATATAATATGTCTATGAAATTTCACTTCTTTCAGCCAAAAGTGACATTTCATGAATTTACCTTTTAGTTGATGTGATCTCAAAGTTTTTAGGACAATTCTTAGATGTTCTGCATACTTTTCCTCGGTCTTTGAATTGACCAAGACATCATCAATGAATACTAATACAAATGTATCCAGATAACTATGGAAAACTAGATTCATCAAGTCAATGAAATAAGCAGGTTCATTCGTCAACTTGAAAGGCATAACTAGCCACTTGTAGGATCTGTATCTAGTTTTAAAAGCCGTAAAAGGAATATTATCATAGCTACTTCCAATTGGTGAAAACAAGTAGCTAAATTAAGTTGTGAGAAATCATTTGGTCCATTCAACTAGTCAAAATGGTCATCAGTCCACAACAATAGATAATGGTTTTTAACGTCATCTCATTCAACTTCCTATAGTCAATGCACATCCTTAGGGACTTGTATTCCTTCTATACAAATACCGCCACTGCAACCCATAGCGAAATATTTGATCTAATAAAGTTCTTCTACTTAAGTCCTTCCAATTGTGTTCACAATTCATCCATTTCAGTAGGGAACATTCGACTATGAGTTCTACTAACTGGATAAGAACCCGAAACTAAATCTATCCAGAATTCAATAGCTCTATAACGAGATAATCCTTTTACGGAATCAAACACATCCTCTAACGATTTGAATTTTCTCGACCTCGTTGTCTTGAGATTCCATAGCATAAATTGAGAAGGAAGACCCGACTTTCGAAGCGTTGTGGGAAAAATGCAATATGATTTCTATGATAATGATGCTTCAAAGTGATAACTCTGATAGCACAAAACAAGTGAGTATCATAATGCTCAAGCCAGTCCATTGCCAAAATAATTCCAATACCTAAGTGACCCTTAACATGCAGGTTATAGATAAAGGATTGTAAATATAGATCAACAATCAAATTATGGCTTCTTATCCCTAAAGTACTGTAACAACCTATAGGATTTACTACCCTAAGTGATGTTGCTAGTAATGTATAATCCAACTTTAATTTCTTCACTATCTCTTTTGATATAAATGAATGTGTAGCGCCCATATAAAAAGAACTCGTATGGATATATTAGATATCATAATCATACCTTTAAGAATTATGGCTGCTTTTCCCTTTGCTTGATCTGGTAGGTCTACAGATTCAATTGCAAATAGCTTCCCCTATTTCTACTTGATTGGCTTTAGACAATCCTTTATGGTATGACCAATCTCATTTTAGTTGAAGCATTTCAGTGCCCTGACCAATCCTTTATGGTATGACCAATCCCTTTGGGTAGATTGATCCTCTATCTATGACATCTAGAACCAAAGTGTCTAGGAAAGGCTAGGAGCAACCAGTGCCCTGACTTACCTAGATTTGTTTCTGGGAGAGGGATATAGTAAGTCAAGAATATCGAAAATGTGACAAGTGTAGGAGATTAGATTTCCATAAATGATCTTTATAAGTATGATCGTGTGGAAAACATTCGCCTTTGTAGACAATTGTTTTTGACCCATTTAAGTATGCTTTTGAAATATGAAATCCTTCCAAATGTTTTATGAACATACTTATGCTGATAAGATAAGTATATGGATGTTTTCCAAGCATTGAAAGAGTATAAGATTTAATTTCCATATATGATCATTGAGTTATCCCCAATAGTTGATATCTTGACTATCGAATATGATAACCTTCTTCCTTTAATTTTTGTTTCGTCAATCTAAGACAATTTGTTTCCTATTTAGAGCATTGAAATCCTTTATCGGAAATGACTAAATAAAGAGCGAGTGGGGGCCAAGCTATGTGGGGTTGCTCCCATTAGGGCATTGTCACATCTAATCTAGATTTGTTTTAGTTGTATGCGCATGGAAATGTGAAATACTTAGATACTTGGTAAGTTTGGCATGCTCCGGCTTGGACATTTCCTAGAGCCATCGTAGTTTTCAGGTATATTTTCTAGAGGTATACTTTCGATAAGGGGGGCGCACCCTCCTAGTCATTGTTGGGAAAATTTCTTTTCCTTATTTTTGATTCAAATCTTTAGATTGATTCTTTTTTAATTTCATCGGGAAGCGTTTGCACTCTTCATGATGTTTGATTATTTATGTCAATTCTTTTATGCTTGGATGTTGTCCTTGAGAGTGAAAACCCGTTCTGCGTTTTTGTGACGCAGTCCAATAGGTTATTCTTTGTGTTCTATTTTTTATTTGGAGTTTACTCATACTGAACTTATTGTCCGACCCAAAATATTTGTTTTCCCTAAACTCTCGGGCACTCATTTATATTTGAGTAGTCCAGAAATGACAGATTTCTTGGGGCTCTTTTGGAGATGGTGGACGAGCAAGAGGCTCCTTATCTATCTCGCTATTTATTTCCGTTGTTATGAGATGTTGTCTCTATGTATGTATATTTAATGGCAGGTTGTTATAACTGCCTAGACTAATAGTAGTACTTCTGTTATAGCTCTGATAATGCCATGTGTGATATCCCGGAATTTCACACCCAGTTTAAATATGATAATCTATATAATAAATTAATTTAAGTTGATAAATTTGTTATTTTATTCAACAGCTAATAAATGAATTGTAAATGTAAATTTATTCTAATTAAAAACCAATATATATATAAGGAATGAATGTGTTCAAAATTGTATTCATATCAAATTTGATTTTTGTATTGGATTTTAAATTTTAATTTGTGTTTGAATTGATAAATTAAAAGATTTAAAATATGTTAATTTTTATTTTAAATTTTACATTGAGTATGAAGTAATATACTTATGATTTTATTTAAATTCTAACATTTGTTTTATCTTCATCCTTTAAAGGAAATTTATTTTATAGGAATTCAAAATATAAACTTATATATGAAAATTCAAATTAAGAAAACATTTTAATTTCTTTTTGCATGAGATAAACACATGTTAACATTTAAACCTATTAATGAAACATGTGTTTGAAATTTAAGCATTTTTGTGACAAGTGTCATAGTGTAGGTTTTATTTTCTTTAAACTTTACAAAAAAAAATTTTTAAAAGGCTTTCTCATTTTTATTAAACAAGAAATTTTACATTCTTCCTTTTCAAAATCTGAACTTCTTCAACCAAATTCTCATACAATCTCAAGTTTCATCATCTATTAATTCAAGTTTGAGGCATCTTCAAAGCAACAACATCAAGTGATTTCAGTTTTTAAAGGCCTGCAGTTCATATTTTTCTTTTCCAGCAGTTTGAATCTTCACAACTAACAGGTGAGTAAATTCTTAAATCAAAACTTTAAGTCTAAAATTGTTGTATGTTGAATGTTAACTCTGAAATGCTTGCATGCCATTTATTTGTGAAGAATTTGTTTACAGTATTAAAGTTTGACTGTGTATGTTATTAGAAAATTGAGTATCTCTGTTAGTTCAAGTTCAAAGCAAAACTTCTGAACAAACTTCAAATTTAAATACAGTAAGATGATGCTGAGTTAATATCTTCAAATATAGAAGTTGAATTCAATATGAAGTAAGTGAAAAAATAAATTTGCATAGGAAATAGTTAAATATCTGCAAAAAGTACATATGCAGTAAAAAAAAAGAATATCATGTAAATTTTGTTGAAATCTTAATGAATCAAGATTATATACTAAATCTATAATGCATGATATGAATTTTAAAACAGAAATCAGAATTTTTAATTTACAGTTTAATAAGAATTTTGGGTTTAACTAAATTTGGGACTTTTGTCAAATTCATAAGACTGGATTGATTTTAGGTTTTGAAATTTGATTTGAAGGTGTGTTTAGTGTTGTATAACACTAGAAAAATACCAATTGAATTTATTATGCAACATAGGATTGGAAATCTTGATTTATAGGGTTTTGGGTACTGTTTTCTTTGAGTTTGTGATTTTCGATCACGTGAAGAGTAGCAGTGATCGAGCTTCATGGGGTTTGAGGTGGAGTTGCGTGTGTGTGTTGCCAGTGCATGGTCAAATAGGGGAGGCGAATGGTGGTCGGCATTACCGTGGGTGATGGTTTGTTTCCTGACGTCTGCAGTTCGACTTTGGGTTCGAACAACCCAATTTCGCTTGAGGCCGTATTAAGGGATTCTGGGTCGAAGATCGTAGTGGGGTTTGCGCATAAGGTTGGCGGCGGTGATGGAGGTGCGGAGCACCGTGCACGTGCACGAGGAAGGGTGGCTTGTGTCTGTTGTTTTCGTTTGTGCGCGCGTGGGTTTTCCTCGAAGTCGCGCTCGAGTTGGTCGCGCGAGAGTAGCGTGTTGTGCTCGGGTTTGAGTGTGCGCTGTTGCTCAAGGTGCGTGAGTGTTGGGTTCAGGGGAAATGACGAGGAAGGTAGGGAAGAGTTGGGGTAGGTTTGTGTTAGATGTTTTTGGTCGAGTTTAAACAAAGAGTGAAGTCAAGTTTTAAAACTTGTTTTAAAATCTAAAATTAGTTTTAAGTTTAAATTTGAAACTTTATATTTTCACCACTTATAAAATGTGAATGTTTAGTTTCAAAGGTAAATCACATTCTATTTGTTGAAGTTTGAAATAATTTTACATTATTAAATCTTACTTTTTCAAAAGTAATTAGTTTTAATGATTTGAAATATTTAAATATATAAGAGTTTTAAAGATGAATGAAAATTGTTTTGTTTCGGAAATTAATTAAATTTGAAATTTAAGTTTACTTAAATTAAATAGTAATTAGAGTTGGAATTAATTAATTTTGGTTAATTAATTGTTAAGATTTAATTAATTAATTATGAATTATTTAATAGGTAATTAAGGATTAAATTAAATAACAATTAATAGGTTATTAATTAATTTATTAATTAATTTAAAAGTTAATTCATAAGTGATTAATAATTGATTAATTGATTGATTAATGATTAATAAATTAGTGATTAAGAAGTTAATTAATTAATTGATTAGGAGTTAATTAATTAAGTAATTAAACATTAATTAATTTATAATTAATTGTAAATTAATTAAGGGTTAAGATTTAATTAATTAAATAATTAAGATTAATTAATGAATAATTAATTAAGTAATTAAGATAAATTAATTTGTGATTAATTAAGAATTAATTTAGGGTAATGAAGAATAAATTAAGGTTAATTAATTATAAATTAAGGGTTAATTAATAACCAATTAAGGAATGATTAATTTTTAATCAAGTTTAATTAATAAATAATTATAGTAATTAATTGATAATTAAATAAAGATTATTAATTAATTAAGTAGTAATTAATTAATAATAAGATAATTAAGAGGTGATTAATTAATTAAATGATTGTGATTAATTGATTAATGTTTGGTTAAGCAAGATTAAGTGATAAATTCTTAAGTAATTAATTTAATTTAAATTAATTAAATTAATTATAATATGAATTTAAGTAGTGCTTGCATGTGGATGATTGTTTGAATTGATATCTGAATATGGTTGATATCTGTTGAATGATAGTTGAGTTATATTCTGTGATGAGATGTTGTATATCTGTGATAGATATTGGTTATTATCTGTTGATAATGTTGTGTGATGCTATGTTTAAAATCTGAATTGAATTGTTTAAATCTTTAAACAACTTGGCCTTTAAGACATGCTTTGGATTTCGATGAGACCGGGATCGGGTTTCCATATTTGGATATCCGAAAACCACATTGATTCCAAATAACGTTAGGTCGTGAATCTTATGTGAAGAGTGAAGACTCGAGGTGTAAGGGCTATACGTCAGTATAACTCTATGGGTGATTCCGTAATGAGTTTGACGGAATAGTACTTATAGATTCGAGATGGTGAACCCGAGTGCAAGGGTTATCATCGATAACTCTGAGGGTGATTCCAAAATGAGTGTAACGAGATAATGCCTCCGGTTTAGTTCGAACCCGGAACAAACTTGTATGGATTGAATGCTTTCAGATCATCGTCAGGTGGACGATGAGCATTCTAAGAGATATGTTCTTTATAAAGGTAATCGTAGCCTCAAGCCTCATCAACCGGGAATGGCTAAAACAGGGGAGGTGCAGCAAGGTTTCGTGGGTAGCCCCCACCTGAGAGTGAGATTTACCCATATCTAGGAGTCCCTTATTATTTATTCGGCCGTGTGGGCAGTTGTTGGCCACAACTGCGGGGTTGTCTTGTTCGGAACTGTCCAGTAAGGGATGGGTCCGGCCTTGTGTTGCAGGCGATCGAGAGTGATCCTCGGTACGATGATCTAGGCCTCGTACTGTGACGGGCGGTACCCCAGTAGCCCTGCCATTGATGGAAACTCATTTTCCCTACGAGACCCTACGGTTTTGATCGTATTACCCACTTTTGTGGCTAGTAGCTGGAATTTAATGAATGTAACAATTTCGGCTATTTTCTATTTATTTGAAAACCCTAGACCATATTATAATATCACTGAATTTCCTATCAAATGTTTTGGTTAGCGTAAGGTAAAAACTTACCCGTGTTTATTTGTGGGAAGTCTTACGTGATACCTTTTGTTTCAAATGATTTTAAAGTTAAACAACTTTAATTGTTTTACTCTCACCATACCCATGTCTGACCCGGAGTTTAATTTGTTTTTCATAAACTCTTGGGTACTCAAATTTTTATGAGTAGCCAAGTGATTAGGTTTGGATTAGCATATGTTTTGGAAGCTGGAGCTGGAGTCCAGACGTACTATCTATCTATATTCGCTATAGTGGCATTTTGGTGTTATGTTTTGAGTTGTAGTGGTTGGGAAAACTCTTATGAATGTCTGATGTAATGGAGTAGTATTATTTTGTGAATTCTGATATGTAAATTATGTAAGGGATATATGTAATATTATATTTTGTTCGTTTCCGCTGTGAGATTCTAATGATTATTGTTCTTTTCTTTCTATCTTTCTATTTCTATCTCTTTCTTTTCTTATTGATGATACGTCTTTTACATGGAATGTAAGATGGGTCGTCACAGTTGGTATCAGAGCAATGGTTGAGAAACACCTAGGCTCTGGAATAGTATCAATCTTGAGAGTGCGTATTTGTAATTTTCTTATATAACTATATCCCTATCTAAATTGGTTGGATTACCTGTTCAGGTAGCCAACATGAGTTCAAGAGGCCGAAGGGGAAGAGTTGTTGGTAGGGGATCAACTGGTAATAGAAGAGACAGACTGATAATGAGACTGTTAGTCCAATTAAGTCTCCAGCCAGTTTTGCCGCATTATGCAAGGATTTTGTTCATCTTGGAGGGAAACCATTTCAGGGATCAGAAACTATAATAGAAGTTCAAGCATGGATTCGCTCGTGTGAGAAGATTTTTAAGAGCATGAGGTTATCAGATGAGCAGAAGAGAATAATGGCTGCATGGCAATAACAAGGTGGTGCTGTAGTATGGTGGAATTCAGTGACTGCTAATATCTCGGAGGATGGTATGTCTTGGGAAGAGTTTAAGGAGATGTTTGAGGAAAAGTATATGCCTGCTGTTAACGCTAAAAATTGAACGCTAACACCCCGTTGTGTAGAAGGTAATTGTGAAAGCACCACCCGTTTGTACAGGAACAAAGTATAAGCAAAGAAATCACAGAAAAGCTATAAAAGACACAATATTTATAGTGGTTCGGCTTAAGATCTAGCCTACGTCCACTTTAAAGCTCTTTATTGCTGATTTGGTTACAATTCTTTACAATCAACTCCGATTACAACACACTTAGACAAATAGCTCAAACCCCGATGTAGAAGAATCCTTCGAATGCATGGCGAATGAGTTATTTTTCCTCTTGAGATTTGTTGAAATGTCTTTGGTGATTGGATTGATAGAAGTGTTGCTTGAACGTTGCTTGAAGTCGAGACAATGGCAGAGTAATGGCGTCTAGGAAGTGAGCCCCCCAAAAAAGTCCCTTGAATGTTGGAGGTGGCCGTGTATTTATAGGAAAATTTCTGGGCTGGAATTGTTGATCAAGTCATAAGTCGTGACCGACTCAAGATGAACCGTGACCGACTCAAGATGAGCCGTGACCGACTCACATACCACGAGTCAGCAGGCAGCGGCATAGGTGTATCGGTATTAAGCTTGTTCCTTGTTCGCTTGAGTCGCCAGCTACTTATGATAGGTCGTTAGTCATCCTGAGTCGTTGAAATCCTTAGGTCGGTCTGCCCCATGAGTCGCTAACTCCATGAGTCGTTAACCCGTTGAGTCGGCCGGCACCTTTAAGTCGCTAAGGTTATAACCCGGTGAGTCGTTATTCCTCCTGAGTCGTTGAGTCGTAACCCTTCAAGGCCGTTAAGTTGGTAACTCCTCAAGGCTGTTGAGTCGGTAACTCCTCAAGGCTGTTGAGTCGGCAACCAGATAAGTTGAGTCGCTGGCTTACTTCACTCTTTAAGTCGTATACCGTTTTGGTCGGGGCGCTGCCCCGCACCCCACCGGGGGCGCTGCCCCCTGGACCCCTGCGACCTGACCGGTCAGGTCGAACACCGTAGGCGGTGGCGTTGCCCCCGCATCCCCACCTTGGGGGGTTGGCACCCCCCTGGACCCCCCCTCCGTAGGGGATCTTATCTGAAAATTCATTCAACAGAACTTGCTTTATTGGGAGGTTAAGTCGACCATCCTTCGAGATGAACTATCATTGGCTTCTCGGTCGATTTTTGATATCACGGCCTTGCTGAAAAAGCAGAGTTAACACCTGCTGCAGGAAGAACTCGGCTTTATCAAGACTTTCTGAATCTGAAACAAGGGAATATGTCTATAGCTGAATACGAGACTAAATTCAACGAGTTATCTTGCTACGGTCCAGGACTTATAGACACACCTCTTAAGAAGAACGAGATGTTTGTCCAAGGGTTGAGGCCTGAGTATCATGAGAGAATGACTGCACATCTGAAAGGGTCTTTTGTGGAGCTTATTGATATGGCATTAAGGTATGAAGATTTGATGAAGAAGAGGTCAGTGGCACAAGTTGCTGCATCAGGAGGGAATTCTTCTAACCAGAATAAGAGGTAATTCAATCCTAACTGGAAGAAGCAAAGCAAGAAGAAGTTTGGGAGCAATAATGGACCCTGAAAGTGTTATATTTGTCAACAAGAAGATCATCTGGCAAACAAGTGTCCCAACAAAGGATCTCAGCAGCAGCTACAGCAGTATATTGGACCAGGGTCAGCCTTAGTTCAGAAGTCACTTTGCCTTAACTGTCACCAACTGGGACACATGATTAGAGACTGCCCGCTCATTCATAAGGTTCAACAGAACAAAGTATTTGCTTTGGAAGGCGCACCATCGAACTCATCGATGGGCAAGGGAGTTTTAGAAGGTACTTTACTTTTAAATGGAAAGTATATTAAAGTCTTATTTGATTCTGGTGCTTCTTTAAGTTTTATTTCCCTGGGAACTGTAGAAAATTTCTTACTTACCCCTAGTATCGTTGACAATCCCATTTTTGTATCAAATCCTATAGGAGGGGTAACTAAATTGGATAGGATTTTTAAAGATTTGAGAATTTCCTATCTATCCCATAGTTTTTCTTGTGATCCTTATGTATTGGATTTTCAAAGTTTCAACCTTATATTGGGAATGGATTGGCTTGACAAATATAATGCTATCTTAAACTGTGATGAAAGAACAGTTTCGTTGGAAACTGATCTGGGTAGGATTGCCAGAGTAATGTGTGATAACTCTGAAATCCACTTGAGTAGTCTTTTACATGGAATGGAGACTTCTCAAGAAGAGGTTGTAGATATTGAAGTAGTTCGGGATTTCTCCGACGTATTTGAGGAAGTTAAGTGTTTGCCACCGCACCGGGAAATAGAGTTCCGTATAGATTTGGTTCCTGGAGCAGTACCTTTAATTCAACCTAGTAGGAGGATGGCTCCAAGGGAGAGGGAGGAATTAGTGAAGCAAACTCAAGATTTATTGGAGAAGGGTTTGATTAGATCAAGTTTTTCCTGTTGGGGTTCTGCTGCAGTTTTTGTCACCAAGTTGGATGGGTCGCTAAGGTTCTGTGTAGACTACCGTGAATTGAACAAGGTGACCATTCGGAATAAGTATCCGCTTCCTCGCATTGATGATCTCTTCGACCAGCATCATGGTGCATCTGTCTTTTCTCAATTAGATCTAGCATCAGGTTTCCATCATTTAAGGGTAGCTGAAGACAGTATTCCCTTAACTGCATTTAGGGGACCTAATTGTTTCTATGAGTGGTTGGTTATGCCTTTCGGTTTAACCAACGCTCCTGCTTATTTTGTAGATATGATGAACCGAGTCTTTAGAGATGTTCTGAATAAGTTTGTTTTGGTATTCATCGATGATATTTTGGTTTATTCTAAATCGGAAGAAGAGCACAAGCAGCACCTGAGAATAGTTTTGGAAACTCTGAGAAGGCATGTGCTGAGGGCGAAGTTTTCTAAGTGTCTTTTTTGGAAATCTGAAGTAAAAATTTTGGGCCACATTGTTTCTGGTGAGGGAATCTCTGTAGATCCTGCTAAAGTTGAGACTATTCTGGAATGGAAGAAGCCTCGGACTCCTACAGAAGTTTGCAGTTTTCTGGGATTGGCCGGTTACTACAGGAAGTTTATTAAGGATTATTCTAAGATCTCTTCTCATCTAACAAAGCTGACAAGGAAGGGGGCTAAATTCAAGTGGACACCGGAGTGTGAGGAAGCTTTCCAGAAACTGAAGGCAAAATTTACAAGTGCTCCTGTATTGGCTATTCCTGATGGTAAGAGCAAGTTTGAAGTGTATACTGATGCCAGTATTGTTGGATTGGGAGCTGTGAGCAGAATGTTAAGGTTATTGCGTATGCAAGTCGGCAGTTGAAGCCACATGAGAGGAACTACGCTATGCATGATCTAGAGCTATTGGCTATTGTTTTTGCTTTAAAGGTATGGAGACATTATCTTTTAGGAGAAAAGTTTGAGTTATTCACGGATCACAAACCGTTGAAATATCTTTTCTCTCAGAAAGATCTAAATCTAAGACAACAGCGATGGGTTGAGTTCTTGGCATCGTACGATTTGGATATTCTGTATACTCCGGGGAAGGCAAACGTTGTGGCAGACGCTCTTAGCAGAAATGCGGTTCTTTCTCTTTTGGAAGTGGTTCCATCTCTTCTGGAAAGGATTTCGAGCAAGCAGGAATCTGATAGTAAGTTAAGATGAATTATCAGAAGTGTTAGGAAGGGGCAGTGTTCTAGTTTTGAGATTGATGATCAAGGAACACTAAGGATTAACGGAAGGATCTGTGTTCCATATGATAGGGATATGCGTCAGGAAGTATTGTAGAAAGTCATCGCTCCAGATTGAATTTCCATCCAGGAATCTCGAAGATGTACAAGGATATGAAAAGAGACTTTTGGTGGAAGGGCATGAAGGAAGATATAGCCAGATTCGTTAATATATGTGTTATCTGCCAGCAAGTGAAAGGAGAGCAACAGAAGCCAGCCGGTTTGTTACAACCTTTGGAGGTCCCGACATGGAAATGGGAAATGATTGCGATGGACTTCGACGGATTGCCTAGAACTAAGAAGGGGAATGCGGGAATATGGGTGATTGTGGATCGTCTTACCAAGAGCGCCCATTTTATACCAGTTAAAGCAACCCGTAATGCAGTTTCTTTGGCAGAAATTTTCTTAAAGGAGATTGTGAGATTGCATGGCGTTCCAGTCAGCATTGTAAGTGATCGAGATCCGATTTTCACCAGCAAATTCTGGGAGGCATTGCAATCAGCTTTGGGAACAAATTTGAGATTGAGCACAGCATATCATCCATAAACAGATGGACAAATAGAAAGGCTTAATCGAATTCTAGAAGATATGCTGAGAGCCTGTGTGTTAGATTTTGGAGGATCATGGGAGGATCATCTACATCTAGTGGAGTTCTCGTATAATAACAGTTACCAAGTAAGTATCAAGATGGCTCCTTACGAAGCATTGTATGGAAGACCGTGTAGATCTCCAGCTTGTTGGATAGAGTCGAAGGATCGTATTGTGCTTGGACCAGATTTGATCCGTGAAGCATCTGCTAAAGTTGATCTTATTAAGAAAAGGATGAGAGCTGCTCAGGATCGACAAAAGAAATATGCTGATAACAGAAGAAGACAATTGGAGTTCAAGATTGGTGATTTAGTCTTTGTTAAAGTTTCCCCTATTAAAGGAGCTGTAAGATTCGGGAAGACAGGGAAACTCACTCCGAGATACATTGGTCCGTTCCGAGTTCTCGAGAGGATTGGTACTGTTGCATACATGATTGAATTGCCAGTCCGGATGGCTGGAATTCACAATGTTTTCCACATATCTCATCTACGGAAATATGTGCACGATCCATCTCTTATTGTGGAGCCAGCTGTGCAAGAAGAATTGGAGGTTGAACCGGACTTGTCAGTTGTCCGACATCCTGTTCAGATTGTTGATAAAGATGAGAAGTAACTCAGAAACAAGATAGTGAAGCTTGTTAAAGTTCAGTGGAGTGAGGATCCCAGAGATTGTACCTGGGAGACTCTGGATAGTTTTAGGAAGGCTTATCCGGATATGTGTCCGGATAGCTAGTGATTTTATTGAATGAATGTTTGTTTGGATGTTTTGTTTGATGGTTGCTTATGTATGGATGTTATGTATGTTTGAAGTGTTGAATAAAATGAAATTTTGGATAATCTTTTGTTTAAATTTCGGGGACGAAATTCTTTTAAGGGGGAAGGATTGTGATATCCCGGAATTTCACACCAAATTTAAATATGATAATCTATATAATAAATTAATTTAAGTCGATAAATTTGTTATTTTATTCAACAGCTAATAAATGAATTGTAAATGTAAATTTATTCTAATTAAAAACCAATATATATATAAGGAAATGAATGTGTTCAAAATTGTATTCATATCAAATTTGATTTTTGTATTGGATTTTAAAATTTAATTTGTGTTTGAATTGATAAATTAAAAGATTTAAAATATGTTAATTTTTATTTTAAATTTTACATTGAGTATTAAGTAATATGCTTATGATTTTATTTAAATTCTAACATTTTTCTTATCTTTATCCTTTAAAGGAAATTTATTTTATAGGAATTTAAAATATAAACTTATATAAGAAAAATCAAATTAAGAAAACATTTTAATTTCTTTTTGCATGAGATAAAAACATGTTAACATTTAAACCTATTAATAAAACATGTGATTGAAATTTAAGCATTTTTGTGACAAGTGTCATAGTGTAGGTTTTATTTTCTTTAAACTTTATAAAACAAATTTTTAAAAGGCTTTCTCATTTTTATTAAACAAGAAATTTTACATTCTTCCCTTTCAAAATCTGAACTTCTTCAACCAAATTCTCATACAATCTCAAGTTTTATCATCTATTAATTCAAGTTTGAGGCATCTTCAAAGCAAAACATCAAGTGATTTCAGTTTGTAAAGGCCTACAGTTCATATTTTTCTTTTCCAGCAGTTTGAATCTTCACAACTAACAGGTGAGTAAATTCTTAAATCAAAACTTTAAGTCTAAAATTATTGTATGTTGAATGTTAACTCTGAAATGCTTGCATGCCATTTATTTGTGAAGAATTTGTTTACAGTATTAAAGTTTGACTGTGTATGTTATAAGAAAATTGAGCACCTCTGTTATTTCAAGTTCAAAGCAAAATTTCAGAACAAACTTCAAATTTAAATGAAGTACGATGATGCTGAATTAATATCTTCAAATATAGAAGTTGAATTCAATATGAAGTAAGTGAAAAAATAAATTTGCACAGGAAACAGTTAAATATCTGCAGAAAGTACATATGCAGTAAAAAAAAAGAATATCATGTAAATTTTGTTGAAATCTTAATGAATCAAGATTATATACTAAATCTATAATGCATGATATGAATTTTAAAACAGAAATCAGAATTTTTAATTTATAGTTTAATATGAATTTTGGGTTTAACTAAATTCGGGACTTTGGTCAAATTCATAAGACTGGATTGATTTTAGGTTTTGAAATTTGAGTTGAAGGTGTGTTTAATGTTGTATAACACTAGAAAAATACCAATTGAATTTATTATGCAACATAGGATTGGAAATCTTGATTTATAGGGTTTTGGGTACTGTTTTCTTTGAGTTTGTGATTTTCGATCACGTGAAGAGTAGAAGTGATCGAGCTTCATGGGGTTTGAGGTGGAGTTGCGTGTGTGTGTTGCGAGTGCAAGGTCAAAGAGGGGAGGTGAATGGTGGTCGACGTTGCCGTGGGTGATGGTTTGTTTCCTGACGTCTGTAGTTTGACTTTGGGTTCGAACAACCCAATTTCGCTTGAGGCCGTATTGAGGGATTCTGGGTTTGGATTCTGGGTCGAAGATCGTAGTGGGGTTTGTGCATAGGGTCGGCGGCGGTGATGGAGGTGCCGGAGCACCGTGCACGTGCACGAGGAAGGGTGGCTTGTGTCTGTTGTTTTCGTTCGTGCGCGTGTGGGTTTTCCTTGAAGTCGCGCTCGAGTTGGTCGCGCGAGAGTAGCGTGTTGTGCTCGGGTTTGAGTGTGTGCTGTTGCTCGAGGTGCATGAGTGTTGGGTTCAGGGGAAATGACGAGGAAGGTAGGGAAGAGTTGGGGTAGGTTTGTGTTAGATGTTTTTGGTCGAGTTTAAACAAAGAGTGAAGTCAAGTTTTAAAACTTGTTTTAAAATCTAAAATTAGTTTTAAGTTTAAATTTAAAACTTTATATTTTCACCACTTATAAAATGTGAATGTTTAGTTTCAAAGGTAAATCACATTCTATTTGTTGAAGTTTGAAATAATTTTACATTATTAAATCTTACTTTTTCAAAAGTAATTAGTTTTAATGATTTGAAATATTTAAATATGTAAGAGTTTTAAAGATGAATGAAAATTGTTTTGTTTTGGAAATTAATTAAATTTGAAATTTAAGTTTACTTAAATTAATTAGTAATTAGAGTTGGAATTAATCAATTAATTTTGGTTAATTAATTGTTAAGATTTAATTAATTAATTATGAATTATTTAATAGGTAATTAAGGATTAAATTAAATAACAATTAATAGGTTATTAATTAATTTATTATTTAATTTAAAAGTTAATTCATAAGTGATTAATAATTGATTAATTGATTGATTAATGATTAATAAATTAATGATTAAGAAGTTAATTAATTAATTGATTAGGAGTTAATTAATTAAGTAATTAAACATTAATTAATTTATAATTAATTGTAAATTAATTAAGGGTTAAGATTTAATTAATTAAATAATTAAGATTAATTAATGAATAATTAATTAAGTAATTAAGATAAATTAATTTGTGATTAATTAAGAATTAATTTAGGGTAATTAAGAATAAATTAAGGTTAATTAATTATAAATTAAGGGTTAATTAATAACCAATTAAGGAATGATTAATTTTTAATCAAGTTTAATTAATAAATAATTATAGTAATTAATTGATAATTAAATAAAGATTATTAATCAATTAAGTTGTAATTAATTAATTAATAATAAGATAATTAAGAGGTGATTAATTAATTAAATGACTGTGATTAATTAATTAATGTTTGGTTAAGCAAGATTAAGTGATAAATTCTTAAGTAATTAATTTAATTTAAATTAATTAAATTAATTATAATGTGAATTTAAGTAGTGCTTGCATGTGGATGATTGTTTGAATTGATATCTGAATATGGTTGATATCTGTTGAATGATAGTTGAGTTATATTCTGTGATGAGATGTTGTATATCTGTGATAGATATTGGTTATTATCTGTTGATAATGTTGTGTGATGCTATGTTTAAAATCTGAATTGAATTGTTTAAATCTTTAAACAACTTGGACTTTAAGACACGCTTTGGATTTCGATGAGATCGGGATCAGGTTTCCATATTTGGATATCCGAAAACCACATCGATTCCAAATAACGTTAGGTCGTGAATCTTATGTGAAGAGTGAAGACTCGAGGTGTAAGGGCTATACGTCAGTATAACTCTACGGGTGATTCCATAATGAGTTTGACGGAATACTACTTATAAATTCGAGATGGTGAATCAGAGTGCAAGGGTTATCGTCGTTAACTCTGAGGGTGATTCCAAAATGAGTGTAACGAGATAATGCCTTCGGTATCGTTCGAACCCGGAACGAACTTGTATGGATTGAATACTTTCAGATCATCGTCAGGTGGACGATGAGCATTCTAAGAGATGTGTTCTTTATAAAGGTACTCGTATCCTCAAGCCTCATAAACCGGGAATGGCTAAAACACGGGAGGTGCAGCAAGGTTTCGTGGGTAGCCCCCACCTGAGAGTGAGATTTACCCCCGTCTAGAAGTCCCTTATTATTTATTCGACTGTGTGGGCAGTTGTTGGCCACAACTGCAGGGTTGTCTTGTTTGGAACTGTCCAGTAAGGGATGGGTCCGGCCTTGTGTTGTAAGGGATCGGGAGTGATCCTCGATACGGTGATCTAGGCCCCGTACTGTGACGGACGATACCCCAGTAGCCCTGCCATTGATGGAAACTGCAGCAGAACCCCAACAGGAAAAACTTGATCTAATCAAACCCTTCTCCAATAAATCTTGCGTTTGCTTCACTAATTCCTCCCTCTCCCTTAGAGCCATCCTCCTACTAGGTTGAATTAAAGGTACTGCTCCAGGAACCAAATCTATATGGAACTCTATTTCCCGGTGCGGTGGCAAACACTTAACTTCCTCAAATACGTCGGAGAAATCCCAAACTACTTCAATATCTACAACCTCTTCTTCAGAAGTCTCCATTCCATGTAAAAGACTACTCAAGTGGATTTCAGAGTTATCACACATTACTCTGGCAATCCTACCCAGATCAGTTTCCAACGAAACTGTTCTTTCATCACAGTTTAAGATAGCATTATATTTGTCAAGCCAATCCATTCCCAATATAAGGTTGAAACTTTGAAAATCCAATACATAAGGATCACAAGAAAAACTATGGGATAGATAGGAAATTCTCAAATCTTTAAAAATCCTATCCAATTTAGTTACCCCTCCTATAGGATTTGATACAAAAATGGGATTGTCAACGATACTAGGGGTAAGTAAGAAATTTTCTACAGTTCCCAGGGAAATAAAACTTAAAGAAGCAACAGAATCAAATAAGACTTTAATATACTTTCCATTTAAAAGCAAAGTACCTTCTAAAACTCCCTTGCCCATCGATGAGTTCGATGGTGCGCCTTCCAAAGCAAATACTTTGTTCAGTTGAACCTTATGAATGAGCGGGCAGTCTCTAATCATGTGTCCCAGTTGGTGACAGTTAAGGCAAAGTGACTTCTGAACTAAGGCTGACCATGGTCCAATATACTGCTGTAGCTGCTGCTGAGATCCTTTGTTGGGACACTTGTTTGCCAGATGATCTTCTTGTTGACAAATATAACACTTTCAGGGTCTATTATTGCTCCCAAACTTCTTCTTGCTTTGCTTCTTCCAGTTAGGATTGAATTACCTCTTATTCTGGTTAGAAGAATTCCCTCCTGATGCAGCAACTTGTGCCACTGACCTCTTCTTCATCAAATCTTCATACCTTAATGCCATATCAATAAGCTCCACAAAAGACCCTTTCAGATGTGCAGTCATTCTCTCATGATACTCAGGCCTCAACCCTTGGACAAACATCTCGTTCTTCTTAAGAGGTGTGTCTATAAGTCCTGGACCGTAGCAAGATAACTCGTTGAATTTAGTCTCGTATTCAGCTATAGACATATTCCCTTGTTTCAGATTCAGAAAGTCTTGATAAAGCCGAGTTCTTCCTGCAGCAGGTGTTAACTCTGCTTTTTTAGCAAGGCCGTGATATCAAAAATCGACCGAGAAGCCAATGATAGTTCATCTCGAAGGATGGTCGACTTAACCTCCCAATAAAGCAAGTTCTGTTGAATGAATTTTCAGATAAGATCCCCTACGGAGGGGGGGTCCAGGGGGGTGCCAACCCCCCAAGGTGGGGATGCGGGGGCAACGCCACCGCCTACGGTGTTCGACCTGACCGGTCAGGTCGTAGGGGTCCAGGGGGCAGCGCCCCCGGCGGGGTGCGGGGCAGCGCCCCGACCAAAACGGTATACGACTTAAAGAGTGAAGTAAGCCAGCGACTCAACTTATCTGGTTGCCGACTCAACAGCCTTGAGGAGTTACCGACTCAACAGCCTTGAGGAGTTACCAACTTAACGGCCTTGAAGGGTTACGACTCAACGACTCAGGAGGAATAACGACTCACCGGGTTATAACCTTAGCGACTTAAAGGTGCTGGCCGACTCAACGGGTTAACGACTCATGGAGTTAGCGACTCATGGGGCAGACCGACCTAAGGATTTCAACGACTCAGGATGACTAACGACCTATCATAAGTAGCTGGCGACTCAAGCGAACAAGGAACAAGCTTAATACCGATACACCTATGCCGCTGCCTGCTGACTCGTGGTATGTGAGTCGGTCACGGCTCATCTTGAGTCGGTCACGGCTCATCCTGAGTCGGTCACGACTTATGACTTGATCAACAATTCCAGCCCAGAAATTTGCCTATAAATACACGGCCACCTCCAACATTCAAGGGACTTTTTTGGGGGGCTCACTTCCTAGACGCCATTACTCTGCCATTGTCTCGACTTCAAGCAACGTTCAAGCAACACTTCTATCAATCCAATCACCAAAGACATTTCAACAAATCTCAAGAGGAAAAATAACTCATTCGCCATGCATTCGAAGGATTCTTCTACATCGGGGTTTGAGCTATTTGTCTAAGTGTGTTGTAATCGGAGTTGATTGTAAAGAATTGTAACCAAATCAGCAATAAAGAGCTTTAAAGTGGACGCAGGCTAGATCTTAAGCCGAACCACTATAAATATTGTGTCTTTTATAGCTTTTCTGTGATTTCTTTGCTTATACTTTGTTCCCGTACAAACGGGTGGTGCTTTCACAATTACCTTCTACACACCGGGGTGTTAGCGTTCAACTTTTAGCGTTAACACAAATAAAATTGGGAAGTGTACATATATAAGCATCATGTATTGATATGTTTTGAAATCCCCTGGGGAGGACTTTTCGTATAAATCATCTCTTGCTTTAAGAACGTACATATACAAGATCCCCTAAGGAGGACTACTTTATATCGCTTACTTTTAAAAGAAATGGAATTGAATTAAACGAAAATTTATCAATCTAGTTTTGAAGAGTCTGGGATCGAATAATTATACCTATGTATTACTTACCGAAAACCACTTCAAATTGATATACGAGTTTTTTGTTTTGGAAGTAGTTGTGGAGTGGAATGTTATGGAGTTGAACCGTCTATCCTAAGGTTAAGTCCAAGCGAAATGTTAGCGTTAAGATTTTGGACAAATGCTATAGAGTTGAAGTGTTTATCCTAAAGTTAAGTCTAAGGGAGATGCAACATTAGCATTTGTTTGACAAAATTATGCTAGAATCCATGAAGAGGTTTGTGAACTGTTCGAGATGCTGGAATCCATGAAAAGGTTGAAGATCTGTTTGAGTGATGAAGACTTATGTGAGAGATACTTAATGTGACTTCACCATTAGTAATGTTAGAAAATAGAGTAGGAGCAAAGCTAGGGGGTTTAGCTAACCCAAGGGTACATTAACTCTAAGTATCTAAAGATGCTTTCAATCGAGGTGTACATGGGTTGATGGTATTCAGTATAACGTGTTCGGGCATGTACCAGCTATGCATATCTTTGTGGTATATTTTATCTAGAGATACACGTGGTTTTAAAAGGTAGTTTCTAACCCTTGTTAGGGGCTAGCCTTATTACATCTGGGAATGTCTCCAATGGAAAATCCATATGCGATCGCACCATAGTGGTTTTGATTGTACTTCTAATATTTTTATGTTGTGAGATGCAAGCAGCACAACTATTTTCTGATTTATATTCTATTCCCTAGACACTATTTATTTTATCGCCATATGTACTTATTAAAGGATTTAGTTCTTTTGACGGAAACACAATTACGATGTTTCAAACGGTCTCAAAAAATATTGTTATGCAATAGCTACATATTTTAAATCTCTTACACCAGACTTATATCTGACTCAATATTTTATCCCTCCCTTAATTCCTTGTACTTTCGAACAGTCGGAGAAAAGCGATTTTTCATTAATGTTCTTTGGAGCTTCAAGAGAGCGAGTTGGATGCTTTCATTCACCTACCGTTGTATTATTATTTCCACTGTACTACTATTATATATATATTAGTACCTGTGGGGAGAGGATCAACTGTTTAGGCAAATTATAATTTTAGGATTATAACTCTGAAATGCTATGTATCTTAGAGTAGCACTTTGTACCATCTTTTGACATTATATATTATCGTTACATTTTAAGATACAGATGTTTTGTTCTCTTCTTTCTTTTTCCTTTTCTTTTTGCCTTTTGTAACGACCCAGAATTTCAATCATTTGAATTTGGAATATCAAATTGATTTTAAATATTTAAAAGTTAATTTTATAAGTTAAACAACTTATATTTCAAATTCAGCGATTTATTTGATAATTGAATTGTAAATTTAATATTTGGAATTATTTAAATAACAAAATCTTCAATTTAATTGAATGAAAATGGTTTCGAAATGCTGATCTAAATTCTATTTAAATAAGAATGAAAATAATAAACTTTTGAATGTGAATTAAAAGTGAATAAAATGGTTTTAATAAAAATTGGTTTTAATTAACGTGTGAAAATAGCTTTCCAGGGAAATGTTTGAGAACTGGATTGTAACGACCTACCATTTTAGGCATTTTAAGCAGACACACATGTCAGACTCAAACCATTCAAAAGGGCAGATGGTTATAGGGTAAATAAGAAAAGGAGAAAGAAATAAAAAAAATACAGAATCTCAAGCGGAATGACAAATATAATAACCAAATAACATTTCATTAAGCTGTTTTATAAATACATTTGATTATTTTTTTACAACAAAAAAATCAGAGTTACATAAAATAGGAATAAAGAAATAAATAAATGCAGCGGAACAACATGGTGTAGTGGAATACATATCATAAATAATAATAGTACAAATCTTCGTCTTCGTCCTTTAAAAAAAGGGTCTTCAACCCTGAAATGCTCAGGCTGATCCGAGCGAATTGAAGAGACAAAACGCTCGAGTCTGAACTAAAAGATCTTATGTAAGTTAAATCAACGTTAAGTATGAGTGGAAAAGCGTCAGAGATGTTTGCGAGGTTCGACATCTCCTATGTAGTGTCTAACATGAGTGCAATAACTTAAGAGATGTTGGGGATTTACATCTCCTAAGGATCCGTTAAACTATCTACTATGTAGTACAGTACGCTATTATAATATGTAGTAAAAGTATTAAAATAGCGTGAATGCGTTACCAATGTCCCCCTTAACACATTTTAAATATTCCCATAGTCTATACAGCACCGTAGGCTCCTCAATGAGGTTTACCCCAAGGACACCCCATAGGTATGGTACAAAACAAACTCATAAAAGGTGCTCTAGGGCATGTGAACACGGCACTCGAGGCAATGCCAGGGCAGATATACCAATTGCATATCTTGACTGGTGGTAATGCATAGCAGCTACTATCGCCCACATCGGACTCAGTACCAAATCAAATCAAGGGTGCCACCAAATCTATAACAAAGTAATAGAATGGTATCGAAGAAATGTGCCCGACCGAAGGTGCGACCTCACTTGGTCCGGCATGGCTCCTGTTTTAGTCAAATCTTAGCTGACTCACGGGAGTCATGGTCACGTCATACCTCATATAGAACTTTTTTTCAAACCATCCTATTTCATTTGTGGAATCTCCACCACGTACACAGTTGTTAAAGTGGTTTTCGGTATTGGTAGAGAGTATGACAATATCCGATCTCGATCTCTTTAATAACCAAACGCTTATTTCACACCGGATGGTTCTTTTACGTTTCAAAAGTCAATTCACAATTTATATCAAAATATCATATTCAATTTCAAATCATATCCCTTTCAAAATAATGTTCAGTTCATCTTGAACCATATTCACTTCCTAATCATATTCACTTTGAAATTCACATTTACTTTGAAAGTATCGATAAGTTCAGTTAATTAATTCTTATTTTCAAAATCATCTTGTTCACTCAAATACGTCATTTTTCCAAAAGGTATAAATTCCAAATTACAACTTAGTTTGTATTATCATCAATGATTTAAATATAAATACTTTAACTTGATACTGTCTGAAATTTAGAAAATAGTTTAGCTAATCTTGAGTAGTTTTACTAGTTTTTTAGAAATAGGTAAAAATAGATTTAAAATAGTTTAAATAGTAAAAATGGATTAAATAGATTTTAACTTTGATTTAATTAGATTTAAACTGGTTTAAACAGGTTTAAATAGATTAAATAGATTTAATTTACATTAAACGGATTTAAAATAGATTAAATAAATTTAGAATATATTAAATAAATTTAATTAGTTTAAAATATGTAAATGGATTAAATTGATTAAACTAGTTTAAATTATATTAAATTGGTTTTAAATAGAGTAAGTAAATTTAATTAGTTTAAAATAGGTAAAAATAGGTCAAATTGGATTAAATAGGTTGTAATAGATTTATATAAATTTAAAAATAGTTTTGAATTGATTAAAATAGTTAATTTAATTAAAATAGTTTAAATTAGTTTAAATAGATTTCAAAGTTATATCCAAACATTTCAATAACTAAATTTCAATAAATTCATTTATATTTGACACTTCAACTTTGAAATTCAAATTTTAAATCCTTTGGACAATTTATTAAATCAATTCAAATTTCAGCTTAACACTTGGATTATCGAAAATAATTCAGTTTACATACATCGATTTCTATTTCCAAATGCTAGTTAATTGAATTCAAATTTTCAAAGATTCAAAAATCATTTTATTTAAATAATCCGGTGTCCGTATATAATTTTTAACCGTAGGGTCAAACGATATGGATATTTATCATTTTAATCCGCAATTTAAAATTTTACAGTTATATATCATTTCAAACTGCAATCTCGAATTAAATAAAATCCATAAAGTCACTTGGGTCTATCATTTCAACCCATAATGATTTTTCCCTAATATATAGTTCGGGTATGTATCATTTCAACCCATAGGGAACTTGCAGTTGTAACCATATAAAATACAACATCTAGTCATTCAATATCAATAACTCAACATTCATCATCCAAATCAATGGATAAACATCAATAGATAACTGATAATCAATAACAGGTACTAAATCGATAATTTAAATTCAAGATTAAATTAACCGAGAATTAAATGCAATAAAAGTCAAATTTAACCAAAATGACAATTTGACATAACAAACAGCAATCAATAAATTTCTAATCACATTATAAATTTAATTTAACTATCATAAGAAATTTTAGAAGTTGTGAGTGGGTTAAAACACTCATGTAACAACCCGCATATTTTACGATTGCATATTTAAATATTTTATTTAAATATAGCATCGTTAGTCGGATTTAAGTCCGAAAAGCTACTTTTTGCAAACAGCCGAATTAGGACTCGTGACCACTTCCATCGAGTTCAAAATGGCATTTGCAACTTTTTTGAGTATAAATATTGATATGTTTGGAGTTACCTTGAATTTTGACATTTTCACCTGGGGCTTTGGGTTTAGGCTTCAGCCCAATAACATAACATAATACCCTAGCTCCACCCCCTCTCCTCTTCATTCATTCTCATTTCCTAACACTTTAGGCTTTAAGCAAAAAATGGAGGGGGGAGAGAAAAGAGATTAGGAATTCCTAAGCCCTAGCTTCATTTGCAAATCCAAGTTTTAGCTACAAAATCAAAGAGAAGCTTAGGTAAGCATCTCCTTCTTCTTCTCCATCTCAATCTCTCTCCAGTTTCAGAAATTTTCTATAACCTAATTGGGGAAATTATTGCTTATGATCCTAGATTGGGGATTTTAGAGTTGAGATTGAAGAGTGGTTGATCTTCCTTTGTTTCCAAGCTTCTCCTTCCTTATTTTTGTGTAAAAGGTGAGTTTTTGAACTCACATCTACTTCTATAGCTACCATTGTTGTCAGGTATGAAATCCCAACACTTATTTATGTTCATTTGATTTTTATTTGGACTGAATTGGTGAATATTCCAATTTTTGGTGTTTGAGGTCAAATCATTAAAAATCCAATCTTTGATGCTTGAACACGTTAGTGAGGTGTTTCGGAGAGCCATACAAGGCTGGGTTGTCGATAGGCATAAATCCTTAGTCGTCGTTGCTCACTTGTTCGCTTCCGTTCCGTGTTATGGATTTTGTCCCATAAGGGGGCTGGGCTGAAACTGCCGATGAAGCAGGTTCAGTCGACTGAACCAGGGGGTCAGTGGACTGAACCAGGGGCAGAAAATTCTCTGTCCCTGTATCAGTCGACTGACCTGATGGTCCATCGAATGACCTGGAAGCCGAATGTTTCCAGGTTATGTGTCAGTTGATTGACCATCTGGTCCAGTCGACTGACCTGCTTGCTTCAGCCTATTTTGCTTGAGATTCCAATTTTTATCGATTCGTGATTATACGATTTGTTTTTATCATTTATTATCACATTGATGACTTCCACTTCGAGATTTTGGGGAATATCCATTTTGATGGATTTGGTATCGATTTTTTGGATTTGATTCACGTCTTCGTATGTGAATTTTGGTGATTGATTGTTTCTCCAATCATTTTTGTGACTCGTCACTTTGAAATACAAAGGTTTCTATACTAGTAGTAAATATCCAAACTCTTTCCATAAAATGATTTCAAATCTACTTTTAATACAAAGCTCATTTATAAAACCGTTTCCCAATCTATTAGTATATGCAAACATTTTCCTCATTCGTTTGAGAAATCTAATTAAACGGCTTAGTAAAACAAGTGGTATGAAACGTTTGCGTTTACTTCATCGGTTAATTTTTGGACTTGTTCGATTGAAACTCTTGGGACAATTTTCGAGTGGAGAGCGACAATTTGTTCGTTAACATTTAAGCTAAGCCAGTGGTTATGGGACATGAAGCTAAACTCATTTATTTACTAGCTTAGTGTAATTGACACTTCTTCATGATCAATAATGATCATTTTTGTGATTTAGACTAGCGATATGCTATGTCTCTTTGTCCACGTGGGGAACTGTACCTCGTTTTCTTAAGATTCGTCTCATTTCTTTTATAGGCTAAGGACCTATTGGTTCTTTGGAGTTTCGACTCATTTTTGTGGGCTAGCGACCTATGTTCTTTTATGGAGTTTGGTACATCGGACGTATCGTTGTACTACGTCATTGTCCGGCTTACCAGGTTCATCTGGCATATCGTTATACTATGTCGTTGTTCCGAATTATTTGAGTTTCATATCCCTCGAGCATACCAATATTGTACTACGTCGTTGCACCCGCTCTATGGTTAGCGACCATGGGATAGCGTCCCGTTTGTGATACACGTGTTGGTGAGTTTTCAAGCTCCCGTTTTGTGATAGGCCCCTTTTTTGTGATTTCTGGATTTCTAGTGATGATTTCTTGAGTTTGTGTTTCACCTCTTTTTGTGATTGACAATGATATGTTTGTCGATATTTGGGGATTAGTGAATAAAATAAAGAATATGACATTCTTTTTAGTGCTTTGAGATTCTTGAGATATTGTATAATGTTGTCTAATATATACTTTTCATAGTATGGCATTATTGTTATCATATGTTTTTGTCATATCTCTTCTTCTGTCTCATTTTTCTCTGATATTTATAGCTATACTGATCCTTTTATTATTTTCTTATTAAATAATACTCAGGTCAGACCCAGATGTTACAGGTGCTTCTGTTTGACTCATCTTCTGGGATTATTATCTAACTTTTGACTAACTACTCTAGTTTAGTAGTTTTTTTGTTATACATACGAGATAGAGACTCCTTGATGTATTCATGTTCTTTTGGGTAACACTTGTATCTATTCTTTTGTGATATTGTGGATTTTGTTTGACCACTACTCTGATGTACACTTCTATATGTTATATTCATACCTGTTTCCGCCTTTCTTATATGGATATCTGTGACTGGTTTGTGTTATACTTATTTCTATATTTGTTTTCGAAGATCATATTGCCACTGTGTAATAGCTTTGAGTTTGTATCGGTATGTCGGGTTCCCTCTTGAAATGAAATGCATGTTATACTATATGACATATCGGTGCTCGTACAAAGTAACTACACAAATGGTCACTCCTCAACAGCCTTATTCTTCGTGCTAGTTGACGGCATTACTCCGTATTGTCCTTGGCTAGCGTGAGTATAGAGGTGGGGCGTCATAGCTTGGTGTCAGAGCCAAACTTCGAAACAATGTAGAATAATCTAGCAAGGATCAATGTCCTAAGTATTTCATAGGAATCGTGCTTTAAGATTTATCCGAGTCGTAGGACCCGCTCCATCCTATTTTCTTTTATGATGTCTTGCTTTATCAATCATGATTGCTTGACATTCATTTTGTGAATAACCATTTTCTTCTTTCTTTCTTTCTTTCTCTCTTAAAGAAGAGAAATGGTTAGACCAGGCCGTCCCAACGCCGGTCAATCCAGTGCTACTCCTCAGGATTGAGTATTTATGTCTGCCCAACAGATTCTAGATCTTGTAAAGAATGCTCAAGCCGTCGGACCCATTCCAGAGCCTACTCACCCAAAATTCGGATTTGCACGCCTGTGCAGTGATTATACAAATTTGGGTGGAAAGCTGTTCAAGGGTTACGAGGGCGTTATCGAAAAGCTTGGCTTAGAACATGCGATCACATCTTTTCTTGCATGAATCTCATTGATCTTTATCGAGTCCAAGTGGCTTCTAGCATGCTCTAAGAAAGAGCATTAGATTGGTATGAGCTGCTGATTTCTGAAATTATTGAAGCGGATCTTACTTGGGAGCAATTCCGGGAACGATTCAAATTTAAGTTTGTGCCGAAAGTTGAGAAATTAACTTTAGCTCAGTTCATTATTGACCTTGTTCAAGGTCAATCCTCTGTGACGGATTACGTCGCATCTTTTGAATCCCTCTCTAAATATGGGGTCGAGTACATTAATACCCCATTGAAGAAGAATCAGAGGTTTGTCTATGGCCTGAATAAGAATCTCAAAAAGCCATTACTTCTAAAATTAGAAGTTTCTTTCGATCAGCTTTCTGATATCGCTCTTCGACTCGAAGAGGCCAATAAAGAAGATGATGTTGAAGTTATGGGTGTCAAACCGAACTTTAACAACAACAAGAAGAGGCCTATTAAGTTCAAAGGTCCTTATCAAATAAGAAAGGGAAGCAAGCAACTCCAGTAGCAAAGACTTCTACGCCTAGTCATGGGCAATGCTACAATTGTGGTTCTAAGGACCATTTTGCTAATAGATGTCCGGACCTCTCTTTTGTCGTTATTGCAAAAGTTTGGGTCATATTTTGTCTTCTTTCCCCAAACTTCAAGGCAAGAACGAGGGAAATCTAAATGTGGTGCAAGCCCCTAGTAACACTTCTCGTGGTCAAGGTATTTCTCATTCTATCCTTGATGGCATTATTATGTTTCGTGATCATCCTATTCGTGTTCTTTTTGATACGGGTGCGTCCCATTCTCTTATATAAAAAGAACTTGTTGATATTTTTTCTTTGAGTGTTATGGCATTGATGACTTCTTTGAGAATTGCGAATCCGGTGTGTGGATCCGCAACACTCAGTTTTTGCTTTGTAAAGACGTTGAGATTATTTTATGTGATTTTTCTTTCCGAGCCGATTTGCATGTTATGCGTTACTTAGGCTTTGGAATGATTTCAGGAATGGATTGGCTTAACTTTTATAAAGCCCATATCCTATGTCCTGAGCGAATGATTCATCTTCGACGTCCTTTATCTGTTAAGCAGATTTTGATTGTTCTTAAGGATTCGGATTCCAATTTAGCCACATCCTTATAGTCTTTAAATCCTCATGATGAAGATAATGATGATGAGGAAGATGTCATTTCTCTCATTCACGTTGTTTGTGAATTTTCTGACGTATTTGAGCTCGATTTAGGATTACCACCTAAGCGATCAATTGAGTTTCGAATTAATCTAATCCTTGGAGCTCTACCTATCACTCGTCCTCCTTATCGTATGTCTAATAAGCAAAATGAAGAGATGTGTAAACAATTATCTGAATTGGAGACGAAGTAGTTTATTCGTTCTAGTTCCTCTCCATGGGGAGCTTCGGCTATTTTTGTGAAGAAATCCGATGGTACACTTAGGCTTTGCGTTGACTACCGCAAGCTTAATGACCATACCATTATAAATAAATATCCTTCATCTCGGATTGAAGATTTATTTGACCAACTTTGTGGTGCTAGAGTCTTTTCATAGTTAGGCTTAGCAACCGGTTTTCATCAGCTTCGTATTGCAGAGGATAGCATTCCTTTGACATCGTTCTATACTCGTTATGTATCCTATGAATGCTTATTATGCCATTTGGTTTAATGAATGCTCTAGCTTATTTCGTTGATCTTATGAATCGGGTTTTCAAAGGCTTCCTCGATCGATTTGTTCTCATCTTTATATATAATATTCTTGTTTATTCTAAAACTGAGGAAGAGCATGAAAAGCAACTTCGGATTGTGTTGGAAGCTCTTAGGAGCAACCAATTAAAAGAAATTTTTTCTAAGTGCCACTTTTGGAAATCCCATGTGAAGTTTCTCGGTCATATTATTTCCGAATCTGGAATTTCCGTAGATCCATCAAAGATTGAAGCGATTCAAAATTGGAAGGGACCGAAGAATGTGACGGAAATCCATAGTTTTCTTGGATTGGCGGGTTATCACTGTCTTTTCATAAAAGACTTTTCAAAAATTTTCATGCCTCTTACTAGTTTGACAAAGAAGGGAGTTAAATACATTTGGTCGGACAAATGTGAAGCTTCTTTTCATCAATTAAAAGCACTCCTTTCCGATGCTCCTATTCTTGTGATTTCCGAAGGGAATCAAGACTTTATAGTTTATACCGATGCTAGTCATGTTGGATTGGTAGCTTTTCTTATGCAAAGGGAACGTGTTTGCGACGACCCAAGATTTTGGCAATGTTATTTTAATAAGTATTTAATCTAATCAAATAAAATACAAGCCTATTATTTAAAAAAAAATAAGACTTTAGATATTTACCACTTATTTATAACGACCCTCACTCGACCTTCGAAAATCGGCACCGAATACGACACTCGTATTCAAATGCCGCAGATCCAAATGTAGAATCTGCTTCGCCAGAGCTTATAACACATTAAGTACAACACAACAGAAAAAAGAATATATCAATATGCGACATTGATACAAATATTTGATACAATATGATACAACAGATGATGCAATGAATATCAATATACATCAGAGATATGATACAAGACAATAGCAGAGGAAATAAAAGATAACATTAACAACGGAACAATATCTCCAATATGGTCTTCAAGAAAGAACTCCAGTATCGGTAATCTCCATCTCTCGAACTCCCAATAACGATGCACCAAGATAAGCAAGTGCAGTCGTCCAAAGACTGAAGAAGATTCTCAAGAACTGAAAGCTATCAAACCAAAGACTAGCAAGTGCAGTCGTTCAAAGACTAAAGAAGATTCTCAAGAACTGAAATCTACCAAACCAAAGACTTCGCAAGCTATCGAATATACACCTATTATTGATTATTTGAAAAACCCAACTCTAGACTACCCGTGTGGGAAAATTATGGGCACTCAGAGTTTAGGAAAGGAACGATAAACTCCAGGTCAGTCGTGGGACTGGTATGAGCAAACAAAAACAGTTTATCTTTTAAAACAAACAACAAAGGAATTTAAAATAAATCCGGAATGCTTTTTGGAAAATGAAACTACCATAAGACCTCCTTTCACACACACAATGCAATTGCACACTTAAGGGAGATTTCCCTTTATGATAGTCAAATATGCTTAATACGAGAAAAAATCTTTTATATTATTACTAGTGCATAGTGGAAAGCCTTTCAAAAGTATAATATTAATCCTAGCCAGCATAGGTACCATGATATTATGCCAGCTATAGCTACCACCCGAGGTGGTAGGTTATGCAATAGCAATCGTAAAGGGCTCGTATTGTTTTGTTTGGATTTCCAACAAATGGTCAGGAAAAGGACTTTCTACTGTCCATGGGTACACCTTTGGCGGGACGTCCCAAGAGCTTAACCAGCTCTCTGCCAACACAAGGCCGGGTTACCTCTGTAACTAGGTAACTACTACATGAGCATGCCATCCCCCGGTTCTTTGGGACCTTTATTCGAGGCGCCTCTCTACCACAAAGTAATCACAAAGTAATAGATCTGCAGTGTCCACATGAGTTAAGTATCTGGACTCCATACCATGATACCACCCTTTTGCAGAAGGGAATGACACACCCTAAAGGGAGCGACCCTCATAACCTTATTGCATCTTTCCTATTTCGACCATTTTCAGGGTGTGAGGTCCTGATGCAGTCTCGTGCACAATGCTAAGCTTTATTCAAAAGCCATGCTTTGATCAACAAATAATACACAACAGTACTCAGCATGCCACACTACCAAATTGGGAGTATATCACTGATAACTATTAACTACATAACCCTTGAGCTCGTACGTTTCAGAGAAGGGTGTTAAGCTAAGATAATAAATTCTCCGCCACCAAATAGAAATGTATTTGATAGAGATCAGTTTAATTTCTCAAAGTGTAATGTCGGACATACAACCATATAAGTCTGTTTCGGGTTCGAACAGAACCGAAGGCACTTCGTCCAATAAGGGAAGAAGCCCTTGTAATTCGGGCAACCGCAATTCCGATCGGACTCCCCATCACATATGAGGAACTCTATACTGAAGCAACTCAGTGCAGAGTCAATCGACAGGTTATCCTATCATTCTCGAAGACACCCGGTCTTCACCACTGGTCTTCAATTGCAATGCATAATGTCGTATCACTATTCGAAATGGGTTATATGACACAAGGTCCTCTCCGGCTGAACCGAATAATGAGCACAATATTTCAAAACATATGGATATGGAATTTCAGTTAAGTCACAACTTTTAAAATGCAAAACCTTTCTTCAAATGGTTAAACAAGTTACCATTTCAATTTTTTAACAAAAATATTTGTTTCACAAAGTTCACCTAGTTTCACAAAGATCTATTCATAGATTTCAAAACAGTTTCCATTTTAATTGGGTTAACTCATTAAATCTTTAAACAAGAATTTATCCTATAGCTTTCAAACCCGTTTCCAAAGATTTATTCATAACTTGGAAGGCCATTTTCATTTTAGACTTGAAATCCTTTTAACACAAATTGGAAGTTCATTTCTTATGTGAAAGCTTTTATTATTTGAAAACAAATAGTTTTCGTTTTGGAAAATTCCGATTTTATTTACACGAGTTAAAGCCCTTGAATTAAATTCAAATTCCAAAATTAATATCTTTAAAATGTATTAAACCATATACAACTTATGATGCAGCGCAACAGGAGTTCCGACCTAACGAATTACGACCAAACTCAATAAAAGCAGATTACGCATTAAGTCGCTTGGAAGATAGCGCGGTGGTTTTAGGTCGCTCGGGTTTTTTTAGTCGCGAATGACCTAGCGATTCATGACCTACCAAGATAAGGGATACAGCGCAACATACCTCAGGTCGCAAGATCGAAGCCGCTCCAGAATTCGTGAATTCCAGTAGGTCACGAACTTCATATGTCGCGAGTTCCTTAAGTCGTGAACGAGCTACGTTTTGGTCGCTGATGATTCCTTATTTCGCGAACTTCTTTAGGTCGCATGAAGTTTAAGTCGCGAGAATCTCCTAGGTCGCGAACAACCTTCTTAAGTCGCTACAGCTCTCCAAAGTCGTTTCCTGAGTCGCTGCATGCCTAGGTCGTTGCCGTGCTTCCTTTAGTCGTTCATGCATCCAAGGTCGCGTATGTTGATGTAAGCCATTTGAATTTTGTAATGATAAGTCGTAGGTCGTTTTCTAATGTCTTAGGTCGTTGTACTTAGGTCGTGTGAGTTAGGTCGGCCATATGTTAGGTCGGCTGTGATATGTGTTGTGTTGTAATTTTCCTATAAATAGTGGTGTGATGTCAGTTGTAAGGTGGTTGATTTGGAAAAAACTTTTGTTTGAGTGCTTTGTGCCTCTTTAAAATTGGAAGTTGAGTGTTATCTCCTTTCTCCATCTTTGGTTATTCGAGTGCTCTCGAATCAACGATTTTGAAGCCGGTTCACGGAATCTCGTGCGCGAGATCAACGTCGAAGAATCGTAGATCTTCTAACATGGTATCATGCGCGATCAACATGTTAAAGATAGCTAGAATCCGGTATCTCGCGAGATCAACGGATTTGTGCATTTATCTTGTGTATTATCAATCCATCGATTCATCATCGTATCGTTCCATCGTTGTTTGTTGTTGTTGCATCATTTGGCGACAACTTATTATTATCCGCTGCGTCAGTTTGGTATCAGAGCCTAAGGATAGCCAATCTAGCTAAGCCGAGCCTGTGGAGCTGAGAGTTGGAGTTAAGTTCACGAGAGTTAAAGTTATTTTGGATTTTGTTGATGATCATGCCGCCGAGACGTGCTAATCGATTTCAAAATGTTGAAGATGTGTATAAAAGACAAGAAGCCGAGCAAATGGAAAAATGTATCAATGAAAAGTTTGATGAAGGTATTGGGAAGTTAGAGAAATCAATGAATGACATGAATCAAAGTCAAATGAGGAGGTCACCAATCTCGAACCGTGGAGGAAACAGGGTTTCGCCATCGGTTTCGGAAGAGAGGGGGGTGTCACCACAATCTTGTAGAGAAAAAGAGAATCATCGGTTTCAATGAGACGAGAACGCCATGAGTACAGAAATGAAGAGAGAAGAACTCCACGGTGGATTGAAAATGAATCATATCGTGATATTGAAAGACAGGGTAGAAGGACCATGCATGATCGTGGAGATGTAGATGGACGGGAAAGATATCAAAGTACATTTGATTATGATGAAGATGGTGATAGAGGTAGTATTCATTATCGAGATTGAGACCAAGTACGAAGTCACTATCGAAATGTAGAAGATGATCTTCGATGGGAGTCGGGGATGAAAACAGAGATTCCAGAATTCAAAGGGTGAATGATAGCGGATGATTTTCTGGATTGGTTATCAAATGTTGAGGAAATTTTTGACTTCAAGGAAGTACCCGAGCATCGTAGAGTTAAGTTGGTTTCTACGCGATTGAGGGGAAGAGCTATGGCATAGTGACAAACTAAACTTACACGGGAGAGAATGGGAAAGTTAAAGATTGTTTCATGGGAAAAGATGAAGAAGTTGATGAAGGCTACTTTCTTGCCTTATAATTATTAGTCTCTTATGTATCAGCGCTTACAGAATTTGAGACGACGGACAAAGTCGGTAAATGATTATGCAGATGAGTTTTATCAACTGATTGCTAGAAATGATATCATGGAAACGGAAGAACAGTTGACATCTAGATTTGTTGGAGGATTGAGAATGAAAATTCAGGATATGGTGAATATGTTTGATCCACGATCCGTTGCTAAGCACACCAGAAGGCTCTAGCTTGGGAGAAGCAATATAGAAGAGGAGGTGGTATGTTTACAAGTTCGATCAATCAGGTAAAAGGGGCTAGTAGCAGTACTAATGTTTCCAAGGCTGTTAGTAAATCGGTTGTCAATGAAGTTGCTAAGACCAAGGTCAACAACAATTTCAAGTGTTATAATTGTCAAGAGTTTGGTCATAAGGGCAATGAACACCCGAAGCCTATGAAGCGAGCGATGGTTGCTGAGATTGAGGATGAGGATGCAGAAATAGAATGGTCCAGTTCACCGTAAGTTGAGGAGGAAGAAGAATTATAGGCGGGAGACGAGGGATATACTCTAATGATGAGGAGATCTTGCTTGACCGCAAAGCAGGAAGAGTAGACTAGCTGGTTGAGAAGTAATATTTTTCAGTCGATGTGCACTATTTTGGAAAGGGTTTGTAAGTTTGTTATCGATGCAAGAAGTTGTGATAACATCATCTCTACAGAGGCTATAAAGAAGTTAGCGTTAAAGATAGAGAAGCATCCCAAAACCTACAAATTAGCTTGGTTGAGGAAAGGTGGGGAAGTGAAGGTTAGTCAATGAGCTTGTGTAACTTTTTCCATTGGAAAGAAGTATAAGGATAAAATTTGGTGTGACGTGGTAGATAAGGATGCATGCCATTTTTTGTTGGGGAGACCGTGGCAATTCGATAGAGCCGTGCAACACGATGGAAGGACTAACTGCTATAGTTTCATGTTCAATGGCACTAAAATCACTTTAGTTCTTAAAAAGCGACAACAAAGTGAAAGCAAGTTGGAGGAAATCGAGGAACTAAAAACTCTGTTTTCTTTGAAGGAGTTTGTCGAAGAAGTAGAGGGTGGGCCTGAAGTATTTCTGTTGATTGGACGTGAAAGTAGTGAAACGGTTGAAATTCCTGAAGAAGTTAAGCCGGTGTTGAAGGAATTTGAAGATGTATTTCCTGAAGAATTACCAAAAGATTTACCACCGTTGAGAGACATACAACATCAGATTGATCTTGTTCCTGGAGCTGCGTTACCACATAGACCACACTATAGAATGAGTCCAAAGGAGCACGAAGAGTTGAGAAGGCAAGTGGAGGAGTTACTTGAACAAGGGCGCGTACATGAAAGTTTAAGTCCTTGTGCAGTACCAGCCTTGTTAGTACCAAAGAAGGATGGAACTTGGAGAATGTGTACAGATAGTCGAGCACTAAACAAGATTACAGTGAGGTACAGATTTCTGATGCCAAGATTGGATGACTTGTTAGATCAGCTGAGTGGAGCTGCTATTTTATTCAAAGATTGATCTGAAGAGTGGGTGTCATCAGATTCGAATTCGACCAGGGGATGAATGGAAGACCGCATTCAAGACACGGGAAGGGTTGTATGAGTGGCTGGTCATGCCGTTTGGTCTTTCGAATGCACCTAGTACTTTAATGCGAGTGATGAATCAAATCTTTCGACCACTTATTGGAAAGTTCGTAGTGGTATACTTTGATGATATATTGATATACAGTGGAAGCACGGAAGAACATCTGCAACACTTGCGGGAAGTGTTGATGATACTTCGTCAGGAGCAATTTTATGCGGCAACAAAGAAGTGCATGTTCATGACACACAGTGTTTTGTTTTTAGGGAATGTGTTGTCCAAGGAAGGTATCCATGTGGATCAAGGTAAAGTTGAAGCAATCAAGGATTGGCTACAACCCAGGACTGTAACTGAAGTGAGAAGTTTTCATGGGTTAGCATCATTCTACCGAAGGTTTATTCCACATTTCAGTAGTGTGATGGCACCAGTGACAGATTGTATGAAAGGAAAGCAATTTGTGTGGACTGAAGAGGCTGATTCTGCTTTCCAACGAATCAAGACACTTTTGACTACGACACCGATTCTTAGATACCCGGATTTTCAGTTTCTCTTTGAGCTAGATACTGACGCGTCTAAGGTTGGAATTGGTGGTGTATTAAGTCAGAAGGGTCATCCAATTGCTTACTTTAGCGAGAAACTTTCTAGAGCCAAGACAAGATACAATACCTATGACTCGGAATTCTATGCTATTGTCCAAGCCATAAGCATTGGGGACACTATTTGTTTCATAAAGAGTTTGTGTTATATACGGATCACGAGGCATTGAAGCATTTACAGGGACAGGACATGATTGCAGCCAGGCATGCTTCATGGATCGCATACTTGCAACAGTTTACATTTGTTGTAAAGCATAACTCGGGAGTTACAAATCGGGTGGCAGATGCATTGAGTAGAAGAAATCATTTGTTGATTACGATGAGAGTTGAAGTGACGGGTTTTGATGTATTTCCAGAATTATTTGTTGAGGATCCTTACTTTGCTAAGATTGTAAATGAAGTAGAGAAAGGGAAGACGGATGAGTATGTGTTGGTAGATGGTTTTCTCTTCAAAGGAAATCGATTGTGTATACCAGAGTGCAGTTTACAAATGAAGATTGTGAAGGAATTGCATGAAGAAGGACATGTGGGAAGAGATGATACCTTGCAATTGATTTCTCAATCATATTTTTGGCCTTCCATGAGGAAAGAAGTTGAAAGATTTGTGCAGAGATGCCACATATGTCAAGTTTCTAAAGGGACAGCTACGAATGGAGGATTGTATATGCCATTGCCTGTGCCTACTAGACCCTGGGTTGATGTTATCATGGATTTTGTTTTGGGTTTGCCAAGAACTCAATGAGGGAATGATTCTATATATGTTGTGGTAGATAGATTTTTGAAAATGGCACATTTCATAGCTTGTAAAAAGACCGCCGATGCAGTCCGTGTTGCTCAATTGTTCTTTAAAGAGGTTTATCGACTACATGGGCTACCTGAGACCATTTTTCTGACCGGGATACTCGATTTCTAAGTCATTTTTGGTTGAGTCTGTGGAAGATGGTTGGTACTAAGCTGAATTTTAGTAGCGCCTATCATCCACAAACGGATGGGCAAACAGAAGTAGTGAACAGATCTTTGGGGAACTTGTTGACATGTCTTGCGAAGGATAATTTGAAGAGCTGGGATGTGAAGTTGTGTCAGGCAGAATTCACACATAATCATGCTGTTAATAGAAGTACTATATTCAGTCCATTTCAAGTAGTATATTCAGCAATTCTGAAGGGACCGTTGGCTTTATCGACAATTCCACGTCAGAAAGGGGTTGTTAAACGAGCTTGTGATTTCGTAAATGAGTTGCAGGAGTGTAACAGGATTGTTCATGAACAATTGCTTAAGTCAAATGAGAAGTATAAGCAACTGGCAGATAATAAGCGAAGGAGTGTGGACTTCAAAGAGGGTGATTTTGTTTACGCAGTATTGACGAAAGATCGTTTTCCAGTTGGAACTTACAACAAATTGAAAGCTCGAAAGATTGGTCCAATAGAAATCTTGAAGAAGATTAATGATAATGCTTATCAGTTAAAATTGCCGGATAATATCCATACTGCCGACGTTTTCAATGTTAAACACTTGGTTCCATATCATGGGTATAAGAGCGTTGAAGAAGAGGAAAGTGTGAATTCGGGGTCGAATTCCTGTCAACCAGGGGAGGATGATGCAACGCAACAGGAGTTCCGACCTAACGAATTACAACCAAACTCAATGAAAGCAGATTACGCGTTAAGTCGTTCGGAAGATAGCTTGGCGGTTTTAGGTCACTCGGGTTCTTTGATTCGTGAAGGACCTAGCGATTCACGACCTACGAAGATAAGGGATGCATCGCAACATACCTCAGGTCGTAAGATCGAAGCCGCTCCAGAATTCGTGAATTCCATTAGGTCGCGAACTTCATATGTCGCGAGTTCCTTAAGTCGTGAACGAGCTATGTTTTGGTCGCTGATGATTCCTTAGGTCGCGAACTTCTTTAGGTCGCATGAAGTTTAAGTTGCGACAATCTTCTAGGTCACGATCGACCTTCTTAAGTCGCTCCAGCACTCCAAAGTCGTTTCCTAAGTCGCTGCATGCCTAGGTCGCTGCCATGCTTCCTTAAGTCGTTCATGCATCCAAGATCGCGTATGTTGATGTAAGCCGTTTGTATATTGTAATGATAAGTCGTAGGTTGTAACGAGCCACCTTTTTGGACAGTTAAAACGACGATCAAATACACATGCCGATTCCAAACCATTCAAAAGGGCAGATGGTTATTGGGGTCAATAAGAAAAGAAAGGAAAGGGAAATAAAGGAAATGAAACAACACAGAATCTTGCAGCGGAACGATAAAATATAATAGTCAAATAAACAGTTCATGAAGCTCTTTACAATACTTTGATCATTATTTATACAACATTTATCAAAGTTATACATATACAACAGAACAAATAAAATAATGCAGCAGACATCATGATGCAAAGATAATAAGAGTAATAATATACCAAATGCTCGTCTTCGTCCTCCAGAATAGATCTTCAATAAGTTGAAAAAAAACTAAGGTCTGACCCGAGCGTAATGAAAAACCAAAACACTCGAATTAGGATTAAAATATCCTTATGAAGATTAAATCAATCGTAAATAAATGTGAGTGTAACAGCGTCAGAGATGTTTACGGGGTTTGACATCTCATATCCAGTGTCAACGTGCGTGCAATAACTTAAGAGATGTTCCGGGATTTTCCATCTCTCAAGGATCCGTTAAACTATCTACTATGTAGTACAATACGCTATTATAATATGTCTACAGTAAAGTAATAGTATTAAAATAATGTTAAGGCGTTACCATAATTCCCCTTAACACATTTTTATAATGCCATAGTCTATACAGCACCGTAAACCCCGCCGTAAACTAGTGGTTATCAGAGGGTACCCCATAGGTATAACACAAAAAAAACGTAGTGGTCGCGAATAGGATAATCAATATGACAAGGTACATGAGGCGATACCAACTAGGATACTAGTAATTGCGTGATCCGGACTGATGTTGAGCATAGCCAGCAGCTACTTCAACACCGCGAAACAACACTCCCAATCAAGGGGTGCACCCAAATCGAATCACAAAAGTAATAGATATGGTATCGAAGAAGTGTGTCCGCTAGAGATGGCGAACCTCAATGGCCCGACGCGGCTCCTATTTTAGTCATGTCAGAGGTCATCTAGTATCGTTCTCTTTCTTCAGTCAACGCGTTCACCAAACCAACCACTTCATTCTGGATCAACACTCCGCGTTTACTAGTTATTAAAGTGGTTTTCGGTATCGACAGAGTGTATGTCCATATCCGATCCCAGTCTCTTTAATAACTACGTATTACTACACCAATGGCTCTTTTACATTTCAAATCAATTCATAATTGATATCAAAATATCATATTCGCTTAAAAAATCAAATCCATTTCAAATATCATCATATCTATTCAAAATGTAAGATTCCGTTTCGAAAATCATTTTTTTTGGGCCTCAATATCTCATTTCGATTTCGAAATCATTTCGAATTTCATTTTAGTTTGCAACTTCATTTAGCCCAATTCGTTTTTAAATTCTTCAAATATAAACATTTCACCTTATTGACCAGCTTGAAATTTTATAAAAGCTACAATTAATTCTACATTCAATCCTACATTCACCTACAATTAATTCAATTTCAATTTATATCGATTTGGAGCTTGATTTTTCAAAATATCAATTTATAACACTTAACAAAATTTATCCTTCGATATTCAAATTTAAATCCAAATTTCAAATATGATTCAATTCCAAGCTCAATTTCAAAATATCATTTTTACATCACTTTTACTTAGTAACACTCAAAGCTCGAAATAATGTTCTATCTTTAAAACAAATAATTTTCGAAATTCAGTCATATCCAAATTTTAAACTTCAAAGTCTCAACTTAAATTATTTAACAATTTCTTTTAACCAAAATTTATTTCAACATTCCAAACTCAATTTGCGATAAATTCG
Source organism: Allium cepa (assembly GCA_030765085.1). NCBI lineage: Eukaryota > Viridiplantae > Streptophyta > Magnoliopsida > Asparagales > Amaryllidaceae > Allium > Allium cepa. Next base: position 939,771,416 of record CM060943.1, on the reverse strand, counting down.
ATTTCTATAAATTGATTTTATTTATAACTTTTAAATCAAAACATTTAAATAAATTTCAAATCAACGATTTTAAAATTTATTAATTTATCCAATCCGGTGTCCGTATATAATTTTCTATCCTATGGCCATGTGATTAGTTATTTCAATTTAATGTCAGGGATGAATATATATCATTTAAATCAAATCACAGTGTCATATGTATGCATAACAGGATATATATAAGCAAATAAACATCCAAACATTTAAATATCAACCAATAGCATCCAACGAAATACATCATCCAATAGACAATATAGTTCACGGCAATTTCATAGTTAGATATCAGGTAATTTAATCGCAATTAAATTTTTAATTTCAATTTGACTATCAATTTTAATTTTCTAGCATTAAATTCGATGACAAATCTAGATGACGATTTTATTTTATCAAACAACAAGTAAAATTTTATCACTTCATACTGTCAAATTTAACTAGCATAAAGATAATCTAGTACGTTGTGAGCGTTAGAAAACACTCACCTTGAATTTCAGTTTCAAATCAAATCGAACGACGTTCAATTTGACCCAAAATTTTAACGAGCTCCAAACGCTTCCGAATCTGCAGTGCAGCTTAGCTCTTGTCTCTGCGATTCCGGCGCTTCTTGTTTCGTCAGATTCCGACCTCGTATGGAGGAGATATGAGTTTTCAAAGATTGAATATATATTAACATAATTAAATCACAAATTTCCATTTTTTTTAAAATACCAAAAAAGATCTGGACCGTTCATATTGCTTCCTTCACATCAGGCCGTGAATTTCCTTTCTTCTTCCCATGTCAAACATGCGCATACGAAATCCATGCCGTTCGAAACCTCCTGATGTCGCACCTCCCTCTTTTGATCGAAGCGACGATCAAGCAACTCCATGGGATGCGGCCACGTGAACTCCACCCACGGTCCAAGAAATGGCCAGCTCGGCCCCATATTGGCCTCAAAAAACATGGACGAATGTTTGGCCTTTGCATCCAGATTTAGGTCGATCCACTCAATTGCATTCGATCTTAGCAGTTGGATACGTAGCTCTCGATGAGCTTAACAATATTGTAGTTGAGGGTTTGTGAAAATTATCGATGGATTGGGAGAACGAGAAGGAAGACATTGCGCCATTTCTGGCCATAGAATAGCTTGAGTGGCGGCTAGGGTTTTCTGGGAGATAGGGTTTGCAAATGTGAAGGTGGAGGTCCTTTTATAGAAAATTACGCAAAACACTATTCATCCAAAATTTTCCGAACACCAAACGAAGCGTGCCGACTGGCGTTTCTATGGTTTACCCCACATTTCGGACACAATGGAACGTGTTTCGGAGGCTAATTCGATCATCTGTGCGAGTTACAGCGATAAACGATCAATTTTAAATTAAATCGGTTAAACTAATTTCTAGGCGTTTTCCACTGCCACGGTCAAATGACAATTTTGATTCCTACGAAATTTGAAATCGGGTAATAATAAATTATTACGGATCTAATTGGACTGGTTTCGTCGAATTCCGAGACTGTGCCCCGGAAAGCTATTTTAACTCGTCGATTAAGTCAACGACTTTTCAAAATTTACAGAATTGCTAAAATTCCAATTTTAAAATCTTATTAACTCTAATGTAATCCAAATATAACTTACATTCACTTTGGAAACCAATTTGAATCATATTAAATCAAATTTTAATATCAAATTAATCATATCAAATTCGAAATTTCATTATTCAAACGTTTGTAATATTAAATTTAAACAAATTTGATTATTCTTAAATCACTATCTTTTGAAATATTCAAAATGAACATATCAAATTAACTTTTGAAACATATTCAAATTATAGAACAACCATTTCCATTAAATAGTTATTCGATTCCCGTTATTCAATTGTTCAATAAACTCCAAATATTAAATTTGAGCAATTTAACTATCCAATATTTGACGGATTTCAATATTGGATTTTAAATAAATTTTCGTTATCACTCGATTAATTTATTACATTAAATGATTTCCACATTATTATTTAACTTCAGTTAGAGATAACACACTCAACTAATATATAAAATTTCATTTCAATTGCAATTGGTTCCCAAATTCAATTCGACTAACTAAATGAATATGTAACTTAACTAATTATCAACGTTAAATTTTAGTTACACTTATAAGTTTATTATTTACAAACAAGTTTCACAATTTCCTATATAATACAACTTCATTCCATTACCATTGACTATATATTATTTCAATTGATTTGGGATCTCATTCAATTCATAAATAATGAACTTAGATAAAATTTGTTGCAATTCATTCTAGTTATTTTTATCATAAATAAATTAAAAAAAAAATTCCCGCATTAACCATGAAATCTTATTAAATTAAAAATTTGATGACCCGACTTCATAACTCCAGGAAGTCGCATCATCTTGAAGAAAGAAAGGGATAGAAGAAGAAAAGAAAGAGAAGAAGAAAGACAACAACATCAGAGAACTCACATCGGAACGAATGAAATATAATATAACACATAAAATATTACACAGTATCATAATACATCAGATTACACAACTTATACAACACATATTAGACAGTTATAAACATATGTCTAATTCATACAACTTAAGTACAACAGAAGAAACAGATACCAAACACAGCGGAATCAATATATATATACACGTCGAAGCCTCCTGCTCCATATCTCCTCCAAAATTCGTCAAGCGAACCTGAATCACTTGACTACTTGTAACAACCCGGAAATTTTCGAACCCGAAAACTCCAGATAGTTATGAAAAGAAGAAAGGGATAGAAGAAGAAGAAGAAAAACATCAGAATCTCACATCGCAGCGGAATAAAATATAATATATAGAATACAGTTTTAAATACAAGAAATCGGTACTGTATACATATACATACATACCATCATCAGAGTACATCAATCAACTCATACAGAGACAACTACTACAAAATCATACACAGCGGAAATAATAGGCAAATACGTAGATACGCTCTGTCATCAGCTCGTCTCCTGAGCTCCAGCATATATAACCTGAACCTGTTTAACTCGGTCTGACCCGAGCATCATATAAAACAACACCCGAGTCAGTCTGGAAAATCAGCGTGAGAAAATCACACTCAATTGGATTATTAAAGTTTCAAAAATCCTTTGAAAAACAAAAGCATCTCGTAAGACCACGCCACAAATAAACATGTCGGGTTTTTACCTTACGATAGCTAAAACAATTTTTATTAAAGTTCTCTGATATTATTATAGTGTCTATAGAAAGTAAATAGAATCTAGCTGAAATGCTTGCATCTCACGTTCCAGCAATAGTTGGGCACAATCAAAACCGTACAGGCGCTTATTGGAGTTTGGATCCGATACAATGGCAGGGCTACTGGGGTACCGCCCGTCACAGTACCTGGTCTAGATCAGAGTACCGAGGATTACTCCCTTCATCCCCTGCAACACAAGGCCGGAACCATTCCTTACTGAACAGTCCCGAACAAGATAAACCCCGTGATTGGCGCGACCAACCACCCACTAAGCCGAAATAAAAAGGGACATCTAGACAGGGGAAATATCTTGTCCAGCTTGGGCATGACCCACCTAACCTTGCTGCACCTCCCCTGTTTTAGCCATTCCCGGTTGATGAGGCTTGAGGTTTAATGTTACCTTTCAAGAACGCGTCACTTAGAATGCTCATCGTCCGCCTGACGATGTTTTGGAAGCATTCAATCCATACAAGTTGCCCTGGGTCTGGACAAACCGAATCACCGTCTTCAACTCTTCATGGTCTTCATTCGTAATCGTTCAAACCGGATCGAAGTGGTTTTCGGATAATTAAATCCGATCCCGGACTCTTCGAAACGATCAGCGCGTTGTCCAATATTGATAGTCGGTTATTTAACTATCAATTAATCACACACAAGCAACCATCAAATAATTACTACAAATTATTTATTTCAATTATCATACAGATAATATTCCCATTTAACCACTTGAAATAGATTTTCAAAATCCTTTATTTTCATGAAATCACTTAATTGATTTCTTATATCACTCACAATTGATTTACCCTTTGGAAATATCATTTATTTCTCATTCCTTTCTCAAAATCAATTTATACTTCTGCTTATAAATTTCAAACTCAATTTCTCCACTCTATAAGATTTCTCCTAAATCTTATCTCATTTGAATAAATTTTTCTTACCATTACAAGAGGATTTTATTTGGATTTTAAAAACATTTTGGAAACATATAGATTTATAAAATAAGAAGTAATATTAAATATTTAAATTTATATCTAGTTATTTATAAGTTTCAAAGCTAGTTTTAGAAAACTTAGAGTTTATAATAAATAATAGCTAAACTTTCAAAATAACTAATTCGAAAATATTTTACATTCAAATACTAGTTTATAAAAAGGTTTATATAGTATAGTAATTTAAAACATTCTTTTTAAAATAACTTTAGAAAATCCAATATCCATTTATAAATACCTCTTGTCCACATTCACCCTTAGAAATATCTTACTATTTCCATTCGACCAATTTCATATCTCATTTATAAATTCCATTCATGAATTTATAAAATCTCCTTGGATTTCATTTATTATCAGATAGTTTGATTTAAAAATCCCATCTTTATAATTTATTTCTTTCTATAAAGTTCCATATTTTCCTATTTAATATGTTCCATTCATTATTAAATAAAATCTCCTTTTGACTCTTAATAGAATTTCTTATTCGTAATTCTTAATAGAATCTTCTTTATTTCTTAATAAATTTTCTTTTCTCTTCTTATTAATATTTCTTTTTATTTCCTTAATAGACCTCCATTTCCATTCCTTAATATAATTCCATTTTCTTTAATTCACTTATCGATTACAATAATCCTTCAAGTATAAATTTATAATTTAAATTTCCAAAACTCAACTTTATCACATTAAAGTTTAATTTCAGTATAAAATATACTTTTATTTTCTTTTCTTCATTCTCAATTAAAGTAAATTCATATTTCAAATAAATATTTTCTATTTGAATTTTATTTAACTTCTTCAAATTAATTTATCAACGATAATAGAAATTTCAAATTTTGCAACTTCTCGGATATTCAACAGTTTATAATTCAATTATCTATAAAACCACCCAACTCAATATATCATCCTGTCACAGAACAACATATATATAAATAAAATAAATAGTTTTGCAGAATCCTGTTGGATCCCTCCAACCTGTTTCCCTGCATCCACAGATGTTAGCACAATATAATATGCCAATTCCAAAACATCATACTATATCACATCAATCAATTCAGCCATTCAAACAATTATTTAAATTTAATCATTTAAATTTTAGTTTCACTGAGTGAGATTAACTCACCTTTATTTTACTGTCTGCCATCCATTCCCAATGGGCTTGTCCTCATAATTCTTTAGACCTGTATAACAATTTATACAATTTATAAATATTTGAAATTTATCGAACAATCAATTACCAATTAAATAAATTTCATTTACTATTGATTTGGTTTTAACAAGTAATTAAATTGTAATAAGTTTCCCTTTAAAAAAATTAACTAGAAATTTACTAAATTCCTAAATGATCGTTAACCAAACTTAATTTCATTTCCTTTTCTGCCCAAATTTTTACATAACTTCCAACCCCTTTAAAATTCTTATTATATTATTTCCTCTTTTCTTTCAAAACTTTATCTGAATATATATAAATATTAATCTTAACCAGTAAACTGAGTATTATATATTTCTATTTATACATATATGTTTGTAAAAAAAAATAGAAATAAAATTTTGAATTTTAAAAATTTCATTTTCCTTTCCTTTGTATAGCTAAATATGTATCATTAGTTTTAAATTGAGAAAGAAATTCCATAAGAAAACAAACAACATCAGATACCTCAAAGACTCGATGGAACTGCAATGCCCAACCCACGCGACTCCCTGCCGCGACGATCTCCAGCTCGCCTCAATCCACTACACAAGCTCGACTTCACATTGCCGTCGCCTGAAGCGTCACGTTCCCATTTCCATCGCGCGCGAGTTAGCTTCCAGGTCGAGAAACCCTAGGTCGAATCACCTCGAGCACTGCCTACCCTAGTGACCATCGCACCTCAACAACCCCAACCGGTCACACGACACCTTATCCAATCACGAGCGCGACCCTCCCCCAAACCGCGATGCTTCCAACCCCGGCCTCGTGAACCAAGACATGAGCAGATGGCCTAAGAGTAAAGGGAAGCTCGATCAAATAGGAAGGCCACGACTTTCGATTCAAAATCGAATTCGATTTCGATTAGGCTGCGTTCACCATTTTTTTTTTTAGTTGCTGAGGTATTGATAAGTGGGAGAGGTTCGGCCTTAAAAAAATTTAATTTCGAGAAAAGGAAGGGAACGAAGATAAGGTTTCGAATTGGGACAGAAGGAAAGGCGGCCATTTTTCTTTCGATTTCGAACTCGTGAAGAATGAAAGAGGAAGGACACGCAATATAAGAAGAACGAGGGCGGCCATCGATTTGATTTCTGCTTCGAATGGGAGACAAAGGGTACAAGATATTATGAGGATGAGGGAGCACGATTTGAAAGAATGCGGCTGTTCAGAAATAGGGTTGCTGAGGTGAAAGAAGTTTAACTGGAGAAAAGATGTTAGATATTTTAATTTAAACAATTAATTATTTTCGAAGCGTTTACCTCCCGTACGATCACATGATCACTCCAAAATTTACGAAATTTGAAATCCGGCAATAATTCAATATTGCGGATCCAACGGCATTGGTTTCGTTGAATTCCGAGACTATGCCTCGGAAGGCTATTTTTAAATGTCAATTTAAACAATGGAAATTTAAAATTGAACAAACAGCAGTTAAATTCAATTTTAATCTATCTATTATTCTCAGTATTATTAATATAAAGTTTATAAGCCGTTAAAATATTTCCAACCAGCTCACAATTCCATATTTAAATAATTTACCCAATTGTCAATTGTAATTTAATTTATTCAATTTATTGTTATATTTAAATTCTGAGTTCTTTTTATTAAATCAAACCAACTTTTCATATTGAAAACAAATTATATCTTCAAATTAATTATTTAAATTTATTTTAAATATCACAAATTAACTGTTGAAAAAACCGGGTCGTTACATTCCTCCCCCCTTAAAAGAATTTCGTGCCCGAAATTACTAGTTAGGAAGAATGGTCATATACCCGTTATTATTACTTTACAATCAACAATTCAACATCCTACCAACTACCCTTCTTAATAACTTTCTAAACCTTTCCTTAGTTTCAAACTATACTATATTCTTAACTATTCAGGTTCAATTTAAACTCAAATTTTGACTTATCAAAATTTTCTCGAAATTTTTCTAACACCCTAAATTTCCGAAAATTTTTGCCAGCGTCTCCTTTGCGCGGCTAGCTCGGTACAGCTACAAAATGGCTCTACGGCCTCCCAAAAACCCAAAAGAAAACAAAAAGGCCAAGTGGCTCGATCAAAATCCCAATCAATTTCCATATAGAAATTCAAACACATACCTTTTTGTCGAGCATTTCAATTTTATCTTTTGAAACCAAACTCAATTCTCTTTACCCTTATATTACCTGCATATCTTACACAGCAATATATCCAAACACAATTTACAAAACATTTTATCGATATCCTCAAAAATGTCCATATCAATTCATTCAAGTATTTATTTAGCCTACATTTGAACTATCCATTCTCGATTGAGAATGTATCATTCCTTACTTAAGTTAGTATAGAAATCTTATGTGTTTCTTATATCTACTTTCATCTTACCACTTTAGTTTGTATTCATCCTTATCCAATTTATTCTTTCATTCCCATATGAATTTAATTTATCTATAACTCTAAATATTCAAATTCTAATTTTCATTTATATCGAATTCATGTCTTAATTTTAAATTAGTTTCATTTTCTAATTTATTTAAATTTTCAATTTGAAAACATTTGTCGTTGACAAAATTTTCTAAAATTTCAAAATTTTTTCTAACTCCCAAAATTTCTGAAATTTTTTGGCAGAGTCCCCTTTGTACGGAGGAGCTTTTGCAATTTGACAATAGATATAAATATATATACATCGACCCACACGGTCGGAAAATCAAAAACAGTTCATATTTCCTAGTTTGTATTGCGTAGGCGTACCTTATTTAGCATTTTAAGCAAGCGGCTTAGTTTATTTTAGCATTTACGCGCCCAAAATCCCGCTATACAGTCTTCTGGTACCTGTACTTACTCAATTTATAAACATTAGTAACATATTTATGACAATTTATAGCATTGCATTCATTTAAACAACTACAACACATCAAAAACATAAGCAATGCAATATAAATAACTTCATAACAAACTTATATAGTTTCCAAACTAATTTCAATTGTTTCTAACTGACACAAACACCGTTTGCATCCAACTTTAAGTGAGTTATAACACATTTACTTATTCCCGATTCATAATTATTCCCAAACAAACCTGTTTTCAACTTAATTGATTTCAAAAATCAATTTTACTACTTATCAATTCAAAGTCATATTCTATAAACAATATATATACAAGCAGTTTTGTATAAACAATTGATAAGGTTCCAATTAAATCCAGTTGTCTTTACTCAATTCATAATATCATATTCGATTCAGAATGATTTTCAATATCAGTCTTTTATTCAATCCAATTTAATTACTTTTATTTTTCCACGGAACTTTATTTAATCATGTTTACGACAACAACAATTATTTCTATGCAAATTCCAACAATATTCACACAAACAAACAGTCACTTTATTTTTATAACTGCTTTAAAAATTAATTCCAACTCTAGTTATATGAAATTTCATTCCAAATTTTATTTTTAAACCGTACCTTTGCATTGAATGCATTCCAAATCATTTTATTAAGTTCGACAACTTCAATGCTTAAAATTTAGCAAACATGTCCCAAATTTACATAAGTCATGCTTCATTGAATTTAGACTTAAGTTAATTTACTTCAAATTATTTAACCTTCATAACTTAAGTTAATTTCATTTATCCATAAATTCTTTTCCAATCTAGTTTGATTTTATTTAAATCAAATTTCTTTCATTCACTTCTTAATTCAATGAATTATTTCATTTAAAAATTCAATTCCCATGTTCGATTCATTCTCGAACTTATTTAATTAAATTTAAGACCATTTCCACTTTATTTATTCTCAATTGGATTTTGATTGCACTTCTAACCATTATATTTAATCCAAATTCATTTTATTTACCAACCAATCCAAGTTGAATTTTAAATATATAGCTCAAGTTCTCTTTCTAACATACACTTAAATTCACAATCCATTTCTATTAATTTACCATTCAACCTTTATTTCACCAATTCAAAGTTTATTCACATATTCAAGTTACTAATTTATCCCAAATTAGTTTATTTCCAATTTATAATTCAATACTTGATTATTATTATTATTATTATTTTAGCTTCAAAAATCTCTCCATTTAAATTTCTTTGGTTCAATTTTATTTTATAATTCAGGTTTGGATTTTCTATTCATTTCCCAAATTCAAAACATTCTATTTGACTTATTTATTCCAGTTAAATCAAAGTTCTCAATCCAATTAAATTTTTTATTCATTATCCAATCACAGCCAATGTTTAAGGTACTTTTCCCATTTATTTTATTCGATGAACTTCCACTTCCATCGAAGTCACCTTTCCATAATTTTACATCTTAAGTTAATTTAATTATTGCAACTTCTTACTTAAATTCATTGCAATTGGTTTTGATACTCATCTAGATTAAATCCCATGTAATTTAATTAGCCATTCTAAATTGGTTTAGATAACATCCAAGACCAAATTATTCCATCCATACTTAATTTAGATTTTATTTGTAACTTCTAATTACCTTTACTTTAGTCCGACTCCAAAACAATTTCAATTCATATTTAATTTACTTACCATTCAATGGAATTTCTATGTATAATTCAGGTTTCATCACTAAATTCCATTTTAATTCCAAACTTCAATTTTATTTAATACAACTGAATTTTATTTTCAGTTTAATTCAATTACTTCCTTTCACATAACTTGAATAAATTTCAATCTACTTAAGTTTTATTTCTCTTCTCAATTTATTCACATTCTATATTTTTATTTACTTCTACACATTATTTATATTTTTTTTTTTTTTTTTTTTTTTATATTTTCATCATCTCACTTCAATCACACAAAATTTTCTTATTCATTACTCACATTTCAAAATTTTAATCTTAAATCCAAGTTAAATTCTCATTTTCTAACTTTTCACTTGATTTTAAATTCCAAAATTCAAATTTAATATGATTTCCTGGGTTTGATAAACTATTTCGGATTTTAAAATCCCATTTATCTACAATACTAGCATCCAAACATCCAAGTTATAATAATAATTTCAGAAAAATATTCTTTTTATATCAAAATATATTTTTGGATGAAATTATTTCATTCACCCACATTTTGAAAATCAGTATTGTGTCGAATTGCTCTATTTAAGTGTTTAGAAACCCCTTCGATGCAGTTTCGAGGCTGTGCCGACGAAGGTTCATATACCACTCAATAAATCAATCAACACAATACAAAACCACTTTATATTCACTAACAAATACACGCTCATATCTATAAATACGCTCAAACTCATTCTAGAGTACCATTGACTCTATCTCTAATGAGTAATTCCCCACCAGAGCCAAGATTCTCGCTTAACCTTTCATCTCTGATACCAAGTGTAACAACCCGGAAATTTTCGAACCCGAAAACTCCAGATAGTTATGAAAAGAAGAAAGGGATAGAAGAAGAAGAAGAAAAACATCAGAATCTCACATCGCAGCGGAATAAAATATAATATATAGAATACAGTTTTAAATACAAGAAATCGGTACTGTATACATATACATACATACCATCATCAGAGTACATCAATCAACTCATACAGAGACAACTACTACAAAATCATACACAGCGGAAATAATAGGCAAATACGTAGATACGCTCTATCATCAGCTCGTCTCCTGAGCTCCAGCATATATAACCTGAACCTGTTTAACTCGGTCTGACCCGAGCATCATATAAAACAAAACCCGAGTCAGTCTGGAAAACCAGCGTGAGAAAATCACACTCAATTGGATTATTAAAGTTTCAAAAATCCTTTGAAAAACAAAAGCATCTCGTAAGACCACGCCACAAATAAACATGTCGGGTTTTTACCTTACGATAGCTAAAACAATTTTTATTAAAGTTCTCTGATATTATTATAGTGTCTATAGAAAGTAAATAGAATCTAGCTGAAATGCTTGCATCTCAAGTTCCAGCAATAGTTGGGCACAATCAAAACCGTACAGGCGCTTATTGGAGTTTGGATCCCATAAAATGGCAGGGCTACTGGGGTACCGCCCGTCACAGTACCTGGTCTAGATCAGAGTACCGAGGATTACTCCCTTCATCCCCTGCAACACAAGGCCGGAACCATTCCTTACTGAACAGTCCCGAACAAGATAAACCCCGTGATTGGCGCGACCAACCACCCACTAAGCCGAAATAAAAATGGACATCTAGACAAGGGAAATATCTTGTCCTGCTTGGGCATGACCCACCTAACCTTGCTGCACCTCCCCTGTTTTAGCCATTCCCGGTTGATGAGGCTTGAGGTTTAACATTACCTTTCAAGAACGCGTCACTTAGAATGCTCATCTTCCGCCTGACGATGTTTTGGAAGCATTCAATCCATACAAGTTGCCCTGGGTCTGGACAAACCGAATCACCGTCTTCAACTCTTCACGGTCTTCATTCGTAATCGTTCAAACCGGATCGAAGTGGTTTTCGGATAATTAAATCCTATCCCGGACTCTTCGAAACGATCAGCGTGTTGTCCAATATTGATAGTCGGTTATTTAACTATCAATTAATCACACACAAGAAACCATCAAATAATTACTACAAATTATTTATTTCAATTATCATACAGATAATATTCCCATTTAACCACTTGAAATAGATTTTCAAAATCCTTTATTTTCATGAAATCGCTTAATTGATTTCTTATATCACTCACAATTGATTTACCCTTTGGAAATATCATTTATTTCTCATTCCTTTCTCAAAATCAATTTATACTTCTGCTTATAAATTTCAAACTCAATTTCTCCACTCTATAAGATTTCTCCTAAATCTTATCTCATTTGAATAAATTTTTCTTACCATTACAAGAGGATTTTATTTGGATTTTAAAAACATTTTGGAAACATATAGATTTATAAAATAAGAAGTAATATTAAATATTTAAATTTATATCTAGTTATTTATAAGTTTCAAAGCTAGTTTTAGAAAACTTAGTGTTTATAATAAATAATAGCTAAACTTTCAAAATAACTAATTCGAAAATATTTTACATTCAAATACTAGTTTATAAAAAGGTTTATATAGTATAGTAATTTAAAACATTCTTTTTAAAATAACTTTAGAAAATCCAATATCCATTTATAAATACCTCTTGTCCACATTCACCCTTAGAAATATCTTACTATTTCCATTCGACCAATTTCATATCTCATTTATAAATTCCATTCATGAATTTATAAAATCTCCTTGGATTTCATTTATTATCAGATAGTTTGATTTAAAAATCCCATCTTTATAATTTATTTATTTCTATAAAGTTCCATATTTTCCTATTTAATATGTTCCATTCATTATTAAATAAAATCTCCTTTTGACTCTTAATAGAATTTCTTATTCGTAATTCTTAATAGAATCTTCTTTATTTCTTAATAAATTTTCTTTTCTTTTCTTATTAATATTTCTTTTTATTTCCTTAATAGACCTCCATTTCCATTCCTTAATATAATTCCATTTTCTTTAATTCACTTATCGATTACAATAATCCTTCAAGTATAAATTTATAATTTAAATTTCCAAAACTCAACTTTATCACATTAAAGTTTATTTTCAGTATAAAATATACTTTTATTTTCTTTTCTTCATTCTCAATTAAAGTAAATTCAAATTTCAAATAAATATTTTCTATTTGAATTTTATTTAACTTCTTCAAATTAATTTATCAACGATAATAGAAATTTCAAATTTTGCAACTTCTCGGATATTCAACAGTTGATAATTCAATTATCTATAAAACCACCCAACTCAATATATCATCCTGTCACAGAACAACATATATATAAATAAAATAAATAGTTTTGAGGAATCCTGTTGGATCCCTCCAACCTGTTTCCCTGCATCCACAGATGTTAGCGCAATATAATATGCCAATTCCAAAACATCATACTATATCACATCAATCAATTCAGCCATTCAAACAATTATTTAAATTTAATCATTTCAATTTTAGTTTCACTGAGTGAGATTAACTCACCTTTATTTTACTGTCTGCCATCCATTCCCAACGGGCTTGTCCTCATAATTCTTTAGACCTTGTATAACAATTTATGAAATTTATAAATATTTGAAATTTATCGAACAATCAATTACCAATTAAATAAATTTCATTTACTATTGATTTGGTTTTAACAAGTAATTAAATTGTAATAAGTTTCCCTTTAAAAAAATTAACTAGCAATTTACTAAATTCCCAAATGATCGTTAACCTAACTTAATTTCATTTCCTTTTCTGCCCAAATTTTTACATAACTTCCAACCCCTTTAAAATTCTTATTATATTATTTCCTCTTTTCTTTCAAAACTTTATCTGAATATATATATATATATATTAATCTTAACCGGTAAACTGAGTATTATATATTTCTATTTATACATATATGTTTGTAAAAAAACAGAAATAAAATTTTGAATTTTAAAAATTTCATTTTCCTTTCCTTTGTATAGCTAAATATGTATCATTAGTTTTAAATTGAGAAAGAAATTCCATAAGAAAACAAACAACATCAGATACCTCAAAGACTCGATGGAACTGCAATGCCCAACCCACGCGACTCCCTGCCGCGACGATCTCCAGCTCGCCTCAATCCACTACACAAGCTCGACTTCGCATTGCCGTCACCTGAAGCGTCACGTTCCCATTTCCATCGCACGCGAGTTAGCTTCCAGGTTGAGAAACCCTAGGTCGAATCACCTCGAGCACTGCCTACCCTAGTGACCATCGCACCTCAACAACCCCAACCGGTCACACGACACCTTATCCAATCACGAGCGCGACCCTCCCCCAAACCGCGATGCTTCCAACCCCGGCCTCGTGAACCAAGACATGAGCAGATGGCCTAAGAGTAAAGGGAAGCTCGATCAAAAAGGAAGGCCACGACTTTCGATTCAAAATCGAATTCGATTTCGATTAGGCTGCGTTCACCATTTTTTTTTTTATAGTCGCTGAGGTATTGATAAGTGGGAGAGGTACGGCCTTAAAAAAATTTAATTTCGAGAAAAGGAAGGGAACGAAGATAAGGTTTCGAATTGGGACAGAAGGAAAGGCGGCCATTTTTCTTTCGATTTCGAACTCGTGAAGAATGAAAGAGGAAGGACACGCAATATAAGAAGAACGAGGGCGGCCATCGATTTGATTTCTGCTTCGAATGGGAGACAAAGGGTACAAGATATTATGAGGATGAGGGAGCACGATTTGAAAGAATGCGGCTGTTCAGAAATAGGGTTGCTGAGGTGAAAGAAGTTTAACTGGAGAAAAGATGTTAGATATTTTAATTTAAACAATTAATTATTTTCGAAGCGTTTACCTCCCGTACGATCACATGATCACTCCAAAATTTACGAAATTTGAAATCCGGCAATAATTCAATATTGCGGATCCAACGGCACTGGTTTCGTTGAATTCCGAGACTGTGCCTCGGAAGGCTATTTTTAAATGTCAATTTAAGCAATGGAAATTTAAAATTGAACAAACGGTAGTTAAACTCAATTTTAATCTATCTATTATTCTCAGTATTATTAATATAAAGTTTATAAGCTGTTAAAATATTTCCAACCAGCTCACAATTCCAGATTTAAATAATTTACCCAATTGTCAATTGTTATTTAATTTATTCAATTTATTGTTATATTTAAATTCTGAGTTCTTTTTATTAAATCAAACCAACTTTTCATATTGAAAACAAATTATATCTTCAAATTAATTATTTAAATTTATTTTAAATATCACAAATTAACTGTTGAAAAAGCCGGGTCGTTACACTACTCATACATAATATGAGTACCCAAGAGTTTAATAAAACATAAAATAAACACTCAGGTCAGACAGGGGTCTGGTGTGAGTAAACGGGTTTAAATTGCTTAACTTTTTAGAAAACCTTTGAAAAGAAAAGGTATCACGTAAGACTTCCCACACATAAACATGGAAAAGTTTTTACCTTACGCTAACCAAAACATTTGACAGGAAATCCAGTGATATTATAATAGGGTCCAGGGTTTTCAAATAAATATGAAATAGCCGAAATTGTTACATTTATTAAATTCCAGCTACTAGCCACAAAAGTGGGTAATACAAACAAAACCGTAGGGTCTCGTAGGGAAAATGGGTTTCCATCAATGGTAGGGCTATTGGGGTACCGCCCGTCACAGTATGTGGCCTAGATCACCATACCGAGGAGCCACCCTAACTCCCCTGCAACACAAGGCCGGGACCATTCCTTACTGAACAGTCCCGAACAAGACAACCCCGGCAGTTGTCCGGATCAACCGCCCCACACACCCGAATAAAAAGGGTCTTCTAGACAGGAGTAAATCTTGCTCTCCAGTGGGAGCTACCCACGAAGCCTTGCTGCACCTCCCCTGTTTTAGCCATTCCCGGTTGATGAGGCTTGAGGCTGCGATTACCTTTAGAGAACACATCTATCTTGGAATGCTCATCGTCCACCTGACGAAGTTTTGAAAGCATTCAATCTATTCAAGTTCGTTCCGGGTTCGAACGAAACCAAAGGCACTACCTCGTTGCACTCATTTTGGAATCACCCTCAGAGTCAACGACCATAGCCCTTGCACTCTGAATCACCATCTCGAATCTATAAGTACTATTCCATCAAACTCATTACGGAATCACCCACAGAGTTATACTGACGTATACCCCTTACACTCGAGTCTTCACTGGCTCCACTTGGATTAACGACTTAACGTTTAATTGGAATCGATGTGGTTTTCGGATATCCAAATATGGAAACCCGATCCCGATCTCACCGAAACCAAACTCCATTTTAATGTCCAGGTTGTACTTAAGGGTTTTATCAATTAAACTTATATTCAGGATGGTATAAACAGATAGATGAACCATAATTATCACAATAGATAATTCATATCAAATATTCATCTCACAAAGCAGCATCACATATCTCATAGATATCCAAATCATCCAGTATCAACCAAACACCCGATATCAATCAACATCCAATATCAACCAATCATCCAATATCAATCATTTATCCATAACAAAATTGATTAACTGTAAATCAATTGGATTACCTAAATCCTTTTCATTTATTTATCCCAAATAAATAAATAAATTAATCATCTCTAATGATCTTCCTTTATTAATCTTCCTTGATTAATTATCTTAATTACATTCAAGTAATTATCCTTAACCATATTCAGTAATTAACTTTTAATTACTATCATTAATTACAATAGTTAATGATCCTTCATTAATTAATTAATTATAATTAGCTACATTAATCCTTAATTAATTACAATTAATTAATCATATCTAAATTAATTACTTAAATTAATTACTTTATTAATTATATTAATTAAAAATCTTTATTAATTAATAATCCTTTAATTAATTAAATAATTAACTTGTAATAAATCATCTCATTAATCATAAACAATAATTAACAATTTGTAATTATTTATCTTAATCAATTAACTTCTTAATTAATTATATTAATCCTGATTTATTAATTATTTTAATTAATTAATATTTAATTACGTCATTAAGTAATTATTAAACAATTAAATTAACAATTAATCCTTGATTAATTACCTTATTAATTAATTACATTTTAATTAATTACCTTAGTAATTAATCTTAAATTAATCTCATTCATTAATTAATTAATCATATTAATTAGTTAACTAAAATAATTAAGTAATTAACTCTTAATTACTTACATAAGTAATTATATCTAATTACTTCCTTTAATAAATCTTAATTACTCTCTTAACAATAATTAATTCCATAATTAAATAAATCTTAATTCAGTAATTAATTAATTACTCCATAATTAATTAACTTTAAACAATTTTATTAATCAATTTCTTAATTAATATCATTAAATGATTACCCAATAATCACTCAACTTTAATTACTCCATGAGTAACCTCTACTAATTACTTCCATAATTAATTACTTTTGTTCTTAATTATGTTCAAAGATTAACTCTTGATTACTTCATTAAGTAATTACACTTAATTAATTCATAATTAAGTGGTTATTTGAAATTAAATAAATAATTAACTAATTATTTAAAATAAATTAAACAATTAATTAACATCTTATTTTTCAAAATCTTTAATTAAGAAAAAAACATTTATCTTAATTAATTCTTTACTTAATTACAAATCATATTCAAATCAAGTATTCTAAAGTTAATAACAAAGATAAATTAACCCTATTTATCTTTATAATTAAATATTTTGAACTTAAATTAAATTTCAATAACTTAAAATAAATTTATTCAATTTGGTTTCAAAATCATAATAATAATCTTATTTGAAAATAAGAAATTTAGAAATCAATTTACAGTCTAAAACACTTATATCTTCTAATTCAAACTCCTTTGCTTTGAATAAAATTTTTAAACTTAAGTTTTAAACATTATTTTAAAACTTATCTTAAAACTTTGATTTAATATTTGAATTCAATCATTACCCTTTTAAATTAACATTCAAAGTTGAAGGAAGTTAATTATTTCAAAAGAACTCATTTTAAACAATTTTAAATTAAAATAAATTCAATCAATACTTTTTAAAGTTTGATTTACATTTTAATTCAACATAACAAGTTTTTAACTTGTTTTCTTTTATAAAACTCAAGCTTGGTTTCGATTATTCGAACCACAAATTAATTTTGTAACATGTCTTTAATTTGTACAGAATTAACAAAACACAACAATCCAAAACCCGAGACTGTCACGGCAAAAACAGGAGAACAACTCCGAGAAACCCCCAGCACCATACGCTTCGAGTCGCCACCGATGCATACACGCATACATGCCCGAGAGAAGTTCGTCTTCCCCAAAACATGATTCTAGTGCACACATCAACGTGCACCATGCACGTACCCTCCTGCCAACGGCCACCGTGGGTCATCGCACCCATCACCGATCATCTCATAAACACGCACGAACCCCAAAACCCACCCAGATCCAACAATCCATGTTCGAATCAAAATTCGAATCTCAAGCTCGAAATTGCTGAACCATTCGTCACCAAACCTCCAACCACGTCCGACAACTTCCATGCCGTTGAACCTTGCCGTTCCCTCCATCGAGTCGCCACACCCAAGAACTCCATTCTCTCCAAACGCGATCAAACCCGATCCACAATCCTCGATGCAAAAATCCGCGATAGCCAAGCCCAACAAAAGTCAGCAAAAACCCTAGTTCACTCTAATTCGCACGATTCAGACACTTGAAAATTTTAATTGCAATTTTCCCATCTTTAACAACACAAATGCTTGCTTTACCCAAGATTTCAACTCAAATGATGGTTTTGATCATCGGCAATCGACCAATTTGCCGAACCCATTCAACATTAAATTCCCAGTTGAATATCACTTTAAAAATTAGGGAATGCATGTTAAAATTCATAGTTTCTAACACCTAACCCATTTATACAATCCAAAACAAGAATTTAGGTTGTTGATTTCTGACATGAATCAAAGGTTTACTGCTATTTTTTAAATTTTAACTTATTTATTCAAATAAAAATCCTAGAATGATATTAAACACAACCATCATCCATTTACTAACAAATTTCATTAAATTATCAAGGCTAAATAATGATTGTTTGGGAGATTTGAATGAATTAGAATGATCCTAGCCTGTAACTTAACAAAGCATACTTATACAGTAACAAACATGTATCTCTTCTTTGCATACAAACATGCAAATCTTTTCCACAAACAACTGAAACTAAACTACTATATACACATACACTTAAGTAAGGCAAGACTAATCTGCTTTTTTTTAAAAAAAAATTTACTCACATGATTATTTTGCAGAGCAGAGCAGGCTTTTAAACTTTCCAGGCTCTTGAATCATTAAATTTGAAGAAAATACTTTGATTGTTGATGAAAATTCTCTGCATGCTTTTGAATTGAAGTTGTACTTCATGTAGGTTGAAATAGAACTTAAATTTGCAGTTGCTCCCTTGAATTTGCAGGTCGATTTTATGTTGCAGGTTTGAAAAAATGCAGTTTGAGGCTTTGAAATTCCAGGTTGAAGATGCAGGTTGATTTACAGTTTGCAGATTTGTGATTATGAATTTTAGGTAGCATTTGGTTTTTGGTTTTGGTTTTAGTTTCCATTTTCAGGTTTCTGAAAGTACATTCTGGTTTGAGTTAATAAAGAAGAAAGGAAAAGTGTTTTGAGAAAACTAATTTCTTCTTAAAATTTTATTTAAAATTAAAATAAGTATTTTGCCACTTGTTTGATACACTTACATTTGTCATATGCTTGCTAAATTTACTTACATGTGTTTTTAAAAGGTGTTTGTATGTTTACATTTGTACTTAAGAGTTTATGTATGAATTTTTATTTAATTTAAACAAAAACTTACATATTTAAATTCCTTAATTAGTAAATGTTTTATGTGTTTATAAATTTACTTTTAAAAGAAAATATTCTAAAACATTTATATTTATCATTTATAACTATTTTATATTAAGCACTTTAAGAAAACAAAAAGAAAACTTTATTTAAACTGTTATATCTAAAAAAAAACAATTATCTTATATTTTAAAACAATTGAATTAGTTTTTAAATTAGCTTTTGAAGAATATTAATTTTTAAACAAAGCTTGTTTAAATCCTTTTTAAACTATGATAAACAATTATCTTACATTTTTGGAAACAGATTGAATTAATCTTTAAATTATCTTTTGAAAAACATTATGTTTTAAAACAAAGCTTCAATTACAATATTCATTCATATATAATTTATTAATAGATTAAGATTAAATTTCAAACAAATTCCAATTATAACATACACAAACATATATATTACAATTTGAAAATTTAACTTTATTTAAAACAAAAGATATTTCTATTCATAATATATATCAATTATATATATTATAAACAGAATAAAATTTTATTAGCTTTTGAAAAATAATTCTTATCAAATTTTTGCCAGATTAAAAATTTATTAACCTTTAAAGATTACATTTACCAAATTAAATATTTGTTATTCTTTAAAAGATTAATTTCACCAATTTGAATTAAAATTACAAAGAAAATTATCAAATCAATTAAATTATTATTGTAGATTATTAAATCAGTATTGCCCAAAATTCTGGGTCGTTACAAAAATTTTTAATTATCGAATTTTTATGGGTCCTTACATAGGTCGTGTTGTAATGTCTTAGGTCGTTGTACTTAGGTCGTGTGAGTTAGGTCGGCCATATGTTAGGTCAGCTGTGATGTGTGTTGTGTTATAATTTTCCTATAAATAGTCGTGTGATGTCACTTGTAAGGTGGTAGATTTGGAAAAAACTTTTGTTTGAGTGCTTTGTGCCTCTTTAAAATTGGAAGTTGAGTGTTATCTCCTTTCTCCATCTTCGGTTATTCGAGTGCGCTCGAATAAACGATTTTGAAGCCGGTTCACGGAATCTCGTGCACGAGATCAACGTCGAAGAATCATAGATCTTCTAACATGGTATCGTGCACGATCAACGTGTTAAAGATAGCTAGAATCCGGTATCTCGCGAGATCAACGGTTTTGTGCATTTATCTTGGGTATTATCAATCCATCGATTCATCATTGTATCGTTCCATCGTTGTTTGTTTTGTTGCATCATTTGGCGACAGCTTATTATTACCCGCCGCGTCAACTTGTATAACATCTTTAATCCCTAGTTTCCAAACATTGAATTCAATTTTGAATTTTGAATTTAAATTTAAATCAAATTATTTAAACTTCAAAACTTAATCAAGTTATTCAAAAATAAATTTTATTCTTGAAATTCCTTCTCAAAAACTTTTTACCTTAAACCCAATCCATTACCAAAACCATTTGGATTCAAAAATTCAATTTTTAAAACAATCCCAGAAATCTATGAATTAACCAATTTCCACGTACAATCCATATTTGTGTGTGTATAAGTGTGGTCCAGGGGTTTTACACAATAAAAGTGCAACACCATTAATCAGCACAGATTCAAATATAGCAACATATTTGATAAGCGGTATAAACTATAACGCTTATCTTTAACTCACAGATCACAGATATATATCACAGATAATAAATTACATTAAACACAGCTCAAATCAAAATAGAGCATCACAATCAGGGATATCAAACAATTCAATCATCCAATAGAATCCAAGCATCCATAAGTAAGATCAGTTCATTGTCTGATTAATTTAAATCATATTAACTACTTATGAACTACTAATCCTGGTTAATTAACATTAATAAATTAAAATCATTTTGATTACTTATTCTTTAATCATTTATTAATAAACTATTAATAATAAATTAATTAACCTTTAATTATAATTAATCAACCTTTAATTATTAAATAATTAACCTTTAATTATTTAATTTACCATTTAATTAATTATCTTTAATTAATTAATTAACCCTTAATTAATTAATTACCATTAAATTAATTATCCTTAATTAATTACGATAAGTAACTATCCCTAATCATTGTTAATCACTTGATTAATCCCCCTTTAATTATTAATTAATTACTTTTAATTAAGTAATTATCTTCAAGCAATTAATTACCTTTAATTATTTCCATTAATTTAATTTTCATTAATTAATTACAAAAATTAATTAACCCTTAATTTTAAATTAATTAATCCTACATTAAAAATTAACTGTCTTTAATTAATTACAATAATTAATTAATTAATCCTTATTAAATCATTTAACTACTTCATTAAACAATTATTATTTAATTAATCATATAATTAAATTAACCACCTTGACAAATTATCTTTTTAATTAATCTTTCCTCTATACATTAAGTAATTAATCATTAAGTCGCCTTTGAAAAACATTTAGAGATTTACTTATTTTATAATTACCTTAATCAATCAAATAACCCTTTTATTATTATGTAATCAAACAATCTTTAATTACGCAAGATTTGAAACTAAATCATTACTTGAATGTCCATTTAACCACATCAATTAATTACATTTGAAAAAAAAACTATCAGAAATCTAATTTAAAATCTATTTCAAAACCATATCAAATTAATTTTTGAATTTAAAATTCAATTTTGAAACTTATTAAATTTACTTTTAAACCTTTTTAAGCTTTGCACTAAATTTGGAAACTATAATACTTCACCAAAAAAACATGTTTTTACTTAATTTTTTTGAAACCTGTATTTTGTTTAAAAAAAACTATACAAGTTTTTATAAAAATATTAACCCGAGCCAAAGATAAGTTTACTCAAGCTTTCCACCAGGTTACCCTTTTCTTCTTCCCTTTTCTTTTAACTTTGTTTCGGTTTAAAAATTTCAAAGCTGATATAAAACCACGCGAAACTCCCTTGAACGAACTCGAGCTAAAGCCTCTTTTCCCCGGGCACGAACTCGAGCAGCTTTCATCTTTCCCAACTCCACCAATTAATATCAATCTTAGCTAGCATACAACCATTATTGTATACCTACTATAGCTACCATATTCAATAGCAGGTTACCACAACATTACATGGCAGGTTATACAACTAAAACCGTACAGGCGCATATCGTTTCTTTAGATTTCCAACAAATGGTCAGGCTAAGAAACTTCCTAGTGCCACATGGGTACGCCTCTAGAGGGACGTCCTGAGAACTTAACCAGCTCTCTGCCAACACAAGGCCGTTACCTCTGTAACTAGGTAACTACCACATGAGTATGCCATCCCCCGGTCCTTTGCGACCTTTATCCGAGGATCCTCTACACCAACAACCATAAAGAGATGTATTTGCAGTAACCACAAAGGCTAAATATCAGGGCTCCATACCTGACACCACCCTTTTCCAGAAGGAAATGACACACCCTAAAGTGTGCAAACCTCATAACCTTGCCGCTTCTTTCCTGTTTTGACCTTTTCGGGGTGTAAGGTCTGATGAGGTCTCGTCCATAAAGCTACACTTTTCACAAAGTCATGCTTTGGTCAACAAATGATCAGCAGCACTTCGTGTGCCATATTACCAAATTGGGAAGCGTCACTAGTAACCATCAGTTACATAACCTCTGAGCTCGTACGTCCCAAAGAAGGGTGTTAAGCTAAGAGAATAAATTCTCCGCCACCAATAAAATGTATTCGATAGAAACCATCTTTACATCTTAAAGTGTAACGTCAGCCACACATCCATACAAGTCCGTTCCGGGATCGAACGAAACCGAAGGCACTCCCAAAGAAGCCCTTGCAATCCGGATATTCACTAATCATGTCTGGAATCCCCATCACAAAGGGTATATACCGGAGCAACCCGGTGCAGAGACATTCAACAGGTAATCCTTTCGCTTTCGAAAATACCCGGTCTTCAACACCGTCTTTAAATGCAATCCCATTTCGACGTATCGTTATTCGGAATGAGTTTTATGACACAAGGTCCTCTCCCAGCTAATCCGTATAACGAGCCCTATTTAAATAGGTGTTACGTTCAGATTTCAATAATTTACAACAAATTTCCATTTTGATCTTTTAAATAAAAGATCCATCACAATCACAAAGGTTCGATGTGGTTTTCGGATATTCACTTGGAATCCGACCCCCGGTCGCATCAAAATTCAAATGTCATTTAAAGACCAATATTGATAGTCCATTATTTACTATCAATCAACATGTGCAACAATTACTGGATTCCACATTTCAATACTTTGAAAACAAATTTAAAATATTTTTTCACTCGCGGAATAAGATTCCCGATTTTATTTGTTTCCACTGAAGGTCTGCCGAGTTAAAATACTTTTTACAATAATTAAATTACTTATCCAAACATATATACTTGGAAATATTTAAAATAAAACTATTTCAAAACACTTACTTAAATACTAGTTATGAAAATATTATATAAAAGTCTCGTATAAAAATTCAACGCCAAACTAATTTTAAGATAAAATTAGTAGATAGGATATAACTATTTAAAGATCCATTTTCTAAAACAAATATCAATTTAATATTTAATTAATTACTTCTATAATAAATGAATATAAATCTTTACTTTAAATATTTTCAAAATAACCTGAATACATAATTTCTCCAAAATAAACTTTCCTTAAAACAATCTTCACAACTTCAATTACATATTTAGACTATATTGAAAACATACTCGGCTTTCTAGGGAAAGTACATCTTCCATTCTAAAATGGTTCATTCAAATAACTTATAAATCCTTCTGGATTTACTTTAAATTTACGTTCCAAATCCGTAAATTCCTTTCCACACTTTTAAAAATAAAACCATATTTATTTTTAAAACAAATTCCCCTTTCTTTTATAAAATTCCCGTTATGAATTTAAATTTTCAAATATCCACGGACATGCTATTTTTAAATCGATTTCAAGAATCGTATACAGCACCAAATCAATTTCCAATTTTGTAACAACCCTAGTTGGAGGTTACCATAAATATTAAATTATAATGAATATTATAATTTAATATTAGAATTAATTGAATTAATTGGAAGAAAATGATGAATTATATTGTTTATTTGGAATAAACAATATAATATGAATAAATTTTGGGAGAACAATATAAAATAAGATATGTGTCATGAAATAGTGCTTACATAAAAAAAATGAAGGACATGTGTCACAAGATTAAATAAAATAGTGACACATAACCCGTTTAGGTGTCCATGTGTAGAAACATCTTAATACACCTAAGTAGGCATGTGTCAACATTCTAAAGCTTGTGCAAAGAGAAGTAGACAAGTGTCCAAAACTAAAATTACCAAACTAGCCTTGAAAATTACTATATAAAGGGTGGAAATGTTCACTTATTTTTCTTTCTTTCACAAAATAAAAACAAAAGGAAGATAAGTTTGGAGAAAGCTAGGGAAAAAGAGTCAAGGCAAATACACAAGTTTAAGCAATCATAGGTCCGGCAAAGGCGAATTCGAGTTGAAAACTTCCATCTTCAAGCCTAAATCATCATCTTTTTGCTGCTAATAGGTAAGCTAAGGCTTATAGCAACTGTAAGTGAATAAATTTCAGCAGCAAATAATCTCTTGCTTGAAATATTTGGTTAAATATGTTGAATTTTACCTCTGTTCTATACTGGTTGATGCTGAAAATGCTCTATCTTGTTTTGCTCATATCTGGCTCGTCCGGTGTCGGATTGATGCCATTCTTTTTTCAGATTGTAGAGGACTGATTATAGTTTGTTCATGTTAACTTTAATTGGGTTTTGAGTCAGTTTGGACCTTCTTAGTTGCTGTCAAAACTGAAAACCCGAGAGGGATTAAGCCCAGAATATTCTAGTGGCTGGTTAGTGTTTTCGCCCTAACTTTTGTGTTACTTATCAGAATTTTGATTACTTAGATGATCTGAAATCCTTGTGAAATATTCCAAAACTTTCATGTTTTCGGTTTTGACTGATTTAGAAGTCTACATAGTGGAAAATTGGCATTTTCATCGCTGTCCTGTGTTGACAGAAAGCGCAAATAATTTCTTTCTTAGTAGTATTTCTATCATAACTTCTTCGTTACTGATCGTAATATCAAAATTTATGAAGTTTTGGAAACTGCAGAAAAAATGTGACAACTTTTATTTGTATCACTTTCTGTAATTCGTTGACTAAGATGTTGAAAAATCTCTTGCAAACTCGTTGTCCTGTTGTTGTAGTGTACTCAGTGTTTTGTGCAAACCCGAGCTAGTATTTTGCCCATAACTTTCGCATTTCTTATCCAAATCCAATAATTTTTAATGTTTTGGAAACTGCTGATAAAATGTGAAAACCTTTATTTGTATCACTTCTTAAAATTTTGTGATTAAAGGGTCGAAATAGCTGATGCAAGATCGCTGTCTTGAGCACTTGCATGTAGCCTTGTGTGTTGTATTTGCTTTGGTTGATGAGTTTTCTGACGATGATTTTCTTTTCACTTGATTTGCGAATAATTTGATGATTAAACCATTCTATAAATAAATCATATATAGTTGGGGATTTTAGGATTTGTTCTTATTTTCTAAGATTTTATAATTTATTAAAAACTTTGAAAATAAGCCGTTTTCTCTCTAAAATCTTTTCTATAAAATTGCTGGAAATTGTTTTAAAATCATGTTTTCTCGTGAAAAATATTATATGTATAATTTTCCTTATTTTTACTATATATATATATATTTTCGGACGTATAAGAAAATAAATTAAACGATTTAGTAAATCCACGAGGAATGGGACTCATGCATTCACTTAATCGGTTAATTATGGATTTGTACGATCGAAACCTCTTGAGTATTGTATCTTGAGTTAGTATTTTTGATTTTCAATTCCTATTATAGGAATTATCCAAGTAGCCAATATTTGGTGAGTTGAGATGTTAGAGATCTCCTATTATAGGAGTAAAAATCGATTTGAACCACTTAAAGATGTTGTTTTACTTGCCGATGAGATGAGGTAAGTCTATTTATGAAGTATTCATGAAGTTAAGATGTTTATGATGATTTTCATTTGTCGATGAAATGAGATAAGTCACGATGGAACCACTACTCGTCGATGAGAAGTGATGAGTATGGTATTATATTAACTTGTCGATGAGATGAGGCAGAGTGAGTTTTATGATGATTCTGATGTTTTATGATGTTTTCTAATGTGGAACCAACTAACGATTAGTAAAACATTAGGGGAGAACGTATAGTATGGGATACACGATTCTTGCCTTTTGGGTTCTTATTCGAATAGTTGAGACACATTCAAGATGTTACTAGTGCTACCGACCGAGTACTCGATTGGAGTCATCACGATGTTCATGAAGTTATTACTCGACTCCAATCATCACGATGTTATTACTCGGGTTTTTGTGACTGGGTGTCATCAAGATGTTTCCGACTATAGTCAATCAAGATGATCACGATGTTATGATGTTATGTGACCCCAAGTCATCACGATGAATGGTACCAAATAATGGAAGTACTGGTCAAGATGTAAATAGCACGTGCAACATGCTTTTGCATGTAATAATTGGCCAATATGAGATTTCTTTTATGAGTTATGATGATTTCGATTTCACCATTTTTGATGTGTTTACGTAGCCTTATAGATGTAAATAAGGCAAATATGATTTCTTTGAGGATTTTGGTGATTTCGAATTTTATGGATTTCTACTTGGGATTTATATACGACTTGAGAGTCTATTTATTCATGGATAATGTTTGAATGTTTTCCCTTATACCATATACATGAATTCTTTTAGATTAACCCAAGTATATGTATATGCAAACCACCATAGAGACATAGTGAAGTTACTTGATATCAACCCTAGATGTTCATACCTACTTATGTTATCCCGTTGCGAAGCTCTTCTCTTTACCTTATCGTATTTCTTTCTAATGATAAGATTCAGTTGCCTGACGCGTGTGTTTATCACTCGGATCAGACCGAGTTGTTTCAGGTATCATCTATTGGACTTAGCTTGAAGTTGATGTTGGATATCAGCTCTTCTTTCTCTTGAGTAGTTTTTGTTCTTCCGCATACTCTGATGTAGTTACATTTGATTCGATATTTATGGTGTGGTCGAGTACCACCTTTATTGTATTCATATTGTATTGTACTAAACATGTATCAGTGTATATGTATATATATGATGTTGGTTACTGTTCTGTGATGTGATTTATATTTAGTTATCATATTTTGTTCTGATAGATCCGTTAACCACCTATAGTTTTGGATTAAGCATTTACTGGCTATGTCGATCCACTTGAGTTGAAAAAAAAATTATATTGCATTTATCGATGTATTCAATAGATGTTTAAGACAAAATTATAGATGGTCGCCCTTAACCAGCCCTATTCTCTGCTTTAGTAGACGGAATTACTTGTTAATTCTCTTTACTAAGGTGGGTCTCGGGGTGGGGCGTTACAGCTTGGTATCAGAGCTGTGGTCAGAACAAAGTAGAATAAACACAGAACAGTACGTATATCACAATACGTCGAAGTACAATACGAGTGAATCATTGTCCTTTATTCGAGCTTGTTTTCGAATCGTGCTTTGATTCTTTTTCGAGTTTTGGGATATGTTGAGATGGAATATGTCTAGGAATATAAATTGTATTTCGTAGTATTCCATGATTGAGTTTGACGTTATCTTATCTTATGAATAATCTTATTTAGGATTATTCTATTCTTATTTTTTGTCGATACTAGTGAGTTCGTATCGATGGAGCTGATTGATTTCTTCGAGCATTCTTGTTGCATTCCTTTGAGAGTTGTGAATCCTATTGAGGGGTCCACAACGATTGGCTTGTTGTGAGCATTCTGAATTTTCTATTTGATGTTGCTTTTGTGAGTATTTGTTTGTTACTCACAATCTTGAGATGTATCTGATTTGAGATGGACTAACTTATTTGGTGTTAAGCCCGATCCTTTTGTTGTTATAGGATCCTGTATATTTAGGTTTCCTATTTTATTGGGTTATTATTTCTATCACTTTGAAATGTTAATGATGATTTCGAAATTTCTATATTCGCTCTTGAATATCGAGATGTTGATGATATATCTCGAATTCCAATCAAGGTGACTTTGTTGAGTTTTGTAAGTCCATTTGGATTTGACATCCAATCGGGAAATCGAGTGTTGAGGTAACCTTATTCCTGGCTCTTAGCTCTTCGGTTATCCTTCCACGAGGATATCCACTAAGGAATGAGGTGAGTTTCTAGATTGTTCGAGTTTGATTGAGTTTATCATTCAGTTTTTTTTTGAGTTATCCTTTTCACATACTCAATCGATGTTATTCCCTGTAGCATTACTTTGTTTGAAGTAATGATTTATTGTTTGTTTGCTTCATCTCGTTCAAGAAGAATATCTTGCTTGTCTCATATCTTGATGATTTTTGGGAGTGGCTCGTGACATCGTAAGATTGACGAACGCTCTATCTCCTTCTGTTGATTTCGAGAATCGAATATTCTACGAATATCTCTATGAATTCTCTTAATGTTCTTTGGTTTGAGTTTTGAAGCTACATAAATATGAGTTTTAAAGAGAAATTTGAGCTTTGAGATATTATTATTTTATTTAAAAAAAAAATCAAAGAATATTTTGAGAATAAATTTAGATGAGTAGTAATTCTTTTATAGAAATAATTTGAGAGTGTTGAGTTGTCCATCGAGTACTTAAGAGTTCTAGTCGGTACGCCTGATCAACGTTATCGATAGGAATCTCCTAAATACTATGATGAGGCAATCAGACACGATGATTTGTGTTTTAAAAATTGATATTTTGAAATTAATATTTTGAGATTATATATTAAATTTATTTTTGAATGGTAATTGCAGCCAATAATTTTAGAGACGAGTAACAGAGTGGCGAGGCAGTTTTGATCGTTTGATCGACTCTGCAGCCAACAGATATATCTATTTATTAGAGATTCAATGGAGAGGCAATGCCATTTATTTATATATATATCTATTTTTAAATTATAAAGATGAGAATATGTGAGAAAATTATTGAGCTATACTTTATTTAAAGTATATTTTGAGATTTTAGAATTATATTATATACATTGGATGTTTTAAGAGAAGAGTTATAAGGGAATTTGAAGATTGTTTTAAACTATTTAAGTGGTTTAATAAAAATACTAAAGAGAATTTAAACTCTTAATTTATATTAAGGAATATTATTATGGATTTACAAAATATTTTGAAAATTAATTTTGGAAGTATGAGAAGAAATTTAGACTTTTAATTTGAGTTTTAAATTACTTACTAAGTAGTATAGTAAGGAGTTTGAAATTTTTAAATGTAAAAAATTGAGATTTAAAATTTAAAAGATGTTGGGATTTAAAAATTCTAAATATCTTGGATTGAAAAGTAATTTGAGCTTATATCCTTATTTCTTGAGTATATTCTATCCTTGAGTTAATATCAACGACATGCCTTATCGCCGTCGTTCGAGTTTGGTGGGCTTGCAAGAAGTCATTACGTGATTTATTCATCTTGTCTATTGCGTTTATCTTGTGGTGAGGATGTTCTTTCCGCATTATTATGCAGAAAATCTTATTGATGATATTCTTTATTGCTTAGAGTTTGGATTTAAGTGAGTTTGGTCCCGACTCTATTCGTAGAACAATTGATTAATTGTTGAGCATCTTATTGAGTATTTTTTCGAAGATGGGATATCTTCGAAATTCTTTCAAGTTACTTGGAAAATTCGATGGTTTGCTAATCGCTATATAAGCATTTGATGGGCCATTGGATTAACCAAGGAAGTTTTTCCTTATTTCTCTCTACCATTCTATGTTGAGAATATGAATGGTTTGAGTTTCGAGCTTCTCTTTTATCCTTTGTCGATTGAATAAATTGTGTTGAATACAGATTTCCTTTAGAAATTGCGAGGACGCAATTTTTATAAGAGGGGGAGTCTGTAACAACCCTGGTTGGAGGTTACCACAAATATTAAATTATAATGAATATTATAATTTAATATTAGAATTAATTGAATTAATTGGAAGAAAATGATGAATTATATTGTTTATTTGGAATAAACAATATAATATGAATAAATTTTGGGAGAACAATATAAAATAAGATATGTGTCATGAAATAGAGCTTACACAAAAAAATGAAGAACATGTGTCACAAGATTAAATAAAATAGTGACACATAACCCCATTAGGTGTCCATGTGTTGAAACATCTTAAGACACCTAAGTATGCATGTGTCAACATTCTAAAGCTTGTGCAAAGAGAAGTGGACAAGTGTCCAAAACTAAAATTACCAAATTAGCCTTGAAAATTACTATATAAAGGGTGGAAATGTTCACTTATTTTTCTTTCTTTCACAAAATAAAAACAAAAGGAAGATAAAGTTTGGAGAAAGCTAGGGAAAAAGAGTCAAGGCAAATACACAAGGTTAAGCAATCATAGGTCCGGCAAAGGCGAATTCGAGTTGAAAACTTCCATCTTCAAGCCTAAATCATCATCTTTTTGCTGCTAATAGGTAAGCTAAGGCTTATAGCAACTGTAAGTGAACAAATTTCAGCAGCAAATAATCTCTTGCTTGAAATATTTGGTTAAATATGTTGAATTTTACCTCTGTTCTATATTTATTGATGCTGAAAATGCCCCATCTTGTTTTTCTCATATCTGGCTCGTCCGGTGTCGGATTGATCCCACTCTTTTTTCATATTGTAGAGGACTAATTATAGTTTTTTCATGTTAATTTCATTGGGTTTTGAGTCCGTTTGGACCTTCTTAGTTGCTGTCAAAAATGAAAACCCGAGAGGGATTAAGCCCAGAATATTCTAGTGGCTGGTTAGTCTTTTCGCCATAACTTTTGTGTTACTTATCGGAATTTTGATTTCTTGGATGATCTAAAATTCTTGTGAAATATTCCAAAACTTTCATGTTTTCGGTTTTGACTGATTTAGAAGTCTACATAGTGGAAAATTGGCATTTTCATCAATGTCCTGTGTTGACAGACAGCGCAAATAATTTCTTTCTTATTAGTATTTCTATCATAACTTCTTCGTTACTGATCGGAATATCAAAATTTATGAAGTTTTGGAAACTACAGAAAAAACGTGACAACTTTTATTTGTATCACTTTCTGTAATTCGTTGACTAAAATGTTGAAAAATCTCTTGCAAACTCGCTGTCCTGTTGTTGTAGTGTACTCAGTGTTTTGTGCAAACCCGAGCTAGTATTTTGCGCATAACTTTCGCGTTTCTTATCCAAATCCAATAATTTTTGATGTTTTGGAATCTGCTGATAAAATGTGAAAACCTTTATTTGTATCACTTCTTAAAATTTTGTGATTAAAGGGTCGAAATAGCTGATGCAAGATCGCTGTCCTGAGCACTTGCATGTAGCCTTGTGTGTTGTATTGTCTTTGGTTGATGAGTTTTCTGACGATGATTTTCTTTTCACTTGATTTGCGAATAGTTTGATGATTAAACCATTCTATAAATAAATCATATATGGTTGGGGATTTTAGGATTTGTTCTTATTTTCTAAGATTTTATAATTTATTAAAAACTCTGAAAATAAGCCGTTTTCTCTCTAAAATATTTTCTATAAAATTGCTAGAAATTGTTTTAAAATCATGTTTTCTCGTGAAAAATATTATATGTATAATTTTTCTTATTTTTACTATATATATATATATATTTTCGGATGTATAAGAAAATAAATTAAATGATTTAGTAAATCCACGAGGAATAGGACTCGTGGATTCACTTAATCGGTTAATTATGGATTTGTACGATCGAAACCTCTTGAGTATTGTATCTTGAGTTAGTATTTTTGATTTTCAATTCCTATTATAGGAATTATCCAAGTAGCCAATATTTGGTGAGTTGAGATGTTCGAGATCTCCTATTATAGGAGTAAAAATCGATGAGAACCACTTAAAGATGTTGTTTTACTTGTCGATGAGATGAGGTAAGTCTATTTATGTAGTATTCATGAAGTTAAGATGTTTATGATGATTTAAGATGTTTATGATGATTTATGAAGTTAAGATGGTTATGATGATTTTCACTTGTCGATGAAATGAGACAAGCCACGATGGAACCACTACTCGTCGATGAGAAGTGATGAGTATGGTATTATATTAACTCGTCGATGAGATGAGGTAGAGTGAGTTTTATGACGATTCTGATGTTTTATGATGTTTTCTAATGTGGAACCAACTAACGATTAGTAAAACATTAGGGGAGAACGTATAGTATAGGATATACGATTCTTGCCTTTTGGGTTCCTATTCGAATAGTTGAGACACATTCAAGATGTTACTAGTGCTACCGACCGAGTACTCGATTGGAGTCATCACGATGTTCATGAAGTTATTACTCGACTCCAATCATCACGATGTTATTACTCGGGTTTTTGTGACTGGATGTCATCAAGATGTTTCCGACTATAGTCAATCAAGATGATCACGATGTTATGATGTTATGTGACCCCAAGTCATTACGATGAATGGTACCAAATAATGGAAGTACTAGTCAAGATGTAAATAGCACGTGCAACATGCTTTTGCATGTAATAATTGGCCAATATGAGATTTCTTTTATGAGTTATGATGATTTCGATTTCACCATTTTTGATGTGTTTACCTAGCCTTATAGATGTAAATAAGGCAAATATGATTTCTTTGAGGATTTTGGTGATTTCGAATTTTATGGATTTATACTTGGGATTTATATACGACTTGAGAGTCTATTTATTCATGGATAATATTTGAATGTTTTCCCTTATACCATATACATGAATTCTTTTAGATTAACCCAAGTATATGTATATGTAAACGACTATAGAGACATAGTGAAGTTACTTGATATCAACCCTAGATGTTCATACCTACTTATGTTATCCCGTTGCGAAGCTCTTCTCTTTACCTTATCGTATTCCTTTCTAACGATAAGATTCAGTTGCCTGACCCGTGTGTTTATCACTCGGGTCAGACC
Organism: Allium cepa; assembly: GCA_030765085.1. Taxonomy (NCBI): domain Eukaryota; kingdom Viridiplantae; phylum Streptophyta; class Magnoliopsida; order Asparagales; family Amaryllidaceae; genus Allium; species Allium cepa. The sequence goes on along the minus strand of CM060943.1, from coordinate 939,737,598 downwards.
GAGTTGTTTCAGGTATCATCTATTGGACTTAGCTTGAAGTTGATTTTGGATATCACCTCTTCTTTCTCTTGAGTAGTTTTTGTTCTTCCGCATACTCTGATGTAGTTACATTTGATTCGATATTTATGGTGTGGTCGAGTACCACCTTTATTGTATTAATATTGTATTGTACTAAACATGTATCAGTGTATATGTATATATATGATGTTGGTTACTGTTCTGTGACGTGATTTACATTCAGTTATCATATTTTGTTCTGATAGATCCGTTAACCACCTATAGTTTTGGATTAAGCATTTACTGGGTATGTCGATCCACTTGAGTTGGAAAAAAAATATTATATTTCATTTATCGACGTATTCAATAGATGTTTAAGACAAAATTATAGATGGTCGCCCTTAACCAGCCCTATTCCCCGCTTTAGTAGACGGAATTACTTGTTAATTCTCTTTACTAAGGTGGGTCTCGGGGTGGGGTGTTACAAATTTGATTTCAAATTTTATTTTAAACAGCAAATGAAATCCAAAATTGATTTCCCAAAGATTTATTTTAAAACAATCAAATTAATTTTTTTATTTGATTTACAAATTTATTGCCTTTAAAAATAAATTCCGTTATCAAACCTTTTCCTATTTTCTTGGAATTTGTATAATAGAATTTCACTATACATTTCCTACTTAATTTAAAAATCAAATTTTATTTATTTCTGGTATCTTGTGATACCAAAAATATATTCGACTAATTTTTAGCCTACAATAATTTAAATAACAATATAAATACACAGAGATTATCAACACACAACATATGAAACAAATTAAATATTTGAGGAATCCAGTTGAATTCCTCTAACCTGTTTCCCTGCATCCACACACGTTAGCACAATAATTAAATACCAATTCCACTTCGAGGTGGAATATCACGGTATATGGGATTTATAAAATATCATCAGCTATTATGCAGCGCAATAGGGTCTCATCCGCTATATAATGCGGAAAATCAACAACTCCAATATACTATATACTACTATATATAATGTCATCCAATGAATAATTATTATAATTCGATCACCTAAGCACACAGTCAATCAATTTAAATATAACTATTTAAAATCAAACTGGAATTTTAAATTTTAACTTGGGTGAGAAGATCTCACCTTTGCTTCTATTAGCAACCCATTTCCATCTTGACTCGATTTTCTGGATTTAAGACCTTGTATAACAATCATATAATTTTTTTAGTATTCGAAAAAAATTCGAACAACTAAGTCTTTTGTAACGACCCGTGTAAATTCGATGTTTAAAATGAATTAAATTAATAGGATTTTATTTTAAATTTATAAAGAAATGAAAATCTTATTAATTTATATGAAACCAAATATTGAAATTTGATGTACCAAGGGTAATTAAAATTTACAAATTAAATTATATATTGCAATTAATAATAATAGTGGAAATTTTTGCAAATATTGAATTTGTCAATGGAATAAAATATTGATTTACGGAAATTGAATATAAACGGAGGTAATAAAGTAATGCAAGAAAATAAATAATGTAATTAGTACAATCCCTTTTATTTGTAAACTATTGTAAGGTGTTAATTAATTGAAATATGAAAATTTGGAAATAGATTCAAAATTTATGCTAGATAAATGAATTGCAATAATTAAAGTTAGTAATTAATAGGTTAATGGGAATACCAATTTATTCATAAAGTGAATATAAGTGAATGTAACAAAATAAATAGGAAACGCTAATTATTCATAAGTGATGGTTGATGATATAAACGTTACTAATTATTAATGTAGTAACGTAAGATGTAAATGTATTTTCAACGGAAATGTAACCTTATTTCTAGGTAGAAATTGTAGGTAGATTTATTAAATGGAGTTTATGCGATAAATAGAATTAAATGTTTCGTTAGTATGAATTTAAGAGAATATGGGGTAAATTGGTTAAATCAATAAAAGACAATAAATGCAATGATGATGGGTTAGTAATAAAACTAAATAGGGAAATGATTGTATAGTAAAAATGGAATTCCAACTTGTTGGAATGGAGTAAATACACTTAGCAATAAATTTAGGATAGGAAAACGAAATGGAAATATTGAATTAGTTAATTCGTATATATATATATAGAATGGCGATTATTGGATTGCAAATAATAAACTTATTAATGGTGATCAAGAGTTGTGACCACAAGTTATTATGAGTGATACATATATATTTAATTCAATTCAATTGATTTGGAAATCATTGCAATAAATATAAATTAAATGTTACGTTGAATAAGTTAAGGTAATAAATGGAGAATAACGTAAATGTTTTTCATAGATATAATAATTTGAATCTATTGAAATTTATGGAATTTGAATATCACATTTTACGTTAATTGGAGATAAAGGTGGAAATAGGTAATAATTGCATTAGTTTATAAGTAGAAATAAATCGTTAATGAGAACAAGTATTTAAGATTAACCACCTATTTAGTATATTAAGTTATAACGGAAAATCAATTGCAATAATTAAAAATATATTTATTACATTAATGATAATGACGTAATATTTGAAATATTAAATAGGATGGAATTCAAATGTATATAACGATAGAATGAGTTGTTAAAATAATACATAATAAGTGCAAATTGAATGAATCAATGGGAGCATAGATTTAAGTTTAGAAAACGATATTTTAGTTTAATTAAAGTATTGCAAAATAAATGAAATTAACGTTTAAATATTTCGTTTATAGAGATTAAACTAAAATTCAAGGATATTAAAATAATATATTTTGAACCCAACATGGAATCCTTCTACTTAAATTTTTTAGATGGAATAAACATTTGATTATTTAATTGAATAGAGAAAAAGATTTATTTAGTATGTAATTTAATGCTTGTTGGAAACTGTAATTTTATAAACATGTTTGCTTGACTATAAATAAGGATTACAATGTTCACGTATTTATTTAATTGATTTCATCAATTAGGGTCTATTTTGAAGTGGAAGATTAAAATTAATTGGAAATAAATTTATTAAAATCTTTCAATTGAAAAAGTAAAAGAAACAAAGTGCAATTAATAAAATTTATGTAAGAATGTTTTCATTATGAATGTACATTATTTGGAAATATAAGAATGGATTTAATATTGTATAAGTTGATCATTTTAGAACATAAGAATGTTTACATTTATGAATTGCAAGTAAGGAATAAGCATTTTAAGGAAAATAAAAGAATGTTAAGGAAATAAAGTGAACGTTTCCATTCTGAATATAAATATAACGTTGTAAAAAGAGAAAATTGAATTTTTAAAACAACATTTTTCAGTAGTTAAATAGCATGCATAGGTTGCACGGAAGTGATTTTATTACTAACCTTGAAATTTAAAATAAATTAAATAATTGAGTTCATAATTACGTGTCGAGAAAAAATGTTATTTTTAAATTTGAATTTTTAAATCATGGTTCATATTTTATTTATGTATCCGCTGTCCCCGTTCTATAAATTGGTCTTTTTAAATTTAGTTATGTTGTGGTAATTAAATCTTTAATGAGCGTCAAATTTGTTATGTTTGGGGTAAAAAAAACTTAATTGGGTGAACAAATGTTTTGAAATTTGAATTCTAAAAGTTTGTTTATAGAGTAGAGTTGGTCCATTCATTCCCTTTCTAATTAATAATTGTCACACGTTTTTTTAATTGTTTCCTCATTTGTTCCATTACTCATTTTCATTTACATGGTCTAAAGCCTTTTCATTTCATGAACGCTACATACTTTTCATATTTTTATTTCTTTCTTTCACCTCTTTTAATATCTACCATTTTTATTGGGTTGTTTATGTTTTTACTTTATTTCAATTCCTACTTTGTTTATATTTAGCTTTTCACTAGTTTCATTCCTCATTCTTGTAGCTTCATTTCATTTATTTTTTAAAATTCATCTTCTATAGCTTCATTTTTTGTCACTCTTCACCATCCTTCTTCCTTTTTCATGTTTATTCTTCAAATCTCCTTTCTCTTTTTTTTTCCAAAGTTTTTTTTCCTCTTTCTTCTTCTTATTCTTCAAATGTTCTTCTTTATCAAAGTTTCCTTTTCTTTTTTTGTTGTTGTTGTTCTTGTTCTTTAAATTTTTTTTTCTCTTTTAAACCTTATCTTCTTTCCATGTCTTTTTCTTCAAATCCATATTTATATAATCTTCTCTTCAAAACTTTCTATAAAAATAAAATAAAAAAAATATTAAGATAGCAAGGAAACAAAACAAAATGAGAAAGTAGTTTCAGATCCAAATCTGGCTAAGCAAAAAGGTACGCAATACTAAAAATTCCATTGCAAGTTAAATAAATATATGATGTGTTATATAATTTCTTTTTTTCTTTTTTTTTTTTGAAATTTCAATCACCATTAATGCGTATAACTTTCTCATACGACGTCCGATTTACACGAATTTTTTTTGCTAGGATCGTAATAAATTTCCAGATCTGTTGACGCTTGTTTGGAAAGATTTGAAGACCGTCGAATTTTTGAGTTTAAATTGGATTTAAATCCAATTTAAATTGAAAAGGTGAGCGTTTTAACCCACTCACAACTTCTAAAACTTCTTATGTCTGTTAAATTAATTTTAGATATGAGTAGAAATTTATTTATGACCGTTTGGCATGTTTTATTCATTATCTCTGTTAAATTGCATCTATTTAATTTAACAGTTAATTTATTTTATTTATTGCATAAATTTGGCAGTTCGAATTTATTTATTTGCATATTAACTGCCAGTCATAGTTATGTTAAATTTTTATTTTATATTAACTGCCAGTTAAATTTACGTTTATTTTTGCATATAAACTGCCAATTAACAGTTATTAAATTTATTTTGAGTATAAACTGATAATTGATACCATTATTTATCACCTACTATGTATTGATGATTGTTTGAAATTGGATGATGGTTGTGATAAATGGATGTATGATTTGATGGATGAATGGATGATTAATTTTATTAATTGCAAGTTGCTATGCATTTTTATTTCATTCGGGATTGCGGTTTGAAATGATAAACAACCGCATTTATATTTTAAATTGCGGATTGAAATGATAAACATCCGTACCACTTGACCATAGGGTAGAAAATTTTATACAGGCACCGCGGTATATATATAAAAAAAAATTTGAAATGTTTTTATGGTTTTGTAAAACTATATATATATATGGTTTATGGGATATTGAATTGGTTATTTATGTATATATATATATATATATATATAGAAATTTTCGGTTTTTAAGCTTTGTATAAATTTGATTTGAAGTATAAAATAAATTTTGATTTTTAAGATCAAATACGATTAAGCATTTATTAAAAGTTAATTTCTGGAGTTTTTATGACTTAAATGAAAATAAGATTTGGAAGATGAATATTAAGTTAAATTGAAATTTGATAAAAATTTAGAATTTTTAAAGGATATGATTTTTATAATTTGATTTTTTTGTAAAGTGATTTAATTGAGTATCAGGTTGATTTAAATGAATATATAATAAACTGAAAGATGATCCAGTTGCATGAAGTTAAAGGTTTTTCTTAAATTATATTGAATTCATTAAGTAAATATTTCAAGTCTAAATAATAAGTAATTGAATTTAATATATATGGGATTGTCAAATGAGTTTGTTTTGAAATGGTGAAATATTTAAAGCTTTGAAACATAAGAATTGAAATGGTATTTGGAAGTCTAAATCGATATTTGAAATTGATTTGTGAAATCTAAAGAAGCTATTGTGTTTTATAAAGTAATTTAATATTTAACCATTTAAGAGATGGAAATTTGTTTCGAAGTTATGATTTTGAAGGTAGTATGATTTGGAATTATTATATACAAGAGTTGTGATTTCTAAATATTTCACTTTGAAAACCTTATGATTTTGGAAAAGAATATATATTGGAAAATAAAATGACATTATATGATTTTGGGTCTAAATTTGGGGTTTTAAAAATATAAACGATATCGTATTTATATGGGTTTAAAATGGATTTTGTTCTGGTTTTAAAGTATAATTATTTTAAATGACCGTGGTGTTATAGTAACGTTTGGTTGTTGAAGAGACCGGGATCGGAAGTTGTCATACTCTCTGCCAACTCCGAAAACCACTTTAACAACCGTGTATGTGGTGGAGAGTCCAGAATGAAGTAGGTTGGTGGCGGCGTTTCCTGCAAGGTAAATACGTGGACCCGACTCCCGTGAGTTGGCATAAGGTGGATAAACAGGAGCGATTCTCGAGCCAATGAGGTCATTCCTCTGATCGGACACTCCTCTTCGATATTATACTTTGACTTTGGATTGTTTCAGTGGCCACTTTTTCTTTGATTTTTGGGGGAGTTTGTTCGAGGTGGGCGGTAGCTGGGGCTATGCGTTTCCATCAGCCCGGATAGCAATTGGTATATCTACCCTGGCATTGCCTAGTTGTGCCGTGTCACCTACCCTAGCGCGCCTTATACGATTTTGGTTTTGTACCATACCTATGGAGTGCCCTCTGACGATGCCCAGTACGGGGGAGATTACGGTACTGTATAGACTATGGGAATATATAAATGTGTTAAGGTGGAAAATGTAAAGCCTTAACGCTATTTCAAAGTAAGTTTATTTTACAATTAGACACTATTATAATAGCGCAATATACTACATTGTAAATAGTTTAACGGATCCTTAGGAGATGTAAATCCCGAGCATCTCTTGAGTTACTGCACTTATATTTATCTCTATTAATGTAACTCACATAAGATCTTTTAGTTCTGACTCGAGTGTTTTTGTCTTTCCAAATTCGCTCGGGTCAGTCCGAGCGTTTCAGGATTGAAGATTTTATTTCCGGAGGAAGAAGACGAAGATTTTATTATTATTACTATATATAATATGGTTTCACTACACTCATATTGTTCCGCTGCATTGTTATATGGTATGTGTACTCTGATATGTACGGTATAAATAAAATCAAAGGTTTTGTAAACAGATTTATGAACTGTATATTTATTATTATATTTTATCCTTCCGCTGTGAGATTCCGTTTAGTTTTTTTCTTTCTCTGTATTCTTATTTATCCCATAACAATCCACCCTTACGTATGGTTTGAATCGGCACGTGTGTCTGTTTAAATCGTGCGAAATGGCGGGATGTTACAGTTGGTATCAGAGCTTTGGTTTAGCGATAAATCTTGGCTTTGTGGGGTTTGACTCTTTACTAATAGGGTAGTAATACCCTATGGGAGTCGCTGAGTGTATATATGAGAGCGTACTTGTTAGTGTTATAAAAAGGTTTTAATATTGTGTTAACCTGTTCCGTTTTGTATTTATAAATTCTGGTTGGTGCATGGGATGCTATGACATCAATAGGGATTTCTAAACACTTAGTAGGACAGACCGACATAATATTTGTTTTATATAGGTAAATGAAATAATTTTGCCTATTATATTTTCTATATATAAAAATATTTTATAAAGATATATATTTGGTTGCTATAGATTAGGTGTTAGGTAATGAAAATATTAATAATAGTTGAAACTAAGTTGAAAATAAAATAAAATAAAATAAATGAAAAGTGGAAACTTAGAACTTAAGTTCTGGGGTTCTGAAGGTTTCTTTCAATTGATTTTTGAATATAATAATAATATTGTTAGAAGTATTTTTTTTGACATAAATGTTTCAATAGAATTTGAAAGAAATGTTTTAAAAGAAAATAAGTTTGTACTTTCCTCTCTGTCGCTGGAAAATAATTTCAATGATGGCGGCCGCATCATCGACTTTCATTTTCGAGTTTCGAAAGGGAAAGGCCACTGTAGTAGTTTTACTGCAGATTCATTTTTGAAAAATATATAAATTTGGAATTTTTTTAGATATAATTAGAGATATATAAGTTGTAAAAATATATTTATCTATTGTTTAAAATCATTTGAAATTTAACCCGGTATTAAATTCTTAGATTTCCATTAATTAATTGTTTCAATTATTGTAGTGAATTGAAACGTAGGTAATTAATAAATTAAAACCTCTAAAGGAAATAAGAGATTTAATGATAGGTTATAAACGGTATTAAATGGAATTTGAAATTATATCCTACGAAATAAAGAGTATTATTATTGAATTTTTAAATTAATCATTGGTAATGAGGAAACTTGTGTAACTTTTTGGTACATTCTTTAAAAACATATATAACTTACCAAATATTAAAAGTTTAAATGTTTAATAGGAAATGTAATAGAAATTTGTACCCTATTCCCCTAGACTAACTGAATTCTATTTATGAGAAATAAATCCCATTTTTCTTGGGTTAACCAGAATAATTACATAAGTTTAAAATTCTAATTGTGATCAATAATTAGTTTTATCTTTTTTCCCACCTTAAGAAAAATAAAACATAGATATCCCCTATATCGTTATAATTTTCTGAAAGGTAACTACCTCGGTTTCATATATGAAATTTATATAGAATCTTTGAAAAAGACTTTCTAAAAGTAGGTAATGAAGTATTTAATGAATTTGCTATTTTAAATGAGAATTTAATGTTATAGACGTAGGATATGATTGAAACTTTCCTATAAGTAAATATAATTAAAGGTAAGTAATTCATATAGATGATTATCAACTTCAGTAATTAAAGAGTAAATAAATGAGGTCGTGCCATAATAAGTGAATAAATAATTATAGTAGTTAATGGCATGACCTGAGTTAATGGAAATGAATAATAGTAAGTAGTAAGTGAAAATAAATGGATGTACTATAATAAAGAGAAATTGTAAACATAAGAAAAAGGGTTGCAGTTATTTCTAAATAAAATTGGAAGAAATAAATGAAAATAAAAGGTTAAATTGATTGTTGTTTAGATTGTTGTTGTTTGGTTAAGGTTGGTTGGGTAAAATACTTTGAAAATTGGACTTGGGTTGAAGGAATAATCTATTTAGTTTATCTTAGACTGTTGAGTAAATGATGCACTTGATGGTTTATTCTTCATTCCGTACGATTTAAAAGTTTGAACCCGAACAACTATTTGTTTGTTTGATTGAATGGTTGCTTTGAATTTGTTGGGTATGCTGGTTGTTGAAATTGATGGATGTTGTATTGATTTGTTGTTAGTGATGGAAACCACTTCAAAAAAATTCACTTTATAAAAATTGTAACCCTTTGGATTATACAAGAAAATGCAGTATCTTAGAAATATTTTGAAAATGTTTTTCCAAACTTTAATAATTAAAATATAAAGGATTAAATAGTTATAAATTAAGATATCTTATTCAAAGTAATTAATTTTGTAAATTTAATTGTTTATAAGATTAAATAATTTTGAATAAGATGTATTGTATTTAATTCTTCTTTTCCCTTTTTTGTTCCTTTTCGGGGACGAAATGTTTTGAGTGGGGGAGAGTGTAACGACCCGTGTAAATTCGATGTTTAAAATGAATTAAATTAATAGGATTTTATTTTAAATTTATAAAGAAATAAAAATCTTATTAATTTATATGAAAGCAAATATTGAAATTTGATGCATCAAGGGTAATTAAAATTTACAAATTAAATTATGTATTGCAATTAATAGTAATAGTGGAAATTTTTCAAAATATTGAATTTGTCAATGGAATAAAATATTGATTTACGGAAATTGAATATAAACGGAGGTAATAAAGTAATGCAAGAAAATAAATAATGTAATTAGTATAATCCCTTTTATTTGTAAACTATTGTAAGGTGTTAATTAATTGAAATATGAAAATTTGGAAATAGATTCAAAATTTATGTAAGATAAATGAATTGTAATAATTAAAGTTAGTAATTAATAGGTTAATGGGAATACCAATTTATTCATAAAGTGAGTATAAGTGAATGTAACAAAATAAATAGGAAACGCTAATTATTCATAAGTGATGGTTGATGATATAAACGTTACTAATTATTAATGTAGTAACGTAAGATGTAAATGTATTTTCAACGGAAATGTAACCTTATTTCTAGGTAGAAATTGTAGGTAGATTTATGAAATGGAGTTTATGCGATAAATAGAATTGAATGTTTCGTTAGTATGAATTTAAAGGAATATGGGGTAAATTGGTTAAATAAATAAAAGACAATAAATGCAATGATGATGGGTTAGTAATAAAACTGAATAGGGAAATGATTGTATAGTAAAAATGGAATTCCAACTTGTTGGAATGGAGTAAATACACTTAGTAATAAATTTAGGATAGGAAAACGAAATGGAAATATTGAATTAGTTAATTCGTATATATATATAGAATGGCGATTATTGGATTGTAAATAATAAACTTATTAATGGTGATCAAGAGTTGTGACCACAAGTTATTATGTGTGATACATATATATTTAATTCAATTCAATTGATTTGGAAATCATTGCAATAAATATAAATTAAATGTTACGTTGAATAAGTTAAGTTAATAAGTAGAGAATAACGTAAATGTTCTTCATAGATATAATAATTTGAATCTATTGAAATTTATGGAATTTGAATATCACATTTTACGTTAATTGGAGATAAAGATGGAAATAGGTAATAATTGCATTAATTTATAAGTAGAAATAAATCGTTAATGAGAACAAGTATTTAAGATTAACCACCTATTTAGTATATTAAGTTATAACGGAAAATCAATTGCAATAAGTAAAAATATATTTATTACATTAATGATAATGACGTAATATTTGAAATATTAAATAGGATGGAATTCAAATGTATATAACGATAGAAATGTGGAATTTGAGGAATAGATTCAAAGTTATAAATGAGTTGTTAAAATAATACATAATAAGTGCAAATTGAATGAATCAATGGGAGCATAGATTTAAGTTTAGAAAACGATATTTTAGTTTAATTAAAGTATTGCAAAATAAATGAAATTAACGTTTAAATATTTCGTTTATAGAGATTAAACTAAAATTCAAGGATATTAAAATAATATATTTTGAACCCAACATGGAATCCTTCTACTTAAAATTTTTAGATGGAATAAACATTTGATTATTTAATTGAATAGAGAAAAAGATTTATTTAGTATGTAATTTAATGCTTGTTGGAAACTGTAATTTTATAAACATGTTTGCTTGACTATAAATAAGGATTACAATGTTCACGAATTTATTTAATTGATTTCATCAATTAGGGTCTGTTTTGAAGTGGAAGATTAAAATTAATTGGAAATAAATTTATTAAAATCTTTCAATTGAAAAAGTAAAAGAAACAAAGTGCAATTAATAAAATTTATGTAAGAATGTTTTCATTATGAATGTACATTATTTGGAAATATAAGAATGGATTTAATATTGTATAAGTTGATCATTTTAGAACATAAGAATGTTTACATTTATGAATTGCAAGTAACGAATAAGCATTTTAAGGAAAATAAAAGAATGTTGAGGAAATAAAGTGAACGTTTCCATTCTAAATATAAATATAACGTTGTAAAAAGAGAAAATTGAATTTTTAAAACAACATTTTTCGGTAGTTAAATAGCAGGCATAGGTTGCACGGAAGTGATTTTATTACTAACCTTGAAATTTAAAATAAATTAAATAATTGAGTTCATAATTACGTGTCGAGAAAAAATGTTATTTTTAAATTTGAATTTTTAAATCATGGTTCATATTTTATTTATGTATCCGCTGTCCCCGTTATGTAAATTGGTCTGGTAATTAAATCTTTAATGAGCGTCAAATTTGGTATGTTTGGGGTAAAAAAAAATTAATTGGGTGAACAAATGTTTTGAAATTTGAATTCTAAAATTTTGTTTATAGAGTAGAGTTGGTCGATTCATTCCCTTTCTAATTAATAATTGTCACACGTTTTTTTAGTTGTTTCCTCATTTGTTCCATTACTCATTTCCATTTACATGGTCTAAAGCCTTTTCATTTCATGAACGCTACATACTTTTCATATTTTTATTTCTTTCTTTCACCTCTTTTAATATCTACCATTTCTATTGGGTTGTTCATATTTTTACGTTATTTCAATTCCTACTTTGTTTATATTTAGCTTTTCACAAGTTTCGTTCCTCATTCTTGTAGCTTTATTTCATTTTTTTTAAAATTTCATCTTCTATAGCTTCATTTTTTGTCACTCTTCACCATCCTTCTTCCTTTTTCATGTTTCTTCTTCAAATCTCCTTTCTCTTTTTTTTTCCAAAGTTTTTTTTCCTCTTTCTTCTTCTTATTCTTCAAATCTTCTTATTTATCAAAGTTTCCTTTTCTTTTTTTGTTGTTGTTCTTCTTCTTCTTTATATATTTTTTTTTCTCTTTTAAACCTTATCTTCTTTCCATGTCTTTTTGTTCAAATCCATATTTATATAATCTTCTCTTCAAAACTTTCTATAAAAATAAAATAAAAAATATTAAGATAGCAAGGAAACAAAACAAAATGAGAAAGTAGTTCCAGATCCAAATCTGGCTAAGCAAAAATGTACGCAATACTAAAAATTCCATTGCAAGTTAAATAAATATATGATGTGATATATAATTTCTTTTTTTCTTTTTTTTTAAATTTCCATCACCATTAATGCGTATAACTTTCTCATACGACCTCCGATTTACGCGAATTTTTTTGCTAGGATCGTAATAAATTTCCAGATCTGTTGACGCTTGTTTGGAAAGATTTGGAGACCGTCGAATTTTTGAGCTTAAATTGGATTTAAATCCAATTTAAATTCAAAAGATGAGTGTTTTAACCCACTCACAACTTCTAAAACTTCTTATGTCTGTTAAATTAATTTTAGATATGAGTAGAAATTTATTTATGACCGTTTGGCATGTTTTATTCATTATCTCTGTTAAATTGCATTTATTTAATTTAACTGTTAATTTATTTTATTTATTGCATAAATTCGACAGTTAGAATTTATTTATTTGCATATTAACTGCCAGTCATAGTTATGTTAAATTTTTATTTCATATTAACTGCCAGTTAAATTTACGTTTATTTTTGCATATAAACTGTCAATTAACAGTTATTAAATTTATTTTGAGTATCAACTGATAATTGATACCATTATTTTTCACCTGCTATGTATTGATGATTGTTTGAAATTGGATGATGGTTGTGATAAATGGATGTATGATTTGATGGATGAATGGATGATTAATTTTATTAATTGCAAGTTGCTATGCATTTTTATTTCATTCGGGATTGCGGTTTGAAATGATAAACAACCGCATTTATATTTTAAATTGCGGATTGAAATAATAAACAACCGCATTTATATTTTAAATTGCGGATTGAAATGATAAACATCCGTACCACTTGACCATAGGGTAGAAAATTTTATACAAGCACCGCGGTATATGTATAAAAAAAATTGAAATGTTTTTATGGTTTTGTAAAACTATATATATATGGTTTATGGGATATTGAATTGGTTATATATATATATATATATATATGTATATAGAAATTTTCGGTTTTTAAGCTTTGTATAAATTTGATTTGAAGTATAAAATAAATTTTGATTTTTAAGATCAAATACGATTAAGCATTTATTAAAATCTAATTTCTGGAGTTTTTATGACTTAAATGAGAATAAGATTTGGAAGATGAATATTAAGTTAAATTGAAATTTGATAAAAATTTAGAATTTTTAAAGGATATGATTTTTATAACTTGATTTTTTTGTAAAGTGATTTAAATGAATATCAGGTTGATTTAAATGAATATATAATAAACTGAAAGATGATCCAGTTGTATGAAGTTAAAGGTTTTTCTTAAATTATATTGAATTCATTAAGTAAATATTTCAAGTCTAAATAATAAGTAATTGAATTTAGTATATATGGGATTGTTAAATGAGTTTGTTTTGAAATGGTGAAATATTTAAAGCTTTGAAACATAAGAATTGAAATGGTATTTGGAAGTTTAAATCGATATTTGAAATTGATTTGTGAAATCTAAAGAAGCTATTGTGTTTTATAAAGTAATTTAATATTTAACCATTTAAGAGATGGAAATTTGTTTCGAAGTTATGATTTTCAAGGTAGTATGATTTGGAATTATTATATACAAGAGTTGTGATTTCTAAATATTTCACTTTGAAAATCCTATGATTTTGGAAAAGAATATATATTGGAAAATAAAATGACAGTATATGATTTTGGGTCTAAATGATATCGTATTGATTTGGGGTTTTAAAAATATAAACGATATCGTATTTATATGGGTTTAAAATGGATTTTTTTCTGGTTTTAAAGTATAATTATTTTAAATGACCGCGGTGTTATAATAACGTTTGGTTGTTGAAGAGACCGGGATCTGAAGTTGTCATACTCTCTGCCAACTCCGAAAACCACTTTAACAACCGTGTATGTGGTGGAGAGTCCAGAATGAAGTAGGTTGGTGGCGGCGTTTCCTGCAAGGTAAATACGTGGACCCGACTCCCATGAGTTGGCATAAGGTGGCTAAAACATGAGCGATTCTCGGGCCAATGAGGTCATTCCTCTGATCGGACACTCCTCTTCGATATTATACTTTGACTTTGGATTGTTTCAGTGGCCACTTTTACTTTGATTTTTGGGGGAGTTTGTTCGAGGTGGGCGGTAGCTGCGGCTATGCGTTTCCATCAGCCCGGATAGCAATTGGTATATCTACCCTGGCATTGCCTAGTTGTGCCGTGTCACCGACCCTAGCGCGCCTTATACGATTTTGGTTTTGTACCATACCTATGGAGTGCCCTCTGACGACGCCCAGTATGGGGGAGATTACGGTACTGTATAGACTATGGGAATATATAAATGTGTTAAGGTGGAAAATGTAAAGCCTTAACGCTATTTAAAAGTAAGTTTATTTTACAATTAGACACTATTATAATAGCGCAATATACTACGTAGTAAATAGTTTAACGGATCCTTAGGAGATGTAAATCCCGAGCATCTCTTGAGTTACTGCACTTATATTTATCTCTATTAATGTAACTCACATAAGATCTTTTAGTTCTGACTCGAGTGTTTTTGTCTTTCCAAATTTGCTCGGGTCAGTCCGAGCGTTTCAGGATTGAAGATTTTATTTCCGGAGGAAGAAGACGAAGATTTTATTATTATTACTATAGATAATATGGTTTCACTACACTCATATTGTTCCGCTGCATTGTTATATGGTATGTGTACTCTGATATGTACGGTATAAATAAAATCAAAGGTTTTGTAAACAGATTTATGAACTGTATATTTACTATTATATTTTATCCTTCCGCTGTGAGATTCCATTTAGTTTTTTTCTTTCTCTATATTCTTATTTATCCCATAACAATCCACCCTTACGTATGGTTTGAATCGGCACCTGTGTCTGTTTAATTCGTGCGAAAGGCGGGATGTTACTTCTTTCATTTACTAATTTAATGATTAACGATTCAATTTAACTTGGTGATTCAATTTTAAACATATATAAGATTTTTTTCTGTCTTTCAAACCAATTTCGTATTATTAAATAATATATTTAATTTCTTTCAACCCTAACAAGGACAGAAATTTCTTTACTGTTAGTTTATAGTTTTTTTCTTTTCTTTTTTCTAACCTATATTTTTCTTTACTGCATAAAAATACATATTTCTTTGTAAATCTTTAAATTGAAGAAAAAGAAGATTACCGGCAGATACCTCACTGCTAAAACACGAATCTCGACTCCACCTCGAACAACGCCGATGCTTCCACCATCACCAACAACCCAATGCACCCATCGTATCGCGCGCATGAAGTCACCAACCCCCACCTAATTCGAACTCGGGTTCGAATCCCCAGATGCACGAAAACAATGTCACCTTGCCTCGATCCTTATCCCAACCGACCACGCCGCGACTACGGGCTTGCACGCCCATACCCGAACACGAATCAATTGCCAGCGACGATTTCCCATCATCGCGGTCTGCTTTATTCACTTCGCTCGATCACCCTGTCGTCGATTTGAGATTGCTTCCCAAATTTGAACGTTGTCGCTACCAATTTGGACTTCGCCCTCGAACTAATTTCCACCCCATTCGAAGCCAAGCTCGATTGTGGCCTTTGATTTTTTTTGGGAACGAACGATTTAACTTGAGGAGCGGCCATTTTTCATTTTGATTTTGAATTGAAGTTTTTCTGCAATTTGATTTGGATGAGAGGGCTAGGTCATTATATTTTGATTTGAATTTAACTGCTTGCGTTTGAAGATTGTAAAGGAAGATTGCGTGTTATCGGTTGGAAAGGGGAACAAGGAAAATATGTTTGCGTGTTTGAACAAACTAGCTACAGTGGCGACGAAGTAAAAGAAAAACAGCTGATGTGAATAACATTGACCACTCACCCCATTTGTACAAATTATTCAAACTTAAATTTAAATCGCCTCCAAATCGCAACTCAAAATCTCGACTTCCTATCACGGCATGCCGCTTGGCGTTACTAAGGTTAAACCCCTATGCTGAGTGCAATGGAAAAAGTTTCGAGTCCTAATTCGATCGTATGGAGAAGATAGTGTTTTGAACAAGTTATTAAATTAAATTTTGATATAATTTTCAGCGCATTTTCCTATCGTACGGTCAAACGACAACTTCAAACATTACGAAAATTGGAATTCGATGATAATACAATATTACGGATCCAATGGAATAGGTTTCGTTGAAATCCGAGACTGTGCCTCGGATGACTATTTTTTGAATAACGATTTAAATCATATAATTTCAAAACCGAATAAAGTATTTCCAAATCAAATTCTGAAGCTTCCATTAACCTCAGTATTATCAATATAAATTTTCTAAGACATCAAATTATTTTTAATCAGCATCAAATTGAGGATTTAATATTTTACCCAAATCTTCTATAATTAAATTTGATTATTAAATTGCTAAATTCATAGTTATATTTGAAATTCAAGCTAAACCATCATTCAAATATTTAAAATCACTTAAATATTTTCAAATTCGAATACCAAAAATTCTGGGTCGTCACAGAAAGAAATCGTGCTCGCGTGAGATAAGGGATCCGCGAATCATTTCAAGGTCGCGACGTTGTCGCGATTGCCATGATCAAGGAAGCGCGATTGCGGGTGACGTCGCAGTTGCAAAGAATGGCAGCGGTAGCACGAGGGTGTTGAGGGAGGTCGTCTTAGGGCGTTTGCAAGCGCGAGAAGGAAGACTCGAAGTTCCATTTCACTTGAGGGAGCGTCGTCATCACCTTCGATCTTGAGGTCACGAGTGGTAGTAGAGCATCGCGAGGGTTTTCAAGCGTCTCGTGTGGGCAGGCACGGGGGCGAGTAGGGTTTCGCGATGGTGTCGCGATACGACTAGAGGCAGAGGTAGTTGTTTTTTTAAATCTAATTCATTTCTCTGTTGAATCTAATTTAAATTTATATATGATGGATGATATAACAATAAAATTACAACTGCAGTTTTCAATTTTATATATATACATGAACACAGAATTACAGTAAGGTCTGGAAAAAGAATAATGCAGATAGGTTACATTAAAATATTAAGCAGTTGTGTTTTTTTTTAATCTAATATAAGTAATACAGACCTTAACTTACTGGTTAATTTAAATATATATACATAGATAAACAGTAAATATATATATGGATTTTAAAAAGGTTTAGAGGATTTATATAAAGTTTGATTTTGGTCTCTATGAATTATTTTATAAACATATATGTAGTTCAAAATATAGAATAATATACATGTATAAATAATTTTTATTCTACTAATTTTTTTTTTTAAAAAGGGTAGGTTTGATAATTAAGATGTTTTAGTTTACTTATATAAGCTTTGGGTTGCTAAAAATAATTTGTTAAAGGAAACTATTAGTTTTAAACTTCTAAATCAAATAATAAGTTAAAATTAAATAAGTAAATGGTGATCAATTGTTTGATTTATTCAAATAGTAATAACTCGTGAATTGTTTATTCAAGGTCAAATATGGAAAAACCAAGGCAATATTGAAGTGGATTGCAAACAAGAAAATAAAAGGTGAGTTAATCTCACTCATCTGGGTTTTGTTTAAATTTAAATGGTTAAATTTAAATAATTGGTTGAATGGTTGAATTAATTTGATGTGCTATATTATATATAGTAGTATATAATATATATTGGAGTGATTGATTTCCCGCATAATACAGCGGATGAGACCCTATGCGCCGCATAATAGCGGATGATATTATATAAACCCATATACCGCGATATTCCACCTCGAAGTGGAATTAGTATTTTATATTGCGCTCACATCTGTGGATGTAGGGAAACAGGTTCGAGGGATCCAACTGGATTGCTCAAATTTATCTGGATTGTTTATTATTCTATGATATGGTTTATGTGATAATCTACGATAAATTATGTTGGTAATTCAAATGTTGGATGCTATGGTTTGATTGAATATATTCGGATATTCTGAGTTATCAAAAATGTATAGATTTGGATTTTGAAAGAAAATAAAAGAGAGAATTTTAAGTAAATAATTATAGAAATTTGGATAAATTAAAGAATGAACTGGGAAAGAACAAAAGTTGATTTTTGAATTCTAATAAGTAAAATTCCAAATATGGAGAAATGAGATTTTTGAATAAATGGGAATAAGTGATTTTCTTAAAAACTTAAGTGATATTATGTAAAGGAATGTAGAAATTATTTTAAACAATTCAAGGTTTAAATTTAGTGAAAAAGATAAAGAAGGAATTTGGAAAAAATGAAATTGGTATTTTCAGTTAAAAAGATTTTGTCATAATTAAGCAATAAAATATGAAGTTATTGGGTTTTGAAATAAATTGAGTAGGTAAGGAAATTTATTTCAAAATGGAGCAAATTAGAAATCAATTTGGAAATTGATCTAAGTGTTGGAATTGGAATTTTAATGGAGAATGGGATTAACTGGGTTTATAAAGTGAAATGGATATCAGCGGATATCTGGAAGTATAAATTTCACGGTGGTAATTTATAAAGAAATGGGAATTTGTTTTAAAAATAAATAGTGAACTATTTTTAAAGGGATGGAAATGGGAAGTTTATTTCCTTGAAAAGCCAAGTATATTTTAGAGGAGACTTTTACGTATAAGTTAAAGGGTTTTAAAATTTGTTTTAAGGAAATGTTTAGAAAATTTATTATTTTCAAATGTTTAAATTTTAAAGTAAGTATTTTTCAAATTTATTTTAGTAGTAATTATTTAAAGGTGACTTGGTATTTTGTTTTAAAAAGAGAAAATTTAGATTTATATCTTATAAAGTATCTTTATTTTAAATATTCTTAAAGTATATATTTTTAATGAAGTTTAAAAGTAGTTTTTAATTTAAATATTTTAAAGCATATTTTATAAAAAAGGTGTTTGGACTATTCTAAAATCTAAAGTATTTGTACTTGGTGATTTCAGTGGAAATAGAAAATATGTGGGGAATTTATTTCATAAAAAGAAAATGGTTTGAAACTATTTTCAAAGGGTTGAAAAGTGGAAATATATATGGCGAGGATATTTTGAGATTAATAAATAATTTGGGGAATTTTTTATGCTTGATGGATGTTTGTGAATGTTAATTGATAGTTAAATAACCGACTGTCAATATTTGGCCAATGCGCTGATCGTTTCGAAGAGACCGGGATCGTCATTTATTTCCTTAAAACCACTTCGATTCGGTTTTACGTTTTCGTGAGGAAGACGAGTTAGGAGTCAAAGATGGAGCAGTGAAATGCAAGGGCTAGTCGCTACTAATCCTGAGGGTGATTCCAAAATGGATGTAGTAGGAGTAGGGGCTTCGGTTCCGTTCGAATCCGAGACGGACTTGTATGGATGAATGCTTTTAGAACATTGTCAGGTGGGCGATGAGCATTCTAAGAGATGTGTTCTAAAAAGGTAGCGCTTAGCCTCGAGCTTCATCAACTGGGAATGACTGAAAATCAGGGGTTATGCAGCAAGGTTAAGTGAGCCGCACCTATTAGGGTGAGGTCATCCCTGTCTAGATGTCATTTTTATTTCGGCTGTGTGGTGCGGTTGCTGATGCCAACCGATGGGGTGATCTTACTCGGGATTATCCAGTAAGGGGTAGCCTCGGTCTTGTATTGTGGGGGATTTAGGGTGGATCCAAGGTATGCTGATCTAGACCAGGTACTGTGACAGGTGGTACACCAGTGTCTAGTCATTAGTTGGAAATCCATTCTCCCTACATTCCTTTATGGTTTTTGTTTGTAGAACCCAATTTGTGGCTAGTATGATGGAATTTAATCATGTAACAATTTCAGCTATTTTAATAAGTAGTTGTATGTAGGCACTATTATAATATCAGAGGATTTTGATAAGAAATGTTTCGGCTATCGTAAGGTAAAAACCCGACATGTTTATTTGTGGCGTGGTCTTACGAGATGCTTTTGTTTTCAAAAGATTTTGAAACTTTAATAATCAAATTGAGTGTGATTTTCTCACGTTAGTATTCCAGACTGACTCGGGTGTTATTTAACCATAATGCTCGGGTTAGAACGAGTATTATAGATTACAGGAAAGGATGTTGTGGAGCTCAGGAGACGAGCTGGATGGTGATACGTACTTCAGTACTTGTTTTTAAATATTCCGCTGTGTCACTTGCTATGTATTCAGTTTTGTGAGGACATGTTATGATTACTGTCCAGTTGGGTGTTATGTGTACTCTAATGATGTAATGTATAAACAGATTTGTTTTTGTGTAAAGATCAGTTATTATCTATTATATTTTATTCCGCTGCGATGGTTAGATTCTATTATTGTTTTGTATTCTGTTCTTCTATCTCCTTCTTCTTTAACCCTAATGGTTCGATTTTTCAGACGTCGAAAATTCGGGTCGTTACCATGGTATCAGAGCTGAAGGTTAAGCGAGAACCTTGGCTCTGGTGGGAATTACTTATTAAATAGAGACCGTAGTACTCTAGAAATGTGTTTGAGTGTATTAATAGATATAAGCGCGTATTTCTTAGTGAATATAAAAGTTGTTTTATATTGTGTTGACTTATCGGTTTAGTATTTATGGATTCTGGTCGATATGTTGGACGCCATGTCATCGATAGGGATTTCTAAACTTTTAAACAAGATAAAGCGACACAGTATTGTTTTAAAATAGGGTAAATGAAATAATTTTACCTAATAAGAAATAATTTTCCATAAATTATTATAGTTATATATGGTTGCTTGGTTTTTAGGGAATGATAATACTAAATTATTATCATTATTTTGTAGAAATTGAATAAGAAATTGAAAATCATAACTAAATCTAAGAAAGTAAATTCATATTGCATAATTAAATTGTAAGTGAGAATTATAAATGTAATTTATAATTTAAAATAACACTTCAGAATAATATTTGAATATGAATTAAAAGAATTTGAAATTTGGAATTTTGGGAAAAGTTAAATTCCTTTGGGTATGAAAATGGTTTTCAAAGGTTTTGTTAGTGATATAATTTCAGAAATATTTTTGAATTGGATTTGAAATCTGGTGAGATTTGAAATTTAAAAATATTTGAAGGGGTTTTAAAGAGATAAAAACAATGAACACTTTTCGGTCACTAGAAAATAACTTCGGTGATGACTGCAGCATCATCGATGTTCATTTTCGAGTTTGCAAAAGAAGAATTGCTACCTGAATAATTTAAGATGGAGTTGTTTGCAAAATTGGGTTGGTTTAAAAAATTCAAGGAATAATTGGATGAGCAATTGAATAATGGATTTCAAAAATAAGTTTTGAAATATTGAAGTTTTGGTTCGGTAAAACTGTTTTGATTTAAAAATATAATGGAATATTTAATTTTTACTGTTGCAAAAATTAGTTTAATTTTTTAATGCAAGGTAATATTTTGATTTGATATAATTGGTTTCAGAAATGATTTTTGAAATGTTGAGAAATTGATTAAAAGAGATTCTGGAATCCTATTAAAAATGAAATTGGAATAAATAAGCTGGGAAACTTATAGAAGTTAAAAAATTCGAATTAAAATGGAATGTAATTGAATCTAGTAAACAAAAGTAAAAATATATTTTTTGGAAGCAAATTTGTGGGAAATTATTTTATTTAAATTTGTAAGTAACAGAAGTAGAATTAAAATTAAATACTGGAATCGATTTGATTGGTGTTAAGAAAAGTGAATTGTAAATTTGTTCGAAGGAACTAAAGGAAGTAAAAGTTTAGAAATAAACCTTTTATTTGAAATTTAAAATTGTGGAATAAGATTCAACTTGAAAGGGTCAAATAAGGGCAAGTGTGACTAGAGAATAAAGTTAGAAAGATAAGCTAATTAAAGCAGGTTGGTAAATGGAAAAAAAATTGTAGATAGACAAATGAATGTGCACTTGTAAGTAAACAGAATTGGAAACTGAATATTGGAAATAAATTTGAGTTGTGTGCAATGGAAGTTAGTCAAGATTTGGCTAAATAAAATAAAGGGATGAAACAAAATTTATGAGTAAACTAATTGATTTAAGTAGGTAAGAAAATGATTTGGAATGAGATTTAATTTGAAACTTGTTGTATAAAATGAAGTATTAAATTTATTGGGAATAAATGGGTGGAAGAAAGGAAAATTTAATTCAAGTGGAATGGAAAATGGAAATTTGAGTAAAGGTATTGAGATTTTGAAATTTATTTGGTTGAAACTGAATAAAATTGAGAACCGATTATTAAAATTTAAAATTTAATTGAGTAGAGAGAAGTTATAGAACTAGTTCTAAGTGAACTAAAATAATAAAAGTTTGGAAATAAGAAATTGTTTGAGATTAGAGGCAAATTAGTGGTGAGACTAATTAAAGAAATAATTAATTGAATATGGATTGAGATAAAGGTATAGAATTCAATATTTAAAATGAAAGTAAATTGAATTCACATGGAAATTGGAGATTCAATTTGAATAGAAGTAGATATAAACCAAACCGGTGAGATAAAAATAAATATTTAAAGTGTATAAGATATTTATATTGGACTTAAGAAATGGATGATGAAATTCTTAAGTTATTTTGGTATTGGAATATGCTAAGTTAATATCTTAATAAACATAATGAGGGTGGGTGAAATGGAATGGGTGTAAATAAGTGAGTAGAAATCAAAATAATTTGAGTAAAAGGACATAGTTAATAATCAATTGGAACAAATACGTAAGATGTACGTATATTGTTTTGTTCGCATAGCGATTTCATCCAGATTCGAGCATATTGTACCAATCCGAGTTGAGATTTTTCACTCGATTTTCGTCGATGGACTCTACATGTGGATTTTTGATTGATTCTGGAAATTCTCTATCATAGCCGTGGCTATGCAAGGAGAATGACGGTTTCTGATCAAGGAACCAGATCTGAGTACGCACTAGGAAGTCGGGTGGACGATACCAGTTCGGAAATGAAATTGTGTTGTCTGGTGAGCGATCGAATTGATATTGCATACGGATGATATATGTATATCATACGGGCTTAAACGAAATAGATATTGAAAATCTTGTAAAGAACTGTATAAAATGTTTTGGAATCTGTAGATGGATATGGTTAAATTGGATATACAAGTACTTACAAGCAAGTGGGAAAATTGGGATTTTTGATTTCAGAAGGTAAATTGAAATTTGCTCGGCAAAGGTATGTATTTAAATTTATGTATGAAATTTGATGATTTTCCAGTCTAGCCACTTGGCTTTTGTTTTCTTTCTGAAATTGGGTGCCCGTAGAGGCATTTTGTAGTTGTACCGAGCTAGCCGCGCAAAGGAGACATTGGATAATTTTTCAAAAATTTAGGGAGTTAGAAAATTTTTGGAAATTTTTGATAATTTTGAATTTTATTTTGAATTTAAATTTAAAGTGTTAAGTAATTAAGGTTGTTTGGAAATTGTGGGCAAGTTTGTGATGTTAACAAAGATGATATTGGGTCTTTAATAAAAGATAGTTCTGGGTATTGTTAAAAACTCTTTGGTTTTGGGGAAATAGTAAATGGGTATTGGACCATTCTTCCTAGCTAGCAATTTCGGGGATGAAATTCTTTTAAGGGGGGAGGAATGTGATGACCCAAAATTTCTGGATATTTGAAAATGAAATATTTAATTGATTTAAAATATTGGAAAGGTAGTTGAACTAGAATTTCAAATATCATTATTATTTAGCATTTAAGTTATTGGATTTAATAAACTGAAATTCGGTAAATTATTGAATCTTTAGTTTTAAGCCTGTTAAAAATAATTTGAAGGCCTGTAAAATTTATATTGATAATACTGAAGATAGTAAAAGTGTTAAAATTGAATTTGGAAGTGTTTTGTTAAGTTTTGAAATTTTATCGTTTAAATTGATGTTCAAAAATAGCCTTCCGAGGCATAGTCTCGGATTTCGACGAAATTGGTTCCATTGGATCTGTAATATTATATTATTGTCGAATTTTAATTTTCATAGTATTTAGAGTAGTTGTGTGAGCACACGGTAAGTAAACGCGCTGAAATTTATGTCGAAGATTCAATATAATAACTGGGTCCAAAAAGTTATCTTCTGCGTACGATCGAGTTAGGACTCGAAACATTTTCTATGTGTTCGGAATAAGGGTTTAACATTATAAAAGCCTAGCGGTGCGACGACCCGACTTCCTATCTCCAGGAAATCGCATCATCTTGAAGAAAGAAAGGGATAGAAGAAGAAAAGAAAGAGAAAGAAGAAACAGAACAATATCAGAGAAACTCACAGCAGAACGAATAAAATATAATATATCTCATAAAATATTACATAGTGTCTTATTACATCAGAGTACACAATAAAAAACACAGATTAGACAGTTATAAACTTCTGTCTAACTATACAACTCAAGTACAACAGAAACAGATATTAAACAAACACAGCGGAACCATAATATATCTACACGTGGAAGCCTCCTGCTCCATATCTCCTCCAGAATTCATCAAGCTAACCTGATCCACTTGACAACTCATACAAAATAAGAGTACCCTAGAGTTTAATAAAACAGAAAATAAACACTCGGGTCAGACAGGGGTCGGGTGTGAGTAAACGGGTTAAAATTGCTTAACTTTAGAAAACCTTTGAAAAGAAAAGGTATCACTTAAGACTTCCCACACATAAAAATGGAAAAGTTTTTACCTTACGCTAACCAAAACATTTGATAGGAAATTCAGTGATATTATAATAGTGTCTAGGGTTTTCAAGTAAATAAGAAATAGCCGAAATTGTTACATCTGTTAAATTCCAGCTACTAGCCACAAAAGTGGGTAATACAATCAAAACTGTAGGGTCTCGTAGGAAGAATGAGTTTCCATCAATGGCAGGGCTACTGGGGTACCGCCCGTCACAGTACGTGGGCTAGATCAACGTGCCGAGGAGTACGCCCGCTCCCTTGTAACACGAGGCCGGAACCATTCCTTACTGAACAGTCCTGAACAAGACCACCCCGTAGTTGGCGCGACCAACCACACACTAAGCCGAAATAGAAAGGGACCTCTAGACAGGGGTAAATCTCGCTCTCAAGTGGGGCTACCCACGAAGCCTTGCTGCACCTCCCCTGTTTCAGCCATTCCCGGTTGATGATGCTTGAGGTTACGATTACCTTTGTAGAACACATCTATCTTAGAATGCTCATCGTCTACCTGATGATGTTCTGAAAGCATTCAATCATACAAGTTCGTTCCGGGTTCGAACGAAACCGAAGGCACTATCTTGTTGCACTCATTATTGGAATCACCCTCAGAGTCAACGACCATAGCCCTTGCACTCTAAATCACCATCTCGAACCTATAAGCACTATTCGGTCAAACTCATTACGGAATCACCCACAGAGTTATACTGATGTATAGCCCTTGCACCTTGAGTCTTCACTTGCTCCACTTAGATTAAGGACATAACATTTAATTGGAATTGATGTGGTTTTCGGATTCCAAATATGGAAATCCGATCCCGGTCTCACCGAAACCAAACGCCATTTTAATGTCCAAGTTGTACTTAAGGGTTTAAACAGTTTAAACTTATATTCAGGATGATATGTAAATAGACAGATGAATCATATTATCACAATAGATAATTCATAACAATATTCATCTTTACAAAGCAACATATCACATAACAGAGATATCCAGTATCAACTAGTATCAACCAATATCAAACATCCAATAGCAATCACCAAATATTGATCATCCAATATTAACCAATTAACCCATACTAATCAATCAATCCATATTAATCAAACATACAAAACAGAATTGATTATCTCTAAATCAATTGAATTACCATAACTCTTCTTCATTAATTGTTATTCCAAATAAATTAATCAATCATCTCTAATGATTTTCGTTAATTAATCTTCCTTGGTTAATTATATTTAATTACATTTAAGTAATTGTCCTTAACCATATTCAGTAATTCAATCTTTAATTACTATCATTAATTACAACAATTAATGATCCTTCATTAATTAATTAACTATAATTAATTACCTTAATCCTTAATTAATTACAATTAATTAATCATATTTTAATTAATCATTTTATTAATCAACCTTGATTCACATCACTAATTACATAAATTAATTAATGATTCTTATTAATTAATTATACTTTAAATTAATTAAATAATTAACTTATAATTAATCAACTCATTATTCACAATTAGTAATTAACAATTTTTAATTACTTATCTAAATTAATTAACTTCTTAATTGATTATTAATCTTTGATTAATTATTCTAATTAATTAATCTTTAATTACTTCATTAAGTAATTATTATACAATTCAATTAACAAATAATCCTTAATTAATTACTTTATCAATAAATTACAGTTTTAATTAATTACCCTTAGTGATTAATCTTAAATTAATCTCATTCGTTAATTAATTAATCACATTAATTAATTAACTAAAATAAATTAAGTAATTAACTCTTAATTACTTACATAAGTAATTGTGTCTAATTACTTCATTTAATAAACCTTAATTACTTCCTTAATTAATTACTTAACAAATAATTAATTCCATCATTAAATAATTCTTAATTAATTAATCAATTAATTAATTACTCCATAATCAACTAACTTTTAAACAACTATATTAATTAATCCCTTAATTGATAATCTTAAGTGATTATCCATTAACCACTTTTATTTAATTATTTCCATGAGTAACTTCTCTAATTACTTCCATAAGTAATTATCATTCTTAATTACATTCTATAATTCATCATTGATTACTTCATTAAGTAATCACACTTAATTAATCCATAATTAAGTGATTATTTAAAATTAAATAAACAATTAACTAATTATTTAAAATTAATTAAATAATTAGTTAATTAACAACTTATATTAAAAAAATCCTTAAATAATTAAGAAAATATTATTCTTAATTAAACTTTACTTATTAACAAATCTTAATAATTAAGTATTCTTAAGTTCACACAATTTTAATCTTAATCATCATAATTTAATCGTTTGCATTTACTAAATTTTAATAACTTTAAAGAAGATCTATTTTATTGGTTACAAAATTTTAACCTTACCCTTATCTGAAAATAAAACATTTAGAAAACAAATTGGAAATTTAAACACTTTAAATTATCCAATTTGAACTTATTTATTTTCAAAACAATTTGTAAAATTCTGTTATTAAAACATTACTTAACAATTTCTTTATAAACTTTGATTAATATTTTAAATCCAAACATTTCCTTTAAAGTTAACATTCAAATTAAATAAGTTAATTATCTTGAAAGAATCATTTTAAAACAAATGTAAATTTGAAAATAACTTCGGTTAATACTTTTAAATGTTTAATTTATATTTAATTCAAAATAACTTGTTTTAACTTGCTTTCCTTTATAAACTTGTCTACACTAAAATGCTACTACATTATTCAAACACAAGTCGAATTTGCACGCAACATCGTTTCAGATTTTAACTACAAATCACCCTCCAAACCCACTCGAGACAAACATCCTACACAACCGTGCCTGCCCCGAAGCAAAAACCCCACTCCACTTCCTTCGAGTAGATCACACGACCCACACGAATGCTTTCCTGAGTCTCAACTCATCTTCTCCAAACGAATTTCCCCAGTGCACACACCCATCCCGTGCACATGTCCCATCAATTCCGGCCAAGATACGTCGTTGCGACTATCGACGATGATCACCCATCTACCCACGAACTCAATAGTAAACCCAGATTCGAGATTACGTCAATCAAAATTTCGTACTCGAACTCCAAAATACTGCAGATTTACTCGACCTGAATCCCTCAACGCCTCTGATGAACTCTCCACCAGAAGCTCCGGCATCCCCTCCAAAGCACCGCCATACCATCACGCTTCCATCCATTCACTCGCGATCGCACTCGATCAACTCCACGGCTTGCAAAATCAACGAACCCAACAAACAGCAAAACAGTCAAGAAAAACCCTATTTTGAATCAATTCGAAAAATTCTGCCATTTAAAAAATTTAATTGTACTTTTCCTATAATCTATGACCTACAATCAAGCTTCGGTCAAGAATTCATCATCAAACAATGCTTGGATCATCGACAATTGATCAATTTGCTGAAACTATATTTCCCCAATTTCCAAATTGATTATCACACGAAAAATTATGATTTGCATGGTAAAATTCGTGATTTTCAAACACGAATCCATTTATTCAATCTAAATTATAAATTTGATTCAGTGATTTTTAACATGTATTAGTTGTTTACTGTGTTTTCCATATTTAAAATTATTTGTAAATTAAAACTACAGAAACTAAATTTTAATTACCTTCAACATCAACACATAATCTTCCATTCGATCATCAAGTCGTAATACTGATCTTTAGTAGGAGATTAAGATTTTTGATGTAAAATCTGTTCAAAGAGACAGAATGCAGAGTTCTGCAAATAAACATACACACACACTTGCATCACACAATAAAACAGAGATAATTCATATAAATTCAAGTTATAGAACTTCAATACCAGACAATATCATCACATGCATGAAAGTAAAAAAAAACAATTCAAACCGTTTTTAAATAAGTTTACTCACCTTTTATAATATGCAGACCAGAACAGGCTTTGATTCTTAAAATCTGAAGAAAAACTTGCATGTTTGAAATCCTTTGATTTAGAATGTTGAAACTGTTGATACTGCTGTTGAAATTGCTGAGTTGAACTTCATTTGGTTTGCAGGTTGATTTGATGTTGTAGATTTTTAATTTGCAGTTGTATCATCACATTGAAAAGCAGATTGAAGCTTTTTGCAGAATTAAACTTCAGATTTTGTTTTTGGTTTTCAAATTCAGGTTTTTGATTTCAGATTTTTAAAATGAAAATTCTATTTTGAGAATATTTTCTGATTGCCACTAGTTGAAAGAGGAAACAATTTTTCTCATAAATTAGGTTTATTAAAAATTAAAAAGAGTAAATATTTTGAAATAAAGACACTTGTCACATAACCCTCTTAATTGATTAACATGTGTTTTAGAGATCCCTTAACATGTTACAAATGTCTTTAAGTGTTTTTAATAAATTTTTTTTAAATTTTAAATGTAAATATAAACTTACATTCTTATTTTACTTTATAAATGAGTACTTACATATGTAAATATAAACTTCCTTTCAAAGAAAATATTCTAAAACTAAATATAACACAAATATATTTTCTTAGACATGTTGTTGAAAATCTAAAACATTCATATATACATTTATAACCATTTAAATCAAACACTTTAAAGAAAACAAAAATAAAACATTGATTAATTTCTTTATAAACTATTATATAAAAAACAACTGA
The DNA here is from genome assembly GCA_030765085.1 of Allium cepa. Taxonomy (NCBI): domain Eukaryota; kingdom Viridiplantae; phylum Streptophyta; class Magnoliopsida; order Asparagales; family Amaryllidaceae; genus Allium; species Allium cepa. Next base: position 939,707,888 of record CM060943.1, on the reverse strand, counting down.
TTATCTTATATTTTAAAACAAATGAATTAGCCTTTAAATTAACTTTTGAAAACATTGATTTTAAAACAGAGCTTCAATCTACAATATTAATACATTATAAATTATCAATGGATTTAATTAAATTTCAAAACAATATCAAACTATGACATATACATACATATATATTACAATTTGCAAAACTCAATCTTTAATTTGAAACAAAAGTTCTCCTATTCACAATATATATCAAATGTATATATTATAAATAGAATAAAATCAGATTAACTTGACAAAAATTATTCTTATCAATATTGCCAGATTATAAATTCATTAACCTTTTAAAAGAATAAATTCACCAATTCAAATTAAAATTATAAAGAAAAATTATCAAACCAATTAAATTAATAACACAAGGTAATTTAATAATCCAGTACAGATTTTCATTTAAATTAGCAAAGTATTTCTAACAACCAATTACTAACAACCATAGCAACCAATCAAACAAACAAACCTAACTAATTATTCTGACACAAATCAGAATAAATCTTCTACTAACACTATCTCGAGTTTCCCAAGATAAATCACTGGATGACTCGCTCTACAAAAGCCAACAAACTGACTACACAACCAAAATCCAAAGCTCCACTCATCTCTAGATCCATCAATCTGAACAGAACATCTGACTATACTTAAGTCTAGCACAACTTCCAAATCTAACTGAACTACAGATTCAACAACCAATCGATGAATCATGCACGTATTCCCTCAGAGACACGTGTTACAAAATGAATTCCAGCTATCCAAACTGGCAATTCAATCTTATCCTATCAAAACACAGATAAGAAAATCTTCAAATGCCACAACACTAACCAACCAATCTTATCCAATTACTGTTCTCTTAACCAGAGAATTTTAACAACACTGAAGTCTCCAACTTCAAATACCAAACTCCTTATCTCATATCTTCATAGCTCAACAGACAATCCAAGGTTGCCAATCTTCTTCCGATTAACTCAATCTATGCTGATACTTCCAGAAACAACTTGACCAAAACAAACCAGTTTCTGCATCCCATTCAACAGTAAAGTCTTCCAAAATCTGTCGAAATCCAGAGCATAAGCTCTACTACCCAAACAATAGTAAACAGAACTAACTTCCTTCCTTGCACAGCTGCTACCTCGCTTTCGCTACACAACTCAGATTCAGAAATAGATGAGAATATTGCTGATGAACACGAATACAACTTACCCAATATATCCGGCAAACTTTGTTCATCAAATCCATAAAAATCTGAGCGACACATCAGACTTGGTCACACAACCTCAAAACAGAATCCTTTTCAAAAGCTAGATCAGTCCAATTCCAATTCCAAAAATAATTCTGAGCTGATATACCAGCTCTCCTTTCTCCAAGAACCATCTAACTATCATGCTAACTACCAAAATCACTTATGGAACCAAAAAAACATGGAAATCAATTTACAGATGCGGACAAACTTCTGATTACATCAACAGCTCCTATCCACATAAGAAACCTCAGCCTCAAACAATAGATTACCCAAGATAAATTCAAAACTAATCGCAAGTCACTTTTGCGATCCTACCTTGTTCAGATTCCAAACAAACTGTCATCTCTTTACCAATTAGAACAGCCTTAAGCTTTTCCAAACCAGGTTAACCCTTCAAGAAAACTCCCATCGTCAGCCCGAACTATTGATAGAAGAACCTCGAAGATTTCTGAATCATCGGAGAAACAACCAACGCTGCTGCTTCTAAACTCTCCCTCGATGATACGACGAAGCTAAAAGATCTTCTCGTCGGCACATCGAACACTTCGAGCTGAAACTGCTACCATAGCTAACCAAAAACTTCAAATTCAAAGGCTCTCGGAACCCCAAAACTATCCACAAACCACACAAAAGACCTCCGAGATGGCAGACGACCTCTCAAGAAACTCGGACTCCAAACCAAGCATCGACAACTTGCTCTCCTAAAGGAATAACAAATGAGACCATGCCAAAGAAAAGCAACTCATAGACCTTAGTTTCATATTCCAAAACAGCAAAACTCCTTACTGAAGATCCAAACAACTTATACACAGATTAATCATCTCTACGGCAGATAAAGACTGCTCCTCAACTACTTCTAAAACTGCTTCAAGAGAAAACTTCTTCGGAAAATAGCCAAGGATACTGCATCTCATCATGCAGTTATCAAGATACCATCACTACTACTGCACTTCAATCAAATCCAAACTCAAGAAAAATTCGTGCACCCAAGCGAAATCCAAACTTATACTTCAAAGATAAACTCCGAATCTTTAAAAAGGTTTCCTTCGAATATCAGAGAAACCCTCACCCCAAACTACAAATCTCACTCGAGACGGTACCAGGTCTACAGTCTCGACAAATACTTCCAACCTCAACATATGGACCTCTTCCATTAGTGGTAGTCGTGTTACACACACAAACCACAACTCCATTTACCTCTAAAAACTTATGTTGGAAAATCTGAACGGCTAACCCAACAAATCAGGTAGATATAAATATATATATATATATATATATATATATATAGTTATATAAAAATTACAAGTACGCTCTCTCAAGAAAGACACCACTCCAGAGCTTAGGTATTCACTCAACCTAATGCTCCCTAAAGACAGACATACTTCAGAGCCAAATGGTCTGATACAAAATGCGACGACCCGACTTCCTATCTCCAGGAAATCGCATCATCTTGAAGAAAGAAAGGGATAGAAGAAGAAAAGAAAGAGAAACAAGAAACAGAACAATATCAGAGAAACTCACAATGGAACGAATAATGTATAATATATCTCATAAAATATTACATAGTGTCTTATTACATCAGAGTACACAATAAACAACACAGATTAGACAGTTATGTACTTCTGTCTAACTATACAACTCAAGTGCAACAGAAACAGATATTAAACAAACACAGCGGAACCATAATATATCTACACGTGGAAGCCTCCCGCTCCATATCTCCTCCAGAATTCGTCAAGCTAACCTGATCCACTTGACTACTCATACAAAATATGAGTACCCAAGAGTTTAATAAAATAGAAAATAAACACTCGGGTCAGACAGGGGTCTGGTGTGAGTAAACGGGTTAAAATTTCTTAACTTTAGAAAACCTTTGAAAAGAAAAGGTATCACGTAAGTTCCCACACATTAACATGGAAAAGTTTTTACCTTACGCTAACCAAAACATTTGATAGGAAATTCAGTGATATAGTGTCTAGGGTTTACAAGTAAATAAGAAATAGCCGAAATTGTTACATCTACTAAATTCCAGCTACTAGCCACAAAAGTGGGTAATACAATCAAAACAGTAGGGTCTCGTAGGAAGAATAGGTTTCCATCAATGGCAGGGCTACTTGGGTACCGCTCGTCACAGTACGTGGCCTAGATCAACGTACCGAGGAGTACGCCCGCTCCCCTGCAACACAAGGCCGGAACCATTCCTTACTGAACAGTCCCGAACAAGACCACCCCGTAGTTGGCGCGACCAACCACACACTAAGCCAAAATAGAAAGGGACCTCTAGATAGGGGTAAATCTCGCTCTCAAGTGGGGGCTACCCACGAAGCCTTGCTGCACCTCCCTTGTTTTAGCCATTCCCGGTTGATGAGGCTTGAGATTATGATTACCTTTATAGAACACATCTATCTTAGAATGCTCATCGTCCACCTGACGATGTTCTGAAAGCATTCAATCCATACAAGTTCGTCCGGGTTCGAACGAAACCGAAGGCACTATCTCATTGCACTCATTATTGGAATCACCCTCAGAGTCAACGACCATAGCCCTTGCACTCTAAATCAACATCTTGAACCTATAAGCACTATTCCGTCAAACTCATTACGGAATCACCCACAGAGTTATACTGACGTATAGCCCTTACACCTCGAGTCTTCACTTGCTCCACTTAGATTAACGACCTAACGTTTAATTGGAATCGATGTGGTTTTCGGATTCCAAATAGGGAAATCCGATCCCGGTCTCACCGAAATCAAACGCCATTTTAATGTCCAAGTAGTACTTAAGGGTTTAAACAGTTTAAACTTATATTCAGGATGATATGTAAATAGATAGATGAATCATATTATCACAATAGATAATTCATAACAATATTCATCTTTACAAAGCAACATATCACATAACAGAGATATCCAGTATCAACCAGTATCAACCAATATCAAACATCCAATAGCAATCACCAAATATTGATCATCCAATATTAACCAACTAACCCATATTAATCAATCAATCCATATTAATCAAACATACAAAATAAAATTGATTATCTCTAAATCAATTGAATTACCATAACTCTTCTTCATTAATTATTATTCCAAATAAATTAATCAATCATCTCTAATGATTTTCCTTAATTAATCTTGCTTGATTAATTACATTTAATTACATTCAAGTAATTGTCCTTAACCATATTCAGTAATTCAATCTTTAATTACTATCATTAATTACAAAAATTAAGGATCCTTCATTAATTAATTAACTATAATTAATTACATTAATCCTTAATTAATTGCAATTAATTAATCATATTTTAATTAATCATTTTATTAATCAACCTTGATTAACATCATTAATTACATAAATTAATTAATGATTCTTATTAACTAATTATACTTTAAATTAATTAAATAATTAACTTATAACTAATCAACTCATTAATCTTAATTAGTAATTAACAATTTTTAACTACTTATCTTACTTAATTAACTTCTTAATTAATTATTAATCTTTGACTAATTAATTTGATTAATTAATCTGTAATTACTTCATTAAGTAATTATTATACAATTCAATTAACAAATAATCCTTAATTAATTACTTTATTAACAAACTACACTTTTAATTAATTACCCTTAGTGATTAATCTTAAATTAATCTCATTCATTAATTATTTAATCACATTAATTAATTAACTAAAATAAATTAAGTAATTAACTCTTAATTACTTACATAAGTAATTATTTCTAATTACTTCATTTCATAAACCTTAATTAATTACATAACAAATAATTAATTCCATCATTAAATAATTCTTAATTCATTAATCAATCAATTAATTACTCCATAATCAATTAACTTTTAAACAACTATATTAATTAATCCCTTAATTGATAATCTCAAGTAATTATCCATTAATCACTTTTATTTAATTACTTCCATGAGTTACTTCTCTAATTACTTCCATAAGTAATTATCACTCTTAATTACATTCTATAATTCATCATTGATTACTTCATTAAGTAATTACACTTAATTAATCCATAATTAAGTGATTATTGAAAATTAAATAAACAATTAACTAATTATTTAAAATTAATTAAACAATTAATTAATTAACAACTTATATTAAAAAAATCCTTAATTAATTAAGAAAATATTATTCTTAATTAAATTTTACTTATTAACAAATCTTAACAATTAAGTATTCTTAAGTTCACACAATTTTAATCTTAATCATCACAATTTAATCATTTGCATTTACTAAATTTTAATAACTTTAAAGACAATCTATTTTATTGGTTACAAAATTTTAACCTTACCCTTAACTGAAAATAAAACATTTAGAAATCAAATTGGAAATTTAAACACTTTAAATTATCCAATTTGAACTTATTTATTTTCAAAATTATTCTGTGAAATTCTGTTATTAAAACATTACTTAACAATTTCTTTAGAAACTTTGATTAATATTTTAAATCCAAACATTTCCTTTAAAGTTAACATTCAAATTAAATAAAGTTAATTATCTTGAAAGAATCACTTTAAAAAAAATGTAAATTTTTAAATAACTTCGGTTAATACTTTTAAAACTTTGATTTATATTTAATTCAAAATAACATGTTTTAACTTGCTTTCCTTTACATACTTGTCTACACTAAAATGCTACTACATTATTCAAACACAAGTCGAATTTGCACGTAAAATCATTTCAGATTTTAACTACAAATCACCCTCCAAACCCATTCGAGACAAATATCCCACACAACCGTGCCTGCCTCGAAGCAAAAACCCCACTCCACTTCCTTCGAGTAGATCACGCGACCCACACGAATGCTTTCCCGAGCCTCAACTCATCTTCTCCAAACAAATTTCCCCAGTGCATACACCCACCCCGTGCACATGACCCATCAATTTCGGCCAAGATACGTCGTTGCGACTATCAACGATGATCACCCATCCACCCACGAACTCAATCGTAAACCCAGATTCGAGATTACGTCAACGAATCAAAATTTCGTACTCGAACTCGAAATACTGCAGATTTACTCGACCTGAATCCCTCAATGCCTCTGATGAACTCGCCACCGGAAGCTCTGGCATCCCCTCCAAAGAACCGCCATACCAACACACTTCCATCCATTCACTCGCGATTGCACTCGATCAACTCCACGGCTTGCAAAATCAACGAACCCAACAAACAACAAAACAGTCCAGAAAAACCCTACTTTAAATCAATTCGAAAAATTCTGCCATTTAAAAATTTTAATTGTATTTTTCCTATAATCTATGACCTACAATCAAGCTTCGGTCAAGAATTCATCATCAAACAATGCTTGGATCATCGGCAATTAATCAATTTGCCGAAACCATTTTTCCCCAATTTCCAAATTAATTATCATACGAAAAATTATGATTTGCATGTTAAAATTCGTGATTTTCAAACACGAATCCATTTATTCAATCCAAATTATAAATTTGATTCAGTGAGTTTTAACATGTATTAGTTGTTTACTGTGTTTTCCATATTCAAAATTATTTGTAAATTAAACTATAGAAACTAAATTTTAATTACCTTCAACATCAACGCATAATCTTCCATTCAGTCATCAAGTCATAATACTGATCTTTAGCGGGAGATTAAGATTTTTGATGTAAAATCTGTTCAAAGAAACAAAATACAGAGTTCTGCAAATAAACATACACACACTTTCATCACACAATAAAACAGAGATAATTCATATAAATTCAAGTTATAGAACTTCAATACCAGACAATACATCACAGGCATGAAAGTAAAAAAAAACAATTCAAACTGTTTTAAAGAAGCTTACTCACCTTTTATAATATGCAGACCAGAACAGGCTTTGATTCTTAAAATCTGAAGAAAAACTTGCATGTTCGAAATCCTTTGATTTAGAATGTTGAAACTGTTGATACTGCTGTTGAAATTGCTGAGTTGAACTTCATTTGGTTTGCAGGTTGATTTGATGTTGTAGATTTTTAATTTGCAGTTGAATCATCACATTGAAAAGCAGATTGAAGCTTTGAAGTTGCAGAATTAAACTTCAGATTTTATTTTTGGTTTTCAAATTCAGGTTTTTGATTTCAGATTTTTAAAATGAAATTTCTGTTTTGATAATATTTTCTGATTGCCACTAATTGAAAAAAGGAAACAATTTTTCTCATAAATTAAGTTTATTAAAAACTAAAAAGTGTAAATTTTTTGAAATAAAGACACTTGTCACATAACCCTCTTAATTGATTGACATGTGTTTTAGAGATCCCTTAACATGTTACAAATGTCTTTAAGTGTTTTTAATAATTTTTTTTTAAATTTTAGTTGTAAATATAAACTTACATTTTTATTTTACTTTATAAATGAGTACTTACATATGCAAATATAAACTTCTTTTTAAAGAAAATATTCTAAAACTAAATATAACACAAATATATTTTCTTATACATGTTGTTGAAAATCTAAAACATTCATATATACATTTATAACCATTTAAATCAAATGCTTTAAAGAAAACAAAAGTAAAACATTAATTAATTTCTTTATAAACTATCATGTAAAAAAACAACTAATTATCTTATATTTTAAAACAAATGAATTAACCTTTAAATTAACTTTTGAAAACACTGATTTTAAAACATAGCTTCAATCTACAATATTAATACATTATAAATTATCAATGGATTTAATTAAATTTCAAAACAATATCAAATTATAACATATACATACATATATATATTAAAATTTGCAAAACTCAATCTTTAATTTGAAACAAAAGATCTCCTATTCACAATATATATCAAATGTATATATTATAAATAGAATAAAATTAGATTAACTTGACAAAAATAATTCTTATCAACCAGATTATAAATTCATTAACCTTTAAAAAGAATAAATTTACCAATTCAAATTAAGATTATAAAGAAAAATTATCAAACCAATTAAATTAATAACACAGATTATTAAATTGATATTGCCTCAAATTCCGGGTCGTTACAACCGGCATGCCTCGATAAGAGTTCGAAGTTTTAAGTTGCATTTTCAAGACAATTTGAATTTAAATTTAAAATTATATATATTTGCATGTCTCCTCTGCAATCAATGTAGCTTCCCTCCAATCTTGTTCCCCATTCCCATCCTAAACACACAATCTTCCTATGCAATTTTCAAATACAAGCAGTTTAAATAAGAATAAAAACCTAGCCTCTTTCTTCTTCGAACCGGTGTCATTTCGAACGTCTTCCTCCCTCGTTTTCTTTTCTCAAATCGTATAAGTTAATCTTCAAAAAAATAGATCCATGGCCTTGATTTCAGAGCGAAGAAGGGAAAGAAACCATGCTCCCATGAGATAAGGGATTCGTGAATCATTTCTAGGTCACGACGTTGTCGCGGTCACCACGATTGAGGAAGCGTGATCATGGGTGACGTCGCAATTGCGAAGAATGGCAACGACATCACGAGGGTGTTGAGGGGGGTCATCTCGAGGCATTTGCAAGCATGAGAAGGAAGACTTGAAGTTCGATATCATTTGAGGGAGCGTCCTCATCAACTTCGATGTTGAGGTCGCAAGGGGAAATTGAGCATCGCGAGGGTTTTCGAGCATCTCGTGTGGGCCAGCACGGCGGTGAGTAGGGTTTCGCGATGGTGCCGTCATATGACTTGAGGCAGAGGTAGTTGTTTTTTTAATTTAATTTATTTCTCAGTTAAATCTAATTTAAATTTATATATTTTGGATGATATAGCAAAAAAATTACAACTGCAGTTGTCAATTATATATATATATATATATATATATATATATATATATATATATATATATATATATATATATATATATATGAACACGGAATTACAGTAAGGTTTGGAAAAAAAATAATGCAGATTGGTTATAGTAAAATATTAAGCAGTTGTGTTTTTTTTAACTTGATATAAGTAATACAGACCTTAACTTACTGGTTAGTTTAAATATATGTACATAGATAAACAAGAAGTATATATAAGGATTTTAAAAATGTTTAGAGAATTTATATAAAGTTTGATTTTGGTCTCTATTAATTATTTTATAAATACGTATGTAGTTCAAAATATAGAATAATACACATGTATAAATAATTTTTTATTCTACTAGTTTTTAAAAAAAAGGATAGGTTTGATAATTAAGCTGTTTTAATTTACTTATTTAATTTTTGGGTTGCTAAAATTAATTTGTTAAGGGAAACTATTAGTTTAAAACTTTTAAATCAAATAATAAGTTAAAATTAAATAATTAAATGGTGATCAATTGTTTGATTTATTCAAATAGTAATAAATCGTGAATTGTTTATTCAAGGTCAAGTATCGAAAAACCAAGGCAATATTGAAGTGGATTGCAAACAGTAAAATAAAAGATGAGTTAATCTCACTCATCTGGGTTTTATTTAAATTTAAATGGTTAAATTTAAATAATTGGTTGAATGATTGAATTGATTTGATGTGCTATATTATATGTAATATTCCGGAATTTTGGACAATATAAATTTAATAATCCGTGTTTAAAATTTAAATTGATTTGATAATTTTTGTTAATAAATCGAATTGATTCTATAATCTTCTTTATTTAAATAATTAATTAGAGAATTTATTTTTAATAAGCTAATAAATCTGGTTTCTATTTATAAAATGTATATGTATTTATTTATATATTTGAAATAGATAAGTTTGATTTTAAAATTTAATTAGTATAGCATATTTTCTAATTTTAATATTTTGAATTTGGAAAATTATGATTTATTTATGAATTAAGCTTTTCAAGAACTATTTTAATAAAATAACTAAATAATTATATATATATAAGATAAATGTTTTATTTGTTTAAATTATATTTTGAATTAAGTTTGTATATTAAAATAAGTTATAAAATGTTTGTTTTATTCTTTTTAAAATATTCATAATAATCATGATTTGTAAATTGAATATGAAATTTAAAGTACAATTAATAAATGAATTATGTACTCATTTAAATAACAAATAGGTTACAACCTCTTTTATAAATTTATCTTAAATGATTTAAAATATTATTTTCAGATGATTAATTTGTATATTGTTTTTATTTATAATAATACTTTGATTTATTCTTTAAAAATTATTTATATACATAACTAAGTATTAGAAACTAATTAATTAAGTTTAAACTTTCTTTAACACTTAATTAAAATAACAAATGACTTAAAAGACATGTGTAAGTATTTTAGGCACATAAGTTAACATGTGTTGAGTGATTTAATAAGTAAATTACAAGTGTTAAATCCAAGCATATGTCAAATTTTAGTTTTAATTTTTATTTAATTTTAATTTAAATCATAAATATTGTTATATAAACTTGCATTTACTCATTCCTTTCTTCTTTCTTATTTTCATTCTAAACAAAGAAAAATATTCTCAGCTAAAAACTCATAAACTCTAAAACAAATCCTCATTTCAAAATACAAATCTACAATCACTTCCTCTAAAACCAGTTTCATCAACCTGAACCAAGCTTGCAAATCACTCTTCAAAACTTATAATCTCTGTAACATTTTCAATCATGCATCACCTGTTTCAAAACACTGAAGCCTGCATTTACTAATTAAAGCAAACCTGAACATCACCCTATAGTTCATCTTCAAAAACGCGTAGCATAAATCCTTAATTGTTCCCTGCATTTTGTTTTCTGCAATCTGGAAATAATGCAAAAAAGGGCATCATTTTTCTGGAAATCAAGAAAAGCATGCATTCATCTTTCAAAATCTAGATACAAGCAAGAAAGCCTACTTGCAAGTTAAATACATTAGCATTTCAAGCTTTCTGCAAGCATTTCAAACAAGTTTGTAAAAGGATGTTCTGCATGTTCAAAATAATTTTTCTCTGCTCTGCATTTTAAAACAGGTGAGTAACTCAACCTTTAAAAATTAAGTAGGTAAAAGTTGTTTCATGCTTTTATATTAGAAATAACTAAACTTTTTGAATTTGTTGTGTATATGTATATATGAGGTGAATTCTGTTCACTTATGTTACGACTATTTACAATATAAGTTCTAGTTGATAGAAAAATCCTTTTTCTTTTGATTTATTTGCTGTTATGTTTTAATTTTGAAACGAAACTTGTTTATTTTGAGATAAAGTAAGTTTTTAAGATTTATATAAGTTAAATAAATTCCGTTTTACCAGAAAATAAGTATAATAGGGCAACAATTTGTATAAGATGGAAATTCAAACTTTATAATTCAATGTTTCAGGTTCGTTTATCAAAAAATTATACAAAATTATGATTTTTAAAAGTAAAATTAAAATTTTTAATATCAAAACCCAAGTGCAGTTCAGGTTTTACTGTAAATGGAGTTTTTGGTCATCTCTGTTGCCACAAGTAGGTTGAGGAGTTAATTTGTTTCGGGAGGAGTAGGTGATATCAGAGATGTTATGAAAATTATTGGTTTGAGTTGAATTTCATTTTTAACGTTGTAATTTGGATTCAAAGTCTTGAACCCTAGTTTTCACTGGGTTATTGTTTTTGCTTGAATTTGATCTCCTCAGTTGATCGAGTTTAACCATTTCTGGGGTATTGATAGATGGTGGTTTGAGGAAGACGTCGTCGGAGTTTCGAAGGTGATGGTGGCAGGAGTCGCGTCAATGAGGCGTTGACAGGGTTTGAGTGAAGTTGCTGTGTTTGTTTCCAGGTTTGGGAATTTGGGTCGAAATCTTGAATTAGAGTATGGGTCGATCGAATTGTGGTTTGGCTGGCCTGAGGGGATGAATGGCGACTATGGGAAGGTCGCGGTGGTGATTCGCGGTGGTCGGCACTGTTGTACATGTGCACAGTGTGGTTATGATGGTGAGGGATGGATGGCTGTGGGTTTTTTTAGTAACCTCAGGTTTGTCTAGGGTAAAACTTAATTTAACTCGAAGCTGATGGGAGTGTTGACTCGCAGTTAATTTAGGGGTTGCTAGAGCATTTGCGTTGTTTCAGGTTTTAGGAATTAGCAGAAACCTGTTTACAGTTTTAAATTTAGAAGTAGAGTTTAAAAATATAAACTAAATCTAAACTGAGTTTAAACCTAAATTTAAATATGAATTTCAATTAGTTTGAATTCTGGTTTTTGAAATAATTTAAATTTTGAAAATTTTCGTTTGGTCTTAAACAAGATAAAAACGTGTTTCCTGTTTTTAAATTTAAAAGTAAAGTTTAAATGCAGGTTGAAATTTAAACTGGGTTTTTAAAATCTGAAATTTGAATAAGAATTTAAATTAGATTGTTTGAGATTTAAAATCATTTATGTTTTTAAATTTAAATTTGATTTCAAACTCATAAGTGTAAAAGCATATGTGTGCTTTGGGTTTGAAGTGGAAGTTTAAATTTTGAATTAGAAATTTAAGATGAATTTAAATCTAGGTTTTTAAATCTGAATTTAAATTTAAATTTCAGTGTTTAAAATAAAATAATTTTAAATTTAAATTGTTTAATTAATTTTAAAAGATTAAATGATTTGAATTCTTTTAAAGGATGATGTAAAATGTAAACAAAGCTTTAAGATTTAGGTTTAAATCTGGAATAAAAAGGATTCAAACCGTATTTCAGTTTTGAAATTAAAAAAAAATGAAATTGAATTTGTTTTGTTTTAAATTGATTTTAATTTAAATTGAATTGGGGTTTAAATTCTTTTAAAAACTTATTTTATAAAGTGTATCGTTTCTTTTAACATATGAGATAAAAGTTTTGAATTGTTATAAAATCTTGTTTAAGTTAAATTTATATCTTAAATTTTAAAATGAAGTCTAAATGGAATTTAAAATAAATTTAAAAACGATTGGTTTTTAAATGCTTAATTAAGTAAAAATGTTGTCTTAAAAGATAAATAAAATTTAATAACTGGATTCATTAAATTATTAAGATAATTTAAAATGAATAATTAATTATTTAATTAATTAATAATGTGGATGATTAATTAAGTAATTAATAATTTTTAAATTGATTTAATTAAGATTTGAGATTAATTAATTAAGGTTAATTAATCTATAATTAAGGATTGTTAATGAAATTTTAATTAATGATTAAGATTTATTAATCAAGTGATTAATGATTAACTAAGATTGTAATTAACACTTAATTAATTTATAATTAGAGATTAATTAAATTGAAATTAAATATTAATTAATTCGTAATTAATAATGATTAATATAAGTTAATTTCTTAATTAAGTAATTAAGAAATGTTAATGAAGGTCATTAACTTAAGACTATTTAACAATTAATTAATGTTATTAATTTTAATAATTAATTAGATTAATTAATAATAATAATCATTTATGTAATTGTTTATGTTTAATTACTTAATAGAAGTATTTAATAAGTTAATACTTAATGTAATTAATTGGTTTAATGTGATTAGTTTATATTAATTAATTAAGTTTAATTAATTTAAACATTTGATGATTTGATAATTACTTTATGTAATTAATGAGATTGTAATTACTTAGGGAAGTAATTAATTGATAATTACTGGATGTAATTGAAGATGTTTATTTATGGAAGTAATTTAAATTAAATTACTTTGAAATTAACCATGGGATTAATGGAGATAATTAATTAAGAGTAATTACTTTATGGAATGAGTAATTAAGGGTAGTTAATTACTGGATTTGTTATTAATCAAGGGTGATTAATATATGTGGTTAATTGCAGATTAATTACTTAATGTAATTAATTTAAATATAGAGATTAATTAAATGGTAATTAGAAATAATTAATTAATAAAATTAATGATGTAATTTGGAATTGATTCATTAAGAAATAATCAATAAATGAAGTAATTAATTAATAAAGGATTAACGTAATTAATTTTAGTTAATTAATTAATTAAGTAATTACAAGTTTATTATTTGCAAAGTGTTTAATATATTTAACTTGTGTAATCAATATTAAAGGCTAATTACTTATTGTAATTAGAGATGGTTAATCAGTAATGGTTAATTGAAATGAATACTGAGATGGTGATTAATTAATTGATTTGTAATCAATTAATGGTTAAGTTAAGCAGGATTGTAATGATGAAGTAATTAATTTAATTCATTTTAAATTAATTAAAGATGATGTAATTAATTTAACTCATTTTAAATTAATTATAGATGGTGTGATCATTAGATCATTGCTTGTGTTTGATGGATGATATTGGTTGCCATGTATGGTTTGTAATCTCATCTATGAGATGAAAATGTATGTAATATGGATGCATTGATTGCATTGTGATGGTGTTGTGGATTATCTGTTGGTGATGATAATGTTAATTATCGATTGTTACATTGTGAATTATCTATCTGTTGTATATAGATAATCAATTGAAATTGTTTTAAACTCTAAAACAACTTGGCCTTAAAAGACACGTTTTGGATTTCGATGAGACCGGGATCAGGTTTCCATATTTGGATATCCGAAAAACACATCGATCCAAAGTAACGTTAGGTCGTGAATATGAAGTGAAGATGAAGATTCAGAGTGCAAGGGTTATCGTCGTTAACTCTATGGGTGATTCCAAAATGAGTGTAATGAGATAATGCCTTCGGTTTCGTTCGAACCCGGAACGAACTTGCATGGATTGAATGCTTTCAGAACATTGTCAGGTGGACGATGAGCATTCTAAGTGATATGTCCTATAAAGGTAATCGTTGCCTCAAGCCTCATCAACCGGGAATGGCTAAAACAGGGGAGGTACAACAAGGCTAAGTGGGTCATGTCCAAGTAGGACAAGATTTATCCCTGTCTAGATATCCCTTTATTTCGTTTTTGTGGTGTGGTTGCTGATCACAACTGCGGGGTGGTCTTGTTCGGAACTGTTCAGTAAGGAATTGTTCCAGCTTTGTGTTGTAGGGGAGCGGGCGTACTCCTCGGTACGGTGATTGTTAACGCTTAAAATTGAACGCTAACACCCCGGTGTGTGAAGTGTGAATGTGAAAGCACCACCCGACGATTCGGGAACAAAATATCAGCTAAAATAACATGAAATACAGTAAGAGACATCGATTTTATAGTGGTTCGGCTTAAGGAGTAACCTACGTCCACTTTAAGTATCTTTATTACTGATCTTGTTACAAAACGATACAATGCTCTTCAAGTACAAATCTCTTTAGTTACAAAACACTTTGAGCAAGTAGCTTAAGCTTCGATGTAAATGAAAGTCTTCGAATCCATGTCGGACGTGTGAAAGTCTTTCAAAGTAGCTTGTAGTGTTCTTCGAAACTTCAAGTATAGAGTTGGTTTAGAAACTAGCAGAGCATCGGCGCTTGAAGAGATTGTCCAAAAGTCCCCCCCACGTTCAATGTAGGTCGGTATTTATAGAGAATTTTACCCCTTAGGTCGTAACTCGTGACCGACTTAGGGTAGGTCGTGGCCGACCTATTGAGTCCAGCTCGTAGCTTGGTAGAAGTTTGCTTATCTGTTCAAATTCATGTTACAAGTCCTAAGTCGTGTACGAGTTAACCGGATGCGACTTCTTATCTGTTTGCTTAAGTCGTGTATGACTCATCATAGGTCGTAGGTCGTGACCGACCTAAATTAAGTCTTAGCTTGCGGCTTAACTGGAGTAAGTTTGCTCTTTTGGATTCACATCTCAAGTCCCAAGTCGCCAACGAGTTAACGAATCATGGCGTGGTATTGAACTTGCCTCTGTAGTCTTAGGTCGTGATCGACGTAGCAAAGGTCGTAAGTCGGTTGCGATTTAAGTGTAGTTGTCTTAACCTTTTCGTGCCTTGAGTCGTTAAGTCGTAGACCTTTTAAGTCGTGCCATCTCTTAAGTTGTAGACTTCCTGAAGTCGTATACTTCCTTAAGTTGTAGACTTCCTGAAGTCGTATAATTCCTTAAGTCGTAGACCTGCTTGAGTCGAAAACTGTTTAGACAGTTTCAATTCTTAAGTAGTGTAGACCTTAACTCGTTAAGTCGTCCAGACCTTAAGTTGTTAAGTCGTGGAGTACTTTGAGCTGTTAGATCGTGGTGACCTTAAGTCGTAAGTCATTCATGCCTCAACTTGTTAAGTCGTCACACACCTTAAGTCGTGAGGTTTCCTAAGTCGTAGATCCCTCTTGAACCGTTAAGCACCTTAAGTCGTGGATCGTCCCAGGCCTTAACTCGTTGACTAAACGGGGTTAACATTTGCCCCTCGAAGTACACGCCTAAGTCGTAGGTCGTGTGCTTCGACTTTCCTTAACTCGCGTGTGCCGATTCGAATTCCACTGTCCTAGTGTATAAAAGGCTTAGGTCGCTTCTTCTTCACCTACTTGCTTCCGTGTTTACTTCCGCCATTATTGACCTTCGAAGCTTCCAGAAACGAATCCAATCAGTTTACCTCGTCACCAATCAAGTTCCTACAATCTTCATCATCGCACTGCGTAAGTAAACTCATTACTCACTCGATTTCACGATTACCTCTACCTTTCGGACATGGACTTCCCACTTTCTAACCCCAATCCAGATCCTCACACCATGCTTCATCTCAAATCATGTTACGATCGATTGCCGACAATCTTGGAGCGGTTCGATCGAGTTTTTAGATGACTTGCAAGGGGAAAATGATGGGTTACCATATTTCGAGTCAGTTGATCCGCGAATTTAGAGGAGACGATATTGTCCTATACGGGTTAACGGGTTAGGAGGATGACAGGTTACTGATTTAAGAAGAGGTCGACCGGTCAAAGGAAGCGTGACATTAGCTTGGATGCGACTCAGTAATTTTGAGCGACCCAATAACCTCCGTGACTTAACTCTGGACCGACTTACCAACTTTTGTGACATAAGTCTTAAGTCGTGGCCGAGATAGGACTTGGAGAATTTCACGTCGCTTTGAACTGAAGTCTTTTCCTCTTACTACGCCTTACGACTTAAAGAACCAATGACTTAAGGCATTAACGACTTAGAGCACAAACGACCCAACTTAACTTGTCCCACATTCTTTAGGTCGGGGACGAGTTAGCACTTCGAACTGTCATGAAGCATAATTCTGACTTGAACTTTAACTTGAATTGCTGAAGTAAACTGCCTGAATACTGAATTGTTTGGACTTTGAACTGTTTAGTCTTTAAACTGTTAAACTTTGTTGCATTCTTTCACAGATCACTTTTGACTTTCAAGCTAACAATCTGTTCAATACATCATTTACAGAAAATTGGGACAAATATACTGCCACTAACTGCCCACATCAAATGGCAGATTAGTTAACAACAGATAACCTACTTAAATAGATTGTGCGAACGAAGTGCTTTTAAATCATCAAATTCAAGTAAAGTAATAAAGCAACATTGAAATAGTGAACTGAAACTGCCCAGTTTGCACTAATACTATACCTGAACTTTAAATTAACAAGTCCTGAAATTTGGTAATCGATCAATTGTCGACTAGTTTAATTCCAGTTATATTTACTTGTTATTTTTATTAGTTCTGCACAACACTTCACACTTTTAGGAAACGTGCACCTTCATATTTGAATATCCAGTTGCTTGTGTAGAATGACTTCTCAACAAGAAGAGATAACAGCCCAGACTGGAGAAGCCATTCTTATTCTGGCTCCCCTAGTTAATCCTCCAGAGAGAGCCTCTACCACTTTATCATACAAATTTTTTCGTCAGTTATGCATTCAGTTTGGCATTGCTGAAGCAGATGCCAAACTTCCTGAGAAAACTAACACTGCTGATGCGGCGCGTCCTGGCTTTGTAGCGGTTAACCGGCAAATGTGCCTGAGCGGGGCCATTCCCCCTTTCAACAACTTTCTCCAGAATCTTCTTCGTCAACTAGCCATCTCCCCATTCCAGCTACACCCCAATGGCTACGCATTTCTGATGGGGCTGTGTGTGCTATTTAGGAGAACATTTGATCGACTTCCAAGCTTCGACGAGATTTGCTTCTTATGCTCCTTTACCAGGACTAAGGATCACCCTTCTATCATCGTAGTGAGAAGCGCCCGAAATCGCAAATTGATCGTTGGCCTTCCCGACACTACTCATGGGTTCTTAACTCAGTTCTTCTTTGTCCGCTGCCCCCCTGGGGTTTTATGCTGTGTGGAGGGAGGAAGTAAGATCATCTACCTTTACTTCTTCTATTCTCTGAGTTTTGTGAAGTCCGAATTGCCAAGTGTTAACTTCGTTTTTTCATTTCAGCGCTCCCCCTCCTTCCAGAGATCCTAGCCACAAGCCAACTCTGGAGAGGCTCATGGCTGTACCAGTTGAAGAGCGGGACATGGAATTTTTTTGAACGACGAATTCCTTCACCAGTTCGGACTTCTTCACCCTTCTCGCTCCAGTCAGCCTCATGAAGTCCTCGATTCTCCAACGGAGGCACCAGATGTCTCAATCCCTGCTGAAGGGCTTATGTCGAAGGAGCCCTCTATTGAAACTTTACTGGTGAAGTGCCCCACACTTACCAATGTTGCGGGTCCATCCAGAAAATCGTCACTTGCCCCAGTTATTGAGGTGGAAGAAATTCTTCGTTGCTCTGAAGATGCGGCCGATCTGGAAGCCGAAAAAGAAACTCCCATCGGGCATGGCGGTGATGATACTTTTGAGGGGCTAAGCGACCTGATCATAACTTCACAGGAACTTTTTAAAGATGATGTCCCTAAAGCTTCTTCTCTTGTTGTCGAGGCGACATCCACTTTTCAGCAAATTTTGACGCCTGCCACTTAATTCACTACCACCCCTGTGCCGAAGAGTGGTTTGTAGCCTGACTTGTGTAGTTTGCACACCACACACACATAGGATTTTCAGCACTTATTCGTACTTAACTTCTTTTCTCTGAAGACTTTTAAGACTTGTCTTTTTTCAATTTCAGATTCTATGATGGGACGCAGTGGCTCTTATTACAACGACTTTCAGCGCTACGGGAGGCGTGATCAATATGACTATAGGCGCTACCTTCCCGTTTACAGAGAAACTGACGAAGAGAGAGCTGCTCAAAAGGCTCAGGAGAGGAGGGCTCAAGGAGAGCGTTATGAGAGGAGAGAAAAGGAGGAGCACCATGATTCTTCCCAGAGAGGTGACGACTCTCACAAAAGAAAGTCGCATGACGGCCGGGGAAAAATTCATGTAGTTGAGGACCCAAGAAAACGTGCCAGGCACGGTGAAAAGCCTGCATCTACAGCTTTTGAAAAGGTCGCTGCCCCCGTCTCACTTGACATCCCTTCCGACTCTCCTGCTCTGAAGAAGACAAACATTCAGACAATAGTCAACAGGCCTAAATTCCAAATTGGACCAGGCCCGACTACTCTGCAAAGCCGGTTCCCGCACTAGTGCCTAAAGGGAGTGCAGTTCGATCTTGACTTGGTCCCTATTGACAAACAAGCAATGCTGCAAAATCTTGATGCTGTTAGACTTGATATCGAGCGGATGTCAGGGTGGCAAAAGCTTGTTGATGAGCTTCAGAGGGTCAACCGCGTGAATTTAGAGGCCATGCTGACCATAAAAAATGATAAGGCCGAGTGGCAAAAAACTTTAAGCCAGCATGACACCAAGATGAGGAACATCGCTGATTACAACGAGAAGCTTGAAGCGGAAGCTGAAAAACTTAAACAAGAGCTTGCTACTTCTTCTACCTCATATACTCAAAAAGAAGAAGTACTTCAAAAGCAAGTTCGCGATGCTCACGCTGCTCAACGACATGCCGAGGCACAACTTGAGGCTGAGCAGAAAACAACGGAAAGGTATCATGCTGACGCTGCAGAGTTACGGGAGAAGGTCAACTCCCAGGATTCGGAGATTATGAGGCTAAAGGTCCAATTATTAAAGACCGAGAAGGAACGTGATAAAGCTATCGCTGGAAGGCAGGCTGCCGAACAGTCGCATGAGGCGAGTAAAGTCAATGTCAACTCCACTTTATTTGACTTCTATGTGCATAGCGTTATGGGGCGTGGGAGCCTTTCATTCTCAGGACCGAAGTATGAGATTACCCTATCCGAGGTTTGGGAGTCAATTCTTGACATGCTTGGAGGTGCAGGCGCTGGCTATGCTGAAGCATCTCTTGCAGAACACCTTCTAGATGATGACGCCATAGCTGCTCTAGCCCGGGGAAAAGAGCAGCTTGCCAAAGCACGAGCCGAGGCAGGGGAGCGACACTTTGTGAAAGAAGCACCATTAACTGCCCCCGTCCCTCCTTCGGTTTCGGCCGATGTTGACATCATAGTCTCCGGTTCTCATTCTCCGTCCCCTGTTAAAGTTATAACTGGGATCACAAGCACGCAGGGTGGAGATGAAGGCGAAGAGAGCACCGAAGCACAGGCTTATGAAGTTGACATTAAGAAGCCGACTTCTCCAGGTAACTCTACTGTTAATCTTTCCCAAGTGGACTGCTTGTTTGCTTCGACCGAGTTTAATGAGCTTCTCGATTATTTTTTAAATCTCAATGAGCCTTTATCTCCTCTCTTTACTGATTATAATTTCTTTTCTTCTATAGAGAAAGTGTCTAGTGTCATAGAAACTTCTCCTCCCCCAGCTGTTCCTCCTTCAACCTTTCAAATTACTCCTACTTCCCAGCCGGGATCGCAGGAAGAATTAATAGGAGTCCTTCAAGGCTTGAACGATCTAGCCGCTTTACAGGAGCAGAAGGCCAGAGGACTTGAAGGAGGCGAAGTATCTCCGGAGCGAACCCTTTCTGATGACATAAAATTGTCTGCTCTCGTCACTCCGGGGAGCGAGTCTTCTTCAAGAAGGAGGAGGAATCGTACAACTTCAAAAAAGAAAGGGAGAAGCATTTCTGCTACTGAAAAGGAGATGAAAGTTGATCCAGCACCACCTCTCTCTCCTTCTCCCCCAACTCTCCCAAGCCGTCCTGAAAAACTACACATTAGGTCAGGTGAAGTCTCCAAAGGTGGTGGTAAGAAGAAGAAGTGATGAGCCCTGCTTCCCCTTCCTTGTTTTTACTTTTTGCTTTTAGCTTTTTGTTTGTACTGACCGGACATTGTGCGGGTACCGGCCCTCGCTTTTCCTTTATTTTGAAACCTGCATATGTACATAATTTTCATAACGTTGAATAAATGTACATAATTTTCATATCGTTGAATAAAATGATTCTCTTGCTTGTACAAACTACTGTCTGTGTTTGAGAATGCATCTATTCTTTATATATATATATATATATATATATATATATATATATATATATATATATGCAAGTTTCATTATGTAATATTACAGTGAGCTTGTGGTATGCTGTTCGGGGTTGCTTTTACCAATGCAGCCATACCGTATTGCCCCCATACCATAAGCTCATCGTAATATTTCCAATCTCGAGGGGACTTGTACTCCTATTTTTGGAGAATAATTTTTCCATATTTGTGGAAATGTCATTTCGCCCTAAACAGAGTACACCTCGTTTCATATAAGTTTTTAAGCTTCAACCTTCGGAGATATCACTTTTTCTTTTATGCATATATACATTTTTACAAAGCGAATTCTCCTATGTGGTAGAGCGGGACTCTAAAGGGCACTTTAGTCTTTTGAGGAAGGGCCTTCTCAAAATAGATGAACCAATCTTCCTTTGAGAGCTAAAGTGTACCTTTGAAGGGCCCCTCCCTTTTTTTTTATATTACGCCTCAGTGGAGGGCTTTTTGATCTTTGTTTTGCATTTATGATGAAATGCTTCTTTGAAAAGTTGTACCTCTGAGGAGGGCTTTTTCACGTTTGAACACTTGGAAGTTTTATTTCAATCTCGGTGAAACGTGTGCCTCCGAAGAGTTGTGCCTCTGAGGAGGGCTTTCCACGTTTCAACACTTGGAAGTTTTATTTCTATCTCGGTGAAACGTGTGCCTCCGAAAAGGTCTTTGGTCTCTGAGGAGAAGCATTTGGTCTCCGTAGAGAAGCGTTTTGCCTCCGAAGAGGGCTTTGGTCTCTGAGGAGAAGCATTTGGTCTCCGTAGAGAAGCGTTTTGCCTTCGAAGAGGGCTTTGGTCTCTGAGGAGAAGCATTTAGCCTTCGTAGAGAAGCGTTTTGCCTCCGAGGAGAGCTTTGGTCCCTGAGGAGAAGCATTTGGTCTCCGTAGAGAAGCGTTTTGCCTCCGAGGAGGGCTTTGGTCCCTAAGGAGAAGCATTTGGTCTCCGTAGAGAAGTGTTTTGCCTCCGAAGAGGGCTTTGGTCTCTGAGGAGAAGCATTTGGTCTCCGTAGAGAAGCGTTTTGTCTTCGAAGAGAGCTATGGTCTCTTAGGAGAAGCATTTGGTCTCCGTAGAGAAGCGTTTTGCCTTCGAAGAGGGCTTTGGTCTCTGAGGAGAAGCATTTTGTCTCCGTAAAGAAGAGTTTTGCCTCCGAAGAGGGCTTTAGTCACGTCCTTTTCATCATCTGCTCCTTAGCGATTTCGAGTTCACGTCCTATTCTCTTGGCAGCTGTTCACCTTTTCTGGAGAAGTGTACTTTATTGTTGAGTGAATCCATGGGGCAGATGCGAGCCACTTCACCGGATGTTTGTTAGCACAAACTATTACGGTTTAATGGAAAAGGTCTGGACCCTTCTCGTTAGGAAGGTGCCCACTTTAGTGGAATCATCAACCATTTGTAAATAAAACTTCTCTTGTTGGAGTAGGGTTTGGGACTTTTTGTGACTTGTAGGAACCGCTAAGCTTTGCGATGTGTTGAATAGGTAAGCTTTGCTTTGATAGCCTGCAATTTGAAATCGAGATTTTAGCAATATTTTAAATATATTTGCATATCGAAATAAAACAGGCATTAAATTGTACTAAAGAACACAAGATGTCTATTTTTCTTTTATTGATCAACACTACTTTTATAGCGGTTTTTTCAACATAAGAATGACACATTCATGGTAACTTCACAATTTTAAGCAAAGCTATTAAAAATGAAGTGATTATTGTTCCATGGTTCCAGGGTTGGATTTCCCTTTGGAGCGGAATATGCTGAGCTGCAGTTCTTGTGGGTAGTTGGCAACACTTTGGTTAATTTCTTCTCAAAGCATAAACATATCTCTCCAACTCGTCCCAACTTTTTCCTGCTGGGTGAGGACCCCCTGTGATAACGTCAATAACAAGTTTTTTCAGATTCTTGTGCTGCAGTTTTGTTGCCTAAACCAGATTGACGTTGTTGTCCCTGAGTGGATGAGGTTCGGTCGACTCTGTTTTTCTTCACATACTGTTGCAGCTTATTTTGTTTCAGCGATTCTTCAATCACGTTCATTAACTGGCGACATTGGTCAGTGTCATGGCCAGGTTGATTGTGGAATCGACAAAACTTCCCATTATTCACTGCACCTCTCTTCATCTCAGGTGGTTTGGGATACTCAACAACATCCTTAATTGCGAAAAAGATATTCTCTGGAGTATCAGTTAAAGGAGTAAAGTCTGAGGGATCGAAGCGGCGAGGTTTCTTCTCATTTTTCTGCTTCTTTCCTTCGTCATTTTTCCTTTTCTGGTTACCAGATTCTCTCTTGTTAGAAGCAACATTATTATCCTCGACTTTGGCAACAACTACTTTTGCTGGCCCAGAAAGGCTTTCTAGTCGCATGAATTCGTCGGCCTTTTTATAAAACTGTCAAGTGAGTTCGGCTCCTTCATTTTCAGCCATTTTCCGAATTCACCCGACTTGTCGATGGCTCGCATCAAGTAGGTCAGGATCATACGGGGCTCTGCATTGTCTACTTCGGCCAAAGCTACGTGGAAGCGATTCAAGAAAGATTTGATAGATTCTCCGGGAGCTTGCTAAAGGCTAGACATCGACATTATATCCTTTGCCCTAGATGCATACAGCCTGAACTGTTCTTTAAATTTCCAAGTTAAGTCGGAGAATTGGTCTATAGACCGGACCGGTAGCTTTGTGAACCAAAGTAGGGCCACACCTTCCATGTACACCGGAAAGTATCGACATTTAACCTCGTCAGATGCTCTTGCCCCTGTCATATGCCAATCGTACTTGTATAGGAAACGGTTAGGGTCACTAATTCCATTATAGGCCGGGATAGTAGGAAGCACAAATTTCTTTGGAAATTCTGCTTTCAAGATTTTTTCAATGAACGGAGTCTTGCTTGGAGCGAAGCCCCAGTCTTTTTCATCTTCTTCCCTTTGCATGCTCTCTTTCATGATTTGGTGAACCATCCCTGATAGGTACTCCTCGTCGTTCAGAGGCCTCGCTGGGCGGACGTCGGTTGTTCTTTCGAAAGTTTGCCTTGGCAAATATTCGCGAACAGTTGGTTGCGGCCTTGAACCCCCATCTTGGGAAGGTGCCCCTGTGGCGATGCCATCTGTTCTTCGAGGAATACTTTTGTCCTGGGAATCATGGACATCTTCGGCAAGGTTTACTTCGTTATTTTCTGGTTGTCGACTTGCCCCAAGCGTGGCATTCAATCTATCCATCATTAAAGCGTTTTGAGCTTCAATCTGTTGATATAACCTGGACACTGCATCGTCTAATTCAGCTCTTGTGACTCCGACAGTAGGAGTTGCCTGATCTGGTATTGGGGAAGCAGAGGTCCCTTCCTGAGCAGTTTTGGATATAGTAGATTTACCCTTTCTTCCAGGAGCCATGATTTACGATGGACTTCTGGTTTTGAGAGAAACTCTTTCCACCAACTTTTGCGGAGAAATGATGGAAGTATCCCGAGTTGGGTTCTCAGTGAAAGCACCAAAAATGTTAACGCTTAAAATCGAACGCTAACACCCCGATGTGTGAAGTGTGAATGTGAAAGCACCACCCGACGATTCGGGAACAAAATATCAGCTAAAATAACAGGAAATACAGTAAGAGACAGCGATTTTATAGTGGTTCGGCTTAAGGAGTAGCCTACGTCCAATTTAAGTATCTTTATTACTGATCTTGTTACAAAACGATACAATGCTCTTCAAGTACAAATCTCTTTAGTTACAAAACACTTTGAGCAAGCAGCTTAAGCTTCGATGTAGATGAAAGTCTTCGAATCCATGTCGGACGTGTGAAAGTTTTTCAAAGTAGCTTGTAGTGTTCTTCGAAACTTCAAGTATAGAGTCGGTTTAGAAACTGGCAGAGCATCGACGCTTGAAGAGATTGTCCAAAAGTCCCGACGTTCAATGTAGGTTGGTATTTATAGAGAATTTTACCCCTTAGGTCGTAACTCGTGACCGACTTAGGGTAGGTCGTGGCCGACCTATTGAGTCCAGCTCGTAGCTTGGTAGAAGTTTGCTTATCTGTTCGAATTCATGTTACAATGCTAAGTCGTGTACGAGTTAACCGGATGTGGCTTCTTATCTGTTTGCTTAAGTCGTGCACGACTCATCATAGGTCGTAAGTCGTGACCGACCTAAATTAAGTCTTGGCTTGCGGCTTAACTGGAGTAAGTTTGCTCTTTTGGATTCACATCTCAAGTCCAAAGTCGCCAACGAGTTAACGAATCATGGCGTGGTATTGAACTTGCCTCTGTAGTCTTAGGTCGTGATCGACCTAGCAAAGGTCGTAAGTCGGTTGCGACTTAAGTGTAGTTGTCTTAACCTTTTCGTGCCTTGAGTCGTTAAGTCGTAGACCTTTTAAGTCGTGCCATCTCTTAAGTCGTAGACTTCCTGAAGTCGTATACTTTCTTAAGTCGTAGACTTCCTTAAGTCGTATACTTCCTTAAGTCGTAGACCTGCTTGAGTCGAAAACTGTTTAGACCGTTTCAATTCTTAAGTCGTGTAGACCTTAACTCGTTAAGTCGTCCAGACCTTAAGTTGTTAAATCGTGGAGTACTTTGAGCTGTTAGATCGTGGTGACTTTAAGTCGTAAGTCGTTCATGCCTTAACTTGTTAAGTCGTCACGCACCTTAAGTCGTGAGGTTTCCTAAGTCGTAGATCCCTCTTGAACCGTTAAGCACCTTAAGTCGTGGATCGTCCCAGGCCTTAACTCGTTGACTAAATGGGGTTAACAGTGATCTAGGCCATGCATGTGACAGACTGTTAACTCCTCTTTTCCACGACTTAGCAACCTAACGGGTTAAAGGACCCAGCCGCCTAAAGGCACAGGGAACTCAACGACCTACAACAGACCACAGCCTAATGACTTGAAGCAAAGAGCGGCTCAACCAGGCTAACGACCTAACGAGTTAGCGACCTAAAGACCTAAAGGACCTAGCGACCTAAACTTGTAACGAGTTAACGACCTAAACGGGGGAGCGACCTAACGACCTAAAAGGGGCAGCGACCTAACGAGTGAGAATAGAATAAAGCTGCTTCATATAGGTCGCTCTCAACCTTAAGTCGCTACCTCTCCTAAGTCGCTCCATATAAGTCGCTTTCTACTCTCATAGGTCGCTACGACCTACCAACCAAAGCAATTGATCAGGCGTAAGCCTTAACCCGTATCCCTTAGGTCGCCCACGGCCTACGACCTAATCCCTAGGTCGCCTACGACCTAACTCCAGAAATTCCCTATAAATACCTTGCCTACTCCACCGAAGAGAGGACTTTTGGCTCATTTCTGGAACGCCTATACTCTACTGTTTTCTCGACTCATCTGACACTTCAAACACCGAAGACACTTCAACGGACTTCAAGAGAGATCTAACACATTCAACATGAATTCAAAGAGCTCTTATACATTGAAGTTCTAGCTACTTGTCTTAGTTGTGGTGTAATCAAAGATCGTTGTACAAGTGATAATTGAATCAGTAATAAAGAGGATTAAAGCGGACGTAGGCTTGACATTAAGCCGAACCACTATAAAAACTGTTGTCTCTTTACTTGATTTTCTTTTATATTCTGCTTATCTCTAGTTCTCGTACCAATGGGTGGTGCTTTCACATTTTTACTATTTACTCGCGTCCAATTTTAGCGTTAACATTTTTGGTGCTTTCACTGAGAATTGAACTCAGGAAGCTCTCATCATTGCTCCGCATACATTTGTTGAAAAACTTTCTTTATGAACCAGAAGTTTATCTGATATCATGGCTCCTAGAAGGAAAGGTAAATCTGCTAGATACGGAAGTGCTTATGTGAACACCGCTACTTCTCCCACATCGAATCAAGCGGCTCCAAGTGTTGGAATTACAAGGGCCGAATTGGACGCTGCATTTTCTGGGTTGTACCAACAGATGGAAGCCCAGAACACTTTGATGTTAGACAGGATAAATGCTTTACTTGGAGTCAACCGTCAACCAGAAGATATTGAAGAAACCTTTGCTGAAGATATTCATGATTCTCAAGGAAAGGGTATTCCTCAAAGGGAAGTTGGCACCGCCGAAGCGCCACCTTCCCAAGCCGGCGGTTCAAGGCCACAGCCAACTTTCCGTGAACGTGTGCCCAGGCAAACTTTTGAGAAAGTAGCCGACGTCAGTCCCGCGGGGCCTCTTAACGACGACGAGTACCTCTCGGGAATGATTCGACAGATTATGACGGAAAGTATGCAAAGGGAAGAGGATGAGAATGACTGGGGGTTTGCTCCAAGAAAAACTCCTTTCACTGAAAAAATCCTGAAAGCTGAATTTCCAAAGAAATTTGTTCCTCCTACTATTCCAACTTATCGGGGAACGAGCGACCCCAACTAGTTCTTGTACAAGTACGACTGGCATATGACTGGTGCCAGAGCATCGGGTGAAATCAAGTGTAGATATTTTCCGGTGTATTTGGAAGGAGTGGCTCTGCTTTGGTTCACGAAGCTGCCAGTTCGTTCTGTGGATCAATTCTCTGACCTCACTCGGAAATTCAAGGATCAATTCAGGTTATATGCTGCAAAGGCCAAGGATATAATGTCACTATCCAGCCTTGAACAAAACCCGGGAGATCCCCTTAAGTCTTTCTTAAACCGCTTCAACATAGCTTAGCTGAAGTGGACAATGCGGAGCCTCGGATGATTCTCACTTACTTGATGTGAGCTATTGACAAGACCAGTGAATTAGGGAAATGGATAAAGATGAAAGAGCCAAATTTGCTTGAGAAATTCTATAAGAAGGCTGACGAATATATGCGCTTAGAGAGCCTTCCTGTGTCGGTAAAAGTAGTCATGAACGAAGTTGAAAATAACAACGTTGCCTCTAAGAAAAAGAAATCTGGTGGTCAGAAAAAGAAAAACGACAATGGAAAAAAGCAAAAAGATGCGAAGAAAACTCGCTACTCTAAACTTTTCGATTTTACTCCTTTAACTGATACTCTAGAGAATATCTTTTTTGCAACCAATGATGTTGTCGAACACCCTAAACCACCTAAGTTGAGGCTTAGGAAAAATGTTGCACATTATGGAAGATTATGTCGATTCCACAATCAACCCGGACATGACACTAATGGATGTCGCCATCAAAAGAGTTTGATTGAGGAGCCGTTGAGCCAGAATAAACTTCAACAATATGTGAAGAGAAACAGAAACGACCCAACCTCATCCACTCAGGGGCAATGACTTCCCGCTTATCTATCCGGCTCAAATGGGAGAGCTGCAGCGCAAGAGTCCGAGAGGCCTATCATTAATGTTATCAGAGGGGGCCCTCACCCAGCAGGCACAAGTTGGGATGAGATGGAAAGATATGCTCACGCCTTGAAATATGCCCCAGCTTGTTCTATACCAAGTCAAGAAACAGTTTCAGACTAAAGGAAGAAATTTGCCTTCTTACTTATCAAAGGCCTGGGGAGCTTCTTGATGATTTTAATCATTATACAATAAGCCATATACCATGGGAAGAAAACATGGAGGCAAATTCTCTTGCAAAGTATTCAAGCTCTGGCAAAGCTCAAGTATTGGGATTGGTCCCTGTAAAATTCTTGTCGGCTCCAAATACTGATGAGATTCAATTCCGGAAGCCTGCAACAGCAATCACTTGCATCCATATTTTACTTAAAAGCAATGCTTAAATTTGTAAAATGGTTATGGATGTATCATTTTTGTATTGATTCACACTGGTTTTACAATAAATCTTGTGTTCTTATTACTATAAAATGCCTGTCTCATTTCGATGTGCATATATCTTAAATATATTGCTAAAATGTCGATTTAACATTGCAGGCCATCAAAGCAAAGCTTACCTATTCCGCACATCAGAAGGCTCAGCGATTCCTACAAAATCGCTCAACAAACAAATGTCAAGCCATAAAAATTCCATATTCAATTCCTACATCAGAAGTGCTTCTCACGAATAGTTGGTGATTCCATCGGAGGGGCACCTTCCCAAAGCGAAGGTTCCAGGCCCTTGCTAACTGATTATGATCGTCTATGCAAACGGACGTCCGATCAAGTAGCTTGCGTTTGCTCCGTGGATTCGTTTAACAATGAAATGCACTTCTCTGCGAAAAAGCAAACAAGTTGCAAAGGAAAACAACATGTTCCTGGACACGATAACAAGGATCGCTGAAAGGCAGATGGTGCAAAGACATGGGCAAGCAGACAAAGAACAGCCAAAATGGAATCTTGTACCTCAACCAAAAAAGTTGGTGGAACCACCGAAGGGGCACCTTCCCAAAGTGAAGGTTCCAGACCCTTGCTAGTCAATTGCGATCGTTTGTGCAAACAAACATCCAGTTAGGCAGCTTGCGTCTGCTCCGTGGATCCACTCAACTGTGAGATGCAACCCTCCAGGCGAACAACAAAGCCCTCTTCGGAGGCCCTCTTCTCCTCACAAGGGGAAGAGCCAAAAGCCCTCTTCGGAGGCCCTCTTCTCCTCACAAGGGGGAAGAGCCAAAAGTCCTCTTCGGAGGCCCACTTCACCAGAGGTGAAGTGCCAAAAGCCCTCTTCGGAGGCCCATTTCACCAGAGTTGAAGTGCCAAAGCCCTTTTCGAAGGCCCACTTCACCAGAGCTGAAGTGTCAAAGCCCTCTTCGGAGGCCCGCTTTTCCGTGTACGGGGAAAAACAAAAAGCCCTCTCTCTAGAGGCACAAAAAAAAAGCCCTCTCTCTAGAGGCACAAATAAAAAAGCCCTCTCCCGAGGCACAAACAAAAGCCCTCTTTGGAGGCACAAACAAATCAAAGCCCTTTTCGGAAGGCCCACTTCACCGCGTAGGGGAATCCACTTGTCAAGAATAAAAGTGACTATCTCCGAAAGTGAAGTGTAAAAAACTTTTTCAACAAAAGAGAGAGAAGACCTCTCCAATACAAGGCACACTCTACTAAAGCGGAGCAATATTTCCTCAAAATGGAAAAGTTATCCTCTAAAGTAAAAGTGCAAGCCTTCTCAAAATGGAAGAATTGTTCTCCAACTTAAGAGTACAAGTCTTCTCGAGACAGAAGAATTGTTCTCCAAAGTTTTACCAAATGAAAGAAATTGCAATAAGCCGTGTTATAGGGGAAATACAATACAGTATAGTTACATTTATAAAAGCAACGCTCGAGCAACATACCACAAACTCATTGCAATATCACACAAAGAAAATGAAGAAACTTGTGCGAAAATAAGGAATAAATAAATTCACAAAAACAGTCAAAGGATTGTACAAGTAA
Organism: Allium cepa; assembly: GCA_030765085.1. Lineage (NCBI taxonomy): Eukaryota > Viridiplantae > Streptophyta > Magnoliopsida > Asparagales > Amaryllidaceae > Allium > Allium cepa. The sequence goes on along the minus strand of CM060943.1, from coordinate 939,677,264 downwards.
AAAGAATCATTTTGTTAACGCAAAAATTTGAACGCTAACACCCCGGTGTATGAAGTGAGATTGTGAAAGCACCACCCGATAGCTCGGGAACAGATTATAAGCAGATAATAGTGAAAAAGCAGTAAACAACAGCAATTTTATAGTGGTTCGGCTTAAGAGAGAGCCTACGTCCACTTTGAATATCTTTATTGACGATTTGATTACAAGTCAATGCAGTTACACTTTGATTACAACACACTTTGAGTTTCAAGTGACTTAGAACAAGTAGCCTAAACTTCAATGTCGATCCAAATCTTTGAACACATGTTAGACATGTTTGATTTCTTCGTGAAGTTCCTTGAAGGTGTTGAAGTGGTTCAGAACGCAGCAGAGTAACGGCGCTTGAAATGAATGAGCCAAAAAGTCCCTTGAATGTTGGGGGTGGCCATGTATTTATAGGCAAATCCGGATAGGAATTTTTTGCCCAAGTCCTGAGTCGTGACCGACTCAGGCTAAGCCGTGGCCGAGTCAAGTTGAGTCGTGGCCGGCTTATCTGATTAAGCATTTGGTCTTCTCACTAGCCCATTCTTTTGCTGGATTCTAAGCCAAGTCCTGAGTCGTTGGCGAGTCAATTCTCATTGGGACAGGCATTGCGGCAATGGAATACGACTCAGTGGCTTTATGTCGCGGACGAGTCATCCTGAGCTATGAGTCGTTAAGTCATTTCTTAGGTCGTCAATCCTCTTGAGTCGTTTCTTACGATGAGTCGTGGACTTGTTGAGTCGCTGAGGCGATAGCTTTGATGAGTCCGGAATGCATTGACGGTCTGCCTTGTGAGCCGTTAACTAGTTAAGCCACTCTGCTCCTTCAAGTCGTTAACTCGTTGAGTCGTTGATCCACTGAGTCGTTGTCAACTCTGAGTCGCTGCTTACCTTGTGAACCGTTAACCCCTTGAGTCGTCCTATCCCTCTAAGTAGATGAGTCGGTCCTTCCCTTGAGTAGATGAGTCGTTTCAGTCCTTGAGTAGATGAGTCGGTCCAGTCCTTAAGTAGATGAGTCGTTGGGTAAAACGAGGTTAACACTTGCCCCTCGAAGTACACGCCTAAGTCGTAGGTCGTGTGCTTCGACTCATCCTGTCTCGTGTGCCGATTCAACTTTCACTGCTCACAGCTATAAAAGACTTGAGTCGTCACTCTTACCTCCTTCTTCTCAATACCTATCTCTTAAGTCGCATCTGCCATTAATACTTCTCCGAACCTTCGAAGGCGTTTCCGAGCTAATCAGTTGACGACTTATCCTTGCTATTACATTGCATAAGTGAATTCAATATTTGTCCAACCATGTTTGCCGTTAAATCGTGAATCCCCATCCTCTGATTCTAATCCAACGTCATGCGTCGCGTTGCATCTTCGAGCCAAGCTGCGATTGATTTCCAATCGTCATTAGCTATGTTGTTGCGGCTTACGAGAGCTCAGCTACGTGTTGGATGTACAATGGACCTGAGGCGATTTGAATCTGTCTTGGGCGATTTGTTGGTGCAGAGAAATAATAGGTTTTACTGGGAAAGTGGTGGATTTGGAAGAGACGAAATGACCCTTAACGGGTTAATGGGTTGGAGAGTGGACGACCGGTTGAGGAAATGATTTTGGATTCATACGGCCTAATTGGTTTTTTGATTGCACGAGCGACTCAGCCCCTTAGATCTTCACCACGACTCATCCTTTGAACCGCGAACGACTCAAATCATCTGCAGTGAACGAATTAAGCCATAGGCCATGAACGACTCAAGCCATAAGTCGTGAACGACTCAGCCCTTGAACTATTTTTCACACCGAGTTGCTCCTTGTGGTTTGAACCTATGACCGGCTCAATTAGATGTAACCTAGGATTTGAGTCACAGCCGAGACAGGACTTGGAGAATTTCACACTGCCTCGAACTAAAATCTTTCCCATTACTATGCCTTACGACTTAGAGAACCAGTGACTCAATGTCTTGGAGCATAAATAACCTAGCTTAACTTGCTTCATAATCTTTAAAATGTGGACGAGTTATCACATTATACTGCTTTGAAGCATAATTCTGACTCGATCTTTGTCTTGAATTGCTGAAATAAACTGCCTTAATATTGAATTGTTTGGACTTTAACCTGCTAAACTTTGTTGCGTATTTTAGTTTTACAGATTGCTTCAATTTGCAAGTATACAACCTGTTTAATACAACAATCACAGAAAATCAGGACGAATATACTGCCATTGATTGCCCACATCCAATGACAGATTAGTCAATAGAGGATAAATGTTAAATAGATTGCGTTAATGAAGTACTTTAAACCAACGAATCCAAGTAGAGTGCTAAAGCAATGTTGAAATAGTCAACTGAAATTGACCAGTTTGCAATAACACTATACCTGAAACTTTAAATTAACAAGTCCTGAAATTTAGTAATTGATCAATTGCCAACTAGCTTAACTTCAGTTATATTTACTTATTTATTTTCATTAGTTCTGCACAACACTTCACACTTTTAGGAAACGTGCACCTTCGCATTTGAACATCCAGTTGCTTGTGTAGAATGACATCTCAACAAGAAGAACCGATGGGCCAGGCTGAAGATGTCTTCCCAGTAGCCAACCTATTGGATAACCCTCCGGAGAGAACTTCCACAACTCTGAACCAGCGGGTGTTTAACCAATTGCTCATTCAGTTTGGCAATGCCGAAACTGATGCTTTACTGCCGGGGCCAAATGATACTGCAGATAGGCCCCCTTCTGTCTTTATTGCTGTCAATCGCCAAATGTGCTTGAGCGGTGCCATACCACCTTTTAATGACTTCCTTCAGCAGTTCCTGCTTCGATTATCTATCTCTCCATTCCAATTGCACCCCAATGGCCATGCCATTCTGATGGGGTTATGTGTGCTATTTAGTAGAGTTCTGGACTGATTACCGAGCTTCGAGGAAATCTGCTACTTCTGCTCATTCACAAAAATTAAAGATCATCCCTCTATCGTAGTTATAAGGAGTGCTCGAAACCGCAAACTCATCACCGATCTTCCTGAAAGCGTTCATGGATTTCTAAATCAGTATTTCTTTGTTCGCTGCCCTCCAGGGTTTTATGCCATCTGGAGAGTAGGAAGTAAGATTTTCCTGTTTTTATTTCTCCATTCTTGGGCTTTTCGAAATCTGAGTTGCTAAATGCTAACTTCGCTTCTTTTTTCCTGTTTTAGCACTTCCTCCTCCCTCTAGAGACCCATGCTATAAGCAAATTTTTGAGAGATTGAACGCCGTGGCGGCAGAAGAGAGGAGTATAAAGTTTTTGTTAAATGATGGATTTTTACATCAATATGGGCTTCTTCATTCCTCTCGCTTCACTCAGCCTCGTGAAGTCCCCACTGAAATTCCCGATTCTCCGACGGAAACTCCTGATGCCCCGGTCTCTACTAAAGAGCACATGCAGGGAGGAACCTCTATAGAAACTCCACTAGTGAAGTGTTCAATTCCGAAGGATGCTGCGGGGCCGTCTGACAAGTCTGTACTTGCCCCAGTTATCGAAGAGGAAGAACCTCCACGATCTTCCAGAAGATCTGCTGACGAAGGAGTTGAGAAAGCCAGTCCCAAAAAACATGACGGTGATGATGTTTTCGAGGGGTTGAGCGATTTAATTGTGACTTTTCAAGAACTTTTCAAAGATGATGTTTCCAAAACTATCTCTTCTGTAATTGAGGCGACATCTTCTCTACAACAAATGTCAACTCCTTCTACTCAAGTTATCACTACTCTACTCCACAGAGTGGTCTGTAACTTGATGCATGTAGTTTACATGTTACACAACACTTAGGATTTTTCAGCACTTCTACGCATTCATCTTCTTATACTTTAAAGATTTCTAAAGCTTATTATTTTTATTCCAGATTCTCCAATGGGGCGCAGCAGCTCATACTACGATGATTTCCAGCGCTACGGGAGGCGTAGCCAATATGATTATAGGCGTTTCCTCCCTTCTTACAGAGAATCTGATGAAGAGAGGGCCATCAGGAAAGCAGACGAGAGACGAGCATATGAAGAACGTCACCGAAGAGAACAAGAAAGACATGACCCTCCCCACAGAGATGATGATATTCAAAAAAGAAAGACTCACGATGAGAGAGGTAAAGGTCACATGGACGATTCTTCTAGCAAGCGGGCTAAACTTACTGAAGAAACAATGCCGACAGTTTCTCAAAATGTTCCTGCTCAATCTCCTGCCTCCGTTCGTTCCGATATTCAAACAATCATCAACCGGCCCGCATACCAAGTTAGGCAAGGTCCTCCCACTCTTCAAAGTGGATTCCCTCAGTGGTGCCTGAGAGGGGTTCGATTTGATCTCGACTTCGTTCCTCTCGACAAATCGGCTATGCTGCGAAATCTTGATACTGTCAGGACCGATATTGAAAGAATGTCGAACTGGCAAAAACTTGTCGACGAGCTTCAGAGGGTTAACCGAGCCAATCTCGAGGTCATGCTCATAATGGAGAACGATAAGGCTGAGTGGCAGAAGACTCTCGAACAGCATGACGCCGAAATGAGAAGTATTGCTTCCTATGATGAAAAGCTGGAAGAGGAAGTAGAAAAGCTTAAGGAAGAATTAGCTACTTCATCTACTTTCTATTCTCAAAAGGAGAGCATGCTTCAGCAACAAGTACGAGATACGCATGCCAGTCAAAGGGCAGTCGAAGATAAGCTTACACACAAGGAGAAGGTCATAGAAGAATATCGCGCTGAAACTTTACAGCTGCGAGAACAGACCGGCTCTCAAAGCTTGGAGATAGAGATGTTAAAAGCTCGACTTTCTATGGCCGAAAAGGAGCGTGACGAGGCTGTTGCTGGTAAACTTGCGGCCGAAGAGGCCCATCAAGCAACCAAAGCTGACATTAGCTCCACATTATTTGATTTTTATCTGCACAGCATTTTGGGGTGTGGCAGCCTTGCCTTTCTAGGCCCTAAGTATGAAATTACACTAGCTGAAGTTTGGGAGGCAGCACTCGATATGCTCGGTGGTAAAGGTGCTGGCTACGCTGAGTCAGCTCTTGAAGAGCATTATCTTGATGATGATGCCCGCGCCGCTCTTGCCAAGGGAAAAGAGCAACTCGCCAGAGTGCGGACTGGAATGGCGGAAGGGGAACATTCTAAAAAAGAAATACCACCTACTACCTCTGAACGTCCTTTAGTTTCTTCTGAAGTTGACATCACAGGTTCCAGTGCTCATTCGCTGCCTCCTACAAGAACCGGGGTAATTACCCCTACTGATGATGAGGCTTTGGAGGATATCGGGGCTCAAAATTATGAGATTGAACTAACGAAGCAAACATCTTCAGGTAATTTTGACATTGGTCCGATTCAGGTGGATCGCCTGCTTGCTCCTCAAAAGTTTGATGAGCTTCTCGATTACTTCTTGAATCTCGACGAACCCATATCTCCCTTCTTTTGGGGAGATACTAATATTTTTAATTTCTCTTCTTCTGTAGTTGAAACACCAAGTGCTGTGCAGACTTCGCCTCCTCCGGTTATCCCTCCTCCGTCTCTTCAGGTGACTCCTCCTTCTGCTTCACAGCCCGGGTCACAAGAGGAGCAAATTGAGGCTCTTCATGGCTTGGATGACCCTATCGCTTCGCAAGAGCAGAAAGACGAGGGACTTGAAGGAGGAGAGATCTCTCCGGAGCGGACTCCTTCTGATGACGTAGTTTTGTCCGCTCTTGTTACTCCAGGGAGTGAGTCTTCTTCGAAGAGAAGAAAGAAGCACGGAACATCGAAGAGGAGGGGGGAGAAAATCATTGCTACTGAAGAGGAACCGGAAGTTGCACTGGTTGCACCTCCCTCTCCTTCTTCCCTTATGCCTATAGATAGACCTGAAAAGCTAATCATTCGGCCGGGCAAAGGGTCCAAAGGTGGTAAGAAGAAGTGAAGAGTCGGGCTTCGGGCTTTTTGATTCCTTTTTTGTGTAATGGTCGGATGTTGTGCAGGCACCGGCCCCTGCTTTTTTATTTTGAAACCTGTATCTGCAATTGAATAAAATGATCCTTTATTTTTACAGACTCTTGTTTGAATTTGAGAATGCATTTATTATTCATTTTTGCACAAGTTTATTTATATGATATTGTGGTGAGCTTGTGGTATGTTGTTTGAGCGTACTTTACCGATGTAGCTATACCATTTTGTATGGAACTATACCATGTTGCCCCCATACCATAAGCTTGCTGCAATATTTTATACTTTGAGGGGACTTGCACTCTTATTTTCTGAAGAATAATTACTTCATTCTTGAAGGAATTTTTCGTAGAGTACAACTTCCTTCATATAAGTTTTTACGCTTTGTCCTTCGAAGAAATCACTTTTTTCTTTTGCTTATGTACGCATTTTGCCAAGTGAATTCTTCTATGTGGTAAAGCGGGCCTCTGAAGGGTACTTTAACTTTCTTCCTTTTTTTTTTTGAGGAAGGTTATTTTCTAGAATAGGTAAATCACTCTTCCTTTGAAAGTTAAAGTATGCTCTTGGTGAGGATTTTTTTTTTAAAATAGAAATTTGTACTTCTGAGGAGGGATTTTTCACGTTTCAACACTTGAAAGTTTTATTTCAATCTTGGTGAAACATGTACCTCCAAAGAGTTGTGCCTTTGAAGAAAGCCTTTTCACGTTTCAACACTTGGAAGTTTTATTTCAATCTCGGTGAAACGTGGGCTTCCGAAGAGGTCTTTCTTTTTGATTGTGTCCCCGGGAGGGGGTTGTACCTCTGAGGAGGGATTTTTCACGTTTCAACACTTGGAAGTTTTATTTCAATCTTGGTGAAACGTGTACCTCCAAAGAGTTGTGCCTTCGAAGAAAGCCTTTTCACGTTTCAACACTTGGAAGTTTTATTTCAATCTCGGCGAAACGTGGGCTTCCGAAGAGGTCTTTCTTTTTGATTGTGTCCCCGGGAGGGGGTTGTACCTCTGAGGAGGGAGTTTTCACGTTTCAACACTTGGAAGTTTTATTTCAATCTTGGTGAAATGTGTACCTCCAAAGAGTTGTGCCTTCGAAGAAAGCCTTTTCACGTTTCAACACTTGGAAGTTTTATTTCAATCTCGGTGAAACGTGGACTTCCAGAAAGGTCTTTATTTTGTTTTGCATTTCAACTTTGGTGAAGTGAAATTCCGAAGAGCGGCTGTTACACTTCAACTCCTGGTGAAATGTGCCTCCGAAGAGGTCTTTATTTTGTTTGCATTTCAACTTTGGTGAAGTGAAATTCCGAAGAGCGGTCGTAACACTTCAACTCCTGGTGAAATGGGCCTCCGAAGAGGGCTTTTATTTTGTTTGCATTTCAACTCTGGTGAAGTGAAATTCCGAAGAGCGGTCATAACACTTCAACTCCTGGTGAAATGGGCCTCCGAAGAGGGCTTTTATTTTGTTTGCATTTCAACTCTGGTGAAGTGAAATTCCGAAGAGCGGTCGTTACACTTCAACTCCTGGTGAAATGTGCCTCAGAGAGGGTTTTCATCGCCTGGAAGTTACTCTCTCATGGTTGGAGGGTCATGACTCCTCCAATCTTTTTTGTTGAGTAGAGAACTTTGTTTTTTGTGGCGTATGACCCATTAGAGGTCTTTATCCTCCGAAGAGTTATGCCTCCGAAAAGGATTTGTGCTGCCGGTGATGGCTTTGGTTGTTCCCTTGTCCCCTTGCTTATGCCTTTTCAGCGATCCTCTGTTTTTTTTTTTTTCAAGCTTTCATTCCCTTTTCTTACAAGTAACTTGTTTAATCCAAGGAAGTGTACTTCATTGTCAGGCAAGTTCGTGAGAACGAGCATTAGCTTCTTAATTGGATGTTTGTTTGTTTAAACGATCTCAATTTATTAGCAAAGGCCCATTTCTGTCGAAATCATAGGCCGTTCAATTGAAGTACTTCCTATCTAGGATTTGAATTCGGAGCTTTTGTGACTTGAAATTTGGCGAGAATCACTTGGTCTTATTATGTGCAAGTTTCACTTCCATTGTCTGCAAAAATTTAAATCGACATTTCAGCAATACATTCTATGTACTTTTTATATGGAAAATAAAGCAAACATGTAATAATAATAAGGAACACAAGATTTATAGTGGTTCGGCCAGGAAATTGGACCTACATCCACTTTATATTTTTTCATTATTTACTTGCATCAGTTTTACAATTGCCTTCAATTACAAGAATCATACATTCATAATTCTTTTTACAATACTTCAACAAAATTTTCAAGTAAAGTATGGACGCAAATGATTGCTGTTCCATGCCCTTGGAATTTGATCTCCTTCAACAGTAGTGAGTTTGAATGTGCCGTCAAGAAGCTTCTGACCTATGACATATGGTCCTTCCCAATTTGGCCCAAACACAACTGTCGCTGTCATAATTATCTTCAGGACTAGATCTCCAATCTCAAAGCTGCGTTGGCGAACTTTGGAATTGAAATGTCTGGCTATCCTTTGCTGATGAGCTGCAATTTTGAGATTAGCCTCATCTCTTTTTTCATCAAGAAGATCTAGCGCTTCAAGCTGTAGCTTTTCATTTTCTGCTTGATTGAAATGGATTCTTCTATGTGAAGGGACCTCTATTTCTACCGGAATCATTGCCTCTGACCCGTATGCTAATGAAAATGGGGTGTGCCCAGTCGCAGTTTTGTGAGTGGTTCTGTATGCCCATAGTGCCAGTGGTAGCTTATCGACCCAACCACCTTTTGCTCTTTCAAGTTGCTTTTTGATGGTTGACTTAATAATTTTATTCACGGCTTCCACTTGCCCGTTTGCCTGCGGATGAGCCACTGCTGAGAAGCTTTTTCTGATTTTGAATCGCTTGCAAAAATCTTGGAATTCTTCACTTTCAAACTGAGTACCATTGTCTGTAATTATTTTTTGAGGCACACCCTATCTGCAAATGATGTTTTTAGTCACAAAACTTATCATCTTCTTTGAGGTGATAGTAGCCAGTGGTTCAGCTTCTGCCCACTTAGTAAAATAATCTACAGCAACAATGGCATATTTAATTCCAGATTTGGCAGTTGGTAACGGTCCTACAAGGTCTATCCCCCATATTGCAAACGGCCATGGACTGACCATCTGTGTGAGTTTAGTGGAAGGAGCTCTAGGAATTTTGGCGAATCTTTGGCATCTGTCACATTTTCGGGAATACTCTACTGCATCTCGATTAATTTCTGGCCAAAAATATCCGTATCGGAGAATTTTCTTTGCTAATGTTTGGCCACCTGAATGATCACCACATTCTCCTCCATGTACCTCCGCTAGGATTGTTTTGGACTCTTCCCTGGATACACATCGAAGTAATGGCATTGAGAACCCCCGTCTGTATAATCGGCCATCTTGGATTATATATCGAGAGGCTTTTCTCAGTAGCTTTTGTCGTTCTTTTGAGTTCCCTGGTAAAGATCCATTGAGCAGATATTCTGTTATCGGAGTCATCCATGATTCTTGCTCTTGAGACGTGCTCATGATCCAATCAATATCCATCTCATCAATGCTTGGAGACGACAGGACCTCCACTGAAGTTAATCCCAGAAATTGAGCTTCGCCTGTGCTAGAATTCTTTGCGAGAGAATCTGCTTTCATGTTTTCTTCTCGAGGAATGTGACTTATCATGTAATGATCGAAATCACCTAGGAGTTTCCAAGCCTTTGACAAGTAGGCGGGCAGATTCCCCCCTTTTGCTTGGAATTCCTTTTTGACTTGGCATACAATAAGCTGAGAATCACTGAATATCTGTAACGCTCGGATGTTTAATTCTTTAGCAATCCTTAAGCCAGCGATAAGGGCTTCATATTCTGCTTCATTGTTTGTTGAAGGAAATTCCAATCTTAGTGCATAGCATAATGATCGGCCTTCAGGGGTCTCAAGTACAACTCCGGCTCCAGAACAGTAGTTGTTTCTCGCACCATCGACATATAACTTCCATTGGATTGGGGAATCATCGACCGTTTCCTCCTCACTGTTACCCTTATCTGTGAATTCTACGATGAAATCCGCTAAAGCTTGTCCATTGATTGCTTTTCGGGGATGATAAGTGATGTCATATTGACTGAGTTCAATATTCCACTTTAGAAGACGACCCGAAGTCTCAGGGTGAAACAGGACTTGCTTTAAAGGTTGATCAGTGAGGACTCTGATAGGATGAGCTTGAAAATATTGCCTCAACTTCCTAGATGCAATTAGTAGGCAATAGGCGAGTTTTTATAACTTAGAGTAATTCATCTCTGCCCCAGTGAGTCTTTTGCTGATATAGTAAACTGGATGTTGAATCCTCTTGTTTTCTCGTATCAGCGCTGCACTTAAAGCATGAGATGATACTGCCAAGTATATAAGAAGATCCTCGCCATCGCCAGGCCTAGAAAGTATTGGAGGCGTTTCCATATGGCAAATCAATTCATCAAAGGCTTTTTGGCATTCGGGACTCCAATCGAAGTTTTTCTTTCCTTTCTTTAGGGCGTCAAAGAATGGGATGCATTTATCTGTGGCTTTGGAAATGAACCGACTCAAGGCGGCGAACTTTCCATTGAGACTTTGCAATTCCTTCTTTGTTCTAGGAGCTTTGACTTCCTTTAATGCAGTAATTTGAGCTGGACAAGCCTCAATGCCCCTAGCGCTCACGATGAAACCTAAAAACTTGCTGGATTCCACTCCAAATGAACACTTCAAAGGATTGAGCTTCATTCCGTATTTTCGGAGGACTGCGAACATGTCCGCTAAGTGTTCTATGTGATCCACTGCTTTCTTAGACTTTACTAACATGTCATCGACGTAGACTTCCACAGTCTTGCCTAATTGCGGTTTGAACATAGCATTAACAAGTCTTTGGTATGTTGCCCCTGCATTCTTCAGCCCAAAGGGCATAACTTTGTAGCAGTAAAGACCAATGTCGGTGATAAAGCTCGTGTCCTCCTAATCTGGCTCATGCATCATGATCTGGTTATATCCGGAGTAAGCATCCATAAAAGATAACAATTCGTGTCCCGCTGTTCCGTCTACCAGTTGATCGATTCTGGGTAATGGGAAGCAGTCTTTGGGGCAGGCCTTGTTTAGATCTGAAAAATCGATGCATACTCTCCATTTTCCGTTGGCTTTCTTAACCAGCACTGGATTTGAAACCCAATTCGGATAGGTAGATTCTTTGATAAAATTATTCTCCATGAGCCGATCAACTTCTTCTTTTAATGCTGTCGACCTTTCTGGGCCTTGAGTTCTCCTTTTCTACTTCACAGGTGTAAATTTTGGATCAATATTTAGAGCGTGTACTGCAACTTCTGGGGATATTCCGCACATATCAGCATGAGTCCAAGCAAAAACATCCAAATTTGCCTTTAAAAAAGATATTAAGATATTCTGAATTGACGCATTAAGTTGCGAACCCACATTCAACACCTTGTTTGGGTCCTTTGGGTCAACGGGTATTGGTATTGTCGTTTCCACTAGTACCACTCTATTTTCCCCTGCACTGACTTTTCTAGGATCCATCTCTTTCCTTGCTCCGCTGTGCTCGCCAGTGCAGGGTCCGCCCTGTAATTGCTACAAGGCTGGTTCTTTGATGCGGACTGGGGCTGCCGCATTCTTTTCCATTTCTCTTTTTCTGGTTTCTCGTAGCTCTGTTAGATAACATTCTCGCCCAGCATTTTGATCCCCTTTTATAACTCCTACTCCATTGTCTGTAGGGAATTTAATAGTGAGGCACCACGGGGCAAGAATAGCTTTGAACGCTGCCAGAGTTGGACGACCAAGGAAAGCATTGTAAGCAGAAAATTCGTCGACAATCACAAAAGTTTGCTTGCAACCACTTTTCTCTCTCCTTCTCCAAGTTCCACAAAAAAATCAATGGTTCCTATCGGCTGCTTTGGCTCCCCAGTGAAACCAGCGATTTTCTGCGATGAGGCTTGCACATCAGCCATAGGGATCTTCATTTGGTCGAATGTTTTCTTGAAGAGGATATTGCAGGATGCGCCACAATCAATGAGAACTCTTCTGACAATAGCTGGCCCGATACCAGCCGAGATGACTAAGGGATCCAAGGTAGGAGCTTCAATACCTGCGGAATCCCTAGCTTTGAACACAATATCATCATCAAAAGTTCTTTGTTGCTTCAGGGGCATAACACCTTCCAAAACGAATACATCTTCCTCGGTCGGTACATACTTCAAAGCTCGGGTATACCTTTCCATCTCACCCCAGCTTCTGCCTGCTGGGTGAGGTCCTCCTGTAATGACATTGATAATGGGCCTTCCAGATTCATGCCCTGCAGCCTTCTCACCTGTCCTAGGCTGAAGAGCAGGAGCTTGTTGCCCTTGACTAGACGAAGCAGGATTGTTGCTATTCTTTTTCACAAATTGCTGCCGCTTGTTTTCCCTTAGCAACTCTTCAATCAGATTTTTCAACTGGCGGCATTCGTCGGTCTCGTGACCGGGTTGATTATGGAAGCGGCAGAACTTCCCACTCTGTATAGCCTTTTTCCCGGTCCTTAGAGGAGGAGGTTTAGGAAAGTCAACAGAATCTTTAGTGGCAAGGTAGATACGTTCCGGCGTATCTGATAAAGGAGTATACTCTGATGGCTTGAAGGATCGGGGCTTCTTCAGATTACTCTGCTTCTTCCCATTGTTATTTTCCCTTTTTTGCCCTACCGATTCATTCTTGCGTGGAGCAATAGTGTTGTCTTCAGCTTTTTCCAATACTGCCTTTACCGGTAGGGACGGCTTTCCAAGCGTATGAATTCATCTGCTTTTTTATAGAATTTTTCAAGGGAATTTGGTTCCTTCATGTTTAGCCATTTCCCAAATTCGCTCGACTTGTCGATGGCCCTCATTAGATAGGTCAAGATCATCCGTGGTTCTGCATTGTCTACCTCGGCCAGCGCTATATTAAAGCGATTCAAGAAAAATCTGATAGTTTCACCCGGATTCTGTTCTAAACTTGACAATGACATAATATCTTTAGCTTTTGAAGCGTATAGTCTGAACTGCTCCTTGAACTTCCGGGTTAAGTCAGAAAACTGATCGATAGATCGGACTGACAGCTTGGTGAACCAAAGCAGAGCTACACCTTCCAGGTATACAGGAAAATATCGGCACTTTATTTCATCAGAAGCCTTGGCACCTATCATGTGCCAATCATACTTATACAAGAATTCGTTCGGATCACTTGTTCCTTTGTAAGCTGGAATGGTTGGAGGGACAAACTTCCTTGGGAATTCAGCCTTCAAGATTTCCTCAGTAAATGGAGTTTTACTTGGGGCAAAACCCCATTCTTTCTCGTCCTCAACCCTCTGCATACTCTCTTTCATGATTTGTCGGACCATCCCAGAAAGGTACTCCTCATCATATCGAGTTCTAGATCCACCAACTTCAGGAAGTGTTTGCTCAAAGGGGCTAGCAGCCCTTTCAGGGGCATTCCTTTCTTCAGCATCATGAATGTTGCCAGCAAAATTCCTTTCATTAACTTCCGGTTGACGGTTTTCCCCAAGCAAATCGTTCAACCTATTCAGAATTAGGGCATTCTGGGCATTCTGAGCCTCGAATTGCGCATTTTGGGCATTTATCTGTTGGTTCAGCCCTAAGATTGTAGCATCCAGCTCTGCCTTTGTAACTCCGACAGCTGGAGTGGCTTGATTCGCTATAGGGGAAGCGGAGGTTCCCTCTTGAATATTCCCAGATCTGACAGATCTACTTTTCCTTCCAGGAGCCATAATCTCGGATAGACTTCTGGTTTTCAAGGAAATTCTCTCTACAAACCTCTGTGAAGCAATGATGATAATTCACCTGAGTTCAATTCTCAGTGAAAGCACAAAAAATGTTAACGCTAAAATTTGAACGCTAACACCCCGGTGTATGAAGTGAGATTGTGAAAGCACCACCCGATAGCTCGGGAACAGATTATAAGCAGATAATAGTGAAAAAGCATTAAACAACAGCAATTTTATAGTGGTTCGGCTTAAGAGAGAGCCTACGTCCACTTTGAATATCTTTATTGATGATTTGATTACAAGTCAATGCAGTTACATTTTGATTACAACACACTTTGAGTTTCAAGTGACTTAGAACAAGTAGCCTAAACTTCAATGTCGATCCAAATCTTTGAACACGTGTTAGACATGTTTGATTTCTTCGTGAAGTTCCTTGAAGGTGTTGAAGTGGTTCAGAACGCAGCAGAGTAACGGCGCTTGAAATGAATGAGCCAAAAAGTCCCTTGAATGTTGGGGGTGGCCATGTATTTATAGGCAAATCTGGATAGGAATTTTTCGCCCAAGTCCTGAGTCGTGACCGACTCAGGCTAAGCCGTGGCCGAGTCAAGTTGAGTCGTGGTCGGCTTATCTGATTAAGCATTTGGTCTTCTCACTAGCCCATTCTTTTGCTGGATTCTAAGCCAAGTCCTGAGTCGTTGGCGAGTCAATTCTCATTGGGAAAGGCATTGTGGCAATGGAATACGACTCATCTACTTAAGGACTGGACCGACTCATCTACTCAAGGACTGAAACGACTCATCTACTCAAGGGAAGGACCGACTCATCTACTTAGAGGGATAGGTCGACTCAAGGGGCTAACGGTTCACAAGGTAAGCAGCGACTCAGAGTTGACAACGACTCAGTGGATCAACGACTCAACGAGTTAACGACTTGAAGGAGCAGAGTGGCTTAACTAGTTAACGGCTCACAAGGCAGACCGACTCAATGCATTCCCGACTCATAAAAGCTATCGCCTCAGCGACTCAACGAGTCCACGACTCATCGTAAGAAACGACTCAAGAGGATTGACGACCTAAGAAATGACTTAACGACTCATAGCTCAGGATGACTCGTCCGTGACTTAAAGCCACTGAGTCGTATTCCATTGCCATAATGCCTGTCCCAATGAGAATTGACTCGCCAACGACTCAGGACTTGGCTTAGAATCCAGCAAAAGAATGGGCTAGTGAGAAGACCAAATGCTTAATCAGATAAGCCGGCCACGACTCAACTTGACTCGGCCACGGCTTAGCCTGAGTCGGTCACGACTCAGGACTTGGGCGAAAAATTCCTATCCAAATTTGCCTATAAATACATGGCCACCCCCAACATTCAAGGGACTTTTTGGCTTATTCATTTCAAGCGCCGTTACTCTGCTGCGTTCTGAACCACTTCAACACCTTCAAGGAACTTCACGAAGAAATCAAACATGTCTAACGTGTGTTCAAAGATTTGGATCGACATTGAAGTTTAGGCTACTTGTTCTAAGTCACTTGAAACTCAAAGTGTGTTGTAATCAAAGTGTAAATGCATTGACTTGTAATCAAATCGTCAATAAAGATATTCAAAGTGGACGTAGGCTCTCTCTTAAGCCGAACCACTATAAAATTGCTGTTGTTTACTGCTTTTTCACTATTATCTGCTTATAATCTGTTCCCGAGCTATCGGGTGGTGCTTTCACAATCTCACTTCATACACCGGGGTGTTAGCGTTCAAATTTTAGCGTTAACACATTTTATTCCATATTATAATTTTTTTTATACATGTGTAGGTTTCAAATAGCGCGGGCCGGTACCCGCACAATATCCGATCAATACAAGCCTTTATATACAAGCAAAAAGCAAAACAAGAAGGGTAAAGTGAGACTAGTTATTTCTTCTTCCCGTCACCATAAGAGCCCTCGCCTGGCCTAATGGTTAATTTTGGAAGTCGGCTTGAACGAGTCGGGGAAGAAGGAGATAGAGGTACAGCTGGGTCTACTTCCACCTTCTCTTTACTAAAAGAAGTGCTTTTCCTTTTCTTCTTCGAAGTTACAAGCTTCCCCTTCTTCCTTGAAGAAGACTCGCAGCCTGGAGTTTTAAGTTCAGACAGATTTATGTCAACATGAAATTTCTCCGGAGTCTTTTCACCTTCTTTAAGTTCCTCAGCCTTCTGCTCTTGTGAAGCGGCCGGGTCATCCAACCCTTGAAGAGCTTCTATTAATTCTTCTTGCGACCCCGGTTGAGAGGCAGAAGGAGGCGTAATTTAAAGAAATGGAGGTGGAACAGTTGGAAGAGGAGAAGTCTGTGCAGCACTTGGCGTTTTCACTACAGAAGAAGAGAAGTTAAAACCAGTATTCCTCGCAAAGAGAGGAGATAGTGGTGCATCAAGGCTTAAGTAATAATCGAAAAGTTCGTCAAGCTCATGTGAAGCGAACAAGTAGTCCACTTGAGCTAAATCAACGTTGAAGTTACCTGGAGAAGTTGGCTTTATCACGTCAACTTCAAAGCCTTGTGCTTGCGCGCTTTCTTGAGCCTCATCTCCAGTACGAGTAGTTACAATTTCAATGTCAGCTTTGGCAGGAGGCGAAGAATGGGAACTGGAGCCAATGATATCAATATCGGCCCCAACCGAAGGAACAGTCTGGTCAGTCAAATGTGCCTTCCCTAAATATTCTCCTTCCGCCGTTCCGGCTCGCTCTTTAGCAAGTTTCTCCTTCCACCTGGCAAGGGCGGCACGTGCCTCATCATCCAGATAGTGCGCCTCAAGATCTGCCTCATTATAGCCAGCGCCTCCAAGCATATCAAGTGCGGCCTCCCACACTTCGGCCAAGGTAATCTCGTACTACGGGCCCAAAAACGAAAGGCTACCGTGCCCCGGGACGCTGTGTAAATAAAACTCGAATAAGGTGGAGTTGATGTTGGCTTTGGTTGCCTCATAAGATTCTTCGGCTGTTGCTTTGCCGACGATAGCTTCATCACGCTCTTTTTCAACTTCAGAAAGCCAAGCTCTTAGCATTTCAATCTCCACGTTCTGGGAGCTGGTTTTTTCTCGCAACTGGGCAACATCAGTTCGGTAGCTTTCTACAATCTGCTGTTATGCCTCAAATCTAGCCTCAACATCTCTTTGACTGGCATAAGCATCTCTCACTTGTTTTTGAAGCACTTCTTCCTTTTGAGTATAGGAAGTGGAAGAAGTGGAAAGCTCTTCTTTGAGTTTTTCAATTTCCGCTTCAAGCTTCTCATTGTAAGCGGTGATGTTCTTCATCTCTGCATCGTGCTGGTCGAGAGTTTTCTTCCACTCGGACTTATCGCTCTCCATGGTTAACATAGCCTCGAGATTTAAACGATTCACCCGTTGAAGCTCGTCAACCAGCTTTTTCCATCCAGACATTCTCTCAATGTCAAGTTTAACGACGTCGAGATTCCTTAGCATGGCTTGCATGTCAATGGGAATCAAGTCCAAGTCAAAGCACACTCCTTTTAAACACCAGTGTGGAAACCGGCTTTGAAGTGTAGGTGGGGCATTCTGAATTTGATATGGAGGCCCGTTGATGATCGTTTTGAATATCAACTCTCTGAAGGCAGGAGAGCTGGAGGGGATTTCCAAAGAGATGGGAGCAGCGGGCTTTTCAAAAATTGCAGACGCCGGCCTTTCATTAAGCTTGGTCCGCTTCCTTGGATCTTCAGCGATGTGACCTTTCCCTTTGTCATCATGAGATTTTCTTTTGTAGGAATCATCACCTCTTTGGGAAGAATCATTTCGTTCATCCCTTCTCCCATAGCGCTCCTCATAAGCCCTCCTCTTGCGAGCTTTTCTTGCGGCTCTTTCTTTATCAGTTTCCCTCGGGGCAGGAAGATACCGCTTGGGATCGTAAGAGTCGCGTCTTCGATAGTGTTGGAAATCATCATAGTATGAGCCGCTACGTCCCATTCGAGAACCTGAAAATGAAGAAGAGGCAAGTTCAGAAATCTTCAAAGTAAAGAAGTTAAGTGCACAAAGTTGCCAAAATCCTAAGTGTGTGGCGTGTGAACTACGTGCGTCAAGCTACAAACCACACTTCGGCTTAAGAGTTATTTCTTGAGTTGATGGAGTTGTTTGCAAAACTGGTGTCACTTCAACCGCTGGAGAAGCGAGTTTAGAAGCGGTGGAATCATCTTTGAAGAGCTCATGTGAAGTAGCCACCAAGCCGCTCAATCCCTCAAAAGTGTCGTCGCCGTCATGCCTAGCGGGACTCTTTCTCTCAGCCCCCGCATCAGCAGCCTTCCCGGAGTGTTGAGGAGGTTCCTCTTCTTCGATAATCGGGGGAAGTGCAAATTTTCCGAATGACCCCGCAACGTCAACGGAAGCAGAACATTTCACCAATGAAGCCTCGGTAGTAGGTTCCTTCGGTGTAAGTTCTTCGGTGGAAACTGGGGCATCTGGAGTCCTTGCTTGAGAACCAGAGGCATCATGAAGCCGAGTAGATCGGGAAGAGTCCAAAAGTCCGAATTGATGCAAAAATTCATCCTTTAGCAAAAATTTAATGCTTCTCTCCTCGACGGACACGGCGCTTAGTATTTCAAAAGTTGACTTGTGGCTGCAATCTTTAGATACAGGAGGAAGTGCCGTAAAAGTAAAGAATGAAGTTAGCACTTAACAGCTCGGATTTTGAAAAGTTCAGAAATGGAAAGAACGGAGATAGGCAAGCTTACTTCCTATTCTCCAAATGCTGTAGAATCTGGAGGGCAACGGATGAAGAAAAATTGGTTCAAAAACCCGTGGGCGTTTTCAGGAAGATTAGTGATCAATGTAGGGTTCCTTGCGCTTCTTACAAGTATTATAGAAGGATGATCTTTGTTCTTCGCAAATGTGCATAAGTAACAAATTTCTTCAAAGCTTGGAAGACGGTCGAGTGTCCTCCTGAACAGTACACACAGTCCTATCAAGATGGCCTAGCAATTGGGGTGCAACTGGAAGGGAGAGATAGTTAATCAGAGAAGAAGCTGTCGAAGAAAATCGTTAAAGGGAGGAATAGTTCCACTCAAGCACATTTGACGATAAACAGCGATGAAACCAAGAGGTGGCCTGTCAGCAGTATCGTTTACCCCAGGAAGCAAAGCGTCTACCTCAGCAATACCAAACTAAATACATAATTGATTAAACACCCGTTGATTCAGAGTAGTTCCAGGGGACTATCCAAAGGATTAGCTATTGGGAAGACTTCTTCAGCTTGTCCTATTATCTCTTATTTTGAGAAGTCATTCTACATAAGGAACTGGATATTCAAATATGAAGTTGCATGTTTCCTAAATGTGTGGAGTGTTGTGCAAAACTAATAAGATGACAAGCAAATATAACTGGAATTAAACTAATAGGCATTTGTCGATTATAAAGTTTAAGAGCTTGTTATTTTAGGCCCAAGCACAAGTGCAGTGTTGATGCAAACAGATCAGCTTTAGTTGATTAATTTTGCTTTGTTTTAATACTTCTGTTAACGCTAAAATTGAACGCTAACACCCCGGTGTAAGTAATAAAAATGTGAAAGCACCACCCGTTGGTACGGGAACTAGAGATAAGCGGAAGATAGCCGAAAATCAAGTAAAGAGACAACAGTTTTATAGTGGTTCGGCTTCAAGTTATGCCTACGTCCACTTTAATCCCTTTATTGCTGATTCAATTACAACTTACACAACAATCTCTAATTACAACGCAACTAAGACAAGTGGCTAGAACTTCAATGTATAAGAGCTCTTCGAATTCATGTCGAATGTGTTAGATCTCTCTTGAAGTCCGTAGAAGTGCCTTCGGTGTTTGAAGTGTCAAATGAGTCGAGAAAACAACAGAGTATATGCGTTCTAGAAATGAGCCAAAAGTCCATTTTCAATTGAAGTAGGTGGGGTATTTATAGGGAGAAATCTGGATAAGTCGTGGGTCGTGAGCGACCTAGGGATAGGTCGTAAGTCGTGAGCAACCTAGGGATAGGTCGTAAGTTGTAAGCGACCTAGGGAGCATGGGTTACGGCTTAACAGGGTTGCACTTGGTCACTTGAACAAGTTGGTAGGTCGTAGCGACCTAGGGAGAAGTGGCATAGGAAGTTGCGGAATAAGGAGTTGTCTCGGTCGGCTTAGCTCGTGGGCGACCTAATGAAGAGGTGTATGCATGCGGCCTTGCTCTGTCTTAACCCGATAGGTCGCTAGGTCGTTAGGTCATTAGGTCGCTTAAATTTCTGCTCTTGTTAGCTTGTTGGATGCTTTATCTCATTAACTCGTTGGACCATTAGCTCGTTAGGTCGCAGTCCTTGTTGAGTCTCTTTATGCTTTAGGCCGCTAGGTCGTATCTGTTAGCTCGCTCATGCTTTAGGTCGTTAGGTCGTATCTGTTAGCTCGCTCATGATTTAGGTCGTATCTGTTAGCTCGCTCATGCTTTAGGTCGTTGGGTCGTTTCCGCATATAGCTCGTTAGATCCTTGAGTCGTGGAAAAGAGGAGTTAACACTTGCCCCTTGAAGCATACGCCTAAAGACTAGGTCGTGTGCTTCAATACCTCTTAACTCGCTCCTTATTGAGTTGTTAGGTCGTGAGCCACTTTATGAGGGAGTTAGGTCGTGTGCACCGATTTAGATTCCATTGCCCCAGTACACAAGTCGCACACTGCCCCTTCTTCTTTTTACTTGCTCCAGCTTTCAAAACCGCCATTGAAGAACCTTCTAAACCTTCAAAGATAAGCTCGAACTTACCGATCGCCGATCATCTTTACTATTTCATCATGTAAGTGGATCCGTTTTCTGCCCAATCCACGATCGCCATTAAATCACGAATCTGGATTCCCCATTTTTCTTCTTTCATCCAATTTCATATGCCGTGCTTCATCGTGAATCACGTTACGATCAATTTCTGATGGACTTGAGGTGTCTTGATTCGGTTTCAGGTGATTTTTGATGATGCGAGGAGAAGACGATGGGTTATAGTGTCTCAAGTTAACTGGTTTGTGAGTTTGGAGGAGATGAGGAGATCCTTAACGGGTTAATGGGTTTTAGGTTATTCCGTTGTATTTCTGGTGAGGCAGGGGAGACGAACACATAGCAGTGTGTAAATGGCATGTGAGACTTAGGATTTTTGATGGGAGGCAACTTGAGTTCGTTGAGCTACTCCAGGAGCGACCTAGTGGATCAAACGACTTAAGAACCCTCGTGACTTAAGAGAAGCCGAACGACCTACTAATTTGTGACCTAAGAAACCAAATGGCATAAAAACCCTTGCGGCCTAAGAGAAGCCGAGCGACCTATTAATTTGCGACTTAACTCCTTGCGACATAAGTTTTAGGTCGCGGCCGAGCTAATACTTAGATAAAATGCACTGCCTTGTCCTGAAGCATAACTTTAACTTGTAGGAGCATGAATAATGAACTTTTTGACTTGAACAAAACAACTTAATGGAACTTCGACCCATGCTAAGTAACTTGAGCTTGATTACTTGCAGAAATTGGACAGCACTTAAATGAATTTTCAACTTGAACTGTTGAGATAAACTGCCTGAACCTGTTGCACTTCTTTACAGATTATATTAACTTTTAATGCTAACAACCTGTTAAATACAACATTTGCAGAAAACTAAGGCAAATATACTGCCACTGACTGCCCACTTCGAATGACTGATTAGTCGATAAAGAATAATCAACTTAAAGAAATTATACAAATGAAGTGTTATGAATCAATAAATTCAAGTGAAGTATTAAAGCAAAGCAAAATTAATCAACTAAAGCTGATCTGTTTGCATCAACACTGCACTTGTACTTGGACCTAAAATAACAAGCCCTGAAACTTTATAATCGACAAATGCCTATTAGTTTAATTTCAGTTATATATGCTTGTCATTTTATTAGTTTTGCACAACACTTCACACATTTAGGAATCGTGCACCTTCATATTTGAATATCCAGTTCCTTGTGTAGAATGACTTCTCAAGAAGACATAGTAGGACAAGCCGAAGAAGTCTTCCCAATAGCTAACCCTTTGGATGATCCCCCGGAAAGAACTCCGACTACTTTGAATCAACGGGTGTTCAACCAACTATGTATTCACTTTGGTATTGCTGAGCAGACGCTTTGCTTCTTGGGGTAAACGATACTGCTGACAGGCCACCTCTTGGTTTCATTGCAGTTAATCATCAAATGTGCTTGAGTGGAGCTATTCCTCCCTTTAACGAGTTTCTTCGACGGCTCCTTCTCCGATTGACTATCTCTCCCTTCCAGTTGCACCCCAATGGCTACGCCAACTTGATGGGACTATGTGTACTAATCAGGAGGAAACTCGACCGACTTCCAAGATTTGAAGAAATTTGTTACTTATGCACATTTGCGAAGAATAAAGATCATCCTTCTATAATACTTGTGAGAAGCGCAAGGAATCGTAAATTGATCACCGATCTTCCCTAAAACGCCCACGGGTTTCTGAACCAATTTATCTTCGTCCATTGCCCCCCAGGATTCTACAGCATTTGAAGAGTAGGAAGTAAGCTTGCCTATCTCCATTCATTCCGTTTCCGAACTTTACAAAATTCGAGTTCTTATGTGCTAACTTCATTCGTTACTTTTACAGTACTTTCTCCTCTTTCTAAAGATTCCAGCCATAAGCCGACTTTTGAAAGATTAAATGTTGTGGCAGTTGAGGAAAGAAGCACCAAATTTCTGCTGAAGGATGAATTTTTGCATCAATTCGGACTTTTGAATTCTTCTCGATCTACCCAGCTTCATGATGCCCCTGGTTCTAATGTAGAGACTCCAGGTGCCCTAGTTTCCGCCGGAGAACTTACACCGAAGGAACCTACTGCAGAGGCTTCAATGGTGAAATGTTCTGCTTCCGTTGACGTTGCGGGGTCATCCGACAAATTTGCACTTCCCCCGGTTATCGAAGAGGAGGAAGCTTCTCAACATTCCGGGAAGGCTGCTGATGTAGGAGCTGAGAGAAAGAGACCCGCAAGGCATGACGGTGACGGCACTTTTGAGGGACTGAGCGACTTGATGGTTACTTCACATGAACTCTTCAAGGATGATTCCAGCGCTTCTAAACTTGCTTCTCCAGTAGTTGAAGTGACATTAGTTTTGCAAATAACTCCATCAACCCAAGAGATAACTCTTAAGCCGAAGAGTGGTTTGTAGTTTGACGCGCGTAGTTCGCATGCCACACACACTTAGGATTTTAGCAACTTTGTGCACTTAACTTCTTCACTTTGAAGATTTCCGAACTTGTCTCTTCTTCATTTTCAGGCACTCTAATGGGACGTAGCGGCTCATACTATGATGATTTTCAGCACTATGGGAGGCGCGACCCTTATGATCCCAAGCAGTATCTTCCTGTCCCAAGGGAAACTGATGAAGAAAGAGCAACAAGAAAAGCTCACGAGAGGCAGGCTTATGAGGAGCACTATGGGAGAAGGGATGAACGACATGGTTCTTCCCAGAGAGGTGATGATTCCCACAAAAGAAAATCTCATGATGACAAAGGGAAAAGTCACATCGCTGAAGATCCAAGTAAACGGGCCAAGCTTAGTGAAAGGCCGAAGTCTGCAATTTCTGAAAAGCCCGCTGCTCCCATCTCTTTAGAAATCCCTTCCAGCTCTCCTGCCCTTTAAGGAGCTGATATTCAAATGATCATCAACAGGCCTCCATATCAAATTCAGAATGCCTCGCCTACACTTCAAAGCCGGTTTCCACACTGGTGTTTAAAAGGAGTGTGCTTTGACTTGGACTTGATTCCTATTGACAAGCAAGCCATGCTAAGGAATCTCGACGCTTTTAAACTTGACATTCAGAGAATGTATGGATGGCAGAAGCTAGTTGATGAGCTTCAATGGGTGAATCGCTTAAATCTTAAAGCTATGTTAACCATGAAGAGCGATAAGTCCGAGTGGAAGAAAACTCTCGACCAACATAATGCAGAGATGAAAAACATCACCGCTTACAATGAGAAGCTTGAAGCGAAAATTGAAAAACTCAAAGAAGAGCTTGCCACTTCTTCCACTTCCTATGCACAAAAGGAAGAAGTGCTTCAAAAAGAGATGAGAGATGCTCATGTCAGGCAAAGAGACGCTGAAGCTAAACTCGAGGCACATCAGAAAGTTGTAGAAAGCTACCAAACTGACGTTGCTCAATTGCGAGAAAAAACCAGCTCCCAGTACTTGGAGATTGAAATGTTAAGAACTCGACTTTCTGAAGTTGAAAAAGAGCGTGATGAAGCTATCGCCGGCAAAGCAACAGCCGAAGTATCTCATGAAGCAACCAAAGCCAACGTCAGCTCTACCTTATTCGAGTTTTGCATACATAGTGTCTTGGGGCATGGCAGCCTTTCGTTTTTAGGCCCGAAGTATGAGATTACCTTGGCCGAAGTGTGGGAGGTCGCACTTAATATGCTTGGAGGTGCTAGCTATGCCGAGGCAGATCTTGAGGCGACTATCTGGATGATGATGCGGGTGCCGCCCTTGCCGGGGGAAGGACCAACTTGCTAAAGAGCGAGCCAGAATGGCGGAAGGAGAACATTTAGGGAAGGCACCTTTGACCGACCCAACTCTTCCTTCGGTTTCGGCCGACACTGATATCGTTGGCTCCAGTTCCCATTCTCCGCCTCTTACCGGGGCATGGTATTGATATCGTTGGCCGACACTGATATCGTTGGCCGACACTGATACAGCATCCCGGGGCACGGTAGCCTTTCGTTTTTGGGCCCGTAGTACGAGATTACCTTGGCCGAAGTGTGGGAGGCCGCACTTGATATGCTTGGAGGCGCTGGCTATAATGAGGCAGATCTTGAGGCGCACTATCTGGATGATGAGGCACGTGCCACCCTTGCCAGGTGGAATGAGAAACTTCATAAAGAGCGAGCCGGAACGGCGGAAGGAGAATATTTAGGGAAGGCACATTTGACTGACCGGACTCTTCCTTCGGTTGGGGCCGATATTGATATCATTGGCTCCAGTTCCCATTCTTCGCCTCCTGCCAAAGCTGACATTGAAATTGTAACTACTCGTACTGGAGATGAGGCTCAAGAAAGCACGCAAGCACAAGGCTTTGAAGTTGACGTGATAAAGCCAACTTCTCCAGGTAACTTCAACGTTGATTTAGCTCAGGTGGATTACTTGTTAACCTCACATGAACATGACGAACTTTTTGATTATTACTTAAGTCTTGACGTGCCACTATCTCCTCTCTTTGCGGGGAATACTGACTTTAACTTCTCTTCTTCTGTAGTGAAAACACCAAGTGCCACTTAGACTTCTCCTCTTCTAGCTGTTCCACCTCCGTCTCTTCAAATTACTTCTCCTTCTACTTCTCAACCGGGGTCGCAAGAAGAACTGATAGAAGCTCTTCAAGGCTTGGACGACCCGGCTGCTTCGCAAGAGCAGAAGGCTGAGGAACTTGAAGAAGGTGAGAAGACCCCGGAGCAATTTCATGATGACACAAAGCTGTCTGCACTTATCACTCTGGGCAGCGAGTCTTCTTTATGGAAGAAGGGGAAGCATGTAACTTCAATGAAGATAAGGAAAAGCACTTCTGCTAGCAAAGAGAAAGCGGAAGTAGACCCAGCTGTAACTCTATCTCTTTCTTCCCTGACTCGTCCAGGCCGGCTCCCAAAATTAACCATTAGGCCAGGCGAGGGCTCTAAAGGTGTCGGGAATAAGAAATAGTGAGTCTCGTTCTACCCTTCTTGTTTTGCTTTTTGTTTGTACATAAAGGTTTGTATTGACCGGAATTTGTGCGGGCACCGGTCCCCGCTCTTTTGAAACCTGCACATGTATAAAAAATTTATAGCATGGAATGCAATGATTCTTTTTACTTGTACAATCTTTTGACTGTATTTGTGAATGCATTTATTCCTTATTTTCGCACAAGTTTCCTCACTGTGATATTGCAATAAGTTTGTGGTATTTTGCTTGAGCGTTGCTTTTATTAATGTAGCTATATTGTATTGTATTGCCCGCATACCATGGCTTATTGCAATTTCTTTCATTTGATAAAACTTTAGAGAGCAGTTCTTCTGTTTCGAGAAGACTTGTACACTTAATTTGGAGAACAATTCTTCTGTTTCGAGAAGGCTTGTACTCTTAAGTTGGAGAACAATTCTTCTATTTCGAGAAGATTTGTACTCTTAAGTTGGAGAACACTTCTTACATTCTGAGAAGGCTTGCACTCTTTCTTTAAAGAATAATTTTTCCATTTTGAGGAAACTTTACTCTGCTTTAGTAGAGTGTGCCTTGCATTGGAGAAGTCTTCTCACTCTTTTTTTTTGAAAAAGTTTTTACACTTCACTTTCAGAGATACTCACTTTTATTTTTTAACAAGTGGATTCTCCTTTGTGGTGAAGCGAGTTTCCAAAGAAGGCTTTGAATTGGCACTACAACTTTTGGAGAATAATATTTTCAAGATGGGGAAATTGATCTTCCCTTGATAGCCGTAGTGTGCCTCCGAAGAGGGATATTTTTTTTAATTCTTGTTGTGCCTCGTTGGAGGGATTTTTTGCTTCGTTCGCTTGAAAGTGCTTTTCTTGGGATGTGCCTCCGAAGAGGTCTTGTGGTGCCTCCAAAGAGGTCTTCTCCCTCCGAAGAGGGCAGGTGTGCCTTTGGTGAAGGCGAGTGCCTCCGAAGAGGTCTTCTCCCTCCGAAGAGGGCAGGTGTGCCTTTGGTGAAGGCGAGTGCCTCCGAAGAGGGCTTGTGGTGCCTCGAGAGAGGTCTTGTGCCTTCGAAGAGGTCTTGTGCCTCCGAAGAGGTCTTTATTTGATTGACTGGAAGTTACTTTCTCATGGTTGAATCGATTCATGGGTCAGACGCTAGTTACTTAATTGGATGTTCGTTTGCACAAACGATCGCAACTAGTTAACAAGCGCCCTCGGTGATTCCACCAATCTTTTTTGGTTGAGAAGAGAACTTTCTTTTTTCGGTGTGCCTCGTTAGTGGTCTTTATCCTCTGAAGAGTTATGCCTCTGAAGAGGGATTGTGCCTCCGAAGAGGTCTTTGGGTGGTTGGCTCGCCATGAAGGTTTCGTCTCACAGTTAAGTGGATCCACGGGGCAGATGCAAGCTATCCAACCGGATGTCCGTTTGCACAAACGATCGCAATCAGCTAGCAAGGGCCTTGTGGCTCCGCTTTGGGAAGGTGCCCCTCCGGTGGTTCCACCAACCTTTTTGTTGAGAGGCAGGACTCCTTTTTGCAAGTAGTTTTTCTTATCCAAAGAAGTGTACTTCATTGTTAAGCGATTCGACGGAATCACTAACTGTTTGCATGAAGCACTCCTTATATAGGATTTGGAATCTGGAATTTTTGTGGCTTGACATTTTTTTATTGAGTGATTTCAGGGATCGCTTGGCCTTGTGATGGGTAAGCTTTGTTTTAAGGGCCTGCAATGTTAAATTGACATTTTAGTAATACATTTAAAGTCTTTACACATCGAGACAAAACATGCATTTTATAATAGTAGAGAACACAAGATTTATAGTGGTTCGGCCAAGAACCGGGCCCACATCCACTTTATAGTTCTTATTATTCATTTGCACTAGTTTTACAATAGCTTGCAATACAAGAATCATACATCCATCATCATTTTACAAATTTAAGCTAAGCTTTGAAGTAAAATATGGACGCAAGTGATTGCTGTTCCAAGCTCTTGGAATTGGATCTCCTTCGACAGTTGTCAATTTGAAAGTGCCATCAAGAAGTTTTTTGCTGATGACATACGGCCCTTACCAGTTTGGCGCAAACAATCTTGTTGCTGTCATGATCTTTTTCAAGACTAGATCCCCAATCTCAAAGCTGCGTCGGCGGACTTTGGAATTGAAGTGCGTGGCAATCCTTTGCTGATGGGCTGCAATTCTGAGCTGAGCCTCTTCACTTTTTTCATCAAGGAAGTCAAGTGCTTCAAGTTGCAGCTTTTCATTTTCAGCTTGGTTGAAATGAATTCTCCTGTGTGAGGGGACCTCTATTTCCACTGGAATCATTGCTTCTGATCCATATGCCAATGAGAAGGGAGTGTGCCCAGTCGCATTTTTGTGGGTAGTTCTGTATGCCCATAATGCTAGTGGCAGCTTATCGACCTAACCACCTTTTGCTTTTTCCAGCTGTTTTTTGATGGTTAACTTGATAATTTTGTTTACTCCTTACACTTGCCCGTTTGCCTGCGGATGAGCCATAGCTGAGAAGATTTTTTGGATCTTGAATCGCTTGCAAAAATCCTAGAACTCTTCGCTTTCGAATTGGGTACCATTTTCTATGATTATTTTTTGAGGTACACCATACCTGCAAATGATATTCTTAGTCACAAAGTTTATCATCTTTTTAGAGGTAATAGTAGCTAATGGTTCAGATCAGCCCATTTAGTGAAATAATCAACAGCAACAATAGCATATCTGATTCCGGACTTGGCGGTTGGGAAAGGCCCGATGAGATCTATTCCCCAAATAGAAAATTGCCATGGACTGACCATCTGCGTTAGCTCGATGGAAGGTGCTCTTGGGATTTTTGCAAATCTTTGGCGTCGATCATACTTTCAGGCATAGCTAGCAGCATCACGATTAATGTCTGGCCAAAAATACCCATAGCGGAGAACTTTCTTTGATAGAGTTTGACCACCTGAGTGATCCCCACCTCTCCTCCGTGCACTTCGACTAAAATTGTCTTAGCCTCTTCCTTGGTTACACATCGGAGTAATGGCATTGAGAATCCCCGTCTGTACAACCGACCATCTTTCATTACGTATCTTGAGGCCTTCCTTAACAGCTTCTAACGCTCTTTTGAATTTTCTGGAAGGGAGCCGTTAAGCAAATATTCCTTGATTGGAGTCATCCACGACTCTTGCTCTTGAGAAATAGTCATGATCCAGTCAATCTCCATTTCATCAATACTTCGTGTTAACGCTAAAATTGAACGCTAACACCACGTGTTAGTAGTAAAAATGTGAAAGCACCACCCGTTGGTACGGCAACTAGAGATAAGCATAATATAGCCGAAAATCAAGTAAAGAGACAACAGTTTTATAGTGGTTCGGCTACAAGTTAAGCCTACGTCCACTTCAATCTCCTTGATTGCTGATTCAATTACAACTTATACAACAATCTCTGATTACAACACAACTAAGACAAGTAGCTAGAACTTCAATGTATAAGAGCTCTTCAAATTCATGTCGAATGTGTTAGATCTCTCTTGAAGTCCGTAGAAGTGCCTTCGGTGTTTGAAGTGTCAGATGAGTCGAGAAAACAGCAGAGTATATGCATTCCATAAATGAGCCAAAAGTCCCTTTTTAGTTGGAGTAGGTGGGGTATTTATAGGGAGAAATCTGGACAAGTCGTAGGTCGTGAGCGACCTAGGGATGGGTCGTAAGTCGTGAGCGACCTAGGGATAGGTCGTAAGTCGTAAGCGACCTAGAGAGCATGGGTTACGGCTTAACAGGGTTGCACTTGGTTAATTGAACAAGTTGGTAGGTCGTTGCGTCCTAGGGAGAAGCGGCATAGGAAGTTGCGGCATAAGGAGTTGTCTCGGTCGGCTTAGGTCACGAGCGACCTAATGAAGAAGTGTATGCACGCGGCCTTACTCTGTCTTAACCCGTTAGGTCGCTAGGTCATTAGGTCATTAGGTTGCTTAACTTGCTGCTCTTGTTAGCTCGTTGGATGCTTTATCTCATTAACTCGCTGAACCATTAGCTCGTTAGGTCGCAGTCCTTGCTGAGTCACTTTATACTTTAGGCTGCTACGTCGTATCTGTTAGCTCGCTCATGCTTTAGGTCGTTAAGTCGTATCTGTAGCTCGCTCGTGCTTTAGGTCGTTAGGTCGTATCTGTTAGCTTGCTCATGCTTTAGGTCGTTAGGTCATTTTCGCATTTAGCTCGTTAGATCCTTGAGTCGTGGAAAAGAGGAGTTAACACTTGGGGCTGACAAGACTTCTACTGGAACCAATCCCACTAAATGAGCTTCGCCAGTGCTCGAATACGTTGCGAGAGAATCTTCCTTCATGTTCTCTTCCCGGGGTATATGACTTATCGTATAATGATCGAAATCATCGAGAAGTTACCAGGCCCTTAACAAGTAAGCAGGAAGATTTCCTCCTTTAGTCTGAAACTCTTTCTTGACTTGGCATACAATAAGCTGGGAATCACTAAAGATCTGCAACACTTTGATATTCAGTTCTTTAGCAATCTACAAACCGGCAATAAGAGCTTCATATTCTGCTTCATTATTTGTTGAAGGAAATTCCAATCTCAATGCGTAGCACAATGATCGCCCTTCGGGGGTTTCAAGCACAATCCCGGCTCCAGAAAAATAGTCGTTTCTTGCGCCATCAACATATAATTTCCATCGGGTCGGGATGTCATCAGTAACTTCTTCCTCGCTGTCACCTTTATCTGCTGCAATGAAATCTGCTAAAGCTTGTCCATTGATTGCTCTTCGGGGATGGTAAGTGATATCATATTGGCTGAGTTTAATATTCCACTTCAGAAGACGACTCGAAGTCTCAGGACGAAATAGGACTTGCTTTAGAGGCTGGTCAGTAAGGACTTTGATAGGACGAGCTTGAAAATATGGCCTCAACTTTCTGGAAGCTATCAGTAGGCAATAGGCAAACTTTTCTAGCTTTGAATAATTCATCTCTGCCCTAGTAAATCTCTTGCTGATGTAGTAGACTGGACGCTGAACTTTTGCATCTTCCCGTACTAATGCTGCACCGAGAGCATGAGATGAAACTGCAAAATATATGAAAAGATCTTCACCGTTGCCGGGCTTAGAAAGTATTGGAGGTGCTTCCATATGACAAATAAGTTCATCGAAAGCTTTCTAACATTTCGGAGTTCATTCGAAGTTTTTCTTTCCTTTCTTCAGAGCGTCAAAGAATGGAATGCATTTATCCGTGGCCTTGGAAATAAACCGACTCAAAGCAGCAACTTTCCCATTAAGGCTCTGCAATTCCTTCTTTGTCTTAGGGGCTTTGACCTCTCTCAGAGACGTAATTTGAGCAGGATTAGCTTCAATGCCCCAAGCACTCACAATGAAACCCAAAATTTTGCCGGACTCTACCTCGAATGAACATTTCAAAGGATTAAGCTTCATTCCATACTTACGGAGGACTGCGAACATTTCTGCCAAGTGATCCATATAGTCCACTGCCTTTTTTGATTTCACCAACATATCATCAACGTAAACTTCCATAGTTTTACCAATCTGTGGCTTGAACATAGCATTAACAAGTCTTTGGTAAGTTGCCTCCGCATTCTTCAGTCCAAAGGGCATGACTCTGTAGTAGTAAAGACCGACATCAATGATGAAGCTCGTGTCCTCCTGATCTGGCTCATGCATCATGATTTGGTTATATCCGGAGTAAGCATCCATAAAAGACAACAATTCATGCCCGGCTGTTGCATCCACCAATTGATCAATCCTTGGTAACGGGAAGCAGTCTTTGGGGCAGGCTTTGTTTAAATCTGAAAAGTCGATGCATACTTTCCACTTTCCATTAGCTTTTGTAACCAGCACCGAATTAGAAACCCAATTTGGATAAGTGGACTCTCTGATGAAACCATTCTCGATGAGCAGATCTACTTCTTCCTTTAATGTTGCTGACCTTTCTGGACTCTGTGTTCTTCTTTTCTGCTTCATAAGTGTAAATTTCGGATCAATATTCAGAGTGTGTACCGCGATTTCTGAAGATATTCCACACATATCGGCATGACTCCAAGCGAATACATCCAGATTTGCTTTCAAGAATGATATCAAAATATTTTGAAACGTCACACTAAGTTGAGAACCCACATTCAGCACCTTGTTTGGATCTTTCGGGTCAACAGGTACCGGCACCGTTACTTCCACTGGCACCACTCTATTCTCCCCTATACTGGCTTTTCTGGGATCCATTTCTTTCCGTGCACTACTATGCTCGCCAGTGCAGGGTCCACCCTGTAATTGCTACAAGGTTGGTTCCTTGATACGGAGTGGAGCTGCCGCATCCTTTTCCATCTCTCTCTTTCTTGCTTCCCGCAACTCTATCAGATAACATTATCGCCTAGCATTCTGATCCCCTTTAATAACACCGACGCCATTATCAGTAGGGAATTTCATAGTGAGGCACCACGGGACAAGAATTGCCTTGAATGCTGCAAGAGTTGGCCGGCCTAGGAAGGCATCGTAAGCAGAAAATCCGTCAACGATCACAAAAGTCGGCTTTCGAACCACCTTTTTCTGCCCCTCTCCAAGCTCCACAAATAAATCAATAGTTCCAATTGGCTGCTTTGGTTCCCCAGTGAACCCTGCAATCTTCTACGATGAAGCCTGAACATCAGCCATAGGAATCTTCATTTGATCGAATGTCTTTTTGAAGAGGATATTGTAAGAGGCATCGCAATCAACAAGCAACCTTCTTACAATAGCAGGCCCGGTGCCTGCAGAGATGACCAAGGGATCCATGGTAGGAGCTTCAACACCCATAGAGTCCCTGGCCTTGAACACAATATCATCATTAAAAGTTCTTTGCTGCTTCAAAGGTGCAGCGTCTTCCAACACAAAAACATTTTCTTCTGCTGGGGCATTTTTCAAACACGAGCATATCTTTCCATCTCGCCCTAGCTTCTGCCTGTCGGGTGAGGACCTCCCGTGATTACATTAACAACGGGCCCTTCTGATTCATGCGCAGTAGTCCTTTCACCCGATCCAGATGGATGAGCAGGAAGTTGCTGGCCCTTAGTAGATGAAGATGGGTCATTCCTATTTCTCTTAACATATTGCTGCAGCTTGTTCTCTCCCAGCAGTTCTTCAATCAAACTTTTCAAATGGCGACATTCGTTAGTATCATGACCGGGTCGATTATGAAACCGACAAAATATCCCACCTTGAACAGCCTTTTTCCCAACTTTCAACTCAGGTGGTTTAGGATATTCCACGGCATCTTTAGTAGAGAAAAAGATATTCTCCGGAGTATCAGTTAAAGGGGTGAAATCTGAAGGTTTTAAGAAGCGAGGTTTCTTCACATCCTTCTACTTCTTCCCACCGTTATTCTCCCTCTTTTGACTTTCGGATTCCTTTTTGGTAGGAGTTGTAGTGTTATTCTTAACCTCTGTCAATGCCACTTTCGTCGATGCAAGAAGGCTTTCCAAGCGCATGAACTCGTCAGCTTTCTTGTAGAATTTCTCAAGCGAGTTTGGTTTCCTTCATCTTCAACCATTTTCCAAACTCACTCGATTTGTCGATAGCCCTCATTAAGTATGTCAAAACCATTCGTGGCTCTGCATTGTCGACTTCAGCTAAGGCTATGTTGAAGCGGTTTAAGAAAGATCTAATAGATTCTCCGGGATTCTGTTCCAGGCTGGACAACGACATTATGTCCTTCGCCTTTGAAGCATACAACCTGAATTCTTCTTTAAACTTCCAAGTTAAATTGGTGAGCTGGTCTACAGACCAGACCGGTAGCTTTGTGAACCAGAGTAGAGCCTCTCCTTCCAAGTATACCGGAAAGTATCGGTATTTGATCTCATCTGATTCTCTAGCACCAGTCATGTGCCAGTCATACTTATATAGGAATTAGTTAGGGTCACTTGTTCCCTTATAAGCCGGAATGGTGGGGGGAACAAACTTCCTTGGGAACTCTGCCTTCAGAATCATTTCGGTGAACGGAGTTTTTCTTGGAGCGAACCCCCATTCTTTTTTATCTTCTTCCCTTTGCATACTTTCTTTCATAATCTGTCGAACCATACCCGAGAGGTATTGCTCATCGTTTAAAGGCTCTGCGGGACAGACTTCAACCATTTTCTCGGAAGTTTTCCTAGACAAACGTTCGCGGAGAGTCCGCTGCGGTCTTGATCCTCCAGCTTAGGGAGGTGATTCTTTGGCGGGGCTAGCTGCCTTTTGAGGAATATACCTCTCTTCAGGATTATGAACATCATCAGCAAGGTTTTCTTCATTATTCACTGGTTGACAGTTAGCTCCGAGCAATGCATTTAACCTATTAAGCATTAAAGTGTTCTGGGCTTCCATTTGTTGATATAACCCAGACACTACAACATCTAACTCTGCCCGTGTAATTCCAACACTTGGAGCTGCCTAACTTGACGAAGGAGAAGTGGCAGTATTTTCATGGGCATCACCAGGTCTAGTGGATCTGCGCTTTCTTCCAGGAGCCATAATCTCTGATATACTTCTGTTTTTGAGAGATTCTTTCAACAAACTTTTGCGAAGCAATGATGAAAACACCCTGAGTTCAATTCTCAGCGAAAGCACCAAAAATGTTAACGCAAAAATTGAACGCTAACACCGCGGTGTAAGTAGTAAAAATGTGAAAGCACGACCCGTTGGTACGGGAACTAGAGATAAGCAGAAGATAGCCGGAAATCAAGTTAAGAGACAACAGTTTTATAGTGGTTCGGCTTCAAGTTAAACCTACGTCCACTTTAATCTCCTTTATTGCTGATTCAATTACAACTTATGCAACAATCTCTGATTACAACACAACTAAGACAAGTAGCTAGAACTTCATTGTATAAGATCTCTTCGAATTCATGTCGAATGTGTTAGATCTCTCTTGAAGTCCGTAGAAGTGCCTTCGGTGTTTGAAGTGTCAGATGAATCGAGAAAACAGCAGAGTATATGCGTTCCAGAAATGAGCCAAAAGTCCCTTTTCAGTTGGAGTAGGTGGGGTATTTATATGGAGAAATCTGGACAAGTCATAGGTCGTGAGCGAACTAGGGATAGGTCGTAAGTCGTGAGCGACCTAGGGATAGGTCATAAGTCGTAAGCGACCTAGGGATCATGGGTTACGGCTTAACAGGGCTGCACTTGGTCACTTGAGCAAGTTGGTAGGTCGTAGCGACCTAGGGAGAAGCGGCATAAGAAATTGCGGCATAAGGAGTTGTCTCGGTCGGCTTAGGTCGTGAGCGACCTAATGAAGAGGTGTATGCACGTGGCCTTACTCTGTCTTAACCCGTTAGGTCACTAGGTCGTTAGGTCATTTGGTCGCTTAACTTACTGCTCTTGTTAGCTCGTTGGATGCTTTATCTCATTAACTCGCTAGACCATTAGCTCGTTAGGTCGCAGTCCTTGCTGAGTCACTTTATGCCTTAGGCCGCTAGGTCGTATCTGTTAGCTCGCTCATGCTTCAGGTCGTTAGGTCGTATCTGTTATCTCGCTCATGCTTTAGGTCGTTAGGTCGTATCTGTTAGCTCGCTCATGCTTTAGGTCGTTAGGTCATTTCCGCATTTATCTCGTTAGATCCTTGAGTCGTGGAAAAGAGGAGTTAACAACTTCACTTGAATTTGTTGATTCATAGCACTTCATTCGTATAATTTCTTTAAGTTGATTATTCTTTATCCACTAATCTTTCATTCGATATGGGCAGTCAGCAGTAGTATATTCGCCCTAGTTTTCTGCAAATGTTGTATTTAACAAGTTGTTAGCTTTAAAAGTTAATATAATCTTTGAAAAAGTGCAACAAGTTCAAGCAGTTCATTCTGGCTGTTCAAGTTGGAAATTCAATCAAGTTCTGTCAAATTTTACAAGTGTTCAAGTATTGTTCACTTCTTAGGTCGCAGGAACGACTTAAGTTAACCCGGGTTTCTTTAGGTCGTCCAGATCAAGTTCAAACGACTTAGCATAGGTCGGGCTTTCCTTAGGTCATTCTGTTTGGAATTCATATGCTATTCTGGCAAGATTAAGTCACTACAAGGCAAATTTGCTTAAGTGTTAGCTCGCCCAAATCGTAGTGCGACCTAAAAGTAGGTCGTTAAAGGGTTATCTCATCCAAATCAACGTTCTATACATATTAGGCCGTGAGTCACATAAGTCGCAGTACCTTAGGTCCCTCAGAATTTGGATGATAAGCTGTTGAGCCGTTAAGTCGTGCGATTCAAGTCCAAATTATCAAGCCTTAGGTCGTTCGAAGCTCTTTAGCCAGGCATTTCCTAACTCATAAACCCGTTAACCCGATAACCCATTATCATCTCTACCGTGAAATTCGTCGTCTCACCACACCACCAAATCACCCAGAACCGGTTCAAATCACCTCAGATCGATCATTGATCTGATTCAATATGCTACTGTGTTTTCGAGAATTACAATGACATCGCGACCAAAGGCAGTCAACGATCAATTGTAACACGATTCACGGTGAAACACGGCATATGAAATTGGATTACGGACAGCAAATGCGGAATACGTGATTCGATGGTGATCGTGGATTGGATAATGAACGGATCCACTTACGTGATGTGATGATGAAGATGATCGGCGACCGGTTAGTTTGAATTAGGCTTTGAAAGCTCAGAGGTTCTTCAATGGCAGTTTTGAGGGTCAGAGCAAGTAAAGAGAAGAAGGACTGTTATGCGACTTATATACAGGGGCAGTGGATTCTGAATCGGTGCGAACTACCTAACTCCCTCATTAAGTCGTTCACGACCTAACGACTCAGCAAGGCACACGTCAGGAAGTATAGAAGCACACGACCTAGTCCCTAGGCGTATACTTCGAGGGGTAAGTGTTAACTCCTCTTTTTCAAGACTTAGCGACCTAATGGGTTAAAGGACCTAGCGAACTAAAGGCACAGGGGACTCAATGACCTACAGCAGACCACGGCCTAATGACTAGAAGCAAAGAGCGGCTCAACCAGGTTAAGGACCAAACGAGTTAGCGACCTAAAGGACCTATCGACCTAAACCTGTAACAAGTTAACGACCTAAAAGGGGGAGCGACCTAACGACCTAAAAGGGGCAGCGACCTAACGAGTGAGAATAGAATAAAGCCACGTGCATATAGGTCGCTCTCAACCTTAAGTCGCTACCTCTCCTAAGTCGCTCCATATAAGTCGCTTTCTACTCTCACAGGTCGCTACGACCTACCAACCAAAGCAGCTGATCAAGCGTAAGCCTTAACCCGTATCCCTTAGGTCGCTCACGACCAACGACCTAACCCTTAGGTCTCCTACGACCAACAACCTAACCCCAGAAATTCCCTATAAATACCTTGCCTACTCCACCGAAGAGAGGACTTTTGGCTCATTTCTAGAATGCCTATACTCCGCTGTTTTCTCGACTCATCTGACACTTCAAACACCGAAGACACTTCAACGGACCCAAGAGATATCTAACACATTCAACATGAATTCGGAAAGCTCTTATACATTGAAGTTCTAGCTACTTTTCTTAGTTGTGTTGTAATCAAAGATCGTTGTAAAAGGTTTAATCGAATCAGCAATAAAGAGGATTAAAGTAGACGTAGGCTTGACATTAGGCCGAACCACTATAAAAATTGTTGTCTCTTTACTTGATTTTCTATTATTTTCTGCTTATATCTAGTTCCCATACCAACGGGTGGTGCTTTCACATTTTTATTATTTACACTGGGGTGTTAACATCCAATTTTAGCGTTAACACGGACGGTACCCCTGTAGCCCTGCCATTGTATGGAATCCAAAATCCAATAAGTGCCAACGATTTTGATTGTATTACCCACTTTTGTGGCTAGTAGCTGGAATTTAATAAATGTAACAATTTCGGCTATTTTCTATTTATTTGAAAATCCTAGACATATTATAATATCACTGGATTTCCTATCAAATGTTGTGGTTAGTGTAAGGTAAAAACTTTTCCATGTTTATGTGTGGGAAGTCTTACATGATACCTTTTCTTTTCAAAGGTTTTTCAAAATTAAGCAACTTTAACCTGTTACTCACACCAGACCCATGTCATACCCGGAGTTTATTTGTGTTTTCTTAAATTCTTGGGTACTCAAATTTTTATGAGTAACCAAGGGATTCTGGTTAGCTTAGATGAATTATGGAGGAGAAATGGAGCAGAAGGCTTCCACGTACAGATATATAGATTTCCGCTGTGTTGGTATCTCTTAGTGTTTTCTGTTTGTGTATTGGGTGGTAATAACTAGACAGGTAATTATAACTGTCTAGTATGCGTTGTATATGTCTGTGTAACTCTGATATTTGTTGTATACTATATAATATTTATGTTATTAATATAATTTATTCGTTCCGCTATTGAGATTCTAATGTTGTTTTCTTCTTTCTCTTCATTCTTTTCTCATTTCTATCCCTTTCTTTCTTCAGGATGATACGACTTTTTATGGAAAAAAGTCGGGTCGTCTCATTTGGTATCAGAGCGCTAGGTTGAGCGAATACCTAGTCTTTGAGTGGTGTCTATCTTGAGAGAGAGTATTTGTATTTTTAATATATATAATATATATGTTTCTACCTTGATTGGTTTACCTGCTCAGGTTTTCTAATATAAGTTATAAAGGTAGATGAGGTAGTGGTGCGTGCAACACAACTACCATTAGTTGGAGTTTGTATTAATGAGGTTGGAAGTGTATCCGTCGAGACTGTAGACCTAATACCGTCTTGAGTGAGTTTTGATTGGTGTAGGATTTCATCGATCTATGAAGGAAACCTGTAAAGGTTCGGAGTTCATCTTTGAAGTGCAGAGTTGGATGAGTTGAGTTTGGATCTGTTGGCATGGCAGAAGCAAGCGAGTGATGGCATCTTGATCCTTCGGGAAGTAGTAGCTGCATGATGAGATGCAGTGACTATGGATGTTTCCGAAGATGTTTCTTTGGAATAAGAGTAAGGAAGTGGGTCTTCTTGGTGTTGTGGCTAAGTCCAGCAGGGCGCTTCTGTCTGCTTTGGGGTCCGAGTTTCTCGAAGAGCTTGGATTGAGAATTCTTTGGCTTTGGTGTTAGCGGTGTAGCTCGGAGTGCTCTGTGTTGGCAGGAAGTCTTCTGGCTGAGTAGTTTTTCTGAAGTGGAGTTCAGAAGCAGCAAGAGTGAATCCATTTCTTCGGTGAATTGGGTAGGCCAACATCAGCTGTTCTGATTGGTAGAGAGAGCAGTTTCTTTGGAACTAGTCCGAGTTGATCGCAAAAGTGACTTGCGATAGTTAAGTGTTCTTTTGGATTGTTGGAGTTGTCCAGATGTCTTCAGGGAAGCCAGGGGTTTGTCTGCATCTGGAGATCGAGTTTGCTTTCCGGGATTGTTACCAGTGGTTCAGTTAGTAAATTGATGGTTCCTTGAGATAGAAGTTGGTGAAGCAGCTCAGGTTTCAAAGGAATTTATGAGTTTTCTTTGTGGAAATGTGGAACCATATTTCTGTGCTGAGTTGTCTAGTCTGTGCTCGTGCTCTTTGTCTGCATTTTCTTCTGCTTCGGATCAGAATTGTGCAGCGGAAGCAGTTTGGGAGTGCTTCTGTTTTGTTTTTCTCGGATAAGGAGAAGTTCGTTCTATCTTCTGTTGTTAAGGAGTTGAGTGTGTGTTCTTTGTTTTGGATTGATCTTGAGGAGATCATTATGTTGGGTTGGATTGGTCTAGTTTCTTTCTAGAGACATCAGCTAGAGTTGAGCTGATCAGGAAGGATGTTGGTGGCCCTGGATAGTCAGAAGAATTTTATGGATAAGAGACAGAGAAATTTGGATTCTAGAGTCGGTGATTTGTTTTGGGATAAGTTTTTCTCTGATCCAAGGAGCTATAAGTTTGGTAGTCTGTGAAGCTAGCTCCGAGGTGTTTTGGGTTTCTTCTGTGATTGGTAAGATAAGTGTTTGGTTTTCAAGAGTTGAATTGCCAGTTTGTATAACTGGGATTTAGAGTGTTTCACGTATCTCTGAGGGAGTACGTGTTTGATATTTCTGGTTGTAGAACCAGCAGTTCTAGAAGGTTTGGTTGTTGAGTCAGACTCGTCTGTAGTCTGTTATCTTGTTTAGAATTGTAAATATAGATGAATAGGAGCTCTATAGCCTTGTAGTATTGATTGTTTGGAATCTATAGAGCGAGCATCCCGATATTTATACCGGGGAAACTCATGAAAGTTCTATTCAGAATTTTTTCTTCTGATAGTTAGATTTGTTCTGATTTTGTGAATTGATTGCTTTTGTTGTTGGCATGTGATTAAGATATGCTGTATTTGAAAATTACATCTTTAATGAGATTATTAAATTACCTTTATTTTAAATTTCGACGACGAAATTCTTTTAGGGGGAAGGATTGTAGTATCCCGGAATTTTGGACAATATAAATTCAATAATCTGTGTTTAAAATTTAAATTGATTTGATAATTTTTGTTAATAAATTGAATTGATTCAATAATCTTCTTTATTTAAATAATTAATTAGAGAATTTATTTTTAATAAGATAATAAATATGTTTTCTATTTATAAAATGTATATGTATTTATTTATATATTTTAATAGATAAGTTTGATTTCAAAATTTAATTAGTATAGCATATTTTCTAATTTCAATATTTTGAATTTGGAAAATTATGAATAATTTTTGAATTAAGCTTTTCGAAAACTATTTTAATAAAATAACTAAATGATTTTATATATATAGTATTAATGTTTTATTTGTTTAAATTATATTTTGACTTAAGTTTGTATATTAAATTAAGTTATAAAATGTTTTTTATTATTTTTAAAATATTCATTAATAATCATGATTTGTAAATTGATTATGAAATTTAAAATACAATTAATAAATGAATCATGTATTCATTTAAATAACAAATAGGTTACAACCGCTTTTATAAATTTATTTTAAATGATTTAAAATATTATTTTCAAATGATTAATTTGTATGTTGTTTTTATTTATACTAATACTTTGTTTTATTCTTTAAAAATTATTTATATACATAACTAAGTATTAGAAACTAATTAATTAAGTTTAAACTTTCTTTAACACTTAATTAAAATAAAAAATCACTTAAAAGACATGTGTAAGTATTTTAGACACATAAGTTAACATGTGTTGAGTGATTTAATAAGTAAATTAACAAGTGTTAAATCCAAGCCATGTGTTAAATTTTATTTTTAATTTTTATTTAATTTTAATTTAAATTATAAATATTGTTATATAAACTTGCATTTACTCATTCCTTTTGCGATAACCCGGATTTTTGGTATAAGATAATTGGATAATTATCTGATTTTTACTATTGAAAGCACTGATTTATAAACTGAATAAATAAATCCGATGATAAATATTTATACTTGGATAGATATTTATTTGATAGTCTTCTAGTAAAATTATTTGAAATTTGCAAAATCATTATTTTCAAATAAATATAATGTGTGTTTGTTTAAAAATACATATGAGTCAATTTAAATTTAGTTTGAACCTGAGATTGAAATCCAAAGATAAAAATCTTAAAATAAATTAGTTATGTAAAAAATAAATAAATAATAATAATAATAATAATAATGTGTGTTTGATTTCTTATTAGAATATAGGTAGTTTTATAGTATTTTCTTTAAAAGATTTTATAGATATAGTATGGAGAAAATGTGTTAAAGAAAATATATAGATATAATATTAAAACATATGTTATATTACATAACTATAATTATATAAGCATAAGCCAAAGAGATTAAAACAAGATTTATAAAATTATTTAAAAGATGATCTAAACATAAAATTAGCAAATCAACAAGTGTAATGACTATAGAATAAATTTTAACAAGTGTAAAATCTTTAGATCACGCATAACATTTGTAAACATAAAACATATTAATGTATAAATTAAGGCCAAGTATAGATTATGTAATATACTTTAACATGAGTAGTTAATTTTATTATAAAACTGCAACACTTGTAAGGAAAATTTAACATACATAAAAACAAGTTTAAGCTAAGTATATATAACACACATATATATTTTAACTTAAGAAGTATTAATAATTATTTCCTTAAAAATTTAAAATAAAATATATATATATATATATATATAATAGAGGATTCTTACATTTGTAAGCTTTATAATTCTTGGAATTAACACTTGTAGTTAAGATTTAGTACATTGTTAACAAGTGGCACTTGTTTATCTTTTAAGAAAATATTATCAACATATTGAAAGTAAGGCTGGAAAAAAATAAAATAAAAAGTCAAAATTTAAATAAAGATTAAGTTTAAAACTCCTAAACTAGCAGATCAAGTAAATCAACAATAAAGTTCAGATCATCAAGCAAGGTCTGTTCAACAACTCAGTAAGCAGATTAAGATCATTAAGCAAAACATAGTTGCCAATTTCAGAAAGCAGATTCAGGAATTCAAAACTTGGCTCTGTTATCTTCTGCAGGTGAGTAAATTCTTATGTGTTAGTATATGTTTTATGGTTGTTAACAGGAAAAACACTCCTCTGTTCCAAGTATTACAGTTATGGTCTTGATTCGAAATTTAAATCATCAAATTGAATGATTTCTAAGCTTGGATCTCTGTACAAAGTATGTTCATGCTATCATAGGCAAGGTTTTTAAAATATTGTTTAAGAGGGACAAGTA
Source organism: Allium cepa (assembly GCA_030765085.1). NCBI lineage: Eukaryota > Viridiplantae > Streptophyta > Magnoliopsida > Asparagales > Amaryllidaceae > Allium > Allium cepa. The sequence goes on along the minus strand of CM060943.1, from coordinate 939,635,299 downwards.
TGTATATTCCTGGAAATTGAACCTCACAGGAAGAAACCTTAAAAAATTTCAAATTCGATTTCATCAATTAAATGATTTCAAGTTATAACCTGAATTTGAAGTTATTTCTAGATCTATTCAAAATCCTGTGGCATGCAGTAATTACTTTTAGATGAGTATGATATGTATCTGCAAGTTTATCTTTATGAATTACATGCAAGATAGATATGTTTATGTGTGAGCGTGTTTGGAAAAAAATTATTATATGAACTCTCTCTGTTCTGTTTATACAAGTTTCAAGGCTTGATTAAATTTAAAAACCATTTCCCTGATTTATTTTAAAACATGATGTATAAACAAACTTGTTTATAATAACAAGATAGTTGATTTAAAAATATTTTCAGGTAAGAATTCAATGGGAGTGATAAATAAAAGAAGAAGAACACTGGAATTCAAATTGTATCAAAATTTCGATTCAAATGAATTCTAGTTTCTTGTTTATAATCTTTTTCATTTTTGAAAACTAGGATTTATGAGATCTTAATCTTGATTTTAAAGTCTTTAAATCAAGGGGAACTTAGAGTTAAACGTGTTTGGGATTTGGGTTGATCTCTGATTATCGGAATGGTTAGAGGCTTCGGGATCGGAGCTGAAGCAAGCTTGGGTTTTGGAAGTCTCAGCAAATTTGGTCGAAGAAGTTATTCTTTGCCATGGCGGCGCAGTAAAGTGTCGGTAGGGTTTAAGTGACTAGTGGGTTGACGAGATTTCTTGAGTTCGTAGCGGTGTCTAGAGGGCTTCGGATGTGGTCAGGGTGGTTCGATTAGAAGCATTGTTCGTCGGTGAAGTATTGGTCAGGATGTTGGGTTTTCAGGTGACTGATGATGGGTCGCGGAGAGTTTCTTTCTTTTCTAGCGATGTTTCATTCCAGGTTGGGTGATATGCTCGATTTTAATTTTTTGCAGGATGATCGAGTTGGATGGTCGGAATCGTGGATAGGGTTGATTGGCGACTTGTTGACGATGGAAGAAGGAGCCAGATCGCCGGCGACCACCTGTGTACGTGTACTAGTGCACAGTGTGTCAGGAGAAGTAGGTGTAGGGTAAGGGTGTTGACACGGGATCAAACTCGAAGCAATCCAGTGATGGGCTCGAAGAATTTGGGTAGAGGATTGTTTGTGTTTTGGGCTCGAATAATTTAGGTGTGAGGTTGTCTAGTTTCAGCTAAACAGATTATAGGTTTAAACTTGATTTTAGGTGAATTTGAAACTCTTTTCTCAACTTATTTTTCCTGAAATATTAGATAATGAATTAAGTTTAAAAGTAATTAAAAAAGGGTTTAAGATAAATTATGTTAAAACTTTATTTTATAATCTATATAACTTTTGTTTGAAGGGTTATTTAATGAACTTGATATTGTAATCAAATAAATGATTTAAAAGAGATGAAGAGTTTAATCCTTAATCTAACTTAAAGATTTAAGTTAATAGATTAGTGATAAATTATTCCAAAATGTTATTTGCTTTGGATCTAAAGAATAATTGAAGTAATTTATAAAGATAAATGTTTTTAAATATGATTATGATAATTAAGAAAATTAAATAAGATAAACGGTTTATTTGAAGGTTAATTTAGACCTTAAGTGTTTAAGGATTAACTAAATGAATATAGTAGTTATAGAGAAATAAATTTATTTAACTAATTAATAATTCTAAATGGTAGTAAATTAAATTAATTAATAAGAAATTAACTAATTCGTAATTAAGGATAAATTTGTTAAGCATTAGTTAATTTAATTAAAAGGTTAAACTAATTAATAATTAGAGTTAATTAATTAAGGATAATTAACTAATGAGGTAATTACTTAATGAAAGTAATTAATTTAAAGGAAATTACTTAATGGAAGTAATGAAGGCTTAATTACCTAGTGTAATTAATTGAGAATTGATCGATTGATTAAGAAGTAATTAATCAACGGTAATTAATTAAGATATATAATTAAAAGATGATTTATTTGTTTGTTTATAATTAATTAATGTTTTGTAAAGAGTAATCCAAATGATTAAAGATTAGTAATTAATTTAATTATATATAAATTAATTTAATTTTGGAAGTGCATTCCTGCTTATGAATGATTGGTTAATATTTCTGATATGAGATGTTTGAAATATGTTATGTTGTTTTGAACAGCTATTGTGTGGTTATCTGTCGTTGATAAATTGCTATATAAGAGGTGACATCTTGTATTTAAATGTTGAATTGTGTTTCACTTAAACAATGTGGGTGAAGATGGAAATTGAATTCGAAGAAACTGGAGTCGGAAATTAGTTAATTCCCGAAACCACTTCGTTTTATAATCTATAATAATTCTGTACATATTTGGTATGCGAAATAAATAGACTGGAATTTGGAAAGCCTAGTTTGAAAATTATCGATTTTGGAGCAATCGATTTTGTATAAAGGAGCTTTGTATGAGATCATACTAGGTGTATGATTTGAAGATGCTATATGTATATAGTATAAAATGTTTTGATGATGGCTCTAGGGAAAAATGCGCTCCCTTGAAATGAACTTCTCAGGAGTACCATCGGGTGGTGCTGCCTTGAGCCCCAAGGGGGGTTCTAAAGTTGATCCTGTGAGAAGTCCGGACAAAACTAGTTCCTGGGGTTTATGAGTAGAGTATACCATAATGAAAGTCGTGTGTGCCGCTGAGAGCCAACAGTTACATGGACTTTTGCTGCGACGGCAACGTAACCCAGGATGTAACTGCGATCTATGGTATAACATAGCGAAAGTCGTGTGTTCCGTTGAGAGCCAACAGTTACATGGACTTTTGCTGCGACGACAACGTAACCCAGGATGTAACTGCGATCCATGGTATAACATAGCGAAAGTCGTGTGTGCCACTGAGAGCCAACAATCTGCGTTTGATTTTCTATCGGTAGACTGTGACCTTTGTGGGAGTGGAGAAGTTTCATTTCGACAGCGAAAATCAGAGGCCGCTGAGAGCCTGCAGTTACATGGACTTTTGCTACGACGGCAACGTAACCCAAGATGTAACTGTGATCTGTTGTGTAGGTTCCATGGCGTGATCGAGAGGCCGCGGAGAGCCTGCAGTTACATGGACTTTTGCTGCGACGGCAACGTAACCCTGGATGTAACTGTGACCATGGATGGGGGTGACGATTTCCAGAGCATTCTCACTAAAGATTATCCTCTATTTTCAAAAACGTTTTTTTATATTTTCAGTAAAAGTATCTTCCAAGCATTTTCACTGGATGTAAAAAACGGGTTTACCAAGTACTTGTAGATTTTCAGTCCTACGCCTGATCAACGTATGACCGAATTACTACGAGAACGAGGATAGACTTGTTGAAACATCTAGTTATAAAAAGTATTTTTATAAAAATAAAAATATAAAAACTATTTTATAATATTTTGTAGATTTCAAAGGTATTTTAAAAAGTGTTTCAAAAGAATAATTTTCCTAATAATAAGAATTTTAATTAAATCTGCTTTCGTTCCTTTTCGAAAAAGAAAAGATTCAAAGGGAGGAGAATGTGATAACCCGGATTTTTGGTATAAGATAATTGGATAATTATCTGATTTTTACTATTGAAAACACCGATTTATAAACTGAATAAATAAATATGATGATAAACATTTATACTTGGATAGATATTTATTTGATAGTCTTCTAGTAGAATTATTTGAAATTTGCAAAATCATTATTTTCAAATAAATATAATGTGTGTTTGTTTAAAAATACATATGAGTCAATTTAAATTTAATTTGAACCTGAGATTGAAATCCAAAGATAAAAATCTTAAAATAAATTAGTTATGTATAAAATAAATAATAATAATAATAATAATGTGTGTTTGATTTCTTATTAGAATATAGGTAGTTCTATATTATTTTCTTTAAAAGATTTTATAAATATAGTATGGAGAAAATGTGTTAAAGAAAATATATATATATAATATTAAAACATATGTTATATTACATAACTATAATTATATAAACATAAGCTAAAGAGATTAAAACAAGATTTATAAAATTATTTAAAAGATGATTTAAACATAAAATTAGCAAATCAACATGTGTAATGATTATAGCATAAATTTTAACAAGTGTAAAATCTTTAGATCACACATAACATTTGTAAACATCAAACATATTAATGTATAAATTAAGGCCAAGTATAGATTATGTAATATACTTCAACATGAGTGGTTAATTTTATTATAAAACTGTAACACTTGTAAGGAAAATTTAACATACATAAAAACAAGTTTAAGCTAAGTATATATAACACATATATATATTTTAACTTAAGAAGTATTAGTAATTATTTCTTTAAACATTTAATATAAAATCTATGTATATAACAGAGGATTCTTACATTTGTAAGCTTTATAATTCTTGGAATTAACACTTGTACTTAAGATTTAGTACATTGTTAACAAGTGGCATTTGTTTATCTTTTAAGAAAATATTATCATCATATTGAAAGTAAGGCTGGTAAAAAATAAAAAAAAGTCAAAATTTAAAAAAAGATTAAGTTCAAAACTCCTAAACTAGCAGATCAAGTAAATCAACAATAAAGTTCGGATCATCAAGCAAGGTCTGTTCAACAACTCAGTAAGCAGATTAAAATCATTAAGCAAAACATAGTTGCCAATTTCAGAAAGCAGATTCAGGAATTCAAAACTTGGCTCTGTTATCTTCTGCAGGTGAGTAAATTCTTATGTTTTAGTATCTGTTTTATGGTTGTTAACAGGAAAAACATGCCTCTGTTCCAAGTATTACAGTTATGGTCTTGATTCGAAATTTAAATCATCAAACTGAATGATTTCTAAGCTTGGATCTCTGTACAAAATATGTTCATGCTATCATAGGCAAGGTTTTTAAAATATTGTTCAAGAGAGACAAGTATGTATATTCCTGGAAATTGAACCCAACAGGAAGAAAACTTAAAAAATTTCAAATTCGATTTCATCAATTAAATGATTTCAAGTTATAACCTGAATTTGAAGTTATTTCTAGATCTATTCAAAATCCTGTGGCATGCAGTAATTACTTGTAGCAGAGTATGATATGTATCTGCAAGTTTATCTTTATGAATTACATGAAAGATAGATATGTTTATGTGTGAGCATGTTTTGAAAAAAATTATTGTATGAACTCTCTCTGTTCTGTTTATACAAGTTTCAAGGCTTGATTAAATTTTAAAACCATTTTCCCTGATTTATTTTAAAACATGATGTATAAATAAAACTTGTTTATAATAACAAGATAGTTGATTTAAAAATATTTTTAGGTAAGAATCTGATGGGAGTGATAAATAAAAGAAGAAGAATGCTGGAATTCAAATTATATCAAAATTTCGATTCAAATGAATTCTAGTTTCTTGTTTATAATCGTTTTCATTTTTGAAAACTAGGATTTATAAGATTTTAATCTTGATTTTAAAGTCTTTAAATCAAGGAGAACTTAGAGTTAAACGTGTTTGGGATTTGGGTTGATCTCTGATGATCGGAATGGTTAGAGGCTTCGGATCGGAGCTGAAGCAAGCTTGGGTTTTGGAAGTCTCGGCAAATTTGGTCGAAGAAGTTGTTATTTACCATGGCGGCGCAGTAAAATGTCGGTAGGGTTTAAGGGCCTAGTGGGTTGACGAGATTTCTTGAGTTCATAGCGGTGTCTAGAGGGCTTCGGATGTGGTCAGGGTGGTTCGATTAGAAGCGTTGTTCGTCGGTGAAGTATTGGTCAGGATGTTGGGTTTTCAGGTGATTGATGATGGGTCGCGGAGTGTTTCTTTCTTTTCTGGCGATGTTTCATTCCAGGTTGGGTGATAAGCTCGATTTTGATTTCGAGCAGGATGATCGAGTTGGATGGTCGGAATCGTGGATTGGGTTGATCGGCAACTTATTGACGATGGAAGAAGGAGCCAGATCGCCGACGACCACCTGTGTACGTGTACTAGTGCACAGTGTGTCATAAGAAGTAGGGGTAGGGTAAGGCTGTTGACACGGGATCGAACTTGAAGCAATCCAGTGATGGGCTCGAAGAATTTGGGTAGAGGATTGTTTGTGTTTTGGGCTCGAATAATTTAGGTGTGATGTTGTCCAGTTTCAGCTAAACAGATTATAGGTTTAAACTTGATTTTAGGTGAATTTAAAACTCTTTTCTCAACTTATTTTTCCTGAAATAATAGATGATGAATTAAGTTTAAAAGTAATAAAAAAAAGGGTTCAAGATAAATTATGTTAAAACTTTATTTTATAATCTATATAACTTTTGTTTGAAGGGTTATTTAAAATGAACTTGATATTGTAATCAAATAAATGATTTAAAAGAGATGAAGAGTTTAATCCTTAATTTAACTTGAAGATTTAAGTTAATAAATTAGTGATAAATTATTCCCAAAAGTTATTTGGTTTGGATCTAAGGAATAATTGAAGTAATTTATAAAGATAAATGTTTTTAAATATGATTATGATAATTAAGAAAATTAAATAAGATAAACGGTTTATTTTAAGGTTAATTAAGACCTTAAGTGTTTAAGGATTAACTAAATGAATATAGTAGTTACAGAGAAATAATTGTTTTTAACTAATTAATAATTCTAAAGGGTAGTAAATTAACTTAATTAATAAGAAATTAACTAATTCGTAATTAAGGATAAATTTGTTAAGGATTAGTTAATTTATTAAAGGTTAAACTAATTAATAATTAGAGTTAATTAATTAAGGATAATTAACCAATGAGGTAATTACTTAATGAAAGTAATTAATTTAAAGGAAATTACTTAATGGAAGTAATGAAGGCTTAATTACCTAGTGTAATTAATTGAGAATTGATCGATTGATTAAGAAGTAATTAATCAAGGGTAATTAATTAAGATATATAATTAAAAGATGATTTATTTGTTTGTTTATAATTAATTAATATTTAGTAAGGGGTAATCCAAATGATTAAAGATTAGTAATTAATTTAAGTAGATATAAATTAATTTAATTTTGGAAGTGATCATTCATGCTTATGAATGATTGGTTAATATTTCTAATATGAGATGTTTGAAATATGTTATGTTGTTTTGAACAGCTATTGTGTGGTTATCTTTCGTTGAAAAATTGCTGTATAAGAGGTGACATCTTGTATTAAAATGTTGAATTGTGTTTCGCTAAAACAATGTGGGTTAAGATGGAAATTGAATTCGAAGAAACTGGAGTCGGAAATTAGTAAATTCCCGAAACCACTTCGTTTTATAATCTATAATAATTCTGTACATATTTGGTATGCGAAATAAATAGACTGGAATGGAGTGCCTTAAGTAAATTGGAACCAAAAATCTAAGTCTGGTACATAGAAATTAATGTGTAATATAAGTGTTGTCTATAAGAAATTGTGAAGTTGTAAATAGATACAAGTTACCCCGGGTTTATACAAGTTGTATGTTATTGCAATCCATATTAGATGGGTTTACTCACGCTGGTTTCCAGCCTGACCCGGGTATTACTTTGATGTAATGCTCGGGTCAGACCGAGTATTACAGACTTGCAGATAAGGACGTTCTGGAGCTCAGGAGGAGAGCTGAAGAACAGGAACGTATGGAGTGTTTATCCGCTGTGTTATATATTATGGGACAAGTTATTTTAAACTGTCCAGTGTTGAGAAATTGTTGTAACTCCGATGAAAAATGTAAATATACCGATACAGTTCTGCTTTGTAAACTGTTATTTATATGCTATTATATTTTATCCGCTGCGAATGTTAGATTGTGTGATTCCTTTAAGTTCTTCTTTTTCTATCTCTTTTCTTCTTTTCTCTAACTATCTGGAAATTTTCGGGATCGAAATTTCCGGTTCGTTACATTAGGTATCAGAGCGGAAGGTTAAGCGAGAACCTTGGCTCTGGTGGGTATACTCATTAAGGATAGGGTAAGTGGTACCCTAGGATGAGTTGAGTGTGTGTATATATATATATATATATATATATATATATATATATATATATGAGAGAGCGTACTTGTTATTTTCTTATATAAAGGTTTTTAAATGATTTTAAAAGTAAATGAATCTTATATAAGAAATAGATTATCTATTATGTTAAGGAAACTGGTTGTAGTATTAATTAAATTAAAAGTAATAGTAAGAATTAAATTAAGAAGTAATAGAATGCAACCAAATTGAAATTAAATTAAAGACAAGTTTGAAATGGATTCAAAATGAAATTTAATTTGGGAAAGGTTTTAGGATAAGGATGATCAATTAATTTATGTAATTAAGCTTTATTTAATGAGATTAATCAATGGATAATAATTGGAAATGATAAATTAAGAGGAAGTTACTTAATGAAGTAACTAGAGGTAAGTAATTTAAAGGACAATTACTTAATAAAGGTAATTAAGAAATAAGCTAATCACCGAATGTGATTGATTGGAATTAATTAATGGCATAATTAATTAATGCAATTAAATGAAATGGTCCTATTTCAAACAAGGGTTGTTTGAAAATTTTAAAGAGAATTTGTTTTGAATTGAAACCAAAGGTGGTTTAAATTTTTTAAAATTTGGCTTGGTGAGCCAAGAAGTAAATATGAATATGTGTGGATATACTTAAATATTAAAGTTAGTTTGAAATAAACTCTAAATGTTGAGTTTTGAATGTGGATTAAGATGTCACACCCGAAGTGCTAAGTTTTGAACTTAATAAGTTGGAAGATTATTTATGAGAAGTTTAAAATTTGAAATGGAAGTTCAAACTATGTAAGGTTGACTGGATTAAGTGAATCGAGTTTAACTTGGGAAAAAATTAAATATGTTGGGATGTTCAACCTGATTTGTAAGTTTTAAGATGAAATTAAGATTTAACTTGGGAAGTTAAATGGTTGATTGTAATTGAGAGTTTGAGTGATCTCAAATTGGGATTGAGATCTAGAAATTTAAAATGAATGGATGTTTTAAAATAAATTAGATAATATCATCCTATTGTTGTTAAAAATCTTTAAGTTGTGAATTGGAATTGATTAAATGAATGAGAGATGGTTTAAATTTGAAATTTGAATTAGTTCAAATTGAATTTGATTTGAATAATTGGAAGTGTGATTGAAGATTTATGAGTATAAGATTCAAATAGAAAGTTTGAATTGGATTAATATGTAACGATTTGAAATTGAAGTGGATTCAATTTGAAATTAGTCCAAATTTATTGGAATAATTTGGAATTATAATTAATGTTGAATGGTTTTAAATTCAAATGGAATTTGAATTGAATTTGGAAGGAAATCAAGAATAATTCAACTTGATTTGGAAATGGAGTTTGAAATTGGAATTAATTCAATCTGGAGTTGAAATGAATTGAAATTGGAACTAGTTCAATTGAATTTTTTTTGAATTAGTAAAATTTGAGATGAAGGTTGAATAAAGTTAAATTTGGAAAGAACTGAGGAATTCAACTTGAATTGGATTAAATAGATTCCAATAGAAATTGAAGTTATTTAAATTGGAGTTAAGTCAATTTAAATGAAAGTGGAATTTAAATTGAATTGATTGGGAATTGAACAGTTTTGACTCTAGACTATTTTTTTTAATATAAATTGTTTTAATATAAACCCATTTTTCCCAAGCTATTCATTATATATGCAACCTTTCTTTTAAAAGCCAAATTATCTTATACTTGGTTTACAATTATTTTTGAAACTGTTTAACAATTTTCCAACTATTTTATAATCTAAATACTATATTTCAACTATTTTACAAAACTAATTACTATCTTACTATTATTTTGCAATTATCTAAAATTTCTATAATTATTTCAACTATTTTCTAACTATTTTACACGTATTTTACAAACTAGTAATTATTATTATTTTCCAACTACTCATCTATATATAAATTTTTCAAGCTATTTTCTAAATAAACTGGTCAACTGTTATTGATTGAATACCTAATCGAGATAAGAATAGAGGTAATAATCCAAATGGATTGAAGCAATTGTGAGTAGGTGAATGAAAATCTAAGTGAGTGTGAATAAAAATGGAATTGATTTGGCTAATAACCAATAAAGACAAATACGTAGGGTGTACGTATGTTATTCTATTTGCATAGTGATTTGATCCAGATTCGAGCACAGAATTTCGAGATAGATATATCGATCCGAGTGGGATTTTTCAATCAATTTTTGAAGGCGAACCTGGATATGGATTGTTGATTAGTTCTGGATATTCTCTATCATAGTTATGACTATGCAAGGAAAATGACTTTTTCTGATCAAGAAACCAGATCTGTGTCCGCACTAGGAAGTCGGGTGGACGATACTAGTTCATAAGTAAAATTGTGTGATCGAGTGAGCGATCAGATTGATATAGCAAACGGATGATATGTGTACATCGTACGGATTTGAATAAAAATGATATTGAAAAGAGTAATCAAATTTGAATATTTTATTTTGAGTAAACAAAGTTAAGTATCTTTGTTTTATAAAATGAAACTCCCCTTGTTGAATCTTTTGCCAGAAGAAAAGGGTTTATGGAAATGTTTGAAGTATAAAAGGAGTTTATACAAGTTTGAAATGATCCAAAGTTTTAAAAGATTTTATATATCTGAATATATATATAAAGGATCATATGAGGATTTTGGAAAAAGTGTTTTGGGAACCTTTGGATTTGGAAAAGGCTTTTGATTTTTGGGTAAAATCAATATTGAATTTGGATAGCCTAGTTTGAAAATTATCGATTTTGGAGCAATCGATTTTGTATAAAGGAGCTTTGTATGAGATCATACTAGGTGTATGATTTGAAGATGCTATATGTATATAGTATAAAATGTTTTGATGATGGCTCTAGGAAAAAATGCGCTGCCTTGAAATGAACTTCTCAGGAGTACCATCGGGTGGTGCTGCCTTGAGCCCCAAGGGGGGTTCTAAAGTTGATCCTGTGAGGAGGCCGGACAAAACTAGTTCCTAGGGATTATGAGTAGAGTATACCATAACGAAAATCGTGTGTGCCGCTGAGAGCCAACAGTTACATGGTCTTTTGCAGCGATGGCAACGTAACCCAGGATGTAACTGCGATCTATGGTATAACATAGCGAAAGTCGTGTGTGCCGTTGAGAGCCAACAGTTACATGGACTTTTGCTGCGATGGCAACGTAACCCAGGATGTAACTGCGATCTATGGTATAACATAGCAAAAGTCGTGTGTGCCACTGAGAGCCAACAGTTTGCGTTTGATTTTCTATCGGTAGACTGTGACCTATGTAGGAGTGGAGAAGTTTCATTTCGACAGCGAAAATCAGAGGCCGCTGAGAGCCTACAGTTACATGGACTTTTGCTGCGACGGCAACATAACCCAGGATGTAACTGTGATCTGTTGTGTAGGTTCCATGGCGTAATCGAGAGGCCGCGGAGAGCCTGCAGTTACATGGACTTTTGCTGCGACGACAACGTAACCCTGGATGTAACTGTGACCATGGATGGGGGTGATGATTTCCAGAGCATTCTCACCAAAGATTATCCTCTATTTTCAAAAACGTTTCTTTATATTTTCAGCAAAAGTATTTTCCAAGCATTTTCACTGGGTATAAAAAACGGGTTTACCAAGTACTTGTAGATTTTCAGTCCTACGCCTGATCAACGTATGAACGAATTTCTATGAGAACGAGGATAGACTTGTTGAAACGTCTAGTTATAAAAAGTGTTTTTATAAAAATAAAAATATAAAAACTATTTTATAATATTATGTAGATTTCAAAGGTATTTTAAAAAGTGTTTCAAAAGAATAATTTTCCTAATAATAAGAATTTTAATTAAATCTGCTTTCGTTCCTTTTCGAGGACGAAAAGATTCAAAGGGAGGAGAATGTGATAACCCGGATTTTTGGTATAAGATAATTGGATAATTATTTGATTTTTACTATTGAAAACACTGATTTATAAACTGAATAAATAAATCTTATGATAAATATTTATACTTTGATAGATATTTATTTGATAGTCTTCTAGTAAAATTATTTGAAATTTGCAAAATCATTATTTTCAAATAAATATAATGTGTGTTTGTTTAAAAATACATATGAGTCAATTTAAATTTAATTTGAACCTGATATTGAAATCCAGAGATAAAAATCTTAAAATAAATTAGTTATGTATAAAATAAATAATAATAATAATAATAATGTGTGTTTGATTTCTTATTAGAATATAGGTAGTTCTATATTATTTTCATCAAAAGATTTTATAAATATAGTATGGAGAGAATGTGTTAAAGAAAATATATAGATATAATATTAAAACATATGTTATATTACATAACTATAATTATATAAACATAAGCTAAAGAGATTAAAACAAGATTTATAAAATTATTTAAAAGATGATTTAAACATAAAATTAGCAAATCAACATGTGTAATGATTATAGCATAAATTTTAACAAGTGTAAAATCTTTAGATCACACATAACATTTGTAAACATCAAACATATTAATGTATAAATTAAGGCCAAGTATAGATTATGTAATATACTTCAACATGAGTGGTTAATTTTATTATAAAACTGTAACACTTGTAAGGAAAATTTAACATACATAAAAACAAGTTTAAGCTAAGTATATATAACACATATATATATTTTAACCTAAGAAGTATTAGTAATTATTTCTTTAAACATTTAATATAAAATCTATGTATATAACAAAGGATTCTTACATTTGTAAGCTTTATAATTCTTGGAATTAACACTTGTAGTTAAGATTTAGTACATTGTTAACAAGTGGCATTTGTTTATCTTTTAAGAAAATATTATCATCATATTGAAAGTAAGGCTGGTAAAAAATAAAAAAAAGTCAAAATTTAAAAAAAGATTAAGTTCAAAACTCCTAAACTAGCAGATCAAGTAAATCAACAATAAAGTTCAGATCATCAAGCAAGGTCTGTTCAACAACCCAGTAAGCAGATTAAGATCATTAAGCAAAACATAGTTGCCAATTTCAGAAAGCAGATTCAGGATTTCAAAACTTGGCTCTGTTATCTTCTGCAGGTGAGTAAATTCTTATGTGTTAGTATCTGTTTTATGGTTGTTAACAGGAAAAACACGCCTCTGTTCCTAGTATTACAGTTATGGTCTTGATTCGAAATTTAAATCATCAAACTGAATGATTTCTAAGCTTGGATCTCTGTACAAAATATGTTCATGCTATCATAGGCAAGGTTTTTAAAATATTGTTTAAGAGAGACAAGTATGTATATTCCTGGAAATTGAACCCCACAGGAAGAAAACTTAAAAATTTTCAAATTCGATTTCATCAATTAAATGATTTCAAGTTATAACCTGAATTTGAAGTTATTTCTAGATCTATTCAAAATCCTGTGGCATGCAGTAATTACTTGTAGCAGAGTATGATATGTATCTGCAAGTTTATCTTTATGAATTACATGAAAGATAGATATGTTTATGTGTGAGCATGTTTGGAAAAAAATTATTGTATGAACTCTCTCTGTTCTGTTTATACAAGTTTCAAGGCTTGATTATATTTAAAAACCATTTTCCCTGATTTATTTTAAAACATGATGTATAAAAAAAACTTGTTTATAATAACAAGATAGTTGATTTAAAATATTTTCAGGTAAGAATCCGATGGGAGTGATAAATAAAAGAAGAAGAACACTGGAATTCAAATTATATCAAAATTTCGATTCAAATGAATTCTATTTTCTTGTTTATAATCTTTTTCATTTTTGAAAACTAGGATTTATAAGATCTTAATCTTGATTTTAAAGTCTTTAAATCAAGGGGAACTTAGAGTTAAACGTGTTTGGGATTTGGGTTGATCTCTGAAGATCGGAATGGTTAGAGGCTTGGGGATCGGAGTTGAAGCAAGCTTGGGTTTTGGAAGTCTCGGCAAATTTGGTCGAAGAAGTTATTATTTGCCATGGCGGCACAGTAAAGTGTCGGTAGGGTTTAAGGGCCTAGTGAGTTGACGAGATTTCTTGAGTTCGTAGAGGTGTCTAGAGGGCTTCGGATGTGGTCAGGGTGGTTCGATTAGAAGCATTGTTCGTCGGTGAAGTATTGGTCAGGATGTTGGGTTTTCAGGTGATTGATGATGGGTCGCGGAGAGTTTCTTTCTTTTCTAGCGATGTTTCATTCCAGGTTGGGTGATATGCTCGATTTTGATTTCGAGCAGGATGATCGAGTTGGATGGTCGGAATCGTGGATACGGTTGATTGGCGACATGTTGACGATGGAAGAAGGAGCCAGATCGCCGGCGACCACCTGTGTACGTGTACTAGTGCACAGTGTGTCAGGAGAAGTAGGTGTAGGGTAAGGCTGTTGACACGGAATCAAACTCGAAGCAATCCAGTGATGGGCTCGAAGAATTTGGGTAGAGGATTGTTTGTGTTTTGGGCTCGAATAATTTAGGTGTGATGTTGTCCAGTTTCAGCTAAACAGATTATAGGTTTAAACTTGATTTTAGGTGAATTTAAAACTCTTTTCTCAACTTATTTTTCCTAAAATATTAGATGATGAATTAAGTTTAAAAGTAATTAAAAAAAGGGTTTATGATAAATTATGTTAAAACTTTATTTTATAATCTATATAACTTTTGTTTGAAGGGTTATTTAATGAACTTGATATTGTAATCAAATAAATGATTTAAAAGAGATGAAGAGTTTAATCCTTAATTTAACTTAAAGATTTAAGTTAACAGATTAGTGATAAATTATTCCAAAAAGTTATTTGGTTTGGATCTAAAGAATAATTGAAGTAATTTATAAAGATAAATGTTTTTAAATATGATTATGATAATTAAGAAAATTAAATAAGATAAACGGTTTATTTTAAGGTTAATTAAGACCTTAAGAGTTTAAGGATTAACTAAATGAATATAGTAGTTACAAAGAAATAAATTTATTTAACTAATTAATAATTCTAAATGGTAGTAAATTAACTTAATTAATAAGAAATTAACTAATTCGTAATTAAGGATAAATTTGTTAAGGATTAGTTAATTTAATTAAAAGGTTAAACTAATTAATAATTAGAGTTAATTAATTAAGGATAATTAGCTAATGAGGTAATTACTAAATGAAAGTAATTAATTTAAAGGAAATTACTTAATGGAAGAAATGAAGGCTTAATTACCTAGTGTAATTAATTGAGAATTGATCGATTGATTAAGAAGTAATTAATCAAGGGTAATTAATTAAGATATATAATTAAAAGATGATTTATTTGTTTGTTTATAATTAATTAATGTTTAGTAAAGAGTAATCCAAATGATTAAAGATTAGTAATTAATTTAATTAGATATAAATTAATTTAATTTTGGAAGTGATCATTCTTGCTTATGAATGATTGGTTAATATTTCTGATATGAGATGTTTGAAATATGTTATTTGTTTTGAACAGCTATTGTGTGGTTATCTGTCGTTTATAAATTGCTATATAAGAGGTGACATCTTGTATTTAAATGTTGAATTGTGTTTCACTTAAACAATGTGGGTTAAGATGGAAATTGAATTCGAAGAAACTGGAGTCGGAAATTAGTAAATTCCCGAAACCACTTCGTTTTATAATCTATAATAATTCTGTACATATTTGGTATGCGAAATAAATAGACTGGAATTGAGTGCCTTAAGTAAATTGGAACCAAAAATCTAAGTCTAGTACGTAGAAATTAATGTGTGATATAAGTGTTGTCTATAAGAAATTGTGAAGTTGTAAATTGATACAAGTTACCCCAGGTTTATACAAGTTGTATGTTATTGCGATCCATATTAGATGAGTTTACTCACACTGGTTTCCAGCCTGACCTGGGTGTTACTTTGATGTAATGCTCGGGTCAGACCGAGTATTACAGACTTGCAGATAAGGATGTTCTGGAGCTCAGGAGGAGAGCTGAAGAACAGGAACGTACGGAGTGTTTATCCACTGTGTTATATATTATGGGAAAAGTTATTTTAAACTGTCCATTGTTGAGAAATTGTTGAAACTCTGATGAAAAATGTAAATATACCGATACAGTTCTGCTTTGTAAACTATTATTTATTTGCTATTATATTTTATCCGCTGCGAATGTGAGATTGTGTGATTCCTTTAAGTTCTTCTTTTTCTATCTCTTTTCTTCTTTTGTCTAACTGTCTGGAAATTTTCGGGATCAAAATTTCCGGGTCGTTACACCTTTCTTCTTTCTCATTTTCATTCTAAACAAAGAAAAATATTCTCAGCTAAAAACTCATAAACTCTAAAAAAATCCTTATTTCGAAATACAAATCTACAATCACTTCCTCTAAAGCCAGTTTCATCAACCTGAACCAAGCTTGCAAATCACTCTTCAAAACATATAATCTCTGTAACATTTTCAATCATGCATCACTTGTTTCAAAACCCTGAAGCCTGCATTTACAAATTAAAGCAAACCTGAACATCACCCTATAGTTCATCTTCAAAAACTCATAGCATAAATCCTGAATTGTTCCCGGCATTTTGTTTTCTACAATCTGGAAATAATGCAAACAAAGGCTAGCATTTTTCTGGAAATCAAGAAAAGCATGCATTCATCTTTCAAAATCTGGATACAAGCAAGAAAGCCTACATGCAAGTTAAATACATTAGCATTTCTTTCTTCAAGCATTTCAAACAAGTTTGTAAAAGGATGTTCTGCATGTTCAAAATAATTTTGCTCTACTCTGCATTTTAAAATAGGCGAGTAACTCAACCTTTAAAAATTAAGTAGGTGAAAGTTGTTTCATGCTTTTATATTAGAAATTTTTTGAATTTGCTGTGTATATGTATGTATGAGGTGCATTCTGCTCACTTATGTTCTGACTATTTACAATATAAGTTCTAATTGATAGAAAAATCCGTTTTCTTTTGATTTATTTTTTGTTATATTTTATTTTTGAAATGAAACTTGTTTATTTTGAGATAAAGTAAGTTTTTAAGATTTATATAAGTTAAATAAATTCTGTTTTACCAGAAATAAGTATAACAGGGTAACAATTTGTATAAGATGGAAAAATTCAGACTTTATAATTCAATGTTTCAGGTTTGTATATCAAAACTTTATACAAAATTATGGTTTTTAAAAGTAAAATTACAATTTTTAATATCAAAACTTAAGTGTAGTTCAGGTTTTACTGTAAGTTGAGTTTTTGGTCATCTCTTATGCAATAAGTAGGTTGAGGAGTTGAACTTTTTTCGGGAGGAGTAGGAGATATCAGAGATGTTAGGAAAATTATTGGTTTGAGGTGAATTTCATTTTTGACGTTGTACTTTGGATTCAAAGTCTTAAACCCTTGTTTTCACAGGGTTATTGTTTTTGCTTGAATTTGATCTCCTTGGTTGATCGAGTTCAACCATTTCTGGGGTATTAATAGATGGTAGTTTAAGGAAGACGTCACCGGAGTTTCGAAGGTGATGGTGGCAGGAGTTGCGTCAACGAGGCGTTGACAGGTTTTGAGTGAAATTGCTGTATTTGTTTCCAGGTTTGGGAATTTAGGTCGAAATCTTGAATTAGAGTATGGGTCGATCGAATTGTGGTTTGGCTGGCCTGAGGGGATGAAGGACGACTATGGGAAGTTCGTGGTAGTGATCAGCGGTGGCCGGCACCGTTGTACATGTGCACAGTGTGGTGATGATGGTGAGGGTTGGATGGCTGCAGGTTTTTTAGTAACCTCGGGTTTGTCTAGGGTAAAACTTAATTTAACTCGAAGATGATGGGAGTGTGACTCGACGTTAATGTAGGGGTTGCTCAAGCATTTGCCATTTTCAGGTTTGAGAAATTAGCAGAAACCTGTTTACAGTTTTAAATTTAGAAGTAGCGTTTAAAAATATAAACTAAATCTGAATTGAGTTTAAACCTAAATTTAAATATAAATTTCAATTAGTTTGAATTCTGGTTTTTGAAATAATTTAAATTTTGAAAATTTTAGTTTGGTCTTAAACAAGACAAAAACCTGTTTCCTGTTTTGACATTTAAAAGTAAAGTTTAAATGCAGGTTGAAATTTAAACTGGGTTTTTAAAATATGAAATTTGAATAAGAATTTAAATTAGATTGTCTGAGATTTAAAATCATTTATGTTTTTAAATTTAAATTTGATTTCAAACTCATAAGTGTAAAAGCATATGTGAGCTTTGGGTTTGAAGTGGAAGTTTAAATTTTAAATTAGAAATTTAAGATGAATTTAAATCTGGGTTTTTAAATCTGAATTTAAATTTAAACTTCAGTGTTTAAAATAAAATAAGTTTAAATTTAAATTGTTTAATTACTTTGGAAAGATTAAATGATTTGAATTCTTTTAAAGGATGATGTAAAATGTAAACAAAGCTTTAAGATTTAGGTTTAAATCTGGAATAAAAAGGATTCAAATCGTATTTCAGTTTTGAAATTAAAAAGAAATTTTTTAAATTGAATTTGTTTTGTTTTAAATTGATTTGAATTTATATTGAATTGGGATTTAAATTCTTTTAAAAACTTATTTTATAAAGTGTACTATTTCTTTTAACATATGAGATAAAAGTTTTGAATTGTTATAAAATCTTGTCTAAGTTAAATTTGTATCTTAAATTTTAAAATGAAGTCTAAATGGAATTTAATGTAAATTTAAAAACAATTTTTTTTGAATGCTTAATTAACTAAAAATGTTATCTTGAAAGATAAATAAAATTTAATGATTGGATTCATTAAATTATTAAGATAATTTAAAATGAATAATTAATTAATTAATTAATTAATAATGTAGATGATTAATTAAGTAATTAATAATTTTTAAAATTGATTTTATTAAGATTTGAGATATCATTAAGGTTAATTAATCTATAATTAAGGACTGTTAATGAAATTTTAATTAATGATTAAGATTTATTAATCAAGTGATTAATGATTAATTAAGATTGCAATTAACACTTAATTAATTTATAATTAGAGATTAATTAAATTGAAATTAAATATTAATTAATTTGTAATTAATAATGATTAATATAAGTTAATTTCTTAATTAAGTAATTAAGAAATGTTATTGAAGGTCATTAACTTAAGATTATTTAACAATTAATTAATGTGATTAATTTTGATAATTAATTAGATTAATTGATAATAATAATCATTTGTGTAATTGTTTATGTTTAATTACTTAATGGAAGTAATTAATGAGTTAATTACATAATGTAATTAATTGGTTTAATGTGATTAGTTTTTATTAATTAATTAAGTTTAATTAATTTAAACATTTGATGATTTGATAATTACTTTATGTAACTAACGAGGTTGTAATTACTTAGGGAAGTAATTAATTGATAATTACTGGATGTAATTGAAGATGTTTATTTATGGAAGTAATTTAGATTAAATTGCTTTGAAATTAATCAAGGGATTAATGGAGATAATTAATTAAGAGTAATTCATTTATGGAATGAGTAATTAAGGGTAGTTAATTACTGGATTTGTTATTAATCAAGGGTAATTAATATATGTGGTTAATTGCAGATTAATTACTTAATGTAATTAATTTTAAATAAAGAGATTAATTAAATGGTAATTAGAAATCATTAATTAATAAAATTAATTATGTAACTTAGAATTGATTAATTAAGAAATAATCAATAAATGAAGTAATTAATTAATAAAGGATTAACGTAATTAATTTTAGTTAATTAAGTAATTAAGTAATTACAAGCTAATTATTTGCAACGAGTTTAATATAACTACCTTGTGTAATTAATATTAAAGGCTAATTACTTATTATAATTAGAGATGGTTAATCAGTAATGGTTAATTGAAATGAATATTGAGATGGTGATTAATTAATTGATTCGTAGTCAATTAATGGTTAAGTTAAGCAAGATTATAATGATGAAGTAATTAATTTAATTCATTTTAAATTAATTAAAAGTGATGTAATTAATTTAATTCATTTTAAATTAATTATAGATGGTGTGATCATTAGATCATTGCTTATGTTTGACGGATGATATTGGTTTCCATGCATGGTTCGTAAGCTCAGCTATGAGATGAAAATGTATGTAATATGGATGCATTGATTGCACTGTGATGGTGATATGGATTATCTGTTTATAATGCTGGTATGGATTATCTGTTGGTGATGGTAATGTTAATTATCATTGTTATATTGTGAATTATCTATCTGTGTATATAGATAATGAATTGAAATTGTTTTAAACTCTAAAACAACT
Organism: Allium cepa; assembly: GCA_030765085.1. Classification (NCBI taxonomy): domain Eukaryota; kingdom Viridiplantae; phylum Streptophyta; class Magnoliopsida; order Asparagales; family Amaryllidaceae; genus Allium; species Allium cepa. The sequence goes on along the minus strand of CM060943.1, from coordinate 939,615,129 downwards.
TGGCCTTAAAAGACACGTTTTGGATTTCGATGAGACCGGGATCGGGTTTCCATATTTGGATATCCGAAAACCACATCGATCCAAAGTAACGTTAGGTCGTGAATCTAAAGTGAAGATGAAGATTCAGGGTGCAAGGGTAATCGTCGTTAACTCTGAGGGTGATTCCAAAATAAGTGTAACGAGATAATGCCTTCGGTTTCGTTCGAACCCGGAACGAACTTATATGGATTGAATGCTTTCAGAACATCGTCAGGTGGACGATGAGCATTCTAAGTGATATGTCCTATAAAGGTAATCGTAGCCTAAAGCCTGATCAATCGGGAATGGCTAAAACAGGGGAGGTGCAACAAGGCTAAGTGGGTCATGTCCAAGTAGGACGAGATTCACCCTCGTCTAGATGTCCCTTAATTTCGGCTTAGTGGTGCGGTTGCTGATCACAACTGCGGGGTGGTCTTTTTCGAAACTGTTCAGCAAGGAAGGGTTTCGGCTTTATGTTGCAAGGGAGCGGGCGTACTCCCCGGTACGGTGATCTAGGACACGTATTGTGACGGGCGGTACCCCAGTAGCCCTGCCATTGTATGGAATCAAAAATCCAATAAGTGCCAACGGTTTTGATTGTATTACCCACTTTTGTGGCTAGTAGTTGGAATTTAATAAATGTAACAATTTCGGCTATTTTCTATTTATTTGGAAACCCTATACCTATTATAATATCACTGGATTTCTTATCAAATGTTTTGGTTTGTGTAAGGTAAAAACATTTCCATGTTTATGTATGGGAAGTCTTACGTGATACCTTTTCTTTTCAAAGGTTTTTCAAAATTAAGCAACTTTACCTGTTACTCACACCAGACCCATGTCTGATTCGGAGTTTATTTTTGTTTCCTTAAACTCTTGGGTACTCAAATTTTACGATAGCCAAGGGATTCAGGTTAGCTTTGATGAATTGTGGAGGAGAAATGGAGTAGGAGGCTTCCGCGTATAGATATATAGATTTTCGATGTGTTGGTATCTCTGAGTGTTTTCTGTTTGTGTATTGGGTGGTAATAACTAGACATGTGTTTATAACTGTCTAGTATGCATTGTATATGTCTGTGTAACCGTGATATTTGTTGTATACTGTGTAATATTTATGTTATTAATATAATTTATTCGTTCCGCTATTGAGATTCTAGTATTGTTTCTTCTTTCACTTCATTCTTTTCTCTTTTCTATCCCTTTCTTTCTTAAGGATGATACGACTTTTTATGGAGAAAAAGTCGGGTCGTCTCATTATATATAGTAGTATATAACATATATTTGAGTGATTGATTTCCCACATTATATAGCGGATGAAACCCTATACGCCGCATAATAGCGGATGATATTATATAAACCCATATACCGCGATATTCCTCCTCGAAGTGGAATTGGTATTTTATATTGTGCCAACATCTGTGGATGCAAGGAAATATGATGGAGGGATTCAACTGGACTCCTCAAATTTATCTAGATTGTTTAATATTCTATGATATGGTTTGTTTGATAATCTATGATAAATTATATTGGTAATTCAAATGTTAGATGCTATGGTTTGATTGAATATATTCGGATATTCTGAGTTATCAAAAATGCATAGAATTGGATTTTAAAAGAAAATAAAAGAGAGAATTTTAAGTAAATAATTATAGAAATTTGGATAAATTAAAGAATGTATTGGGAGAATAAAAGTTGATTTTTGAATTCTAATAAATAAAATTCCAAGTATGGAGAAATGAGATTTTTGAATAAATGGGAATAAGTGATTTCTTAAAAACTTAAGTGATAATATGTAAAGGAATGAAGAATTTATTTTAAACAATTCAAGATTTAAATTTAGTGAAAAAGATACAGAAGGAATTTGGAAAATATGAAATTGGTATTTTCAGTTAAAAAGATTTTAAGTCATAATTAAGAAATAAAATCTGAAGTTACTGGGTTTTGAAATAAATTGAGTAAGTAAAGGAATTTATTTCAAAATGGAGTAAATTGGAAATCAATTTGGAAATTGATCTAAGTGTTGGTGTGACGACCGGGGATTTTGGCAATATTCTTTTAATAAGCATTTAATCCGATTAATAAAATACAAGCTTTTCATTTTATAAACAAATAAGAATTTGGACATTTTCCAGTTATTTATATATATGTGTGTATTGTGAAGGAAATTATGATTTGAAAATTTAAAATAAAATCTTTCAAAAATATTCACAATAAAATCTATCCTATTTAATTAAATTAAAGGCACTACCTTACTAACATTTGGTGTAAATATATATATAGATGTAACATAGATAATAATGTTTAAAATAAAATTAATCCTATCAATATTAAATATAAATATAAAATATAATTATAAAAATATATGAATATAAATTAAGTGCTTGATGGTTAAACTTAAATAGAAACAATAATAAGCATTTATGTTAGGAATAGAAATAAATGTATAAGTTTAATTATATGGTTACATGAAAACATAAAGTAAAACACATCAGACGCTTCTAGAAATAGGTAAACTATGAAATACATGTACAAGCAAGGCAAAATGAAAAAAAGAGAAACAAAATATCTACATGCAAAGTGATCTGTGTAAATTTATTTTACCTGTCTTCTCTGTTTTTAGTTTCAGAATTGAATAGTCAATCAAAATACAAAATATCTTCATCCAATCTTTTATAGGCTTAAAGTTTAAAACAAAATAAGTTGTTTAAACATAGATCAAGCTATAAAAATTTGTTTTAGACATGTTGGTTAAATATATCAATTGGGAAATTTGAATTACAAAGCAACAAATAAATTTATGTTGAATTCGAATATTGTAAATTGCTAATTCAATTTTATAACCTGAATCTACATAGAAAAATAAGATTTTTAGAGCAAAAATGGGAATTTTTAGTTAATAATACTAGGAGGAGTTCATAGATGAACTGGAAATGCATTTTGATCAATTTCTGGTGGTCAAAGAATTTTTGGATGTTGAAAATTTGCTCGAAGCTAGTTCAGCAATCGATGATTTTAGGAAAATTGTTTAAAAAATTTTCTATTGAAAACAATGATGGAACGAAGCAAGATCAGGGTTTATGCTCGAGTTTGACGTGGTCTGGAAACAAGGTGATTTCATCGCCACGGATTGATCGAGTTGCGTAAGGTTCAAGGGGATGGTAGCATGAGGTATTGGTGAGGTGAGGCCAGAGTTGTATCGCCTCTGATGGTCGGCGTGAGTGGGACGAGGCAGTTTTGTTTGGTGTGTTCGAGTTACAGTTTCGAATAAAAGGCCAAATTTTGAACTCGAATTTTTGATTTCTAATTGAACTTTGCAATCGAGTGCAGTGTAGATATGTGGCTCACCGGAAGATGCGAAGTTCGCCAGAGCGGCGGTGAGTCGCCGTGCACGTGCACGGCAACGATTGGGTATCTGGAGGAGTTGGTACATGGTGGCCCGAAGTGGTACTCGCGTGTTTTTGAAGTTAGCTCGAGTTTTTGCGTGTGGGGTCTGGGAAGAACTTCACTTGTTAGTGAAGTTTATAACTAAGAAAAAGAGGAAAGAAGAAAAGTGTGAGAAGAAGGAGGAGAGACCGGGGTTTGGGTATTAGAAAATACGCGAAACCACTTCGTATTTTTATAGATTGATATGTGGAATCAATAGGCTGGAACGAAATGACTTAAGTGAATTGGACTATTTAATCAAAATTTTGGTACTTAGAAAATTGACGTGTGAAATAAGTGACGCCTATAACAAATTGTGAATTTGTAAATGGATACGAGTTACCCTGGGTTTTATATAGGTTTTATGTTTGGTAATTCATGTTAGATGAGTTTACTCATGCTAGTTTCCAGCCTGACCCAGGTCTTACTTTGATGTAATGCTCGGGTCAGACCGAGTATTACAGATTTTTAGGTAGGGACGTTCTGGAGCTCAGGAGACGGGTTGGATGACAGGAACGTATGGAGAGAGTTCCCTCTGTATTAAATTGTTGTATATATCTAAGTCATGTTGATTGTATATGTATATATGTTGGAACTCTGATGTATTTAGGTTAAATTTGACAAGTACAGTTTTCCTTTGTATAACTGTTATTAATTGTTATTATATTTTATCCACTGCGAATGTGTGATGTTGGTGTTTCTGTTCTTCTTATTCTTCTATCTCTTTCTTTTTCCTAACCATTTGGAGTTTTCAGGATCTAAAATTCTGGGTTGTTACATTTGGTATCAGAGCGAGGTTAAACGAGAACCTTGGCTCTGGTAGGATTAATCATTAAGGATAGGGTAAGTGGTACCCTAAAATGAGTTGAGTGTGTGTATATATATATATATGATAGCATACTTGTTATTTTTATATAATGGCTTTAAAGTTAAAGGATTTTTATATAAGTTTATATATACAGCAATAATTGGTTGTTGGATATTGAAATTAAATACGAATTTAAGCGGTAAATATATATATCCAAATGGGAATTGAATAGAATGAATCAATTCATATAAGGAGAATTAGAATTAAATTTGGTTTCAAACTAAAATAAAATAAAATTGTAATTGTATCAAATACTGAGATGTTTGCTCCCTAATGATAAAGCAAAGTGGAATGTGTTAAGGAAGTAAACTTTTTGATAAGTATGACTTGTAAATTGAAGTGGGGTTTTCAATGTGAAGTTAGAATCCTAAGATTTTATAAAATACATTTGAAATTTGTTTTCAATTTATAAAGGGAATGATAAATAATATTCTTCAGAATATTTCTGAAAGTAATCTTATTTTGAAATAACAAGTTGTTTGAAACTTGTTTGGAATTAAAAACCAAAGGTGTTGAAACATAAGGTATAACTTGTTACGCAAATTAATATATATATATATATATATATATATATCAGCGTAAAAGTTGAATTCTTCTAATTAGGTCTAATTGATTAGGAAGTCCCTTTAGAATTCAGTTCTTGAGAGAGATGACTAAGAGTGAAGGATGGAAGGTTAGACGCAGAGAGCAAAGAGCAGCTGCACGTAAGAATCGAGAAGAAGAAATTCAAAAATATGAGAAACAGGTTAAGGATAGGGCTGAACCAGGGCCTTATGATAATGTCACCTGCTACAGATGTTTTAATAAGGGACATTACGCAGCCAAGTGCAGTATAACAAGGGAGGAATTGAAGGGTACATTCCTACGGTTTCGCTCTGAGATCTTGTTTTTTAAGTGTCATAAGAAAGAATATTTCCTAAATCATTCCCATGAAGTGAGAAAGGCGAAGCGTACACTAGTTGAACCGGTCAATGAGTCGACTGTTTACTATCATTGTAAGGAGATGGAACACATTGCTAGGAATTATTCCGAGAGGCAGAAGAGGAGTAAAGCTGTGGAACATACCGTTAGAGGCGTTAAGGTTATCCAGATGGATGATAGGGTAGAAACATTTTGTGGTAAATGTTATAAGCAGGGACACCCTGTTGAGAAGTGTATGTTCGGGCTTTGCCTTTTGGAAGGAAGTCCATAGAATGGATTCTTGCAAGAATATTAGGGCTCTATTCTTTTCAAACCTTTAGGTAATAGAAAGACATCTAGATTTATGACGTAAGACTCTTTTTTTGGATAAATGTATGTAATGTATAAACTACTAGTATGTAGTCAATTAATGTATGGAATATTTTGTGGTAGTACTAATGTAAAATTTTCTTTATCTATTGAGAATTGGACTCAAAATTAATTTTTTTAAAGATTTGGATTATTGATTCAAAAATCAAGGTTAATCTAATTTAAGCGGTTAAATCAACATTTGGAAGTTTAGCTCGAATTTATATAATTCGAGGTGGGTTAAAGTTGAGATTTATATTTCATTAGTTCAAATTGAATTTTGTTTTAAATAATTAGAATTGAAGATAGATAAGTATAAATTCCAAATGGAAAATCTGAGTTGGATTAATTTGAAATAAAATCAAAGATTTAATGTGTTCAAATTCAAATGGGAATTGGGACTAATTCATAGAAATTGAAATGATTTGAAATTGAAGTGGATTCAATTTGAAATTAGCCTAAATTAATTTGAATAATTTGGAATTGTAATTAAAGTGAATATGTTTAAAATCAAATGGAATTTGATTTGAATTTGGAAAGAAATCAAGATTGATTCAACTTGAATTGGGGTTAAATCAATTTCAATGGAAATTAAATTTATTCAAATTAAATTGGGTCAATTTAAATAGAAGTGGAAATTTAAATTGAATTGATAGGGAAGTGAACAGTTTTGACTCTAGACTATTTTCAATATAAATTGTTTTAATACAAACTTATTTTTCCAAGCTATTTAATACATACAAGCTTTCTTTTTAAAGCCAAATTATTTTATATTTATTTTACAATTATTTTTGGAACTATTTAATAATTTTTCAATTATTTTATAAACTAATTACTATTTTTCAACTATTTTACAAATTAATTACTAATTTACAACTATTTTGCAACTATCTAAAGTGTTTGAAACTATTTAACTATTTTCCAAGTATTTTACAATTAGTTAACTATTTTGCAGCTATTTTGCAAACTAATAATTATTTTTCAACTACTTATCTATTTTTAAAATTTTCAAGCTATTTTCTAAATTCAAGCTGGACAGAGTTCAAACTGTTATTGATTAAATAACCAATTGAGATAAGAATTGAAGTGATAATCCAAATGGGGATTAAGGCAAATGTGAATAAGCGAATAAAATCAAAGTGAGGATGAAAAGAAATGAAATTGATTTGGCTAATAATCAATGAAGTTAAACATGTAGAATGTACGTATATTATTCTATTCGCATAGTGGTTGATCCAGATTCGAGCAAAGAATTTCAAGATAACTGTATCGATCCGAGTTTGGATTTTTCACTCGATTTGGCGAACCTGGATTTAGGTCGGTCACGACCTAAGGAAGAGGAATTAGGTCGGCCACGACCTAAGGAGCGCGTTTTGGACCGTTCACGACCTAACGAGGGCTTAAGTCGTTCGGGTTCTTTAGATCGTGAACGATCTAAGGATACAGGTAGAGCACCATGAGATAACAAAGTAGCAGCACGAGTTGAGAATGCGCAAGGCTTAAGTCGGCTACGACCTAAGGAAAGTGTGTTAGGTCATCTACGACCTAACGAGTAAGCCGAAGAAGGGAGTTCACGACCTAAGATAAGTCGCGTACGAACTACTACCTAGTTAAGTCGCATGAAGATTTTCCTAAAGATGTTTCTTAAGTCGCTGCCGACCTAAGCTAAGTCGTAAGTCGTTAAGTCGTATCATTTAAATCGTCGTATGTTGAGTCGTTTGTAACAAGTAAGTCGTTGTTGTAGTGTTGATGAGTCATAACTCGTAGGTCGTCTTTTATTGAGTCGCATGTGTTGTATATATGAGTATATGTGATGTGTTAGGTCGCGTATGACCTAAGCTAAGTCGTGAGTCGTGTGGTCTTATGTGATGAGTCGCGGACGACTTAAGTTAGGTCGGTGGTACTTTTAGTTGAACCGTGAGATGTTGTAGCCTATAAATAGGCATTGTGTTGGCCATTTGTAAAAAAGTAGATTGTGGAATAAAAACTTTGTTTGATTGTTGTGTGCTTTCATCTAAATTGGTAGTTGAGTGTGATCTCCTATCTCCACTTTCGGTTATTCGAGTGCGCTCGAATCAACGATCGTTGAAGCCAATTCACGGTATCAAGTGCGCTTGATCAACGTTTGAAGAATTGTAGATCTTCTTTCATGGTATCATGCGCGATCAACGTGTCGAAGATAGATAGAATTCGGTATCTTTGTGATCAACGAATTTGGGCATTTCAGTATCTTCAATCCACCGTTTGCTACTTTCATCGATCTATATCGTTTTGTTATTATCCGCTGCGTCAAAACCATTTTCCAAAACAACAGGATTTAAACTCTAGAATTCATTTTATTTATAAGGCACAATTTTTAATAAATCAAATTTAAAAAATATCTCCATTAAAGGAAATCATTACTCAAATATTTATTGCGATAATATTCTATATTCATTATATAAATCATTCTTCAAATGTTATTTCAGAAATATTTAATTTTTCATTTAATAAACTTCTTTATAAAACCCCAATTTAAAACACCCAACTTTTATATTCACTCATTTCCAAAATATTTATTTCAAAATATTCCAATTTACTTTTTTATATAAATCAACATTTGCCAATACTTAATTTTATCAAATCACCCTTTAAAGAAGAGAAATGGTTAGACTTGGCCGTCCTAGCGTCGGTCAATCTAGTGCTACACCTCAGGATGGTGTATTCACGTCTGCCCAATAGTTTTAGATCTTGTAAAGAATGCTCAAGCTACCAGACCTATCTTGACCCTACTCATCCTAAATCTGGGTTTGCACGTTTGTGCAGTGATTATACCAATTTGGATGGAAAGCCATTCAAGGGTTCCGAAAGAGTTATAGAATTCCAAGTTTGGCATAGATCATGCGACCGCATCTGTCCTCACATGAATCTAGTGGATCTACATCGAGTGCAAGTGGCTTCTAGCATGCTCCAGGAAAGAGCATTAGATTGGTATGATCTTTTGATTTTGGAAATTATCGAAGCGGATCTTACTTGGGAGCAATTCCGAGAAAGGTTCGAGTTGAAGTTTGTGCTGGAAGCTGAAAAAGTTACTTTAGCCCGACGCTTTATTGGCTTTGTTCAAGGTGAATCTTCTATGACACATTATGTCGCATCTTTTGAATCCCTCTCTAAATATGAGATCGAGTATATTAATACCCTATTGATGAAAAATCAGAGGTTTATTTATGGGTTGAATAACAATATCAAAAAGCCATTAACTTCTGTAATTAGAAGTTTCTTTCGATCAGCTTGTTGATATCGCTTTTCGACTTGAATAGGCCGATAAAGACAGTGATGATGAAGTTGTGCGTGCTAAACAGAACGTTAACATCAACAAGAAGAGGCCTATTGAGTTCAAAGGCCCTAATCCCAATAAGAAAGGGAAGCAAGCAACTTCAGTAGCAAAGACTCCTACCCTTAATCGTGGAGAGTGCTACAATTATGGTTCTAAAGACCACTATGCTAATAAGTGTCCAAAGTCCCTTTATTGTCGTTATTGCAAAAGTTCAGTTCATCTTTTATCTTCATGTCCCAAACTTTAGGGCAAGAAGGAGGGAAGGCTTAAAGTTATGCAAGCTCCTAGTAACAGTTCTCTCTGTCAAGGTATTTCTCATTCTATTCTTCATGGAATTATTATGTTTCATGATCATTCTATTCGAGTTCTTTTTGACACGGGTGCATCTCACTCTTTTATATCAATGGAACTTATTGGTACTTTTTATTTAAATGTTATGGCTTTATTGACTTCATTGAGAATTGCGAACCCGGTTGGTGGATCCACAACACTCAATTTATTTTGTAAAGATGTCGAGATTATTTTATGTGATTATGCATTTCGAGCCGATTTGCATGTTATGCGTTACTTAGGTTTCAGAATGATTTTGGAATGGATTGGCTTGGCCGTTATGAAGCCCACATCCTATGTCCTGAGACGACTATATATCTTCGACATCCTGAATCTTTAAGCAGATTTCTGTTGTTCTTAAAGATTCAGATACCAATTCAGTAACAACCTTATATTATCTAAATCCACATGATGACGATAATGATGATGAGGAAGATGTCATTTCCCTCATTCATGTTGTTTGTGAGTTTTTCGACATATTTGAGCCCATTTTAGGATTACCACCTCAGCGAGCAATCAAGTTCAGAATTAATCTAATTCTTGGAGCTCTACATATCACTTATCTTCCTTATCCTATGTCCAATAAGGAAAATGAGGAGATGCATAAGCAATTATCCGAATTTGAAGTGAAAGAGTTTATTCATTCTACTTCCTCTCCTTTGGGAGCTTCAGCTATTTTTGTGAAGAAATCCGACAGTACATGTGATAACCCAGATTTTTGATATCTGATAATTGGTAATTAAAAGGATTTAAAATACAAAAATTTGTAATTCGAACAAATAAATTTTGATATATATATCTGAATAATTATTTGGTTAATAATCTTCCTAGTATAGTTATTTATACTTGACATATTTTCTTTAATTTCAAACAAATTGAACATGGGTATGTTTAAGTGTGTATATATATGTATGAGTTAGTTCTAAAATAAATTTGAATTGGAAATCTAAAGGAATAAGTATCTTAAATAAATTGGATATAAAAATATATGTATGTGATTTTATTTGTATATATTTTGCTATTTTCTTTTAAAATTCATATTAATATAAATAAAGGAAAGTAGTTACTAAATAGGAATATAATATAAAAGTTTTATGGAAAACATTTAAAACAAATATATATATATATAAATGCATTTATTAAGAATAGAAAGTATTCATAACATAAGATATAAAATTATATAACTAAATTAAAATTAATAAAAAAATGTATAGAACGTATTAGTATATTATTTAATTCTCATAAAAAGGACAAGTGTTAAGAGTTTTGATATCCAAATTAACAAATGTAACATTTGTAATATGAAGTTTTAACAAGTGTCAATATTTTTCTTTTGAAATAATAAATAATAGATAAAAGAAGAAACATGCATCTCTTCTTCTTTCTCATTTTACTTTAATTTCATTATCAGGAAACAAAGTAAAAAAAATGTTGTAACAAAGTTTAGTAAAACAAATCAAAGAGATACTTGTTCTAAAAAAAAAAAAAACAAATCATCAGTAGCAAAGCTAGAAGGCAATCTTCCCCTATTCAAAAAGCAAGTCTTTTTGTTCAAATTCAAGATCAGTAGGGAATTCAGTTTCAGTTTCAATATTCAGAGATAAACTAAAGTCTTCAAGTTTCAAATTTCAAACTACTCTTCTCATATCAGCTAGGTGAGTAAACTAGATCTGAATATAGCTTTATGTCTGGATGTTGTGATGGATTCTCGAATTAAAATAGGGAATAAAGTTTTACTTTTATAAAATTTTGTATGCATGTATGTATTTGAGAAATGTTCATGCATATTCTCTCTGTTTTAAGTTGTAGATTCAAACTCAGTAGAGAAAAAAATTAGTATCTTCCTAGTCCAATCAATATTACATCTTGATATCTACATGGAAGTTTCTTGTTACTATATGATAATGGACTTAAAAATAATTTCAGAAAAATACTAAGTTAATAATGCGAAAAAATATATTAATTTACAATAAAATAACCATAGATCAGAAAATTTGAGTATTTTAATTTTACAATCTGATTATACAATTGAGTTCGTAGTACAAAATAATGATTTTAGGTGATGAAATTATGATTTTTAAGTTTATAAATGATGAGGGATAGCGAGTTGAACTGGAAACTCGTTTTGGTCAAATTCCGTTGATCAAGGACGAAATTGATGACGTGATTGCTGGTGAAGGAGGATGGTGCAGAGGGCATCATCAGAAAATTAACCAAAGATTTTATAATTTGCCGTGGCAAATGTTTGGCCATGTAGTAGGGTTTAAGGGCGTTCATGTATCAATGTCACTCTCGAAGTGATTTCGAGGTCATTCGTGGATCGGGGTGGACCGGGCTTGGAGAGAAGATGAGGGGGATGGTGAAGCAGCTGTAGGGGGTGAACGCAGGACCTCCGGTGGCCAGAGGGGGGCACGCGAAGTGGATTTGGAGGCATTGGGTTGGATTCCAGGTTGAGTGTAATACTCCAATCATGAACCACGGCGAGGTAGTGGGCCCTGGAGGGTCAGGTAGCTTACGTGGGTCATGGTCTACTTGCGGTGATGTTGCTGATGATCAGAGAGGTGGCAGGCGACGTGTACACGTACACACGTATCTTCATGCATCTGAAGTACTTCGGTGAGTCTGGCATCAAGGAAGAAGAAGGCTGCTTCGGTGCATACGCGATTTAAATCAGGAATTGACTCGTAAATGTTTGGAGTAGAACTTGGGTTTGCTCTCGTGATTTTGTTTCAATGATGACTCGAAGAATTAGAAACAAGAAGTTTGGTCTCGGGACTGGTTTGTGGAAGTTGGCGTTTCGAACAGAGTTTAGGGTGGTGTTTGGTTCTGTTCCGTAAGAAGAGAAGTTTACAAGATAAACCTGTTATTTTAATAGATTCAAGGTTTAAGTTTTCGAAAAAGAATGCAAACTTACAAGTTAAAGTTTGTAAAGTAAATCAAACATTTAAAATGTGAATAGAATTTATATTTCAAATTTAAAATGTTTTAAAACGATTGTTTTGAAAGTACTATCTAATCAAATAGACACAGTATAGTTGACTCGAGTTTTACTCGCGATTTTGGTAGTTGGCTCGAAGACGTTGGCTTGTTGACTCGAAGCAGGGAATAGGGTAGCTTGGGTTGAAGTACGATAACAGGTTAATACAGAAACTGTTGATCCGTTTAAAAAATTTATATTAAAATTTAAAACCCTAGATTTAAATAAAGTAAAGTTATAAATCTAGTTTTTAATCTAAATTTAAGTTTAAATCTAATTTTAATATATATATATATATATATATATATATATATATATATATATATATATATTCGAGTGGAATTTGAATCTAGTTTGGAAATAAACAAGTTTTTAAATTCCAATTGACTTAATAGTAATAAAATTTTTAATAAGTTAAAATGTAATTTAAGAATTTGAATTTAAATGGAGTTTGAAATATAAGAGAGGATTTAATCAAAGTTCTTAATTTAAATTCAAATTTGATTTGAATCTTGGGTTTTGGAAATAAACTTTTTAAATCCTAATATCAAGTAATTAATTTGTAAAGCATTAAATAAATAATTAAGGTTTATTAGCTGATTTATTTTTGTTAATTTGAGATAAATCAATGTAAGTGATTTGAGATTAGTTGCTTAAATGGGAACTACTTAATGTAAGTAAGCAAAGAATTAACTTGCTAAGGGTTAATTAATTAGTAATTGGATATTAATTACTTATTAATCAAAAATTAACTAATTTAGGATAATTAACCAATGGAATAATTACTTGATGAATTGATGAATAATTATTTATCGTAATTAATAGGATTTTAATTACTTAGGGAAGTAATTAATTGATAATTACTAAATGAAATTAAAGGTGTTCATGATGGAAGAAATTTGGATCAAATTATTTTGTATAACAAATCAAGGAATTAATTAGAGATAACTAAGGAGTAATTAATTTATTTGATGAAGTAATTAAGGGTAGTTAATTACTGATGATATTAATCAAGGATGATTAATATTTATGGTTAGCAATTGATTAATAAAATAATTAAAGGATAATTACCATATTGGGTTGAGGATAATTAATTTGTGAAATTAATTAAGGGATTAATTACTTAATGTAATTAAAGGATAAATAGAACAATGTTGGAAGTCTTTGATTAATTGTTATGCCTAATATGTGGTTGTGGTGCTATGTGATAGATATGTTGATTTAAACTGTGATTATGTGTCTATCTATTGTTAATGAATTAGGTGACATCCTGTATTTAAAGTTGAATTGAATTTCACTTGGATAATTTAAGTTAAGATGACAATGGGTTCGAAGAGACCGGAGTCGGGGATTAGTAAATACCCGAAACCACTTCGATTCATTATAGATGATTTGTGAAATCAATAAGCTGGTTTGGATTGATTTAATTAAATTTAACCATTTAATCTAAGTTTGACACTTACAAATTGATGTGTTTATAACAGCTTGTTAAGTTGTAAATTGATAAGTTACCCCGGGTTTTATATAAGTTGTATGTTTTGGGATATTCCTTGTTAGATGAGTTTACTCACGCTGGTTTCCAGCCTGACCCGGGTGTTACTTTGATGTAATGCTCGGGTCAGACCGAGTATTACAGATTTTCAGGTAAGGACGTTCTGGAGCTCAAGAGGCAAGCAGGATAGCAGGGACGTATGGAGAGTTTTCACTGTGATATTGTAGTCTCTGGACATGATTGTTTGTCCAGTATTTATGTAAATGTGTAACTCTGATGTATTTAAACGCAAATTAACTGATATAGTTTTCTTTGTATAACTGCTATTTTATTTGATATTATATTTGATCCGCTGCGAATGTGAGGTTTCTATGTCTTGTTTCTGTCTTCTTCTTTCTCTTTCTTTTTTTCACTAACTATCTGGAAATTTTGGGATCGAAATTTCCGGGTCGTTACATTTGGTATTAGAGCGAGGTTAAGCGAGAACCTTGGCTCTATTGGGATTACTCATTAAGGATAGGGTAAGTGGTACCCTAGAATGAGTTGAGTGTATAAATATGAGAGAGAGTACTTGTTATTTTCTTAAATACATGATTTTAAATGATTTCAAAGGTAAATGAATCTTATATAAGAAATAGATTATCTATTATATTAAGGAAATTGATTGTAGTATTAATTAAACTAAAAGTTATAGTAAGAATTAAGTGGTAATAATTACAACCAAATTGGAATTAAATTTAAAGACAAGTTTGAAATGGATTCAAACCGAAATTAAATCTTGAATTTGGAAAAGGTTTCAAGATAAGAATAATCAATTAATTTATGTAATTAATTAAACTTGATAATATTCATTAGTGGATAATAATTAGAAATGATAAACAAAGAGGGAGTTACTTAATGAAGTAACTAGAGATAAGCAAATTGATATATAAGTGTTTAATTTTTCTAATTAAGTCTAATTTATAGGTTAGGAAGTCCCTCTAGAATTCAATTTTTGAGATAAATGGCTAAGAGTAAAGAATGGAAGGTAAGGCGCAGAGAATGAAGAGCAACTGCACGTAAGGAGCGGGAAACAGCAATTCAGGAGTATGAAAATCGGATTAAGGAAAGAAATGGACCGGGACCTTATGATAATGTCACTTGCTATAGATGTTACAATAAGGGTCATTACGCAGCTAGGTGTGGTAAAACAAGGAAGGAATTAAAGGGTATATTCCAACGTTTTCGCTCCGAGATATTATGCTTTAAGTGCCATAAGAAGGGACATTTCCTTAACCATTGTCCTGAAGTGAGGAAGGTGAAGCGTAAACCAATGGAACCGGTCAACGAGTCAACCATTTGCTATCATTGTAAAGGGCTGGGACATATCGCGAGAAATTGCCCCAAGAGACAGAAGAAGAAGATTAAGGTTGTGGAACATCCAGTAGGAAGCATGGAGGTCATCCAGTTGGATAAGAGAGTAGAAACTATTTGTGGAAAATGCTATAAGTGGGGACATCCTGTTGAAAAGTGCATGTTTGGGCTTTGCCCATTGGAAGGAAGTCCATAGGAAGGATTTGGATAGAAAATGCTAGGACTCTTAAACCTAGGTGAAGGTGTAAACATCTTAATTGTGACTTTGTAAGGCTTTTATTATGATGAATGGATGTATTGTTGAACTACTAATGTGCAGTCTATCCATATATGAAATATTTTGTGGCGGTATGATCTAATAAACCACCTTCTTTTATTTGGGATGGAATTTGAAATTAATTCAAACTAGAATTTCAAAGGTTTGGTTTCAAAATTGAGTTTGATTTGAATTAATTGGAATTATAATTGAAGATGAATAAGTATGGAATTCAAATGGAAAATTTGGGTTGAATTAAAATGATTGAAATTTAAGTGGGTTCAGTTAAACGGATATTAGTCCAAAGTGATTGGAGTAACTTGGGATGGTAATTAAAGTTAAATATGTTTATAATGAAATGGAATTTGATTTAAATTTGGAAAGGAATTAAGAATCAACTCAACTTGAATTTGGAATAAATCAAGTCCAACGGAAATTGGAGTTATTTAAAATTGGAATGGGATCAATTTGAGTGGAAATTTAAAATGAATTGATGAGAATGGAGATTGGGAATTGAACAGTTTGACTTTGGACTATTTTCAATATAAATTGTTTTAATATAGCTTATTTTTTCCAAGCTATTTGATACATATAACCTTTCTTTCTTAAAGCCAAATTATTATATACTTATTTTACAATTATTTTTGTAGCTATTTAACCATTTTTCAACTGTTTTCTAAACTAATTACTATTTTCCAATTATGTTACAAATTAATTACTATTTTACAACTATTTTGAAATTATCTAAAAGTTCTGAAACATTTAGCTATTCCCCAACTATTTTATAATTAATTAACTATTTTAAATCTATTTTCCAAATTAATACCTATTTTTCAACTACTTATCTATTCTTAAATTTTTCAAGCTATTTTCTAATAATAAACTGGTCGGAGTTCAAACTGTTATTGATTAAATACCTAACTGGGATGAGAATAAAAGTTATAATCCAAATGGGGATTAAGGCAATTGTAAATAAGTGAATGAAAATTTAGGTGATTGTGAATAGAAGGAAATTGATTTGGCTAATAATCAGTGAAGATAAATACGTAAGGTGTACGTATGTTATTCTATTCGCATAATGATTTGATCTAGAATCGAGCACAGAATTTCGAGATAGTTTTTTCGATCCGAGTGGAATTTTTCACTCGATTTTCGACGGCGAACCTGGAAATGGATTGTTGATTGGTTCTGGATATTCTCTAGCATAGTCAGGCTATGCAAGGAGAATGACGGTTTCTGATCAAGAAATCGGATCTGTGTCCGCACTAGAAAGTCGGGTGGACGATACTAGTTCTGAAATGAAATTGTGTGATCGAGTGAGCGATCTGTTTGGTATGGCGTACAGATGATATGTGTACATCGTACAGATTTGAGTAAAAATGATATTGAAAGGAGTAATCAAATTTGAATATTTTATTTTGAATAAACAAAGTTAAATATCTTTGTTTTATAAAATGAAACTTCCCTTGTTGAATCTATTGCCTGAAGAAAAGGATTTTTGAGGGTGTTTTGAAGTATAAAAGGGGCTTTATACAAGTTTGAAATGGTCCAAGATTTTAAAGATTATATATATAAAGGATCTTATGAGGATTTTGGAAAAAAGTTTTGGGAACCTATGGATTAGTAAAGGCTTTTGATTTTTGGATAAAATCAATATTGAATTTGGAAAGTCTAGTTTGAGAATTATCGATTTTGGGATAATCGATTTTGTGTAAAGAAGCTTTGTATGAGATCATACTAGGTGTATGATTTAAAGATACTATATGTGTATAGTATAAAATGTTTTGATGATGGCTTTGGGAAAAAAGGCGGTCCCTTGGAATGGCTTCTCAGGAGTACCACCGGGTGGTGCTGCCTTGAGCCCCAAGGGGGGTTTCTAAAGTTGATCCTGTGAGGAGTCCGGACAAACTAGTTCCTGAGGATTATTGGGTAGCGAAAGTCGAGGGCGTTGATGCCTACAGGGGCATTTGGGTTATGCTGTGACGACAGTGTAACTCGATGTCACTGCGATCTACTGTAGGGACCATAGCGAAAATCGTGTGGAGGATGAGTGTCAACAGTCTACACTTGATTTTGCCGGGAAGGCAACGCAACATCGGTAGACTGCGATCTATGGTCAAGTGGAGTGGAGAAGTTTCATCCTTTTGGCAGCGAAATTCAAGTGCGCTGATGCCTACAGTTATATGGGTTTTTGCTGTGATAGCTACGTAACCCCAGTTGTAGTTGCGATTTGTAGCAGGTTCCATGGTGTAATCGAGGGGCGCGGAGGCCCACAGTTATCTGTGGATTTTGTCGGGACGGCAACGTAACCATCGGGTTAACTGCGACCATGGATGGGGGTGATGATTTCCAGAGCATTCTCACCAAAGATATATCATCTATTTTTCAAAAACCGTTTTCTATATTTTCATTAAAATTATTTTCCAAGTATTTTCACTGGGTGTTGAAAACTGGTCTTCTAAGTACTTATAGATTTTCAGTCTTACGCCTGATCAACGCATGACCAAATTTCTGTGAGAACGAGGACGGACTTTTTGAAACGTCGAGTTATAAAAAGTATTTTTATAAAACTATTTTGGCAGTATTATAGATTTTAAAGGTGTTTTAAATATGTTCAAGAAAACTTATTTGATTTTAAGCATTTTAATAGATTCTGGCTTCGTTTCTTTTCGAGGACCGAAAAGATTCTAAGGGGGAAGGAATGTGATAACCCAGATTTTTGATATCTGATAATTGGTAATTAGAAGGATTTAAAACACAAAAATTTGTAATTCGAACAAATAAATTTTGAGATATATATCTGAATAATTATTTGGTTAATAATCTTCCTAGTATAGTTATTTATACTTGACATATTTTCTTTAATTTCAAACAAATTGAACATGGGTATGTTTAAGTGTGTATATATATGTATGAGTTAGTTCAAAAATAAATTTGAATTGGAAATCTAAAGGAATAAGTATCTTAAATAAATTGGATATAAAAATAAATGTATGTGATTTATTTGTATATATTTTGCTATTTTCTTTTAAAATTCATATTAATATAAATAAAGGAAAGTAGTTACTAAATAGGAATATAATATAAAAGTTTTATGGAAAACATTTATAATATATATATATATATATATATATATATATAAATGCATTTATTAAGAATAGAAAGTATTCATAACATAAGATATAAAATTATATAACTAAATTAAAATTAATAAAAAAATGTATAGAACGTATTAGTATATTATTTAATTCTCATAAAAAGGACAAGTGTTAAGAGTTTTGATATCCAAATTAACAAATGTAACATTTGTAATATGAAGTTTTAACAAGTGTCAATATTTTTCTTTTGAAATAATAAATAATAGATAAAAGAAGAAACATACATCTCTTCTTCTTTCTCATTTTACTTTTATTTCATTATCAGGAAACAAAGTAAAAAAAAATATGCTGTAACAAAGTTAAGTAAAACAAATCAAAGAGAAACTTTTTCTAAAAAAAAAAATCAAATCATCAGTAGCAAAGCTAGAAGGCAATCTTCCCCTATTCAAAAATCAAGTCTTTTCTTCAAATTCAAGATCAGTAGGGAATTCAGTTTCAGTTCCAATATTCAGAGAAAAACTAAAGTCTTCAAGTTTCAAATTTCAAACTGCTCTGCTCATACCAGTTAGGTGAGTAAACTAGATCTGAATATAGCTTTATGTCTGGATGTTGTGATGGATTCTCGAATTAAAATAGGGAATAAAGTTTTACTTTTATAAAATTTTGTATGCATGTATGTATCTGAGAAATGTTCATGCATATGCTCTTTGTTTTAAGTTGTAGATTCAAACTCAGTAGAGAAAAAAATTAGTATCTTCCTAATCCAATCAATATTACATCTTGATATCTACATGGAAGTTGCTTGTTACTATATGATAATGGATTTAAAAATAATTCAGAAAAATACTAAGTTAATAATGTGAAAAAATATATTAATTTATAGTAAAATAACCATAGATCGGAAAATTTGAGTATTTTAATATTACAATCTGATTATACAATTGAGTTCGTAGTACGAAATAATGATTTTAGGTGATGAAATTACGATTTTTAAGTTTATAAATGACGAGGGATAGCGAGTTGAATTGGAAACTCGTTTTGGTCAAATTCCGTTGATCAAGGACGAAATTGATGACGTGATTGCTGGTGAAGGAGGATGGTGCAGAGGGCATCATCAGAAAATTAACCGAAGATTTTATAATTTGTCGTGGCAAACGTTTGGCCATGTAGTAGGGTTTAAGGGCGTTCTTGTGTCAATGTCATTCTCGAAGTGATTTCGAGGTCATTCGTGGATCGGGGTGGACCGGGCTTGGAGAGAAGATGAGGGGGATGGTGAAGCAGCTGTAGGGGGTGAACGCAGGACCTCCGGTGGCCAGAGGGGGGACGCGAAGTGGATTTGGAGGCATTGGCTTGGTTTCCAGGTTGAGTGTAATACTCCAATCTTGAACCACCGCGAGGTAGTGGGCCCTGGAGGGTCAGGTAGCTTACATGGGTCATGGTCGACTTGTGGTGATGTTGCTGATGATCAGAGAGGTGGCAGGCGACATGTACACGTACACGTTGTAAAGACCCGTAAATCCGTACTCCTTGAATAGACACTAATCTCCTTTGTTTAATTCAAGATGAACGAAAATACGAACCCTTAAGGGTTTAAGAAAAATTTAGGAATAGAAAAAGATAGAAAATTTAGATAGGGAAAAGAAGATAGAGAATGGAGGGGAAAGAAAATAGAGAATTTTAAAATAGAAAGAAAAGAAAATAGAACGGAATAGAAAAAAAAAACAACAGAACAATAACAGAATCTCACAATTCGCAGCGGAACAACATATAATAATAAATGAATAATCTTTAAACAAAGAACTATATCAGTTATTACATTTTATACATTACATTACATCATCTCATCATATCATCAGAGTGTACAACAACAAACAGTGCAGCGGAAAAAGAAATACTATATAAGTAATATGCCATGCCATCCAGCTTGACTCCAGCAATTCCAGAATATCCAGAATATCCTGATAAACCTTACTCTTGACTGCCCGTGTGAAAATTGGTGGGCACCCAGAGTTTAGGAAGGAAAACAATAAACTCCAAGTCAGTCATGTGACTGGTGTGAGAACTCAGAACAGTTTATTTAACTTTAAAATCAAAATAGAGGAATATTTTTAATCAATTCGCAATGCTTTTAAAAATGAGACTACCATAAGGCCTCCCGCACACACACACAATGCAAACGCAGAATCGGAGGAGATTTCTCCTTAGATAGTCAAAGATGCTTGATACGCATTTAAAATAACATTTCATATTATTATTAGTGCATAGTGTAGGAAAAATTCATTTCGAAAGTAGAATATAAATCTTAGCCAACATACGACCATTATCGTATGCCTACTATAGCTAACTATGTTCAATAGCAGGTTACCGCCACATTCCATAGCAGGTTATACAACTAAAACCGTACAAGTCACGTATTGTTTCTTTGGATTTCCAACAAATGGTCAGGCCAAGGAACTTCCCATTGCCACATGAGAATGCCTTTGGAAAGACATCCCCGAGAACCAAACCGGAACTCTGCCAACACAAGGCCGGGTTACCCCTAACTGGGTAACTACTGACACGAGCACGCCATTCCCCGATCGTAAACGACCTTTCTCACGGGATCCCGATAGCCAATAACCACAAAGTAATAAATTCGTAGTAACCACATAGGTTAAATATCTGGGCTCCATACCATGATACCACCTCTATCCAGAAGGAAATGTACATACCCTAAAGGGTGCTACCCCTCATAACCTTGCCGCATCTTTCCTGTTTTGACCATTTCCGAGGTGTGAGGCTCGACAAAGTCACGTCCACAAAAACATACTTTATACAAAAGCCATGCTTTGGGTCAACAAATGATCAACACAATGATCACCAAGATAGACGATCAAATAAACGATCCTATCACAATAATCAACACAATGATCATTTACAGCATCACTCAGCATATCACATTACCAAATTGGGAATATATCGCTGATAACATTCAACTACATAACCTCTGAGCTCGTACGTCTCAGAGAAGGGTGTTTAGCTAAAAGAATAAATTCTCCGCCACCAACAGAAATATATTTGAAAGAAATCGGCTTTACATCTCAACTTGTAATGTCAGACATACAATCCATACAAGTCTGTTCCAGGCTCGAACAAAACCGAAGGCACTTACAAAGAAGTCCTTGCAATCCGGATATTCACAATCCTGATCGGATTCACCATCACATATGGAGAACTCTATACCGGAGCCACTCGGTGCAGAGTAAATCGACAGGTCATCCTATCGCTCTCGCAAATACCGGGTCTTCAACACCGATCTTCAATGCAATTATAACGACGTATCACATATTCGGAATGGGTTATACGACCCCATGGTCCTTTCCCGGTTAACCCGAATAGTGAGCGCTTATTCAAAAATAAGTGTGGCATTCACATTCAAACAAATCACATCAAATACCCATTCAAAGGGAAATATTGATAGTCGGTTATTGAACTATCATTGGATATGCACACATCACCAGATTCCAAATAATTTTCCAAATTATTTATTTTCCAAAATATCTTTACAAGATATATTATTTTCAACACTTCAAAAATAAATCAATATTTATTCTTAAACCAATTTCACTTTCTTTTATAAATTCCTTAGTGAATTTACAATTCCAAAATATCAATGAATATTCGATTTCAATTATTCATTTCAATTTTCTTTTCAATTTATCTTCAAAAAGATAAATTCTCAAAATATTCACTTTATATTGGAAAACATTTCCATACTTATTTATTCATAAGTAATTCACAATTTTTATTTATTTTTAACACTTGGAAAATATTCAATATACTTTAATCGAAATTAAGTATATATTTCATTCTATTAAGGAAATCATTCTCTTAAACATATTTATTTGGGCCAAAACGAATGTTACGTAAAACATCGTTACGACAACCCAAAATCACTAGTATAGTGATTCGAAATTAAAATAGATATATAAATCCCAATACTATACAAAACATTTCCTTTCGGAAATCATTTACTATAACAACAGTGTTATAGTCCATCATCTCCTTTTATTTCTCGAAAACGTCTATTTCAACAATAAATGTTGAAATCTATGGTTTCGAATCTCAACACAATTAAAACTTCGTTAGATCGTTTTAATTCTATTTCAAATATCACATTCAAAACAATTTCTTTAACATCTTATTCACTATTCAAAAACGTGAATATACTACGTTAACACATTTCATCCTTTTATACATTTTAACTCAAAGGATTATTCACTATTCAAAAACGTGAATATAACTCCATTAATAGGTTTCAACAATTTTCTTATCAAAATAAGTCATTTGCAAATTTATAAAACAACGTTTATAAATTCCATTTCTATTTATTTATAAAAGCTTCCTTTTTATAAATTCTTTTATTAACCTATTTCAGTTTATAACTCAATTATAAACTAAAAGTTCATATTATAAGTTAAATACTTATAAAACGATTATTTTACAAAATCGTTCTTTTTAACTTCCCAAATTATAAATCTTATAACTTATAAGATTCATTCATTTATCCAAAATCATTATTTTAATAACTTAATAAATTTTATAAACCTACTGCTTATAAAATTCCATTTATAACTTCACCGTATAAAATTCTATAAATTCCATTCAATTATGAAACTCATTTACACTTCATTCAAACACTTATAAAAACTCGTTTTATAATGTCCATATTTCAATTTATAAATATCCATTTATAAATCTCTTAATATAAATCAATTTATATTATTCTTTTTAAACGTCTTTAAATTCCTTTAAAAACTTCTTCCTTTTGATTCATAAAATAATTAAATTTTATAAATCCTATATTTCAACTTTTCATAATAAATTCAAAAATTCCGATTTAACTATTTTATAAAATCATTAGCATCATATTCTCAAAAATCAGTTTTTAACTATATTTCTCAAAATCATAATTTTTATAACTTTAAAAATTATAACGTTTATTTATTTAAAATGGATCAATTCCAAAAATATTTTATAAACGTATACTTTCAAAAATCACTTTGAAATCATTTTAAAATTCCAAATTTGGTCCAATGATGCTACACACCAAATAGTCAATCACGACTACAACGATATCATATATCAATATGAAAATCCATCAAATATCAAAATATCTGAAATCAAATAAAAACTGTTGAGGAATCCAGTTGGATCCCTCCAACCTGTTTTCCTGCATCCACAAACATTAGCATAATACCAATTTCGCTCCAGTACGAAATTATCGCGGTATTTGTTCTTATTAAATATTATCCGCTTAATAACGGCGTAATAGGGTCTCATCCGCTAAAAAATGCGGGTAATCAATCAACTGCAATATATACATGTGCCAATATATATATATTGATATTATATATAATACCAATTTCACTATTTATGAAATATTCGCGGTATATGTTTTTAATAAATAACATCCGCTTACTAACGGCGTATAATGTCTATTTTAACAATTAATAGATATCAATCAACATTCAAACATGCATTCAAATATTTTAAATCTAACTATTTAAAATAAAATCGAAACCGATTCGATTGAGTGAGAAGTTCTCACCTTGGTTTTAAATTCCGTTTTAGCGATTTATTTCGAATAAAATTAAACGGACGTTTAATTTTACCCAAAATTCTCACTAACTCCAAACGACTCCAAACCAACTCCATCGCGTAGTGCTCGTCCATACGATTCCAACGCAACTGGTTTCGCGCGTTTTCGACCTCGTATGAAAAAGTTATGCATTTTATAAGTTTGTACACGATTTTTAAACTAATATTTACAACATAAATAAACTAATTTATAACCTAAATCAAATCATAGCCCTCCATCTCAACCCCAACCACATCAGGCCGCACACACACCCCCCCCCCCATCTTCTCTCTCACGCACACCTACAGATCCAAAGCCGAACAATGAAACCCAAAGCTACGAATTAGGGTTAAACATTGCAACATCAATACTCGACAATACTTCATCATACAACCACCATCGCGAAGCCCCCAACCTAAGCTACCCACGGCCAGAAGCAAGTTGAACTCGGCCCCCCCATTTGCCTCGAAAATCGTGTGCAAGCGTGGCCGAACGCAGGCCATTATCTCCCTCCTCGGTGCATCGTTTTAGATCATAGCCGTTCAACTTGAAGCTCTCACTACACTCTACAATTTCTTAGTTGGAAGTTTCATGAATGGGTTTGTGGATTGAAAGATAATTGAAGATGAAATCAAGACAATTTCGGCCATTCATTTTGTTAGTGGCGGCTGGCTATTATAATTAGGGTTTGGGTTATGATGTTGAAGATAGTGAGGCCATGGTTCCTTTTATAGATTTTTGAATAAAACACTATTCATTCACAATTTTTCAACTCCGATTTTCGCGCCGAAACTGACGTTCCTAGGGTTTATCCCGCGTTCCGGACACAATGGAACAGGTTTCGGAAGCTAATTCGGAAGTATGTGCGAGTTATGGCTATAAACGTTCAATTTAAATTAAACCGATTTAAGCGATTTTCTAGGCGTTTTAATTTGTACCGGACAAACGGTAAATCCAATTGACTTGAAATTTGAAACCTTACAATAATATCACATTACGGATCCGATGAAACTGGTTTCATCGAAATCCGAGACTTTTTGAAAAATGGCTATTTTAGCTCGCCAAATTTAAATTAAAAATAAATCGATGCGTTTCGAGCTGCCACGATCAAACGATAACTCCGATTGACACGAAATTTGAAATCCGGTAATAACTAACTATTACGGATCCAATGGAACTGGTTTCGTTCAATTTTGAGACTGTTCAAAAATTGGCTATTTTCACTAGTCGATTTTAATATTAAAATATTCAATTTTCACAAATTAACTTTTAATTCGAATTTAAAAGTTCTAAAATATTGTTCTAACTCCAATATGATAAAATAAAATTTTACAAACCATTTTCAATCATATTTAACTCAATTTTCAATTATTTTCATAATTTAACGTATTAAATTATCGATTTAATTATTCAATTAAATCCAATAATTCAAATAAAAATTTATTTGACTTATAAATTCAAATATTAATGTTTAAAATTAATTAAATATTCATACTTTAATTATCAAAAATTCTGGGTCGTTACAATCTTCCCCCCTTAAAAGAATTTCGTCCTCGAAATTAACTAGTAAGAAAAGTTATATAATTTATTAACTTTCCAAAATCCATAGTTAAACTTCTTACAATACTTACTAAGTTTTCCAAATCATACTTAGTTATCTTTTCAAAAACAATCTACTATTGTTTAACTTTCAACTTCAAAATCAAAGTTAAAGTTTTCAAAATTTTCCAATTTTCTCAAATTTTTTCTAACGCCTTAAATTTCCAGAAAAATTCGCCATAGTCTCCTTTGCGCGGCTCGATCCGAAAAAAAAATGACAGTATATATATCACAAATATACATATCATCAAGTAATGAGGCATCCCGCAGGGAAAAAAGTGTAAAAGTACGGTATGTAATCCGAGATATGTACCTTATATTTTATTAGCAAGCATATACGGCTAATATAGCGCGAAAGCGAGCTCCAAATGCGAAGCAAACGCGATCCGCACCTACTAATTACTCAACAAAAAACACGAGAACATGCATATATGACAATAATCTCAATATACAACATATATCTCCATAACAACTATATATGCCAACATAGCAATTGAAACAAAACAACAAATGCAATATATTCAATCATCAACCAACTATCATCCAACAAATTCACAACCAATATATATTTTTTCATATTCTCATTAATATTCAATGAAATGGTTTTCAATTTAATCATATTTGATTCATTAATAGTGGATGTTTTTACTAACATTCATTCTCAATTAGTTTATATTCACTAATTCATATTCAAGTTGGTTCACTTCCAATTCAAATTCAATTCCATTTAAGATTCATTTAACTTCCAATTGGATTTCAATTACTTTAGCTTTCAATTTCATTAACTCAATTTCATTAATTCTTAACGAATTCATATACAATCAACTAACAATTATATAACAATCAATGTATATTAATTACAACCAAATTCCTTTGCTTACAATTGGCTTAATTAATTGATTTTCATTCAACTATTCAACTTTCCAATAACATTAGATTTTTAATGAATTAACACTTATATTCATTTTTCCATATCAATTATTCACATTTAATTGATTAACATTCGATCCATTAATTCAATTCAATTACTAAAGTTGAATTTCATTTATATAACTCAAGTTCACATTTATCCTTAACTTTATTATTTTACTTTGATACTAATAACAACTTCATTCAACATCTCTTAAGTTATATTCATATAGTTTCACTTCTTATATGTATAAGTTTATTTTACAATTGTAAATCACTTTAATTATAATTCAATTCTTATAATTCTTTTGCTTATACAATTATTCTTCAATTTAGATTATTCAAATAACTAAACAATCAACTTATATACACTTTAATAATTCTGAAAATTATTTCTTTATATATAAAATATAATCAAGGTAAAATTATTTCATTTACCCAATTTTAAAATAATATTATGTCGGTTTATCTTGTTTAAGAGTTTAGAAACCCCTATCTACGATAGTTAGCTAGACTACATCGACTGAAATCTATAAACAATCAACCGATAAGTCAACACAATACAAAACAATTTTATATTCACTAACAAATACGCTCTCATAGCTATTATTACACTCAAACTCATTCTAGAGTACTGCTGACTCTATCTCTAATGAATTATACCCAACAGAACCATGGTTGTCGCTTAACCATATGCTCTGATACCAAATGTAAAGATCTAGGCTTTTCAACCGTCGACAGCAGTCACAACCGGTAGGCTTTTCAACCATCCCAGCCCCACCGTGGCTTACACTGGTACCCCAGACCTTGCTTTTACGGCCAGCCTCTCGACTGTCTCAGGTTACACCTAACCAACCCCCTAAAAGAGGATGTGTGGGAGTAAGAGTCTCCGGTTCGCCACCTAACCGCGAAGCGAGAACCCCCCATCACATAGCCTAAAGCTTAACAAGACTGGTGTGAGAACTCAAAACAGTTTATTTAACTTTAAAATCAAAATAGAGGAATATTTTTAATCAATTCGCAATGCTTTTAAAAATGAGACTACCATAAGGCCTCCCGCACACACACACAATGCAAACTCAGAATCGGAGGAGATTTCTCCTTATGATAGTCAAAGATGCTTGATACGCATTTAAAATAACATTTCATATTATTATTAGTGCATAGTGTAGGAAAAATTCATTTCGAAAGTAGAATATAAATCTTAGCCAACATACGACCATTATCGTATGCCTACTATAGCTAACTATGTTCAATAGCAGGTTACCGCCACATTCCATAGCAGGTTATACAACTAAAACCGTACAAGTCACGTATTGTTTCTTTGGATTTCCAACAAATGGTCAGGCCAAGGAACTTCCCATTGCCACATGAGAATGCCTCTGGAAAGACATCCCCGAGAACCAAACCGGAACTCTGCCAACACAAGGCCGGGTTACCCCTAACTGGGTAACTACTGACACGAGCACGCCATTCCCCGATCGTAAACGACCTTTCTCACGGGATCCCGATAGCCAACAACCACAAAGTAATAAATTCGTAGTAACCACATAGGTTAAATATCTGGGCTCCATACCATGATACCACCTCTATCCAGAAGGAAATGTACATACCCTAAAGGGTGCTACCCCTCATAACCTTGCCGCATCTTTCCTGTTTTGACCATTTCCGAGGTGTGAGGCTCGACGAAGTCACGTCCACAAAAACATACTTTATACAAAAGCCATGCTTTGGGTCAAAAAATGATCAACACAATGATCACCAAGATAGACGATCAAATAAACGATCCTATCACAATAATCAACACAATGATCATTTACAGCATCACTCAGCATATCACATTACCGAATTGGGAATATATCGCTGATAACATTCAACTACATAACCTCTGAGCTCGTACGTCTCAGAGAAGGGTGTTTAGCTAAAAGAATAAATTCTCCGCCACCAACAGAAATATATTTGAAAGAAATCGGCTTTACATCTCAACTTGTAATGTCAGACATACAATCCATACAAGTCTGTTCCGGGCTCGAACAAAACCGAAGGCACTTACAAAGAAGTCCTTGCAATCCGGATATTCACAATCCTGATCGGATTCACCATCACATATGGAGAACTCTATACCGGAGCAACTCGGTGCAGAGTAAATCGACAGGTCATCCTATCGCTCTCGCAAATACCGGGTCTTCAACACCGATCTTCAATGCAATTATAACGACGTATCACATATTCGGAATGGGTTATACGACCCCATGGTCCTTTCCCGGTTAACCCGAATAGTGAGCGCTTATTCAAAAATAAGTGTGGCATTCACATTCAAACAAATCACATCAAATACCCATTCAAAGGGAAATGTTGATAGTCGGTTATTGAACTATCACTAGATATGCACACATCACCAGATTCCAAATAATTTTCCAAATTATTTATTTTCCAAAATATCTTTACAAGATATATTATTTTCAACACTTCAAAAATAAATCAATATTTATTCTTAAACCAATTTCACTTTCTTTTATAAATTCCTTAGTGAATTTACAATTCCAAAATATCAATGAATATTCGATTTCAATTATTCATTTCAATTTTCTTTTCAATTTATCTTCAAAAAGATAAATTCTCAAAATATTCACTTTATATTGGAAAACATTTCCATACTTATTTATTCATAAGTAATTCACAATTTTTATTTATTTTTAACACTTGGAAAATATTCAATATACTTTAATCAAAATTAAGTATATATTTCATTCTATTAAGGAAATCATTCTCTTAAACATATTTATTTGGGCCAAAACGAATGTTACGTAAAACATCGTTACGACAACCCAAAATCACTAGTATAGTGATTCGAAATTAAAATAGATATATAAATCCCAATACTATACAAAACATTTCCTTTCGGAAATCATTTACTATAACAACAGTGTTATAGTCCATCATCTCCTTTTATTTCTCGAAAACGTCTATTTCAACAATAAATGTTGAAATCTATGGTTTCGAATCTCAACACAATTAAAACTTCGTTAGATCGTTTTAATTCTATTTCAAATATCACATTCAAAACAATTTCTTTAACATCTTATTCACTATTCAAAAACGTGAATATACTGCGTTAACACATTTCATCCTTTTATACATTTTAACTCAAAGGATTATTCACTATTCAAAAACGTGAATATAACTCCATTAATAGGTTTCAACAATTTTCTTATCAAAATAAGTCATTTGCAAATTTATAAAACAACGTTTATAAATTCTATTTCTATTTATTTATAAAAGCTTCCTTTTTATAAATTCTTTTATTAACCTATTTCAGTTTATAACTCAATTATAAACTAAAAGTTCATATTATAAGTTAAATACTTATAAAACGATTATTTTACAAAATCGTTCTTTTTAACTTCCCAAATTATAAATCTTATAACTTATAAGATTCATTCATTTATCCAAAATCATTATTTTAATAACTTAATAAATTTTATAAACCTACTGCTTATAAAATTCCATTTATAACTTCACCGTATAAAATTCTATAAATTCCATTCAATTATGAAATTCATTTACACTTCATTCAAACACTTATAAAAACTCGTTTTATAATGTCCATATTTCAATTTATAAATATCCATTCATAAATCTCTTAATATAAATCAATTTATATTATTCTTTTTAAACGTCTTTAAATTCCTTTAAAAACTTCTTCCTTTTGATTCATAAAATAATTAAATTTTATAAATCCTATATTTCAACTTTTCATAATAAATTCAAAAATTCCGATTTAACTATTTTATAAAATCATTAGCATCATATTCTCTAAAATCAGTTTTTAACTATATTTCTCAAAATCATAATTTTTATAACTTTAAAAATTATAACGTTTATTTATTTAAAATGGATCAATTCCAAAAATATTTTATAAACGTATACTTTCAAAAATCACTTTGAAATCATTTTAAAATTCCAAATTTGGTCCAATGATGCTACACACCAAATAGTCAATCACGACTACAACGATATCATATATCAATATGAAAATCCATCAAATATCAAAATATCTGAAATCAAATAAAAACTGTTGAGGAATCCAGTTGGATCCCTCCAACCTGTTTTCCTGCATCCACAAACATTAGCACAATACCAATTTCGCTCCAGTACGAAATTATCGCGGTATATGTTCTTATTAAATATTATCCGCTTAATAACGGCGTAATAGGGTCTCATCCGCTAAAAAATGCGGGGAATCAATCAACTGCAATATATACATGTGCCAATATATATATATTGATATTATATATAATACCAATTTCACTGTTTATGAAATATTCGCGGTATATGTTTTTAATAAATAACATCCGCTTACTAACGGCGTATAATGTCTATTTTAACAATTAATAGATATCAATCAACATTCAAACATGCATTCAAATATTTTAAATCTAACTATTTAAAATAAAATCGAAACCGATTCGATTGAGTGAGAAGTTCTCACCTTGGTTTTAAATTCCGTTTTAGCGATTTATTTCGAATAAAATTATTAATTTTACCCAAAATTCTCACTAACTCCAAACGACTCCAAACCAACTCCATCGCGTAGTGCTCGTCCATACGATTCCAACGCAACTGGTTTCGCGCGTTTTCGACCTCGTATGAAAAAGTTATGCATTTTATAAGTTTGTACACGATTTTTAAACTAATATTTACAACATAAATAAACTAATTTATAACCTAAATCAAATCATAGCCCTTCATCTCAACCCCAACCACATCAGGCCGCACACACACACACCCCCCATCTTCTCTCTCACGCACACCTACAGATCCAAAGCCGAACAATGAAACCCAAAGCTACGAATTAGGGTTAAACATTGCAACATCAATACTCGACAATACTTCATCATACAACCACCATCGCGAAGCCCCCAACCTAAGCTACCCACGGCCAGAAGCAAGTTGAACTCGGCCCCCCCATTTGCCTCGAAAACCGTGCGCAAGAGTGGCCGAACGCAGGCCATTATCTCCCTCCTCGGTGCATCGTTTTAGATCATAGCCGTTCAACTTGAAGCTCTCACTACACTCTACAATTTCTTAGTTGGAAGTTTCATGAATGGGTTTGTGGATTGAAAGATAATTGAAGATGAAATCAAGACAATTTCGGCCATTCATTTTGTTAGTGGCGGCTGGCTATTATAATTAGGGTTTGGGTTATGATGTTGAAGATAGTGAGGCCATGGTTCCTTTTATAGATTTTTGAATAAAACACTATTCATTCACAATTTTTCAACTCCGATTTTCGCGCCGAAACTGACGTTCCTAGGGTTTATCCCGCGTTCCGGACACAATGGAACAGGTTTCGGAAGCTAATTTGGTAGTATGTGCGAGTTATGGCTATAAACGTTCAATTTAAATTAAACCGATTTAAGCGATTTTCTAGGCGTTTTAATTTGTACCGGAAAAACAGTAAATCCAATTGACTTGAAATTTGAAACCTTACAATAATATCACATTACGGATCCGATGAAACTGGTTTCGTCGAAATCCGAGACTTTTTGAAAAATGGCTATTTTAGCTCGCCAAATTTAAATTAAAAATAAATCGATGCGTTTCGAGCTGCCACGATCAAACGATAACTCCGATTGACACGAAATTTGAAATCCGATAATAACTAACTATTACGGATCCAATGGAACTAGTTTCGTTCATTTCTGAGACTGTTCAAAAATTGGCTATTTTCACTAGTCGATTTTAATATTAAAATATTCAATTTTCACAAATTAACTTTTAATTCGAATTTAAAAGTTCTAAAATATTGTTCTAACTCTAATATGATAAAATAAAATTTTACAAATCATTTTCAATCATATTTAACTCAATTTTCAATTATTTTCATAATTTAACGTATTAAATTATCGATTTAATTATTCAATTAAATCCAATAATTCAAATAAAAATTTATTTGACTTATAAATTCAAATATTAATGTTTAAAATTAATTAAATATTCATTTTTTAATTATCAAAAATTCTGGGTCGTTACACACGTACACACGTATCTTCGTGTATCTGAAGAACTACGGTGAGTCTCGCATCAAGGAAGAAGAAGGCTGCTTCGGTGCATACGGGGGTTAAATCAGGAATTGACTCGTAAATGTTTGGAGTAGAACTTGGGTTTGCTCTCGTGATTTTTTTCAATGATGACTCGAAGAATTAGAAACAAGAAGTTAGGTCTCGGGACTGGTTTGTGGAAGTTGGGGTTTCGAACATAGTTTAGGGTTGTGTTTGGTTCTGTTCCGTAAGAAGAGAAGTTTACAAGATAAACTTGTTATTTTTAATAAATTCAAGGTTTAAGTTTTCGCAAAAGAAAGCAAACTTACAAGTTAAAGTTTGTAAAGTAAATCAAACATTTAAAATGTGAATAGAATTTATATTTCAAATTTAAAATGTTTTAAAACGATTGTTTTGAAAGTACTATCTAATCAAATAGACACAGTATAGTTGACTCGAGTTTTACTCGCGATTTTGGTAGTTGGCTCGAAGACGTTGGCTTGTTGACTCGGAGCAGGGAATAGGGTAGCTTGGGTTGAAGTACGATAACAAGTTAAAACAGAAACCTGTTGATCCGTTTAAAAAATTTAGATTAAAATTTAAAACCCTGGATTTAAATAAAGTAAAGTTTTAAATCTAGTTTTTAATCTAAATTTAAGTTTAAATCTAAGTTTAATATATATATATATATATATATATATATATATATATATATATTCGAGTGGAATTTGAATCTAGTTTGGAAATAAATGAGTTTTTAAATTCAAATTGACTTAATAGTATTAAAGTTTTTATTAAGTTAAAATGTAATTTAAGAATTTGAATTTAAATGGAGTTTGAAATATAAGAGAGGATTTAATCAAAGTTCTTAATTTAAATTCAAATTTGATTTGAATCTTGGGTTTTGGAAATAAAGTTTATAAATCCTAATACCAAGTAATTAATTTGTAAAGCATTAAATAAATAATTAAGGTTTATTAACTGATTTATTTTTGTTAATTTGAGATAAATCAATGTAAGTGATTTGAGATTAGTTGCTTAAATGGGAACTACTTAATGTAAGTAAGCAAAGAATTAACTTGCTAAGGGTTAATTAACTAATTGAGGATAATTAACCAATGGAATAATTACTTGATGAATTGATGAATAATTACTTATCGTAATTAATAGGATTGTAATTACTTAGGGAAGTAACTAATTGATAATTACTAAATGAAATTAAAGGTGTTAATGATGGAAGAAATTTGGATCAAATTATTTTGTATAACAAATCAAGGACTTAATTAGAGATAATTAAGGAGTAATTAATTTATTTGATGAAGTAATTAAGGGTAGTTAATTACTGATGATATTAATCAAGGATGATTAATATTTATGGTTAACAATTAATTAATAAAATAATTAAAGGATAATTACCATATTGGGTTGAGGGTAATTAATTTGTGAAATTAATTAAGGGATTAATTACTTAACGTAATTAAAGGATAAATAGAACAATGTTGGAAGCCTTTGATTAATTGTTATGCCTAATATGTGGTTGTGGTGCTATGTGATAGATATGTTGATTTAAACTGTGATTATGTGGCTATCTATTGTTAATGAATTAGGTGATATCCTGTATTTAAAGTTGAATTGAATTTCACTTGGATAATTTAAGTTAATTTGATCCATTATTTACTAGTGGATTTTGGAAGAGTCTTCAAAAAGCTTTGGGAACGAAGCTTAATTTGATCACCGCTTATCATCCTCAGTCCGATAGACAAACAGAGCGTGTGAATCAAACTCTTGAAGATCTTCTTCATGCATGTGTTCTTGATTTTGGTGGAAGTTTGGAAGATCATATTTCCCTTGTTGAGCTTTCTTATAATAATAGCTTCCAATCTAGTATTAGTATGGCACCTTTCGAGGCACTCTATGGAAGGCCATGCCGATCTCCATCTTGTTGGCTTGAGGCGGTGAGAAGATGGTTTTAGGTCCAGATTTTATTTGTGATTCCATAGAAAAATTGACTTTATTCATCATAGGAAGAAAGAAGCTAAAAGTAGTAAAAAATACTAGGTCGATAACCAAATAAGGAATTTAGAATTTTCTATGGGAGATTTGGTATTCATTCGTGTTTCACCTATGAAGAGTGTTGTGCGTTTCAGTCGATCGGGGAAACTAGCACCAAAATATATTGGTCCATTTCCCATCAACGAACGCATTAGTTCTATGGCTTATCGCCTTTTGTTACCGGCTCAATTTTTTTCTATTCATGACGTTTTCCATGTCTCTCAACTATGGAAATGCCTTAGGGATTCTGATTCTATTATTGAGCCCAGTGTTATTGAAGAAACTGAAGTTTCACCTAATTTGACTTATGACCAACATCATATCTGTATCATCGCTATGAAGGTTAAACGCCTTCGAAATAAAGATGTTCCAATTATGAAAGTTAAATGGTCCTCAAATCCTAAGGATTGCTCTTGGGAATCCAGAGAATTCATTGAGCGAACACATCCAGATTTACTGTCTCGTGCTCCTTAAGGGAAATTTCAGAGTTCAAAATTTTCTTTTACATTACTATGCCTTTGAGTGGTTATTACTCTTTATTTTCTACTTAAGTATTGCGATGACGCTATTTCTTTAAGGAGGAGGGTCTGTAATATTCCACATATTTTATGATTGTATATTTAAATGTTTTATTTAAATATAACATCGTTGGTTGGATTAAAGTCTGAAATGTGACTTTTTGTAAATATTCGAATTAGGATCCGAGACCACTTCCATTGAGTTCAAAATGGCATTTACAACCTTTTTGAGTATAAACATCGATATGTTTGGGAGTTGATTAGGAATTTGGTATTTATGTTTGGGCTTTGGGTTGTGTTCTAGCCCACTAACCCAATAAGAGAACCCAAACCCCTTACCATATACATCCCACTCCACTCCTCTTCTCTTCATTCATTTCATTTCAAAAATTCCTAACACCCTCAAAGGTATCGGGGGAAAAGAAAAAACTCAAAATTCTTAAGTCTTAGATCCTCAGGAAATTCAAATTCAAGTTCTGGAAATCAAGGAGAAGCTTAAATAAGCATCCTCTTCATCTTCTCCATCTTAGTCTCTCTTCAATTTTTAGAAATTCCTAAACCTTAAGTTAGGAAATATTTGCTTATGAGCTTAGATTGGAGCTTCTAGAGTTGAAGTTGAAGTGTGGTTGATCTTTCGTTTGTTTTTAAGCTTCTCATTCATTGTTTTAGGTTTAAAGGTGAGTTCTTGAACTCGCATCTACGTCTATAGCTTCATAGTTGTTAGGTATGAATTCCTAACATCCATTTCATGTCCATTTGCTTTTGAATTGAATTGGTTTGGCGAATTTTCCAATTTTTGGTATTTTGAAGTCAAAATTTATGAAAACCCTATTTTGGATGTTTGGACATGTTGTTTAGAGTTTATCGATGAGTCTATAGGTCTAGGTTGTCAGCTCGTTTGGTCGCTTCCGATATGATTTGTCCATTATTGGCCTAGGCTAATTTTTGCCTTAGCTTCAGCTCAGACGTCTGGTATAATGCTCAGACGTCTGGGCCATCAAAATAAAAATCCATATATACAGCTCAACGTCTGAGCTCACTTCCCAGGTTTCTGGACGATCTAGAATGAAGATTCCAGTCTTTCAGCTTAAATGTTTGGGATAACCAATAAATGTCTGGAGCTGTTAAATTCAGCCAATTTGCCTGTTTTATGTGTCTTTCCATTCTAAATCGATTTTTGGTTGATCCGATTAGTTGTTATCACTTATCATCGACTTTGATGACTTCTTTTCTAGATTTTTGGGAATATCCGTTTGATGGATTTGATATTGATTTTTATGGTATTGATTCACTTCCTCGAATGTGAATTTTTGGTGATAGATTGTTTCTATAATCATTTCCATGATTTGTCACTTTAAAATAAAAGGATTTCTATACTAGTAGTAAATATTCAAACTCTTTCAGAAAAATGATTTCAACGTTATTTTAATAAAGCTCATTTTTAAAACTGTTTTTCAATCTATTAGTATATACAAACTTTTACCTCATTCGTATGAGAAATCTAATTAAACGACTTAGCAAAACAAGTAGTATGAAACGCTTGCGTTTTCTTTGCCGGTTAATTCTTGGACTTGTTTGATTGAAAACTTGTGACAATTTTCGAATGGAAATCTATGATTTGTTCGTAAATATTTAAGTTAAGCCAATGGTTATGGGACATGAAGCTAAACTCATTTATTTACTAGTTTAGTGTAATTCACACTTTTTATTGATCAATGATGATCATTTTATGGCTTAGACTAGCGATATGCGATGTCTCTTTGTCCGCATGGGAGACTGTACCATGTTCTATTGAGCTTCATCTCATTTTTATAGGCTGGCGACCTATGGTTTTTTAGAGTTCGGTTCATCGGACGTACCGTTGTACTATGTTGTTGTTCCGGCTTATCAGGTTCGTTGGGCATACTGTTGTACTATGTCGTTGTTCTGAATTATTTGAGTTTCAGGTTCCTCGGGCGTACCGTTGTACTACTCTGTTGCACCAGCTCTATGGTCAGCGACCATGGGATAGCGTCCCATATGCGATACACGTGTTGATGAGTTTTCATGCTCCCGTTTTTTAATAGGCCTCCCCTTTGTGTTTTTTGTATTTCTAAGTATTGATTTCTGGAATTTTTTATTCACCGATTTTGATGATATGCATTGATAAGCTCTGGCAATATTTGTGGTTTGGTGAATAATCTAAAGAATATGACATTCTTTTTTATGTTTGAGAAAGTATGAGATATTGTATGATTTTTGTGTTATCATATATTTCTGTTATATCTCTTACCCTATCTCATTTTATATGATATTTATAGCTAGATTGATATGTTTATTATTTTCTTTTTAAATAAAACATGGGTCAGACCGGGGTATTTCAAGTTATTCTACTTGACTTCTTATCAGGGTCTGTCTTCTAATTTTTGGCTAACTACTTAGCTTAGTAGTTTTTGTTTTATACGTTCGAGATAGAGACTCCTTGATATATAATTGTTCTTTTGTCTAACACTTGAACCTATTCTTTTGTGATGTAGTGGATCTTGCATGACCACTACTTTGATGTACAATTCTATGTGTTTTATTCACATTTGTTTTCCCCTTTGTGATATGAATATCTGTGACTGATTTATGGTATGCTTATTTTATATTTGTTTTCAAAGACCACATAGCCACTGTGTAGTAGCTTGGAGTTTGTATTGGTATGTCAGATTTCCTCTTGAATGAAATGCGTGATGTACTATCAGTCATATCGGTTCTCTCACAAAGCAATTACACAAATGGACGCTCCTCAACTGCCTTATTCTTCGTACTAACTAACGGCATTACCCAGTAATGTCCTTGTCTAGTGTGAGTATAGCGGTGGGGCGTCACATCCTTCCATGTACTAACATGCTTGAACATCCAAGCCTAACATGCTTGCAAGACCAAAACACTATAAATGACACACACATTCCCTTAAAGATTCCACCTTCCACTACCAAGCACAAACCAATAGAACCCCAAATTTCAATCCTCCATAACTCCCTCTTGGCTCGATCATACCAAGTGCAACTTAAACAGAATGTGTAGCTATTTCTGTCCTCTACAACTTTCAGTTTGATGACTTTTGCTAATTCAGAGTATTTGAGGAGTTTTGGGATTAACAAAATGAAAGGTGGCTATGTTCATTCGTATGCGCATGTAAAAATGATTTTTTTTTATATTTTTTCAGAAGAGGAAATATTGAAAGTAGCATGTGAGAATGGAGAGGTGGTTGTGTTTCATTTTTGCTGATAAAAGAGAAATGGTGAGAAGAAATGTTCCTGTGTTCACCTTTCTTGTCCTCTGATTTGTTGAGACCATATCTATATAATGCAGATACTTCATACCTAAGCAAACTTAAGACAATCACTTAAATGCTTAAGCAACCAAAGTCCAAGAGCAAGGATTAGCAAAGGAAAAAATGAACATGTAGCATAAGTGTGAGGGTAAAGTGTATATATAAATTTGAGTGTAATGTTTGGTTTTAAAATTAAGATTGCGGTACAACGCCACATAATAATGCGTTCACTTACGAGCCGAGAACGACAGAAATAGAAATATAGTCACACACAACAATGAGAGATTGTAACAACCCGCATATTTTACGATTGAATATTTAAATATTTTATTTAAATATTTCATCGTTAGTCGGAATTTTGTCCGAAAAGCTACTTTTTGCAAACGGTCGAATTAGGACTCGAGACCACCCCCATTGAGTTCAAAATGATGTTTGCGACCTTTTTGAGATAAACTTTGATATGTTTGGAGTTAGAGGAATTTTACTACTTTTTCACTTAGGGCTTTGGTTTTATTTCAGCCCATTAGACCCAAGCTTCACCCCTCTTCTCCTAATTACTTCATTTCTATTTCCTAATACTCAAGCTTTAGCAACAATGAAGAGAGGAATGGGAAATTATAACTCCAAGCCGTAGTTTCCATTTGCAAATCAAGTTCTAGCTTCAAATCCAAAGGGAAGCTATTGGTAAGCATCATCTTCTCCTTCTCCCACTCATTCTCCTTTCAATTTCAGAAACTCCTAAACCTAACTTTGGGAATGTTCTTCTTTGGAGCTTAGATTCAAGCTCATTTGGGTTGTGTTGAAGTGTGGTTGATTCTTCCTTTACTTTCAAGCTTCTCCTTCCTTATTTTTGTGAAAAGGTGAGATTTTTATCTAACATCTATGTCTATATCTATCTTTGATTGTTAGGTATGAATTCCTAACAGTTATTCATGTGCATTTGATTTTGACTTGGGTTAGTTTTGTGAATATTCTAATTTTTGGGGTTTTGTGTTCAAATCATCAAAAATCATAGCTGTGATGATTAAACATGCTTTTAGTGATGCATCAAAGAGCCTATTGGGCTAGGTAGCTGATTCGCGTAAACTCCTAGTGTCGTGACTCGAGTTATTGCAATTGGGAAGGAAATTGCCTTCATTTACATGGACTTAGAAGTGCAGGACACAGGTTCCAGTCGAATGGAATTTTGGGCCAGTCGACTGACCTGCTACCTGAGCACATACCAGGTTCTAGTCCAGTGGACTGGCATACTGAGTCCATTCGACTGACCAACATCCCGCGAATATTCCGGGACTGAGTTCAGTCGACTGAACTCATTGAGCTAGTCGACTGACCTGCTCTTAAATGCCTAATTATGCTATTTTTGTCTATTTCTCTTGTGTTTCCAAATTTAATCGATTCGGGTTTATTCCCACTAGTTGTTATCAATTGTTATTCGAATTTGACGACTACTATATTGGGATTTTTGGAAATATCCATTTTGATGGATTTGATATCGATTTCTTTGGAATTAATTCATGTCTTCATATGTGAATTTTGGTGATTGATTGTTTCTACAATCACTTTTGTGCTTTGTCACTTAAAAAATATAAAGGTTTCAATACTAGTAGTAAATATCAAAACTCTTTTATCAAAACGATTTCAACTGTATTTTTAACGTCAAGCTTGTTTATAAAACTGTTTTCCAATCTACTAGTATATACAAACCTTTACCACACTTGTATGAGAAATCTAATTAAATGGCTTAGTAAAACAAGTGGCATGAAACGCTTGCATTTACTTCGTCCGTTAATTATTAGACTTGTTCGATTGAACCTCTTGTGATAATTTTCTAGTGGAGATCTACAATTTGTTCGTAAATATTTAAGTTAAGCTAGTGGTTATGGGACATGAAGCTAAGCTCATATATTTACTGGCTTAGCATAGTTGACACTTCTTGATGATCGATGATGATCATTTTGTGATTTAGACAAGCAATGTGCGATGTCTCTTTGTCTGTGAGGGAGAGTAAACCCGCTTTTGTGGAGTTTCGACTCAAATTGGTGGGGTAGCGACCCATGGTCTTCGGGCCGTTTTGTGGAGCTTCGGCTCAAAATAAATGGTTAGCAACCATGGAATAGCGTTCCGTTTTGTGATACACGTGTTGGTGAGTTTTCATACTCCCGTTTTGTGATAGGCCTCCCCCTTTTCGTGATTTCTGGATTTCCATTGATGATTTCTAGAATTTGTGTTTTCACCAATTTTCGTGATTTACATTGATAAGTTTTATCAATATTTGTGCATTGGTGAATTTGTGTGTCATTAACTTTTGTGATTGACATTTGTATAATTGTCAATATTTATGGTTTGGTAAATGAAATAAAGAGTATGACAATCCTTTTTATCTTTGAGAAGATTCTTGTGATATTGATTAATCTCTTGTTGATTTTCAATTACATACTTATCATAGTATGACTTTATGGTTATCATACGTTTTTGTCATATATCTTATTTTATATCCTTTCATCTGATATTTATAGTTAGACTGATCCGCTTATTATTTTCTTATTGGATAATACTCGGGTCAGACCGAGATGTTACAGGTGCTTATGCTTGACTTCTCATCTGGGATTATTATATTGACTTTTGGCTAACTACTTATATTAGTAGTTTTTGGTTGTAAACGTTTGAGATATAGACTCATGGATGTATACTTTTTCTTTTGTGTAGCACTTGTGGCTAATCTTTTGTGATATTGTGGATCTTGTTTAACCACTACTCTGATGTACACTTTTATGTGTAATATTCATATTTGTTTCCGCTTTGTGATATGAACTTATTTTATTGATGTTATGCTTATTTCTATACTTGTTTCCGAAGACCATATAGCCATCGTGTAGTAGCTTTGAGTTTGTATCGGCATGTTGGATTACCTCTCGAAATGAAATGCATGTTATACTATCTGACATATCGGTGCTCGCATAAAGCAATTACATGGATGGTCGCTTCTCAACAGCCTTATTCTCCGTTCTAGTTGACGGCATAACCCCGTTGTGTCCTTTGCTAGCGTGGGTATAGTGGTGGGGCGTCACAGCTTGGTATCAGAGCCAAACTTCGAAACAATGTCGAATAATTTGACAAGGATCATCGTCCTAAGTCTATCTTAGGAGTCGTGCCTTAGGACTTGATTCGAGTCTTTGTGCCATCTCATCCTATTTTCTTTTGTGATACCTTATTATTTTTTGATATTCATTCTGTGAATAACCTTTTTCTTCTTCTTTCTTTCTTTCTTAAAGATGAGAAATGGTTAGACCTGGCCGTCCCAGCACTGGTCAATCTAGTGCTACTCCCCAGGATGGAGTATTTATGTCTGCCCAGCAGCTTCTTGATCTAGTAAAGAATGCTCAAGCAGCTGGTTCTAATCCAAAACCTACTCACCCTAAGTCTAGATTTGCACGTTTGTGCAACGATTATACCAATTTGGATGGGAAGCTATTTAAAGGGTCTGAAACTATTATTGAAGTTCAGGCTTGGCTAAGAACATGCGATCAAATCTTTTCTCGCATGAATCTTATTGATCTTCACTGAGTTCAGGTGGCCTCTAGTATGCTTCAAGAAAGAGCATTAGACTGGTATGAGCTTCTGATTTTCGAAATAAATGAAGCGGATCTTACATGGGAGAAATTCCGCGAACGATTCGAATTAAAGTTTGTGCCAGAAGCTGAGAAAGTAACATTGGCTCGTCGTTTGGTTGACCTTGTTCAAGGTGAATCCTCTGTGGTAGATTATGTCGCATCCTTCGAGTCACTTTCTAAATACGGGGTCGAATACATAAACCCCCCATTGAAGAAGAACGAAAGATTTGTCTATGGCTTGAACGAAAATCTCAAGAAGCCATTACTTCTGAAATTAGAAGTTTCTTTTGATCAGCTCATTGATATCGCTCTTCGACTTGAGGACGCTGATAGAGTAAGTGATGTTGAGGTTGGGAGTGCTAAACCGAACTTCACCAACAAGAAAAGACCTAATAAGTTCAAAGGTCCTTATCCCAACAATAAGAAAGGAAAGCAAGCCTCTCCGGCAACTAAGAATTCTACCTCAAGTGGTGAGCAATGCTGCAACTGTGGTTCTATGGGCCATTATGCAAATAAGTGTTCAAAGCCTGTGCTTGTCGCTATTGCAAAAGCTCGGACCATTATATATCTTTGTGTCCCAAACTTCAAGGCAGGAAGGAGGGAAAGCTTAATGTGGTGCAAACTCCTTGTGACACTTCTCGTGGTCAAGGTATTTCTCATCCTATCCTTGATGGCATTATTTTATTTCGTGATCATCCTATTCGAGTTCTTTTTGATATGGGTGCGTCCCACTCTTTTATTTCAAAAGAACTTGTAGATACTTTTTCTTTGGATGTTATGTATTTAATGACTTCTTTGAGAATTGCGAATCCGGTTGGTGGATCCGCAACACTCAGTTTGCTTTGTAAAGATGTCGAGATTATTTTGTGTGATCTTTCTTTCCGGGCCGATTTGCATGTTATGCGCTACTTAGGCTTTGGAATGATTTTGGGAATGGATTGTCTTAACCGCTATGAAGCTCAAATCCTTTGTCTTGAACGGACTATTCATCTTCGACATCCTCAATTTATTAAGCAGATTTCTATTGATCTTAAAGATTCGGATTCTAGCTTGGCAGCATCTTTATATTCTTTAAATCCTCACGATGATGATAATGATGATGAGGAAGATGTCATTTCTCTTATTCACGTTGTTCATGAATTTTCCGACATATTTGGGCCCGTTTTAGGATTGCCACCTAAGCGAGCAATTGAGTTCAAAAATAATATCATCCCTGGAGCTCAACCTATCACTCGTCCTCCTTATCGTATGTCCAATAAAGAAAATGAGGAGATGCGTAAACAATTATCCATATTG
Source organism: Allium cepa (assembly GCA_030765085.1). Taxonomy (NCBI): domain Eukaryota; kingdom Viridiplantae; phylum Streptophyta; class Magnoliopsida; order Asparagales; family Amaryllidaceae; genus Allium; species Allium cepa. The sequence continues at coordinate 939,571,776 of CM060943.1, read as the reverse complement.
GAGACAAAGCAATTTATTCGCTCCAGTTGCTCTCCTTGGGGAGCTTCGGCTATTTTTGTGAAGAAATCCGATGGTACACTTAGGCTTCGCGTTGACTACCGCAAGCTTAATGATCTTGCTATCAAGAATAAATATCCTTTGCCTCGGATTGATGATTTATTTGATCAGCTTAGTGGTGCTAGAGTCTTTTCACAATTAGACTTAGCAGCTGGTTTTCATCATCTTCGTATTGCAGAGGATAACATTCCTTTGACATCGTTCCGTACTCGTTATGGATCTTATGAATGGCTATTTGTGCCATTTGGTTTAACAAATGCTCCGGCTTATTTCGTTGACCTTATGAATAGAGTTTTCAAAGACTTCCTCGATCAATTTGTTCTCATCTTTATTGATGATATTCTTGTGTATTCTAAAACCGAGGAGGAGCACGAAAAGGATCTTCAGATTGTGTTGGAAACTCTTAGGAGCAATAAATTAAAAGCAGAATTTTCTAAGTGCCACTTTTAGCAATCTCGTGTGAAGTTTCTTGGTCATATTATTTCCGAATCCAGAATTTTCGTGGATCCTTCAAAGATCGAAGCGATTCAAAACTGGAAGAGACCGGAGAGTGTAACGGAAATCCATAATTTTCTTGGATTGGCGGGTTATTACCGTCGTTTTACTAAAGTCTTTTCTAAAATTGTCGTGCCTCTTACTAGCTTAACAAAGAAAGGTGTTAAATACATTTGGTCGGACAAATGTGAAGCTTCTTTTCAGAAATTAAAAGAACTCCTTTCTGATGCTCCTATTCTTGTTATTCCCGAAGGGAATCAAGATTTTATTGTTTTTACTGATGCTAGTCATGTTGGTTTGGGTGCCGTTCTTATGCAAGGAAACGTGTTATTGATTATGCTTCTAGGAAATTGAAGCCAGCCGAGACTAGATATGCCACTCATGATTTAGAGCTCGCGGCTATTGTTTCGCTCTTAAAATTTGGCGTCATTATCTTTTGGGAGAGAAATTTGTTCTCTGTATCGATCATAAATATTTGAAGTATTTATTTTCTCAAAAGGAACTTAATTTGCATCAACAACGTTGGCTCGAGTTCCTTGCATCTTATGATCTTGACATTCTTTATACTCCCGGAAAGGGAAATCGTGTTGCTGATGCACTTAGTCACAAGCAACAAGTGGTTGTTTGTATGATGATATCCGAATGGAATGATCTCGGGGTTTTATCCACTTGTGAGATTCGAGATCATGTTTCCGATTTATGTTCATATCTTGTTTTATGCAGCCTTGAGGCTCATCCTTCTCTTATAGACCGCATTCTTGAAGCTGAAAAGCTAGATCCCAAATTGGCTCTTCTTGGCCAAAATTTTAGGGATAAAATTGATATTGAAGGCATGAAAGACTTTGATATTGATTCTTGTGGCGGCATTCGAAAATTTGGTAGACTTATCGTGCCAAATATTAGTGATCTTCGTAAGACATTTTAGAAGATTCTCATCGTTCTAAATTTACCATTCATCCCGGTAGTAGTAAAATGTACACGGATATGAAGCGACTTTAGTATTGGGAGGGAATGAAATCTGATGTTGCTAACTTTGTTAAGTGTTGCATGACTTGCCAACTTGTCAAGGCCGAGCACCAAAGGCCTGGTGGGTTATTGCAACCTTTAGAAATTCCAATTGGGAAGTGGGATCAAATTTCCATGGATTTTATTGACGGCCTTCCCCGATCTTGTTCGAGTCATGATAGCTTGTGGGTGATAGTTGATAGACTTACTAAATCTGCCCATTTTATTCTCCTTCGGTACAATCGAACCGTTCCTCTCTTGGACAAACTCTTTATTAAAGAAATTGTAAAATTGCATGGAGTTCCTTCTTCTATTGTTAGTGATCGTGATCCATTGTTTACTAGTGGATTTTGGAAGAGTCTTCAAAAAGCTTTGGGAAAGAAGCTTAATTTTAGCACCGCTTATCATCCTCAGTCCGATGGACAAACTGAGCGTGTGAATCAAACTCTTGAAGATCTTCTTCGTGCATGTGTTCTTGATTTTGGTTGAAGTTGGGAAGATCATATTTCTCTTGTTGAGTTTTCCTATAATAAACGCTTCCAATCTAGTATTGGTATGGCACCTTTCGAGGCACTCTATGGAAGGCCATGTCGTTCTCCTTCTTGTTGGCTTGAGGCCGGTGAGAAGCTGGTTTTAGGTCCAGACTTTATTCGTGATTCCACAGAAAAGATTGATCTCATTCGTCATAGGATGAAAGAAGCCCAAAGTAGAAAAAATCCTATGCCGATAACTGAAGAAGGAAACTAGAATTTTCTGTGGGAGATTTTGTGTTTGTTCGTGTTTCACCTATGAAGGGTGTTGTGCGTTTCAGTCGATCGGGAAAGTTAGCACCTCGATATATTAGTCCTTTTCCCATCACCGAACGTATTGGTTCCATGGCTTATCGCCTCTTATTACCGGCTCAATTTTCGGCTATTCATGACGTGTTTCACGTTTCTCAATTACAAAAATGCCTTCGAGATTCCGATTCTATTCTTGAGCCCGGTGTTGTGGAAGAAATTGAAGTTTCACCTAATTTAACTTATGAGCAAAATCCTATTCGTATATTGCTTCAGAGGTTAAACGCCTTCGAAATAAAGATGTTCCTCTCATGAAAGTTCAATGGTCCTCAAATCCTAAGGATTGCTCTTGGGAATCTAGAGAATTCTTCGAGCGAACACATCCGGACTTGCTTTCTCGTGCTCTTTGAGGTGAACTTTTTATTTCCAATTTCTTTTGTGTTGAATACGCTATTATGGTTGTTACTTTATATTTTCTTCTTAAATATTGCGAGAATGAAATTTCTTTAAGGAGGGGAGTCTGTAATAACCCGCATATTTTACGATTGAGTATTTAAATATTTTATTTAAATAGTTCATCGTTAGTCGGATTTTTGTCCGGAAAGCTATTTTTGCAAACGGCCGAATTAGGACTCGAGACCACCCCCATTGAGTTCAAAATGACGTTTGCGACCTTTTTGAGTATAAACTTTGATATGTTTGGAGTTAGTGGAATTTTACTACTTTTTCACTTAGGGCTTTGGTTTTGTTTCAGCCCATTAGACCCAAGCTTCACCCCTCTTCTCCACATTACTTCATTTCTATTTCCTAATACTCAAGCTTTAGCAACAATGGAGAGAGGAATGGGAAATTAAAACTCCAAGCCCTAGTTTCCATTTGAAAATCAAGTTCTAGCTCCAAATCCAAAGAGAAGCTATTGGTAAGCATCATCTTCTCCTTCTTTCTCCTTTCATTTCAGAAATTCCTAAACCTAACTTTGTGAATGTTCTTCTTCTAAGCTTCGATTCAAGCTCATTTGGGTTGTGTTGAAGTGTGGTTGATTCTTCCTTTTCTTTCAAGCTTCTCCTTCCTTATTTTTGTGAAAAGGTGAGATTTTTATCTCACATCTATGTCTATATCTATCTTTGATTGTTAGGTATGAACTCCTAACACTTATTCATGTGTATTTGATTTTGACTTGGATTGGTTCTGTGAATATTCTAATTTTTGGTATTTTGTGTTCAAATCTTCAAAAATCATAGCTTTGATGATGGAACATGCTTTTGGTGATGCATCGAAGAGCCTATTGGGCTAGGTAGCTTATTCACGTAAACTCCTAGTGTCGTGACTCGAGTGATTGCAATTTGGAAGGAAATAGCTATCGTTTACATGGGCTTAGAAGCGCAGGACATAGGTTCCAGTTAACTGGAATTTTGAGCCAGTCGACTGACCTGCTACCTAAGAACATACCAGGTTCTGGTCCAGTCGAATGGCATACTGAGTCCAGTCGACTGACCAGCATCCCGCGAATATTCCGAGACTGAGTTCAGTCGACTGAACTCATTGAACCAGTCGACTGACCTGCTCTTAAGTGCCTAATTATGCTTAATTTTGTCTATTTCTCTTGTGTTTCCAAATTTAATCGATTCGGGTTTATTCCCACTTGTTGTTATCAATTGTTATTCGACTTTGACGACTTCTATTTTGGGATTTTTGGAAATATCCATTTTGATGGATTTGATATCGATTTCTTTGGAATTAATTCATGTCTTCATATGTGAATTTTGGTGATTGATTGTTTCTACAATCACTTTTGTGCTTTGTCACTTAAAAAATATAAAGGTTTCAATACTAGTAGTAAATATCAAAACTCTTTTATCAAAACGATTTCAACTCTATTTTAAACGTCAAGCTTGTTTATAAAACCATTTTCCAATCTACTAGTATATACAAACATTTTCCTCACTTGTATGAGAAAGCTAATTAAACGGCTTAGTAAAACAAGTGGTATGAAATGCTTGCGTTTACTTCGTCCGTTACTTCTTAGACTTGTTCGATTGAATCTCCTGTAACAATTTTCTAGTGGAGATCTACAAATTGTTCGTAAATATGTAAGTTAAACTAGTGGTTATAGGACATGAAGCTAAGCTCATATATTTACTAGCTTAGTGTAATTGACACTTCTTGATGATCGATGATGATCATTTTGTGATTTAAACTAGCAATGTGTGATGTCTCTTTGTCTGCGAGAGAGACTAAACCCCGCTTTTGTCGAGTTTCGACTGAAATTGGTGGTAGCGACCCATCGTCTTTGGGGCTTTTTGTGGAGCTTCGGCTCAAAATAAATGGTTAGCAACCATGGAATAGCGTTCTGTTTTGTGATACACGTGTTGGTGATTTTTCATACTCCCGTTTGGTGATAGGCCTCCCCCTTTTCGTGATTTTTGGATTTCCATTGATGATTTCTAGAATTTGTGTTTTCACCAATTTTCGTGATTTACATTGATAAGTTTTATCAATATTTGTGCATTGGTGAATTTGTGTGTCATTAACTTTTGTGATTGGCATTGGTATAACTGTCAATATTTATGGGTTGGTAAATGAAATAAAGAGTATGACAATCATTTTTATCTTTGAGAAGATTCTTGTGATATTGATTAATCTCTTGTTGATTTTCAGTTACATACTTATCATAGTATGGCATTATGGTTATCATACGTTTTGGCCATATCTCTTATTTTATATCCTTTCATCTGATATTTATAGTTAGACTGATCCATTTATTATTTTCTTATTAAATAATACTCGGGTCAGACCGAGATGTTATAGGTGCTTCTGCTTGACTTCTCATCTGGGATTATTATCCTGACTTTTGGCTAACTACTTAGTTTAGTAGTTTTTGGTTGTACACATTTGAGATATAGACTCATGGATGTATACTTATTCTTTTGTGTAGCACTTGTGACTATTATTTTGTGATATTGTGGATCTTGTTTGACCACTACTCTGATGTACACTTTTATGTGTAATATTCATATCTGTTTCAGCCTTTGTGATATGAACTTCTTTGACTATTTATGTTATGCTTATTTCTATATTTGTTTCCGAAGACCATATACCCACTATGTAGTAGCTTTGAGTTTGTATCGGCATGTCGGATTACCTCTCGAAATGAAATGCATGTTATACTATCTGCCATATCGGTGCTCGCATAAAGCAATTACATGGATGGTCGCTCCTCAACAGCCTTATTCTCCATGCTAGTTGACGGCATTACCCCGTTGTGTCCTTGCCTAGCGTGGGTATAGTGGTGGGGCGTCACAGAGATGATCGCAGAAAAAAATAAAATATACAAGATAATTTATTAAGTTAAGTTTCAAAAGTACCAACGTTTACCGTAAAAAGCTTCAAATCAAAATTTAATTATTTTCCAAATTAAAAATTAAGGAAAATTTCAATAAATTAAATTAAAAATACGTCATTAAAAATCAAATCTAAATTTGAAACAAAGATTTTTTTATATTTTAATTCAAATCTAAATATTTAAAAAAATTAAATATTCAAATTTGAAGACCCAAAAATATAGGTCGCTGCAATGTTTAATCAAGTCCATAATAATTCAATTGTGCATCAAATAACAAGGTTGTGATCATGTCGATATTCATGCAAGAACCAAGTCGATATGCAATTCACAAATTTCATCAAATATGATATGCCATAGTTCAATATTTAATCCCTTATATGTACAAAGTTTGAGTGTTTCAATCAACAAAAATCCCAAAATCAATTTAGGGTTTGCAAAGTTTAAAATGTAGAAGAGAGATAAGAATGATTCGCCCCCTCTCCAAGATCCTTAGGTCCATATTTATAGGGATAGGTAAGCGGCACGGGGGCTTGGAGTTGGCATTGCTAATTTTCAGCGTTAACAATGTCACTTGGCATTAGCTTCGACATTCCATGGTTGAGCTTTGGTGTTGCTTCAGTAGTATTCGACATCATCAAGGAACGGCATTGCTATAGTGCAATGTCATCATGAAGCTATATCATTCTTTAGAACATCGGCCTTAATAGATCTTATGAATTGTAATGACCTGCAATTCAGCACATTTCAAGTTGTCAATAAACCACACATGTCCAACTCAAAATGAACAAAAAGGCGAATAGTTTGGGGAAAGTTAGATGAAAGAAGAAAAGAGATAAGAGAGAAAGAAAACAAAATAACAACAAAATCCCACAACGCATCGGAATAATAATATCAATGATCTTTATAAAAGGGAAACTGTAATATACATACATCAAATCAGAGTACAACAACAAATCACTAATCATTAGCTTGGACAGTTATAACAACATGTCCTCACAAATGTTTATAATTCTAAACAACCAATGCAGCAGAAAATAAGCATATACATGAACACGACTTGAATACCTCCAACTTGTCTTTGGAAGCTCCAAAGCATCCAAACCGATTCTTTAAATATACTCGATCTGACATGAGCATTGGAAGGGATAATGCCCGTATCAGGTAAAACAGCATGAGAAAACACGTCTAAATTGGATTTTTTTACATCACAGAAACCTTTCAAAACAAAGGCATCACATAAGACCATGCCGCACATAAACACGGAGGGGTTTTACCTTACGATAGCCAAAACACTTTATATCGAATCCTCTGATATTATATTAGTGTCTAGGATAGAAATACATATTAATTACAGCCGAATAGTTAATTTGTTAAGTTCCAACATAATTGGTTTACAACTAAAACTATAAAGCTCGTATTGGAGAATGGATTCTACAAAATGGCAGGTAAGGACTACCTTCCGTACAATACATTTCTAGAGGAAAGTATCGAGGATCAACAACTTTGAAACCTCTAAATCCAGCAAGACCGATATACTGACAGACCCAACTCTTGATGGATAGAACCAAGTATGACATCACCGAGGTCATTCTTGACCTATTTGTGGCTATAGTATACACAATAAAATCCAAAATATAGAGGGTAATCTAGAAAGTTGATGACCATACCCTAATGGGAGCGACCCACTTAGCCCTATGGCATACTCTATTTAAGCCATTTTCGGGTGTGAGGCTTAAGGTAATGTTTACCATTCACATAGTACATTCCACTTTGAATGCCATATTGCCAATTCAATCACACACTATTGATTTCCATAGATGTACAACCTCTGAGCTCGTACATCTTAGAGAAGGGTGTTAAGTGCAAGGGGGTTACTTCCTACACCACCAAACAAATGAACGTTTGTAAAAATTAATGGTGTATGTGAGAAATGCAATGTTAGACATTCATCCATACAAGTTGTCCAGGAACAGGACAAACCAAAAGCACTTGCGTACTACATTTTGTCGAGAATTAATCGTAGGATTAGTAGTGAGCAGTCCTTGCATCGAAGATTTTCATAACAAAGCACTATTGCCACTATATATATATATATAATATGGAATCGTGGGGCAAGTAGCAAGCAGCCCTATATCATGAAGATCTCCGTCTTCAAAAATCATTATCTTTAAACGATAAGCACTTTGGAATGCATATGCTGGTCCTAAGTGGTTTTCGGATAAATCCGATCCCGGTCTTTCCAGACTAACAATCGATATGAGGCCTTCAACCTCATATGGAAACCAAGTCTTGTAGACTTATCACGTTTCCAACTTTCAACTTACTATCCTTCGACCAGGAAGGAAGCTCGGTAGATTGGAGTACCATAGTCACTCTTCCCTATTCTAATCATCATTCTTAACAACAAAAGATAATCAAGCCTACTCAGTTGGCCTCATACTAAGTGCACAACTAATGAGTTCCTACAGTAAGTCAAGACACCAAAATGGCGAAAAATACAACCTAGTGCACAAGTAGTCACTAGGCCTATTTAATTAATTTTTTATTAGTTAAACCACATTCCAAATATTAATCTCAAAATATCTTTAAGAAGACATGTTATGTAATGGCCCGCCTTTATTACCATCGAAAGTCGACACCAAACACTACTACTGTGTTCAAATGTCGCATATCGAATCGACAAAAGGGCAGATTGTTAGGGTAAATAAAAAAACAGAGAATGGAGAACAGAGAAACAGAATCTCATAGTGGAATCGACAACATATAATATAACAAAGATAGTAGAAACAATCACTTTAAAAATACAAAGTATATCAGAGTTAAAATAAACCTTATCAGCTGGACATTTATAAAATACTGACCTTATAAATGTTGATAGGTATACTATATAATACAGTGGAAAATAAAATATTACGACTGGTGAATCTTCAGCTCCCTTCCATGAATGCCATAGCACCAAAGTAAACTTGGGAAAATACTCGGTCTGACCTAGGCATTATAAATAAATAACACCCAGATTAGTCTGGAAATACCAGCATGAGCTAACTCGAATAAGGAGAAACATATGTAAAAAAATTATGAGACCATAGCGCTAATGCGGAACGGCTTTTTACCTCACAAGAATAACTTCCATATAGTGAATTGGAAAATGGAAAGATTTGTACAAGTTATATGTTTCATCACCACTTTGCAGAAAATTGTTAGGTATAAATATATCAAATACCCGTGACTCGATTGGTGAAATGGTCTCTCTCTCCAAAAAAATATTTTTTTCACGGATGCACAAAGAAAATATTTTGTTGCGAATGAACAAGATATTGAGTATTAGGGAACAAAACCAAATGTGATTGAGCATAAATAATATCAACCAGACTTGAAAGAACAGAAATAAAGCTAGTAAAATCCAAACTAGACAGAATGGATAGAATAAGGAAAAAAGCCTAACCTGATAGAATGGGCTAATAAGGTAACAGTCCAAACTCGATAGAATGGACTAAATAACTAACAAACCAAACTCGATAGAATGGGCTAAATAAATAACAGTCCAAATTCGATAGAATGGGCTAAATAAAGTAACAATCCAAACTCAATAGAATGGGCTAAATAAACACTTAAATGTCGTGATGAGGAGTTGGCTCTAGTCGCGGCAATTTAAAGCCAAAACAGATTCAGGGTTTTCGAATCAAATAAGGAACGAAATTTTCCAACAAATGACTAGGAGGGTACACCCCCCTCACCAAAAGTATGCCTTTAGAAATATACTTGAGAACTCCGATGGCTCTCGAAAACCTCCAAACCGGACCCCGCCAACTATTTTTGAGTATCCGAGTATTTCACATCTCAATGCGTAACACCGAATTCAATCTAGAGTGGATGTGAAGACACCCTAATGGGAGAAACCCCACATAGCTTGGCCCCCACTCACTCTTTCAATTTAGTCATTTTCGATAAAGGATAACAAAGCTCAAATGAGCAACATATCGTCTTAATGTGATGAAAAAAGTGGCCAAAGTAACCGATAGCTGAGATACCAACTATCGAGAACATAAAACGACCGTAAAAGGGAATTAAGTCTTGTATAATTACTACCACTCATTGAATTCAAACTTGTATTATTTCTGGGTTAACAATAGTACAGGACAAGTCAAGGTAGTGTTACCTTAAAGTGATGTCACATGATTATTCTTAACTTTTGAAAGAGCGACAAGTCTACTGCTTCGATGTTTGGTGCTAATTATACAAATAAATCGTTTTCATATAAGTGATTTGCTTTACATAAATAATTCATTTCCATAAACGAATCAAACTTTTTCTTTTTAAAAATGAAATGAACTTTTTGGCTTGATTTCCGTATTGATAAAACGCTTTTAGAATTAGTTCCAGTTTGTTAAAACTTTAAGAGAATAATTTTTCCAAATGCGCGACCTCGAATGCCTAAACCAACTCAGATCGAACACCCAAAAGATTATCCAACTTATCATCCCAATAATTGAGTTCCAATTCCTTTTATACTTAAAAAAACAATGCTAATTATCCCGAAAGATAATTAATTACATTTAAAATCCCTTTAAATAAACAATTCATTATCTATAATGAAATAGATAATTATTTCCAAATACTTTTAAAACATTGGTAAGTTAACTTTTAAAAGCTGTATTAAATTAGTTTATTAAACCATTTTATTATATTAGGTGACTTACTTAAATCACTTTTATTGAATCGATTAATTAACTTTAAATATCATTAATTACAAAGATTAATTAAATTCAGATAATCATTAGTTAAAATGAATAAGTCATCTCAAAACATTATTTATTAAAATGATAAGTAATTAAAAATACCATTAATTAAATCATTTAATTAACTTCGAATAATCGTAAACTATTGAATTAATGAAATTCAAGCCTCATTAGTTAAAACGATTAATTAAAATGTCAATTGTTAAAATGATTTATTCAATTATAAGATATCATCGATTAAAATGATTTAACTAAATTCCTAATGTTTTTTGTTAAAATAATTAATTAAATTTACAAACAATCATTAATTAAAATAACTTATTAAATTCAAATGTATTGATTATTTACTTCTAAATATCATTAATTAAAATGATTATTAATTTCAATTATCATAAATTGAAATAATTAATTTAATTCCATCATCATTAATTCAAATAATTAATTAAGTTAAAGAAATTAATAAAACTCCATTATCATTAATCTTTAATAATAGTTGTAATAACTTTGGTGTCACACTTTTTTGATGTCAGCGCGAATTATCAGAAATGCCCCTCTATATATATTATCAAAATCTCACCATCACTTGAAATTAGGATCTAACAAACAAACTTATTTAACCAATTTAAAAACAACTCTCTACAAACATTACCAAATCAAATTATATATCATTTAAAAATAGAAACTAACAAATACTTTTTTTAACAAATTCAAAATGCCCCTCTATAAATATTACCAAATCAAATATTAATATCACTTATAAATAGGATCTAACAAGTAAATCTTTTTCACAAATTCAAAACGCTCCTCAATAAATATTACCAAATTAAGTCATATCACTTAAAAATAGGATCTGACAAATAAATTTCTTTCAGAAATACATTCTTCATTAATTAATAATAGAAATAAGAACTGAAACAAACATAAAATCAAACCTCGCAGCTTGAAAATGAAAACTAAAACTAACAACACAAAAATATGATTTGATGTATACAATTTTAGAAAAATAATTCATGCGCAAAACGCATGCTGTAACGCCCCTCTATTTTAATATTACTTAAAATAAGGATCTAACTTATTTTACAAATTCTAAATTTTCCTTTACAAATATTATTAAATCTTCATATCACTTAAACATAAGATCAAACACATAAATTTCTAAAAATATTATTAAACCTTAGTGTCACTTAAAAAACACATAGGATATAACAAGTACACATCTTTCATGAATTCAAAACTCATCTATACAAATATTTATAAATCTTAAAATCGTTTAAAAATAAGATCCAACAAATAAACTGTTTGTTACAAATTATTAGGGAAAAAAAATTCAAACTAATGAAATTTTTTTGATGTAGCAACAAAGAAATAAAAATTCAAACTCAATACATATGATTTCAACACAAAAATATGACTTAATTTTTGTGCAAATCTTTTCTCTTCAATATGTTAAACATATTCAATTTATAGAAAAATAATTCACGTGCAAAGTGTGTGCCATCATCACACGAGAAGCACGTGCTGTAACGCTCGTTTAAAGAACTAATCAAACTCAAATAATCATTAGTTAAAGCGATTAATTAAGTATAAAACATCATTAATTAAAATGATTAATTAAATCTAAAGATAAACCATTTTTAAAAATCATTTATTAAATTGGTTAATTAATCTCAAATTAATTAATTAAAATGATTAATTAATTTAAATTATCATTATTCGGAATGATTAATAAATTTTTGATATTCTTTTTAACGGAAACACAAGTTTAAGTTCATATGACAAGGTTTTTGGGATGAAATTTAATAAATGACGATATAGCAAAAATTGCTATAACGACATTTAACTATTAAATGGAATATCAGAATTTTATTTAATTATCATCAATATAACAGCATATGGATGTACGTAACTAATTATTAGCGGGAGACCCCCTTTGGTCTCTCTACACATTTTCCATACAAAATAATGGTTATGGATAATATATATATAATCAAATGGGTTTGTAATGATCAATTTGATATGGCATCCATTTTCCTAACGAAAATTCAATCAAACAAGCAATCATACAATTTAATTAACATCCAAACAAATCAATAAACGATATTAATATCATAGATATGCCGTAATACAATTTAATGTGAGTTAAACTCACATTGGTTTTTGTTTCCACCGAAACGCTCCAATTTCGGACTAAACCGAACGGTCGTCCTAGTTTAGCTCAAATTTTCACTTTCTCTAAATCCAACCGAACCAACTCCATCGTGGAGATCTCGATGACATGAGTCTAATGCAAAAAAACGGCGTTCGAATTCAACCTTGTATGAGCAAGATACAAATTTTTATAAGTTAATGGTATTTTAAAATTAAAATTAAACAACATCATAATATTTACAATTATACCCTTCTTCACTATTCCTCCGTCTACCTCAAAAAATACCTATGCACGCAAGGAGAAGGAACGTGCACAAACAGCCAATAATGGAAATCTCTCCATGCTTCTCGAAATCGATGAATCCGATGAACTTCTCTTTGCGATCTCCATCTGATGGTCACCATCGCTGCGTCTCCCTACCTTAAACCACAACGCGACATGCTCGACTCTCCCCCTGGTCATACATTGTCGTGGCCCCACTAGCTCCACCATGAGCATCACAAACCCAGTCGCAAGTGCCAATCAACCTCCCAAACTTGAATTTGAACTCCATTTTATAAAATTCTACTCGAATTATGCCTATATCAAGAACCCTAGTTTGGAACCTCCCAATTCATGCCAGCTGAGCCGACCCAAACAATATCGAACACTACTAAACTTATATCAAATTGAAGATCTCTTAATACCATCCAAAAGAACAAGTTTTCGAATTTTTCATCGAGTATATTTAGAGTTATTAATTTTTGAATTTTTGCTTTTTTTTCTTTTTCCTTATTTTGTTTTTCAAAGTACTGGAAGGATGAAGCCGTGAAAGGAGAGAGATCAAGTGTGCTTACCTGGTTTTATACATTGAATTTCTTTGATTTAAAAAAATTGAATACGTTTTCATTTATATGTCTAATCAATTTCTTGAGCCAACAAAATGCTTTTGAGCCTCCAAAATGTCCAAGCAAGGACAAACAATGAAAACGAAGGTGTTTGTGTGTTGTTGACTTATAATTTCTTATGCAACTTTCGTTACGTTGCCACACAGAATTTCGTTCAATTATGAACCGCGAATGACAAAACGAAAATCATTCACCCTTAGAAATGCAACACGATATCAAAACCATAATAAATTATTGCATTCGGTGAAATCTCAAAAATATCATCGTTTGCCAAAATATCATCAATTTTTTTAGTTATTTTCCAAATTAAATTTTTTGGAAAAATCCTATATATTATTATTACAAAAATACATTATTAAAAATTAAGTCGTTTTATTACTTGGTTTCTGTTAACTCCGATGGGCTCGCGACCTAGCGACCTAAGGAGTTCTACGGCTAAGCGACCCAAGGTCTAAGGGTGAAAATAGCTCGAAGATGTACGCGACTTAACGGGATAAATGTGGAGCGACTCAACCATATATGCGGTCTAAAAAGTACCGCGACCGAATGACTTAAGGGATGGAGTTATCTAACCTCCTACCGACTCAACGACTTATAATACAAAGCGACCTAGCGACCTAAAAAGGGGAATGGCCAAACTATGTGCTCGACCTACAAAGTACAACGACTTAGCGACCTACGGAATGGGGCGATCCACGACCTAACGAGTTAAGTGACAGTATGGTTTAACGACTTAGCTTAAGTCACTAGATTGGTTGTCTCGGCATTGTGAAGTTACTGGTTACTCCCTTATGTCGCCGCCGACTTAAGACCCGCATTAGGTCGTTCACGATCTAGTATTTGGTAAATAAACGATGTCGCTCCCTCCTAAGTCGCTACGGCCTATCAGCTAGTTCAGATGACAGTGGAAGGACCGGTTAAGTCGTAGCTTGCTTCCCCTTAACTCGCCAGCGACCCACGACCTATCTTAGGTCGTACGCAACCTATACCTCACCCAGAAAATCTCCTATAAATACAGCATATGCTCCAACATTGAGGGGAATTTTCTGATCATTTTCTTCAAAGCACCGATACTCTGCCATCTTCAAGACGAGCCTTATTCCAACATTCAAAACTCACAAGAAGCTTCAGTCAACTTCAAACAGGGATTCAACATATTCAACCATGAATTCGGAGAACTCTCTTGCATCGAAGTTTTTCTAGCTACTTGTCTTTTGAAGTGAACTGTAATTGAAGGAAATTGTAAAGGATTGTAATCATATAAGCAATAAAAAAAAGGATTGAAGTGGACGTAGGTTTGATTATAAGCCGAACCACTATAAACTCTGTGTCTCTTACTGTTTTTTCAGTGAATTACTGCTTTTTCTGATTCCCGTGTTAACGGGTGGTGCTTTCATTCAATCTCAATTTGCATCGGGGTGTTAGAGTCTGACTTTTTACGTTAACATTTTTGGTGCTTTCACTGAGAACCCAACTCAGGATACTGTCATCATAGCTTCACAGAAATTTGTAGAAAGGATCTCTCTAAAAACCAGGAGTTTATCGGAAATAATGGCCCCCGGAAGAAAACGAAAGTCTGTTAGATCCGACGATGTTCGCGAGACTACTGCCACTTCTCCTCCTTTAAGTCAAAAAACACCAACCGTCGGAGTTACGTGGGCAGAGCTGGATGCTGTGGTATTTGGGCTACATCGATAAATGGAAGCTCAGAATAACCTAATGATGGAAAGGTTGAATGCTTTATTTGAGGAAAACCGCCAGCCGGCAACTAAGGAGGGAAACCTTGCCGATGAAGTGCAAAATGTAGAAGGAAGGAATATCCCTCAAAGGCCAGCTGACCCAGTGGAAAGAACACCTACCCAAGCAGGAGGATCGGGGCCGCAACCAACCCTCCGTGAACGATTGTCAAGACAGAATTCGGAGAGAATGGCTGATGTTTGTCCCGCTGAGCCTCAAAATGATGATGAATATTTCTCAGGCATGGTTCGTCAGATTATGAAGGAAAGTATGCAGAGAAATGAAGATGAGAAAGAATGGGGTTTCGCTCCGAGCAAAACTCCTTTCACTGAAAAGATCATGAAGGCAGAATTCCCAAGGAAGTTTGTCCCTCCAAGTATTCCAGCTTACAAGGGAACGAGCGATCCTAATGAGTTTCTTTATAAGTATGATTGGCACATGACGGGTGCCAGAGCCTCTAATGAAATCAAATGCCGGTATTTTCCGGTATACCTGGAAGGAGTTGCTTTACTTTGGTTCACGAAGCTGCCGGTCCGATCGATAGACCAATTTTCTGATTTGACTCGAAAATTCAAGGAACAGTTTCGATTGTATGCGTCAAAGGCAAAGGATATAATGTCGTTATCTAGCTTGGAGCAGAATCCTGGAGAATCCATTAGAGCTTTCTTGAATCGCTTCGATATAGCTCTGGCTGAAGTAGACAATGCTGAGCTGAGAATAATTTTGACGTACCTGATTAAGGCTATTGATAAGACAAGTGAGTTCGGGAGGTGGTTGAAAATGAAGGAACCAAATTCACATGACAAGTTTTATAAGAAAGCCGATGATTTCATGCGCCTGGAAAGCCTCCAAGCACCGGCTAAGGTGGTATCGACAGGGGCTGGAAATAGTAATGCTGTTCCGAATAAGAAGGAATCTGGCAATCAAAAGAGGGGGAACGATGCCTAGAAAAAGCAAGGAGATGCAAAGAAAGGACGTCCCTTCAATTTTACCCCTCTGACTGATACCCCGGAAAACATCTACTTTGCAAACAAAGACACGGTCGAATTCCCCGCACCAGCTAAGCAAAGAGTTAATGGGAAAGCTGAGAAGAATGAAAGGTTTTGCCGGTTGCATAACCAACCCGGGCATGATACTAATGAGTGTCGTCACTTGAAGGAGGTAATTGAGGAACTATTGAAGGAAAACAAGCTCCAGCAATATGTAAAAAGGAACAAGAATGGCCCAACCTCATCAACTCAAGGACAGCAAGTTCCTGTTCATCGTCCTAGCTCAAGTGAAAAGGCGGCAGCTCATGAATCAGAGAGGCCTCTAATAAATGTTGTTACAGGGGGCCCTCATCCAGCTGGCAAGAGTTGGGGTGAGATGGAAAGATACGTCCGTGCTTTGAGGCATGCACCGGTAGATGAAAGTGTCTTTGTGTTAGAAGATGCGGCAACCCTGAAGCAGCAGAAGACTTTTAATGGTGACATTATATTCAGTACTAGGGATTCAATGGGTGTTGAAGCTCCTACCATTGATCCTTTGGTCAACTCTGCTGGCATTGGGCCAGCTACTGTGAAAAGAGTTCTGGTTGACTGTGGAGCTTCGTGCAACATTCTCTTCAAGAAGACTTTTGATCAGATGAAGATTCCAATGGCTGACGTTCAAGTTTCATCACCAAAAATTGCTGGTTTTACTGGGGAGCCGAAACAGCCAATTGGGATTATTGATTTGTTCGTAGATCTTGGAGAGGGACAGAGAAAAGTGGCTCGAAAACAGACCTTTGTTATCGTTGAAGATTTTTCTGCCTACAATGCCTTCGTAGGCCGACCAACTCTAGCAGCATTTAAAGCTATTCTTGCCTCGTGGTGTCTGACCATAAAATTCCCCACAGATAATGGAGTCGGTGTGGTGAAAGGGGATCAGAATGATGTTATCTTACAGAGTTGCATGAAACGAGGAGGAGAGAAATGGGAAAAGATGCGGCGGCACCGGTCCGCATCAAAGAACCAACCTTGTAGCAATTACAGGGTGGACCCTGCACAGGAGAACATGGCGGTGCACGAAGAGAGATGGATCCCAGAAGAGCCAGTGCAGGGGAGAATAGAGTGGTACCAGTTGAAGTGACAGTATCGGTACCTGTTGACCCGAAAGACCCGAACAAAGTGTTGAATGTAGGTTCGCAGCTTAATGCAACGGTTCAAAACGTTTTGATATCATTTTTGAAGGCAAATCTGGATGTATTCGCTTGGACTCATGTTGATATGTGTGGAATATCTCTAGAAATTGTAGTGCATACCTTAAATATTGATCCAAAGTTTACACCGGTGAAACAGAAAAGAAGAACTCAAGGTCCTGAAAGGTCAGCAGCATTGAAAGAAGAGGTTGATCGGCTCATGGAGAATGGCTTTATCAGGGAATCCACTTATCCGAATTGGGTCTCAAATCCTGTACTGATTAAAAAAGCTAATGGGAAATGGAGAGTGTGCATTGACTTTTCAGATCTAAACAAAGCCTGCCCCAAAGACTGCTTCCCGTTACCCAGGATCGACCAGTTGGTGGATGGAACGGCGGGACATGAATTGCTATCTTTTATGGATGCCTACTCTGGATATAACCAGATCATGATGCGTGAGCCAGATCAAGAGGACACAAGCTTTATCACCGATGTTGGTCTTTACTCCTACAGAGTCATGCCTTTCGGACTTAAGAATGTGGGGGCAACTTACCAAAGACTTGTTAATGCCATGTTTAAACCGCAGATTGGCAAGACTATGGAAGTTTATGTCGATGATATGATGGTAAAGTCAAAGAAAGCGGTGGACCACCTGGATCACATGGCAGAAATGTTCTCAATCCTTCGAAGGTACGGTATGAAGCTGAATCCTTTGAAGTGTTCATTTGGGGTAGAACCTGAAATGTTTTTGGGTTTCATTGTAAGTGCAAGGGGCATTGAAGCAAATCCTGCTCAGATAACTACTTTAAGAGAAGTCAAAGCTCCTAGAACAAAGAAGGAATTCTAAAGTCTCAATGGAAAAGTTGCTGCCCTGAGTCGGTTCACTTCCAAAGCTACCGATAAATGCATTCCATTCTTTGATTCTCTAAAGAAAGGGAGAAAAAACTTTGACTGGACTCCTGAATGCCAGAAAGCTTTCGATGAGCTGATTCGCCACATGGAAGCACCTCCTATACTTTCTATGCCCGACAATGGTGAAGATCTTTTTGTATATTTGGCGATCTCGTCTCATGCCCTCAGCGCAGCTTTGGTACGAGAGGATGCGAAAATTCAACGCCCGGTTTACTACATCAGCAAGAGATTCACTGGGGCAGAAAAGAACTATTCGAAGTTGGAAAAGCTTGCCTATTGTCTACTAACTGCGTCAAGAAAATTGAGGCCATATTTTCAAGCTCATCCAATCAAAGTCCACACTGATCAGCCTCTGAAGCAAGTCCTTTTTCGCCCTGAGACTTCAGGTCGCCTTTTGAAATGGAATATTGAACTCAGCCAATATGACATCACTTATCATCCCCGGAGAGCAATAATGGACAAGCTTTGGCAGAATTCATCGCGGAATGTACAGAAAAAGGTGATAGTGAGGAAGTAGTGACCGATAATCCTTCAATCCGGTGGAAATTGTATGTTGATGGCGCAAGAAACGATTACTGTTCCGGGGCCGGGGTTGTGCTTGAAACCCCAGAAGGACGGTCACTGTGTTATGCTTTAAGATTGGAATTCCCTTCGACAAACAATGAAGCAGAGTATGAAGCTCTTATTGCCGGTTTGAGAATTGCTAAAGAATTAAATGTCAGGGCATTGTAGATCTTTAGTGATTCACAGCTTATTGTGTGTCAAGTCAAGAAAGAGTTTCAAACGAAAGGGGGAAATCTGCCCGCTTACCTGTCAAGAGCCTCGGAGCTTCTTGAGGACCTGGACCATTATACGATAAACCATATACCTTGGGAAGAAAACATGAAGGCAGATTCCCTCGCGAAGTATGCAAGCACTAGTGAAGCTCAATTATGGGATTAGTTCCTGTGGAGGTCCTGCCAACTCCAAGCACTGATGAAATGGATATAGACTGGATCATGACCATGTCTCAAGAACATGAATCATGGATGACTCCAATAAAGGATTATCTGCTCAACGGATCTGCGCCAGAAAGTTCAAAAGAGCATCAGAAACTATTAAGAAAGGCTTAATGGTATACAATTCAAGATGGCCGATTGTATAGGCGGGGATTCTCGATGCCATTACTCCGATGTGTGACCAAGGAAGAAGCTGAAACAATTCTAACTGAGGTACACGGAGGAGAATGTGGAGGCCATTCAGGAGGTCAAACTTTAGCAAAAAAATTCTCCGTTATGGATATTTTTGGCCAGATATTAATCGTGATACCGCGAGTTACGCTCGAAATTGTGACCGGTGCTAGAAATTTGCAAAAATCCCAAGAGCACCCTCCACTGAGATAACACAGATGGTCAGTCCGTGGCCATTTGCTATTTGGGGAATAGATCTCATCGGGCCTCTGCCAACTGCAAAATCCGGAATCAGATATGCGATTGTTGCTGTTGATTATTTTACTAAATGGGATGAATCTGAACCCTTAGCTACTATTACCTCTAAGAAAATGATGAACTTTGTAACTAAGAATATCATTTGCAGGTACGGAGTGCCTCAAAATATAATCACAGACAACGGAACCAAATTTGAAAGTAAAGACTTCCAAGATTTTTGCAAAAAATTCAAGATCCAGAAAAGTTTCTCAGTAGTGGCTCATCCGCAGGCAAACGGGCAAGTGGAAGCAGTAAACAAAATTATCAAATCAACCATCAAAAAACAGCTGGAAAAAGCAAAAGGTGGTTGGGTCGATAAACTTCCGCTAGCACTATGGGCATATAGAACTACAGATAAAACTACGACGGGGCACACTGCATTTTCATTGGCATATGGATCGGAGGCAATGATTCCAGTAGAAATAGAGGTCCCTTCACATAGAAGAATCCATTTCAATCAAGCCGAAAATGAAAAGCTACAACTTGAAGCCCTTGACTTCCTTGATGAAAAAAGGGAAGAAGCTGAGCTCAGAATTGCGGGTCATCAGCAAAGAATAGCCACGCACTTCAATTCCAATGTTCGCCGACGCAGCTTTGATGTTGGGGATCTAATCTGAAAAAGAATTATGAAACCTACAGGCGTGCTTGGACCAAACTGGGAAGGGCCGTATGTTATAGGCCAAAAGCTTCTTGATGGCACATTCAAACTTGTAACTGTCGAAGGAGACCCAATTCCAAGAGCTTGGAACAGCAAACATTTGCACCCATATTTTACTTAAAGGCTTTAATGAAATATTGTAAAAGAATGATGAATGTATGATTCTTGTATTGAAAGCCGTTGTAAAGTCAGTGCAAGTGAATAATAAGAACTATAAAGTGGATGTAGGCCCAGTTTTTGGCCGAACCACTATAAATCTTGTGTTCTTTACTATTATAGACTGCTTTGCTTTATTTTGATATATAAAATATGTCAATTCTATTACTAAAATGTCGATTTAATAATGCAGGCCATAAATACAGAGCTTACCCATCACAAGACCAAGCAATCCTTGACATCACCCAACAAGCAAACGCTAAGCCGTTCAAAATTTCCATACTCAAATCCTACGAAAGAAGTGCTTCGAACAAAAGTTAGCGATTCGGCTGGAAGTGGGCCATTGCTAACTAACTGTGAATGTTTGTACAAACGAGCATCCAGTTAAATAGCCTGTGCCTGCCACCACCAACTCGCTTAACTATGATGTATATTTCTTTGGATAAGGGAAATTGCTGGCAACTAAAAGGGAAGGGTATTCGGAAAAGATAACGGGGACCGCCGATATGAATACATGGCAGAAGCACCAAACAGCAAAAGACCTCTTCGGAGGCACAAGCCCTCTTCGGAGGCACAACTCTTCGGAGGATAAAGACCTCAAATGGGGCATGCCAGAAGACTTTCTCAAAAAAAAAGATTGGTATGGAATGACAGGGAGCACCTTCCTGACTGGAAGGCAAGGCGCTTGTTTACTAGCTGAGACAGTTTGCACAGACAAGCGTCCAAGTAACTTGCGTCCGCCCCGTCAATCCATACATGATCGGAGGCACCTTTCCAAGTGGAAGGCAAGGCGCTTGTTCACTAGTTGAGACAATCTGCGCAAATAAGCGTCGAAGTAACTTGCGTCCGCCCCGTGAATCCAGCCAACCATGAGGAAGAAACTTCCAGGTAGACTCGGAGGCACGCATTCCACCAAGATTTGAAATAAAACTTCACAAGTGTTGGAATATGAAAATCCCTCTTCGGAGGCCCATTTCACCATAGTTGAAATGCTAAAAGACCTCGAGCGGGCCTCGCCAGAAAAAGAGAGTTCTTTCTCGACATAAAGTTGCGGTCTGATCGGTTGCACAGAACACTTGTGTCTGCCCCGTGAATCCGTCCAACTAAGAGAAAGAAGCTCCAAATTTCCAGGCAAAAGCCTTACTCAGAGGCACACATTTCACCGTGATCTGAAATAAAACTTCACACGAGTCGAAATGTGAAAAGCCCTCTTCGGAGGCCAGCTTCCTAGCGAATAGGGAAAAGATAAAAGCCTCTCCCAAGAGGCAGAAACAAAAAGACCTCTTCCTAGAGGCACAATCAAACAAAAAGACCTCACCCCAGAGGCGCAACCAAACAAAAAAGACCTCTTCCCAGAGGCACAATCAAAAACACTCTTCAGAGGCTCAAGCAGGTTGAAGCCCCTTTTTCGGAAGGCCCACTGCACTATGAAGTGAAATTCACTTGCCAAAGCAAAAGTGACTTTTTTCAATAAGTGAAGTGTATAAACTTTACAACAAAAAAGAAAGAAAGAGGAGACTCCTCCAATATGAAGTGCATTCTACTAAAATAGAAAAATATTTTCTTGGAACGGAAATATTATCCCATAAAGTACAAATGCAAACTTCATTCAGATGGATGAGTTGTTCTTTAAAGGAAGAGTACAAGTCTTCTTGAAACAGAAGAGTTGTTCTCCGAAACTTTGCTTATGTGAAATAGATTGCAATAAACTATGGTATGTGGGAAATACGGTATAGTCATCACAAAAATGAAAACAATGCTCAATAAACATACCATAGGTTTACTGCAACCTCACATAAAGAGGATAAAAAAAAACTTGCATTAAAATAGAAAGTAAAAGCTTTCTCAAATACAGACAGAAATTTGTATAAGTAAAAGAACCATTTTATTCCATACTATGAGAATTTTATACATATGCAGGTTTCAAAGTAAAAGAAAGCGGGGACTGGTACTCGCACAATCTCCAGTCAACACAAGCTTATATACATGCAAAAAAGCAAAAAGTAAAGCAAAGAAGGGAAAGCGAGACTCATCATTTCTCCCACCACCTTTAGAGCCTTCACCTGGCTTAATAGGCAATTTTTCAGGACGACTTGGGAGAGTTGGGGGAGAAGGAGAGAGAGCTAGTGCTGGACCGACTTCCGTTTCCTTTTCGGTAACAGAAATGCTTCTCCCTTTCTTCTTTGAAGTTGTACGCTTCCTCCTCCTCTTTGAAGAAGACTCACTCCCCGGAGTGACAAGAGCAGACAATTTTATGTCATCGGAAAGGGTTCGTTCCGGAGATACTTCTCCTCCTTCAAGTCCTTTGGCCTTCTGCTCCTGCGAAGCGGTTGGATCGTCCAAGTCTTGAAGGGCTCCTATTAATTCTTCCTGCGATCCCGGCTGGGAAGTAGGAGTGATTTGAAAGGATGGAGGAGGAACAGCTGGAGGAGGAGAAGTTTCTATGACACTAGGCGTTTTCGCTACAGAAGAAAAGCGAAAAATATTAGTATCTCCCGCGAAGAGAGGAGATAACGGCTCATCAAGTCTTAAGTAATAAGCAAGAAATTCATCAAGCTCGGCTGAAGCAAATGAGTAATCTGCTTGACCTGGTTCGACGTTAATATTACCTGGAGAAGTGCGCTTCCTAATGTCAACTTCATAAGCTTGTGCTTCAGTACTTTCTTCGCCTTCATCTCCACCCTTTGCGCTTGTAATCTCAGTTATGACTTTAGCATGGGACGGAGAATGGGAACTGGAGCCTGTGATATCGACGTCGGCCGAAATTGGAGGAGGGACAGGGGCAATTAATGGTGCTTCTTTTTCTGGATGCTCCTCTCTCATCGTCCCAGCACGCTCTCTAGCGAGCTGCTCTTTTCCTCTGGCAAGGGCTGCACGAGCTCCGTCATCCAGGTAATGTGCCTCGAGTTCTTCTTCGGCATACCCAGCATCTTTAAGCATATCAAGCGCAGCTTCCCATACTTCAGCCAAAGTGATTTCATATTTGGGGCCCAAAAATGCAAGACTGCCACGCCCTAGGACACTTTGCAAGTAGAAGTCAAATAATGTCGAACTAACATCGGCTTTAGTGGCTTGATTAGCTTCTTCAGCTGCAGTTTTACCGGCAACAACCTCATCGCTCTCTTTCTCAACTATAGCAAGTCGAGTTTTTAATGTCTCAATTTCGAGGTTCTGCGAGCCGGTCTGTTGTCGCAACTGTGCAACTTCAATGCGATAATCTTCTACAACCTTTTCCTTCTGCTTGAGTTTATCTTCGGCCTCTCGTTGGCTAGTATGAGCATCCCACACTTGTTGCCGAAGCACACTTTCCCTTTGAGAGTAGGAAGTGGAGGAAGTAGCAAGCTCCTCTTTAAGTTTTCGAACTTCTGCTTCAAGCTTTTCATTATAAGCGGCGATGCTCCTCATCTCTGCATCATATTGATCAAGAGTCTTTTTCCATTCGGATTTATCGTTCACCATGGTCAACATAGCCTCAAGGTTCGCGCGATTCACTCTCTGGAGTTCATCAACAAGTTTCTGCCAATTCGACATTCTCTCAATATCAAGCTTGACAGCATCAAGATTTCGCAACATGGCTGGTTTGTCGATTGGAACCAGATCAAGACCAAAGCGAACTCCCTTCAAGCATCAGTTTGGAAATCGGCTTTGAAGAGTAGCTGGGCCTGGTCTAACCTGATATGAGGGCCTGCCAATGATCGTCTGATTGTCGGTACAAGCGAGAGCGGGAGATTGAAGAGGCACCGAAGCAATGGGCTCTTTAAGAATGTCAGATGATGACTTTTCACCGTGCTTGGTCTGTTTGCTCGAATCTTCGGCAGCGTGGCTCTTTCCTTTGTCATCATGGGATTTTCGTTTGAGGAAATCACATTCTCTGTGGGAAGAGTCGTGACGTTCATCCCCTCTCCCGTACCGTTCTTCATATATTCTTCTCTCCTGAGCTTTTCGAGCAGCCCTCTCTTCATCAGTTTCCCTATGAGGGGGAAGATAGCGCCTGTAGTCATATTGACTGCGCCTTCCATACTGCTTAAAGTCATCATAATACGAGTCACTTTGCCCCATTGGAGAACCTGAAATTTAAGAAAAAAAGCATAACTTGAGAATCTTCAAATTGCAAGGAGTTAAGTGCATATAAGTGCTGAAAAATCCTAAGTGTGTGCGACGTGCAGACTACGCGCGTTGAACTACAAACTACTCCTCGGTTGTGAAGGAATGATGGGTGTAGTAGCTAACATCAACTCTTGAGTCGACGGGATCTGTTGCAAAACAGAAGTTGCTTCAACCACTGAAGAGGAAACCCTAGTGGCAACAGGATCATCTTTGAAGAGTTCCTGTGAGGTGATAAACAGGTCGCTCAACCCATCAAAAGTGTCATCCCTGCTCTGCGTGGCAGGACTTGTTTTCCTGGCTCCGCCATCACTGGACTTCCCTGAATGTTGGGGGGATTCTCGAGGCTCTTCTTCTTCAATGACCGGGGCAAGTGAAAATTTGCCAGATGACCCCGCGACATCAGTAGAAGTAGAGCATTTCACCAGAGAAGCGTCATGAGCAGGATTTTTCAGTGCGGGCTCCTCAACAGAAACTGGGGCATCCGGTGCCTCGGCCGGAGAATCAGGAACTTCGTAAGGCTGAGTAGAGCGGGAAGGGTGTATGAGTCCGAATTGATGAAGGAACTCGTCTCTTAGCAAATACTTGATACTTCTCTCCTCTAGCAAAAACTTGATACTTCTCTCCTCAGCCGCCACAGCGTTAAGGCTCTCAAAAGTCTGCTTGTGGCTTGGATCTCTACAAAGAGGAGGAAGGACTACAAAAGTAGAAAGTGAGGTTAACATTTAGCAATTTGGACCTCGCAAAGCTCATAAGAGGAAAGAATGGGGATAAGTAAGCTTACCCCCTACTCTCCAGATAGCGTAGAATCCCTGGAGGCAACGGACAAAGAAGAACTGGTTTAGGAAACCATGAGCGCTATCAGGGAGATCGGTGATAAGCTTGCGTTTTCTGGCGCTCCTCACATATATAATGGAAGGATGGTCTTTGTTTCTCGCATATGTGCACAAATAGCAGATTTCTTCAAAGCTTGGGAGGCGATCAAGCGTCCTTCTGAAGAGAACGTATAATCCCATCAAAATGGCATAGCCGTTGGGGTGCAATTGAAAAGGAGAAATAGCCAATCGACGAAGGATTTGTTGGAGAAAACTGTTGAAAGGAGGAATGGCTCCACAAAGGCACATTTGGCGGTTAACGGCAACAAACCCAAAGGGAGGACTGTCAGCATAATCGTTTGGCCCAGGGAGAATAGCATCTGCCTCTACAATCCCAAATTGGGCGCGTAACTAGTTAAACACCCGGTAACTCAGGGTGGTTGGAGTTCTTTCTTGTGGGTTGACTAGTGGACCAGCCATCGGGAGGGCCTCTCCAGTTGGTACTGCTCCTTCTTCTTGATGAGAAGTCATTCTACATAAGCAGCCGGATATTCAAATATGAAGGTGCACGTTTCCTAAATGTGTGAAGTGTTGTGCAAAATTAGTAGAGTGACAAGCAAACATGACTGAAATTAAATTAATAAACATGAAAAATTTCAGGACTTGTCCGAATGTAAGTGCAGTATTGATGCAAAAAATCAGCTCTAATTGATTAATTTCGCTTTACTACTTCACTTGAATTCGTTGATTCGCAGCATTTCATACGATTTCTTTAAGTTGATTATATTTTATCGACTAATCTGTCATTTGATGTGGGCAATCAGTGGCAGTATATTCGCCCTAGTTTTCTGCAAATGTTATATTTAACAGGTTATTAGCAACGAATTTGGTATAATCTGTTAAGAAAGCATAGCAAAATCATGCAAGTAGTCTCAACAGTTTAAAGATCAAGTTGAAAGGGCAATCAAGTTCTGTCAAAATTTTTGAAGTTTTCAAATTGCTCAAGTCTTAGGTCGCATGGTTTGAACTAAAAAGTGCAAGGTATGGCGATGTGAATTTTGATGTTTTCAAATTGCTTAAATCCTAGGTCACTCGCGCGACCTAAGGGCTAAGTCGCAAGGCTTCAAATTAAGACAGTGGAAGGTTTGCTCAAGTCCTAGGTCGTTCACGACCTAACAAGTAAGTGAGATTGGTAAAAGCCACAAGAAGCTTCTCGGCAGTGCAAAATCATCTAAGTCCTAACTCGGCCGCGGCCTAAGACCCAAGTTGCAAATATGATAAGTCGCAAGTGGGTTAGGTCGCAAGAAAGTTAAATTAGGTAGTTCGCATCTGGGCCAATAAGCTTAAGGTCGCTTGAGGCTCTTAAACCGGTCGTTCCCAATTCCTCTCTGGCCCGTTTGCTTCTCTCCACATTAACATTCTTTAACCCGCTATCCAATAACCCAATCACTAAGAAACTCTTCGCCTCCTCCAAAGTCAAGAAACCCCATGGAACCCTAGGCCGATTGATTCTTTCAGTAGCCACTAGCAATTTGATGAAGTGTCAAGAGGCGGATTCGAATACCAAATTACATCATAAAGATAAAATCATGTCGAACGGTTATGGTGGAATTGGAGATAAGTGCAGCAAGTAAATGCTCGAGATTACCTAAATTCGTTGATGGAATTAACGGTTGAAGGTGGAGAAAGTTTCGAGCTAAATCTTTAACCTCGGAGGATTGTTAATGGCGGTTTAGAGAGTTGGAGCAGATGAAATGAGGAAGTAGCGAGCTAAGCAATTTATACGAGGTGAAAGAAATGCAAAACGACACGCGACCTATCAAGCCTAATAAGTCGCCAACGACCTAAAGGCTGGATCGGAGCACACGACCTAAGGAATAGGCGTGTACTCCGAGGGGCAAATGTTAACTCCGATGGGCTCGCGACCTAGCGACCTAAGGAGTTCTACGGCTAAGCGACCCAAGGTCTCAGCGAAAAAACAGCCCGAAGATATACGCGAGTTAACGGGATAAATGTGGAGCGACTCAACCATATATGCGGCCTAAAAAGTACCACGACCTAACGACTTAAGGGATGGAGTTATCTAACCTCCTACCGACTCAACGACTTATAATACAAAGCGACCTAGCGACCTAAAAAGGGGAATGACCAAACTATGTGCTCGACCTACAAAGTATAGCGACTTAGCGACCTAAGGAATGGGGCGATCCACGACCTAAGGAGTTAAGTGACAGTATGGTTTAACGACTTAGCTTAAGTCGCTAGATTGGTTGTCTCGGCATTGTGAAGTTACTGGTTACTCCCTTATGTCGCGGCCGACTTACGACCTACATTAGGTCGTTCATGATCTAGTACTTGGTAAATAAATGACGCCGCTCCCTCCTAAGTCGCTACGGCCTATCGGCTAGTTCAGATGACAGTGGAAGGACCGGTTAAGTCGTAGCTTGCTTCCCCTTAACTCGCCAGTGACCAACGACCTATCTTAGGTCATGCGCAACCTATACCTCACCCAGAAAATCTCCAATAAATACGGCATATGCTCCAACATTAAGGGGACTTTTCCGATCATTTTCTTCAAAGCACCGATACTCTGCCATCTTCAAGCCGAGCCTTATTCCAACATTCAAAACTCACAAGAAGCTTCAGTCAACTTCAAACAGGGATTCAACATATTCAACCATGAATTTGGAGAACTCTCTTGCATCGAAGTTTTTCTAGGTACTTGTCTTTTGAAGTGAATTGTAATTGAAGGAAATTGTAAAGGATTGCAATCATATAAGCAATAAAAAAAAGGATTGAAGTGGACGTAGGCTTGATTATAAGACGAACCACTATAAACTC
Source organism: Allium cepa (assembly GCA_030765085.1). Taxonomy (NCBI): domain Eukaryota; kingdom Viridiplantae; phylum Streptophyta; class Magnoliopsida; order Asparagales; family Amaryllidaceae; genus Allium; species Allium cepa. The sequence goes on along the minus strand of CM060943.1, from coordinate 939,543,475 downwards.
TGTGTCTCTTACTGTTTTTTCAATGAACTACTGCTATTTTTTTGATTCCCGTGTTAACGGGTGGTGCTTTCATTCAATCTCAATTTGCATCGGGGTGTTAGCGTCTGACTTTTTACGTTAACAATTTCTTATTAATTACTCGAACCATTTGTTTTTGTAATAAATTTGCAAAATGATTCATCATTATCATTTGTTAATTAAAAGAAGTAAAATAAAACTATTAAATCTATTTAATTCATATTTGGTTCATCATTCAAATATTTAATTCTTCATTCAAATATTAAATCGATCACTATTATTTAATTCTAGGTATTAAATTCCAAAATCCAAATATTTAAATATCTAAAAATAATTAAATATTTAAAATCAAATGACCAGAATTTTGGGTTGTTACATTCTCTCCCTCCTCCCCAAATGAATTTCGCCCCCGATATTCATAATAAAGAAAATGTTTTCAAACCCTTAAGTTTAAAACTATTAATTAGAATGGGCCATTAAACTTATTAACTTTTCAAAACAAATTAGTTAGAATAGATTCCAAAATTTTCAAATCTTCTAAATTCACTTACCTATACCAACAAATTCATTATCCAAGATATAACTTGAATGTTCAAATTTTTGTGATCAAAATTGTTCAAAATTCGTAAATAAATTCTAACTCTTAATTTTACAAAAAATTTCGACAGCGTCTCCTTTGCATGGCTTGATCAATACGACTACAATTGGCCTCAATGGTCTCCAAACCAACCCAAAGAAAACAAAAGCCATGTGGCCTCCCATATGTGGGGCATAAAACCATCAACCAATTATTATTATTTTTTAAAATTATTTCGTACCTTTTGGTGTTTGATTTATATTCTAGTAAGCGGTTTTTTATCTCGATGCAAATGCAAGTGCACAAGAATGAAATAGCAATCTCTTGCCTACTTGTACTTATGAAATCGAAAGAAAATTAGGCTGACACAAACAAGGTGATGTAATTCTACATTCAAAAATTAGAATGATATAAATCCACATGCAATCAACCATCCATATCTCAATCATATGCAATAAACAAGCGAATATTCTATAACAGATGTTATACATCCAATTATTTTTAGACGACAGATCAGATCTAAATACCCGGGTTTTTTAATTCAAAATTCTATTTTTGAATTTCTCAAACGAGAAAAATCAAAGCTCAAAATCAAAATAACATAGAGAGGATCCTTGACGCAGCGCAATATACGAAAAATTAGACGAAACGGTGAAAGTAGCAAACAGTGGATTGAAGTACTGAAATGCCCAAATTTGTTGATCACAAAGATACCGAATTCTATCTATCTTCGACACGTTGATCGTGCATGATACGGTGAAAGGAGATCTACAATTCTTTAAACGTTGATCAAGCGCACTTGATACCGTGAATTGGCTTCAACAATCGTTGATTCGAGTGCACTCGAATAACTGAAAGTGGAGATAGGAGGTCACACTCAACTACCAATTTAATGAAAGCATAAAGCTTACAAAACAAAAGTTTTATTCAAAATCAACCAAGTTACAAATGACCAACACAACCGCTATTTATAGCGTTTTTTTACAACTCTGACCCTTAAGTCGTTACACGACCTACGACTTACTTAGGTCGTACGCGACCTAACAACATACAACACATATACACAAACACGAACGACTTATCAATCATCGACCTAAATACAGAAGTTAACAAGACCTAGGTCGTTCACGACCTAACCACATAACGACCTACGAGTAACGACTCATCAACACTACAACGCCACAACAACAAGCGACTCAACCATATTTACAACACGAACAACTAAAAAACAAACGACTTACGACCTAAAATACAACCCATGCGATCTGAACAAACACGACCCAAAACTGTAGCGACCCAAGAAAAACAGCTTTAGGAAGCCTTCATGCGACTTAAGGTTTTAACAAGGGGATCTTCTTTAGGCGACCTAACTAAGTCGTTAACTCGCTCGATTGCTTGGACGACCTATCTCCTTAGGTCGCTGCCGACCTATCTTCACACTAGACCATTTGAATGTGTTACACCCCAACTCTTTTGGTCGCAACTTCTTATCCCGTGACCCGTTAGGTCGCTCGCGACTCATTAGCTTGTTAGATCGCTCGCGACCTAAGGTATCTTCGGATTGCGCTACTTCAATTTTCACCACTGCTCTATCATTAGGTCGTAACTCCCTTCTTTGTAATTCTTTAGGTCGTGGGCGACCTAATGTATCCAAACGACTTAACTCCATCGCATTCGTGGGCTGGGTTGCATCATCCTCCCCTGGTTGGGAAAAATTCGTCCTCGAATTTAAAAGTTTTTCTCCATTGGATTGTCCGTCCCCATAATAAGGTATAAGGTGTTTAACATTAAACACATTAGAAGTATACACATCCTCTGGCAGCTCCAACCTATAAGCGTTTTCATTGATCCGTTTCACAATTTTTACAGGCCCAATCTTTCGAGCTTTAAGTTTATTGTACGCCCCCACTGGAAAACGATCCTTCGTTAATACAGCATATGCTAAATCTCCTAAGTTAAATTCAACACTTCTTCGCTTCAGATCCGCAGATCGCTTATACTTCTCATTCGACTTCTCCAATCGTTCCTGAATGATTCTATGGCATTCTGTCAACCCATCAACGAAATCAGCAGCTCGTTTAACTGTCCCCTTCGGTTGTGGCACTATCGTTAAACCCAACGACCCTTTTGGTAAGCTTGAATATACAATCTGAAATGGACTGAAACCGGTACTTCGGTTAACTGCGTGATTATGAGCAAACTCTGCTTGACATAATTTCACATCCCAACCTTTCAGATTATCTTTCACAAGACACCGTAATAAATTTCCCAACGATCTATTTAGCACCTCTGTCTGCCCATCTGTTTGCGGATGATAAGCACTACTAAAATTCGGCTTCGTTCCCACCATCTTCCATAAACTTAGCCAAAAATGACTCAGAAAACGAGTATAACTATCCGATACAATAGACTCTGGTAACCCATGAAGTCGATAGATCTCTTTGAAAAATAACTGAGAAACATGAACAGCATCCGCCGTTTTCTTACAAGCAACAAAATGTGCCATCTTCGAAAAACGATCCACCACAACATATATAGAGTCTTTTCCCCGCTGTTTTCTTGGTAAGCCCAACACAAAATCCATGCTCACATCCACCCATGGTTTTGTCGGAACAGGAAAAGGCATATATAATCCCGCATTTGCAGCTGTCCCTTTCGAAACCTGACAAACATGACATCTACGCACAAACTTTTCAACTTCCCTTCTCATCGACGGCCAATAATAAGATTGAGAAATCAACTGCAATGTGCGATCTCTACCCACATGGCCTTCTTCATGTAACTCTTTGATAATATTCATTCTCAAGTTGCCTTCTGGTATGCACAATTGATTCCCCTTGAATAAGAACCCATCTACCAATACAAATTCTTCAGTACTCCCGTCCTTGACATTCTCAACAAACTTCGTAAAGTAAGGATCTTCTTCAATCAACTCTGGCAACACTTCGAACCCTGTCACTTCAACCTTCATCATTGTCAACAAATGACTCCTCCTGCTCAAGGCATCAGCTACACGATTCGTCACCCCTGATTTGTGCTTCATGACAAAAGTAAATTGTTGTAGATACGCGATCCATGAAGTGTGCCTAGGTGAAATCTTGTCCTGCCCTTGCAAATGCTTTAAAGCTTCATGATCCGTATAGAGAACAAACTCTTTTTGGAATAGATAATGTCTCCAATGCTTCACTGCTTGAACAATCGCGTAAAACTCCACATTGTATGTGCTATATCTCAACTTAGCTCCCGACAATTTCTCACTGAAATAAGCAACTGGTTTTCCCTTCTGACTCAAGACTCCACCAATCCCGACCTTCGAGGCATCAGTATGTAACTCAGACAACAACTGAAAATCCGGCAAAACTAGATTTGGCGCTGACGTCAGTAGTTTCTTGATCTTCTCAAAAGCAACCCCTGCTTCCTCTGACCATGCTAATTTCTTTCCTTTCATGCAATCGGTTACAGGTGCCATTACACTGCTAAAGTGTCGAATGAATCTTCGATAAAAAGATACCAATCCATGAAAACTTCTCACTTCAGTAATTGTCTTGGGTTGTGGCCAACTCCTGACAGCTTCTACTTTACTTTCATCCAATTGAATGCCTTCCTTTGACAGAACATATCCCAGAAACAAAACTCTGTGCGTCATGAACACACACTTCTTCTTTGCATCATAAAATTTCTCCTGTCGTAGAATCAATAATACTTCACGCAATGCTGGACATGCTTTTCCATACTCCCACTATAGATCAAAATATCGTCAAAGTAAACTACTACAAACTTCCCAATGAATGGTCTGAAAATCTGCATCATCACCCTCACAAAAGTACTCTTGAGCATTTGACAAGCCAAACGGCATAACCAGCCATTCGTATAAACCTTCCCTCGCTTTAAACGCAGTCTTCCACTCATCACCCGGTCTAATACGAATCTGATGGTATCCACTCTTCAAGTCAATCTTCGAAAACACAACAGCTCCACTCAACTGATCAATCAAATCATCGAACCTCGGCATAGGAAACCTGTATCTCACAGTGATCTTGTTCAAAGCCCGACTGTCCGTACACATCCTCCACGAACCATCCTTCTTTGGCACCAACAAAGCTGGCACTGCACAAGGACTTAAGCTCTCCTGAACACGCCCCTGTTCTAACAACTCCTCCACCTTCCTTCTCAGTTCTTCATGCTCCTTAGGACTCATCCTGGAATGTGGTCTGTGTGGTAATACTGCTCCTGGCACAAGATCAATCTGATGTTGAATATCCCTCAACGGTGGTAACTCCGTTGGTAACTCTTCAGGAAACACATCAGTGAATTCTTCCAATACTGGCTTTACCTCCTCTGGAACTTCAATAGATTCACTAGCCTCATGTCCAATCAACAAAAACACCTCTGGACTCTCCTCTACTTCTTCAATAAATTCCTTCAAAGTCAGCAAAGTTTTAAGCTCCTCAATCTCTTCTGACTTGCTCTCATCCTGCTGTCTCTTCTTTGGAACTAAAATAATCTTAACGCCTTCAAACATAAAGCTGTAGCTATTAGTTCGACCGTCATGCTGCATTGCTCGATCATCCTACCATGGTCTTCCCAAAAGCAAGTGACAAACACCCATTTCCATAACATCACACCAAATCTCGTTTTTATACTTCTTCCCAATAGAAAATGGAACTTGAACTCGCCTGTCCACCTTCACCTCTCCTCCTTTTCTTTGCCATGCTAACTTGTAAGGATTTAGATGCTTCTCCGTTTTCAGCTTCAACTTTCTCACGGCTTCGGTAGAAATAATATTGTCACAACTTCCTGCGTCAATCACAAATTTACAAACCTTCCCCAGAATAGTGCATGTTGACTGAAAGATGTTACTCCTCAACCAACTAGCCTCTTCTTCCTGCTTCGTTATTAAACAAGACCTCCTCATCATTAGATTACATCCTTCATCTCCTGACGCAACATCCTGTTCATCCTCCTTAACTGGACTAGAATAACCTTCACCAACATCTTCACCTTCAACTTCAGTAATCATAGTTTGTTTCTTCGGCTTCGGACATTCATTACTCTTGTGACCCACTTCCTGGCAATTATAGCATTTGAAACTGTTGTTGACCTTCGCCTTCGCAACTTCATTCACAACTAGTCTAATGACAGTTTTAGAAACATTGGAACTCTCACTAGCTCCTTTGTTCTGAATATTGGAGCTTGTAAACACACCACCTCCACGTCTTCCCTGCTTCTCCCAAGCCAACGCTTTCTGATGTGCTTCAGCTATAGATCTAGGATCAAACATAGTAACCATGTCTTGAATCTGCATTCTCAACCCTCCAACAAACCTAGCGGTCAATTGTTCCTCTGTCTCCATAATGTCATTTCGAGCAACCAGTTGATAAAATTCATCAGCATAATCATTAACAGTCTTCGTCCCTTGCCTTAGATTCTGCAACCTTTGATACATGAGCGACTGATAATTGTAAGGCAAGAATGTAGCTTTCGTCAGTTTCTTCATCTTCTCCCATGATTCAATCTTCAACTTCCCCATCCGTTCTCATGTATGTTTGGTTTGCTTCCACCATGCCATAGCTCTACCCCTCAACCTAGTAGCAACCAACTTCACTCGACGATTCTCCGAAACTTCTTTAAAATCAAAGATCTCTTCAACATTAGACAACCAATCCAAAAATTCTTCTGCTACTATTCCACCCTTGAATTCTGGAATTTCCATCTTCGCACCCGACTCCCATCATCGATCATCTTCTACATCCCGATATACATTCCGTACTTGGTCTCGATCTCGATAATGAATGCTAGCTCTATCACCCTCTTCATTAAAATCAAATGTATGTCTATATCGTTCTCGACCATCAACATCCCTTCGATCACGCATGTCTCTTCTACTATATCTCTCTTCATCTCGATATGGCTCATCTTCAAACTCAGGTGGAGTTCTTCTCTCTTCATGTCTATATTCTTGGTGATCTCTTCTGGATGAAATTGATGTTTCTCTTCTTTCTCTAAAAGATTGTGGCGACACCCTCCTCGCTTCCGTAACCGATGGCGAAACTCTATTTCCTCCATGGTTCGAGATTGGCGACCTTCTTCTTTGACTTTGATTCAAGTCATTCATCAATTTCTCTAACTTTCCAATGCCTTCATCAAATTTCTCATTAATGCGTTGTTCCATCTGCTCGGCTTCTTCCCTTCTATACAACGCTTCCACATTTTGATGTCGGTTAGCTCTTCTCGGTGGCATGATTGTTCTTCACAATTTTCGACAAAACAACTTCAGTCTTCAATTGCAAGGCTACCCCTAGCTCGGCTCCAACTCAAATTCAACAAACAAGGCACGGCTCAAGTTCAACACCTTGGCACGCAAACTTCCCACAAACAAAAATCCAAACACCCTTCGAACTTTGATCAAAAATGATATGGATCTAAACTCCAACTTATGGCAACAAACGATGAACACCATGAACAACTAACTTCAGCTCCTTGGCTCCAAGACTCGGCTTAGCTATGATTGGCTAAACCTCGCTCCGATACCAAACTGACGCAGCGGAATATACGAAAAATTAGACGAAACGGTGAAAGTAGCAAACAGTGGATTGAAGATACTGAAATGCCCAAATTTGTTGATCACAAAGATACCGAATTCTAGCTATCTTCGACACGTTGATCGTGCACGATACGGTGAAAGGAGATCTACAATTCTTTAAACGTTGATCAAGCGCACTTGATACCGTGAATTGGCTTCAACAATCGTTGATTCGAGCGCACTCGAATAACTGAAAGTGGAGATAGGAGGTCACACTCAACTACCAATTTAATGAAAGCATAAAGCTTACAAAACAAAAGTTTTATTCAAAATCAACCAAGTTACAAATGACCAACACAACCGCTATTTATAGCGTTTTTTTACAACTCTGACCCTTAAGTCGTTACACGACCTACGACTTACTTAGGTCGTACGCGACCTAACAACATACAACACATATACACAAACACGAACGACTTATCAATCATCGACCTAAATACAGAAGTTAACAAGACCTAGGTCGTTCACGACCTAACCACATAACGACCTACGAGTAACGACTCATCAACACTAAAACGCCACAACAACAAGCGACTCAACCATATTTACAACACGAACAACTCAAAAACAAACGACTTACGACCTAAAATACAACCCATGCGATCTAAACAAACACGACCCAAAACTGTAGCGACCCAAGAAAAACAGCTTCAGGAAGCCTTCATGCGACTTAAGGTTTTAACAAGGGGATCTTCTTTAGGCGACCTAACTAAGTCGTTAACTCGCTTGATTGCTTGGACGACCTATCTCCATAGGTCGCTGCCGACCTATCTTCACACTAGACCATTTGAATATGTTACACCCCAACTCTTTTGGTCGCAACTTCTTATCCCGTGACCCGTTAGGTCGCTCGCGACTCATTAGCTTGTTAGATCGCTCGCGACCTAAGGTATCTTCGGATTGCGCTACTTCAATTTTCACCACTGCTCTATCATTAGGTCGTAACTCCCTTCTTTGTAATTCTTTAGGTCGTGGGCGACCTAATGTATCCAAACGACTTAACTCCATCGCACTCGTGGGCTGGGCTGCATCAATCCTTACAAATAAATGATGGTGAACCTTTAGAATCAAAAGCACATGGAGTGTCCAGCGGTGTTCGGTTCCTCCAAAAACGTCAATTAGAGTGAATAAGTATCATTCCTTTCCCAAAATCTTTAAAAATCTCCTTTTCATAATCACCGGGATTTAAATACTAATAACAACAATTTAAAATCTTTTGTTTATAATTTAAACTTTATAGACAATGGTATGTGAAATCACATAGCCAACCAATTGAATTCAATCAAATCCAATCAATCAAATTCCGTGAATGAATAAATTAACACAAACAGTCAATCAAATTTTATAAAGGAAAACCTATCACTTAACATTGTTCAAAATGTCAAATGACTAACAAACAAATTTTAACTTAGGTTCAAAACTTTCTTAATTGTCCAAAAATATAGATAATTATCTAAGCCTACCGATTTGCTCATATGCCTTTGGTCATTGCTTAAAAGATCATCCAAACTAACTCGGACAAAATGGAAAGTAATACTCTAAATTTTATTTATTGCTTACTTATATTAAAAAATTATATTTCACTTATTATTTTATTCAATACAAATAATTATTTATGAATTATTTCATAATTTCTCACCCCAGTTTTAAAATACCTTATAAGGTTATTTCTTTATCAAATATCAAATCATAATTTATTCCCTTTGTTTACTTATATAATATTCTTTTACATCCTGAGAGTACATATAAATTTTATTTTTAACCTTTTTAAAGATCTAGACGGAAATCAAATCAAATTTCAGTTTTCTTAAAACCGAGTCAACCTATTAACCTTTTTAACCTATAGTGTTAAAACGAATAATATTTATGGGTTGACCCAATCGACAAGTAGTTCACACTACTTAGATGTTTCAAACAAAAGTTATGGTCTTAACAAAACAATATCTATCAAAACCTTCTTATTAATTTAATCAAATTTAAACCCGTGTTAAATAATCCCATATCTTCCTAGGGGAAGTCTTATTTATCAAAACAATCTCTTATTACTAATACCTTTTTGTTTCTGGAAAACAATCACCATTTAGGGGAACTTAATAATTGGATACAATTTTTGATTTTAAAACTTACCTTTGAAAGCATACTTTATATATTTTTTATATATAATAACTTCAAACAGTTTGCTTATTAAAATTCACTTTGGGTTTGTTTGGATTTGAACTAATTTCGATCACACAATGATAATGAGAATATTTTACTAAGTATTCCATAAGTTTGCCTAAGCAAACATCTGATCATCACTTAGATGATTATTTAGATTATCACAAAACTAAGTAAAACAATTTCCTCATAATTATCCCAAAGAAAATGCGATCCATTTAAAATTTTACTTCTCAACATATTTTTACATTTAAATACTTACAAAAATATAGTTATTTCATTTCTTAGAATTCTTTTGAAATTATTTTTCGAAAATTCCTGGATTTAGATATAAAAAAACTTTTAAGCATGTTTTTCAAACTAAATTTGTATAAAACTTTCCTTATATAAAATTCATTTCATGATATAATAATCCTTCTTATTTACAATCTTCAACGTTTATTCTCTAAATAACTTTTTCCACTATTTGGATTATATTACAACTTTTTATAAAGTTTAATTCTTAACTCACTATTTTTAAATGGTGAATTCTTAATTTAATCATATTCTTCGAACACCATATAGTCAAATTGTGAAAATTAATTCATAGAGGGTTCGTTTTAAATTAAGAGATAAATTCTCCTAAATAAATCGAGCAAAATTTAGCAATCAACACACAACAGTCTATGCTTTCATTTAAGTTAGGCATAACCGAATAAACAATAGTGATAATAAATTAATATTATCACATTTAAACTAACTCACTTTATAATTCTATAAAGTTTTGAAAATTATTTGTTTATATATGTGAAATGTAATCCTAGGCAAATTATAAAATTTGCCGAAATTTCAAAATTTTTAATATCATGTCCGTTAGCCTTGGTCGAGCTTTAGAAGTCCCTATCGATACTGTGGCGTCCCTTGTCTTGACCAGAGTTCATAAAAACACAATAGACCGACCAACATAATATATTTTTATAACATTAAAAAATATGCTCGTGTATATATAATACTCTCAAACTCATTCTAGGGTGTCCCTTAACCTATCTCTAATGAGCCAAACACTACTAAAGCCAAGGTTCTGGCTTAACCTCGCACTTTGATACCAAATGCAACAACCCGCCTTTTTTACCATTGAAAGTTGACACCAAACACTACTAATGTGTTCAAATTTTGCGTATCCAATAGACAAAAGGGCCGATAATTAAGGTAAATAGAAAAGAACAGAGAACAGAGAAACAGAATCTCACAACAGAATCGACAACATATAATATAACAAAGATAGTTGAAACCGTCACTTCAAAAATTCAAGTATATCACAGTTAAAACAAACCTTATCAGCTGGACAGTTATAAAACATGAACTTGTAAACGCTGATAGATATATTATATAATATAGTGGAAAATAAAATATTACGATAGGTGAACCTTCATGTCCCCTCCATGAATGCCATAACACTAAAGTCAACTTAGGAAAATATTCAGTCTGACTCAAGCATTAAAAAATAACACCCAGATCTATTTGGAAATACCAGCGTGAGATAACTCGAATAAGGGGAAACAAATATAAAAAAATTGTGAGACCACGCTGTTGACGCATAATGGATTTTTACCTCACAAGAATAACATCCATACAGGCAAGAACAGAAATTAATATTGAGAAACAAAACCAAACGTGATTGAGCATAAATAATATCAGCCAGACTTGAAAGAATGGAAATAAACAGAGCAAAATCCAAACCAGACATAATGGATAGAACAAGAAAAACAGTCCAACTCGATAGATTGGCTAAATATGGTAATAGTCCAAACTTGGTAGAATGGGTTAAATAAGTAACAATCCAAACTCGATAGAATAGGCTAAATAACGTAACATTCCAAACTCGATAGAATGGACTAAATGAACACTTAAATGTCGGGATGAGGAGTTGGCTCTACTCGTGGAAATTTAAAGATAAACGGATTCAGGGTTTTCAAACCAAATAAGGAAAGGAAATTTTCCAACAAATGACTAGGAGGGTGCTCCCCTCTCACCGAAAGTATACTTCTGAAATATACTTGATAACTCAGATGGCTCTCGAAAACCTTCCAAACCGGACCTCGCCAACTATTATCGAGTATCCGAATATTTCATATCTCAATGCGCAATGCTGAATCTAATCTAGAGTGGATGTGAAGAAACCCTAAGAGTGGATGTGAAGAAACCCTAATGGGAGCAACCCCACATAGCTTGGCCCCCACTCGATCTTTGGTTTTAGTAATTTCCAATAAAGGATAACAAGCTTAAATGAGCAACACATCGTCTTAGAGTGACGAAATAAAGTGGCTGAAGTAACCACGTGCTGAGAAACCAACTATCGAGGACATAAATCGATCGTACATGGAAATTAAGTCTTGTGTACTTACCGCCACTCATTGAATTCAAACCTGTACAATTTCTAGGATAACAATAATAATTCAAGGTAGTGTTACCTCAAAGTCATGTCAAACGATTATTCTTAACTTTTGAAATAGCGACAAGTCTACTTCTTCGATGTTTAATGCTAATTATACAATTAAATCGTTTCCATATAATTGATTTGCTTTACATAAATAATTCATTTCCATAAACGAATCAAACCATTTCTTTTTAATAGCGAACTGAATTTTTTGGCTTTATTTTCATATTGGTAAAACACTTTTAGAATTAGTTCCAAATTGTTAAAACGTTAAGAGAATAATTATCCAAATGAGCGACCTTGAAGGCCTAAACCAACATCAGACCGAACTCCCAGAAGATTATCCAACTTACCATCCTAATAATCGAGTTCCAATTCCTTTTTATACTTAAAAAAAATCTTAATTATCCCAAAAGATAATTAATAACATTTCTTTAAATAAAAAATTCATTATGTACAATAAAATAGATAATTATTTCCAAACACTTTTATGACATTGGTAAATTAACTTTTAAAAGATGTATTTAATCACTTTATTAACCATTTTATTATATTGGTTAATTTACTTAAACCACTTTTATTGAATCGATTAATTAACTTTGAAAATCATTAACTAAAAAGATTAATGTAATTCTGATAGTCATTAGTTAAAATGATTAAGTCATCTCAAAACATCATTTATTAAAATGATAAGTAATTATAAATACCATTAATTAAATTAATTAATTAAGTTAGAATAATCATAAACTATTGAATTAATTAAATTCCAACCTCATTAGTTAAACCGAGTAATTAAAATATCATTTGTTAAAATAATTTATTCAATTATAAGACATCATCGATTAAAATGACTTAACTGAATTCCTAATATTTTTAGTCAAAAAAATTAATTGAATTTACAAACAATGATTATATAAAATGATTAATTAAACTTAAATGTCATTATTTAAAATGATTAATTTAATTCCATCATCATTAATTCAAATAATTAACTAAGTTAAACAAATTAATTGAACTCCATTATCATTAATTTAAAGAATAAATTAAGCTCGAATAATCATTAATTAAAGCGATTAATTAAGTATAAAAAATCATTAATTAAAATGATTAATTGAATCTAATTGTCATTTGTTAAATTGGTTAATTAACCTCAAATTAATTAATTAAAATGATTAATTAATTTAAATTATCATTAATCAGAATGATTAATAAATTTTCGATATTCCTTTTAGCAGAAACAGAAGCTCAAGTTCATATGACGGGGTTTTTGGGATGAAATTTAATAAATGACGGTATAGCGAAAATCGCTATAATGACATTTAACTGTTAAATGGAATATCAGAATTTTGTTTAAGTATCATCAATATAACAGCATGTGGATGTAAATAACTATTAGCGAGAAACCCCCTTTGGGTCTCTATACAGATTTTTCCTACAAAACAATGGTTGTGGGTAATATATATATAATACATGAGCTTATAATGATTAATTTGATATGTCATCCATTTTCCAAATGAAAATTCAATCAAACAAGCTATCAAACAATTTAACTAGCATTCAAACATATCGATAAGGGTTATTAATATCATAGATATGCTATAATAAAATTTAATGCGAGTTAAACTCACATTTCGTTTCCGTAGAAACCCCCCAATTTCGGACTAAAACCGAACGGTCATCCGATTTTAGCCCAAATTTTCACTTGCTACAAATCCAACCAAACCAACTCCATCGCACGACGACACGAGTCCAACATAAAAAACGGTGTTCGAATCCGACCTCGTATGAGCAAGATACAAATTTTTATAAGTTAATGATATTTTAAAATTAAAAATAAACAACATCATAATATTTACAATTATACCCTTCTTCACTATTCCTCCATCTTTCCTAAAAAATTACCTGTGCACGCAAGGAGCACGAACGTGCATGCATAGACAACGACGACCATCTCTCCACGCTTCTCGAAATCAATGAATCTGTTGAACTTCTCACTGCGATCTCCATCCGATGGTCACCATCACCGCGTCTCCCTTGCCTAAAATCAAAACGCGACCTGCCCGACTCTTCCCCAGGCCATAAGTTGTCACGACCCCCCTAGCTCCACAATGAGCCTTACAAACCTAGCTGCAAGTGCTACTCAACATACCAAACTCGAATATGAACTCTGTTATATCAAATTCTACTCGAGTCAAGCCTAAATCAAGAACCATAGTTTGAAACCTCCCTGCTCATGCCTGTCGAATCGTCCCAAATAACATCGAACACTACTAAACTTATATCAAATTGAAGATCTCTTCAATACCATCCAAAAGAAAAAAGCTTTGGAATTTATCATTGAGTATATTTGGAGTTAATAATTTTTGAAGTTTTTTTTTTACTTATTTTTTTTCAAACTATTGGAAGGATGAAGCCGTGAAAAATATGAGAGGAGAGAGAGGAAGTGTGTTTACCTAGTTTTTACATTTAATTTCTTTGATTAAAAAAATCAAAATGAATATGTTTTCTTTTTACATGTCTAATCTTATTCTTGAGCCAGCAAAATGCTTTTGAGCCTCCAAAATGTCCAAGTAAGGACAGACAACGAAAATGAAGGTGTTGGTCTGTTGTTGACTTAAAATTTGTTATGCAATTTTCGTTACGTCGCCGCACAGAATTTTTTTCAATTATGAACCGCAAACGACAAAATAAAAATACGATCGCGCTCATAAATGCAACACGGTTTAAAAACCATAATAAATTATTGCATTCCATGAATTCTCAAAAATATCATCATTCATCGAAATATCGTAAAACAAAAATTTAATTATTTTCCAAATTAAAATTTTTGGAAAAATCTATAAATTATTTTAAAAATACATTATAAAAAATTAAGTCGTTTTATTACTTGATATCTTATTAATTATTCGAACCATTTGTTATTGTAATAAATTTGTAAAATGATTCACCATTATCATTTATTAATTAAAATAAGTTAAATAACACTATTAATTATGTTTAATTCATATTTGGTCCACCATTCGAATATTTAATTCTTAATTCAAATATTTAATTGATCACTGTTATTGAATTCCAGGTATTAAATCCAAAATCCAAATATTTAAATATTTGAATTTAATTAAATATTTAAAATCAAATAACCAGAATTTTGGGTTGTTACATGTTCTTATAACCATTTAAATCTTCGATATTCGGAAAACATTTTCATATACTTATCTCAACGGTATAAGTATATTCACAAACCATTTATTTTTAATACATAGAAAATATCTCTATATTCTTAATCCGTAATAAATATATTAACAAATCTTTTGGGGAAAGCTTCATATTTTCCAAAACACGTTTTATTGGATCAAAACGAATATTACGTAAAATATCATTGTGATAACCCAAAACAATAATATAGGGATTCAACTATTTATATTTATATAAATCCCATATACTATATAAAATACTTCCTTTGGAAAATCACTTACTATAACAACAGTGTTATAGTCTATGCCTTCCTTGCTCTCCCGAAAACATCCACCGCAACAATAAATGTTGAAATCTATGTCTTCATCCCTTAGTACAATTTAAATCACCTTTTAAAACCCTTTAACTCCATCGAAAAATATCGCTTTCAAAAACATTCCTTTAAAAGATTATTTTAACATTTAGAACGTGAGTTCTCTTTATAAAAATCCATATTCAAATCTCAACATAACTCATTTCTACATTTATAAATCTCCATTCAATTTTATAAAACTTCTCTTCATAAACTCTATTTATTTATAAAATTCTATTCCTAAATCCATATCTTTATAAATATCATTTGCTTATAAAATCCCATTTATAAATCTATATGCCAAATATAAATTACAAATCCATTTTTAATATATATAAAACTCCGTTCATAAACCTATTATTTTATTTATTAAATATTACTTTTATAAATCTTTTGTATAAACCATTTCAGAAATATTTGTTTCAAACTATTTCTATCTTTTTTAAAATTTATTTAATTTATAAAAGGTGGACTTATTTATTAAGTTTTTAACAACTTTTACAATATAGTTCAAAAATCTCTATTTAACATATTTCACAAACTATCAGTTTATAATACCAAAAATCATACCTTTATTTCATTTAGAATAAACTCCTTTTAATAATTTAAGAATAATTATTAAAAACATATATTATTTTAAAATCGCTTTAAAATCCTTTTAATTCAGGCTTTAAAAATCATTTAAAATCAAAATCTTCACCTTATATTATTCGAAATACCAAAAATAAGGCAAGCACTACTATAGCACTAAATAAACAAAGTCATGTCCATGTCATCTAATATGGTATTCAAGAAATCATATATCATAATATATATGAAACGTAACGTCAATAGTGGTGAGGAATCCTAATAGATCTCTCCAAACTATCCTCCTACATCACATACAGTATATAATAATATAATATGGGTCATCCGCAACTAGACGGATATATATAAAATGGTCATCCACTCCAAGGGCGAGAATAAATCCAATCCAACTAATAAAACAGTAGATCTTTCAAACAAGCAACAAACAAGCATCAATAAAAATATCTGCACTTATATAACACATAAGTGGGCTAGAGAGGTGAGTTAACTTACTTAAATTCCAGTTGTCGCTAAGTTGCTCCGATTTGAACTAAAATCGAATGGACATTCGATTTTAACACAAATTCCTACAAGCTCCGAATTACCCCCAATCCAACTCCATAACGTAGTATTCGTTATAATGATCACAACGCGACTAACCACGTTTGATTTTGACCTCGTAAAAAAGAGTTATACAATTTATAAAATTTCAAATTGATTAAAATAAAAAATTTCTTAATTACAGTCCTTAGCTCCTTAATCACCTTCGTTACCTAACCCTACCCACCTTTGGACCAACCCATGCCGTTCACTTCAATCGATCGCCGCCCGCTGCCACGCCACACCAGACGTCGTTGCATCTTCACCATAGATAGAACTTGTCATCCCCCACCAAACGCCACAAACCACATCCTCCTTCTTGTCGTCGTTCATAAGAACGACCTAAACGAAGTCGCCATCGTTGAACTCGAATCGTCCCCGTCTCACTTCGTCGTTCGATGATTGACCACTATAAATGAACTCGTCTGGCTACCCTCCACAAATTCCATGTTAACCACTTCACCAAAAATGGCTCTAATCGTCGAGGTAATTCTGGCCGTTGGATTTGGATGATAAAAAATGGCTGCTAGGGTTTTATTTATTCAGGGTTTTGCAAATGGAAGAAAGTGAACTTTCTTTTATAGAAAATTTCAAAGCACTATTCGTGTCAAATTTTCCCTAACTCCAAACGAGGCGTGCTGCTTGGTGTTCTATATCAATTACCCTCATTCCGACACAATGGAACAAGTGTTGGGGAATAATTCCATTATATACAGAAGTTAACTTTCAAAATCAAATTATATTATATTAATTTTCTATAATTAATTTCTACGCGTTTCGAGCTCGCATGACCAATAGGTACGTTCGATCGCCACGAAATTCATTAGCATACAATAATTCACTATTACGGATCCAATGGCACTAGTTTCATCAAAATACGAGACAGTGCTGAGGAATGCTATTTTCACATGATAATTATTAAAAAGAACTATTATTAAAACCATTCTAATTGATTTAATTCAAATTTAAAAGTCTACTATCTTCATTCTTATTCAAAAAGAATTTAAATCAGCTTTCGAAATCATTTTTATTCACATTAATCCTTATAGTTGAAATTTAAGCTGTTTGACTTATAAAATAATTTTTTCAATATTTTAAATTAATTAAACATTTCAAATTCAAATGACTAAAATCTAGGGTCATTATAGACTTTCCTCCTTAAAAGAATTTCATCCTCGAAATTGCCAAGGTAAGAATACAAAACCCATTAACTTCCCAAAATCGATTAGCTAAAATAGGTTATAAAATTTACTAAGTCTTTAAATTCATCCAGTGACCAACTAATATCATTCCAAGTTATTAGACAGAAATCAAACTTTAGTCATCAAAATTTCTCAAAAAATTCAAAAAAATTCTATCGTCTTAAATTTATAGAAAATTTTGACAACATCTCCTTTGCGATGCTCGATTGGAAAATTTACAATCATATATAATATCCGTCTCATCTCAAGGATGAGGCATCCTATAGCAAAAAATATTAAAATCCGATATATAATCTGAGATGTGTGCCTTTACTTAATATTAGCAAGCAAATACAATCAATATAATATGAAAGCGAGCTTCAAATACAAAACATACACCATCTGTACCTATTAAACACTTAGCAACAAACAAGAGCAAGTATACGGAAAGTAAAATCACTATATAACACATACTAGTATGACCACCATGTGCAACCAAAAAACCATCATGCATCCTTACTTGATAGTGTTTACAATTATTAGTACATAAAGTTAACTAAACATAGCATACAATCACACCAAAACCCGTAAGATGCCCATAGACCATCCATACACATTATCAAATCCGATCGCTCTCTCGATCACACAATTTCACTTTCGAACTAGTATCGCTCACTTGACTTCTCTAGTACGGACTCCGGTCGATTTTTTGATTAGAAACCATCATTCTTCTTGCATAGCCATATATTATGATAGAGAATTTCAGAATAACTCAAAAATCTGTATTTAGTGGTTTCCATCAAGAATCGAATAGAAACCCAAACTCGGACCGATGTAAATCACCTTTAAGTCATGTACTTGAATATGGGTCAAACAATTATGCAAATAAAATTATCTACGTATAACTTACGTATTTATTTCAGTTGGTTTTCTTAAATATACCAAATTCTTTTTATTTACATTCATTTTATTCTTAGTACATTTTTTTAATACTAATATAATTTATGAATTATTACATACAAAATTACCCAAGTTTATTACATCTTATAACACAACTTATGTAATTCAATCATTTTAAAACTTAAGTTCATATTCATTTTAAATCTTAATCAATTTCATTTAACTTTACTTAAGTTAAATTTCATTTCGTATTTCAATTTTAGATTTCCTATTGTTAACCAAAGTGTTTAACCATTTTTTTTTATAATTTGGTTTTTCTTTTCACTTTCTCAAATATATAAGTTATATAGACTTATTTACTTATAATTTTATAAATCTTTACTTAAGTTCATCCACTTTCTATAATTACAACTTATGGTTATATATTCACTTTACAACTTATGTTTTATTCATTTCACACTCTTCTACAGCTTAAGAGTGTATAAAATTTACAATTTGCCTTACTTAACCAGAATATTTAACAAATTTAAAATTTGTTTTAACTTACTATTTTTTAACTTATAAGTTACAAAACCTTATTTTCTAATATTTTTATAATTCACTTAAATGGAATTTTTAGAATTCAAAACATTTTGAAATCATGATATATATACATAACTGCTTTGTACATCAAATCATACTTATGAAATCTAAAACAATCTTTGTTTTCCAAAAGAAAACTTTGTTTTACCAAATAGACTTTTTTCGCAAATCACTACGGTCGCAATCCATCACTTAGAAACTTAAAAATGAACACTTATAATGCTGCAGTCATCACCCGAATAATTTTTCAACGAGCAAAGCGAGTTCAATGCTTTCTTATCTCTTTTAAATTCCATTTTAAAATATTTCTAATCTAAATATTTTCAAAATAATACTACTATTTTTTCTTTCAAAACCTATAAATTTGTTTTTAAAATAACCAAGATTCAAATTCTCAAATTCTAGTTTTAAATCCATTATTGTTTTTAATCCATATTTATAAATATACTTATACAATTTCATGTTCATTTTTATTTATAAATTGTTAACGTTTAAAATCAAACGCTAACACCCCGGTGTATATTGAGATTGAGTGAAAGCACCACCCGTGAACACGGGAACTAAAATCAAGTAGAAAAGTCACCGAGAAAGCAGAAAAGACAACAGTTTTTATAGTGGTTCGGCTTCAGGTAAGCCTACGTCCACTTTAATCCTCTTTATTACTGAATCAGTTACACCTTTACAACAATCTTCAATTACAATACTGATGAGACAAACAACTAGAACTTCGATGCAAAATAACTCTTTGAATCCATGTTGATTGCGTTAGATTTCCTCCTGAAGTTTGTTGAGATGCCTTTCGTATTTAAAGTGTCGACTGAGTCGAGAATTCAGCAGAGTATTGGCGCTTAAAGAGACCGGCCAAAAGTCCT
This sequence comes from Allium cepa, assembly GCA_030765085.1. NCBI lineage: Eukaryota > Viridiplantae > Streptophyta > Magnoliopsida > Asparagales > Amaryllidaceae > Allium > Allium cepa. The sequence continues at coordinate 939,523,475 of CM060943.1, read as the reverse complement.
TTGAAAGTGGGAGATGGCAACATATTTATAGAGAATTCTTGTCAGGAAACATTACCAAGTCCTAACTCGTAACCGACCTAAATTGGGTCGTGGACGACTTAAACTAGGTCGTGGGTCGAGACTTCCTCCGGCATGAGTATTGTGGCAGCGGACTATCACTTAGCGGCTTTAGGTCGTGGACGACTTAAGCTAAGTCGTGAGTCACGGTTTAACTGATGATCTTGCTAAAGTCTTAACTCGTTGGCGAGCTAGGAGGCCACCGTGTTAAATAACTAACAGCGTTTCATTTCCTTAAGTCGTTCACGACACACACTAGGTCGCAGGTTGCGGACAGCCCTAAGTCATGAACTCATTTCCCTCTTAAGTCGTTCCATCTCTTGAATCGTTAGGTCATCCGGTCCTTGAGTCGTAGAAATTGTTAAGTCGTAGACTTCTCTATGTCGTAAGTCGGTGGCGACTTAAGCATAGGTCGTGTACCTTACTCTGTTCTGGGCAATTAGATTGGCAACCTCCTTAGGTAGTTAGATCGGTAACTTACTTAAGCCTCAGGTCGGCATCCTTATTAAGTCTTAGGTCGGCATCCCTCTCAAGCCTGTTAGGTCGGTATCCCTCTTAGGGCTTAGGTAGTTAGATCGACATCTATGTTAGGTCGGCAACCTTTTGGGTCGATAACTTTTAATTCGCTGAGTCATGGGCGGGGCGGAGTTAACAATTGCCCCTCGAAGTATACGCCTAATAGTTAGGTCGTGTGCTTCGATATCCTCTAACCCGTCCACTCTCTAAGTCGGTAGGTCGTGTACGACTCAAAAGTTAGGTCACACGCCCCGCTTCATGTCCCTCCACTGCAAGGTATAAGTCACACATCTTCTTCTTCCTTTTCACTTTACCGCTTTATCATTCCTCTCTGCCATTAATGACCTCTCAACTTTCTGAAGGCGAGCCCAAGCAAGTTAATTAGCAATCCATCCTTTCCATCACATTACGTAAGTGGTCTTGAATTCTAACCCAACTGCGACTATTGCTAAAACACAAATTTTCACTTCCTGCTCCCAAATCACCTCCGCATGTCTTACCTAGCTTTTGTGATCGGTTCCAATCACCGTTGGCTACGTTGTTGTTGCGATTCTCAAGATTGTAGCATCGCGCTTGATTTATGGCGGCTTCATGATGGTTCAGATTGGTGTTTGATAAGCTGATGGGGTGAATGGATAATAGGCTTAGTTGAGGGGATGATGGATTGATGTTATTTAGGCGATAACGGGTATTGGGTTGGAGTGGAGTCAACTGGTTGAGGGGATGACTTGAAATTCTCACGGCTTAGTTAGTTTTTGAATCTACCGACTTAGGAATTTCTTGCAAGCTCGGCTGCACACGACTTAGCTTTTAGGTCGTATTGATTTCCTGACGACTTAGGACTTAGGTTATACGAGCGACTCAACCCTTTGGATTCTTAACACGACCTATCTTTTGGCCAACCTAATTTGATACGATCTAAACCTTAGATCGTGGCCGAACTAGCACTCGGGGAAATTTGCCGACCTAATCCTTAAATCCCGGCCGAACTAGTACTTGAGGAATTTTGCACCACTTTTTGAACCGGAGCCTTTCTCCATACCACTCCTCACGACCTAAAGAATCACCGATTTAAGGAATCAGAGACTTAATCTTAACTCGCGAGAGATTCCTTGGGTCGCAGCCGAGTTAACACTTGGATGCTCAACTCGAATTCTCACTTAAAAACATAATTCCAACTTGAATACTCAACTTGATCTGCTGGACTGAATTGCTTAAATCCTACATTGTTTTAACTTTGTTGCCTTATTTCACAGATCACATTAACTTATAGGCTAACAACCTGCTGAAAACAACAATCACAGAAAACCAGGGCGAATATACTGCCATTGACTGCCCACATCAAATGACAGATTAGTCGACATAGAGTAATCAACTTAAACACACTGTATGAAATGCTGTGAACCAATCAACTAAAGTGAAATATCAATGCAAAGCATCACTGTCTTGAACTGATCTGTTTGCATCTACATTTCACTTTCATATTTAAAACAACAAACTCTGGACTTTATAACTGACAAATGCTTGCTAGTTTTTATTCCAGTTATATTAGCTTATTGCTTTGTTGATTTTACACAACACTTCACACATTTTAGGAAACGTGCACCTTCATGTTTGAATATCCAGTTGTTTGTGTAGAATGACTTCCCACCAAGAAGAAGAAGTGGAAGCTCAAGCGGAAGAGACCTTTCAGATAGCTGTTCCTATAGAGAATCCCCCAGAGAGGACTTCGACTATCCTTACTCCGAGAGCGTTTATTCAGCTACGTACCCAATTTGGTTTTGCTAAAAATGATGCCCTACTTCCCGGGCCAAATGATAATACCGACAGTCCTCCCCATGGTTTTGTCGCAATCAATCGTCAAATGTGCCTAAGCGGGGCGATTCCTCCTTTTAACGACTTCCTTCAAACCCTTCTCCTTCGGTTGACAATCTCTCCGTTCCAACTTCATCCTAATGGCTACGCCATTTTGATGGGGTTGTGTGTTTTGTTTAGGAGAACTCTTGATCGCTTGCCAAGTTTTGAAGAAATTCGCTACTTATGCTCGTTTGCAAAGAGTAAGGACCATCCTTCCCTTATTATTGTGAGAAGTGCTAGAAACCGCAAGCTTATTTCTGATCTTACCGAAAGTGTTCATGGATTTTTGAACCAGTTTTTCATTGCTCGCTGCCCCCCAGGGATTTATGCCATCTGGAGAGTAGGAAGTAAGACTACCTATTTCTATTTTTCTCCATTTTCAAACTTTTCAAGATCCGAACTACCAATTGCTAATTTCATTTTTTGCTCTTTTCAGAACTTCCTCTCCCTATAGAGATCCAGGCCACAAGCAAGTTTTTGAAAGATTAAGTGCTGTGACTGCTAGAGAGAGAAGTATAAAGTTTTTGTTGAGGGACGAATTTTTGCATCAGTATGGACTTTTGCACGCTTCTCGCTCTACACACCCCCATGAGGTTCCAGACTCCCCGCCTAAAGCATAAGATGCCCCAGTATCCACTGATGAACCCATACCAAAAGAACCTGCCTCTAAGGCTTCTCTGGTGAAGTGCTCTACTACTGTCGATGTTGCGGGGTCGTCTAGCAAATTCGCAGTTGCCCCAGTCATTGAGGAAGAAGAGCCTCAGGGATCTCCCCAACATTTACAGAAGTCTGGTGAAGAAGTCGGGAAAACAAGCCCTGTCAAGCATAGCGGGGACGACACATTCGAAGGGTTGAACGACCTCTTTGTCACCTCGCAGGAGCTCTTTAAAGACGACCCTGTCACTACTAGGGTTTCTTCTTCAGTAGTGGAAGCGACTTCTTCTTTACAACAAGCTCCGTCGACCCAAGAGTTGACGTTAACTACTACCCCCACGATTAATCCGCAATCGAAGAGTGGTTCGTAGTTTGATGCGCGTAGTTTGCACAACACACACACTTAGAACCTTTCAGCACTTTCATGCACCTAATTCTTTGTACTTTGAAGATTCTAAAGTCACGCTTCTTTTCTCTGAAGACTTTTAAGACTTGTCTTTTTTTTTTAAATTTCAGATTCTCCGATAGGACGCAGCGGCTCTTACTATGACGACTTTCAGTGCTACGGGAGGCGTAGTCAATATGATTATAGGCGCTACCTTCCCGTTCACAGAGAAACCGACGAAGAGAGAGCCGCTCGAAAGTCTCAGGAGAGGAGGGCTCAAGAAGAGCGTTATGAGAGAAAAGAAAGGGAGGAGCACCATGATTCTTCCTAGAGAGGTGACGACTCTGAAAAAAGAAAGTCGCATGATGATCGGGGAAAAAGCCATATGGTTGAGGACCCAAGCAAGCGTGCCCGGCACGGTGAGAAGCATGCATCTATAACTCCTGAAACGGCCACTGCCCCCGTTTCACTCGACATCCCTTCTGGCTCTCCTGCTCTCGGGAAGACAGACATTTAGGCAATAGTTAACAGGCCTAAATTTCAAATTGGACCAGGCCCAGCCACTCTGCAAAGCCGGTTTCCACAATGGTGCTTAAAGGGGGTTCGCTTCGATCTCGACTTAGTTCCAATTGACAAGCCTGCCATGCTGCGAAATCTCGATGCCGTCAGACTTGATAGTGAAAGAATGTCGGGCTGGCAAAAGCTTGTTGACGAGCTCCAAAGGGTAAACCGTGCGAATCTCGAGGCCATGCTTACTATGGAAAGTGACAAACCTGAATGGAAGAAGGTTCTTGAGCAGCATGATACCGAGATGAGGAGCATCACTACTTATAATGAAGAGCCTGAAGCGAAAGTCGAAAAGCTTAAAGAAGAGCTCGCCACTTCTTCTACTTCCTACACTCAAAAAGAAGAAGTGCTTCAGAAACAAGTGAGAGATGCTCATGCCGTCCAAAGAGATGCCGAAGACAGGCTCAAAGTGCAAAAAAGAATCAATGAGGGCTATATTGCTGATATTGCAGAGCTTCGAAAGAAAACCGACTCTCAAGTGGCGGAGATCGAAATGCTTAAGCTTCAACTCTCCAAAGCTGAAAGAGAGCGTGATGAGGCCGTTGCCGGTAAAATTGCAGCTGAAGAATCTCATGAGGCAATGAAGACCAGCATCAGCTCGACATTATTTGACTTCTACCTGCATAGCATCTTGGGGCGTAGTAGTCTCGCCTTTCTAGGTCCCAAATATGAAATTACTCTGGCTGAGGTGTGGGAGGCCGCACTTGATATGCTTGGTGCTAAAGGTGCTGGCTACGTCAAATCAGCTCTTGAGGAGCATTACTTGGATGACAACGTTCGCGCCGCTCTCGCCAGGGGAAAAGAACAACTTGCGAAATTAAGAGCCGAAATGGTAGAAGGGGAACATTTAGGAAAAATTACTTCAACTGATCCAGTTCAGCCTTCACCTTCGGCCGAAATCGACATTGTCGGCTCCAGTTCTCATTCTCCATCCCTGGTTAAAGTTACAACTGAGATCACAAGCATACATGGTGGAGATGAAGGCGAAGAGAGCGCTAAAGCACAGGCTTATGAGGTTGATATCAGGAAGCCGACTTCTCCAGGTAACTCTACTGTTAATCTTGCCCAAGTAGACTGCTCATTTGCTTCTTATGAGTTTGATGAGCTTCTTGACTATTTCCTGAACCTCAACGAGCCTTTATCTCCTCTCTTTACTGACTTTAACTTCTTTTCTTCTGTAGAGAAAGTGTCGAGCATCGTTCAGACTTCCCCTCCTCCAGTTATTCCTCCTCCGTCTCTTCAAGTCACTCCTCCTTTTGCCTCGCAACCAGGATCACAAGAGGAGCAAATAGAAGCTTTCCAAGACTTGCACGATCCCATTGCTTCACAAGAACACAGGGGAGAAGAAACTGAAGAGGGCGAAAAGACTCCGAAACCAACTGGCTTCGACGGTATGCCGTTGACCACACTTTTCGCTCCAGGAAGCGAGTCTTCTTCTAAGAAGAGGGGGGAAAGTGGAGTTTCAAAGAAGAAGTAGGAATCTTCAGCTGGCGAGGAAAAAGCAGAAGAAAGTCCAATTGTGTCTCTTTCTCCTTCATCCCCTACTCTTACAAGCCGGCCTAAGAAGTTGACCATCCGGCCAGGCACAGGCTCAAAAGGTGGAAGGAAGAAGAAATGATGGCTTTGGTCCTGTGCCTTTTATATCGCTTCTTGCTTTTTGCATGTACTGACCGGAGATTGTGCGGGTACCGGTCTCCACTTTTCTTTTTCTTTTTATTTTGAAACCTGTACCTGTACAAAATTTTGACAGGATTAAATAAAATGATTCTTTTTGTTTGCACAAACTTCTATCTGTATTTGATAATGCATTTACTATTCATTTTTGTACAAGCTTCTTTATATGATATTGCAGTGAGCTTGTGGTATGTTGTTCGAGCGTAATTTTTACCAATGTAGTTATACCATGTTGCCCCTATACCATAAGCTCGTTGCAATATTTTATACTTCGAGGGGACTTGTACTCTTATTTTCTGGATAATAATTATTCCATACTTGGAGGAATATTATTTTGTTCAAAATAGAGTACAGCTCCCTCCATATGAGTTTCTACGCTTCAACCTTCGAAGATATCACTTTTTCTTTTGTGCACACATACATTTTTACCAAGTGAATTCACCTATGTGGTAAAGCGGGCCTCTGAAGGGCACTTTAACTTCTTTTTGAGGAAGAGTATTTTCCAGAATAGATGAACCATTCTTCCTTTGAGAGTTAAAGTGTGCCTTTGAAGAGGGCTTCTTTTTTTTTGTGCCTCGGTGAAGGGCTTTCTGATCTTTGCTTTGCATTTCTGATGAAATGCTTCTTTGAAAAGTTGTACCTCTGAGGAGAGCTTTTTCGCATTTCAACACTTGGAAGTTTTATTTCAATCTCGGTGAAACGTGTTCCTCCGAAGAGTTGTGCCTCCAAGGATGACTTTCCACGTTTCAACACTTGGAAGTTTTATTTCAATCTCGGTGAAACGTGTGCCTCCGAAGAGGTCTTTCTATTTGATTGTGCTTATGGGAAGAGGTCTTTTTGTTTGATTACGCCTCTGGGAAGAGGTCTTTTTGTTTCTGCCTCTTGGGAGAGGCTTTTATTTTTTCCCTGTTCGCTGTGAAGCGGGCCTCCGAAGAGGGCTTTTCACATTTCGACGCACGGGAGTCTATCACTGATCACGGTGAAATGTGTGCCTCTGAGTAGGGTTTTTGCCTGGAAGTTTGTAGTTTCTTTCTCTCAGTTGGACGGATTCACGGGAGTGTATCAACCGATCAGTCCGCAACTTTATGTCGAGAAAGGACTCTCTTTTTCTGGTTAGGCCCGCTCGAGGTCTTTTAGCATTTCAACTGTGGTGAAATGGGCCTCCGAAGAGGGATTTTCACGTTTCAACACTTGGAAGTTTTATTTCAATCTCGGTGAAACGTGTGCCTCTGAGTAGGGCTTTTGCCTGGAAGTTTGGATTTTCGTTCTCTCAGTTGGACGGATTCATGGGAGTGTATCAACCGATCAGTCCGCAACTTTATGTCGAGAAAGAACTCTCTTTTTCTGGCGAAGCCCGCTCGAGGTATATATCCTCCGAAGAGTTGTTCCTCTGAAGAGGGCTTGTGCCTCCGAAGAGGTCTTTTGCCGTTTGATGTTTTCTCGCCCATGTCTCTTTGCCATCTATTGATGTCGGCGATCCCCGTTATCTTTTGCAAGTGTCATCCCTTTTTAGTTGCCAATAATTTTCCTTATCCAAAGAAATATACTTCACAATTAAGCGAGTTGGTGGTGATGGACACAGGCTATTTAACATGCTTGTTTGTACAAACATTCGCAGTTAGTTAGAAATGGTCCACTTCCATCCACATCGTTAACTTTTATTTGAAGCACTTCTTTTGTAGGATTTGAGTATGGAAATTTTGAATGGTTTAGCATTTTCTTGTTGGGTGATGTCGGTGATCGCTTGGTCTTGCGATGGGTAAGCTTTGTTTTTATGGCCTGCATTATTAAATCGACATTTTAGTAACACAATTAACGTATTTTATATGTCGAAATAAAACAAAGCAGTTTGTAGTAGTAGAGAACACAAGATTTATAGTGGTTCGGCCAAAAACTGGGCCTACATCCACTTTATAGCTTTTCATTATTCACTTGCTTTACAACTGCTTTCAATACAAGAATCATATATTCGTAATTCTTTTACAACATTTCAGCAAAGCTTTTAAGTAAAATATGGACGCAAATGATTGCTGTTCCAAGCTCTTGGGATTGGTTCTCCTTCGATAGTTGTGAGTTTGAATGTGCCATCAAGAAGTTTCGTGCCTATAACATATGGCCCTTCCCAGTTCGGCCCAAACACACCTATGGCTGTCATAATTCTCTTCAGGACTAAGTCCCCAACTTCAAAGCTGCGCTGATGAACTTTGGAATTGAAGTGCCTGGCTATTCTTTGCTGGTGAGCTGCAATTCTAAGCCTAGCCTCTTCTCTTCTTTCATCGAGGAGGTCAAGTTCTTCCAATTGCAATTTTTCATTCTCATCTTGATCAAAATGGATCCTTCTGTGTGAGGGGACTTCAGTTTCCACTGGAATCATCGCCTCTGATCCATATGCCCATGAAAATGGAGTATGCCCAGTCGCAGTTTTGTGGGTGGTTCTGTATGCCTATAGTGCAAGCGGTAACTTATCGACCCAACCACCTTTTGCGTTTTCCAGCTGCTTTTTGATGGTTGATTTGATGATTTTGTTTACTGCTTCCACTTGCCCGTTTGCCTGCGGATGAGCCACTGCTGAGAAGCTTTTTCGGATCTTGAATCGTTTGCAGAATTCTTGGAACTCCTCACTTTCAAACTGGGTACCATTGTCTGTGATTATCTTCTGAGGCACACCATACCTGCAAATGATATTTTTAGTCACAAAACTTATCATTTTCTTAGAGGTAATAGTAGCCAATAGTTCGGCTTTAGCCCATTTAGTGAAGTAATCAACAGCAAAGATAGCATATTTAATCCCTGATTTGGCAGTCGGCAGAGGCCCAATGAGATCTATTCCCCAGATGGCAAACGGCCATGGACTGACCATTTGTGTCAGCTCAGTGGAAGGTGCTCTAGGAATTTTGGCGAATCTTTGGCATTTATCACACTTTCGGGAATAGTCAGTAGCATCCTGATTAATTTCTGGCCAAAAGTATCCATAACGGAGGATTTTCTTTGCTAAAGTTTGACCACCTGTATGATCCCCACATTCCCCTCCGTGTACTTCAGTCAGAATTGTCTTAGCTTCTTCCTTTGTCACGCATCGGAGTAATGGCATTGAAAATCCTCGTCTGTACAAACGACCATCTTGAACTGTATATTTGGAGGCTTTCCTCATCAACTTCTGTCGTTCTTTTGAACTTTCTGGCAAAGAACCATTGAGTAAATATTCAAGTATCGGAGTCATCCATGATTCTTGCTCTTTGGATACATTCATAATCCAATCAACATCCATTTCATCTGTGCTTGGAGTTGACAAGACTTCGACGGGAACTAATCCCAATAGTTGAGCTTCACCAATACTCGAATACTTTGCGAGAGAATCCGCCTTCATGTTCTCTTCTCGAGGTATATGGTTTATTGAATAACGGTCAAAATTTTGAAAAAGCTCCCAGGCTTTTGATAAATAGGCGGGTAGATTCCCTCCTTTAGCTTGAAATTCCTTCTTGACTTGGCAGACAATAAGTTGAGAATCACTGAAGATCTGCAATGCCTTAATGTTCAGTTCTTTAGCAATCCTCAAACCAGCAATGAGGGCTTCATATTCTGCTTCATTATTTGTCGAAGGAAATTCTAGTCTCTGCGCATAACATAGCGATCACCCTTCTGGGGTTTCAAGGAAAACCCCTGCTCCAGAATAGTAATCATTTCTTGTGCCATCGACATACAATTTCCATTGGATTGGGACGTTATCAGTAACTTCTTCCTCACTATCACCTTTATCCGTACATTCTGCGATGAAATCTGCTAAAGCTTGTCCATTGATTGCATTCCGGGGATGATAAGTGATGTCATATTGGCTGAGTTCAATATTCCATTTCAAAAGACGGCCCGAAGTCTCAAGACAGAATAGGACTTGCTTTAGAGGTTGATCAGTGAGGACTTTGATGGGATGAGCTTGGAAATATGGCCTCAATTTTCTTGATGCGATCAACAAACAATAGGCGAGCTTTTCCAACTTTGAATAGTTCATCTCTGCCCCAGTGAATCTTTTGCTGATATAATAGAATGGGCGTTGAATCCTTGTGTCTTCTCGTATCAATACCGCACTGAGAGCATGAGATGAAATTGCCAAATATACGAAAAGATCTTCACCATTGTCAGGCTTTGAAAGTATCGGAGGCGCTTCCATTTGACGAACCAACTCATCGAATGCCTTCTGACATTCAGGAGTCCACTCAAAGTTTTTCCTTCCTTTCTTCAGAGCATCAAAGAATGGAATGCATTTGTCAGTGGCTTTCGAAATGAACCGACTCAAGGCAGCAACCTTTCCATTGAGACTTTGCAATTCCTTCTTCGTTCTAGGAGCCTTGACCTCTCTCAGGGCAGTGATTTGAGCTGGATTAGCTTCAATGCCCCTAGCACTCACAATGAAACCCAAAAACTTTTCGGACTCCACTCCAAATGAACATTTCAAGGGATTAAGCTTCATTCTGTACTTTCGGAGTACTGCGAACATCTCTGCCAAGTGATCCATGTGGTCCTCTGCTTTCTTAGACTTCACTAGCATATCATCAACATGAACTTCCATTGTCTTGCCAATCTGTGGATTAAACATGGCATTAACAAGCCTTTGGTAAGTTGCCCCTGCGTTCTTGAGTCCGAAAGGCATGACCTTGTAGCAGTAGAGTCCAACATCTGTGATGAAGCTTGTATCCTCTTGATCTGGCTCGTGCATCATAATCTGGTTATATCCGGAGTATGCATCCATAAAAGATAACAATTCATGCCCTGCCATCCCATCCACCAACTGATCGATCCTGTGCAGCGGGAAACAGTCTTTGGGGCAGGCTTTGTTCAAATCTGAAAAGTCAATGCATACTCTCCACTTTCCGTTAGCTTTTTTGACCAACACTGGATTTGATACCCAATTTGGATAAGTAGATTCTCTGATGAAACCATTCTCCATAAGTTGATCCACTTCTTCTTTTAACGCTGCCTTCCTCTCAGGACCCTGAGCTCTTCGTTTCTGTTTCACGGGTGTAAACTTTGGATCAATGTTCAGAGTGTGTACAACAATCTCTGGGGATATTCCACACATGTCAGCATGAGTCCAAGCGAATACATCCAAATTTGCCTTCAAAAATGAAATCAGAACATTCTGAACTGTTGTGTTGAGTTGTGAACCCACATTTAGCACTTTGTTTGGGTCCTTTGGGTCAACGGGTACCGGCACTGTTACCTCTACCGGTACCACCCTGTTCTCCCCTGCACTGGCTTTCCTTGGATCCATCTCTCTTCGTGCGGCACTACATTCACCAGTGCAGGGTCCACCCTGTAATTGCTACAAGGCTTGTTCTTTGGTGCGGACTGGAGTCGCCGCACCTTTTTCCATTTCTCTTTTCCTTGATTCACGCAGCTCTGTAAGATAACATTCTCGCCCCGCATCTTGGTCTTCCTTAATCACACCAATTCCGTTATCTGTGGGGAATTTTAGAGTCAGACGCCATGGAGCGAGAACAGCTTTGAATGCAGCAAGAGTTGGTCGGCCTAAAAAGGCATTATAGGCAGAGAATTCTTAAACAATTATAAAGGTTTGCTTTCGAGCCACCTTCCTCAGTCCCTTTCCAAGTTCTACTAACAAATCTATGGTCCCAAACGGCTGTTTGGGTTCTCCAGCAAACCTAGCAATCTTAAGTGATGAAGCTTGAATGTCAGCCATTGGAATTTTCATTTGATCAAAGGACTTCTTGAAGAGAATGTTGCATGAAGCTCCGCAATCAACTAGAACTCTTCTCACAGTAGCCGGCCCAATACCAGCGGATATGACCAGAGGATCTATGGTAGGAGCCTCAATACCCAAAGAATCTCTGGCACTGAATACAATATCATCTGTGGAAGTCTTTTGTTGCTTTAAAGGCGCATAATTCTCTAAAACAAAAATATTCTCTTCAGCTGGTACATGCCTCAAGGCCCGGGCATACCTTTCCATCTCGCCCCATCTTTTTCCTGCTGGGTGAGGCCCTCCGGTTATTATATTGATGACAGGTCTTTCCGATTCATGCTCTATGGCCTTCTCACTTGATCCAGGACGGTGAGTGGGAACTTGTTGTCCTTGAGTTGATGAAGCTGGGGCATTTCTACTCCTTTTCACATATTGTTGGAGCTTGTTCTCTTTCAAAAGTTGTTCAATTACTTCTTTCAAATGACGGCATTCGTTGGTGTCATGGCCGGGCTAGTTGTGAAACCGGCAGAACCTTCCACTCTTCTCCATCATATTTCCCACTCTCATTTTAGGCGGTGTCGGATAATTGACATCATCCTGGTTGCAAAGAAGATGTTCTCAAGGGTATCGGTCAAGGGCGTGAAATTGAAAGGACGGCCTTTCTTAGCATCTCCCTGTTTCTTTCCACCATCATTTCCCCTTTTCTGAGTGTTAGGCTCTTTCTTGTTTGAAGCAGCACCATTGTTCCCTGCTTCCACCGATACCACCTTAGCCGGTGTTTGGAGGCTCTCCAAGCGCATGAATTCATCCGCTTTCTTATAGAATTTGTCAAGTGAGTTTGGTTCTTTCATTTTCAACCATTTTCCAAATTCACTCGATTTGTCAATCGCCCTCATCAAGTATGTTAGGACCATGCGTGGCTCGGCATTATCTACCTCGGCCAATGTTATGTTAAAACGATTTAAAAATGATCTGATAGATTCTCTCGGATTTTGCTCTGGACTTGACAGCGACATTATATCCTTTGCTTTAGAAGCATACAATCGAAATTGCTCTTTGAATTTCCTGGTCAAATCAGAGAATTGATCAATGGACCTGACTGGCGGCTTTGTAAACCACAGTAGAGCCACACCTTCAAGATATACCGAGAAATATCGACATTTGATTTCATCAGACGCTCTAGCACCCGTCATATGCCAGTCGTATTTATACAGAAACTCGTTAGGATCACTCGTCCCCTTGTAAGCCGGAATAGTAGGGGGAACGAATTTCCTTGGGAACTCTGCCTTCAAGATCTTTTCAGTAAATGGAGTTTTGCTTGGAGCAAAACCCCACTCTTTCTCATCTTCATCTCTTCGCATATTTTCCTTCATGATTTGACGAACCATACCCGAAAAATACTCTTCATCATTTACAGGCTCTGGGGGCACACATTAGCCACTTTCTCTGAATTCTGCCTTGACAATCGTTCACGGAGGGTCGGCTGCGGCCCTGATCCTCCAACGTGAGGAGGAGTCCTTTCTATAGGGTCTGCGGCTCTTTGAGAAATGTTCCCTTCATCATCCTGAACTCCCACAGTAGGGTTCCCATCATTATTAACCGGTTGACGATTTGCTCCTAGCAGATCATTCAACTTACTTAAGATCAGGGCATTCTGGGCTTCCAACTGCGCATTCTGAGCATTCAATTGTTGATTCAACCCCAAAACTACGGCGTTCAATTCTGCTCGCGTAACTCCAACAGTTGGAGCTACTTGACTTGAAGGAGGAGAGGTAGCAGCATTCTCTTGAACATTGTCGGATCTTACAAAACTTCGTTTTCTCCCAGGAGCCATTATTTCCAATAAACTTCTGGTTTTAAAAGAAATCCTTTCAACAGACCTTTGCGGAGCAATGATGGAAGTATCCTGAGTTGGGTTCTCAGTGAAAGCACAAAAAATGTTAACGTCTAAAATCGAACGCTAACACCCCGGTGTATATTGAGATTGAGTGAAAGCACCACCCGTGAACACGGGAACTAAAATCAAGTAGAAAAGTCACCGAGAAAGTAGAAAAGGCAACAGTTTATATAGTGGTTCGGCTTCAGGTAAGCCTACGTCCACTTTAATCCTCTTTATTACTTAATCAATTACAACTTTACAACAGTCTTCAATTACAATACTGATGAGACAAACAACTAGAACTTCGATGCAGAAGAACTCTTTGAATCCATGTTGATTGCGTTAGATTTCCTCCTGAAGTTCGTTGAGATGCCTTTCGTATTTGAAGTGTCGAGTGAGTCGAGAATTCAGCAGAGTATCGGCGCTTAAAGAGACTGGCCAAAAGTCCTTTGAAAGTTGGAGATGGCAACATATTTATAGAGAATTCTGGTCAGGAAACATTACCAAGTCCTAACTCATAACCAACCTAAATTAGGTCGTGGACGACTTAAACTAGGTCGTGGGTCGAGACTTCCTCCGGCATGAGTATTGTGGCAGCGGACTATCACTTAGCGGCTTTAGGTCGTGGACGACTTAAGCTAAGTCGTGAGTCACGGCTTAACTGATGATTTTGCTAAATTCTTAACTCGTTGGCGAGCAAGGAGGCCACCGTGTTAAATAAGTAACAGCGTTTCATTTCCTTACGTCGTTCACGACACACACTAGGTCGCAGGTTGCGGACAGCCCTAAATCGTGAACTCATTTCCCTCTTAAGTTGTGCCATATCTTGAATCGTTAGGTCATCCGGTCCTTGAGTCGTAGAAACTGTTAAGTCGTAGACTTCTCTGTGTCGTAAGTCGGTGGCGACTTAAGCATAGGTCGTGGACCTTTCTCTGTTCTGGGCAATTAGATCGGCAACCTCCGTAGGTAGTTAGATCGGTAACTTACTTAAGCCTCAGGTCGGCATCCTTGTTAAGTCTTAGGTCGGCATCCCTCTCAAGCATGTTAGGTCGGTATCCCTCTTAGGGCTTAGGTAGTTAGATCGGCATCCATGTTAGGTCGGCAAAATTTTGGGTCGGTAACTTTTAATTCGCTGAGTCATGGCCGGGGCGGAGTTAACATAAATCACATTTATAAATCATACTTATATAGTTTCATTTTTTATATAATATCATTTCACAAATGTTGATTATTTTAATTATAATCTATGCTTTATATTTCACATTTACAATTCACTTTTTTATATAAATCATTTTACAAATGTTTATCTTTGCTTAGATTATAATAAACAACTATTATTAACCTTACACCTTAAATCCAACCAACATACCATATATAACAGTAATAATTTCTGAAAAACTGTTCTTTTTTATATAAAATATAATCAATGAAAAATTATTTCATTTACCCAATTTCAAAATAATACTATGTGAATTTCTATGTTCAAGTGTTTAGAGATCCCTATCAATAACGTTAATTACTCGTATTGACCAGAATCCATAAGTCATTCAACAAACCAACTAACATAATATAAAACATTTTTACATCACTAACAAATACGTGCTCATACACACGCACTCTCTCTCTCAAACTCATTCTAGGTTGCTACTGACCCTATCTATAATGAGTACCCTACCAAAGCCTAGGTGTTCACCAAACCTAAGCTTTGATACCAACTGTAACGACCCGCATTTTCGCACATTTCAAGCCGACAATAAAACCACACATGTCCAACTAGAATTGAACGAAAAAGCAAATAATTAGGGAAAGAAAGAAGAAAGAAAAAAAGAGGGAAGAGAGAAGAGAGAAAGAAAACCAAACAACAAAAGAATCTCACAACGCAGCGGAATAAAAATATATATAATCCCAATGTTCTTTACAAACGAGAAACTATAATATACATACATTAAATTAGAGTACAACAACAAATCACTAATCATTAGCCTAGATAGTTATAACAACTTGTCCTCAAAAATGTTGATAATTCTAAACAACCAATGCAGCGGAAAATAAGCATATATGTGAATACGAGCTAAAGACCTCCAGCTTGTCTTCGGAATCTCCAAAGCATCCAAACTGAATCTATAAATATACTCGGTCTGACCTAAGCATTGGAAGGGAGTAATGCCTGGATCAGTCTGGTAAACTAACATGAGAAAAAACATCTTAATAGGATTTTTTACGTTATAGAATCTTACAAAACAAAGGTATCTTGTAAGACCACACCGCATATAAACACGGATGGGTTTTTACCTTACAATAACCAAAACACTTCATATCAAATCCTACGATATTACAATAGTGTCCAGGATACAAATACTTATTAATCATAGCTAAAATTGTTGCACTGATTAAATTCTAGCATAATAGGTCTACCAGTAAATTGTAAAGCTCGTATTGGAGAATGGATTCCATACAATGGCAGATAAGTGAATACCTTCTATATAGTACATTTCTAGAGAATGTATCGAGGATCAATAACATTGAAACCTGTGCATCTCACAAAACCGGCCTACCCACAGACCTATCCGGTAGCGGATAGAACCGAATATGACATCACCATAGTCGTTCCTTACCCATCCGTGGCCAGATGGCGAATAGAACCGAATATGACATCACCATAGTCGTTCCTGACCTATACGTGGCCATAGCATATACAACAAAACCCAAAACGTAGAGGGTAATCTAGAAAGGTGATGACCATACCCTAATGGGAACGACCCACTTAGCCTTACGGCACATCTTGTTTAGTCCATTTCAAGATGTGAGGCTTAAGGTAATGTTTACCTTACACGTAGCATGTTGCACTTTGAATGTTACATTGCCTATTCCATCACACTATTGATTTCCATAAATGTGTAACCTCTGTGCTCATATATCTCAAAGAAGGGTGTTAAGTGGAGGAGAGCTACAATCTACACTACCAAATAGATGTACTTTTTAAAAAACAATGTACGTGTATGTTAGAAATGCAATGTCAAACATTCATCCATACAAGTTTTCCAGGAACGGGACAAACCGAAGGCCCTCTCCTACTACATCATAGTAGGAATCAACCCTCGGATTAGTGGGTAGCAGTCCTTGCATTGAAGATTTCCATAACAGAGCACTACTGCCACTATATATATATATATATATATATATATATATATAATATGGAATTGTTGGGCTAGTGGAAAGCAACACTATATCATGAAGATCTCCGTCTACAAAAATCATCATTTTTAACAATTTTCACTATCGAACGCATACGTTGATCCGAAGTAGTTTCTGGATAAATTTAATCCCGGTTTCTTCGGGCCAATAATCGATAAGAGGCCCTCAGCCTCATATGGAAACCAAGTCTCAAAGACCTATCACGCTTCCAACTTTCAACTTGCTATCCTTCAGCCAAGAAGGAAGCTCAGTAGATTGGAGTACCATAGTCACTCCATACTAATTGAATCATCATTCTTAACACCAAACGATAACCTAGCCTACTCAGTTGGACTCGTGCTACATGCATGACTAATCGGTTTCCACATTAAGTCAATGAACCAAAAATGGCCAGAAATACAATCTAGCACACAAGCAGTCACTAGGCTTGTTTAATTAATCTTTTATTAGTTAAATCACTTTTCAAATATTTATCTCAAAATATCTTTAAGAAGATATGTTCTTATGACTATTTAAATCATTTTATATTTGTAAAACATTTCCATATACTTACCTTAACAGTATAAGTATATTCACAAACTATTTCATTTTCAATACTTAGAAAATATCTCCATATACTAAAACCTGTAATAAGTATATTTACAGATCTTTTGGGGAAAGCTTCATATTTCAGAAATATTTATTTCAAACTATTTATATCTTCTTTAAAACTTATTTCCTTTATAATAAAAGATGGACTTATTTATTATGTTTTTAAAACCTTTATAATACAGTTCAAAAATCTCTATTCAACATATTTCATAAACAATCAGTTTATAAAACCAAAAATTATACTTTTTACTTTATTTAAAATAAACTCCTTCTAATAATTCAATAATAATTATTAAAAACATATGTTATTTCAAAATCACTATAAAATCCTTTTAGATCAAATTCACTTTAAACATCCTTTTAAATCAAAATCTTCACTTTATATTATCTTGAAATACCAAAAATAAGGCCAAGCACTACTATAGCACTAAATAAGCAAAGTCATGTCCATGTCATGAAATATGGTATTCAACAAATCATATATCACAATACATATATATGAAAAGTAAATTTAACAGTGGTAAGTAGTCTAGTTGGATCCCGCCAACATGTTCCCCTACAACACATATGGTATATAATCATATAATATGGGTTATTCGTAACTAGATGGGTAAATATAAAAAGGTCATCTGCTCCAAAGGCTGAATAAAACCAAACCAACTTATAAGACAGTAAGTCATCCAAACAAGCAACAAATAAGCATCAATAGAAATATCCACACTTATATAAATCATAAGTGGGCTAGAGAGGTGAGTTAACTTACTTAAATTCCTGTTGTCGCCATGGCGTTTCGGTTTGAATTAAAATCGAACGGATGTTCGATTTTAACACAAATTCCTAAAAGCTTCAGATTACCCCAATCCAATTCCATAATGTAGTAATCGTTGTAATGAGCTCAAGCAACTAACCGCGTTCGATTTAGACCTCATATGAAAGAGTTATACAATTTATAAGATTTCAGATTAATTGAAATAATAAATCTTTTAATCACAGTTATTAGCTCGTTAATCACCTTCGTTACCAAACCCTACCATGTTCAAACGAACCCAAGCCATTTACTTCAATCAATCGTCGTCGCCACCATGCTTCACCAAATTCTACCGCACCTTCACCATAGATAGCCCTCGCCATCCCCCACCCAATACCACAAACCACGTCCTCCCTCTCACCGCGTTCATAAGAATAACCCAAACGAAGTCGCCACCGATGAACTCGAACAGCCGTCGTCTTGCTTCATCGTTCAGTGATCGGCCACCATAGATGAACTCATCTGGCCACCCACCACAACTTCCTTGTTGACCACTTCGCCTGAAATGGCTTCGATCGTTGAGGATATTTCTGGCCGTTGGATTTGGATGATAAAAAAAAGGTGGCTATGGTTTTAGTTTTTTTCAGTGTTTTGCAATTGGAAGAAATTGAGGGTCCTATTATGGGAAATTTTTAAGGCACTATTCACATTGAATATTTCCGAACTCGAAACGAGGCTTATCGCTTGGCGTCAATACTAAATACCCGCATTCTGAACACAACAAAACTAGTATCTGGGCCTATTCCATCATATATGGAAGTTTACTTTCAAAACCCAAGTTATATTATATTAGTTTTCTATAATTGATTTCTTCGCGTTTCGAGCTCGGATGATCAACCAGTATGTCCGATCGCCACGAAATTCATTAACATACAATAATTCACTATTACGGATCTAATGGACTGGTTTTGTCAAAATCCGATATAGTGCCCTAGAAGGCTATTTTCACACGTTAAGAAAAACAAACTATTATTAAAACTATTCTAATCACTTTAATTCAAATTTAAAAGTTTACTATCTTCATTCTTATTTAAACAGAATTTAAATCAACTTTCGAAATCATTTATATTCACATTATCCATATATTTGAAATTTAAGTTGTATGACTTATAAAATAAATTTTTCAATATTTAAAATTAATAAAATATTTCAAATTTAAATAACCAAAATCCTGGGTCGTTACATGAATGTTGATGGCTTTTGACATCGTTGAACTTATGTACTGAGATACTCTTGACTGATTGTTCAAAGTATTAGTTAAAGACCGCACAAAGCATTGATGAGGAGCGACGTTAATTTATGGAAATATAGAGAAAGAGCAACTTCATCCAATTTACTATTGGCATTGTCAACTTCTATGGACATTGCCAACGTTCGCCATCAATGTCGCATGCATAGGTATGCGACATCCTCTAAGTGTTGATAAAATATGTTGTATAGAAGATGATGTGTGGCGTTGACCATTGGCTATGTCAATAACGGGCGATTCTATCTGGAGAACGACTCTAAGGAGCAGCAACATTAGAATTGAAGCAATATCATAGAGACATGACATGATTATTTAACATCATAGATGAATAGCGATATGGAATAGTGGCGATATAGATGACGACGCTATTAACTTCGAGCAGCATTATTGGAGTAGAATTGACCATAAACTTCTTTCTGTGACAACGGTACACGACCTCGCTTATTTAGTGGATGGAAACATTGATTAGGTATGGCATCAATGAGACGTGACATAGTTTATTTTGACATTCATTGGTGGCTTATTGTATTGATCACATTCGACACTTATGAAGTGTGACATTGATTGCTCATGGTATTGTCTTGGTTGACGTTGTTCACGTACTTTTATCGATGAAGTTCTCGAATTCCTTCGATCCTAATCCATCTTCACATTCCCGCTTCTGATTACTAGCACTGCAAGCATATCGCTTGTCATGCTTCCTCGTGGGTAATAATAGTAGTAACAACATATAATTGCTTTCGAGTTTTAGCCATCTCCAACAATGAATATCAACGCTCAAATGAGTAAAAAATTGTCTTAAATTGATGAAACTCAAAGAAGATAGCAGAATCGATAGTCAATAAATCAACTATCAGGAATAACAAAATGACTGTATATGAAAATTAAATCTCGTACAATATTTGACTTACACATGTGCTTGATTGTCACATCACAATATTTGTAAAAAAAACTTTAAAACAAGCACTCTTTAAGATATTCTTTTTAAAGAGCAAATTATATTTCTTGGTGTATTGAAAAGAAGCATCGAAAGGAAATGTCCTTAAAACATCGTTTACTATAAACCCAAAATAATTTACCCTTAGCTTTTTTTAAACATTCCTTTTAAAGATTTTCTTATTTATAATTATCATTTATAATTTTTAAAACGACATTAATTATTCTAAAATATAATTAACTAATTTAAAATACGTTCATAAATTTAAAACAATGTTAATTATCCTAAAAAATAAATGATTATAACTGTTTTTAAATTTGAAACAACATTAATTATCCCAAAAAATAAACAATCAAATTTATAATCTTTTTATATATTTAAAACAACATTAATTATCCCGAAAGATAATTAATAGGATTTATAATCTTTTTATATATAATTAAAACAACGTTAATTGTCCTAAAAGATAATTAACCGGATTTATAATTGTTGTATAAATTTAAAACGACACTGATTATCCCAAAGATAATTAATCAAATTGATAACCTTTTATAAATTTAAAATAAATTAATTATTCTGAAAAGATAATTAATCAAATTTATAACCTTTTATAAATTTTAAAATAATATTAGTTATCCTACAAAAATAATTAATCAAATTTATAACTCACTTTATAAATTTTAAACAACACTTATCCTTTATTTCAAAATCCTTAAGAATACATGAAAATATGGTTTAAACAAATTCCAAAGCGCAAAAACGCACCAAATATTTATTTTGTAAAAATACAAGCACAAGTTCAATACACATAAAGGTTTAAGTGGATGATATTCCATATAGTATGTCACAAATTATTTCAAACTAACATTATTATAAGCAACATAAGAATAAAATTAGTATGCATATAACGGTAAATTAATAACGACGAGAAATCCCTTTGGGTCTCTCTACAAAATTCCTCTGCAAAACAATGGTTATTTACACAATCTACTTTTCAAGCAGGAATTCAAATCTAAAAAAATGATCAAACAATAATAACAAACATGTTATTATTAACAATTAGCAATCAATAGCTAACATATCATTTATTAATTAATCCACATATTTATTAACTTCAAAAATAGTATTTTTACATTGAAACCACAAAACAGTGTTTTATTTTCCTCGTGGATGTCCCAAACTAATCTACTTAATTTAATTATAATAGAACAGTGTTTTATTCTGCTACATAGATATCACAAATGAAGTATAAAAGTTTTTACTACGTTAAACGTAATTAAATTAAATCGCTATAATTTTATCACTAATTTATATTTCATTAAAACTATCAACCATCATCCAAACATTCAACAATAACCTATAGCAACATAGATATTATATAGTTTATTTAAAGGTGCGTAAACTTATTGAAATTTCCAATTGACGCTTTTACATTCTGGTTTGATGTTCGATTTTAGCTCAAAATTCTACTAACACCAATGCATCGACCTGGATATTTCTGTTGTTTAATTTTGAATATTTAAATGGTTTTAAATATTGGATTTGGGTTTATAATTTAGTTAGTAAGATTTTAAAAGTGAAATTTTAAGCGATTTCGTAAAAATTGGAAATCGTCAATTTAATCGACGCGTTTAATTAGTGATATGGGGCATAGTCTCGGAATTCGAGAACCAATTCCATTGGATCTACAATAGCGCATTATTATTATTATTATTAGATTTCAAATTTCTTAGCATTTGGATTTATTGTTTGGTCGTGCAATCTGAAAACGCTTGGAAATAAATTAATTGAATATTTAAATAGTCGATCTAAAAAAGCTTTCTTCTTCATACGATCGAATTATGCCTCGGGACTTGTTCCGTTGGGTTCGAAATAGCGGTATAACATTAGGAACGCCAAACGGCACACCTTGATAAGGGCTCAGGATTTCGAGTTACAGAAACAAGACCTTATATATATATATATATATAAATCAAATCAAGGGAAAATCTTAGCCGACCTAGTCTATGATGGAACGAGCCACCCTACCTACGTATACTCAATTAAATCACGTATGCCTTTCTCCCCAGATTTAAAGAACGAACCTTCCCTCCTTCTGTTTTCTTCAATTTGAAAATCAATATCAGATTAAAAAATAAATACACATATATAGCATGCATTTTTTCCTCCCAATCAGAACGAAATTAAAAAAAAAAGGAAAAACGTTATCGGGGTTCGATAGCGGAGGAGTGGCGTGGTTGGAAGGGGTAGAGCTACGACGTTGAAGATTCGATCGACCATGGATATCGAGTCGCTATTATCAAAGATTCGCGTGAGGGGAGGAATCGCGTATCTATGATAGCGAGATTTGGTTGAGCTTTCGCGGTGCTAGCGGCGACAGCTCCGGCGTGGAGGAGGCGCGTTCATTGATGCGATGGGTGGTCGCGTTAGTGCAAAGCTAGGGTTAGGCGTCTAGGTTGTAACGACCCTAGATTTTGGCACCGGTTATTTTAATAAATAATTCATCTAAATTTAATAAAATGTAATTGATCATATTAAAATAAATATGATGTTGAAATACTGCCATTTATCTATATAAACTGTATTTTAAAAAGGAAATTGATTTGGGATTCGAAATAAGTATTTCAAATAATATTCACAATAAAAAACTATCCTATATAATTAATTAAAATACTTTAGTTTATTTATATTTAGTATAAAAAGATACATATAGATAGTAATGATTGAAAATTTTAAAATAAAAGATTCTTAACAATATCTTGATAGAATTTACCTTATAGAACTAAATTAAAGTATTTTACATTGTTAACATTTGAGAAACAAATACAAATAGATGATAATGTTCAACATAAATTATTAATATTTATGTAAGTCAAATTATAAATATAAATAACTAAGTGACCTCATGCATCTAAGATTAATGTTTTACGAATGAAAATAAATATGAAGTATAACTATAAATATAAATGTGTAACTATAAACTATTTCAACTAGAAGATACTAAAGCAATTTTATTATAAGTATGTAACTTTGAAAAGCAAAGCAAAGTAAAAATAATAAGTAGCATTCAAATAACAAGGACTAAAGTATATCAGACAAGTAAATATGAATAAAAAGTAGTTATGTAAAGCAAACAAAACAAAGTATATGCACATATAATATCTCTGAACAAAGTAAAAACATACGTAGACAAGTAAATAAAATATGTTGTAGCTGAAAAAAAAAGTATACAGGCAAGATAAGATGCGAAGATATAATACATCTATGTACATAAAGAACTTAAAACATTAACTGCTAACACATATAAGTCAATTCGAATTTGTTTTCAAAATCCTTTCAGCCTCCTTATGGAAAAATCACTGACCATACAAATAAAAATCTTTGTACAACACATAAGCATGTATCAACAAACATTAAATACTTGTTATCATAATTAAGAGCATAGACAATTAATAGCACAACATTTTGTTCAAATAAGTACTACAGCCGAATTCTTGTAATAATCTTCCTTCTGCAGAACATATTCTTAGCCAATTAAAAAAAATGGCAATACAAGTACCCTGTCTAGATACAACCTGTTATTCAGTACTTTTATGTCTATCCATCCATATCTTTATATTCGTTTATAAAACTGGACTAAACCTAAAGACATACCTGAGAATCAAATAAGGAGAGAGGATAACCATTTGTTACTTGGCAAACTTAGAATTTATTCAAAACAACAAAACAGGGAGAGCTTCAGGGAACTAAAAAGAAAGTTTCAGGGAATTCTTCTGCAATCTTTATTAAACTTGCTTTCTGTTCAACTGTTATCAGGTGAGTTAACATAGATTTTTTTTTAAGTTTAAGTTAATAAATTGGTTCATGATTCTTTAATCAGTTTAGTTTGTACATGGTTTTATTTGGATATGTGTATGTATATGTGTCATCTGCATAGAATCTTCTCTGTTATAGATTAAGGTTGGGCATTGTTTAAACTCTAGTGTTTTCATCTGAACCATTGTAAAGTTTTAAATCAAACAAGATATTAAAAACACCAGATAAGATTTCGAAGTAGGATTAAATATGATAAGTGAATAAATCTTCTGGAGAATGGGCTTACAGGCAATCAAGAAATTTGTTGATAAATTCAATTGTTATAGAAAAATAATTCAAGTTGATAATATGAGTGTCTACTTGAATTCATGATTTTTAACACAAAAATAAAGATTTTTAAATTTGAAATTCATGAGCAGTTCGAACTTGAAATAAAACTACATTTTTCTCAATTCCAGATAATTTAATCAATGGGAAAAGTTGGAATTTGGAGTGAAGCATGTTGATACATCCACGAACTCGAGAAAAATATGAATAAATTTTTCTGTTGATTGAAATTCGAACTCGAGACTTTATTAGGGTTTTTAGGGGTGAGTGGTTCTTCTCTGTAAAATCATTGATTTCCCCTCCATAACATGATCGAGCTGCGCGTGAATGAGGGAGAGGAAGGATAATCGAGTTGTCAAGGCGTAGACGTAGTAGGGACGATGCCGATGATCCCTGCGGTGGTGGCCAAGCGATTTCTTCCGAGTGTTGTTGTAGTTTTTTTTCTTTTTTTTCTTGCTGTAGGTAAATTTTTAGTTTTGACCTTTATTCGATTTTGTTGGATTTGTGTTTGATTAAGATGATGATTTGGGGTTTGCTGGAAGTTGTGCAAGTTACCGGAGGTGCGCAGAACCACCGTGCACGTGCACGGTGGCGATGGAGTGGGGTGGCATATCTGAGGTGACGTGGAGGAGTCTACTCGAGTCGCGCACGAGAGAGAATGAGGAGAACTTCGTGTTCGCGTACGAGAGACGATCCTGTTGCTAAATTAGTTTACATTTAAACTAAAACTTATTTCTGGAAGAATAAGATAGGGAAGAGGACGAAGTTGTTCAGGGGGGAAAACTCGGGAAGTTGCGGGGAGCACTCGAAGTTATACTCGAGTATAAAGCAGGAAGGGTCTCGGGTTTACCTGGAACGATTTGAGAACTGCAGTTTTCCAGTGATGTAGAGGTTGAGTAGGATTGTTTTCCTAAAAAATTTCATTTGGTTTTAAATGCTATAAAACTTTGTAGTAGTTAACAGTTTAAGCTAAAACTCAGATACAAGTTCATTACTTTAGCTAATACTTTAATGTGTTTTAAGCTCATAATTATTCAAATTAGGTACGTAAGATAAGATAAGTATAAATCTTATTAATACAGGTTTGTAATTACAAACAAATTGATTTCAAAACTTAAGAAGAGTTCTTTTAAAAGGTCAATTAAGTTGAGAAATTAATATAAATTAATTATTTTCAGGAAGTAATTAAGAATAATGAATTTGATTATAATTAGTAATGGATTATAATTAATAAATGAATTTGTAATCAACTATTTAAGTTAATTTACGAATGGGTAACAGTTAATAAATCAAGTGATTTAATTAAGAATTAATAATGATTCATATAGAAATTAGTAATTAACAAATGGGCAATTAAGTTTATTAAATAACAATTAAGGTTATTGATTTATGATTGAGGAAAGGGTAATTAACTTTAAGTAACTTGATTAAGAAAGTAATTAATTAATAGTGTGAAATAAAATTAGGACTTAATAATAAATTAAGAAAATCATCAATTAGATGACTTGAAATGAAATAGGAAATTAATTGTTAATTAATGATTAATTAAAAAGAGTTAATAGATTAACTCTCAGGTAATTAATTCTAAATTGAATTAATTACAAATAAGATTTAAGGGTAATTATTTATGGATGATTGAGTAGAATATCTGCTTGTGATATTTATTTGATGATGTCATGTGATGCTCTGTGATATGTTATGTTATATCTATGATGCTTGTATATGTTTTATCTATGATAAATGCTATGTTAATTCAACCGTTAGATTTAAATTATTTAAACTGTTAAGTTAATTAGACAACTTGGCCCTTAAAATGGCATTTGGATTCGATGAGACCGGGATCGGAAGAATCAAATTTGATCCTCCGAAAACCACATCGATCCAATTTAAACGTTAGGTCGTGAATCCTGAAAAGAAGATCAGATGGTGTTTTCAGAATGCAAGGGTTATCGTTGTTAACTCTGAGGGTGATTCCAAAATGAGTGTGACGAGATAATGCCTTCGGTTTCGTTCGAACCCGGAATGAACTTGTATGGATTGAATGCTTTCAGCACATCGACAGGCTGACGATGAGCATTCTAAGTAATATGTTCTTTAAAGGTAAACGTAGTCTCAAGCCTCATTAACCGGGAATGGCTAAAACAGGGGAGATGCAACAAGGTTAGGTGGGTCATGCCCAAGCAGGACAAGATATTTCCCCTGTCTAGATGTCCCTTTTTATTTCGGCTGTGTGGGCGGTTGCTAGCTACAACCGCGGGGTTTATCTTGTTCGGTACTGTTCAGTAAGGAATGGTTCCGGCCTTGTGTAGCAAGGGGTCGGGAGTGATCCTCGATACGGTGATCTAGGCCCCGTACTGTGATGGGCGGTACCCCAGTAGCCCTGCCATTGTTGGAAATCCATTTTCCCTACGAGACCCTACGGTTTTGATTTGTATTACCCACTTTTGTGGCTAGTAGCTGGAATTTAATAGATGTAAAAATTTCGGCTATTTTCTATTTACTTGAAAACCCTAGACACTATTATAATATCACTGGATTTCCTATGAAATGTTTTGGTTAGCGTAAGGGAAAAACTTACCCGTATTTATTTGTGGGGAGTCTTACGTGATACCTTTATTTTCAAATGTTTTTCAAAGTTAAACAACCTTAAACCGTTTACTCATACCAGACCCATGTCTGACCCGGAGTTTATATTTTTTTTTTCATAAACTCTTGGGTACTCAAATTTTTATGAGTAGCCAAGTGATAGGTCTTGGAGTTTGATTTCTGGAGTGCTTGGAGCAGGAGATTCCAGACGTATGTAGCTATCTATCTAGTGTCGATGTGTTAGTTGATATGTACTGTATCTCTAATGTATATAGTGATAGATTTATGCATGACTGTCATATGTATTGATATTGTATAACACTGATATATGTAAAACTATGTAATATTTATGTGAAATATTATATTTTATTCCTTTCCGCTGTGAGATTCTGATGTTGCTGTTCGTTCTTTCTCTTTCTTTTCTATTTTCTATCCCTTTCTTTCTTTATGATGATACGTCTTTCTGGTAGCAGAAAGACAGGTCGTCACAGTTGGTATCAGAGCATAGGTTGGTGATAACCTTGGCTCTAGTAAGAAATTACTCATAGAATAGAGTTTGTAGAACTCTAAAATGTGTTTGAGTGTATTAATATATATGAGCGCGTATTTGTTAGTGAATATAAAATTGTTTTTATATTGTATTGATTTATCTGTTGAGTGTTTATGGATTCTGGTCGAGGTGTGGGACGCCATTTCATCGATAGGAATTCCTAAACTCTTAAACAAGGTAGACCGACACAGTATTGTTTTTAAAGTAGGGTAAATGAAATAATTTTACCCAAAATTATATTTTGACATAAAGGAAATATTTTTCTGAAATTATATATATATATATATTTGAATGTTTGGTTGTTAATACTATAATTGAATAAAATTTAAAATTTGAGAGGTTGATAACCAAATTAAATTATCTAAGTATGGTTTAAATAAAAAGGAATATAAATAAAATCTGATTAAACTAGAATTTAAGTCCCGGAAGTTTGGAAGATGTTTAAATAAATAAAAACAAAAGGATTTGGGAATTTAAAATCTTGGGAATGTTTGAAATGTTTTTCCAAATGGAATATCGTTTTGGAAAATATTGTTGAATGGAAATTATTTTGAAAAGAATTTGTGAAAGTAAGGAAGCACTGAACTCACTTCAGTCGTTGGAAAATAATCCTGATGATGCTGGCCACATCGTTAGAATTCATTTTCGAGTTTCTAAAGTGATGGATTGCTACCAGGATAATTGGTTATGATATTGTTGGGCTTGTTGGGTATACAAGTTGTTTTAGAAATTTCCAAAAAAAAAGGGAAAATTTGTTTTGGGGGAAACAAGTGTTTGGAATTTGGAAATTTGATTTGATATACCAAGTGAGTATATGTAGTTATCATTTCAAAATGGTTTTGAACATGAAAACTGGGAAATTGAATTCTAAGAAATTCTATTTAGATAATATGAAAGGTTTCAATGAATTGACTATTGAGCTTGGAAAGTAAAGTTGATATTAATAGGAAGAAATTGGAAATTTTTAACCTGGGAATTAAAATTTAACTTAAGTAAATGAAAATAAGAAACATATTAGAGGTTAACCTGAGATAAGTTAAATGGAATTGAAGTTCAAAACGAACTTAATTGGATATAAACCTGGAAGGGAAAATAATTGTAATGGCAAAATGAAATGTGTACCTTAAGATAGTAAGAGTTATACATATGTCATCTGAATTTATGGTTATAAGATGAAATGACTCAAATGAGTAATATAAGATGTTAAGTAGATAAATAAGTTTTGAGCTCATATATTGAGAAATAATTTAAGAAATGGTAAGTAGCTAAATTTAACTGAAGCTGAGTTAAAATAAAATTGAATTTAAATGAATTCAATCGAGTTACTGATAAAATTGAATGAAATAAAATTCTTATGTAAATAAGTAAATGTAAACCAAAGTAAGTATTGAATTGGATTAAAATAGAATTGGAATAAGTTATAAACAAATCTAATTCAAGAATAAACTGAATGACCTTTTTATGAATAAATTTAATAATGAGTTGTTAATGTAAATTAAAATTTAAAAATGGATAAAAGAATAAACCAATTAGGAAATAGTTGGATTTGATTAAAGGAAAATCATATCAAAGATTTGAATGGGAATTGGTGAAACAGAAAAGAAAAAAACCTAAGTTGTTAGGTGGAAGAGTTTGAAGAAAATAAACGACTTAAGTAAATTGTGAAATGATTATTTGAAATATTGGTTGTCGAGTTTAATAAAATGGTTTGGAATCAAATTTTTGAAATTAAAAAAAAAATGCAATGTAAGGATTGTGAATAAATTAACTGTGATGGACTCAGGTGTAATTGAGTTGGAATCAATTTAAGATTTGCTATAAAGCTTAAGTGATTGTTTATTCACAATAATATTGTTGAATTGCATAAGGAAATGGGTTGTTTGAAGTAAATAAGAATTAGATAAAATTCTATGAATTATTGGAAGCAAAATAGGATGATTTTGAATATGAGTTTGTATTGCTTAAATGGATTATAAAAGCAAGTAAGTTGTAAATCACTTAAACTAAAGCGAATGATTTGGAAATGGGTTGGAAATACTTGTAATAGGTGTTGAAACCCTTACATATGTGCTTATAGAAATATGTAATGCTAAACAAATGGAGACTCTGTCAAAACTTTTCAGAATTTCGAAACTATAAAAAAAAAATTAGCAATAAAAAAAGATTTTCAAATTGGAAATTGAAAATAAATTAGTGGATGAAATTAATTTAAAATAATGATAGAAATCAGTTATAAATATAAAAAAATAGTCAATAAAATTAAATATTCAGAGTTGAAAATAAATTGAAATTCACAGGAAATTGGAAATAAGAGGATATAAAGGCTATGGTGGTAGAGTAATGATAAAAGGGAAATATAATGCTTATATTAAACTGGAGAAATGAATGGTGGAATTCCTAAGTAAATTGGATATTGAGAAACGTATTCCAAGTGGATAGAATCAGAATAATGTGCATAAAAGAAAATTGATATGGTTGATAATAAATGGATATAAATACGTAGGATGTACGTATATTATTTTATTTGCATAACAATTTGATCCAGATTCGAGCACAGAATTTCGAGATAGTTATATCGATCCGAGTTAGGATTTTTCATTCGATTTTCGACGACAAACCATGGATATGGATTTTGATTGATCCTGGAAATTTTCTATCATAGTTGTGACTATGCAAGGAGAATGACAGTTTCTGATCAAGGAACCAGTTCTGAGTCCGTACTAGGAAGTCGGGGGAACGATACTAGTTCGGAAGTGAAATTTTGTGATCGAGCGAGCGAGCGGATTTGATATTTCGTACGAATGGTATATGTACATCATACGTACTTGATTGAATAGATATTGAAATTCTGTAAAGAAGTCAATAAAATTTGGAAAGAGCTATTACTGGAGCTTTTAAAATTGAATTGCCAGAGTAGATATCTGGAATTCATTATGTATTCCATGTATCCCATCTTAGAAATGTGCTTATGATTCATCATTAATTGTTGAACCAGCAGTTCAGGAATTTGGAAGTTGAGTCGAATTTAACTGTGGTCAGGAATCCAGTTTGGATTGTTGATCATCGAGAAACAAACTCTCGATAATTTTAGGGAAGTTTATCCGGATTCGAGTTCAGATAACTAGTGATGTTTGTTAGGATAGACTGTTTGATTGATTGCTAATGTGTGAATGATATTTATGTTTGAATAGTTGATATAACAGCTTTTAAATTATCTGTTGTTTTAAATTTCGGGGACGAAATTCTTTTAAGGGGGAAGGAATGTAACGACCCTGGATTTTGGCCCCGGTTATTTTAATAAATACTTCATCTAAATTTAATAAAATGTAATTGATCATATTAAAATAAATATGATTTGGAAATACTGCCATTTATTTATATAAACTGTATTTTAAAAAGGAAATTGATTTGGGATTTGAAATAAGTATTTCAAATAATATTCACAATAAAAATCTATCCTATATAATTAATTAATATACTTTATTTTATTTATATTTAGTATAAAAAGATACATATAGATAATAATGATTGAAAATTTTAAAATAAAAGATTCTTAACAATATCTTGATAGAATTTACCTTATAGAACTAAATTAAAGTATTTTACATTGTTAACATTTGAGAAACAAATACAAATAGATGATAATGTTCAACCTAAATTATTAATATTTATGTAAGTCAAATTATAAATATAAATAAATAAGTGACCTCATGCATCTAAGATTAATGTTTTACGAATGGAAATAAATATGAAGTATAACTATAAATATAAATATGTAACTATAAACTATTTCAACTAGAAGATACTAAAGCAATTTTATTATAAGTATGTAACTTTGAAAAGCAAAGTAAAGTAAAAAGAATAAGTAGCATTCAAATAACAAAGACTAAAGTATATCAGACAAGTAAATATGAATAAAATGTAGTTATGTAAAGCAAACAAAACAAAGTATATGCACATATAATATCTCTGAACAAAGTAAAAACATACGTAGACAAGTAAATAAAATATGTTGTAGCTGAAAAAAAAAAGTACACAGGCAAGATAAGATGTGAAGATATAATACATCTATGTACATAAAGAACTTAAAACATTAATTGCTAACACACATAAGTCAATTCGAATTTGTTTTCAAAATCCTTTCAGCCTCCTTATGGAAAAATCACTGACCATACAAATAAAAATCTTTGTACAACACATAAGCATGTATCAACAAACATTAAATACTTTTTATCATAATTAACAGCATAGACAATTAATAGCACAACATTATGTTCATATAAGTACTACAGCCGAATTCCTGTAATAATCTTCCTTCTGCAGAACATATTCTTAGCCAATTAAAGAAAATGGCAATACAAGTACCCTGTCTAGATACAACCTGTTATTCAGTACTTTTATATATATCCACCCATATCTTTATATTCGTTTATAAAACTGGACTAAACCTAAAAACATACCTGAGAATCAAATAAGGAGAGAGGATAACCATTTGTTACTTGGCAAACATAGAATTTATTCAAAACAGCAAAACAGGGAGAGCTTCAGGGAACTCAAAAGAAAGTTTCAGGGAATTCTTCTGCAGTGTTTATTAAACTTGCTTTCTGTTCAACTGTTATCAGGTGAGTAAACAAAGATTTTTGTTTTAAGTTTAAGTTAATAAATTGGTTCATGATTCTTTAACCAGTTTAGTATGTACATGGTTTTATTTGGATATGTGTATGTATATATGTCATCTGCATAGAATCTTCTCCGTTATAGATTAAGGTTGGGTATTGTTTAAACTCTAGTGTTTTCATCTAAACCATTGTAAAGTTTTAAATCAAACAAGATATTAAAAACACCAGATAAGATTTCGAAGTAGGATTAAATATGATAAGTGAATAAATCTGTTGGAGAATGGGTTTACAGGTAATCAAGAAATTTGTTGATAAATTCAATTGTTATAGAAAAATAATTCAATTTGATAACATGAGTGTCTACTGGAATTCATGATTTTTAACACAAAAATAAAGATTTTTAAATTTGAAATTCATGAGGAGTTCGAACTTGAACTAAAACTACATTTTTCTCAATTCCAGAAAATTTAATCAATGGGAAAAGTTGGAATTTGGAGTGAAGCATGTTGATACATCCACGAACTCGAGAAAAATATGAATAAATTTTTCTGTTGATTGAAATTCGAACTCAAGACTTTATTAGGGTTTTTAGGGGTGAGTGGTTCTTCTCTGTAAAATCATCGATTTCCCCTCCATAACATGATCGAGCAGCGCGTGAATGAGGGAGAGGAAGGATGATCGAGTTGTCAAGGCGTAGACGTAGTAGGGGCGATGCCGATGATCCCTGCGGTGGTTGCCAAGCGATTTCTTCCGAGTGTTGTTGCAGTTTTTTTTCTTTTTTTTCTTGCTGTAGGTAAATTTTTAGTTTTGACCTTTATTCGATTTTGTTGGATTTGTGTTCGATTAAGACGATGATTTTGGGTTTGCTGGAAGTTGTGCAAGTTGCCGGAGGTGTGCAGAACCACCGTGTACGTGCACGGTGGCGATGGAGTGGGGGTGGCGTATCTGAGGTGACGTGGAGGAGTCTGCTCGAGTCGCG
The DNA here is from genome assembly GCA_030765085.1 of Allium cepa. Lineage (NCBI taxonomy): Eukaryota > Viridiplantae > Streptophyta > Magnoliopsida > Asparagales > Amaryllidaceae > Allium > Allium cepa. The sequence goes on along the minus strand of CM060943.1, from coordinate 939,490,531 downwards.
CACGAGAGAGAATGAGGAAAACTTCGGGTTCACGTACGAGAGACGATCCTGTTGCTAAATTAGTTTACATTTAAACTGAAACTTATTTCTGGAAAATAAGATAAGGAAGAGGAAGAAGTTGTTCGGGGGGGGGGGGGGGGGGGAACTTGGGAAGTTGCGGGAAGCACTCGAAGTTATACTCGAGTATAAAGCAGGGAGGGTCTCGGGTTTACCTGGGACGATTTGACTTGGGGTAAACTGCAGTTTTGCAATGATGTAGAGGTTGAGTAGGATTGTTTTCCTACAAATTTTCATTTGGTTTTAAATACTGTAAAACTTGGTAGTAGTTAACAGTTTAAGCTAAAACTCAGATACAAGTTAATTACTTTAGCTAATACTTTAATGTGTTTTAAGCTCATAATTATTCAAATTAGGTACGTAACATAAGATAAGTATAAATCTTATTAATACAAGTTTGTAATTACAGACAAATTGATTTCAAAACTTAAGAAGAGTTCTTTTAAAAGGTCAATTAAGTTGAGAAATTAATATCAATTGATTATTTTCAGGAAGTAATTAATAATAATGAATTTGATTATAATTAGTGATGGATTATAATTAATAAATGAATTTGTAATCAACTATTTAAGTTAATTTACGAGTGGGTAATAGTTAATAAATAAAGTGATTTAATTAAGAATTAATAATGATTAATATAGAGATTAGTAATTAACAAATGGGCAATTAAGTTTATTAAATAACAATTAAGGTTATTGATTTATGATTGAGGAAAGGGTAATTAACGTTAAGTAACTTGATTAATAAAGTAATTAATTAATAGTGTGAAATAAAATTAAGACTTAATAATAAATTAAGAAAATCATCAACTAGATGACTTGAAATGAAATAGGAAATTAATTGTTAATTAATGATTAATTAAAAAGAGTTAAGAGATTGACTCTCAGGTAATTAATTCTAAATTGAATCAATTACAAATAAGATTTAAGGGTAATTGTTTACGGATGGTTGAGTAGAATATCTGCTTGTGATATTTATTTAATGATGTTCTGTGATGCTCTGTAATATGTTATGTTATATCTCTGATGCTTGTATATGTTTTGTCTGTGATAAATGCTATGTTAATTCAACTGTTAGATTTAAATTATTTAAACTGTTAAGTTAATTAGACAACTTGGCCCTTAATTGGCGTTTGGATTCGATGAGACCGGGATCGGAAGAATCAAATTTGATCCTCCGAAAACCACATCGATCCAATTTAAACGTTAGGTCGTGAATCCTGAAATGAAGATCGAGATGGTGTTTTCAGAATGCAAGGGTTATCGTCGTTGACTCTGAGGGTGCTTCCAAAATGAGTGTGACGAGATAATGCCTTCGGTTTCGTCCGAACCAGGAATGAACTTGTATGGATTGAATGCTTTCAGCACATCGTCAGGCTGACGATGAGCATTGTAAGTAATATGTTCTTTAAAGGTAATCGTAGCCTCAAGCCTCATCAAACGGGAATGGCTAAAATAGGGGAGATGCAGCAAGGTTAGGTGGGTCATGCCCAAGCAGGACAAGATATTTCATCTTTCTAGATGTCCCTTTTTATTTCGGCTGTGTGGGCGGTTTCTAGCTACAACGGCGGGGTTTATCTTGTTCGGGACTGTTCAGTGAGGAATGGTTCCGTCCTTGTGTAGCAGGGGGTCGGGAGTGATCCTCAGTATGGTGATCTAGGCCCCGTACTGTGATGGGCGGTACCCCGGTAGCCCTGCCATTGTTGGAAATCCATTTTCCCTACGAGACCCTACGGTTTTGATTTGTATTACCCACTTTTGTGGCTAGTAGCTGGAATTTAATAGATATAACAATTTCGGCTATTTTCTATTTACTTGAAAACCCTAGACGCTATTATAATATCACTGGATTTCCTATGAAATGTTTTGGTTAGCGTAAGGGAAAAACTTACCCGTATTTATTTGTGGGGAGTCTTACGTGATACCTTTATTTTCAAATGTTTTTCAAAGTTAAACAACCTTAAACCATTTACTCATACCAGACCCATGTCTGACCCGGAGTTTATATTTTGTTTTTCATAAACTCTTGGGTACTCAAATTTTTATGAGTAGCCAAGTGATAGGTCTCGGACTTTGATTTCTGGAGTGCTTGGAGCAGGAGATTTCAGACGTATGTAGCTATCTATCTAGTGTCGATGTGTTAGTTGATATGTACTGTATCTCTAATGTATATAGTGATATATGTATGCATGACTGTCATATGTATTGATATTGTATAACACCGATATATGTAAAACTATGTAATATTTATGTGAAATATTATATTTTATTCCTTTCCGCTGTGAGATTCTGATGTTGTTGTTCTTTCTTTCTCTTTCTTTTCTATTTTCTATCCCTTTCTTTCTTTATGATGATATGTCTTTCTGGTAGCAGAAAGACGGGTCGTCACATAGGTCGTTGGGTCATCGATCGGTGATTTTGTCGAAGGTTGCTGCGGCAGTAGTGGGCTTAAAGCAGGTCGGCCAAGGAATGACGTGGAAGTGCAGCCTTAGCGCTGAGTTTTGATGCAAGCAGTAGTGGCAGAAAAGCGGGGGAAGAAAGATTAGGGTAATCTAGGGTAATTAACTACGATGATTTTAATTAATTCAAATAATTATATTATTTAATTCAAATACTTATAAAACTATATAACGTTCATATGAAGTCTAAATATTATGTAACAAGTCTTGGACTAGCGGTAGAAATACTACGCAACGGAACAAAATATAGGATTGGAACGGTCATCAAATTCAAAAAAATCAAGGTGGGTTAATATCACTCTTTTTGGATAGTTGGTAAATTTATAGAAATTAAAACTAATTATTAGTTGACTGGATGATTTTATATATTTATTTGTTGGATGCTATATTATATATGTATTATATACATACATACATACATACATACATACATACATACATACATACATACATACATACATACATACATACATACATACATACATACATATATATATATATATATTAGTAGTTGAATATATTTCCCGCCTATTGGAGCGAATGAGACCCTATGCGCCCTGCATAATAGCATATGACCTTATATTACCGCGATTTCTCCCTCAAAGTGGGATTGGTATTTTATGTTGTCTAACATTTGTCGTTGCAGGGAAACAAGTTAGAATGATCCAACTGAATTCTTCAAAAATATATTAATTATTCATATATATTGATATATGTATATACTGATATATAATGTGTGTGAATAAATCTGCTATATATTTTGTTGTGATTGAATTTAGGATGCTATAGTACCACTGGCCTTAATTTTTGTGTTTTGAATACCATAAATATTATTTTTGAATTTTAAGAAATTACAAGGAGATTTTGAATATAAAAATAATTTTATTGAAGATTTGACTGTTTAAAAAGTGAATGATCGAATAAAAGACAAATTTGAGTTTTGGTTGTACTTAGCTATTCGTAAATGGTTTAGTAGAGAATTTTAAAAAATATTTATATAAGAGATTTTTAAAGGACATCCGAAAATATGAAAAGAAGTTGAAATCGATATTAAAAATAGGTTAGTAGAATAAATAAAATTTATAAGGAGATGGATTTATAAAATGAAATTTTATAAATAAGATTTATTTTCTAAAACAAGTTAAACCTTAAGGAGTTATGAAAAATTTATAAACGATGTTTGAAAATAAGGGAAAACGATAGCAGTTGCTAAATTGGGAATATAAAATTCATTGGGTGAATTTATATTAGAATATGGAAACAGGGTTGAGGAAAATAGTGGATACTATTTTTGAAAAGTGGAAATGGTTAGGAGAATCAGAATGAAATGGAAGGGTTGTGAATCGAGAGGAATCTATAAATTAATTGGTTATTGAGATTTTAAAAATATATTTTATTACTAAGAAATTTAATTGTTTTTTAAAAAGGGACGTTTTATTTATCAAACTATGTAATTTTGAACAAGTAGAATTGAAATACATTGAAAAGTGAAATTTTCATATACTTGATACTTATTTTAGTAAATCCTAATTTTTAAAAATCATCTTTGAAAATTGATGTGTTTATCTAAAAATGAGTTATTGATGTTTATAAAAAGAGTTTCGATACTTTAAATAATTACTTGAACATATTTTAATAGTAAATTATATTCTTTTAATATTTATTACATATATATATATAAAGTTTTTAGTGATTTATATTTATTTATAAATCTTCTCGAGGTTTGGAAACAGTGTTTATTTAGTAGATGGGATTTATAAGAGAAATTCTCAACACGGAATTTGAGAAAATGTAAGGAAAATTTACAAAGTATTTAAATATAAATGTACTTCAAAAATGAATTAGGATTCATAAAAGAAGTTAGAAATGGATATTTGGAATTATAGAAAAGTGTTTTGCTTTTGGAAATATTAAAGGAAATTAATTAAGGAACCCCGAAACTTATAGAATTCATTATAAACGAGTTAAAGATTTTATAATATAAATTGTGATGAATTTTGAGAAAAGTGAAATAAATGAAATTTTCCTAAGTGTTAAGAAGTAAGGGGTTTAGAAAATATATTTAAAAATATTTTTCTATGCATTGAAATAAGAGATGCTTTGAAATATCCTGTTATGGATATAAGTATTTCAGTTGTCTCAAATATTGAAAATTTGAAAGGGATTTGAATATATATCTTATAAAAATATTTTGAAAATAAATTTTGGAAAATTATAATATGGGGCTAGTGACTGCTTATGGAGGTCATATTAATAGTTAAATAACCGACTATCAAATATTGGCCAATTTCATTGATCGTTTCAAAGAGACCTCGATCGGATCTAATTATACGAAAATTACTTCAATCCGATTTGAGTGTTACGAATGGATATCGTGAAGATAGCGAAGACGGTGATTTGGTTTGTCCAGACCCAAGACAACTTGTGATGCCCCAACCCGAGACCTACATTAGTAAAGAGAATTACTAAGTAATCCTGTCTACTAATGTAGAGAATATGGCTTGTTAAGGGCGAGCATCGTAGTAATACGTTAAGCATGTTAATTATGTCTTGATTTTTTTCTTTACCTCATAAGTGGTAGACACGCTTAGTCCATAACTAATGCACACTATGGTGGATTCAGACCATTTCAGAAATAATGTAATATACATGTAGATAGAAAACATCAGTCATAGAACAGCAAACCCAAATCAGAGTATATATATATACATACATCACCATACAACTCCATAATAATACATCATATATAAGTAGCATGGACTACTAAATCACATATACACCCATCCCACAGAATAATATACAATAAGACCCATAAAAGCAGATGACTCAAAACGACATCCAAGCCAAAATGATAAGTCCAACCAAAGCTATCAAGCTGACCCAAGAAGTGAAGCAATCCAATCTAACCTGCAACTCGGTCTGACCCGAGTGAAAAACACACGGGTCACGCGAGCAAAACTTATCAATAGTAAGGATCTCAATAATAAGCGGAATGGTGAGAATCACTTCGTTGTTGCCAACGGAACGACATGTTATTCATCATATCATTTATAAGAATGGGGATATCGAGGATTCATCTATCTATTCAAAGAAATTCAATAAGTAACATGCATATGGTTTCTCTTAAGGACAGCTCTAAGTAAAGTGGATAAGGGATGAAAACCATATAATAACTTCATAAAGAAACATCAAATCATCATTATCTATCATAAGAACTCACCAAGAGTTAAAAGAAATCATTATCAAAATCACCATATAGAATAATATGAATGTAACCCATATCATACTCAAGGCCATATTCAAATAACGCATCACAAAAAGGTGAAATCGAACATAGAAAACTTCATAGAAAATTGCACGTGCTTTTCATCTTGACTAGTACTACTATTATTTGGTACCATACATCGTGATGACTTGGGGTCATTAACATCTTAGCATCGTGATCATCTTGATTGACTATAGTCAAATATCGCGATGACACCCAAATCATAAAATCTGAGCAAAACATCATGATGATTGGAATCTAGTAATGACATCAAGAACATCGTAATGATTCCAATCTTGTACTCGGTTTGTAGTACTAATAACATCTTGAATGTGTCACAACATCTCGAATAGGAACCCAATGAGTGTTAATGTACGTCCCATACCATACATTCGCACCTATTGGTTTACTAATCTTCAGTCGATGCCACATTAGAAAACAGTCATAAAAATCCAAATCAACCACACACCGCCTCGTCTCAATGGCGAGTGTAAAGCATCCAACTCATCGTGTCTCATACTTTGATGAGTTTAAAGTGACATCAAAACTTGTCTCAATTCATCGACAAGTAAAAGTCCATCTTAAACATCACAACTATCATCAATTCATCATAACAACCCCGCCTCATGTCCTCGGCAGGTAAAAATATCATAAAACAGTACTTCAAAGCCGATTCGACAGTAAAAGTCCGATATTAAGCGATGAGGCGAAACACATGTCCCATGCCACCTATTTTTGCCAAATCATTTAATTCACATTCCCATATGTTGAAAATCGTCTAACTAGGCTATAATATATCTAGAAACATTTTATAGAGAAAACGGGATTTTTAAACAATTTTTAGAAATTTTTTAAGTAAGTTTTAAAAGGAAAACTATTTATTAAATAGATTATCTATATATAAAATCTTTTAAAAAAATGAATAATTGCTTAAAATCTCTTTAAAATGTTTTGAAAACATTTATTTAATTAACCATAATTTATAAATAATTTTCAGAAATTTATTCAAAACCAAAATCAATTAAAACCATCGAATTCTTAAATACCGATATTTATCGATATTTAGATTAAAATAGAATTTAAATAAAATTTAAATTCTACAAATTTCCAAAATCAAGTTAATTCATTATCGGATAATAATACTAAACATTCATCATCAAACTTATTCAAACAATATTTAAAATCATCGAAATTTGCAGTGAAACAGCTAACGGAAGCGCAAATAGAAGCAAGAGAACAATCTACCAAACAACTTAGTTTTTGGCTAACTTTGGATAGTAATTTGGGGTGACAAAACAACTCAGATTTCTTCCAAATTTTACTGCGTTATACTATAACAGGAGGACTATAACATATCCAGAATTTGGGGCAACTCACTTCAAAATGAAAGAGTTATGATTTTTCAAGCATAGCTCTTTTCTACAAGCACAAAAAACAAGATTTTTGGATGTTTTGAAATAAGGATTATCAATAACAAAACTACTCATAATTTCATGAAAATTTTCATAAACATTGTGCAACTAATCTTCTGCGACATATCAAAAACTGAGATTAATTTGGTAAGCATTGAAAACGAAATGATTTTTCTAATATGACCTATTTTCGGCCAATACACAGAGGTCAGTTTTTGACCAATTTCAAGCAATAGTTTCCTACACAAAATAACACAAAATTAAATGAAAATATTCAAAAATGTAGAGTACCACGACTACAACAACATATCAAAAAATGAGATTAATTTGCAATGAATTGAAGAGGATATGATTTTTCTAATATGACCTATTTTCGGCCAATACATAGAGGTCAGTTTTTGACCAATTTCAAGCAATAGTTTCCTATAGCAGGATAAATCAAAATTAAATGAAAACTTCCAGAAATGTAGAGTACCCCGACTACTACAACAAATCAAAAACTGAGATTAATTTTCAAGGAATTGAAAAAGATATGATTTTTCTAATATGACCTATTTTCGGTAGGAAATCAGAGATCAGTTTTTGGCCATTTTCAAGCACAAATTTTCCAAACCAAAACAACTCCAAATTCATTGAAAATTTCCATTAACACTTCACAATCCAAGTGCTAAAAATGTGAAAAATTCAGACTTAAATAATGTAAATTGAAGAAGAAACGAATTTTTGAACATAGGGCTTTTTCAGGCAGCAAAACAGAAAACAAAGTAGATAAATAGAGCAATTCCATCAACAAATTGATACCAATAATTGATTTTTTTTTCTTTAGCTTGCTGTAAGAAACCCTTACCTTTCTTACCACTTGATTTAGCAATGGTTTCAGCAGCAAATTGTTGGATTTAGCTAGAAAATGGTCTTCAAGTGCCTGTAGATTGCAAAATAGGAACATGCAGAAAGGAATTCAATCAAAATAAATTTATATTAAATAGAAATCCAAACTTTAGATGGATTAGAGGATCTAAAAGGTTGGAGATTACCTTTCTCTTCTTATTTACGTGATTTCTCTTTGAATTTTTACAGCAAATTGAGTGGAAATTTGATTTAGTTTGAGGAAACCACTGTTTTTCCTTTTGTTTTTACGGTAAGAAGGTTTTAGGAAGAAGATGCAAATTACGTACAACTTTTTTTTTTTTGCTTTTCCTCACTAGAAAGGTCTAGAGAATGGGCTTTGGATCCCATCCAAACCCTTTAAGCCCAAATAAAACATTAGCAAAAAAGAAAGAAAGTTGTATACATGTTTCCTCTTAATTTAACACTATATGCATATAACACTTCATTTTCAAGCCAAATAAATTGCATACACTAATTTGTTTTGAAATAAAATAGTAAATGTGACAAAATTAAATTTATTTTAACAATAAAAATATAATCTTTAACAATAAATCCCCATTTTAACAATATTTTACAATTTGCATAATTTTAGTGTAAAAACACTATTTTTAAAGTATAATTTGATCAAAATTTATTCTCTTTGCCAAATAAATTTAAATAGATCATTCTAACACTTTTAAAACCACAAAATAATATTTTTGCCCAATATTTCATCTTTTATTTTATTAAAAGACATGTTTTCTTCATATTTTTCCTTTTATATTTAATAAAAGGCTAATATTGACAATAATTATCAATATTATCACATTGACTAATTAAAATATAGTAAATGACTAATTTCACTCCAATACCTCAAAATAAAGTTTTTAAAACTTTATTTCCATCAATTTTCATTTATTTCGACAATTAAATGTCGAAATACATCACTTGGTAAATTTATTAATTCAAATTTACCTAAATTCCAATATTTTCCATTATATTTGACCAAAATACCAAACAATGAATTTTAAACCCCATATTTATCTGCATACGCATTGTTTATTTGAAATACACAATTTAAACCATATTTATTTCTTCATTACATTCTATTTACCATTTTAAATTATAACTATCATTATAATTTAATATCATCAGTAATCTCCAATACCATGGTTGTTACAGACTCTCCTCCTTAACAAAATTGCGTCCTCGCAATTTCTAGAGGAAAAGGCTGTAAACAACACTAAAGATACAATCATCGAAGGAGAAAGACAAGCTCGATTTCCAAATCATTCATACTTCTCAATATAGAATGGTAGAAAGAAACAAGGAAAAACTCACTTGGTTAATTCAATGGCCTATCATATGCTAATATAGTGATTAGCAAACCATCGAATTTTCAACTCGAAAGAATTTTGAAGATCTCCTGTCTTGAATCAAAACCCAATAGAACGCTCAACAAATAATCAATCGAAAATGATTGATTGCTCAAAACTCTATGAATAGCGTCGGGATCAAACCCACTCAAACCCGAATTCTAAATAATAAAGAAGATCATCAACAAAATTTTCCGCATAATAATACAGAAAGAACATCCTCATAACAAGATAAACACAATATACAAGATTGATAAATCACAAGATGGCTTCTCACAAGGCCACCCACTCGAACGACCGTGAAAAATGCACGTCGTGAATAATAGCTCAAAGATAGAATATACTCAAGAAACAAGGAAATAGGCTCGAATGAACTATTAATTCAAGATATTTAGAATTTTTAAATCTCAGCATCTTTTAAATTTTAAATCTCAATTTCCAACATTTGAAAATTTTCAAACTCTTTACTATACTACTTAGTAAGTAATTTTAAAACTCAAATTAAAAGTCCAAATTTCTTCTCTTACTTCAAAATTAATTTCCAAAGAAATTTGTAAATCCATAATAATATTCCTCAAAATAAATTAAAAGTTTAAATTCTCTTTACTCTTTCTATTAAATCACTTAAATAGTTTTAAAGAAACAACCTTCAAATTCTCTTATAACTCTTCTCTTAAACATCCAATGTATATAATATAATTCTAAAATCTCAAAATAGACTTCTAACAAAGCACGACAAAATAAAATAAAATAATACAATCTCATTGATATCCTCATCTTTATAATTTAAAATAATAAATAAATGGAATTGCCTTGCCATTGAGTCTCTAATAAATAAATATATCTGTTGGCTGCAGAGTTGATCGAACGATCAAAACTGCCTCGCCACTCTATTACTCATCTCTAAAATCAATGGCTGCAATTACCATTCAAAAATATATTCAATATTTAATCTCAAATATTATTTTCAATATATCATTTTTTTTAAATCGCAAACCATCATATCTGATTGCCTCATCATAGCATTTAGGAGATTCCTATCGATAACGTTGATCGGGCATATCGACAAGAACTCTTAACTACTTGATGGACAACCCAACAATCTTAAATTATTTCAATAAAAGTAATATTACTCTTGTAAAATATATTCTCAAAATATTCTTTGATTTTTTTTATGTATCTCAAAGCTGAAATTTCTCTTTAAAACTCATATTTATATAGCTTCAAAACTCAAACAAAAGAACATTAAGAGAATGCATTGAGATATTCCTAGAATATTTGATTCAACAGAAGGAAATGGAGTGTTCGCCAACTCCTACAAGATGACAAGCCGCTCACAGAAATTACCAAGACACAAGATAAGAAAGATATTCTTCTCTAAGGAGAAGAAGCATACAAACAGCAAATCATTACTTCAAACAAAGTAATGCTACAAAGGATAACACCGATTGAGTATTCCAAAAGGATAACTCAAAGAAACTGAATAATAAACTCAATCAAGCTCGAACAATCAAGAAACTCACCCATTCCTTAGTGAAAGTCCTCGTGGAAGGATAGCCGAAGGCTAATAGCTAGGAATAAGGTTAATTTAAAACTCAATTGGCCGATTGGATATCAAACCCAAACGGACTGATCAAAACTCAACAAGGTCATCTTGACTGCAATACGGGATATGTCATCAACATATCGATACTCAAGAGTGAATTCAAAAGCTTTGGAATCGTCGTTAACATTCCAAAATGATAGAAATAATGCACCAATCAAAATAGGAAATCTAAATATACAATAGGATCTATAAAACAAAGGATTGGACTTAATATCAAATAAGTCAATCCATCTCAAATCAAATGCATCTCAAGATTGTGAGTAACAAACAAATACTCACAAAAGCAACATCAAAAATAAAAATCTCATAATGCTCACAACGACCCAATCATTGTGGATCCCTTTAATAGGATTCACAACTCTTAAAGGAATGCAACAAGAATGCTCAAAGAAATCAATCAGCTCCAATGATACGAACTCACTCGTATCGATAAAAATGGGAATAGAATAATCCTAAATAAGATTATTTATAAGATAAGATGACATCAAACTCTATTATGGAATGCTACGGAATATAATTAACATTCCTAGACATATTCCTTTCTATCTATACCAAAAGAATTAAAAAGGGACACGATACAAAACAAGGAAAGGTGCAAGGCAAGGTCAAGGTGAAACCGATCATGATTAAGGGATGATGTATATGGATGTATCATATCTGATGTATGGTATCTCGTACGATGTTCTGTATATATTACATTATATTCTGAAATAATGCTCTGATACGAAGCTGTGACGCCCCACCCCGAGACCTACATTATAAAGACAATTACTAAGTAATCTTGTCTACTAATGCAGAGAATAGGGCTGGTTAAGGGAGACCATCATAGTAATACGTTAGTTAAGAGCTAAGCATGTCAATTATGTCTTGATTTTTTTTCATTACCTCATAAGTGGTAGACACGCTTAGTCCATAACTAATGCACACTATGGTGGATTCAGACCATTTCAGAAATAATGTAATATACATGCAGATAGAAAACATCAGTCACAGAACAGCAAACCCAAATCAGAGTATATATATATATAAATACATACATCACCATACATCTCCATAATAATACATCATATATAAGTAGCATGGACTACTAAATCACATATACCCCCATCCCACAGAATAATAAACAATAAGACCCATAAAAGCAGACGACTCAAAATGACATCCAAGCCAAAATGATAAGTCCAACCAAAACTATCAAGCTGACCCAAGAAGTGAAGCAATCCAATCTAACCTGCAACTCGGTCTGACCCGAGTGAAAAACACACGGGTCAGGCAAGCTAAACTTATCAGTAGTAAGGATCTCAATAATAAGCCGAATGGTGAGAATCACTCCGTTGTTGCCAAAGGAACGACATGTTATTCATCATATCATTTGTAAGAAAGGGGATATCGAGGATTCATCTATCTATTTCAAATAAATTCAATAAGTAGCATGCATATGGTTTCTCTTAAGGACATCTCTAAGTAAAGTGGATAAGGGATGAAAACCATATAATAACTTCATAAAGAAACATCAAATCATCATTATCTATCATAAGAACTCATTAAGAGTTAAAAGAAATCATTATCAAAATCACCATATAGAATAATATGAATGTAGCCCATATCATACTCAAGGCCATATTCAAATAACGCATCACAAAAAGGTGAATCGAACATAGAAAACTTCATAGAAAATTGAACGTGCTTTTCATCTTGACTAGTACTACTATTATTTGGTACCATACATCGTGATGACTTGCGGTCATTAACATCTTAGCATCGTGATCATCTTGATTGACTATAGTCGAATATCGCGATGACAACCAAATCATAAAATCTGAGCAAAACATCATGATGATTGGAATCTAGTAATGACATCAAGAACATCATAATGATTCCAATCTTATACTCGGTTTGTAGTACTAATGACATCTTGAATGTGTCACAACATCTCGAATAGGAATCCAATGAGTGTTAATGCACGTCCCATACCATACATTCGCACCTATTGGTTTACTAATCTACAGTCTATGCCACATTAGAAAACAGTCATAAAAATCCAAATCAACCATACATCGCCTCGTCTCATTGGCGAGTGTAAAGCATCCAACTCATCGTGTCTCATACTTTGATGAGTTTAAAGTGACATCAAAACTTGTCTCATTTCATCGACAAGGAAAAGTCCATCTTAAACATCACAATCATCATCAATTCATCATAACAACCCCGCCTCATGTCCTCGGTAGGTAAAAATATCATAAAACTGTACTTCAAAGCCGATTCGACGGTAAAAGTCCGATATTAAGCGATGAGGCGAAAACACATGTCCCATACCACGTATTTTTGCCAAATCGTTTAATTCTCATTCCCATATGTCGAAAATCGTCTAACTAGGCTATAATATATCTAGAAGCATTTTATAGAGAAAACGGGATTTTTAAACAATTTTTAGAAATTTTTAAGTAAGTTTTAAAAGGAAAAATCTATTTATCAAATAGATTATCTATATATAAAATACTTTTAAAAAAATGAATAATTGCTTAAAAACCCTTTAAAATGTTTTGAAAACATTTATTTAATTAACCATAATTTATAAATAATTTTCAGAAACTTATTCAAAACCAAAATCAATTAAAACCATCTGTTAACGTGAAAATCTGACGCTAACACCCCGGTGTATGTGTAAAATGATGTGAAAGCACCACCCGTAATACGGGAACCAAGAAATAACAGTAAGAAACAGAAAATGCAGTAAATGTGCACAGAGTTTATAGCGGTTCGGCTTATGATCAAGCCTACGTCCACTTCAATCCTTTTTATTGCCGATCGGATTACAACCTATTACAATCTTTTTCAATTACAATCCAATTCAATTCAGAAAACAAGTAGCTAAGGAAAACTTCGTTGTGACAGAGTTCTTCGAATCCATGGTTGAATGTGTAGAATTCCTGTGCGAAGTTGATCTAAGCGTCTTGCCTGTGCCTGAAGTGATGAAGTGTAGATTGCTTTGAAGATAGTGAAGTCTCAATGCCTTGAAGAAAATGATCCAAAAGTCCCCGTAATGTTGGAGATCGTCACGTATTTATAGGCAAATCTGGATAAGAATTTTTCACCCAAGTTCTGAGTCGTGACCGACTCAGGGAGAGTCGTAGGTCGCGCTCGACTCAAGGTTCAAGAGTCAGCAGGCAGTGGAGTAGGTGAAGTGGTACTGAGCTTTTCTTCGTTCATCTGGATATAAGTCCTAACTCGTTCGCGAGTTAAGAAGTCACGGTTTAAGATGAGGCAGCACTAAAATTTTGGCTCTGTGGTTTTAGGTCGTGTTCGACTTATACTAGGTCGTAAGTCGGTCACGACTCAAATGCAGTTGCTTTCGCCCTTCTTTGTCTTGAGTCACTAGGTCGTTCTTCCTTTAGGTCTTTTAGGTCATAGTCCCTTAAGTCGTAAACCGTGAGCTGTGAGTCGCGCACGAGTTAACTGGACGTGGCTTTTTATTTGCTTGCTCGAGTCGTTGACGACTCAAGGTAGGTCGTAAGTCACAAAATTCTTTAACTCGTGCAACTCCTCAATTGTTGAGTCGGTAACTTGTTGAGTCGCGAGGTACCTTGAGTCGGCAAGCAGCTGAGTCGCGAGGTACATTGAGTCGGCAATCAGTTGAGTCGTCATTCATTTTAGGTGGACAACAAGCTAAGGCTGTTGAGTCGGTAATCATTGTGAGTCGCGAGCCTGGTTTGAGTCGCTTGAGCAAAGGAGTTAATAATTGCCCCTCGAAGTACACGCTTAAACCGTGAGTCGTGTGCTTCGACCCAGTGCATGAGTAGTAAACGACTCAAAGATGCTCATGACTCGTTAGCCCTTTCATCTTCCCCCCTGTTTCGTATATAAGCCGTTGAGTCGGTCCTTCCTCCTCACTTTACTGCTCATCTGTTTTACTTGATCTACCATTAACGATCCTTCAAGTTTCCAGAGACGAATCCAAGCTAATCAGTCGTCAACTCATCTAAACCTTTATATTGCGTAAGTGAATTCACCTTCTGTTCAATCCACGATCACCATTGACTCACGAATCTGGACTCCTCATTTTCTGACTCCAATTCATCTTTGTGCAGTGTTCCATCGCGAACCACTTTTCTGATTGATTTGCGACTGCTATCGATCATGTTGTTGTTATCGTTCGTGATAATATAGTAGTGCAGCAGATTTGTCGCAAACTTGAAGCGGTTCGAATTGGTTTTTTGGGTGATTTCTGACCATGTGAGGAGAAGATAATGGATTGCAGTGTCCCGAATTAGCTGGTCTGTGAGTTTGGAGGAGATGAGGAGGTCCTTAGCGGGTTAATGGGTTAGAAAGGAGTTAAGCGGTTGAGGAGATGTCCTAAAATTTTCACTACTCAGTTGGTTTTTTGAGTCTACTGACTTAGGAAGTCCTTGCAATCTCATCCGTCCACGACCTAATTTTTGGGTCGTGTTAATTTCCTGACGATTTAGGACTTAGGTCGTACGAGTGACTCAGCCCTTTAGATTCTTACTACAACTTATCCTTTAGACCGTGAACGTCTCAAGCCATAAGTCGTGGACGACTCAGTACTTGGCTATTTTCCATACCGAGTTGCTTCTTATGGCTTAACCCTTGACCGATTCAAGTAGATGAGACCTAGGCTTTGAGTCGCGGCCGAGACAGGACTTCGAGAATTTTGCTTTGTTCTTATTTGAGGCTTTTTCCTACATGCACACTACGACTTACAGAACTTAACTCAACTCGCCGCATACCCCTTAGGTCGTGAACGAGTTGTCACTTAAAAGCATAATCCCACTTGATTATTTAACTTGTATTACCGGACTGAATTGCCTAAACTCTGAATTACCCAAACTTTAAATTGTTTGAACTTTGTAGCATTATTCAACAAATCTTGTTAACTTATAAGCTAACTACCTGCTGAAAATAACAACTATAGAAAACCAAGGCGAATATACTGCCATTGACTGCCCACATCAAATGACAGATTAGTTGACAGAAGGTAATTAACTTAAATACATTGTGTGAACGAAGTGCTTCAATTCAACAAATTCAAGTAGAGTATTAAAGCAATATTGAGATAGTCAATTGAAATCGACCGGTTTGCACCAATACTGCACTTGAACCTTTTTAAAATTAACAAGTCTTGAAATTTAGTAATCGATCAATTGCCGATTAGTTTAACTTCAGTTATATTTACTTGTCATTATTAGTTTTGCACAACACTTCACACTTTTTAGGAAACGTGCACCTTCACATTTGAATATCCAGTTGCTTGTGTAGAATGGCTTCTCAGCAAGAGGATACAACAGCCCAGGCCGGAGAGGCCACTCTTATTCCAGCTCCATTAGTCAATCCTCCAGAAAGAGCCCCTACCACCTTATCGTACAAAGCTTTTCGTCAGTTGTGTGGTCAGTTTGGCATTGCTGAAGCAGATGCCATTCTCCCTGAAAAAGGTGGCACCGCTGATGTGGCGCCTACTGGCTTTGTAGCGGTTAACCGGCAAATGTGCCTAAGCGGGGCCATTCCCCCTATCAACAACTTTCTCCAGAATCTACTTCTTCGATTAGCTATTTCCCCATTCCAGCTACACCCCAATAGCTATGCCATTCTGATGGGGTTGTGCGTGCTATTTAGGAGAACATTTGACCGGCTTCCAAGCTTTGACGAGATCTGTTTCCTATGCTCCTTTACTAGGACTAAGGATCATCCTTCTATTACCGTCCTGAGAAGCGCACGAAATCGTAAATTGATCGTTGGCCTCCCTGACACTGCCCATGGGTTCTTAACCCAATTCTTCTATGTCCATTGCCCCCCGGGGTTTTATTCTGTGTGGAGAGAAGGAAGTAAGATCATCTACCTTTCCCTCCTCTATACTCTGAGTTTTTTGAAGTTCGAATTGCCAAGTGTTAACTTCATCACTTTCTTTTATTTCAGCGCTTCCCCCTCCTTATAGAGATCCCAGTCACAAGCCAACTATGGAGAGGCTTGTAGCTGTACCGGTTGAAGAGCGGGATATGAGATTTTTGCTGAACGACGAATTCCTTCACCAGTTCGGACTTCTTCACCCTTCTCGCTCCACACACCCCTGCGAGGTTCCATACTCCCCACCTAAAGCATCAGATGCCCCGGTTTCTTCTGACGAACCTGTGCCAAAAGATACCGCTCCCGAAGCTTCTCTGGTGAAGTGCTCCACTTCTGTTGATGTCGCGGGGTCATCTGGCAAACTCGCCCCGGTCACTGAAGAAGAAGAGCCTCGGGATTCTCTTCTGCATTCAAAGGAGTCTGGTGATGAAGAAGCTGAGAAAACCAGCCCTGTCAAGCAGAGCAGGGACGACACTTTCGAAGGACTGAGCGACCTCTTTGCCACCTCGCAAGAGATCTTTAAAGATGATCCTATTACTACCGGGGTTTCTTCTTCGGTAGTCGAGGCGACTTCTATTCTGCAACAGACCCCGTCAACTCAAGAGTTGATGTTATCTTCTACTCCCATAACTACTACCCAATTAAAGAGTGGTTCGTAGTTCGATGCGCGTAGTTTGCACATTACACACACTTAGAATCTTTCGGCACTTTTATGCTTCTAACTTTTTGTATTTTGAAGAATTCTAAAATTTATCTCTTTTTATTTCAGATCCTCTGATGGGACGCAGCGGATCCTACTATGATGACTTCCAGCGCTACGGGAGGCGTAGCCAATATGATTATAGGCGCTACCTCCCCTCTTACAGAGAATCCGATGAAGAAAGAGCCGCCCGAAAGGCTCAAGAGAAGAGGGCTCAAGAGGAGTGTTATGAAAGAAGAGAGAGGGAGGAGCGCCACGATTCTTCGCAGAGAGGTGACGATTCCCACAAAAGAAAATCCCATGACGACCGAGGAAAAAGTCATATGGATGAGGATTCAAGCAAGCGAGCCCGACATGGTGAGAAGCATACCTCTACAACTCCTGAAAAGGTTACTGTCCCCGTCTCGCCTGACATTCCCTCCGGCTCTCCCGCTCTCGGGAAGACAGACATCCAAACAATAATTAGCAGGCCCAAATTCCAAGTTGGACAGAGCCCGGCCACTTTGCAAAGCCGATTTCCACGGTGGTGTCTGAAGGGAGTGAGGTTCGACCTTCACTTGGTCCCCATTGATGAGTATGCCATGTTACGAAATCTTGATGCCGTCAAGCTTGATATTGAAAGGATGTCGAACTGGCAAAAACTTGTTGACGAGCTCCAAAGGGTTAATCATGCAAATATAGAGGCCATGCTCACCATGGAAAATGATAAAGCCGAATGGCAAAAGGTTCTTGAGCAACATGATACTGAAATGAGGAGCATTTCTACTTACAACGAAGAGCTTGAGGCAAAAGTTGAGGAACTTAAACAAGAGCTTGCTACTTCCTCTACTTCCTATACTCAAAAAGAAGAAGTGCTCCTAAAACAAGTGAGAGATGCTCATGCCAGCCAAAGAGAGGCCGAAGACAGGCTTGAAGTGCAAAAAAGAATTAGTGAGGGCTATGTTGCTGATATTGAAGAGCTTCGGAAGAAAAACAGCTCCCAAGAGGCGGAGATTCAAATGCTTAAGCTTCAACTTTCCAAAGCTGAAAGGGAGCGTGATGAGGCCGTTGCCGGCAAAATTGCAGCTGAAGAATCTCACGAGGCAACGAGGACCAACATCAGCTCAACATTATTTGATTTTTTCCTGCATAGCATCTTGGGGCGCGGTAGCCTCGCCTTTCTAGGCCCCAAGTATGAAATTACTCTGGCTGATGTTTGGGAGGCTGCACTCGATATGCTTGGCGGTAAAGGCGCTGGCTATGCTGAGTCAGCTCTTGAGGAGCATTATCTTGATGATGATGCTCGCGCCGCTCTCGCCAAGGGGAGAGAACAACTTGCAAAATTAAGGACCGAAACAGCGGCAGGAGAATATTCGGGAAAAACTATCTCAACTGTTCCAATTCAACCTTCTCCTTCGGCCGAAATTGACATTATCGGTTCTAGTTCCCATTCTCTATCCCCTACCAAAGTTACCACCGAGATCACAAGTATACACGGTGGAGATGAAGGCGACGAGAGTGCCGAGGCAGAGGCTTACGAGGTTGATGTCAGAAAACCAACTTCTGCAGGTAACCCTACCGTTAATCTTACCCAAGTAGACTGCTCATCTGCTTCTTACGAGCTTGATGAGCTTCTTGACTACTTCTTGAACCTCAGTGAACCTTTATCTCCGCTTTTTACTGACTTGAACTTTTTTCCTT
This sequence comes from Allium cepa, assembly GCA_030765085.1. Classification (NCBI taxonomy): domain Eukaryota; kingdom Viridiplantae; phylum Streptophyta; class Magnoliopsida; order Asparagales; family Amaryllidaceae; genus Allium; species Allium cepa. The sequence goes on along the minus strand of CM060943.1, from coordinate 939,471,251 downwards.
CTGTAAAGAAAACGTCGAGCATCGTTCAAACTTCCCCACCTCCAATTATTCCTCCTCCATCTATTCAGGTGACTCCTCCTTCTGCCTCGCAACCGGGATCACAAGAGGAGCAAATAGAAGCTCTTCAAGACTTGGACGATCCCATTGCTTCACAAGAACACAAGGGAGAAGAAACTGAAGGGAGTGAGAAGACTTCAGAAGCAACTGGTTCCGATGATGAACCATTAGCTAAACTTCTTTCTCCAGGGAGTGGGTCTTCCTCCAAGAAGAGAGGAAAGCAGGGGGTTTCCAATAAGAAGAAGAAGGGATCTTCAACTGGCGAAGAAAAAACGGAAGAAAGTCCGACTGAGCCCCTTTCTCCTTCATCCCCTACTCTTACAAGCCGGCCTAAGAAGTTGGTTATCCGGCCAGGTGCGGGCTCAAAAGTTGGACGGAAGAAGAAATGATGGCTCTGGTTCTGTGGCTTTCATATCGCTTTTTGCTTTTTTGCGTGTACTGACCGGAAATTGTGCGGGTACCGGCCCCCGTTTTCTTTATTTCGAATCTTGTATCTGTAAGAAATTGTAACAGAATTAAATAAAATGATCCTTTATTTGTACAAACTTCTTGTTTGAATTTGAGAATGCATTTATTATTCGCTTTTGTACAAGTTTCTTTGCACGATATTGTAGTGAGCCTGTGGTATACTTGTTCGAGCGCAATTTTACCGATGTAGTTATACCATGTTGCCCCTATACCATAAGCTCATTGCAATATTTTATTTTATGAGGAACTTGTACTTTTTTTTTAGAGAATAATTATTCCATACTTGCAGGAATATTATTTCGTTAAAAAACAGAGTACAAATAAGTTTTTACGCTTCATCCTTCGAAGATATCACTTTTTCTTTTGTGCATATACACATTTTACTGAATGAATTCTTCTATGTGGTAAAGCGGGTATCTGAATGGTACTTTAATTTCTTTTTAAGGAAGAGAATTCCCCAGAATAGGTGGATCATTCTTCCTTTGAGAGTTAAAGTGTGCCTTTGAAAAATTACACCTCTGAGGAGGGCTTTCTCACGCTTCAACACTTGGAAGTTTTATTTCAATCTTGGTGAAACGTGTGCCTCCGAAGAGGTCTTTCTGTTTGCTTATGCCTCCGGGAGGAGGTGTTTTCATTTCTACCTCTGGGAAGAGGACTTTCTGTTTCTATTGTGCCTCTGGGAAGAGGTCTTTTTGGTTTCTGCCTCATGGGCGAGGCTTTTATTTTTCCCTGTTCGCTGGGAAGCGGGCCTCCGAAGAGGGCTTTTTACATTTCATTTTACGGGAGTGTATCGACCGATGATGAAATGTGTGCCTCTGAGCTGGGTTACTGCCTGGAAGTTTGGAGTTTCTTTCTCTCGGTTGGACGGATTTACGGGAGTGTATCGACCGATCATTCCGCAACTTTGTATCGAGAAAGATCTCTCTTTTTCTGGTTGGCCCGCCCGAGGTCTTTTAGCATTTCAACTGTGGTGAAATGGGCCTCCGAAGAGGGCTTTTTTCACGTTTCAACACTTTGGAAGTTTTATTTCAATCTTGGTGAAACGTATGCCTCTGAGTAGGACTTTTGCCTGGAAGTTTGGAGTTTCTTTCTCTCGGTTGGACGGATTTACGGGAGTGTATCGACCGATCATTCCGCAACTTTGTAACGAGAAAGATCTCTCTTTTTCTGGCTAGGCCCACTCGAGGTCTTTCTCCACCGAAGAGTTATGCCTCCATAGAGGGCTTGCGCCTCCGAAGAGGTCTTTTGTTGATTGATGCTTGCTCGCTCATGTCTCTTTCGCCATCCACTCATGTTGGCGATCCTCCTTGTCTTTTGCAAGTGTCAACACTTTTTTAGTTGCCAATAATTTCCCTTACCCAAAGAAATATACTTCACAGTTAGGTGAGTTGGTGGTGGTGGACACATTTTGCTTAACTGGCTGTTTGTTCAAACATTTATAGTTAGTTAGAGATGGTCCAATTCCACCCACATTGCTCACTCTTGTTTGAAGCACTTCATTTGTAGGATTTGAGTATTGAAATTTTTGATGGTTTAGTGTGTGTTTGCTCGGTCTTGAGATGAGTAAGCTTTACTTTCATGACCTGCATTATTAAATTGACATTTTAATGACACAATTAAAGTATTTTATATGTCGAAATAAAACAAAGTAGTTTATAATAGTAGGGAACACAAGATTTATAGTGGTTCGGCCGAAAACTGGGCCTACATCCACTTTATAGCCTTTTCATTATTCACTTGATTTACAATTGCTTTCAATACAAGAATCATATTTTTGCAATTCTTTTTACAATACTTCAGTAAAGCTTTCAAGTAAAATAAGGACGCAGATGATTGCTGTTCCAAGCTCTTGGAATTGGTTCTCCTTCGACAGTTGTGAGTTTGAATGTGCCGTCAAGAAGCTTCGTGCCTATAACATATGGCCCTTCCCAGTTTGGCCCAAACACACCTGTGGCTGTCATGATTCTTTTCAGAATTAGGTCCCCAACTTCAAAGTTTCGCTGACGAACTTTGGAATTGAAGTGTCTGGCTATACTTTGTTGATGAGCCGCAATTCTATGTCTAGCCTCTTCTCTTCTTTCATCAAGGAGGTCAAGTGCTTCCAATTGCAGTTTTTCATTCTCATCTTTATCAAAATGGATTCTTCTATGTGAGGGGACTTCAGTTTCCACTGGAATCATTGCTTCTGATCCATATGCCAATGAAAATGGAGTATGCCCAGTCGTAGTTTTGTGGGTGGTTCTGTATGCCCATAGTGCAAGCGGTAACTTGTCAACCCAGCCACTTTTTGCTTTTTCCAGCTGCTTTTTAATGGTTGATTTGATGATTTTGTTTACTGCTTCCACTTGCCCGTTTGCCTGCGGATGGGCCACTGCTGAGAAACTCTTCTGGATTTTGAATCGTCTGCAGAAGTCCTGGAATTCCTCACTTTCAAATTGAGTACCATTGTCTGTGATTATTTTCTGCGGCACACCATACCTGCAAATGATATTTTTAGTCACAAAATTTATCATTTTCTTAGAGGTAATAGTAGCCAAAGGTTCAGCTTCAGCCCATTTAGTAAAATAATCAACTGCAACAATAGCATATTTAATCCCTGATTTGGTAGTTGGTAATGGCCCAATGAGATCCATTCCCCAAATGGAAAATGGCCACGGACTGACCATCTGTGTTAGCTCGTGGAAGGTGCTCTAGGAATTTTGGCGAATCTCTGGCACTTGTCACATTTCCGAGAATATACAACGGCGTCTTGATTAATTTCCGGCCAAAAATACCCATAACGGAGAATCTTCTTTGCTAATGTCTGACCACCCGTGTGATCTCCACATTCCCCTCCGTGTACCTCAACTAGAATTGTCTTGGCTTCATTTTTAGTTACACATCGGAGTAATGGCATTGAAAAACCCCGCCTGTACAATTGGCCGTGTTGGACTATATATCTGGAGGCTTTCCTTAGAAGCTTCTGTCTTTCTCTCGAATTTTCTGGCAAAGAACCTCTGAGTAGATAGTCCAGTATCGGAGTCATCCATGATTCTTGTTCCTGAGATACATTCATAATCCAGTCAACATCCATCTCGTCTGTACTTGGTGCTGACAGGACTTCTACGGGGACTAACCCCAATAGTTGAGCTTCACCAGTACTTGAATACTTCGCGAGGGAATCTGCCTTCATATTCTCTTCCCGGGGAATATGGTTTATTGAATAATGTTCAAAATCTTCAAGAAGCTCCCAGGCCTTTAACAAATAAGCGGGTAAATTTCCTCCTTTAGCTTGGAATTCCTTCTTAACTTGGCATAAGATAAGCTGTGAGTCACTGAAGATCTGTAATGTTCTGATATTTAGCTCTTTAGCGATTCTCAAACCTTCAATGAGAGCTTCATATTCTGCTTCATTATTAGTCGAAGGAAATTCCAGTCTCAGTGCATAACACAATGATCGTCCTTCAGGGGTCTCAAGGACAACCCTTCCCCCAGAGCAGTAGTCATTCCTTGCGCCATCAACGTATAATTTCCATTTCACCGGGACGTCATTAGTTTCCTCTTCCTCGCTATCACCTTTATCTGTGAATTCAGCAATGAAGTCTGCTAAATCTTGTCCGTTGATAGCTCTTCGGGGATGGTAAGTGATGTCATATTGACTAAGTTCAATATTCCACTTTAAAAGACGGCCTGAAGTTTCAGGGCGAAACAGGACCTGTTTCAGAGGTTGATCAGTGAAGACTTTGATGGGATGAGATTGAAAATACGGCCTCAATTTCCGTGATGCAATCAATAGGCAATAGGCAACTTCGAGTAATTCATCTCTGCCCCAGTGAATCTTTTACTAATGTAATAGACTGGTCGCTAGATTCTTGTATCTTCTCGAACCAATGCTGCACTCAAAGCGTGAGATGATATTGCCAGATAGATGTAGAGATCTTCACCATTGTCGGGCTTTGAGAGTATTGGAGGCACTTTCATATGACGAACCAGTTCATCAAATGCGTTCTGACATTCGTGAGTCCAATCAAAGTTTTTTCTTCCTTTCTTTAGAGAGTCAAAGAATGGAATGCATTTATCAGTAGCTTTAGAAATGAATCGGCTCAAAGCAGCAATTTTTCCGTTAAGACTCTGTAGTTCCTTCTTTGTTCTAGGAGCTTTGACCTCCTTCAAGACAGTGATTTGAGCAGGATTAGCCTCAATGCCCCTAGCGCTCGCAATAAATCCCAAAAACCTTTCGGACTCCACTTCGAATGAACATTTTAACGGGTTAAGCTTCATTCCGTATCTCCGGAGGACCGCGAACATTTCCGCCAAGTGATCCATGTGGTCCACTGCTTTCTTTGACTTTACCAACATATCATCGACATAGACTTCCATTTTCATTTCGATCTGTGGTTTAAACATGGTGTTAACAAGCCTTTTGTAAGTTGCCCCAGCATTCTTGAGTCAGAAGGGCATGACTTTGTAGTAGTAAAGACCAATATCTGTTGTGAAGCTCGTGTCCTCCTGATCTGGCTCATGCATCATGATCTGATTGTACCCGGAGTAAGCATCCATAAAAGACAACAATTCATGTCCCGTCGTTCCGTCCACCAACTGATCAATTCTAGGCAGCGGGAAACAGTCTTTGGGCAAGCCTTATTCAGATCTAAGAAGTCAATGCATACTCTCCACTTCCCATTAGCCTTTTTAACCAGGACAGGATTTGAGACCCAATCCGGGTAAACAGATTCTCTGATTAAACCATTCTCCATGAGTCGATCGACTTCTTCTTTCAGCACTGCTGACCTCTCTGGACCTTGAGTTCTTCCTTTTTGTTTTACTGGCGTGAACTTTGGATCGATGTTCAGAGCGTGTACCGCAATCTCTGGTGATATTCCGCACATGTCGGCATGAGTCCATGCGAATACATCTAAATTTGCCTTCAAGAACGAGACCAGAATATTCTGAGATGTAGTGTTGAGTTGTGAACCCACATTCAGCACCTTGTTCGGGTCCTTTAAATCAACAGGTACCGGCACTGTCACCTCTACCGGCACTACTCTATTCTCCCCTGCACTAGCTTTTCTTGGATCCATCTCTCTTCAGGGATCGCTATGTTCGCCAGTGCAGGGACCAACCTGTAGTTGCTACAAGGTTCGTTCTTTGATGCGGACTGAAGGCGCCGCATCTTTTCCCATTTCTCTCCTCTTTGTTTCACGTAGCTCTGCAAGATAGCATTCCCGTCCCACGTTCTGATCTCCTTTAATTATCCCAATTCCGTTATCAGTGGGAAATTTTATAGTTAGACACCATGGGGCGAGAACAGCTTTGAATGCAGCCAGAGTCGGTCGGCCCAAGAAAGCATTATAAGCAGAAAATTCTTTAACAATTATAAAGGTCTGTCTTCGAGCTACCTTCCTCAGCCCCTCTCCGAGCTCTACAATCAATTCTATAGTCCCAATCGGCTGCTTTGGCTCCCCAGTGAAGCCAGCAATTTTCAATGACGAAGCCTGAACGTCAGCCATTGGTATCTTCATCTGGTCAAAAGTTTTCCTGAAGAGAATATTACACGAAGCCCCGCAATCGACCATAATTGTTCTCATAGTGGCCGGGCCAATACCAGCAGAAATGACCAAAGGATCTATTGTAGGGGCCTCAATACCCATGGAATCCCTGGTGCTAAATATGATGTCATCAGGGAAAGTTTTCTGCTGTTTCAATGGCGCAGCATCCTCTAACACAAAAACACTTTCTTCTGCGGGTGCATGCTTCAATGCACGAGCATATCTTTCCATCTCACCCCAGCTCCTGCCTGCTGGGTGAGGACCTCCCGTTATCACATTAATGACAGGCCTGTCTGACTCATGTTCTACGGCCTTCTCACTCGAGCTTAGATGGTGAGCGGGGACTTGTTGCCTTTGGACCGATGAGGTTATTGTGTCGCTACCCCCTTCTAACACACTGTTGGAGCTTGTTCTCTTTCAACAGTCGCTCAATTACTTCTTTCAAGTGTCGGTATTCGTTAGTGTCATGAACAGGCTGATTGTGAAACTGATAGAATCTTCCACTTTTCTCCATTTTATCTCCAACCCTCATCTTAGGTGGCGTAGGATAACTAATATTATCTTTGGTTGCAAAGAAGATATTTTCAGGGGTATCAGTCAAAGGTGTGAAGTTGAAAGCTCGACCCTTCTTTGCATCCCCTTGTTTCTTTCTGCCGTCGTTCCCCCTTTTCTGAGCATTGGATTCCTTTCTGTCTGGAGCGTTACTATCATTCTTAATTTCCGCTGATGCCACCTTAGCCGGTGCTTGAAGGCTTTCCAAGCGCATGAACTCATCGGCTTTTTTATAGAATTTATCGAGTGAATTTGGTTCTTTCATTTTCAACCATTCTCCAAACTTGCTCGATTTATCGATTGCCCTCATCAAGTATGATAAAACCATGCATGGCTCAGCGTTATCAACCTCGGCCAAAGCTATGTTGAATCGATTCAGGAACGACTTGATGGATTCCCCTGGGTTTTGCTCCAGATTTGACAATGACATTATGTCCTTTGCTTTAGAGGCGTACAACCAAAACTGCTCCTTGAACTTCTTAGTTAAGTCCAAGAACTGATCAATGGATCTAACTGCCAGCTTGGTAAACCATAATAAAGCTACTCCTTCCAAATACACTGGGAAGTATCGGCATTTAATCTCATCGGATGCCCTGGCGCCAGTCATATGCCAGTCATATTTATACAGAAATTCATTAGGATCACTTGTTCCTTTGTAAGCTGGAATAGTGGGTGGAACAAATTTTCTAGGGAATTCAGCTTTCAGAATCCTCTCAGTGAATGGAGTTTTGCTTGGAGCAAAGCCCCACTCTTTCTCATCCTCGTCCTTTCGCATACTTTCTTTCATGATTTGACGGACCATTCCTGAAAAATACTCTTCGTCATCCACAAGCCCTGCGGGGAAAACGTCGGCCATTCTTTCAGAGTTCTGCCTTGACAGTCGTCCATGAAGGGTCGTTTGAGGTCCCGATCCTCCGTCCTGAGGAAGTGGCCTTTCAACAGGGCTTACCGCCCTTTGAGAAGTATTCCCTCTAACCCCCTGAGCTCTATCAGCAGAGTTTCCCTCTTTATTTGTTGGCTGACGATTAGCCTCGAGCAAATCATTTAGCTTATTCAATATCAAGGTATTCTGAGCATTCTGAGCCTCAAATTGTGCATTTTGAGCATTTAACTGTTGATTCAATCCCAAAACCACAGCGTCTAATTCCGCCCGCGTAACTCCCACTGTTGGAGTTGTCTGACTCAGAGGAGGAGAAGTGGCGGTGTTCTCTTGAACATCATCAGATCTGGCAGATCTACGTTTCCTTCCGGGAGCCATAATTTCTGTTAAACTTCTGGTCTTAACGGAGACTCTTTCCTCACAGTTTGGTGAAGCAATGATGTCAATATCCTGAGTTCAGCCTTCTCAGTGAAAGCACCAAAAATGTTAACGTGAAAATCTGACGCTAACACCCCGGTGTGTGTGTAAAACGATGTGAAAGCACCACCCGTAATACGGGAACCAAGAAATAACAGTAAGTAACAGAAAATGCAATAAATGTGCACAGAGTTTATAGTGGTTCGGCTTATGATCAAGCCTACGTCCACTTCAATCCTTTTTATTGCTGATCGGATTACAACCTATTACAATCTTTTTCAATTACAATCCAATTCAATTCATAAAACAAGTAGCTAAGGAAAACTTCGTTGTGACAGAGTTCTTCGAATCCATGGTTGAATGTGTAGAATTCCTGTGCGAAGTTGATCTAAGCGTCTTGCGTGTGCTTGAAGCGATGGAGTGTAGATTGCTTTGAAGATAGTGAAGTCTCAATGCCTGGAAGAAAATGATCCAAAAGTCCCCGTAATGTTGGAGATCGTCACGTATTTATAGGCAAATCTGGATAAGAATTTTTCACCCAAGTTCTGAGTCGTGACCGACTCAGGGAGAGTCGTAGGTCGCGCTCGACTCAAGGTTCAAGAGTCAGCAGGCGGTGGAGTAGGTGAAGTGGTACTGAGCTTTTCTTCATTCATCTCGATATAAGTCCTAACTCGTTCGCAAGTTAAGAAGTGACGGTTTAAGATGAGGCAGCACTAAAATTTTGGCTCTGTGGTTTTAGGTCGTGTTCGACTTATACTAGGTCGTAAGTCGGTCACGACTCAAATGCAGTTGCTTTCGCCCTTCTTTGTCTTGAGTCACTAGGTCGTTCTGCCTTTAGGTCTTTTAGATCGTAGTCCCTTAAGTCGTAAACCGTGAGTTGTGAGTCGCGCACGAGTTAACTGGACGTGGCTTTTTATTTGCTTGCTTGAGTCGTTGACGACTCAAGGTAGGTCGTAAGTCGTAAAATTCTTTAACTCGTGCAACTCCTCAATTGTTGAGTCGGTAACTTGTTGAGTCGCGAGGTACCTTGAGTCGGCAAGCAGTTGAGTCGCGAGGTACTTTGAGTCGGCAATCAGTTGAGTCGTCATTCATTTTAGGTCAACAACAAGCTAAGGCTGTTGAGTCGTTAATCATTGTGAGTCGCGAGCCTGGTTTGAGTCGCTTGAGCAAAGGAGTTAACACCATCGAATTCTTCAAATACCGATATTTATCGATATTTAGATTAAAATAAAATTTAAATAAAATTTAAATTCTACAAATTTCCAAAATTAATCTAATTCATTATCGGATAATAATACTAAACATTCATCATCAAACTTATTCAAACAATATTTAAAATCATTGAAAATTGCAGTGAAACAGCTAACGAAAGCGCAAATAAAAGCAAGAGAACAATCTGCCAAACAACTTAGTTTTTGGCTAAATTTGGATAGTAATTTGGGGTGCCAAAACAACTCAGATTTCTTCCAAATTTTTCTACGTTATACTATGACAGGAGTACTATAACATGTCCAAAATTTGGAGCAAGTCACTGCAAAATGAAAGAGTTATGATTTTTCAAACATAGCTCTTTTCTACAAGCACAAAAAAACAAGATTTTTGGATGTTTTGAAATAAGGATTATCTATAACAAAACTGCTCATAATTTCATGAAAATTTTCATAAACATTGTGCAACTAATCTTCTAAAGCATATCAAAAACTGAGATTAATTTGCTCAGAATTGAAAAAGATATGATTTTTCTAATATGACCTATTTTCGGCCAATACACAGAGGTCAGTTTTTGACCAATTTCAAGCAATAGTTTCCTATAGCAAAATAACACAAAATTAAATCATAATTCCTAGAAATGTAGAGTACCCCGACAAAAACAACATATCAAAAAAAGGGATTAATTTGCAATGAATTGAAAAAAATATGATTTTTCTAATATGACCAATTTTCGGCCAATACACAGAGGTCAGTTTTTGATCAATTTCAAGCAATTGTTTCCTGTAGCAAGATAAATCAACATTAAATTACAATTTCCAGAAATATAGAGTACCTCGACTACAACAACATATCAAAAACTGAGATTAATTTCTAATAAATGAAAAAGATATTATTTTTCTAATATGACCTATTTTCGGCCAGAAATCAGAGATCAGTTTTTGGTCATTTTCAAGCATAAATTTTCCAAAACAAAACAACTCCAAATTCATTGAAAATTTCCAGTAACAATGCACAATCCAAGTACTAAAACATATGAAAAATACAGACTCAAATATTGTAAATTGAAGAAGAAACGAATTTTTGAACATAGGGCTTTTTCAGCCAGCAAAACAGAAAACAAAGTAGATAACTAGAGCAATTCCATCAACAAATTGATATCAAAAATTGATTTTTTTCTTTTCTTTAGCTTGCTGTAAGAAACCCTTACCTTTCTTGCCACTTGATTTAGCAATGATTTCAGCAGCAAATTGTTGGATTTAGCTAGAAAATGGCCTTCAAGAGCCCATAGATTGCAAAATAGGAACATGCAGAAAAGAATTCAATCAAAATAAAATTATATTAAATAGAAATCCAAACTGTAGATGGATTAGAGGATCTAAAAGGTTGGAGATTACCTTTCTCTTCTAATTTAGGTGATTTCTCTTTGAATTTTTGCAGCAAATTGAGTGGATATTTGATTTAGTTTGAGGAAACCACTGTTTCTCCTTTTGTTTTTACGGCAAGAAGGTTTTAGGAAGAAGAAGATGCAAATTACGTACAACTTTTTTTTTGCTTTTCCTCACCAGAATGGTCTAGAGAATGGGCTTTGGATCCCATCCAAACCCTTTAAGCCGAAATAAAACATTAGCAAAAAAGAAAGAAAGTTGTATACATGTTTCCTCTTAATTTAACACTATATGCATATAACACTTCATTTTCAAGCCAAATAAAATGCATACACTAATTTGTTTTGAAATAAAATAGTAAATGTGACAAAATGAAATTTATTTTAACAATAAAAATATAATTTTTATAAATAAATCCCCATTTTAACAGTATTTTACAATTTGCATAATTTTAGTGTAAAAACACTATTTTTAAAGTATAATTTGATCAAAATTTATTCTCTTAGCCAAATAAATTTTAATAGATCATTCTAACACTTATAAAACCACAAAATAATATTTTTGCCCAATATTTCATCTTTTATTTTATTAAAAGACATGTTTTCTTCATATTTTTCCTTTTATATTTAATAAAAGGCTAATATTGACAATAATTATCAATATTATCACATTGACTAATTAAAATATAGTAATGTCTAATTTCACTCCAATGCCTCAAAATAAAGTTTTTAAAACTTTATTTCCATCAATTTTCATTTATTTCGACAATTAAGTGTCGAAATACATCACTTGGTAAATTTATTAATTCAAATTTACCTAAATTCCAATATTTTCCATTATATTTAACCAAAATACCAAACAATGAATTTTATACCCCATATTTAACTCCTTACGTATTGTTTATTTGAAATACACCATTTAAACCATATTTATTTCTTCATTACATTCTATTTACCATATTAAATTATAATTATCATTATAATTTAATATCATCAGTAATCTCCAATACCATGGTTGTTACACAACTTGTATGGATGAATGCTATCAGAACATCGTCATTGGCGGACGATGAGCATTCTAAGTGAAATTGTTCTTGGAAGGTAAACGCAGCCTCAAGCCTCATCAACCGGGAATGACTAAAGCATAGGAGATGCAGCAAGGCTAAGTGAGTCGCACCCTATTAGGGTATGCTATCACCTTTATAGATACCCTCAGAAATACATTATAAACTATGGATATGGTTGTTCATTGAAAAATGAGCACTCGATTAAGGGTGGGAGCACCTAGGGTGATAACGTATTCGGTACTATCCAGGTTAGTGGTCGGCCGCCCTTGTGTTGGCAGAAGATCCCGGCGAGGTCCTCGGTACATTTTTCTAGAGGTGTACCGTGACGGGCGGTACCCCAGTAGTCGAGCCATTATATAGAATCCAATATCCACTACATTCCTTTACAGTTTTGATTGTAGAGCCTAGTATGCTGGAATTTAATTAATGTAACAATTTCGTCTATTTTGATAAGTATTTATTCATAGACACTATTATAACATTACATGATTTTCTATAAAAGTGTTTTGGTTATCGTAAGATAAAAATCCGACATATTTATGTATGGTGTGGTCTTATGAGATACCTTAGTTTTTCAAAGGATTTTGATAAAAGTAATAATTCAAATTGAGTGTGTTTTCTCTAGCTGGTTTTCCAAACTGACTCGGGTGTTATTTTATTATAATGCTTGGGTCAGACCGTGTGTTGCTTATTCGAGATAGGATGCTATGGAGCTCAGGAGATGAGCTGGATGACAGAGACGTTGACCACGTACTTGATTATATTTCTCTGTGTGTGTAGACTGTATAGTCAGCACGGGTGACGATAAGTTATAATACCTATCCATGTAGATTTATTGATTGTTGTACCCTGATAATTGTATATATATTAACAGTTACAATTCTTTTATATAAAGATATGTTATTATATATACTATATATATTTCAACTACGTCTGTGAGATTCTATGTTGTTGTTCTATTTTCTTCTACCTCTTTCTTCTTTACCCTTAGCAAGCACTATTTCCGGCACTTGAATATTAGGCATGTTATACAGTGAATGCATTGATGTTGATTTTCGACAGTCAAAAATCCTGGGTCGCTACACTTGGTATTAGCAAGGCTAACCGAGAACCTAGGCTTTGGTAAGGATTACTCCTTAGAGATAGGGTCAGTATTACCATAGAATGAGTTGAGTATATTAATAGATTGGAGTGCGTATTTGTTAGTGAATATAAATTGTTTTATGTTGTATTAATATATCCGTTGAGTGGCATATAAATTCTAGTCGAGTTGTGGGACGCTACTAAATCATAGGAGTTTCTAAACACTCGAACATGGTAATCCGACACGGTATTGTTTTAAAAACGGGTAAACGAAATAATTTTACCGAAATTATATTTTGATATAAAATAAATAATTTTCTGAAATTAGAGTATATTGGTGTGTTTGGATGTTATTATTATAATCAAGACAAGATTATAAAAATTAGAATGGTTATATATGACCAATTAAAATAGTATAAGTATGAATTGTATAGATGAATTATAATTAAAACGGGTTCAAACTTGAATTCAAAAATTTAAATCTTGGAAAGTTTGGAAAAATGTTTTTCAAAGTAGTGCGGAAAAAATATATAAGAGTATTATGGAAATATTTTTGAAATAAATGATGGTAATATTATTGTGGAATATTTTTGAATAGAAAGTGTTTTAAAAATGGATTTTGGAAGTAATATAGCACTGAACTCACTACAGTCACAGGAAAATAATTCTAATGATGATCGCGACATCATCGGTGTTCATTTTTAAGTTTCTAAGTGACGGTGTGCTACTAATTGATTTATTTCAGATATTAGGCAAATGAGTTTTGTTTAAAAATTCCAAATGGAATTGTTTTGGATAAATCAGGTTGATTTTGAAATTCCAAGGAAGTGGTTTGTTAAACCAAAGAGTGTATGTGTGTGTGTATTTGATTCCAAAGTGATTTGAATTAAATACCGGGTGTTTAAAAAAAATTGGAATCCTTATTTAAATGTTTTAGGTAAATATCAGGAAATAAGTTTTGAACTTACAATTTGAGAATGATGTTAATAAGGAAAGAAGTGTGAAAATTGAGTTTTGGAATTTAAATTTAAATTGAGAAGTTAAATGGAATTCAATTTAAGTTAAGTTGAACGAATTAAATTTTAGAAATTTAATTGATTGTGAAAATGAAAAGAATTAATGAATTAATTAAATGCACTGAATGTTAATTAGTTAAATGCAGTTTACTTGAGATAGGAAAAGTGAATTGTATGAATTTAAAATTTAACTTAAGGAAGGTTAAATAAAAACTTAATTAAAATTGGGACAATAACAAATTGAATTGAATATAAATTTGAATGCTGAAATAGTAATATAACTATAAGTTATACATTTTGAACAGAATAAACTCAAAATATTGGATTTATGAAATTGTGAATAATATGTTGCAAGGAATAAAATGGTAAGACCAAAACAAAATGGTTAAATATTGGAATAAAAATCCAAACTTGAATTATAAGATAATTAGAACTCAAGTAAATTAACTAAAGTGATTTTTGGAATAATAATCAGATATTGAATTATAAAATGGAAGAGGACTACTTAGAAAAATTAATTAGTTAATTGAATATAGAAAAGGAACTTAATTTGGCTAAGTAAAATAGAAAAGGATTGAAATGTCGATCAATTAAGTTATAAATAGGTTCAGTTTAAATGTAAATAAATTGAATATGGTTTTGAATACTACTTAAATAAATTTGAGTATGAAATTAAGTTCTAAAGTAGAAAATGAATACAAATGTTGAATACAGGTTATAATAAAACTTAATATTAATTTTATTAAATGATTCTTAAGTAATATAGTGTGAATTGAGATATACCAAATAAAGGAAATGTAAGCAAATCAAAGGTGAATAAATTGAGTAACAAACGTGTGATGTCCCGGAAATTTAAGCAATATTTATTTAATAATTTCATTTATAATTATTTTAAAATATTGAAATATTGATTTAATAATTTAATTCAAATAGGAATTTTCTTTTGAAGATTAATAATCATTTAATTTGTCCAATGATATTCTTTTCAAAAAATTTAATAATGATAGTTTAATTTGAAAATCTTATTGTTTTCAAAAGTTAAAAATATTTAAATGATAAAATTATCTTTCTAAGCTGATTTAAAGATATTTTATTTATAATGTACAAATGTTTATACATTGTAAATAAAGGATTTGATTTTAATTTTAAATTTAATAAGAATATTTTCAAATTATTATATATATAAATGTATAAATTATGAATTGGTTAATTTGAATTAAAATTAGTATTGAAAACTTTTCAAAGGCAAATTTAAAGGTCTTTCTTACATCAACAAAGGAATACAAGTAAGTATTTATTTTGTTTATAAAAATAAATATAGTTTAAATTTTTTTTATAATAAATGTTTATTTTGTTTATTTTAAAGGAAATTGTTTTTATTTTGAAATAAGATTAAATTCAATTATATTAGTTTCAATTATATTAGAGTATATATTTTGCTTTGAAAACTTTTGAATAAAATTGAATTCAACATTCTTATTTTTTTTTTAATCTTCTCTTTTGAAAATTAGTTTTAAAGGAATATTATTTTGAAAATATTCAAGCAAACATTTAAGATGTATAATTTTATAAAAAAGTTTTTAAGTAAACATGTAATCATTTTAAAGGCTAATTGTAATAAAACATTTAAAACATGCTAAATTAAATTAGAAATGGTTTTAGAATAAATTTAAATACATTTTTAAATTAAAGATATTTCTTTTAAAATTTAGATAAACATGTGTTAGATTCTTAAACCATAAAGTGGACACTTGTAAACATTTGTTATTACTAAACATAACAAGTGGCATGTTATTTATTTTTGAAATTTAATTTATTAGATAAGAAAACATAGCAATACATTTGTTAAAACATTATCTTCAAAAGAAATCGGATTCTAAGTAAAAAAATCAAACCCAAGACTTCAATCTGAGGGAAATCTTCAACCTCAATTCAACTCTAAGCAACTCAAGTTGGAGTTCTATTGCAATCAAGTTTACTAGACCCAAACATCAACATCATGCAGTTTTTAACAATTTATATCATCAAGAAAATCAACTGCAACTAGCAAATGCAAGCCAGATTTCTGCATGCAAGTTCATTATGCAGGTTCTAGGAATAATGCAATTGCATCTCTGGAATTTGTGCTCTGCATCTTCAATAAACAAGTGAGTAAACTATTATTTTTAAAAACGGTTTCTCTTTTAAAATAAATGCTTAAGCAAGTATAAGCACTTAAGACTCTGATGCAAACTGTTTTTAAAAGAATCAAACTGCAGCGCCTTTATTTGGTGAATAACTTCACAATTTAGAAACTTAAATTTCTGTGCATGTGAATTGGTAGAAATATGTGTGTTTATGTGATTTCATATTGATAATTATTCTGTGTATACATGTATAAATATGTATATATATATGTGTGTTGCTGTTGCTGTTGCAGGTATCTGCAAATCTGTTTTGTTTTTTTTTTAAAAAACTAAAATTGTATTTGGAACTGATGTAGCGCAATCTACTAACTTAGTGCTTTTGAGTCGTTCGATGGCCTTAGGTCACACACGACCTAGTGAAGGTCGCTCGCGTGTTAATGGGATGAACGCTAAAGCATACCAGCGACCTAACGACTCACAGCCTCCCTAGATTAATGATGCAACATTCAAGCGTAGGTCGCTCAAGCAAATCAGTGATGGAATGCTAGCTTCTATAAGTCGCGAGTTTTTCTTATGCCGTGAAATCCAGGATTCGCGAGTTTCTTTAGGTCGCTTCAATATAGGTCGCGAAAGACCTAACTCACAACGCAGAATGAAGCCACTTGTTCTTAAGCCGTCTTGAAGCTTGAGTCACCCATCTTCTTAGGTCGCAAGGTCATATGTCGCTGAAGCCTACCAGAGTTTAGGTCGCTCAAGCCCTAGGTCGCGTGAAGATGCCTATGTTGCTGTGTTGCTTAGGACACAACTCGTGTTGTAAATATTAGGTCGAATGTATAAATTGGTTAGTCGTTGTTGTTGGGAAACATGATGTTGTATTGTACATATTAGGTCGTAGGACGTTTGTGCACATCTGTTAGGTCGGTCACCTGTGTAGATCGTGTATCTGTTGTGTTCGTGATGTTTAGGTCGGTTTTATTAGGTCTTTAACGACCTAGTGTGAGTTGTAACCCTATAAATAGGGATGTGTGGGTCATTTGTAGGGTGGTTGATTTTGAATAAACTTTTGTTTGAGTGCTTTGTGCCTCTTTGAAATTGAAAGTTGAGTGTGAGCTCCTTTCTCCATTTGCGGTATTCGAGTGCGCTCGAATCAAAGGATTTGAAGCCAATTCATGGAATCTCGTGCACGAGATCAACATAGAAAAATTGTAGATCTTTTAACAGGGTATCGTGCGCGATCAACGTGTTGGGGATAGCAAGAATTCAGTATCTTTTGGAGATCAACGAATTTGGGCATTCGTTATCTTTTAATCCATCGATTTATATTGCTTCATCTAATCGTTCTTCGATTAGTTTGACATGAAATCTTCATTTCGTCGTCATGGTTATAATCCGCTGCGTTGGTTTTGGTATCAGAGCTAGACTTAGTCAATCATAGCTAAGCCGAGTCTTGGAGCCAAGAAGAAGAGTTTGAAGAGTAGAGCCGAGCTTGTTCAAGTTTGTAGGAGATTTGTTCAAGTTCAGATCTGAGCAAAATTTTGAGGCGTACAACACTTTGTAGATCAAGGCCAATCTAGTTGAAGTTCAAGCCGAGAACCTAAGTTGAAGCCGTGCATCACTTTGAAGAAATTAAAGCCGAGCTTGTTTAAGATTTTTGTTAGAGATCATGCCGCCAAGAAGAGCTAATCGTCATCAAAATGTTGAAGCGTTGAATAGAAGAGAAGAAGCTAAGCAAATGGAACAACGTATCAATGAAAAGTTTGATGAAGGTATTGGGAAGTTAGAGAAATTGATGAATGATTTAAATCAAAGTCAAAGGAGAAGGTCGCCAATCTCGAACCATGGAGGGAACAGAGTTTCGCCATCGGTTACGGAAGGGAGGAGGGTGTCACCACAATCCCATCGAGATCAAAGAGAATCATCAGTTTCAACGAGAAGAGATCACCATGAGTATAGAAACGAAGAGAGAAGAACTCCCGGTGAGTTTGGAGATGAGCCATATCGTAATGCTGAAAGACATAGTAGAAGAGGTATGCGTGATCATGGAGATGTTGATGGTCGAGATCGAAATCGAAGTACATTTGACTATGATGAAGATAGTGGTAGATGTAGTGTTCATTATCGAGATCGAGACCAAGTACGAAATCCATATCGGGAGGTAGAAGATGATCGTAAATGGGAGTCGGGGATGAAAACTGAAATTCTAGAATTCAAAGGAGGAATGGTAGCAGAACAATTTCTGGATTGGTTATCTAATGTTGAAAAAAAAATTGACTTCAAAGAAGTTCCTGAGCATCGTAGAGTTAAGTTAGTTGCTACTCGTTTGAGAGGGAGAGCTATGGCATGGTGGCAGCAAACTAAACTTACACGGGAGAGAATGGGGAAGTCAAAGATTGAATCATGGGAGAAGATGAAGAAGTTGATGAAGGTTACGTTCTTGCCTTATAATTATCAGTCTCTTATGTATCAGCGATTGTAGAACTTGAGACAAGGAACAAAGTCAGTGAATGATTATGCGGATGAACTTTATCAATTGATTTCAAGGAATGATATCATGGAGACAGAGGAACAGCTGACTGCTAGATTTGTTGGAGGGTTGAGACTCAAGATATGGTGAATATGTTTGATCCTAGATCTGTTGCAGAAGCACACCAGAAGGCGTTAGCTTGGGAGAAACAAGGCAGAAGAGGAGGTGGTGTGTTTACAAATTCCAACAATCAAGTGAAAGGGGATAGTAGCAATGCGAATGTTTCCAAGGCTGTTGCGAAACCAGTTGTCAATGAGGTTGCTAAGACCAAGGTCAATAGTGGTATCAAATGCTTTAATTTTCAGGAGTTTGGTCACAAGAGCAATGAATGTACGAAGCCAAAGAAGCGAGCAATGGTTGCTGAGGTTGAGGATGAGGATACATAAGTAGAATGTTCCAATTCGCCTCAAGATGAGGAGGAAGAATTATTATCGGGAGACGAGGGACGTAATTTGATGATGAGGAGATCTTGTTTGACACCAAAGCAAGAGGATGATTCAAGTTGGTTGAGGAGTAACATCTTTCAGTCAACATGTACTATCTTGGGAAGGGTTTGCAAGTTTGTCATCGATGCGGGAAGTTGTGACAATATCATCTCTACAGAATCTGTGAAGAAATTAGAGCTAAAGACAGAGAAGCATCCTGAACCGTACAAATTAGCATGGTTGAGGAAAGGTGGAGAAGTAAAGGTTAGTAGAAGAGCTTGTGTAACTTTTTCGATTAGGAAGAAATACTAAGATGAAATTTGGTGTAATGTGGTTGATATGGATGTATGCCATATGTTGTTGCGGAGACCGTGGTAGTATGATAGAGCTGTGCAACATGATGGTCATACCAATAGCTACAGTTTCATGTTCGAGGATACTAAAATCACTTTGGTTCCTAAGAAACGACAACAAGAAGAAAGCAAGTTGAAGGAGATTGAAGAGCTGAAAACTTAGCTATCTTTGATGAAGTTTGTAAAGAAAGTGGAAGATGAGCCTGAAGTGTTTTTGCTGATCGGACGTGAAAGTAGTGAGGAGGTTGAAATTCCAGAGGAAGTCAAACCAGTGTTGGAGGAGTTTTAAGACGTGTTTCCTAAAGATTTGCCAAAGGAGTTACCACCGTTGAGGGACATACAACACCAAATAGATCAAGTTCCAGGAGCTGTGTTACCATATAGACCACATTACAGGATGAGCCCAAAGGAACACGAGGAGTTGAGAAGGCAGGTGGAAGAGTTACTTGAACGAGGGCGCGTACAGGAAAGTTTAAGCCCTTGTGCAGTACCAGCCTTGTTAGTACCGAAGAAGGATGGAACTTGGAGGATGTGTACGGACAATCGGGCTCTAAACAAGATCACTGTGAGATACAGG
This sequence comes from Allium cepa, assembly GCA_030765085.1. Classification (NCBI taxonomy): domain Eukaryota; kingdom Viridiplantae; phylum Streptophyta; class Magnoliopsida; order Asparagales; family Amaryllidaceae; genus Allium; species Allium cepa. Next base: position 939,451,582 of record CM060943.1, on the reverse strand, counting down.
TTTCCTATGTCGAGGTTCGATGATTTGATTGATCAATTGAGTGGAGCGGTTGTGTTCTCAAAGATTGACTTGAAGAGTGAATACCATCAGATTCGTATTAGACCGGGTGATGAGTGGAAGACTGTTTTAAAACTAGGGAAGGTCTATACGAATGGCCGGTTATGCCGTTTGGCTTGTCAAATGCTCCTAGTACTTTTATGAAAGTGATGAACCAGATTTTCAGACCATTTATTGGGAAGTTCATAGTAGTTTACTTTGACGATATTTTGATCTATAGTGGAAGTATGGAAGAGCAAATCCAGCATTTGCGAGAAGTGCTGTTTATTCTACGACAGAAGCAATTCTATGCAGCAGCGAAGAAGTGCTTGTTTATGACGCATAGTGTTTTGTTTCTCGGATATGTTCTGTCAAAGGAGGGTATTTGTTTGCACAAAAAATGGACAAACACCTCCAAGTCGTATTATTTAGTTGATTATATGTAATTTTCAATGATTTTAGATGAGTATGTAAATATGAGAAAAGTAGGGGCTGAAATGTAAAAGACACACAGATTTATAGTGGTTCGGCCAGAATGTGCCTACGTCCACTTTATATGTTATTATCTTCTTTCTTTCAGGTTACAAGTACAATGCGTTGTATACAAGTGTATGAAAGTAGTTTGAAAGTTCCTTCCTTGCTTGAGCTCTCAAACTTGTCTGCCATTGTTGTACCCCTGCCCCTCTATTTATAGAATGAGGTAGGGGGCAGGGGTCTTGGAGGTATATAGCTGCTGGTGGGCCCGGGCTGAAGCAATCTGGACTGGCAATCATCTGGTTCGGCGGAGGCTTCATTCGGCCGTGCTTGGAGAATGGTTTGGTCATGGTGGTTCGGTTGTGGTGGTGGTTCGGTTGTGGCTTGGATCGGTGGCGATTGGTCCGGTATCATCTTGCTCGACAGTGTATTGGAGAGGCTGGTCCGGTATCATCTTGCTCGGCAGGAACTTATGCCGAATGAGGACATAGGCTGGGTTTGCCGAATGAAGGGGCCGAATGGACTATAGGCTGGGCTTGCCGAATGAAGGGACCGAATGGACTATAGGCTGGGCTTGCCGAATGAAGGGACCGAATGGAGGCCCGGGCCGAACGAACTTCTTCATGGAGAATATTGGATGGACTTCTAGGTTGGTATTGTCTATCGAACGAAGTGGAGGTTGCGAGCCCGGGTGAAATTGCGGCTTCTTGGTCTTGAGGTCTTCTGGGTGAAAATTCGCCCAACATTTGCCCCCCAAAGTGGGGCACGTGCTTGCATGTGTCGCGCTTTGTTTTTCTTGTGGCAGGAAGATTGGCTTTGTAATGCCAGCGATTGGACGTTCGTATTCTGTTAATGTCCTGCAAAGGAATTTACAATTTTAGTGTGATTTCGAATAACGGCCGTTCATGATCGAAATATTCGAGATGAAGTGAACTGTGCCGTTCAGGACGAGAGAGTGAGCCCCGAAGGGGCTCGGCATCGTCGATGCCCGGTTTATGTTTGTGAAGATGGTTTATTGCCAGCTCAGAGCATGCCTAGGGATCGTTCGCAACCCCGTACATGTGTAAGTAGCTTAGCCATTTCATAATTATCAAATATCCATATGACCGATGGGCTTAAAAATGCGTGTCAAAGTGTAAATTCCCACGATGGTAGGGTTAATAACCATTCAGAGCGTGCCTATGGACCATTCGAGGTCGCGTACACGTGTGAACGATTTAATCCACGTCGGTGAGGATTTTACGACTTATTCATCGCTATCATATTCTTTATTTTATTAGTAAGATCTGGGGTTCGGGACTTATCTGAGTGAGGCGCCCTACATGCCCCCTGTTTCTGGCTTCTGCTGGTAGAGACAGTTTCATTCGGTTTCGAGTAGGCATATATTCTTATTCGTTTGGAGGTTGGTTGGGTATGGAAGGTTTCATTCGGTACATAGTTGGTCCGGTTGTTGTTGGTCCGGTTGTTGTTGGTCCGGTGATAGGTTCTCGTCCGGTATTCCAGAGCTCGCCTATATATAGAGGCTACACCCCCTTTAGTTTTTCTCTACCGAACAAGAGGAAGCCGAATCAAAAGCCCACCGAACCAAGTATTTGCCGAATCAAATATTCGCCGAACCAGGTATATACTCTTTTACCGAATGAACTCTATAACCGGATGGGCTTATGCCGAATGGGCACGGAAGCTTTGCTTTGCCGAATGAACCTCAGATTCCATTGCCGAATGGAAGTTAGATCCCAGAGCCGAATGAACTTGTACTGCCGAATGAACGTAAGACCCTAGTGCCGAATGGTCTTGAACCTCCAGTGCCGAACGAACTTTGTGTCTGGACTTTGAGTGGAACTCCGGACTTATGTATGCTTGTTTGTTTATACTGTCGTTCTAACATCATGCTTTTTACTTTTGTGTATGCAGATAAATGTCTCGCAAAGTTGAAACTCGATCGGGCAAGAAGAAATCCAGGGATAGCGGAGAAACTTCTGCCGTGCCCCCAGCTCAGCCAGATCCAGCACAGCACGGACCCGCTCCGAGGTCACTAGTCGATGGGTATGGTCCCCAGGAGCTTCTCGTCTCTCCTCCTGATTGCTTTCCTAGCTCCTTAAAGGAGGAGCAACTTGACGTCATATCCCGTTCCTTTGGGATAGATAGGGCTCTTATGCTGCTGCCAGGAGATGGGGTGATGCCATATAATCCTCCCGAGGGCTACTTCGCTTTTAGCAGATACCATTGCATGTGCGGCGCTATCCCCCCTATCAACGCTTGGATAGTAAGCTTCACCACCTATTTGAAGGTGGCTCCTTTCCAGCTCCAGCCTAACTCATATGCCATCCTGGTGAGCCTCTTTGTTATCTTCCAGAGGAGGTACGGGCGTCCTCCTTCTAACCGGGAAATCCGATACTTGTACAACCTGAGAGGCTATAAGAAGGGGTCTCCGTATATTAGTCTGGAGGCGGCCGTGCCCTTCAAACCAGTTCTGGACTTGTATTCCAAGTTCACCATGTTCAAGAAAGAGTGGTTCTTCGTCAAGGACGATGCTGTTTCTTTCCGCCTTTTCACTTCCGGCTGTAAGATTGATTTCATTTATATTTTTCATGTGTTTTGACTGTAGTGTTTTTTCTGACATGCTTCTATTTCTGGCTAGCGACAGGTGGTATTGCAGTCGTGGAGGACGATTCCTTAGTGCGAATGGCTGCTGAACTAAAGGCTATTCCGGCACGGGACCGGTCGGCCTCTTTCTTGATCAGGAACGCAACCCTCTTGGAGTATAATTTGATCTTACCGCGCCAGTCCGTGGTTAAGCAAAGGGATACGGCTGAGGAGAGGGCTGCTAAAGCTAAGGAGGGGGCTACGGTAAAGAGCGGTAAGAGGGAGCCTTTCGCAGCGCGTCCTGCGGTTGGGGGGAAGAAACTGAAGAAGTCCGATGGCCCTTCTCCAAGTACTTGCCCGACTGTCCCGGAGGATGAAGGTGTAGAAGAGGAGGAAGGAGGCGAAGTTGGAGAAGGGTCGGAGGGTGGAGGAGATGGCGAAGGTCAAGGTGGTAGTGGTGTTGCTGCTCTAACCTTTGAACAAGACCTCGAACTGGATGAGGCTCTCCGTCGGGCCTTCGGGGAGTCGGAGGGAGAGTCGGAAACGGAGAAGGGAACGGAGAAGGCAAAGGAAACCGGCAAAGCTGTGGCTGGCACTGACCCATCCTCTAAGGGTTCCTCAGCTAGGGTGATTCCGGCGATGCAAGGTGAACTTTTGTCTTCTGCCGATTCTATTTTCGATAAGGACTTAGAAATTTTTTACGGTTCACTTCCGTCCTGGAATGAGATCCAGGACTTATTGCAGTATCCCACTCCTCCGCCGGGTTTGTATAACAGATGTGTCTCCTCACTTTTCTTTCTTTTTAACTTAGCACATTTTTTGAATTGCGGATTATTGTATGTTCGTAACACTTGTTCTTTATTCCAGGGGCAGGCCAGGCGGGTAAAACGTCGGATGTTCGACACCGCCTTGAACAATTTAAGTCGAGGAGAGCTTCCGCGAAACCTTCTACTGATCGCACTGGGGACGTAGTCAAGTACCGCCCTCTTCTTGGGGTCATCGAAGAGGGCATTCAGAAAAGGAAGCGGAGCCGTTCCTTATTTGAGTCTTCTTCTGCTTCGCAGCTTCCTACTCTGTCTCCCCCTACTCAGCCTCCTCGTGATACTACGGAGGAGAGCACGGAGCCCTGCCCCCCTCCTCCTCCTTCCAAGAGTTCTACTGTCATTCATATAAGGCGTCCCGATGTGCCTCGCCCCGTGCCTCGTGACCCTTTTGCCGGCCATCCTGATTTAGACCCAAGTTTTCGGGACATTTCATTCGATGAGACCACGGGCGAGCACCTACTTCCCCGCAACCCCATGGTAAGAGTGCTGGACGAGGCCAAATCTTTAGATCTTGATTTACTTACTACACGGGTAGTCACCATGGGGGATGAGGCCAAGGCTAATATCGACCGGGTGGCCGCAGAGACCAAGAAGTTAATGGAGCATCATGCTAAGTTGGTCAAGGCCGGGGAAGAGATCGGGAGTGCTAACATTCGGTTGAGGTTAAAGGTTGCCGATCAGGCCAAGCAACTCGCCGACCAAGCCATCCAGATTTCCCAGCATGAGGAAGCCTCCAAGTGTCTGAAAGAGACCATGGAGAAGGCCAGTAGGGCGGAATTACGGAAGATGGAGGTCGCTTGCAGGGAACGGATTAACATAGCTATCGCAACGGTGGATGAGGTTCGAAATGCGGATCTCGAGCGGGTAGAGGAGTTGTCAGGGAGGCTCGAGGCTGCGGAGATGGCTCAGGCCGAGTTGAAGGAGGAGATGGAGGAGATGAGGAGGTCCCTCAAGTTGAAGGAAGAGGAAATGAGGAGGTCACTCCAGGCTGACTGCTTGAGATACCAATCAGAGAGGGACGTCGCCATCACCAAGTTGCAAGCTTCCGAGGCCCGGGTGAGGGAGTTTGAGGAAAACGAGGGGATGATGGATGAGATGTTGCAGGATATGTACTTCCACACTTGGAAGGAGGGCGGCTTGTCTTGGATGGACGATTACCCTCGGGTCATGGCCAAGGTGTATCTCCAGGCTTTAGAGGAGGCCAGGGTGAATGCGGGTAAGGAAGGCGGAGAGGCTTTCAACTTGAGTGCGGTTACTGCTCAGTTCTCAAAGGAGGAGCAAGCGGCGGTGAAGGAGGGGATGCGGCTACTCGCTGCAGAGGAAGCGGGCGTGCAGTTGGATGATGAGGATCAAGCGGCGGATGCTGGTGAGTTATTCTTTTCCCTTTCTTTTCTTTTCGTGTTTTCATAACTTGATCGTTCGTTTAATGAATTCCTCTTCTGATCTGGACAGGTGGGACTTCAGATCCACATGCTGGGGGCTCCGATCCTGCGGCTAAGTAGGCTGGGGGAGTTGGTGATGGAGTGTGGATGCATCGGCCATCTTTTTGTTTCTTTTTTATCACTGTTCATGTTAGTCTTTGATATGCAACTGTAATAAAATTATTTGCAAAGAATAACTTCGTGTGATCTTATAATATAAGCTGATTTTGTCATGTTTAAATGTTGTTGCTATCTTTATGTGCTGTGTGAGAAGTATAATTATGTATATGCCTGTGATTCCACTTGTGTTTGATGTTAAGTTTTTGCTTGAAATATAATTTCACGTTTTGCAATGTCAGTGTATGAATAAGTTATAGTTACGCATTTATGTACAAGAGAAGAGAGTACCGCCCTTTATGTTTTATTCGCAGGCGGTAGCTTTGAGTGTCTTGTGTAACTGTTCACGGGTATAGCAGAGCGCCCTGCTACCCAGCACGCAGGCTTAGAGCCTCATGAGTGAATGCTTCCTATTTGGTTTCCTGTACTTTAGAGTTTGTTATACAGGATAGGAGAAAAATATTTAAATGAAATGGAAATATAGTAAAAGTAAAACTTCCAGTCACGGAAGGCCGTCGATGTGCTTAAGTTCGTGGCAAACGGGTTTTGTAGTCACTTTCCCTAGCTGTGGGTCTTGGAGACATTTGTCACCCATCTTACGCCTCCGCGGGGAGTTTTCTTTTTTACCACAGCCGCACTTAAGACACATCGGAGCCGAGATCGCGCACGGTAACTACCCGAACCATTATGGTCCGTAATCGTGGGTATTATTCGATTTACCGTGGCCGGCTAGCGTGGGTGCCGTTGGCCGTGAACTACCCCTGGCTGGCCACACCTTATGTTGGGGCTTAAAGTAGGTTCACAGTTACCGACGAGCCGAACGCCGTAATGAGCTGCCATCGGCTATAGTCGGCCTTTATGATGACTTATAATCGGCTCATTACAGTTGGCTTTGAGGGCAGGCGCGCAATGAGTTAACCCGCAGCAGAGGGATGCCGGGGCAAAAGAGTCTCATTGGCGAGTGCATAGAATCGTAGCGTACCTGTTAGGCCTAGTCCAGATGAGGCCGCGGTGCGTCTTGAGTGGAGATGCCATAGAATTTTGTTCAACAGAAAGGGATAACGCTTAACAAGTAGCCAAGACATAAAGGAACAAGTTAAAAAGAGACAAGATTTTTTAAAGTGGTTCGGCACGAAAATGCCTACGTCCACTGATTCTCTTTGTTAATTCACTTCATATGGGCAGTACAAGTTAAGAAAAGTATCGACGGAGGTGTCGGATGTTCCATGCCCTCTGGAACACCTCTCCGTCCACTGTTGACAAAATGTAAGCTCCGTTGTGGAGATCTTTGTGAATTACATATGGTCCGTCCCAGATGGGGTCCAGTGCCCCGGGGCGCGGAAAGATTCGCCTGAGGACAAGATCTCCTTCTTGTAAGCTGCGATGCTTGACTTTGGAATTGTATAGTGCTGCCACTTTTTGTTTGTGAGCTGCTGCTTTGAGTGCTGCATCGTTTCTCCTTTCCTCAATCAGATCCAAAGACATGAGGAGGAGTTCTTCGTTTTCTTCTGGGTTGTAGTGGATCCTACGGTGGGAAGGCACAATAGTCTCAACTGGGAGCATTGCCTCCGATCCATATGCCAAAGAGAAAGGAGTATGTCCCGTTGATGTTCTGAAAGATGTGCGGTATGCCCATAGTGCCGTAGGAAGTTCGTCCACCCAAGCGCCTTTTGACTTTTCAAGTTTCTTCTTGATTAGGGTTTTGAGAATTTTGTTGACAGCTTCAACTTGTCCGTTTGCCTGAGGGTAAGCTACTGATGAGAAGCTTTTATGAATTCCATGCTCTTGGCACCAGTCGGCAAATTCTTCGCTGTCAAATTGGAGTCCGTTGTCTGATACGATCTTGAGGGGGACTCCATACCTGCACAGAATGTTTTTGATCAAGAAGTTGATAACTTTTGCTGAAGATATTTTATTTAAAGGTTCCGCTTCCACCCATTTGGTGAAATAATCGACTGCCACTATAGCATATTTGGCTCCGCCTCGGCCCGTTGGCAGTTCGCCAATTAAGTCAATTCCCCATACGGCAAAGGGCCAAGGGCTGGTCATTTGAGTAATTTCGTTTGTGGGTAGTCGAGGGATCTTGGCGAACTTCTGACATCTGTCGCATTTCTTAACGAAGTCTAGGGCATCTTTGTTTAGTGTGGGCCAGTAATATCCATATCGGAGTATCTTTCTTGCCAAAGTCTGTCCTCCAGTGTGATCTCCGCATCCTCCCTGATGGATGTTTGTTAATATCTCCTTGGCTTCCCTTCCGGCGACGCATCTTAATAGGGGGCTAGAGAAGCCACGCCGGTAGAGGATGCCTTCTTGCATTGTGTAGTGGGGAACTTTCCTCAAGATCTTCTTGGCTTCGTCACGCCTGTCGGGTAGTATGCCATCTTGCAAATATTTCCGGATAGGAGTCATCCAGGTTCCTTCTTCGATTGCAGTTATCAGATTCGCTTGTTCGAAACTCGGGGCTAGCTGCCTTGAGATTACTAGTGCTCCGGGAATGGTGCTGTCCTTCATACTAGCTTGCTTTGCAAGTTCATCTGCCTCTTGGTTTTCTTCTCGAGGAATGTGTTTGATTAGATAATGGTCCAATCGATCGAGCAGCAGTCTGGTTTTCTTTAGGTATGCTGTGAGCCGTTCTCCTCGAGTCTGGAATTCTCCTAGTACCTGGTTTACGATAAGCTGAGAATCACTATGAATACATAAGGAATTGATCCCAATTTCTAGGGCCAGTTCCAATCCCGCTATTACTGCTTCATATTCAGCATCGTTGTTAGTGGCCGTGAACTCCAATCTTAATGCATAGTACAACTTTCTTCCCCTGGGGGTGATGATCACAATACCTGCCCCCGAGCCTTGTTCGTTTGATGCTCCGTCTACAAAGAGGTTCCACTTGATGTTTTTTGCTACTTCGGATTGTTCCTTGCCTTCGTTGATAGTGAATTCGGCAATGAAATCAGCCATGGCTTGTCCTTTGATAGCGGTACGAGGATGGTAGGTGATATCATACTGACTTAGTTCGATGCACCATTTGAGGAGTCGCCCAGAAGTGTCAGGACGATGGAGCACCTGTCTTAGTGGTTGATCGGTTAGAACCCTGATGGAGTGAGACTGGAAGTAGTGTCGCAGTTTTCGTGACGCGATCAATAAACAATATGCTAATTTCTCAAGTTTAGGATATCTGGCCTCTGCCCCTGTAAATCTCTTACTTACAAAGTAAACCGGGCGTTGTGTGCGGTCTTCTTCTCTTACCAAGGCGGCGCTTAGAGCGTGAGATGATACAGCGAGGTATAGGTATAACACTTCACCTTCATTTGGAGCTGAGAGTACTGGTGGTCTCTGAAGGTGTTCGATTAGGTTGAGGAAGGCTCTTAAGCATTCATCGGTCCACTCGAACTTCCCTTTGTCTTTCTTGAGAGCTTCGAAGAAGGGGACACATTTGTCAGTTGCCTTGGAAATGAATCTGCTTAGGGCGGCCACCTTTCCGTTTAGGCTTTGCATTTCTTTTCGAGTGGAAGGTATCCTTATTTCTTTTAAAGCCCGGATTTGTTCAGGGTTTGCTTCGATTCCTCTGGCGTGGACGATGAATCCTAAGAATTTTCCCGATGACACTCCGAAGGAGCACTTTAGAGGATTCAGCTTCATTCCATATCGGCGAAGTACCTGAAACATATCGTCCAGATGGCTTACATGGTCGTTGGCTTTCCTGGACTTTACCAACATGTCATCCACATATACCTCCATAGTTCGCCCTATTAATTCTGCGAACATTTTGTTGACGAGGCGTTGATAGGTAGCTCCAGCATTTTTGAGTCCAAAAGGCATGACTTTGTAACAATATAATCCGCGGTCGGTGATGAAGCTAGTGTGGTCCTGATCGGGAGCGTGCATGGGGATCTGGTTATATCCGGAGTATGCATCCATAAAAGATAGGAGTTCGTGCCCAGCCGTGCTGTCTACGAGTTGGTCAATTCGGGGAAGTGGGAAGCAATCTTTTGGGCAAGCGTCATTCAGATTGGAGAAGTCAATACATGTTCGCCACTTTCCACTGGCCTTTTTTACTAGCACTGGGTTAGCGATCCATTCCGGGTAGATGGCTTCCCGTATGAAGCCATTAGCAAGTAGATTCTTTACTTCCTTATCAAGGGCTGCTGATCGCTCCGCCCCCATGCTTCTCTTTTTCTGCTTTACTGGTACCTTGGTGGGATCGATGTTCAACATGTGGCACGCTATGTCTGGAGAGATTCCTGTCATATCGGCATGGGTCCACGCAAATACATCTAAGTTGTGGCGGAGGAAGTCAATGAGTTGATCCTTCAATTCCGTTTTCAGCTGAGATCCGATTTTTAATAGTTTACTTGAATCGTGCTTATCTACAGATACGAATTCCATGGCCTCTGCAGGCTCGGCGGTAGCCTCCTCCTCTTTATCTCTGGGGTCTAGTTCATTGAAGGGATCGCTTGTGTATCGAAGAGGAGGGGCTTTCTTTAGTTGCTATGCCTCCAAGCTTTTCATGCAGAGAGTAGTCTCTGCATCTTTTCCTTTATTCTTTCTGCGGTTGTTGCGAAGCTCAGTCACATAGCAGTCTCGGGCAGCGTCTTGATCTCCTTCTACTTCTCCTATTCCGTTGTCCGTTGGAAATTTCATCTTCAGGCACCAGGGGGCTAAGACAATTTGGAAGTCAGACAAGGCTGGTCTCCCCAAGAAGGCGTTGTAAGCCGAGTGGTTCTCTATTAGTACGAACGTTTGTTTTCGCACCACGGAGCGGGGATGACTTCCTATTTCGACGAAGAGGTCAAGTTGCCCGAGGGGCATTTTTGCATCTCCAGTGAAACCGTGCAGTGGTTTGTCGCAGGGAGACACATCCTTCATTGATAACTTCATTTTGTCGAAAGCATGTTTGAACAAGATATTTACGGAGCTTCCCGTGTCTATTAGAATCCGAAAAACTTTAGCTGGACCGAACCAGGCAGAGATGACCATGGGATCCATATGTGGGTACTGTCTTCCTTCCAAATCACGCCTACTGAATATGATGTCGTCGTTTTCTTTTCGTTTCGGGTGGCGTTCCTCCGTAATGGAGTTAACATATCCTTCGGCATTTCTAAGCGACTTGCCGTACCTTTCCATCTCTGCCCAACTTCTGTCGGCAATGTGTGGTCCTCCTGAGATGGTAAGGACTACTATCTTCTCTTGACTAGAGCCACTGGTGTTGTGATTGTTGCGACTCCCTCCGCCTACTTCTGGGAGGGGTTGCTTTGAGTTCTCATTGGCAGGAGTTGGAGTCCTGTTCTGACTTTTCACATAACGTTCCAGTCTTCTTCTTCTAATGTGTTCTTCGATCAAGTCCCGAAGATGGTGGCATTCATTGGTGTCATGTCCGTGGGATTCGTGGAAGCGACAGAACTTTCCGGACTTGAGTGCGTTATCTGATTCTTTCTTGTGCGGGGGGCGCTTGTATCCGAGTTCGCCCTGAGTGGCTAGGTAGATGTTTTCGATTGTTTCATTCAAAGGAGTGTAGGAGTCAAATCTTGGCCCTGGTCGATATTGGCGCTTCTCAACCTTTCTGCCCCCAGCATTGTCTCTAGATTCATTTCTTCGAACGTCCTTAGCTGCAGTGGGAACCTTGTCCTGGACTATCTTGCCTTGTTGCCCTGACTGCCTCTCAGTAGCAGCGTCTTCAAGTCTCATATACTTTCCAGCTTCATGGAAGAAATCAGGCAAGGTAGCTGGTTTTTCCTTAGTTAATCTTCTGGCAAACTTGGTGTCTGGATGTACACCACTACAGAGGGCCATCAGAGTGAGTTTTTCATCGGCATCTTGAACTGCTGCCGCTGCGGCGTTGAACCGTGTTAGATATTGTTGCAGCGTCTCTCCGGATTTCTGTTTGACATTGGATAGAGAATAAGCATCCTTGGGCTGTTCCACATGGATGCGGAACTGGCTAATAAACCTTTCTTTTAACATCTCCCATGAGCTGATGGATCCTTGGGGTAGATGGCAGAACCAGGAGGTAGCTAGATCTGATAGGAATAGCGGAAAGCATTTACATAATACTCCTTCTGTTGCTCCACTCATGAGCATATGCTGGGTGTATCTCTGCAGGTGTATGATGGGGTCGGAAGTTCCTTTGTAAGGTTCCATGGTTGGCATTTTCCATTCCCGGGGAGTGATGGCAGTTTCGATATTTCGGGTAAAGGGACTGGTGACCCTAGCGCCTATTCCCCGGTCCCTTTGCTCCCGTTGGACACATTCTCTGAATAATCGTGCCATCCGCTCGTCAGAACTTGGAGCGGACAAAAATGAGCTCGGTTCTTCCCTGCGGGATCTATCTCGCCCAGATGACCTGTAGGGATGGTACAGTCTATCACCTCTAGCATTATCCAGTGGTTGTCTTTGGCTGCTTGGATGCACGCTAGGACCAGCTACAGTTGCCCCCTGCCTTGATCTTCCCCTGTGGGGTTCTGTTTCGAGCACATCCATGGGGTCAACTTCGGGCTGGGTTCTAGCTCGGCTCCGTTCAGCGGGGTTTCTATGATTAGGTGGCATGACTGGCTCAGCTACATCCGACCCTCGCCTGGTGCCTCCCCCGCTAGGTTCGGTTCCAAGGGCTTCCTCGAGTCGGAATTCGGGCTGAGTCCGGGCGCGGCCCCTATCATCGTTTTTCCTGTTGATAGCTTGTTCGAAGAGTGAAGACCTTTGTTGCCTCCGGGATCCTCCGGATTGGGATTCACCCCATGATTCAGTGTTGCGGTTGGACTCTTCAGCGTCCCTTAAGCGTGTCATGAGTTGGTCCACCAAAGTTTCTTGTTGGGATGTGAAGCGGTTAGTTACTTCAGCCACAACCCTGTCCAGATCTGCCCTAGTGATTGGTTGTTCCGTTGCGGGACCAGTTGGATTTTCCTGATTTTCATCTGGTACTGCTGTTGAAGTGGGCTGATCTGTGATTGCTGGATCTGGAAGGCTGCTAGTTGCGATGTTCTTTCCTTTGTTAACATCCCTTCTCTGTTTGGAAGGCATGATTTCTAAGCAACGAGTGATGTCGTTAGGAAAAAGGTTGAGTGGGAGAAGATGAAGTTTGAGTTCAGCTCTCAATGAAAGCACCAAAAATGTTTGCACAAAAAATGGACAAACACCTCCAAGTCGTATTATTTAGTTGATTATATGTAATTTTCAATGATTTTAGATGAGTATGTAAATATGAGAAAAGTAGGGGCTGAAATGTAAAAGACACACAGATTTATAGTGGTTCGGCCAGAATGTGCCTACGTCCACTTTATATGTTATTATCTTCTTTCTTTCAGGTTACAAGTACAATGCGTTGTATACAAGTGTATGAAAGTAGTTTGAAAGTTCCTTCCTTGCTTGAGCTCTCAAACTTGTCTGCCATTGTTGTACCCCTGCCCCTCTATTTATAGAATGAGGTAGGGGGCAGGGGTCTTGGAGGTATATAGCTGCTGGTGGGCCCGGGCTGAAGCAATCTGGACTGGCAATCATCTGGTTCGGCGGAGGCTTCATTCGGCCGTGCTTGGAGAATGGTTTGGTCATGGTGGTTCGGTTGTGGTGGTGGTTCGGTTGTGGCTTGGATCGGTGGCGATTGGTCCGGTATCATCTTGCTCGACAGTGTATTGGAGAGGCTGGTCCGGTATCATCTTGCTCGGCAGGAACTTATGCCGAATGAGGACATAGGCTGGGTTTGCCGAATGAAGGGGCCGAATGGACTATAGGCTGGGCTTGCCGAATGAAGGGACCGAATGGACTATAGGCTGGGCTTGCCGAATGAAGGGACCGAATGGAGGCCCGGGCCGAACGAACTTCTTCATGGAGAATATTGGATGGACTTCTAGGTTGGTATTGTCTATCGAACGAAGTGGAGGTTGCGAGCCCGGGTGAAATTGCGGCTTCTTGGTCTTGAGGTCTTCTGGGTGAAAATTCGCCCAACAGTATTCAAGTGGATGAAAGCAAAGTGAAAGCTGTCAGGAGTTGGCCACAACCCATGACAATTAATGAAGTGAGGAGCTTTTATGGGCTAGCATCATTCTATCGAAGGTTTATTCCACATTTCAGTAGCGTGATGGCGCCAGATACTGATTGTATGAAGGGGAAGCAATTTTCATGGTCAGAGGAAGCAGGAGTTGCTTTTGAGCGAATCAAGGAACTTTTGACGACAACACCAATTCTAGTTTTGCCGGATTTTCGGTTGTTGTTTGAGTTACATACTGATGCATCGAAGGTTGGGATTGGAGGGGTGTTGAGTCAGAATGGAAGACCAATTGCTTATTTCAGTGAGAAATTGTCTCGAGCCAAGTTGATATATAGCACTTATGATGTGGAGTTTTACGCGATTGTTCAAGCTGTGAAGCACTACAGGCATTAACTGTTTCAGAAGGAGTTTGTTCTTTATATTGATCATGAGGCGTTAAAGCACTTGCAAGGGCAGGACAAGATAGCAGCTAGGCATGCATCGTGGATTGCATATTTAAAGCAATTTACAGTCGTAGTGAAACATAAGTCGGGAATTACGAATCGCGTGGCAGATGCATTGAGCAGGAGAAATCATTTATTGACTACAATGAAAGTTGAAGTGACCGGGTTTGATGTGTTGCCAAAATTGCTTGAGGATGATCCTTACTTTGCTAAGGTTATGGATGAAGTCACAAAGGGGAAGATGGATGAGTATATTTTGGTGGATGGTTTTCTGTTCAAGGGAAATCAATTATGTATACCCGAGGGAAGTTTGCGAATTAAGATTGTAAAGGAGTTACATGAAGAAGGCCATGTAGGTAGAGATCGTACATTGCAGTTGATTTCTCAATCTTATTTTTGGCCCTCCATGAGAAAAGAAGTTGAAAGATTTGCGGAGAGATGTAACATATGCCAAGTTTCCAAGGGAACGGCTACGAATGCAGGATTATATATGCCATTATCTGTACCTACCAAACCATGGGTTGATATCAGCATGGATTTTGTTTTGGGTTTGCCTAGAACTCAAAGGGGAATTGATTCTATATTTGTTGTGGTGGATAGATTTTCAAAAATGGCACATTTCTTAGCTTGTAAGAAGAACGCTGATGTCATCTGTATTGCTCAATTATTCTTTAAAGAGGTGTATCGACTACATGGGCTACGTGAATCTATTGTTTCTGATCGGGATACTAGATTTCTAAGCCATTTTTGGTTGAGTTTGTGGAAGATGGTTGGAACGAAGCTGAAGTTCAGTAGCGCCTATCATCCGCAAACAGATAGGCAAACGAAAGTGGTGAATAGATCGTTGGGAAACTTATTGAGAAGTCCTGTGAAAGACAATTTGAAAAGCTGGGATGTGAAGTTATGTCAAGCAGAGTTTGCACATAATCACGCTGTTAATCGTAGTACTGGTTTCAATCCGTTTCAAGCTGTATATTCAGCAATTCCAAAGGGACCATTGGATTTAACGACCGTGCCATATCAGAAGGGAGTTGTTAAGCGAGCTTGTGATTTTGCGAATGAGCTGCGGAAGTGTCACTGAACTGTTCATGGACGATTGCTTGCATCAAACAAGAAGTATAAACAAATGGAGAATAAGAAGCGAAGGAGTGTAGACTTCAAGAAAGGTGACTTGGTTTACGCCATTTTGACGAAAGATCGTTTTCCAGTAGGAACTTACAACAAGTTGAAAGCTCGAAAATTTGGTCCAGTGGAAATCTTGAAGAAGATCAATGAGAATGCGTATTGGTTGAGGTTGCCGGGTAATGTTCATACTTCTGATGTTTTCAATGTCAAATACTTGATTCCGTATTGTGGGACTGAACTTGTTGAAGGAAAGGAAGGTCAAATTCGAGGACGAATTCTTTGCAACCGGGGGAGGATGATGCAGCATAATCTACTAACTCAGCGGTTTTGAGTCACTCGATGGCCTTATGTCGCACACGACATAGTGAAGGTCGCTCGCGTGTTAATGGGATGAACGCTAAGGCATACCAGCGACCTAACGACTCACAACCTCCCCAGATTAATGATGCAACATTCAAGCGTAGGTCGCTCAAGCAACTCAGTGATGGAACGCTAGCTTCTGTAAGTCGTGAGTTTTCCTTATGCCGTGAAATCCAGGATTCGCGAGTTTCTTTAGGTTGCTTCAATATAGGTCGCGAACGACCTAACTCACAACGCAGAATGGAGCCGCTTGTTCTTAAGCCGCCTTGAAGCTTGAGTCGCCCTTCTTCTTAGGTCGGAAGGTCGTATGTCGCTGAAGCCTACCAGAGTTTAGGTCGCTCAAGCCCTAGGTCACTTGAAGATGCCTATGTTGTTGTGTTGCTTAGGTCGTAACTCGTGTTGTAAATATTGGGTCGAATGTATAAATTGTTTGGTCGTTGTGTTGGGTAGCATGATGTTGTATTGTACATATTAGGTCGCAGGACGTTTGTATACATGTGTTAGGTCGGCCACCTGTGTAGGTCGTGTACCTGTTGTGTTTGTGATGTTTAGGTCGGTTTTATTAGGTCGTTAACGTCCTAGTGTGAGTTGTAACCCTATAAATAGGGATGTGTGGGTCATTGTAGGGTGGTTGATTTTGAATAAACTTTTTTTTGAGTGCTTTGTGCCCCTTTGAAATTGGAAGTTGAGTGGGAGCTCCTTTCTCCATTTGCGGTATTCGAGTGCGCTCGAATCAACGGATTTGAAGCCGATTCATGAAAACTCGTGTGCGAGATCAACGTAGAAGAATTGTTGATCTTTTAACACGGTATCGTGCGCGATCTACGTGTTGGGGATAGCTAGAATTCAGTATCTTTTGGAGATCAATGAATTTGGGCATTCGGTTTCTTTCTGTCCATCGATTTATATTGCTTCATCTAATCGTTCTTCGATTAGTTTGACAAGAAATCTTCATTTCATCGTCATGGTTATAATCCGCTGCGTCAGGAACCCATCATCACCTGACTTGATCTCAACTAGAATTTGAAATGTAAAAAAACTTTGTGTTTAGAATGAAATGATGATTATAAATCAAAATTTAGCTATATTAAAACCCTGTTGTCTCTGGAAACATTTACAACAGTCAATATTTTCTAGAAGAAAGTATATCAAACATCTTAAATCAATAAAACAGTTTTGTAACCTGAATTCATGTTTAAAAACATGAATTTTAAAACAAATTTTATATTTTTTTAAAATTTCTGTGGGATGAGTATTTCTATTTTGAACAAAATTGGGTCTTTTGGGTTTGTTTGATTATTCAGTGGATTTTGGAAGTTAAGATGCTTCCTGTAGGTGGAGTATTGATTTGGAAGTGGAGGAAAATTGGGCAATAGGGGATCAGAGAGGGGAGGTGATGGTAATTGGGATTTCCAGGTTTCAAACCCTAGTCTTTGAGTGTTGTAGTTTTTAGTTTCTTCACATGCTCTCTGTTGCATCGAGTGAGGTTGGGTTTTGGGAGGTTGCAGAGGGGATGTAGATGGATCATTAGCCGGAGTTGCAGTGATGATGATGGTCGGAGAATGGATTATGGGCTTTTGACAAGTTTGGATTCATGGTGTAGATGAGTTTCCAGGTTTGCAATTGGTTTCTCAAAATTTGAATTCGAACTACAGTAGGTTTCTGATGATCGTAAGCTTGTGAGGAGATGGTCGGCGACTTGTAGCAGTAGGTGAGAGTGGCTGGAGTTCGCCAAGGCGACGGTGCAGATGCACTGTACATGTTGGATGTCTGGTGAACCTTGTGGGGGCAATGCAATATGTTGACTCGAAGTGTTTCTCGGGTTTTTGTGCTTTTGTCTCGAAGCATATGGGGTTTTAGCTCGAAGTAAATATAGGGGTTTCTCGGGTTAGTGTGCTACAGGTTTAAACCTGTCATTTTGCAGTTTTTTTTTTTGAATTCGAATGAAATTCACATTTTAAAGCTAAAATTTGATTCAAATGTAAGTTAAACCTGAATTCAAATGAAATTTTGAATTCAAAGTTTTTAAAATGAAAATTTTTAAAATTTAAACAAGATT
Organism: Allium cepa; assembly: GCA_030765085.1. Taxonomy (NCBI): domain Eukaryota; kingdom Viridiplantae; phylum Streptophyta; class Magnoliopsida; order Asparagales; family Amaryllidaceae; genus Allium; species Allium cepa. The sequence goes on along the minus strand of CM060943.1, from coordinate 939,434,159 downwards.
TAAATTTAGTTTTGAATCAAGTTTAAATATAGTTTCAGATTTTCTTTGATAACCAGATTTTGATTCAAAACAGCTTTTGTAAGTTTTTACATAATGAACAGATTCAAATGTTTTTAAGAGGATTTAAAAATAAATTTGATTTCAAATAGGGTTTAAACTTGAAAGAATTTATTCCCTTTAATATTTAAATTAAAGATATGAAGTGTTTATTCGAATTTGGAAGTTTAAATAATCAATTTATTTTCAAAGCTTGATTTCTTTAATTAAGTAATTTTGTTTTAAACCTTTCTTTTATATTTAACTAATGTTCTTTAACATTTATTTTATTTTAAGGATTATAAGTTTATTTAAATTTTGAATAATGTTTAAATTGTTAAACATTTTGAAAATCTTTAAATTTTAAAATGAAGTTGAATTTAATTTAGGAAGGTATTATTTAAAATACATTTTTGAATGTAAAGTCATTAATAAGTAAATGAATTGTTTTAGGAAAAATTAAGATAATTGAGAAAAATTTACTTATTTTTTTGATTTTAAATAATGATTTAGAATTAATTTAACCAGAAATGATTAATGATGATTAATTCAAAAATAGTTTCTTAAAGAAGTAATTTAAGGAATTATTGTTAATAAATAATGATAATTATCCAAGGATAATTAAATAATTAATTAATGTAATTAATTTTGATAATTAAATGGATTAATTAAATTGAATATAATCAATTGTAATTTGTTAAATATAATTACTTGATAAAAGTAATTAAGGAATTAATTACTTATTGCAATTAATTTTGATATTGTGGTTTGTTTAAGTTAATTAATTTAGTTTAATTAATTTAAGTAAATTATTTGATGATTTAATGGAAGTAATTATTAAATGTAATTAATGGTGCAGGATTACTTAGAAAAATAATAATGATAATTACTAGAATGTAATTAGTGAAAGGTGATTTATTTTAATTAAGTAATTTGGACAATTACTTTTGTAATTAATCAAGGATTAATTAATAAAGATAATTAATTATTGGGAATTAATTTATTAATAAATAATTAAGGGAGTTAATTACTGAATTTAATGATTAATCGAGGTGTTTAGTCAAGTTAAATACTTAGTGAATGATTAATTAACTGGGTTAATTAATTAATGGATATTAAGCAGGATTTAAATATGGTAATTAATTTAATTTAGTTTAAATTAATTAATGATAGAAGTAATTAATTTAATTCTTTTTAAATTAATTATAATTGATGGTTAATAAATCATTGCTTTGGATCTTATTAATTGAATGGTTGTGATCTCAGTTATGAGATGAGTTGTATTTGTATGATATGGATGTTTGGATAAGGTATGATGATGTGTGATGGATTATCTGGTTGTGATGGTTATCTATTTGTGATAATGATATAGATTATCCGTTTATGATTATCTATTGTGATATGAAGTTTATCTATCCGTGTGGAATAGATAATAATAAAATGAGTTAATTGATTAAAACCCTTAAGTACAACTTGGACATTAACATGCGTTTGGTTTCGGTGAGACCGGGATCGAGTTTCCATATTTGGATATCCGAAAACCACATCGATTCCAATTAAACGTTAGGTCGTTAATCCAAGTGGAGCAAGTGAAGACTCGAGGTGTAAGAACTATACGTCAGTATAACTCTGTGGGTGATTCCATAATGAGTTTGACGGAATAGTACTTATAGGTTCGAGATGGTGATTTAGAGTGCAAGGGCTATCTTTGTTGACTCTGAGAGTGATTTGAAAATGAGTGCAACGAGATAGTGCCTTTGATTTCGTTCGAACCCGGAACGAACTTGTATGGATTGAATGCTTTCAGAGCATCGTCAGGTGGGCGATGAGCATTCAAAGTTCGATGTGTCATATAAAGGTAATCATAGCCTCTAGCCTCATCAACTGGGAATGGCTAAAACATGAGAGGTGCAGCAAGGCTTCGTCGGTACCTCCCACTGGAGAGCAAGATTTACCCCTGTATAGAGGTCCTTTTATATTCGGCTATGTGGTAGTTGGCGACGGCCAATCTGCGGGGTGGTCTTGTTCGAAACTGTTCAGTAAGGAATGGTTCCGACTTTGTGTTGCAGGGGAGCGGGCGTACTCGTCGGTACGGTGATCTAGGCCACGTACTGTGACGGGCGGTACCCAGTAGCCCTGCCATTGGTGGAAACCCATTCTTCCTACGAGACCCTACGGTTTTGATTGTATTACCCACTTTTGTGGCTAGTAGCTGGAATTTAACCATGTAACAATTTCGGCTATTTCTTATTTATTTCAAAACCCTAGACACTATTATAATATCACTAGATTTCCTACCAAATGTTTTGGTTAGGTAAGGTAAAAACTTTTCCATGTTTATGTATGGGAAGTCTTACATGATACCTTTTCTTTCAAAAGATTTTCTAAAGTTAAGCAACTTTTATCCCCGTTTACTCACATCAGACCCATGTCTGACCCGAATGTTTATTTTCTGTTTTATTAAACTCCTGGGTACTCATATTACGTATGAGTAGTCAAGTGTTTCAGGATTGCTTTGACGAGTTCTGGAGGAGATAATGGAGCATGAGGCTTGAGCGTGTAGATATATGTAGTGGTTCCGCTGTCTTTGAGTTGTACCTGTTTCTCTGATGTACTTGAATTGTAATTGCTAGACAGATGTTTATAACTGTCTAGTCCGTGTTGTATTAGCTGTTTAACTCTGATGTATATAATACTATGTAAAGTTTTATGTAATATAATATAGTTTATTTATTCTGCTGTGAGATTTTGATGTTGTCTGTTTCTTTCTTTCCTTTCTTTTCTCTTTTCTATCCCTTTCTTTCTTCTTAATGATGCGTCTTTCTATGGAATGATAGTGTGACGACCCGCCCTTCTACTACCAGAAAGACGTATCATCAAGAAGAAAGAAAGAGGTAGAAATAGAAAGGAAAGAGAAAGAAAGAACAACATCAGAATCTCACAGCGGAATGGAATAAAATATAATACATCACATAACAATCTCATAGTTTACATATATCAGAGTTATACAATATTTTACATTTGACAATGTTATATATACATCAGTCACTACATACATCTCAAATACAACATACTCTAACTAACACAGCGGAACTAGATAGATATCTACAACGCCGAAGCCTCCTGCTCCATTGCTCCTCCAGAATTCGTCAAAGCTAACCTGAATCCCTTGACTACCCGTAAAAATTTGGGTACCCGAGAGTTTATGAAAAACAAAAATAAACTCCGGGTCAGACATGGGTCTGGTATGAGTAAACAGTTTAAATTGTTTAACTTTGCAAAACTTTTGAAAATAAAGGTATCACGTAAGACTTCCCACAAATAAATACGGGTAAGTTTTTACCTTACGCTAACCAAAACATTTCATAGGAAATTCTGTGATATTATAATAGTGTCTAGGGTTTTCAAGTAAATAGAAAATAGCCGAAATTGTTACATTATTAAATTCCAGCTACTAGCCACAAAAGTGGGTAATACAATCAAAACCGTGGGCACTTATTGGAAAATGGATTCCATACAATGGCAGGGCTACTGGGGTACCGCCCGTCACAGTACGGGGCCTAGATCACCGTACCGAGGATTACTCCCTTCATCCCCTGCAACACAAGGCCGGAACCATTCTTTACTGAACAGTCCCGAACAAGATAAACCCCGTGGTTGGCGCGCCCAACCACCCACTAAGCCGAATAAAAAGGGACATCTAGACAGGGGAAATATCTTGTCCTGCTTGGGCATGACCCACCTAACCTTGCTGCATCTCCCCTGTTTTAGCCATTCCCGGTTGATGAGGCTTGAGGCTACGATTACCTTTAGAGAACAAATTTCTTAGAATGCTCATCGCCCGCCTGACGATGTGTTGAAAGCATTCAATCCATACAAGTTCGTTCCGGGTTCGAACGAAACCGAAGGCATTATCTCGTTACACTCATTTTGGAATCACCCTCAGAGTTAACGACGACAACCCTTGCATTCTAAACCTTCATCTTCATATCAGATTAACGACCTAACGTTAATTTGGATCGATGTGGTTTTTGGATGTCCCAAATGTGGAAACCCGATCCCGGTCTCATCGAAATCCAAAACGTGTCTTTTAGGGCCAAGTTGTTTTAAAGTTTAAAACAATTCAATCTCAATTATCCATATACACACAGATAGATAATTCATAGTATCACAATAGATAATCAACATTATCACCATAACAGATAAGCAATCATATCAGATAATCCATATTTTTATCATGCTACAATCAAGCATACATTTTACAGAGCATCATTTATCTCTGTTAACCCCGTTTCGCCCACGAGTTAAGGAGCTAACGACCTAGCAAGATAAGACTTGGAAAAGATACCGACTTAAGGCTCAATAGGGGATGCCGACCTAAGGCATAAGGGAGCCCGACCTAACGGCTTGAGAAGCCTGCCGGCTTAAGACTCAAAAAGGGCTACCGACTTAAGAGAGATGCCGATCCAGTGATCTGATGAATGTGCCAACATAAGACTTAAGGCCTCCACGACTCAAGAGACCTACGACTTAAAAGGTGAACTGACCCAACAACCTTAACTCATTGCCGACTTAAAACGAATGACGACTCAATGGTTGCCGATTTAATAACTCAGAAGGGACAGCGACTCAAAGTACTTTGCGACTCAAATACCTTTACAAAAGTTTCCGACCTAAGGCTTTAAATGGATAACGACCTAATGCCTTAAGGAGTACCGACTTAGGAAGTCTACCGACCTAAATTGAGTGTTGATCTAATTACCTAAGAAAGCTGCCGACCTAATTGATCAGGACTTGGAAAGGTGCACGACCTATACTTAAGTCGGCAACCGACTTAACAACGTATGCTAAGCCGTCCACGACCTAAAGGCTACTAAAATGCAAGTCCGATGCCGTGTTATGGAGATAATGCTATGTTGACTCGGGGGCGACCTAGGTGAAACCGTAGAAGGGCCAGGTGACTCGGCCGCGACTTGCCTTAAGCCGGCCACAACCTAGCTTATCTCGGCGACGACTTAAGACAGATGGTATGAGTTCAGGCAAGCTTGCTTCCATTAAGCCATGGACTTGGCTCGGTGAATCGGCCACGACATATGGTAAGTCGGCCACGGCTTATACTAAGTCGGCCGCGACTTAGAACTTGGAAATAAATTCTGCCCAGAAAATCACGCCTATAAATACAGCACTAACTCCAACTGGAAAGGGACTTTTGGCACATTCTCTTCAAGCGCTGATACTCTGCTGCATTCCAAACCAATTCAATACTTGAAGCTCTTGAGACACTAGGAACACTACATACAACTTCAAAAAGAGATCGTAAACATCCAACATGGATTCGAAGACTCTCATTTCCATTGAAGTTTAAGCTACTTGCTCTAAGTCTTTTGTAATTCAAAGTGTATTGTACTTGAGAAGATTTGTATCAACTTGTAACGTGATCATCAATAAAAGTACTTAAAGTGGACGTAGGCTATACCCATAAGCCGAACCACTATAAAATTGCTGTTGTTTACTGCTTTTCCGCTATTACTTGCTTGTAATTCTTTCCCGATCTATCGGGTGGTGCTTTCACAACTACACTTCACACACCGGGGTGTTAGCGTTCAAATTTAAGCGTTAACATTTTTGGTGCTTTCACTGAGAATTGAACTCAGGACAGCTGTCATCATTGCTTCGCAGAGATTTGAAGAAAGAATTTCCTTAAAAACCAGAAGTATATCTGAGATTATGGCTCCTGGAAGGAAAAGTAGATCTATCAGATCTGGGAACATCCAAGAGGGAACCTCCGCTTCCCCTGTGCCTAATCTACCCACTCCGTCTGTTGGAGTTACAAAAGCGGAATTGGACGCTGTGATTCTAGGGCTAAACCAGCAGATAAACGCCCAAAATGCACAACTAGAGGCTCAAAGTGCCCAGAATGCTCTGATTCTGAATAAGTTGAACGACTTGCTTGGGGCAAACAATCAACCGGCCGGTAATGAAAGGAACTATGCTGGCAACGTTCATGATGTTGATGAAAGGAATGCTCCTGAAAGGCCTACTAGTCCCTTTGAGCAGGCAGTACCTGACGCCGGTGGATCTAGAACTTGGCATGATGAGGAGTATCTTTCTGGAATGGTCCGGCAGATCATGAAAGAAAGTATGCAAAGAGTTGAAGATGAGAAGGAATGGGGTTTTGCCCCAAGTAAAACTCCGTTTACTGAAAAGATCTTGAAGGCGGAATTTCCAAGGAAGTTTGTCCCTCCGACTATTCCAGCTTACAAAGGGACAAGTGATCCGAATGAGTTCTTGTATAAGTATGATTGGCACATAACAGGTGCCAGGGCCTCCGACGAAATAAAGTGCCGATATTTCCCCGTATACCTGGAAAGCGTGGCTTTACTGTGGTTCACCAAGTTGCCAGTTCGATCTATCGATCAGTTTTCAGACTTGACCAGAAAATTCAAGGAGCAGTTTAGACTATATGCTTCGAAGGCCAAGGATATCATGTCATTGTCCAGTTTAGAGCAGAATCCTGGTGAGTCTATCAGATCTTTCTTGAACCGTTTCAATATAGCATTGGCTGAGGTGGACAATGCTGAACCACGAATGATATTGACTTATCTGATGAGGGCTATTGATAAGTCAAGCGAATTGGGGAAATGGTTAAATATGAAGGAGCCAACCTCTCTCGAGAAGTTCCACAAAAAAGCAGACGAATTCATTCGCTTGGAAAGTCGTCCTTTGCCAGTAAAGGCAGTGTTGGAAAAGGCTGAAGACAACACTGTCGCTCCACGCAAGAATGAGTCGGTGGGGCAAAAAAGGGAGAATAATAATGGAAAGAAACAGGGTAATCTGAAAAAGCCCCGGTCCTTCAAGCCATCAGAATATACTCCATTATCACATACGCCGGAGCACATCTACCTTGCCACTAAAGATTCCGTCGATTTCCCTAAACCTATCCCTTTGAGAACCGGGAGAAAAGCCATACAAAGTGGGAAATTCTGCCGTTTCCACAATCAACCAGGTCATGAGACTGATGAATGCCGCCAGCTGAAAAATCTGATTGAAGAGTTGCTAAGAGAAAACAAGTTGCAGCAATTTGTGAAAAAGAATAGCAACAATCCTGCATCGTCGAGTCAGGGGCAGCGGGCTCCTGTTCATCAGCCTGGGGCAGGTGAGAAAGCTACGGGGCATGAATCTGGAAGGCCCGTTATCAATGTCATTTCCAGAGGACCTCACCCAGCTGGCAAGAGTTGGGGTGAGATGGAGAGATATTCCAGGGCTTTGAAATATGCTCCAGCCGAAGAAGACGTCTTTGTTCTAGAAGACACTACGCCCCTTAAACAACAGAAAACTTTCAGTGATGATATTATTTTCAGAGCCAGAGATTCTACAGGTATTGAAGCTCCTACTTTAGATCCCTTGGTCATCTCGGCTGGTATAGGACCAGCCATTGTCAGAAGAGTCCTCATTGACTGCGGAGCATCATGTAATATCCTCTTCAAAAAGACATTTGACCAGATGAAAATCCCTATGATCGATGTGCAAGCCTCATCACAGAAAATCGTGGGCTTCACTGGGGAGCCAAAGCAACCAGTAGGAACCATCGATTTGTTTGTAGAACTTGGGGAAGAAGAAAGGAAAGTGGTCCGAAAGCAAACATTTGTGATTGTCGATGAGTTTTCTGCCTATAATGCTTTTCTTGGCCGTCCAACACTCGCAGCATTCAAAGCTATCCTAGCCCCGTGGTGCCTCACTATTAAATTCCCTACTGACAATGGAGTAGGAGTTATAAAAGGGGATCAGAATGCTGCGCGAGAGTGCTATTTGACAGAGCTGCGAGAGTCAAGAAAAAGAGAAATGGGAAAGGATGCGGCAACTCCAGTCCGCATCAAGGAACCAGCTTTGTAGCAATTACAGAGCGGACCCTGCACTGGCGAGCACAGCGGGGCACGGAAAGAAATGGATCCCAGAAAAGCCAGTACAGGGGAGAATAGAGTAGTACCGGTGGAAACGACAATTCCGGTACCTGTTGACCCGAAGGACCCAAATAAGGTGTTGAATGTGGGTTCACAGCTTAATGTGTCAATTCAGAATGTCTTGATATCTTTCCTGAAAGCAAATCTGGATGTCTTTGCTTGGACTCATGCCGATATGTGTGGGATATCCCCAGAAGTTGCAGTACACGCTCTGAATATTGACCCAAAGTTTACGCCAGTTAAACAGAAAAGAAGAACCCAAGGTCCAGAAAGGTCAGCAGCATTAAAAGAAGAAGTTGATCGACTCATGGAAAATAACTTCATTAAAGAATCTACATATCCGAATTGGGTTTCAAATCCTGTGTTGGTCAAGAAAGCTAATGGAAAATGGAGAGTGTGCATCGATTTTTCTGATCTAAACAAGGCTTGCCCCAAAGATTGCTTCCCATTACCCAGGATCGATCAACTGGTAGACGGAACTGCGGGACATGAATTGTTATCCTTCATGGATGCCTACTCCGGTTATAACCAAATCATGATGCATGAGCCGGATCAGGAGGATACAAGCTTTATCACAGATGTTGGACTTTATTGCTACAGAGTTATGCCCTTCGGATTGAAAAACGTAGGGGCAACCTACCAAAGACTTGTCAATGCTATGTTCAAACCGCAATTGGGCAAAACTATGGAAGTCTACGTCGACGACATGTTAGTGAAGTCCAGGAAAGCAGTGGATCACATTGAACACTTAGCAGAAATGTTCGCTGTCCTCCGGAAATACAGAATGAAGCTTAACCCTCTGAAATGTACATTTGGGGTCGAATCCGGAAAGTTCTTAGGTTTTATCGTCAGTGCTAGGGGCATTGAGGCCAGTCCAGCTCAAATTACCGCCTTAAAAGAAGTTAAAGCTCCTAGAACGAAGAAGGAATTGCAAAGTCTCAACGGAAAGGTCGCCGCTTTGAGTCGGTTCATTTCCAAAGCTACTGATAAATGCATCCCATTCTTCGATGCCCTGAAAAAAGGAAAGAAAAACTTTGAATGGACTCCCGAATGCCAAAAAGCCTTTGAAGAGTTGATCCGTCATATGGAAATGCCTCCGATACTTTCTAGGCCAGGCAATGGTGAGGATCTTCTTATATACTTGGCAGTATCATCTCATGCTCTAAGTGCAGCGCTGATACGGGAAGACAAAAGGATTCAACATCCAGTTTACTATATCAGCAAAAGACTCACTGGGGCAGAGCTGAATTACTCCAAGTTGGAAAAACTCGCCTATTGCCTACTAGTTGCATCGAGGAAACTGAGGCAATATTTCCAAGCTCATCCTATCAAAGTACTCACTGATCAACCTCTAAAGCAAGTCCTGTTTCGCCCAGAAACTTCGGGTCGCCTTCTAAAATGGAACATTGAACTCAGTCAATATGACATCACTTATCATCCCCGAAAAGCAATCAACGGACAAGCTTTAGCTGATTTCATTGCAGAATTCACAGAGAAAGATAATGGTGAGGAAAAAGCGGTCAATGATTCCCCAATCCAGTGGAAGATGTATGTGGATGGCGCAAGAAATGACTACTGTTCAGGAGCCGGAGTGATACTTGAAACTCCTGAAGGTCGATCATTATGTTATGCACTAAGACTGGAATTTCCTTCAACAAACAATGAAGCAGAATATGAAGCTCTTATTGCAGGTCTGAAAATCGCTAAAGAGCTAAACATTCGAGCATTACAGATCTTCAGTGATTCTCAGCTTATTGTATGCCAAGTCAAGAAGGAATTTCAAACAAAAGGTGGAAACTTGCCCTCCTACCTGTCAAAGGCTTGGGAACTCCTATGTGAACTCGATCACTATTCAATAAGCCACATTCCTCGGGAAGAGAATACGAAGGCAGATTCCCTCGCAAAGTATTCAAGTTCTGGTGAAGCTCAACTATTGGGGTTGGTTCCCGTAGAAGTCCTCTCAGCACCAAGTATAGACGAGATGGATATAGACTGGATCATGGATGTATCTCAAGAACAAGAGTCGTGGATGACTCCAATATTAGATTACCTACTCAGAGGTTCTGTGCCAGAAAACTCGAGAGAGAGACAGAAGCTACTAAGGAAAGCTTCCCGTTATGTGATTCAGGATGGCCGATTGTACAGACGGGGATTCTCAATGCCATTGCTTCGATGTGTATCCCGGGAAGAGTCCAAAACAATCCTAGCAGAAGTGCATGGAGGAGAATGCGGTGATCATTCAGGTGGACAAACATTAGCAAAGAAAATTCTCCGATACGGATATTTTTGGCCAGAAATTACTCGGGATGCTGCAGATTACTCCCGAAAATGTGATAAATGCCAAAGATATGCCAAAATTCCTAGAGCACCTTCTACCGAACTCACACAGATGGTCAGTCCATGGCCATTTGCAATTTGGGGAATGGATCTCATTGGGCCGCTACCAACTGCTAAATCAGGGATTAAATATGCTATTGTTGCAGTTGATTATTTTACTAAGTGGGCTGAAGCTGAACCATTGGCTACGATCACTTCAAAGAAAATGATAAGCTTTGTGACCAAGAATATCATTTGCAGATACGGTGTGCCTCAGAAAATAATCACAGACAATGGTACTCAGTTTGAAAGCGAGGAATTCCAGGATTTTTGCAAGCAATTCAAAATCCAGAAAAGCTTTTCGGCAGTAGCTCATCCGCAGGCAAACGGGCAAGTGGAAGCAGTGAACAAGATCATCAAATCAACCATCAAAAAGCAACTCGAAAGAGCAAAAGGTGGTTGGGTCGATAAACTACCACTTGCACTATGGGCATACAGAACTACTCACAAAACTGCAACTGGGCATACTCCTTTTGCGTTAGCATACGGATCGGAAGCAATGATCCCGGTTGAAGCAGAGGTCCCTTCACACAGAAGAATCCATTTCAATCAAGCAGAAAATGAAAAGCTGCAACTTGAAGCGCTGGATCTCCTTGATGAAAAAAGAGATGAAGCTAACCTCAGAGTTGCAGCTCATCAGCAAAGGATAGCCAGACATTTCAATTCCAAAGTTCGTCAACGCAGCTTTGAAATTGGAGATCTAGTCCTGAAAAGAATTATGACCGTGACAGGTGTGTTTGGGCCAAATTGGGAAGGACCATATGTAATAGGTCAGAAACTTCTTGACGGCACATTCAAGCTCACCACTGTTGATGGAGATCAAATTCCAAGGGCATGGAACAGCAATCACTTGCGTCCATACTTTACTTGAAAATTTTGTTGAAACATTGTAAAAAGAATTATAAATATATGATTCTTGTAATTGAAAGCAATTGTGAAACTGATGCAAGTAAATAATGAAAGAATATAAAGTGGATGTAGGCCCAATTTCATGGCCGAACCACTATAAATCTTGTGTTCCTTATTATCATTATATGTTTGCTTTGTTTTCGATATAAAAATACATAAAATGTATTGCTGAAATATCGATTTAAATTTGTGCAGACAATGGAGATAAAACTTGCGCATAATAAGACCGAGCGATTCTCACCATCATTCAACAAGCAAATTTCAAGTCACAAAGACCCCGAATTCAAATCCTAGATAGGAAATACTTCAATTGAACGGCTAATGATTTCGATAGAAACGAGCCCTTGCTGATAAATTGAGATCGTTTGAACAAACAAACATCCAATTAGGAAGCTAGTTCCCGTTCTCACGAACTTGCCTGGCAATGAAGTACACTTCCTTGGATTAAACAAGCCACTTGTGAAAGAAAGGGGAATAAAAAAAAAAAAAAGAGGATCGCTGAAAAGGCATAAGCAAGTGAACAGAGGAACAACCAAAGCTACCATCAGCGGCACAAGTCCTCTTCGGAGGCGCAACTCTTCGGAGGATAAAAGACCTCTAATGGGTCATACGCCACAAAAAAGAAAGTTCTCTACTCAACAAAAAAGATTGGAGGAGTCATGACCCTCCAACCATGAGAGAGTAACTTCCAGGCGATGAAAACCCTCTTTGAGGCACATTTCACCAGGAGTTGAAGTGTTATAACCGCTCTTCGGGATTTCACTTCACCAGAGTTGAAATGTAAACAAAATAAAAGCCCTCTTCGGAGGCCCATTTCACCAGGAGCTGAAGTGTTATGACCGCTCTTCGGGATTTCACTTCACCAGAGTTGAAATGTAAACAAAATAAAAGCCCTCTTCGGAGGCCCATTTCACCAGGAGTTGAAGTGTTATGACCGCTCTTCGGGATTTCACTTCACCAGAGTTGAAATGTAAACAAAACAAAAGCCCTCTTCGGAGGCACATTTCGCCAGGAGTTGAAGTGTAGCAACCGCTCTTCGGAATTTCACTTCACCAAAGTTGAAATGCAAAAACAAAGACCATCTTGAAAGCCCACGTTTCACCAAGATTGAAATTAAACTTCCAAGTGTTGAAACATGAAAAGGCTTTCTTCGAAGGCACAACTCTTTGGGGGTACACGTTTCACCGAGATTGAAATAAAACTTCCAAGTGTTGAAACGTAAAAAATCCCTCCTTAGAGGTACGACCCCCTCCCGGGGACACAATCAAGAAAAAAGACCTCTTTGGAAGCACACGTTTCACCGAGATTGAAATAAAACTTCCAAGTGTTGAAACGTGAAAAGGCTTTCTTCGAAGGCACAACTCTTTGGGGGTACACGTTTCACCGAGATCGAAATAAAACTTCCAAGTGTTGAAACGTGAAAAATCCCTCCTCAGAGGTACAATTTTGCAAAAGAAAAAAAAAAAAAATCCTCATCAAAAGCGTACTTTAACTTTCAAATGGAAAATGATCGTAAAAAGAAAAGAAGTTAAAGTACCCTTCAGAGGTCCGCTTTACCACATAGAGGAATTCACTTGGTAAAATATGCACATAAGCAAAAGAAAAAAGTGATTTCTTCGAACGACAAAGCGTAAAAACTTATACGAAAGGAGTTGTACTCTATAAAATTTTCTTTAAAGAATAAAATAATTATTCTTTAACAAATAAGAGTGCAAGTCCCCTCGAAGTATAAAATATTGCAACAAGCTTAAGGTATGGGGGCAACATGGTATAGTAGTTTAGCTGCATCAGTAAAGTAATACTCAAACAACATACCATAAGCCCGCTGCAATGTTGTATAAACAAACTTGTGCAAAAATAAATAGCAAATGCATTCTCAAATTCAAGCAGAAGTTTGTACAAACGAAGAATCATTTTATTCAACTATAATGCAGATACAGGTTTTCAAAATAAAAGCGGGGGCCGATGCCCGCACAACTCTCGGCCAGTTCATATAAAAGACAAAAAGCTAAAATCTTCACTTCTTCTTCCCTCCTTTGGACCCTTTACCCGGTCGAATGACCAGCTTTCCAGGTCGGCCAGTGGGTATAAGGGAAGTAGGAGAGGTAGGTGTAACCGGTTCAACTTCCGGCTCCCCTTCAGTGGCGGTGATTTTCTTCCCCCTCCTCTTTGATATCCCACGCTTCTCTCTCCTTTGTGAGGAAGACTCACTCCCCGGAGTGACAAGTTTTGATAGAACAATGTCGTCAGAAGGAGTCCGTTCCGGGGATATGTCACCTCCCTCAGGTCTCTCATCTTTCTGCTCTTGCGAAGTGATGGGATCATCCAAGCCGTGAAGAGCCTCTATTTGTTCCTCCTGTGATCCAGGTTGCGAGGCAGAAGGAGGCACCGCCTGAAGAGATGAAGGAAGGATGACCGGAGGAGTAGAAGTTTGAGCAGTGCTTGGTACTTTCTCTACAGAAGAAAAAAGGTTAAAGTCAGTAAAAAGAGGAGATGAAGGTTCACCAATGAAGTCAGTAAAGAGAGGAGATGAAGGCTCGTCAAGGTTGAGAAAATAGCCAAGGAGCTTGTGAAACTCATGTGAAATAAACGAGTAACCCGCTTGAGCAGAATTGACAGTAGCGAGATTAACAGTGAAGTTACCTGGAGAAGCTGGTTTCCTGATATCGACTTCATAAGCTTGCGCATCAGCACTCTCTTCACCCTCGTCTCCGCCTTGTGTGCTTGTAATATCAACGGTAACTTTGGTGGGAGATGCGAGATGGGAACTGGAACCAATAATGTCGACTTCAGACGAAGAAGGTGGCTGGACTAGAGTAGTTGAAGTGGTTTTCCCCAGCTGGTCCCCTTCCGTCACTTCGGTTCTTAGTTTGGCAAGTTGTTCCTTTCCCCTGGCAAGAGCAGCGCGAGCGTCTTCATCAAAATAATGCCTTTCCAGGGCTGATTCGTCGTAACCGGCACCTTCAGCACCGAGCATCTCAAGAGCGGCCTCCCACACTTCAGCTAAAGTGATCTCATACTTGGGACCAAGAAAGGCGAGGCTTCCACGCCCCAAGACGCTATGCAAGTAGAAGTCGAATAATGTTGAGCCGAAGCTGTTTTTGGTCGCCTCATGAGATTCTTCGGCTGCGATTTTGTCGGCGACAGCCTCATCGCGCTCCCTTTCAGTTTTGGCAAGCTGAAGCTTAAGCATTTGTATCTCCGCCTCCTGGGAGTTGTTTTTCTTTTGAAGCTCAGCAATATCAGAGACATAGCCTTCACTAATTCTTTTTTGTACCTCGAGCCTGTCTTCGGCGTCCCTCTGACTGGCATGAGCATCTCTTACTTGTCTGAGAAGCACTTCTTCTTTTTGAGAGTATGAAGTAGAGGAAGCAGCAAGCTCATCTTTCAACTTCTCAACCTTTGCTTCGAGCTCCTCGTTGTAGGAGGTAATGCTTCTCATCTCGGTATCATGCTGCTCAAGGACCTTTTGCCACTCAGCCTTATCGTTTTCCATGGTGAGCATAGCCTCTAAGTTGGCGCGGTTAACTCGTTGAAGCTCATCAACAAGCTTCTGCCAGTTTGACATCCTCTCGATATCAAGTTTAACGGCGTCAAGATTTCGTAGCATAGCAGGCTTGTCAATAGGGACTAGGTCGAGATCGAACCTCACACCCTTTAAACACCACTGCGGAAAACGACTTTGTAAAGTGGCTGGGCCCGGTCCCACTTGAAATTTAGGCCTGCTTATTATTGTCTGGATGTCCTCCTTCCCAAGAGCAGGAGAGTCGGAAGTAATGTCAAGAGGGGCAGGGGCAGTAGGCTTTTCGGGAATAGTGGAAGCATGTCTCTCACCATATCGGGCTCGTTTGCCTGAATCTTCAGCTACGTGACCTTTTCCCCGGTCGTCGTGAGATTTCCTTTTGTGAGAGTCATCACTTCTCTGAAGAGAATCATGGTGCTCATCCCTATCCCTTCTGTCATAACACTCTTCTGCATCCCTCCTTTCACGAGCCTTTCGAGCAGCCCTCTCTTCGTCAGACTCTCTATAGGAAGGAAAGTAACGCCGATAATCATATTGGCCACGCCCCCCGTAGCGTTGGAAATCCTGATAATATGACCCGCCACGTGTCATTGAAGAATCTGAAATAAGAAAAGATAAGCTTTAGAAATCTTTAAAGTATAAGAAGATAAGTGCATAAATGTGCTGGAAAATCCTAAGTGTTGTGTGATGTGCAAGCTACACGCATTAAGCTACAAACCACTCTTTGGTGCAGAGGTGATAATAGCTTGGGTATGAGGAGTTGATGTTTGTGTTGGTGTTTGTCGAAGAAGAGACGTCGCCTCAATTACAGGAGAGATAGTTTTAGATACGTCATCTCTAAAAAGCTCCTGTGAAGTCAATATTATGTCGCTCAACCCCTCGTAAACATCGTCACCATCATGCTTGGTGGGACTTGTTTTCTCAATTCCTACATCAGCTAATCCCCCGAGAGGCCGTGAAGGTTCTTCTTCTTCCTCGATCGGGGCAAGCACCGTCTTACTGGATAACCCCATAATGTCAGTAGGAGTGGAACACTTCACCAATGAAGCTTCAATATTAGACTCTTTTGATGTGAGTTGTTCGACAGTAACCGGGGCGTCAGGAGTTTTCGTCGGAGAATCGGGAACTTCTGTTGGAACTTCATGAGCATGCGTAGAACGAGAAGCGTGTAGAAGCCCGTATTGGTGTAAAAATTCGTCCTTCAGCAGAAATTTTATGCTCCTTTCTTCCGCAGCCACGGCACTCAACCTCTCGAAAACTTGTTTATGAATCGGATCTCTAGAAGGGAGAGGAAGTGCTGAAAAGAGCAAAAAAATGAAGTTAGCAACTGAAAGTTCGGATCTCGGAAAAAGTTTCAAAAACGAAAAAATGGAAACACTAGTCTTACTTCCTATTCTCCAGATGGCATAAAACCCTGGAGGGCAGCGAGCAAAGAAAAACTGGTTCAAAAATCCATGAACACTTTCAGTGAGATCGGAAAGGAGCTTGCGGTTTCTAGCACTTCTCACAATAATGAGTGAAGGATGATCTTTACTCTTTGTAAACGAGCACAGATAACGAATTTCTTCAAAACTCGGTAGGCGATCAAGAGTTCTTCTAAACAAAACACACAACCCCATCAAAATGGCATAACCATTAGGATGAAGTTGAAATGGAGAGATCGTCAACCGGAGAAGAAGAGTTCGAAGGAAGTCATTGAAAGGGGGAATTGCCCCACTTAAGCACATTTGGCGATTGGCTGCAACAAAACCGTAAGGAGGATTATCAGCAGTGTCGCTTGGCCCGGGCAATAAGACATCACTTTCAGCAAAGCCGAATTGAGTGCGTATCTGAATAAACATTCTTGGGGTTAGAATGGTCGAAGTTCTCTCCGGAGGATTCTCTATGGGAACAACCACCGGGAAAGTCTCTTCCTCTTGAACTACCATTTCTTCTTGTTGGAGGGAAGTCATTCTACATAAACAACTGGGTATTCAAACATGAAGGTGCACGTTTCCTAAAGTGTGTGAAGTGTTGTACAAGTATCAATCAAACAATAAGCAAAGGCAACTGGAATAAAACCTAACAAACATTTGTTAGTTATAAAGACCAGGAATCTTTGTTTTGAGTTTGAATATGCAAATATAATGTTGATGCAAACAAATCAGTTCAAATTGTTGATACTTTGCATTAATATTCTACTTTAGTCGATTAATTCACAACATTTCATGCATTATATTCATGATGCTTATCTTGTCTTGACTAATCTGCCATTTGATATGGGCTGTCAATGGCAGTATGTGCGCCTTGTTTTCCTTTGTTTGTTTGTTATTCTCAACAGGTTGGTAGCTTAAAAATGAGAATGATCTGTGAAGTGACATAATGTGTTTAAACAAATTTAAAGTTGGGGCAGTTCAAAGTTTAATCCCTGTTCAAAGTTTGATCATAGTTCAAAGTTTATTCCACTTAATTTGGCAGTCCAAGTCAAAATGATTAAAGTTAGTTAACACTCTCAAGTGCCAGCATGTCCAAGGCCTAAGTCGTATCTCGGCTACAACCTAAAAAAAAAAAAAAAAAGAGAAAGGCTAAGTCTGAAGTTGGCCAAAATCATAGCAATTCGATTCGGCAAGCTTGGTTAAATGCTTAAGTGCTAACTCGGTTATGCCTTAAGAATCTCCCACACACTAATGTAGGGTTCCTACTCCTTTAACTCGGCAGTTCCCTAGGTCGCAAGAGAGAGTTGGGGAAGCAGGCCCTGATTCAAAAGGGAAAAGTTTCTCCAAGTATTAACTCGGTCGCGGTTCAAGCCTTAAAAGTTAGGTCGGTAGGTTTCCCTATATGTTGGCTCGGCCCCGACCTAAAGCTTACATCCCCCAAATCAGATCGGCCATAAGAAAAGTCATTCAAGATCACTGGGACGCATCTAAACTAATACCTCACTCCACTCAATCCACCAGCAAAAACCCCTATTCCATTCATACCATCACCTGCTGCCGGACCATCCACTAAATCAGTTCGAAGTTATCACAAATTTGTCGCATGGTAATCTCAAACGATTAGCCTAAGACGACGAGCCACTTTCATTACTTCATCGAACTTTTAATCGAGCAACCTAAGTTTCACCAACCATAATTGTAACGGAATTCATGATGAAGCATCGTACGAAGAGGCGGTTTGATTTTGGGAGACGGAATTCATGAATCAACGATAATCTATGATCAGGGAAGAGGAATGTTTACTTACACAGTGGATAACAGAGGTTGTCAGTAGTTAATTGATCGAGATCGCCTTTGAAAGCTTAAAGATGAGACAATGGCAGGAACGGTTCAGGAGATAAGCAATGAGAAGAGTGAGATAGGAGGAACGACTTAAGCTTTTATATCAGGAGGCACTAGAACTTAAATCGGCGCAACCGGGTTATGATAAGTCGAAGCACACGACTTACGACTTAAGCGTGTGCTTCGAGGGGCAAATGTTAACCCCGTTTCGCCCACGAGTTAAGGAGCTAACGACCTAGCAAGATAAGACTTGGAAAAGATACCGACTTAAGGCTCAATAGGGGATGCCGACCTAAGGCATAAGGGAGCCCGACCTAACGGCTTGAGAAGCCTGCCGGCTTAAGACTCAAAAAGGGCTACCGACTTAAGAGAGATGCCGATCCAGTGATCTGATGAATGTGCCAACATAAGACTTAAGGCCTCCACGACTCAAGAGACCTACGACTTAAAAGGTGAACTGACCCAACAACCTTAACTCATTGCCGACTTAAAACGAATGACGACTCAATGGTTGCCGATTTAATAACTCAGAAGGGACAGCGACTCAAAGTACTTTGCGACTCAAATACCTTTACAAAAGTTTCCGACCTAAGGCTTTAAATGGATAACGACCTAATGCCTTAAGGAGTACCGACTTAGGAAGTCTACCGACCTAAATTGAGTGTTGATCTAATTACCTAAGAAAGCTGCCGACCTAATTGATCAGGACTTGGAAAGGTGCACGACCTATACTTAAGTCGGCAACCGACTTAACAACGTATGCTAAGCCGTCCACGACCTAAAGGCTACTAAAATGCAAGTCCGATGTCGTGTTATGGAGATAATGCTATGTTGACTCGGGGGCGACCTAGGTGAAACCGTAGAAGGGCCAGGTGACTCGGCCGCGACTTGCCTTAAGCCGGCCACAACCTAGCTTATCTCGGCGACGACTTAAGACAGATGGTATGAGTTCAGGCAAGCTTGCTTCCATTAAGCCATGGACTTGGCTCGGTGAATCGGCCACGACATATGGTAAGTCGGCCACGGCTTATACTAAGTCGGCCGCGACTTAGAACTTGGAAATAAATTCTGCCCAGAAAATCACGCCTATAAATACAGCACTAACTCCAACTGGAAAGGGACTTTTGGCACATTCTCTTCAAGCGCTGATACTCTGCTGCATTCCAAACCAATTCAATACTTGAAGCTCTTGAGACACTAGGAACACTACATACAACTTCAAAAAGAGATCGTAAACATCCAACATGGATTCGAAGACTCTCATTTCCATTGAAGTTTAAGCTACTTGCTCTAAGTCTTTTGTAATTCAAAGTGTATTGTACTTGAGAAGATTTGTATCAACTTGTAACGTGATCATCAATAAAAGTACTTAAAGTGGACGTAGGCTATACCCATAAGCCGAACCACTATAAAATTGCTGTTGTTTACTGCTTTTCCGCTATTACTTGCTTGTAATTCTTTCCCGATCTATCGGGTGGTGCTTTCACAACTACACTTCACACACCGGGGTGTTAGCGTTCAAATTTAAGCGTTAACAATCTCATGCTAGGAATTTCAAACCATTCAGAGTAAACAATATCATCCATCCATATATAAGCAATCATATCAGCTATAATTAATTTAAAATGAATTAAATTAATTACTTGCATCTCTAATTAATGTAAAGTTAATTAAATTAATTGCTTAACCATTATAATTCTTGCTTATATAACTATTAACCAATTATCAATCAATTTATAAATCCATTTCACTTAATCATACTTGATTAATTAACATTTAATTTTATTCAAGTAACCATCTTTAATTATCTCCAAACTAATTATCTTATCCAAATATAAAAACTAACCTTCAATTACATACATTACATTACCAATTAATTATTCTCTAATCTATCATTATTAATTTCATTATTTAATGATTGCTAATTACATTTCATTTCATTACCTCATATTAATTTAATTACCTTAATAATTAAATCTTCAATTAAACTATGTTTATTAATCACCCCTGATGAATACTATTCAGTAATCAATCACCTTTAATTACTCTTATCACATCACTTAATTACTCCTTAACTGATTTCCTTTAATCAATCCGTTGATTAAATTGCACAAAGTAATTATACTCAAATTACTTCCATTATCATCCTCAATCAATTTCTTCTAGTCATTGTCATCAATTACTTCTCCAAGTAATTACACTTATCACAACATCGAAAAATTATTCAAATTAATTAAACTTAATTAATTAACTTAAACAATTCATTTAAACCTCATTAATTACAATAAGTAATTAATTTCTTAATTACTCAAGTAATGTACTTAAATTAATTTGTTTCACACTATTTAATTTATTACGTCCTAATCAATTTGTTTACCCTGCTTGCTTAATTAGCTTTTTCTTAATCATTAGTTGAAAACCCTAATTATAAATCAAATAACTTGATTAACAAATTTTTAATTGTTAATTACTTCATTAATCATTTCTTAATTCTTAGTTTAAATTACTTGATTAATTATCTATAATTTGTTCACTAATTTACTTAAGTAGTTAATTACAAATTAACTTATTTCTTAATTAT
Source organism: Allium cepa (assembly GCA_030765085.1). NCBI lineage: Eukaryota > Viridiplantae > Streptophyta > Magnoliopsida > Asparagales > Amaryllidaceae > Allium > Allium cepa. The sequence continues at coordinate 939,413,516 of CM060943.1, read as the reverse complement.
TATTTGATCTTTAATTACAATTATAAGGTATCATTCTTAATTACTTATAAAATTGTTAGTAAATTACTATTGATCTTAATTAACATTTGAAAGAATTTTCTTAAGTTTGAATTTTTAAATGTTGATTAACTTTATTCTTAACTTACCTCAATTACTTAATTAAAAGTAATAATCAAACGTTAATCACATTTGTTAAGTACTAACTAAGTAACTAAACCTTGTATCACAGTTTTAACTTAAAACTGTTAAAATCCTATTAAGTTAAGATTTATATTTTATAAAATACTGTAGTTGGAAAAAAAAAAAACCCGAGTCCTCCCCTTTTAAACCCCGCGTGCAACTTCGAGCCTTCACCAAGCTTCCCCGAGACTCCCCTGTGCAACCCCTTCTTCTTCTTCTTCTTCTTCTTCTTGTTTTTTTTTTTTTTTAGTTTTAGTTTTAAACTACGCTATATGCTACAGCTCAAGGACCTAACTCACGCACTACGAACTCACTCGAACCCGAAGAAAATACCCAAAATGTTCGAGCCCGTCTCGCGAATTTCCACAGACATGACGCTGTCTCTTCCTCCCTACCGTGCACGTGCACGGTGGCACCAACGGCCTCCGGCGAACCCCCACATCCCAGACACACCACAAATCACTCGTACACCCTAAAACCAAGATCCAAAAGCCTTTAGGAAAGTCGAAAAGAAAAACAGTAGGTCGGCCGAGATGCAGAGTTCATGCCAAACATTATCATCACCTCGCCACTTTCAATCACGCCACCGGGGTTGCTGAAACTTTACCCACACAATCGTCACCACTCCAAGCAACCACCCACCCGAGTTCGCGCAACTCGATCACGAAGAGATGAAGAACTCATCGCGTTTACAGTGTATGCCAAAACTTGAATAAAAACCCTAAATTGGTTCTGATGTTCAAATTCACGCAATGGAATTTTTTTTTGCATATTTTTCCCAAGATCACGAATATCCACACTATCCTCAAATCAAATTTTAACTGTTCAAATTGATTGCAGTGTTTAAAACCTGTAAAAGTGTAATTTCTGTTTAAATTCAATCTGCTCTTCAAACACTAATTTAAAAATCCTATTTTAAATTTTAAAATCATAATTTGTAGTGATACTTCAAGATACAAACCTGAATTAAAGTTCTACAGCAATCAAACCTTACACATTTGTTACTAGATTGCCTGTAAATAAATTTACAGTGTTTGTTTCTAACAGAACATAATCTGGTCTATTTTTAAAATCTAGCTGTAAGTGTACTATCTTGTATAATTGAAGAACTTAAGCTTTTTATCAATTTGGTAAGTAAAATTTTGAATTCGAAGAAAAGTCTCAACCCTGAAGCACATCACAGAGAAGATTCAAAGCACACTAAGTTAACCATCACATATGCAAACAATAGTATCAATAAATTCTTAACTGCCTTAAATTAAACTTAAAACTTTATATTTAATGTTTACTCACCTAAAACAACTACTGTTGAACAGAGCATGATTGTTGATAGAAAACTGCAGCTTGAAAGTTTTGAACTCTGTAACTTCTGGCTTCCTAAATTCTTTCTTTTTTCCTCTTTATATTTTTATTTTTCCTTCTTTCAGGTATAGTTATGTTACTGACTAAACTAAATAAAAGATGAACACACATATATATATAGAATATAAGAAGTTATGTATGTATGGAAAAGGTTTTAACCAGGTAGGTGCTATCTATAAGTACACTGTTCAATTTTGTTTTATCAGGCATGCTTTTTTTTTTATGATCTTGAATTCGACTGAGATGCTAACATTAAATGCTAAGTACTACTTGTCTATACTTAATCCATCAATACATAGATATTTTGATCACTTGCCTGCATAATCTCCTACAAGTCATACATAATACATATCTACTCACTGTCAGCATGTACTAATAATATATACTATTCTTTGTTTCAAATGTTAATCAGATCTATTCACTGTAAAACTAAAGATGTGTGCAAATTGTAACTGAACACAAAGATGTGCTCGAATCAGAGGAGCATTAAATGTTGTTGCTTCACCTGTTAACATAATTATAATTATGTACTACTGAGAACAAACTGTATGCATGTGTATGGGATTATATTCTTCAGTAGATAGCTTGCATAGGAAGACAAATTATCTTAATGTTTGTATTTTAAATTTCCTGAGTTTGTCAGTTTTCTCCATACTTGTGGATGATGATCATTTCCTTACAACATTTGTTTATTATATTATATCTTATGTTTAGATTTATATATGAAGATATGGTGTAAAACTTAATCATATTTTTATTAATTGTTTGCTTGAATAATGCATATGTGGGTCAGTTTTATTTTGTACTTTGGTTTGGTTTTGAAAATGATTTGTTTTATTGTTTCTAACTTGAGTAATTCACATATATATAGTTGCTGTTAAATTGTGTATGAAAATATTTTGTTGAGTTAACTTAAAGTTTACATAATTTATACACACAAATTTGAGTTTGATTTTACATTATATTTGATTTTGTTTTGCTTTACTTTGTCTTATACTTTGTTCTTATTTTAGATTGTTAAGTTATGTTGTATAAAATCTTAACTAATTAATTCCTATTTTAAATTTTACGTTAATACTTTATATTTAACTATCAATGTTCAAGTCATATTCAAAATGATTTCTTACTTATATTTGTATTCATTTCTATTTGTACTGTACTATTACTTATTTAAATTAAGTTATATACATATATTTGATCTATGTTTTACATTTATATTTTACATTTATATTTTATTTTGTTATAATTAGTTTTTAAATTTAAACATTAACATCCCTATGTACATTACCAAATGTAAACAAAGCATAGTATTTTAATTCAATTATATAAGGTCAATATTATTAAGAATTTTATTTAAATTTCCAAGATCAAATTTCCTTTTAAAATACAAATTTACATAGCAATTATTTCCAAAATCATATTCATTTGAAAATAATTAGTTCATATTTTATTTAATCATATTAAATATTTATTAAAATAAACAAGGTCAAAATTCAGGGTCGTTACATTCCTCCCCCCTTAAAAGAATTTCGTCCCCGAAATTTAAAATAAAGATAATTTAAAAGCTGTTATACTAACCATTCACACATACATATCATTCATACAATAGCAAACAATCAAACAGTCTATCTTAACAAGCAACACTAGCTATCCGAATACAAATCTGGATAAACTTTCCTAGAGCTATCCAGAGTCTCCCAGGTGCAATCACTGAGATTCTCGCTCCACTGTACTCGACAAGCTTCACTACTACTCCTGAGTTGCCTCTCAGTTGATCAACAATCTGAACAGGATTCCTGACTACAGTCAAACTCCGCTTGACTTCCCAAATCTCCTTGAACTACTAGTTCTACCACTAATGATGGATCTTTAACAAAATTCCAAGTTGAGATGCATGGAATATATTATGAATTCCAGACATCCATTCTGGCAATTTAATCCTATAAGATACAACCCCTATCCAAGTTGAATTTCATATTTATACATAACTCGAGGTCTCAGCCTCCCATTCATTTTAAATTTACAATCAAATTCATTAATTCACCATCCAACTTTATTTGACCAATTCCAATTTCATTTACATATTTAGTTTACTAATTTATTTCAAATTAGTTTATTCCTATTTCCAATTCAATAATTGATTTCACCACAGAATCACTTCATTATAGTTCTTGAGTTTAGTTCTAGTTTGTAATCCTGGTTTGGATACCTATTTCATTTCCCAAGTTAAAAATAATTGTATTTTAGCTTATAATTCCACTTTTTAAATTTTAAACTTTATGAGCCCCAAATTTATTTATTCTCCACATTTACATTCATTCATTTTCACTTTAAATTTTAGATCTTACATGTATCAAACAAGCATACTTTGTATTTCAAATATTTAAATTCTTTTGATAGGCCATCAGGGTTTATTTATACAAATTTAATTTTTTATCCAACTATTCTATTTGAATAAAGATTTTATTTCATTCAACTTAAATCATCATTCAAGCTTCTATTAAATAAACTCTCACTCCTCTTGAAGCTACGCTTCTATAAAGTTTAATCTTAAATTAATTTATTTGTTTCAATTTCACACTTAAATTTATTTCCAGCTTATTTGGTACTCACCTAGATCAATTCCATTATTATCTCATAAATCTATTCAATCAACCCATTTATTCCAAATTAGTTCACTTCCATTTATTTTATTTTGATTTATTCCAAGGCCATATTTATTCCATCCATACTTGAATTGGATTTTGTCTTCCAAAAATCATCTTATTATTTTATCAGTGTTCAATTTTATTTTATAATTCAAATTTTGGATTTTTATTTTTTTTTCCAAATTCAAAACAATTTTGTTCACATTCATATTTTCACATTTTACCCAATATAAGCTTGAATATATTCATATTTCATTTTAACTCAAGATTGAACACTTATCTATAGTCAAAATATTCCTAATCAATGTGTTACCAATTTCCTTTACAAGTTATCGGAATATATTTATTCCAATTCAATTTCACATCAACTTACTTTTATCTATTTAAGTAAGGATTTAATTTATTTACCACCATCTATATCTCAACTGAATTCTATTCCAATTCAATTTGTTTATTTTAACTTCCATTAAATTAAGCACCATACCATTCTCTTTAATCTACCAATCCACTTGGATTTGATTAAATAAGAACTTAATTTCATTTTAATATCATCCATATCTCAATTCATTTTATTTCAATCTTAAATTGAAATTCAACTATTAAGCTTAAGTAAATCTCAACCAAAATTTTATTTCTATTAGATTTTCACACCAAATTCATTTACATTATATATTTGATGTACTTCGTTAATTTATTATATTTTTAATCATTAGTTTAATTCCAAAATTAAATTAAACTTTCAACTTAATTCAAAATAAATCCTCATTTTCAACTTCATTTTTTTTTTAAATTTTAATCCCAAGTTAAATTTCTTACTTCCTTGGTTATATAAGCCATTGTAAATCTTTATAATCCTATTTGTCTATTAACACTATCATCCAAATACTATAATTATATATAATAATTACAGAAATTTTATATATATATATATATATATATATATCAAAATAGATTTTGGATGAAATTATTTTAATTCATTCACTTTGGAAAACAATATCATGTCGAATTGATCTATTCAAGTGTTTAGAAACCCCTTCGGTACAGTTGTGCAGACTACACTGACGAAGGTTCATATACCACTCAATAAATCAATCAACATAATATAAAACCATTTTATATCCACTAACAAGTACGCGCTCATATCTATCATTACGCTCAGACTCATTCTAGAGTACTGCCGACTCTATCTCTAATGAGTAATCTCCACCAGAGCCAAGGTTCTCACTTAACCTTTCTGCTCTGATACCAACTGTGACGACCCGCCCTTCTACTACCAGAAAGACGTATCATCAAGAAGAAAGAAAGAGGTAGAAAAAGAAAGGAAAGAGAAAGAAAGAACAACATCAGAATCTCACAGCGGAATGGAATAAAATATAATACATCACATAACAATCTCATAGTTTACATATATCAGAGTTATACAATATTTTACATTTGACAATGTTATATATACATCAGTCACTACATACATCTCAAATACAACATACTCTAACTAACACAGCGGAACTAGATAGATATCTACAACGCCGAAGCCTCCTGCTCCATTGCTCCTCCAGAATTCGTCAAAGCTAACCTGAATCCCTTGACTACCCGTAAAAATTTGGGTACCCGAGAGTTTATGAAAAACAAAAATAAACTCCGGGTCAGACATGGGTCTGGTATGAGTAAACAGTTTAAATTGTTTAACTTTGCAAAACTTTTGAAAATAAAGGTATCACGTAAGACTTCCCACAAATAAATACGGGTAAGTTTTTACCTTACGCTAACCAAAACATTTCATAGGAAATTCTGTGATATTATAATAGTGTCTAGGGTTTTCAAGTAAATAGAAAATAGTCGAAATTGTTACATTATTAAATTCCAGCTACTAGCCACAAAAGTGGGTAATACAATCAAAACCGTGGGCACTTATTGGAAAATGGATTCCATACAATGGCAGGGCTACTGGGGTACCGCCCGTCACAGTACGGGGCCTAGATCACCGTACCGAGGATTACTCCCTTCATCCCCTGCAACACAAGGCCGGAACCATTCCTTACTGAACAGTCCCGAACAAGATAAACCCCATGGTTGGCGCGCCCAACCACCCACTAAGCCGAATAAAAAGGGACATCTAGACAGGGGAAATATCTTGTCCTGCTTGGGCATGACCCACCTAACCTTGCTGCATCTCCCCTGTTTTAGCCATTCCCGGTTGATGAGGCTTGAGGCTACGATTACCTTTAGAGAACAAATTTCTTAGAATGCTCATCGCCCGCCTGACGGTGTGTTGAAAGCATTCAATCCATACAAGTTCGTTCCGGGTTCGAACGAAACCGAAGGCATTATCTCGTTACACTCATTTTGGAATCACCCTCAGAGTTAACGACGACAACCCTTGCATTCTAAACCTTCATCTTCATATCAGATTAACGACCTAACGTTAATTTGGATCGATGTGGTTTTCGGATGTCCCAAATGTGGAAACCCGATCCCGGTCTCATCGAAATCCAAAACGTGTCTTTTAGGGCCAAGTTGTTTTAAAGTTTAAAACAATTCAATCTCAATTATCCATATACACACAGATAGATAATTCATAGTATCACAATAGATAATCAACATTATCACCATAACAGATAAGCAATCATATCAGATAATCCATATTTTTATCATGCTACAATCAAGCATACATTTTACAGAGCATCATTTATCTCATGCTAGGAATTTCAAACCATTCAGAGTAAACAATATCATCCATCCATATATAAGCAATCATATCAGCTATAATTAATTTAAAATGAATTAAATTAATTACTTGCATCTCTAATTAATTTAAAGTAAATTAAATTAATTACTTAACCATTATAATTCTTGCTTATATAACTATTAACCAATTATCAATCAATTTATAAATCCATTTCACTTAATCATACTTGATTAATTAACATTTAATTTTATTCAAGTAACCATCTTTAATTATCTCCAAACTAATTATCTTATCCAAATATAAAAACTAACCTTCGATTACATACATTACATTACCAATTAATTATTCTCTAATCTATCATTATTAATTTCATTATTTAATGATTGCTAATTACATTTCATTTCATTATCTCGTATTAATTTAATTACCTTAATAATTAAATCTTCAATTAAACTATATTTATTAATCACCCCTGATGAATACTATTCAGTAATCAATCACCTTTAATTACTCTTATCACATCACTTAATTACTCCTTAACTGATTTCCTTTAATCAATCCCTTGATTAAATTGCACAAAGTAATTATACTCAAATTACTTCCATTATCATCCTCAATCAATTTCTTCTAGTCATTGTCATCAATTACTTCTCCAAGTAATTACACTTATCACAACATCGAAAAATTATTCAAATTAATTAAACTTAATTAATTAACTTAAACAATTCATTTAAACCTCATTAATTACAATAAGTAATTAATTTCTTAATTACTCAAGTAATGTACTTAAATTAATTTGTTTCACACTATTTAATTTATTACGTCCTAATCAATTTGTTTACCCTGCTTGCTTAATTAGCTTTTTCTTAATCATTAGTTGAAAACCCTAATTATAAATCAAATAACTTGATTAACAAATTTTTAATTGTTAATTACTTCATTAATCATTTCTTAATTCTTAGTTTAAATTACTTGATTAATTATCTATAATTTGTTCACTAATTTACTTAAGTAGTTAATTACAAATTAACTTATTTCTTAATTATTATTCGATCTTTAATTACAATTATAAGGTATCATTCTTAATTACTTATAAAATTGTTAGTAAATTACTATTGATCTTAATTAACATTTGAAAGAATTTTCTTAAGTTTGAATTTTTAAATGTTGATTAACTTTATTCTTAACTTACCTCAATTACTTAATTAAAAGTAATAATCAAACGTTAATCACATTTGTTAAGTACTAACTAAGTAACTAAACCTTGTATCACAGTTTTAACTTAAAACTGTTAAAATCCTATTAAGTTCAGATTTATATTTTATAAAATACTGTAGTTGGAAAAAAAAAAAAACCCGAGTCCTCCCCTTTTAAACCCCGCGTGCAACTTCGAGCCTTCACCAAGCTTCCCTGAGACTCCCCTGTGCAACCCCTTCTTCTTCTTCTTCTTCTTCTTGTTTTTTTTTTTTTTTTAGTTTTAGTTTTAAACTACGCTATATGCTACAGCTCAAGGACCTAACTCACGCACTACGAACTCACTCGAACCCGAAGAAAATACCCAAAATGTTCGAGCCCGTCTCGCGAATTTCCACAGACATGACGCTGTCTCTTCCTCCCTACCGTGCACGTGCACGGTGTCACCAACGGCCTCCGGCGAACCCCCACATCCCAGACACACCACAAATCACTCGTACACCCTAAAACCAAGATCCAAAAGCCTTTAGGAAAGTCGAAAAGAAAAACAGTAGGTCGGCCGAGATGCAGAGTTCATCCCAAACATTATCATCACCTCGCCACTTTCAATCACGCCACCGGGGTTGCTGAAACTTTACCCACACAATCGTCACCACTCCAAGCAACCACCCACCCGAGTTCGCGCAACTCGATCACGAAGAGATGAAGAACTCATCGCGTTTACAGTGTATGCCAAAACTTGAATAAAAACCCTAAATTGGTTCTGATGTTCAAATTCACGCAATGGAATTTTTTTTTGCATACTTTTCCCAAGATCACGAATATCCACACTATGCTCAAATCAAATTTTAACTGTTGAAATTGATTGCAGTGTTTAAAACCTGTAAAAGTGTAATTTCTGTTTAAATTCAATCTGCTCTTCAAACACTAATTTAAAAATCCTATTTTAAATTTTAAAAATCATAATTTGTAGTGATACTTCAAGATACAAACCTGAATTAAAGTTCTACAGCAATCTAACCTTACACATTTGTTACTAGATTGCCTGTAAATAAATTTACAGTGTTTGTTTCTAACAGAACATAATCTGATCTATTTTTAAAATCTAGCTGTAAGTGTACTATCTTGTATAATTGAAGAACTTAAGCTTTTTATCAATTTGGTAAGTAAAATTTTGAATTCGAAGAAAAGTCTCAACCCTGAAGCACATCACAGAGAAGATTCAAAGCACACTAAGTTAACCATCACATATGCAAACAATAGTATCAATAAATTCTTAACTGCCTTAAATTAAACTTAAAACTTTATATTTAATGTTTACTCACCTAAAACAACTACTGTTGAACAGAGCATGATTGTTGATAGAAAACTGCAGCTTGAAAGTTTTGAACTCTGTAACTTCTGGCTTCCTAAATTCTTTCTTTTTTCCTCTTTATATTTTTATTTTTCCTTCTTTCAGGTATAGTTATGTTACTGAATAAACTAAATAAAAGATGAACACACATATATATATAGAATATAAGAAGTTATGTATGTATGGAAAAGGTTTTAACCAGGTAGGTGCTATCTATAAGTACACTGTTCAATTTTGTTTTATCAGGCATGCTTTTTTTTTTTATGATCTTGAATTCGACTGAGATGCTAACATTAAATGCTAAGTACTACTTGTCTATACTTAATCCATCAATACATAGATATTTTGATCACTTGCCTGCATAATCTCCTACAAGTCATACATAATACATATCTACTCACTGTCAGCATGTACTAATAATATATACTATTCTTTGTTTCAAATGTTAATCAGATCTATTCACTGTAAAACTAAATATGTGTGCAAATTGTAACTGAACACAAAGATGTGCTCGAATCAGAGGAGCATTAAATGTTGTTGCTTCACCTGTTAACATAATTATAATTATGTACTACTGAGAACAAACTGTATTCATGTGTATGGGATTATATTCTTCAGTAGATAGCTTGCATAGGAAGACAAATTATCTTAATGTTTGTATTTTAAATTTCATGAGTTTGTCAGTTTTCTCCATACTTGTGGATGATGATCATTTCCTTGCAACATTTGTTTATTATATTATATCTTATGTTTAGATTTATATATGAAGATATGGTGTAAAACTTAATCATATTTTTATTAATTGTTTGCTTGAATAATGCATATGTGGGTCAGTTTTATTTGTACTTTGGTTTGGTTTTGAAAATGATTTGTTTTATTGTTTCTAACTTGAGTAATTCACATATATATAGTTGCTGTTAAATTGTGTATGAAAATATTTTGTTTAGTTAACTTAAAGTTTACATAATTTATACACACAAATTTGAGTTTGATTTTACATTATATTTGATTTTGTTTTGCTTTACTTTGTCTTATACTTTGTTCTTATTTTAGATTGTTAAGTTATGTTGTATAAAATCTTAACTAATTAATTCCTATTTTAAATTTTACATTAATACTTTATATTTAACTATCAATGTTCAAGTCATATTCAAAATGATTTCTTACTTATATTTGTATTCATTTCTATTTGTACTATACTATTACTTATTTAAATTAAGTTATATACATATATTTGATCTATGTTTTACATTTATATTTTACATTTATATTTTATTTTGTTATAATTAGTTTTTAAATTTAAACATTAACATCCCTATGTACATTACCAAATGTAAACAAAGCATAGTATTTTAATTCAATTATATAAGGTCAATATTATTAAGAATTTTATTTAAATTTCCAAGATCAAATTTCCTTTTAAAATACAAATTTACATAGCAATTATTTCCAAAATCATATTCATTTGAAAATAATTAGTTCATATTTTATTTAATCATATTAAATATTTATTAAAATAAACAGGGTCAAAATTCAGGGTCGTTACAGATAGGCGGGTCGTTACATTGTCGTATCAGAGCACTAGGTTGAGCGAATACCTAGACTCTGGATTGGTGTCCTTCTTGAGAAAGCGTATTTGTAATTTTGAATATATATATATACATATATATATATATCTACCTATTAGATTGGGTTACCTGTTTAGGTTTTCTAATATAAGTAATAAAGGTAGATAGGCTAGTGGTGTGTGTAACACAACTACCAATGGTTGGAGTCCGAGTGTTTGAGGTTGGAAGAGGTCTGCTAGGGCAGTATTGGGCATCTTGAATAGTTTTGCAGTTTAGTGTGAAGGATTTCACCAATCTCTGAAGGAAATCTTTTCAAGATTCGGAGTTTATCTTTGGATTGTAAGCTGGATTACACTCGTGTGAGTGGATTTTCTGGAGTTTGGATCAGTTGGGAGTATAGAAGCCAGAAATGGTATCATGGAAACTTCAGGGAGGAGTTCTGTCTGTATTTGAGTTGTGACTCAGTTTGGCATAGTGTTTTGTGCTTGGTTTGGGAGCGAGTTTCTTGAGAGATATCTGTATTTTGAAGGCTCTATTGTGAAGAGGAAGGTTTAGCTTTGTGATTCGATGAGCTTTTGCATAAGGATGTCTTTGGCAGTAGCAGCAGTAGTGAGTGGCCTGTTTCTTCGATGATTCGGAAATCTCTGTGATTCTTCTGTCAGTGGGCCGGTAGATGGTGGAGTTTGTCCATTTCTTCTGCAAGCTCAGTTGGGAGTGATGTTAGTGGTTAAGAGGTGGACCACTAGTTCTTCTTTGGATTAGAAGGCTTTAGTTGTTCTGATTGTGGAAGAGAGAACGATTTCTTGGAATCCGACCTGAGTGGAATCGCAAAAGTGACTTGCGATGGTTCGAAAGTTCTCTGAGTAATCTTTATTTGGATTGAAGCATCTCTAGAGGATGTTTGAGTTATCGAAGTGGTTTGATTTTCTGGATGTCTTCGAAGGAAATTGTATCGGCCTCAAGAGTTTGAGTTCTGTTCCGACTTTATTATTGGAGCTTTGCCGGTGGTTCAGCATAGTAGGAGGGCTCTTTGAGAAAGAGATCTGTTTAAGCTGACAAGTTCAATCGGATCTAGTTTTCTGGTTGAATTTTTGCTATGGTGTTTGTGATCGAATCTGATAGGTCACTGATATTTTATGGAATTTGATGAACAATGTTTCCTGGATAAGTTAATCAAGTTTATACTTATCTTCATCAACAGCATTCTCAAATCAAAATAGCGCGGTGGAAGCATGGTGGCAGCTATTCCAGAATAGGAGCAACACCCGATTCATTGGGAATCTGAGTTTTGTCTTGGATCAGAAAATTTCTACAGGAAATTCATTTTGGATCTAGAGACTTGATTGTTTTGTATCTGTTTGTTTTCCGGATAGGGTAGTATGTTTGGAGTCTTCTGATATTTGTGTAGTAGAGTTTGTGTGGTGGATTTTGATTGACCTAGAAGTTGAGGGCAGCCGAGGATCGACAGGAGAGATCTGTGGATGAGAGTATTGGACCTTTCTGTTTTCTCTTAAGAGTTAAGTGTTTGGTCTATAGGATTGAATTGTCAGTTCGGATGACTGGAATTTGTTATGTAATTCACGTATCTCTGAGGGAATACGTGTATAGTTTAGAATCAGTAGTTCTGAGAGGTTTGGAAGTTGTACAGGACTTGTCTGTAGTCTAGTATCCTGTTTAGATTTATAGATCAAGATATATAGGAGCTCTAGATCTGGGTGGTGTAGTTAGTTTAGATTCTGTAGAACGAGTGTCCTGGTGTTTGTACCTGGGAAACTGTAGGGAATTCTATCCAGAATTTGTTTGGATAATTAGAATTGTTTGTTTGAATTGGTTGCTATGGTTGCTAGTATTTGGTTGACAACATATGTTTGTTATTTTAAATTAAAGTCAGTGCGGGATTATTAAATTACCTTTGCTTTTAAATTTCGGGGACGAAATTCTTTTAAGGGGGGAGGAATGTTATGTCTCGGAAATTTAAGCAATATTTATTTAATAATTTCATTTATAATTATTTTAAAATATTGAAATATTGATTTAATAATTTAATTCAAACGGGAATTTTCTTTTGAAGATTAATAATCATTTAATTTGTCAAATGATATTCTTTTCAAAATTTTAATAATGATAGTTTAATTTGAAAATCTTATTGTTTTCAAATGTTAAAAATATTTAAATGATAAAATTATCTTTCTAAGCTGATTTAAAGATATTTTATTTATAATGTATAAATGTTTATATATTGTAAATAAAGGATTTGATTTTAAATTTAAATTTAATAAGAATATTTTCAAATTATTATATATATAAATGTATAAATTATGAATTGGTTAATTTGATTTAAAATTGGTATTGAAAACTTTTCAAAGGTAAATTTAAAGGTGTTTCCTACATTATCAAAGGAATACAAGTAAGTATTTATTTTGTTTATAAAAATAAATATAGTTTAAATTTTGTTTTATAATAAAAGTTTATTTTGTTTATTTTAAAGGAAATTGTTTTTTTTTCTTTTGAAATAAGATTTAATTCAATTATATTAGAGTATAGTATTTTGGTTTGAAAACTTTTGAATAAAACTGAGTTCAACATTCTTATTTTTTTTTAAATCTTCTCTTTTGAAAATTAGTTTTAAAGGAATATTATTTTGAAAATATTCAAGCAAACATTTAAAACGTATAATTTTATATTGTAAATAAAGGATTTGATTTTAAATTTAAATTTAATAAGAATATTTTCAAATTATTATATATATAAATGTATAAATTATGAATTGGTTAATTTGATTTAAAATTGGTATTGAAAACTTTTCAAAGGTAAATTTAAAGGTGTTTCCTACATTATCAAAGGAATACAAGTAAGTATTTATTCTGTTTATAAAAATAAATATAGTTTAAATTTTGTTTTATAATAAAAGTTTATTTTGTTTATTTTAAAGGAAATTGTTTTTTTTTTCTTTTGAAATAAGATTTAATTCAATTATATTAGAGTATAGTATTTTGGTTTGAAAACTTTTGAATAAAACTGAGTTCAACATTCTTATTTTTTTTTAAATCTTCTCTTTTGAAAATTAGTTTTAAAGGAATATTATTTTGAAAATATTCAAGCAAACATTTAAAACGTATAATTTTATAAAGAAGTTTTTAAGTAAATATGTAATCATTTTAAAGACTAATTGTAATAAAACATTTAAAACATTCTAAATTAAATTAGAAATGGTTTTATAATAAATTTAAATACATTTTTAACTTAAAGATATTTCTTTTAAAATTTAGATAAACATGTGTTAGATTCTTAAACCATAAAGTGGACACTTGTAAACATTTGTTATTACTAAACATAACAAGTGGCATGTAATTTATTTTTGAAATTTAATTTATTAGATAAGAAAACATAGCAATACATTTGTTAAAACTTTATCTTCAAAAGAAATCAGATTCTAAGTAAAAAAAAAAAATCAAACCCAAAACTGCAATCTGAAGGAAATCTTCAACCTTAATTCAACTCTAAGCAAATCAAGTTGGAGTTCTGTTGCAATCAAGTTTACTAGGCTCAAACATCAACAGCATGTAGTTTTTAACAATTTACATCATCAAGAAAATCAACTGCAACTAGCAAATGCAAGCCAGATTTCTGCATGCGAGTTCATTATGCAGGTTCCAGGAATAATGCAATTGCATCTCTGGAATTTGTGCTCTGCATCTTCAATAAACAAGTGAGTAAACTATTATTTTTAAAAGCAGTTTCTCTTTTAGAATAAATGCTTAAACAAGTATAAGCACTTAAGACTCTGATGCAAACTGTTTTTCAGAGAATCAAACTGCAGTGCCTTCATTTGGTTAATAACTTCACAATTTAGAAACTTAAGTTTCTGTGCATGTGAATTGGTAGAAATATGTATGTTTGTATGATTTCATATTGATAATTATTCTATGTATACATATATAAATATGTATATATATGTGTGTTGCTATTGCAGGTATCTGCAAATCTGTTTTGTTTTTAAAAAAAAAACCAAAATTGTATTTGGAACCCATCATCACCTGACTTGATCTCAACTAGAATTTGAAATGTAAACAAACTTTGTTTGTTTAGAATGAAATGATTGTTATAAATCAAAATTTAGCTGTGTTAAAATCCTGTTGTCTCTAGAAACATTTACAACAGTCAATATTTTCTAGAAGCAAGTATATCAAACATCTTAAATCAATAAAACAGTTTTGTAACCTGAATTCATGTTTAAAAACATGAATTTTAAAACAAATTTTATATTTTTTAAAATTTCTGTGGGATGAGTATTTCTATTTTGAACAGAATTGGGTCTTTTGGGTTTGTTTGATTATTTAGTGGATTTTGGAAGTTAAGATGCTTCCTGTAGGTGGAGTATTGATTGGGAAGTGGAGGAAAATTGGGCAATAGGTGATCAGAGAGGGGTGGTGTTGGTAATTGGGATTTCCAGGTTTCAAACCCTAGTCTTTGAGTGTTGCAATTTTAAGTTTCTTCACATGCTCTCTGTTGCATCGAGTGAGGTTGGGTTTTGGGAGGTTGCAGAGGGGATGTAGATGGATCAATAGCCGGAGTTGCAGTGATGATGATGGTCCGAGAATGGATTATGGGCTTTTGACAGGTTTGGATTTATGGAGCAGATGAGTTTCCAGATTTGTAGTTGGTTTCTAAAGCTTGAATTCGAACTACAGTAGGTTTTTGATGATCGCAAGCTTGGGAGGAGATGGTCGGCGACTTGTAGCAGTAGGTTAGAGTGGCTGGAGTTCGCCAAGGCGACGGTGCAGATGTACCGTACATGTTGGATGTCTGGTGAGCCTTGTGGGGTAATGCAGTGTGTTGACTCGAAGTGTTTCTTGGGTTTTTGTGCTTTTGCCTCGAAGAAAATGGTGTTTTAGCTCGAAGTAAATATAGGGGTTTCTCGGGTTAGTGTGCTACAGGTTTAAACCTGTCATTTTGCAGTTTTTTTTTTGAATTTAAATGAAATTCACATTTTAAAGCTGAAATTTGATTCAAATGTATGTGAAATCTGAATTCAAATGAAATTTTGAATTCAAAGTTTTTAAAATGAAAATTTTAAAATTTAAACAAGATTTAAATTTAGTTTTGAATCAAGTTTAAATATAGTTTCAGGTTTTCTTTGATAACCATATTTTGATTCAAAATAGCTTTTGTAAGTTTTTAAAGAATGAACAGATTCAAATGTTTTTAAGAGGATTTAAAAATAAATTTGATTTCAAATAGGGTTTGAACTTGAAAGAATTTATTCCCTTTAATATTTAAATTAAAGATATGAAGTGTTTATTTGAATTTGGAATTTTAAATAATCAGTTTATTTTCAAAGCTTGATTTCTTTAATTAAGTGATTTTGTTTTAAACATTTCTTTTATATTTAAGTAATGTTCTTTAACATTTATTTATTTTAAGGATTATAAGTTTATTCAAATTTTGAATAATGTTTAAATGGTTAAACATATTGAAAATCTTTAAATTTTAAAATGAATTTGAATTTAATTTAGGAAGGTATCCCTTTAATAAGTAAATGAATTGTTTTAGGAAAAATTAAGATAATTAAGAAAAATTTACTTAATTATTTGATTTTAAATAATGATTAAGAATTAATTTGACCAGAAATGATTAATGATGATTAATTCAAGAATAGTTTCTTAAAGAAGTAATTTAAGGAAATATTTTTAATAAATAATGATAATTATCTAAGGATAATTAAATAAATGATTAACGTAATTAATTTTGATAATTAACTAGATTAATTAAATTGAATATAATCAATTGTAATTTGTTAAATAAGGAATTATTTACTTATTATAATTAATTTTGATATTGTGGTTTGTTTAAGTTAATTAATTTAGTTTAATTAATTTTAGTAAATCATTTGATGATTTAATGGAGGTAATTATTAAATGTAACTAATGGTGGAGGATTACTTAGAAAAATAATAATGATAATTATTGGAATGTAATTAGTGAAAGGTGATTTATTTTAATTAAGTAATTTGGATAATTACTTTTGTAATTAATCAAGGATTAATTAATAAAGATAATTAATTATTGGGAATTAATTTATTAATAAGTAATTAAGGGAGTTAACTATTGAATTTAACTATTAATAAAGGTGTTTAGTCAAGTTAAATACTTAGTGAATGATTAATTAATTGGGTTAATTAATTAATGGATATTAAGCAGGATTTAAATGTGGTAATTAATTTAATTTAAATTAAATTAATTAATGATAGAAGTAACTAATTTAATTCTTTTTAAATTAATTATAATTGATGGTTAATAAATCATTGCTTATGGATATTATTAATTGAATAGTTGTGATCTCAGTTATGAGATGAGTTGTATTTGTATGATATGGATGTTTGGATAAGGTATAATGATGTGTGATGGATAATTCGGTTGTGATGATTATCTGTTTGTGATAATGATATGAATTATCCGTTTATGATATGAATGTGATTACCTGTTGTGATATGAAGTTTATCTATCTGTGTGGAATAGATAATAATAAGAGTTAATTGATTAAAACCCTTAAGTACAACTTGGACACTAAAATGGCGTTTGGTTTCGGTGAGACCGGGATCGGGTTTCCAATTTTGGATATTCTAAAACCACATCGATTCTAATTAAACGTTAGGTCGTTAATCCAAGTGGAGCAAGTGAAAACTCGAGGTGTAAGAACTATACGTCAGTATAACTCTGTGGGTAATTCCATAATGAGTTTGACGGAATAGTACTTATAGGTTCGAGATGGTGATTTAGAGTGCAAGGGCCATGGTCGTTGACTTTGAGGGTGATTCCAAAATGAGTGCAACGAGATAGTGCCTTCAGTTTCGTTCGAACCCAGAATGAACTTGTATGGATTGAATGCTTTCAGAGCATCGTCAGGTGGACGATGAGCATTCTAAGTTTGATGTGTCGTATAATGGTAATCATAGCCTCAAGCCACATCAAATAGGAATGGCTAAAACAGGGAAGGTGCAGCAAGGCTTCGTGGGTAGCTCCCACTGGAGAGCAAGATTTACCCATGTCTAGAGGTCCCTTTATATTCGGTTATGTGGCATTTGGCGACGGCCAATCTGCGGGATGGTCTTGTTCGGAACTGTTCAGTAAGGAATGGTTCCGGCTTTATGTTGCAGGGGAGCGGGCGTACTCCTCGGTACGTTGATCTAGGCCACGTACTGTGACGGGCGGTATCCTAGTAGCCCTGCCATGATGGAAACCCATTCTTCCTACGAGACCCTACAGTTTTGATTGTATTACCCACTTTTGTGGCTAGTAGCTGGAATTTAATCATGTAACAATTTCGGCTATTTCTTATTTATTTGAAAACCCTAGACACTATTATAATATCACTAGATTTCCTATCAATTGTTTTGGTTAGCATAAGGTAAAAACGTTTCCATGTTTATGTATGGGAAGTCTTACGTGATACCTTTTGTTTCAAAAGATTTTCTCAAGCTAAGCAACTTTTATCCCCGTTTACTCACACCAGACCCATGTCTGACCTGAGCGTTTATTTTTTGTTTTATTAAACTCTTGGGTACTCATATTACGTATGAGTAGTCAAGTGTTTTAGGATTGCTTTGATGAGTTCTCGAGGAGATAATGGAGCAGGAGGCTTTAGCGTGTAGATATATGTAGTGGTTCCGCTGTGTTTGAGTTGTACCTGTTTCTCTGATGTATTAGAATTGTAATTGCTAGACAGATGTTTATAACTGTCTAGTTCGTGTTGTATTAGCTGTTTAACTCTGATGTGTATGATACTATGTAAAGTTTTATGTAATATAATATAGTTTATTCGTTCCACTGTGAGATTCTGATGTTGTCTGTTTCTTTCTTTCCTTTCTTTTCTCTTTTCTATCCCTTTCTTTCTTCTTAATGATGCGTCTTTCTATGGAATGAAAGGCGGGTCGTTACAAATCGATTCAAAATGAAATGGAACTTGATTGCAACGGAAATGAACTTAATTTATGTAATTGAAATGATTGAAAATAAATGAATTAACTTAAGATGATTATTTGGATGGAAATTTGTCCCGAATGAATTTATGAATATAATTCATAAGTAAATAGCATGGAATTATTCCTAGCTTAATAAAATGGGTTTGAATATAATGAACGTGGATATGAATGGAACGCGACTGAAATGATTGAGAATCAATTTAAAAGAGAATGAATTGAATACAAATTGATTTGGAATTGATCTAAATAACTATAACCGGAGTGGTTATTCAATTAAAAGTATATCGCCGAATTTGCATGGAAAAATTTGTTGTTGGACGTAAACGGAAGTAAATAAAAATTTGGAATGGATATAAATATAATGTGTGTGGTTATGAAGTGAATGCAAGCAAAATGGGTTGTCAATCATTAGAATTGAATGAAATGATATATAAATCGATTAAAATAAATAATTGAATGTTGGAGCCTTGTGATTATTGATAAATTCATGTTATAACTTGTCTGGTAGTGAAATCTGTGGTTTGCGCTAGTTAAAAGATTAAAATGTTGTTAAATTTTATATTTTTGGTACTTATTGTTTAAATTGAGTTAGTATAGGTACAAAGAGACTATTGGGCTAGATTTGGGTTGCGAAATTGCATATGAAGTAAACTCGCTTGCTTAATAATGCTTAAAAACGCTAATATAGGTACGTTTACGGATTAAATACCGCAATGAATAAATATTGATATATATTGTGTTTATCGATGGTGTGGGTTGATGTATATATTTTTATCACTCTTGTCATATTGTAAAAGGCAATCCGTACAAAGGAGACTTTGCAAAAAAAATAAAATTTAACGTGTTAGAAAATTTTTGGAAAATTTTGTTAACGAAAATTTGATTTCGAATTTAAATTGAAATAAAGGGATTTGGTTTAGAAATGGAAAAATTAATTGTTTTGGGTTGGAACTAAAGGATTAGAAAATGAATTATCGAATGTTAACTAAGGGGGTTTTGAAAGGTAATGTGTTGGTGCGTTTTTCCTACCTTAATAATTTCGGGGACGAAATTTTTTTAAGAGGGAAGGAATGTAACGACCCAGATTTTTTTGTCGTTTAATTTTGAATATTTAAACGGTTTTAAATATTGGAGTTAGGATTAAAATTTAGTTGGTAAGGTTTTAAAACTGAAATTTTAAGCAATTCCATAAAAATTTGACATCGTCAATTTAATCAACGCGTATAATTAATGATCCAGGGCACAGTCTCGGAATTCGATGAGACTAGTTTCGTTATATCCATAATAGTGTATTATTATCGGATTTCAAATTTTGTAGCATTTGGATTTAGCGTTTGGTCGTGTGATCTGGAAATGCATGGAAATAAATTAATTGAATTTAATTCAAATAGTTGATTTAAAAGCTGTCTTCTTCATACGATCAAATTAGGCTCGAGATTTGTTCCATTAAGTTCGAAATAGTGGCATAACATTAGAAACGCTAGGTCGATAAGGATTCAAGATTTTGATTTACAGAAACGAGACGTTATATATATATATATATATATATATATATATATATATATATATATATATATATATAATCAAATCAGGGACAAATCTTAGTCGACCTAGTCTATGATGGAACAAGCCACCCTACCTACGTCTACTCAATTAAATCATGTATGCCTTTCTCCTCGGATTTAAAGCACAAGCCTTCCCTACTTCTATTTTCCTCAATTCGAAAATTAATATCAAAGAAAATAAATACACATATATATCGTTCATTTTTTCCTCCCACTCAGAATGAAATTGAAAAAAAAAAAGGAAAAATGTTGTTGCGGTTTGGCAGTGGAGGAGTAGCGTGGTGGGAAGGGGCAGAGCTGCAGCGTTCAAGATTTGACCGAACTTGTGTACCGGGATCGCGATGGTTAAAGATTAGCATGAGAGAAGGAATCATGTATCTGCGATCGTGAGATTTGGGTGAACTTTCTTGGTGCTGGCGGCGACAGTGTCGGTGTGGAGGAGGCGTGTTCATTGGTTTTAGGGTTCTCTGGCATTTGGGGATTTCATGTATGCGAGTAGAGGAGGAAGGGTCACGATGGTACAAGAGATGCGGCGGGTGGTTGCGTTTGATTGCAAAGCTAGGGTTAGGTGACTTGGTCGTTGGGTCATCGATCGGCGAGTTTGTCGAAGGGTGCTGCGACAGTGGTAAGCTTAGAGCTGGTCGGTGAAGGAATGAAGTGGAAGCGCAGCCTTAGCACTGAGTTTTAAAGCAAGTAGCAGCGGCAGTAAAGCAGGGGAAGAAAGATTAAGATAATCGAGGGTAATTAACTGTGTTGATTTTAATTAATTTAAATAATTATATTATTTAGTTCGAATGCTTATAATATTTCATAACGTCTATACGAGGTCTAAAATTTATGTAACAAATCCCGTTGGACTAGTGATAGAATTATACGTAAAGGAACAAAATTCGGGATTGGAACGATTATCAAATTCCAAAAAAAATCAAGGTGGGTTAATCACACTCTTTTAGGATAGCTGATAAATTCATAGAAATTAAAACTAACTATAGGTTGATTGGATTAATATATATAATTATCAGTTGGATTCTATATATTATATATATATAGTAGTGTATATATTAGCAGTTGGATATATTTATTTCTCGTATATTGGAGCGGATGAAACCCTATGCACCACGCATAATAGCGGATGACCCTCTATTACCACGATATCCCCCTCGAAGTGGGATTGGTATTTTATGTTGCCTGACATCCATGGTTACAGGGAAACAGGTTAGAGGCATCCAACTAGATTCCTCAAAAATATATTAATTGTTCATAAATATTGATATATGATGTGTGTGAATAAATCTGCTATAGATTTTGTTGTGATTGAATTTTGGATGTTATAGTAGCACTGGCCTTAATTTTGGTATTTTGAATACCATAAATATTATTTTTTTGAATTTTAAGAAATTACAAGGAGATTTTGAATATAAAAATAATTTTTATCGAAAATTCGACTATTTAAAAAGAGATTGGTTGAATAAATGATAAATTTGAGTTTTGGTTGTATTTAACTATTCGTAAATTGTTTAATAGAGATATTTTTAAAGTATTTATATAAGAGATTTTAAAGTGACATCCGAAAATATAAAAAGAAGTTAAAATCGGTATCAAAAATAGATTAGCAGAACAAATGGAATTTATAAGGAGATGGATTTATAAAATGAAATTTTATAAATAAGATTTGCTTTTATAAACAAGTAAAACCCTAAGGAATTATACTTTTTTTATAAACGATGTTTATAAATAAGGGAAAACGACAGTAGTTGCTAAATTCGGAATATAAAACTCATAGGTTCAATTTATATTAGAATATAGAAACAAGGTTAAGGAAAATAGTGGATACTATTTTTGAAAAGTGGACATGGTTAGGAGAATCAAAATGAAATCGATGGGTTGTGAGTCGAGAGGAATCTACAAATTAATTGATTATTGAGATTTTAAAAATATATTTTATTACTAAGAAATTAATTTGTTTTTTTTAAAAAGGAAGTTTTATTTATCAAGCTATGTAATTTGAACTAGCAGAATTGAGATACGTCGAAAAGTGAATTTTTCAAATACTTTATATTTATTTTAATAAATCCTAATTTTTAAAAAACAGTGTAACGACCCGCCTTTCTGACCGCCCCCAGTCGATAACTAAGCCAACTTGAAACGTTCAAAATGACGGATTGTTATTTAGTTTATAGAGTTTAAACAGAATCAGCCACAGAATTACAGAATAATAATATTATTTCACAAGAATGAATTTTTATACATATATCAGAGTTTATACAATGCATCTCTATAGCGGAATTTTTCTTTAAGTACAAAAATCTCCAAAAAGCTAAAGTGAAGCGTTTCCCCTCTCTCTCTAACTTCGCTACCTGAAAATCTTCAAGCTGCAAAATACTCGGTCTGACCCGAGTATTACATTCAAAAGAAAATAATACACGGGTCAGTCTAATTCAAACTCACTTATTAGTGCATAGAGGCAATAATAATCAAATGACAATTAGATGACGGTCAAAGATAAATTCACCTATCCGATCCTTTTAACAAAGAAATCGGATAACGGTAAGTATAACACCTAACAGTGTTAAAACAACAAATCAGTAGATTCAATTTTTCAACGAAGATAGATGAAGGGATTATTAATGGAGATAATTTAGAAAACAATCAAAATTGCCTAAACGGCAATTAACAACAACACAATCAAATTGAACCAAATCAATTCAAACAATTGAAATCAATCAATTTAAAACAACAGATTCTGAATTGGGTGCAGTACACGCAAGCGTGTACGGCCTCGCCATATTAAAAACGTTAAATCTGTGTGGCTGCAGTACACGCACGCGTGTACGGCCTCGCCACAACAGTGAATACTAACAGCCATCAAAGCTGCAGAGGTCAAGTCACAACTATCATGACTCAACACAACTGCACCAATCAAGGGCAAGCTGCAACGAAAATGCAGCCACCACAAGTATACAGGGGCACAACAAATATATAAAAACGAATAGCATCAAGGCACAAAGGTCACAGGTTGGCAACAATTGATTTGCATGCTATAGAGAACAAAATGACCAGAGGTAATAACAAGAATGGCCAAAGTCAAGTATGCTACAGGTTGTGAAATCACCAATTTGCAAACATAAATTGCTAAACTAAATACAACTTTGTTTTCTAACTTTAGGTAGAAATTATACACAAGCCAAAATGCTCAAGTGTATCTGCATATAAAATATGCCAAACCAAAGTTGCAGTGAAATAACTAAATATGCAAGACCAAAGTTGTAGTGAAACAACAAAATATGCTCAAGTATATGCATATAAAATATGCAAGACCAAAGTTAACAGCAAAACCAAGAAAGGGACTGGGCAACACTGAATGACCAAGTGCACAAGGGCAGTGATACAAACATGAAGACATCAGCAAAGGGGATTATGCAACCTGAACCAGCAGAGCACGAAGGCTCGAAGCCTCAAATGACCAAATGCATATGGCAGTGGTACATCATGATGACACAGCCGAGTGAATGTACAGTAATGATATGATGCAACAGTGGAAAAACTATATGCATATCGAAACATGCAGTGGCAACTAATGGTATACAAGAGGTGTCAAATAAGCATGCACATTTGTGTACATATATACCAACAACATTAAGTGCAGATCAGTGAACGATGTATGAAAAAACATAAACAAGGAATGCACTCCGAGATTTACAACAGGCGAATGGTCAAGAAATACCCAGCCCAGTGAGCAACATGAACACAATACTACACTTCAAAAATAAATGGAGCCATTACCAGAAGGTATCACTCAGCAGTGTACATATAAAGATCAAAGTTGTAAAAGTGATTACAAATGCGCAGAACTAATCTGTTGATCAACCTGGCCAAAAATTGATATATATATATATATATATATACATATATATATATGGTGCAGTATGGAAGCAGTAATGCTCAAGGATGATCACAAGTGATAAAAAACCATGGCAAGTTCAAAATACACATCAATAAAGTCGAAGCCTACCAAAATTCATGCAACAAAACAGGTCAAAGCCAAAGCAAAACAAAACACAACTACTAAGCCAGGTCATGAGACCGAAATGTTATAAACTCTGACCTGGTGGTACAAATGAAAATAAATAATCCTGTATACATTGTGCTATATCAATCTTCCCTATCTCTTCTCGTTCATTAAGAAATTTAGCAATCCAGAAAAGTATCTTACTACAGAAGCTTTATTCAAATCAACTTAAACAACAATTCAACCTATGTCAAACATGAAGATTAAAAGAAGATTTTTTTTTTTTTTTTGCTAGCAGTTTCACAAACTATTTTCAGATGTGCTCTGTTCTTCATTTGGAAACAAGTCCAGAAAACTGGTGTGTAATATCACTCTTTAGGATTTCAAGTATATAATTGTGTTCCATGTTCAACTCCGGAAACAAGTATGTTTGTGAATATAGTTTAACTCTGAGTATATATATGAATATATTGATGTATGCATGTCTGAAAGGTCTGGAGCATCTCTGTCTATGTTTTAAACCCATTTTTTTTTAATTTAAATTCTCTAGCTCTTGATCTAGTCATAAATCTGATTTAAGTTACAAACAAAACTCGTTTGTCTGATCATAGAGTAGGATTTAAAATTTTATGCAAGTTAAAACAAACTTAGATTTACTCTAGAAACCATAAGAACAAGAAAAATCAAATAAATCCCAAGTGAAAATTTCATAGGCCAAACTTTCCAGAAAATCAAAACCAAAGTCTAACATCAATTCATAGCCGAGGTGGTCGAGGCTAGAATCGAACAGCAAGTTTCAAGAATGACCGTAATCACTTAATAGTTTTATCAAAATCAAACTTAATTTATTTTCACAAAGGTAAGCTTGCAAAACCAAGTTTAAAAACACTGCAATTTGAGTCGAAGCCTGTTGAAGTTACCAGAAAACCAAGCTAAAACTGTGCAACTTAAAATCATAAATTATACGAATTCGAACAGGGTCCAAGTAAACGAAATTGCAATAAGTCAATCATCAACCGATTTTAAACGAACGAAATCACAGAAACAAACAAGCAAAACACAGTCGAATACCAATTTAGAAATTCGAATCTTAAAAAAATCACTGGTCGAAACTAGATGTGAGTGACTAAAATCACTCACCTTTGCAAATCGGAGCAGTCGCGTTCGAACCCAACTGAAGCAACCAGAGAATCAAATACTGAGAAATCTCTAATTTTCGGGGATGAAGAAGAAACTCGTGGCCGCCATTTTTAATTTTCTTTTTTTTTCGTTTGATTCATTTTATTTTTCTCTGATTTTCGAAAAAGACTACGGCCTTATTTTGAAATGAAATGTGCGTGATATTGGGCGCATGTCAGAGATTTTTTTCTCCTGTTTTGGTGGCTAAGCACCTACTATTTCGGCTGAAGTGATATTGCATATTATGCTTTGTGTGCTAACATTAATTACATTTGTCTTTATTTTATATTTCATACATGTTTATAAAAATTATTGTCTTCCTTTGCGATCCAAGAAGGCTGAGATGATTCTAGTTTGCTATGTAGATATATATTATTATTATTTTTTTTTTTAGACTATGCAAATCTTTGGTGGCTGACATTATTAATTTTTTGTACAATTGTGTATTTAATTTGTTTCTTATATTATTTACAACTTATGTCATTAGTTCGAATCTTAAATACAAATTTTAATATTCAATTTCAAACTCCAAAGTCAAATTCAAATTTTATTCAACTTTCAATGGATTAAATTCCAAAATTTAATCGCCAAATTCATAGTTATATTAGGAATTCAATTTAAATCATCATTCAAATATTTAAAATTAATTAAATATTTTCAATTTAAATTGTTCAAAATTCAGGGTCGTTACAATCTTCCCTCCTTAAAAGAATTTCGTCCCGAAATTACAAGTTAGGAAAAATGATTGTTAAAATCTCACCGATATTTATACCCTACACAATTTTACCAAGCTCAAAACTTATTAAATAAATAAATATAGGATTCATTCCATTTGTTTTATTTCACTAGCTTTGTTCATTATCTCTTTTGTTCATTGATTTCTACAATCAAGACGCAAAAGTCTGTTACCAAAATTTCCGACTTAAAAACTTAGATTTAAACTTAAAATTCTTCATGTTTGAGATTTGCATATTATATCTTTTTTTCAAAACTGTGGACTTTCAAAATATTTCAAAAATCCTCTTCCTTAGTTTATTAGGTTGGAATTATGTAATTTTAATTTCAGACTATTGATTTGCTATTTAAAGTTTGAAAATACTTGCTAACTCGAAATTTAACAAGTCTATCGTCGTTCTTAAAGACATTAGGCATACGCTGGCCAGGCGTAGGACTAAAAATCTCCAAGTACTAAATATACTTGCTTCAACTCCCAGTGAAAATACTTTTTTAAAAATTCTTTTAAAAATGGATATGGAAAGCACGTTCCCCCATGGATCACAGTTTACCCGACGGTTACGCTACTATCCCAGTAGAATCGCTTGAAACTGTAGATTTCACATCTCTCTTGAATTTCGCCATGGTTGTTGCCATAGATCGCGGTTCACACGGCGGTTACGCTACTATCCCAGTAGAATCGCTTGTAGCCATAGGCATCTCGCCCCTCGAATTTCGCTTTGGCATCTAGACTGCAGTTTACCCGGCGGTTGCGCCACTATCCCAGTGGAATCGCTTGTAACTGTAGGCATCACGCCCCTCAAATTACGCTAGTCACTCCAACTAACGGAATTCAAATGGCCACTCCAACTAATGGAATTCAAATGGCCAATCCAACTAATGGAATTCAAATGGTCAATCCAACTAATGGAATTCAAATGGTCAATCCAACTAATGGAATTCTACGCAGCTACGATTTTCAAATGGACACTCATATCGAGTTCCAATACCTTCACAAATTTTCAATGGAAGGGACTTTTCCATATCCTCAGTTTAGAAAACATAATATCATATATATGTAGTACTTAATTTCACATTTCGTACATATCATACCTATGTAAACTTACATAAGTTTTCCATAACAATTTCTTTCTAAACTGATGGTTTTCGAATTTACTGCATTCTCATATATAAGTTCCGAAAACCTCAATATCTCATACCCATAACAAATAGAGGATTCATGAGTTTTCCATCTCATTATCGATTTAAAATTTTCCTCTAAGTCGATTTGGAATTTTAAGGTTATCTCAAACCCAATTCACATTCATAATTCAATTCATTATCGACTTCACACTAGATTTGGATTTGACGTTACATCGTAAATTCTCAACACATAATTGATGTCTACCGATATATAACCTTTCAGCTCGTACGTCTCAGAGAAGGGTGTTAAGCTAAGAGAATAAATTCTCCGCCACCAAACAGATATATATTTAATAGAGATCAATTGCTATGTCGTCAATTCACAATGTTAGACATACAATCCAAACCGACTATCCGAAATTCAAAGCTCAACGTATATTGTTTTTTGGTGTCGAAGTTAAACTCAATTTAACTCAAGATTCAATCTTTTTTTTTGAAAATTTTCCAAATTGAACTAATTGTTCAAATTTCCCTCTTAACTTTTTCAACTTCGAATTAATTCATAGTTTGAATTCCGCATACTTTTCACAATATTGGTTTTAAACCAACTTCAAACTTTCCCAAAAAAATATCTTTACAAGATATATATAATTTTCCACACTTAACCATTTGAAAACAAATTTAAAATCATTTTTCACCTTTCAATCTTTAAAAACAAATTTCAAATCAATTTCCTTAAACGGAAACACTTCCTAATATTTATCGATTTTAAACTTAAAATGGTTCATTTAAATCAATCAAATAAATCCTTACCGATTTATTTTAAACTTAGTTCCAAATCCGTAAATTTATTTCCACACTTCAAAAATAAATCAATATTTTTTTTTTAAAAAAAATTTCCCTTTCTTTTATAAATTCCATAGTGAATTTACATTTCCAAAATATCCATGAATATACGATTTTCAAATCGATTTCAAATATTCATTTCCAATTTATCTTTAAAAGATAAAATTTCAAACCTTTCATTTCATATTGGAAAACATTTCCATACTTATTTAATAATAAGTAGTTCACAAATCAATTTATTTTCAACACTTGAAAAATATTCAATATACTTAAATCATAATCAAGTATATATTTCATTCTTTAAGGAAAGCGATCTTTTAAACAGATTTATTTGAGTCAAAACGAATGTTGCGTAAACATTGTTACGACGACCCAAAATCACTAGTATAGGGATTCAAATTTAAGATAGATATATAAATCTCAATACTATGCAAAACATTTCCTTTCGGAAACCATTTACTATAACAACAGTGTTATAGTCCGCCATTTCCTTTTATTTCTCTCGAAAACGTCTATTTCAACAATAAATGTTGAAATCTATGTATTCGATACTTAATACATTTTAAAACATCTTTAAATCAGTTAACTTCATTTCATAATATCACTTCCCTAAAACATATCCGTTTTATTTAATAATATATTCACTGTCCAAAATTGTGAATATACTTCGTTAACCAATTTCAATATTCTACGCATTTAATTCAGAATTATCCACTGTCCAAAATCGTGGATATAATTCCTAACCAAACTCTTATTATCACAATATTTAACTTAAAGGATAATTCGTTGTCCAAAATCACGAATATATCTCCTTTAATAACTTCTATGTTTCATTTATCAAATTCAATTGGTTTCGAACTTATAAACAATCTTTATAAATTCCATTTCTATTTATAAAACTTCGATTTATAAATCTCCTTTATTAATTCAATTCAATTTATATAACTCAATTATATACTAAAAGTCCATATTATAAGTTAAATACTTATAATCCATTTATTTACATTTGAAATCAATTTTCAAAGGAATTCAGAATCAAATTCCCAAGTTATAGTTCAATGATCCCCTTGGCTATAACTAAAGTGACATGTCATTTTATTTCCCAATTATTACGTTTGGTGATATTTGAAATATTTGATTTAAACCAATTCATTAACTCACTTAACTTATATTTTATTTTCCATAAATCTAAGCAATTCGATAATGGGTTTTCGAATGATCGGGACTCAAATCTAAGGAGACCTTACCGAAGAGAAACTATCGCAAACCTAAATTTAGAGAGCTACAAAAGAGAGGGGGATTGTCCGAAAAGGATTTGAATTTTCAAAATACCTTTTATTTTTCAAAGAAAACAAATTTATACTTCTTTAGATTTGAAAAACACTTTCTTTAAAGTGATTCTAAACGCCATAAACTAAGCTTTGTGTAAACCAAAGCTCAGATACCACTTTTGTAACGACCCGCCTTTCTGACCGCCTCCAGTCGGTAATTAAACCAACTTGAAACGTTCAAAATGACAGATTGTTATTTAGTTTATAGAGTTTAAACAGAATCAGCTACAGAATCACAGAATAATAATATTATTTCACAAGAACGAATTTTTATACATATATCAGAATTTATACAATGCATCTCTATAGCGGAATTTTTCTTTAAGTACAAAAATCTCCGAAAAGCTAAAGTGAAGCGTTTCCCCTCTCTCTCTAACTTCGCTGCCTGAAAATCTTCAAGCTGCAAAATACTCGGTCTGACCCAAGTATTAAATTCAAAAGAAAATAATACATGGGTCAATCTAATTCAAACTCAGTTATTAGTGCATAGAGGCAATAATAATCAAATGACAATTAGACGACAGTCAAAGATAAATTCACCTATCTGATTCTTTTAACAAAGAAATCGGATAACGGTAAGTATAACACCTAACAGTGTTAAAACAACAAATCAGTAGATTCAATTTTTCAACGAAGATAGATGAAGAGATTATTAATGGAGATAATTTAGAAAACAATCAAAATTGCCTAAACGGCTGTTATCCCAACTTTTGGCAAAGTTGAGATATCAAAAAATTACTAAAAGTCAATGGTTACTATTCATAAATATCAACCATGCATTGCAGGATAACCATGGATATCAATGAATTCTGTCCGAGTCCGGAACGGGCCACAATTGATGGGACACGACAAGAAAGCTCATAGAAGTCCGCATCTCAAATTTCAAGTCAATCCGAGTTCGTATGACCAAGTTATGATGGATTCAATTTGATGGAAACAAACCTTGCTCGGTTCGAATCGATAGAATACCCCTGTTCGAACCCATCTATTTCGAACCCATCAGAGCAAGCACCATGTTCGAATCCATAGGAAGAGGTGTCGTTCGAATCCATCAGTCAGCGCCTGCTTCGAATCCATCAGCTTCGACTCCATCTACTTCGAACCCATCCTCGTACTACCTTCCATCGAATCCATCCAAGACACCCCTGTTTCGACTCCATGAGTGCACCTGGCATCGAATCCGTTCCTTCGAATCCCCACGATGAAGCAGCTTCGAATCGATCTCAGTAATACATTTGAATCGATTCAAAGGAAGACCGGTTCCATCGATTCGAAGGTAACGTACCTTCAAATCCAACACTCGAAGCCACCAAGTCAAAGCGGCCAAAAACCCAGGGATGTGATCCAGAATACTCGGAGGAAAAGAGGGGTTGACCCGGAGTATGCGCACCACGTTATCGACTCCACGCGCCAACGTATCGATTCGAACCAATGGGTTCGAACGAATCGATTCGAACAACCCTAGAAAACGAAAATCTTCAACTTGAATCGATAATATCTCTCAATCT
This sequence comes from Allium cepa, assembly GCA_030765085.1. Taxonomy (NCBI): domain Eukaryota; kingdom Viridiplantae; phylum Streptophyta; class Magnoliopsida; order Asparagales; family Amaryllidaceae; genus Allium; species Allium cepa. Next base: position 939,382,248 of record CM060943.1, on the reverse strand, counting down.
ACTTATCCAAATGTCACGAAATTTTCACAGGAGCTTGAATATACAGAGAAGAATGTCCACGCCAAGTTTCATCACGATTGGACGATTTCTTGATCGATTCGAACCAAGGGTCGAATTGATCCCAATGTGGGCCCGGATCTCCAGGTTTCGGCCATGTGGGCCCCCTCACGTACTGGAAGTGGTCTACCTGATTTCTAGGAGAAATATCAGCCTCCTACGTCTATAAATAGAGCCCCGGGTCATTCAGAAAAGGGGGCGGATTCTCTTTGGCAAAATCAAGACTCTGAAGCATCAAGACTCTACCAAGGCTCTACTTTGCACTCAACAACCACGGTTGTACTTGAATTTCAGAACTACAATTCATTGTAATCCGCTGTAATCGATTGTAATCAGCGAAGAACATCAATAAAAGGAAAAACCTTTGAAGTGGACGTAGGCCGGAGATAGCCGAACCACTATAAATCGTGTGTTCTTGTTTACATTTATTATTTTGCTACTTAAGATCTGTGATTTGTGTTTGGATATTGCTGATTTATATTCCAACACTGGTGCTTTCACATTCATCGGGGTTTGTGACCAATTTTGGCGCAAACACTTTGGTGCTTTCACTGAGAGCAACTAGCACCCGCTACATCCAATTCAGAGACGATGACTCGACAAACAAGACAGAGGATTGATAGGAGCCAACAAGGAGGAAGCCAAGAAGCATCCTCCGGATCAGGAGAAGGACAAGCTTCCGTTTACATCACCAGAGACGAGATGGAAGCCATGGCCAAATCATTACGCGAAAGCATAATGAAGAGTCAACAGGAGATGCTGCAGAATTTCCTCGAGCAGATGAGGGCGGCGAATATGCAAAACCTTGGACCAACTACAACAGCTACGAGTACGGGACAAGGAATCAGGGTTGCAGAAGCAAACGAAGGACAGGCTCAAGGCCAGAATACAGGAGTTGAAGGTGGTCAGCAAGGCCTTGAGGGCGGACCCTCAGGGTCCGATACTGGAAGACCAACAGACGGAGCTCAACAGACTGGAGCCAATGCCTATGCTAACGAGCCACCAGAAGAATACGTACCAGAATTCCCTTCAAGGCTCGGGGGGCAAGACAGGAATCTGACGAAGGGCCAACCCCTAGACGGAGACGAGAGAATGATTGGCATGATGCGACGAATCATGAGAGGAGGATTGCCTAGCGGAGGCCTAGAAGAAGTTAGTCGGAGTCCATTCACTCTAAACATCCGAAACGCAAGGAACCCTCCAAAGTTCAAACTACCAGCGCTAGAACCATATAACGGGAGATCAGACCCGACCATGCATATTACAAGATATATTAGGCACATGGAAGTGCTGGGGGCATCCGAGGAAGTGATGGCACGATGCTTCCCTCTATATTTGACAGATTTAGCTTCATTATGGTTCAGACAACTAGAGACTGGATCAATCGGAACATGGAGTGAGCTTGTAGATTGCTTCATGAGACAGTTTAGGGTCCATGTGACACGACCCAAGAGTGTGATGACCTTAGCTTCAATCAAGCAAAGGACCGGAGAGTCCATAAAAGATTTTCTGTTAAGATTCAATGTGACAGTGACTTCTGTAGATCGCCCGGATCCATCAATGATTTTAATGGCGCCGGTGGCAGGAGTCGCGGAAGGCACCAAATTTAAGGATTCTCTAACTAAAGATCCACCGCAAGATCTTGGAGAATTCTTTCATAAAGCTGAAAAGTTCATTCGGTTAGAAGAATCACGAGCCGAGAGTCGTGAAATAAATACCACACAAAGCGTAGGAACCTCCAGAGAACAGTCCGGAGCGGACAAGGGAAAGAGGAAACAGGATGACAGACACGATGGTCCTGATAAACGGAAGAAATTCCGAGAACCAAGATTCAGGCAGTACACCGATCTGACTGCAGGCTTAGAAAGAATCTACACTGAAACTAGGGGGCAACTCCCCTATCGAAAGCCACCTATAAGGGATCCTACTGAGCGGGAGCGCAGGACTGGAAAATATTGCCTATTCCATGAGCTGGATGGGCACACTACAGACGAATGCCGTCACCTAAAGGATGAGGTGGAAGAACATGCCAGGAGTGGTAGATTGTCGCAATTTGTCAGAGAACGGACAGCAGCGACAAGGCTTGAACAACTACCGCCTCCACCTAACAGGAACGATCCTGGATCGGGATCACGACTCGTCATCAACTGATTGAAGATGGCAAGGGCCAAGTCCAGGGTTTGGACTTCGGTCAAATAATTTTATCTAGATTTATTTTCAGAATAAACGGTTACTCCACTTACACATGTACGGGAACCGGAGAGATCCCTAGGCATGCCCTGAGATGGAGATAAACCGCTACGCCCGGAGAGGCAGTTTTTAGCTTTTTTCTTATGTTTGAGATTGAACATCTAGAACTTGAATATTAAACAAATAAATTAGAACTTCTTGCAATAAACCTTTTGACCGGAGAGTCAAAAGATGAACATTAAATATCAATATAAACATGATCGCTTTATGACCCTACCCGGAGAGACGGGGTCCGGAGTGCAAGAGGTGAGTTGCTTCGCCGGAGAGCGACAGGTTCGACTCACTTAAGCGATGTTTCCCCTTCACCGGAGAGTGACGGGATGGGATCCAGCAAGAGCCCGGAGAGGCTATGATCGGTCTAGAACGACCATGACATCGCTATACGTCCTAACTGGGACCAGAGTGCAGGGGATAGAAGGCAACGCCAGAGTGCAATAGGATCTTTCTATTCAATCACTAAGTCTAGAATGGGCTTAGTAAGGGTTCAGAGTAGCCATTAATAGTCCGGAGAAACTACGGAACTTCACGAATGCTGATTCGGCTTCAAACAGCCATAAACTTGATTGATAATACTGCAGCTATGAATGAAACATGAACTTATTACACTTGATTTGAGACCGTTCAAAACATACCTTTTACAAAAAGACATGTTTTGGGGGGCAAAGTGTTATCCCAACTTTTGGCAAAGTTGAGATATCAAAAAATTACTAAAAGTCAATGGTTACTGTTCATAAATATCAACCATGCATTGCAGGATAACCATGGATATCAATGAATTCTGTCCGAGTCCGGAACGGGCCACAATTGATGGGACATGACAAGAAAGCTCATAGAAGTCCGCACCTCAAATTTCAAGTCAATCCGAGTTCGTATGACCAAGTTATGATGGATTCAATTTGATGGAAACAAACCTTGCTCGGTTCGAATCGATAGAATACCCCTGTTCGAACCCATCTATTTCGAACCCATCAGAGCAAGCACCATGTTCGAATCCATAGGAAGAGGTGTCGTTCGAATCCATCAGTCAGCGCCTGCTTCGAATCCATCAGCTTCGTCTCCATCTACTTCGAACCCATCCTCGTACTGCCTTCCTTCGAATCCATCCAAGACACCCCTGTTTCGACTCCATGAGTGCACCTGGCATCGAATCCGTTCCTTCGAATCCCCACGATGAAGCAGCTTCGAATCGATCTTAGTAATACATTTGAATCGATTCGAAGGAAGACTGGTTCCATCGATTCGAAGGTAACGAACCTTCAAATCCAACACTCGAAGCCACCAAGTCAAAGCGGCCAAAAACCCAGGGATGTGATCCAGAATACTCGGAGGAAAAGAGGGGTTGACCCGGAGTATGCGCACCACGTTATCGACTCCACGCGCCAACGTATCGATTCGAACCAATGGGTTCGAACGAATCGATTCGAACAACCCCAGAAAACGAAAATCTTCAACTTGAATAGATCATATCTCTCAATCTACTTATCCAAATGTCACGAAATTTTCACAGTAGCTTGCATATACAGAGAAGAATGTCCACGCCAAGTTTCATCACGATTGGACGATTTCTTGATCGATTCGAACCAAGGGTCGAATCGATCCCAATGTGGGCCCGGATCTCCAGGTTTCGGCCATGTGGGCCCCCTCACGAACTGGAAGTGGTCTACCTGATTTCTAGGAGAAATATCAGCCTCCTACGTCTATAAATAGAGCCTCGGGTCATTCAGAAAAGGGGGCGGATTCTCTTTGGCAAAATCAAGACTCTGAAGCATCAAGACTCCACCAAGGCTCTACTTTGCACTCAACAACCACGGTTGTACTTGAATTTCAGAACTACAATTCATTGTAATCCGCTGTAATCGATTGTAATCAGCGAAGAACATCAATAAAAGGAAAAACCTTTGGAGTGGACGTAGGCCGGAGATAGCCGAACCACTATAAATCGTGTGTTCTTGTTTACATTTATTATTTTGCTACTTAAGATCTGTGATTTGTGTTTGGATATTGCTGATTTATAATCCAACACTGGTGCTTTCACATTCATCGGGGTTTGTGACCAATTTTGGCGCAAACAACGGCAATTAACAACAAAACAATCAAATTGAACCAAATTAATTCAAACAATTGAAATCAATCAATTTAAAACGACAGATTCTGAATTGGCTGCAGTGCACGCACGCGTGTACGGCCTCGCCATATTTAAAACGTTAAATCTGTGTGGCTGCAGTACATGCACGCATGTACGGCCTCGCCACAACAGTGAATACTGACAGCTATCAAAGCTGCAGAGGTCAAGTCACAACTATCATGACTCAACACAACTGCAGCAATCAAGAGCAAACTGCAACGAAAATGCAGCCACCACAAGTATACAATGGCACAGCAAATATACAAAAACGAATAGCATAAGGCACAAAGGTCATAGGTTGGCAACAATTGATTTGCATGCTACAGAGAACAAAATGACCAGAGGTAATAACAAGAATGGCCAAAGTCAAGTATGCTACAGGTTGTGAAATGACCAATTTGCAAACATAAATTGCCAAACTAAATACAACTTTGTTTTCTAACTTTAGGTAGAAATTATGCACAAGCCTAAATGCTCAAGTGTATCTGCATATAAAATATGCCAAACCAAAGTTGCAATGAAATAACTAAATATGCAAGACCAAAGTTGTAGTGAAACAACTAAATATGCTCAAGTATATGCATATAAAATATGCAAGACCAAAGTTAACAGCAAAACCAAGAAAGGGACTGGGCAACACTGAATGACCAAGTGCACGAGGGCAGCGATACAAACATGAAGACATCAGCAGAGGGGATTATGCAACCTGAACCAGCAGAGCACGAAGGCTCGAAGCCTCAAATGACCAAATGCATATGGTAGTGGTACATCATGATGACACAGCCGAGTGAATATAAGTGATGATATGATGCAACAGCGGAAAAACTATATGCATATGGAAATAGGCAGTTGTGGTATACAAGATGTTAACCCCACTGAAGCTTGGGCCGACTCATCAGATAAAGCATTAAGCGACTCAGAAGATTTACGACTCACCATGAGTCGTTAGCGGTTCAAGTGTGCAAATCAGAAAGCCAAGTACAATTAACTCGCGTACGACTCAATGACCGAAGAGGGAACTCACCGACTCATATGATCTAGGTCCGACTCATCAAAGACCGACTCAGCTAGTCTCTGACTCAACTGTTGTGCGACTTATGGAAGTTTCTGACTCAGCGACTCATGACTCAGCGACTCATGACTCAACGACTCATGGTTCAACGACTCAACAGGTTCGCGACTCATCCTAAGGAACGACCTAAGGAATGTCACGACTTATGGATACCTACGACTTATGATAAGTCGAGTACGACACATGCTAATATGAGAGGAGTTATGATAAGTTGGCTCGGGAACGACTTATCTCTTGGGACCAAGCCAGCAGTTCGACCTTGAGTTAACATGAGGCGACTCACCATGACTCGTCCACGACTCAAAATCGTTGAGTCGTAACCCATCGCCACAATGCCTAGGAAAATTGACTCGGACACGACTCAAGACTTGTCATGAAATCCAGCAGAGGAATAAGCCATGAAGAGGGGAAAGGTTGGTTTTATAAGTCAACCACGACTTATCCTGACTCGGGGACGACTTAGCTTGAGTCGGTCGCGACTCAGGACTTATGCGCAGAATTCATGTCCAAGCTTGCCTATAAATACATAGCCACCTCCAACATTCAAGGGACTTTTGGCACATTCTCTTCATACACCGTTACCTTGCTGCATTGAGAACTTCATCAACACTTAGAGCTTTCAAGATTAGAGGAATACATCAAAGAACTTCACGAAGAAACCACACATCTTCAACGTGAATTTAAAGACTTTAATCGACATTGAAGCTTAAGACTTGTTCCAAATCACTTGTAGCTTGAAGTATATTGTACTTGAGAAGAATTGTATCAGCTATTAACAAGATTATTAATAAAAGTACTTAGAGTGGACGTAGGCTATACCCTTAAGCCGAACCACTATAAAATTGTTGTTGTTTACTGCTTTTCTGCTATTACTTGCTTGTAATTCTTTCCCGATCTATCGGGTGGTGCTTTCACAACTACACTTCACACACCGGGGTGTTAGCGTTCACATTTTAGCGTTAACATTTTTGGTGCTTTCGCTGAGAATTGAACTCAGGAAAACTGTCATCATTGCTTCACAGAGATTTGAAGAAAGAATTTCCTTAAAAACCAGAAGTCTATCTGAGATTATGGCTCCTGGAAGGAAAAGTAGATCTGTCAGATCTGGAAACATTCAAGAGGGAACCTCCGCTTCCCCTGTACCTAATCAACCCACTCCGTCTGTTGGAGTTACGAAAGCGGAGTTGGATGCTGTGATTCTAGGGCTAAACCAGCAGATAAACGCCCAAAATGCACAATTAGAGGCTCAAAGTGCCCAGAATGCTCTGATTCTGAATAAGTTAAACGACTTACTTGGGGCAAACAATCAACCGGCTGGTAATGAAAGGAACTATGCTGGCAACGTTCATGATGTTAATGAAAGGAATGCTCCTGAAAGGGCTACTAGTCCCTTTGAGCAGGCAGTACCTGAGGCTGGTGGATCTAGAACACGGCATGATGAGGAATATCTTTCTAGAATGGTCCGGCAGATCATGAAAGAAAGTATGCAAAGGGTAGAAGATGAGAAGGAATGGGGTTTCGCCCCAAGTAAAACTCCATTTACTGAAAGAATCTTAAAGGCGGAATTTCCAAGGAAGTTTGTCCCTCCGACTATCCCAGCTTACAAAGGGACAAGTGATCCGAATGAATTCTTGTATAAATATGATTGGCACATGACAGGTGCCAGAGCCTCTGACGAAATAAAGTGCCGATATTTCCCCGTATACCTGGAAGGTGTGGCTCTACTATGGTTCACCAAGTTGCCAGTCCGATCTATTGATCAGTTTTCAGACTTGACCAGAAAATTCAAGGAGCAGTTTAGACTATATGCTTCAAAGGCCAAGGACATCATGTCACTGTCGAGTTTAGAGCAGAATCCTGGTGAGTCTATTAGATCTTTCTTGAACCGCTTTAATATAGCGCTGGCCGAGGTGGATAATGCTGAACCACGAATGATATTGACTTATCTGATGAGAGCTATTGATAAGTCAAGCGAATTTGGGAAATGGCTGAACATGAAGGAGCCAACCTCTCTCGAAAAGTTCTACAAAAAAGCAGATGAATTCATTCGCTTGGAAAGCCGTCCTTTACCAGTAAAGACAGTGTTGGAGAAAGCAGAAGACAACACTGTCGCTCCACGCAAGAATGAATCGGTGGGGCAAAAAAGGGAGAATAATAATGGGAAGAAACAGGGTAATCTGAAGAAGCCCCGATCCTTCAAGCCATCAGAGTATACTCCATTATCACATACGCCGGAGCACATCTACCTTGCCACTAAAGATTCCGTCGATTTCCCTAAACCTATCCCTTTGAGAACCGGGAAAAAAGCCATACAGAGTGGGAAATTCTGCCGCTTCCACAATCAACCCGGTCATGAGACTGATGAATGCCGCCAGTTGAAAAACCTGATTGAAGAGTTGCTAAGAGAAAACAAACTGCAGCAATTTGTGAAGAAGAATAGTAACAATCCTGCATCGTCAAGTCAGGGGCAACAGGTTCCTGTTCATCAGCCTAGGACAGGTGAGAAAGCTACGGGACATGAATCTGGAAGGCCCGTTATCAATGTCATTACAGGAGGGCCTCACCCAGCTGGCAAGAACTGGGGTGAGATGGAGAGATATTCCAGGGCTTTGAAATATGCTCCAGCCGAAGAAGACGTCTTTGTTTTAGAAGACACTACGCCCCTGAAACAACAGAAAACTTTCAGCGATGATATTGTTTTCAGAGCCAGAGATTCCACAGGTATAGAAGCTCCTACCCTAGATCCCTTGGTCATCTCGGCTGGTATTGGACCGGCCATTGTCAGAAGAGTCCTCATTGACTGCGGAGCATCATGTAATATCCTCTTCAAGAAGACATTTGACCAGATGAAAATCCCTATGATCGATGTACAAGCCTCATCACAGAAGATCGCTGGCTTCACTAGGGAGCCAAAACAACCAATTGGGACCATCGATCTGCTTGTAGAACTTGGGGAAGCAGAAAGGAAAGTGGTCCGCAAGCAAACATTTGTGATTGTCGATGAGTTTTCTGCTTATAATGCTTTTCTTGGCCGTCCAACACTCGCAGCATTCAAAGCTATCCTAGCCCCGTGGTGCCTCACTATTAAATTCCCTACTGACAATGGAGTAGGAGTTATAAAAGGGGATCAAAATGCTGCGCGAGAATGCTATTTGACAGAGCTGCGAGAGTCAAGAAAAAGAGAAATGGGGAAGGATGCGGCAACCCCAGTCCGCATCAAGGAACCAGCCTTGTAGCAATTACGGGGCGGACCCTACACTGGCGAGCACAGCGGGGCATGGAAAGAAATGGATCCCAGAAAAGCCAGTGCAGGGGAGAATAGAGTGGTACCGGTGGAAACGACAGTTCCGGTACCTGTTGACCCGAAGGACCCAAATAAGGTGTTAAATGTGGGTTCACAGCTTAATGTGTCAATTCAGAATATCTTGATATCTTTCCTGAAAGCAAATCTGGATGTCTTTGCTTGGACTCATGCCGATATGTGTGGAATATCTCCAGAAGTTGCAGTACACGCTCTGAATATTGACCCAAAGTTTACGCTAGTTAAACAGAAAAGAAGAACCCAAGGTCCAGAAAGGTCAGCAGCATTAAAAGAAGAAGTTGATCGACTCATGGAAAATAACTTCATCAAAGAATCTACATATCCGAATTGGGTTTCAAATCCTGTGCTGGTCAAGAAAGCTAATGGAAAATGGAGAGTGTGCATCGATTTTTCTGATCTAAACAAGGCTTGCCCCAAAGATTGCTTCCCGTTACCTAGGATCGATCAACTGGTAGACGGAACTGCGGGACATGAATTGTTATCTTTCATGGATGCCTACTCCGGTTATAACCAAATCATGATGCACGAACTGGATCAGGAGGATACAAGCTTTATCACAGATGTTGGACTTTATTGCTACAGAGTTATGCCCTTCGGATTGAAAAATGCAGGGGCAACCTACCAAAGACTTGTTAATGCTATGTTCAAACCGCAATTGGGCAAAACTATGGAAGTCTACGTCGACGACATGTTAGTGAAGTCCAGGAAAGCAGCGGATCACATTGAACACTTAGCAGAAATGTTCGCAGTCCTTCGGAAATACAGAATGAAACTTAACCCTCTGAAATGTACATTTGGGGTCGAGTCCGGAAAGTTCTTAGGTTTCATCGTCAGTGCTAGGGGCATTGAGGCTAGTCCAGCTCAAATTACTGCCTTGAAAGAAGTTAAAGCTCCTAGAACGAAGAAGGAATTGCAGAGTCTCAACGGAAAGGTCGCCGCCCTGAGTCGGTTCATTTCCAAAGCTACTGATAAATGCATCCCATTCTTTGACGCCCTGAAGAAAGGAAAGAAGAATTTTGAATGGACTTTCGAATGCCAAAAAGCCTTCGATGAGTTGATCCGTCATATGGAAACGCCTCCAATACTTTCTAGGCCAGGCAATGGTGAGGATCTTCTTATATACTTGGCAGTATCATCTCATGCTCTAAGTGCAGCGCTGATACGGGAAGACAAAAGGATTCAACATCCGGTTTACTATATCAGCAAAAGACTCACTGGGGCAGAGTTGAATTACTCCAAGTTGGAAAAACTCGCCTATTGCCTACTAGTTGCATCAAGGAAACTGAGGCAATATTTCCAAGCTCATCCTATCAAAGTACTCACTGATCAACCTCTAAAGCAAGTCCTATTTCGCCCTGAAACTTCGGGTCGCCTTCTAAAATGGAACATTGAACTCAGTCAATATGACATCACTTATCATCCCCGAAAAGCAATCAACGGACAAGCTTTAGCTGATTTCATTGCAGAATTCACAGAGAAAGATAATGGTGAGGAAGAAGCGATCAATGATTCCCCAATCCAGTGGAAGATGTATGTTGATGGCGCAAGAAATGACTACTGTTCTGGAGCCGGAGTGATACTTGAAACTCCTGAAGGTCGATCATTATGTTATGCACTAAGACTGGAATTTCCTTCAACAAACAATGAAGCAGAATATGAAGCTCTTATTGCAGGTCTGAAAATCGCTAAAGAGCTAAACATTCGAGCATTACAAATCTTCAGTGATTCTCAGCTTATTGTATGCCAAGTCAAGAAGGAATTTCAAACAAAAGGTGGAAACTTGCCTTCCTACTTGTCAAAGGCTTGGGAACTCCTATGTGAACTCGATCATTATTCAATAAGCCATATTCCCCGGGAAGAGAATACGAAGGCAGATTCCCTCGCAAAGTATTCAAGTTCTGGTGAAGCTCAACTATTGGGATTGGTTCCCGTAGAAGTCCTCTCAGCACCAAGTATAGACGAGATGGATATAGATTGGATTATGAATGTATCTCAAGAACAAGAGTCGTAGATGACTCCAATATTAGATTACCTACTCAGAGGTTCTCTGCCAGAAAATTCGATAGAAAGACGAAAGCTACTAAGGAAAGCCTCTCGCTATGTAATTCAGGATGGCCGATTGTACAGACGGGGATTCTCAATGCCATTGCTTCGATGTGTATCCCGGGAAGAGTCCAAAACAATCCTAGCTGAGGTGCATGGAGGAGAATGTGGTGATCATTCAGGTGGTCAAACAATAGCAAAGAAAATTCTCCGATACAGATATTTTTGGCCAGAAATTAATCGAGATGCTGCAGATTACTCCCGAAGATGTGACAGATGCCAAAGATTTGCCAAAATTCCTAGAGCACCTTCTACCGAACTCACACAGATGGTCAGTCCATGGCCGTTTGCGATTTGGGGAATGGATCTCATTGGGCCGCTACCAACTGCCAAATCAGGGATTAAATATGCTATTGTTGCAGTTGATTACTTTACTAAATGGGCTGAAGCTGAACCATTGGCTACTATCACTTCTAAGAAAATGATAAGCTTTGTGACCAAGAATATCATTTGCAGATACGGTGTGCCTCAGAAAATAATCACAGACAATGGTACTCAGTTTGAAAGCGAGGAATTCCAGGATTTTTGCAAACGATTCAAAATCCAGAAAAGCTTTTCGGCAGTAGCTCATCCGCAGGCAAACGGGCAAGTGGAAGCAGTGAACAAGATCATCAAATCAACCATCAAAAAGCAACTCGAAAGAGCAAAAGGTGGTTGGGTCGATAAACTACCACTTGCACTATGGGCATACAGAACTACTCACAAAACTGCGACTGGGCATACTCCTTTTTCGTTAGCATACAGATCGGAAGCAATGATTCCGGTTGAAGCAGAGGTCCCTTCACACAGAAGAACCCATTTCAATCAGGCAGAAAATGAAAAGCTACAACTTGAAGCGCTAGATCTCCTTGATGAAAAAAGAGACGAAGCTAATCTCAGAGTTGCAGCTCATCAGCAAAGGATAGCCAGACATTTCAATTCCAAAGTTCGTCAACGCAGCTTTGAAATTGGAGATCTAGTCCTGAAAAGAATTATGACCGCGACAGGTGTGTTTGGGCCCAATTGGGAAGGACCATATGTGATAGGTCAGAAGCTTCTTGACGGCACATTCAAACTCACTACTGTTGAAGGAGTTCAAATTCCAAGGGCATGGAACAACAATCACTTGCGTCCATATTTTACTTGAAAATTTTGATGAAATAATGTAAAAGAGTTGTGGATGTATGATTCTTGTAATTAAAAGCAATTGTAAAACTGATGCAAGTGATTAATGAAAGAATATAAAGTGGATGTAGGCCCAAATTCTTGGCCGAACCACTATAAATCTTGTGTTCCTTATTTTTATTACATGTTTGCTTTATTTTCGATATAAAAGTACATAAAATGTATTGCTGAAATGTCGATTTAAATTTTTGCAGACAATGGAAATAAAACTTGCGCATAATAAGACCGAGCGATTCTCACCATCATTCAACAAACAAATTTCAAGTCACAAAGACCCCGAATTCAAATCCTAGATAGGAAATACTTCAATTGAACGGCTAATGATTTCGATAGAAACGAGCCCTTGCTGATAAATTGAGATTGTTTGAACAAACAAACATCCAATTAGGAAGCTAGTGCCCGCTCTCACGAACGTGCCTGACAATGAAGTACACTTCCTTGGATTAAACAAGCTACTTGCAAGAAAAGGGGAATGAAAACTTGAAAAGAGAAAAAAAAGAGGATCGGTGAAAAGGCATAAGCAAGAAGACAAGGAAACAACCAAAATCCATCATCGGCAGCACAAGTCCTCTTCAGAGGCACAACTCTTCGGAGGATAAAAGACCTCTAATGGGTCATATGCCACAAAAAAGAAAGTTCTCTACTCAACAAAAAAGATTGGAGGAGTCATGACCCTCCAACCATGAGAGAGTAACTTCCAGGCAATGAAAACCCTTTCTGAGGCACATTTCACCAGGAGTCGGAGTAGTTACTCTTCGGAGTTTCACTTCGCCAAAGTTGAAATGCAAACAAAATAAAAGCCCTCTTCGGAGGCCCATTTCACCAGGAGTTGAAGTGTTATGACTGCTCTTCGGAGTTTCACTTCGCCAAAGTTGAAATGCAAACAAAATAAAAGCCCTCTTCGGAGGCCCATTTCACCAGGAGTTGAAGTGTTATGACCGCTCTTCGGATTTCACTTCACCAGAGTTGAAATGCAAACAAAATAAAGACCTCTTCGGAGGCATATTTCACCAGGAGTTGAAGTGTAACGGCCGCTCTTCGGAATTTCACTTCACCAGAGTTGAAAGACGAACAAAATAAAGACCTCTTCGGAGGCACAATCAAGAAGAAAGACCTCTTCGGAAGCCCACGTTTCGCCGAGATTGAAATAAAACTTCCAAGTGTTGAAACGTGAAAAGGCTTTCTAAGGCAAAACTCTTTGGAGGTACACGTTTCACCGAGATTGAAATAAAACTTCCGAGTGTTGAAACGTAAAAAATCCCTCCTCAGAGGTACAACTTTCTATATAAAAAAAAATCCTCATCAGGGGCATACTTTAACTTCCGAAGAAAGAGTAATTTACCTATTCTGGGGAATAATCTTCCTCGAAAAAAAAAGAAGAGAGAAAAAGAGAGAGAGGGAGTTAAAGTACCCTTCAGAGGTCCGCTTTACCGCATAAAAGAATTCACTTGGTAAAAAATGTACTTAAGCAAAAGAAAGAAGTGATTTCTTCAAAGGTCAAAGCACAGAAACTTATACGAAGAGGGTTGTACTTTGCAAAAATTTTCTTTAAAGAATAAAATAATTATTCTTTAGCAAATATGAGTGCAAGTCCCCTCGAAGTATAGAATATTGCAGCAAACTTATGGAATGGGGGCAATATAGTATAATTACACACAATATGGTATAGCCAAACCAGCAAAAGGTAACGCTCAAGTAACATGCCATAAGCTCGCTGCAATATCGTGTAAATAAACTTGTGCAAAAAATAAATAGTAAATGCATTCTCAAATTCAAACAGAAGTTTGTACAAACGAAGAATCATTTTATTCAACTATAATGCAGATACAGGTTTCAAAATAAAAGCGGGGGCCGGTACCCGCACAACTCTCGGCCAGTTCATACAAAAGGCAAAAAGCTAAAGTCTTCATTTCTTTTTACTGCCTTTGGACCCTTTACCCGGCCGAATGACCAGCTTTTCAGGTCGGCCAGTGGGTATAAGGGAGGAAGGAGAGGTAGGCGCAGCTGGCCCAACTTCTGGCTCCTCTTCAGTGGCAGTGATTATCTTCCCTCTCCTCCTTGATGCTCCTTGCTTCTTTCTCCTCTTTGAGGAAGACTCACTTCCTGGAGTGACAAGTTTAGATAGAGTTATGTCTTCAGAAGGAGTCCGCTCCGGAGATATGTCGCCTCCCTCAAGTCTCTCATCTTTCTGCTCTTGCGAAGCAATGGGATCATCCAGGCCATGGAGAGCCTCTATTTGTTCCTCCTGTGATCCAGGCTGCGAAGCAGAAGGAGGAGCCACTTGAAGAGATGGAGGAGGGATTACCGGAGAAGTAGAGATTTGAGCAGTGCTTGATACTTTCTCTACAGAAGAAAAGAGGTTAAACTCAGTAAAGAGAGGAGATGAAGGTTCACCAATAAAGTCAGTAAAGAGAGGAGATGAAGGCTCATCAAGGTTGAGAAAATAGCCAAGGAGCTCATGAAACTCATGCGAAATAAATGAGTAACCCGCTTGAGCAGAATTGACAGTAGCGAGATTAACAGTGAAGTTACCTGGAGAAGCTGGTTTCCTGATATCGACTTCATAAGCTTGCGCATCAGCGCTCTCATCACCCTCATCTCCACCTTGTATGCTTGTAATCTCAGTGGTAACTTTGGTGGGAGATGCAAGATGGGAACTGGAACCAATAATGTTGACTTCAGACGAAGAAGGTGGCTGGACTAGAGTAGTTGAAGTGGTTTTTTCCAGCTGGTCCCCTTCCGTCACTTCAGTTCTTAATTTGGCAAGTTGTTCCTTTCCCTTGGCGAGGGCAGCGCGAGTGTCATCATCAAAGTAATGCCTTTCCAGGGCTGATTCGTCATAACCAGCACCTTCAGCACCAAGCATCTCAAGGGCGGCCTCCCACACTTCAGCTAAAGTGATCTCATACTTGGGACCTAGAAAAGCAAGGCTTCCACGCCCCAAGACGCTATGCAAGTAGAAGTCGAATAATGTTGAGCCGAAGCTGTTTTTGGTCGCCTCATGAGATTCTTCAGCTGCGATTCTGCCGGCGACAGCCTCATCACGTTCCCTTTCAGTTTTGGCAAGCTGAAGCTTAAGCATTTGTATCTCCGCCTCCTGGGAGTTGTTTTTCTTTCGGAGCTCAGCAATATCAGTAGCATAGCCTTCACTGATTCTTTTTTGTACTTCGAGCCTGTCTTCGGCATCCCTTTGGCTAGCATGAGCGTCTCTCACTTGTTTCAGGAGCACTTCTTCTTTTTGAGAATAGGAAGTAGAGGAAGCAGCAAGCTCATGTTTCAATTCCTCGACTTTTGCTTCAAGCTCCTCATTGTAAGAAGCAATGCTCCTCATTTCGGTGTCGTGTTGCTCAACGACCTTTTTCCATTCGGCCTTATCGTTTTCCATAGTAAGCATGGCCTCTATGTTGGCACGGTTAACCCTTTGAAGCTCGTCAAAAAGTTTTTGCCAGTTCGACATCCTCTCAATATCGAGCTTGACGGCATCAAGATTGCGCAACTTGGCAGATTTGTCGATGGGGACCAAGTCTAGGTCGAACCTCACTCCCTTAAGGCACCATTGAGGAAACCGGCTCTGCAGAGTGGCAGGACCCGGTCCAACTTGAAATTTGGGCCTGCTAATTATCGTTTGAATGTCTGATTTCCCAAGAGCGGGAGAGTCAGAAGGAATGTCGAGCGAGGCAGGAGTAGTAACTTTCTCAGGAGTAGTAGAGGCCTGCTTTTCACTGTGACGGGCTCGTTTGCTTAAGTCTTCACCCATGTGACCTTTTCCTCGATCGTCATGAGATTTTCTCTTGTGGGAGTCATCGCCTTTTTGCCAAGAATCATGGCGCTCTTCTCTCTCCCTTCTTTCACGACGTTCTTCTTCAGTCCTCCTTTCATGAGCCTTTCGGGCAGCCCTTTCTTCATCAGATTCTCTGTAGGAGGAAAAGTAACGCCTATAATCATATTGACCACGCCCCCCGTAGCGTTGGAAATCCTGATAATATGACCCGCTGCGTGTCATTGAAGGATCTGAAATAAGAAAAGATAAGCTTTAGAAATCTTTAAAGTATGAGAAGATAAGTGCATAAATGTGCTGGAAAATCCTTAGTTGTGTGTGAAGTGCAAACTACTCGCGTTGGACTAACGAACCACTCCTCAGTTGGGGGGAAGTAATAGGTCCCACTGTCGGTGACAATTCTTGGGATAAAGGAGTTGGAGTCTGTTGGAGGGCAGATGTCGCTTCAATCATCGGGGGTACAGTTTTACCACAGGCAGGGTCATCTTTAAAGAGCTCTTGGGAAGTGACGATTATGTCACTTAAATCCCCAAAGACGTCATCACCATCATGCCCAACCTGATTCCCTCCATCAGCTCCTTTCTCGGCACTCTTCCTGGTTTGGGAAAGGGGCTCCTCTTCTTCTTCAATTATGGGAGCAAGTGCGGGCTTTTCGGAGGGTCCCGCATCATCTCTTGGAGTAGAGCACTTTACTAGTAAGGTTTCTGCAGAAATTTCTCCTCGCATGTGCTCTTTAGTGGAGATCGGAAGATCAGGAGTTTTCACCGGAGAATCAGGAACCTCCGTTGGAGCTTCATGAGGCTGAGTAAAGCGAGAAGGATGGAGGATTCCGTATTGATGTAAAAATTCATCGTTTAGCAGAAACTTTATGCTCCTCTCTTCTACCGGCACGGCATTTAATCTTTCAAAAATTTGCTTAAGACTTGGGTCCCTAGCAGGGGGTGGAAGTGCTAAAACAGGAAAAGAATGAAATTAGCAACTGAGAGTTCAGATCTCGAGAAAGTTTCAAAACGGAAAAAGTAAAGACAGGAAATCTTACTTCCCACTCTCCAGATGGCATAAAACCCTGGAGGGCAGCGAACAAAGAAAAACTGATTCAAAAATCCGTGAGCGCTTTCGGAGAGATCAGTAATAAGTTTGCGGTTTCGAGCGCTTCTTATAACCACGATGGAGGGATGGTCTTTAATTTTCGTGAATGAGCAAAAATAGCAGATCTCCCCGAAGCTTGGTAATCGATCCAAAACTCTCCTAGATAGAACACATAACCCCATCAGAATGGCGTAGCCATTGGGGTGTAATTGGAATGGAGAGATAGACAACCGAAGCAGGAACTGTTGAAGAAAGTCATTAAAAGGAGGAATAGCGCCGTTCAAGCACATTTGGCGATTAACAGCAACAAAGCCAAGAGGGGGCCTATCCGCGGTGTCATTTGGCCCCGGAAGTAAGACGTCAGCATCATCAATGCCAAACTGGACGCGCAGTTGGTTAAACACCCGCTGATTCAAAGTTGTGGATGTTCTCTCCGGAGGGTTATCTACAGGGATAGCTACTGGGAAGACATCTTCAGCCTGGCCCATCGGCTCTTCTTGATGAGAGGTCATTCTACACAAGCAACTGGATGTTCAAATGCGAAGGTGCGCGTTTCCTAAAAAGTGTGAAGTGTTGTGCAAGACTAATAAAAATTGACAAGTATATTTAACTGGAATTATATTGATCGATGCTTGATCGATTGTAAACATTTCAGAACTTGTTAATCTAAAGCTCAAGCATAATATTAGTGCAAGCGGGTCGATTTCAATTGACTATTTCAGCATTGCTTTGGTATTTTGTTTGAAATTGATAAGTTAAAGGCACTTCATACACACAATTTATTCAAATTAATCATCTATTGTTAACTAATCTGTCATTCGATGTGGGCAGTCAATGACAAGTATATTCGTCCCAGTTTTCTGTGAATGTTGTATTGAACAGGTTATTAGCCTGCAAGTCAAAATAACCTGTGAATGAGTGCAATAAAATTCAATAGTTCGAAGTTAATGCAATGGTCCAATGTTCAAACAGAATTTACACAAGTCATAACCCATCAACGGTTCAAAAGTTCTGAGTCGGCAGTGCCCTAAGCCATGAGTCGTGGAGATAAAGAGATTATCTCCAAGTCTTATCTCGGCAACGACTCAAGGCTAAGTCTTATCTCGGCAACGACTCAGGGCTTAGGTCGTGGAGTATGTTAAAGGAGCTCTGTCTTAGGTCGTGGAGTTTTATCTCGGCCGCGACTCAAAGGTTTTATCTCGGCCGCGATTCAAAGGTTTTATCTCGGCCACAATTCAGGGGTTCTGTCTCGGTCGCGACTCAAGGCTCAAGTCGAGGAGCATGATGAGTCGTACCATGATTAAATCGTGAGGGTCACTGGGTCATACGAAAGGAGCCGAGTCAAACCTACAGCAGCATTCAAATCAACCATCTGACCCATTAACCCAATAAACCCTCATTCTACAACCCTAGTCTTATCGCGTCAAGTAGATCGCCTCGAGTCGCAGATCATTGGATCAGACAATCCTCAATCCATCAATGATTAGGGCAACCTAACTCGCAAAGCTCAAGGGGATAAATTGAAGATAAGGACGGTGCGCACAGGGAAATGATGATCGACAATCAGAAAGGAGGCGAAATTGCTTACGTGGTGTGATGTCAGAGATGATCGGAGGAGATTTTGAGTTGAAATTGCTTTTGGGAGCTTGGAGATGTGTTAATGGCGGAAAACGACTCACGAGATTGGTAAAAGAAGAAGAAGATAAGAATGACGATTCATGCTATTTATATACCAAGGTAGTAGGATATGAGTCGGCACACGCGGGGTAAGATAAGTCGAAGCACGCGACCTACGACTTAGGCGTGTGCTTCGAGGGGCAAATGTTAACCCCACTGAAGCTTGGGCCGACTCATCAGATAAAGCATTAAGCGACTCAGAAGATTTACGACTCACCATCAGTCGTTAGCGGTTCAAGTGTGCAAATCAGAAAGCCAAGTACAATTAACTCGCGTACGACTCAATGACCGAAGAGGGAACTCACCGACTCATATGATCTAGGTCCGACTCATCAAAGACCGACTCAGCTAGTCTCTGACTCAACTGTTGTGCGACTTATGGAAGTTTCTGACTCAGCGACTCATGACTCAGCGACTCATGACTCAACGACTCATGGTTCAACGACTCAACAGGTTCGCGACTCATCCTAAGGAACGACCTAAGGAATGTCACGACTTATGGATACCTACGACTTATGATAAGTCGAGTATGACACATGCTAATATGAGAGGAGTTATGATAAGTTGGCTCGGGAACGACTTATCTCTTGGGACCAAGCCAGCAGTTCGACCTTGAGTTAACATGGGGCGACTCACCATGACTCGTCCACGACTCAAAATCGTTGAGTCGTAACCCATCGCCACAATGCCTAGGAAAATTGACTCGGACACGACTCAAGACTTGTCATGAAATCCAGCAGAGGAATAAGCCATGAAGAGGGGAAAGGTTGGTTTTATAAGTCAACCACGACTTATCCTGACTCGGGGACGACTTAGCTTGAGTCGGTCGCGACTCAGGACTTATGCGCAGAATTCATGTCCAAGCTTGCCTATAAATACATAGCCACCTCCAACATTCAAGGGACTTTTGGCACATTCTCTTCATACACCGTTACCTTGCTGCATTGAGAACTTCATCAACACTTAGAGCTTTCAAGATTAGAGGAATACATCAAAGAACTTCACGAAGAAACCACACATCTTCAACGTGAATTTAAAGACTTTAATCGACATTGAAGCTTAAGACTTGTTCCAAATCACTTGTAGCTTGAAGTATATTGTACTTGAGAAGAATTGTATCAGCTATTAACAAGATTATTAATAAAAGTACTTAGAGTGGACGTAGGCTATACCCTTAAGCCGAACCACTATAAAATTGTTGTTGTTTACTGCTTTTCTGCTATTACTTGCTTGTAATTCTTTCCCGATCTACCGGGTGGTGCTTTCACAACTACACTTCACACACCGGGGTGTTAGCGTTCACATTTTAGCGTTAACACAAGAGGTGTCAAATAAGCATGCATATTTGTGTACATATATACCAACAACATGAAGTGCAGATCAGTGAATGGATGTATGAAAAAACATGAACAAGGAATGCATAGCGAGATTTACAACAGGCGAATGGTCAAGAAATACCCAGTGAGCAACATGAACACAATACTACACTTCAAACATAAATGGAGCCATTACCAGAAGGTAACACTCAGCAGTGTACATATAAAGACCAAAGTTGTAAAAGTGATTACAAATGCGCAGAACTAATCTGTTGATCAACCTGGCCAAAAATTGATATATATATATATATATATATATATATATATATATATATATGGCGCAGTATGGAAGCAGTAATGCTCAAGAATGAGCACAAGTGATAAGAAAAACCATGGAAAGTTCAAAATACACATCAATAAAGACGAAGCCGACCAAAATTCATGCAACAAAACAGGTCAAAGCCAAAGCAAAACAAAACACAACTACTCGGCAGGGTCATGAGACCGAAATGTTATAAACTTTGACCTGGTGGTACAAACGAAAATAAACAATCCTGTATACATTGTTCTATATCAATCTTCCCTATCTCTTCTCGTTCATTAAGAAACTTAGCAGTCCAGAAAAGTAACTTACTACTGAAGCTTTATTCAAATCAACTTAAACAACAATTCAACCCATGTCAAACATGAAGATTAAAAGAAGATTTTTTTTTTTTTGCTAGCAGTTTCACAAACTATTTTCAGATGTGCTCTGTTGTTCATTTGGAAACAAGTCCAGAAAACTGGTATGTAATATCACTCTTTAAGATTTCAAGTATATAATTGTGTTGCATGTTCAACTCTGGAAACAAGTATGTTTGTGAATATAGTTTAAACTTTGAGTATATATATGAATATATTGATGTATGCATATTTGAAAGGTCTGGAGCATCTCTGTCTATGTTTTAAACCCAATTTTTTTTAATTTAAATTCTCTAGCTCTTGATCTAGTCATAAATCTGATTTAAGTTACAAACAAAATTTGTTTGTCTGATCGTAGAGTAGGATTTAAAATTTTATGCAAGTTAAAACAAACTTAGATTTACTCTGGAAACCATAAGAACAAGAAAATCAAATAAATCCCAAGTGAAAATTTCACAGGCCAAACTTTCCAGAAAATCAAAACCAAAGTCTAACATCAATTCATAGTCGAGGTGGTCGAGGATAGAATCGAACAGCAAGTTTCAAGAATGACCGTAATCAATTAATAGTTTTATCAAAATCAAACTTAATTTATTTTCGCAAAATCAAGCTTGCAAAACCATGTTTAAAAACACTGCAATTTGAGTCGAAGCCTGTTGAAGTTACCAGAAAATCAAGCTAAAACTGTGCAACTTAAAATCACAAATTATACGAATTCAAACAGGGTCCAAGTAAACGAAATTGGAATAAGTCAATCATCAACCGATTTTATACGAACGAAATCACAGAATCAAACAAGCAAAACACAGTCGAATACCAATTTAGAAATTTGAATCTTAAAAAAATCACAGGTCGAAACTAGATGTGAGTGACTAAAATCACTCACCTTCGCAAATCGGAGCAGTCGTGTTCGAATGCAACTGAAGCAAACAGAGAATCAAATACTAAGAAAGCTATAATTTTCGGGGATGAAGAAGAAACTCGTGGCCGCCATTTTTAATTTTCTTTTTTTTTGTTTGATTTATTTTATTTTTCTCTGATTTTCAAAGAAGACTACGGCCTTGTTTTGAAATGAAATGTGCGTGATTTTGGGCGCATGTCAGAGATTTTTTTCTCCTGTTTTGGTGGCTAAGCACCTACTATTTCGGTTGAAGTGATATTGCATATTATGCTTTTTGTGCTAACATTAATTACATTTATCTTTATTTTATATTTCATACATGTTTATAAAAATTATTGTCTTCCTTTGCAAGCCAAGAAGGCTGAGATGATTCTAGCTTGCTATGTAGATATATATTATTATTACAATTTTTAGATTATGCAAATCTTTGGTGGCTGACATTAATAATTATTTTGTAAAATTATGTATTTAATTTGTTTCTTATTTTATTTACAACTTATGTCATTAGTTCGAATCTCAAATACAAATTTTAATATTCAATTTCAAACTCCAAAGTCAAATTCAAATTTTATTCAACTTTCAATAGATTAAATTCCAAAATTTAATCGCATAGGAATTCAATTTAAACCATCATTCAAATATTTAAAATTAATTAAATATTTTCAATTTAATTTGTTCAAAATTCAGGGTCGTTACAAACAGCTTTGAAAATTGATTTGTTTATCTAAAAATGAGTTATTGAGGTTTATAAAAAGAGTTTTGATATTTTAAATAATTACTTGAACATGTTTTATAAACAAATTATAATTATTTAAATACTTGTTTTATATAGATAAAGTTTTGTAATGATTTAAACCTATTTATAAATCTTCTCGAGATTTGGAAATGGGGTTTATTCAGTAGATGAGGTATATAAGAGAAATTCTCAACATGGAATTTGGGAAAATGTAAGGAATCCGAAGTATTTAAATAAAAGTGAACTTGTGATGACCCGGGAAATTTGAACATTTGAAATGAAATATTTAATCAATTTTAAATATTTGAAGTTTAGTTTGACTTGAATTTCGAATATAAATATGAAGTTGGCAATTAAATTATTGAATTTAATTTATTAAAGTTGAGTAAAAATTGAATCTTCAGTTTTAAGCTGAATAAAAATATTTCAAGGCTTAGAAAATCTATATTGATAATACTAGAAATAATAGAAGCTTTAGAATTGGATTTGGAAACGATTTATTCAGTTTTGAATTTATATCGTTTAAATCAATATTTAAAAATGGCCTTCCAAGGCACAGTCTCGGAATTCGACGAAACCAGTTTCATTGGATCCTAATATTGGATTATTATCGGATTTCAAATTTTGTAACTTCCGGAGCTGTCGTGTGATCATACGAGATAAAGATGCCTAGACAATAATTAGCGATAATCACACCCGAAATCTCAGCCGACCTACTTCTCTTCACGCAATCACATACTCGTTGTCTTCTCTTACATGCCAACATCTTCTCCTGTCTCCTCATTCCTTTTTGAAATCATCACGCAAAACAGATTTTTTTTTCTAAAATCAAAAGAAGACAATAAAATGGCTGCGACTTCAATATCCCTTCCTTCTTCAAATTCCAGATTCGCAAACCAATGGCCGAGCGAATAAAAAAAAGAAAAAAGAAAAAAGAGGGGAGCAACAGAAGGAAGATCGCGAGTTGAAGGGGATCTCGATCGAGTTGTGTCGCGTTCGTATGGGAGACATGATCGATATCAGTTTCGAATTCACGAAACTCGCAGGAGGGTATGGGCGAATTCGAGTCGCAATGCCGTCGTGAGTTGGCATAGGGGATTCGCGAGCCCTAGATTGCAGTTGTTAGTGCCTAGTCGATCGTACGCAATCAAAGACAGCGAAGTTCGTGACTTCGTCGCAAAGTCCGATTCCTGGGCGCATGGGGATCGTGGCCATCGAAGCATAGGTGGCACACAAAGCTAGGGATTCGCACATGGCTGATGGTGGTGTCGCGATTCAAGGGATGGACCGACGCGGCTACAGTTCGAAGTCGACTATGAAGTTGTACTTGAATTCAAAAATCAGTGGAAGCATCGCGATTTGGGGTTTACTCTATTTGCAGTCAGGTATAAAAGCAACTTATTCTTTGATTTTTAATTTTTAATTTTTAATTTAGTACTGTCTGTATAAGTATATATAGTAAAGAAAAATGTATATAAACATTTTACAGTAAGCTATTGATAGTGTTGAGAAAAGAAAATAAAAATAAATAGATTTTAAAATCTATATATAGATATTTTCAAAGAAAATGTTTTGTTAAAAAGAAATTTGTTTAAAAGAAATCAAATTTCAATTTTGAAATTTAAATCATTGGTTAATTTAATTTATCCAATAGGGATTTATTATTTGATTTATCAATTGATTCGAATATTAATAAATTGTATAAATGTTTATACAAGGTATTAAATCGTGAAGAAATGACTATTTTGGATTGGATTGGAAATTAAAGGTTAGATCTTCTCACTCAAGTTCAAATTAAAATTTCCAGTTTGATTTTTAATAGTTAAATTTAAATTGGTTGACTGTGTGCTTGGTTGATTGGCTTATAATAATTATTCACTGGATGATATTATATATATATATAGTATTATATAGTATATATTGTTGAAACCTCGTTTACGATGTTTCATATGTATTTTTGACTACGACAACTATATATGTTATTTTTCAATACTAACATACTTTTGCAGGGATATCTTATGGAATCATATAATCTTCGTGCTGCATATATGTTGTTTTTGAGTCATTTTTAGAATTGAAATATTGTGAAAATCTCTCCTTAGACATATATATTTACACCTAATCAATCACTCTTGCGCAAAGTTAAAACTGAAAATTCAGGTCAAATTCAGACGTCTGAAATGACCTGTTCGGACATCTGAATCTGTAATGAAATTTAAAATTTTAACAATATTCAGACGTCTGAATTGGAAATTTCAGACGTTTGAATCTAGGCAAAAATCGCCTACTTCTTTTTTGGTTTGCACGTTTCAAATTTTAGAAGTCTGAAATTTATTTTCAGACGGCTGAACTTCTTCAACTGCTATATTTTTTGAAAAGACATTTCATTTTCATAAAGAGTTACAACCTTTTACTAAGGGATGCATCCATACTCTTTCATGATAACTTTTCACAAATGATTACAACTCTTTATACACTATATAAACATATTAGAATCATTTGTTTAATTTACTGAATAGATCAAAAGCTTTCTATTTCTATACTAAACTGATTTTACCATCTTGAGCATTCAAGTTTGTACATAATCATTCATTTACTTCCATATTCTTCACATACACACGTATATATCAAAAGGAGAAGATTATAGGAAGATTGTACTATCAAGAGACAATTCGTGTTATTGAGAACACACTATGTCATATACTTTCCCTATAAGTTTGAAGTCCTCTTCTACTGTTGAGGCGAAATCCTATTCTGCTGCTCAGGTCCTTTCTTCGGCTGTTCAAGGGTTGTTGTAAACCTATTCCTCCGGGTTAAGTGAGGATTGGTGTTAGTGAAATTCCAGAAGGAGTCTGGGGCCGGACGTAGAACGGGAAGTTCGAACCAGTATAAAAATTCCTGGTGTGCTTGTTTTATTTTTCTTATTTACTCTGCTATAGTAACTTTGTTTTATTTCTGTACTAGTATATTATAATTCCATATAGCACGATCCGCACCACCACTTTCATTTGGTATCAGAGCCTGGGATTCTAGAGATTGTAACAACATCCTAGAATAAATGGCTACAAAGAGATCTAGTCAAGGCAATAAGAAGAGAAAGAGCAATAAAGAAAAATCAAAGCAGCAAACAAACAAGTGCTTCATGGCAAAAGATAATGAGATTAGTGATCTAACTTTTGATGATATGATAGAAATAAATTCAAAACTTCTAGACACTTTAAAGAGTCTCAAAAGAAAATATAAGGAAGCTCTAGAAAATCAAAAGAAAGCAGAATTCGAAAGAGATATGCTTAAGGATGAGAAGAAAATATTAGAAGAAGAACTTGAGAAAATTCAAGATTCACTCTTTGACAATTCTCAACTCGCTCTATTAAGTCAAGAAATACAGGCTCAAAAAAAAAGAATAATGCTCTAGCTTTTGAAAATCAATAGTTAAAAAAAATTCAAATTGTTGAGTTAGAGAACACTAGTCTCAAAACTAAGCTTGGTGACATGACTAGAAATATTTTCAATTTTAATAAAGGGAGAGAAAATTTATCCAGGATTATTGAAAATTCTCAACTTGCTTCAAATAAGAAGGGATTAGGTTATGTTAGGAATCCAAAAGCTCACAATGATAAAAGCGGTTTAGGTTATAAAAAAGCTAAAAGTAAAAATAGGACTAGATATGCATTCTTGTATACTAATTTTAGTGCTAGTAGTAGTAACCAAGATAGTTTTAAAACCAGTTATAGTCATAATAGTACTTTGTTTAGAAATGATAGAAATTATTCTTCAAGTACTAAGCTAATGACTAATAGTATTAAGATATGGATTCCAACTAATATGATTGATCATGATAAAAAACATTATATTAGCAACTATCATAAGAATGTGATTTTTAATGAAAAATATATTTATAAAGGTTAAATCACACTCAAATGGGTATGGTTTCCAAAGACCTAACCCACCCGGACCCTAATATAGTAAGTGGGTACCGAAAATGATTATTATTTATTGCAGGTACTCGGAGAAACAAAAGGAAAAGGATAGATTTTGGAATTTTAAAGAATGATCCATACATTTAACAGAATTACGTGCTTACAATGAAATATGGACTTCAGCAAATATGGTAAAATGTATTTTAATTCAAGTCTACTTTGTTTTATCTTCTAAATTATTGATTACCTTTTTGCAAAGACAAAGGGAGAGAAAATGATTTATGTTGATGCTTCTTGATAGGGGAGTTTAGTATATAGTTGTGATTGTCAAAAAGGGAAAGAATGTTGAAACCTTGTTTACGATGTTTCATATGTATTTTTGACTACGACAACTATATATGTTATTTTTCAATACTAACATACTTTTGCAGGGTTATCTTCTGGAACCATATAATCTTCGTGCTGCATATATGTTGTTTTTGAGTCATTGTCTAGAATTGAAATATTGTGAAAATCTCTCCTTGGATATATATATTTACACCTAATCAATCACTCTTGCACAAAGCTAAAACTGAAAATTCAGGTCAAATTCGGACGTCTGAAATGACCTATTCAGACGTCTGAATCTGCAATGAAATTTAAAATTTTAACAATATTCAGACGTCTGAATGGGAAATTTTAGATGTCTGAATCTAGGCAAAAATAGCCTACTTCTTTTCTGGTTTGCATGTTTCAAATTTCAGAAGTCTGAAATTTATTTTCAGACGGCTGAACTTCTTCAACTGCTATTTTTTTGAAAAGACATTTCATTTTCATGAAGAGTTACAACCTTTTACTAAGAGATGCATCCATACTCTTTCATGATAACTTTTGATGAATGATTACAACTCTTTATATTCTATATAAACAGATTAGAATCATTTTTTTTAATTTACTGAATTGATCAAAAGCTTTCTATTTCTATACTACACTGATTTTAACATCTTGAGCATTCAAATTTCTACATAATCATTCATTTACTTCCATATTCTTCGCATACACACGTATATATCAAAAGGAGAAGATTATAGGAAGATTGTACTGTCAAGAGACAAATTCGTGTTATTGAGAACACAATGTGTCATATACTTTCTGTATAAGTTTGAAGGCCTCTTCTGCTACTGAGGCGAAATCTTGTTCTGCTGCTCAGGTCCTTTGTTCGGCTGTTCAACTGTTGTTGTAAACCTGTTCCTCGGGGTTAAGTGAGGATTGGTGTTAGTGAAATTCCAGAAGGCGTTTGGGACTGGACGTAGAACGGGAAGTTCGAACCAGCATAAAAATTCCTGGTGTGCTTGTTTTATTTTTCTTATTTACTCTGCTACAGTAACTTTGTTTTATTTCCGCACTAGTATATTATAGTTCCATATAGCACGATCCGCACCACCACTTCATATATTGGGTGATTGATTTCTCGCATTATATAGCGGATGAGACCCTATTGCGCCGTGTAATAGCGGATGATATTTTTTAAGTCCCATATACCGCGATATTCCACCACGAAGTGGAATTGGTATTCAATTGTTGTGCTAACGTCTGTGGATGCAGGGAAAACAGGTTGGAGGGATCCAACTGGATTCCTCAAATATTTGAATTTGTTTCATTTGTTGTGTGTTAAATTATTTATAATCTCTGTGTGATTATATTGTAATTGGAATCATTGTAGGCTAAAATTTAGCCGAATATATTTTTGGTGTCGTAAGATACCAGAAATAAATAAAATAGGATTTTTAAATTTAAGTAGAAAAATCTAGAGTGAAATCCTATTGAATAAATTCCAAAATATGGGGAAAGATTTTTATAAATGAGTTTTGAGTAACATTGGTTGATAGTCGAAGAATTTATTTAAAATATGGATTTTAAATAGTTTGGGAAAAAATAAAGGGATTATTTTAAAAGATGATAATTTGGAAATCATTTTGAAAATTGATTTTGGTATTTGGAAATAAATCTTTGGGAATCAAATTGAAATTTGATTCGATGTTTGAAACAAAATTTAGAAATCAAATTGGAAATTGATTTTGGTGATTGAAAATAAACCTTTGGGAAATGCATTTGGAAATTGGTTTGGTGTTTGAAACAAATTTGGCAAATCAATATGGAAAACTGATTTGGTATTGAAAGTGAATATTTGGGAAACAATTTGAAAATCGTATATCAATGGATATTTGGAAATTTGAATTCACAATGGAATTTATAAAGGAAGGGGAAATTGTTTTAAAAATAAATTTTGGTTTATTTTTAAAGCGTGAAAAGGGATTTAAGGATTTGGAATGTAAATCTTAAATAAATCAAGAAGGGTTTATTAAATTAGTCTAAGTGAACCATGTTAAAATGAAAGTGTATTTTCTCTAGAAAGCCGAGTATCTTTTGAAAGTAGCTTTTAAAATATAAATTAAAAGTCCTAAGTTGGTTTTAAAAGAATGTTTGGAAAAAAATTATTTACTTGGGTTATTTTGAAAATCTTTAAAGTGAAGATATATTTTAATTTAATTATTAAGTGATTATTTAAAGATTTAAATTGATATTGTTTTAGAAAATGGTTATTTAAATAATTATACCTGATCTACTAACTTTGTTTAAAAGTTAATTTGGACTTGAAGTTTTATATGAAATATCGATATAATATTTTCATAACTAATATTTAAACAAATGTTTTAAAATAGTTTTTTTTAAAGGTTTCCAAGTATATATATATATTGTACAAGTGATTTGAATTATTTAAGGTATTTTAACTCGGCAGACTTTCAGTGGAAATAAATAATATCGAGAATTTTATTCCGCGAGTGAAAAGTGATTTGAAATTTGTTTTCAAATGATTGAAGTGTGAAAACATATCTTGCAAAGATATTTTGAAAATAAATAACTTGGGGAAAATTATTCGAAATCCAGTAATTGTTGTGAATATTGATTGATAGTTAAATAACCGGCTATCAA
The DNA here is from genome assembly GCA_030765085.1 of Allium cepa. Lineage (NCBI taxonomy): Eukaryota > Viridiplantae > Streptophyta > Magnoliopsida > Asparagales > Amaryllidaceae > Allium > Allium cepa. Next base: position 939,353,084 of record CM060943.1, on the reverse strand, counting down.
TATTTGCTTTTGAATGGCATTTGAATTTCGATGCGACTGGGGGTCGTATTCCAAGTGGATATCCGAAAACCACATCGAACCTTTGTGATTGTGAATCCTTTATTTAAAAGATCAAAGTGGAAACTATTATGATTTGTTTGAAATCTGAATGAACACTTATTTTAAAAAAAATAAGCGCTCGTTATTCGGATTAGCCGAGAGAGGACCTTTGTGTCATATAACCCATTCCGAATAATGATACGACGGATGGGATTTCATTTGAAGACCGATGGTGTAACAACCCGGGATTTCGCATTAATTAATTATCATTATTAAACGACTGATTTTGCTAGCTGGCTGTTGTTTGGAGTTTTAATCAGGTTTAAATTCTTTTGGAAAAAATTGGTTAAGTGTTGTTTGGGCTTCAAGAAATATTGGCCCACGTTTACATTTGCTTGATGCCGTGTTAAAGTGAATGTCGTTTGCTCTTGCCCCTTTCATTTTTCATTCGCAACCCTAAATTAAAAACATACGAACGAAATGGCGGCCTCTCTCGTTCGTTCCTCTTTCGAAGCTAGGGCTTCAAAATTTATGGCTGCTCGTTCTCGTCATCCTCTTTTCGAAGTCGTGCCTTTGTTGTTCGATTAATGGAGAATTGCGTGTTGATTTTTCGATAGTTCGTCTCCGTGTACCTTGCTTCAGCCGCTTGGCTTGGGTCTTCGGCGAAGGTGAGTAATTTTTAATTACTCACATCTAATTTAATCTCATAAATATGCGATTTTGTAATTTGATTTACATGGCTTTGATGGTTTTTGATCTGCGTTTGACGATGTTGTTTTTGTTTGATTTTGGCTATATTGTTTACTGCCTTTGGTAGTACTTTCGACATTGTTGTGATTGTTGCTTTAATTACATTGTTGCTTTTAGCTTGATATACATGGTTTTGAACTGTTCGACTTTTGATAACCTCGTCTCTGGCCTGTTCATCTCCCTATTGGATCACGGCCTTGACTTGGTTTAATGTTTCGAGTTTGACAAAGTGATTTCATTCGTTTTTGGCAAATTTTTGATATTGAACTGATGGCTTCGGCCTTGACTATGTCAAACTTGATGTTAAAGTGCCTGCATTTGAACTTGATATTTTGAGACTTGGTCAGTTGTTTGCTACTTGACTTTAATGGTAGCACCCATGCACTTATGTGTGTGCTTATGTTGTTCGATTTTGTCAATTTTTAATGATTTAACTATCTTTATCATTTTTTTATAATTTGGCATTTGCCTTAAGTAATTGACTTCAGTCAGTAATTCATGGCTTCAGCTTGTTTTGATATTACTAGACTTTGATTAACTTCGAGTTAGGTAGTTCTGTTGCTTCTGGTCTCAGTAAATCCTTACTGACTTGTATTATTTACATATTGAGTTGTTGGTACATCATCGATTACGGTTGCATCCATTGTTTTGTTGGCATATATCACTTGCAATATCCAGTTTCATGTTTTTTTTAGTATCACTGCATACTATGTGCCATTCCGGCAATTGCAGTTCATTTACATATGCTGGATGGCTTCAATGTGTTGTTCACTGCTGCATATCACTGCATTTTTATCACTGCACTTGTTTCTCTGACTTTGTACATAAAACTTCAGACCCCTGTTGTCTGCATTGCCAAATTTGAAAGTTGGGTTTATTATGATGACATTTGAGTTGTTGCATATATATATATATATGCTTGCATCTGGAATATATACTTGATGCAGTCTTCATGTACTTAGCTTCTTTGTAGTCTCTGGAATCATTCTTCGAGATAATATCTTGAAGTCTGGTTCCTTCACAGTGCTACTCTATGGCTTCGGCCATTATGCACTCGAATTCATCATAGTAAAGCCTTCCTCTTGACTGCTATTTCCTGTTGTGGCAGTTCCTATCCGAGTCATTGTAAACTGATTTGGTTTATACTGTTTTGAATCTTGTACATGTATCATTGGCTAGCCTCTGTGCCTTGTTGCTATTCCTTTGTATACTGAGCTGGTTTGTACCTGTAGCTTGAGTTTCGCATTCTTCACAGCCCTGTATTATTTGCATTCATATTCTTACTTGTATGTGCTGAGCCTTGCATAGTGGTATGGTCTTTGTTGCATAAACATACTAATCGCTCCTGTGACCTTTGTGCTTGTACATTGGATTTGTTTTCTAATTACACTTGAGTTGAATCCGGAATTCGGGTTTGACCTTGTGTCCGTTTGTGTACACCATCACTGTAGTGGCAAGGCAGTGCACGCAAGCGTGAACTACAGCCACACGGTATTGAGCTTTAGCGTACATCATCAATGTAGTGGCAAGGAAGTGCATGCAAGAGTGAACTGCAGGCACACAGTATTGCTTTTATTGATATTCTATTGCTTTTGAATTATTGATATTTTGTGTATTTAATTATTGTAGTGGCGAGGCAGTACACGCGTGCGTGTACTGCAGCCCTACTCGAATTAGCATTTTAATTGATATTTCAACTGTTTGAACTATTTCGTTTATTCATTCAAAATGTTTTGAAATTGCATTTTGATTTGGTTTAATTTGATCATTTTGTTGATGTCTAATTATCTACTTGATAATTAGATTATGGGTTTCTAATTATTTATTCAATAATTAGATTTTGTTGTTAATTGCCGATTAGGCAATCCTGTTGTTTTATAAATTATCTTCTTTGATAACTTGAATTTGCTGATTTATTGTGTAACACTGTTATGTGTTTTATCTACCGTTTCCAATTCTCTTCTGGAAGGGTTGGATAGACGGGATTTATTGTGACTGTCGTCTATTCATTATTTAATTATTATTGCTTCTGTGCATTAATAATTGAGTTTGAATTAGACTGGCCCGTGTATTATTTTCTTTTGAATGTAATACTTGGGTTAGACCGAGTATTTACAGGTTGTTGATATCTTACTTTGGGTTGCTGCTAGAGCTATGAAGTCTTTTCATATCATTTGGAGTAGGTATTGTTATAGTATAGGACGTTGTCTATTCATGTATATTATCCACGATAATGTACCTGTATATGTAACTTCCAGTGTCGAAAGTTGTAGTTGTATCATATGTACTATATCACATGTATTGTAACTGACATCAGTTATATATATATATATATGAGACTTTTTATTATCTGTGTTCCGCATTTAGATTATCTGTGTTATTATTATATTAATTGTCCTAAACTATTATGAACCATCGTAGTTCGTTTTATACTGGAATTGGGTATGTCGATGGGAGTAAATAAACAAGAGGTGAAAAAAGAAAAATATATATCACTCCTATCGAGATAATCAATACTAGTGTAAGGCCTAACTACGGATGGCCGCTCCTATCTAGCCTTATTCTTCGTAATAACGGATAGTATTTCTTTTAATACTCTTTGTTATCATGGGCATAGAGGTGGGGCGTTACAGTTGGTATCAGAGCTTGGGGTTTATGGACATAATATAAATCATAACTTAGATGGAACATGTGTTACAACTATTAGTCGATGTTTTAGTTGTGTTTTGATTCAACACTAAAGTTTTGAAATTATGATGAAATATTTAAATTTCCTTATTTAAAAATAAAAGTGAATTTGTGTTTTGATGATTGATTGATTTGTGTACTGTTTATCAGAGTGCGTAGCGGAAACAGTGAGACTGTCTTCGCTGAGTACACCTGATATCCTTTTTGATTTAGAAATCAAAATATGAAATTTAAATAAATTTCATTTTTTGTTTACATAACTGTGTTTATTTTGTTTTCTTTGAAAATTTCGAATCCGATTTGAGGATCCGAAGCGACTGCAGTTATGTGATTTTGGTGAGATTTTTGCTGCTTTAGAATTATCTTCATTGAAGATATATTCAAGTGATTTCTTTGTTCATTTTGTAGTATACGTGCAAATTTGAGTTGCACGTTACTGCATTAATTTTACATTGAACCGATTTTGGTTCTAAACGTATTTTGTTGCCGTTATTTTTATAACGGGATTTTTACATCGATGCTAAATTTTTGAAGCACGGTGTTTTGTTGACATTTTGATGAATGAAAATTCTCTGGTTTATACTTTGATGCAAATTATTTTGATGAGATTTTGAAGTTTAAAAATTACTGTCGCTTTGACTTCAGTATCCGTCATATTTTAAAGTGGATTTTCAAGCGGTTATCCCGCAATGCTGATTTTGAGATCCATTTCTTTGGTGTTTTGAGAAGTACAATTTTCTTATCGGAATTGTCATTAATGCTGCTGTTTTTTTATCATGGATTTGCAAATCGTTTTAAAAATAAAATTGTTTTCCAAATTTTTTATAGTTTATGTTCTCAGAAGAATGAGAAAGTGACTTAAACGATTCAGCAAAATCGAGGACGATAAACCATTTCTTTTACTAATTCGCTTAATTCCGGACTTGTTCGTTTGAGAATGTAAATTATTACTTTTATAAAATAAATGAAATTGTTTTCATAATTTTTACAGTTTGCGCTTTCAAAAGAATGAGGAAGTGATTTAAACGTTTCAGCAAAATCGAGGATTATAACCCCTTTCTTTTACTGATTCGCTTAATTCCGGACATGTCCGTTTGAGAATGTGAAATGTTATTTTTGGAATACACAATTTTGCACTTTCAAGGAAACGATGAAGAGATTTAAACAATTTAGTAAAACATGTGGTTATGGGACATGTGTGTTTGTTATTTCGGTTAATTCCGGACTCGTTAGTTGAAATATTTGATGATTTTCGTGTGCTTTCGAGCCACTATGATGGACCTAAGGGTCATATGAGGACCTTCGGGTCAAATACCAGCACCAGACCTTCGGGTCATATGTTGGACCTTCGGGTCATATGATGGGCGTCAAAATTATGATGACGGTACTTGGTAGGCTTCGGCCATACTGCACGTGCGGCGTAGCTAAAACTCGCCATATGATGGGATCGATCCACCTTTTATGTTGATTTTCTAGAGTATCTTAATTGATTTCTAGATATTTGTTGAATCTAATTATCTGCAGGTAATTAGATATTTGATGTTATGAGTTGTGATTATCGTTTTTGATAATCGGATAATTGTTGCTTTTGATTATCGCTTGTGATAATTAGATATTTGATGTTATGAGTTCTGATTATCGTTTTTGATAATCGGATAATTGTTGTTTCTGATTATCGCTTGTGATAATTAGATATTTGATGTTATGAGTTCTGATTATCGCTTTTAATAATCGGATAATTGTTGTTTCTTATTATCGCTTGTGATAATTAGAAATTTGATGTTATGAGTTCTGATTATCATTTTTGATAATCGGATAATTGTTGTTTCTGATTATCGCTTGTGATAATTAGATATTTGATGTTATGAGGTCTGTTTATCGTTTTTGATAATCGAATATTTGTTGATTTGAGATTTGATTATCATTTTTGATAATAGAATATTTGTTGATTTGATTATCGTTTTTGATAATCGAATATCTGTTTGTTTGATTATCGTTTTTGATAATCGAATATTTGTTGGTTTGATTATCGTTTTTGATAATCGAATATTTGTTGATATGGGATTTGATTATCGTTTTTGATAGTCGAATATTTGTTGATTTGAGATTTGATTATCGTTTTTGATAATCGAATATTTGTTGATTTGATTATCGTTTTTGATAATCGAATATTTGTTGATTTGAGATTTGATTATCGTTTTTGATAATCGAATATTTGTTGATTTGATTATCGTTTTTGATAATCGAATATTTGTTGATTTGATATTTGACTATCGTTTTTGATAATCGAATATTTGCTGATTTGAGATCTCTTTTGATAATCGAAAATTTGTTGGTTTGACTATCGTTTTTGATAATCGAATATTTGTTGATTTGAGGTCTCTTTTGATAATCAAAAATTTGTTGGTTTGATTATCGTTTTTGATAATCGAATATTTGTTGATTTGGGATTTGATTATCGTATTTGATAATCGAATATTTGTTGATTTGAGATTTGATTATCGTTTTTGATAATCGGTTATTTGTGATTTGAGATTTCTGTTTATCGTTTTTGATAATTAGATAATTGCTAATTTTGCTGATTATAAGATTTTCTAGTCTCTAATTGATTCTAGATTATGTTGGTTATATTGAATTGTTGTTTTCTATCTATCACTGTTGATGGTTAGAGTTTGTTGATTATGAAGTTCATGTTTTCTAATTATCTTTGTTGATAATTAGATTTTTCTATTTTCTAATTTCCGTATCGATAATTAGATATTGTTGTTTGTGATTTCTATATTCTAATTATCTAATGATAATTGAATATTGCTGATAATTGCATTTATTCAGCTTTGTTGTATTCTGATTATCTATTTGATAGCTAGATTTTGTTGAGAATTTGTGAATTTCTTTTATGAAATTAAAAGGTTTCTGTGGCGTTTGTATTCTCTACCTTTATTTTTCAAGCTTAACCAGTTTATGTTAGAAAAATAATGGTTAGTGACGACCTTAATTATGAAAATTGCGAGGACGCAATTTTTATAAGGAGGGGAGTCTGTAACAAACCGGGATTTCGCATTAATTAATTATCGTTATTAAACGACTAATTTTGCTAGCTGGTTGTTGTTTGGAGTTTTAATCGGGTTTAAATTCTTTTGGAAAAAATTGGTTAAGTGTTGTTTGGGCTTCAAGAAATATTGGCCCACGTTTACATTTTCTTGATGCCGTGTTAAAGTGAATGTCGTTTACCCTTGCCCCTTTCATTTTTCATTCGCAACCCTAAATTAAAAACATACGAGCGAAATGGTGGCCTCTCTCGTTGGTTCCTGTTTCGAAGCTAGGGCTTCAAAATTTATGGTTGCTCGTTCTCGTCATCCTCTTTTCGAAGCCGTGCCTTTGTTGTTCGATTAATGGAGAACTGCGTGTTGATTTGTCGATAGTTTATCTCCTTGTAGCTTGCTATAGCCGCTTGGTTTGGGTCTTCGGCAAAGGTGAGTAATTTTTAATTACTTACATCTAATTTAATCTCATAAATATGCGATTTTGTGATTTGATTTACATGGCTTTGATGGTTTTTGATCTGCATTTGACGATGTTGTTTTTGTTTGATTTTGGCTATATTGTTTACTGCCTTTGGTAGTACTTTCGACATTGTTGTGATTGTTGCTTTAAATACCTTGTTGCTTTTAGCTTGATACACACGGTATTGAACTGTTCGACTTTTGATAACCTCGTCTATGGCCTGTTCATCTCCCTATTGGATCACGGCCTTGATTTGGTTTAACGTTTAGTTGATTTTGACAAAGTGATTTCGTTCGTTTTTGGCTAATTTTTTATATTGAACTGATGGCTTCGGCCTTGACTATGTCAAACTTAATGTTGAAGTGCCTGCATTTAAACTTTATATTTTGAGACTTGGTCAGTTGTTTGCTACTTGACTTTATTGGTAGCACCCGTGCGCTTATGTTGTGTGCTTATGTTGTTCGACTTTGTCAATTGTTGATGATTTAACTATCTTTATCATTTTTTATAATTTGGCATTTGCCTTAAGTAATTGACTTCGGTCAGTAATTCATGGCTTCAGCTTGTATTGTTATTACTAGACTTTGATTAACTTCGAGTTAGGTAGCTCTGTTGCTTCTGGTCTCAGTAAATCCTTACTGACTTGTATTATTTACATGTTGAGTTGTTGGTACATCATCGATTACGGTTGCATCCATTTTTTTGTTGGCATATATCACTTGCAATATCTAGTTTCATGTTTTTTTTGAGTATCACTACATACTATGTGCCACTCCGGTAGTTGTAGATCATTTACATATGCTGGATGGCTTCAATGTGTTGTTCACTGCTGCATATCACTGCATTTTTATAACTGCACTTGTTTCTCTGATTTTGTACATATAAGTTCAGACCCCTGTTGTCTGCATTGCCAAATTTGAAAGTTGGGTTCATTATGATGACATTTGAGTTGTTGCATGTATGTACGCTTGCATCTGGAATATATACTTGATGCAGTCTTCATGTACTTGGCTTCTTTGCAGTCTCTGGAATAATTCTTCGAGATAGTATCTTGAAGTCTGGTTCCTTCACATTGCTACTCTATGGCTTCGGCCATTATGCACTCGAATTCATGATAGTAAAGCCTTCCTCTTGACTACTACTTCCTGTTGTGCCAGTTCCTATCTGAGTCATTGTAAACTGATTTGGGTTATACTGTTTTGAATCTTGTACATGTATCATTGGCTTGCCCCTGTGCCTTGGTGCTATTCCTTTGTATACTTAGCGGGTTTGTACCTGTAGCTTGAGTTACGCATGCTTCACATCCCTGTATTATTTGCATTCATATTCTAACTTGTATGTGCTGAGCCTTGCATAGTGGTCTGGTCTTTGTTGCATAAACATATTAGTTACTCCTGTGAACTTTGTGCTTGTACATTGGATTTGTTTTCTAATTACACTTGAGTTGAATCCGGAATTCGGGTTTGACCTTGTGTCCGTTTGTGTACACCATCACTGTAGTGGCAAGGCAGTGCACGCAAGCGTGAACTGCAGCCAAACGGTATTGAGCTTTAGCGCACATCATTAATGTAGTGGCAAGGTAGTGCACGCAAGCGTGAACTACAGCCACACAGTATTGCTTTTATTGATATTCTATTGCATTTTGATTTGGTTTAATTTGATCATTTTGTTGATGTCTAATTATCTACTTGATAATTAGATTATGGGTTTCTAATTATTTATTCAATAATTAGATTTTGTTGTTAATTACCGATTAGGCAATCCTGTTGTTTTCTAAATTATCTTCTTTGATAACTTGATTTGCTGATTTGTTGTGTAACACTGTTATGTGTTTTATCTACCGTTATCCAATTCTCTTCTGGAAGGGTTGGATAGACGGGATTTATTGTGACCGTCGTCTATTCATTATTTAATTATTATTGCTTCTGTGCATTAATTACCGAGTTTGAATTAGACTGACCCGTGTATTATTTTCTTTTGAATGTAATACTCGGGTCAGACCAAGTATTTACAGGTTGATATCTTACTTTGGGTTGCTGCTAGAGCTATGAAGTCTTTTCATATCATTTGGAGTAGTTATTGTTATAGTATAGGACGTTGTATATTCATGTATATTATCCACGATAATGTGCTTGTATATGTAACTTCCAGTGTCGACAGTCATAGTTGTATCATATGTACTATATCACATGTATTGTAACTAACATCAGTTATATATATATCTGTGTGTGTGTGTGTGTGTGCGTGTGTGTGTGTGACTTTTTGTTATATGTGTTCCGCATTTAGATTATCTGTGTTATTATTATATTAATTGTCATAAACTATTATGAACCATCGTAATTCGTTTTATACTGGAATTGGGTATTTCGATGGGAGTAAATAAATAAGAGACGAAAAAAGAAAAATATATACCACTCCTATCGAGATAACCAATACTAGTGTAAGGCCTAACTATGGATGGCCGCTCCTATCCAGCCTTATTCTTCGTAATAACGGATAGTATTTCTTTTAATACTCTTTGTTATTGTGAGCATAGAGGTGGGGCGTTACAGATGGTGGAGAACGGGTATTTGCGAGAATGATAGGATGACCTATCGATTGTCTCTACACCGAGTAGCTACAGTATAGAGATTCACTAAGTGATGGGAAGTCCGATCGGGATGGTGGATATTTGGATTACAAGGGCTTCTTCGAAAGTGCCTTCGGTTATGTTCGAACTAGGAACAGACTTGTATAGATGTGTGTCTGACGTTACAAATTGAGATGTAAAGCTGGTTTCTATCAAATACATTTCTGTTGGTGGCGAGAATTTATTCTCTTAGCATAACATCCTTCTCGGAGACGTACGAGCTCAGAGGTTATGTAGTTGATGGTCACTAGTGATACATTCCCAATTTGGTAATGTGGCATACGAAGTGCTGCTGACCATTTGTTGATCGAAGCATGGTTTTTGTGAAAAGCGTAGCTTTGTGGACGAGACTTCGTCGAGCCGCACAACCCGGAAACGGTCGAAATAGGAATGTTGCGGCAAGGTTTATTTAGGGGTCGTGCCCCTAGGGTATGTCCATTTTCTTTTGGATAAAGGGTGGTATCATGGTATGGAGCCCAGATACTTAACTCATGTGGACACTGTAAATTTATTACTGTGTGATGTTGCTCTGTAGTCGAGGATCCTCAGATAAAGGTCGGTAACGATTGGGGATGGCATACTCATGTGTGGAGTTACCTGTGATACAGCTTCATTACACTGAAAGCGTAAGGTAACTCGGCCTTGTGTTGGCAGAGAGCTGGTTAAGTTCTCGGGGCGTCCCTCCAGAGGCGTACCCATGTGGCAATAGGAAGTTCCATAGCCTGACCATTTGTTGGAAATCCAAAGAAACAATACGCGCCCTGTACCGTTTTAGTTGTATAACCTGCCATGGAATATGGCAGTAACGTGCTATTGAACATGGTAGCTATAGTAGGCATACAACGAAATGATGTATGTTGGCTAAAATTATTACGAAAAGTTTTCTGCACTATGCACTAAAAATAATATCCAAAGGTTTTCACGTATTAAGCACTTTTGACTGTCATAAGGAGAAATCTCCTCCAAGTGCGCGTTTGCATTGTGTGTGTAGCGGGAGGCCTTATGGCAGTTCCATTTTCCAAAAGCATAGCGGATTTCTTTTTATTTTCTTTGTGAAAATAACTGTTTTTAAAATCTCACACCAGTCCCACAATTAACCTAAAGTTTATTGTTCCCTTTCTAAACTCTAGGTGCCCGCCAATTTCCACACGGGCAGTCTAGAGTCAGGTTATTAGGTCATTCTAAAATTCAGGAGATGTCGTGGAGATCAGGAGCAAACTAGATGGCAAAGCGTATATAACGATACGAATTTTTCGCATTCGAAAATCAACATCCATACTTTGCATCGTACTCGAATGCCGTAGATTCGATCGTTCAAATCCGAGTCGCCGGAGCTTATAGCACCATTAAGTACAACACAGCGGAAGAAAATGAATAATACATCGATATACAGCATTGATACAATATCAGATACAACAGATGACACAATAGATATCAATATACATTATAGATATGATACAATAAAATAGCAGCAGAAAAGAAAATAGCTAACACCAGCAGCGGAACAAATAACTCCAAAGGAATGCATCCGCAAATCCAATGCTCTAATCCAAAGCTAGCTCGAACCAACATCACTTATCACCTAGATAAGCAAGTCTAGCCAAATCCAAAGACTAGACTAACTCCAGACAATCTATACACCTAACTATTTGAAAAACCCAACTCTAGACTGTCCGTGTGGAAAATTGTGGGCACCCAGAGTTTAGGATAGGAACAATAAACTCCGAATCAGTCATGGGACTAGTATGAGTAACAAAAACAGTTTGGTCTTTAAAACAAACAACAAGACATTTTTAAAGGAATCTGCAATGCTTTTTTTAGAAAATGAAACTACCATAAGGCCTCCCGCCACACACGCAATGCAAATGCTGACTTGGAGGAGATTTCTCCTTATGATAGTCAAACATGCTTGATACGATAAAATTTTGATATTATTATAATAAGTGCACAGTGGTAAACATTTCGAAAGTAGAATATAAATCTTAGCCAGCATAGGTACTATTATATTATGCCCGCTATAGCTACCATTTTAAATGGCAGGTTCTACAACTAAAACCGTACAAGGCTCGTATTGTTTTGTTTGGATTTTCCAACAAATGGTCGGGCTAAGGAACTTCCCACTGTCCATAGGTACGCCTCTGGCGGGATGTCCCGAGAACTTAACCAGCTCTCTGCCAACACAAGGCCGGGTTACCTCTATAACTACGTAACTACTTCTCGAGCATGCCACTCCCCGGTCCTTTGGGACCTTTATCCAAGGCACCTCTAAAGCAACAACCACACAGTAAATGAGATTAGAGCCACCACATAAGTAAATATATGGGCTCCATACTATGATACCACCCTTTACCAGAAGGGAATGGCAGATTCTAAAGGGTGCGACCCTCATAGCCTTGCCGCATCTTTCCCATTTCGACCATTTTCGGGGTGTGACGTCCTGATGCAGTCTCGTACACAAAGCTACGCTTTATACAAAAGCCATGCTCTGATCACAAATGATCAACAAATGATTATCAACACACAGCAGCACTAAGCATGCCACACTACCAAATTGGGAGTATATCGCTGATAACCTTCAACTGCATAACCTTTGAGCATGTGCGTCTCAGAGAAGGGTGTTAAGCTAAGAGAATAAATTCTCCGCCACCAAAAGATACGTATTTGAAAGAAATCTGCTTTATATTTCAAAGTGTAGTGTCAGACATGTAACCATACAAGTCTGTTCCGGGTTCGAACAGAACCGAAGGCACTTCCGAAGAAGTCCTTGCAAATCGGGTATTCACAATCCTGATCGGACTTCCCATCACTTAGGGAATCTCTATACCGGCGCGACTCGGTGCAGAGACAATCGATAGGTTATCCTATCATTTTCACAAATACCCGGTCTTCACCACCAGTCTTCGAATGCTATCCATATCGACGTGTCATTATTCGGAATGTGTTATATGACACAAGGTCCTCACCCGGCTAAGCGAATAATGAGCGCAATATTTAAAATATATGGATATGAGATTTCAATTAAGTCACAACTTAATAGAAAATCAAAACTTTCTTTCAAATGGTTAAACAAATTTACCATTTCAAATCTTTAACAAAAGATTTATTTCACCAAGTTTCACCCAGATTTCACAAAGATTCATTTACACAGCCTTCAAAACGATTCCATTTCAAAATTGGATTAACTCATCCAATCTTTAAATCGAAGATTTAATTGATAGCTTTCAAAACAATTCACAATTTAAATCTTTTATAATATAAAAGGTTCACCCTTCAAAATTCTCTTCGATTTCAAAACAAAGTTCAATCATCTTCATGAAGGTCAATTATAGTCTTCCAACTATTTACGTTTCCATTTCAAACTTGAAATTGTCTTATCACAAATTAGGAATTCATTCCTTATATGAAAGCTTTATTATTTGGAAACAAATAGTTTTCGTTTCTTTTGGAAAAACTGATTACAAATTAAAGCCATTCATGTATAGAACTTGAATTCAAATTTACATTTCCAAAACCACACTATTCAAATGGTGAAGATCCCATATAAGCATCTTTTATGACTTGTATAATGTTTAGACCAAAAATTCCAAGTTATTGAATTCACTTTCAAACATTAAATTCAAATTTAAATCAAATTATTTCAAATTCCAAGTTTTTATCAAGTTATTTAAAATAACTTTTATTTTTGAAATTCATTTCAAAAGTTCTTAATTGAAAATTCAAAACTATTTTGGATTCAAGAATTCAATTTCTAAATTTGATACAAATCCGTGACTTAACCGATTTCCTCGTGAAATCCACATTTGTGTGTGTATGGTATGGTCCAGGGGTTTAACACAATAGTGCATCAGCATTCAATCATCACATATCAAAATATAGAAATATAGTTGATAAGCGGTATAAACTATAACGCTTATCTTTTATTCACAGACCACAGACCATAGATATATCAATTACAGATAATAAATTACATTCATCCCAGACAAATAAACTATATTACAAATTACACATATAAATCAGAATATATCACAAAGCATCATAGATTAGGAATATCATACAGTTAAATCATTCAATCAAGTCCAAACATTCACAAGTAAATTTATTTATCACTGATTAATCTGGGTTAATTATCATAAGAATCTAAAATAAATTTCCCATTCATCATTTATTAGTTAATCTTTTATTATTAACTAATCAATTTTAATTAATGAACCAATTTACCATTAATTATTTAATTAATCTTAATAAATCACAACTATTAATTAATCCTTTATTTAATAAATTTAATTAACCCCTTGATTAATTACCAATATTTATACCCAAATTACTGATAATCATTCATTTAATTACATCCGGTAATTATCTATTAATTACCTTTCTAAGTGATTATATTTTCCAAATTATCAAATGATTGTTTTGAATTAATTTAAACTTAAGTAATTAACTTGAACAAATTCAATTAACTCAATTAATTACATCGAATAATTAATTCCATAATTACTATCATTAAGCAATTATACTTAATAATTCCATGATTGATTATTATTAAATTAATCAATCTTATTTATGGTTAAAATTTATCACATTGATTAATTATTCAAATAAAACCTTAGTTAATGATTTCATTGACTATTGAATTTCTTTAATTACCTCTCTACAGAAATTTACTTATATTTATCATTATTGATTATAAATCGATTTACCGTTAAGAACTCATTCATTAATGAATTTGAAATCATTAATCTCCATTACTTAAAGTCACTCATTCATGATTTAATATGTTCTTTAAAATATGTTAAAAACATTGTTTCAAATTTTAATTTTAATTTAAAGAAAAATCACTTTTCTTTTTAATTTTAGAATATATTTAACTTCTTTTAAACAATTAAGTTCTGAAACTTAATTAAATTGCAACATTTTAAATTCTGATTTAGAATTAATTCCAGGTTTAAACTTTTAATTTTAACTTGTTTAAAATTTTCATTTACAAATTTCAAATCTATTTTAAATTCAATTTTCTTCAACATTTAGTTGCTTTTGATTCATTTAAACCTATTTGAATTTTTAAATTTTATTTATGTTCAAAACTAAATTTCAATTCAACTTGTATTATACTTATATTCTGGTTTACATCTCAATTCAAAACCTTGATTTATAAGTTTAAATTTGGTTTTAAATTTCAGAGAATAGGATCAAGTTCTAGTTGAAAAGCCTGGAACAACTTGACCCGAGACCCTTTGTTTCTTGCTTTGAGTAAACGACTCGAGTTACTCGAGTAAAACGCGTGCATCACTCCTATGCTTCCCAGACGACAACAACACTCAGGCAAACACTAAGGCCCGTGCATGTGCACACCGTCGTTGACCGGCTTCTGGCATTCCCGCGGCGTCGAACACATTGCCGATCGACTCCAGAACAAGCTCTGACCACTTGAATCCTTCCACCACCTCGAAATCGAGATTCAAGTTGAAACTCGAAACCTGGAACATTTAAACCAATTGCATCCCCAACCTATCAACGCGACGTCTTCCCATCCCCGACCATCAGCGAACCCCAGCCTTCGGCCTCACCTTCGTCAACTCGGCCCCTACCACGGACCACGACCTTGAGACACTCGATGCTTGCACGAAACAATAGTGCGTGAGTTTCCAATGCGAGACAAAACTAGTTTTACAGATTTAAATTCTACACCGCCATCGCCTCCGACATTTTCGCCACCTCCGACCACTTTTCGCCGACACCCTGTAGCCTCCTCCATCTCCAGCCACGAACACGACCTCCACGAGTCGATCCATCACCAGAAATTGGCCGGAAACCAATTTTCAAACGAATTCAAACTACTCTTGAAGCCTAACTCTAAAAATTATGGTTTATGCTTTAAAAATCATGTCTTCGCATGAGAATTCAGTTTGGATACCTGAATTCGAAAATTAAAATGTTTGGATTAGGATTGAGTTAAAGTTTTTCTCTGGTTTCTTGAGTTTCAGAGGTATTTACAAGTTGTTTTTGCTTAAATAAATTTTTTAAACTTGGTTCAAAATCATACAAACAACTTTTGTTTATGTTCCTCATGCTAACAGTGGTTAGAACAAAAGATATGAATTTGTTTACAAATCTGGTCTGGGAAAACAAAACAGAGATACCCAAATTTGTACAGGCATGAATACATTCATACCCACACACAAATATATATATATATATACACACACACTCAGAGAAACATACATACATACATATATATATATAAACATACTTATCACAGATACACTTAAGTTTCAATAAACAAAAAAAAGTTTACTCACCTTCCAAATCATGGTTCCATAAATGACAGAGCTTTTGCAAATTCAAACTGCAATCCTTCTTGATTCACAGGCTTTGATTGCTTGCTTTGATGTTTTAGTTTGAGATGTTTGTTTGACTGATATTTTTTTGAATGATGATGATATTGCTTTGGTTTTACTCAGTTGTATGGTAAACGAAATGGAGGCAATATGCATATATATAAAAATATGCAAGCTTTGTTTAAGGTGATAAAAGAATTATTTGTTTTTTTTAGCAGGGATTTGTTGGCTGAGATATACATGTTTGGGGGCTGCATTATTGTCATGTACAAAATATATGTATATATATTTGTATTGCTTTATTTTACTATGCAGTTTTGGGGCTGATGTGTATTCGCATTGATGAGTTTGTGCCTTATACTATTTTTATCCCATTTGTACAATGCATGAAGAAAATCCTTGTTTGCTAAAAATTTTTTTAATTGGGGCTGCATTAATGATTTGTACAAAATATATGTACATATATGTAACAACCCGCATATTTATCGATTTTTATATTTAAATATTTTATGTAAATATTTTATCAATACTCGGAATTTAGTCCGAAAAGCTACTTTTTGCATACGGTCGTATTAGGACTCGGGACCACTCCCATTGAGTTTAAAATGCCGTTTGCGACCTTTTTTAGTATAAGCTTCGATATGTTTGGAGAAAGTTGATTTTTTGCTACTTTTCACTTTGGGTTTGAGTTTGGGTTTAGCCATTAGCCAACTTATACTTAAAAACTGAACCCCTCCTCCCCATTCTCCCTCACTTCTTTATCTTTTCAGTTTTTATAGCATTAATGGTGGGAGAGATTGGAAATTAAAACTCCAAAACCCTAGTTCCTCTTGCAACCTCAAATTCCTAGCTCCAAATTCAAGAGAACCCATTGGTAAGCATTCTCTTCTTCTTCTCCAACTTATTCTCTTACCAATTTCAGAAATTCCTAAACCTAATTTTGGGAATGTTCTTGTTTTGAGCATAGATTCAATCTCATTTGAGTTGTGTTGAAGAGAGGTTGATTCTCTATTTGCTTTCAAGCTTCTTCTTGTTTGATTTTTGTAAAAAGGTGAGATTTTTATCTCACATCTTAGTCTATAATTATCTTAGATTGTTAGGTATGAATTCCTAACACTTATTCTTGTGCAATTGATTTTGGTTTGGATTGATTTGGTGTATATTCCAATTTTTGGTGTTTTGGTCTAATTTATGAAAATCCTTTTATGGATATTTGGACATTGATATTTGAAGCGTATCGAAGAGCCGTTTAGGTCGGGTTGTCGTTCGACGTAATTCCTTAGTCATCGCCATTTGCTCAATTGGTCGTTTCCGATATTCGTTTGGCCATTTATGGCCTAGGTTCAGGGAATGCCCTGAACCCCAGATTCAGACGTCTGAAACGTGATATTCAGACGTCTGAATATTGTCTGGGAAGTTTTCTATTCCCAGATTCAGACGTCTGAGTTTGGGATTTCAGACGTCTGAACTGGCTTATTTTCAAACAGAAAGAAAATAGGCTAAAATATGCCTATTTCAGACGTCTGAAACATTTGGTTCAGACGTATGAATCGTGTTCTGGAAATATTTATATTTCCAGATTCAGACGTCTGAACCACTTGTTTCAGACGTCTGAAACTGTTGTGATTTTGCCTTCTTGCCTTTTTGTTTGAGAATTCCAATTTAAATCGATTTGTGATAATCCTATTTGTTGTTATCATTTATTAAGACTTTGATGACTCTTTTTAGGGATTTTTGAATATCCATTTCGATGGATTCTTTGTCGGTTTCTTTGGATTTTATTCACCTCTTCGAATGTGAATTTTAGTGATTGATTGTCCTTACAATCTTCTTTGTGATTTGTCACTTTAAAAATATAAAGGTTTTCTATACTAGTAGTAAATATCAAAACTCTTTCCTCAAACGATTTCAATACTATTTTAATACCAAATTCGTTTATAAAACCGTTTTCCAATCTATTAGTATATACAAACCTTTACCTCACTCGTATGAGAAATCTAATTAAACGACTTAGTAAAACGAGTGGTATGAAACGCTTGCGTTTACTTTGTTGGTTAATTCTTGGACTTATTCGATTGAAACTCTTGTGACAATTTTCTAGTGGAGATCTACAATTTGTTCGTAAATATTTAAGTTAAGCAAGTGGTTATGGGACATGAAGCTAAACTCATATATTTACTAGCTTAGTGTAATTGACACTTCTCGTTGATCAAGACGATCATCTTTGTGATTTAGACTAGCAATGTGCGATGTCTCTTTGTCTGCGAGGGAGACTAAACCCCGTTTTGTGGAGTTTCGATTCAAATTGGTGGGGTAGCAACCCACGGTCTTCGGACCATTCGTGTGTCAGGTCTTCGGACCATTCGTGTGTCAAATTAATGGCTAGCTACCATGAGATAGCTTCTCGTTCATGTGTTACAGCTGTTGGTGAGTTTTCGTGTGATAGGCCTCCCCCCTATTTTGTGTGATTTCTGAGTTTCGTGTGTCGAATTCTGGAATTTTCTTCTTCACCAATTTTAGTGATTTTCATTGATATGATTTATCAATTTTTGTGTATTGGTGAATTCGTGTGTCATTTACTTGTTGTGAATACAAGTTTTGGGTATGATACCCTTTTTGGATCTTTGAGAAGATTCTCTGATATTGATTAATCGTTTGTTGATTATCATTTACATACTTATAGTAGTATGCCATTATGGATATTATACGTCTATGCCATATCTTTCGTTCTATGTCATGTTATCTGATATTTATAGCTAGACTGATCCGTTTATTATTTTCTTATAAATAATACTCGGGTCAGACCGAGATGTTGCAGGTGCTTCGACTTGACTTCTCTCCAGGGATACATTACTCTGACCTTTTGCTTACTACTTAGATTAGTAGTTTTTGTTGTATACTCTTGAGATATTGACTCATTGATGTATTCTTTTGTATAGCACATGTTGCTATTATTTTATGTTATTGTGGATCTTTCTGACCACTACTATGATGTACACTTTTATGTGTAATATTCATATCTTATTTCGCCTTTGTGATATGAATTATTTGTGACTGATTTATGTTATGTTTGTTTCTATATTTGTTTCCGAAGATATTATAGCCACTGTGTAGTAGCTTTGAGTTTGTGTCGGCATGTCGGATTTCCACTTGAAAAGATTTGCATGTTATACTATCTGACATATCGATGCTCGCACAAAGCAATTACACGGATGGTCGCTCCTCAACAGCCTTATTCTCCGTGCTAGTTGACAGCATTCACCGTAATGTTCTTGGCTAGCGTGGGTATAGAGGTGGGGCGTCACAATATATATCTTCTTTCTAGATCTTCCCTTGCCAGCTTTCCCATATGCATATATACTTTGTTTTACATGTTTTACAATATCTTGTTCCATTTCAAGATTGCCATACTTTTTATTTATTTGCAAATGCCTTCATTTTGCAAATGTAAATGAATATGAACTTGTTTTCTTTTGTTTTTTTTCTTTTATTATTATTGTTTGTTTCTAGATGTATTATGATATAAAAATTATATCTTTACTTCATTTTGTATAAACTATATATTTATTTATTTTGTAACATAGATGAATTTCTAGATTTTTATTTTAAATTTTAGCAATTAATTATTTACTTTATTTTTATCATTATAATTGTCTTTAAACCATTTAGTTAAAATTTAACTCAAACTTAATGTATGTACATATATACATATATATTCAAATTATTATAAATCCATTTACTTGAAATTTAAATCCAAATCACATAGGTATAATATTTAAATTCATATGACTTAATATATTTTCTATTTGAATTTAGGGAAACACTAATCAATTTACTAATAAAGTTTATAGATATTAGTTCAAAAATTAATTTAATTATCAATTTAAATTTAGTAAAAATTCGGGGTCGTTACAGCGTATCACTAGTATACGTTATATTTTCTTCTGTTGTTGGTTTTTGTAACACTCTGATAATGTAATGTGATGTAATGTAATAACAGATATGATTCTTTGTCTTAAAGATTATTCATTTATTTATTATATTTTGTTCCGCTGCGAAAAGTGAGATTCTGTTATTGTTTCTGTTTTCTTCTTCTATCTTCTTCTTAAACCCTAATGGTTCGGTTTCCCGGCATTCGATGGTTCGGCAGTTGATACAATGGATGTATTAATGTCGACTTTCGAAAGTCGAAATATTGGGTAGTTACAAAGTGGTATCAGAGCATTTGGTTAAGCGATGACCTTGGCTCTGTTGGGTGTTACTCATTAGAGATAGAGTCAGTAGTACTCTAGAATGAGTGTGAGTTAAATAGTAGATATAAGCGCGTATTTGTTAGTGAATATAAAATTGTTTTGTATTGTGTTGACTTATCGGTTGATTGTTTATAGATTCTGGTCGGTGCAGTTTGGACAACAGTATCGATAGGGGTTTCTAAACTCTTAAGCAAGATAAACCAACACAATATTGTTTTAAAATAGGGTAAATGAGATAATTTTACCCAAAACTATTTTCGTATATAAAAGAAATGATTTCCTGTGAATTATTATAATATATGGTTGCTTGGTTATTAGGAAGTGATGATATTGAATTATCATCATTATTGTATGGAAGTTAAATAAGACATAATGGTATAACCAAAGACTTGGAGATAAATTAATTAAACAAATGAAATTTATAAATATGAATTGAAAGGATAAGGTAATGAATTCATATACAAATGAGGTTTGATTTGGATCAAGTTGAATAAAAATCCAAACTTGGGAAAAAATGGATTGAGTTCAAGTAAACTAATATGATAATTAATTAATTCATGTAATAGGAAATGGAATTAGTTAAATTAAAATCCAATTGTGAGTTAAATTTGCAGATTAATTCAAGTAAGTAAAAATAAATTGAAAATTGCCTTGTTATTGATAAAACGAATTCGAGATAAATTGAGAATGGAAATTAAAAAATGGATAAGTGAATAAAACTAATTGAATTAAATTAGTGAAAAAAATGGAATAAGGAGTAAATTGAGTTGGTATCAATTTAAATTAGTTATAAACTAGATTGGATATTCTATTAAGGGAATATCGTCGAATTTGCATGGAAATGGTTGTCGTTTGACACAAACGAGATCGCATAAAAATTCTATGAGTTAATGAAAACCAATAAATTTGATTTTTGAATCAATTGAAAAGGATATGAGTTCGGTTTGTTTAAAAAAATGAATTGAATGAAAGAAAGTGAATAGTAAATGGTTTGAATTGAATAGAAATGATATGGATTGTAGTTATAAGCAATTAAATTTGTATTGAAACCTTATAAATTGCTATTGGGAATAATTTTGAATATTTTACTTGTGAAAACTATGTGTTTACTGTTGAAAATGAGTGAAATGTAAATGAATTTCCTATATAAGTTTAAATTGAGTACGTACAGGTACAGGGGGGCCGTTTGGCTGGATTTGGTCGCGCTAAAATGCTAATAATAAACCGTTTTGCTTAAAAATGCTAATAAATGTACGCCTACGCAATAAATAGGAAATATGAACTGTTTTTGTTTTTTCCGATCGGGTAGGTCGATGTATATATATTTATCTCTTTTGTCAAATTGCAAAAGCTCCTCCGTACAAAGGAGACTCTGCCAATATTTTCGAAAAATTTTGGGAGTTTGAAAAATTTTGAAAAATTTTTGTTAGCGACAAACGATTTCTAATTTGAAATTGAAGTAAATTAGTGAATGAAACTAAATTAAAATTAATGATATGAGTCAGTTGTGAATGAAAGATAATCGATAAAACTCGCGATTCAATAGGTAAATTGAATCCAAATGGAACTGAAAGTGTAAATCGAATTCAAATGCAATTGAAAATGCAGGATTTAATGAAAATGGATATATAACTTCAATAGTGAAGAACAAAAATGGTATAGGAAGTATATATTGAAATTTCGTAAAGGCATGTGCAAAATAAATTTGAATGTTGAAATTGGACATTATGGATATCAGGATATACAGTTGTGTTAAAGACAAAGGATAAATTGGATTTTGATTTTGAAGATAAAAAAATTGAATTGCTCGACAAAAAGGTACGTATTTAAATTTCAGTATGAAATTTGGTGATTTACCTGTCTAGCCACTTGGCTTTTTGTTTTCTTTTTGAATCTGGGGGCATGTGGCTCCATTTTGTAGTCGTACCGAGCTAGCCGTGCAAAGGAGACGCTGGCGAAATTTTTTTAAAATTTAGGGTGTTAGATAAATTTAGAGAAATTTTGGAGGTTTAAAATTTGAATTTGAATTTAAATTTGAATTGTGAAGTAAATGAAATTGTTTGGAAACTGTGAAGATTTTGCAAAGTTAGTTGAAATAATAAGGGATCTTTGATGAAAAGATTTGTTTTGGAAAGTTGATAAAACTGTTTGGTTTGGAAAATATTAAACGGATTGAGGATCATTCTTCTTAACTTGTAATTTCGGGACAAAATTCTTTTAAGGGGGGAAGGATATGACGAACCGGGAAATTTGAACATTTGAAATGAAATATTTAATCAATTTTATATATTTAAAGTTTAGTTTGACTTGATTTTCGAATATAAATATGAATTTGGCAATTAAATTATTGAATTTAATTTATTAAAGTTGAGTAAAAATTTGAATCATCAGTTTTAAGCTGATTAAAAATATTTCAAGGCTTAGAAAATCTATATTGATAATACTGAAAATAATAGAAGTTTCAGAATTGGATTTGGGAATGATTTATTCAGTTTTGAATTTATATCTTTTAAATCGATATTTAAAAATAGCCTTTCGAGGCACGGTCTCGGAATTCGACGAAACCAAGTTCACTGGATCCATAATATTGAATTATTATCGGATTTCAATTTTCGTAGCTTCCGGAGCTATCGTGTGATCGTACGAGATAAAGATGCCTGGACAATAATTAGGGATGATCACAACCGAAAATCTTTCCTCTCTATCGACCTACTTCTCTTCACGTAATCACGTACTCGTTGTCTTCTCTTACATGTCAACGTCTTCTCCTATCTCCCCATTCCTTCTTGAAATCATCACGCAAAACGGATTTTTTTTTTAAAATCAAAAGAAGAAAATAAAATGGCCACGACTTCAATATCCCTTCCTTCTTCATATTCCAGATTCGCATATCAATGGCCGAGCGAATAAAAAAATAGAAAAAGAAAAAAAAGGGAGGAAGCAACAGAACGAAGATCGCGAGTTGAAGGGGATCTTGCCGGGTTGTGTCGCATTCGCATGGGAGACATGATCGAAATCAGTTTCGAATTCATGAAACTCACAGGAGGGTGTGGGCGAATTCGAGTTGCAATGCCGTCGTGAGTTGGCGTAGGGGATACGCGAGCCTCAGATTGCAGTTGTTAGTGCCTAGTTGATCATACGCAAATCAAAGACAGCGAAGTTCATGACTTCGTCGCAAAGTCCGATTCCTGGGCGCATGGAGATCGTGGCCATCGAAGCATGGGTAGCACGCGAAGCTACGGATTCGCGCATGCCTGATGCTGGTGTCGCGATTCAAGGGGTGGACCAGCACGGCTGCAGTTCGAAGTCGACTATGAAGTTGTACCTGAATTCAAAAATCAGTGGAAGCATCGCCATTTTGGGTTTGCTCTATTTGTAGTCAGGTATAAAAGAAACTTATTCTTCGATTTTTAAATTTTAATTTAGTGTTGTATGTATAAGTATATACAGTAAAGAAAAATGTATATAAACATTTTATAGTAAGCTATAGGTAAAGTTGAGAAAAGAAAATAAAAATAAATAGATTTTAAAATCTACATATAGATATTTTCAAAGAAAATGTTTTGTTAAAAATAAATTTGTTTAAAAGAAATCAAATTTCAATTTTGAGATTTAAATCATTGGTTCATTTAATTTGTCCAATAGGGATTTATTATTTGATTTATCGAAAGCTTATCCAAGTGTGTGTGTATATATATTGTACAAGTGATTTGAATTATTTAAAGTATTTTAACTCGGCAGACTTTCAGTGGAAATAAATAGTATCGGGAATTTTATTCCGCGAGTGAAAAGTGAATTGAAATTTGTTTTCAAATGGTTGAAGTGTGAAAATATATCTTGCAAAGATATTTTGAAAATAAATAACTGGGGGAAAATTATTTGAAATCCAGTAATTGTTGTGAATATTGATTGATAGTTAAATAACCGGCTATCAATATTTGCCTTTGAATGGCATTTGAATTTCGATGCGACCGGGGGTCGAATTCCAATTGGATATCCGAAAACCACATCGAACCTTTTTGATTGTGATGAATCTTTTATTTAAAAGATCAAAGTGGAAACTGTTGTGATTTGTTTGAAATATGAATGAACACTTATTTTAAAAAAAAATAAGCGCTCGTTATTCAGATTACCCGAGAGAGGACCTTTGTGTCATATAACCCATTACGAATAATGACACGACGGATGGGATTTCATTTGAAGACCGATGGTGAAGACTAGGTATTTGTGAGAATGATAGGATGACCTATCGATTGTCTCTGCACCGAGTAGCTACGGTATAGAGATTCCGTAAGTAATGGGAAGTCTGATTGGGATGATGGATACCCGGATTACAAGGGCTTCTTCGGAAGTGCCTTCGGTTCTGTTCGAACCCTGAACGGACTTGTATGGATGTGTGTATGATGTTACAAATTGAGATTTAAAGATGGTTTCTATCAGATACATTTCTATTGGTGGTGGAGAATTTATTCTCTTAGTTTAACACCCTTCTCTGAGACGTACGAGCTCAGAGGTTATGTAGTTGATGGTCACTAGTGATACATTCCCAATTTGGTAATGTGGCATACGTAGTGCTGCTGATCATTTATTGATCGAACCATGGCTTTTGTGAAAAGAGTAGCTTTATGGACGAGACTTCGTCGAGCCTCACAACCTGGCAATGGTCGAAAGAGGAATGTTGCGGCAAGGTTTATTTAGGGGCCGTGCCACTAGGGTATGTCCATTTTCTTCTGGATAAAGAGTGGTATCATGGTATGGAGTCTATATACTTAACTCATGTGGACACTATAAATTTATTATTGTGTGATGTTGCTTTGTGGTTGAGGATCCTCGGATAAGGGTCGGTAACGACCATGGATGGCATAATCATGTATGGAGTTATCTATGTTACAGCTTCATTAGACCGGAAGCATGAGATAACTCGGCCTTGTGTTGGCAGAGAGCTGGTTAAGTTCTTGTGGCGTCCCTCCAGAGGCGTACCCATGTGGCGATAGGAAGTTCCTTATCCTGACCATTTATTGAAAATCCAAAGAAACAATACGCTCCCTGTATGGTTTTAATTGTATAAACTGCCATGGAATATGGCGGTAACCTTCTATTGAACATGGTAGCTATAGTAGGCATACGACGAAATGTTGTATGTTGGCTAAGATTAATATTATACTTTCAAAAAGTTTTCTGCACTATGCACTAAAAATAATATCCAAAGGTTTTCACGTATCAAGCATTTTCGACTATTATGAGGAGAAATCTCCTCCAAGTGTGCGCTTGCATTGTGTGTGTGGCGGGAGGCCTTATGGCAGTTCCATTTTCCAAAAGCATAGCGGATTTCTTTTTATTTTCTTTATGAAAATAACTGTTTTTTAAGATCTAACACCAGTCCCACGACTGAACTGAAGTTTATTGTTCCCTTTCTAAACTCTGGTTGTCCATAAAGTTTCCACACGGGCAAGTCTAGAGGCAGGTTATCAGGTCATTCTGAAATTCAGGAGATGCTGTGGAGATCAGGAGCAAACTAAATGGCAACGCGTATCACTAGTATATGTTATATTTTCTTCCACTGTTGGTTGTTGTAACACTCTGATAATGTGATGTGATGTGATGTAATAACAGATATGATTCTTTGTCTTAAAGATTATTCATTGATATATTATATGTTATTCCGCTGCGAAATGTGAGATTCTGTTACTGTTTCTGTTTTCTTCTTCTATCTTCTTCTTCTTATACCCTAATGGTTCGGTTTTTCGTCGTTCGATGGTTTGGCAGTTGATATAGTGGATGTATTAATGTCGACTTTCGGATGTCGAAAAATTGGGTCATTACAGAACTTTGAAAAATGAATTAGGATTCATAAAAGAAGTTAGAAGTGGATATTTGCAATTATAAACAAGTGTTTTGACTTTGGAAATATTAAAGGAAATTAATTAAGGAACCCCGGAATTTATAGAATTCGTTATAAACGAGTTAAGGAATTTAGAATATAAACTGTAAAGGATTTTGAGAAAAAAGAAATGAATGAAACTTTCCTAATTGTTGAGAAGTCAGGGGTTAAGAAAATTATATTTTCAAATATTTTTCTAAGTGTTGAAACTAAAGATGGTTTTAAATATCCTGATATGGATATAAGTATCTGAGTTGTCTCAAATATTGAAAATTTGGAAGGGATTTGAATAAATATCTTATAAAGATATTTTGAAAATAAATTTTGAAAAATAATAATATGGTCCTAGTGACTGCTTATAGAGGTTATATTAATAGTTCAATCGACTATCAAATATTTGCCAATTTCGTTGATCGTTTCGAAGAGATCGGGATCAGATTTAATTATCCAAAAACCATTTCGATCCAATTTGAACGTTATGAATGGATATGGCGAACATAGTGAATACAATGATTCGGTTGTCTAGACCGAAGACAACTTATATGGACAAATGCTATCTGAACATCGTCATTGGAGGACGATGAGCATTCTAACTGAAACTGTTCTTGAAAGGTAAACGTAGCCTCAAGCCTCATCAACCGGGAATGACTAAAACATGGGAGATGCAGCAAAGCTTAGTGGGTCGAACCTTATTAGGGTATGTTATCACCTTTCTAGATACCCTCAGAAATACACTACAAATTATGGATATGATTGCGCATGGAAAAGTGAGCGCTCAATTATGGGTGGGAACACCTTGGGTGATAACATATTCGGCACTATCCAGGTTAGGGTAGGCGGTCTTGTGTTTGTAGGGGATCCCATCGAGTCCTCGGTACATTTTTCTAGAGGTGTAATGTGAATGTAACGATCCGTAAATTTTGATTGATAAATTTCTATGTTTAATTTAAATTTTACTATTACATTTAGGAAGAAATAAAAATCTTAGAAGTTATGATGAAGCAAATGTTAGAAATTTAAATATAGCAATTGAAATTTAGATTTACAAATTCAAAATGTAAGTGCAATCAATTGAAAGTATGAAATTTGTCATACTTGGCTATAAGTTTAATAAAAGAAACAAATGAGAATATTGAATTAACTAACGAAATGTATAATCAGAAGTATAATTAAAATGCTACAAATTTAATATAATAAGAGGGTAAGTAATATATGATTGTAAACTTTAGTAAATGAATCGATGTGCAAAGAAACTGAATTAAACATGAATATTAATAAATGAAATTATGTAATAATTGATAAATGATGGCATTCGTGAATGAAATAAGATTTGTAAGTAATAAAGGAATAATTAAAATAAACATCTAAACCAATGAATAAAAGAAAAAGGTTGTAAGAAGTAAAAAGTAAAGTAAAAGGATGGAATATAAGTGAATGCAATCAGTAAATGATGGAAATAAATGCCAACATTGAATTGTAATAAATGTAATTAAATGTTACATTTGTGTGAAATGTTAAGACAATGGTTAGGAGTTGTTAAAATGGGTATATTAAAGTAATGAATGAGAAAAACAAATAGATTAATATATGTATTTATTTCTTTAGTATGTTGCATATGATTTGGAAATCAAATTGCAATTAAAGGAAATTCGGTAGTACTATATTTGGAAATTAAGTTAAGGGCACAACTATTATAAATTACCTAATTCATTGTCAATGAATTTATTTGAAATAAGGTTCAAATTATGTTAATTAATTAATACGTAGAGTATGTAAAGAAATTAATACAATGAAAATTTTAATGTTGAAAATTTTAGAGAATGTAAAGTATTTAAAAACCTTAATTAATGTGATAAATGGACATAAGTACACATTTAAAAACATAATATTCATTAAAATTAAATGTAGATAGGCATATATTAACGTAATAAAATAAAATTAGCATTGAATATGGAATACCCATTACCTGGAAAAATTGTAAAGTTGTAATTGATTTGAAATCTGTAAAAGGGAATAAATTCAAAGTTACAATTAATTGATGGAATAATAAGGGATAAACTGTAATTTGATAATTCAATGTGAATTATATCCATAAAATGTTAATTTATTTGGTTTAATAATTAAAAAATGAATCAATTGGAATTAAATGAGCCTTAATGTTATATTAATAAGAATTAACGCAATAACTAAATTAGTGCACACCCTGTTAATTGAAACAGATGGTAAAGTTAGGATTAATTGAAGTTAGTAAATTGGGCAAGGAAATCAAAATTATGTTAACTGATGAAGAATACGCAATAAATAGTAAATTTATAAAATCAACGTCCGCAAGTGGTTATAATATTTGTAGTTGATAATAAACGTTACTTGGTGATCATTAATATAATAACGGAAGGCGTAAATGTAATAATGGAATAATGGGAATTGTAAATTTACGAATAGTGTATGTAATAAATAAATAGAAAACGTGAAATTTTTCATAAGTAATAAATTGGGAAAGGAAGGGAATTAGGGTAAATTTATATATTGGTTTAAAACCTTAATTTATGTGGGTAATTAACAATATTTCACATTTTGAAAACATAACCTTTAATACAAAGTAAGATAAATAGGGGTATATATCGTATTGGAATACAACACAAAAAGGTAGCTAAGTTATAGATTAATAACAGACTTAATAAAAGTGTTGAATTGAACCAATCAATTTATTTGGAAACTAATTAATGTGTAAATGAATTTATTACAAATGAAACTAATTTATCACGCTAATTGAAATGAAAATGAAATTTGAATATATTAGTGGAATGAAATGTGAGACAAGTGTTAACTATGGCATAGAGTAATAATAGACTCAATAAAGGGATTGGAATTGAATCTAATCAGTTTAATTGGAATTTACTAAAATTAATTTGGATTCAATTTATAATAAAGAGATTATTTTGAGTAAACGGAATAAAAACTATAATTGGAGAAATTAACACTGCAATTGATAGAGTTATCAACTTTTAAATTACATCTAAACTTGTTTAAATTTTTTTAAATGATTAAGAAATATAAAAGTGATAAAATTTTCAATTATAAGATTGAAATTTAAAGATTGGCTTTAATTAATTAATTTACTCATTTATTTAATTAATGAAAAAGTAGCCATTTTGGCAACTGACTCGGATTTCCACGAAACAAGTTTCATCGGATCCGTAATGGTGAAATATTGTAGGATTTCAAGTTTCGTAGCGATCGGACTTGTCGTTCGATCGTACGGACTCGAAACGCCTTGAAATTTATGCAATTTAAATCAACTGAAATCAATTTGGAAAATTTGAATTTAGCATAACTTCTTCATACGATGGAATTTGGACGTGAAACTTTTTCCATTGCGTTTAAAATATTTTTAAACATATATTTTGATATATGGGTTGAACCTTTTCCGTTTCGGAATCGAAACGGGCTTTTCGGGTCAATTATCGTTCAAAACCCAAATCCAACCTAGCCCATTCTTTCTATTCTGTTTGCCTATATATTTGTGGCTATAAACCTTAGGTCATTGCTTATTCCTCATTCTAAACGTATGCTCTTCCTCATTCCACTGCAAACCCTAATCTTCCCAATCAAATTTCAATTTTTAAAAAAAATTGCGGATCTGCAGCAACTTCTGGTCGCGCTACGAGTTTCTGAGGCAAAAACGCTGCATCTACTTCGAGTTAGGAGAAAGTTACACGGGTCGCTCCTTGTCGTTTTGGCAAAAACTCCAAGAAAGCACCGGGGAATTGAGGCGGTGGAACAAAGTTGAACCCGAAGTCGACTCAGGACCAGAATTTTCCGATCTTCTAATTTTCCTAACTTTTTCATACTAGCTCGGATTCATGCGCGGTTTGTTTTGCTGGGATCGTATTAGATTTACGGACATTTTGGCGCTAGTTTGGATAGATTATGAGACTGGTCAAATTTTGGGTTTAAATTGGATTTAAATTCAATTTAAATTCAAAAGGTGAGTGTTTTAACCCACTCACAACTTCTAAAATTTCATATGTTTGTTAAATTGATTTATGATGTGTTTAGAAATTTATTTATTGCTCTTTGGCATATATTTCATCATTATCTCGTTTAATTTGCATTCGTATAATTTACTTGTTATTTAATTCGTTTTTGCATATAAACTGGGAGTTAAAATTTTAGTTAAATTTATTATTGCATATAAACTGCTAGTTAAATTTATTTTTTATTGCATATAAACTACAGTTAAAAAGCTATTTAATTCATTATTGAAAAATTAACTGCTAGTAATTAGCTATTATTTATTTATGTGATTGTTTGAATTGGATGATAAATTGATAAATGTTTGGTGATTGATATGATGGATGAATGGATGCTTTATTTATATTGTATAAACTGCAAGTAATTATGCATTTTCATTTCATTTGGGATAGCGGTTTGAAATGATATACAACCGCCTTTTTATTTTTAAATTGCGGATTGAAATGATAAATATCTGTATCACTTGACCATAGGATAGAAAATTATATACAGGCACCGCGGTATATATATAAAATTACTTTTGAAATGATTTTTTATGGTTTTGGAAAGAATACGGTTTAATAAGTATTAAATTTTGAAATATATATATATATATAGAAAAAAATTCTTGAATTTAGCTATGTATAAATTTTTTCGAATTTTAAATAAGCTAAATAATGAAGTTGATTTCGTTTATATAATATGGTTAAGAATATATTTGAAATATTATTATATATAGAGTTTATAATAACTCAAATAAAAGTAAGATTGAAGATAAATGTGAGTATGATTTGAATTAATGTATCTAAGAATTTTCCTTGAAAAAATTGTTTTGAAATGTAAATAAATTAAGACATAAGGGTACGATCTTATAACTTGATTTTTGAGTCGAGGATTTAAACGAATATCCAATTGATTTAAAGAATATTATCAAGTTAATTTAATTAAAAAGAATATCCTGTTATTGAAGTTTAAGGGTTTTACTTAAATAATATTTGTTCTATTAAATATACATTGCAAATTTTAAATAATAGGAATTGGATTTGATATATATGAAATTTTCAAAGAATAAGTTTTGAAATTGTGGAATATTTGAAACTATGAAATATATGGAATTTAAGTGGTTTATTTGGAAATTCAAATCTGTATTTGGAATTGATTTAAGAAGTTAAAAATCTGATGTACTTTATAAAGTAATTGATTATTAAACCATTTAAGTATTGGAAATAATGTTTTAGAGCTATGGGTTTAGGATATATATATATACATACATACATATATATAGATATATCAAAGTACTATGATTTTTGAAAAAGACATATTTGAAATAAAAATGATGTCATATTGATTTGGTTTTTAAATAGAAATGATATCGTATTTATATGGTTTTGAAATGAATATTTATTCTGATTTTTAAGTATAAATTATTTTGAAATAACTGCGGTGTTATAATAACGTTTGGTTGTTGAAGAGACTGGGATCGGAAGTTGTCATACTCTTGGCCAACTCCGAAAACAACTTTAACAACCGTGTACGCGGTGGAGATTCCAGAATGAAGTAGGTTGGTGGAGGCGTTTCCTATATGGTAAATACGTAAACCCAACTCCCGTGAGTTAGCATAAGGTGGCTAAAACAGGAGCGATCTACAGGTTAATTGAGGTAGCACCTTTGATCGAACACATCCCTTCGATATTCTACTCTAACTTTGGTTTATTGGTGGCCACTTTTGATTTTTTTGATTTGGGGGTGTGGCTCGAGGTGGGCGGTAGCTGCGGCTATGCGTTACCATCGACCCAGAAGCGTAATTGGTATATCAACCCTGGCATTGCCTAGTTGTGTCGTGTCACCTACCCTAGCGTGCCTTATACAATTTTGGTTTTGCACCATACCTATGGAGTGCCCTCTGACGAAGCCCAGTACGGAGGAGATTATGGTATTGTATAGACTATGGGAATATATTATGTGTTAAGGGCTATAAAGGTAACCCCTTAACGCTATTTAAAAGTAAGTTTATTTTACAATTAGAAACTATTATAATAGCGAAATATACTACATAGTAAATAGTTTAACGGATCCTTAAAAGATGTGAATCCCGAGCATCTTTTGAGTTACTGCACTCATGTTTATTTCTGTTGATTTAACTTACATAAGATCTTCAGTTCTGACTCGAGTGTTTTGTCTTTTCAATTTGCTCGGGTCAGTCCGAGCATTTCAAGATCGAAGACCTTAGCTCTGGAGGATGAAGACAGAGATTTATTATTATTATTATTATTATTATTATTATTAGTCCACTATACTCATAATGTACGCTGCATTGTTATTGGTATGTGTAACTCTGATAAATGTTGTAAGTATAATCGAATATTTGTAAAACAGCTTTATAAACTGTATATTTGATTATTATATTTTATCCTTCTACTGTGAGATTTTATTTTTTTATTTCTTTCTTGTTTTCCGATTTACTATATAACAATCCACCCTTTCGTATGGTTTAAATTGGCACGTGTGTCGATTTAAAGCGTGCGAAAAGGCGAGATGTTACAATGTGGTATCAGAGCGTTGGTTTAGCGATAAACCTTAGCTTTGTGGGGTCTGACTCTTTACTAATAGGGTAGTAATACCCTATGGGAGTCGCTGAGTGTATATATATGATAGAGCGTATTTGTTAGTGTTAAAAAGGTTTTAATATTGTGTTAATCTGTTCCGTTTTGTATTTATAAATTCTGGTTGGCGCATGGGACGCTGTGACATCAATAGGAAATTCTAAACACTTGATAGGACAGACCGACACAATATTTGTTTTGAATATGGGTGAATGAAATAATTTTACCTATTATATTTCCTATATATAGAATAAATTTTTATAAAGATTATATTTGGTTGCAATATATTGGTTGTCGGGAATAAAATTTATAAATAATGGGTAAAACAAGATTGAAAATAAAATCAATGAAATTTGGAAATTTTAGAACTTAAGTCCGAGATCTTGAAAAACTGCTTTCGAAGGATTTTGAAATCTAATAATAGTATATAGAAATATTTTCCGATATAAATATTTCAATATAATTTGAAAGTATGGTTTTAAAGAAATTCTAGAAAGATAAAGTTGTACTTCCCTCTCTGTCGCTGGAAAATAATTTCGGTGATGAGTGCACGCATCATCGACATTCATTTTCGAGTTTCGAAGTGGGAAGGGCACTGTAGTGCTTTACTGCAGAGTTTTTTTGATAAAAAAATATAAATTTTAAATTTTTTTAAATATGATTTGATATATAAATTTGTAAGTGTATATTTATCTGTTATTTTAAAATGATTTCGAGTAAAGGCCCGGTATTTAATTCCTATCCGTTAATTAACGATTTAAATGAAGGGTAGTAAAATTGGAGTTAATTAATAATTGGAGCCTTTAATTAAAATAAGTAATTGAATGCTATGTTATGAATGAAATTAAAGGTAATTTGAAATTGTAACTTAATAAACAAAGGAAGTAATTATTGAACACTAGAATAATTAAAAGAAATGAGGTAAAACTTGTATAAGTTCATTTGCATTCTTTAAACATATATACAACTTTCCAAAGGATGTAAAAAGTTGAAATGTTATTAGAAGATGTAATAGATATTATACAAGTAATAAATTTGAGGTAATGAAAGAAATCAATACAATTCTTTAATAAATAAGAATTGGGTGGTAGTTGTTAGGAACTTAAGTAAAATTGAAAGACTGTTAATTAAAACAAAGGTAAGTATTATAACTGGAATTTAGTAATAAATGAAAGAAATAAATGGAATTAAGTAGGTAATGAAAGTATCCAATAAATTTCTTTTATCTATAAGAATTGACGTTATAAAGCTATAAATTTAAGTTGTAATTGAAATGCTACTAGTTTAATAGAAATGTAAGTATTATGAATAAGTACGAATTGAATGAGATTGGAATCAAACAATAAATGGAATGCAATAAAAGAAACTTACATGACCTGAATAAATGAAAATGAATATAATTAATAAGAACAAACTAATTGACGCAGGGGAAATATGAAAAATTAGATGAAATGGTGAAAGTAGCAATCGGTGGATTGAAAGATGCTGAAATGCCCAAATTCGTTGATCCAAAGATACTGAATGCTAGCTCTCTCTGACACGCTGATCGCGCACGATACCGTGAAGAGAGATCTACAATTCTTCGATCGTTGATCAAGCGCACTTGATTCCGCGAGTTGGCTTCAATGAAGGTTGATTCGAGCGCACTCGAATACCGTAAGTGGAGATAGGAGATTACACTCAACTACCAATTTAGATGAAAGCACAAAGCTAACAAAAAAGAATTTTATTCCAAAAAGAACCAAGTTACAAATGCCCCGACCATGCCTATTTATAGGCTACAACAAAACACGGTTCAACATTCAAAACACAAGTACACAACCTATATAGCCGCGACCTACGACCTAACATAAGTCGTTAGCGACCTAACCATACACGGCCTATAAGTAGCGACCTAACAGACAACATATTACAATCCTTATGCGACTTAATCACAAACAAATACAACACATAAACGACTCATCAAACAACACTCAGCGACTTAAGAACTTCGACTTAAGAAAATGGCTCAGCGACATAAGCTTCAGCGGCACAAGAGCTTTGGCAACAACCTAAGGTCGACCTAAGAAACAATATAGTTGGAGCGCCTCAAGGAAACCACCTTCAACGACTTAAAGTATCTCAACGTCCCAAAATCTTGCGACCTACTTCTGGGCGACCTAAAGCATACGAGCGACTTAATGTTTCCTGCGACCTTGGTTTCTGGAATAATTCACTAGGTCGTAGTTCTTTAGGTCGGAGCCCGATAACCTTGCTTTCTTGAACCATTAGCTCGTTACTCTTTACCCTGTTAAGTCGCACGCGACTTACTCATAACTCGTCCTCATCATTAGGTCGCTGG
Source organism: Allium cepa (assembly GCA_030765085.1). NCBI lineage: Eukaryota > Viridiplantae > Streptophyta > Magnoliopsida > Asparagales > Amaryllidaceae > Allium > Allium cepa. The sequence goes on along the minus strand of CM060943.1, from coordinate 939,318,044 downwards.
AGTGGCTTGGAGGCATTATTAGGTCGCTGGCGAGTTAAACTCAACTCGTTATCCTTCCTAGGTCGTAGCTCGCTTGAGCGACCTATCCTGTTAACTCGCGAATCCTCTCCACTAGGTCGTATATACTCTAACTCGTTGGAGTTAGGTCGCTGATTCCTCTGCTCCTCATGCTGGCCTGCTTCATCCTCCCCGGGTTGAGAGAAATTCGTCTGCGAATTTAAAAGCTCTATCTCAACGGATGATTCACCTCCAAAATAAGGTACAAGATGTTTAATATTAAAAACGTCAGAAGTGTACACATCCTCTGGCAGCTTCAACCTATAAGCGTTTTCATTGATCCGTTTCACAATCTTCACAGGACCGATCTTTCGAGCTTTAAGTTTATTATATGTTCTCACTGGGAAACGATCCTTTGTTAGTACAGCATATACTAAATCTCCTTCGTTAAATTCAACACTTCGTCGCATTAGATATGCAGATCGTTTATATTTCTCATATGTCTTCTCCAACCGTTCCTGAACGATTCTATGGCATTCCGTCAAACCATCCACAAAATCAGCAGCTCGTTTTACTATTCCCTTCGGTTGCGGCACTATCGTTAAATCCAACGGTCCTTTTGGCAAGCTTGAATATAAAATCTGAAATGGGCTGAAACCCGTACTACGATTTACTGCATGATTATGAGCAAACTCTGCTTGACATAACTTCACATCCCAGCTCTTCAGATTATCCTTCACAAGACACCGCAATAAGTTTTCCAACGATCTGTTCACAACCTCCGTCGGTCCATCAGTTTGCGGATGATAAGCACTACTAAAATTCAGTTTTGTTCCCACCATCTTCCACAAGCTCAACCAAAAATGACTCAGAAATCTGGTATCCCTGTCTGAAACAATAGATTCTGGTAAACCATGCAAGCGATAGATCTCTTTAAAGAACAACTGTGCGACATGAACAACATTCGCTGTCTTCTTACAAGTAATAAAATGTACCATCTTCGAAAAACGATCTATCACAACGTATATCGAGTCACTTCCCCTTTGAGTCCTCGGCAAACCCAACACGAAATCCATGCTAATGTCCACCATGGTTTTGCTGGAATAGGTAATGGCATATACAAACCCGCATTTGTCGCTGTCCCTTTCGAAATTTGACAAACATGACATCTCTCCACAAATCTCTCTACCTCTTTTCTCATCGACGGCCAAAAATAAGATTGTGAAATTAACTGTAAGGTGCGATCCCGTCCAACATGTCCTTCTTCATGTAACTCTTTGATAATCTTCATTCTCAAGCTGCCTTCTGGTACGCACAATTGATTCCCCTTGAATAAGAACCCATCTACCAACACGAATTCATCAGTATTCCCGTCCTTGACTTTCTCAACAAACTTCGTAAAGTAAGGATCTTTTTCAATCAACTCTGGTAATACTTCGAACCATGTCACTTCAACCTACATTGTTGTCAACAAGTGATTCCTCCTGCTCAAAGCATTAGCCACACGATTCGTCACCCCTGATTTGTGCTTAACAACAAAAGTAAACTGTTGTAGATACGCGACCCATGAAGCGTGCCTAGCTGAAATTTTATCCTACCCTTGCAAATGCTTCAAAGCTTCGTGATCCGTATAGAGAACAAACTCCTTCTGAAACAGATAATGTCTCCAGTGCTTTACTGCTTGAACAATTGCCTAAAACTCAACATCATAAGTGCTATATCTCAATTTAGCTCCAGACAATTTCTCACTGAAATAAGCAACTGGTCTTCCCTTTTGACTCAAGACTCCACCAATCCCAACCTTCGATGCATCAGTATGTAATTCAAACAACAACTGAAAATCTGACAAAACTGGAATTGGTGCTGACTTCAATAGTGTCTTGATCTTCTCAAAAGCAACCCCTGCTTCCTCTGACCACTCAAACTTCTTTCCCTTCATGCAATCGGTTACAGGTGCCATTACGCTACTGAAGTGCGGAACGAATCTTCGATAGAAAGATACCAATCCATGAAAGCTCCTCACTTCAGTAATTGTCTTGGGTTGTGGCCAACTCCTGACAGCTTCCACTTTATTTTCATCCACTTGAATACCTTCTTTTGACAAAACATACCCCAGAAATAAAACACTGTCTGTCATAAACACGCACTTCTTTGCTGCTGCATAGAACTGCTCTTGTCGTAGAATCAACAGTACTTCTCGCAAATGCTGGATGTCTTCTTCCATATTCCCACTATAGATTAAAATATCATCAAAGTAAACAACCACGAACTTCCCAATGAATGGTCTCAAAATCTGGTTCATCACTCTCATAAAAGTAATCGGAGCATTTGATAAGCCAAACGGCATAACCAGCCATTCGTATAAACCTTCCCTCGTTTTAAAGGCAGTCTTCCACTCATCACCCGGTCTAATACGAATCTGATGGTATCCACTCTTCAAGTCAATCTTTGAAAACACAACAACCCCACTCAACTGATCAATCAAATCATCGAACCTCGGCATGGGAAATCTGTATCTTACAGTGATCTTGTTCAAAGCCCGACTGTCCGTACACATCCTCCACGAACCATCCTTCTTTGGCACCAACAAAGCTGGCACTGCACAAGGACTCAAGCTCTCCTGAACACGCCCCTGTTCTAACAACTCCTCCACCTGCCTTCTCAGTTCTTCATGCTCCTTAGGACTCATCCTGTAATGTGGTCTGTGTGGTAATACTGCTCCTGGCACAAGATTAATCTGATGTTAAATATCCCTCAACGGTGGTAACTCCGTTGGTAACTCCTCAGGAAACACATCTCTGAATTCTTCCAATACCGGCTTTACCTGCACTGGAACTTCAACAGATTCACTAGCTTCATGTCCAATCAACAAAAACACCTCTGGACTCTCCTCTACTTCTTCAATAAATTCCTTCAAAGTCAGCAAAGTTTTAAGCTCCTCAATCTCTTCTGACTTGCTCTCTTCCTGCTGTCTCTTCTTTGGAACTAAAATAATCTTAACGCCTTCAAACTTAAAGCTACAGCTATTGGTTCGACCATCATGCTGCACTGCTCGATCATACTGCCATGGTCTTCCCAAAAGCAAGTGACAAACATCCATCTCCACCACATCACACCAGATCTCGTCTTTATACTTCTTCCCAATGGAAAATGGAACGCGAACTCGTCTGTCCACCTTCACCTCTCCTCCTTTTCTTAGCCACTCTAACTTGTAAGGATTAATATGTTTCTCCATTTTCAACTTCAACTTTCTCACAGCTTCAGTAGAAATAATATTGTCACAACTTCCTGCATCAATCACAAATTTACAAACCTTTCCTAGAATAGTGCATGTTGACTGAAAGATGTTACTCCTCAACCAACTAGCTTCTTCTTCCTGCTTCGGTATCAAACAAGATCTCCTCATCATAAGATTACATCCTTCATCTCCTGACGCAACATCCTGTTCACCCTCCTCAACTGGACTAGGATAACCTTCCCCAACATCCTCACCTTCAACTTCAGCAATCATAGTTCGCTTCTTCAGCATCGGACATTCATTACTCTTATGACCCTCTTCCTGGCAATTATAACATTTGAAACTGTTGTTGACCTTCGCCTTCGCAACTTCATTCACAACTGGTTTATTGACAGCTTTCGAAACATTGGAACTCCCACTAGCACCTTTGTTCAGAATATTGTAACTTGTAAACACGCCACCTCCTCTCTTCCCTGCTTCTCCCAAGCCAACGCTTTCTGATGTGCTTCTGCTACAGATCTAGGATCAAACATATTCACCATATCTTGAATCTGCATCCTCAACCCTCCAACAAACCTAGCAGTCAATTGTTCCTCCGTCTCCATCATGTCATTTCGAGCAATCAGTTGATAAAATTCGTCAGCATAATCATTAACAGTCTTCGTTCCTTGCCTCAGGTTCTGCAATCTCTGATACATGAGTGATTGATAATTGTAAGGAAAGAATGTAGCCATCATTAACTTCTTCATCTTCTCCCATTTAACAATCTTTGACTTCCCTATTCTCTCCCGCGTGAGTTTAGTCTACTGCCGCCATGCTAAAGCTCTCCCCCTCAACCTAGTAGCAACCAACTTCACTCGACAATTCTCCAGAACCTCTTTAAAATCAAAGATCTCTTCAACATTAGACAACCAATCCAAGAATTCTTCTGCAACCATTCCACCCTTGAATTCTGTAATTTCCATCTTCATACCCGACTCCCAACGTCGATCATCTTCAACATCCCGATATACATTTCGTACTTGGTCTCGATCTCGATAATGAATGCTGGCTTTATCACCAACTTCATCATAATCAAATGTACGTCTATATCGATTTTGATCATTATCATCCCTTCGATCACGCATGTCCCTTCTACTATGTCTCTCTTCATCTCTATATGGCTCATCTTCAAACTCACGTGGAGTTCTTCTCTCTTCATGTCTATAGTCATGGTGATCTCTCCTCGATGAAATTGATGTTTCTCTTCTCTCTCTAAAAGATTGCGGTGTTACCCTTCTTGCTTCCATAACCAATGGCGAAACTCGATTTCCTCCATGGTTCGAGATTGGCGATCTCCTCCTTTAAGTTTGATTCATATCAATCATCAACTTCTCTAGCTTTCCAATACCTTTATCAAATTTCTCATTAATGTGTTGCTCCATCTGCTCGGCTTCTTCCCTTCTATACAACGCTTCAACATTTTGATGACGATTAGCTCTCCTTGGCGGCATGATTGAATCAACACAAACACTTCAAAACTTCACAAATCTTCAATCAAACTTGAACAACAAGTCACGGCTACCACTTCAATTTCAAACTTCAAAATCGGCTCCAAGTTTCGGCTTAGCTATGATTGGCTAAGTCTAGCTTTGATACCAAACTGACGCAGCAGAAATACGAAAAATTAGATGAAAAGTTGAAAGTAGCAATCGGTGGATTGAAAGATGCTGAAATGCCCAAATTCATTGATCCAAAGATACCGAATGCTAGCTATCTCTGACACGTCGATCGCGCACGATACCGTGAAGAGAGATCTACAATTCTTCGAGCGTTGATCAAGCACATTTGATTCCGCGAATTGGCTTCAACGAACGTTGATTCGAGCGCACTCGAATACCGTAAGTGGAGATAGGAGATTACACTCAACAACCAATTTAGATGAAAGCACAAAGCTAACAAACAAGAATTTTATTCCAAAAAGAACCGAGTTACAAATGACCCGACCATGCCTATTTATAGGCTACAACAAAACACGGTTCAACATTCAAAACACAAGTACACAACCTATATAGCCGCGACTCACGACCTAGGACCTAACATAAGTCGTTAGCGACCTAACCATACACGGCCTATCAGTAGCGACCTAACAGACAACATATTACAACCCTTATGCGACTTAATCACAAACAAATACAATACATAAATGACTCATCAAACAACACTCAGCGACTTAAGAACTTCGACTTAAGAAAATGACTCAACGACATAAGCTTCAGCGGCACAAGAGCTTTGGCAACGACCTAAGGTAGGTCGTCCGCGACCTAAGAAACAATATAGTTGGAGCGCCTTAAGGAAACCACCTTCAACGACTTAAGGTATCTCAACGTCCCAAAATCTCGCGACCTACTTCTGGGCGACCTAAAGCATACGAGCGACTTAAGGTTTCCTGCGACCTTGGTTTCTGGAATAATTCGCTAGGTTGTAGTTCTTTAGGTCGGAGCTCGATAACCTTGCTTTCTTGAACCATTAGCTCGTTACTCTTTACCCTGTTAAGTCGCACGCGACTTACGCATAACTTGTCCTCATCATTAGGTTGCTGGAGTGGCTTGGAGGCATTATTAGGTCGCTGGCGAGTTAAACTCAACTCGTTATCCTTCCTAGGTCGAGCTTGCTTGAGCGACCTATCCTGTTAACTCGCGAATCCTCTCCACTAGGTCGTATATACTCTAACTCGTTGGAGTTAGGTCGCAGATTCCTATGCTCCTCATGATGGCCTGCATCACTAATCGTTGTTGTTGTTTTGGTTTATGGTTGTTGAGTAAAGATACTTTAAAATTGTTTAGATGAATGAATAATCTATTTAGTTTCACCTAAGACTGTTGAGTGAAGGGTACACTTAGTAGTTATTCTTCATTCTGTACAATTTAAAGTTTGAACCCGAACAACTATTTGTTTTGTTTGATGAATGAATGATTGATTTGTGTTGTTTCATTGTGATGGTTGTATACCTGGTTGCAAGTGATTGTTATAGGTATTGATTACTTGTTGGTACTTGAAAACAACGCTAAATATTTCATTTTATATAATTATTAACTCTCTTGGATTATATAAGTGAAATACAGGTTAGGGAAGCAATAGCTGCTACTTTTGGTTTCATGATTAAGCGTAAATTGCTCGACAAATAGGTACGTTTTCGAATTACGGTATATTGTTATTTTGATATTATATTTTCTCCCGAGCCTCTCCGTACAAAGGAGACTCTGCCGAAATTTTTCGTAAATTTTAAACTTAGAAAATATTTTGAAATTTTTTTCCAAACCGTATTAATTTGAATATAAAAGATTTAAATGTCTATAAATCTATATATTATTTAAAATATCCTATTCTATAAATTTATTATTATAAATATAATGATTTGCGTAATAGATATTAATTTATAAGTTTTTCTTTTCCCTTCTTTTCCTTTTCGGGGACGTAAAGTTTTGAGTGGGGGAGAGTGTAACGACCCATAAATTTTGATTAATAAATTTGTTAGTTTAATTTAAATTTTACAATTACGTTTAGGAAGAAATAAAAATCTTAGAAGTTATTTTGAAGCAAATGTTAGAAATTTAAATATAGCAATTGAAATTTAGATCTACAAATTCAAAATGTAAGTGCAATCAATTGAAGCTATAAAATTTATCATACTTGGTTATAAGTTTAATAAAGGAAACAAACGAGAATATTGAATTAACTAATGAAGCGTATAATCAGAAGTATAATTGAAATGCTACTAATTTAATATAATAAGAAGGTAAGTAATATATGATTGTAAACTTTAGTAAATGAATCAATGTGCAAAGAAATTGAATTAAACATGAGTATTAATAAATGAAAATATGTAATAATTGATAAATAATGGCATTCATGAATGAAATAAGATTTGTAAGTAATAAAGGAATAATTAAAATAAACATCTAAACCAATGAATAAAACAAAACGGTTGTAAGAAGTAAAAAGTAAAGTAAAAGGATAGAATATAAGTGAATGCGATCAGTAAATTATGGAAATAAATGCCAACATTGAATTATAATAAATGTAATTAAATGTTACATTTGTATGAAATGTTAAGACAATGGTTAGGAGTTGTTAAAAGGGATATATTAAAGTAATGAATGAGAAAAACTAATCAATTAATATATGTATTTATTTCTTTAGTATGTTGCATAAGATTTCAAAATCAAATTGCAATTAAAGGAAATTAGGTAGTACGATATTTGGAAATAAAGTTAAGGGTACAACTATTATAAATTACCTAATTTATTTGTCAATGAATTTATTTGAAACAAAGTTCAAATTATGTTAATTAATTAATACGTAGAGTATGTAAAGAAATTAAGAGAATGAAAATTTTAATGTTGAAAATTTTATAGAATGTACAGTATTTAAAAAACTTAATTAATGTGTTAAATGGATAGAAGTACACATTTAAAAACATAATATTCATTCAAATTAAATGTAAATAGGCGTATATTAACGTAATAAAATAAAATAAGCATTGAATATGGAATACCCATTACCTGGAAAAATTGTAAAGTTGTAATTGATTTGAAATATGTAAAAGGGAATAAATTCAAAGTTACAAATAATTGATCGAATAATAAGGGATAAATTGTAATTTGATAATTCAATGTGAATTATATCCATAAAATGTCAATTTATTTGGTTTAATAATTAAAATGTGAATCAATTGGAATTAAATAAGCCTTAATGTTATATTAATAAGAATTAACGCAATAACTAAATTAGTGCATACCCTATGAATTGAAACAGATGGTAAAGTTAGGATTGATTGAAATTAGTAAATTGGGCAAGAGATTCAAAATTATGTTAACTGATGAAGAATACGTAATAAATAGTAAATTTATAAAATCAATGTCCATAATTGGTTATAATATTTATAGTTGATAATAAACGTTACTTGGTGATTATTAATATAATAACGGAAGGCGTAAATGTAATAATGGAATAATGGGAATTGTAAATTTACGAATATTGTACGTAATAAATAAATAGAAAACGTGAAATTTTTCATAAGTAATAAATTGGAAAAGGAAGGGAATTAAGGTAAATTTATATATTGGTTTAAAACCTTAATTTATGTGGTTAATTAACAATATTTCACATTTTGAAAACATAGCCTATAATACAAAGTAAGATAAATAGGGGTATATATTGTATTGGAATATAAGACAAACTGGTAACTAAGTTATAGATTAATAATAGACTTAATAAAGAGTTGAAATGAACCAATCAATTTATTTTGAAACTAATTAATGTGTAAATGAATTTATTATAAATGAAATTAATTTATCACGCTAATTGAAATGAAAATGTAATTTGAATGTATTAGTGGAATTAAATGTGAGACAAGTGTTAACTATGGCATAGAGTAATAATAGACTTAATTAAGGGGTTGTAATTAAATCTAATCAGTTTAATTGGAATTTATTAAAATTAATTTGGATTCAATTTATAATAAAGAGATTATTTTGAGTAAACTGTGACGACCCGCCTTTCTAACCCCAGAAAGATATATCATCATTAAGAAAGAAAGGGATAGAAATAGAAAAGAATAGAAAGAAAGAATAACAACATCAGAATCTCACAGCGGAATGGAACAAAATATAATACATCACATAACTATTACATAGTTATCATACATCAGAGTCATACAATATCATATAACAGGACTGTCATATACATATATGTGCATACATACATCCAAAATACAGCATACACTAACTACACAGCGGAACTACATATATAGATACATACGTCTGGTCTTTTTCCCAAAAGCTTCTCTAGAAAATCAACACTCCCAATACCTATCACTTGGCTACTCATAAAAATTTGAGTACCCAAGAGTTTATGACAAAAAAATATAAACTCCGGGTCAAACATGGGTCTGGTATGAGTAAACGGGTTAAAATTGCTTAACTTTGAAAATCATTTGAAATAAAGGTATCACGTAAGACTTCCCACAAATTAATACGGGTAAGTTTTTACCTTACGCTAACCAAAACATTTTATTGGAAATTTAGTGATATTATAATAGTGTCTAGGGTTTTCAGGTAAATAGAAAATAGTCGAAATTGTTACATCTATTAAATTCCAGCTACTAGCCACGAAAGTGGGTAATACAAATCAAATCCATAGGGTCTCGTAGGGAAAATGGGTTTCCAACAATGGCAGGGCTACTGAGGTACCGCCCGTCACAGTACGGGGCCTAGATCACCGTACCGAGGATCACTCCCGACCCCTACAACAAAAGGCCGGAACCGTTCCTTACTGAACAGTCCCGAACAAGATAACCCCGCAGTTGTGGCCAACAACTGCTCACACAGCCGAAATAAAAAGGGACATCTAGACAGGGGTTACCTCGTCCTGCTTGGGCATGACCCACCTAACCGTGCTGCATCTCCCCTGTTTAGCCATTCCCGGTTGATGAGGCTTTAGGCTGCGATTACCTTTATTGAACATTATTCTTAGAATGCTCATCGTCCGCCTGACGATGTGCTGAAAGCATTCAATCCATACAAGTTCGTTCCGGGTTCGAACGAAACCAAAGGCATTATCGCATTACAATCATTTGGGAATCATCCTCAGAGTTAACGATAATAACCCTTGCATTCTTAAATACCATCTCGATCTCTACTTGATAAGTCTCGACCTATCGTTTAATTTGGATCGATGTGGTTTTCGGAGAATCAAAAACTGATTCTTCCGATCTCGGTCTCATCGGAATCCAAACGCCATTTTAATGGCCAAGTTGTCTATTTAACTTAACAGTTCAATTTAATATTAGAATTCACATAACAGGTATAACAGATAAATCATAAACAGTTATCACAGATATCTATAATATATCACAACATATCGCAGAAATATCATCAAATAAATATCCAAGTAAATCAAACAGAATTACCAATTCATACCAAAACAGTTTGGTTTACTTAACTTAATTATTTGCTTAAGAATAAACTACTTTATTCTGCTTAATCAATTACTGATTAATTAACTTATTAATGATCAACTAATTACTTAGTTAATCATTAATTATTAATTTATTAGTCATCTAATCTTTAATTAATTATTTAATTTCTTAAGTTTTATTCATTTATTATTACTTAATTACTCGGTTAATTAATTGATTCTTAATTATTAATTCATAACTTACTTATTAAAGATTAATTAGTTATTCAATTATCACAAATTATTTAAATTAATCATTTATTATCAATTTTATTAACTATATAATCTTTAATTAATCACTTAAGTTGATTACCATTTATTTATTAATTAACCTTAAGTAATTAATTTAAACTTTCTTAAGTTAAACTAATAAAACAAAAGATTAATTCCTAATTATAGATTTAATTAAAGGTTATTAATTTAATTTCATGTATAAACTAATTTACATTCTAATTACCTTATATTAATCAACTATCTTTACAGGCTTTCCTTAATAAACTTTTAAATCAAGTACTAACCTAACACTAACTAACTGCTTTACTAACTTAGTTATACAAAATACTTGAAACAAAATTATGCACGTCCCTTAAGAAATGGACCCGAGGCAGCACACCGCTTACTCGAGAAAGTCTCGAGTTTCCCTCGGGTCTTCCCCGCGTCTCTCTTCCCCATCTACATTCTTCTTCTTCCTGTATCTTTTCTTCTTCTCATTATATATTTTTTTAGCTTAAGTAAAAGTTATAAATGAAACTGCAGTGAATAACTCATGCAAGCGACTCGGAAAATACTCGAAGCACACGTCCAAATATCACAAGCACTAGCACGCGACAACTCAAACTGATCATCAGACATCTCACGCCACCGTGCACGTGCACGGTGGTTCGCCTCTCCTCCGGCGATGAAACGACCCGCAGATCTGTACCCCTTGAGTCAACACTATTCTACAACAATCAACTCAAGTTGTACAGAAATACGAACCATTTGGGTTAAAGAAGATGAGGTCGAAGAAGAAAATAGAAAAACAACAACAGAATCTAACCATCGCAGCGGAATAAAATATGATAGATAATAAATGATCTTTACTCAAATCAAATAGCTCTGTTTATATATTACATCATCAGAGTACAACCATCACAGCTCGACATCAATATCATACAAATGGATACACAGCAACTCAACACGGCGGAATATATATATATAAACAAGTACGAGAGTACGTGTCGTCATCCAGCTCGTCTCCTAAGCTCCACAGCATCATCTCCTGTGCCTTATAATACTCGGTCTGACCCGAGCATTTCAGTTAAATAACACCCGAGTCAGTCTGAGTACCAGCGTAAGAAAATCACACCCAATTGATTATTAAAGTTTCAAAAATCCTTTGAAAACAAAAGCATCTCGTAAGACCACGCCACAAATAAACATGTCAGGTTTTTACCTTACGATAGCTAAAACTTTTTTATTAAAGTCCTCTGATATTATAATAGTGTCTATAGAAAGTAAAATAGAATCTAGCTGAAATTCTTGCATCTCACGTTTCAGCAATAGTTGGGCACAATCAAAACCGTACGGGCGCGTAGGGAAATTGGATTCCAACTAATGGCTAGACACTGGGGTACCACCTGTCACAGTACCTGGTCTAGATCAGCGTATCGAGGAGCCACCCTAACTCCCCTGCAACACAAGACCGGAACCATCCCTTACTGGAATGTCCCGAGCAAGATCACCCCGCGGTTGGGATCAGCAACCGCCCACTAAGCCGAAATAAAGGGACATCTAGACAGGGATGACCTCACCCTCCAGTGGGGGCAACCCACGAAGCCTTGCTGCATCACCCCTGATTTTCAGCCATTCCCATTTGATGAGGCTTGAGGCTAAGCGTTACCGTTTTAGAATATATCCCTTGGAATGCCCATCATCCACCTGACGATGTTTCGCAAGCATTCATCCATACAAGTCTGTCCCGGGTTCGAACGGAACCGAAGGCACTATTCCTACTACATCCATTTTGGAAATATCCTCAGGATTAGTAGCGACTAGCCCTTGCACTTCACTGCTCCATCTTCGAATCCAAACTCGTTTCCCACGAATACGTGCAAACCGGATCGAAGTGGTTTTCGAGAAATAAATTTAGACCCCGGTCTCTTCGAAACGATCAACGCATTTGTCCAATATTGATAGTCGGTGTTTTAACTATCAATTAATATTTACAAACAACCATCCAACAATAAATAATTTTCCGAAATTATTTATTTATCTCAAATTATTTTCACAAGATATATTTCTATTCTCAAAACTCTTTGAAAACAGTTTTAAACATATTCCTTTCCCGGAATAATTTCCCAATATTTATTTCCGCTGAAACACCAAGTATAAAATACTTTTAGATTCTAAAATAATTTAAAAGCACTTAGTTATATAATATACTTCATAGCCTTAAAAATTTAAGCTACTTTAATACTTATTAAAATATATACTTTCGCAATAATAAATAAGGCTACTTTTATAAAATATAAAACTAGATTTTTCTTTAAAACAAATACCAAGGCATTTAATAATTACTACAATAATAGTTTTGAAAAATATTTATTTTAGAATTTAAACATTTAAAAATAATAAATTTTCTAAGATATGTTTTTTAAAACAACATTAAAACCTTTAACTTATATTTAAAATTGCTTGAAAATCGTACTTGGCTATCCAGGGAACACTCTTCTCTTTCACATTCTTTAAAAATGAATCACTATTTATTTTTAAACGAATTTCCATTCCTTTATAAATTTCCACTTTGAATTCATATGTAAAATATCCACTGATATTTTATTTACTTGATAACCAAGTTTAAAAATTCCGGAATCTCGCTTCCCTTTTAGATTTCAAATCCCAAAACACTTTAATCAATTTACTATTTATTCCCAATTTACTTTGCTTAAAATAAGTTTTCTTTCTTGCTTTACTTATTTCAAATTTCATTAACATTTAGATTTTATTTCCTCATTTTGAGTAAAAACCCTTTTTAACTAAAGATACCAATTTTAGATTCCCAAAATGCCTTCTTTGTCTCTTAATTAAATTTAATCCTAAAAGAAGTCTTTATTCATTCAAATAATATCACTTAAGCTTCACAATTTGTTATTACCCCTAATAATTAAAATTCCTCTTATTCCAAATTTGTTAGAGTTTTGCAATCACTTTTATTTTATTTTATTTTCAATTCATTATTAATTTATTCCAATTTACTAGAATTATTTTACTTAAAAATTTACTCTTTCATTTCTTTCGAAAATACAATCCTAGAGATTTGATAATTTATTTTACTGAGATATTCAATACAACCATACCATTCAATACTTCAATTATTCATAAAATCATCACAGGATATCAAATATTCAGAACACAGAATATTAAATAATCTAAATAATTTCGAGGGGTCCAGTTGGTTCCCTCCAACCTGTTTTTTCCGCATCCAAAGGTGTTAGCACAATAATATGCCAATTCCAGAATAAAACATACTATAGCACATCAATCAGTTTCAACCATTCAAACAATTATTTAAATTTAATCGTTTAAATTTAAATTTAAGTTAACCGAGTGAGATTAACTCACCTTTGCTTTTATTTGCAGTCCTCTTCCATCTTAGCTTGGTTTCTTCATGATTATAGACCATGAATAAATATTTATATAATTTTATTAATATTTGAATTCATCGAACAATTTATTATTATTCATTTTAAACTGACAAATGTTCTTTTAAACTAATGTTTTAATTTTAACTTAATCTCCTTTATATCTACATATACTAGAATAACCTATATATAGCTATATATCTAAATATTTACTTGTTTATAAATCTTACCACTTTTCAAAAGTCCTACTTCCATATATTTTTTACTGTCAGCCAATATATTTAAATTAAGATATGTATGTGTATTTGTATTTATCCTCATATCCTTCTCCGTATATATATATTTATCTGACTAACAAAAACAAAATGTTTCAGCCCTTATATAATTTAATTTCGTTATATATACATACATACATATATATATATATATATATATCTGTTAAATCAAAATTAATATAAAAAAAACAAAAGTTGAATACCTCACTACTCGAACACGTTCGAGAACTCAAATTCCACTTTCTCGCGTACCCAAGCCCGATACTACCCTCAGGCCGCTACTTGCATCGTGACGATAGCGACATCGAGAGCCTCCACCATTGGTCTCGAATTCTAGCCCAACGTCGCCCCCAATCGAGTCGCGATCTCGCCTTCATCCTCCCACTGAGCCACCTAAAACGATTGCACCCTGAAACCTCCACCAAGCAAACCCTAAATCGAGAGATACGTCCCTCCCTCGTCATCTTGCGTGCAAGCCCCAGCAAGAAGCCGACATTGAATTCGCTTTCGATACTGCCGTGCGCCATTTTTTTCGTGATTTTTTGAAGAGGAGTTTGGGTTTGGGGAAACGAATCGCGAGCGACTGATGAACGAGGGGAAAAGAAGCTCGTGTTATTATATTTTATTTTATTTTTTTAACTGAAGCGAATTCGATTTCGTGTATGAAATTTGAAAGAGGGAAGGGGATGAGCGATTTACTTTTTGAAACAAGGCAGCCATTTTTTTTCTTTCCTGGGTTTTAAATTTTCAACTGAAGATAGTGAAATAAAGAAGGCTCGGCTGAAAGATAAAGAAGAAGACGCGGTGAAAAGATGGAAGGTGGCTTCACAGAAAAGGGTGACGATAAGGACAGGCTAGGTCTGCTTAGGGAGGCTAAAGGATTTGAAATTTATATTTTTATATTCAAAATATCCCGTGGTCCAAATTCTAACCCCTAACCCCAATTTAAATACAACGACCAACGTTCATAGCGTTATATTGTTATATTTTCAAAACTGAACCAAAACATCTTTAAATTCGAATTTAAAGTGCTATCACCATCCATATTATCAAAGTAAATTTTCCAAACCTTCAAACTATTTTTAACTGGCTTAAAACTCCAGATTCATATATTTAGCTCAACTTCAAATTATTTAAATCAACAATTTAATTATCAAATAAATAGTGATATTTGATGTCAAGTTAAAAATTCACTTTTAAATATTTAAAATCAATTAAATATTCAAATTTTAAAGGTTTAAAAACTCCGGGTCGTCACATTCCTCCCCCTTAAAAGAATTGCAACCCCGAAATTACAAATTATGAAGAATGATCCAATACCCGTTTACTTATTTCCAAAACCAAACAACTTAACTTTCTATCAACTATCATCTTATAAAAGAATCACTATTATTCTTATTAACTTCCCAAATTTTTCCGGTTTCCAAACAACTCTAGTTATACAATCTTTCAAATTTATATTCAATCCAAATTTAAATTATCAGAATTTTCTCAAAAAATTTCTAACTCTCTAAATTTTCGAAAATTTTTGCCAGCGTCTCCTTTGCGCGGCTAGCTCGGTACAACTACAAAATGGCTCTACGGCCTCCCAAATCCAAAAAGAAAACAAAAAGCCAAGTGGGTAGATCCAAAAAGCCAATCAATTCCACAGAAATTGAAACACATACCTTTTATTGTCGGGCAATTCAAATTTATCTTCTAAAATCAAAACCAATTTTCTTTTCCCTTTTTCATACCTGCATATCCTCTTTAGAAATAATATATAATCACAACATTCAAAATCGTTTATTTGACTTCTTTCCAAAATTTCAATATTCATTCCATTTAAGCCCGTACGATGTACTTATATCATTCGTACGCAATACCGAATCCGATCGCTCACTCGATCACACAATTTCACTTCCGAACTAGTATCGTCCACCCGACTTCCTAGTGTGGACTTGGATCTGGTTTCTTAATCAGAAACCGTCATTCTCCTTGCATAGCTGTAATCTATGATAGAGAATTTACAGAATCAATCAAAACTCCACATCCAGGTTCGCCGTCGAAAATCGAGTGAAAAATCCTAGCTCGGATCGATATTACCATCTCGAAATTCTGTGCTTGAATCTGGATCAAATAGCTATGCGAATAAAATAATATACGTACATCCTACGCATAAATTCCAATTGATTATCAATTATATAAATTTCCTTTTTTTTATTCACTTTCATTTGATTGTTATTTCCTTATTCACAATATTCCAAAAACATTTTATCGACTTCCTTACAAGTGTCAATTATTTACTCATTCAAATATCAACTTGGAATATATTTGTAATATCAATCTCCAATTAAGAATTCACCATTCCTTACTTAAGTTTAGTATAAGCATTCTATATGCTTCTTTGTTTGCTTTCACTTTACCACTTTAGTTAATATCTATTTCTATTAAAATTGATTTCCACATTACATATGAATTTTATTTATTTTCAACTTTGAACATTTAAATTTTATCTTTCATTTATAACTAATTTATGTCATTTCAATTAGCTTCATTAACTAATTTATTACAACTTCCAATTTGAAACCGTTTTGTCGTTAACAAAAGTTTCCAATTTTTTTCAAAAATTTTCTAACTCCCGAAATTTCTGAAAATTTTTGGCAGAGTCTCCTTTGTACAGAGGAGCTTTTGCAATTTGACAAAAGAGATAAATATATATACATCGACACACCCGGTTGGAAAAACCAAAAACAGTTCATATTTCCTATTTTTATTGCGTAGGCGTACCTTATTTAGCATTTTAAGCAAGCAGCTTATTATTTTTAGCAAATAGCACAACCAAATCCAGCCACATGGCTTCCAGGTACCTGTGCTTACTCAATTTAAACATGTAAGTGCCAAATATATGCAATTTAACAATATTTCACTTAGTTGCAATGGTCAAACACATGAACCCTCAAAGAAATTCACACCGAACATTTTTCTGTAAGCAATTTATACAATTTTCACACCAATTCCACTGTTCCAATTAATTTACAACCCATTTTCAATCAATTTGAATGGTTTTCAATCCATTCGTATACAACTTCATCAATTTGAATGGTTTAATACACAATAGCTTACATTCAATTTATTTTAAGCAAATTGAACTCATATTTAATTCAATTGCTCCCAAAATAAATTCATTTTACTTTATCAATTCATAGGATATTAATTACTCCTATTTGCATCCAATGACAATTTATTTTCTGCAATTTAATGAGATCTATGTGAATAAATAAGTGCTTATGCTTTATAACCAATTTAAATGGATTTCAACTCAATTTATACTTAATTCTATTCTATTTTTAAATTTATTCACGATCCTTACATTCTCATTTTCATTGCATTTTAAATTCGAATCCATTCACTTGCATTTCAATTTATTAACCAAACTAGTTTCATTATTCAAAACCATTAACAGCTTAGGTTCATCTAAATTATCAATTAAATTTCCTTTTTATTTAAATTCATTCACAACCATTTATTTAGCTCGGCACATTTCATTTCGATTTTATTCACAATTCATTCCATATTTGTTTATTCCAAACTATTTTATTTGCCTCAAAGACAATCTAAGCTATTTCATTCAATAACCATTTCAATTTTTCTTATAGACTCCAAGTTATTTCAATTCTTTAACATTTTAAATGATTCCCAATTATTTAATTAAGAATTCCCTTCCATTTATTTACTCAATATAATTAGTTTATCCACTCGATCCATTATGAATTTTCATTTCCTTAAATATTATTTATAACCCACCAATTCTAGTTCGATTCGAATTTATTTTCACTTGATTTAAATTCAATATAATATCATTAAACTTGGTTTTAAGTTGAATCCAATTCAACTCTCCCCTTATATTCAGCTTAAGTCAATTTATTTTGATTTATTCAAAAAAAAATTTATATACTTAAGCTCATTTTCATTTCACAAATAAATATTTTCTCTTCCATTCAACTTAATTCTATCTCAGTTAAATATCATTTTAAAATTTACAATTTCATTTGTTGAGTTATTATAAAATTTAACGTTCATACTCAACTCATTCAATTGATTACATGCCCATCTCCAATTTATTTCCACTTATTTGGATTTTATTCGCAATACAAACCATTATCATTTTAATCCAATTTCATTTTTTTACTTTATTCCACACATTCCCAACTATATTTAATTTGTTAACACTACAGGTTAAAATTTAATTTATAACACAAGTTCTGAATCTACTATCCATTTTCAATTTACCACCCAATTTCATGAATTCACAATTCAATTTCATTTCTTTCACCAATGATTCGAATCGAATTTGATTTATAACTTGAGTTTTATTTTCAAACTTCATATTAAACTCACAATTCCGCTTTACTTAAATATAATAGGTTCCATTAATTCTAGGCTTAAATATTTTCATCTTTTATTTTTAACTCAAGCCTTATGCTTATTTATAACCCAAGCATATTTATTCTATGGATTTTTAGTTCTTTTAAACGTTATTCTTATTTGTTTATTTCAATTCCAATCCTTAACCAATTTATTTTCCATTCATTCAGGTAAGAATCTAATTCAATTCAATAACTCAATTGAATTTTATTCCAGTTCATTTTTATTTTAAACTCAGATTTATTTAATCTCAATTCGATTTCAACTTAATTTGAAAAACAACTGGATATTATTTTCAGCCTATTTAATTAATTTCAATCCAGTTAAATTTTGTTCCCCAATACATGTTAATTTCATTTTTTTTTTAACTTTTTACTTTAGATTTAAATTCCGACATTCAAAGCTTATATGATCTCAATTTATAAGCTTACAACCTATCTTATCAGGATTTTTTACACACCCGGCTTTTGGTTTCACATCATTTTTGAAATCTCCAACATTTCAAAATCACACTTCTCAAAAATTTTAAACCAATCCTGGTTTTTATTTCCAACAGGTTTTCCTGAACAAATCAATTTGGCAGCAATTCATCACTTAGAAACTCGAAATTGAACATCGATGATGCTGCAGTCATCGCCGAAGTTATTTTCCAGTGACTGAAGTGAATTCAATGCTATATCACTTCTAAAATCCATTTTAAAACAAATTTCCTTTCATAAATAACCCAGAAAACAACAATGCTACTTTTTATCTTGAAAATACTTCTAAAATCACCGGGTTTAAAGTTTCAAATTCTGTTTTAATTCAAATTTTAAGTATAATGCGTTTGTATAGTTTATGCTTACACAAATTCCCATTTGATTATATTTCAATTTATAAATTACATCTATAATTCATATTTTATAAGTTTCTTTTTTTATAATAAATTTATTCCCTTAAATTTTAGTTATATTTCAATTTCTAGTTAAATTTTTACTTAACAATGATAATACTTTAGTATTATCATTTCTAACATCCAAGCAACCATATGTTAGCTAAATAGTTTTCAATAACTATTCTTTATGTCAAAATATGTTTTTGGGTAAAATTATTTCATTCACCCACATTTAAAACAATATCGCGTCGAACTGTTCTATTCATGTGTTTAGAAACCCCTTCAATACAGTTGCGCAGACTGTGTCGACGAAGGCTCATATGTCACTCAATAAACCAATCAACACAATATTAAAACAATTTATATTCACTAACAAATACGCGCTCATATCTATTAATATGCTCAAACTCATTCTAGAGTACTATAGACTCTATTTTATGAGTAATTCCCAACAGAGCCAAGGTTACCTACAACCTAAGCTCTGATACCAAGTGAAACAACCCGCAAGTCCGTACCCCTTGAGTCAACACTATTCTACAACAATCAACTCAAGTTGTATAGAAATACGAACCATTTGGGTTAAAGAAGATGAGGTCGAAGAAGAAAATAGAAAAAACAACAACAGAATCTAACCATCGCAGCGGAATAAAATATAATATATAATAAATGATCTTTACTCAAATCAAATATCTCCGTTTATATATTACATCATCAGAGTACAACCATCACAGCTCGACATCAATATCATACAAATGGATACACAGCAACTCAACACGGCGGAATATATATATAAACAAGTATGAGAGTACGTGTCGTCATCCAGCTCGTCTCTTGAGCTCCACAGCATCATCTCCTGTGCCTTATAATACTCGGTCTGACCCGAGCATTACAGTTAAATAACACCCGAGTCAGTCTGAGTACCAGCGTGAGAAAATCACACCCAATTGATTATTAAAGTTTCAAAAACCCTTTGAAAACAAAAGCATCTCGTAAGACCACGCCACAAATAAACATGTCGGGTTTTTACCTTACGATAGCTAAAACATTTTTATTAAAGTCCTCTGATATTATAATAGTGTCTATAGAAAGTAATATAGAATCTAGCTGAAATGCTTGCATCTCACGTTTCAGCAATAGTTGGGCACAATCAAAACCGTATGGACGCGTCGGGAAATTGGATTCCAACTAATGGCTAGGCACTGGGTTACCACCTGTCACAGTACCTGGTCTAGATCAGCGTACCGAGGAGCCACCCTAACTCCCCTGCAACACAAGACCGGAACCATCCCTTACTGGACAGTCCCGAGCAAGATCACCCCGCAGTTGGGATTAGCAACCGCCCACTAAGCCGAAATAAAAGGGACATCTAGACAGGGATGACCTCACCCTCCAATGGGGGCTACCCACGAAGCCTTGCTGCATAACCCCTGATTTTCAGCCATTCCCATTTGATGAGGCTTGAGGCTAAGCGTTACCTTTTTAGAATATATCCCTTAGAATGCCCATCGTCCACCTGACGATGTTTCGCAAGCATTCATCCATACAAGTCCGTCCCGGGTTCGAACGGAACCGAAGGCACTATTCCTACAACATCCATTTTGGAAATATCCTCAGGATTAGTAGCGACTAGACCTTGCACTTCACTGCTCCATCTTCGAATCCAAACTCGTTTCCCACGAAAACGAACAAACCGGATCGAAGTGGTTTTCTAGAAATAAATCTCGACCCCGGTCTCTTCGAAACGATCAACGCATTTGTCCAATATTGATAGTCGGTGATTTAACTATCAAATTAATATTTACAAACAACCATCCAACAATAAATAATTTTCCAAAGTTATTTATTTATCTCAAATTATTTTCTCAAGATATATTTCTATTCTCAAAACTCTTTGAAAACAGTTTTAAACATATTCCTTTCCCGGAATAATTTCCCAATATTTATTTCCATTGAAACACCAAGTATAAAATACTTTTAGATTCTAAAATAATTTAAAAGCACTTAGTTATAGAATATACTTCATCGCCTTAAAAAATTTAAACTATTTTAATACTTATTAAAATATATACTTTCGAAATAATAAATAAGGCTACTTTTATAAAATATAAAACTACATTTTTCTTTAAAACAAATACCAAGGCATTTAATAATTACTACGATAATAGTTTTGAAAAATATTTATTTTAGAATTTAAACATTTAAAAATAATAAATTTTCTAAGATATTCTTTTTAAAACAACATTAAAACCTGTAACTTATATTTAAAATTGCTTGAATATCGTACTTGGCTAGCCAAGGAACACTCTTATCTTTCACATTCTTTAAAAATGAATCACTATTTATGTTTAAACGAATTTCCATTCCTTTATAAATTTCCACTTTGAATTCATATGTAAAATATCCACTGATATTTTATTTACTTGATAACCAAGTTTGAAAATTCCGGAATCTCACTTCCCTTTTAGATTTCAAATCCCAAAACACTTTAATCAATTTGCAATTTATTCCCAATTTACTTTGCTTAAAATAAGTTTTCTTTCTTGCTTTACTTATTTCAAATTTCATTAACATTTAGATTTTATTTCCTCGTTTTGAGTAAAAACCCTTTTTAACTGAAGATACCAATTTCAGATTCCCAAAATGCCTTCTTTGTCTCTTAATTAAATTTAACCCTAAAAAAAAATTCTTTATTCATTCAAATAATATCACTTAAGCTTCACAATTTGTTATTACCCCTAATAATTAAAATTCCTCTTATTCCAAATTTGTTAGAGTTTTGCAATCACTTTTATTTTATTTTATTTTCAATTCATTATTAATTTATTCCAATTTACTAGAATTATTTTACTTAAAAATTTACTCTTTCATTTCTTTCGAAAATACAATCCTAGAGACTTGATAATTTATTTTACTGAGATATTCAATACAACCATACCATTCAATACTTCAATTATTCATAAAATCATCACAAGATATCAAATATTCAGAACACAGAATATTAAATAATCTAAATAATTTCGAGGGGTCCAGTTGGATCCCTCCAAACTATTTTCCCCGCATCCAAAGGTGTTAGCACAATAATATGCCAATTCTAGAATAAAACTTACTATAGCACATCAATCAATTTCAACCATTCAAACAATTACTTAAATTTAATCGTTTAAATTTAAATTTAAATTAACCGCGTGAGATTAACTAACCTTTGCTTTTATTTGCAATCCGCTTCCATCTCAGCTCGGTTTCTTCATGATTATAGACCCTGAATAAATATTTATATAATTTTATTAATATTTGAATTCATCGAACAATTTATTATTACTCATTTTAAACCGACAATTGTTCTTTTAAACTAATGTTTTGATTTTAACTTAATCTCCTTTATATCTACATATACTAGAATAACCTATATATATCTATATATCTAAATATTTACCTGTTTATAAATCTTACCACTTTTCAAAAGTCCTACTTCCATATATTTTTTTACTGTCAGCCAATATATTTAAATTAAGATATGCATGTGTATTTGTATTTATCCTCGTATCCTTCTCTGTATATATATATTTATTTGACTAACAAAAACAAAATGTTTCAGCCCTTATATAATTTATTTCGTTATATATATATATATATATATATATATATATATATATATATATATATATATCTGTTAAATCAAAATTAATATAAAAAACAAAAGTTGAATACCTCACTGCTCGAACACGTCAGAGAACTCAAATTCCACTTTCTCGCGTACCCAACCCCGAGACTACGCTCAGGTCGCTACTAGCATCGTCACGAGCATCGAGAGCCTCCACCATCGGTCTCGAATTCTAGCCCAACGTCGCGCCCAATCGAGTCGCGATCTCGCCTTCATCCTCCCACCGAGCCACCCAAAATGATCGCACCCTGAAGCCTCCACCAAGCAAATCCTAAATCGAGAGATACGTCCCTCCCTCGTCGTCTCGCGTGCAAGTCCCGGCAAGAAGCCGACATCGAATTCGCTTTCGCTACTACTGTGCGCCATTTTCTTTCATGATTTTTTGAAGAGGAATTTGGGTTTGGGGAAACGAATCGCGAGCAACTGAAGAATGAGTGGAAAAGAAGCTCGCGTTATTATATATTATTATTATTATTATTTTAACTGAAGAGGATTCGATTTCGTGTATGAAATTTGAAAGAGGGAAGGGGATGAGCGATTTACTTTTTGAAACAAGGCAGCCATTTTTTTTCTTTCCTGGGTTTTAAATTTTCAACTGAAGATAGTGAAATAAAGAAGGCTCGGCTGAAAGATAAAGAAGAAGACGCGATGAAAAGATGGAAGGTGGCTTCACAGAGAAGGGTGACGATCGAGACAGGCTAGGTCTGCTTAGAGTGGCTAAAGGATTTGAAATTTATATTTTTATATTCAAAATACCCCGTGGTCCAAATTATAACCCCTAACCCCAATTTAAATGCAACGACCGGCGTTCATAGCGTTATATCGTTATAATTTCAAAACTGAACCAAAACATCTTTAAATTCGAATTTAAAGTGCTATCACCATCCATATTATCAAAGTAAATTTTCCAAACGTTCAAACTATTTTTAACCGGCTTAAAACTCCAGATTCAGTATTTAGCTCAACTTCAAATTATTTAAATCAACAATTTAATTATCAAATAAATAGTGATATTTGATTTCAAGTTAAAAATTAACTTTTAAATATTTAAAATTAATTAAGTATTCAAATTTTAAAGGTTTAAAAATTCCGGGTCGTCACAGGCGACTTGCGCTACCACCAGCAAATCACAAATCGTCTCGATTACCAAAATTAAAACTCAATTCCCTTCGAAGATTATCAAATCAAAATATGACCTGATGCTCGTACCAAAGTTTGAACGACACCGAGAAAAATGGTCCGCCCCACCATCCATGACCACCGGAGGCGAAACCACTTCGCCTACACCACGTCCAGTACCTCCTTAACCTCCACCTTGACACACGTCGCACTCGATCAACCCGGTGAGTCGCAAATGGAAATTTTACAGAGCACAGGAAACATAAGAACGAAACCCTATGTTTAACTCGCCCTTAAAATTTATGCATTCGAAAAAAAAATTGGTATTTTTCTTGTGTTAAATTGATTACAGGCTTGCTTCGTATCAATTTACAACAATTAAAATTAACCCGATCATCAAAATTGGGCAAAAACCCATTTCAACTTCCTTTTAAAACTGCTCTTATGATCTCTGCTTAAAAATCATAATTTTTATGTTAAAAATCCTAACTATGTATATGAAATCAAAATATGTTATTGAATTCCTAAATTTAAACTTTCAAATTTTGATCTTTGATTTCTTTTACCTATAACTTGAAATAACAGTATTTATAAAATACTGTAAAACTCCAAACAAGGTTGCAGGCCTATGATTTAAGATAATCAACTTGAATTAGCAACAATAGCAAAGTTCAAAACATTAATATGAGGAAGTGTTTACACATTTCTTTGCTTACTTTGTTCAGATACTCAAAATTTCTGAAGAACAACTACATATGCTACCAGAGCAACAGGAAGTACTTAGGGCTACTTATTTAAGCAGATATCAAAGCACATACCAATTGTAAGCTAAAGATACAAGTTTAAATTGAAAATAGTAAGTTTGCTCACCAGAATAAAAATTTGAACAGAAGGTGATATGTTGAAGAAACTGCAGAAGAATTTTCCTGAAACTTTTCTTTTGTTTTTCTGTTTTGAATTCTATTTAAGTTTACAAAGCAACAATGTTTCTCAGGTTTGCTTTTAGGTTTAGTTAAGTTTTATAAACGAACTTAAAAATATGATGGATATATATAGAAGTAACTGAATAATATAGGTTGTATCTAGGCATTTTTTATTTGTATTGCCATTTTTTTAATTGGTTAAGTGTTATACACTGCAGAAGGAAATCATATCAGAAAATTTCGGCTGTAGTACTTTAATTAAACAAGAAGTTGTGCTAATTTAATGCTCATGCTTCATTTATGATAACATGTAATTAATGTTTACTAATTCTTGTTTATTTTTAAACAAGACAAAGATTTGTATTTATTATATTAAAGTGAAAATCTTTGGTTTCTTATGCCTATAAACTTACAGCAGCACCTAAGTTTTATTTTTATTTTATATTTTTTGTGGACAAAGACATTTGATTGTTGTACATATGAATGTTACAGATTATGCATAAAGATATTTATTTCTTATTTCGACCAAACATATTTTGTATATGTGTACAGAGATAAAGTTGAATATGTACAAAGTTTTGTCTTCTCCTTGCATTGCATAATATATTGTACAGCAACATATGTTATTATTTGTTAAAGATTTTGTATGTTATGTGAATAAATTTGTCTGGTTTCATATGTTACCACACTATCCATTTATTTCATATATTTACTTCTATTTTAAACTTATATTATCCAATACTTCATTTACTTGTTCATTTATACTTATATTAATATTATAGTGTTCTTATGCTTATATACTAGTATTTATATATTTTATATTTCTATGTATATCTTATATTCTATATTTGATATTGATAGGATTTGTTATTTCAAACATTATTATTTAGATTACCCTTTTATACGTATTATAATAAATATTGATAATATATAACTTTTGGTTTTATTGAATAACACGGAATTTACTTTAGATTTTCAAATCAAAATTTTCTTTACAAAGCATATATAACTGATAAATGATCAAGATTCTATCAGTTTATACAATTTGAAAAGCTTGTATTTCATTTAAATCAGACTAAATATTTATTAAAATATGCTGTCAAAAATTCCGGGTTGTTACATTCCATCCCCCTCAAAAGAATTCCGTCCCCGAAATTTAAAACAATAGTTAATTCAAAAGCTTTTATATTAACAATCCAAACATACATATCATCCATACAATAGCAAACAATCAAACAGTCTATCCCAACAAACAACTCTAGTTATCCCGGCACAAATCTGGATAATCTTTCCTAAAACTATCGAGAGTTTCCTAGGTACAATCTCTGGGATCCTCACTCCACTGCACCTTGACGAGTTTCACTACTCTGTTCCTGAGTTGCTTCTCATCTCGATCCACAATCCGAACTAGATTTTTGACCACAGTAAAATTGGTTTCCACTTCCAAATCTTCCTGAATTACTGGTTTTACAACCAGTGATGGATCATGAACAAATTTCCTCAAATGCGATACATGAAATACATTATGAATCCCAAACATCCGCTCTGGCAATTCAATCCTGTAGGCTACAGCTCCAATTCTTTCCAATACGCGAAATGGTGCAATGTATCTCGGAGCAAGTTTTCCCGTCTTTCCGAATCTTATAGCACCTTTAATTGGGGAAACCTTGACAAAAACCAAGTCTCCGATCTCAAATTACAATGGTCTTCGTCTTTTATCGGCATATTTCTTCTGATGATCTTGAGCAGCTTTCATCGTTTTCTTGATAAGCTCAACCTTCGCAGAAGCTTCTTGAATAAGATCGGGTCTGAGCGCAAGACGATCCTTCGATTCTATCCAACAAACCGGGGATCTACACGGTCTTTCGTATAAAGCTTCATAAGGAGCCATCTTAATACTTGCTTGATAACTGTTATTATAAGAGAATTCCACTAGATGAAGATGGTTCTCCCAAGATCCTCCAAAATCCAAAACACAAGCCCGCAGCATATCCTCAAGTATAGGATTAAGCCTTTCCGTTTGTCTGTTCGTTTGAGGATGATAGGCTATACTCAATCTCAAATTTGTTCCCATTGCTGATTGCAGAGGTTCCCAGAATTTGCTAGTGGTCACTTACTATGCTGACGGGAACACCATGCAATCTAATTATCTCCTTCAACAAAATTTCTGCCAGAGAAACTGCAGTACGGGTTGCCTTAACTGGTATAAAATGGGCACTCTTAGTTAAACGATCCACAATAACCCATATACCATCATTTCCCTTTTTGGTTCTAGGCAATCCGTCGATAAAATCCGTCAAGGGAAACTCGAGGCTTTCTCGAGTAAGTGGTGTGCTGCCTCGGGTCCATTTCTTAAGGGACGTGCATAATTTTGTTTCAAGTATTTTGTATAACTAAGTTAGTAAAGCAGTTAGTTAGCGTTAGCTTAGTACTTGATTTAAAAGTTTATTAAGGAAAGCCTGTAAAGATAGTTGATTAATATAAGGTAATTAGAATGTAAATTAGTTTATACATGAAATTAAATTAATAACTTTTAATTAAATCTATAATTAGAAATTAATCTTGGGTTTTATCAGTTTAACTTAAGAAAGTTTAAATTAATTACTTAAGGTTAATTAATAAATAAATGGTAATCAACTTAAGTGATTAATTAAAGATTATATAGTTAATAAAATTGATAATAAATGATTAATTTTAATAATTTGTGATAATTGAATAACTAATTAATCTTTAATAAATAAGTTATGAATTAAGAGTTAAGAATCAATTAATTAACTGAGTAATTAAGTAATAATAAATGAATAAAAGTTAAGAAATTAAATAATTAATTAAAGATTAGATGACTAATAAATTAATAATTAATGATTAACTAAGTAATTAGTTGATCATTAATAAGTTAATTAATCGGTAATTGATTAAGCAGAATAAAGTAGTTTATTCTTAAGCAAATAATTAAGTTAAGTAAACCAAACTGTTTTGGTATGAATTGGTAATTCTGTTTGATTTACTTTGATATTTATTTGATGATATTTCTGCGATATGTTGTGATATATTATAGATATCTGTGATAACTGTGTATGATTTATCTGTTACATCTGTTATGTGAATTCTAATATTAAATTGAACTGTTAAGTTAAATAGACAACTTGGCCCTTAAAATGGCTTTTGGATTCCGATGAGACGGGGATCGGAAGAATCAGTTTTTGATTCTCCAAAAACCACATCGATCCAAATTAAACGATAGGTCGAGACTTATCAAGTGGAGATCGAGATGGTATTTCAGAATGAAAGGGTTATCGTCGTTAACTCTGAGGGTGATTCCAAAATGAGTGTAACGAGATAATGCCTTTGGTTTCGTTCGAACCCGGAACGAACTTGTATGGATTGAATGCATTCAGCATGTCGTCAGGCAGACGATGAGCATTCTAAGAATAATGTTCAATAAAGGTAATCGCAGCCTCAAGCCTCATCAACCGGGAATGGCTAAAACAGGGGAGATGCAACAAGGTTAGGTGGGTCATGCCTAAGCAGGACAAGGTATACCCCTGTCCAGATGTCCCTTCTTATTTCGGCTGTGTGTGCAGTTGTTGGCCACAACTGCGGGGTTATCTTTTTCGGGACTGTTCAGTAAGGAATGGTTCCGGCCTTGTGTTGTAGGGGGTCAAGAGTGATCCTCGGTACGGTGATCTAGGCCCCGTACTGTGACGGGAGTTACCCCAGTAGCCCTGCCATTGTTGGAAACCCATTTTCCCTACGAGACCCTACGGATTTGATTTGTATTACCCACTTTCGTGTCTAGTAGCTGGAATTTAATAGATGTAACAATTTCGGCTATTTTCTGTTTACTTGAAAACCCTAGACACTATTATAATATCACTGAATTTCCTATAAAATGTTTTGGTTAGCGTAAGGTAAAAACTTACCCGTATTTATTTGTGGGAAGTCTTATGTGATACCTTTATTTCAAATGATTTTCAAAGTTAAGCAATTTTAATCCATTTACTCATACCAGACCCATGTCTGACCCGGAGTTTATATTTTTGTTTTCATAAACTCTTGGGTACTCAAATTTTTATGAGTAGCCAAGTGATAGGTATTGGGAGTGTTGATTTTCTGGAGAAGCTTTTGGGAAAAAGACCAGACATATGTATCTATATTTGTAGTTCCGCTGTGTAGTTAGTTTATGCTGTATTTTTGATGTATATATGGACATATATGTATATGAAAGTCCTGTTATATGATATTGTATGACTCTGATGTATGTATAACTATATAATAGTTATGTGATGTATTATATTTTGTTCCATTCCGCTGTGAGATTTTGATGTTGTTATTCTTTCTTTCTATTCTTTTCTATTTCTATCCCTTTCTTTCTTAATGATGATACGTGTTTTTGGGGTTAGAAAGGCGGGTCATCACATAAATGAAATAAAAACTATAATTGGGGAAATTAACACTGTAATTGATAGAGTCATCAACTTTTAAATTACATATAAACTTGTTTAAATTTTTGTAAATGATTAAGAAATATAAAAGTGATAAAATTTTCAATTATAAGATTGTAATTTAAAGGTTGGATTTAATTAATTAATTTACTTATTTAATTAATGGAAAAATAGCCATTTTGGCAACTGACTTGGATTTCGACGAAACAAGTTTCATCGGATCCGTAACGGTGAATTATTGTATGGTTTCAAGTTTCGTAGCGATTGGACTTGTCGTTTGATCGTACGGACTCGAAACGCCTTGAAATTTATGCAATTTAAATCAATTGAAATCAATTTGGAAAATTTAAATTTAGCATAACTTCTTCATACGATGAAATTTGCACGTAAAAATTTTTCCATCGCGTTTAAAATATTTTTAAACATATATTTTGATATATGGGTTGACCCTTTTCCGTTTCGGGATCGAAACGGGCTTTTCGGCTCAATTATCGTTCAAAACCCAAATCCAACCTAGCCCATTCTTTCTATTCTATTTGCCCATATATATGTGGTTATAAACCCTAGGTCATTGCTTATTCCTCATTCTGAACGTATGCTCTTCCTCATTCCACTACAATCCCTAATCTTCCCAATCAAATTTCAATTTAAAAAAAAATTGCGGATCGGCAGCAACTTCTAGTCGCGCTTCGAGTTTCAGAGGCAAAAATGCTGCATCAACTTCGGGTTTGGAAGAAAGTTACTCGGTTCGCTCCGGGTCGTTTTGGCAAAAACTCCAAGCAAGCACCAGGGAATTGAGGCGGTGGACCGAAGTCGAACCCAAAGTCGAATCAGGACCAAAATTTTCCAATCTTCTAATTTTCCTAACTTTTTCATACGAGCGCGGATTCATGCGCGGTTTGTTTTGCTGGGATCATATTAGAATTATTGACGTTTTGGCGCTGGTTTGGATATATTCTAAGACTGGTCAAATTTTGGGTTTAAATTGGATTTAAATTCAATTTAAATTCAAAAGGTGAGTGTTTTAACCCACTCACAACTTCTAAAATTTCTTATGTTTGAATTTATGATGTGTTCAGAAATTTATTTATAGTTGTTTGGGATATATTTCATCATTATCTCAGTTAATTTGCATTCATATAATTTACTTGTTATTTAATTCATTTTTGCATATAAACTGTCAGTTAAAATTTTAGCTAAATTTATTATTGCATATAAACTGCTAGTTAAACTTATTTGTTATTGTATAAAAACTACAGTTAAACAGTTATTTAATTCATTATTGAAAAATTAACTATCAGTAATTAACTATTATTTATTTATGTGATTGTTTGAATTGGATGATAAATTGATAAATGTTTGATGATTGATATGATGGATGAATGGATGCTGTATTTATATTGTATAAACTACAAGTTATTATGCATTTTCATTTCATTTGGGATTACAGTTTGAAATGATGAGACGACCCGACTTTTTCTCCACAAAAAGTCGTATCATCCTTAAGAAAGAAAGGGATAGAAAAGAGAAAAGAAAGAAGAGAAAGAAGAAACAACACAAGAATCTCAACAACGGAACGAATAAATTGTATTAATAACATAAGTATTACATAGTATACATCAAATATCAGAGTTACACAGTCAATACATCACATACTAGACAGTTATAAATACCTGTCTAGTTATTACAACTCAATCATAATACAGAAACACTCGGATATACCAACACAGCGGAAAACTATATAACTATACGCAGAAGCCTCCTGCTCCATTTGCTCCTTCACAATTCGTCAAAGCTAACCTGAATCCTAACCTGAATTCTCTTGACTACTCATAAAAATTTGAGTACCCAAGAGTTATAGAAAAACAGAAATAACTCCGGGTCAGACATGGGTCTGGTGTGAGTAACAGGTTAAAGTTGCTTAACTTTGAAAAACCTTTGAAAAGAAAAGGTATCACGTAAGACTTCCCACACATAAACATGGAAAAGTTTTTACCTTACGCTAACCAAAACATTTGATAGGAAATACGATGATATTATAATAGTGTCTAGGGTTCTCAAGTAAATAAGAAATAGCCGAAATTGTTACATCTATTAAATTCCAGCTACTAGCCACAAAAGTGGGTAATACAATCAAAACCGTTGGCACTTATTGGATTTTGGATTCCATACAATGGCTGGGCTACTGGGGTACCGCCCGACATAGTACGTGGCCTAGATCACCGTACCGAGGAGCCACCCTAACTCCCCTGCAACACAAAGTCGGACCCGTTCCTTACTGAACAGTTCCAAACAAGACCACTCCGCAGTTGTTATTAGCGACCACACCACTAAGCCGAAAATAAAGGGACCTCTAGACAGGGATAAATCTTGCTCTCAAGTGGGGGCTACCCACGAAGCTTTGTTGCACCTCCCATGTTTTAGCCATTCCCGGTTGATGAGGCTTGAGGCTACGATTCCCTTTATAGGAAATATCACTTAGAATTCTCATCGTCCACCTGACTATGTTCTGAAAGCATTCAATCCATACAAGTTCGTTCCGGGTTCGAACGAAACCGAAGGCATTATCTCATTACAATCATATTGGAATCACCCTCAGAGTTAACGACAATAACCCTTGCACTTTGAATCTCCATCTCGAATCTATAAGTACTATTCCGTCAACTCATTACGGAATCACCTACAGAGTTATACTGACGTATAGCCCTTACACCTCGAGTCTTCACTTGCTCCACTTGGATTAACGACCTAACGTTTAATTGGAATCGATGTGGTTTTCGGATCCCAAATATGGAAACCCGATCCCGGTCTCATCAAAATCCAAAGCGTGTCTTTTAAGGTCCAAGTTGTTTAAGGTTTAAAACAATTCAATTATCTAAATATACACAGATAGATAATTCACAACACAATAGATAATCAACACTATCATTATCAACAGATAATTCACATCATAATCAGATAATCTATATTATCATCCAAAAGCAACCAATCCATCCATATCACATACACTACTCATCTCATAACTGAAATTACAACCCATACATGGCAATCAATACCAATCATCAAACATAAGCAATGATCTAATGATCATATCACCTATAATTAATTTAAAATGAATTAAATTAATTACCTAAACTCTAATTAATTTAAAATGAATTAAATTAATTACTTCCTCATTAAAATTCTGCTTAATTTAATCATCAATTGTTCACAAATCTATTTATAAATCATCATCTCAGTATTCATTTCACTTAATCATTATTGATTAACTATCTCTAATTACAATAAGTAATTAGCATATAAGTTAATTACACAAGTTAATTACTTAAACCCTTTGCAAATAATTAACTTGTAATTGCTCAATTAATTAATCATTTATTCATTATTAATTATACCTTAAATCAATTCCAAATTGCATCATTAACTAATTAATGATTTCTAATTATATTTAATTAATCTCTATATAAATTAATTACAAAAGTAATTAATCTTTAATTTAAACCATATATATATTAATCACCTTTGATTAATAACCATTTAGTAATTAACTACTTTAATTACTCATCCCATAAATTAAATTACTCTTAATTAATTATCATAATTAATCCCTGATTAATTTTCAAAGTAATTTAAATCCAAATTACTTCTATAATAAATATCCTTAATTACATTCAGTAGTTATTAATTGATTACTTCCTTAAGTAATTACAAATCCACAAAGTAATTATCAACAATCAACAAATGTTTAAATTAATTTAACTTAATTAATCAAAACTAATCACATTAATTAAATTAATTACACCAAGTAATTAATTCATTAATTACTTCCATTAAGAAATTAAACAATTAATTATTATTAATTAATTAATCTAATTAATTATTAAAATTAATCACATTAATTAATTGTTAAACAATCTTAAGTTAAAGACCTTCATTTACATTTCTTAATTACCTAATTAAGAATCAACTTATACAAATAATTATTAATTATTAATTAATTAATCTTTAATTACAATTTAATTAATCTCTAATCATTAATTAATTAAGTGTTAATTAAAATCTTAATTTTCTTTAATCACTAGATTATAGAAATCTTAATCATCAATCAAAAACATAATTAACTATCCTTAATTATAGATTAATTAACCTAAATTAATTAATCTTAAGTCCAATTAATTAACTTAAAAATTATTAATTACTTAATTAAACATCCACATTACTAATTAATTAAATAATTAATATTCTATTTAAATTAATTTAATAATTTAAATGAAACCAATTTCTTAAGTTCAAAATTAAGAAACATTCTTCTTTATACAAAGTATTTTAAACACTTTATTTCAAATAAAATTCAATTTAAAATTTCTTTTAAATTTCAAACTGAAACACAATTTAAATTTACACTCCAGATTTAAATCTTAAAATTTAAAACATTACTTACTCTTTCATCTTCATTTTAAAATTCAAGTTATTTAACCTTTTCTAAAAATGGTTAAACCAAATTTAACTTTTAAAAACTTATTTTATTTTAAAACTGACATTAAAATAAAAGTTCAGGTTTTAAAACAGAATTTAAACTTATCTTATCTCACAAATTAGAACTCATATTCCAAATTCAAAACCAAGGTTTCTTTATACATTAAAAAGTTTAAAATCTAAATTTAAATTCCAGATTTAAATTAAATTCAAACTTAGATTCATTTGCTAAGTTCCATATTTCAATATTCCAGATTTAAACTTCATTTTAAATTTTCAGTTACATCTAAAAGTTTACTTTTAAAATTTAAAACCTAAACAGAAAACAGTTTCCTGTTTTGGTTTTTCATCTTAAATTTTGAATTCAAACATGTTTCAAAATTCTAGATTTAAATTATTAAATTCATAATTACTTTTCAGGTTTAAACTTTCAGATTGAAATTCATCTTTCAATTTTTAAACTTTACTTTTTAAATTTAAATAAAAACAGAAACAGTTTCTGATTTTAGTTTAAAACCCATCTTGAATTTAAAAGCATTTCAAATTTATTTTCAAAGATCTAAAATTTAAACTTATAGAATTTTAATTAAATTTCAGGTTCAACTTAATTCCAGACTTTTGTTTACAATTTATCTTTACTTCAACTTTTATAAAACTGGAAACAAATTTTCTATCCAAATACTAAAACCTGAAACATTTTAACAAACCTGAGCTACCCTATATTACTTCGAATCACACTATTAATTGCTTCGAGTCACTTCACAAATAACTCGAGACCATCACGGGTTTTAAAACCCTACAACAAAAAAAACATCACAACCATGCACACTTCTGCACCGTACACCTTCCCATCCACTACGGCCATCATTGGCCAAATCCACGACCATTCCACGGTCATCAAACCTTCCCTCAGGCCAACTCAACACCCACTTCTACTTCATGTGCTCAATTCTAGTTTGAGACTCAATTTCCAGAACCTGTAACAGCCTCCCCCTTTTCAAACTCGACCTGTCAACGGCAAGAACTCACAACTCCGGCCACCATAAATCTTGAAACTCTGGTGAAGACTTCATCAACCCTTCATCTACTAATACCCTAAATATCTCAGAACTCAATCAATAGATGATGCCGCAGCACTTCAATTTCATAAACCCAGTAAAACTAGGGTTCTTAACTAAAAATCCCAAATTCAACATCAATATTTAATTGTAATCAAATTTAGTATTTTTCCCACAATATTTGATAGCTACTCTATCTCCAGAAGCCAATTCAATCAAATCAAATGCAAGAATCAAGTGAACTTGATCAAAATGTAAAATACAGTAATTTCAAAACTGCAATTTGCTTCTTACATTATAAATGGTAATATTATTTTAAAAATCTTAATTTTGTAAGATGTTTTGAGTTGAATTTCTGAAACATTGATTTGCAACGTTTAATATTTTTACATATACAATTTCTATTGCTCTGTTACTTACTTCCAATAAGTTTTTGTTAAAATTTACTTAAATAAAATTTTAAAATCTAATCTCTGAAACTAACCTACACATCTTATTTAAATCTTAAAATTTAACAAAGACAAATTAAAGATGTATGAACTAAACTAAAAATTTGAATCAGAAATCAAACAGAACATTGCAAATTTACAGCATGCATAAATATACAGTTCACACATCAAACAGTAAGCTTAACACAGGAAATATTTATTCATCATGCAACAAACTTTAACCTTAAATTTATAAAAGAAAGTTACTCACCTTGAAAAAAAATGCAGAGCACAAATTCAATTGCATGTTCCAGATTTTGAAAATTCATGAATGCAGGCCCTTGCTGCCAGATGCAAAGAAATGCAGACCTTCAGATTTAGTGCTTTTAATCTTTGTTTTTAAATGATGCTTCCAGATTCTAATCACCTAGGTTTTAAAGTATTTAATTTTGAAATTATGAGGAGATGAACTTTGTAGATTTTGAAAGTGGATAAAGGTTTGAGATGTATTTCTAGTTTGAGGAGTTACAGGGTCTTGTTTGCATGTTTGAGATTGAAATTTTCAGGCTTTTGAATGATGAACCAGTTGCAAAGTATTTGATTTTGAATTTTGAGGAAATGAACTTTTAGATTTTCATAGAAGTTGATATGAAATTTTGAAGAAAATAAAAATGGTTTAAAGAGCATTTAGAGGAAAAAGTTTCAGCTGAAAATTCTTAGATGAAAAATGAAGAAAAGAAAAGGAAATTCAAAAATGCAAGTTATAAAACAATATTTTGATTTAAATTAAAATTAAAGGAAAACAAATTGAACAATGACACATGGCTTGTATTGTTAACACTTGTTAATTTGCTCACTTAAATATTTAACACATGTTAACTTATCTTCTAAATTACATATACATGTCCTCTTAAATAAATTAGCATTTATAATTAGAGTTAATGAATGTTTAAATTAAATTAATTAGTTTTTATACTTAGTTATGTATATATTTAATTTCTAAAGAACAAAGCAAAGTATTATAATAGATAAAACAATATACAAGTAATTCATTTGAAAAGGATATTATTAAATAATCAAAATAAATTTATAAAAGATGTTACAATAACATACATGAATACATGTTTCATATTTAAAATTGTATTTTAAATTTTAAATTAAATTAACAAATCACATTTTATAAAATTTTAAAAGAAAGAAAAAAAACAAACATTTTTGTAACTTATTTTAATACTCAAACTTAAATTAAAATGAATTTTTAAACCAATAAAACATTTATCTCATATTTAAAATCATCTAGTTATTTTATTAAATATTTTTGAAAAACTTAAATAAAAAATAAATCAAAATTCCTAATTTCAAATTATTTAAAATTATGATATACTAATTTAATTAAAAATAACTTGTCTATTTAAAATATATATAAATACATATACATTATTAAATAGAAAATAGATTTATTAGTTTATTAAAAATAAATTCACAAATTAAATATTTAAATAAAGAAAATTATTAATTCAAATCAAATTTATTAACAAAAATCATCAATTCAGCATAAATTTAAACACAGATTATTAAATTTATATTGTCCAAAACTCCGGGATATTACAATCCTTCCCCCTTAAAAGAATTTCGTCCCCGAAATTTAAAACAAAGGTAATTTAATAATCTGTTTACAGATTTTATTTTAAAACACAGCATATGTTAATCATATGCTGACAACCAAAGAATTCACACAAATAGAACAAATCTAATTATCCAAAAGAATTTTGGATAAAACTTTCACGTGTTTCCACGGTGTGTGTGTATATATATATATATCGGGATACTCGCTCTATAGAATCCAATCAATCAATACTACTAATCTATAGAGCTTCTATTAATAATTCTATACAGAATATCAGACTACAAACGAGTCTGACTCAACCAACAAACCACCTAAACTGCTGGTTCTACAACCATAAAAATCAAACACGTACTCCCTTAGAGATACGTCAAATACTCTGAAACCCAGTTATCCAAGCTGGCAATTCAACTCTAGAAAACCAAACACTGATCTAACCCAAAACACAGAAGAAATCCAAAACACTTAGGAGCTAGCTTCCCAAACTTATAGCTCCTTGGATTAGAGATAAACTTATCCTAAATCAAATCTCCGAATCCAGAATCCAAATTCTCCTCCTCTTATCCATAAAAACTCTTCGGACGATCCTGGGCTACCAACATCCATCCTGATCAACTTAACTCTACTCTGATGCTTCTAGAAACAAACTGGATCAAAACAATCCAATGATCTCCTTAAGATCACTCAAAAACCAAGAGCACAAACCCTGCTTCTCAATAACAGAAGACAGAACAAACTTCTTCTTATCCGAAAAAGACAAAACAGAAACACTCCAAACTGCTTCCGCTGCACAACTCTGATCCGAAACAGAAGAAAATGCTGAAGAACACAAGCACAGACCAGACAACCCAACACAGAAATATGGTTCCATATATCCATATAGAAAACTCAGATGTTCCTCCGAAACCTGAGTTGCTTCACCACCTTCTATCTCAAGGAACCATCTATCTACTAACTGAACCATCTGTTCCATTCCTGGAAAGGAAACTCGATCTCCAGATGCAGACAAACCTCTGACTTCCTTGAAAGAAATCCGGACAATCTCCAACAATCCAAAAGAACATACTATCGCAAGTCACTTTTGCGATCAACTCAGTCTAAATCCAAAGAAAAATGCTCTCTCTACCAAACAGAACAGCTTATGCTGGCCTAGCCAACTCACCAGAGAAATGACTCCACTCTGCCGCTTCTGAACTCTACATCAGAAAAACTACTCAGCCAGAAGACTCCTTACCAACTCAGAACACTCTGCTAAACTCAGCCACATCACCGAGCTGACTCACTTCTTATTCTTGTTCCAAAGAAACATCTTCGGAAATATCCATAGTCACTGCATTTCATCACGCAGCTACAACTTCATAAAATATCAAGATATCATCACTCACTTGCTTCAGCCTTACCGACAGATCAAAACTCAATTCGGCACTTCAAAGATGAACTCCGAACCTTCACAGATTTCCTTCAGAGATCGATGAAGTACTTAAACCAAACAAAGCTTACTTGAGATGGTATTAGGTCTACAGTCTCGACAAGCACACTTCCAACCTCATCCATCAAACTCCAACCAATGGTAGTCGTGTTACACACACTTCTACATCATCTACCTTTATAACTTATATTGGAAAATCCTGAACGGGTAATCCAACAAATAGGTAGAACAATATATATATATATATATATATATATATATATATATTAAAAATACAAATACGCTCTCTCAAGATAGACACCACTACAGAGACTAGGTATTCACTCAACCTAATGCTCTGATACCAAGTTGAGACGACCCGACTTTTTCTCCTCAAAAAGTCATATCATCATTAAGAAAGAAAGGGATAGAAAAGAGAAAAGAAAGAAGAGAAAGAAGAAACAACACAAGAATCTCAACAGCGGAACGAATAAATTATATTAATAACATAAGTATTACATAGTATACATCAAATATCAGAGTTACACAGTCAATACATCACATACTAGACAGTTATAAATACATGTCTAGTTATTACAACTCAATCATAATACAGAAACACTCAGAGATACCAACACAGCGGAAAACTATATAACTATACGCAGAAGCCTCCTGCTCCATTTGCTCCTTCACAATTCGTCAAAGCTAACCCGAATCCTAACCTGAATTCCCTTGACTACTCATAAAAATTTGAGTACCCAAGAGTTATAGAAAAACAGAAGTAACTCCGGGTAAGACATGGGTCTGGTGTGATTAACAGGTTAAAGTTGCTTAAATTTGAAAAACCTTTGAAAAGAAAAGGTATCACGTAAGACTTCCCATACATAAACATGGAAAAGTTTTTACCTTACGCTAACCAAAACATTTGATAGGAAATCGGATGATATTATAATAGTGTCTAAGGTTCTCATGTAAATAAGAAATTGCTGAAATTGTTACATCTATTAAATTCCAGCTACTAGCCACAAAAGTGGGTAAAACAATCAAAACCGTTGGCACTTATTGGATTTTGGATTCCATACAATGGCTGGGCTACTGGGGTACCGTCCGTCACAGTACGTGGCCTAGATCACCGTACCGGACCCGTTCCTTACTGAGCAGTTCCAAACAAGACCTCTAGACAGGGATAAATATTGGTCTCAAGTGGGGGCTACCCACGAAGCTTTGCTGCACCTCCCCTGTTTTAGCCTTTCCCGGTTGATGAGGCTTGAGGCTACGATTACCTTTATAGGACATATCACTTAGAATGCTCATCGTCCACCTGACGATGTTCTGAAAGCATTCAATCCATACAAGTTCGTTCCGGGTTCGAACGAAACCGAAGGCATTATCTCGTTACACTTATATTGGAATCACCCTCAGAGTTAACGACAATAACCCTTGCACTCTGAATCTCCATCTCGAATCTATAAGTACTATTCCGTCAACTCATTACGGAATCACCCACAGAGTTATACTGACGTATAGCCCTTACACCTCGAGTCTTCACTTGCTCCACTTGGATTAACAACCTAACGTTTAATTGGAATCGATGTGGTTTTAGGATCCCAAATATGGAAACCCGATCCCGGTCTCATCGTGATCCAAAGCGTGTCTTTTAAGGTCCAAGTTGTTTAAGATTTAAAACAATTCAATTATCTAAATATACACAGACAGATAATTCACAACACAATAGATAATCTACACTATCATTATCAACAGATAATTCACATCATAATCAGATAATCTATATTATCATCCAAAAGCAACCAATGCATCCATATCACATACACTACTCATCTCATAACTGAAATTACAACCCATACATGGCAATCAATACTAATCATCAAACATAAGCAATGATCTAATGATCATATCACCTATAATTAATTTAAAATGAATTAAATTAATCACCTAAACTATTATTAATTTAAAATGAATTAAATTAATTACTTCCTCATTAAAATTCTGCTTAATTTAATCATCAATTGATTACAAATCAATTTATGAATCATCATCTCAATATTCATTTCACTTAATCATTATTGATTAACTATCTCTAATTACAATAAGTAATTAGCATATAAGTTAATTACACAAGTTCATTACTTAAACCCTTTGCAAATAATTAACTTGTAATTGCTCAATTAATTAATCATTTATTCATTTATAATTATACCTTAAATCAATTCCAAATTACATCATTAATTAATTAATGATTTCGAATTATATTTAATTAATCTCTATATAAATTAATTACAAAAGTAATTAATCTTTAATTTAAACTACATATATATTAATCACCTTTGATTAATAACCATTTAGTAATTAACTACTTTAATTACTCATCCCATAAATTAAATTACTCTTAATTAATTATCACAATTAATCCTTGATTAATTTTTAAAGTAATTTAAATCCAAATTACTTCTATAATAAATATCCTTAATTACATTCAGTAATTTTAATTAATTACTTCCTTAAGTAATTACAAATCCATAAAGTAATTATCAACAATCAACAAATGTTTAAATTAATTTAACTTAATTAATCTAAACTAATCACATTAATTAAATTAATTACACCAAGTAATTAATTCATTAATTACTTCCATTAAGAAATTAAACAATTGATTATTATTAATTAATTAATCTAATTAATTATTAAAATTAATCATATTAATTAATTGTTAAATAATCTTAAGTTAATGACCTTCATTTACATTTCTTAATTACTTATTTAAGAATTAACTTATACAAATAATTATTAATTATTAATTAATTAATCTTTAATTACAATTTAATTAATCTCTAATCATTAATTAATTAAGTGTTAATTAAAATCTTAATTTTCTTTAATCACTTGATTAAACAAATCTTAATCATCAATTAAAAACTTAATTAACCATCCTTAATTATAGATTAATTAACCTAAATTAATTGATCTTAAATCCAATTAATTAACTTAAAAATTATTAATTACTTAATTAAATATCCACATTATTAATTAATTAAATAATTAATATTCCATTTAAATTAATTTAATAATTTAAATGAAACCAATTTCTTAAGTTCAAAATTAAGAAACATTCTTCTTTATACAAAGTATTTTAAACACTTTATTTCAAACAAAATTCAATTTTCCATGTCCGCTTCTACGGATGTCCATCCCCTCTCCCATTCTTTCTGCTCTACTGTCCTTCCTCACTTCCCTCCCGTCACTTCAATCGTACCACCATGCTCCTCCTTAGTCAACCATGTCTTACCTCCCCTCCCTAACATCGTCTCTGTCCCATCAACCATCTCTCCTAGCCCTCTCTCCTCTCCTCCTTCTAATGTCCCATCCGATATTCTTTCGGCCTCCGTACCTACCTCCTCCTCTGTCCACGCTGCTTCAGTGCCGTTTCTACCCTCTCATGTCCCCCCTGACCCTCTTCCCCCTCCTCTTACTCCTCCTCAACCTTCATCTCCATCAACGCAGGCTGTCCCTCCTCCTCCAGTTCAGTGTGAAAGGAAATGGACTTCACTCTTCAAGCGTAAACCCAAAAACGCTGGGAAGTACATCCCCGTTGACATGCTACCTGTGTATGAGAATACGGTGTTAGTGCCTCCTCCTGAAGTGCTAGCGGCAGGTGACTTATTATGGAATGACTCTGTGGTAGGTTTCTTTCTTGATAGGCCTTTATCTTACACTGCTGTAATACAGAGGCTTAAAAATATATGGAGACTAAAAGGATCTGTTTCAGTTAAATCTGATGGCACCATATTCTTATTCAACTTCTCTTGTGCGGATGACAGAGATAAAATCATACAAAGCGACCCCATAATCATGAATAACAAACTATTCATCATTAAACCGTATGACGCTGGAGTTAGTAATGTTACTGGTACAGTCACAGCTGTGCCAGTGTGGGTACACTTGTACAATCTACCTATTTATGCTTGGTCGCCTCTAGGAATAAATTGGCTATGTAGTCATTTGGGTAAAATGCTATGTATGGACGAAATGACTGAAAGACAGGAGAGGTTGAGTTATGCAAAATGCCTGATTGAAGTCAGACCAGATAAAGAGTTAGTTGATGATTTTATGGTCAAATTGGTTGAGGGTGGATATCAGAAGATTACAGTTCAATATCTTTGGAGGCCTCATGTTTGTGTTGATTGTAAGATCTTTGGACATATAACAACTGAATGTGATAAGAATGATAGTACAAAAAGCAACGAATTAGTTACTAATGCTGAAGGCAGAGTGGAAAGTGTAGACGCTAAAGTGATCAAGCAGTTTCGTCAAAGAGTGAGACCCCACAGGCAGCAAGTCATTAGAATGTGGCAACGTGTAAGGGGTAAGGATCCTGGACCAATTACGAAGAAGGGAAGTATGGAACAAACAGGTCTGCAGAACACTGATGAAGTTAACGAAGTGGTTATTGAAAGATCTGATGAGGGAGGCAACATAGAAGAAGGTGAAATTATTGTTCAGGAAAAAGATAATACATGCATGGGAGTAATGCCACAATTGGATCTTAAAGAGAGTGGAGTTAAACTGAGTAAAGCTACTAATGTAACTGTGGAAAATAACATAGGAGATGCGCAAATTTTAGCTAATGAAGGAGAATGCAATGAAAATAATCTGACTGTTTTCAACAAATTTGATATACTACGAAATTTGGATGAGGAAAACTCCTCTCTTGAGCAGCTACAACAGATCCAGAAGGTCGAAGGAGAAAGTCAACCAGTGATTTGTAATAGGGCAAATAAAACTAAAAAACAAGTGGTGGTCCATTCTGAGCAGAACCATACTCCTACAATTGAAGCCAGTGTAGACGATACTAATATCTCTCTAAGCATGCTTGAAAAGGAACACAGTGCTGAAGCTCCAAATGTTAACATTAATCTTCAGGAAGAGAGTAACATCAACGATATTAGTAAAAGTAGTATGGAGCTTAACTCAAGTGGAAAGAGGGGCAAAATAGGCAAAAAGAAGAAATTCGTTACCAGTGGTGATGAGAATAATCTAGATAACCTGATTCCAACAACAGATAATTTTCTCGACCATGCACATGCATGCACAACTGATACCAACACTGTTAACTACACAAACTCAATTCTCCCATCCACAGTCAAGTCTCATGATAACCCTTACTCCAACATCTTACCTCCACTAGCCTACAAATCCCCACCCCCCCTTCAGAACTCACCCACTACTCCTCTTACTTCAGATTTGTCTAACTGTAATGCTTCAACTGTGAACAGTATTAACAAATCCCAAAAAGATAAAACTTCTAGCTACTTGTACTCTACTCAAGCAGTGACTAGGAGAATGAAGCTTGAAATGCTCAATGGTAAGACTCTCCAATGACCACAAATTTTGGAGTATGGAACAAACGTGGAGGTCACCACGTTATCAAACTTGATCAATGTAGTCTCCTTTACAGCAAGTATCAATTATCGATCCTAGCTATTCTTGATACCAAATTAAATCTTGCTTTGACATTCAAAGCTGCGGATTATGTCAGATTTGACTGGAGCCTCATCAATAATCTTAATGTTAATATCTATTGCACTTTCTGTACTGTCCACCCTGAAACAGTTGAGCACTTGTTCATTGTTTTCCCGGTTATCAGAGTTTTATGCAATGATGTTAAGATAAAGTTAGGTATTGGTAATGCTGCTTATCATTATTTGGATGAATGGAACCATATCTATGCTAGCACGGGGTGTAATCAAGTGATGAAGAAACTATCTACTGTTGTATTGAAGAGTTTTATCATGGCGGTCTGGACTGAACGTAATGTCAAGGTCTTTGATCCTGTCAAATCGAAGACAAGTTCTCTGCTTATGCAATGGATCTTGCAACTAATTAAACGTGACTTGAGTTTGCTGCGGTTCCCCTTTGACCCTGGAATTCTATTGAGTTTTTCTACTTAAGTCCCCTTGGTGTTTTGTTGTTTTTTGTTTCTTTTTTCCTGTTTTTGGGTTTTCTTTTTTGGGTGTTTGTCTCTCGTTGTGTTTGTGGCACTTTGTTCCCCTCTGTTTTTCTTTCGTGTTTGTAGTTGCTCTATGGTGTCGCAATAAAATGGTCGGGGACCATCTAACCCCGTCGGCCTTGCCAAAAAAAAAAATTCAATTTAAAATTTCTTTTAAATTTCAAACTGAAACACAATTTA
This sequence comes from Allium cepa, assembly GCA_030765085.1. Taxonomy (NCBI): domain Eukaryota; kingdom Viridiplantae; phylum Streptophyta; class Magnoliopsida; order Asparagales; family Amaryllidaceae; genus Allium; species Allium cepa. The sequence continues at coordinate 939,273,284 of CM060943.1, read as the reverse complement.
AATTTACATTCCAGATTTAAATCTTAAAAATTTAAAACATTACTTACTCTTTCATCTTCATTTTAAAATTCAAGTTATTTAACCTTTTCTAAAAATGGTTAAGCCAAATTTAAATTTTAAAAACTTATTTTATTTTAAAACTAACATTAAAATAAAAGTTCAGGTTTTTAAAACAGAATTTAAACTTATCTTATCTCACAAATTAAAACTCATATTCCAAATTCAAAACCAAGGTTTCTTTATACTTTAAAAAGTTTAAAATCTAAATTTAAATTCCAGATTTAAATTAAATTCAAACTTAGATTCATTTGCTAAGTTCCATATTTCAATTTTCCAGATTTAAACTTCATTTTAATTTTTCAGTTACATCTAAAAATTTACTTTTAAAATTTAAAACTTAAACAGAAAACAGTTTCCTGTTTTGGTTTTTCATCTTAAATTTTGAATTCAAACATGTTTCAAAATTCAAGATTTAAATTATTAAATTCATAATTACATTTCAGGTTAAAACTTTCAGATTGAACTTCATCTTTCAATTTTTAAACTTTACTTTTTAAATTTAAATAAAAACAGAAATAGTTTCTGATTTTAGTTTAAAACCCAACTTGAATTTAAAGCATTTCAAATTTATTTTCAAAGATCTAAAATTTAAACTTATAGAATTTTAATTAAATTTCAGGTTCAACTTAATTCCAGACTTTTGTTTGCAATTTATCTTTACTTCAACTTTTATAAAACTGGAAACAAATTTTCTGTCCAAATACTAAAACCTGAAACATTTTAACAAACCCGAGCTACCCTATATTACTTCGAGTCACACTATTAATTGCTTCGAGTCACTTCACAAATAACCCGAGACCATCACGGGTTTTAAAACCCTGCAACAAAAAAAAAATCACAACCATGCACACTTCTGCACCGTACACCTGCCCATCCACTCCGGCCATCATTGGCCAAATCCACGACCATTCCACGGTCATCAAACCTTCCCTCAGGCCAACTCAACACCCACTTCTACTTCATGTGCTCAATTCTAGTTTGAGACTCAATTTCCAGAACCTGTAACAGCCTCCCCCCTTTTCAAGCTCAACCTGTCAACGGCGAGAACTCACAACTCCGGTCACCGTAAATCTTGAAACTCCGGTGAAGACTTCATCAACCCTTCATCTACCAATACCCTAAATATCTCAGAACTCGACCACTAGATGATGCCGCAGCACTTCAATTTCATAAACCCAGTAAAACTAGGGTTCTTAACTGAAAATCCCAAATTCAACATCAATATTTAATTGTAATCAAATTTAGTATTTTTCCCATAATATTTGATAGCTACTCTATCTCCAAAAGCCAATTCAATCAAATCAAATGCATGAATCAAGTGAACTTAATCAAAATGTAAAATACAGTAATTTCAAAACTGCAATTTGCTTCTTATATTATAAATGGTAATATTATTTTTAAAAATCTTAATTTTGTAAGATGTTTTGAGTTGAATTTCTGAAACGTTGATTTGCAATTTTTCATATTTTTACTTATACAATTTCTATTGCTCTTTTACTTACTTCCAGTAAGTTTTTATTAAAATTTACTTAAATAAAATTTTGAAATCTAATCTCTGAAACTAACCTACACATCTTTTTTTTAATTTAAATCTTAAAATTTAACAAAGACAAATTAAAGATGTAAGAACTATACTAAAAATTTGAATCAGAAATCAAACAGAACATTGCAAATTTACAGCATGCATAAATATGCAGTTCACACATCAGACAGTAAGCTTAACATAGGAAATATTTATTTACCATGCAACAAATTTTAACCGTAAATTTATAAAAGAAAGTTACCCACCTTAAAAAAAATGCAGAGCACAAATTCAATTGCATGTTCCAGATTTTGTAAATTCATGAATGCAGGCCCTTGCTTCCAGATGCCAAGAAATACAGACCTTCAAATTTAATGCTTTTAATCTTTGTTTTTAAATGATGCTTCCAGATTCTAATCACCTAGGTTTTAAAGTATTTAATTTTGAAATTATGAGGAGATGAACTTTGCTGATTTTGAAAGTGGATGAGGGTTTGAGATGTATTTCTAGTTTGAGGAGTTACAGGGTCTTGTTTGCATGTTTCAGATTGAAATTTTCAGGCTTTTGAATTATGAACCAGTTGCAAAGTGTTTGATTTTGTATTTTGAGGAAATAAACTTGTAGATTTTCATAGAAGTTGATATGAAATTTTTGAAGAAAATAAAAATGGTTTGAAGAGCATTTAGAGGAAAAAGTTTCAGCTGAAAATTCTTAGATGAAAAATGAAGAAAAGAAAAAGAAATTAAAAGATGCAAGTTATATAACAATATTTTGATTTAAATTAAAATTAAAGGAAAACAAAATTAAACAATGACACATGGCTTGTATCGTTAACACTTGTTAATTTGGTCACTTAAATATTTAACACATGTTAACTTATCTTCTAAATTACTTTTTGGACAAAACTGGAATATCAACAAATTGACAAGGAATGATGGAGATCAGTTGGAATCCAGGCTACGATCGATGTCGCCAAAATTTGGTTGAGCTCCGATCGGGACGAAATTGGTTGAGATGACGATAATAATTAGGAGAGGCCATGTTTCAAATTTCAGGTTAATCGGAGTTCGTATGAAGGAGATATGATCGATGTAAGGTAGGAAGAACATACTGTTTGAAACCACCTTCCTCTCACCACCGGACCAAGCTCCACCGGTCCAAGGCCTCACCGAACCAACTCCACTTCCCTTCCTAGCCGAACCAACCACACTTCCATGTACTACCGAATGAGCTCCACCGAACCACTCTCCACCGAACCATGCCACTACCGGTCCAGCTCCATCTCCATGCTCCTACAGGACCAAATCCCACCGAACCAACACTCTTCCCACGCCTACCGAACCAACTCATTCTCCATCCACTGCCGAACCAAGGCAACGCCGGACCAAAGCATTACCGAACCAACTTTGCCAGGCCAGATTGCATCAGCCGAGGCCCACCAGCAGCTATGTACATCCAGAACCCCTACCCCCACCCTCACTCTATAAATAGAGGGGCAGGGGTACAACAATGGCAGACAAGTTTGAGAGCTCAAGCACGGATAGAACTTTCAAACAACTTTCAGTGACTTGTAATCAAAGCTTTGTACTTGTAATCTGAAGAGAAAAGGAGAATAACATATAAAGTGGACGTAGGCACGTTCTGGCCGAACCACTATAAATCTGTGTGTCTTTTACAGTTTAGTCCCTGCTTTTTATATATTTGCATAAATCACCCAAATCACTAAAAACAACTTAAAATCAACGGAATCATACGACTTGGAGGTGTTTGTCCATTTCTTGTGCAAACATTTTTGGGTTATTTGCTGAGATCTGTGATTTGTGTTTGAATATTGCTGAGTTGTATTCATACACTGGTGCTTTCACGGTATTCGGGGTTTGTGGCCAATTTGGCGCAAACACTTTGGTGCTTTCACTGAGAACAACTCAGGAGCATTTTAATCATTGCCTCGTGAAGATTTGTTGAGAGACTCTCTTTAAGAACCAGAAGTCTATCCGAGATTATGGCTCTTGGAAGGAAAACAAGTAGAAGAAGAGACCAGAAAGTAGTCAGCACGAAGGGAGTCAAGGGGCTTCCTCAGGAGAGAACCAAACTTCAGTCTTCATCACCAGGGATGAGATGGAGACAAAGATGAAAAGACAAGAGGAGTTGATTCATAATTTGTTTCAGCAGATTGGGCAACTTGGAGCACAGAATAGGGAAGCAGATGGAGTTCGGAACGGAGCAGGACCATCCAGCATAGCACCTGGATTAGGGGGCACACCCATGGAGAACATAGATCCAATTTCGGAGAGAGAAAGAAAAGCATCTGCACAACCTAGGAGCAGCAGAGGAGTGAACGCTCGGTCAAGGGGGCAGATCCCAGAATTCCCTCGTGGACTCGGGGGGCAGGTCGAAAGTAATGAACAAAGATTGCATCTCGGAGACAATGACAGGTTGGCAGAGATGGTTAGAAAAGCTATGAGAGGCGGTTTGGTAAACAATGATTTGGAGGATGTTAATAGGAGTCCTTTTACTCCAGCAATCAGACAAGCTAGGAACCCACCAGATTTCAAGTTACCATCGCTTGACATGTATGACGGGAGAACGGACCCCACGGTTCATCTAACGAAGTATATGAGGCATATGTAAGTGCTGGGGGCATCAGAGAAGGTTATGGCCCGGTGCTTTCCATTGTACTTGGCGGATATTGCAGCATTGTGGTTTAGACAATTGGAGAATGAATCCATCGGAACGTGGAATGATTTAATTGAGAGATTTATGAGGCAATTTAGGGTCCACATTACAAGACCCAAGAATGTGATGACTTTGGCAACCCTAAAGCAGAAAACCGGAGAGACTTTGAGGAGTTACCTAACGCGATTCAATGCGGCAGCAGCTTCGGTGGATCGACCAGATCCATCCATGGTTATGATAGCAGCTGTGTCCGGGATAGCTGACGGAACAGAGTTCAAAAATTCATTAACTAAGGATCCACCCGTGGATCTAGGAGAATTCTATCATGAGGCGGAAAAGTTTCTACGATTGGAGGATGCGAACGTCGAAGGAGAAGAAGGAGAAGGAATTGATATTTATACGATCAAAGGAGGAAATCCCCTTGAGAAAGGCGCGGAAACTAGTAGAGGTAAAAGAAAGACTGAGAATGACGGGGACAGGTCAAAGCGGCAACGGAGGGAGCCGCGATTCACCACTCACACTGAGCTGAATGAGAGTCTGGAACAAATTTACCAGGATACCAAGGAGCAGGTTCCGTATCGTAGACCAACGCGAAGGGATCCAACTTCTGACGAAAGAAAATCAGATAAGTTTTGTGGATTCCATGAATTAAACGGTCATAACACTAATGATTGTCGACATTTGAAGGACGAGGTGGAAGGGCATATCAGGAACGGTATGCTCCTTCAGTATGTGAGGAGGCGAACTCCAGCAGTGGAGCCAGAGCGACCACCGTCTACATTGGCTAGAGGTGACCCTGGATCGGGGCACCGTTTGATTATCCATTGATTGCTTGATTAAAATAACGATGAACAAGTTGTAAACCTCTCGCTAACGCGGTTAAATCATTTACACATGTGAGCGATCGCGCACGATCCATAGGCATGCTCTGAATGACTACCAACCGCGTTATAGTAAGAGTTTGCGCTTTGACATCTTCATTCTGCTTTTTGCTTTGATTTTGATTTGAACATTTAAATTCTTCCTGTTTGGACATTTCTGCCGTAAGGTTCATATGATTATTGCTTTAACATTTACAATTCTATGGAAAAATTTACTTGTATGCCCGTTGGATCGCGAACGGTCCACGAGCACCTCTTGCATGGCAGCGAACTGCCGAAGTCTTTGATTCGGAGACTCCCCCAAACAATAACTCCGACACTGATAATATTAAGTCCCCCCCGGGCACACACAATTTGCCTCGAATGGCACCCGACCTCGAACGGTCACAACTCGCCTCGAACGGCACCCGACGACGAACAGTCGCAAATTCGCCTCGAACGGCACCCGACTACGAACAGTCGCAAATTCGCCTCGAACGGCACCACCGACCTCGAACGGTCACAACTCGCCTCGAACGGTCACAACTCGCCTCGAACGGCACCCGACTTCGAACGGTCAAAACTCGCCTCGAACGGCGTCCGACCTCGAACGGTCACAACTCGCCCCGAACGGCACAACTCACCTCACCTCAAATGACTCGATCACGAACGGTCGTCATTTGAGGTCCGCCACTTGACCGCGCATGGTCGCACTTCACCACAAATGGCTCGATCCCGAACGATCGTCATTTGAAGTTAGGCGCTTGACCATGAACGGTCGCACTTCATCTCAAATATCTCGATCCCGAACGGTCGTCATTTGAGGTCACATAAAACTGAAAATTCCTTTGCAGGACATCAACAGGATATGAACATCCAGCTCATGGCATTATAAAACACGCCTTCCTATCACAAGGCATGTTTTGAGGGGCAAAGTGTTATCCCATTTTTGGACAAAACTGGAATATCAACAAATTGACAAGGAATGATGGAGATCAGTTGGAATCCAGGCTATGATCGATGTCGCCAAAATTTGGTTGAGCTCCGATCGGGATGAAATTGGTTGGAGATGACGATAAGAATTAGGAGAGGCCATGTTTCAAATTTCAGGTTAATCGGAGTTCGTATGAAGGAGGTATGATCGATGTAAGGTAGGAAGAACATATTGTTTGAAACCACCTTCCTCTCACCACCGTACCAAGCTCCACCGGTCCAAGGCCTCACCGAACCAATCCACTTCCCTTCCTAGCCGAACCAACCACACTTCCATGTACTACCGAATGAGCTCCACCGATCCACTCTCCACCAAACCATGCCACTACCGGTCCAGCTCCATCTCCATGCTCCTACCGGACCAAATCCCACCGAATCAACACTCTTTCCACGCCTACCGAACCAACTCATTCTCCATCCACTGGCGAACCAAGGCAATGCCGGACCAAAGCATTGCCGAACCAACTTTGCCAGGCCAGATTGCATCAGCCCAGGCCCACCAGCAGCTATGTACATGCAGAACCCCTACCCCCAGCCTCACTCTATAAATAGAGGGGCAGGGGTACAACAATGGAAGACAAGTTTGAGAGCTCAAGCACGGATAGAACTTTCAAACAACTTTCAGTGACTTGTAATCAAAGATTTGTACTTGTAATCTGAAGAGAAAAGGAGAATAACATATAAAGTGGACGTAGGCACGTTCTGGCCGAACCACTATAAATCTGTGTGTCTTTTACAGTTTAGTCCCTGCTTTTTATATATTTGCATAAATCACCCAAATCACTAAAAACAACTTAAAATCAACGGAATCATACGACTTGGAGGTGTTTGTCCATTTCTTGTGCAAACATTTTTGGGTTATTTGCTGAGATCTGTGATTTGTGTTTGAATATTGCTGAGTTGTATTCATACACTGGTGCTTTCACGGTATTCGGGGTTTGTGGCCAATTTTGGCACAAACAGTTACATACACATGTCCTCTTAAATAAATTAGCATTTATAATTAGAGTTAATGAATGTTTAAATTAAATTAATTAGTTCTTATACTTAGTTATGTATATATTTAATTTCTAAAGAACAAAGCAAAGTACTATAATAGATAAAACAATACACAAGTAATTCATTTGAAAAGTATACTTTTAAATAATCAAAATAAATTTATAAAAGAGGTTACAATAACATACATGAATACGTGTTTCATATTTGAAATTGTATTTTAAATTTTAAAATAAATTAACAAATCACATTTTATAAATATTTTAAAAGAAAGAAAAAAACAAACATTTTTGTAACTTATTTTAATACTCAAACTTAAATTAAAATGAATTTTTAAACCAATAAAACATTTATCTCATATTTAAAATCATCTAGTTATTTTATTAAATATTTTTGAAAAACTTAAATAAAAAATAAATCACAATTGTTATTTCAAATTATTAAAAATTATGCTATACTAATTTAATTAAAAATAACTTGTCTATTTAAAATATATATAAATACATATACATTATTAAATAGAAAATAGATTTATTAGTTTATTACAAATAAATTCACAAATTAAATATTTAAATAAAGAAAATTTTTAATTCAAATCAAATTTATTAACAAAAATCATCAATTCAATATAAATTTAAACACAGATTATTAAATTTATATTGTTCAAAACTCCGGGATATTAAAAATGATATACAACCGCTTTTTTATTTTTAAACTACGGATTGAAAATGATAAATATCCATATCACTTGACCATATGATAGAAAATTATATATAGGCACCGCGGTATATATATAAAATTATTTTTGAAATGATTTTTATGGTTTTGGAAAGAATACGGTGTAATAAATATTAAATTTTGATATATATATATATATATATATATATACACACACACACACACATATGGAAAAAAATTCTTGAATTTAGCTATGTATAAATTTGTTTCGAATTTTAAATAAGTTAAATAATGAAGTTGATTTCGTTTATATAATAAGGTTAAGAATATATTTGAAATTCGATTGTATATAAAGTTTATAATAACTGAAATAAAAAGTAAGGTTGAAGATAAATGTGAATATGATTTGAATTAATGTATCTAAGAATTTTCCTCGAAAAATTTGTTTTAAAATGTAAATAAATTAAGATTTAAAGGGTATGATCTCATAACTTGATTTTTGAGTAGAGGATTTAAATGAATATCCAATTGATTTAAAGAATATTATCAAGTTAATTTAATAAAAAAGAATATCATGTTATTGAAGTTTAAGGGTTTTACTTAATAATATTTGTTCTATTAAGTATACATTTCAAATTTTAAATAATAGGAATTGGATTTGATATATATGAAATTTTCAAAGAATAAGTTTTGAAATTGTGGAATATTTGAAACTTTGAAATACATGGAATTTAAATGGTTTATTTGGAAATTCAAATCTGCATTTGGAATTGATTTGAGAAGTAAAAAAGCTAATTTACTTTATAAAGTAATTTATTATTAAACCATTTAAGTATTGGAAATTATGTTTCGGAGCTATGGGTTTAAGGTATATATATTTGAAAGTACTATGATTTTTGAAAAAGACATATTTGAAATAAAAATGATGTCATATCGATTTGGGTTTTAAATAGAAATGATATCGTATTTATATGGTATTGAAATGAATATTTATTATGATTTTTAAGCATAAATTTTTTTTAAATAACCGCGGTGTTATAATAACGTTTGGTTGTTGAAGAGATCGGGATCGGAAGTTGTCATACTCTCTGTTGTTAACCCCGTTTCGACCACGAGTTAAGGAGCTTACGAGTCAAAGAGTCTACGAGTTAAGGAGCTTACGAGTCAAAGAATCTACGAGTTAAAGAGCTTACGAGTTAAGGAGCTAACGACCTAACAGGTTAAGACCTAAACGACTTAGGGAATGTCACGACTCAATAGCCTTAGCTCATTGCCAACCTAAAATGAGTGACGACTCAACTGATTGCCGACTTAACGACTTAAGAGGGATAGCGACTCACCGGATTATAACCTTAATGCCTTAAAGGTGTTGGCCGACTCAAGGTACTTCACGACTCAAGGTACTTCACGACTCAAGGTACTTCACGACTCGGCAAGTTACCGACTCAACAATTGAGGAGTTGCACGAGTTAAAGAATTGTAATTACGACTTAAGAAAGTCCACGACCTAAAGGAGTGACGACTCAAAGCACTAAAAGGAAGAGTCAACAACACTTAAGTCGCTGCTGACTTATAACTGCAGATAAGTCGTTCACGACCTAAGACTTGGAGACAAGTTCAATACCATGCTGTAATGAAATGACTCGTTGACGACTTACGACTTATGATGAGTCGTGTACGACTCATGATAGCATAAAGGAAGTTGCGTTTGGATAACCCAGGAACGACTTAGAACTTGTATCATTCATTCAAATGGGTGCATAACTTTGAACCAAGCCATGAGCTAAACCCAGTAGGTCGGCCGCGACCTACCATGAGTCATCTACGAGTTACGACTTATCATGAGTCGTGTACGAGTTACGACCTAACTCCGAGAAATGTCTATAAATACGACCCTAGCTCCAACAAGAAAATGACTTTTGGGGGATCATTCTCTTCGTGAGATCAAGGCTCTACTATCTTCAAGACATTCTATACTCCATGACTTCAAGTTCACGCAAGACATTTAGACCAAACTTCGCACAAAGATTCGACATATTCAATCATGGATTCAAAGAACTCTGGGGCATTAAAGTTTTCTCTAGCTACTTGTCCTTTTGAATTGAATTGGATTGTAATTGAAAGAGATTGTAATAAGTTGTAATTCAGTCAGCAATAAAAAGGATTGAAGTGGACGTAGGCTTGATCATAAGCCGAACCACTATAAACTCTGTGCTCATTTACTGCATTTTCTGTTACTTACTGTTATCTCTTGATTCCCGTATTAACGGGTGGTGCTTTCACAACTACACTTCACACATCGGGGTGTTAGCGTTCAAATTTTAGCGTTAACATTTTTGGTGCTTCCACTGAGAATTGAACTCAGGCAAATTATCATCATTGCTCCACGAAAGTTTGTTGAAGTAATCTCTCTGAAGACTAGAAGTTTATCTGAAATCATGGCTCCGGGGAGAAGGAGTAGATCTGTTAGATCTAGAAATGTTCAAGAGAGAACCTCCACTTCCCCAGTACCTAGTCAAGCCACTCCACCTGTTGGGGTTACAAAAGCGGAGTTGGATGCTGTAATCTTAGGGCTGAACCAGCAGATAAATGCCCAAAGTGCACAATTCGAGGCTCAGAATGCCTAAAATGCCCTAATTTTGAATAAGTTGAACGATTTGCTTAGGGAAAACCGTCAACCAACGGGTAATGAAAGGAACTTTGCTGGCAACGTTCATGATGCTGAAGAAAGGAACGTTCCCGAGAGGGCTGCCAGCCCCTTTGAGCAGACATTTCCTGAAGTTGGTGGATCTAAAGCTCGAAATGATGAGGGGTATCTTTCCGAAATGGTTCGAAAAATCATGAAAGAGAGCATGCAAAGGGATGAAGACGAGAAAGAATGGGGTTTCGCTCCAAGTAAAACCCCGTTTACCGAAAGGATCTTAAAGGCTGAGTTCCCGAGGAAGTTCGTCCCTCCAACTATTCCAGCTTACAAGGGGACAAGTGATCCGAACGAATTCTTGTATAAGTATGATTGGCACATGACAGGGGCCAGAGCTTCTGATGAAATAAAGTGTCGATATTTTCCTGTATATTTGGAAGGTGTAGCTCTGCTTTGGTTCACCAAGCTACCAATCCGGTCTATAGATCAGTTTTCTGACCTAACCCGGAAGTTCAAGGAGCAGTTCAGACTATATGCTTCAAAAGCCAAAGATATCATGTCGTTGTCAAGTTTAGAACAGAATCCAGGGGAAACTATCAAATCTTTCTTGAATCGCTTTCATATTGCGCTGGCCGAGGTAGACAATGCAGAACCACGGATGATCTTGACTTATCTGATGAGGGCCATTGACAAGTCGACCGAATTTGGAAAATGGCTGAACATGAAGGAACCAAATTCCCTTGAAAAATTCTACAAGAAAGCAGATGAGTTCATACGCATGGAAAGCCGTCCTGTACCGTAAAGGCAGTATTGGAAAACGCTGAAGATAACATTGTTGCTCCACGCAAGAATGAATCTGTAGGACAGAAAAGGGAAAATAACGACGGGAACAAACAGAGAAATCTGAAGAAGCCTCGTTCCTTCAAGCCATCGGAATATACTCCTTTATCAGATACGCCGGAGCGTATTTACCTTGCCACTAAAGATTCTGTTGATTATCCTAAACCTCCCGTTCTGAGAACCGGGAAAAATGATGTACAAAGCGGGAAGTTCTGCCGCTTCCATAATCAACCCGATCATGATACCGATGAATGCCGCCAATTAAAAATTTTGATTGAAGAGTTGATAAGGGAAAACAAGCTGCAGCAATTTGTGGAAAAGAATAGCAGCAATCTTGCTTCGTCTAGTCAGGGGCAACAAGCTCCTGCTCATCAACCCAGGACAAGTGAGAAGGCTGCAGGGCATGAATCCGGAAGGCCTGTTATCAATGTCATTACGGGAGAACCTCACCCAGCAGGCAGGAGCTGGGGTGAGATGGAAAGGTATACCCGGGATTTGAAACCTGTACCGGCCGAAGAAGATGTCTTTATTTTGGAAGATGCTACGCCCCTGAAACAACAAAGAACTTTCAATGATGATATTGTGTTCAGAGCCAGGGATTCCACAGGTGTTGAAGCTCCTACCTTGGATCCCTTGGTCATCTCGGCTGGCATCGGGCCAGCTATTGTCAGATGAGTTCTCATTGATTGTGGCGCATCCTGCAATATCCTCTTCAAGAAAACATTCGACCAAATGAAGATCCCTATGGCTGATGTGCAAGCCTCATCGCAGAAAATTGCTGGCTTCACTGGAGAGCCAAAGCAGCCAATAGGAACCGTTGATTTGCTTGTAGAACTTGGAGAGGGAGAAAGAAAAGTAGTCCGCAAGCAAACTTTTGTGATTGTCGACGAATTTTCTGCTTATAATGCTTTCCTTGGCCGTCCAACTCTTGCAGCGTTCAAAGCCGTTCTGGCCCCATGGTGCCTCAGCATTAAATTCCCCACAGACAATGGAGTAGGAGTTATAAAAGGGGATCAAAATGTTGGGCGGGAGTGTTATCTGACAGAGCTGCGAGAGGCAAGGAAAAGAGAAATGGGAAAGGATGCGGCAACCCCAGTCCGCATCAAAGGACCAACCTTGTAGCAGTTACAGGGCGGACCCTGCACTAGCGAGCATAGCGGAGCACGAAAAGAGATGGATCCTAGAAAAGCCAGTGCAGAGGAGAATAGAGTGGTACCGGTGGAAGCGACGATACCGGTACCTGGTGACCCGAAGGACCCGAATAAGGCGTTGAATGTGGGTTCACAACTTAATGTGTCAATTCAGAATATCTTAATATCTTTTTTAAAAGCAAATTTGGATGTTTTTGCTTGGACTCATGCCGATATGTGCGGAATATCCCCAGAAGTTGCAGTACACGCTCTGAATATTGATCCAAAATTTACGCCTGTGAAACAAAAAAGGAGAACCCAAGGTCCAGAAAGGTCAGCAGCATTAAAAGAAGAAGTTGATCGGCTCATGGAGAATGACTTTATCAAAGAATCTACCTATCCGAATTGGGTTTCAAATCCAGTGCTGGTTAAGAAAGCCAACGGAAAATGGAGAGTGTGCATCGATTTTTCAGATCTAAACAAGGCCTGCCCCAAAGACTGCTTCCCATTACCCAGGATCGATCAACTGGTAGATGGAACAGCGGGACATGAATTGTTATCTTTTATGGATGCCTACTCCGAATATAACCAGATCATGATGCATGAGCCAGATCAGGAGGACACGAGCTTTATCACCGATGTTGGTCTTTACTGCTACAGAGTTATGCCCTTCGGGCTGAAGAATGCGGGGGCAACCTACCAAAGACTTGTTAATGCTATGTTCAAACCGCAATTGGGCAAGGCTATGGAAGTCTACGTCGATTACATGTTAGTAAAGTCTAAGAAAGCAGTGGATCACATAGAACACTTAGCAGAAATGTTCGCAGTCCTCCGGAAATACGGAATGAAGCTTAACCCTTTAAAATGTTCATTTGGGGTGGAGTCCGGAAAGTTTTTAGGTTTCATCGTGAGCGCTAGGGGCATTGAAGCTAGTCCAGCTCAAATTACCGCCTTAAAAGAAGTCAAAGCTCCTAGAACGAAGAAGGAATTGCAGCGATGGTGAGGATCTTCTTATATATCCAAGGAATTGCAGCAATGGAAACGCCTCCAATACTTTCTAGGCCCGGCGATGGTGAGGATCTTCTTATATGCTTGGCAGTATCATCCCATGCTCTAAGCGCAGCGCTGATACGAGAAGACAAGAGGATTCAACATCCGGTTTACTATATCAGCAAAAGACTCACTGGGGCAGAGATGAATTACTCCAAGTTGGAAAAACTCGCCTATTGCCTACTGATTGCATCAAGGAAGTTGAGGCAATATTTCCAAGCTCATCCTATCAGAGTCCTTACTGATCAACCTTTAAAGCAAGTCCTGTTTCTCCCTGAGACTACGGGTCGTCTTCTAAAGTGGAACATTGAACTCAGTCAATATGACATCACTTATCACCCCCGAAAAGCAATCAACGGATAAGCTTTAGCGGATTTCATCGCAGAATTCACAGATAAGGGTAACAGTGGGGAAGAAACGATCGATGATTCCCCAATCCAATGGAAGTTATATGTTGATGGCGCGAGAAATGACTACTGTTCTGGAGCCGGGGTTGTACTTGAAACCCCTGAAGGTCGGTCATTATGCTATGCACTAAGATTGGAATTTCCTTCAACGAACAATGAAGCAGAATACGAAGCTCTTATCGCTGGTTTGAGAATTGCTAAAGAACTAAACATCCGAGCATTACAGATCTTCAGTGATTCTCAACTTATTGTATGCCAAGTCAAGAAGGAATTCCAAGCGAAAGGGGGAAATCTGCCTGCCTACTTGTCAAAGGCCTGGGAACTCCTGTGTGACTTCGACCACTGCACGAGAAGCCATATTCCTCGAGAAGAAAACATGAAAGCAGATTCTCTCGCAAAGTACTCCAGCACACGCGAAACTCAATTTCTGGGGTTAGCTCCAGCGGAAGTCCTGTTGGCTCCAAGCATTAATGAGATGGATATTGATTGGATCATGAGCGTGTCTCAAGAGCAAGAATCATGGATGACTCCAATAACAGAATATCTGCTCAATGGCTCTTTACCGGAAAATTCAAAAGAACGACAGAAGCTACTGAGGAAAGCCTCTCGTTATATAGTCCAGGATGGCCAATTATACGGACGGGTATTCTCAATGCCATTACTTCGATGTGTACCCAGGGAAGAGTCCAAAACAATCCTAGCTGAGGTGCATGGGGGAGAATGTGGTGATCATTTAGGTGGTCAAACTTTAGCAAAGAAGATTCTCCGATACGGATATTTTTGGCCAGAAATTAATCGAGATGCAGCAGACTATTCCCGAAAATGTGACAGATGCCAAAGATTTGCCAAAATTCCTAGAGCACCTTCTACTGAACTCACACAGATGGTCAGTCCATGGCCGTTTGCAATATGGGGGATAGACCTTGTAGGACCTTTACCAACTGCCAAATCTGGAATCAAATATGTCATTGTTGCTGTAGATTATTTTACTAAATGGGCAGAAGCTGAACCACTGGCTACTATCACCTCTAAAAAGATGATAAGTTTTGTGACTAAAAGTATCATTTGCAGGTATGGTGTGCCTCAAAAGATAATTACAGACAATGGTACTCAGTTCGAAAGTGAAGAATTCCAAGATTTTTGCAAACGAGTCAAAATCCGAAAAAGCTTCTCAGCAGTAGCTCATCCGCAAGCAAACGGGCAGGTGGAAGCAGTAAACAAAATTATCAAGTGAACCATCAAGAAGCAACTCGAAAGACCAAAAGGTGGTTGGGTCGATAAGCTACCACTAGCACTATGGGCATACAGAACTACCCACAAAACTGCGACTGGGCATACTCCGTTTTCATTGGCATACGGGTCAGAAGCAATGATTCCGGTAGAAACAGAGGTCCCTTCAAATAGAAGAATCAATTTCAATCAAGCGTAGAATGAAAAACTACAGCTTGAGGCACTAGATCTCCTTGATGAAAAAAGAGAAGAGGCTGAGCTCAGAATCGCAGCTCATCAGCAAAGGATAGCCAGACATTTCAATTCCAAAGTTCGCCAACGCAGCTTTGAGATTGGAGATCTAGTCCTGAAGAGAATTATGACGGTGGCAGGTGTATTTGGGCCAAATTGGGAAGGACCATATGTCGTAGGTCAGAAGCTTCTTGACGGCACATTCAAACTCACTACTGTTGAAGGAGACCAAATTCCAAGAGCTTGGAACAGCAACCACTTACGTCCATACTTTACTTGAAAGCTTTGTTGAAATATTGTAAAAAGAATTATAAATGTATGATTCTTGTAATTGAAAGCAATTGTAAAGCCGATGCAAGTGAATAATGAAAGACTATAAAGTGGATGTAGGCCCAAATTCTTGGCCGAACCACTATAAATCTTGTGTTCCTTATTATTATTACATGTTTGCTTTATTTTCGATATGAAAAGTACATTAAATGTATTGCTGAAATGTTGATTTAAATTTTTGCAGGCAACGAAAATAAAACTTGCACATTACAAGACCAAGTGATTCTTGTTATCATTCAACAAACAAATTTCAAGTCACAAAAGCCCCGAATTCAAATCCTATATAGGAAGTGCTTCAATTGAACGGCCAATGATTTCGTCGAAAACGGGCTCTTGCTAATAAATTGAGATCGTTTGAACAAACAAACATCCAATTAAGAAGCTTATGCCCGTTCTCGCGAACTTGCCTAGCAATGAAGTACACTTCTTTGGATTAAACAAACTACTTGTAAGAGAAGGGAGTGTGAGCTTGAAAAGAAAAACCGAGGATCGCTGAAAAGGCATAAGCAAGTGGATAAGGAACAACTAAAGCCCTCTTCGGAGGCACAAGTCCTCTTTAGAGGCACAACTCTTCGGAGAATAAAGACCTCTAATGAGGCATATGCCGCAAAAAAGAAAGTTCTCTACTCAACAAAAAATATTGGAGGAGTCATGACCCTCCAACCATGAGAGAGTAACTTCCAGGCAATCAAAGACCTCTTTAGAGGCACATTTCACCAGGAGTTGAAGTGTAAGAGCCGCTCTTCGGAGGTCCACTTCACTAGAGTTGAAATGCAAAACAAAATAAAGACCTCTTCGGAGGCACATTTCACCAGGAGTTGAAGTGCAGCAGCCGCTCTTCGGAGTTTCACTTCACCAGAGTTGAAATGCAAAACAAAATAAAGACCTCTTCGGAGGCACATTTCACCAGGAGTTGAAGTGCAACAGCCGCTCTTCGGAGTTTCACTTCACCAGAGTTGAAATGCAAAACAAAATAAAGACCTCTTCGGAGGCACATTTCACCAAGAGTTGAAGTGCAACAGCCACTCTTCGGAATTTCACTTCACCAAAGTTGAAATAGAAACAAATAGACCTCTTCCCAGAGGCACAATAAGACAGAAAGACCTCTTCCCAGAGGCAGAAATGAAAAGACCTCCTCCCGGAGGCACAATCGAGCAAAAGGACCTCTTCGGAGGCACACGTTTCACCAAGATTGAAATAAAACTTCCAGGTGTCGAAACGTGAAAAAGCCTTCCTCAGAGGTGCAACTTTTCAAAAAAAAAAAGTTTCTCATCAAAGGCACACTTTAACTTTCGAAGGGAAAATGATTTACCTATTCTGGAAAATAATCTTCCTCAAAAAGAAGTTAAAGTGTCCTTCAGAGGCCCGCTTTATCGCATAAGAGAATTCACCTAGTAAAATGTGTATATGCACAAAAGAAAAAGTGATATCTTCGAAGGATAAAGCGTAAAAACTCATTTGGAGGAAGTTGTATTCTGTTTTCTAACGAAATAATATTCCTCCGAGTATGGAATAATTATTCTCTAGAAAATAAAAGTACAAGTCCCCTCAAAATATAAAATATTGCAACGAGCTTATGGTATAGGGGCAACATGGTATAACTACATCGGTAAAATTGCGCTCGAACAATATACCACAAGCTCACTCCAATATCGTACAAAGAAACTTGTACAAAAATGAATAATAAATGCATTTTCAGATACAGACAGAAGTTTGTATGAAGAAAAAGAATTATTTTATTCAACACTGATAAAATTTTGTACAGATACAAGTTCCAAAGTAAAGAGTAAAAGAAAAATGGAGGCCGGTATCCGCACAATCTCTGGTCAGTATATACAAAAAGCAAAGAGCGATACGAAAGCCACAGAACCAGGGCCATCATTTCTTCTTCTTTCCAGCTTTTGAGCCCGCATCTGGCCGGATGACCAACTTCTCAGGTCGGTTTCTGAGGGTAGGGGACAAAGGAGAGAGGGGCTCAGTCGGACTTTCTTCCGTTTTTTCGTCGCCAATCGAAGATTTCTTCTTCTTCTTAGAGACTACCTGCTTTCCCCTCTTTTTGGAGGAAGACCCACTCCCTGGAGAAAAAAGTTTAGATAGCGGTTCATCATCGGAGCCAGTAGGTTCTAGGGTCTTCTCGCTTCCTTCAGTTTCTTCTCCTCTCGGACCTTGAGAAGCAACAGGATCATCCAAGCCGTGAAGAGCTTCTATTTTCTCCTCTTGTGACGCGGGTTGCGAGGCAGAAGGAGGAGTGACCTTAAGAGGTGGAGAAGGAATAATTGGAGGGGGAGAAGCCTGAACAATGCTCCGTGTTTTCTCTACAGAAGGAAAAAAGTTCAAGTCAGTAAAAAGCGGAGATAAAGGTTCGCTAAGGTTCAAGAAGTAGTCAAGAAGCTCATCAAGCTCGTAAGAAACAGATGAGCAGACTACTTGGGCAAGATTAACAGTAGGGTTACCTGCAGAAGCCGGTTTCCTGACATCAACTTCGTAAGCCTGTGCCTCGGCACTCTCGTCACCTTCATCCCCACCTTGTATGCTTGTGATCTCGGTGGTAACTTTGGCAGGAGATAGAGAATGAGAACTGGAACCGATAATGTCAATCTCGGCCGAAGGAGAAGGCTGAATTGGAACAGTTGAGACAGTTTTTCCTGAATATTCTCCTGCCGCTGTTTCGGCCCTTAATTTTGCAAGCTGTTCTCTCCCCCTGGCGAGAGCAGCGCGAGCATCTTCATCAAGATAATGCTCCTCAAGAGCTGACTCAGCATAGCCAACGCCTTTACCGCCAAGCATATCGAGTGCGGCCTCCCAAACTTCAGCCAGAGTAATTTCATACTTGGGGCCTAGAAAGGCGAGGCTACCGCGCCCCAAGATGCTATACAGGTAGAAATCAAATAATGTTGAGCTGATATTGGTCCTCATTGCCTCGTGAGATTCTTCAGCTGCAATTTTGCCGGCAACGGCCTCATCACGCTCCCTTTCAGCTTTGAAAAGTTGAAGCTTAAGCATTTGAATCTCCGCCTCTTGGGAGCTGTTTTTCTTCCGAAGCTCTTCAATATCAGCAACATAGCCCTCACTAATTCTTTTTTGCACTTCAAGCCTGTCTTCGGCATCCCTTTGGCTGGCATGAGCATCCCTCACTTGTTTTAGGAGCACTTCTTCTTTTTGAGAATAGGAAGTAGAGGAAGTAGCAAGCTCTTATTTCAGTTCCTCAACTTTTGCTTCAAGCTCTTTATTGTAAGAAGAGATGCTCCTCATTTCAGTATCGTGTTGCTCGAGAACCTTTTGCCATTCGACTTTATCATTTTCCATAGTGAGCATGGCCTCTATATTTGCACGATTAACCCTTTGGAGCTCGTCAACAAATTTTTGCCAGTTTGACATCCTCTTAATATCAAGCTTGATGGCATCGAGGTTTCGTAACATGGCAGACTTGTCAATGGGGACCAAGTCAAGGTCAAACCTTACTCCCTTCAGACACCACTGTGGAAACCGACTTTGCAAAGTGGCCGGGCCCGGTCCAACTTGGAATTTGGGCCTGTTGATTATTGTTTGAATATCTGCTTTCCCAAGAGCGGGAGAGCCAGAAGGAATGTCAAGCGAGGCAGGGGCAGTAACCTTTTGAGGAGTTATAGAGGTGTGCTTCTCACCATGTCGGGCTCGCTTGCTCGAATCTTCAACCATATGACTTTTTCCTCGGTCATCATGGGATTTTCTTTTATGGGAATCGTCGCCTCTCTGCGAAGAATCGTGGCGCTCCTCCCTCTCTCTTCTTTCATAACGCTCCTCTTGAGCCCTCTTCTCTTGAGCCTTTCGGGCGGCTCTTTCTTCATCGGATTCTCTGTAAGAGGGGAGGTAACGCCTATAATCATATTGGCTACGCCTCCCGTAGCGCTGGAAGTCATCATAGTAGGATCCGCTGCGTCCCATCGGAGGATTTGAAATAAAAAGAGCTAAATTTTAGAATTCTTTAAAGTACAAAAAGTCAGAAGCATAAAAATGCCAAAAAATTCTAAGTGTGTGTAATGTGCAAACTACACGCATCAAACTACGAACCACTCTTTAATTGTGGAGTAGTTGTGGGTGTAGTAGTTAGCGTCAACTCTTGAGTTGACGAAGTCTGTTGCAGAATGGAAGTCGCTTCAACTACTGAAGAAGAAACCCCGGCAGTAATAGGATCATCTTTAAAGATCTCTTGTGAGGTGGCAAAGAGATCGCTCAATCCTTCGAAAGTATCGTCCCTGCTCTGCTTGGCAGGGCTGGTTTTCTTAGCTTCTTCGCCAAATTCCTGTGAACATTGGGGAGATCTCTGAGGCTCTTCCTCAATGACTGGGGCAAGTTTGACAGATGGCCCCGCAACATCAACAGAAGTGGAGCACTTCACTAGTGAATCTTCGGGAGCAGGTCCTTTTGGTACGGATGTGTCAGTAGAAGCTGGGGCATCCGACGCTCTAACCGGGGAGTCTGGGATTTCATGAGGATGTGTATAACGAGAAGTATGCAAAAGTCCGTACTGATACAAAAATTCGTCTTTCAGCAGAAATTGAATGTCTCTCTCCTCAACTGGCACGACCTTGAGCCTCTCGAAAGTTGGCCTATGACTGGGATCCCTAGAAGGAAGGGGGAGCGCTGAAAGTAAAAAAGAAGCGGAGTTAACACTTAACAATTCAGTCTCGCAAAAGTCGGATAACAAACGTAGTAACAAAGATGAATGTTCTTACTTCCTTCCCTCCACACAGCATAAAACCCCGGGGGGCAACGAACAAAGAAGAACTGGGTTAGGAACCTATGAGCAGTGTCTGGAAGGCCAACGATCAATTTGCGGTTTCGGGCGCTTCTCACAACAGTAATAGAAGGATGATCTTTGGTCCGGGTAAAGGAACATAAGTAACAGATTGCATCAAAGCTCGGAATTCGATCAAGCGTTCTCCTAAATAGCACACCCAACCCCATTAGAATGGCATAACCATTGGGATGTAGCTGGGATGGAGCGATGGCCAGTTGACGAAGAAGATGCTGGAGAAAGTTGTTGAAAGGAGGGATGGCCCCGCTCAGGCACATTTGTCGGTTAACTGTCACAAAGCCAGGGGGTGCTATGTCAGCAGTGTTACTTCTCTCGGGAAGAATGGCATCTGATTCAGCAATGCCAAACTGAGCGCACAACTGGCGAAAAACTTTGTATGATAGCATGGTATGGGCTCTTTCGGGAGGATTGACTAGTGAAGCCGGAATAACAGTTGCCTCTCCAGCCCGAACTGTTGTATCTTCTTCCTGAGAAGTCATTCTACACAAGCAACTGGATATTCAAATGTGAAGGTGCACGTTTCCTAAAAGTGTGAAGTGTCGTGCAAAACTAATAAAAATAGCAAGTAAATATAACTGGAATTAAACTAGTCGATGATTGATCGACTACAAAATTTCGAAACTTGTTAATCTAAAGTTCAAGCACAATATTAGTGCAGGCTGGTCAGTTTCGATTGACTATTTCAGTGTTGCTTTAATATTTTACTTGAAATTGATGAAAGCACTTCGTTCACACAATTTATTTGAGTTAATTATCTGTTATTAACTAATCTGTCATTTGATGTGGGCAGTCGATGGCAGTATATTCGTCCCAATTTTCTGTAAATGTTGTGTTGGACAGATTGTTAGTTCGCAAGTTAAAGGTGACCTGTGAGTGAATGCAATAAAGTTCAACGGTTCAAAGTTCATGCAACGGTTCAAAGTTAGGTCAGGTCATTGGTTTTCTGGCTAGCTTGCCCACGACTTAAGGATTAAGGGGCGAGTCAGTTTAAGTTGCTTCAATTTTAAATCAATGATGTTCTAAGTCGGCAGTGCTTTGGGTCAAAGGCCGCGAAACAGAGGAAGGACTCCAGTGGAAAAGCAGTGGGAAATTTCCTAAGTACTAACACGGCCACGACTCAAGATTTCAAGCTTTAACTCGGCTACGACTCAGGGTTTGAGTCGTAAAGGTTGCTAAGTCGCAGAGAATACTTGGTCGCATAAGACTGCTGAATCATACTCAAAACAACGATTCACTCTTAACCCGTTAACGTCTTCTCCTAACCCGTTAGTCTCTTCTCCTAACCCACAAGCTTTTTCCTCCTGACCCATTAATCCAGTAACTTCACAATCCTTAACTTTAATCTTATCACACCACGAAATCGTTATAAATCGCGAGTTATCCTGAATCAAATCAAATAGCCTCAAGACCACCGATGATCCATGCAGTAGTATTTGCAAGGCTCAAGGATGTAAATCGTGGGCGGAGATCGATGATGGTGATCGGCGATTGGGAAAAAGAGAAAGTTGCTTACGTGGTGTGAAGCTAGAGATGGTTGGAAGTAAAATTGGGTCGAGATCGCCTTTGGAAGCTTGAAGACGTGATAATGGCAGGAATGGCTCAGAGGATAAGTAATGAGAAGAGTGAGATAGGAGGAACGACTCAAGCATTTTATATCCGGAGGCGCTGTAACTCGAATCGGCGCGCCCGGGTTATGATGAGTCGAAGCACACGACTTACGACTTAAGCGTGTGCTTCGAGGGGCAAATGTTAACCCCGTTTCGACCACGAGTTAAGGAGCTTACGAGTCAAAGAGTCTATGAGTTAAGGAGCTTACGAGTCAAAGAATCTACGAGTTAAAGAGCTTACGAGTTAAGGAGCTAACGACCTAACAGGTTAAGACCTAAACGACTTAGGGAATGTCACGACTCAATAGCCTTAGCTCATTGCCAACCTAAAATGAGTGACGACTCAACTGATTGCCGACTTAACGACTCAAGAGGGATAGCGACTCACTGGGTTATAACCTTAATGCCTTAAAGGTGTTGGCCGACTCAAGGTACTTCACGACTCAAGGTACTTCAGGACTCAAGGTACTTCACGACTCGGCAAGTTACCGACTCAACAATTGAGGAGTTGCACGAGTTAAAGAATTGTACTTACGACTTAAGAAAGTCCACGACCTAAAGGAGTGACGACTCAAAGCACTAAAAGGAAGAGTCAACAACACTTAAGTCGTTGCTGACTTATAACTGCAGATAAGTCGTTCACGACCTAAGACTTGGAGACAAGTTCAATACCATGCTGTAATGAAATGACTCGTTGACGACTTACGACTTATGATGAGTCGTGTACGACTCATGATAGCATAAAGGAAGTTGCATTTGGATAACCCAGGAACGACTTAGAACTTGTATCATTCATTCAAATGGGTGCATAACTTTGAACCAAGCCATGAGATAAACCCAGTAGGTCGGTCGCGGCCTATCATAAGTCATCTACGAGTTACGACTTATCATGAGTCGTGTACGAGTTACGACCTAACTCCGAGAAATGTCTATAAATACGACCCTAGCTCCAACTAGAAAATGACTTTTGGGGGATCATTCTCTTTGTGAGATCAAGGCTCTACTATCTTCAAGACATTCTATACTCCATCACTTCAAGTTCACGCAAGAAATTTAGACCAAACTTCGCACAAAGATTCGACATATTCAATCACGGATTCAAAGAACTCTGGGGCATTAATGTTTTCTCTAGCTACTTGTCCTTTTGAATTGAATTGGATTGTAATTGAAAGAGATTGTAATAAGTTGTAATTCAGTCAGCAATAAAAAGGATTGAAGTGGATGTAGGCTTGATCATAAGCCGAACCACTATAAACTCTGTGCTCATTTACTGCATTTTCTGTTACTTACTGTTATCTCTTGATTCCCGTATTCACGGGTGGTGCTTTCACAACTACACTTCACACATCGGGGTGTTAGCGTTCAAATTTTAGCGTTAACATCTGCCAACTACGAAAACCACTTTAACAATCGTGTATGCGGTGGAGATTCCAGAATGAAGTAGGTTGGTGGAGGCGTTTCCTATAAGGTAAATACGTAGACCCAACTCCCGTGAGTTGGCATAAGGTGGCTATAACCGAAGCGATCGACGGGTTAATTGAGGAAGCACCTTTGATTGGACACATCCCTTCGATATTCTACTCAGACTTTGGTTTATTCGGTGGCCACTTTTGATTTCTTTGATTTGGGGGTGTGGCTCGAGGTGGGCGGTAGCTGCGGCTATGCGTTACCACCGACCCGGAAGCGTAATTGGTATATCTACCCTAGCATTGCCTAGTTGTGCCGTGTCACCTACCCTAGCGCGCCTTATATGATTTTGGTTTTGTACCATACCTATGGAGTGCCCTCTGACGACGCCCAGTACGTGGGAGATTACGGTACTGTATAGACTATGGGAATATATTATATGTTAAGGGCTATATGGGTAACCCCTTAAAGCTATTTAAAAGTAAGTTTATTTTACAATTAGACACTATTATAATAGCGAAATATACTACATAGTAAATAGTTTAACGGATCTTTAAGAGATGTGAATCCCGAGCATCTTTTGAGTTACTGCACTCATGTTTATTTCTGTTGATTTAACTTACATAAGATCTTTTAGTTTTGACTCGAGTGTTTTGTCTTTTCAATTCGCTCGGGTCAGTCCGTGCATTTCAGGATCGAAGACCTTAGTTCTGGAGGACGAGACGGAGATTTATTATTATTATATTAGTCCGCTATACTCATACTGTCTGCTGCATTGTTATTGGTCTGTGTAACTCTGATAAATGTTGTAAGTATAATCGAATATTTTGTAAAACAGCTTTATAATATGTATATTTGATTATTATATTTTATCCTTCCGCTGTGAGATTCTATTTTGTTTTATTTCTTTCTTGTTTTCTGATTTGCCCTATAACAATCCGCCCTTTCGTATGGTTTGAATTGGCACATGTGTCGATTTAAAGCGTGCGAAAAGGCGGGATGTTACAGTGAAGGGCGGTACCCCAGTAGTCCAGTCATTGTATGTAATCCAATATCCACTACGAGACTTTATGGTTTTGATTGTAGAGCCTAGTATGTTGGAATTTAGCTAATGTATTAATGTCGGTTATTTTGATAAGTATTTGTACTTAGACACTATTATAATATCATAGGATTTTCTATAAAAGTGTTTTGGTTATCGTAAGGAAAAACCAAACATGTTTATGTGTGGCGTGGTCTTACGAGATACCTTTGTTTTTCAAAGGATTTTGATAACAGTAATAATTAAAATTAAGTGTGTTTTCTCACACTGGTTTTTCAAACTGACTCGGACGTTATTATAGTATAATGATCAAGTCAGACCGAGAATTACAGATTCAGGTTTGGATGCTATGGAGCTTCGGAGATGAGCTGGATGATAGAGACGTAGACCGCGTACTAGATTATATTCCGCTGTGTGTATAGACTGTATAGTCGGCATGGGTGAGGACAAGTTATAATAACTATCCACGTTGATTTATTGATTGTTGTACCCTGATAATTGTATATATATTAACAGTTACAGTTCTTTTGTATAAAAATATATTATTATATATTATATATATTTTTGCTGCGTTTGTGAGATTCTGTGTTGTTGTTCTATTTTCTTCTACCTTTTTCTTCTTTACTCCAAGCAAGCGGTATTTTCGGCACTTGAATATTTGGCATGTTATATAATGAACGTATTGATGTCGATTTTCGAGAGTCGAAAATCCTGGGTCGCTACATCCAATATGTAAATAACGTCGATACTAGTCCGGCGCAAAAAACCACGACAAAATCCGACCTCGCATGAGTGAGATATTCATTTTATTAGAAATTAAATAACAGTTCACTTTAATAACATTTTATTACCTTTAATCGCATTCAAAACCATATTCCCTCCAACACCACTATTGTGTAGGCGATATGCACACACACTGAAACCCAAAGCCGCATACTTCCATCACCAAATTCTCACTCCACAAGCAATGATTCGTCTAACCTCCACTTTCAACGAACTCCTTATCGAAATCTCTGCGCTGTTGTCACCACGAATGAAAGCTCGGTCAACTATGTAAAGAAATGTACTATGCAAGCTCCGAAAACCCTAAAATGCCACGTCTTAAAACTTGATCGGATGTGCTTAAAATTTGGGGAATGGTGCTCCATGCCAAGAGAAAAGCAATGGCATCCTCCACTTCAACCATCTCCACCCCAATCAACCTCCCGATCAAACCCTAGTTTTTGACAAAACTATCGAGCGCAATCCAGTGATGCCGCAACCAAGAAAACCCATATGGGTTTGTGGATCTCCTCCGTGCGATCTCAAAGAAAGTTGTTTTGTAATTTTTCGTTGAGTGGATGAATTGATTTTGATTTTTAAATGGGTGGATGCTAACTTTCGTATTTACAGGAAATAGAAAATGAAAAAGAGAGAGAAGAGTGAAAAATAAAGTGTGTTGAATACTCTAAGTGTTGAACTTAGTTTATTTTGCACTTTCCCAAATCTCGCCATATAGAATTCCATCCGCGTACGAAACGCGAACGACAAAACAAAAATACGACTGTGCACGAATATGAAACGTGACCTCAAAGCAATAATAAAATACACTATTTAACTTATTCTGTTAAATTTTAAACAATACCATCATTTGTCGAAAAATACGTCACAATAATTTGATTATTTTTCAAATTAAAAATAATGGAAAAATCCTATAAATAAAAATAAAAATACGTCTTTATCAAGTTATTTTTTTAACAATCTATTTTGTTGTTATTCATTCAAACCATATATTATTGTAAATAAATTTACAAAATGAGTTCACCATTACTATTTATTAATTAAAAGGTGTTAGATAAGGCTAATAAATTCATTTAATTAATATTTAATTTGCCATTCAAATTTTTAAATAATCCCTTTATCTAAATATAAGTTATTTATATTTTTAAACACCAATTATTTGAATACTAAAATTAATTAATTACTCAAAATCAAAACAATAAAAATTTGGAATGTTACATTGGACGAGGAGTGGTTAAGTTGAAATGTCGAAAACATGTTAAGTATACGAATATTGATTTGTATAAGCAAATGTTCTAACTGGATAGTCAACTAGTCGACTGTAGATCTTGATACTAAATATAACTTAAGAAGTAACCGAAGGGCTTTGTTATTTCATAATGATGAGAACTCCCAGGGAGGAGTAATGGTACAAAACATCTCTAGCTTTTGCTTACTTTTGAAAGAACGGAATTGAGTTAATCAAAAATTCATTGATTGGTTTTCAAGAGTTCAGGATTGGTAAGTGTTTTACTTACCAAATACCACTTCAAAAATAGTATATGGGTTCTATGTTTTGGAAGCGATCACAAGGGAGAATCTATATAGAGATTCAAAATCTGTCCAAGATACTCGGATCAATGTAATGATTCATGATCTGTTTGAGATATGGGAATCCATTTAAGGATTCATGTTCTGTTCGGATAAAACACGTGTGAAAGATGCCAAAAACCACGACATCGGAAATGGCTATAGACAGAGTAAGCTGCTCAACCTGGGGTTTAGATGACCCACACCAAGGTATTATCAACTCCATATCTTAAGGTACTTATCGATTGTTGGTTGGTGGAGTTGATGTATTTGGTTCCATGTGGTTCACGTTTATTTTCGAACATGAGTTGCTTGTGTTTACGCAATGTATATTTTATCGGAAGATACACGGCTCAGAAGGTGTCTTTTGATACTTGTGCATGAGGATCCGCTTCAGTTTACAAGAGGCTTCTCCATGGAAAAATCCAATATGTGAACGTGCCTTAACGGTTTTAGATGTACTCTCAATATGTTGTGGTGTAACCAATATAAGCACCGCAGCTATTCGATATGATTTATATTATACGCCCTAGACGTAATCTATCGCACCGTTATATTAAACTTAATGATTGCTTGGTTTCTTTTGAGGGGAAAACTATTATGGGAATCCGTAAGGTCTCAATAGTTACTGTTACATGTTGCATGCATCTCGGGTTTCCTCATACCAGACATATGTCCAACTCTTCAATTTTTTCCCTAAATTCCTCACATACTCTTTCGAGTATGCTGAGTAAAGCGGGTTTTACCTGGAATGCTTCAAGTTCAGAGAACGCGTTTGAGGCTTCCATTAACTATCTATTTCTATTTTATATTGTACCATATTAGCTATGTATATATCAGAACTATGAGGATAGGCAGTTATAAGTGTCCAGCATGATAATAGTACTTAGGTTTTGTAACTCTGAAATAACTATATTTAGAGTAACCCTTTGTACTATTCTTCTAATACTGTATATTATCGTTCCGCTATAAGATTTTGATATATGTTCTTCCTTTCTTTTTCTATTTTTTTATTTTACCATAACTTTTTCTTTCTGGCACTTGGCTGTTTAGCACATGGATGTCGTGGATGCATTTAGTGTCAACATTCGATGGTCAAAAAGTCAGGTCGTTACAGCAACCAAGGAAGTACGACGAATCAATGTGGCAAGTGATTATGCATCTTGAGATGGATTTAAATGACGAGTTCTGCATGATAACTCATAGAGTGGAACATGAGGTTGTGATGCTCATGAGTAGCATAGGGTCGTTTGCGTGTACCTAGGGTAGTCTGCATGTAACCATATATTTGGACACCTACATGTGTCCACTCCTTAGTCATCTGCGTGGGCATAAATTGTGCATTTGTGAGGTAGTTTTACTATCGGCATGTGTGCTAAGGAACTGGTAGATGTCTTTGTGGTTATGATGCTCATTGTTGGGACATGATAGTCTGTGTGTACCAAGTATAGTCTACGAGAACTCGTATATTTGGACGTCTAGCTATGTCCAGTCTTTAGCCATCTGCATGGACAATGAGTTAAGCATTTGTAGGAGTTATCATATATCTGAAGCGCTTAAGTGAGTGTGTAAGGCTGCGTGATGGATGCTATTGTGTGCTTGGTATTTTGTGTGATAACCCTACACCCCATATTTTCCACTTGTGATAGTAGTTTAGCATATACTATGTTTATGTGCTAACTCTTTGGATGCAGGGACAAGTAAGTTATGGCTATTTATACACTATACCTCTATTTATCATATATGATTTTTATAGTACTTTTGAGATGATGTATCGCTCAAACAAGACTTTTGTTTGACCCGAGATTTTAAGCTTTGCTTCTTATCATCTCGAGTACTCTTAAATGAATAGATTATGGATAACAGGTTCAGATAGCGCAAGGAGCTGTATAAATAGGAGTAGAAGGCTACACTTGAGTATATCTATACTTTAGAGCTTACTATCGCTTATATTCCACTGTCAGTATTGTGAAGCTATGCCAGTACTTGTATTTTGGGAGACAATTATAGAGTTTATTTTGGAGACATGAGATATATAAACTTTTTTTTGTATAATCTGTTAACCTGGTGCACTTTGATATTCTTATTATGGTTCATTTAGTTATATTATCATCTTGCTTATTTTATTTCTATTTGATTATTATATATTTATCTATGCGTTGTGAGATGTTCTGCGACTACCATTTTGCATCGATCGGGTACCTCCATGGCGCATCATATAGGTATATTGGATATCGGAGGTGTATTACAGTCATCACATTTGGTATCGGAGTTTAGGTTGCGTAGGTGACCTAAGTTGATACTTGGATCCATTAGAGAATAGGAAGGAGTTATCATTTTAGAAAGGACCGAGCGATATATAAAAGAGTGAACTCGTATTATATTTTGTTTTTCAAAACTAAATGGTAGTGTATATATATATATATATAGTATATAAGTCGCGCTATATTAATGGGCACCACTTATTCCTTTTAGAGAGACTGATCATTCTTATTACCACTTGTAAGAATGCCGGCTAACGAGGAATGCTACTAGGAACTCCGTTTTTTGGAGTTGAGGAGGGGGTAGGATCAAGGGCCATTAAATAACTTCAAGGATGAGCTATGGGGTAGTTGAATGCCACTAAGATTATTACTCCTAAGGATCAGATTTCTTGGGAGTAGTTTAAGGCGAGGTTTAAAGAGAAATATATACCAGTCGCTCAGAAGTCGGTGCTCTTTTGAAAGTTTGCCAACTTGAGATAGAGAGATATGACTATGTCGGAGTAAGTGGCCGAGTTTAACATGCTATCGAAGTATGGTCTATCTTTCATCGATACTCCGCTCAAGAAGAATGTGTGGGTATTTGACTTATTTTTATATCCTACTTTGACTTATATGATGTATTATTTTATTAGTGTTATGTTATGACTCTGTGTTTTCTCTAATTTTTGTTTAATATTTTGTATTGTTCTATCTTGAAATAACATGTGTGTTATTGCATTGTGCTGATACCGAGTATGTATATATGAGTTATATAAGATTTAAAAATGTACCGGTGTTGGCTCAAGGGAATATTCACGTGTGGTCACTCCTAACAAGCATCATTCTCCGTATTACCAGACAATTTTCTTTAGTAATATACTATTTGGTTATATGGGAATAGAGGTGTGGTATTACGTTATCCCTATATGCTATATCATATTGATGCATATATGTCAATGGAACAATTCCGCAACTGTAGCTCCATCATTAATACAATTAAAAGGATAGTATAGAGTGCAAAAGTCTCATACTTATCAAAGTGGAAAAGGTATTCTATTAGACCTCCTATCTCTATACCAGTCATCATGTAAAAATTGACACTAGTAATGCCCAATTCAAAATCGGAAAAATGGAATGTGTCTGCGGTAGGTCACCGCCTATCGTTTTGACCAATATAAATGGACATTTGAAAGATTATACATGCCTAATTTGTAGAGCCTGACGAATGGACTACCTTGAAGCCTATTTAATGCACGAGGGAGTGGGTCATTGAATTGTATAATGCACTTGGATGGATTACCCTAACATATGATTGATTGGGCTATAAAATAAATAATAATGCATAGTTGTATTCAATTAGCGTAACATTACAGTGTAAAAATTATTTACTAGTTATATTTTTATTTCATGATTTTGTTAGGACTATACATACATAGATACATACATATACATACATACATACATACATACATACATACATACATACATACATACATACATACACATCTATGTATGTATGTATGTATGTATGTATGTATGTATGTATGTATGTATGTAAAAGGTAGAAATGGTTATTGAAAAATATACACCTCTACAAAATCTAATGCAGTACACATACCCAGCTAAAAACTCATGTATTTTTCATAAATTGTTAATCGTTGTATCACGGTGCGGAGAATCATATCGGCTCCCCCTTATGTCTACCTCTAAGCATTCATCAAGCAAAATTTATTAGTCATAGTGGCATTTCTTTGTATTTTAGAATAAAAAGAAGAAACAAGAGAGTGATAAAGTAGCAGAATATGGGGCATCTGGGTTATTTTGGACGCTTCAACTTAGGTGCCTAAGGGTTGGCCCTATAAAATATGTGTTCTCATACGCCTACTAAAAGCGTTTGATGTCTATCGTTTATTTATAGCCTAATAATCGATGCATATGAAGTAGACGCTTAACTCTAGGGTTGAACCAACCCATTCGACCCATAATTATTTCACCCCATCATGATATTATGGGTTGGAGCTCTAAATAACAACTTCTTTTTTTTCACTGGTATGTTTCCCTATATTGCTCGGTGAAGTGATAGATCCAAACTCAAACATTGGATGTGTTCACAGCCTTTTCTTGCCCACGGGTCTACCGCCGTAATGGGGTAACCATTGTCGTTGGTAAGTTTACTTGGCGCGAAAAAATTGAACCAATGGCGTTGAAAGCGTCTAACGCCAACCATTAAAATTTCTATCCCTTGGATGAGATCGGATTAAGGGAATCGTATGTGGTACGGAAGAATGGTAGGTAAATTGCGTGAAGGTACATATCATTTCTTTGGTTCTAAATAAGTTATTTATAAGAAATTTGTTGCTAAATAGTTTTTATTTTAGGAGTTTGGTAATAATATTTTGAAGTGTCTGAGAGGACGGATAGAAAATATGGATACTACTACAAATAATATTTCAATGTACACATACAACCGGAGTTGATGCATTTACGCTTGTTACTTCACATGAAGAAGTGTCCCCAAACGTTCAACGATCTCCAGCGCGTTCTCAGACGTTCCTGATATCTTTCGATCGAACGTGGAAATACGATGATATGTATAGGAATCTTGAAGATATTCACATACAACCGACGCAGTTCTTTTCTAGTATGGAATAATGATCCATGACTCCACCATCTATGACTTCACCTTCTATGTTTTCGCCTTACGTGGATCCACCTTCTATGCCTACACTACCTTACTATCCGATATCAACATTTGAAGGTCGTGCTGGGACAAGTAGAAACGTCGTGTTGAAGAAAATTTGATGAATTAGAAGGTATCTACTCTTAGGACCGACGGATGAAGAAATCTCGTTCTGATACGAAAAGCCCTAACACTAGTCTGAGTCATGACATTGTAGATTCTACTGGTTCGTCCTTTTCATACATCGCTGTTGCTAATGGGGTGAAGATAATTGATTAGCTAGGCATTAGTCGAATTAATAATTTTAATGGACAAAGATAAAAAAAAAATGTCCACTGATTTGGACGATGATACTACGAGAAACTGGTTGACTGTTGAGATAGCACATACGAAACTCAACATTCAATAGCAGCAATACTTGATCGTCAAGTCCGGTCCTAATGCGTAGAATTTTTTTGTTTGAACTGTTATTTACGTTTTTTCTTTCATTGTATATGTTTTTTTAATGGCGTTGCATCGATTTTTATTTATAGTTTACCGTGTTTTCCCGTATTAGTTAATCATTTTAATATCAATTATTAACAATTATTCTACAATATTCAAAATAAATAAAATTAAACATATAAACACAGGGGAACTAGAAAAAATGACAAAACTTTGAAATTTTTTTAGACTGAAGAGTATTGAGATTTATTTTTACTTTGAAAGACAAATGCTCGTTATATTTAGTATAATATTCAACTTTTATGTTATAAAATGATAGTTATAACTAGTATTATATTCAATTTTATACTATGTAAAATGCTAGTTGTATCTAACATTGTCCTTCAATCAAAAAAATAAACTTGGTACCATAACACAAAAACACAATCTTCACAAACATACGGCTTTTCAGAACTAGCCAAAAAACATACCCATGTAAATATGAACTTTTCACTATTTAACTATTAATACTTGTACCCTACGTTTGAAATTCAAATTTTAAAAAAGTTCCGAGTCACTAACCTCACGCGTATATTTCCAAAGTGCAGGTGCTCTTAAAGGGACGCTCTGGGAATCTTGAACTGTACAACGTCCTGATTTTTTTGAATTCAAACTCCCACTTTTCCCTCTCTCTATAAATAACTCACCAAATAATTAGAAACAATCGACAGTGGTAAATATACTCTTCTAGAAATCCGCTTTTCCGGACTTTTCATCGCGAAATTAGAACTCTGGCTTCCAAGAAATGGCTTCTTCTAGCAGAAGATCATCTTTTTCTTCAGCGTCTGGGAGTACATCTGCACTCATGAAGCGATCAGCTGTTCCAGTGAGTGGGAAAGCACCATTGACATCTCAGACTAACAAGAGGGCTGCTCTAGGGAATTTGACGAATCAGAGTTATTGTGGAAGGAATCTTCTTACGGTTGCCGAGAAGAAGGGGACTAATGTGAGTGACTTTTTAATTGTGTTTATTTTTCAACTAAATTTGATTTTAGTTTGATGAGTTAACCATTAGGTTATGATATCATATTCTTGAGTTGACTGCTTGCTGTGAAGATTTATGTGAACTGTTTAGGCATTTCACTTTTGCCGAATGTTTAGTGCTAAAGCTTTTGAAAATCTTGATCTATATAAAATATTTTTTTCATGGATTACCGGTTTGTTTGAAAAAGTGCATCTATATTTAATCGTTCATCATATACTGTAAATCTTAATGGACTAGAACAATCTTTATTCTTTTCAGGTATCTGTTCAACTCTATGAATGTCAAAAATATTATACAAGGAAAACAGGAGAAGAATAATGGGGATTTGATTCATTTGAATAAGATTTTGATAAAAAGTTGGAACAACTGTGGGAAAATTCTTTAGAAGTCCTTCCCATAATTTGATTTAATGATATTTTTTGAAGAATATATTATTAGCTGAAATTAGTTGTTATATCAAGTGGCAAAAGCAAGAATATAGCAGCTCAAAACTATTATACACGAAAGCAAAAGTTATAAATTTCAATTAATGGTATTGAAAACATAAAAAGCAAAAATAGACTGAATACACAGAATAATTATAATACTGTCCCTGAGTTAGAATTTGAACCATGACCTTACCTATCAACTCTTTTTAATTGAAGAAATAATTTAATATTTCTATGTACATACGGGTTCGAACACATGACTAGTGTGTGTATACACCACTTGCAAATATTATTTAATTATTAAATTTTCAAAATTTTGAAAGTAATTGTTGAAATTTGACATTTCTGCTTTTGCTGGCTGAAAGGATACTGTTTTGCAGACTAGCCATTGTTCAAAACTACTTTTGGATTCATATCCTTAGTACTCAAATTGTCATTTTTCGAAAGATATACATGTGAACGATGGTATCCATTGTTCAAAACTACTTTTGGATTCATATCCTTAGTACTCAAATTGTCATTTTTCGAAAGATATACATGTGAACGATGGTATATCATTGAAAATCAATGTTTTCAAGATAGAAAGTAAAAATAATAAGAAATACTATCAAAATTTGAAATTTTGATAGTATTTCTCGCATTGTGAATGAGTGGGTTGAACAATAAAGTCGTACATCATAAGAAATATGACGCAAAACGTGGTGTGTATATGGAATTGGCAACACATAACATTGGAAATTTTTTTTTGTTACAAGTATGTTTTGCCAAGACCGTGACGTCGTTTCAAAACAATGAAGCGTGAGTTTACGGAACACATTGGAATGCCGAAACACAACATTTGGCAATCATTCTAGATTTCCTGACGTCTATATCGTGATCCTTCTGCAAGTTTTCCGTCTGTTTGTCATTTGATTTTTGTAATATAGCATCCTCCGTTTGCACAATGGTACAGCCTTACAGGGCAAAGTTGGAAAACGTTCTCGTTTGTGTGTGTAAAACTAATGTAAGCGCAGCAATTCAAATGCCATACAGAAGGACTTCACTTTTGACCCTTATGCTACAGTGTTTAGCTAAATAACAGTACTCGTGTTTAAATAATGTCAAACAATCATTCTATTCGAGAAAGATATATCATGCAAGTTATAAGTAAAACCTTTAATTACATTCCTTTATTATGTTTTCCTAAATTGCCATTTGTCCATTTAAAACAACGAAAATGCTAATTGTACATTCAGATGATTTAATTGTATTGCGCTGGCCATTTTTTTCTTTCAGAAAGTGACTTCAAAATCTTCAGCTTTAACAGTAAAGAACGGTTCAGCATGCTCTTCCCGTGACACTGGATTGCGTTGTAATCCCTTGAGCACCTTATCTATTGTGAAGCCAGCAAATAGTAATTCGGTAGCTACATCGTCTGCTGTGAAACCAGTTATTAGTAATTCTTTAGCTAAAGCATCAACTGTGAAATATGCTCCAACTTCTGCTTCCCATATTGCATCAAAAAAGGACTCTTTTCTTCTTAAAAATGAGAGTTGTACAGAAGCTAATGCTTCCAGTCCTGTGGCTTCTAGAATCAATATATCTCCAGTTTGCTCTACTGATTCTATGTCATTAGATGAAAGTATGTCCATGTGCGATTCAGTGAGAAGTCGTGAGTTTGAGTACATAGATGTTGATGAATCTTCAACTATGGCTTCTTTGGAGAGGAGAGCAAGCACAAATTTTCACATTTCTGACACTCCTGTAGTTGATGATGGTAGGTTTATTCCCCAGTCCATTACACAATGTTTCTAGTAAATAATTTCACCTACATACTTTTAAGTTTTATCTGTTACAAACAACAAATACACAATAGTTATTCGCTTCATGATTGGATCATATTTTTATTCTTGAAAGTTCATAACCGTCATTTGACAGGTGGTATAAGAAGAACAGACGATGAACAAGAGGATCCGCAATTGTGTGAGACCTATGCTTGTGATATTTATGATTGTTTACGTGAGGCTGAGGTGATATTTCTTCCTTGTGTTTTTGTAAATACTTGCTTATTCTGGACCTGTAACCCCCCACTGTTCCTGATAGCGAACAAGGGAATAAACCGGATTCTACCATGTTTACTAACTAGTGTATTTCTTTGTAGATGAAGAAAATGCCATTAATAGACTATATGGAGAGGGTACAAAGCGACATAAATCCTAGCATGCGATCAATTTTAGTAGACTGGCTAGTAGAAGTAAGCCCATTTCGTCCGCTCATATGTCAGTTTCTTTCTTTGATAGTAAGTTTTCAGTAATATGTATATATAACTGCACAGGTTTCAGAAGAATACAGGCTAGTGCCAGAAACGTTGTATCTAACCGTCAATTACATTGATCGGTACCTTTCTGGAAATGAAATGAATCGACAGCGTCTACAACTACTAGGAGTTGCTTGCATGTTAATTGCATCGTAAGATACATGCACACTAATACTAGGGTTTGTGATTTTGATTGATTAATCACCGAATAAGCTAACTTTTTGAAAAATTTCAGCAAATATGAGGAGATTTGTGCCCCCCAGGTAGAAGAATTTTGTTATATAACTGATAATACATATTTCAAGGAAGAAGTGGTCCAAATGGAGGCTGATGTTTTAAATTACTTGAAATATGAAATGTCTGCTCCAACCATTAAATGTTTTCTGAGGTAAACCAATACATGCTACTTCTTATGTTATTTTCTGTATTTGAGCACCTCAACAATTTCATTGTTCGTAACTGAATTTATCCATAAAAACATACAGGAGGTTTGTTCGAGTTGCTCAAAGATGTGATAATGAGGTACTTTTATAAGGCCTTTGCACCATACCGACTTCTCAAATTTATATACACTAAAACATATGCTAAAAAACTTTATAATGCAGGTTCCGTTGTTGCATACAGAGTTCGTTGCAAATTATATTGCAGAGTTATCACTTCTTGACTACAGTATGCTTTGTTATCCCCCATCCTTGATTGCTGCTTCTGCCATTTTTTTATCGCGGTTCATATTGCAACCAGCAAAACACCCATGGGTATGCACTTTTTTTTATCTATCTTCAGAGATGCTAAATTTGCAGGTTTCTGATCATACTTTGTTAGCCAACTGTTTTTAGAAACCATTTGTTTCAGCACTTGCACAGTAAATAGTGACGTGCACCATTTTTAACTTAAACTGCACCATAATAATTACGGGACACGCGCGTGATGATGTCATGCACTTCGCGTATGATTATTATTATTATTATTATTTTTTCATAGGTTTAGCACATTCAACAGAAAATGATTTTTAGAAATATTTAACCATATTTTTGCGTTAAAATCATTTGTTGTTAATTTAAATTTTATTTCTAAGTAGCAAAATTTAATTTTGTAGACAGTCGTTTTGAATTTGAAAAAAATATTTTATCCATTAGATTTTATTTTAAGTAATATTAATATTTGATAATGTCTTTAGACGACGTTTTAAATTTGTAAATGAAAAGTGTTGGATTGTATTTTCAGGTAATATTAAAATTTGGTTTTAAGGACGTTTTTGGTAGTTCATGTTAACACCAAAAATTTGTCACAGATTACAACTATTTACAAGATATAATTCCCTTTCTAAAACAAGAATTACAATCCTACCCCTTATCTGTTATTACATTGCCATCACCTTGCCACAAATCATTGAGATGGTAAATGAAGAGAATTTTGATGAAGATGTGCGTGTGTCTACACACACGAACAAGAATGGCAATGTTGTCGTGTAAAATATAATCAAAAAATGAAGTGGATGTAAATTATCTTTTTATTTATTGATAGAATTCTCCTACTTGTCTTTCTTACAGAATTCTATATTAGCTCACACACACACTCATGAACAAGAATGTCAATGTGGTCCTGTAAAATATAATCAAAAAATGGTGTGCATTTAAATTATCTTTTGGTTTATTGATAGAATTCTCCTACTTTTTTCTTCTTGCAGAATTCTATATTAGCTCATTTTACAAGATACCAACCTTCCCATTTGTGTGAATGTGCGAAGGCTCTACATCATCAAGTTTGTAATCACCCTGGAAACAATCTACCAGCAATTAGAGAAAAATATAGCCAACACAAGGTGATATATTCATAATGATTATCCGTTTCTACAATTTTTGTACAGGAATCATCGTAATATTAACTGTTTTGTATGCATTTCTTTCAGTACAAGTTTGCAGCCAAGAAACATTGCCCTCCTTCAATACCTTCGGAGTTTTTCGAGGACATGTGCAGATAGAGTAATGAATTAAAATTTGACATGGCTCTGCTTCAAGTTCAACTTTAACAGCAGTGGATTATCGGATAGAAGTCTGTGTTAAAATCAAAACTGCACTGGGTATGCGAGGGTGAAATCTATTGTTTTTGAGTGAGTTTTGAATTCAATTGTTACTGGACCAAAACATTGAAGGGAAAAAAAAGACATTAATGTATCTGAGTATGCCACGGTAAGTAATAAGATAAATTGTGGTCCAATTCTTTAAAACATTATACCACAGCATTTATTTCCCAGTGCATGTGTATATGAAAATAGACAACATTCAGCATGGCATGCCCTTTATTTACCGACTGAAAGAAATGTTTGAATCTGCATTTCTGAATATTGAGCTTAAAATTTCTTAAAAAATAAAGTCATTACATTTAATTCTTCAGATCATACCTGTTATTCTCTTGAATATATAAACTAAAGATCATACCAATAGTTTACGTTAGACAGCAAACTAAAGATTAACCAGCAAACCATTTTAAAAAAATACCCTTGCTAAAATTAATATGCATGACTAACGTCAATACATCAACTCATGTTCGTATTAATTCTGAATGTGTATACAAATCATTAATACCATACTCATTTTATTTCTTAGCTGTAAGATCACACCAATGGTTTATGTTAGACAGTAAACTAAAGATTAAGTAGCAAACCATTAAAAAAAAAGAAAAACACTTACTAAAATTGATATGTATGACTAACATCAACACATCAACTCATGTTCGTATTGATTCTGAATATGTATACAAATAATTAGTACCATACTCATTCTATTTCTTAGCGGTAAGATCTAACTTGCATTTCTTTCGGCTGTGGAGCTTCTGTTCGGCCACCAAGAATAGCTGCACTAGCATACATCTTTATTTATTTTTTTAATTCTTAAATTTCAAATCTCATTCTACCGTATATCTTATTTTTTTAGTTTTTATTTGTCAGATTTTATTATATTGTAGATCTTAGTATCATGCTCAGATGATTTATCTTTGAGATCTGTATATGTTTTACAAAAATAAAATGTTGAACGTAATGATTTTTGAATTTGAGTTTGAATTGATTTAAAACTTTTTTTATTTTTGTATGTTTTTGAGTTCATTTATTTTGAAGCATGTTTTGAATTTGACATTTTTTGCAGTTGTTGATTCAAATAAATTTAGTGAATTTGATCGTGTTTTGGTTTGTGATATGGATCTAAGTAATTTATACCTGATTGGTAAATGATGTCTTCATTTTGAAAACTTTTTGATTTGGATTTTGGTTTACATGAAGACTTTGAAAATAATTTTGATGTATGATTTTTATTTCCAAAATAAATATTTTATTGTTCATTAGAGAAACATATATAAAAATAATACGTATGCAAGTTTTAATTCTGATATTGATCTTGACTTTGCACACCTGAAGTGAACGGAAACATTAATGAAAACATACATAAGCAAGTTTTAAATCAATTCAAACGCAGATTCAAAAATCGTTGCGTTCAACATTTAAAAAAAAAACATGTACAGATCTCAAAGATAAATCATTTGAGCATGATATTAAGATCTACAATATAATGAGATCTGAAAAATAAGTACTACGATAGAATGAGATTTGGAACGAAAGAACTAATAAATAAAGATGTACAATGGAATGAGATATGTAAAATTAGATCTATGGCAGAATGAGATTTGAAAAAAAAAAACTATGGAATGGGATATGGAAAATTTTGAACATTATATAGTATATAGGTAAAGCAAAGGTTCATAAAATTATATTTGAAAAAACTCAAACCTAAATCTAAAAAGGATAGAGAAATTAGGAAATAGATATTGGAAGTGTGAATCAAAAATACTCAAATCAAAGTAATTACGGAACAAATCTTTAAATGTAGATTTAGAAGATTTCAAACCTGGATATGAAAAATTAGAAATAGTTGTAGAAGAAGCTCATGCTGATAATATTTTGTAAAGTAGTAAGAAGATAAGAAGTCATGGGGAAAGAGATACGACATATTTTATTCATAGTAGGTATAAACATACAATACAATGAAGTTCTATTTATGGGCATGTCATATAAAATGAAAATTACAATAATGCCCATGTAACATATAGCATATTCATCCTTATAATCTACGTATGTTGTAACATTCACCCTTATAATCTACATATGTAACATATAACATATTCACCCTTATAATCTACGTATGTTATAACATTCACCCTTATAATCTACGTATGTAACATATGACATATTCATTCTTATCGCCCACTTTTAAAAAGACTTATTTTTTATTGAATGTTTATTTACATAATAAAAATATGGCCCTAGCTATAATATTTGGCTACCTCCACCATTGGTTTCTTTAGTTCAGATGATGGAAAATTCATAATAACAGATAGTAAGTGCACAATTATTACATGTTAAAACTTACCTTTAGTTCAGATGACGAAAAACACGTAACAACAAATAATATTGTAAACAAATATTTTATAGCATTCACTTTGTGCATGCATTTGATGATATTGGAATTAAAGAGCTAAACATAGCGAGCTGACAATTTTAAACTCTTGCCTACTTTTATGGCATTACTTCATGTAGAATCTAGATTAACCCTAGAGGGTGGGGAGGGGGGGGGGGGTGAATAGGGTTATTGCAAATTTTTTCGAATTAAACACAAATAAACTGCAGAAATAAATATGCTGAAAAGTAAATCACACATAGAATTTACCCTGCTTCGGCAGCCCCTGCCTACTGCTGCATTCCCAGATTTCTATTAGAATTAAACAGTTTCCCGCTTACAAATACTCTAACAGACTCGCACACCTTCCTACCGCCTATAGACTTTTGCAAACTCGCACTCCCTTCTCACTGAACTAATTCTAACTGGACAATCTGACACTACCTACAACCTAGGTGGTGATTTACAAATTCTTTGACTCGAAAAGAAAAAACAGACTTCAAAAATAAAACCAGGAGAAAAAATTAAAATGCAAACGTGAATCCGTAATTTTTTCTCAATAAAAAACAAATTTAAAACTAAAACCCCCTTTATAAACTAAATCTCCTTTGTAATAAACAAGGCCGGCCACTTGTTATTTTTCACCCGATCCACTTCTCTTGCTTGTGAAATATTTGCGGCCGATCTTCTTTTTCAAATTAGGGCTTCGGCTCTTCTGTGAAATTTGAGGCTTTGTTCTGATGATCGATTCTCTGACTTGTGTTGCTCTTTCTTACGCTCGTTCTCTGATGACTGATGGTTTGCGTCGCTTGTTCTCTGATAATTGATTCTTCGAGATTTCAGCTGCTCCTTTGATCGAGTTCGATAGATTGGTATGTATTCTTTTTCGTTGCTGGTTTGATTGTGTGCTTTTTTTTAACTCGATGCCTATGATGACGACTTGGGTGTGGTATTTATATGAATTCAAATCACTTGATTTCATTCATATTAGTTCGATACTTTCCAAATTTTTCATTCCTTGATGCCCACGGCTTTCCTGATTTACTTTCTGTCTTGATGCTCACGACTTTGATTTCGATGCGTTCGATACTTACTTGATTGATACGGCTTTAAATCAATTTCGTGGTCATCACGGTGTTGATTTTTGACTTCGTCAATACTGCATATGCACTTGAATTTTTATCACTTGACTTTTGTATATTTTCACGATTTCGACACTTCTTGGTTTTTGACTTCGAGCTTGTCTGATTTATCTTGTATCAGCTTGTACTTACTCGGTTTAAAGTATTGTCTTCATTGCATTGTTGTTCACTGTTTACATCTGATATCGCTGTATCCATTTTGTTGCACTTGCTCATTGCTCCATTCATTTTCTATACTGGATTGTTCATGCTTGTGACATTTAACCATACTGTTACTTATGATATTCATGTTGTTTGCAATTGTGTCACTTGAAACTGTTGTGTTGATCTTGTACTT
This sequence comes from Allium cepa, assembly GCA_030765085.1. Classification (NCBI taxonomy): domain Eukaryota; kingdom Viridiplantae; phylum Streptophyta; class Magnoliopsida; order Asparagales; family Amaryllidaceae; genus Allium; species Allium cepa. The sequence goes on along the minus strand of CM060943.1, from coordinate 939,231,395 downwards.
CATGTTAGATCGAATTGCACTTGCTCTACTTGTAGTCTCTGGTACTTTATTCTTGCATTCATTTCATTGTCACTGCTGAAGTTGTACACTAGTGGTCTTCATTCTTGTTTGCACTTGCATCACCACTGTAACACATGTTACTGTCTGCTTGAGTTTGCTTCTTTGGTTGTATATAGCTTGGTTCATGTGAACACATTTGTGTTGCATTGTAGTTGATTCATTAGTTCATTGGATATGTTGTCCACCTGAGTTTGAGCATTTGCACATTTGTAGTCTTGGTCTTCATATTGTATTCTCTGTTTTGATTTGGTTACACTGCATAGCATATTGGTACATAAAAAAATGTCGCATATATGTGAGTAATTCTGTTCTTTGACATTCCTTCATGCCTGACTTGATGCTGCATTTGGTCGTGTTGTATTCTTCAAGCATATTGCTGTGATTGTAGTGCTCGCATACCCATTACTTCTGGCTTCACTGTTGCACTCGAGTTTTGTTCATCCAATTCGTTGATGCTTGTAACTTTCTGCACATATGAACTTGCATTCATGTATACTGATGTTGTGCACTGATTTGAGCTTCACTGAACTTTGTCCTTGAGCATTGCTGTGTCATTGAGCATTATTGTTCTGGCTTCATGACTTCGACTGTTTGCATACACTTCATGCAGCCTTCAGTTTGTACTTCTGTTCATTGCTTTTGATATCCATGTTACAACTGTTTTTGACATGTGAACTACCCTGTTTCATATGAGTAGAAGAAATTCTTGTCTTGTGCATGTTTCATTAAGCTTGACTGTGTTTTTGATTGGTCTGCATACATGATTGTTGCAGTCAATTTTGCCGTTGGTCTTCGTTGCATTCATGTCATGTTGCCTTGTGTTGAATCCAGTTTCAAAACTCGGGTTTGACCTTGTGCTCGTGTCGTGATTTTGAATATATTGCATGTGAGTTGAACCCGGCTTTTCATTTGGGTTTGACCTGTGCTCACCTGTCCCTATAGCATTATCAAGTGTATACCGATGTGCATGGACTTGTGGCATGTACAGTGATACACTGTGCATGTCACACTGTTCGTGTGTGATGAATTCAAGTGTGAATGATGACGAACAACCCAAATAACTGAGGCAAACCATATTTTCAAAAATCATATTTCATTTTATATTGTAAAAAACATTTCTTTTTCAATTTTACTGCGTTAGTGAATATTTTTTGCAGATTGCTCAGATGCCGGATTCAAACTGGAATGCAGTTGAAGACAAAAATACGAGTGTGAGTGATATGTAGTGAGGATATTAATGTAAACTGAATTGTGATGTAATCAAAAATGTATATGTATAGTGAGAGCTTGAATTTGTACTATTCAAGATTGTAATAAATATTTGTTTGAATAAAATTTCTGTTTGAATTCAAATTCTGTGTAATTTATTTTATTCAACAAATATTTATTTAATCTATGAAAAAACAAAATAGTACATTACCAAATACACTTAAATGAATGTATATATGTTTATTATCATCAAACAAAAATTCTATACTCACATATTCCACAATCTCCCCCTTTTGATGATAACAAACATATATTTAAGATTTTGACCATGTTAAATGTATTTGATCAATGATATACTCTAATTGCTCCTCCTACATAAATGCTTCCTCTCTACATGATGCTCCCCCTACATATATGCATAGAAATATATAAATATATACAAATGAGCCTATATGCAAATGGAAAATTATTGTTTGACCTTTGCTTGATTCTATTTGACAAAATCTTAACTTTTCTCTCCCACTTTGTTATCAGCAAAAGAATAATAGTGTTAGAGAAAATAGAGATAGAGTGATCGTTATTAATCCAACATTAAACTCAAATTGAATATAAATATTAAACTTCAATAAGAATCAAACAAAAATCATAGCTACCCTTGTTAGGCGCATATTCCACTTTTAGAAAGAATGGAAATGATGTTATAATATAAAATCATACAGTTGAATCTTCTTGTGGTACACTTATATCAGGAATTTTAAATATCTACTAATCATGCATAACCGTTAGGACTTTTAAATGAGATTAGTAGTATTCCAATTTAATTTTAAAAATGAAATCAAGTATCTTCTAACCACGCATGACCGTGAGGACTTTTAAATAGGATTAGAATCAACTTGTCTATTTAATCAATTAATTTTGATATGCGTTCCATACATGCATAACCGTAAGGTCTTTTAAATGAGCATGGAAGCACATAATCAAAAATCCAAGTAATTCACCCATGCATAACCGTGAGGACTTTTAAATGAGAGTGAATACTTTGGATATTTATTTATTTATTTATTTTATTTTTTTACAAAAAAATGTGAAATGAAAAACAAAAAATCCCTGAATATAGTATCACATATCGACAAACTATATTGAATATTTGATAAACCATGGTCGATAGAAATAATGATAGATATAGAAATGGTCATGGAATCTTTACCCAACAAAAAGTTTTATAATTCTTGTTTTAATTCCTAAAGAAAATTTTCAAATATACTCTCTTGAGTAATGTATGTTAAATATCAACACTTATCACCTTTTCAATCACTATTTATCTTTTTGATAAGTAGTAGGGAGTCGGATTTGTCAAAATTTGTCATTTAAAATCAAATAAGATAACTAATCTGAAAATATGGTCAAACAATTATTTTCTCGAAGGGGTTATATGAGAGAAAAAATTCTGCTAAATGAAAAAAATTATTTAAAATGAACAATATGCAGATATTTTCTTATGAAAAACAATACAGTTACAAATGTCTCAAAAATCACGTTCAACTAGTAATTTTTCTATCAACTAGATTACCAGTGTAATCTGCATCTGAGTTGCTCTTTCAATCCGAAATATCACTAACTAAAATTGATAATCCAGACAATGAAGTGTGCATCAAAAATTTCAAACCCAATTTTGGCAATAATTTAAATGACATTCTTTGAATTTGAATTGAAGCCATGTAAACAGTCAGAAACTGAGAATATAGAGTTAGCCGAATTATGACCAAATGTATCCAACAAAACACAATGTTTAATTCAAACAAATATGTATGAAGTAATTCCCAGATTGAAATTGAAGTTAAAAGTATATATCCAAGAATATTTCAACTAAAAATCGAAAATTATCAGTCACTTTCTATAATCCCCAAATCCAAACGTAATCTGGAAAATCTGTCTTCGGGGAGGGGTTTTGTGAAAATATCAGCAAGTTGAGCCTCAGTTGAAATATATTCAATGCGAATGTCTTCCTTAGCAATGTGATCTCTAAGAAAGTGGTGTCTCACATCAATGTGTTTTATGCGTGAATGATGAACAGGATTATTTGACAAGTCTATTGCACTTTTACTATCACATTTTAATGGAACTTGTTTGTAAACTAAGCCAAAATCAGAAAGAGTTTGCATCATCCATAGAATTTGAGCACAACAGCTTCCTAAAGCAATATATTCTGCTTCAATAGTGGATAATGCAACACAATTCTGTTTTTGACTTGACCATGAAACTAATGAATGTCCTAGCATAAAACATGTCCCACTGGTGCTTTTCCTGTCAGCCAATGAACCAGCATAATCAGCATCAAAATAACCAACTAAATCAAACTTTTCACAAGAAGGGTACCATAATCCAAATTTGTGTGTGTGAAAGATATCTCAAAATTCGTTTAGTGGCTTTCAAATGAGATTCTTTAGGATTAGATTGAAAACGTGCACACAAACACACAGAAAACATAATATCAGGTCTTGAAGCAGTAAGATAGAGAAGTGAACCAATTAACCCTTGATATTTTTTCTGATCAACAGCAATTCCTTTCTCGTCTTTGTCCAACTTCGTTGATGGTCTCATAGGAGTTCTTAATGGTTTGGAGTTCTCAACTCCAAATTTCTTCAACAGTTCCAATACATACTTGGATTGTGAGATAAAAATACCATCTCTGCTTTGCTTGATTTGGAATCTAAGAAAATATTTCAATTCTCCAACCAAGCTCATCTCGAATTTAGCCTGCATGACTTGTTCAAATTTCTCGCACAAGAGTTCATTAGTAGCACCATAAATAATATCATCAACATAAATCTGAACAATCAAAAATTCACTTCCATTATGTAATAGAAACAGTGTTGTGTCAGCACTCCCCTTTTTAAAACCATTTTCCAAAAGATATGTACAAAGGCAGTCATACCAAGCTCTAGGAGCTTGCTTAAGACCATATAATGCTTTTTCTAGTTTATACACATGATTTGGAAAATCATGATTTTCAAAACCGGGGGGTTGTTCCACAAAAACTTCTTCTTTCAAATCACCATTTAGAAAGGCACTTTTTACATCCATTTGTTTAAGTTTGAAACCCTTATAACATGCAAAACTTAGCAAAATCCTAATAGCTTCTAACCTAGCTACTGGAGCGAATGTTTCATCAAAATCTATGCCTTCTATTTGGTTATATCCTTTAGCGACCAACCTAGCTTTGTTTCTAATTACATTTCCTGATTCATCAAGTTTGTTTTTGAACACCCATTTAGTTCCAACAATTGGTTAGTCATTAGGTCTAGGAACTAATTTCCAAACTTTATTTCTTTCAAATTGATTAAGCTCATCCTGCATTGCTAAAATCCGACTTTCATCACTAAGAGCCACTTCAACAGAATCAGGTTCAATTTCAGAAATAAAACCACTGTGACAACAAAATGCACACAAATTTTTATCAAACGAAGAGCGAGTGCATATACCTTCCGTATGATCACCTATAACCAATTCAGGAGGGTGATTGGATTTGAACTTCAATCTATCAGCATCAACAGCCCTATTTTCAGCTTTCTTACTAGATGTCCCTTCTTCAATGACTTCATGATCTTCCCCATCATCGATCGTCTTTTCCAGGTCAGATTCATCAAATTCCACATTAATTGATTCAACAATTGTCTTTGTTCGTTTGTTGTATATTCTTTAAGCCTTGCTCCTTGTTGAATAGCCCATGAGAATTCCCTCATCGGCTTTTGATTCAAATTTTCCAAGTTGATCACCTGTGTTAAGAATGAAACAAGGACATCCAAATACACGAAAATAAGAAATGTTAGGTTTCCTTTCATGCCACAATTCATAAGACGTTTTGCCAAGTATTGGCCTGATCATTACTCTATTTATTACATACCACGAAGTATTCACTGCCTCTGCCCGAAAGGTTAGTGGCAGTTTATACTCACTCAACATGGATCTAGCCAACTCCTGTAATGTACGATTTTTCCTTTCAACCACCCCATTTTGTTGAGGTGTTCGTGGAGCAGAAAATTCATGTTTTAAGCCATTTTCTTCACAAAAGCTTTAAAATTCCAAGCTTTCAAATTCGCCTCCATGATCACTTCTCAAGATTTTAATAGAAACTCCTTTTTCATTTTGAACAAGTTTTGCAAATTTTGAAAAATACTCAAAAGATTCAGACTTTTTGGCTAAGAAATAAACCCATGTAAATCTAGGGTAATTATCAACCAATACATAATAATAACGTTTTCCATTCAAGCTTGCAATTTCATTTGGTCCAAATAAGTCCATGTGAATTAATTCAAGGACCCTTGATGTACTAACAATGTTTCTAGGGCGAAATGATGATCGACTAAGCTTGCCCAAGGAACATGCTTACACACTTTATTATTTTTAAATTTCTGATGTGGTAACCCTCTGACTAATTCTTTCGTTTCAAGTTTTCTAAGAGGCTCATGCTAGCATGTCCAAGTCTTCTATGCCATAAAAATGCCTCTTCGTCAGTGGCCACCAAACATCTAGAAAGATTTAGATTATCAAACGAAAGTGAGTAAACATTTCCTTTTCTTTTGCCCATAAAAACAATGTTATTGGAGGTTTTATCAATGATTTTGCAAGTATCACTATCAAAAACCACATTCATACCTTTGTCACATAGCTGGCTAATAGAAATGAGATTGTGTCGCAAATTATCAACGTATAAAACATTAGTCAAGGAAAAAATACCATTACCTACTTCACCTTTACCAATAATCTTACACTTGCTATTGTCACCCATGATCACATTTCCTCCTTTAAAATTCTCTAGGCTAAGGAACTTCGATTTGTCACCTGTCATATGTCTAGAACAACCTGAATCTAGAAACCATTCTTGTTGTTCCTTAGCTCGCCAACAGACCTACATAGAGAGAGAGGAGAATGACCTAGAGAAACTCTTAGGTCCAATGATATTAGTGACTGAAGCATTGTGAATAAATAGTCCCTTTGGAACCCAAACTTGTTTTGTCCTTTTATTCTTGTTCCAATGGACATGAAATTTGTTTGTAGAGTTCTTAGGAACCCAAACTTGTATAAATTTTGTGTTCTTGTTCCTATGACTACAATTTTCAATACAATGTCCAATTATTTCAGATCTATCAAAGACACTCTTACCTTTTGCATTATCCTCAACTTATGTTTTCCCAAAACCTAGTCCCTTTCTGTTGTTAGCAAGAATTTGATTTCCCAATAGCATGTTGAAAGATTTTTCGCCTCTTGAAAAGTTATTCAGAGATTTCTCAAGGTTTTGGACTTTGGTTTTAAGTGTTGTGTTTTCAGTGACAAGTGAGGTGCATCGATTTATAAAATCCTTTTTCCTAGTGTCGATGGTTTCCTTAAGATTCAAGTTTTCTTTTTCAAGATTCTCAAAGTTATTCTTAAGGCTTGATAATTCTGAATCTAAAATTTTACATTTTTTACATTCTAGGTTTTGAATATTTTCAAGTTCAGTTTCTAACCTAAAATTTTCACGAGCAAGTTCTCTCCTATCAGATTTCAGTTTTTCAATTTTAGATTCAAGAGTATCAAATACTTTAGTAAGACCAAGACACATAAAAACAAGATCTTTATAAGAATAGTCACCTACCTCACTAGATTCCTCTGAGCTCGCTTCTGAATCTGATTTTGCCATAAGACACAAGTTAGCCTCCTCTGAGCTATTATTTGAAACTTCCTCTCCTTCTTCATCATCCCAAGTCGCTGCAAATGCCTTCTTCTTCTTTTTCTTTCCTTTGCTGTTTTTGAGAAATGGGCATTGTTGTTTGAAGTGGCCAGGCTTGTTGCAGTTGTAGCACGTCAATTCATTATTGGAATTGTTAGACTCTCTTGGCCTATTACTAGATGTTTTCTTCTTGCGTGGTTTGAATCTTGACAATTTTCTAAGATTATTGACAGCCATTGCAAGCTCTTCAATCGGATCTTCTTCATCTTCATCGCTCTCTTCTTTGCTCTTTAAGGCAATCATTTTCTTCTTTGATTCGGAGTTGTTGCATTCTTCCTTTACTTTTAGCTCAAGCTCATATGTCATGAAGTTGCTAATCAACTCCTCCATGCTTAGTTTACTCAGATCTTTCGATTCTTGTATTGCCTTGACTTTTGCCTCAAAGTTCATCGGTAAGACTCGTAGTATCTTCCGCACAAGCTCTACCTCAGTGAAGACCTTCCCAAGCGCTCTAGCATTGTACACCAAAGTTGAAAAACGTCCAAACATATCCTTTATGCTCTCGCCTTTGTCCATCACAACGTTTTCGTATTCATTGCTGAATAGGGCTAGACGAGACTCCTTGACTTGAGAAGTTCCTTCGTGTATCACCTCCAAAGTGTGCCAAATTTCCTGAGCTGTTGTACAATGAGAAATTCTATTAAATTCATTTTTATCAAGAGCACAGATCAAAGAGTTCATTGCTTTGGCATTTGTAGTTTTTAATTCCTTATCGATAGCATCCCTCCTATCCTTAGGTTTAGGAATCTCAGTATCACCAACAGTTATAGTGGGAGATTTACAGCCAGTTTCAATAATATCCCAAACATCATAATCAACGGAACTAAGATAAATACTCATCCTAACTTTCCAATAAGCATAATCATTCCCGTTAAACATGGGTGGCCTAGCAATAGATTGCCCCTCAGAAAAAGCATTATTTGGTGGATTCATGACTCTAGAGTAAAAAAAACAGGCTCTGATACCACTTGTAGGATCTAGATTAACCCTAGAGGGGGGGTGAATAGGGTTATTGCAAATTTTCTCGAATTAAACACAGAAATAAACTGCAGAAATAAATATGCTGAAAAGTAAATCACATACAAAATTTACCCAGCTTCGGCAACCCCTGCCTACTGCTGCATTCTCAGATTTCTATTAGAATTAAACAGTTTCCCGCTTACAAATAATCTAACAGACTCGCACACCCTGCTACCGCTTATAGAGTTTTGTAAACTCGCACACCCTGCTCACTGAACTAATTCTAACTAGACAATTTGACACTACCTACAACCTAGGTGGTGATTTACAAATTCTTTGACTCGAAAAGAAAAAACAGGCTTCAAAAATAAAACCAGGAGCAAAAATTAAAATGCAAACGTGAATCCGTAATTTTTGCTCAATAAAAAAAAAAAAAAACTAAAACCCCCTTTATAAACTAAATCTCCTTTGTAATAAACAAGGCCGGCCCCTTGTTATTTTTCACCCGATCCACTTCTCTTGCTTGTGAAATATTTGCGGCCGATCTTCTTTTTCAAATTAGGGCTTCGGCTCTTCTGTGAAATTTGGGGCTTTGTTCTGATGATCGATTCTCTGACTTGTGTTGCTCTTTCTTACGCTCGATCTCTGATGACCGATGGCTTGCGTCGCTTGTTCTCTGATAATTGATTCTTCGAGATTGCAGCTGCTCCTTTGATCGAGTTCGATAGATTGGTATGTCTTCTTTTTCGTTGCTGGTTTGATTGTTTGCTTTTTTTTAACTCGACGCCTATGATGATGACTTGGGTGTGGTATTTATATGAATTCGAATCACTTGATTTCATTCGTATTAGTTCGATACTTTCCAAATTTTTCATTCGTTGATGCGCACGGCTTTCCTGATTTAATTTCTGTCTTGATGCTCACGACTTTGATTTCGATGCGTTCGATACTTACTTGATTGATACGGCTTTAAATCAATTTCGTGGTCATCACGGTGTTGTTTTTGACTTCGTCAATACTGCATATGCACTTGAATTTTTATCACTTGACTTCTGTATATTTTCACGATTTCGACACTTCTTGATTTTTGACTTCGAGCTTGTCTGATTTATCATGTATCAGCTTGTACTTGCTCGGTTTCAAGTATTGTCTTCATTGCATTGTTGTTCACTGTTTACATCTGATATCACTCTATCCATTTTGTTGCACTTGCTCATTGCTCCATTCATTTTCCATACTGGATTGTTCATGCTTGTGACATTTAACCATACTGTTACTTGTGATATTCATGTTGTTTGCAACCGTGTCACTTGAAACTGCTGTGTTGATCTTGTACTTCATGTTAGATCGAATTGCACTTGCTCTACTTGTAGTCTCTGGTACTTTATTCTTGCATTCACTTCATTGTCACTGCTGAAGTTGTACACTAGTGGTCTTCATTCTGGTTTGCACTTGCATCACCACTGTAACACATGTTACCGTCTGCTTGAGTTTGCTTCTTTGGTTGTATATAGCTTGGTTCATGTGAACACATTTGTGTTGCATTGCAGTTGATTCATTAGTTCATTGGATATGTTGTCCACCTGAGTTTGAGCATTTGCACATTTGTAGCCTTGGTCTTCATATTGTATTCTCTGTTTTGATTTGGTTACACTGCATAGCATATTGGTACATAAAAAAATGTCGCATATATGTGAGTAATTCTGTTCTTTGACATTCCTTCATGCTTGACTTGATGCTGCACTTGGTCGTGCTGTAGTCTTCAAGCATATTGATGTGATTGTAGTGCCCGCATACCTATTACTTCTGGCTTCACTGTTGCACTCGAGTTTTGTTCATCCAATTCGTTGATACTTGTAACTTTCTGCACATATGAACTTGCATTCATGTATATTGATGTTGTGCACTGATTTGAGCTTCACTGAACTTTGGCCTTGAGCATTGCTGTGTCATTGAGCATTATTGTTCTGGCTTCATGACTTCGACTGTTTGCATACACTTCATGCAGTCTTCAGTTTGTACTTCTGTTCATTGCTTTTGATATCCATGTTACAACTGTTTTTGACATGTGAACTACCCTATTTCATATGAGTAGCAGAACTTCTTGTCTTGTGCATGTTTCATTAAGCTTGAATGTGTTTTTGATTGGTCTGCATACATGATTGTTGCAGTCCATTTTGCTGTTGGTCGTCGTTGCATTCATGTCATGTTGCCTTGTGTTGAATCCAGTTTCAAAACTCGGGTTTGACCTTGTGCTCGTGTCGTGATTTTGAATATATTGCATGTGAGTTGAACCCGGCTTTTCATTTGGGTTTGACCTGTGCTCACCTGTCCTTATAGCATTATCAAGTGTATACCGATGTGCACGGCCTTGTGGCATGTACAGTGATACACTGTGCATGTCACACTGTTCGTGTGAGTGTGAATGATGACGAACAACCCAAATAACTGAGGCAAACCATATTTTCAAAAATCATATTTCATTTTATATTGCAAAAAACATTTCTTTTTCAATTTTACTGTGTTAGTGAATATTTTTTGCAGATTGCTCAGATGCTGGATTCAAACTGGAATGCAGTTGAAGACAAAAATACGAGAGTGAGTGATATGTAGTGAGGTTATTAATGTAAACTGAATTGTGATGTAATCAAAAATGTATATGTATAGTGAGAGCTTGAATTTGTACTATTCAAGATTGTAATAAATATTTGTTTGAATAAAATTTCTGTTCGAATTCAAATCTGTGTAATTTATTTTATTCAACAAATATTTATTTAGTCTATGAAAAAATAGAATTGTACATTACCAAATACATTTAAATGAATGTATATATGTTTATTATCATCAAACAAAAATTCTATACTCGCATATTCCATGCTTCATGGTAGGGAACACTTTTAAAATAGACATCAATATAGATTTTATGCATAATTTTGTGTACTTCTCAAATGTTATAATTGTCTATACTTTTATGGCATTACTTAGAGCATTCTGAACAATGGGGGCATTTTGTACGTCTCTTTAGCCGACTTTATAAAAGCCAGCCAAGGCTTATGTACAATAGTCGGCTATTGTATTATCCAGCATAACCCCATCTTACTCTTCCTCTCTCGTAAAAAAGTGAAAGAAACAAAAAAAAGGAAAAGAAAAGAAAGGATTTCTAAAAAAGTAAATATGAGTAGCGCGAGAAATCTTATTCAAGATAGCGACAGTGGTAAACATGTTTCGAGCAACAGAGAAAATGCCCCTGTAGAAGAAGACATTAACGTCCCAATAACCGATACAAGAGAACGATGAATTCATCGATCGAATAGAAGAACCATAGCTTAGCGAAGGCATTTAGCTAGCAATACACGAGATGCGGTTCTAGATCCATATATTGATTAAAATTTGGTTGATGATAAGGATTTGATGAATTTTCATGTTCTTTCCAACAACAAAGTACACATAAGCACATGTTTCTAAAATTATGTAAGATATCTACTTTAAAATTTTAGAATATCAATTGGATATGCAATATATTTAAAATTAGGCTTGTCGTGATCGCCCACGTGGCTCTTAGCCTAGTGTAATCCATCTTATAGAGCTATTAGAGCAATTGACGCCGACTGTTGTAGCGACCCGGATTTTTGAACGTTTTATAATTCAGTATTGAAATTATTTAATAATTGAGTCTTGGATTTAATTCGAATAAGGTTGATTTAGAAAGCTTATTTGATTTCTGTTTAAATAAAAATGACGATAGAAACTTTTAATTTAGAATTATAAGTGATTAAATTGGTTTTAGTGAGCATGCCTCGTTTGAAGTTCGAAATTCTAGAGGGTGAATAGTGTCGGAGATTTCTCTATAAAAGGACCCAGTTATCTCTTTTTGGAGAAACCCTAACCCTAGACGTTGTTTCATCCAACAGCCGATGTTCCTCCGACCTCTAGAGGCCGAACTAGCTGTCAGGGTCAACATGAAAAAGATGGGCGAGGGGAAGAGGAGTTCATCTGTGGTGGTGGATCATCGAACAGAGGAGCTTGGTAGCATGGATCTGGAGATGAATGGCAACCGTTCTCTTAGCTGGATCTTAACGTGCAGGCAAGCAATTGAAGCGAGGGTGGTGGCTTGTTGTCGGGGCTATGCTTGGTTGTGATGCGACGGTGACTGGATCAACATGGTGGTAGCGGTCGTAGGTGAAAGTCGCGTGTGTTTTGGGTTGCGAGTTACGCCCTGGAACGAGATAAAGGGGAGAGGTAATTAACGATAATTACCTCGATTAATTTGTTAATTATTAATTTAATTAATCGCGAATGTTCTAACGACCGTATCTTGTTCATACGAGGTCTGATTGAGACGTCGATTTCACTATTGTGTTCGTATCGAAATTATCAATGCAACGGAGTTGGATTCATCAAGTCAAGAGCTTGTTGGAAGTTTAGTTGGCATTTCATTTTGGACTATTCGGAAATGTGAAAGCATTAACTAGAACTTTGGTGAGTTTTACTCACCAGTTAATTGTATATTATTGTATATATAATTGTTGTTGTATAGAAATGATAAACTGTATAACGAACAATACAAGTAATTACTTTTGGACCCCGCCTTGTTTTGTAAAACAAGTGAGAACATTATTATTGAGTATAATATCTCTGTTGATTATCTATAACATGTATCATGGTCCAGGCTACTTGTTTACATGTTTGTTATTACTATGAAAAGTGATAGTACGTTATGAATGTTAGAAATGATATAGTCATTATAAACGTGCTTTGAAATCCTTGATTTTTGATATATGTTAAATTAGGTAAATAGTGAAAATATATATGTAACAACCCGCATATTTTACGATTGAATATTTAAATATTTTATTTTAATATTTTAACGTTAGTCGGATTTTAGTCCGAAAAGTTACTTTTTGCATGCGGTCGAATTAGGACTCGGAACCACTTCCATTGGGTCCAAAACACCGTTTGCGATCTTTTTGAGTATAAACTGTGATATGTTTGGAGTTAGTGGAATTTTGTCACTTTTTCACTTTGGGCTTTGGGTTTGGTTTAGCCCATTAGCCTAAACTATTAACTCTAGCTCAACCCGCCTTCCCTTCATAACTTTACTTTCATTTCCTAACACTCAAGCTTCTTCAAAAATGGAGGAAGGAATGGGAAATTAAAACTGTTGGGTGAGTTTCGACCGTTCCGACACCGCCGAACCAACTCCTCCGCCATCCACTGCCGAACCAACCTACGTCCCATGCCTGGCGAACCAACCTATTCCACGTACCACCGAACCATCCTATTCCATCTACCACCGAACCAACCTTCCCTCCGTGCCTACCGAACCAACCTATTCCACGTACTGCCGAACCATCCCGTTCCATCTACCACTGAACCAACCTCCCCCCCGTGCCTACCGAACCAACCTATTCCTCGTACTGCCGAACCATCCTGTTCCATCTACCACCGAACCAACCTTCTCCCCGTGCCTACCGAACCAACTCAAAGTAGCACCACCGGACCAGAAGCAAGGGAGGCCACTACCGAAACAACCTCCACCGAACCAACGTACTGCCGGACCAAGGAGTACTAGACCAACATTGCCAAGCAAGATTGCTTCAGCCCAGGCCCACCAGAAGCTATATACATCCAGGACCCCTACCCTCAGCCTGACTCTATAAATAGAGGGGCAGGGGTACAACAATGGCAGACAAGTTTGAGAGCTCAAACACGGATGGAACTTTCAAACAACTTTCAGATACTTGTAATCAAAGCTTTGTACTCCTAATCTGAACAAAAAAGGAGAATAACATATAAAGTGGACGTAGGCACATTCTGGCCGAACCACTATAAATCTGTGTGTCTTTTACAGTTTAGTCCATCTATTTTACATATTTGCATAAATCACCCAAATCACTAAGAACAACACATAATCAACTAAATCATACGACTTGGAGGTGTTTGCCCATTTTTTGTGCAAACATTTTTGGTGCATTCACTGAGAACTCGAGCTAGAAGCTTCAGCTTCTCCCACTCAACCTTGTTCCCAAAAGTATCGCTCATTGCTTGGAAAACATGCCTCCCAGGCAGAAGAAAGATGTTAACAAAGGAAAAAACATCGCGACTAGCAGTATTCCGGATCCAGTAATCACAGATCAAGGGAATCATTCCGTTCCAACAGCAAATGGAAATCAGGCAAATCCGACAGCCCCTGCCACGGAGCAACCAATTACTAGGCCAGATATGGACAGGGTTGTGGCTGAAGTAACTAACCGCTTCACATCTCAACAAGAAGCCTTGGTGGACCAACTCATGTCACGCTTAAGGGATGCTGAAGAATCCAACCGCAACACCGAATCATGGGGCGAGTCCTAATCTGGAGGATCTGGAAGGCGACAAAGATCTTTCTTCTTCGAGGAGGCTAACAACAGAAACAGCAATGGTAGGAGCCGAGCCCAGACTCAGCCCGAATTTTGACCCGAGGAAACACTCGAAACCGAACCCAATGGGGGAGGTACCGAGCGGGGGTCGGATATGGCTGAGCCTGTCATGCTACCAAACTATGGGAACACCAATGGACGGGGCCGAGCTGGAGTCCAGCCCGAAGTTGGGCCCGAGGGAATGCTCAGAACAAAGCCCAGCGGGGGAAGGTCGAGACAAGGGCCAACTGTGGTTGACCCCAGCATGCTCCCAGAAGACCGGAGACAGCCACCGGAAAATGTTAGGAGTGATAGACGATACCATCCCTACAGGCCATCCGGACGGAATCAATCCCGCAGAGAAGAACCAAACTCATTTCTATCCGCTCCAAATTCTGATGAAAGGGTGGCGCGATTGTTTAAAGAGTGCGTCCGACGGGATCAAAGAGATCGAGGGATAGGCGCTAGGGTAACCAGCCCCTTCACTCGCAATATTGAAATTGCCATCACCCCCGAGAATGGAAAATGCCAACAATGGAGCCTTACAAGGGAACCTCTGACCCCATCGTACACTTACAGAGATACACACAGCATATGCTCATGAGCGGAGCAACAGAGGGAGTGTTGTGTAAATGCTTCCAACTAT
The DNA here is from genome assembly GCA_030765085.1 of Allium cepa. NCBI lineage: Eukaryota > Viridiplantae > Streptophyta > Magnoliopsida > Asparagales > Amaryllidaceae > Allium > Allium cepa. Next base: position 939,216,352 of record CM060943.1, on the reverse strand, counting down.
TCTTGGCAGACCTATCTACCTCCTGGTTCTGCCATCTACCCTAAGGATCCATCAGCTCGTGGGAAATGTTAAAAGAAAAGTTAATCAGCCAGTTCCGCATTCATGTGGAACAACCCAAGGACGCTTATTCACTATCTAATATCAAACAGAAGCCCGGAGAGACAGTGCAATAATATCTAACCCGATTCAACGCCGCAGCAGCTGCAGTCCAAGATGCCGATGAGAAACTTATCCTAGTGGCTCATTGTAGTGGCGTACATTCGGATACCAAGTTTGCTAGATGATTAACGAAAGAAAAACCAGCTACCTTAGCTGACTTCTTCCATGAAGCCGGAAAGTATATGAGACTTGAAGATGCTGCCATTGAAAGGAAGACAGGACAACAAACTGAGGCAGCTTGTAACGACCTGCCATTTTGGACAGTTTAAACCGACGATCAAATACACATGTCGATTTGAAACCATTCAAAAGGGAAGATGGTTATTGGGGTAAATAAGAAAAGAAGAGGAAAGAGAAATAAAAGAAAGGAAACAACACAGAATCTTGCAGCGGAACGATAAAATATAATAGTCAAATAAACAGTTCATGAAGCTGTTTACTATACTTTGACAATTATTTATACAATATTTATTAGAGTTATACATATACAACATAAGAAAAAAATAATGCAGCAGACAACATGATGCAAGGATAATAATAGTAATAGTATACCAAATCTTCGTCTTCGTCCTCCAGAATAGATCTTCAATAAGCTGAAAAACTCAGGTCTGACCCGAGCGTAATGAAAAGACAAAACATTCGAGTCAGGACTAAAATATCCTTATGTAAGTTAAATCAATCGTAAATAAATATGAGTGTAACGACGTCAGAGATGTTTACGGGGTTTGACATCTCATATCCAGTGTCAACATGCGTGCAATAACTCAAGAGATGCTACGGGATTTTCCATCCCTTAAGGATCCGTTAAACTATCTACTATGTAGTAAGGTACGCTAAGTAGATAATGCCTATCAGTAATATAAAGTATCAAAATAGCGTTAAGGCGTTACCATAATCCCCCTTAACACATTTTTATAATGCCATAGTCTATACAGCACCGTAAGCCCCACCGTAAACTGGTGGTTATCAGAGGGTACCCCATAGGTATAACACAAAACCAAACGTAGTGGTCGCGAATAGGATAATCAGTATGACAAGGTACATGAGGCGATACCAACTAGAATACTAGTAGTTGCGTGATCCGGACTGATGTTGAGCATAGCCAGCAGCTACCCCAACACCGCGAAACAACACTCCCAAATCAAGGGGTGCACCTAAATCGCATCACAAATGTAATAGATATGGTATCGAAAAAGTGTGTCCGCTAGATGTGGCGAACCTCAATGGCCCGGCGCGGCTCCTGTTTTAGTCATGTCAGGGGTCATCCAATATCGTTCTCTTTCTTCAGTCAACGCATTCACCAAACCATCCACTTCATTCTGGATCAACACTCCACGTATAATAGTTATTAAAGTGGTTTTCGGTATCGACAGAGAGTATGTCCATATCCGATCCCGGTCTCTTTAATAACTACGTATTATTACACCGTTGACTATTTTACATTTCAAATCGATTCATAATTGATATCAAAATATCATATTCTCTTCAAAAATCAAATCTATTTCAAATATCATCGTATCTACTCAAATGTAAGATTCCGTTTCAAAAATCATTTTTCGCATCAATATCTCATTTTGATTTCAAAATCATTTCGAATTTCAATTTAGGTTGCAACTTCATTTGACCCAATTCATATTTAAATTCAAGATTTAAACATAAACATTCCACCTTATTAACCAGCTTGAAATTTTTAGAAAATAGTTTTAAGTAGTTTAAGTAATTAAAATAGTTAAAAATACTTAAAATCTTTAAATGGATTTAAAATAGATAAATTAGTTTAAAATAATTTAAATTGGGTTAAGTAGATTTAAAATAGATTAAGATAGTTTAAGTATTCAAATTGGTTTATATAACAGAGTAATTTGGAAAACAAATTAAAACAGCTTCAAAACCAATCCATTTCAATTATAACTTCCCAATTCAAATCAATTTCAATTTCCATTTTACCGATTCAATTTCGATTTTAATTCAAACCAATGTCAACTTTGACTTCAAATTTATTCAATTTTATGTTCACCTTTAATTTATTCAATTTCAATTTATATCGAGTTTTAGCTTGATTTTTCAAAATATCCATTTATAACACTTAACAATATTATCCTTCAATATTCAAATTTAAATCCCGATTACTAATATGATTCAATTTCAAGCTCAATTCAAAATATCATTTTTATGTCACTTTTACTTAGTAATATTCAAAGCTCAAATTTAATGTTCAATCTTTAAAACAAATAAATTTCCGAAATTCAATCATATCCAAATTTTAAATCTCAAAGTCTCCACTTAAATTTATTCAACAATTTCTTTTAACCAAAATTTTATTTCAACATTCCAAACTCAATTTTTCGATAAATTCGATTTCTATAAATTGATTTCTATTTATCACTTTTAAATCAAAATATTTAAATAAATTTCAAATCGACGATTTCAAAAATTATTAATTTAGCCAATTCGGTGTCCGTATCTAATTTTCTATCCTATGGCCAAGTAATTACTTATTTCAATTAAATGTCAGGGATGAATATATATCACTTAAACCAATCATAGTGTCATATGTATGCATAACAGGTTATATATAAGCAAATAAACATCCAAACATTTAAATATCAACCAATAGCATCCATCGAAATAAATCATCCAATAGACAATACAATTCATGGCAATTTCATAGTTATCAATGTCAGGCAATTTAATCGCAATTCAATTTCAGTTTCAATTTAACTGTCAATTTAATTTTCAACGGTTAATTCAAATGACAATCTATATGACAATTAAATTCTATCAAACAACGACAAAAAAAAATTCATATCACTTCATAATATCAAATTTAACTAGCATAAAGATATTTTGTGAGCGTTATAAAACACTCACCTTGATTTCAATGCAATTCCAGCGTTTTATTTCGAATAAAATTAAACGAGCATTTAATTTTACCCAAAATTTTCACTAGCTCCAAACGACTCCAATCCAGCTCCATAGCGTAGCGCTCGACAAAACGAACCCGTCGCAATTTGTTTCATGCCTTTTTGACCTCGTATGAAAAAGTTATCGCATTTAGAAGTTTGTACACATTTTAATAGAACTAATTTCACAAATTTATTTATTTCAAAACCTAGATTGAATCTGAGCCACACGATTCCCCCTACTCAACATCGGCCGCTCCTTTCTTCCTTCTTCTTCCCGTTCACGTACATCATCAGGTAAAGAACACGCAAAACCCATTTCTGGCCGCCCTCTACTAGCAATTTTCGAGCCCAACACGTCAACTTCTACCTCGATCAGAGAGTGCCATATCGAAGCTCCTTCCGTAAGCTACCTTCGGCCACCATAGCTTGAAGCTCGGCCCCCCTATGGCCTCGAACTGCGTGTGCGACCGCGGCGCCTTCCAGCTCCATTTGCCGCCGATTCTTTGCTCCATTCACGATCATTACCGTTGGATATGTAGTTCGAGATGTACTCTACATCTTTCTAGTTGACAACTTCGCGAATTGATGAGTGGATTTGGAGATTTTGAGGGGAGAGTAAGATGAAATTTTGGCCATTAATAGCTTAGTGGCGGCCTGTAACTAGGGTTAGGGTTTTTTTTATAAATTTGTGAATAAATGGCCCTTTTATAGAAAACGACGAACACTATTCATCCCGGGTTTTCCGAACTCTGATTTACGCGTGGTGACCAGCGTTTCTAAAGTTTATCCCGCATTCCGGACACAACGGAATAGGTTTCGGAGTCTAATTCGATCGTATGTGCGAGTTACGGAAATAAACGATCAAATTTAAATTAAACCGATTAAGCGAATTTCTATGCGTTTTAGCTTGCTCCGGACAAACGGTAAATCCGATTGACACGAAATTTGAAATCTTACAATAATATCACATTACGGATCCAATGAAACTGGTTTCATCGAAATCCAAGACTGTTTGAAAAATGAGTATTTTAACTCGTCAAATTAATATTAAAACAATTTCGATGCGTTTCGAGCTGCCACGGTCAAACGAAAACTCCGATTGCTACGAAAATTGAAATCCGATAATAACAAACTATTACGGATCCAATGGGACTAGTTTCTTTCAATTCTGAGACTGTTCGAAAATTGGCTATTTTTCAGTCGATAATTAAATATTAAAATATTCAATTTTCACAAATTTACTTTTAATTCGATTTTAAAAGTTCTACAACATCATTCTTACTTTAGTATGATAAAATAAAATTTTACAAATCATTTCTAATCATATTAAACCCGTTATTCAATTATCCAATAATTTCCAATTTTAAAATCTTATTAACTCTATTATAATCCCAATATAACTTATATTCACTTTGGAAACCAATCTGAATCATATTAAATCAAATTTCAATTATTCACTCTATTTTCATATATTAAATTTAAATATCAAATTGATCATATCAAATTCGGAATTTAATTATTCAACATCTGTAATATTAAATTTAAACAATTTGATTATTCTTAAATCACTATCTTTTGAGATATTCAAAACGAACTTAAAAATTTAACCTTTGAAACGAATTAAAATTATAGAACAACTTTTTCCATTATACGGTTATTCAATTCCCATTATTAAATTATTCAATAATTTCCAAATATCAAATTTAAACAATTTAATTGTTCATTATTTGACGGATTTCAATATTGGATTTTTTCAAATAAAAATTTCATTATCAGTCGATTTACTATATTACATAAAATGTATTCCACGTTATTATTTAACTAAAGTTAGAGATAATGCACTCAACTAATATATAAACTTTCATTTCAATTGCAATTGGTTCACAAATTCAATTCGACTAACTACATGAATAGGTAACTTAAATAATTATCACCATTTAACTTTTAATTACTTATAAGTTTATTATTTTACAAACAAGTGTCACAATTATCTATACAATACAAATTTATTCCGTTACTGTTGACTACATATTCTTTCGATTGATTTGGGATTTCATTCAATTCATGAATAATTAACTTAGATAAATTTTTTTGCATTTCATTCTAGTTATTATTATTCCAAACGAATTACAATTTTTTTTTCTAACACTAAATCGCGAAATCTTCTTAAATTAGCTCTTTTAATTATCGAAAATTTACGGGTCGTTACAGTGCTCATGGTAACACACCCACAATAGCAAAGGACGTTCGAAGAAATGACTCCATAGATAGTGTTGGGGGCAAGAAGGAAGAAAAGCGTTTATATAGGCCAGGACCGAGATTTGACTCTTACACTCCTTTGAATGAAACAATCGAAAACATCTTCTTGGCCACCCAAGACGAGGTTAGATACAAGCGCCCCCCACACAAGAAGGAATCAGACAACGCAGTTAAGTCTGGAAAGTTCTACCGCTTCCACGAATCTCTTGGGCATGACACAAATGAATGCCATCACCTCCGGGACTTAATTGAAGAACACATCAGAAGGAACAGGCTGGAGCGCTATGTGAAAGGTCCGAATGGGACTTCAACTCCTGCCAATGAGAAACCAGGGCTACCCCTCCCAGAAGTAGGCGGAGGTAATCACAACACCAGCGGCTCTAGTCAAGAGAAGATAGTGGTCCATACCATATCAGGAGGACCACACATCGCCGACAGAAGCTGGGCAGAGATGGAAAGATACGGTAAGTCACTTAGAAACGATGAAGGCTACGTTAATTCTGTTATGGAAGAACGCCACCCGAAACGAAAAGAGGATGATGACATCACATTTAATAGGCGTGATCTAGAGGGAAGGCAGTACCCTCACATGGATCCTATGGTCATCTCTGCCTGGTTCAGTCCAGCCAAAGTTTTCCGCATTCTGGTAGGCACTTGCAGCTCAGTAAATATCCTATTTAAGCATGCTTTCGACAAAATGAAGCTGTCAATGAAAGATGTGTCTCCCTGCAACAAACCACTACACGGTTTCACGGGGGATGCGAAGATGCCCCTCGGGCAACTGGACCTCTTTGTCGAAATAGGAAGTCATCCCCGCTCTGTTGTGCGGAAACAAACATTTGTGCTGATAGAAAACCACTCGGCCTACAACGCCTTTTTAGGAAGACCAGCCTTGTCTGACTTCCAAATTGTCTTGGCCCCATGGTGCCTGAAAATGAAATTTCCAACAGACAATGGAATGGGGGGGGGGTAGAGGGAGATCAAGACGCTGCTCGAGACTGCTATATAACTGAGCTTCGCAATAACCGCAGAAAGGATAGGAGGAAGAATGCAGAGACTTTTCTCTGCAAGAAAAACTTGGAAGCATAGCAACTAAAGAAAGCCCCTCCTCTTCGATATACTAGTGATCCTTTCAATGAATTAGACCCCAGGGACAAAGAGGAGGAGGCCACCGCCAAGCCTGCAGAGGCTATGGAATTTGTATCTGTAGACAAACACGACCCAAGTAGACTGCTGAGAGTCGGGTCTCAGTTAAGAGCAGAATTGAAGGATCAACTCGTCGATTTTCTTTGCCACAACTTGGATGTATTTGCATGGACGCCCGCTGACATGACTGGAATCTCCCCAGACGTAGCATGCCACGTACTGAACATCGATCCTACCAAGGTGTCGGTAAAACAGAAAAAGAGAAGCATGAGGGCAGAACGATCAGCGGCCCTCGATGAAGAAGTAAAGAACCTGCTTGCCAATAACTTCATCCGAGAGGCCATCTACCCAGAGTGGATCGCCAACCCGGTACTAGTAAAGAAGGCTAATGGAAAGTGGCGAACGTGTATTGACTTCTCCAACTTAAATGACGCTTTCCCGAAGGATTGCTTCCCACTCCCCTAAATCGATCAACTTGTAGACAGCACAGCCGGGCACGAACTTTTGTCTTTTATGGATGCATACTCAGGATATAACCAAATTCCTATGCACGCCCCTGATCAAGACCACACTAGTTTCATCACCGACCGGGGATTGTACTGCTATAGAGTAATGCCTTTTGGACCTAAAAACGCCGGAGCCATTTATCAGCGCCTCGTCAACAAGATGTTTGCGGAACTAATAGGACGAACCATGGAAGTTTATGTGGACGACATGCTAGTAAAGTCAAGAAAAGCCATCGACCACGTGAGCCACCTGGATGAGATGTTTCAAGTACTTCGTCGATATGGAATGAAGCTGAATCCTCTAAAGTGCTCCTTTGGAGTATCATCAGGAAAGTTCTTAGGATTCATCGTCCGTGCCAGAGGAATTGAAGCGAACCCTGAACAAGTCCGGGCGCTGAAGGAAATGAAGATACCTTCCACTCGAAGAGAAATGCAAAGCCTAAATGGGAAAGTGGCCGCCTGAGCAGATTCATTTCTAAAGCGACTGACAAGTGTGTCCCTTTCTTCGAAGCTATAAAGAAAGACAAGGGAAAGTTCGAATGGACTGACGAATGCGTAACGACCTTCCACAACCTAATCGAACACCTCCAAAGACCAACAGTACTCTCGACTCCAAATGAAGGCGAAGAGATATACCTATACCTTGCTGTGTCATCTCATGCTCTAAGCGCCGCTTTGGTAAGAGAAGACAACCGCACGCAGGCCAGTGTACTTTGTAAGCAAGAGGTTCACGGGGGCAGAAACCGTATATCCTAAACTTGAGAAGTTATCATATTGTTTACTAATCACATCACGGAAATTGCGACTCTATTTCCAATCCCATTCCATCCGAGTTCTAACCGATCAACCGCTAAGGATGGTACTCCATCGTCCTGACACCTCCAGGCAACTGCTTAAATGGTGCATTGAGCTAAGTCAATATGATCTCACCTACCATCCTTGCACCGCCATCAAAGGGCAAGCCCTGGCCGATTTCATTACGGAATTCACTACCAACGAAGGTAAGGAGCAATCTGAAATAACAGGAGATATCAAGTGGAATCTCTTTGTAGATGGAGCATCGAACGAACAGGGATCGGGGGCCGGTATTGTGATAATTACCCCCAGGGGAAGGAAGTTGCACTATGCCCTAAGGTTGGAATTCGCCGCCACCAACAACGACGCAGAATATGAAGCAGTAATAGCAGGATTAGAACTTGCCTTAGAAATTGGAGTCAGTTCTTTATGTCTTCATAGTGATTCTCAACTTATCGTAAACCAAGTACTGGGAGAGTTTCAGACTCGAGGAGAACGACACACATCATATCTAAAGAAGACCAAGCTGTTGCTCGATCAATTGGATCACTATTTAATCAAACACATTCCTCGAGAAGAGAATCAAGAGGCCGACGAACTGGCAAAGCAAGCTAGCATGAAGAACATCACCATTTCCGGAACAGTAACCATCTTGAAACAACTATCCCCAAGTTTCGAACAAGAAGATCTGATAGCTGCAATCGAAGAAGAAACTTGGATGACTCCTATCCGGAAATACTTACAAGATGGCACACTGCCCTATGGGCGTAACGAAGTTAAGAAAATCTTGAGGAAAGCTTCCCGCTACAAAATGGCAGAAGGCATCCTCTATCGGCGTGGCTTCTCTAACTCCTTATTGAGGTGTGTCACTGGAAGGGAAGCCAAGGAAATCTTATCCAACATCCATCAATGGAGTTGCGGAGATCACACTGATGGGCAGACTCAGGCAAAGAAGACGCTCCGATATGGATACTACTGGTCCACTTTAAACAAAGACGCCTTAGACTTCGTCGAAAGATGCGACAAATGTCAGAAACTTGCTAAGATTCCTCGACTACCAACAAATGAGATTACTCAGATGACCAGCCCTTGGCCCTTTGCAGTATGGGGTATTGACTTGATTGGCGAACTGCCGATGGGCCGAGGCGGAGCCAAATATGCTATAGTGGCAGTCGACTATTTCACCAAAAGGGTGGAAGCGGAACCTTTAAATAAAATGTCTTCAGCAAAAGTTATTAACTTCTTGATCAAAAATTTTCTATGCAGGTACGGGATTCCACTCAAAATCACATGGGACAACAGACTTCAGTTTGACAGCGAGGAGTTCGCTGACTGGTGCCAAGAGCACGGAATTCACAAAAGCTTCTCATCTGTTGCTTATCCCCAGGCAAATGGACAAGTCGAACCTGTCAAAAAAATTCTTAAACTCTAATCAAGAAGAAGCTTGAAAAGTCAAAAGGCGCTTGGGTGGATGAACTTCCTATGGCACTTTGGGCCTACCGCACGTCTTTCAGAACATCAACAGGGCATACTCCTTTCTCTTTGGCATACGGATCGGAGGCCATGCTCCCAGTTGAAACTGTAGTGCCATCCCACCGTAGGATCCACTACAACCCAGAAGAGAACGAAGAACTCCTCCACATGTCTTTGGATCTAATCAAAGAAAGAAGAAATGATGCAGAACTCATAGCCGCAGCTCACAAGCAAAAAGTGGCAGCACAATACAACTCCAAAGTAAAGCACCGTAGCTTACAAGAAGGAGATCTTGTCCTCAAGCGAATCTTCTCGCGCCCCGGAGCGCTAGATCCCATCTGGGATGGACCGTATGTAATTCATAAAGATCTCCACAACGGAGCTTATATTTTGTCGACAGTGGACAGAAAGGTGTTCCAGAGGGCATGGAACATCCAACACCTTCATCGATACTTTTCTTAACTTGTACTGCCCATATGAACTGAATTAACAAAGAGAACCAGTGGACGTAGGCATTTTCATGCCGAACCACTTTAAAAATCTTGCCTCTTTTTAACTTGTTCCTTTATATCTCGGCTTCTTGTTAAGCTTTATCCTTTTCTGTTGAAGAAAATCCTGTATAACGACATTTCCATTCTGGACACCTCACGGCACCACCTCACCTGGACAAGACCTAACATGTACTATGCGAATCTATGCCCTCGCCAATGAGACACTTTTGCTCCAGCATCCCTCTACTGTGGGTTAACTCATTGCTCGCGACGGCCCTCAAATCCAACTCTAATGAGCCGATTATAAGCCACCGAGAAGGCCGACTATAGCCGAGGCAGCTCATTACGGCGTTCGGCTTGCCGACAACCGTGAAGCGATTATAAGCCCCAACATAAGGTGTGGCCAGCCAGGGGCAGTTCAAAGTTGACGATCATTACCCGCACTAGCCGGCCACGGTAAATCGAATAATACCCACGATTATGGGCCATAATGGCCGGGGTAGTTACTGTGCGCGATCTCGGCTCCGATGTATCTTAAGTACGGCTGTGGTAAAAAGGAAAACTCCCCGCGGAGGCATAAGATGGGTGACAAATGTCTCCAAGACCCACAGCTAGGGAAAGTGACTACAAAACCCGTTTGCCACGAACTTAAGCACATCGAAGGCCTTCCGTGATTAGAAGTTTTACTATTTCTTATATTTCCAATTTATTGATAAAATCTTTCCTCCTATCCTCTATAACGATCGCTAAAGTACAGGACACAAGATGGGAGACACTCGCTAATGGGAATAAGAACTCACAGCTGAATGGCAAGTCACTCAGCTACATTCCACATTTGAATACACAAGGCATTCAAAGCTACCGTCTGCAGTAAAAACTTGAAGGGCGGTACTTTCTTCTCTTGTACAGAAATATGTAACTATAATTTATTCACACATCACACTAACATTGCAAGACATGGAATTATATTTTAAGCAAGAACTTAGCGTCAAACACAATTGAATTACTAGCACATGCACAGCTATATTTTATGCAACACATCGAAATAACAACACCATTCAAACATGAAAAAATCAGCTTATGTTATAAAGTTACATGCCAAAAATCAAGTTGTTCGTTACATAATTACAGCCCGAAAAGTACATTAATATTTTAAGACTAACATAGACAGCGACGTCAAATAAGCTGAAAAAATGTCCAGATCAAGCCAAGGAGCCGACTGCATCGGGGCCTCGTTTCTATCCTGCTGGCCCTCCGAGGTCTACTTAACCGCCGGATCAGAGCTCCCGGCATGCTGACCAGAGGTAGTTGGCGCTTCAGAGGTCCCGCTTGTCTAATTCAGGAGAAGAATTTATTAAATAAACAATAAGCAACCAAGCTATGAAAAGGCTAAAATGGAAGACTTACCAACATCCGTTCCTTGATCGTCATCTCCCAACTGCACGCCTACCTCCTCGGCAGCAAGCAGCCGCGTGCCCTCCTTCACCGCCACTTTCTCTTCCTTAGTAAACTAGGCCGTAACCACATCCATCCTGAAGGCCATACCACTTTCCTTATCCGCATCAGCCCTGGCCTCTTCCAGAGCCTGAAGATAAATCCTGGCCATGATCCGGGGATAGTCATCCATCTAGGATAAGTTGCCCTGCTTCCAAGTACGGAAATACATATCCTGGAGCATCTCATCCATCATCCCCTCGTTTTCCTCAAACTCCCTCGTTCGAACTTCAGAAGTCAACAGCTTTGCAACGGCAGCATCCCTCTCCGATCGGTATCGCCAGCGGTCAACCTGAAGGGATTTCCTCATCGCGTCCATCTCCTCCTTTAGCTTGGCTTGAGCAAGCTCCGCGGCTTCAAGCTTCCCAGATAACTCCTCTACCCGTTCGAGATCCGCCTTCCGAACCTCGTCTACCGTTGCAGTAGCCATATCGATCCGATCCTTGCAGATGGCCTCCATTTTTCACAACTCGGCTCTGCTAGCCTCTTCCATGGTTTTCTTTAGCCATCTGGAGGCAGCCTCGTGCTGAGAGATCTGGATGGCCTGATCGGCAAGTTGCTTGGCCTGGTCGGCAATCACTAGCTGCAATCTTATGTTGGCACTCCCAATTTCCTCCTCGGCCTTGACCAGTCGGGCGTGATGCCCCATCAACTTCCTAGTCTCCTCAGCAACCCGATCGATATTTGCCTTGGCTTCATCCCCCATAGTTACAATCCGAGTAGTAAGCGAATCAAAATCCAGGGACTTGGCCTCATCAAGCACCCTTACCATAGGATTGCGAGGGAGAAGGTGCTCACCAGTAACCTCGTCAAAGGAAATATCATGAGAACTCGGGTTCAGATCTGGATGACCCGCAAATGGATTACGAGCCAAGCCGGGACGATCAATATGAGGAATGGTAGGATTCTCTGATGGATGCGGAGAGGGTATGAACTCTGTATCCTCCCCCGTGATATCATGAATAGGCTGGGTTGGAGGCTGAGGACCAGGTGAAAGTTCGAATAAGGAGCGCCTCCTCCTTTTCTTTTGAATATCCTCTTCAATAACTCCGAGAAGAGGACGGTAGCCGACTATGTCCCCGAAACGGCTGGTCGGAGGTTTTGGTTTAGCGGAAGCTTTGAGGAGTTTGAGTTGTTCGAGGCGGTGCCGAATGTCCGATGTCTTGGCCGCCTTACTCGTTCCTGGAATAAAAACCAAGTGTTACAAGCATGCATGGGACTATAATCAAAGAAACATGTGAAGTTAAAAGAGGAGTTAGTGATTCACCTTGAATCGCCGGAGTTGCCCTAGCTGAAACGCTCTCGGAAGATGGACCAGCACCAGTCCTAGCCTTATCAGTTTCCTTTGGCTTCTCCACCAGGGCCGATCCTTCCTCCAATCCCTCAGAAGCCTGGCGGAAGGCGTGATCTGTCCACTCTTGGATCTCCCCTGCTTTCTCAGAAGACAAAGCCCCGGCGCCATCACCGCTCTGTCCTTCGCCGCCATCACCTTCTCCATCACCTCCTCTCTCCTCCTCGCCTCTTTCCTCCTCTACACATTCCTCCTCCGGAACATCTGGACATGTGCTAGGGGAGGGTCCATCGGATTTCTTGAGCTTCTTCCCCCCGGCGACTGGAGGTATCGAGAAGGGTTTCCTCTTGCTGCTCTTTGTCATGGCCCCTCCTTTGGCTTTGGTAGCCCTCTCCTCAGCTGTGCCCCTTTGCTTGACCACAGACTGACGTGGTAGAATCAAGTTGTGCTACAGAAGAGTAGCATTCCTGATCAGATAAGAAGCTGACCTCTCCCTTCCCTAAATGGCTTCTATCTCCGCAGCCATCTGAACCAGGTGATCGTTCTCTACGACTGCAAAGCCACCTATCACTAGCAAGAAATAAAAACACATAAGGAAAAGCATTGCAGTCACAACAGAAATTATAAATAAGCTTCAACTTACAGTCGGAGGTGAAGCGACGGATATAAACAGAGTCATCCTTGACGAAAAACCATTCTTTCTTGAACATGCTGAACTTCTAATATAAGTACGGGACCGGCTTAAAGGATACGGCCGATTCCAAACTGATGTATAGAGACCCCTTCTTATAGCCCCTCAAGTTGTACAAATATCGGATCTCCCGGTTGGAAGGGGGATGCCCATAACTTCTCTGGAAAATGATGAATAGGCTCACCAAGATAGCATAAGAATTGGGTTGAAGCTGAAAAGGGGCCACCTTCAAATAGGTAATGAAGTTGACTATCCAAGCATTGATCGGGGGAATGACCCCGCACATGCAGTGGTACCTGCTGTAAGCAAAATACCCTTCAGGAGGGTCATACGGCATAACTCCATTCCCTGGCAGTACCATGCGTGCTCTATCAATCCCGAAAGAACGAGATATAACATCAAGCTGCTCCTCCTTGAGGGAGCTAGAAAACAGTCAGGAGGAGAGTTCAAGAGCTCCTAAGCTCCATATCCATCCACTAGTGATCTCGGGGTGGGTCCCTGTCGTCCCGGTCCTGGCTGGGCTGGGGGCACAACGGGGGACTCTCTTCTGTCCATAGATTTCCTCTTATCTGATCGAGTTTCAACTTTACATGAAATTTATCTGCAAACACAGAAAGTGCATCGTCAGAATGAGGGAAGTAAAAAGAAAGTACGTACAGCCTAGAATTTCATTCATAAGTCGAAACATAAAAAGCTAAAGATCCAATCGGCACTCGGAATCCCCGAGTTCATTCAGTTGTCCCGACCTAAAAGTTCATTCGGCACTTATCTTTCCCATTCTCATTCGGTGGTTCAAATACGAGTTTCATTCGGCAATTCAAAAATAAGAGTTTCATTCGGTAACTCAAGCACGAAGTTCATTCGGCAAGAGGGTCTCACCTGGTTCGGCAAAGATAGGAATTTGATTCGGCTAAACACGTTTGATTCGGCAAGGATAGGAATTTGATTCGACTAAACACGTTTGATTCGGCAAGGATAGGAGTTTGATTCGGCTAACACGGTTGGTTTGGCAAAGACAAGAGTTCGATTCGGCAAAGACAAGGGTTTGGTTCGGCTGATAAGGAATGATGAAAACATTTGGGCCGTATTTATAGGCAAAATATAAACGACCGAACCAACTGGCTCGGCACACAAGACCGGATGAGGATGTCCAAGCTAAAACAAAGTAAGCCATCTGCATGCACATGCCCTACTTTGGGGGGCAAGTGTTGGGTGAGTTTCGACCGTTCCGACACCGCCAAACCAACTCCTCTACCATCCACTGCCGAACCAACCTACGTCCCATGCCTGCCGAACCTACCTATTCCACGTACCGCCGAACCATCCTGTTCCATCTACCACCGAACCAACCTTCCCCCCGTGCCTACCGAACCAACCTATTACACGTACTGCCGAACCATCCTGTTCCATCTACCACCGAACCAACCTTCTCCCCGTGCCTACCGAACCAACTCAAAGAAGCACCACGGGACCAGAAGCAAGGGAGGCCACTACCGAAACAACCTCTACCGAACCAACGTACTACCGGACCAAGGAGTACCAGACCAACATTGCCAGGCTATATTGCTTCAGCCCAGGCCCACCAGCAGCTATATACATGCAGGACCCCTGCCCTCAGTCCGACTCTATAAATAGAGGGGCAGGGGTACAACAATGGCAGACAAGTTTGAGAGCTCAAGCATAGATGAAACTTTCAAACAACTTTCAGATACTTGTAATCTAAGCTTTGTACTTGTAATCTGAACAGAAAAGGAGAATAACATATAAAGTGGATGTAGGCACATTCTGGCCGAACCACTACAAATCTGTGTGTCTTTTACAGTTTAGTCCATCTATTTTACATATTTGCATAAATCACCCAAATCACTAAGAACAACACATAATCAACTAAATCATGCGACTTGGAGGTGTTTGCCCATTTTTTGTGCAAACAAAAACTCCAAGCCCTAGTTCATTGCAAATCCAACATCTAACTCCAAATTCAAAGAGAAGTCATTGATTCTTCCTTCGCTTTCAAGCTTCTCCTTCATTGATTTTTTGTAAAGATTAGATTTTTATCTCACATCTTTGTCTATAACTATCTTTGATTGTTGGGTATGAATTCCTAACACTTATTCATGTGCATTTGCTTTTGGTTTGGATTGAATTGGTGAAAATCCCAATTTTTAGTGTTTTGGGTTTAAATCTTTAAAAACCCAATCTTTGATGTTTGGACACGTTTTTGGTGATGCATCGGGGAGCCAATAGGACCGAGTAGCCGATAGACGTAATCCCCTAGCGTTCGTGCTCGATCGGTTGCAAATTGAGAGAGTTTTCGGCATTTTTGTTGCTTAGGTCGTTCGGCCTACACATAGGATTCTCGGCCTGCAGTTAGGTTGGCCTGCAGTTAGGTCGGCCTGCATTTAGGTCGCACCCCTTTAGATCGCGCCATGCTTAGGTCGTTGCTCGGCCATGTTATATAACGCAACCATGTTAGGTCGCTTGCTCCTTTAGGTCGTGCCATGATAGGTCTCCCCATTTAGTCGCACGGCCTTTTTCGCACGGTCTTCTGTACCCCTTAGGTCGTTAAGTTGCACACCCATTTAAGTCGCACGGCCTTTTACCCCTTAGGTCGTTTCATCCCTAGGTCGCTTGACCATATGTTAAACCGTATTTCTTAGGCCACTCGGTTAGGTCATGTCACTTAGGTCGCGCCATGGATCTCTTTAAGTCGCTCAGCTTGTCCCTGTGCCTTAGGTCGCAACCTATAGGTCGCTTGCCTTGCTGTTGGGTCGGCCTGCCTTAGGTCGTAACTCTTTAGGTCGCTCGGCCTGCTTGCTCTATTAGGTTGCATGCTCGGCCATTAGGTCGTTCCACCCCATAGGTCGCTCAACCATGTTAAGTCGCACCTGCTATCTCGCAACCATGTAGGTCGCTTGCTCCCTTAGGTTGCGCCATTGATCTCTTAAGTCGCTCGACCTTCTTCACAACATAGGTCGTGCCATGTTAGGTCGCGCCATACTTAGGCAATTCTCCACTTAAATCGCTTGCACTTTGGTCGCAACCATATAGGTCGCTCGCCCTGCTTTAGGTCGCGCCATGCTATAGTCGCGCCATGCCATAGGTCGCGCCATGTTAAGCTGCTCTGTTAGGCCGTGTGCTATTTCTTGAGCCACTGATTTCTTGTGTTGACTTATGTTAATTCGTAAGTCGTGGCTGTTAAGTCGCAAGGATATTTCCACTTTGATGGATTTGGAATCGAATTCTTAGCATTTTTATTCACGCATTCGAATGTGAATTTTTGTGATTTATTGTTTCTACAACCATTTTTGTGATTTGTCACCTCATCTCACTCGTACGAGAAATCTAATTAAACGGCTTAGTAAAACAAATGGTATGAAACACTTGCATTTACTTCGCCGGTTAATTCTTGGACTTGTTCGATTGAATCTCTTGTGACAATTTTCGAGTGGAGATCTATAATTTGTTCGTAAATATTTAAGTTAAGCTAGTGGTCATGGGACATGAAGCTAAGCTTATATATTTACTAGCTTGCTGTAATTGACACTTCTTGATGACCGTTGATGATCATTTTTGTGATCTAGACTAGCAAATGTGCGATGACTCTTGGTCTACGAGGGAGACTAAACCCCGTTTCTGTGGAGCTTCGGCTCAATTTGGTGGGGTAGCGACCCATGGTCTTCGGGCCGTTTTGTGGAGCTTCGGCTCAAAATTAAGGTTAGCAGCCATGGAATAGAATTCCATTTTGTGATACACGTGTTTGTGAGATTTCATGCTCCCGTTTTGTGATAGGCCTCCCCCTTTTTGTGATTTTTGGATTTCCATTGATGATTTCTGGAATTTGTGTTTTCACCAATTTTCGTGATTTACATTGATAAGTTTTATCAATATTTGTGCAATGGTGAATTTGTGTGTCATTAACTTTTTTGATTGGCATTGATATTATTGTCAATATTTATAGTTTGGCGAATGTAAGTAAAGTGTATGACATTCCTTCTTATATTTGAGAAGATTCTTGTGATACTGATTAATCCCTATTTGATTTTCAATTGCGTACTTTTCGCAATATGGCTTTATAGTTATCATATGTTTATGTCATATCTCTTATTCTATATCATTTTATCTGATATTTATAGCTAGACTGATCCGTTTATTATTTTCTTATTAAATAATACTCGGGTCAGACCGAGATGTTACAGGTGCTTCTGCTTGACTTCACATCTGTGATTATCACCCGGACTTTTGGCTAACTACTTAGATTAGTAGTTTTTGTTGTATACATTTGAGATATAAACTCATTGATGTATCCATATTCTTTTGTCCAGCACCTGTAGCTATTCTTTTGTGACATTGTGGACCTTTTCTGACCACTACTCTGATGTACACTTTCATGTGTTATATATTCATATCTATTTCCGCCTTTGTGATATGGATGTCTGTGACTGATTTGTGTTATGTTTATTTCTATATTTGTTTCCGAAGAATATATATAGCCTCTATGTAGTAGCTTTGAGTTTGTATCAGTATGTCGGATTTCCTCCTTAAACCAAATGCTTTTGTACTATCTGACATATCGATTCTCACACAAAGCAATTACGCGGATGGTCGCTCCTCAACAGCCTTATTCTCCATGCTAGTTGACGGCATTACCCCATAGTGTCCTTGGCTAGAGTGGGTATAGAGGTGGGGTGTCACAGCTTGGTATCAGAGCCTTTCTTCAGAACAATGTAGAATAATATAGCAAGAATCATTGTCCTAAGTCCATCTTAGGAGTCGTGCTTTAGGATTTAATTCGAGTCTTCGTATCGATTCATCCTATTTTCTTTATGATTCCTTGTTTATCTATCAAGATTGCTTGATATTCATTTGGTGAATAACCTTATTCTTCTTCTTTCTTTCTTTCAAAAAGGAAGAGAAATGGTTAGACCTGGCCATCCCAGCATCGGTCAATCTCGTGCTTCTCCCCAAGATGGAGTATTTATGTCTGCCAAGCAGCTTCTTGATCTAGTAAGGAATGCTCAAGCAGCCGGATCTAATCCGGAGTCTACTCAGCCTAGGTCTGGATTTTCACGTTTGTGCAGCGAGTATACTAATTTGGGTGGGAAGCCATTCAAAGGTTCTGAAACTATTATTGAAGTTCAGGCTTGGCTGAGAACGTGCGATCGAATATTTTCTCGCATGAATCTTGTTGATCTTCACCGTGTTCAGGTGGCCTCTAGTATGCTCCAAGAAAGAGCATTATATTGGTATGAGCTTCTTATTTCTAAGATAAATGTAGTGGATCTTAGTTGGGAGAAATTCCAGGAACGCTTCGAATTAAAATTTGTACCAAAAGCTGAGAAGGTGACTTTGGCTCGCCGTTTCATAGACCTTGTTCAAGGTGAATCTTCCATGATAGACTATGTCGCATCATTTAAGTCACTTTCTAAATGTGGGGTCGAGTACATAAACACCCCATTGAAGAAGAACCAAGGATTTGTCTATGGCTTGAATAAAAATCTCAAGAAGCCATTACTTCTAAAATTAGAAGTTTCTTTTGATCAGCTTGCTGATATCGCTCTTCGTCTTGAAGAGGCTGATAGGGAGAGTGATGTTGAAGTTATGGGTACTAAGCCAAACTTCAATAACAAGAAAAGGCCCAATAAGTTCAGGGGTCCTTATCCCAATAAGAAAGGGAGGCAAGCAACTCCGATGGCAAAGACTTCTTCCTCAAGTGGTGGACAATGCTACAATTGTGGTTCTAAGGACCATTATGCGAATAAGTGTTCAAAGCCTCGTGCTTGTCGCTATTGAAAAAGCCCAGATCATTATTTTACTTCTTGTCCCAAACTTCAAAACATGAAGGAGGGAAAGCTGAATGTTGCTCAAGCCACTGGCAACACATCTCGTGGTAAAGGTATTTCTCATTCTATCCTTGATGACATTATTTTATTTCGTGATCATCCTATTCGAGTTCTTTTTGATACGGGTGAATCCCATTCTTTTATTTCAAAAGAACTTGTTGATACTTTTTCTTTGGTTGTTTTGTGTTTAATGACTTCTTTGAGAATTGCGAATCCGGTTGTTGGATCCGCAACAATCAGTTTATTGTGTTAAGATGTCGAGATTATTTTGTGTGATTTTTCTTTCCAAGCCGATTTGCAAGTTATGCGCTACTTAGGCTTTGGAATGATTTTGGGAATGGATTGGCTTAACCTCTATGAAGCCCAAATCTTATGTCCTGAGCGGACTATTCATCTTCGACATCCTCAATCTGTTAAGCAGATTTCTATTGATCTTAAAGATTCGGATTCCAGCTTGGTTGCATATTTATATTCTTTAAATCATCATGATGACGATAATGATGATGAAGAGGATATTATTTCTCTTATTCACGTTGTTCGTGAATTTCCGACATCTTTGAGCCCGTTTTAGGATTACCACCTAAGCGAGCAATTGAGTTCAGAATTAATCTCATCTCTGGAGCTCAACCTATCACTCTTCCTCCTTATCATATGTCTAATAAAGAAAATGAGGAGATGCGTAAACAATTATCCGAATTGGAGATGAATCAATTTATTCGCTCTAGTTCCTCTCCTTGGGGAGCTTTGGCTATTTTTGTTAAGAAATCCGATGGTACACTAAGGCTTTGCGTTGACTACCACAAGCTTAATGATCTTACTATCAAGAATAAATATCCTTTACCTCGGATTGATGATCTATTCGATCAACTTAGTGGTGCTAGAGTCTTTTCGCAATTAGACTTAACTACCGGTTTCTATCAGCTTCGTATTGCAGAGGATATCATTCCTTTGACATCGTTCCGTACTCGTTATGGATCTTATGAATGGCTTGTTATGCCATTTGGTTTAACGAATGCTCTGCCTTATTTCGTTGACCTTATGAATAGAGTTTTCAAAGACTTCCTCGATCGGTTTTTTCTCATCTTTATTGATGATATTCTTGTGTATTCTAAAACCGAGGAGGAGCATGAAAAACACCTTCGGATTGTGTTGGAAACTCTTAGGAGCAATCAATTGAAAGCAAAATTTTATAAATGCCACTTATGGCAATCTCGTATGAAGTTTCGCGGTCATATTATTTCCTAATTGGGAATTTCCGTGGATCCTTCAAAGATTAAAGCGATTTAGAATTGGAAGAGACCGGAGAGTTTGACGGAGATTCGTAGTTTTCTCGGATTGGCGGGTTATTACCGTCGTTTTATAAAAGACTTTTCATAAATTTCCATGCCTCTTACTAGTTTGACAAAGAAGGGAGTTAAATACATTTGGTTGGACAAATGTGAAGCTTCTTTTAAGAAATTAAAAGAACTCCTTTCCGATGCCCCTATTCTTGTGATTCCCGAGGGAAATCAAGATTTTATTGTTTATACCGATGCTAGTCGCATTGGTTTGGGAGCCGTTCTTATGCAAGGAGAACGTGTTATTGCTTATGCTTCTAGGCAATTAAAGCATGCTGAGACTAGATATGCCACTCATGATTTAGAACTCGCGGCTATTGTTTTCGCCCTTCGTATTTGTCGTCATTATCTTTTGGGAGAAAAATTTATTCTTTACACCGATCATAAATCTTTGAAGTATCTATTTTCTCAAAAGGAACTTAATATGCTTCAACAACGTTGGATCGAATTTCTCGCAGCTTATGATCTTGATATTCTTTATACTCCTGGAAAGGGAAATCGTATTGCCGATGCACTTAGTCGTTAGCAAGAAGCGGTTGTTTCTATGATGATATCTGAATGGAATGATTTCGGAATTCTATCCACTTGTGAGATTCGAGATCGTGTTTCCGATTTATGTTCATCTCTTGTTTTATGTAGCCTTGAGGCTCATCCTTCTCTTTTAGACCACATTCTTGAAGCTCAAAAGCTAGATCCCGAATTGGCTCTTCTTGGCCAAAATTTTAGGGATAAAATTGATATTGAAGGTTTGAAAGACTTTGATATTGATTCTCGTGGAGGTATTCAAAAATTTAGTAGACTTATCGTGCCAAATATTAGTAATCTTCATAAAGACATTATAGAAGATTCTCATCATTCTAAATTTACCATTCATCCCGGTAGTAGGAAAATGTACGCAGATATGAAGAGACTTTATTATTGGGAGGGAATGAAACCCGATATTGCTAACTTTGTTAAGTGTTGCATGACTTGCCAACTCATTAAGGCCGAACACCAAAGGCCCAGTGGGTTATTGCAACCTTTAGAAGTTCCAATTTGGAAGTGGGACCAAATTTCCATGGATTTTATAGACGGCCTTCCCCGTTCTCGTTCGGGTCATGATAGATAGTCGATGGACTTACTAAATCCGCCCATTTTATTCCCGTTCGGTCCAATCGAACCGTTCCTCTTTTGGCTAAACTCTTTATTAAAGAAATTGTAAAATTGCATGGAGTTCCTTCTTTTATTGTTAGTGATCGTGATCCATTGTTTACTAGTGGATTTCGGATGAGTCTTCAAAAAGCTTTGGGAACGACGCTTAATTTTAGCACCACTTATCATCCCCAGTCCGATGGACAAACCGAGCGTGTGAATCAAACTCTTGAAGATCTTCTTCGTGCATGTGTTCTTGATTTTTGTGGAAGTTGGTAAGATCATATTTCTCTTGTTGAGTTTTCCTATAATAATAGCTTCCAATCTAGTATTGGTATGGCACCTTTCGTGGCACTCTATGGAAGGCCATGCCGATCTCCTTCTTGTTGGCTTGAGGCCGGTGAGAAGCTGGTTTTAGGTCCAGATTTTATTCGTGATTCCAGAGAGAAGATTGACCTTATTCGTCATAGGATGAAAGAGGCCCAGAGTAGGCAAAGATCCTATGCCGATAACCGGAGAAGGAAATTAGAATTTTCTGTGGGAGATCTTTTGTTTATTCGTGTTTCACCTATGAAGGGTGTTGTAAGTTTCAGTTGATCGGGAAAGTTAGCACCTCGGTATATTGGTCCATTTCCCATCACCGGACAATTGGTTCCGTGGCTTATCGCCTTTTATTACCGGCTCAGTTTTTTGCTATTCATGATGTGTTTAACGTTTCTCAATTACGAAAGTGCCTTCAAGATTCCGATTCTATTCTTGAGCCCGGTGTTGTGGAAGAAATTGAAGTTTCACCTAATTTAACTTATGAGCAACATCCTATTCGTATTATAGCTTCGGAGGTCAAGCGCCTTCGAAATAAAGATGTTCCGCTTGTTAAAGTCCAATGATCCTCAAATCCTAAAGATTGCTCTTGGGAATCTAGAGAGTTCATCGAGCGAACACATCCGGACTTACTTTCTCGCGCTCCATGAGGTGAATTTCTTATTTCAAATTTCTTTTGTGTTGATATGCTTTCATTGCTGTTACCTTATATTTTCTTCTTAAATATTCCAAGGACGCAATTTCTTTAAGGAGGGGAGTCTGTAACAACCCACATATTTTACGATTGAATATTTAAATATTTTATTTTAATATTTTATCGTTAGTCGGATTTTAGTTCGAAAAGTTACTTTTTGCATACGGTCGAACTGGGACTCGAAACCACTTCCATTGGGTCCAAAACATCGTTTGCGATCTTTTTGTGTATAAACTTGATATGTTTGGAGTTAGTGGAATTTTGTCACTTTTTCACTTTAGGCTTTGGGTTTGGTTTAGCCCGTTAGCCTAAACTATTAACTCTAGCTCAACCCCCCTTCACTTCATAACTTTTCTTTCATTTCCTAACACTCAAGCTTCATCAAAAATGGAGGAAGGAATGAGAAATTAAAACTCCAAGCCCTACTTCATTGCAAATCCAACATCTAACTCCAAATTCAAAGAGAAGCCATTGATTCTTCCTTTGCTTTCAAGCTTCTCCTTCATTGATTTTGTGTAAAGGTGAGAGTTTTATCTCACATGTTTGTCTATAACTATCTTTTATTGTTAGGTATGAATTCTTAACACTTATTCATGTGCATTTGCTTTTGGTTTGGATTGAATTCGTGAAAATCCCAATTTTTCGTGTTTTGGGTTCAAATCTTCAAAAATCCAATTTTTGATGTTTGAACACGTTTTTGGTAATGCATCGAGGAGCCAATAGGATCGGGTAGCTGATAGGCGTAATCCCCTAGAGTTCGTGCTCGATCGGTTGCAAATTGAGAGAGTTTTTGGCATTTTTGTTGCTTAGGTCGTTCGGCCTACACATAGGATTCTCGGCCTGCAGTTAGGTAGGCCTGCATTTAGGTCGCACCACGTTAGGTCGTGCCAGCTTAGGTCGTTGCTTGGCCATGTTATATCATGCAACCATGTTAGGTTGCTTGCTCCTTTAGGTCGCGCCATGCTAGGTCGTCCCCATTAAGTCGCATGGCCTTCTTCGCAAGGCCTTCTGTACCCCTTAGGTCGCTAAGTCGCACGCCCTTAAGTCGCACGGCCTTTTACCCCTTAGGTCGTTTAGTCCCTAGGTCGCTCGACCATATGTAAAACTGTATTTCTTAGGTCGCTCGGCTAGGCCGTGTCACTTAGGTTGCTCCATGGGTCTCTTTAAGTTTGTAACGATCCCGAGTTTTAATTTATTTTAATTCGACAATTAATTTAATTTTTGAATAAAAATTGTGTAATAATTGGTAATTTATACAAAATGTTAGAAATTTTTTAATAATCGAGTATTTGAAAATTATAAAACAGTCGATAGTTAAACTTTACAAAGAAATAAAGTTTGTGTTGATGTTAAACAAATATTTAAGTAAATTTATAGTTATATAAATTATGAAATGAACATATAAAAAGTTCTAGAAGCAATTATTTAAGTTAAAATAGAAGTAAATGTTTAATATAGAATAAACCATATAAATATTAAAGCACAAGTATAAAATAAAAAGGAAACTAGTAAAAAGCAAATAAAAAAATAAAATAAAAAAATAAACATATGCATAAATAAGTACAAACAAAACATAACTAAAATAAGAGGTACATAAGCATGGGCTGTAAACATAAAAGAATAAGAAGCATGGGAACAAAGCACTTAGCATTAAATGCTTCCATTCCTTAGCAGCCGTGCCTATTTTGTACAAACATATCACCTGTAGCTTTTATATTAATATCGACCTACAATCTTTCCTTCTATATGTTTGTATCCTCCAGTTCATTTTCATTTATCAAAGATATAAACAAGCATTTTTTTTTTTACAAACTCAAACATCATTTAATCAATAAACAAAAAGTAAGAAGATTTACAGAAGAATCAAGCTTGCAAATTTCACAGTCTGTGTCAACATGAGTAGGCTCTGTTCATTTCTGGAAACCCATATGAGCAAACACTTAACTATATACTTATATATACGAACCTTGATCTGCCTGTGATAAATACTTTGATGTGAATGCAATGTTCGAAATGTCGGTACAAAAGAGTTTATATCACTCTGTTAAACTCTACAGGCTCTCTGTTTTTAAAACAGATAATAAGTGAGTAAAACATCAAATTTGAAAGGTTTAAGTTGATTGAAAATGGTTCTAGATGTATTGGAAATATAGTTTGCATATGTTATTGTTTAAATTTATCACTGTGATGCTCTGTATTTCCATGTTGTTTGTTACAGTTTCATACATTCTTTTCAAACTTAAAATTTTATGCTCATCAAATCATTATAAAACTTTCAGTTGCAATCAATAAGATTTAAAAAAAAACTAAAATAATGTTTTGCAAGCTGGTTAAAAACATGACTGGTGGGATATTCTTTACTGGAAATCATGGTTACAGGAAATCAAGAAAATCAATTGATAAATTCAATTGTAAATAAAAGCTAATTCAAGTTTATAACTTGAATGCTTAATGAAATTCATGATTTTAAAAACTAAAACGAACATTTTTAGTTTGGGATTTTAAGAGCAATTTGAATTTGAACCAAAACTGCATTTTTACAAATTTCTAGTGAATTAATCAATGTAAAAGGGTGAAATTTGAATTGAAGCAAGTTTGAGTACCTGTGATTTCTAAAAAATTATCAAACAAATTTTCTATTGGGTAAAATTTTGAAACGAGATCAAAGTAGGGTTTAAGGACAGTAAAATATGTGTTTGGGTTTTCGGGCTCGTTTGCCTTCGTTGATGCATTGAGTGTAGCCTGGCTTGGAGGAGGAGTACTCGGGTCGTAGACGAAGGTGTGGACGGAGGAGCGACAGTTCCGGTGGTGGGGATGGCCATGGCGAAGCAATTTGTTGGATGGGTTAAATGTTTTGGTTTTCGAATGGTGGGCTAGTTTTCGCTTGGTACTCCGTGATGCTCCTTCAAGGTTGGGGTGGTACGTGGGGTCGGTCGGTGACGTGTTCGTGGTGTCGCCGGAGGTGGGAACGTCGTTGACGATCTGTGCACGTGCAGGGCATTGATGTCGTTCGTGGAAATTTCTGGGTGTGGACGACGCGAGTTAATGGTCGAGTATGATGGGGGGTTTCTTCGAGGAGAACCCTAGCACATGGGTTTGTTTTCACGAGTTATTGCTGTTGTAACTTGAGCGTAAACTAAAAAAAAAAGAAGAGAGGAAGAGTAGAAGAAGATAGAAATACACAGTAGAAGGAGGACTCGGGGAAATTGCGTGACGCACTCGAAGTAACGAGGAGTTGACTCGAAGCAGTATAGTGGGAGTTCGGGTTATTTTACTTGAGTGGTATCAGGTTTAAGAACCTGTTTTGTTTCAGATTTTAAGTTTAATTTAAAAATTTGAAACAAGATTTAAAGCAAAGTTTAAAGAATAAATTCAAGTTGTTTGAAAACTTAGTTCGAAAATGAATCAAGTTTTAAAAGATTTAAATTGTTTAATAACTTGAGATGTTAAGTAGTAAAGTGTAATTTAAAAGAACTTGAATTTAAATTTGAAATTTGAATTTGTAAAGAAAGAATTTAAACCAAATCTTAAAACCTGAACTTCACACCAAATCTGAATTCGAGTTTTCTTTTTATTAATTCAAATGTTTAAATTAATTTAAATATAAAGTTATACTTTAGATACGTGAATACAAAGAAGTTTGATTTAAGTTCTTTTAAATTTCTAGTATAACCAAAGTACCATTTCAACATGAGAATCTAAAGGCTTTACAATTGGTTTTAAACCTTGGTATTTATGTTAAAACATTATTAACAAAAAAAATAATATAAGAATTTAGTTCAAATCTCGAAATACAGGTGAAATGGAAATATGAATTTGGAAATGACTGTTCCAAACATTTTTATAAGGGATAGTTGAATTATTAAATAGAATGAGTTTACCCTAAATTTGAGAAAAAATAAACGATTGAAATTCATTATTAAATTCCTTTGAATAAATGATAAATAATAAATTAATCTAAGATAATTACTTAATGAAAGTAATTAAAGATTAATCACTTATTGTAATTAATTTTGGATAATTTGATTTATTAAAGTTAATTAACTTAGTTTAAGTAAGTCATTAGGTTAAATTGGAAATTAATGGTTTCTTGTTATGAGATAATTACTTTATGATAAGTAATTAAAAGTTTAATTTCTTAAGATAATAAATCAAAGGGTAATTAATTATGTAATTAGTTTAAAGATTAAATTAATTAATATGATTAATTAAGAATAATTTAATTAATTAAAGTGTTTGTTAAATAAATTTATATCAAATGATTTGTAAAATAAATCAGGATTAGATAATTAAATTCATAAGTAATTAATTTACTTGGAAATAAATTGTATTGATTAGGATTAAACGATTAATCAATCCTGCTTATGAATGATTGTATTGTATGAGATACCTTGAATTGATTGTCCTGTCTGATCTGTGATATTTTGTTCTGTGGATTTAGATGTGCATAATTTATTCATTTATTTACATTTGTATATTATCTGTGAATCTGTGAATGGACGATAAGCTTTATAGTTATATCGCTTATCAACTATATTTCTGTGTTTGATCTGTGATGATTGAATGATGTTGCACTATTGTGTTAAACCCTTTGACCACACTTATACACACACCAATATGGATTTCATGAGGAAATCAATTAAGTCACAGATTTTGAAATGATTTTTAAAGTTGAATATTAGAATTCAAATGTTTTTAAAATGGATTGGGTTTAAAGTGAAAAGCAATTGAAATGGAATTTCAAAGATGAAATTATTTTGAATAACTTGATTAAGATTTGGAATTTAAATATTTTGATTTCAATTTGAATTCAATAGTTAGAATTGAATTCTATGATTTGAAACTAGGGATTAACGATATTATACTAGTTATATATGAGTCAAACCATTTTTAAGGTATTGTTCTTTTGGGAAATTGATTTAACCTAAAGATTATAACTTGTATAAATGAAATCTTGTTTTTTCGAAATAAGGTTGTTTCTAAATGACAAAAAGCTTTCATAAGAGAAATGAATTTCAAATTGTATAAAAGGGATTTCAAGTTTAAACTGAAATAATTTTTCAAGTTATAGATGAACATTTGGAAACGAATTTTGAAAGATAATATTTGGGAACGATTAGAAAGCTATGAAATAGATCTTAATTTAAAGATTTAATGAATTAAATCCAATTGAATTGGAATTGTTTTGAAATCCAGGAATGAATCTTTGAGAAACTAGGTGAACTTTATGAAATAAATCCTTTTGTTTTAAAAGATTGGAAATGGTAAATTGTTAAACCATTTGAAAGAAAAAACTTTGGATTTTTAATTTGTGACTTAATTGAAATCCCATATCCATATGTTTTAAATGTTGCGCTCACTATTCGGTTTAGCCGGGAAAGGACCTTTGTGTCGTATAACCCATTCCGAATATGTGATTCAACGTTATGGATAGCATTTGAAGACCGATGGTGAAGACCGGGTATTTGCGAGAACGATAGGATAGCCTATCGATTGTCTCTGCACCGAGTTGCTCCGGTATAGAGATTCCCTAAGTGATGCGAAGTCCAATCGGGATTGTGAATACCCGGATTGCAAGGGCTTCTTTGGAAGTGCCTTCGGTTCTGTTCGAACCCAGAATAGACTTTTATGGATTGTTATGTCTGACATTACAATCTGAGATATAAAGTAGATTTCTTTCAAATATATTTCTGTTGGTGGTGGAAAATTTATTCTCTTAGCTTAACACCCTACTCTGAGACGTACGAGCTCAGCGGTTATGTAGTTGAAGGTTATCAGCGATATATTCCCATCTTGGTAATGTGGCATGCTGAGTGTTGCTGTGAAACGATGTAACGCCCGGCCTCTATACCCATGCCAACCAAGAGCAATAGTAAGTATTACTGTCGGAAAGCACGGAGAATGAGACTCGATAGGGCTAAATGTTGTACTCATTCCCTTGAACTAACACTGGCACGAGAAATTTTTGATTTTTTTTTTCCTTCTACTTACCCTTTGTGCGCAGTGTTGGTTCAAAGCAATGGTACAAGATAAAAATTTTCCAGGTTACATAGTATAGAATATAATAGAATGTACAATTCAGCACCAGAAACAGCATAATGCATAATACATATCATAATGTCCACGATACATAGTCCATAGTACATATCACATCCAAAATACATAATAACATACATACCATAATACATATTAACTACTTCTAAGTCCAAGCTGAAAAGTCCAAAACCCCAAAACGTGGAAAATGATAAGAATTCTGCTACAATCCACGCAACCTAACCTGCAACCACAATCCTCAGACTGACCCGAGGATTATAAAACAAATCACACGGGTCAGACTATTTCTAGTGTGAGTGAAGTAAGATCTATGAACAACAATTATCTCAATCAACAAAAGGGAAAGAGAACGCCGCATGTATAAATCAACATGAGGCATATATGTGTGTGAGAACTAACATGCAAATTTGGTTTCATAAACAATTCCTTTAATCAAACAATGATTTAGGCCAAACCTATCATATATAATCCAATACGAAACCTTCCCAATTATTATTTGTAACACAAGGATAAGTTCATACACACATTCTCCAAAGATACTGGGTTTCAAAATCAACTTTAATACTTCCAAAATCATAAAGTAAAGAAAATTGCATTATGGGAATTATGGGATAAATATAACATGACTCATAAAATATACCAAATAAACAGACGCTAATATTGTAAAATCACAGTGGTAGAGCTCGAGCGCGCGCGGAGACATCAACCCCGTAACCTACTCATAACGCCATAATACACCTGGCGATCAACCCAGGATAACCAAGACGGTCTAAGGCAAAGGCCGTATGCTACCCGTTCACGGATCTACACGTGGGACCCCCACGCCTCCATCCTTCATAGTCCGTGACCCGCCGATCGGAGATCCCGATCAAAATAAGATTAGCCCTATGTAGCAGACCGTTGACCTTTGGTGGTAAAAGGGCATGTGATATACCACCGATTCAGGTAGCGATCCTGAATCAGGTCGGCCAAGGTGGAGTTTTGGCCCATTGGTACAACAGAGTCCAATCTATCCCGACCCAAAAATCAAAAGTGTTTATAATTTTAAAACACTTCTTAAAAATAAAAGTCAACGACGACAATCGTCTTCCAAAAATAACCTTTGAAAAACCCAGTATAATATTAAAAAAAAGCAAATAAAGTTTTGCAAAACAATTGTCCATACAAATAAAATTAATATATCTCCTTTCGTATTAATACACAAGTACCCCATAATACTTATGTATCAAGGCGAAACATACAAACTTAACATATTGCATTATTCAAAATTCGTTAAGTTAGATAAAAATTCTTAACAATTTACTTATATAAAAAACAAAACAACATTTGTTTTAGTATGCAAAATGCTACTAAAATTATAAATAAAATTTCTATCATTTTCAATATACATATAAAGCGAATAACTTTTTTTTTCCATTGTATCAAAATAACCAAATATGACATTTCAATTTAATTTAAAAACTAAATTTTTACTTCCTTTTGTCAATCTGAACTGCATGGTACAGCCCTAAGCTGGGCTGCACACGCAGCTCGCCGCGGAGCTGGACTGTACAGTGCAGCCCAAACGTGCCTGGGCTGCGCTGCCCAAAGCTGGATGCAGTTGGACAGCCCAGACCTGGACTGGCTGCACCCATGTGCAACCCACCTGGGCTGCAACTGGGCAGCCCATCTGGGCTGCGCCTGGGCAGCCCGATCTGGGCTGCCACCGCAGCCCATCTGGGCTGCAACCGCAGCCCATCTGGGCTGCGCCTGGGCAGCCCGAGCTGGGCTGCCACAGCAGCCCTACTGGGCTGCCACAGCAGCCCTACTGGGCTGCTCCTGGGCAGCCCCTGCTGGGCTGCAACAGCAGCCCTGCTGGGCTGCTCCTGGGCAGCCCCTGCTGGGCTGCCACCGCAGCCCGCCAGGGCTGCTCCTTGGCAGCCCCTATTGGGCTGCAACAGCAGCCCTGCTGGGCTGCTCCTGGGCAGCCCTGCTGGGCTGCTCCTGGGCAGCCCCTACTGGGCTGCCACAGCAGCCCGTCAGGGCTGCTCCTTGGCAGCCCGCCAGGGCTGCTCCTTGGCAGCCCGCCAGGGCTGCTCCTTGGCAGCCCAACCGGGCTGCTCCTGGGCAGCCCTAGCTGGGCTGCTACTGCAGTCCGAATGGGCTGCTCTTGGGCAGTCCAGCTGGGCTGCTCTGCAGCCCACCTAGGCTGCTCTCATGCAGCCGGTCTGGGCTGCTGCTGCAGCCCGGCCTGGACTGCACCTGCAGCCTACTGGCAGCCTGGGGCTGCACTAGCAGCCTGAATGCACCGGGGCTGCACATTTGTTACTTTTTTTTTTTTTACATCTCTTTTCAAGGGAAGAAAACTGCAGCTCATTGTGACAAATAAACAAACACCTTGCATGCATTGATTTTCATTCTCATTTTTTTTTTCCAATAATTCGTTTAACCACATGATGTAAGAAATGAACAAAGAATAATAATTTCAGAATTTCACTCTACATTTGCATGCACATATAAACAAGAAAATAAAACATGATTATAATTTCACTCACCTAAACACCAATTAGCAATCTTCAAGCCCTAAATCAGCTAGCCTTTGATTGCTGAAACTTCTCCTTTCAATTGCTAACAAAAGAGAAAAACCCTAAATAGCTACACATAAAACAAAAGAATGAAATAGAAAATAATTGATTTAGGGATACTTACTTTCAGAATTGGGAATCTTAGATTTAATTGTTTCTCTTCTTCTCTCTTTTGTTTTTTTTTTTTTTTTTGATTTGGATGAGAGGGTTAGCAATTAGGTTTTAGGTTTTCCTTTCTTTCTTCTTTCTGTTTCTGAACTGTACGTACAAAAAAAAGAGGGTTGAGGAGAGGGAATGGTATTTTTATTGCAAAGTCCCTCCTCTAGAATCTTCTTCCAATTAACCCTTATTTTATTATTATCCCTTTTTTTTTAATAAAGTGTAATCATTTTATTTTGTTTTTGTTCTAGATTTTTCTTTTACTCAACATTATTTTATTCAATTCTAGAACTTTCCTACATGGCATTAAAAAGATATTATTATTTATTTTTTTATTAATATTATTATTTTTCCCTTCTCTTTTTTTCCTTTTATATCTAATTGTAAATCAACATAAAAAAAAAATTCTTATGTAAACTTTTCATACATAAAACGCGTTTTATCTCATGTAATTAGTTACCATTCTTTCATAAAAAAAAACTTATCATTTTCAATGTTTAATTTAATTTAAATTTTTTTTTTAAAATAGTTTAGGTTAATAAAATGGTTCATTTATTAAAATAAATTACACTACCTCAAGAAGGAACAATTTATAACTCCAAATAAAAGCGTACTAATTTGTTACCATTTATTTTCCTCTCAACGCTATTAATATTAAATTCTCATTTTTCTCATTTATCTATTATTTTATTTTCTTAATAAATATTTAATTATTTATTATTATTAACTAATTAATTATCAATTTATTAAGTTGATTCCCAATTTAGTATCCCTAAAAGTCGGGTTGTTACAGACTTCCCCCCTTACAGAAATTGCGTCCTCGCAATTTCTACGTAAGGGCGATATCTGTAACTTTATTAGTTGATTTAAATTTCAAAAAGAATAAGACATACCTTACTCGAGTGCCAAACAATTCAGGATAATGCCTCTGCATCGACTCTTGTGTTTCCCAGGTGCAGTCCTTCGGATTGCTCGACCATTGCACCTTGACTAGTGGAACCACCTTACTACGCAACTTCTTCGTCTCAGAGGCAATGATACGGATAGGCTCTCGAGTATATGTCATATTAGGAGCGATCCCAAGCTGCTGCAACTGCTTTGGCTCTATCACCTCCTCAGAATCTCTCAGACACTTTCTCAAGTGTGACACATGAAACACATTGTGCACACTTGATAAGTGTTCAGGTAAAGCAACTCTATAGGCAAGCTTCCCAATCCGCTCCATAATAGGATAAGGCCCAATAAATCTAGGAGCAAGCTTACCAGTCTTGCTGAACCTCATTACCCCTTTTAAAGGAGTAACCTTCACGAACACATGATCGTCGACGCTAAACTCCAAGTCCTTTCTTCTTTTATCTGCATAGGACTTTTGTCTATCTTGTGCTTCCTTCATCCTCCTTCTAATTATCTCAACCTTTTCTGAAGCTTCACGTACCGTGTCGGGACCAAGAACTAACTTATCTCCAGTCTCAAGCCAGCATGCAGGAGATCTACATGGTCTTCCATACAGTGCCTCGAAAGGAGCCATGCCTATACTAGACTGAAAGCTGTTATTATATGAAAACTCTACCAAGTACAGGTGGTCCTCCCAAGAGCCTCCAAAGTCCAGAATACAGGATCGCAACAAATCCTCCAATATCTTGTTGACTCGCTCAGTTTGTCCATCAGACTGAGGATGATAGGCTGAGCTAATATTCAACTTCGTCCCCAAAGCTGCTTGTAAGCTCCTCCAAAATCCACTAGTAAATAATGGATCTCTGTCACAAACTATAGCACTAGGTACACCATGGAGACGAATAACTTCCTTCACATACAGCTTCGCCAAATAAGATGCAGTCCTCTTTGCCTTGACAGGAATAAAATGGGCAGATTTCGTCAAACGATCCACTACTACCCATATGCTATCATGCCCTTGCTTCGATCGAGGCAAGCCATCAATGAAATCCATTGATACCTAAATAAAGTATTAATGGAACACTAATTGGATCACAAATAAGGGTTTATATAAGTGAACTGTTATAAAATCAAAATTCACTTATACCTGATCCCATTTCCATAATGGAATCTCCAAGGGCTGAAGAAGACCGCTAGGCTTTTGATGCTCGCATTTCACCAGTTGGCAAGTAATGCAATTCTTAACATATTCACCTATATCACGCTTCATTCCTTCCCAGTAATATAGGCGCTTCATGTCCATGTACATCTTGCTGCCACCTGGGTGAATAGTGTATCGTGAACAATGGCAGTCCTTCATCACCTCTTGTCTAAGCCCTGCAACATTTGGTACAAAGATTCTACCTTTCATCCTCAAACAATCATGAGCATCCATCTCAAAACCTTTCAGGTCATCCGCTTCCTCTCCATTCTTCAACCGATGAACACGATCTAAAGCAACTGGATCCTCCTTCTGAGCAAGAGAAATCCTGTCCATAAGACTTGGTCTCACAACCAAGCTAGCTAACATCCTCCCTGAGCTATGAGTAGGCATACTGTAACAGATCCCACTAGAAGCTAACACCTCTAAGTCACGCCATTCAGCCACCATCATCGATACAACTGCCTGGTGTTTACGGCTGAGGGCATCCGCAACACGATTTCCTTTCCCAGGAGTATACTGAATATCGAAATCATAGGCTGCCAAAAACTCCAACCACCTTTGTTGGCGCATGTTCAGTTCCTTCTGGGAAAATAGGTATTTCAAGGACTTATGGTCTGTATAGAGAACAAACCGCTCCCCCATAAGATAGTGTCGCCACAACTTCAAAGCAAAAACCACGGCTGCTAGCTCCAAATCATGAATAGCATACCGAATCTCATTGGGCCTCAATTGCCTAGATGCATAAGCTACAACTCGCCCTTTCTGCATATGTACCGCTCCCAGGCCAGAGCCACAAGCATCCGTATAGACCACAAGATCCTGATTACCATCTGGAATCACCAAAACTGGGGCGTTAGTGAGCATCTCCTTCAACTTAGTGAAAGCTTCTTCACACTTATCTGTCCATTCATACTTAACTCCTTTCCTCGTCAGCCTCGTCAAAGGAGTCACAATCTTGGAGAAATCTTTAATGAAACGCCGGTAGTAACCAGCTAGTCCCAAGAAGCTCCGTATCTCGGTAACAGATTCTGGTCTCTTCCAATTCTGTATGGCCTCAATCTTAGAAGGATCCACTGCCAGACCGGCTTCGGAGACTATATGGCCCAAAAACTTTACCTCTTTCTGCCAAAAGTGGCACTTGGAGAACTTAGCCTTTAGCTTATGTTCCCTTAAGGTCTCCAAAACCATCCTCAAATGCCCTTCATGCTCTTGCTCGGACTTGGAATACACTAGGATGTCATCAATAAAGACCAGGACAAATTGGTCAAGATAGCTTCTGAATATTCTATTCATCAGGTCAACAAAATATGCAGGAGCATTCGTAAGCCCAAACGGCATCACCAGCCACTCGTATGAACCATAACGAGTGCGGAAAGCAGTAAGGGGAATGCTATCTTCCGCTACTCTCAACTGATGGAATCCAGTGGCTAAGTCCAGCTGGGAAAAGACTTTTGCTCCACTCAACTGATCAAAAAGATCATCGATACGAGGTAATGGATACTTATTCTTTATAGTCAGCTCATTAAGCTTCCTGTAGTCAATGCATAAACGAAGAGAGCCATCAGCCTTCTTTACAAACACAGCAGCAGCTCCCCAAGGAGAGCTACTAGATCGGATAAACTGCTTCCCTTCCAATTCAGTCAACTGCTTACGAAGTTCCTCCATCTCGACTCGCGGCATACGAGTAGGTGGTCGACTGACTGGTTGGGCTCCAGGGATTAGATCTATGCGGAACTCCACGGCCCTCTTTGGTGGTAAGCCTGTAACAGGCTCAAATATATCACCAAAATCTCTGACAATTGGTACCCTGGCTATCTCATCTTCCTCTCGTGACTCCATGGAAAACAAAGAAACATAAGCACTAGAGCTCGGTACATCCAGAGTCATATTAACAAGCCCTTTATATGATGGATGCTTCAAAATAACAACTCTGTCTGAGCAGGAAAGCTGTGCATCATAACGATCCAACCAGTCCATCCCCAAGATAATATCAAAGCCAAGGCACTCAAATACATGCAAATCACAGAGAAAAGAGAGCCCGCATAAGGAAAGCTCAAAGCCTTTACACAACATTCCAAGTGTTGCGGACCCACCAATGGGATTCGCAACCCTTAGAGATGTCACGAGGTAAACAACTTCCAAATCATATCTATCAACTAATTCCTTAGATATGAAAGAATGGGAGGCACCGGTGTCAAAGAGTATACGAATGAAAGTATCTCTAAAAGAAATCGTACCTTCCATGACCGCCACTTGCTTTCCCTTCCTCTGACTCGGGCCTGGATCTCCTTCCATCACATTCAGCTTAGCTGCTTGCTTCTTCTTCATAAGCTGTGGGCAGTTGTTCTTCAAATGACCAGTCTGATGACACTCATAACACTGCCTCTGGGGACAATTATTAGCAAAATGTCCCATTACTCCACACTTATAGCACTTCACTCCACTTTTATCTTGCTTCTGGGAGCCTGAAGCTTGACCTTTCTTTTGTTTCTTCTGAGGATTTTGCTTCTTCTTAGGGAAGAATGGAGCTTTCCTCTTAGGCGCGAAGCTCGGTCGGTTCGGTGGTGCATCATCATCTCTTTCCCGATACAAGTCTTCATACCTCATGGCCAAATCAACAATCTCATCAAAAGTGGAGCGAAGCTGAGTCAAAAGCTGTTCCTTCAACTTCCTACGTAGACCATCCACAAATTTCTGGTTCTTTTTGAAGGGAGTGTTGACCAAATCGGGGCCATACTTAGAGAGGGAGTTGAAGGTATTGACATACTCCTGAACTGTCATATCTCTCTGCTTCAGCTCAATAAATCTACGAGCGAGGATGGCCTTCTCCGCCTCAGGAATGAACCTTAACTCGAATCGTTCCCTAAATCTCTCCCATGTAAGCTCCTCCTCGCCTATCTCAGCACTAACCACATCGAACCAGTCAGATGCACCGTCTTGGAGGAAGCTGGAAGCAATCTGGACCTTCTGACGGTCCGTCACACCCATGTGTCCAAAGACTCGTTCACAAGTCTTCAACCAAGCCTGAACTCCAACCACACCTTCATTACCATGAAAAGGCTTCCCTCCAAGGCTCACAAAATCCTTACACATACGAGCGAAATCAACTCTAGGAGCAGCATTAGGAGCAGGTGCGGCCTGTGGCATGTTCCGCATTAACTCTAACCACTGCTCCATGGTCAAACGGGGAGTTCTTCCAGCCATCTTTCTCACTACTCTGCATAGTGAGAAATGTTATTATGCTGGAATCAAAATAGCTCTCATACTAAAAAAAGATCAAAGATTTGGGGTTTTGGTTTAGGTATGTATGACTATTATTATATTATGGAAGTGATACTTATGTTATATAGACATGTACAATGCTTCTACTGCTTTGTGCTAACTTATATTCTAAATATATTCTATGCTATTGTTAACCTGGGCTCTGATACCAAAAATGTAACGCCCGGCCTCTATACCCATGCCAACCAAGAGCAATACTAAGTATTACTGTCGGAAAGCACGGAGAATGAGACTCGATAGGGCTAAATGTTGTACTCATTCCCTTGAACTAACACTGGCACGAGAAATTTTTGATTTTTTTTTCCTTCTACTTACCCTTTGTGCGCAGTGTTGGTTCAAAGCAATGGTACAAGATAAAAATTTTCCAGGTTACATAGTATAGAATATAATAGAATGTACAATTCAGCACCAGAAACAGCATAATGCATAATACATATCATAATGTCCACGATACATAGTCCATAGTACATATCACTTCCAAAATACATAATAACATACATACCATAATACATATTAACTACTTCTAAGTCCAAGCTGAAAAGTCCAAAACCCCAAAACGTGGAAAATGATAAGAATTCTGCTACAATCCACGCAACCTAACCTGCAACCACAATCCTCAGACTGACCCGAGGATTATAAAACAAATCACACGGGTCAGACTATTTCTAGTGTGAGTGAAGTAAGATCTATGAACAACAATTATCTCAATCAACAAAAGGGAAAGAGAACGCCGCATGTATAAATCAACATGAGGCATATATGTGTGTGAGAACTAACATGCAAATTTGGTTTCATAAACAATTCCTTTAATCAAACAATGATTTAGGCCAAACCTATCGTATATAATCCAATACGAAACCTTCCCAATTATTATTTGTAACACAAGGATAAGTTCATACACACATTCTCCAAAGATACTGGGTTTCAAAATCAACTTTAATACTTCCAAAATCATAAAGTAAAGAAAATTGCATTATGGGAATTATGGGATAAATATAACATGACTCATAAAATATACCAAATAAACAGACGCTAATATTGTAAAATCACAGTGGTAGAGCTCGAGCGCGCGCGGAGACATCAACCCCGTAACCTACTCATAACGCCATAATACACCTGGCGATCAACCCAGGATAACCAAGACGGTCTAAGGCAAAGGCCGTATGCTACCCGTTCACGGATCTACACGTGGGACCCCCACGCCTCCATCCTTCATAGTCCGTGACCCGCCGATCGGAGATCCCGATCAAAATAAGATTAGCCCTATGTAGCAGACCGTTGACCTTTGGTGGTAAAAGGGCATGTGATATACCACCGATTCAGGTAGCGATCCTGAATCAGGTCGGCCAAGGTGGAGTTTTGGCCCATTGGTACAACAGAGTCCAATCTATCCCGACCCAAAAATCAAAAGTGTTTATAATTTTAAAACACTTCTTAAAAATAAAAGTCAACGACGACAATCGTCTTCCAAAAATAACCTTTGAAAAACCCAGTATAATATTAAAAAAAAGCAAATAAAATTTTGCAAAACAATTGTCCATACAAATAAAATTAATATATCTCCTTTCGCATTAATACACAAGTACCCCATAATACTTATGTATCAAGGCGAAACATAGAAACTTAACATATTGCATTATTCAAAATTCGTTAAGTTAGATAAAAATTCTTAACAATTTACTTATATAAAAAACAAAACAACATTTGTTTTAGTATGCAAAATGCTACTAAAATTATAAATAAAATTTCTATCATTTTCAATATACATATAAAGCGAATAACTTTTTTTTTCCATTGTATCAAAATAACCAAATATGACATTTCAATTTAATTTAAAAACTAAATTTTTACTTCCTTTTGTCAATCTGAACTGCATGGTACAGCCCTAAGCTGGGCAGCACACGCAGCTCGCCGCGGAGCTGGACTGTACAGTGCAGCCCAAACGTGCCTGGGCTGCGCTGCCCAAAGCTGGATGCAGTTGGACAGCCCAGACCTGGACTGGCTGCACCCATGTGCAACCCACCTGGGCTGCAACTGGGCAGCCCATCTGGGCTGCGCCTGGGCAGCCCGATCTGGGCTGCCACCGCAGCCCATCTGGGCTGCAACCGCAGCCCATCTGGGCTGCGCCTGGGCAGCCCGAGCTGGGCTGCCATCGCAGCCCATCTGGGCTGCTACAGCAGCCCTACTGGGCTGCTCCTGGGCAGCCCCTTCTGGGCTGCAACAGCAGCCCTGCTGGGCTGCTCCTGGGCAGCCCCTGCTGGGCTGCCACCGCAGCCCGCCAGGGCTGCTCCTTGGCAGCCCCTGTTGGGCTGCAACAGCAGCCCTGCTGGGCTGCTCCTGGGCAGCCCTGCTGGGCTGCTCCTGGGCAGCCCCTACTGGGCTGCCACAGCAGCCCGTCAGGGCTGCTCCTTGGCAGCCCGCCAGGGCTGCTCCTTGGCAGCCCAACCGGGCTGCTCCTGGGCAGCCCTAGCTGGGCTGCAACTGCAGTCCGAATGGGCTGCTCTTGGGCAGTCCAGCTGGGCTGCTCAGCAGCCCAGCTGGGCTGCTCTGCAGCCCACCTGGGCTGCTCTCATGCAGCCGGTCTGGGCTGCTGCTGCAGACCGGCCTGGGCTGCACCTGCGGCCTACTGGCAGCCTGGGGCTGCACTAGCAGCCTGAATGCACCGGGGCTGCACATTTGTTACTTTTTTTTTTTTTTTTTACATCTCTTTTCAAGGGAAGAAAACTGCAGCTCATTGTGACAAATAAACAAACACCTTGCATGCATTGATTTTCATTCTCATTTTTTTTTTCCAATAATTCGTTTAACCACATGATGTAAGAAATGAACAAAGAATAATAATTTCAGAATTTCACTCTACATTTGCATGCACATATAAACAAGAAAATAAAACATGATTATAATTTCACTCACCTAAACACCAATTAGCAATCTTCAACCCTAAATCAGCTAGCCTTTGATTGCTGAAACTTCTCCTTTCAATTGCTAACAAAAGAGAAAAACCCTAAATAGCTACACATAAAACAAAAGAATGAAATAGAAAATAATTGATTTAGGGATACTTACTTTCAGAATTGGGAATCTTAGATTTAATTGTTTCTCTTCTTCTCTCTTTTGTTTTTTTTTTTTTGATTTGGATGAGAGGGTTAGCAATTAGGTTTTAGGTTTTCCTTTCTTTCTTCTTTCTGTTTCTGAACTGTACGTACAAAAAAAAGAGGGTTGAGGAGAGGGAATGGTATTTTTATTGCAAAGTCCCTCCTCTAGAATCTTCTTCCAATTAACCCTTATTTTATTATTATCCCTTTTTTTTTAATAAAGTGTAATAATTTTATTTTGTTTTTGTTCTAGATTTTTCTTTTACTCAACATTATTTTATTCAATTCTAGAACTTTCCTACATGGCATAAAAAGGATATTATTATTTATTTTTTTATTAATATTATTATTTTTCCCTTCTCTTTTTTTCCTTTTATATCTAATTGTAAATCAACATAAAAAAAAAAATTCTTATGTAAACTTTTCATACATAAAACGCGTTTTATCTCATGTAATTAGTTACCATTCTTTCATAAAAAAAAACTTATCATTTTCAATGTTTAATTTAATTTAAATTTTTTTTTTAAAATAGTTTAGGTTAATAAAATGGTTCATTTATTAAAATAAATTACACTACCTCAAGAAGGAACAATTTATAACTCCAAATAAAAGCGTACTAATTTGTTACCATTTATTTTCCTCTCAACGCTATTAATATTAAATTCTCATTTTTCTCATTTATCTATTATTTTATTTTCTTAATAAATATTTAATTATTTATTATTATTAACTAATTAATTATCAATTTATTAAGTTGATTCCCAATTTAGTATCCCTAAAAGTCGGGTTGTTACAAACGATCATTGTTTGATCATTTGTGATATGATCATTTGTTTGATCATTTATCTTTGTGATCATTACTTTGATCATTTGTTGACCCAAAGCATGGCTTTGTACCAAATCATAGCTTTGTGGACGAGACTTCGTCGGACCTCAAACCCTGGAATGGTCGAAACAGGAATGATGCGGCAAGGTTATTGGGGGTAGCACCCATTAGGTTATGTGCGTTTCCTTCTGGATAGAG
Source organism: Allium cepa (assembly GCA_030765085.1). NCBI lineage: Eukaryota > Viridiplantae > Streptophyta > Magnoliopsida > Asparagales > Amaryllidaceae > Allium > Allium cepa. The sequence goes on along the minus strand of CM060943.1, from coordinate 939,175,539 downwards.
GTGGTATCATGGTATGGAGCCCAGATATTTAACCTATGTGGTTACTGTGAATTTATTACTTTGTGGTTGTTGGTTATCGGGGTCCCGAGAAAAGGTCATTTACGATCGAGGGATGACATACTCATGTCAGTAATTACCCAGTTTGAAGGGTAACCCGGCCTTGTGTTGGCAGAGATCCGGTTAGGTTCTCGGGGACGTCCTTCCAGAGGCGTTCTCATGTGGCAATGGGAAGTTCCTTGGCCTGATCATTTGCTGGAAATCCAAAGAAACAATACGGGACTTGTACGGTTTTAGTTGCATAACCTGCCATGGAATGTGGCGGTAACCTGCTATTGAACATGGTAGCTATAGTAGGCATAAGTGCGGAATGCCTATGCTGGCTAAGATTTATATCTTTACTTTTGAAATGATTTTTCCAACACTATGCACTAGTAATAATATCAAATGTTTCTTTTTAATGCGTATCAAGCATATTTGACTATCATAAGGAGAAATCTCCTCCAATTCTGCGTTTGCATTGTGTGTGTGTGCTGGAGGCCTTATGGTAGTCTCATTTCTAAAAAAAGCATTGCGAATTGATTTTAAAATATTTCGTTGTTTGTTTTTAAAGATAAACTATTTTTGTTGCTCACACCAGTCCCATGACTGATCCAGAGTTTATTGTTTCTTTGCTAAACTCTGGGTGCTCAAAATTTTCTACACGAGCAGTCTAGAGTTGGGTTTTATAGATAGTTAGGTTCAGTGAATTATCTGGAGCTAGTGCAGTGGTTGGATGTGGATGAGACTTTCTTGTATTGGTGCAATGTGATGGTGGTTCGAGCTGCTACTGGAGTTCTCTTTTGAAGACTATCTTAGAGTTAGTGGTTCCGCTACTAGTGTTATCGTTTTCTTTTCCGCTGCTATTTTATTGTATCATATCTCTGATGTATATTGATATCTATTGGATCATCTGTCGTATCAGATATTGTATCAAAGTTGTATATCAATGTATTATTCTTTTTATTCCACTGTGTTGTTGACTTAATGTTGTTATAAGCTCCGGCGAATCGGATTTGAACGGTCGAATTTACGGCATTCGAATACGATTTGAAGTATGGATGTCGATTTTCGAGCGCGAAAAATTCACGTCGTCACATTTGGTATCAGAGCTAAGGTTAAAACTTTAGCTCAGGAGTATAACACGTTAAATAGCTCATTAGAGATAAGGTGAAGTATACCCTAGAATGAGTAATCCATAAGATATTCGTTTGAATGCCTCAGTAAATTCTCTTACTATTCACTGATAGTAAGTATGAGTGCAAGAAGAGGACGAGATAAGGGATAGGGAAATACGACTATAATTGGTCAATGCTCTGCAACAACAGTGGAAACAATCTTTCTTTGTCAATCTCCTTTGATTCGATTTCATTTCTTTTGATTGCTTCGTGACAGCACCAGAAGAAGTTTCGGTGTGATGGCCCTACGAATCGTTGTTGGAAATTCTTACTTCATATCTTCATAGGTTTCTTATCAGTTTTTGATTTAAAACTTAATGAATATGAATTGGAAATTTGAAACTGAAATTTGAAATAAATTGGAAATTTAAATTGAGTTAACTTGATTAATAGAATATGAAGGATAAATTGAATTGAATCAATTGAACGATATTGTTTAAAACCAAATTTGAAATTCTATTGTAATTTATTGTGAATATCGAAGTCCGAAGAGGGAAAATTGGTATATACTTTGGGATATTCCGACTTGAATTTGGAATCCATATCTTGTATTTGAGAAATTGTAGAGATTGAGTCTATCTCTGTGTTATTTTCGTGCCTGCGAATTTCGAGGACGAAATTCTTTTAAGGGGGGAAGTCTGTAACGATCCCGAGTTTTAATTTATTTTAATTCGACAATTAATTTAATTTTTGAATAAAAATTGTGTAATAATTGGTAATTTATACAAAATATTAGTAAAATTTTAATAATCGAGAATTTGAAAATTATAAAACAGTCCATAGTTAAACTTTACAAGGAAATAAAGTTTGTGTTGATGTTAAACAAATATTTAAGTAAATTTATAGTTATATAAATTATGAAATGAACATATAAAAAGTTCAAGAAGCAATTATTTAAGTTAAAATAGAAGTAAATGTTTAAAATAGAATAAACCATATAAATATTAAAGCATAAGTATAAAATAAAAAGGAAACAAGTAAAAAGCAAATAAAAAAATAAAATAAAAAAATAAACATATGCATAAATTAGTACAAAAAAACATAGTTGAAATAAGAGGTACATAAGCATGGGCTGTAAACATAAAAGAATAAGAAGCATGGGAACAAAGCACTTAGCATTAAATGCTTCCATTCCTTAGCAGCCATGCCTATTTTGTACAAACATATCACCTGTAGCTTGTATATTAATATCGACCTGCAATCTTTCCTTCTATATGTTTGTATCCTCTAGTTCATTTTCATTTATCAAAGATATAAACAAGCATTTTTTTTACAAACTCAAACATCATTTAATCAATAAACAAAAAGTAAGAAGATTTACAGAAGAATCCAGCTTGCAAATTTCACAGTCTGTGTCAACATGAGTAAGCTCTGTTCATTTCTGGAAACCCATGTGAGCAAACTCTTAACCCTATATTTATATATAAGAACCTTGATCTGCCTGTGATAAATACTTTGACGTGAATGCAATGTTCGAAATGTCGGTACAAAAGAGTTTATATCACTCTGTTAAACTCTACAGGCTCTCTGTTTTTAAAACAGATAATAAGTGAGTAAAACATCAAATTTGAAAGTTTTAAGTTGATTGAAAATGGTTCTAGATGTATTGGAAATATAGTTTGCATATGTTATTGTTTAAATTTATCACTGTGATGCTCTGTATTTCCATATTATTTGTTACAGGTTCATACATTCTTTTCAAAGTTAAAATTTTATGCACATCAAATCATTATAAAACGTTCAGTTGCAATCAATAAGATTTAAAAAAAAAAACTAAAATAAGGCTTTGCAAGCTGGTTAAAAACATGACTGGTGGGATATTCTTTACTGGAAAACATGGTTACAGGAAATCAAGAAAATCAATTGATAAATTCAATTGTAAGTAAAAGCTAATTCAAGTTTATAACTTAAATTCTTAATGAAATTCATGATTTTTAAAACTAAAACGAACATTTTTAGTTTGGGATTTTAAGAGCAATTTGAATTTGAACCAAAACTGCATTTTTACAAATTTCTAGTGAATTAATCAATGTAAAAGGGTGAAATTAGAATTGAAGCAAGTTTGAGTACCTGTGATTTCTAAAAAATTATCAAACAAATTTTCTATTGGGTAAATTTTTGAAACGAGATCAAAGTAGTGTTTAGGGACAGTAAAATATGCGTTTGGGTTTTCGGGCTCGTTCGCCTTCGTTGATGCATTGAGTGTAGCCTGGCTTGGAGGAGGAGTACTCGGGTCGTAGACGAAGGTGTGGACGGAGGAGCGGTAGTTCCGGTGGTGGGGATGGCCGCGGCGAAGAAATTTGTTGGATGGGTTAAATGTTTTGGTTTTCGAATGGTGGGCCAGTGTTCGCTTGGTACTCCGTGATGCTCGTTCAAAGGTTGGGGTGGTACGTGGGGTCGGTCGGTGACGTGTTCATGGTGTCGCCGGAGGTGGGATCGTCGTTGACGATCTATGCACGTGCACGGCGCTGATGTCATTCCTGGAAATTTCTGGGTGTGGACGACGTGAGTTAATGCTCGAGTATGATGGGGGGTGTCTTCGAGGCGAGCCCTGGTGCGTGGGTTTGTTTTCACGAGTTATTGCTATTGTAACTTGAGCGTAAACTAAAAGAAAAAAAGAAAAAAAAGAAGAGAGGAAGAGTAGAAGAAGATAGAAATACACAGTAGAAGGAGGACTCGTGGAAATTGCGTGACGCACTTGAAGTAACGAGGAGTTGACTCGAAGTAGTATAGTGGGAGTTCGGGTTATTTTACTTGAGTGGTATCAGGTTTAAGAACCTAATTTGTTTCAGATTTTAAGTTTAATTTAAAAATTTGAAACAAGATTTAAAGCAAAGTTTAAAGAATAAATTCAAGTTGTTTGAAAACTTATTTCGAAAATGAATCAAGTTTTAAAAGATTTAAATTGTTTAATAACTTGAGATGTTAAGTAGTAAAGTGTAATTTAAAAGAACTTGAATTTAAATTTGAAATTGTAAAGAAAGAATTTAAACCAAATCTTAAAACCTGAACTTCACACCAAATCTGAATTCGAGTTTTCTTTTTATAAATTCAAATGTTTAAATTAATTTAAATATAAAGTTATACTTTAGATATGTGAATACAAAGAAGTTTGATTTAAGTTCTTTTAAATTTCTAGTATAACCAAAGTACCATTTCAACATGAGAATCTAAAGGCTTTACAATTGGTTTTAAACCTTGGTATTTATGTTAGAACATTATTAACAAAAAAAATAATATAAGAATTTAGTTTAAATATCGAAATACAGGTGAAATTGAAATATGAATTTGGAAATTACTGTTTCAAACATATTTATAAGGGATAGTTGAATTATTAAATAGAATGAGTTTACCCTAAATTTGAGAAAAAATAAATGATTGAAATTCATTATTAAATTCATTTGAATAAATGATAAATAATAAATTAATCTAAGATAATTACTTAATGAATGTAATTAAAGATTAATCACTTATTGTAATTAATTTTGGATAATTTGATTTATTAAAGTTAATTAATTTAGTTTAAGTAAATCATTAGGTTAAGTTGGAAACTAATGGTATCTTGTTATGAGACAATTACTTTATGATAAGTAATTAAAAGTTTAAATTCTTAAGATAATAAATCAAAGGGTAATTAATTATGTTATTAGTTTAAAGATTAAATTAATTAATATGATTAATTAAGAATAATGTAATTAATTAAAGTGTTTGATAAATAAATTTATATCAAATGATTTGTAAAATAAATCAGGATTAGATAATTATTTTCATAAGTAATTAATTTACTTGGAAATAAATTGTATTGATTAGGATTAAACGATTAATCAATCCTGCTTGTGAATGATTGTATTGTATGAGATACCTTGAATTGATTGTCCTATCTGATCTGTGATATTTTGTTTTGTGGATTTAGATGTGCATAATTTATTCATTTATTTACATTTGTATATTATCTGTGAATCTGTGAATGGGCGATAAGCTTTATAGTTATATCGCTTATCAACTATATTTCTGTGTTTGATCTATGATGATTGAATGATGTTGCACTATTGTGTTAAACCCTTTGACCACACTTATACACACACCAACATGGATTTCATGAGGAAATCAATTAAGTCACAGATTTTGAAATGATTTTTAAAGTTGAATATTAGAATTCAAATGTTTTGAAAATGGATTAGGTTTAAAGTGAAAAGCAATTGAAATGGAATTTCAAAGATGAAATTATTTTGAATAACTTGATTAAGATTTGGAATTTATATATTTTGATTTCAATTTGAATTCAATACTTAAAATTGAATTCTATGATTTGAAACTAGGGATTAAGATATTATACTAGTTATATATGAGTCAAACCATTTTTAAAGCATTGTTTTTTTGGGAAATTGATTTAACCTAAAGATTATAACTTGTATAAATGAAATCGGGTTTTTCCGAAATAAGGTTGTTTCTAAATGACAAAAAGCTTTCATAAGAGAAATGAATTTCAAATTGTATAAAAGGGATTTCAAGTTTAAACTGAAATAATTTTTCAAGTTATAGATGAACATTTGGAAATGAATTTTGAAAGAGAATATTTGGGATCGATTAAAAAGCTATGAAATAAATCTTAATTTAAAGATTTAATGAATTAAATCCAATTGAATTGGAATTGTTTTGAAATCCAGGAATGAATCTTTGAGAAACTAGGTGAACTTTATGAAATAAATCCTTTTGTTTTAAAAGATTGGAAATGGTAAATTGTTAAACCATTTGAAAGAAAAAACTTTGGATTTTTAATTTGTGACTTAATTGAAATCCCATATCCATATGTTTTAAATGTTGCGCTCACTATTCGGTTTAGACGGGAAAGGACCTTTGTGTCGTATAACCCATTCCGAATATGTGATTCGACGTTATGGATAGCATTTGAAGACCGGTGGTGAAGACCGGGTATTTGCGAGAACGATAGGATAACCTATCAATTGTCTCTGCACTGAGTTGCTCCGGTATAGAGATTCCCTAAGTGATGGGAAGTCTAATCGGGATTGTGAATACCCGGATTGCAAGGGCTTCTTTGGAAGTGCCTTCGGTTCTGTTCGAACCCAGAACAGACTTGTATGGATTGTTATGTCTGCCATTACAATTTGAGATATAAAGCAGATTTCTTTCAAATATATTTCTGTTGGTGGCAGATAATTTATTCTCTTAGCTTAACACCCTTCTCTGAGACGTATGAGCTCAGAGGTTATGTGGTTGAAGGTTATCAGCGATATATTCCCATCTTGGTTATGTGGCATGCTGAGTGTTGATGTGAAATGATCATTGTTTGATTATTTGTGATATGATCATTTGTTTGATCATTTATCTTTGTGATCATTACTTTGATCATTTGTTGACCCAAAGCATGGCTTTGTACCAAAGCATAGCTTTGTGGACGAGACTTCGTCGGACCTCACACCCCAGAATGGTCGAAACAGGAATGATGCGGCAAGGTTATTGGGGGTAGAACCCTTTAGGGTATGTGCATTTCCTTCTGGATAGAGGTGGTATCATGGTATGGAGCCCAGATATTTAACCTACGTGGTTACTGCGAATTTATTACTTTGTGGTTGTTCGTTATCGGGATCCCGAGAAAAGGTCGTTTACGATCGTGTCAGTAGTTACCCAGTTTGAAGGGTAACCCGGCCTTGTGTTGGCAGAGATCCGGTTAGGTTCTCGGGGACGTCCTTCCAGTGGCGTTCTCATGTGGCAATGGAAAGTTCCTTGGCTTGACCATTTGTTGGAAATTCAAAGAAACAATACGATACTTGTACGTTTTTAGTTGTATAACCTGCCATGGAATGTGGCGGTAACCTGCTATTGAACATGGTAGCTATAGTAGGCATAAGTGCGGAATGCCTATGCTAGCTAAGATTTATATCTTTACTTTTGAAATGATTTTACCTACACTATGCACTAGTAATAATATCAAATGTTTCTTTTTAATGCGTATCAAGCATATTTGACTATCATAAGGAGAAATCTCCTCCGATTCTGCGTTTGCATTGTGTGTGTGTGCGGGAGGCCTTATGTTTGTCTCATTTCAAAAAAACATTGCGAATTGATTTTAAAATATTTCGTTGTTTGTTTTTAAAGATAAACTGTTTTTGTTGCTCACACCAGTTCCATGACTGATCCAGAGTTTATTGTTTCTTTCCTAAACTCTGGGTGCTCAAAATTTTCTACACGAGCAGTCTAGAGTTGGGTTTTACAGATAGTTAGGTTAAGCGAATTATCTGGAGCTAGTTCAGTGGTTGGATATGGACAAGACTTGCTTGTCTTGGTGCAATGTAATGGTGGTTCGAGCTGCTGCTGGAGTTCTCTTTTGAAGACTATCTTAGAGTTAGTGGTTCCGCTGCTAGTGTTATCGTTTTCTTTTCCGCTGCTATTTTATTGTATCATATCTTTGATGTATATTGATATCTATTGGATCATCTGTCATATCAGATATTGTATCAAAGCTGTATATCAATGTATTATTCTTTTTATTCCACTGTGTTGTTGACTTAATGTTGTTATAAGCTCCGGCGAATCGGATTTGAACGGTCGAATCTACGGCATTTGAATACGATTTGAAGTATGGATGTCGATTTTCGAGCGTGAAAAATTCGCGTCGTCACAAAGGTACTCGGTTTGTCCCTGTGCCTTAGGTCACAACCTATAGGTCGCTTGCCTTGCTGTTGAGTCGGCCTGCCTTAGGTCGTAACTCCCTAGGTCGCTCGGCCTGCTTGCTCTGTTAGGTCGCGTGTTAGGCCATTAGGTTGTTCCACCCCATAGGTCACTCAACCATGTTAAGTCGCACCTGCTATCTCGCAACCATCTTAGGTCGCTTGCTCCCTTAGGTCGCGCCATTGATCTCTTAAGTCGCTCGGCCTTCTTCACACCATAGATCGCGCCATGTTAGGTCGCGCCATACTTAGGCCATTCCCCACTTAAATCGTTTACACTTTGGTCGCAACCATATAGTTCACTCGCCCTGCTTTAGGTCGCGCCATGCTATAGGTCGCGCCATGCCATAGGTCGCGTCATGTTAAGCTGCTCTGTTAGGCCATGTGCTATTTCTTAAGCCGCTGATTTCTTGTGTTGACTTATGTTAAGTCGTTTATTAAGTCGCAAGGGTATTTCCACTTTGATGGATTTGGAATCGAATTCTTTAGATATTTATTCACGCCTTCGAATGTGAATTTTTGTGATTTATTGTTTCTACAATCATTTTTGTGATTTGTCACTTCATCTCACTCGTACGAGAAATCTAATTAAACGGCTTAGTAAAACAAATGGTATGAAACGCTTGCATTTACTTCGCCGGTTAATTCTTGGACTTGTTCGATTGAATCTCTTGTGACAATTTTCGAGTGGAGATCTACAATTTGTTCGTAAATATTTAAGTTAAGCTAGTGGTTATGGGACATGAAGCTAAGCTTATATATTTACGAGCTTACTGTAATTGACACTTCTTGATGACCGTTGATGATCTTTTTTTTGATTTAGACTAGCAAATGTGCGATGTCTCTTTGTCTACGAGGGTAAACCCCATTTCTGTGGAGCATCGGCTCAATTTGGTGGGGTAGCGACCCATGGTCTTCGGGCCGTTTTGTGGAGCTTTGGCTCAAAATTAATGGTTAGCAACCATGGAATAGCGTTCCATTTAGTGATACACGTGTTAGTGAGTTTTCATGCTCCCGTTTTGTGATAGGCCTCCCCCTTTTTGTGATTTTTGGATTTCCATTGGTGATTTCTGGAATTTGTGTTTTCACCAATTTTCGTGATTTACATTGATAAGTTTTATCAATATTTATGCAATGGTGAATTTGTGTGTCATTAACTTTTTTGATTGGCATTGCTATTATTGTCAATATTTATGGTTTGGCGAATATAAATAAAGAGTATGACATTCCTTTTTATCTTTGAGAAGATTCTTGTGATATTGATTAATCCCTAGTTGATTTTCAATTGCATCCTTTTCGCAGTATGGCTTTATAGTTATCATTAGTTTATGTCATATCTCTTATTTTATATCATTTTATCTGATATTTATAGCTAGACAGATCCGTTTATTATTTTCTTATTAAATAATACTCGGGTCAGGCCGAGATGTTACAGGTGCTTCTGCTTGACTTCACATCTGGGATTATCATCCGGACTTTTGGCTAACTACTTAGATTAGTAGTTTTTGTTGTATACATTTGAGATATAGACTCATTGATGTATCCATATTCTTTTGTCCGGCACTTGTAGCTATTCTTTTGTGACATTATTGACCTTGTCTGACCACTACTCTGATGTACACTTTCATGTGTTATATATTCATATCTATTTCCGCCTTTGTGATATGGATGTCTGTGACTGATTTGTGTTATGTTTATTTCTATATTTATTTCTGAAGAATATATATAGCCTTTGTGTGGTAGCTTTGAGTTTGTATCGGTATGTCGGATTTCCTCCTTAAACCAAATGCATGTTGTACTATCTGACATATCGATGCTCGCATAAAGCAATTATGCGGATGGTCGCTCCTCCACAACCTTATTCTCCACGCTAGTTGACGGCATTACCCCGTAGTGTCCTTGGCTAAAGTGGGTATAGAGGTGGGGCGTCACAATATATGTACATATATATTGGGTTGCTCTACGCACATTTGGTTGTGTTTGACATAAAAGGAATTGATTTGGACATTTATTGGAAATTGTAAATGGTAGAAGCGAAAAGGTAGCGATGGATGCACTTTGAAATTGCTGTGATCTGCGATTTTAAAGTTAACTTTGAAAGATATCCTAGGACTTCTTCATATTGGTTAATAAGTACTGTTAGTGTACTTATTATAGAGAAAATAACAGGGTTTAAATATATTTTTGAAAATTATTAGTGAATTTATAAAGTGATGGTTTTAAATTATAAAGCAGATTTTAAAATGGTTTTTTAAATAAATGGTTTTAAATGTTATTAAAGATTTTTTAAATGATTTTATATTATAATATTTTAAAAATGGTATATAGTATTTGATTAAATATCTTTGTTTTAGGAAAATGGACATATGAAAGAAGTTGCAAGAAAATTTAGTTTCAAGGACATAAGTTTGTTTTATAGTTTGAAGGACACTTTTTAATGTGAATAAAAAATAATAGTTGCAACTATCATTCTGTGATTTACACTAAAAAATGTCTTTCAGCCTAAAAAACGAACTTCTTGTCTCTAAAACTAAATTTTCTCCAACTTTTTCCCTGAACCTAAAAACCCATCTTTGTTTTATAAATAAATTAACATATGTAAATATCTATCTTTTTAAAGTTATTTTAATAAGTTTAGAAGTTTTAAAAAGGAAGTTTAGTATTTTGTAAAGGGATTTACAAAAGAGTTTTTACATTATAACACTTATGTTATAATCGATTATTTTGTAAAATTAATTAAAAGGCTATATAACATTGTGTAATAAATGGAGAACTACTTAGAAATTTAAATGGATGTTTTAAAGTAAATGGTAAGCATTAAAGTGGAGTTTGGATTTATAGCATTGATGTTTGTGTAACATCTGTTTTAACCCATTTAACTATACTTTTAAAAATTGCTTAGATCTTTAAAATGGAGTTTTAAAGATAACAGAATTGTAAAGTGTTTTGGGTTTGTCATAAATGATGTTTTCGTAATATTCGTTTTAAAACCCTTAGATAATATTTTAAAGTGGTAAAATATTGTTAAATGAGATTGGAAATTACTTAGATCTTTAAAAGAATATTTTAAAGAGGATAACAAGTATGCTTTGGTTTTGGATTTGTCGTGCTAATGTGTTAGTAACATTCGTCTTTAACCCGTTTTGATTATACTTATGAATGTAAATCGATCATTAAAAAGAATGTTTGTGAAGGTAATTATAAGTGAAATGGTTTTGGGTTTGTCGTGACAATGTTTGAGTAATATTTGCCTTAAGTCCTTTGAGATTGATTTGTGAATATAATTATACGGTTGACATGTACATGAATACTTTTGGAAAGTGTTGACATGTGTTGAAAATGAATAGCAATGTTTTAATTAAACAGTGGAGTTTAATTAATAAATGGAGTTTCATTTATAAAGTGTTTATTGAGTAAAATAAGTTTTACTAATAAAAGGAGTTGTTAATTAATAAAGGAAGATTAATTAAAAAAAGGGTTAGAAGTCATTTATATGACTTGATCGTGCTTGCTTGTTCGATTGTGCTTTATGGGTTCCTTGCTTATGGATAGTATGCGATTATTCTCATTGTATTGGGTTCTTTGTTTTTTGATAGTTAAAGAACCGACTATCAAACCTTGGCCAGAATATATTCTGGAAATATCTACAAGAAACATGAGAATTATATAATACAATTATCTTTAATGATACTGTACTGTACGTACAAACTCGTTTTTTCTCCTCTAGGATAATGGTAAGGAAATCTGTCCACTTAAACAGTTAGGAGCTTACCTCCGCTCGTATCTATGTTTGTTTATTTCCCACAGAACTGTGGTTGAGGTTCCTAGAAAATCGATTGATTATTTGTTGAGCACCAGGTAAGCGGGGAAGTGTACTTACATGAGATGATTTGAAACCGTAGCCACTCCAAAACCATATATGCGTTCTTGGTTCATGATTGCGTCATGATGCTAGAATCTATATGGGGATTGGAGATCTGTTTGAGATGCTCGAACGCATGTAGTTGTTCGTGATCTATTCAGGATGTGGGGATCCATGTGCGATCCCGAGGCTTATTAAGGTATGATAATCCATTTGTGATTCTAAGATCTATTGAAGAATTCATGTGTGGTTCCAAGATATGTTGTGATATGGGAATCCATGAGTGGTTCCGTGATCTATTCGAGCTAGAGCTCGTGTGGTAGATTTATTCGAGTCGTGCCACGTAGGCTTGAATTCTGGACGTAGCCTCATCAGTGGTATGACTAAAACTAAAGATAGAAGACATAACCAGTAGGGTTGGCAAAACCATAGGGTGCATACAACTCCATTTCTAGAGATACTGATTGGGATATGCATGCGAGAGTGATGCATCAGGTCTTAGCAAGACCAGTTATGGTTTTCCTATAGTACATTTACTAAAGATGTACGATGCTTAGGAAGGATTTCTCTGATCCTTGGACAGTAGGTTGAAGTCAGCTGTAATCCGAGGAGATCTACGTGGAAATTTTATAACACGCCTTAGTAGTTGTGATTGTATATCTATTATCATTGTGATGTACGCTCACTTGCTTCGCAGCTATGTTATTATTTATATTTCAAACCTTAGACTTTATCATATTATCACTGGATTTTATAATAGAATCGGTTTGTTATCGTAAGGTAAAAACCCATCCATGTTTATTGACGGTGTGGTCTTACGAGATACCTTTGTTATAAAGGGTTTTAAGATATAGTAAATCTACATGATTTGAGTATGTCACACTGGTTCACCAGACTGATCTGTGTGTTATTTTCTTAATGGTTGGGTCAGCTCGAGTATGTTTCCAGATTTAGCTGTGGTTCATTGGAGCTCTTGGAGAGTAGCTGGATGATTTCTTACCGTGTTTTTTTTCCGTTGCATTACTTGATTTGTTTCTATTAGCATTTGTGAGGACAAATTATTATAACTGTCTAAGCTGAAGATAGGTTAGTTTTCGCTGATTGATTTATGTATATAAAGATATTCTTTTTGCGAAGACCTTTTGAGATATTACATATTATCGTTCCACATTTGAAATTTTGATATTATGTTCTCTCTTTTTTTCTATTTCTTTTCCTTTTTATTTTATGCTAACAATTCGTTTTTTTGGCACTTGGGTGCTTAGCACGTGAATACCGTGGGTGTATTAGCATCAACATTTGAGGGTCGAAAAGATGGATCATTACACTTGGTATCAAAGCTAAAGGTTAAGCGAGAACTTTGGCTTTGGTAGGTATAACTCATTGAGAGATGGGTAATGGAATACCTTATTGTGAGTTCAGTGCATATATACGAGAGCGCATATATGCTATTTTTATAAAAATGTTTTGTATCGTGTTGATTGGTTTGTAGTATGGCTTATGGATTTCGATCAATACGATTTGCTACCGTTATTGACACAGATCTTTAAACACTTAGATAGGGCAAACCGTGTGGTATTTTTTACTTTGGTAAATGAAATAATTTTATCTTAGATTATATTCTTTATATAAATGAATAATTTTCATAAAATGGTATAGTTATTTATAATGTGTTTGGTTTTAGAAAATGAAAACATTTAATTATTATCATTTATTGATTGATTATTTGTGCTTGACCGATTTATGAGCAGTTTTACCCTTTCACCGCATAGGTTGGGTGTTAACCCCGCCTCGGTCATGACTCGACGACTTAAGATAGATACCGACCTAACTGCCTAAAACAGGAATGCCGACCTAAGACTTAAAGGATACCGACCTAAGATAGCTACCAACCTAACATGGGTACCGGCCTAATGCCTTAAAGGTTGCTGACTTAACAAGGATGCCGACTTAAGATTTGAGGGGATACCGACCTAAGGCGTAGGTAGGTTACCGATCTGACATGGATGCTGGCCTAAGATAGATGCCGATCTAACTATCCAAGGAGGTTGCCGCTCTAACTGCTCAGGACAGGGACAAGATCACGAACTACACTTGAGTCGCGACCGACTTACGGCCTATGCTAGGTCGTTCACGACCTAGGCAAAGGAAGGCAAGTCCGATGCAGCTACTTAGCACGCGGTCTCTTAACTCGTACACGGTTCAGGACTTATGATATATCCAGAGTTCAGCAAGGATGCCTTTTCGAAGTCTCGACCCAGCATTTAGGTCGCAACCGACCCACGACTTAGTTTAAGTCGTCCGCGACCCAACTTAGGCCGGTAACGATTTAGGACTTGGTAATGTTTCCTGCCCAGAATTCTCTATAAATACATTGCCATCTCCAACTTTCAAGGGACTTTTGGACAATCTCTTCAAGCGCCGATACTCTGCTAGTTTCTAAACCAACTCCATACTTGAAGTTTCGAAGAAAACTACAAGCTACTTTGAAAGACTTTCACACATCCGACATGGATTCGAAGATTTTCATATACATCGAAGCTTAAGCTACTTGCTCAAAGTGTTTTGTAACTAAAGAGATTTGTACTTGAAGAGCATTGTATTGTTTTGTAACAAGATTAGTAATAAAGACACTTAAAGTGGACGTAGGCTACTCCTTAAGCCGAACCACTATAAAATCATTGTCTCCTACTGTATTTTCTGTTGTTTTTGCTTATATTCAGTTCCCGAACCATCGGGTGGGGCTTTCCCACTCACATTTCACACACCGGGGTGTTAGCGTTCGATTTTTAGAGTTAACATTTTTAGTGCTTTCACTGAGAACTGAACTCAGGTTACTTCCATCATTGCTCCGCAAAAGTTCGTGGAAAGGATTTCTTTTAAAACCAGAAGTTTATTGGAAATAATGGATCCTGGGAGAAAACGAAGTTCTGTGAGATCCGACATTGTTCAAGAGAATACTGCTACCTCTCCTCCTTCAAGTCAGGCAGCTCGAACTGTTGGAGTTACGCGAGCAGAATTGGACGCCGTAGTTTTGGGGTTGAATCAACAATTGAATGCCCAGAATGCACAATTGGAGGCTCAGAATGCCCAGAACGCCCTGATCTTAAGTAAGTTGAATGATCTACTTGGGGCAAACCGTCAACCGGTTAATAATGATGGAAACCCTACTGTGGGAGTTCAGGATGTTGAAGGGAACATTTCTCAAAGAGCCGCAGACCCTGTGGAAAGGACACCTCCCCAAGCAGGAGGATCAGGGCCGCAGACGACCCTCCGTGAACGATTGTCAAGACAGAATTCAGAGAGAGTGGATGATGTTTGCCCTCCAGAGCCTCTAAATGATGAAGAGTATTTTTCGGGTATGGTTCGTCAAATCATGAAGGAAAATATGCGAAGAGATGGAGATGAGAAAGAGTGGGGTTTTGCTTCAAGCAAAACTCCATTTACTGAAAGGATCTTGAAGGCAGAGTTCCCGAGGAAATTCGTTCCCCTACTATTCCGGCTTATAAGGGGATGAGTGATCCTAACGAGTTTCTGTATAAGTACGACTGGCATATGCCAGGTGCCAGAGCGTCAGATGAAATCAAATGTCGATATTTCCCAGTATATCTGGAAGGTGTGGCTCTATTGTGGTTTACAAAGCTGCCGGTCAGGTCCATTGATCAGTTCTCCGATTTGACCAGGAAATTCAAGGAGCAATTTCGATTGTATGCTTCAAAAGCAAAGGATATAATGTCGCTGTCAAGTCTAGAGCAAAATCTAGGAGAATCCATCAGATCATTTTTGAATCGTTTTAACATAGCATTGGCTGAGGTAGATAATGCTGAGCCACGCATGGTCCTAACATACTTGATGAGGGCGATTGACAAATCGAGTGAATTTGGAAAATGGTTGAAAATGAAAGAACCAACTCACTTGACAAATTCTACAAGAAAGCGGATGAATTCATGCGCTTGGAGAGCCTCCAAACACCGGCTAAGGTGGTGTCAGCAGATGCCGGGAACAATGGTGCTCCTTCAAGCAAGAAAGAACCTAACACTCAGAAAAGGGGAAATGATGGTGGAAAGAAACAGGGAGATGCTAAGAAAGTCCGTCCTTTCAATTTCACACCCTTGACTGATACCCCTGAGAAAATCTTCTTTGCGACCAAGGATGATGTCAACTATCCGACACCACCTAAAATGAGAGTTGGGAGTAAGATGGAAAAAAGTGGAAGGTTGTACCGGTTCGACAACCAACCCGGTCATGACAACGACGAATGCCGTCAGTTGAAAGAGGTAATTGAACAACTCTTGAAGGAAAACAAGCTCCAACAGTATGTGAAAAGGAATAGAAATGCCCCAGCCTTGTCGATTCAAGGACAACAAGTTCCCGCTCACCGTCCTGGCTCAAGTGAGAAGGCCGTAGAACATGAATCGGAAAGACCTGTCATCAATATAATAACTGGAGGGCCTCACCCAGCAGGCAAAAGCTGGGGCGAGATGGAAAGGTATGCCCGGGCCTTGAGGCATGTACCGGCTGAAGAGAATGTTTTTGTTTTAGAAAATGATGCGCCTTTAAAGCTACAAAAGACTTCCACAGATGATATTGTAATCAGTGCCAGAGATTCTTTGGGTATCAAGGCTCCTACCATAGATCCTTTGGTCATAACCGCTAGTATTGGGCTGGTTACTGTGAGGAGAGTTCTAGTTGATTGTGGAGCTTCATGCAACATTCTCTTCAAGAAGACTTTTGATCAAATGAAAATTCCAATGGCTGACGTTCAAGCTTCATCACTTAAGATTGCTGGGTTTGCTGGAGAACCCAAACAGCCGATTAGGACCATAGATTTGTTTGTAGAACTTGGAAAAGGACCGAGGAAGGTGGCTCGAAAGAAAACCTTTATAATTGTTGAAGAATTCTCTGCCTACAATGCCTTTTTAGGCCGACCAACTCTTGCTGCGTTCAAAGCTTTCTTGCCCCATGGTGTCTGACTCTAAAATTCCCCACAGGTAACGGAGTTGGTGTGATTAAGGGAGACCAAGATGCGGGGCGAGAATGTTATCTTACAGAGTTGCGTGAATCAAGGAAAAGAGAAACGGAAAAAGGTGCCGCAGCTCTAGTCCGCATCAAAGAACCAACCTTGTAGCAATTACAGGGTGGACCTTGCACTGGTGAATATAGTGGCGCACGAGGAGAGATGGATCAAAGGAAAGCCAGTGCAGTGGAGAATTGGGTAGTACCGGTAGAGGTAACGGTGTCGGTACCCGTTGACCCAAAGGACCCAAACAAAGTGCTGAATGTGGGTTCACAACTCAACACAATAGTTCAGAATGTGCTGATTTCATTTTTGAAGGCTAATTTGGATGTATTCGCTTGGACTCATGCTGACATGTGTGGAATATCCCCAGAGATTGCAGTACACACTCTAAACATTGATCCAAAGTTTAAACGCGTGAAACAGAAAAGAAGAACTCAGGGTCCTAAGAGGACGACAGCATTAAAAGAAGAAGTGGATCGGCTCATGGAGAACGGTTTCATCAGAGAATCTACTTATCCAAATTGGGTATCAAATCCAGTGCTGGTTAAAAAAGCTAACAGAAAATGAAGAGTATGCATTGACTTTTCAGATCTGAACAAAGCCTGCCCCAAAGACTGTTTCCCGCTGCCCAGGATCGATCAGTTGGTGGATGGGACGGCAGGGCATGAATTGTTATCTTTTATGGATGCATACTCCGGATATAACCAGATTATGATGCATGAGCCAGATCAAGAGGCTACAAGCTTCATCACAGATGTTGGACTCTACTGCTACAAGGTCATGCCTTTCGGACTGAAGAATGCAGGGGCAACTTACCAAAGGCTTGTTAATGCCATGTTTAAACCGCAAATTGGTAAGACAATGGAAGTTTATGTTGATGATATGCTAGTGAAGTCTAAGAAAGCAGTGGACCACATGGATCACTTGGCAGAGATGTTCGCAGTACTACGAAAGTACAGAATGAAGCTTAATCCCTTGAAATGTTCATTTGGAGTGGAGTCCGGAAAGTTTTTGGGTTTCATTGTGAGCGCTAGGGGCATTGAAGCTAATCCCGCTCAGATCACTTCCCTGAGAGAGGTCAAAGCTCTTAGAACGAAGAAGGAGTTGCAAAGTCTCGATGGAAAGGTTGCTGCCTTGAGTCGGTTCATTTCAAAGGCTACTGACAAATGCATTCCATTCTTTGATGCTCTGAAGAAAGGAAAGAAAAACTTCGAGTGGACTCCTGAATGTCAGAAGGCATTTGATGAGTTGGTTCGTCATATGGATGTGCCTTCGATACTTTCAAAGCTTGACGATGGTGAAGATCTCTTGGCAATTTCATCTCATGCTCTAAGTGCAGTGTTAGTACGGGAAGACACAAGGATTCAACGCCCAGTCTATTATATCAACAAAAGATTCACTGGGGCAGAGATGAACTATTCAAGGTTGGAAAAGCTCGCCTATTGTTTGTTGATCGCATCAAGAAAATTGAGGCCGTATTTCCAAGCTCATCCCATCAAAGTCCTCACTGATCAACCTCTAAAGCAAGTCCTATTCCGTCCTGAGACTTCGGGCCGTCTTTTGAAATGGAATATTGAACTCAGCCAATATGACATCACTTATCATCCCCGGAAAGCAATCAATGGACAAGCTTTAGCAGATTGCATCGCAGAATGTACGGATAAAGGTGATAGTGCGGAAGAAGCCACTGATAACATCCCAATCCAATGGAAATTGTATGTCGATGGCGCAAGGAATGATTACTGTTCCGGAGCAGAAGTTGTCCTTGAAACCCCAGAAGGGCGATCGCTATGTTATGCACTGAGACTAGAATTTCCTTCGACAAATAATGAAGCAGAATATGAAGCTCTCATCGCTGGTTTAAGGATCGCTAAAGAACTAAACATCAAGGCATTGCAGATCTTCAGTGATTCTCAGCTTATTGTCTGCCAAGTCAAGATGGAATTTCAAGCTAAAGGAGGGAATCTACCCGCCTATTTATCAAAAGCCTGGGAGCTTCTTTAAGATTTTGACCGTTATTCAATAAACCATATACCCCGAGAAGAGAACATGAAGGCGGATTCTCTCGCAAAGTATTCAAGTACTAGTGAAGCTCAGCTATTGGGATTAGTTCCCGTCGAAGTCTTGTCAGCTCCAAGCACAGATGAAATGGATGTTGATTGGATTATGAATGTATCCCAAGAGCAAGAATCATGGATGACTCCGATATTCGAATATTTGCTCAATGGTCCTTTGCCAGAAAGTTCAAAAGAACGACAGAAGCTGATAAGGAAAGCCTCCAGATATATAGTTCAGGATGGTCACTTGTACAGACGAGGATTTTCAATGCCATTACTCCGATGCATGACAAAGGAAGAAGCTAAGACAATTCTAACTGAAGTACACGGAGGGGAATGTGGAGATCATACAGGAGGTCAAACTTTAGCAAAGAAAATTCTTCGTTATGGATATTTTTGGCCAGAGATCAATCGAGATGCTGCTGACTATTCCCGAAAGTGTGATAAATGCCAAATATTTTCCAAAATTCCTAGAGCACCTTCCACTGGGCTAACACAAATGGTCAGTCCCTGGCCGTTTGCAATCTGGGGAATAGATCTCATTGGGCCTTTGCCGACTGCCAAATCGGGAATTAAATATGCTATCGTTGCTGTTGATTATTTCACTAAATGGGCTGAAGCCGAACAATTGGCTACTATTACCTCTAAGAAAATGATAAGTTTTGTGACGAGAAATATCATTTGCAGGTATGGAGTGCCTCAGAAGATAATCACAGACAATGGCACCCAGTTTGAACGTGAGGATTTCCAAGATTTCTGCAAACGATTCAAGATCTGAAAAAGCTTCTCAGCAGTGGCTCATCCGTAGGCAAACGGGCAAGTGGAAGCAGTAAACAAAATCATCAAATCAACCATCAAAAAGCAGCTGGAAAAAGCAAAAGGTGGTTGGGTCGATAAGCTACCGCTTGCACTATGGGCATACAGAACTACCCATAAAACTGCTACTGGGCATACTCCATTTTCATTGGCATACGGATCAGAAGCGATGATTCCAGTGGAAACTGAAGTCCCCTCACACAGAAGGATGAGAATGAAAAACTGCAACCGGAAGCACTTGACCTCCTTGATGAAAGAAGAGAAGAGGCTAGGCTTAGAATTCCAGCTCATCAGCAAAGAATAGCTAGGCACTTCAATTCCAAAGTTCGTCATCGCAGCTTTGAAGTTGGGGACCTGTCTTGAAGAGAATTATGACAGCCACAGGTGTGTTTGGGCCAAACAAGGAGGGGCCGTATGTTATAGGCACGAAACTTCTTGATGGCACATTCAAACTCACAACTGTCGAAGGAGAACCAATCCCAAGAGCTTGGAACAGCAATCATTTGCATCCATATTTTACTTAAAAGCTTTGCTGAAATGTTGTAAAAGAATTACGAATATATGATTCTTGTATTGAAAGCAATTGTAAAGCAAGTGAATAATGAAAAGCTATAAAGTGGATGTAGGCCCAGCTTTTGGCCGAACCACTATAAATCTTGTGTTCTCTACTACTATAAACTGCTTTGTTTTATTTTGACATATAAAATACGTTAATTGTGTTACTAAAATGTCGATTTAATAATGCAGGCCATAAAAACAAAGCTTACCCATCGCAAGACCAAGGGATCTCCGACATCACCCAGCAAGCTAACGCTAAACCATTCAAAATTTTCATACTCAAATCCTACGAAAGAAGTGCTTCGAACAAAAGTTAGCGATGTGGACGGAAGTGGACCATTTCTAACTAACTGCGAATGTTTGTACAAACGAGCATCCAGTTAAATAGCCTGTGTCTACCACCACCAACTCGCTTAACAATGAAGTATATTTCTTTGGATAAGGAAAATTATTGGCAACTAAAAAGGGATGATACTTGCAAAAGATAACGGGGATCGCCGACATGAATAGATGGCAAAGAGACATGGGAGAGCAAGCATCAAACAGCAAAAGACCTCTTCGGAGGCACAAGCCCTCTTCAGAGGCACTAATCTTCGGAGGATAAAGACCTCGAGTGGGCCTCGCCAGAAAAAGAGAGTTCTTTCTCAACATAAAGTTGTGGACTGATCGGTGATACACTCCCGTGAATCCATCCAACTAAGAGAAAGAAACTCCAAACTTCCGGGCAAAAGCCCTACTCAGAGGCACACGTTTCACCGAGATAGAAATAAAACTTCCAAGTGTTGAAACGTGAAAAGCCCTCTTCGGAGGCCCATTTCGCCATAGTTGAAATGCTAAAAGACCTCGAGCGGGCCTCACCAGAAAAAGAGAGTTCTTTCTCGACATAAAGTTGTGGACTGATCGGTGATACACTCCCGTGAATCCATCCAACTAAGAGAAAGAAACTCCAAATTTCCAGGCAAAAGCCCTACTCAGAGGCACACATTTCACCGTGATCTGAAATAAAACTTCACACGAGTCGAAATGTGAAAAGCCCTCTTCGGAGGCCCGCTTCCCAGCGAAAAGGGAAAAAATAAAAGCCTCTCCTAAGAGGCAGAAACAAAAAGACCTCTTCCCAGAGACAAAATCAAACAAAAAGACCTCTTCCCAGAAGCACAATCAAACAAAAAGACCTTTTCCCAGAGGCGTAATCAAACAGAAAGACCTCTTCGGAGGCACACGTTTCACCAAGATTGAAATAAAACTTCCAAGTGTTGAAACGTGGAAAAACCCTCCTCAGAGGTACAACTTTTCAAAGGAGCATTTCATCGGAAATGCAAAACAAAGATAAAAAACCCTCCACTGAGGCGCAATATAAAAAAAAAAGAAGCCCTCTTTAAAGGCATACTTTAGCTTTCAAAGGAAGATTGGTTCACCTATTCTTGAAAATATTCCTCAAAAAGAAGTTAAAGTGCCCTTCAGAGGCCCGCTTTACCACATAGGAGAATTCACTTTGTAAAAATGTGTGTATGCACAAGAGAAAAAATGATATCTTCGAAGGTTGAACCCTAGAAACTCATATAGAGCGAGCTGTACTCTATTTTGAGCAGAATAATATTCCTCCAGCTATGGAATAATTATTCTCCAGAAAATAAGAGTACAAGTCCCTTCAAAGTTGAAAATATTGCAACGAGCTTATGTTATAGGGGCAGCATGGTATAGCTACATTGGTAAAAATTACGCTCGAACAACATACCACAAGCTCACTGCAATATCATATAAAAAAGTTGTGCAATAACGAATAGTAATGCATTCTCAAATACAAACAGAAGTTTGTACAAACAAAAAGAATCATTTTATTCAATACTGTCAAAATTTTGTATAGGTACAGGTTTCAAAATAAAAATAAAAAGAAAAGCGGAGGCCGGTACCCGCACAATCTCCGGCCAGTACATGCAAAAAGCAAAACGTAAAAATAAATCGAAGTAGGGCCCCTTACTTCTTCTTGCCACCACCCTTAGAGCCTTCACCTGACCTAATAGGCAGTTTTTCAGGACGGCTTGGGAGAGTTGGTGAAGAAGGAGAGAGGGTTACTGCCGAATCAACCTTCGCTTCCTCTTCAGAAACAAGAATGTTTTTCCTTTTCTTGGAAGTGGCACGCTTCCTCCTTCTCATTGAAGAAGACTCACTTCCCGGGGTAACAAGAGCAGATAGTTTTACGTCATCAGAAATAGTACGCTCCGAGGATTTGTCGCCTCCTTCAAGTCCTTCGTCATTCTGCTCATGCGAAGCGATTGGATCATCCAAGCCTTGAAGGGCTCCTATCAATTCTTTCTGTGATCCCGGCTGGGAAATAGGAGTGGTTTGAGGGAATGGAGGAGGGACAGCTGGAGGAGGAGAAGTCTGTGTGGCACTTGGCGTTTTTGCTACAGAAGAAGAAAAGCCAAAAATATTAGTATCTCCCGTGAAGAAAGGAGATAGCGGCTCATTGAGATTTAAAAAATAATCAAAAAGTTCGTCAAACTCAAGCAAACAAACAGTCCACTTGGGCAAGATTAACGGTAGAGTTACCTGGAGAAGTCGGCTTCCTAATGTCAACCTCATAAGCCTATGCTTCGGCGCTCTCTTCGCCTTCATCTCCACCCTGCATGCTTGTGGTCTCAGTTGTAACTTTAACAGGGGATGGAGAATGAGAACCAGAGCCTGTGATGTCAACATCGGCCGAAACCGAAGGAGGGACGGGGGCAGTTAATGGTGCTTCTTTCACAAAGTGCTACTCCCCTACCTCAGCTCATGCTTTGGAAAGCTGCTCTTTTCCCTGGGCTAGGGCAGCTCCGGCATCATCATCTAGAAAGTCTTTTGCAAGTGATGCTTCAGCATAACCGGCGCCTGTACCTCCAAGCATGTCAAGAATTGACTCCCAAACCTCGGCCAGGGTAATCTCATACTTCGGTCCTAAGAATGAAAGGCTCTCGCGCCCCATAATGCTATGTACGTAGAAGTCAAATAAAGTGGAGATGATATTGGCTTTAGTCGCCTCATGCGACTGTTCGGCAGCCTTCCTTCCAGCGATAGCTTCATCGCGTTCCTTTTGGGTCTTTAATAATTGGGCCTTTAGCCTCATAATCTCCAAATCATGGGAGTTTACCTTCTCCCTTAACTCTGCAACGTCAGCATGATACCTTTCCGTTGTTTTCTGCTCAGCCTCAAGTTGCCACTCGGCATGTCGCTGAGCAGCGTGAGCATCGCGAACCTGCTTTTGAAGTACTTCTTCTTTTTGAATATATGAGGTAGAAGAAGTAGCAAGCTCTTGTTTAAGCTTCTCAACTTCTGCTTCAAGCTTCTCGTTGTAATCAGCAATGTTCCTCATCTCAGTATCATGCTGGCTTAAAGTTTTTTGCCACTCAGCGTTGTCATTTTCCATGGTCAGCATGGCCTCTATATTCACGCGGTTGACCCTTTGAAGCTCATCAACAAGCTTTTGCCACCCTGACATCCGCTCGATATCAAGCCTAACAGCATCAAGATTTTGCAGCATTGCTTGTTTGTCAATAGGGACCAAGTCAAGATCGAACCGCACTCCCTTCAGGCACCAGTGCGGGAACCGGCTTTGCAGAGTGGCCGGGCCTGGTCCAATTTGGAATTTAGGCCTGTTGACTATTGTCTGAATGTCTGTTTTCCCGAGAGCAGGAGAGCCTGAGGGGATGTCAATTGAGACGGGGGCAGCGGCCTTTTCAGAAGTTGTAGATGCATGCTTTTCACTGTGCCTGGCACGCTTGCTTGGGTCCTCAACTATATGACTTTTTCCCCGGTCGTCATGCGACTTTCTTTTGTGAGAGTCGTCACCTCTCTGGGAAGAATCATGGTGCTCCTCCCTTTCTCTCCTTTCATAACGCTCTTCTTGAGTCCTCCTCTCCCGAGCCTTTCGGGCGGCTCTCTCTTTGTCAGTTTCTCTGTAAACGGGAAGGTAGCGCCTATAGTCATATTGACTACGCCTCCCGTAGCGCCGAAAGTCGTCGTAATAAGAGCCGCTGCATCCCATTGGAGAATATGAAATTGAAAAAAGACAAGTCCTAAAAGTCTTCAGAGAAAAGAAGTTAAATACGAATAAGTGCTGAAAATCCTATGTGTGTGTGGTGTGCAAACTACACGTATCAGGCTACAAACCGCTCTTCGGCACAGGGGTGGTAGTGACTTTAGTGGTAGGCGTGAAAATTTGTTGAAAAGTGGATGTCGCCTCGACAACAGGAGAAGAAGCTTTAGGGGCATCATCTTTAAAAATTTCTTGTGAAGTTATCATCAGGTCACTTAGCCCCTCAAAAGTATCATCACCGCCAAGTTCGGCGGGAGTTTCTT
Source organism: Allium cepa (assembly GCA_030765085.1). Classification (NCBI taxonomy): domain Eukaryota; kingdom Viridiplantae; phylum Streptophyta; class Magnoliopsida; order Asparagales; family Amaryllidaceae; genus Allium; species Allium cepa. The sequence continues at coordinate 939,150,988 of CM060943.1, read as the reverse complement.
TTTCGGCTTCCAGACCAGCCGCATCTTCACAGCAACGAAGAGGTTCTTCCTCTTCAATGACTGGGGCAAGTGCGAATTTGCCAGACGACCCCGCAACATCGACAGTAGTAGAGCACTTCACCAGAGAAGCCTCGGAGGCAGGTTCTTTTGGTATGGGTTCATCAGTGGAAGCTGGGGCATCTAATGCTTTAGATGGGGAGTCTGGAACCTCATGGGGGTGTATAGAGCGAGAAGCGTGTAAAAGTCCATACTGATGCAAAAATTCGTCCCTCAACAAAAACTTTATACTTCTCTCTTTAGCAGTCACAGCACTTAATCTTTCAAAAATTTGCTTATGGCTTGGATCTCTAGAGGGGAGAAAAAGTGTTGAATAGAGCAAAGAATGAAATTAGCAATTGGTAATTCGGATCTCGAAAAAGTTTGAAAATGAAGAAATAGAAACAGGTAATCTTACTTCCTACTCTCCAGATGGCATAAAACCCTAGGGGGCAGCGTGCAAAGAAAAACTGGTTCAAAAATCTATGAATACTTTCGGTAAGATCAGAAATAAGCTTTCGGTTTCTAGCACTTCTCACAATAATTAGGGAAGGATGGTTTTACTCTTTGCAAACGAGCATAAGTAGAGAATTTCTTCAAAACTTGGCAAGCGATCAAGAGTTCTCCTAAACAAAACACACAACCCCATCAAGATGGCGTAGCCATTAGGATGAAGTTCGAACGGAGAGATTGTCAACCGAAGAAGAAGGGTTCGAAGGAAGTTGTTAAAGGGAGGAAACGCCCCGCTTAGGCACATTTGACGATTGACTGCGACAAAACCGTGGGGAGGACTTTCGGCAGTATCATTTGGCCCGGGAAGTAGGGCATCATTTTCAGCAAAACCAAATTGAGTACGTAGCTGAATGAACGCTCTCAGAGTTAGGATAGTCGAGGTTCTCTCTGGAGGATTCTCTATGGGAACAGCTGTCTGAAAGGTCTCTCCCGCTTGAGCTACCACTTCTTCTTCTTGGAGGGAAGTCATTCTACACAAACAACTGGATATTCAAACATGAAGGTGCACGTTTCCTAAAATGTGTGAAGTGTTGTGTAAAATCAAAAAAGCAATAAGCGAAATTAACTTGAATAAAAACTAGCAAGCATTTGTCAGTTATAAAGTCCAGGGTTAGTTGTTTTAAATATGAAAGTGAAATGTATATGCAAACAAATCAGTTCAAGATATTGATGCTTTGCATTGATATTTCACTTTAGTTGATTGGTTTACAGCATTTCATACAGTGTGTTTAAGTTGATTACTCTATGTCGACTAATCTGTCATTTGATGTGGGCAGTCAATGGCAGTATATTCGCCTTGGTTTTCTGTGATTATTGTTTTCAGCAGGTTGTTAGCCTATAAGTTAACATGATCTGTGAGATAAGGCAACAAAGTTAAAACAATCTAGAATTTAAGCAATTCAGTCCAGCAGATCAAGTTAAGTATTCAAGTTGGGATTATGCTTTTGAGTGAGAATTCAAGTTGATCATCCAAGTGTTAACTCGGCTGCGACCCAAGGAATCTCTCGCTGGTTAAGAATAAGTCTCTGGTTCCTTAAATCGTTGGTCTTTTAAGTCGTAAGAGGCTTCGGTTCAAAGTGGTGTGAGTTTTCCCCAAGTTCTAACTCGGCAACGATTTAAGGCTCTGGTTACATTAAATTAGGTCGGTGAGTTTCCCCAAGTCTCAGCTCGGCCGCGACTTAAGGTTTAGGTTGCATCGAATCAGATCGGCCAAAAGTTAGGTCACCCAAAGTTGTTGAGCCACGTCCAAACCAATATCTCACTCCACCCAACCCGTTAGCCCGATAGCCACTCCCTCAACAAAAAAAACCCTCATTTCATTCATGCTATTTCATGCCATCAGATCATCCATTAAACTAGTTCAAAACCCCCACGAATTCAACACCTCACAGTCCTAACGTAAATCAAGATTGATTAGCCTGAAGTAGTAACCCATCGGCATAGTTTCATCAACCGTTTGAATCCAAATTGAGCCACCTCAGGATCATCAACTATCGGTATGATAAGATTCGTGATGAAGCATTGCGCGAGGAGGTGGGTGAAGTTTGAATGGGATTCATGAATCAATGACAGTAGGGGATCGAGAAGGAAGCAGGTATACTTACGTAATGATTATCGGTGATTGATGGAACGAAAGTGCCTTTGAGAGCTTAGGGAAATGTTAATGGCAGAATTGAATGAAGAGGAAGGAGAAGATGTATGACTTATACCTTGAAATGGAGGAACCTGAAGCGGCGCAAATGGTCTAACTGTTAAGTCGCGTACGACCTACCGACCTAGAGGGGGACGGGTTAAATCATATCGAAGCACACGACCTAACCATTAGGCGTGTACTTCGAGGGGCAAATGTTAACCCCGCCTCGTCCATGACTCGACGACTTAAGATAGATACCGACCTAACTGCCTAAAAAAGGAATACCGACCTAAGACTTAAAGGATACCGACCTAAGATAGCTACCGACCTAACATGGGTACCGGCCTAATGCCTTAAAGGTTGCCGACTTAACAAGGATGCCGACTTAAGATTTGAGGGGATACCGACCTAAGGCTTAGGTAGGTTACCGATCTAACATGGATGCTGGCCTAAGATAGATGCCGATCTAACTATCCAAGGAGATTGCCACCCTAACTGCTCATGACAGGGACAAGATCACGAACTACACTTGAGTCGCGACCGACTTACGGCGTATGCTAGGTCGTTCACGACCTAGGCAAAGGAAGGCAAGTCCGATGCAGCTACTTAGCACGTGGCCTCTTAACTCGTACACGGTTCAGGACTTATGATATATCCAGAGTTCAGCAAGGATGCCTTTCCAAAGTCTCGACCCAGCATTTAGGTCGCAACCGACCCACGACTTAGTTTAAGTCGTCCGCGACCCAACTTAGGCCGGTTACGATTTAGGACTTGGTAATGTTTCCTGCCCAGAATTCTCTATAAATACATTTCCATCTCCAACTTTCAAGGGACTTTTGGACAATCTCTTCAAGCGCCGATACTCTACTAGTTTCTAAACCAACTCCATACTTGAAGTTTCGAAGAACACTACAAGCTACTTTGAAAGACTTTCACACATCCGACATGGATTCGAAGATTTTCATCTACATCGAAGCTTAAGCTACTTGCTCAAAGTGTTTTGTAACTACAGAGATTTGTACTTGAAGAGCATTGTATTGTTTTGTAACAAGATCAGTAATAAAGACACTTAAAGTGGACGTAGGCTACTCCTTAAGCCGAACCACTATAAAATCGCTGTCTCCTACTGTATTTTCTTTTGTTTTTGCTGAAATTCTGTTCCCGAACCATCGGGTGGTGCTTTCACACTCACATTTCACACACCAGGGTGTTAGCGTTCGATTTTTAGCGTTAACATTGGGTAGGTAGTAACTTATGGGAATATTGAAATGAACACCTTGTGAATTAAGTTTCACAAATTGATAAGGCATTCGGTGATAATTTAGTGTTAAAATTTTATTTTAACAAAAGTTGTTTAGTATACTCTAAACAAGGTAGACACTCCAGTGATAGTTTTGTACAAGAAGTGACTTATATAATATTATTTTAAATATGGAAATGATTTAAACTGACAATTTGAGGGCCTAAATCCAGATGTTTTAGAAATTGGTTTTCTAAGATTTTGGAAAATAATACTAGTATTATTTGGAAATAAATATTTGGAAATTGATTTACGAAATTGATATCATGGTACTCAGTGTTATTTATGAAGTATTTGTTATCGTTTTGGAATTAATTTTGGCTAAGTTCGAAAGGCATAATATGGATGTTTTGAAAAGGCATAATATGGATGTATTGAACTCACTTTTGACACTGGAAAATGATTTCGATGATGGCTGCAGCATTATCAGCATTTATTTTCGAGCTTCAAAGTCGAGGATGCTATAGTAGCAATTTGCTACCGAGCTGTTTTGGTAAAATAGATTTTGATTTAAATATCGAAAGTATGATTTGTTATACAAAAGCTATAAGTATATATATTTAAAAATGTCTGAAATAAGATCAGGTGTTTAGTTCTTGAGTTTTTTATTAAGATATTTTATGGACTCATGTATCCTATGGATTTGGGTAAGTTTGATTGTGCATCTTGTTTGATCGGTTGATCGGTAGTTTTCATTTGTTAAAATGAAATGGAATTTTTGATGATTTTGGGTAGTCAAAACTTCGAAAATTGTGTAAGAAATTAGATCTAAACGTTTTTAAAAATATGAAGATAAGTTTATATAACACTTGAACTTACAAGATAATAGAATTTGGAAGCTAAGTGTTTATATAAATTAAGTTTTATATAACAATTGATTTGGAAAGATAGTTGAATTTAAACAAGTTTTAAAATGATTGAATATCCATGTTAAGTAAAATGAATTGGATGTTTTTGTATATACTCTGAGGATATAGTGGAGTATTATACGAGTATGAACTTAAGTTATATAATGCTTAATAACTTGAAGAAAATTTTATGAAATGGTTCATAAGTGATTTTAGTATTAAATGAGGAATACTATCAGTGAAAATGAATGTGAATTAGAATAAAAAGCAAATGGGGTAGTTAAGAAACCGATTGAATAAGAGTACGTAAGTTGTACGTAGATCATTTTATTCATGTGGCAACTCTTGATCTAGGATTCGAGTACATGGATTTCAAAATGATTTATGCCTTTCCAAGTTAGGATTTTTCACACAATTCTCGACGACGACCACTTGCTATAGATTCTTGATATGATCCTGAATTTTTATATCATAGTATATAACTATGTAAGGAGAACGGAGGTTTCTAATCAATGAACTAAATCAGAGTTCACACCAGAGAGGTCGAGCGATCTATACTACTTTGGAAGTGTAATCTATATGATCAAATTAGTGATTAGATTTGATATTGCATACGGATGGTATAAGTAATGACCTAGAATTTCATCACTTTAATTTAGGAATATTTAATTAATTTTTTAATATTCAAATAGTAGATTTTATAATTATAGTAGAACTCTTTTAAATAATAAACAATAATGGTGAAACAATTTTTAAAAATTTGTTTATAAAAATATTTAGTTCGAACAAAAATAAAATTCTCGACCAGTATTCGTTTTTCGAATTCTTGACTTTTCATCGGCTAAAAGTTGTCTCAAATGTTGTAACACTATTGTATACACTATACATACATTTATAAAATGGTTATGATATGTTTGAATGTAGATGTGTGTATATATATACTTAAGTATATATATAAAGTAAGTTATAACCTATATGAAAAGTTTAAATATATATAAAAAAAGAAGGAAAAGATGCCTTAAGAGACATAAGTACACGTGCATTAAAAACATGTTGGCTAAGCATAGGGAAATGGGGCCAAGCTTATGGGCATGAGGTACATGAAGGAGAGGTATCAAGGTGATGTGGCAAGGTGATGTGGCAAGTGGATGTAGAGGGTAAAGGACTAAGGGCATTAAAGTAATTTACTTTATTTCTTGCTTATAAATAACTCTTTTACTTCTTCAATTCTGTCTCCTCTTCTCACGGCCATCACTCCCTTTAAACTACTCCAAATAAAGAAATTTTTATTTTTAAATTCAAGAGAATTAAGTTGGCTACAATTTTTATTTACAAATTTTCTTTTCAGACTCATTTTTAGACCTAGATTTTCGTGTCTTAAAATACCTCTTCTTCTTTTGACGATTTCTCCCTCAGCAGATCCAAATTGGGTGGTTCTTTTTTTGAAATTACAGGGAAAATAATTTTCAAGAACTTTTCCTTTGATAATGTTTTAAATTCCATGAGTAACTTGTCTAAAAACCAGTTGTAGGAAGACCCATTTTCCGGTTTGATTTCTTTGAAATCGATGATAATCCGAAGTCCCTCCACCATTCAAGGCCAAGCTCCACCGTGCCTTGGACCAAGCCACTAGGCAAGGAAAGGAGGAGAACGAGGGTGTCGTAGTGTTGTTGTTAGGCGAAAGAATCTCGGATAGCTTAGGATATGTTAGAGGCCTAACAGTGAGTAAAGCTCACTCTTTTACCTAAAGTTTTTAACTTTAAATATTGTTGTCTTGGATGCTAAGTATGAAACTTGTTTGGATAAAGTGATGTATATATGCAAGATTATATATATGTTGTCGTTGGTTGTGAACTTGGAAATATGGTTTGGTGTTAAGTGATGATAGAAAAGTTGTGATAGGGCATGTTTTTTTAATTCGTAAACTTATGTTAGTTAGTGGATACTAAGTAAGGTAGCACTTAAAGTTGCTATTTTGCGACATCGGGATCCTTGGTTTAAACCTGGTTTCACTTAAGGTTGAGTTTGAAATGTTTCCAGGTCTTAAGCTTGGATATAATTTCAAAACCTTACTTTTGTTCTCCATATATTTTTTGTTAAGTTTATAAAATAGTTACGGTATAAACAGATTGATTTTTAAATTATTTGTTATAAAAACATGCTTTAAAAATTACGGGTCCTATAGCAATAGTCGCTATAAACGAAGTTTGTGAAAACAAACTGTTTCCGCAAATTAATTTTTTTTACTTAATAATCGTTTTGAAAAACGTATTCAAATCTTATATTAAGTATTAAAAATAATAATAATGTTCACTCAAGAATGTAGGTATGAAAGAACGCTTCCATAGACATCAAAAGAAGTATTCCGCAGGTGTTAAGAGAAGTCTTGCGAAAGCATTATAGAGGCTTCACAAAAGTTAAAAAAAGGTTCTGCCATGGTTCAAAATGGAGGTTTCGTAGGCATTAATGTAGCTTCCAAAGAGATTGGATTGGTCCTTTAAGCATTGCATGCTTCCATTGATGAAAATAATGAACTCGTCTAACACTATCCCTTCCACATAAATCGAATCTTTCAAAATGATTGGTTTCGCCACTATCTACCTTTCGCAGAAGTAGAATCTGCCTACACTTCCCATTCGAAAGCTTGGCTTTGCAAACACTAGCCTTTCGAATCGGTTAAACCATTCTGCAAGAATTAGAAAGGCTTCGTATATGTTAATATTACTTCCGCGAGTATCAGAAGATAGGCTTCCACATTAATCAAGGGGATTACTTTCAAAAGCTATTATCAGCAACCATCATCAGTCCATCAAGAAGCTTCTTCCATTATAAGTGGCCTTGTGCAATGATCCTTCCTCCACCACTAGATCCTTTTAAACCTATCCAAATGCCCTTCCGCACTTGTACGATAACAACCTACCATATTAGCATTAAATCTCAACAACAATAAAGAGGTCCAGGAAGCCATCATCTATGTTACAACCCTTCCAAAACTAAGAAAATACCCTTTCGATAGTGATGAAAGCCTCCAAAGATGCATATAAGTGATGTGGAAACTGATTCAATATCCAATGAAGGAAGGAAGATGAGAAATAAAAAGAGAGAATGCATGGGCTTTATATTGATTTTGAACCTAAGAATGATCATCTCAGCCATTAGCTTGTCAAATAACCAATTGCATATGATACACACTTATCTACTTAACTCTTTATTAGCATATTCTATGCTATAGAACCTATTTGGATACCTTGACTTTAAAGCATTTTACCATTACATCCAAAGCCATTGCGGCACTAAAGTAGCATGATGATGATAATTCAACATTATCGAGTCCATTGGACTTATGACATTTATTCAAAATAAGGCTCTATGGCACATTGAATCCACTCTTTACTCAAATATACACACATTGAGTTTCGAATCCTTTCGATTGGCATTGGACTTTTGAAGGGGTTCTCCTTATGTCTATCAAATCAACACCTTTGAAAGGATGCTTATCATGCTTTTGGAAGGCATTTGTATGCATTCGAAAAGAACTTTCCTTTCGAAGGAGATCCTTTCATAGCATGTAATATCCCGGAATTTATGACAATTTAAATTTTATAATCGGTGTTTAAATTTAAATTGAACTGATAATTTTTGTTAATAAATTTGAATTGATTCTATAATCTTCTTTATTTAAATATTTAATTTGTGAATTTATTTTTGATAAACCGATAAATCTATTTTCTATTTAATATGTGTATGTATATTTATATATATTTTAAATAGATAAGTTGTTAAATTAGTATAACATAATTTTAATATTCTGAAATTAGGAATTGTGATTTTTTTTTGGATTTAAGTTTTTCAAAAATATTTAATAAAATATTATGTGATTTTAAACATATGAGATAAATGTTTTGTTGGTTTAAAATTCATTTTAACTTAAGTTTGTATGTTTAAAATAAGTTACAAAAATGTTTGTTTTATTCTTTTTAAAATATTGATTTATAAAATGTGATTTGTTAATTTAATATGAAATTTAAAATACGATTTAAAATACATGTATTCATTTAAGTTACAACCTATTTTATGAATTTATTTTAATTGTTTAAAAGTATCTTTGTCAAATGATTTATTTGTATATGTTTTCTTTTTATAATAATACTTGGTTTATTCTTTAGAAATTATTCATATATTTAACTAAGTATTAAAGAAATGATTAACCAAGTTTGAGACTTCATTTACACATAATTAAAATACTAATTACTTAGATTTAAAAGTGTAAGTATCTTAAAGCTTAAACTAACAAATGTAAACTAAATACCAATTTTAAATGACAAGTGCTAAATCCAAGCCATGTGTCAAATTTTAGTTTTAATTTTCCTTTAATTTTAATTTAAAACAAAATATTGTTATTTAAAATTGCATGTTTTCTTTTCTCTTTCCTTTCTCATTTTTTATTTCATAAACTAAGAGAAATTTCCAACTAAAAACCTAATCAACTCTTCATCCTCTAACCTGCAAAATTATTTCCTGATCATCAATTCAAACTCCTTAAAATGCAAAATCAAATCCAGGATCCACTTACAAAGGCCTGCATTCAATTCATTTTTCAAAATCTAGAAATTAGACACTGCATTCTTCAATCTGTAGCCAGCATGCATGTAAGGTTGTAAGTCAATGAGCAATAGCATTTTAAAGCTGGATAAAGACATCTACAACATTCAAGTTTAAAAGTTTCAAAGAATCAAACAAGCATTTCAGTTTTTGGAATTCAAGTTTTAAAGGCATTCGAATGCAGTTTTCAAGTCAAAAGTTCTCTGTCAAAAGCTGTTTGCAAATTAAAAAAAAATGGCTCTGTCTTCCATTAAATCAGGTGAGTAACTCCCAATTTAAAAATAAAATAAGTAGGGATTGCATGCTAGTTATCTGATAAAAGTTTAATTATGAATATGCCTTTGAAACTGCCTGTGTATATATGAAATGTAATGCATGTTTGATTTTCAAGGTTCTGACTGTTACAGTTTAAATTCAAATTGATAAATAATTCTTTTCCCTTGATCTGGTTGCTATTATGTTTTATCATTGAATGAATTTGTTTATTTCATGATAAAATAAATTTTAACAGTTTTCTTTTAGCAGTATAATTTGTGTGTTGTCTGCAACATAAACAACACAGCTTAATTCTGTATAAATGGAAAATTTAAAGTATTAGGAATTAATGTTTTATAATTTCAATTCAAAACAACTTCCAAAATTATGATTTTTAAGAAAAATATTACAAATTTTAATGAATTAAATCAAAGTACAGTTTCAAATTGACTGTATCATACATATCCGATAAGTGCAGTTGAGGTTTGAATTTGATTTGGTTGAAATTGTTTCTGGAGATAGTGTAGCTATCAAAGATTATAGGAAAATTACTGAATTGGATTGCAATTCAATTTTTAGGTTGTAATTTGGGATTTTTAGTGGTGAACCCTAGTTTTATTGGGTTACTGTTCTTGTTTGACTGTGATCTCCTCGGTTGATCGAGTACAACCATGTTTTTTGTAATGGTAGATGGTAGTTTGGGGAAGTCTTCGCCGGAGTATGGAAGGTGATGGTGATCAGAGATGGGAGAAATTGATGTTGACAGGTTTTGATGGGTTTGTGGGTCTGATGTTTCCAGGTTTGAATGTTGGTCTTGATTTCGAATTCAAGCAAGTGATGACTGAATTGATGTTTGTTTGGCCTGAGTCACTGATTGTTGGCAGTGGGGTGGTCGTATGGATGGCCAGTGATGGCCGGAGACCATGTGCTGGTGCACAGGAGCAAGGTGGTTATGGTGATGATGGTTGTGTTTGTTTTTGGGTTGTAGGATTTTTGTCCTCGTGATGGTCTCGGGGAAAATTGGAGGTTGACTCGAAGCAGAGGGATTTGTGACACGAAGTAAAATATAGGGGAGCTCGGGTTTGTGAAGTGTTTCATGTTTTAGGAATTTAAACAGAAACCTGTTTTACTTTTCTGTTTAAAAGCAAGTTTAAATTGCAAACTAAATCTGAAACTAAGTTGAACCTGGAATTGAATTTGAGCTCAATTAGTTTATTTATTGGATCTTTGAAATAAATCTGAAAACCTTTTAAATTCTAAATTGATTTAAACTAGAACAAAAAATGTTTTCTGTTTTTATTTAAATTTAAAAGAAAAGTTTAAAAATGTAAGTTAAAGTTCAAACCGAGATTTTTAAACCTGAAATTTAAATCTGAATTCAATAATTTAAATCTTGGATTTTGAATCATTTTTGAATTCAAAAAAATTTAAGATGTTTTAAACTAAAACAGGATACTGTTTTTCTGTTTCAAATTTAAAAATAAATTTTACAATGCAACCAAAAATTTAAAACAAAATTTAAATCTGGAAAACTGAAATCTAGAATAGATGAATCTGAGTTTGAATTTAAATCTGGGAATTCAAGTTTAGATTATATACTTTTACAGTATAAAAGAACTTTGTTTTGGAATTTAAAACTATGAGTTTTAAATTATGAAATAAGAATTTAAAATAAGTTTAAATTCAGTTTTTAAAACCTGAAATTTTATTTTAATACCAGTTTTTTTTTTAAGTAAGTTTTTTTTAATTTTTAATTTGTTTTAACTATTTTAGAAAAGTTTTAAATGATTTGAGTTTAAAAATGAGATGGAAGTGAAAGTAAAGCTTTAAGTTAAATTTGAAATAAGATTTAACCTTATTTCAGTTTGAAATTTTGAAAGAAATTTTTTTAATTGAATTTGTTTGATATAATTTTTTTTATAATCTTTTAAACTTTTAGTTTGTAGAAAGTATGTTTTTGAACATGTGAGATAAAAAGGATTTTAAAATTGGTTTAAAAACCTTGTTTAAACGATTGTTTCATTTTAAAATCTTAAAGTTTTAAATTGAAATTTTAAGTGAAGGTTAAAATAAATTTGGAATCAATTTGTTTTACAATACTTTATATAAGAAGAATGTTTCTTAATTTAGAACTTAAGAAATTGGTTTCATTTAAAATATTAAATTAATTTAAATGGAATGTTAATTATTTAATTAATGACTAATGTGGATGTTTAATTAAGTAATTAATGATTTTTAAGTTAATTAATTAGATTTGGGATTAATTAATTAAGGTTAATTAATCTATAATTAAGGATGGTTAATTAAATTTTAATTAATGATTTAAGATTTATTTAATCAAGTGATTAAAGAAAATTTTAGATTTTAATTAACATTTAATTAATTGATAATTAAGGATTAATTAATTGTAATTAAATATTAATTAATTGATAGTTAATAATGATTTGTGTAAGTTAACTTTTAATTAAGTAATTAAGAAATGTTAATAAAGGTCATTAACTTAAGACTATTTAACAATTAATTAATGTGATTAATTTTTGATAATTAATTTAATTAATTAATTAATATTAATCAATGGTTTAATTACTTAATGAAAGTAATTAATGAATTAATTACTTGGTATAAACAATTGTGGATTGATGAATAATTACTTTAAGTAATTAATAGGTTTGTAATTACTTAGGGAAGTAATTAATTAAATAACTACTGGATGTAATTAAAGATATTTATTATAAAGTAATTTAGATTTAAATTACTTTGAAATTAATCAAGGGATTAATTTAGATAATTAATTAAGAGCAATTTAATTTATGGAAAGAGTAATTAAATAGTTAATTACTGAATGGTTATTAATCATGGGTGATTAATATATATGTGTGGATTAATTTCAGATTAATTACTTATGTAATTAATTTATATTGAGAGATTGATTAAATGTAATCAGAAATCATAAATTTAGTAATTAATGATGTAATTTGGAATTAATTAATTTAGGTATAATTAATAATGAATAAATGATTAATGTAATTAATTTTAGCTAATTAATTAATTAAGTAATTATAAGTTAATTAGTTGCAAAGTGTTTAATCTAATTAACTTGTGTAATTAATAATAAAGGCTATTTACTTGTTGTAATTAGTGAATTGTTAATCTAAAATGATTATTTTAAATGAATATTGAGATGGTGTTTTATTTTAATTGATTAGTAATGAATTGATGGTTAAGATAAGTAGGATTAATGATGAAGTAATTAATTTAATTTATTTTAAATTAATTAGAGATTAAGTAATTAATTTAATTCATTTTAAATTAGTTATAGAAGGTGTGATCATTAGATCATTGCATATGTTTGATGATTGATATTAACTGCTTGGTATGGATTGTAATCTCAGCTATGAGATGGAAAATGAATGGATGTATTGGTTGCTTTTGGATGATAATATGGATTATCTGATTATGATATGAATTATTTGTTGATGATAAGGTTAATTATCTATTGTGTTGTGAATTATCTATCTGTGTATATTTAGATAATGAATTGAATTATTTTAAACTCTAAAACAACTTGGCCTCAAAAGACACGCTTTGGATTTCGATGAGACCGGGATCGGGTTTCCATATTTGGATATCCGAAAACCACATCGATCCAAATTAAAGTTAGGTCGTGAATCAAAATGGAGCTTTGTGAAGACTCGAGGTGTAAGGGCTATACGTCAGTATAACTCTGTGGGTGATTCCGTAATGAGTTGACAGAATAGTATTTATAGATTCGAGATGGTGATTCAGAGTGAAAGCGTTATCGTCGTTAACTCTGAGGGTGATTCCAATATGAGTGTAACGAGATAATGCCTTCGGTTTCGTTCGAACCCGGAACGAACTTGTATGGATTGAACGCTTTCAGAACATCGTCGGGTGGACGATAAGCATTCTAAGTGATATGTCCTATAAAGGTAATCGTAGCCTCAAGCCTCATCAACCGGGAATGGCTAAAACAGTGGAGGTGCAGCAAGGCTTCATGGGTAGCCCCCATTTGAGAGAAAGATTTATCCCTGTCTAGATGTCCCTTTATTTCGGCTTAGTGGTGCGGTTGCTGATAACAACTGCAGGATTGCCTTGTTTGGAACTGTTCAGTAAGGAATGGTTCCGGCTTTGTGTTGCAGGGGAGCGGGCGTACGTGACGGGCGGTACCCCAGTAGCCCAGCCATTGATGGAATCCAAAATCCAATAAGTGCCATATGTATTAGTTGTGCCCAACTATGTTGGAACGTGAGATGTAAGCATTCCAGCTATTTCTTTATTTTACTTGAAAACCCTAGGCACTATTATAATATCATTGGATTTCCTATCAAATTTTTTGGTTAGCGTAAGGTAAAAACTTTTCCATGTTTATGTGTGGGAAGTCTTACGTGATACCTTTTCTTTTCAAAGTTTTTTCAAAGTTAAGCAACTTTAACCTGTTACTCACACTAGACCCATGTCTGACCCGGAGTTATTTCTGTTTTTCTTTAGCTCTTGGGTACTCAAATTTTTACGAGTAGCCAAGGGAATTCAGGTTAGGATTCGGGTTAGCTTTGACGAATTGTGGAGGAGCAATGGATCAGGAGGCTTCTGCGTATAGTTATATAGTTTTCCACTGTGTTGATATCTCTGAGTGTTTATTTGTTATGTATTGAGTTGTAATAACTAGACGGGTGTTTATAACTGTCTAGTATGTGTAACTCTGATATTAATATTATTTATTCGTTCGGATGTTGAGATTCTTGTGTTGTTTCTTCTTTCTCTTCTTTCTTTTCTCTTTTCTATCCCTTTCTTTCTTAAGGATGATACGACTTTTTGTGGAGAAAAAGTGGGGTCGTCTCAGTTGGTATCAGAGCGCTAGGTTGAGCGAATACCTAGACTCTGTAGTGGTGTCTATCTTGAGAGAGCGTATTTGTATTTTTAATATATATATTTATATTTCTACCTATCTGATTGGGTTACCTGTTCAGGTTTTTCAATATAAGTTATAAAGGTAGATGAGGTAGAAGTGTGTGTAACACGACTACCATTGGTTGGAGTTTGATGGATGAGGTTGGAAGTGTATTTGTCAAGACTGTAGTCCTAATACCGTCTCGAGTAAGTTTTGCTTGGTGTAAGGACTACATCGATCTCTGAAGGTAACCTGTAAAGGTTCGGAGTTCATCTTTGAAGTATAAGTTGAGTTTTGATCTGTCGATTGGGCAGAAGCAAGTGAGTGATGGTATCTTGTTATCTCAGGAAGTAGTAGCTGCGTGATGAGATGTAGTGACTATGGATATTTTCGAAGATGTTTCTTTGGAACAAGAGTAAGAAGTGAGTTTGCTCGGTGATGTGGCTGAGTTTAGTAGAGTGTTCTGAGTCGGTAGGGAATCTTCTGGCTGAGTAGTTTTTCTGAAGTGGAGTTCAGAAGCAGCAGAGTGGATCTTTTTCTCTGGTAAGTTGGCTAGGCCAGTATAAGCTGTTCTGTTTGGTAGAGAGAGCAGTTCTCTTTGGATTTAGGCTGAGTTGATCGCAAAAGTGACTTGCGATAGTATGTTCTTTTGGATTGTTGGAGATTTTTTGGATTTCTTCCAGGAAGTCAGAAGTTTGTCTGCATCTGGAGATCGAGTTTTCTTTCCAGGAATGGAACAGGTGGTTCAGTTAGTAGATGGATGGTTCCTTGAGATAGAAGTTGGTGAAGCAGTTCAGGTTTCAGAGAAATATCTGAGTTTTCTTTATGGATATATGGGACCATATTTTTGTGCTGGGTTGTCTAGTCTGAGCTCATGTTCTTCAGCATTTTTCTTCTGCTTCAAATCAGAGTTGTGCAGCGGAAGCAGTTTGGGGGTGTCTCTGTTTTCTTTTCCGGATAAGAAGAAATTTGTTCTGTTTTTGTTGTTGAGAAGCAGAGTTTGTGTTCTTGGTTTTTGATTGATCTTGAGGAGATCATTGGGTTGTTTTGATTCAGCCTGTTTCTAAAGGCATCAGCGTAGAGTTGTGCTGATCAGGATGGATGTTGGCAGCCCAGGATCGTCCGAAGAGTTTTTATGAATAAGAAACGAAGGAATTTGGATTCTAGAATCGGAGATTTGATTTGGGAAAAGTTTTTCTCTGATCCAAGGAGCTATAAGTTTGGCAAGCTAGCTCCGTAGTGTTTTTGGTTTCTTCTGTGATGGGTTAGATCAGTGTTTGGTTTTCTAGAGTTGAGTTGCCAGTTTGGATAACTAGGATTCAGAGTGTTTCAAGTATCTCTAAGGGAATACGTGTTTGATATTTCTGTTTGTAGAACCAGGAGTTTAGGATGGATTGGTTGTTGAGTCAGACTCGTTTGTAGTTTGATATTCTATATAGAATTGTTGATAGGAGCTCTGTAGCTTTGTAGTATTGATTCGATTTTATAGAGCGAGTATCCCGATATATATATATATATATATGTATATATATATATATGTATGTATAAACACACACACACACACACACACACACACATATATATATATATATACATATATATATATACGGGGGAAACTCGTGAAAATTTATCCAAAATTCTTTTGGATAATTAGATTTGTTCTGATTGTGTGAATTGGTTGCTATGGCTATCAACATATGATTAACATATGCTGTATTTTAAAATAAAAATCTGTAAATTGATTATTAAATTACCTTTGTTTTAAATTTCGAGGACGAAATTCTTTTAAGGGGAAGGATTGTAATATCCTGGAATTTATGACAATTTAAATTTTATAATCTGTGTTTAAATTTAAATTGTACTGATAATTTTTGTTAATAAATTTGAATTGATTCTATAATCTTCTTTATTTAAATATTTAATTTGTGAATTTATTTTTAATAAACCAATAAATCTATTTTCTATTTAATATGTGTATGTATATTTATATATATTTTAAATAGATAAGTTGTTAAATTAGTATAACATAATTTTAATATTTTGAAATTAGGAATTGTGATTTTTTTTTGGGATTTAAATTTTTCAAAAATATTTAATAAAATATTATGTGATTTTAAATATATGAGATAATTGTTTTATTGGTTTAAAATTCATTTTAACTTAAGTTTGTATGTTTAAAATAAGTTACAAAAATGTTTGTTTTATTCTTTTTAAAATATTGATTTATAAAATGTGATTTGTTAATTTAATATGAAATTTAAAATACGATTTAAAATACATATATTCATTTAAGTTACAACCTCTTTTATAAAATTATTTTGATTGTTTAAAAGTATCTTTGTCAAATGATTTATTTGTATATGTTTTCTTTTTATAATAATACTTGGTTTATTCTTTAGAAATTATTCATATATTTAACTAAGTATTAAAGAAATGATTAACCATGTTTGAGACTTCATTTACACATAATTAAAATACTAATTACTTAGATTTACAAGTGTAAGTATCTTATAGCTTAAACTAACAAATGTAAACTAAATACCAATTTTAAATGACAAGTGTTAAATCCAAGCCATGTGTTAAATTTTAGTTTTCATTTTCCTTTAATTTTAATTTAAAACAAAATATTGTTATTTAAACTTGCATGTTTTCTTTTCCTTTTCTTTTCTCATTTTTCATTTCATAAACTAAGAGAAATTTCCTACTAAAAACCTAATCAACTTTTCATCCTCTAAACTGCAAAATTATTTCCTGATCATCAATTCAAACTCCTCAAAATGCAAAATCAAATCCCTGATCCACTTACAAAGGCCTGCATTCAATTCATTTTTCAAAATCTGGAAATTAATCGCTGCATTCTTCAATCTGTAGCCAGCATGCATGTAAGGTTGTAAATCAATGAGCAATAGCATTTTAAAGTTGGATAAAGACATCTACAACATTCAAGTTTAAAAGTTTCAAAGAATCAAACAAGCATTTCAATTTTTGGAGTTCAAGTTTTAAAGGCATTCAAATGCAGTTTTCAAGTCAAAAGTTCTCTGTGAAAAGATATTTGCAAATTAAAAAAAATGGCTCTGTCTTCCATTAAATCAGGTGAGTAACTCCCAATTTAAAAATAAATTAAGTAGGGATTGCATGCTAGTTATCTGATAAAAGTTTAATTATGAATATGCCTTTGAAACTGCCTGTGTATATATGAAATGTAATGCATGTTTGATTTTCAAGGTTCTGACTGTTACAGTTTAAATTCAAATTGATAAATAATTCTTTCCCCTTGATCTGGTTTCCATTATGTTTTATCATTGAGTGAATTTGTTTATTTCATGATAAAACAAATTTTAAAAGTTTTCTTTTAGCAGTATAATTTGTGTGTTGTCTGCAACATAAACAACACAGCTTAATTCTGTATAAATGGAAAATTTAAAGTATCATGAATTAATGTTTCAGAATTTCAATTCAAAACAACTTCCAAAATTATGATTTTTAAGAATAATATTACAATTTTTAATGAATTAAATCAATGTACAGTTTTAAATTGACTGTACCATACATATTTGATAAGTTCAGTTGAGGTTTGAATTTAATTTGGTTGAAATTGTTTCTAGAGATAGTGTAGCTATCTAAGATTATAGGAAAATTACTTAATTGGATTGCAATTCAATTTTTACGTTGTAATTTGGGATTTTTAGTGGTGCGCCCTAGTTTTATTGGGTTACTGTTCTTGTTTGACTGTGATCTCCTCGGTTGATCGAGTTCATCCATGTTTTGTGTATTGGTAGATGGTAGTTTGGGGAAGTCTTCACCGGAGTATGGAAGGTGATGGTGATCGGAGATGGGAGAAATTGATGTTGACAGGTTTGGATGGGTTTGTGGGTCTGATGTTTCAAGGTTAGAATGTTGGTCTTGGTTTCGAATTCAAGCAAGTGATGACTGAATTGATGTTTCTTTTGCCTGAGTCACTGATTGTTGGCAGTGGGGTGGTCGTATGGATGGCCAGTGATGGCCGGAGACCATGTGCTGGTGCACAGGAGCAAGGTGGTTATGGTGATGATGGTGGTGTTTGTTTTTGGGTTGTAGGATTTTTGTCCTCGTGATGGTCTCGGGGAAAATTGGAGGGTGACTCGAAGCAGAGGGATTTGTGACTCGAAGTAAAATATAGGGGAGCTCGGGTTTGTGAAGTGTTTTAGGTTTTAGGAATTTAAGCAGAAACCTGTTTTACTTTTCTGTTTAAAAGAAAGTTTAAATTGCAAACTAAATCTGAAACTAAGTTGAACCTGGAATTGAATTTGAGCTCAATTAGTTTATATTTTGGATCTTTGAAATAAATCTGAAAACCTTTTAAATTCTAAATTGATTTAAACTAGAACAGAAACTGATTTCTGTTTTTATTTAAATTTAAAAAGCAATGTTTAAAAATGTAAGTTAAAGTTCAAACTGAGATTTTTAAACCATAAATTTAAATCTGAATTCAATAATTTAAATCTTGAATTTTGAATCATTTTTGAATTCAAAAAAATTTAAGATGTTTTAAACTAAAACAGGATACTGTTTTTCTGTTTCAAATTTAAAAATAATTTTTATAATGCAACTGAAAATTTGAAAAAAAGTTTAAATCTAGAAAACAGAAATTTAGAATAGATGAATCTGAGTTTGAATCTAAATCTGGGAATTTCAAATTTAGACTTTAAACTTTTACAGTATAGAAGAACATTGTTTTGGAATTTAAAACTATGAGTTTTAAATTATGAAATAAGAATTTAAAATAAGTTTAAATTC
This sequence comes from Allium cepa, assembly GCA_030765085.1. NCBI lineage: Eukaryota > Viridiplantae > Streptophyta > Magnoliopsida > Asparagales > Amaryllidaceae > Allium > Allium cepa. The sequence goes on along the minus strand of CM060943.1, from coordinate 939,132,116 downwards.
AGTTTTTAAAACCTGAAATTTTATTTTAATACCAGTTTTTTTAAATAAGTTTTTTTTTTATTTTTAATTTGTTTTAACTATTTTAGAAAAGTTTTAAATGATTTGAATTTAAAAATGAGATTGAAGCGAAAGTAAAGCTTTAAGTTAAATTTGAAATAGGTTTTTACCTTATTTCAGTTTGAAATTTCAAAAGAAATTTTTTTAATTGAATTTGTTTGGAATAAATTTGTTTTATAATCTTTTAAACTTTTAGTTTATAGGAAGTATGTTTTTGAACATGTGATATAAAAAGGATTTTAAAATTGGTTTAAAAACCTTATTTGAACGAATTGTTTCATTTTAAAATCTTAAAGTTTTAAATTGAAATTTTAAGTGAAGGTTAAAATAAATTTGGAATAAATTTGTTTTAAAATACTTTATATAAGAAGAATGTTTCTTAATTTAGAACTTAAGAAATTGGTTTCATTTAAAATATTAAATTAATTTAAATGGAATATTAATTATTTAATTAATGAATAATGTGGATTTTAATTAAGTAATTAATGATATTTAAGTTAATTAATTAGATTTGAGATTAATTAATTAAGGTTAATTAATCTATAATTAAGGATGGTTAATTAAATTTTAATTAATGATTAAGATTTATTTAATCAAGTGATTAAAGAAAAATTTAGATTTTAATTAACACTTAATTAATTGATAATTAGGGATAATTAATTGTAATTAAATATTAATTAATTGATAATTAGTAATGATTTGTGTAAGTTAACTCTTAATTAAGCAATTAAGAAATGTTAATAAAGGTCATTAACTTAAGATTATTTAACAATTAATTAATGTGATTAATTTTTGATAATTAATTTAATTAATTAATTAATAATAATCAATGGTTTAATTACTTAATGAAAGTAATTAATGAATTAATTACTTGGTGTAATTAATTTGATTTATGTGATTAGTTTAGATTAATTAAGTTAAATTAATTTAAACAATTGTGGATTGATGAATAATTACTTTATGTAATTAATGGGTTTGTAATTACTTAGGGAAGTAATTAATTAAATAACTACTGGATGTAATTAAAGATATTTATTATAAAGCAATTTGGATTTAAATTACTTTGAAATTAATCAAGGGATTAAGTTAGATAATTAATTAAGAGTAATTAATTTATGGAAAGAGTAATTAAATAGTTAATTACTGAATGGTTATTAATCGTGGGTGGTTAATATATATGTGTGGATTAATTTTAGATTAATTACTTATGTAATTAATTTATATTGAGAGATTGATTAAATGTAATCAGAAATCATAAATTTATTAATTAATGATGTAATTTGGAATTAATTAATTTAGGTATAATCAATAATGAAAAAATGATTAATGTAATTAATTTTAGCTAATTAATTAATTAAGTAATTACAAGTTAATTAGTTGCAAAGGGTTTAATCTAATTAACTTATGTAATTAATAATAAAGGCTAATTGCTTATTGTAATTAGTGAATTGTTAATCTGAAATGATTAATTAAAATGAATATTGAGATGGTGTTTTATTTTAATTGATTGGTAATCAATTGATGGTTAAGTTAAGTAGGATTTTTAATGATGAAGTTATTAATTTAATTTATTTTAAATTAATTAGAGATTAAGTAATTAATTTAATTCATTTTAAATTAATTATAGATGGTGTGATCATTAGATCATTGCTTATGTTTGATGATTGATATTAAGTGCTTGGTATGGATTGTAAATTCAGCTATGAGATGGAAAATGTATGGATGTATTGGTTGCTTTTGGATGATAATATGGATTACCTGATTATGATATGAATTATCTGTTGATGATAAGGTTGATTATCTATTGTGTTGTGAATTATCTATCTGTGTATATTTAGATAATGAATTGGATTGTTTTAAACTCTAAAACAACTTGGCCTTAAAAGACATGCTTTGGATTTCGATGAGACCAGGATCGGGTTTCCATATTTGGATATCCGAAAACCACGTCGATCCAAATTAACGTTAGGTCGTGAATTAAAATGGAGCTTTGTGAAGACTCGAGGTGTAAGGGCTATACGTCAGTATAACTCTGTGGGTGATTCCGTAACGAGTTGATGGAATAGTACTTATAGATTCGAGATGGTGATTCAGAGTGCAAGGGTTGTCATCGTTAACTATGAGGGTGATTCCAATATGAGTGTAACGAGATAATGCCTTCGGTTTCGTTCGAACCCGGAACGAATTTGTATGGATTGAATGCTTTCAGAACATCGTCAGGTGGACGACGAGCATTCTAAGTGATATGTCCTATAAAGGTAATCGTAGCCTCAAGCCTCATCAACCGGGAATGGCTAAAACAGAGGAGGTGCAGCAAGGCTTCGTGGGTAGCCCCCACTTGAGAGCAAGATTTATCCCTGTCTAGATGTCCCTTTATTTCGGCTTAGTGGTGGGTTTGCTGATCACAACTGCGGGATTGTCTTGTTTGGAACTGTTCAGTAAGGAATGGTTCCAGCTTTGTGTTGCAGGGGAGCGGGCGTACTCCTCGGTACGGTGATCTAAGCCACGTACTGTGACGGGCGGTACCCAGTAGCCCAGGCATTGATGGAATCCAAAATCCAATAAGTGCCATACGTATTAGTTGTGCCCAACTATGTTGGAACGTGAGATGTAAGCATTCCAGCAATTTTTGTATTTTACTTGATAACCCTAGACACTTTTATAATATCATCGGATTTCCTATCAAATGTTTTGGTTAGCGTAAGGTGAAAACTTTTCCATGTTTATGTGCGGGAAGTCTTACGTGATACCTTTTCTTTTCAAATATTTTTCAAAGTTAATCAACTTTAACCTGTTACTCGCACCAGACCCATGTCTGCTTGGAGTTATTTCTGTTTTTCTTTAGCTCTTGGGTACTCAAATTTTTACGAGTAGCCAAGGGAATTCAGGTTAGGATTCAGGTTACTTTGACGATTGTGGAGGAGGAATGGAGTAGGAGGCTTCTGCATATAGTTATATAGTTTTCCGCCGTGTTTATATCTCTGAGTGTTTATCTGTTATGTATTGAGTTGTAATAACTAGACAAGTGTTTATAACTGTCTAGTATGTGTTGTATTGTATGTGTAACTCTGATATTAATATAATTTATTCATTCCGCTGTTGAGATTCTTGTGTTGTTTCTTCTTTCTCTTCTTTCTTTTCTCTTTTCTATCCCTTTCTTTCTTAAGGATGATATGACTTTTTGTGGAGAAAAAGTCGGGTCGTCTCATAGCAACTGTATCGACACCCTTAGAATGGTGCTTTTGAATGAATTATGTCATTTAGAACTCGTTTTGATCCCTTCGAAAGGGGTCTGTGCATAAGATGGTAATAACAAATCACTATTTTGTCAATGCATGCTTTTTCAAAGTCTTTCAGAAGGGTTCTTCTTTCGATTGACCCCAGTTCAATGCACCATTAGGTGTTGACGGTTTATATCGTTAACATTTTGGCGTTATAAGGAGGGCTCAAACCTCCATCCTTATTCTTTCCTTATAGACTAATGTGGAAAGTTTGATTCGTTATAGGAAAATGAAATCAAAAAGACTCATCCGATTGGATGAAGAAGCGGTGGACAGAACAATTCTAAAGGAAAATATTATGCCAACCATCAACTTAGAAGGTGGTATTCCAAGACAACCATTAACTCTAGTGCAACATAATGCAATACAGCTAGGATAAGACATTTGGAGCAGTAACTATTACAAAGGCAGTAATGCCTAGAAGTAGCCCTTCTTTAGAAATTATCTAAAACTGCTAAGCCAACAACGGTAGACAAAGTAGTCTCTCCTAGAAGGAATTTAAAGGCTCATATATTGAATATAGGGGCAAAATTGACTTGACGTCTTCAAAGAAAAAGATATATTATGTTACTAAAGCTGATCATCAGGACATGATGCAAGGAAATATACGGAGCAATCCGAAAGTTCAACCACAAAGGGATATAATCTAAATCGAAAAAGCTATCATCATACTAAAGCATATTTGAAGGACATAGTAGAGCAAGCTATTAAAGACATACTGAATGCTAAAGGGAAAAGAATTTTAGATGAGTAAGTGAATGATACTGATTGAGTAGGTTCAATTATTGGCGAAATCATGTCAACAACAATTCCATCTCGGGTTAAGGTTTCAGTTATGAAATACCACGGCACTACTAAATCTGATGACCACCTAATGGCTTTTGACATCCAAATGGACCTTTATAACGCTTCGAGGGCAGCGCGATACAGATTATTTGCAGTAACACTTCGAGGGGATGCTGCAAAATGGTACCACCAACATAGAGAGAAAACTATCTACTCATGGAAATTTTTTTTCTACGAATTCTCTGATCAGTTTTGGATATGCAAAGATCCAACAATTGACTGCACCGTTTTGGCAAACATCAAGGAAAGGCAAGGAGAATCGTTGGGTGATTATCTCAAAATAATTGCAGTGCATTCAGGATTGGTAGAAAAGAGCTTTTCATCCATGGATGCAAAAATTTATAGGATTTTCATTTTCAAGCTGATAAATTCATTCGAATGGATGAACCATAATATGCTAAAAGGAAAGCTAACACCAATAAGGAAATTGAAAGATTCGTATTTGATCTAGGACACAAAAAGTGAAGGTAGGAAGACTCCAACACCAATTCATTCGCTTTGAATAAATCTTTGTCTTATATCTATGCCACAATGAAAGAAAAGGTAAATTTCTCCACTTCATTCAAGGCTAGGAACTTCCCCAAGTAGAGAAAAGGGGATGAACACTGTGCTTATCATAAGACAAATGGACATAAGACAAACAAGTGTCGAGTGCTAGATGAAATTATTCAAAAGTTAATTCATGATGGATATCTAAAAGAATTTGTCTAAGATAAATAGAAAGCACTTCGAATTGACAATGGACCGTAAAAAATTCCCTAGTAATGCGGTGAATGTCTTAGAGGATGAAGATGCATTAAACTTAAGTCCACCTTTGAACAGGATTGATGTGATTCATGGGGACCACATCCAGTAAGAAATAGTAAAGGAGCTAGGAACAAATATATCAAGGAAGCTATGGAAGGAGTGTTCTCTATGAAGGAAGAGCTCCCGTTCAAAAACCTGTGACTTAATATACAAACGACAAATCTTGTCATTACGCCACAGGAGATAAAGAAAGGAATTCATCATCCTTATAATGACCCCCTTATGATCACAACTCAAATCGGGCTTTACATAGTATCCAAGGTTCTAGTAGATACCGACCTTTGATCAGATAAGAATTCCTCAGAACAAACTGGAGCCTAATCTTGAACCTATCTTTGGATTCAATAATAGAGGGTCGACATCGGTAGGGCAAGTAAAGCTACTGGTGTAGATGGGCCTACTAATATGCTATAAAAAATTTGAGGCTCTCTTGGTGATCATCGATCAGCCTTCATATTACAATGCATTCTTTGGTCGTCCTGCACTGGATGAGGTGGATGCTTTTGTCTCACCAAAATACCTGATTTAAAGTTCCTGACTAAAATAGGTTAGGGCATTATTCGAGGAGAACAATTTAGCTCTCGTGAAATATATTTTGCAACTCTTGATCAATACTAAAGGGAGTAACCGTCTTACTATGATTCCTCTACTATTTTTCAGCCTTCGGATGATGGATCTTTACATCCGAAATTTCAAAGCAAAAATAAGGTATAGTAAAATAAATAAACGTGTCTTTGAAAGGTACATCTCACTTGGAGGGAAGAGGACCGAGGCTAACTTTGTTGAAGAAGGTGAGATCATCACAGAGCTGGATTTCTGAGGAGAAATAGAGAAGATAAAGTGTAACATCCAGCCCTTTCGAGCGATTTAAGTCGACAATAAGTCAACTCAAATCATTCAAAACGACGGATTTTTATTTAAAATTTCGGGGTAAAATAAAATTCATATCACAGAATCACAGATCACAAACACAGAGTATTGAATATTTTAGCAAGGTAAATAAGCTAGGATCACCAGAGTTTCAAATCAGGTACGGAACAGAGTTCTAACAAATACAACAGATATCGGGTACATAAAGATCTCTAATACAAACCAAATTTTTATAAGTTCAATGAAACATAAACTGAGAACTAAGAAGGAAACTTCAACTAGAGCTCCAGCACCTTGTCTTCAATAATAACTTCCTTTAAGTTGCAAACTCAGGCTGACCCGAGTGAAAAATAAATAAACACCCGAGTCAGGACTAACATTCTCATCTAAGTGAATAACTCGAGTGAAATATCTACTGAAAGTACACATAACTTAAAGATTGTTGGGATCGTCATCCTTTAAGGATCCGTTAAACCAGTAATATACGCTATATACAGTAATGTCTAATCAGTAAAGTATAATCATATAGAAAAATAGCGTTAAGGGGATAGTGAACCTTAACGCGGTCGGATCTTAAAACCAAAATCGTAATGGGCTCGCTATAAGGAGATGACACGACACGCGAGGCAATGCCAGGGTGGATACACCGTTTGCACTCCCGGACCGGTGGTGACGGCAAGCAGCTTCCGCCCACCTCGAACAATACCCCAACCAAAGTGGCGCCACCAAATCGAATCACACAAGTAATAGAATGGTTTTCGAAGAAGCATGCTCGATAAAAGGGTGCAACCTTTTGTGTAGCCCGGTATAGCTCCTGTTTTAGTCATTTATGCCAACTCAAGGGAGTTGGGTCCACGTAATATACCTCGGGAACGTCGCCACCATCCTACTTCATTCCGGAATCTCCACCGCATACACAGTTGTTAAACTGGTTTTCGGTATTGGCCGGCTATAAGACAATATCCGATCCTGGTCTCTTTAACAACCAATCGTTATATCTTTCACACCATGGTTGGTTTTATAAAATCGATTTACATTTTCAAACCATTTACAGAATATATATAACTTTGACTTTTCAGTTTGAAATTTGTACAGTTATGGTTTATCAAATTTCTATTTAAATCTTCGAATTGTTTCCATGTATCTATATACAAAGTTTAAGAAAAAAATTATTTCAACATTTTAGAGTAAAGCTTTTGAGATCTTAAGATAATAATTTATGAAAATAATGATTTAGTAGTTTTCAAAAATTTTGTCGCTCTATAAAGTTTAAAACTTACAATTATATTGGTTCCAACAACATTCAGAATTTCCGGTTTCAATACTTATCGACCATATAAAATTTTCAAAACCAAATTTTTCTCAACTATGGTGTCCGTATATAAGTTTTCTAACCTATGGTCAAGTGATACGGATGTATATCATTTCAATCCGTGTTAATTTATACTTACGGGTATATATCGTTTCAACCCGCAATCCCAATAAAGGTTTTGAAACATTTGGGTTATCCTTTCAACCCGAAGGAGATTTCCGACTAACAAGGACTTTTTAAAATATTTGGGAATTTAAACACAACATGGAAATAAATCAGATGCTATCAACATAACGCTACATGAAGTGATACTACGTGGATGATGCTACATGAATGATACTACATAACATGGCATAAATTATTCGATGACAATGATACATTTAACATAAATTTCTACATGCATGCCTACAATACAGGAACATAGTTCGATTGTTATTTCATCAAATTAGATTCACTTATCAATCGAATGACAGTCGTGAGTAGTAACTCACCTTTGTTGGACTGAGATATTTGATAGCGGAAGTGACGGAGAGCACAGGCCAGACGGTGAACAGATAACTCCTAAGTTATTGGATTCCGGCTGCGACAAACGTATTAAAATTATAAATTAACATTTACGTCGTTATGTATTTCCGTTAGAATTACTTAAATATTGAATTGTCATTACAATTTCAGTTTATATATATATAGACTACGTATAAAAATATTAAATATTGCATGTTTACTGTTATCCTTTTTTTTCTTTCAACTATCCTTTAACACAAATAGTAAAGCTTACCTGCGAGCAAAATTTCCAACTTATAGAGTGCCAATTTTAAATTTATCTTTCACTATGTTAAATTTTTCAAGGTACCGGTTTGGTGAAGTGGAGAAAAGGAAGTAAACATATGACAAATAAAATTAACGCCAAATTTTTCCAAAGTATAGAAAACGTTGAAATCCAACTGTAAAGAAATTTTGGGAAACACAAGTAAATTTTAAACCGTAAACTAATGTCAGATACTCAAAAGAGAGATTGCCAACCGACAGTGGTAGCAAATGGAAAGTTGGAACTAAATCTGAAGGAACTGTGAATTTTCATGACATGACACAGGAAACTTCGGGTGTTGCAAGTAATCATCTGAGCATAATGCAAAAGTACCATAGCTTTTACACTGATTATCTACGCCGTATTGGACGTAACACAAATTTAGTTAACAATATTACCGATGAGAAAAATAAAACAAATTCACAAAGTACAAATTTTAGTTTGAAAGAAAATTTGTTTGTTCGGCCTCTGAAGTGTATAGGCTTGGCAAAGTTGTCACTGTCACCCTTTTACATCTCCGCACTATATATATATATAACGTACGAAACTTGGGGAAAGGCAGGCAGAAAGAAAACTCACTGCATCAAAACTAATTTCATCACTTCATATTCATTTGATTTTGAACAAAATATGCGTCACCTTCACTTGCGTACAGGGCTAAGTTATCACCTTCGCTTATATATTTTTTTATATAACTCACGCAACTTGCAGGGGAAAACAAACAAAAATAAATTTGTTCAGCCACTCAAACAAACGTATATACTCAGAAGCGCACAAGCTCGGCAGTTACATCTTCCCATTCCTATTTTTTTTATATATATAATAACGCACGCACCCAGGCAGTAAAAAAAAACAAAGGAGGCTCACCTCACGGCTGAAGTGGCCGAGGCGTAGGGCGGCGCCGGGGATTTGATCGGTGGCAGGGACGTGGCTGCGTCGCGGAGTTGTGTTGGTGTGTTTGGCTGTGGAAGGGGGTAACGGCTGTGGGAAGGATGGGTCTATGGAGCTGGGGTTGAGGCTGTGGCGGTTGGAGCTCGGGGCAGTGACTGACGCGGAGGGAGGTGAGGCATGTGGGTGCGACGCTTGGGTACAGAGGAGAGGAGATTGGGTTTGAAGAAGGGGATCGACTGTTTTTTTCTTCTTGTTTTTTTTTTATATTTTAGGATCGGCTGTTACTTTGAAGAGGTGAGAAAATGAAGGAGCGACTTCTTTCTTATACTAGTTTAGATTGCGTGAGGGATTGCAGGAAGGAGAAGTAACCGGTTGAAAATTTAACGTGCCATGAATTTTTGTAACGTATAAACTAAATTTTTCGTTACAGCTGTTCAACACGTTCAAAATTTTAAATTTTGAATTTTAATTAAATAAATTTCAGTTTATAACGACACCTAATAAATTTTATACGGATCCACTATACACACGCAAACCGTGCATAACTTCCACATCGGACCTCCAAATTCAGCAAATAAGGTATCGTTGCACTCGTCTTGTCAGCATGAGTTTAATAATATACAGAAAAATCATGTTTGTTCTTAAAAATAAGTATTCATTTTATGAAATTTGCGGTCGCTGATACCACAAATTGGACCATATAAAACAAATTTAATTGCGTTAACGTTACCAGAAATCTACAACAGACGTTATTATATGCTTATGATAAATTCCTCTTAAATATTACAACATAAAATACCGGCATTCGAAAAAAAAATTATCGCAAATTAATTACAAAAATTCGTTACCCAAAGTTTAATAGGTTATTTTATTTAAAAGTTCTTTTATTCCAAACAATCTAGATATTTACAACAAATTCTTACGTTATTAAAATTTTTGTTTCAAATTTGCCGTCAATTTTCGCAGGAATCCAATTTATTAGCAGCAAATTTTCTCGGGTCGTTACACTCTCCCCCACTCAAAACTTTTCGTCCCTGAACAGAACGAAGTCAAATGGGAAGTGTAACAAATGAAGAATTGGATCAAAATAGAGAAGATTAGAATAACATACCTATTCAAATAGTTCGGGGTTTGAAGCACGGATACTGTCCTCGGTTTCCCAAGTGCAGTCACGATCATCATTGCTCCATTGGATTTTAACAAGGTTAACAGATTTTCTCCTGAGTTGCTTCGTATCCCTATCGATAATACGAAGCGGCTTTCTCTCTATGGTTAGATTGGGTTCAACATTGAGATTCTCTAGCAAAGCAGGTTGGACATGAAGCGATGAATCATGAAGATATCTACGGAGATGAGATACGTGAAACACGTTGTGAACCTCAGCAAGTTTCTCTGGTAAATCCAAACGGTAGTCTAAAGAATCAACTCTTTCAATGTTATGGAAAGGGTCTACGAACCTGGGAGCTAGCTTCCCTTTCCGACCGAATCGGATGACGCTCCTAAGCGGTGAAATTTTGAGAAACACTTGATCTCGTACGTCAAACTCCAACTTCCTTCTTCTCCTATCTGCGTATTTCTTCTGCCTATCTTGGGCAATTCTCATTTTCGTCCGGATATCCTCGACCTTCTTGGAAGCTTCAAAAATTAGGTCGGGCCCAAGAACTAATCGATCACCCGATCCAATCCAACATGATGGGGATTTGCACGATCGTCCGTATAGAGCAGTAAAAGGAGATGTTTTGATGCTTGCCTAAATTCAAGGATAGAAAATTACCAAGTTGTATTTCAAATAAGTTGGAATTCGAATTAGATCATACCTGATAACTGTTATTGTAAGTGAACTCAACGAGATGAAGATCGTCTTCCCAAGAACCACCATATTCAAGAATACAGGCACGAAGAAGGTCTTCTAGAATCTGATTCACTCTCTCTGTTTGTCCATTGATTTGAGGGTGATAGGCGGTGCTCAGATTCAGCCGTGATCCTAGAGCTTCCTGGAATGCCCTCCAAAATTTGCTAGTAAAGATTGGATCTCGATCACACACAATACTGACTGGGACTCCATGCAGTCTGACGATCTCCTTCATATAAATCTCGGCTAGACTCGAAGCGGTACGATTCGACTTGACCGGAATGAAGTGAGCAGATTTAGTCAATCGATCAACAATAACCCAAATGCCATCATTTCCCTTCCTCGTCCGAGGTAGTCCATCGGTAAAATCCATCGAAACTTGCTCCCATTTCCAATTGGGTATCCCAAGAGGTTGCAATAAACCAGTGGTTTTCTGATGCTCAGCCTTAACCTGTTGACGCGTGGCGCATCTACCAATGAAAGAAGAAATATCATGCTTCATACCGTTCCACTAATATATTCTTTTCATATCATGGTACATCTTCGAAACTCCAGGATGTATGGAAAGTCTAGATTGGTGATTCTCCTTGAGTACCTCTTGTCCTAAATTGTCAACATCCAGAACACAAATTCTACCTTTAATTCTTAAAATCCCATATTTGTCGATTTGTGCATCCATTTCACTTTGATTATCACTCTTTCTTTTTCAAACATTCACCTTCATTTTTACCAACATTGGGTCTTCGTTCTGCTTAGCTGATATGCGGTCCATAAGGGATGGGGTAACCATAATCACACAAAGTATCGACTTCTTCCTACTCAGAGCGTCGGCAACAACATTAGCTTTCCCAGGAGTATAGTTGATGTCTAGGTCATAGGCTGCTAAGAATTCGAGCCATCTCACTTGTCTTTGATTCAAATCTTTTTGGTTAAAAATATGCTTCAGCGATTTATGGTCCGTGAAGAGTTCGAACCTAGTCCCCAAAAGATGATGCCTCCACAACTTCAAGGCAAATACTACCGCAAGTAATTCCAAATCATGGGCGGCATAATTCACTTCGTGGGTCTTCAACTGTCGGCTGGCATAGGCGATCACCCTTCCATCTTGCATCAACACGGCTCCCAATCCTTCTCGGCTAGCATAAGTAAATACCGTAAATCCCTCACTCCCATTTGGGACGGTAAGAACTGGGGCAGATGTTAACTTGTCCTTTAACTCCTTGAATGTAGCCTTACACTTATCACTCCAGACAAATCTAACATTCTTACGAGTCAGAGCCGTAAGCGGAGCAGCAATCTTGGCGAAATTTTCAATGAATCTCCGATAGTAACCAACTAAGCCTAAGAAACTTCGGATATCGGTAGGGGTCTTAGGTTCTTTCCAATCATTGATAGCAGTGACTTTAAGAGGATCAACGGAAACTCCATTTTCTGAAATAATGTGTCCAAGAAATCGGACCTCATCCCTCCAGAAGTGGCACTTAGAGAATTTGGCCTTTAGTTGATGTTTTCTAAGTGTTTCAAGGACATTCGTTAAGTGTGTTTCGTGTTCCTGTTCGGATTTTGAGAAGACGAGAATATCATCCACGAAAACCAGCACAAATTTATTAAGGACATCATGGAAAACACGATTCATAAGATCAACGAAGTAAGCGGGTGCATTTGCTAGTCCAAAAGGCATGACCAACCATTCATAGAATCCATTCTCTGCCCGGAAAGCGATCTTGGGAACGCTCCGCTCAGCTATGCGGAGTTGGTGAAAACCGGTAGCAAGATCAAGTTGGGAGAATACTTTAGCTCCATAGAGTTGATCGAACATATCATTAATGCGTGGCATTGGGTATCTGCTTTTGAGAGTAAGCTTGTTCAGTTCCCTATAATCTACACACATCCTCAAGGAACCATCAGACTTAGTGACAAATACTACGGCTGCTCTCCATTCAGAATAGCTTGGCCTAATCAAGCCCTTTGAAAATAAGTCTTCGATTTGGCATTTCAATTCTGCCCTTTCTTTCGGGGCCATCCTTCGTGGAGGAAGGACTACAGGTCGGGCTCCAGGAATTAGATCGATACGGAATTATATTTCCCGTGGAGGAGGAAGAGAAGTAACTTCGCCAAATACATCAAGAAAATTCTTAACAGTAGGGGTGGAATTAAGTTCATTAGGATGGGCATCAAGCGAAAAGATGAAACTGCCTGCAAAATCTTGAGGCATTTGACCTTCAATTATTAAGGGATCACCCTCATTATCAACTAAGGAAACAATCTGCTCCTTACAAGAGATATGTGCACCGTATTTACCCAGCCAGTCGCTTCCGAGTAAAATATCGAATGCATCGAACCTAAGGACACAAAAATCGCAAATGAATAGATGTAAGCCATATGTGAGTTTCACTCCCTTACAAACCATTTTAAGATTTGCGGGACCACCAATGGGATTTGATACACAAAGTGACTCAGAGGAATATTCGGGTTTTAACATGTGTTTGAGTTTATCGCATAAATTAGTGGAAATAAAGCTATGGGAAGCTCCGGTATCAAATAAAACACGAACAGGATGAGAATGTTGAGTGAAGGTGCAATGGAGTGTACCTTGAGCATCATTAGTTGTCAGATCGGAAGAAGTCATAGCGAAAACTCCAGAAGTCTTTCCCTTTTGCTGAGTGGGACAATTGTTTTTGAAGTGACCTGGTTGCAAGCAGATGTGGCAAAGGTTGTTCCTGGTTGCTTGGGGTGGAGGAGGAATAGCGGCTCCGGTCGGAAAAGGACAACTATTTGAGCAATAGCCCTTTTTGGTTACATTTGAAGCATGTGATGTGGGAGATGTCGATAGCTTGTTTCTGGGGAGTAAAACCAATGCCTTGAGAAAGTTGCCACTTCTTCTTCTGTTGCTGGAACTTATCCTTCTTCTTCATTGGACTAGTAGTGGTTTTAAACGAACTCTGAGTAGAGGCAGCCTGCTTACCCTTACAAGTTAGGTTCTCAAATCGGGTGGCCATGTCTACCAAGCTAGTGAAAGTCCCATGCACATTCTGTATCAATCGGTCATAGCACTCAGGACGTGCACCATTGACAAACTTTTCATTCTTCTTAAGCGGGGTGTCTATCAAACTAGGGCCATAGTTAGACAACTCATTGAATTTCCTTTCGTATTCTGCGAAAGTCATGTTGCCTTGTTCCAGGTCCATGAAAGCTCGATAAAGACTCGATTTTCCCGCCTCCGGCACCCATTTGGTGATAAAGGCGTCCCTAGAGAAAACTCAAGATTTAAGCTAGATTCAAGATAGATGTGAAAAAAATGGAAAAGGATAAAGATCGAAAATTTTTAGATGTCACCTAAACTGCTCCCAAGTGATATCTGCTTCTACAGCCTGGGCAGTAACGGATCTCCACCAATCTCGAGCAGCTTCTTGCAACTGCCAAGCCGCTAATTGGCGTTTCTGGGCATCATTAATCTCGATCCCAGTAAATATCATTTCTACATTTTCCAACCATTGCTGGGCCTCGATAATACCCTCAGAACCTGTGAACTTGGTTCCTCCTAGCTGGGTATACTCCTTGCACAAAGTGGTAAATCTGACTGGGGCAACTACTGGGACTAGTGCAGCTGCAGGAGCAGGTTGAGCGTTTCCTCTTCCCCTAGTGCCTCTTCTGTTAGCCATCTGGGAAGTTCAAGAATAGGTTTAGAACAAAGATGAAGATGATATCAAAGATTTTCGAATCAAGGGAAGATTTCCAGCAAGTAAGATGAATTGTGAGTGAAAGGAATTCTGTGATGTGATTTTACTCATTCTAGGGTATTGCTACCCTATCTCTAATGAGCTTTTACCCCATAAACCATCAGCTTTGATACCACATGTAACATCCAGCCCTTTTGAGCGATTTAATTCGACAATAAGTCAACTCAAATCATTCAAAATGACGGATTTTTATTTAAAATTTCGGGGTAAAATAAAATTCATATCACAGAATCATAGATCACAAACATAGAGTATTGAATATTTCAGCAAGGTAAATAAGCTAGGATCACCAGAGTTTCAAATCAGGTACGGAACAGAGTTCTAACAAATACAATAGATATCGGGTACATAAAGATCTCTAATACAAACCAAATTTTTACAAGTTCAATGAAACATAAACTAAGAACTAAGAAGGAAACTTCAGGTAGAGCTCCAACACCTTGTCTTCAATAATAACTTCCCTTAAGCTGCAAACTCAGGCTGACCTGAGTGAAAAATGAATAAACACCTGAGTTAGGACTAACATTCTCATCTAAGTGAATAACTCGAGTGAAATATCTACTGAAAGTACAAATAACTTAAAGAATGTTGGGATCTCCATCCTTTAAGGATCCGTTAAACCAGTAATATACGCTATATACAGTAATGTCTAATCAGTACAGTATAATCATATAGAAAAATAGCGTTAAGGGGATGGTGAACCTTAACGTGGTCGGATCTTAAAACCAAAATCGTAGTGGGCTCGCTATAAGGAGATGACACGGCATGCGAGGCAATGCCAGGGTGGATACACCGTTTGCACTCCCGGACCGGTGGTGATGGCAAGCCAGCAGCTTCCGCCCACGTCGAATAATACCACAATCAAAGTGGCGCCACCAAATCGAATCACACAAGTAATAGAATGATTTTCGAAGAAGCATGCTCGATAAAAGGGTGCGACCCTTTGTGTAGCCCGGTATAGCTCCTGTTTTTGTCATTTATGCCAACTCAAGGGAGTTGGGTCCACGTAATATACCTCGGGAACGTCGCCACCATCCTGCTTCATTCTGGAATCTGTAGGATCGATTTCACCCTAGAGGGGGGTGAATAGGGTGATAGTATAAATTATAAAAAATTAATTGCGGAAGCTTATAAAATAATTTCAACACAGATCACAGACTAGTAGCAGCATAGATAAAAGCAGAATAATAAATGCAGAAATAGAACGACACAGAATTTACCCAGCTTCGGCAAAAACCTGCCTACGTGCTGCCCCCAAGGTTTCTACTAGAAATTAGATAGTCACACGCTTACACACGTAAACTCGCGACACCCGCTACTGACTAACCTAACTCTACGCTAAAACCCTTCCACAACTCAGCCACTGAGTTGCGAATTCTCAAGCTACGCCACGTAGCTTGTCCCCTAGTCACACGACTAGCAAATACAACGGTTTGGAAAAAGATTTTTTTTTAAAAAAAAAATTAAAAAACAAATTCAAAACTAAAAATAAGATAAAGCTCTTTTAAAAACTAGAACCCTTAACAAAACCCTAATTAAAAAAGACCGGCCCCTTTTTATTATTTCGACCCGCTTCTTTTTCTATTCGGTCCTTTTGAGAATGGGGGCTTCTTCGATCATAATTTAGGGCTTTTGTCCTTCGATCAAAATTAGAGATTTGGATGCCGTTTGATATTGACGCTCTATTGATCTTGGAGTCGCGCTCGGCTGCTTCTCTTGATTTGTGAAATTAGGGTTCGGCTTCGATTGCTTTGAGATAATTGGATTCGCCTTGGTATGTTGTTTGTATTTTTTGCTTTCAGATTCGATTGCTTGAATTCGATTGCTTTTTCATTCATGCCGATGATGATACTTGGGTACTCGTATTTATATGAATTCGAATACACTAAATTACTCGATACTTTCCTGAAATTCACTTTCGTGATGCACACGACTTTCCTGATGCATTCGATGCTGACTTGATTCATACGGCTTTGTTTTGAGAACTTTCAATCCTTCTTGAATAACAAGTCAGAAACTTTCCTCTTTTTTATTTGCTGACTATTTCAAAAAAATATGAATTTTTTTTCTGTTTCATGCATTCTGTAACTTGCTTCTCTACTTGAAGTTGCAGCACCATGCATATTTGAAACTCTGTTTCGTTGCATCTCTGTCCATTGGGTATTTGCTGCATTTCCAAACACTTTTTTTTATGGTCTAGTTCCTTCATGATATTGTTCTTGTGTCATTACTATCCACTGAGTTTGAGCATTGCAGTTTCACTTGTATACTCAAGTCAGTGCTGTCTTTGATGTTGTACTTTGGTCTATTGGGCTGCATACATGTTGTAGCTGTACTGTCTTGAGCTCGACACTGTTGTTTACTTGTTTTGATGCATTCACATGCTGCCATACTTGTTCATGCTGCTGGACTTGATGCATTTTGATTGTTCTGTAGTTGGTGATGTGTTTCCATATCTCTGGTGCATTATGCCGTAGCCTTGGTCTTTGTTGGTTTTGTTGTGCACTTGTTCATTGTGAAGTAACTGTCTTCACTGATGCTGCACTTAGTCTTGTCTTTGATGTTCCTCTCATTGCATATGAACTTGGTCTACTTGATGCTGTAGCTTTCAAGTATATGTGCATCACTTGACTTCATTCCACTGTGCATTTCTCTGGTTTATTAACCTGGGACAGATGCTATGTCTTTGTGCATTTCACTATATTCATTTGCTTCATGTCATACTATTTTGTTTCATTGCTGCACTTGACTTTTGTTACTTGAGCTGCTTTCTTGACTGTACTTGTACAACTTCATTGTGGCTTGTACATGCTGTATTGTCTGGACTTGACGTTGCCTTGTGTTGAACCCAGTTTCAAAACTTGGGTTTGACCTTGTGCTCGTGTCGTGATTTTGAATATATTGCACGTGAGTTGAACTCGGTTTTTCATTTGGGTTTGACCTGTGCTTGCCTGTCCCTGTAAATCAATCAATTGTATATATCGGCGTGCACGGCCTTGTGGCATATACAGTAATATACTGTGTATGTCACAAGTTGTTCGTGTATGATGAATTCAAATTTAAATGATGACGAACAACCCAAATAACTGAGGCAAATATCATTTTCAAAATTCACGTTTTATTTTATATCGCAAAAATATTTTATTTTCAATTTTACTGCGTTAGTAAATATTTTGCAGATTTCTCAGATGCTGGATTCAAACTGAAATGCAGTTGAAGAAAAAAATACGAGTGTGAGTGATATGTAGTGAGGTGAATGTGTAAAATAGTGATGTAATTGAATTTGTATCAAAGTTGTATAGTGAATAGTGAGAGCTTGAATTTGTACTATTCAAAATTGTAATAAATATTTGTTTGAATAAAACATTCGTTTGAATTGAAATTCCGTGTTATTTATTTTATTCAGCGAGTATTTATTTAATCTGTGAAAATAAATAGTATATTATCAAATACATTTAAATGAATGTATATTTGTTTATTATCATCAAACAACAATCATATAAGCGCATATTCAACAGAATCTCCACCGCGTACACGGTTGTTAAAGTGGTTTTCGGCATTGGCCGTCTATAAGACAATATCCGATCCCGGTCTCTTTAACAACCAATCGTTATATCTTTCACACCATGGTTGGTTTTATAAAACGATTTACATTTTCAAACCATTTACAGAATATATGTAACTTTGACTTTTCAGTTTGAAATTTGTACAGTTATGGTTTATCAAATTTCTGTTTAAATATTCGAATTGTTTCCATGTATATATATATAAAGTTTAAGAAAAAAATTATTTAAACATTTTAGAGTAAAGCTTTTGAGATCTTAAAATAATAATTTATGAAAATAATGATTTAGTAGGTTTCAAAAATTTTGTCGGTCTATAAAGTTTAAAACTTACAATTATATTGGTTCCAACAACATTTAGAATTTCCGGTTTCAATACTTATCGACCATATAAAATTTTCAAAACCAAATTTTTCTCAACCATGGTGTCCGTATATAAGTTTTCTAACATATGGTCAAGTGATACGGATGTATATCATTTCAATCCGTGTTAATTTATACTTACGGGTATATATCGTTTCAACCCGCAATCCCAATAAAGGTTTTGAAACATTTGGGTTATCCTTTCAACCCGAAGGAGATTTCTGACTAACAAGGACTTTTTACAATATTTGGGAATTCAAACATAACATGGAAATAAATCAGATGCTATCAACATAACGCTACATGAAGTGATACTACGTGAATGATGCTTCATGAATGATACTACATAACATGGCATAAATTATTCGATGACAATGATACATTTAACATAAACTTCTACATGCATGCCTACAATACGGGAAAACAGTTCAATTGTTATTTCATCAAATTAGATTCACTTATCAATCGAATGACAGTCGTGAGTAGTTACTCACCTTTGTTGGACTGAGATATTTGATAGCGGAAGTGACGGAGAGCACAGACCAGACGGTGAACAGATAAGTCCTAAGTTATTGGATTCCGGCTGCGACAAACGTATTAAAATTATAAATTAACATTTACGTCGTTATGTATTTCCGTTAGAATTACTTAAATATTGAATTGTCATTACAATTTCAGTTTATATATATATGGACTACGTATAAAAAAAATTAAATATTGCATGTTTACTGTTATCTTTTTTTTCCTTTCAACTATCCTTTAACACAAACAGTAAAGCTTACCTGCTAGCAAAATTTCCAACTTGTAGAGTGCCAATTTTAAATTTGTCTTTCACTATGTTAAATTTTTCAAGGTATTGGTTTGGTGAAGTGGAGAAAAGGAAGTAAACATATAACAAATAAAATTAACGCCAAATTTTTCCAAAGTATAGAAAACGTTGAAATCCAACTGTAAAGAAATTTTGGGAAACACAAGTAAATTTTAAACCGTAAACTAATGTCAGATACTCAAAAGAGAGATTGCCAGCCGACAGTGGTAGAAAATGGAAAGTTGAAACTAAATATGAAGGAACTGTGAATTTTCATGACATGACACAGGAAACTTCGGGTGTTGCAAGTAATCATCTGAGCATAATGCAAAAGTAGCATAGCTTTTACACTGATTATCTACGCCGTATTGGACGTAACATAAATTTAATTAACAATATTACCAATGAGAAAGAAAAACGAATTCACAAAGTACAAATTTTAGTTTGAAAGAAAATTTGTTTGTTCGGCCTCTGAAGTGTATAGGCTTGGCAAAGTTGTCACTGTCACCCTTTTACATCTCCCCTCTATATATATATAACGTACGAAACTTGGGGAAAGACAAGCAGAAAGAAAACTCACTGCATCAAAACTAATTTCATCACTTCATATTCATTTGATTTTGAACAAAATATGCGTCACCTTTACTTGCATACAGGGCTAAGTTATCACCTTCGCTTATATTTTTTTTATATAACTCACGCAACTTGCAGGGGAAAACAAACAAAAATAAATTTGTTCAGCCACTCAAACAAACATATAAACTCAGAAGTGCACAAGCTCGGCAGTTACATCTTCCCATTCCTATTTTATATATATATAATAACACACGCACCCAGGCAGTAAAAAAAAACAAAGGAGGCTCACCTCACGGTTGAAGTGGCCGAGGCGTAGGGCGGCGCTGGGGATTTGATCGGTGACAGGGACGTGGCGGCGTCGAGGAGTTGTGTTGGTGTGTTTGGCTGTGGAAGGGGGTAACGGCTGTGGGAAGGATGGGTCTATGGAGCTGGGGTTGCGGCTGTGGCGGCTGGAGCTCGGGGCAGTGACTGACGCAGAGGGAGGTGAGGCGTGTGGGTGGGGCGCTTGGGTACAGGGGAGAGGAGATTAGGTTTGAAGAAGGGGATTGGCTGTTTTTTTTCTTCTCTTATTTTATTTTATTTTATTTTAGGATCGGCTGTTACTTTGAAGAGGTGAGAAAATGAAGGAGCGACTTCTTTCTTATACTAGTTTAGATTGCGTGAGGGATTGCAGGAAGGAGAAGTAACCGGTTGAAAATTTAACGTGCCATGAATTTTTGTAACGTACAAATTAAATTTTTCGTTACAGCTGTTCAACACGTTCAAAATTTTAAATTTTGAATTTTAATTAAATAAATTTCAGTTTATAAGGACACCTAATAAATTTTATACGGACCCACTATACACACACAAACCGTGCATAACTTCCACATCGGACCTCCAAATTCAGCAAATAAGGTATCGTGGCGCTCGTCTTGTCAGCACGAGTCTAATCATATACCGAAAAATCATGTTTGTTCTTAAAAGTAAATATTCATTTTGCAAAATTTGCGGTCGCTGATACCAACAATTGGACCATATAAAACAAATTTAATTGCGTTAACGTTACCGAAAATCTACAACAGACGTTATTATATGTTTATGATATATTCCTCTTAAATATTACAACATAAAATACTGGCATTCAGAAAGAAAAAAATTATCGCAAATTAATTACAATACGTTACCCAAAGTTTAATAGGTTATTTTATTTAAAAGTTCTTTTATTCCAAACAATCTAGATATTTACAACAAATTCTTACGTTATTAAAATTTTTGTTTCAAATTTGCCTTCAATTTCCGCAGGAATCCAATTTATTAGCAGTAAATTTTCTCGGGTCGTTACACTAAGCCTTCAGAGCATATTGATGAAGTATGTATAGATCCAACTGATTCAATCAAAATAGTTAAAGTGGGAAAAGAGTTAGAGGACAACTTGAAAGCAGACTTGATTCAATACCTTAAAGCTAGCAAATACTTATTTGCATAGGCCCATTCAGATATGGCCGGGATTGACCCATCAGTTATGTGTCATACACTAAATATTGATTCAAACATAACTCCTGTTCGACAAAAGAAGAGGCATTTTGACAAAGTTCGATTTCACGCCTCTAAAGAAGAGACTAAAAAGATACTTCAAAATGAATTCATTCGAGAAGATTTTTTAATCCACAATGGCTGGCAAACCCTATGTTGGTAAAGAAGTCGATTGACAAGTGGAAACCTATGTCGATTACACTGTTTTGAACCAAGCATGCCCAAAAGACTGTTATCCGCTACCCAGAATGTGCCAGTTAATTGATGCGACTAGCGAACACAAGCTATTACTCTTATGGATGCTTATTTAGGATATAGTCAAATCCATATGTTCAAGCCAGACAAAGAACATATAAGCTTCATTACCGATTGGGGAAATTTTTGTTATAAAGCACAACCTTCCGGACTAAAGAATGTAGGAGCTACTTATCAAAGATTAGTCAATAGAATGTTCAAAGAACATATTGGTCGATATATGGAGTGTTAATGTAAAAATCAGACGCTAACACCCCGGTGTAGATTGAAAATGAGCGAAAGCACCACCCGTGAACACGGGAAATAAAAACAAGTTGAAAAGTCACAGAGAAAGCAGAAAAGACTACAACTTTTATAGTGGTTCGGCTTAGGGTAAGCCTACGTCCACTTTAATTCTCTTTATTACTGAATTGATTACAACTTTTACAACAATCTTAAATTACAATTCTGATGAGACAAACAACTAGAACTTTGATGTAGAAGAATTCTTTGAATCCATGTAGATTGCATTAGATTTCCTCTCGAAGTTAGTTGAGATGCCTTTCGTACTTGAAGTGTCGAGTGAGTCGAGAATTCAGCAGAGTATCGGCGCTAAAAGAGATCGGCCAAAAAGTCCCCTTCATGCTAGAGGTGGGTTGGTATTTATAGGGAAATTTTCCTCTTGGGTCGTAAGTCGTGACCGACCTGTGGCAGGTCGTGGCCGACTTATCTGGCCCCTCCATGGTTTCACAAAGGTTCCCTTGTATAAGTTCGAAGTCGCCCCCGAGCCAACCCAACCTTCTATAAGTAACACGGCATCGGGCTTATATTTAGTAGCTTTAGATCGTGGACGATCCAAGCTAGGTCGTGAGTCGTGAATGAGTTAACTGGCAAGTCATAAGTCATGGCTTAACTGGTAAGTCCTGAACCGTGTACGAGTTAAGAGGCCACTGTGCCAAGTAGTGACATTGAACTTGTCTTCCTTTGCTTGGGTCGTGAACCACTTAACATAGGTCGTAAGTCGGTAGCGACTCAAGTGCAGTTCGTGATCTTGTCCCTGTCTTGAGCAGTTAGGTCGGCAACTTCCTTGGGCAGTACCCATGTTAGATCGGTAACCTCCTAAGCCTTAGGTCGGTACCCCCTCAAATCTTAAGTCGGTATTCCTGTTAAGTCGGCATCCTCTAAGGCACTAGGCCGGTACCCGCATTAGGTCGGTATCCCTCTTAGGCCTTAGGTAGTTAGATCGACATTCATGTTAGGTCGACAATCTTGTCAAGGCATTGATTCGGCATCTCTTTTAAGTCTTAAGTCGGTAACTTTTTAGGTCGCTGAGTCATGGCTGAGGCGGAGTTAACATTTGCCCCTCGAAGTATACGCCTATTGGTTAGGTCGTGTGCTTCGATGTCCTTTAACTCGTCCACTCTCTAAGTCGGTAGGTCGTACGCGACCTAACAGTTAGGTCGTAGTGCCGCTTCAGATCCCTCCACTGCAAGGTATAAGTCACATCTTCTTCTTCCTTCGCATTTCCTACTCCCTTGATTCTGCCATTAAAAACTTTCCCAAGCTCCAAAAGGCGATTTCATTCCATGAATCACTGATAATCATTACGTAAGTCAACCTGCTTACTTCTCGATCCCTTACTGTAATTGATTCATGAATCCCATTCAAACTTCAACTACCTCCTCGTGCAGCGCTTCATCACGAATCTTATCATACTGATAGTTGATGATCCTGAGATGGCTCAATTCGGATTCAAACGGTTGATGAAACGATGTCGATGGGTCACTGCTTCGGGCTAATCAATCCTGATTTACGTTAGGATTGTGGGGCGTTGAATTCATGGGGGTTTTAATCTTGTTTAATGGATGATCCGATAGCATGAAATAGCATAAATGAAATGAGGGTTTTTTGGTTAAGGGAGTGGCTATCGGGTTAACGGGTTAGTGGAGTGAGATACTGGTCGAGGGGACGACTTGTAATTCTCACGGCTTAGTTAGTTTCTAAATATACCGACTTAGAAATCTCTTGCAACCTCGGCTGCACACGATTTAGCTTTTAGGTCGTATTGATTTCCTGACGACTTAGGACTTAGGCTGTACGAGCGACTCAACCCTTTGGACTCTTAACTCGACCTATCTTTTGGCCGACCTAACTTGATACGATCTAATCCTTAGATCGTGACCGAACTAGCACTTGGAGAAACTTGCCGACCTAGCCTTTAAACCGTGGCCGAGCTAACACTTGGAGAAACTTGCTGACCTAGCCTTTGAACCGTGGTCGAGCTAACACTTGGAGAAACTTGCTGACCTAGCCTTTGAACCGTGGCCGAGCTAACGCTTGGAGAAACTTGCTGACATAGCCTTTGAACCGTGGCCGAGCTAACACTTGGATGCCCAATTTGAATTCTCACTTAAAATCATAATTCCAATTTGAATTCTTAACTTAATCTATTGGACTGAACTGATTAAATCCTGGATTGTTTTAACTTTGCTGCCATATTTCACAGATCACACTAGCTTGTAGGCTAACAACCTGCTGAAAACAACAATCACAGAAAACCCAGGCGAATATACTGCCATTGACTGCCCACATCGAATGACAGATTAGTTGACATAGAGTAATCAACTTAAAAACACTGTATGAAATGCTGTGAACCAATCAACTAAAGTGAAATATCAATGCAAAGTATCACTAACTTAAACTGATTTGTTTGCATCAACATTACACTTGGGTATTAAAATAATGAACCCTGGACTTTATAACTGACAAATAATTGCTAGTTTTTATTCCAGTTATATTTGCTTATTGCTTGAATGATTTTACACAACACTCCACACATACTAGGAAACGTGCACCTTCATGTTTGAATATCCGGTTGTTTGTGTAGAATGGCTTCCCACCAAGAAGAAGAAGTAGTAGTTCAAGCGGGAGAAATCCTTCAGACAGCTGTTCCCATAGAGAATCCTCCAGAGAGAACTTCAACTATCCTCACTCCGAGAGCGTTTATTCAGCTACGTACTCAGTTTGGTTTTGCTGAAAACGATGCCCTACTCCCTGGGCCAAATGATACTGCCGACAGTCCTCCCCCCGGTTTCGTCGCAGTCAATCGTCAAATGTGCCTAAGCGGGGCGATCCCTCCTTTTAACGACCTCCTTCGAACCCTTCTCCTCCGGTTGACAATCTCACCGTTCCAACTTCATCCTAATGGCTACGCAATCTTGATGGGGTTGTGTGTTTTGTTTAGGAGAACTTTTGATCGCTTGCCAAGTTTTGAAGAAATTCGCAACTTATGTTCGTTTGCAAAGAGTAAAGACCATTCTTCCCTTATTGTTGTGAGAAGCGCTAGAAACCGCAAGCTTATTTCTGATCTTACTGAAAGTGTTCATGGATTTTTGAACCAGTTTTTCTTTGCTCGCTGCCCCCAGGGTTTTATGCCATCTGGAGAGTAGGAAGTAAGATTACCTGTTTCTATTTTCTCCATTTCCAAAATTTTCGAGATCTGAATTACCAATTGCTAATTTCATTCTTTGCTCTTTTCAGCACTTCCTCTCCCTTCTAGAGATCCAAGCCATAAGCAAATTTTTGAAAGATTGAGTGCCGTTGCCGCGGAAGAGAGAAGTATAATTTTTTTTTTGAGGGATGAACTTTTGCATCAGTATGGACTTTTGCATGCTTCTCGCTCTACGCACCCCCATGAGGTCCGGACTCCCCGCCTAAAGCATTAGATGCCCCAGTTTCCATTGACAAACCCTTACCAAAAGAAACTGCCTCCGAAGCTTCTCTGGTGAAGTGTTCTACCATTGTTGATGTTGCGGGGTCATCTGGCAAATTCGCACTTGCCCCAGTCATTGAGGAAGAAGAGCCTCAAGGATCTCCGCGATATTCACAGAAGTCTGGCGAAGAAGCCGGGAAAACAAGTCCTGTCAGGCATAGCGGGGACGACACTTTCGAGGGGTTGAGGGACCTCTTTTCCACCTCACAGGAGATCTTAAAGACGACCCTGTAACTACTAGGGTTTCTTCTTCAGTAGTGGAAGCGACTTCTTCTTTGCAACAAGCTCCTTCGACCCAAGAGTTGACGTTAACTACTACCCCCATGATTACTCCGCAATCAAAGAGTGGTTCGTAGTTTGATGCATGTAGTTTGCACATCACACACACTTAGAATCTTTCGGCACTTTTATACTCCTAACTCTTTGTTCTTTGAAGATTCTAAAGTTATGCTTCTTTTCTCTGAAGACTTTTATGGCTTGTTTTTTTTATTTCAGATTCTCCGATGGGACGCAGCGGCTCTTACTATGACGACTTTCAGCACTACGGGAGGCGTAGTCAATATGATTATAGGCGCTACCTTCCTTTTCACAGAGAAACTGATGAAGAGAGAGCCGCCTGAAAGGCTCAGGAGAGGAGGGCTCAAGAAGAGCGTTATGAGAGAAAAGAATGGGAGGAGCACCATGATTCTTCCCAGAGAGGTGACGACTCTCACAAGAGAAAGTCGCATGATGATCGGGGAAAAAGCCATATGGTTGAGGACCCAAGCAAGCGTGCCAGGCACGGTGAGAAGCGTGTATCTACAACTCCTGAAAAGGCCATTGCCCCCGTTTCACTCGACATCCCTTCTGGCTCTCTTGCTCTCGGGAAGACAGACATTCAAGCAATAGTTAATAGGCCTAAATTTCAAATTGGACCAGGCCCAGCCACTTTGCAAAGCCGGTTTCCTCAATGGTGCTTGAAGGGGGTCCGCTTCGGTCTTGATTTGGTTCCAATTGACAAGCCCGCCAGGCTGCGAAATCTCGATGCCGTCAGGCTTGATATTGAAAGAATGTCGAACTGGCAAAAGCTTGTTGACGAGCTTCAAAGGGTAAACCGTGTGAATCTCGAGGCCATGCTTACTATGGAAAATGACAAAGCTGAATGGCAAAAGGTTCTTGAGCAGCATGATACTGAGATGAGGAGCATTACTACTTATAACGAAGATCTTGAAGCGAAGGTCGGGAAACTTAAAGAAGAACTCGCCACTTCTTCTACTTCTTACACTCAAAAAGATGAGGTGCTTCAGAAACAAGTGAGAGATGCTCATGATGGCCAAAAAGACGCCGAAGACAGGCTCGAAGTGCAAAAAAGAATCAATGAGGGCTTTATTGCTGATATTGCAGAGCTTCGGAAGAAAACCAGCTCCCAAGAGGCGGAGATTCAAATGCTAAAGCTTCAACTCTCCGAAGCTGAAAGAGAGCGTGATGAGGCCGTTGCCGGTAAAACTGCAGCTGAAGAATCTCATGAGGCAACGAAGACCAGCATCAGCTCGACATTATTTGACTTCTACCTGCATAGCGTCTTGGGGCGCGGTAGTCTCGCCTTTCTAGGCCCCAAGTATGAAATTACTCTGGCTGAAGTGTGGGAGGCTGCACTTGACATGCTTGGCGGTAAAGGTGCTGGCTATGCCGAATCAGCTCTTGAGGAGCATTAGTTGGTTGACGACGCTCGCGCCGCTTTCGCCAAGGGAAAAGAACAACTTGCAAAATTAAGAGCCGAGATTGCCGAAGGGGAACGTTTAGGAAAGACTACTTCAACTATTCCAGTCCAGCCTTCACCTTCGGCCGAAATCGACATTGTCGGCTCCAGTTCTCATTCTCCATCCCTGGTTAAAGTTACAACCGAGATAACAAGTGCATAGGGTGGAGATGAAGGAGAAGAGAGCGCCGAAGCACAGGCTTATGAGGTTGATATCAGGAAGCCAACTTCTCCAGGTAACTCTACTGTTAATCTTGCCCAAGTAGACTGCTCATTTACTTCTTATGAGTTCGACGAGCTTCTTGACTATTTCCTGAACCTCAATGAGCCTTTATCTCCTCTCTTTACTGAATTTAACTTCTTTTCTTCTGTAAAGAAAGTGTCGAGCATCGTTCAGATTCCTCCTCCTTCAATTATTCCTCCTCCGCCTCTCCAGGTCACTCCTCCATCCGCCTATCAACCCGGGTCGCAAGAGGAGCAAATAGAGGCTCTTCATGGCTTAGATGATCCTATTGCTTCTCAACAACACGGGGGAGAAGGGCTTGGAGAAGGCAATGAGTCTCCGGAGCGAACCACTTCTGATAACATAAAATTATCTGCTCTTGTTACTCCAGGAAGTGAGTCTTCTTCAAGGAGAAGGAGGAAGCGTGTCACTTCCAAGAAGAGAAGGAAGGACATTCTTGTTTCTGAAGAGGAAACGAAAGTTGATCCGGCAGTAACCCTCTCTCCTTCATCCCCGACTCTCCCAAGCCGTCCTGAAAAGCTGCCTATTAGGTCAGGTGAAGGCTCTAAGGGTGGTGGCAGGAAGAAGTAAGGGGTCCTGCTTCGATTTATTTTTACTTTTTGCTTTTTGCATGTACTGGCCGGAGATTGTGCGGGTACCGGCCTTCGCTTTTCGTTTTCTTTTTACTTTGAAACCTGTACCTGTACAAAATTTTGACAGTATTGAATGAATAAAATGATTCTTTTTGTTTGTACAAATTTCTGTCTGTATTTGAGAATGCATTTACTATTCATTTTTGTACAAATTTCTTTATATGATATTGCAGTGAGCTTGTGGTATGTTGTTCGAGCGTAATTTTTACCAATGTAGCTATACCATGTTGCCCCTATACCATAAGCTCGTTGCAATGTTTTATATTTTGAGGGGACTTGCACTCTTATTTTCTGGAGAATAATTATTCCGTACTTGGAGGAATACTATTCTGCTCAAAATAGAGTACAGCTCACTCCATATGAGTTTCTACGCTTCATCCTTTGAAGATATCACTTTTTCTTTTGTGCTTTCACACATTTTACCAAGTGAATTCTCCTATGCGGTAAAGCAGGCCTCTGAAGGGCACTTTAACTTCTTTTTGAGGAAGAGTATTTTCAAGAATAGAAGAACCAGTCTTCCTTTGAAGGCTAAAGTGTGCCTTTCAAGAGGGCTTTTTTTTTTTAATATTGCGCCTCGGTGGAGGGCTTTTGATCTTTGCTTTGCATTTCTGGTGAAATGCTTCTTTGAAAAGTTGTACCTCTGAGGAGAGCTTTTCCACGTTTCAACACTTGGAAGTTTTATTTCAATCTCGGTGAAACGTGTGCCTCCGAAGAGTTGTGCCTCCGAGGAGGGCTTTCCACGTTTCAACACTTGGAAGTTTTATTTCAATCTCGGCGAAACGTGTGCCTCCGAAGAGGTCTTCCTGTTTGATTGCACCTCTGGGAAGAGGTTTTTCTGTTTGATTGTGCCCCTAGGAAGGGGTCTTTTTTGTGTGATTGTGCCTCTTGGAAGAGGTCTTTTGTTTCTTCCCCTTGGGAGAGGCTTTTATTTTTCACTATTCGCTGGGAAGCGGGCCTCCGAAGAGGGCTTTTCACATTTCATCTCACGGGAGTGTATCGACCGATCACGGTGAAATGTGTGCCTCTGAGTAGGGTTTTTGCCTGGAAGTTTGGAGTTTCTTTCTCTCGGTTGGACGGATTCACGGGAGTGTATCGACCGATCAGTTCGCAACTTTGTATCGAGAAAGATCTCTCTTTTTCTGGTTTAGCCCGCTCGAGGTCTTTTAGCATTTCAACTGTGGTGAAATGGGCCTCCGAAGAGGGCTTTTCACGTTTCAACACTTGGAAGTTTTATTTCAATCTCGGTGAAACGTGTGCCTCTGAGTAGGGCTTTTGCCTGGAAGTTTGGAGTTTCTTTCTCTCGGTTGGACGGATTCACGGGAGTGTATCGACCGATCAGTCCGCAACTTTGTATCGAGAAAGATCTCTATTTTTCTAACTAGGCCCGCTCAAGGTCTTTATCCTCCGAAGAGTTGTGCCTCCGAAGAGGGCTTGTGCCTCCAAAGAGGTCTTTTGCTGTTTGATGATTGCTCGCCCATGTCTCTTTGCCATCTATTCATGTCGGCGATCCCCGTTATCTTTTGCAAGTGTCTTCCTTTTTTAGTTGCCAATAATTTTCCTTATCCAAAGAAATATACTTCATTGTTAAGCGAGTTGGTGGTGGTAGACACATGCTATTTAACTGGTTGTTTGTTTGTTCAAACAATTGCAGTTAGTTAGAAATGGTCCACTTCCATCCACATTGCTAACTTTTGTTCGAAGCACTTCTTTTGTAGGATTTGAGTATGGAAATTTTGGATGGTTTAGCATTTGCTTGCTGGGTGATGTCAGAGATCGCTTGGTCTTGCGATGGGCAGGCTTTGTTTTTATGGCCTGCATTATTAAATCGACATTTTAGTAACACAATTAACGTATTTTATATGTCGAAATAAAACAAAGCAGTTTATAATAGTAGAGAACACAAGATTTATAGTGGTTCAGCCAAAAACTGGGCCTACATCCACTTTATAGCTTTTCATTATTCACTTGCTTTACAATTGCTTTCAATACAAGAATCATATATTCATAATTCATTTACAACATTTCAGCAAAGCTTTCAAGTAAAATAGGGACGCATATGATTGCTGTTCCAAGCTCTTGGGATTGGTTCTCCTTCGACAGTTGTGAGTTTGAATGTGCCATCAAGAAGTTTCGCGCTTATAACATATGGCCCTTCCCAGTTTGGCCTAAACACACCTATCGCTATCATAATTCTCTTCAGGACTAAGTCTCCAACTTCAAAGCTGCGCTAACGAACTTTGGAATTGAAGTGCCTGGCTATTCTTTGCTGGTGAGCTGCAATTCTAAGCCTAGCCTCTTCTCTTCTTTCATCAAGGAGGTCAAGTGCTTCCAATTGCAATTTTTCATTTTCATCTTGATCAAAACGGATCCTTCTGTGTGAGGAGACTTCAATTTCCACTGGAACCATCGCTTCTAATCCTTATGCAAATGAGAATGGAGTATGCCCAGTCGCAGTTTTGTGGGTGGTTCTGTATGCCCATAGTGCAAGCGGTAACTTATCGACCCAACCACCTTTTGCTTTTTCCAGCTGCTTTTTGATGGTTGATTTGATGATTTTGTTTACTGCTTCCACTTGCCTGTTCGCCTGCGGATGAGCCACTGCTGAGAAGCTTTTTCGGATCTTGAATCGTTTGCCGAAATCTTGGAACTCATCACTTTCAAACTGAGTACCATTGTCTGTGATTATCTTCTGAGGCACACCATACCTGCAAATGATATTTTTAGTCACAAAACTTATCATTTTCTTAGAGGTAATAGTAGCCAATGGTTTGGCTTCAGCCCATTTAGTGAAGTAATCAACAGCAACGATAGCATATTTAATCCCCGATTTGGCAGTCGGCAAAGGCCCAGTGAGATCTATTCCCCAGATGGCAAATGGCCATGGACTGACCATTTGTGTTAGCTCAGTGGAAGGTGCCCTAGGAATTTTAGCGAATCTCTGGCATTTATCACACTTTCGGGAATAGTCAGCAGCATCCTGATTAATTTATGGCCAAAAGTATCCATAACGGAGGATTTTCTTTGCTAAAGTTTGACCACTTGTATGATCCCCACATTCTCCTCCGTGTACTTTAGTCAGAATTGTCTTTGCTTCTTCCTTTGTCACGCATCGGAGTAATGGCATTGAAAATCCTCGTCTGTACAAACGACTATCTTGAACTATATATCTGGAGGCTTTCCTCATCAGCTTTTGTCGTTCTTTTGAACTTTCTGGCAAAGAACCATTGAGCAAATATTCAAGTATCGGAGTCATCCATGATTCTTAACCTTGGGATACATTCATAATCCAATCAACATCCATTTCATCTGTGCTTGGAGCTGACAAGACTTCGATGGAAATTAATCCCAATAGTTGAGCTTCACCAGTACTTGAATACTTTGCGAGAGAATCCGCCATCATGTTCTCTTATCGGGGTATATGGTTTATTGAATAACGGTCAAAATTTTGAAGAAGCTCCCAGGCTTTTGATAAATAGGCGGGTAGATTCCCTCCTTTAGCTTGAAATTCCTTCCTGACTTGGCAAACAATAAGTTGAGAATCACTGAAGATCTGCAATGCTTTGATGTTTAGTTCTTTAGCGATCCTTAAACCAGCGATGAGAGCTTCATATTCAGCTTCATTGTTTGTCGAAGGGAATTCTAGTCTCAGCGCATAACATAGCGATCGCCCTTCTGGGGTTTCAAGGACAACCCCTGCTCTGGAACAGTAATCATTCCTTGCGCCATCGACATATAATTTCCATTGGATTGGGACGCTATTAGTGACTTTTTCCTCACTATCACCCTTATCCGTACATTCTGCAATGAAATCTGCCAAAGCTTGTCCATTGATTTCTTTTCGGGGATGGTAAGTGATGTCATATTGGCTGAGTTCAATATTCCATTTCAAAAGACGGCCCGAAGTCTCAGGACGGAATAGGACTTGCTTTGGAGGTTGATCAGTGAGGACTTTGATGGGATGAGCTTGGAAATACGGCCTCAATTTTCTTGATGCGATCAACAAACAATAGGCGAGCTTTTCTAATCTTGAATAGTTCATCTCTGCCCCACTAAATCTTTTGCTGATATAACAGACTGGGCGTTGAATCCTTGCGTCTTCCCGTACCAACACTGCACTAAGAGCATGAGACGAAATCGCCAAATATATGAAGAGATCTTCACCACTGTCTGGCTTTGAAAGTATCGGAGGCACTTCCATATGACGAACCAACTCATCAAATGCTTTCTAACATTCAGGAGTCCACTCAAAGTTTTTTCTTCCTTTCTTCAGAGCATTGAAGAATGGAATGCATTTGTCAGTAGCTTTGGAAATGAACCGACTCAAAGCAGCAACCTTTCCATTGAGACTTTGAAATTCCTTCTTCGTTCTAGGAGCCTTGACCTCTCTCAGGGCAGTGATCTGAGCTGGATTGGCTTCAATACCCCTAGCGCTCACAATGAAACCCAAAAACTTCCCGGACTCCACTCCAAATGAACATTTCATGGGATTAAGCTTCATTTTGTACTTTCGGAGTACTACGAACATCTCTGCTAAGTGATCCATGTGGTCCACTGCTTTCTTAGACTTTACTAGCATGTCATCAACATAAACTTCCATTGTCCTGCCGATCTGTGGTTTAACATGGCATTAACAAGGCTTTGGTAAGTTGCCTCTGCATTCTTGAGTCCGAAAGGCATGACCTTATAGCAGTAGAGTCCAACATCGGTGATGGAGCTTGTATCCTCTTGATCTGGCTCATGCATCATAATCTGGTTATATCCGAAGTATGCATCCATAAAAGATAACAATTCATGCCCTGCCGTCCCATCCACTAACTGATCGATCCTGGGCAGCGGGAAACAGTCTTTGGGGCAGGCTTTGTTCAAATCTGTAAAGTCAATGCATACTCTCCAATTTCCGTTAGCCTTTTTCACCAACACTGGATTTGATACCCAATTTGGATAAGTAGATTCTCGGATGAAACTGTTCTCCATGAGCCGATCCACTTCTTCCTTTAACGCTGCCGTTCTCTCAGGACCCTGGGTTCTTCTCTTCTGTTTGACAGGTGTAAACTTTGGATCAATGTTCAGAGTGTGTACTGCAATCTCTGGGAATATTCCACACATGTCAGCATGAGTCCAAGCGAACACATCCAAATTAGCCTTCAAAAATGAAATCAGAACATTCTGAACTGTTGTGTTGAGTTGTGAAACCACATTGAGCACTTTGTTTGGGTCCTTTGGGTCAACGGGCACCGGCACTTTTACCTCTACCGGTACTACCCTATTCTCCCCTGCACTGGCTTTCCTTGGATCCATCTCTCTTCGTGCGCCACTACATTCGCCAGTGCAGGGTCCACCCTGTAATTCCTACAAGGTTGGTTCCTTGGTGCGGACTGGAGCCGCTGCACCTTTTCCCATTTCTCTTTTCCTCGATTCACGCAGCTCTGTAAGATAACATTCGCATCCCGCATCTTGGTCTCCTTTAATCACTCCAACTCCATTATCCGTGGGGAATTTTATGGTCAGACACCATGGGGCAAGAACAGCTTTGAACGCAGCAAGAGTTGGTCGGCCTAGAAAGGAATTGTAGGCAGAGAATTCTTCAACGATTATAAAGGTTTGCTTTCGAGCCACCTTCCTCAGTCCCTTTCCAAGTTATACAAACAAATCTATGGTCCCAATCGGCTGTTTGGGTTCTCCAGCAAACCCAGCAATCTTAAGTGATGAAGCTTGAACGTCAGCCATTGGAATTTTCATTTGATCAAAGGTCTTCTTGAAGAGGATGTTGCACGAAGCTCCACAATCAACTAGAACTCTTCTCACAGTTGCCGGTCCAATACCAGCGGATATGACCAAAGGATCTATGGTCGGAGCCTCGATGCCCAAAGAATCTCTGGCACTAAATACAATATCATCTGTGGAAGTATTTTGTTGCTTTAAAGGCGCATCATTCTCTAAAACAAAAACGTTCTGTTCAGCTGGTACATGCCTCAAGGCCCAGGCATACCCTTCCAACTCTCCCCAGCTTTTGCTTGCTGGGTGAGGTCCTCTAGTTATTATATTGATGACAGGCCATTCCGATTCATGTTCCACGGCCTTCTCACTTGAGCCAGGACGGTGAACGGGAACTTGTTGTCCTTGAGTTGACGGAGCTGGGGCATTTCTGTTCCTTTTCACACACTGCTGGAGTTTGTTTTCCTTCAAGAGTTTTTCAATTACCTCTTTCAACTGACGGCGTTCGTTAGTGTCATGGCCGGGCTGGTCGTGGAACCGGCATAACCTTCCACTTTTTCCATTTTAATCGCAACTCTCATTTTAGGTGGTGTCGGATAATTGACATCATCTTTGGTTACAAAGAAGATGTTTTCAGGGGTATTGGTCAAGGGTGTGAAATTGAAAGAACGGCCTTTCTTAGCGTCTCCCTGTTTCTTTCCACCATCATTTCCCCTTTTCTGAGTGTTAGGTTCTTTCTTGTTCGAAGGAGGAACATTGTTTCCGGCTTCTGCTGATACCACCTTAGCCGGTGTTTGGAGGCTCTCCAAGCGCATGAATTCATCCGCTTTCTTGTAGAATTTGTCGAGCGAGTTTGGTTCTTTCATTTTCAACCACTTTCCAAATTCACTTGACTTGTCAATTTCCCTCATCAAGTATGTTAGGACCATGCGTGGCTCGGCATTATCTACCTCAGCCAATGCTATGTTAAAACGATTTAAAAACGATCTGATAGATTCTTCCGGATTTTTCTCTAGACTTGACAGTGACATTATATCCTTTGCTTTAGAAGCATACAGTCGAAATTGCTCCTTGAATTTCCTGATCAAATCGGAGAATTGATCAATGGACCTGACTGGCAGCTTTGTAAACCACAATAGAGCCACACCATCAAGATATACCGGGAAATATCGACATTTAATTTCATCAGACGCCCTGGCACCAGTCATATGCCAGTCGTACTTATACAGAAACTCGTTAGGATCACTCGTCCCCTTGGAAGCCGGAATAGTAGGGGGAACGAATTTCCTTGGGAACTCTGCCTTCAAGATCTTTTCAGTAAATGGAGTTTTGCTTGGAGCAAAACTCCACTCTTTCTCATCTTCATCTCTTCGCATATTTTCCTTCATGATTTGACGAACCATACCCGAAAAATACTCTTCATCATTTAAAGGCTCTGGAGGGCACACATCAGCCACTCTCTCTGAATTCTGTCTTGACAATCGTTCACGGAGGGTCGGCTGTGGCCCTGATCCTCCAGCTTGAGGAGGAGTCCTTTCTACAGGGTCTGCGGCTCTTTGAGAAATGTTTCCTTCAACATCCTGAACTCCCACAGTAGGGTTCCCCTCATTATTAACCGGTTGATGATTTGCCCCTAGCAGATCATTCAACTTACTCAAGATCAGGGCATTATGGGCATTCTGAGCTTCCAACTGTGCATTCTGCGCATTCAATTGTTGATTCAACCCCAAAACTACGGCGTCCAACTCTGCTCGTGTAACTCCAACAGTTGGAGCTGCTTGACTTGAAGGAGGAGAGGTAGCAGTATTCTCTTGGACATTGTCGGATCTTACAGAACTTTGTTTTCTCCCAGGAGTCATTATTTCCAATAAACTTCTGGTTTTAAAAGAAATCCTTTCAACAGACCTTTGCGGAGCAATAGTGGAAGTTTCCTGAGTTGGGTTCTTAGTGAAAGCACCAAAAATGTTAACGTAAAAATCAGACGCTAACACCCCGGTGTAGATTGAAATTGAGCGAAAGCACCACCCGTGAACACGGGAACTAAAAACAAGTTGAAAAGTCACAGAGAAAGCAGAAAAGACAACAGCTTTTATAGTGGTCCGGCTTAGGGTAAGCCTACGTCCACTTTAATTCTCTTTATTACTGAATTGATTACAACTTCTACAACAATCTTCACTTACAATTCTGATGAGACAAACAACTAGAACTTTGATGTAGAATAATTCTTTGAATCCATGTAGATCGCGTTAGATTTCCTCTCGAAGTTAGTTGAGATGCCTTTCGTACTTGAAGTGTCGAGTGAGTCGAGAATTCAGCAGAGTATCGGCGCTTAAAGAGATCGGCCAAAAAGTCCCCTTCATGCTTGAGGTGGGTTGGCATTTATAGGAAAATTTTCCTCTTGGGTCGTAAGTCGTGACCGACCTGTGGCAGGTCATGGCCGACTCATCTGGCCCCTCCATGGTTTCACAAAGGTTCCCATGTATAAGTTCCAAGTCGACCCCGAGCCAACCCAACCTTCTATAAGTAACACGACATCGGGCTTATATTTAGTAGCTTTAGGTCGTGGACGATCCAAGCTAGGTCATGAGTCGTGAACGAGTTAACTGGCAAGTCATAAGTCATGGCTTAACTGGTAAGTCCTGAACCGTGTACGAGTTAAGAGGCCACTGTGCCAAGTAGCGGCATTGAACTTGTCTTCCTTTGCTTGGGTCGTGAACGACTTAACATAGGTTGTAAGTCGGTAGCGACTCAAGTGCAGTTCGTGATCTTGTCCCTGTCTTGAGCAGTTAGGTCGGCAACTTCCTTGGGCAGTACCCATGTTAGATCGGTAACCTCCTAAGCCTTAGGTCGGTACCCCCCTCAAATCTTAAGTCGGTATTTCTGTTAAGTCGGCATCCTCTAAGGCACTAGGCCGGTACCCGCATTAGGTCGGTATCCCTCTTAGGCCTTAGGTAGTTAGATCGGCATTCATGTTAGGTCGGCAATCTTGTCAAGGCATTGAGTCGGCATCTCTTTTAAGTCTTAAGTCGGTAACTTTTTAGGTCGCCGAGTCATGGCCGAGGCGGAGTTAACATGGAGGTTTACGTGGATGATATGCTAGTAAGGTCCTATGAAGCTGAGAGCCACCTTAAAGATCTTGATGAAATGTTTGAAGACTTACAAAGGTATCAAATGAAACTAAATCCTCAAAAATGTTCTTTCGGGGTTCATTCCAAATAGTTCTTAGGTTACTTTTGTTAGTGCATAAGGGATTGAAGCTACTCCTGACCAGATCCAAGCAATCAAAGACATGGCCAAGCCCAAAACAAGCAAAGACGTAATGAGTTTGAATGGTATAATTGCAGCATTGAGCAGATCCATCTCTAAGGCAACCGATAAATGCATCCCATTCTTTAATGTAATCAAAAAAATAAAGAACTTTGAGTGGGGAGAAGACAATAAGAAAGCTTTCCATGAATTAAAAAATCATTTGGAACAGCCATCAATAATGTCCAGCCCCAAGAATGGAGAAAGCTTGTACTTATATATGGCAGTCTCAGAACATACGGTTAATTTGGTTCTGATTAAAAATGAAAACGAAACTAAGCTTCCCATTTATTATGTGAGTAGACGATTAAAGGATGCTGAAGTTTAATACCCAGTCATAGAAAAGTTGGCTTATTGTTTGATACTTACAGCATGGAAACTCAGCATACTTCCAAGCACATCCGATCAGAGTATTGACTAACTTTCCGCTCAAGCAGGTTTTCAGTAAACCTGAGACTTCGGATAGGCTAGTCAAATAAGGAATTGAACTTAGCCAATATGACATTGAATTTCAGCCACGAGCAGCAATCGAAGGGAAAGCATTAGCAAATTTTATCAATGAATGCACATGCTTTATTAAGGAGCAGTCAAAGAGAGAAAAAGATCACAATCCTATGTGGCAACTATTTTTGGAGAGGCATCAAATGAGCAAGGAGTAGGAGTAGGGTATGTCATAATCACACCAGATGGACACCGCCTACACTATGCGATGAAGCTAGGATTTCTTGCTACAAATAACGTGGCTGAATATAAGTCGATGAGGTAGGACCAACCTAGCCATACAA
Source organism: Allium cepa (assembly GCA_030765085.1). NCBI lineage: Eukaryota > Viridiplantae > Streptophyta > Magnoliopsida > Asparagales > Amaryllidaceae > Allium > Allium cepa. Next base: position 939,094,401 of record CM060943.1, on the reverse strand, counting down.
CTCAAGATCCCATGAATTCAAGTCTTTAGTGACTCTTAACTAATGGCAAATCAGATAAAGACTTTAGACTATCCCTATATGTTAAGAAGGTGCTAAAAATTCTTACCTTATTTGAAGATTTTTCTTTACACCAAGTCCCAAGGGGGTATAATTTTAAAGTAGATTCATTAAATAAATTGGCTAGTTCAAGAGGAGCTCCTAGAACCCATATCGTACCAGTAGGGTATCAAGCAAGTCCCAGTATTGAAGAGAAATTGCTCGAACGAGGGAAAGAACTATTGGTATTAACTAGATCCTAACACATGACACAAGAAAGAGAAGAAAAAGAAATTGATGAAAAAAATCCATATGAAGAGCCCCTTCATCCAAGAACAGATAATTGCTACAAGAACATTTAGGTAACATATATTGTACAATATCTTACCAATGGAATATTACCATTTGACAAAATGAAAGCTAGGAGAATCAAGCATCAAGCCTAACCTTCACTATGATGGAATTCTCTAGAAGAAAGGATATTCTCTTTCTTACTTAAGATGTGTAAGTTCTGAGGATAAGATATAATTATTAAAAGAAGCACACGCAGGATTTTGTAGAGACGATTCGGAAGGGATAAAGTAGGCTAAGAAAGTAATAAGACAAGGTTTCTATCAGCCACAAATGACTAGTCAAGCTATAGAGCACATAATATAATGCAAAGGGTACTAAAAGTACTCAAAAATTCCCCGTGTACCACCAAGCCAATTAACCCCGATCGTCAGTCCATGGCCCTCTGATGTATGGAGAATCGATTTGATTGGACCGGGGCAACGTATGATGTAGTTGCCATTGATTTCTTTACTATATTGTTAGAAGTTGAACCGCTTACTAAAATCACTTTTAGCAAGGTACTTATATTTGTTATTAGGAACATCATCACTAGATTTGGGATCCCCTACAAGATTATATCAGATAATGGAACATAATTTGAAAGTGAAGAGTTTTCTAGATTTTGCCATAAGAATGGAATCATCAAAAGTTTTTCTTCCGTAGCACATCCAAAGGATAATGGAGCCATCGAAGCTACCAACAAGGCTATTAAGATCATCTTGGAAAAACGAAAAAATAAGGCCAAAAGAAATTGGGTGGAAGAATTACCACTTATACTCTGGGCAAATTGATATCCACCAAAACTGCTACAGAACATACCCCTTACTCTCTAAGATACGGATGCGAAGCAATGTTACCAATCAAAACTGAAATACCATCAAAGAATTGCATACGCGTTCGATCCAAACCATGAGTTAAAGAAAGAGTCATTGGACTTCATACATGAATTAAGAGATGAAGTAGCTATTCGAACTGCCTAGTATCAAAGAAGAATATCAAATACTACAACTCAAAAGTAAAGATAAGATCATTTCAAGAAGGAGATCTAACGCTTCGAAGAGTGATGGAAAACATTAGAAATCCTATAGTCTAACCACTAGGACCAACTAGAAGGGTCCTCTAATTGTGTGCAAAGTAATTCCTCTATGAGTTTGCAAATTATGTCGACCAGATGGCAATATGTTTCCAAGAACATGGAACATGGAACATTTGCGATCGTATTTACCATAATTGGATGAATAAAGCACCTCTTTTTTTAAGATAATCTACATGGTCGGGAGAAAATTTTAATTAAACTTGGAAACTACCTTAAACGATTATATGCCTTTGTCCATGCCAAGATGGGTAGGTCAAAGTGCCTCCTAGAGGGAGGTCAGAGTAATCCTTTATCCATGCCACGCTATGGCCAGTTTAAAGTATCTACAAGCCCTTGATCATGCCATGCTGTGGCCAGGAGTAAGCTCTTGAACGCACCGCGCTATGACCAGTTCAAGGCATCGGCCAGCCTTTAGTATTGCCTATAAGGCCTGGCTAAAACACCTTTTGGAGGGGGGATAGGGTAAGCCCTTGATCCCTCTACTTCATGGCCTGGTCAAGGCACCGGACAAGCCTTCAGTCCCACCTATAAGGCTTGGCTGGAACACCTCCTTGAAGGAGGTCGAGTAAGTCCTTGGATCTTGCTTGTAGATAAGCTAACCGTTTATCCAAAAAATGGATCAGCACTTTGGATTTAGTATGAAAGAACCAGCCTTGTTTACAAGGCAAATAAAACGATGACAAGAAATAACAACTTGCAAAAAAGTAAAAAGACAAGCATTTTTATAGTGATTCGTCAGTTAACGAAGCATGCATCCACTTTATAATTTTTTTTATTGACTGATTGCAATTACGAGTTGAATACGATTATAAATTTGCTTGGTTCTTGTGAATTAGATCAAGTCACCAGTGTTAGAATTCACTGGGCAATCACAGTGAACTCCTTTGATGACTGTTGTGTAGAAGAAGAAGAGTGAAAAATTGTTTCCACAGAGCTTCAGCAGCCGGTCTGGAAGATACCCTTTAAGTTGATGGTAGAATTGTATTTATAGGGGTTGCAGAGCACTTATTCTAAAGCCGCTTTGTCAAAGACTCACATTCAAAGGTACGCATGCACTTTAAAAATACCAAAACGAGCCGACCTAATCTGATGGATCGCTAGCGATCCATATGGTTAATTTTTGGCCCGTTCCCTTTGGATCATGTTTCCTGCCTTGTGTAGATGCTCTCCAAGTTATTTCATGACCGGAAGCTTTGCTTTGATGATGATTCATGTACTGATTGCATTGAACTGCTGATAGAATTAGATGAATGCTCACTTCTCGATCTAACTAGTTTGGAATGCCTGCAAACTTAGTAGACATTCCTAGAACACTTATTGGATCATGGTGCAAGAGGATTGGAGGACCACAAGCGACCCTTATGAATCACTGTTGATCCATAGTAGATGGATCGCTGCAATCCATCAACTTAGGGGATTTTTTAACTTCATTTCTTGAGTCTTTCTTGATTCCTTATTCCAGTCCTTTTCATTGATTCTTGAATTATCCTGACTCGATGTAGATGTTCTGACTAACTTTGAATTTCGTTGGGTAAAAAATTCGAATAATATTTGCCCTCCAGAGTATGCTTTTGTTGGAAACAAGGTGTGCTCTGGAAGTTATTGTTTCCAAGTTCTTATTTGGTGAGGTCCAAGTGATCATGTTGAAGCCATCGTGCTAATTTGGCTCTGGTTATTCGACCGTCTGTTGAATTTGTACGTGAATCACCGTTTCTTGTTATAATAAACCAATTTCAATCTAATAACTTTCAAGGATCTCGCAAAAGATACCTAGATCATGATTGATGAGTTTGGAAAAATTTGGTTGCAATCATATGGATGGCTAGCAATCCAAAGTCCATTGATCGCTAGCGATCCAAAGACTTAACATTTTTTTCATACATTGCTCTAATTAATCCATTCGGGCTGACCTACCATCCTTCACATTTTCATTTAAAGATTTTAGCTAAGTTCTCTTGCGACCCGACTAAACTCCAATACAAACCCTAATTCCATTCATGTCATCATCGTTCCTGGCTATTCATCGTCGAAGCCTCCTACCGCTAAACTTGCCTGGCCTTGCCTTGCCGCCACCTTAGGCCAGCAATTATTGACCGAAACTTCATCGATTTGGATCGCCATCGACCTGACTACCTTGGATCGCTACCAACTTAATCTTTAACTATTCTTCCCCTTTGATTTTTGACATGGGGTAGGTGGTTTGAAATTTGGCATTCGTTCAGAAATTTGCCCTAGTACTTGACATGTTTTGCTATCTTCGTCCACATAATCGGAATTGACTTACACCGAATTCATTGTTAATCCGACACGACGTCTCACGAACTGGTTTTGTTTCTTCCTGGGAGTAATAACTGCTTAGGGAAGATTCTTTCATGGAGCTTATGTTATTATCCATTTCCGGAGAGTTTGGATTGGTCTCGTTATTGCTCACTTTGTGTACCTGAAATGGGAAGAGATTCCTACATCGCTTCGAACAGTGGATTTTTTATCGATCGTTGATCGATAATGGATAAGTGTAAGAGAAATAACTTCGATAAACAATATGAGAAGCTCTTTTCTTTCTTCACTGCATGTGAATTATCAACACGAGATAGAGCGTTTATCATGTTCAGGACACCGAGCCTATCCCACATAGATAAAACACCGCACTTGCCCAGTCTACACTGATACCCGATGTGTTAGTGTAAATCGATACTCTTTCAAAATTCAAGTCTCGTAGGGGGATTTTTAGTTAAAGATTGAATTACCTGACCGCGTTAGAAGCAAGTTATGTTATATAGAATGAAGCACCCATCCTCTCGCCGTAAGTCTAGTGGAGGAAGTCCAGTACTTTTAGAAGCTGAATCCCCATCCATCGCGCCTTCGTAAAATGTTTCGGTAGCGCCTACCCCTTCAGTACTGTGAGCTGAATACGCTTAACTGGTTTCGGTTGGATCAGTTGTAGTTCAAACTCCTTCGAATTTCAGAGTTCTACTTAATCCCTTGAAGAGAGATTCCACCATAATCTTTGCTAAATTTCTACATAACATTTGCTTACAACACGACATTTCTTATGCTGATGTGCACCATCCAGAGAAGAATGAGTTTGCACATATGCCGCCTTTGGGGCACACCACTTGCCACCAGTACATGTTCTTAAATGGAGTAGTTTTCTTCTTTAATTCCTAGTTGAAAGAAACTCTTCTAAACTTGGGGATTTCTCCATTTTAGATTCATCCTAATGGTTGCGCGATCCAGACATGCCTTTAGGTCCTGTTTATGAGGACATTTAATCGTGGCCTAAGTTTCGACAAGTTGAGATATTTTCTCTCATTCAAGAAGAGAGGCAAGTTTCATCCCTTGTCGTCATTGAGGTGCAAAGAAACCGCAAGATCATGCTGCAGCTTCAGAGCAACCTGTCCCAATTCAAGACCCAATATTTCTTCGATCAGTGTCCTGAGGGATTTAATCGTCTTTGGACGACGGGGGGTAAGTTCTCTCTTTATCTTATTGGGATTTAACACATCGCTATGTAACTTCTAATAAATCGAATACTTCTTGTAGTTATTTCGAGGCTAAACAAGGATGCATCACTCGATCCGATTTTCCATACTCCAAGGGACGTAGATGCCAAGGAGAGATCGATCAAGTTTTTGCTGATGGATGAGAACTTACATCGGTATGGGTTGTTGCATCCGGGTGATCGACTGTGGCCGTTGAAGTTCCATCTCTTTCCCGTTTCAGAATACAAACACGTTCCACTTCTTCATCACATAGCTCCGAAGAGGGCAATCTCCTAGAAAGAGAAGGTCCATCTGGCGAGTCGGCCAAAGAAACTAATGAAGGAATGGGTTACGAATGAAACCAGCTGCCCGACCAGAATGCACATAATTTTGGAGGAGGGGGAAGAAGAATTCAATCAACATGAGGGCAAGGCTGTAGTGACAATAGAAAAGGAGGAGGGTGAAGTTGAGGGCAGCAACAGTTATGATTCCACCTCTAGTAATGACTATTCTGATGCAAGTTACAGTGATGGGAACTTTGAATCTTGTTATGAGACTCCAGGAATGACTCCTATTCTTTCGGATTACCACCTCTAGAGATTCGTGATAAAGACGCTCCCTCTACAGCAGAGCGACTTCGGCATTCCCTGCTTAAGGAATTCGATATTGACTTTAGGGATTTGAGCAACATTTACGTAGATATTGATGAAATCATGGGAGAAGATTTTGAATTCGAGGGGTCGTCTCCTTGACTCAATCATATCATGTCTAGAGTCCGCCCAATTTCTACCATGGTGGCTTTCCAGTCAAGTTTATAACGTCCTTTTAGGCCACCTAAGACATATTACACATTTCACTAGGGTCATATTCATTTGCACATGCATTATTTAGGTCTATTTCTCGTTGTTAAAGCTTTTTATTTATTCTTCATATCACAATGTTGGTCAAGACAATCTTCAAACGGCCACCGGTCACGTGAAACTGAGGAAGAGTGGAGAAGGCGAAAAGACTTAGAAGCCGAAGCATTTCGCCGAGATGGTAGAGAACGGTGTAGGATTTAGAAGAGTGGTTATGACAAGAGAAAAACCCTTGATGACCGAGAAGAGCCTTCCATGAAACCGATGGTTGATCGCAGTACTCATCCCTCTAAGCATCAAGCTTTTGCCCCAACACAAATCTCTGTCGGACTTGAAGTTCCAGTTTCTTCTATTCAAGTTTCATTTTCATCTCAAGCTCCATTGACTCATGTGGTTCTCGCTTGTATTTCTTAACATCCTCGCAGGAGGCCGACTTATATTCTTTCATCCGATCCGCCAAGGCTCGAGGCGTTCTCCTCAGGTGGTTTCTAAAGGGAGTTAAGTTTGGTAGTGACCTTCGACCCATGTGCAAAAATTCCTATATGCCTTAACTTTAGGCGATTCAAAGTGATTTAGATAAAGCTGAAGGATGGAAAAGTTATGCAATTAGCTGGTTGACATGAACTGCAATAATTATTAAGAGATCCACTCCTTTGAATCAGAGAAAGACAATTATGGGAGGGAGTTAACAGAACATGATGATAGAATAAAGACAATTAATGCAAGAGAAGGACGCTGCACTTTGAGAGAGTAAGAGCAATGCTACCTTGGTGAAGGAATTGAAAAAGGCCCATACAAAAATAGAGATCGTATTTCAAGATGAAATCAAAAAGGCCTACGTTGACGAAGTTAAGCTAAAAGAGGAGCTCGAAGCCCGTGACATGATTATTGGAGCATAAAGAAAACTATTCCTGACCATGACAAAAATTTTGAAAGATATAACAAGATAATTGTTGAATACGCGAGAGTTGTGGAATCCGACGAAAAACCATTTCTAATCAAGCTCAAATGATTGCTTCGCTTTGGGAAAAGGCTGCGCAGCTTAGCGCCAAGAAGACCCGAGTTGAAGTTGAGAAGGCTACCGTAACAACGGAGTACTTGGAGTTGAAGGATGCTTTTGAAAAGAAGATGGAGAGGATAGATGACACCATCATAAATTTCTATGTTAACTGTAAAGACCCGTAAGTCCGTACTCCTTGAATAGACACTAATCTCCTTTGTTTAATTCAAGATGAACGAAAATACGAACCCTTAGGGGTTTTAAGAAAAATTTAGAAAAAGAAAAGAAGAAAAGAGAAGGAAAGAAAATAGGAAAGAAGGAAATAGAAAAGAGAACAAAAAATTTTAAATAGAAGAAAATAGAAAATGGAGGGGAAAGAAAAAATAGAACATAATTTTAAGATAGAAGAAAAAGAGAATAGAGGAAAAAAAGAAAAACAGAAGAAAATAGGACGGGACAGAAAACAACAGAATCACATCAGAATCTCACAATTCGCAGCGGAACAACATATAATAATAAATGAATAATCTTTAAACAAAGAACTATCAGTTATTACATTTTATACATTACATTTCATTACATCATATCATCAGAGTGTACAACAACAACAACAAAGAGTGCAGCGGAAAAAGAAATACTATATAAAGTAGTAATACGCCATGCCATCCAGCTTGCCTCCAGCAACTCCAGAATATCCAGAATATCCTGATAAACCTTAACTCTTAACTGCCCGTGTGGAAATTGGTGGGCACAAAGAGTTTAGGAAGGAAAACAATAAACTCCAAGTCAGTCATGTGACTGGTGTGAGAACTCAAAACAGTTTATTTATCTTTAAAATCAAAATAGAGAGATATTTTTATTTCAATTCGCAATGCTTTTAAAAATGAGACTACCATAAGGCCTCCCGCACACACACACAATGCAAACGCAGAATCGGAGGAGATTTCTCCTTATGATAGTCAAAGATGCTTGATACGCATTAAAAATAACATTTGATATTATTACTAGTGCATAGTGTAGAAGAAATTCATTTCGAAAGTAGAATATAAATCTTAGCCAACATAGACATTTCGAACTATGCCTACTATAGCTACCATCCAAACAGTGGTGACCACCATAAGTGAATGATAGGTTCTACAACTAAAACCGTACAAGTTTCGTATTGGGAATTGGATTTCCAACAAATGGTCAGGCCAAGGAACTTCCCATTGCCACATGAGAATGCCTCTGGAAAGACATCACCGAGAACCAAACCGGAACTCTGCCAACACAAGGCCGGGTTACCCCTAACTGGGTAACTACTGACACGAGCACGCCATTCCCCGATCGTAAACGACCTTTCTCACGGGATCCCGATAGCCAACAACCACAAAGTAATAAATTCGCAGTAACCACATAGGTTAAATATCTGGGCTCCATACCATGATACCACCTCTATCCAGAAGGAAATGTACATACCCTAAAGGGAGCTACCCCTCATAACCTTGCCACATCTTTCCTGTTTTGACCATTTCCGGGGTGTGAGGTTCGACGAAGTCACGTCCACAAAAACATACTTTATACAAAAGCCATGCTTTGGGTCAACAAATGATCAACACAATGATCACTAAGATAGACGATCAAATAAACGATCCTATCACAATGATCAACACAATGATCATTTCAGCAACACTCAGCATGTCACATTACCAAATTGGGAATATATTGCTGATAACTTCAACTATATAACCTCTGAGCTCGTACGTCTCAGAGAAGGGTGTTAAGCTAAAAGAATAAATTCTTCGCCACCAACAGAAATATATTTGAATGAAATCGGCTTTATATCTCAACTTGTAATGTCAGACATACAATCCATACAAGTCTGTTCCGGGCTCGAACAAAACCGAAGGCACTTACAAAGAAGTCCTTACAATCCGGATATTCACAATCCTGATCGGATTTCCCATCACTTAGGGAGTCTCTATACCGTTGCAACTCAGTGCAGAGACAATCGACAGGTCATCCTATCGCTCTCGCAAATACCGGGTCTTCAACACCGATCTTCAAATGCCATTCATAACGACGTATCACATATTCGGAATGGGTTATACGACCCCAAGGTCCTTTCCCGGTTAACCCGAATAGTGAGCGCTTATTCAAAAATAAGTGTAGCATTCACATTCAAACAAATCACATCAAATACCCATTCAAAGGGAAATATTGATAGTCGGCTATTGAACTATCAATGGATATGCATACATCACCAGATTCCAAATAATTTTCCAAATTATTTATTTTCCTAAATATCTTTACAAGATATATAATTTTCAACACTTCAAAAATAAATCAATATTTATTTTTAAACCAATTTCACTTTCTTTTATAAATTCCTTAGTGAATTTACATTTCACAATATCTATTGATATACGTTTTCAATTATCCATTTTCAATTTATCTTCAAAAAGATAAATTCTAAATATCACTTCATATTGGAAAACAATTCCATACTTATTTAATAAGTAATTCACAAATTTTATTTATTTTCAACACCTGGAAAATATTCAATATACTTAAATCGAGATTAAGTATATATTTCATTCTTTAAGGAAATCATTCTCTTAAACATATTTATTTGGGCCAAAACGAATGTTACGTAAAACATCGTTACGACAACCCAAAATCACTAGTATAGGGATTCAAAATTAAAATAGATATATAAATCCCAATACCATACAAAACATTTCCTTTCGGAAATCATTTACTATAACAACAGTGTTATAGTCCACCATTTCCTTTTATTTTCTCGAAAACGCCTATTTCAACAATCAATGTTGAAATCTATGGTTTCGAATCTCAACACATTTTAAAACATTGTTCGATCGTTTTAATTCTATTTAAAATATCCAAATCCAAAACAATTTCTTTAACGTGTTATTCACTATTCAAAAACGTGAATATACTTCATTAACAATTTCATCCTTTTATTCATTTTAATTCAAAGGATTATTCACTATTCAAAAGCGTGAATATAACTCCATTAATAGGTTTCAGCAATTTACTTATCAAAATAAGTCATTTGCGAATTTATAAAACAACGTTTATAAATTCCATTTCTATTTATTTATAAAGACTTCCTTTTTATAAATTCTTTTATTAACCTATTCCAGTTTATAACTCAATTATAAACTAAAAGTTCATATTATAAGTTAAATACTTATAAAACGATTATTTTACAAAATCGTTCTTTTTAACTTCCCAAATTATAAATCTTATAACTTATAAGATTCATTCATTTATCCAAAATCATTATTTTAATAACTTAATAAATTTTATAAACCTACTGCTGATAAAATTCCATTTATAACTTCACCGTATAAAATTCTATAAATTCCATTCAATTATGAAATTCATTTTCACTTCATTCAAACACTTATAAAAACTCGTTTTATAATGTCCATATTTCAATTTATAAATATCCATTTATAAATCTCTTAATATAAATCAATTTATATTATTCTTTTTAAACGTCTTTAAATTCCTTTAAAAACTTCTTCCTTTTGATTCATAAAATAATTAAATTTTATAAATCCTATATTTAAACTTTTCACAATAAATTCTAAAATCCCGATTAAACTATTTTATAAAATCACTAGCATCGTGTTCTCAAAAATCAGTTTTTAACTATATTTCTCAAAAATCATAATTTTTATAACTTTAAAAATTATAACGTTTATTTATTTAAAATGAATCAATTCCAAAAATATAGTATATTTTCAAAAATCACTTTAAAATCATTTTAAAATTCCAAATTTGGTCCAATGATGCTACACACCAAATAGTCAATCACGACTACAACGATATCATATATCAATATGAAAATCCATCAAATATCAAAATATCTGAAATCAAATAAAAACTGTTGAGGAATCCAGTTGGATCCCTCCAACCTGTTTTCCTGCATCCAAAAACATTAGCACAATACCAATTTCGCTCCAGTACGAAATTATCGCGGTATATGTTCTTATTAAATATTATCCGCTTAATAACGGCGTAATAGGGTCTCATCCGCTAAACAAATAAATGCGGGGAAATCAATAACTCCAATATATACATATGCCAATATATATATATATATATTGCCATTATATATATAATACCAATTTCACTGTTTATGAAATATTCACGGTATATGTTTTTAATAAATAACATCCGCTTACTAACGGCGTATAATGTCTATTTTAACAATCGATAGATATCAATCAACATTCAAACATGCATTCAAATATTTTAAATCTAACTATTTAAAATAAAATCGAAACTGATTCGATTGAGTGAGAAGTTCTCACCTTGATTTTAATTTCGTTTTAGCGATTTATTACGGATAAAATTAAACGCGCGTTTAATTTTACCCAAAATTCTCACTAACTCCAAACGACTCCAAACCAACTCCATCACGTAGTGCTCGTCCATACGATTCCAACGCAACTGGTTTCGCGCGTTTTCGACCTCGTATGAAAAAGATATGGATTTTTAAACTTACACGATTTTTATATAGTAATTTCAACAATAACTTTATATTTTTTTTTAACCTAATATATTTACAGCCGCATGATCTCCAGATCCAAATCACGACCGCACGATGCTTTCTTCCCCCAATTCACGTCTACAGCTTCAACACGCGACCAAACCCAAATATCACGTTCCAAATTTTGTGAGGCCGCACCTCTACTCGGCGACGTGACGTCGATCAAGCACCATACTTCAACTCGCCTTGCTCCCCCTCACCAACGCCCAGAAGGCCATGCCACTCGGTTGCACCCCATGCGCGCAAAACGAGGCCAAACGCGCCGACTTCATGCTCAATTTGCCGATGATCTATGCAACCATATCCAATCATGGCCGTTGGATATGAAGCTCTCACTACACTCTACAATTTCTTAGTTGAAACTATTTCGAATCAATTAGTGGATTTGCAGAAAATTGAAGGAGAAGTTTGGTGTGTTTCTGGCCATCTAATTTCTAGGGCCGGCTAGGGTTTTCATTTTTTTTTTTTTTTTTGATTTATGGGGTTATTTATAGAAGACTTTTCAATCACTATTCATCCGGAATTTCTAAACTCCAATTTACGTGCCGAAACTGACGTTCCTAGGGTTTATCCCGCGTTCCGGACACAATGGAACAGGTTTCGGAAGCTAATTCGGACATCTGTGCGAGTTATGGCTGTAAACGCTCAATTTGAATTAAACCGATTTAACTCGATTTCTAGGCGTTTTAATTTGTACCGGACAAACGGTAAATCCAATTGACTTGAAATTTGAAACCTTACAATAATATCACATTACGGATCCGATGAAACTGGCTTCGTCGAAATCCGAGACTTTTTGAAAAATGGCTATTTTAACTCGCTAAATTAAAATTAAAAATAAATCGATGCGTTTCGAGCTGCCACGATCAAACGATAACTCCGATTGACACGAAATTTGAAATCCGGTAATAACTAACTATTACGGATCCAATGGAACTGGTTTCGTTCAATTCTGAGACTGTTCAAAAATTGACTATTTTCACTAGTCGATTTTAATATTAAAATATTCAATTTTCACAAATTAAATTTTAATTCGATTTTAAAAGTTCTAAAATATCGTTCTAACTCCCATATGATAAAATAAAATTTTACAAATCATTTTCAATCATATTTAACTATATTTTCAATTATTTCCATAATTTAACGTATTAAATTATCGATTTAATTATTCAATTAATTCAACAATTCAAATAAAAATTTATTTGACTTATAAATTCACTTATTAATATTTAAAATTAATTAAATATTCGAATTTTAATTAACAAAAATTCTGGGTCGTTACATTAACTCCATACTGCATCAAGATAGCCTCAGCTACTTGGACCCAAATTCCCATGTACACTTGCCGTGGTTTGGGAGGAAGTTGTAGCCTGTTTCCGAGAGAATGGGGATGTATATACCAAGCAAGAGTTGGGGGATGCATATCTCAATGAGGAGTTAAGGAAAGCTATGATAGAGGGACGAGAGGTCCTTCAAATTGAGAACGAGCGACAACCGATGCTATTATGACTTCAAATGCCAAAACATTCCAGAGCCTTTCATTTCTGGGCCCGGCGAATCATCAAAGCAGCCTCACGATCAATTAACGACTTCTACCAGTGCTGCTTTGTCGTCTATTCCTTTGGCAGCTGTCTTTGAAACTTCAGGCGGCCTTGGAACTTCTTCGAAGATCGTGCAGCCATTAAAAGAAGGAGAAGGCGGGGAATATGAGATTGAAAATCTCGGCCATTCCTTCGATGCAAGAAACCTTCTTGTTTCCCTCGAGTTTGAGAATTTTTAGCTCGCGCCGCAAGAACAAGACCAACTTAATGCTTCATTTTTGATCTTATAGGTCAGTCTTCTTTACCTACCAACCTGCTGGTTTCTTCGATGCCTAGGCTGGTCACTATTTCAATCTCCTCGACATTTGTTTCCATAGCCACTCCGATTGCTGCTCTTATGTCTGGCTCATAGCCGAGGCCGGAATCTGAGAAGATTGTTGCATTGCATAGTCTAGACGACCCTTCTATATCTTTGGAGGGCGATTTCACGGTAGTTGAAGCTTGGGAGCAGGAGGACCAAACTGGTCAGTTACATAAATCTGAACAACAAATGGAGGTCGTTAAGAAGGAAAAGGTCAAGGAGAGAAATATTGAAGGAGCTTCCACAAATCCCAGAAGCGCAAGGCCAAGGGGAGTCTTCCAAGAAGGTCAAAGCACAGGGAGGAGATGCCAGCACCGATGAGATAGTAGATATTTCGGGCTGTGACACTACTCCTGGTGGGGATTCTAAGAGGAAGAAGAAACTCCCGACTAAAGGTGAGAAAGGGAGCGGGGGAAAGAGGCATTGATAGGCTCAAGCAAAAGTGGAGCTAGATTTTGGGGGCATTTTATGTTATTTGATACGTGTTTTTTTCAAGTGTAGAGTCTGGACTTACTGCTTTGATTGTTGTAGCACCTGTATTTTCCATTTTGTTGGCAATATTATGTTGGTACTGCTCCCACATTTTTTTTCTTTGTATAGAAAATGCTATAAGTAATAAAATGTTGACATTTTGAATGCAGCTTTATCTATCTACTTATATGTGTTTCATGCACTTATGCCAATTTTATTCACTACTATTTTCTTTTATCTGGTACCGTAATTACTGCCAAATTTCTTTGTTTGGAGTAACAAGACAGTAAAGTGCTTGGTTTTTTGTTTTTGAGCATTAGTATGTGCCCCTCAGTTCGCGGGGCTGCTTACTTCAAACACTTGAAAAATAATAGGTTGATCCGAGTGACTTTATGGATGTCTGCTTTCAGACCTATGTTGTGGTTCCAATCTTTGGGAACATGGGACTTGAACGCCTTGATTTCAGAGATATTGTCGGTCAACAATCAAAATTCTCTGCTAATTCATAGTTGCTTGACATTTTTGGATTCATACCCATTCCTCTCGATAGTAGGAGTGGATTGATTCTTGTTATTCCTGCAATATACGAGTTTCCCGGTATTGCCAGGACAATACCAGTACCTAAAAGTGTGCGTGGCTTATGAAATGCACGGCTTTTGGGAGTGTGTGTGGCATATAGGATGTGCGGCTTTTGGGATCAATATGTCCCGTCAATCTAGAACGGTTTGGAATTTCTCGATGCAACCAATCTTTGGGCAATGTGAGGAGTTCATGTTTCGAGAGCATGATTCCATGGCTCAAAAAGTAATGTGCGGCTTATGGGGCTGCATGCTTTTAAGGTTGTGCTTCCTTGGATGTGATTCCACAATCCCAAAATTGTGTGCAGCTCTTATTTGGGCCTTCCTGGCGTTGCCGAAGCAATACTGGTTCCTAGAAGGTGGGGATTGGATTCCGTCGATTCAATGGTTTGAGTCAATTTGTTACGTCGACCCAACGGGTAAGTGGGGCGTACTTGAGCATGGTTCCACTATCTCAAGCAGCGGTGGGATGATTTTGAGTCAATTTGACCCTATCAACTCGGAAAGTTACTTTTATGAACAGAGTTTCATTGGTTCAGAAAGCAAAGCAGTTTTTATTAATGAAAGTTGGGCATGTTTTGCCTATTTACAATGCCTCTGGTATTTCGGAATGGTTTATTTGTTGGAAATAAGAGATACATAAGATAATCTTAGATAAAGTAACGATGTAGCAATTCGTTGTTCCATGCTCGGAGAATTTGGATTCCATTAGCAGCTGTAAGCACAAATGTGTCATCCCCTAGCTTTTGACCAATCACATTGGGTCCTTCCCAGTTTGGTCTGAGTGCACCTAGTGTAGGGTAGACCCTCTTAAGGATATGGTCTCCGACTTCGAAGGTGTGTTATGAATTTTTGAGTTGAAGTATCGTGGGACCCTTTTTTGGTGAGTAGCAGCCCTTAATTAGGCTTCTTCCCTCTTCACATCGACCATATCTAGTGACTCGAGTAGGAGTTGTTAGTTCTGTGTTTGATTGAAGTTTTGCCTCCAATGAGAATGGACTTCTAGCTCAATCAGGATCATTTCTTTTAAACCATATGCTAGGGCAAACAGAGAGTGCCCATTTGAAGATTTGTGCATCGTCCTATAGGCCCATAGTGTGAGTGGAAGTTCATCGAACCAATTTCCTTTTGGTTTAGTTTGCAGTTTGTTGACACTGGACTTGATGATCTTATTGAGTGCTTTTACTTACCCGTTTTCCTACAATTATGCGACAACAACAAAGCTTTTCACGATTTTGAAGTCCTTGCAAAAGTTTTTGAACTCAGCGCTTTCGAATTGAGTCCTGTTATCCATGATGATTTTCTATGGCACCCCAAACCTACAAATGATATTTTTAGTAATAAAGTAAATGACTATCATTATGGTAATAATTTTCAACAGTTCCGCTTCAGCCCATTTAGTCAACATCAATAACAACAAATTTGGCTCCCAATTTAGCCATCGGTAGTGAGCCAATCAACTCGATTCCCCAAATTGCAAAAGGCCATGGGCTGACCATCTGTGTTAGCTCCGTTGAGGGGGTTCTTTTGATCTTGCCGAGTCTTTGGCATTGATTGCACCATTTGGCATAATCTGGTGCATCGTGGTTCACCTTTGGCCAAAAGTAGCCATACCAAAGAACCATCTCTGCAAGGGTATGCCCCTGGTATGATATCCGCAGTCACCTACATGAACTTCTTTAAGGATCCTTCGAGCTTGTAGTTGGTCACACATCTGAGCAGTGGGGTAGAGAGTCCCCCTTGATAGATTATCCCATCTTGCGTTAGTGCCTTCCAAAGAAGCTTTTTCCACTAGTTCCTATCTGCAGGGAAAGCTCCTATGAGTAGGTAGTCTTTAATCGACATCATCCATGTCTTGGTTCCTTAGTCATCTCAAAAATGCAGTTGATGTCCATTTCACTTATGCTCGGAGTGGTCAGGGTCTCGACTGTGACCATCCCCAATGATTGAGCTTTTCTGGAACTGGCCATTTCGGACAGATAATCCACTTTCTTGTTCAGCTCCCTTGGGATATGAGTTATGGTGTAGTGCTCAATGTTGATCAGTAGTTCCTGCACTTTAGATTGATCGGGGTGAGGTTTTCCCACCGAGCCTGGCATTCGCCTTTTAGTTGATAGATGACTAGCTGAGAGTCGCTGTAGATGCATATGGATTTTATCTCGGGTTCCCTCACAATCTTTATCCCAGCTATCAATGCTTCATATTCTGCTCATTATTCATTGCATGGAATTCCAAGCGCAAGGCAAAGAAACAGATCATCCTTCAGGAGTCTCAAGCACTAAGCCTGTTCCTGAGCAGATGTTGTAAGATGCACCATCGACGAACAACTTCCAAAAGTGTCTCCACTTCTAGAGTCATTCCTTCGTCGTTATCTCATATCGTATATTTGACAACGATATCTTCCAGTGCCTGCCCATTGATCACCTTTCTAGGATGGTATGTTATTTCATACCGACTCAGTTCGATGTTCCATTTGATAAACCATCCAGCGAGCTCAGGACGGTATAACGCATACTTCAAGGGTTGATCACTAGGGTGCCTGGAAGTACGGTTGTAATTTCCTAAATGCAATCAAGAGGAATATGCTAATTTCTCCAATTTTGGATAGTTCTTTTATGCTCCAATGAACTGTTTAATGATGTAATATACAGGTTATTGGGTCTTAGCTTCTTCTCATATGAGTGCGGCACTTAATGCATGTGGCGAGACTGTTAAATAGATGTACAAATCTTCTCCCTCTTCTAGCTTGGAAAAGATTGGTGGGGTTTCCATATATCGTAGCAGCCCTTACAATGCATTTTACAAGCTTGATTCCATTCGAAGTTTTTCTTTCCCTTTTTTAGCGCATCAAAGAACGGTATACATTTGTCAATCACTTTTTAGATAACCGGCTCAGTGCTGCAACCTTTCCATTTAGGTTATGTAACTCTTTCCTGTTCCTTATGGCCTCGACTTCTAGTAAAGAGGTTATTTGCTAGGGATTTGTTTCGATGCCTCTGGTGCACACAAAAATCCCAAAAATTTACCCGAGGTTTCTCCAAAATGACATTTAATTGGATTAAGCTTCATTCCATATTTGCGGAGTATTTCGAACATTTCAACGAGGCTGTCCAAGTGATTTGTGGCTATGCGTGATTTAACTAACATATCTTTTACATAAACTTCCATTGTCTTCCTAACCTAACTGTAACGACCCAGAATTTTTGAACCCGAAAATCCCAAATAGTTAGGAAGGAAGGAAGAAAGAGATAGAAGAATAAGAAGAACAGAAACACGAACACCTCACATTCGCAGCGGATAAAATATAATATCAAATAATAAACGAATCCTGTATTTGTCGAATACATTTATAATACATCAAAGTTACACATTTATATACAGACACTAGATATACACAATCACCAAGCCTCAGATATACAACAATACAATACAGTGGAAACACTTCATACGTTCTTGCCATCCAGCTCGTCTCCTAAACTCTAGAATGTTCTTACCTGAAAATCTGTAATACTCGGTCTGACCCGAGCATTACATCAAAGTAACACCCGAGTCAGGCTGGAAACCAGCGTGAGTAAACCCATTTAACATGGAATACAAAAGTATACAACTCATATAAACCTAGGTAACTTATATTAGTTTTCACTTCACAAGTTATTATAGACATCACTTATTTAACACATCAATTTCTAAGTGCCAGAACTTAGATTATACGGTCCAATTCACTTAAAACGTCCCATTATAACCTATTGACTCCACTTATCAATTTGTAAAGAATCGAAGGGGTTTCGGGTAATAACCAGTACCCGACTTCGGTCTCTTCGAATTCAGTTCATTAAACACATGTTATTCAAGTGAAATGATATTCAACTTTAAATAAAAGATGTCACCCTTTTTACTCAGCAATTTATCATTGAAAGATAACCACAATATCATTGCCCACCCAACACATCATTTCACGAATCATTTCATATCAGTGGCATCAATCAATTCAGGGCACTTAATCATCATTTAATCATACATAAGCAAGATAAATCAATCATACCATCTCGAATAAACCTAATCAACCAGTATTGAATTGAATCAATCACCTTTAAGTCCTGCTTATTAATTAATTTCAACCCAATTGATTAATCATCCCGTAATCATTCATCTTAACTAATTCTCCTTGATTAATTATTCCTTAATTACATTAAGATTAACATCATTATCTAATTACTTCCATTAAGTAATTATACTTAACCACATTCCATGAAAGATTATCTTGAATTAATTTATTAATACCAATTAATTGTATAATAAACTTAAGTTAACGTCCTTTATTAATAATTCTTTAATTATTAATCAATAGAACATAATTATCCATTTATTATTCACTAATTACTTATTAAATCATTAGTTACCAATTAATTAATCATTAATCCTTTAGAGCCTCCCCCTTTGAGGCTCAAGGCATTACCAACCTATGGTACTCCTGAGAAGTTCATTTCAAGGGAGCACCTTTTTCCCCAGAGCCATTACCAAAACACTTTATACTACACACATATAGTAACTTTCAAATCATACACCTAGTATGATCTCATATAAAGCTCCTTTACACAAAATCGGTTATTCCAAAATTGATAGTCCTCAAACTAGGCTTTTCAAATTTCAATAATGATTTTACCCAAAAATCAAAGCCTTTCCAAATCCAAAGGTTCCCAAAACCTTTTTCCAAAATCCTCATAAGATCCTTTATATATATATATATACAAATATATATAATTTTTGAAACTTTGGATCATTTTAATCTCGTATAAAACTCCTTTTATACTTCAAATACTGTCAAAAACCATTTCCTTCTGGTTATAGACTCAACAAGGGGAGTTTTATCTTATATAACAACGATATATAACTTTGTTTATTCAAAATCAAATATTCAAATTTGATTACTCTATAAAGTAACTTTCCATTTTACTTACTTCCATAAAGTAAGTTTCAATTATAGAAATATCCAATTTCCACTTTTTATTCATTTTATATTTCACAAAATATACCTTTCATTCCAAAAATCATCACATATTTATTATTTACAAATTTCAATACCAATTTTATTGAAAACTATACTATGCACACTTATCATTCGTACGCAATACCAATCTGATCACTCACTCGATCACACAATTTTACTCCCGAACTAGTAAAGTCCAACCGACTTCCTAGTGCGGACACCGATCTAGTTTCTTGATTAGAAACCGTCATTCTCCTTGCATAGCCATAACTATGATAGAGAATATCCAGAACCAATCAACAATCCATATCCAGGTTCGCCGTCGAAAATCGAGTGAAAAATCCCAACTCGGATCGCTAAACTATCTCGAAATTCTGTGCTAGAATCTGGATCAAATCACTATGCGAATAGAATAATATACGTACATCCTACGTATTTAACTTCCTTGATTATTACACAAATAAATTTCCTTTCTAATCACATTCCCTTTAATTTTCCACTCACTTATTCACATTTTCCTTAATTCCCATTTGGATTATATCTTCAATTCTTATCTCAGTTGGTTATTCAACCAATAACAGTTTGAACTCCAACCTGTTTTTATTTAGAAAATAGCTTGAAAATTTTAAAAATACGTAAGTAGTTGAAAAATAATTATTAGTTTATAAAACAGTTGAAAAATTGTTACTATTTCCAAAATAATTGTAAAACAAGTACAAAATAATTTGACTTTGAAAAGAAAGGTTAAATGTATTAAATAGCTTGGAAAACTAAGTTTATATTAAAACAATTTATATTGAAAATAGTCCAGAGTCAAAACTGTTCAATTCCCAATCTCCATTCTCATCAATTTAATTTAATTTTTCATTTCCATTTAAATTGACCCAATTCAAATTTTAAATAACTCCAATTTCCATTGGATTTTATTTATTCTCATTTCAAGTTGAATTGATTCTCAATTTCCTTCCAAATTTAAATCAAATTCCATTTGATTTTAAACATATTAACTTTAATTACAATCCCAAGTTATTCCAATCACTTTGGACTATTATCCATTCAACTGAACCCACTTCAATTTCAATCATTTCAATTCAACCCAAATTTTCCATTTTAAATTATATTTACTTATGTATTTCAAGGTTCAAATAAGAGTTCAATAAAATTTTATTTAAAAATTTAATTTATTACTGAATCTTATCTTCCAGTTTGAAGCCAGTTCTTAAACAATTTTAAATTACAAATTCAATTATTCAATTTTTTAGTTCAAAGTAATTCCATATCCTTAATTTCAAATTAATGCAATTCAAATTTTCCATTTGAATTTTTAAACTTATCCATCTTCAATCATAATTCAAATTAATTCAAATCAAATTCAATTTTGAAACCAGACCTTTGAAATTACAGTTTGAATTAATTTCAAATTCCATATCAAATAAAAGAAGGTGATTTATTAGATCATACCGCCATAAAATATTTCATATATTGATAGACTGCACATTAGCAGTTCAACATTACATCCATTCATCACAATAAAAGCCTTACAAAGTCACAATTAAGATGTTTACACCATCACCTAGGTTTTAGAGTCCTAGCGTTTTCTATAAGAATCCTTCTTATGGACTTCCTTCCAATGGGCAAAGCCCAAACATGCACTTTTGAACAGGATGTCCCCACTTATAGCATCTTCCGCAAAAAGCTTCTACCCTCTCATCAATCTGGATGACCTCCATTCTTCCTACTGGATGTTCCACAACCTTAATCTTCTTCTTCTGTCTCTTGGGACAATTTCTCGCGATATGTCCCAGCCCATTACAATGATAGCAAATGGTTGACTCGTTGATCAGTTCCATTGGTTTACGCTTCACCTTCCTCACTTCAGGACAATGGTTAAGGAAATGTCCCTTCTTATGGCACTTAAAGCATAATATCTCGGAGCGAAACCGTTGGAATGTACCCTTTAATTGCTTCCTTGTTTATCACACTTAGCTGCGTAATGACCCTTATTGTAACATCTATAGCAAGTGACATTATCATAAGGTCCTGGTCCATTTCTTTCCTTAATCCGATTTTCATACTCCTGAATTGCTATTTCCCGTTCCTTACGTGCAACTGCTCTTCGTTCTCTGCGCCTTGCCTTCCATTCTTCACTCTTAGCCATTTCTCTCAAAGACTAAATTCTAGAGGGACTTCCTAACCTATAAATTAGACTTAATTAGAAGAATTCAACTCTTATATATCAATTTGCTTACCTAGATATATCTTATGTTTCAAACCACCTTTGGTTTTCAATTCAAGTCCAATCTTCAAACAACCCATTATTTGCAACATGTCTCTCTTATTCAAATAATACTTATTAATTCTTTTAGCACTTTGAAACATTTTTTTTTTAATTTATGGACCTAGATCTAAAATTCCACAATTTAGGTATTTTCAATTTTATAAGCCATACTTTACTTAAATGTTTACTTCTTTAGAATATTTCATTTTGCTTACTCATTAATACACATCTTATTACTAAACACACAACAATCACTTATGATAATAACCAAGATTATCATATCTAAAACCATCCATTATCATCTTACTATGAAATACTTCTCCAATTTAAGATTTGAATTTTAGTTTGAATCCATTTCGAACTTATCTTTATTAAATTTCAGTTTGGTTGTATTATATTACTTCTTAATTTAATTCTAATAATTTAACAGGAAATTTCCATTATATTTATTAGAGTGAAGTATTTTTTTGTATATCAAAATATAATCTAATATAAAATCATATAAAATCTTTATATAAGAAAATAACAAATACGCTCTCTCATACATATATATACACACTCAACTCATTCTAGGGTACCATTGACCCTATCCTTAATGAGTGCACCCAACAGAGCCAAGGTTCTCGCTTAACCTGGCTCTGATACCAACTGTAATGACCCAGAATTTTCAAATCCGAAAATCCTAGATAGTTAGAAAGGAAACAAGAAAGAGATAGAAGAATAAGAAGAATAGAAACCTCACATTCGCAGCGGATAAAATATAATATCATATAATAAATGAATCCTGTATTTGTCGAATACATTTATAATACATCAGAGTTACACATTTATATACAGACACTAGATATACACAATTACCAAGCCTCAGATATACAACAATACAATACAGCAGAAACACTTCATACGTTCTTGCCATCCAGCTCGTCTCCTGAACTCCAGAACGTCCTTACCTGAAAATCTGTAATACTCGGTCTGACCCGAGCATTACATCAAAGTAACACCCGGGTCAGGATGGAAACCAGCGTGAGTAAACCCATTTAACATGGAATACGAAAGTATACAACTCATATAAACCCAGGTAACTTATATTAGTTTTCACTTCACAAGTAATTATAGACATCACTTATTTAACACATCAATTTCTAAGTGCCAGAACTTAGATTATATGGTCCAATTCACTTAAAACATCCCATTATAACCTATTGACTCCACGTATCAATTTGTAAAGAATCGAAGTGGTTTCGAGTATTAACCATTACCTGACTCCGGTCTCTTCAAATTCAGTTCATCTTAACACATGTTATTCAACTGAAATGCAATTCAACTTTAAATAAAAGATGTCACCCTTTTTACTCAGCAATTTATCATTGACAGATAACCACAATATCATTGCCCACCCAACACATCATATCACGAATCATTTCATATCAGTGGTATCAATAAATTCAGGGCACTTAATCATCATTTAATCATACATAAGCAAGATAAATCAATCACACCATTTCGAATAAACCTAATTAGCCAATATTGAATTAAATCAATCAACTTTAAGTCCTGCTTATCAATTAATTTCAACCCAATTGATTAATCATCCCATAATCATTCATCTTAATTAATTCTCCTTGATTAATTATTCCTTAATTACATTAAGATTAACATCATTATCTAATTACTTCCATTAAGTAATTATACTTAACCACATTCCATGAAAGATTATCTTGAATTAATTTATTAATACCAATTAATTGTATAATAAACTTAAGTTAACGTCCTTTATTAATAATTCTATAATTATTAATCAATAGAACTTAATTATCCATTTATTATTCACTAATTACTTATTAAATCATTAGTTACCAATTAATTAACCATTAATCCTTAATTAATTTCTTAATTAATTATCCACTATTTATTCATTAATTAACTTTAAGGTGTTAATTAAATTCTTAAGTTCAAATTGATTATACACAAGATTATTAATATCCATCTTTAGATACAAATTTATTTAATCTTAAACTACTTATTTAATTACCATAATAAGTTAATTAAATTCTTATCTAACTTACACTTTAAATTACTTAAACATCTTACACTTGTAACCTTTCTTAATAAATTTTATATCAAAACTTAGCTTAAACTTTACCAACATTACTCATTTAATTAATATCAAACTTTGTTAACCAAATAACTTAAAGAGGTTATTAGGCTAATTCACTAGACTTAGACCCGAGTTAAACACCCTGTTTACTCGAGCAAGACTTGAGGTTTTCATCCTGTTTTCCTAGTCCCCTTCTCTTCCTCATACCTTACTTCTTCTTCTATTCTTTTTTTTTAAGTTTAAGTTTAAAACTGCAGCACCACTCAAACTCACGCACACACCAGGTAACACTCGAAGGCACTGACACCCCTCACTGCCGTGCACGTGCAAGCCACGTCGCCAACACCTTGGCGAACCTCTCGTCCTTCGGCGAGTCGTAAATCACCACTACACTCAATATACAAAGTCGTTTTGATGCCCAAACCCTCAGATCAAAAAAAACCTTCATCTCGAAAACTGGAAGACGAATCATCAAATATAAATGCTTTGCCACACCAACGTCGTCCACCTGAGGCGCCCTGACTCTGGCCTCACTTCGCAATCCTCCGCGCCACCATTTCCCTGAAACTTGAATGACTCAATGTACCAGAGGTGACGACATCACCTCATTTCCAGACTGCAGCAAAACACGAGTTCAAAACCCTATATTCGTTGCGCCGCAAAAATTTTCGCATTCGATATTTTTTTTAACATTTTCCTATATTGGTAAACCATCAAGCTAACTTCACCACAAATTTCCACATCTAAAATTTGTTGAGCAATTAGAAATTGAATAAAAAGCATTTTCGATTCATTTAAGGACTGCACCTTGTATACTGATCTTAAAATCATCATTTCTGTTTTAAAAATCTTACCTTTGTATGTTTAATCAAGATATGAAATCAAATAAATAATCAAAATTATTCGAATTTTAACATATGTTTTCCCTTTTTACTATAAACTTGAGTAAACTGAATCCATGTTCCTCAGTCATTCTTTAAACCATTTCCAAGTTATGATTTTAGTGTAAACAAATTTATTTAGTTAAAAAAAATCCCAAGTTTAAAATGATTTATATGAAGAAGTATATGTTTCTATGCATTTCTTTACTTTGTAACAATATAATAGCAGATCATATGCAAATTCCTAGTGCTAACAGAATATACACAGAGTAGTTTGCTTTAAACTATAGCAAGCATATATCATTCAAAAAAAACATAAGTTTAAATTTGGAAAAGAGATGTTTACTCACTTGAATCACTAAACAGAGAATGATTCTGGTTGAAACTGCAGTTTGAAACCCTGTAAATCTGTTTTTCATTGACATTGAATGAGGTTTGAGTTTGTAAAAGATGATGTTTATTTTCTTTCTTTTCTCAGGTTAGTTTCTCAGGTTTACTTAGTTTTGTGAACGAGCTAAGATAAGATGATATTTATATATAGAAAATAGGTTTGAAAGTATAGGTTTAACTGGTACAAGCTTTACCTGTTATGTTCAGGTTAGATTTTTTTATATGGAGGCTGAGTTGATTTTCTGTAATTCAAATGTACAAATTGTTGTGCTAATTAAATGCATATGTCCCTATTTGTATACATCTAATTATGTTTGTTTGCTGATATTTGTATTTGTGCATAAATATATTTTGATGTGAATACTTTGTCTCTTTGCACTATATATGTTATAACGGTTATTTAAATAATTTTTCTTCTTTTCTAAACTTATTTTAGCTGTATGTGTAGAATTATTATAGCTATTGTTTTGACTTATGTATTGATTTTTGTCAATGATTTTTTTTTTGCCTTTGCACTTAATATATTTATACAAGAACAATCTTATGTTTCTATTTAACCATATAAGTTGTTGCTAACTTAACTTCTTAGTTTTATTTTTATTTGTTATTTAACTTCCAAATATTTTATTTATAATATTATATTTATATTTATATATTTTATATTTATATTTATATCTTATATTCATTTAATATGATAGGATTGCTTTAATTTGAACATTATTACATAAAGACTTTATTTAATATTCATATATGTATTATATCAAATGTCACTACTATAGAACTTTTAATTTAATTGGATAAGACTGATTTTATTTTAAATAGTTTTTGAAAGATTTTATTATAAATAGTATTGAAAGATTCTATTTCAATTTTTTCAATCAAAACTTTCTTTACAAACACAAATATAACTGATAAAAATCAAAGATCTTATCAGTTTATAAATTGAAAGCTTGTATTTAATTTAAATTAGATTAAATATTTATTAAAATAATGTTGCCAAAATACCGGTTCATCACACTAACTCTTAAACATGGCGTTTACTCGTCGTTGGTAAATTGCCTCAGCATTCTTTAAGCCGAACGCATTACTTTGTAGCAATACGGTCCCAAGTCGGTAATGAAACTGGTATTTTCTTAGTTCATGCATCATAATCTGGTTGTACCCAGAATATGCATCCATAACTGATAGCAGTTCATGTCCAACCGTCAAATCCACAAACTGAACTGGGTAGAGGAAAGCTGCCCTTTGAGAAAGCTTTATTCAGTTCCGAGTAGTCGATACAAGTTTTCCATTTCCATTGGACTTCTTGACCAAGACTGGGTTACACACCCGTTCAGGGTAAGTTGCGTCATGGATAAAGCCATTCATCATTGGCTTGTCCACTTCTTCTCTTAGTGCTTTGGACCACTCGGCCCTAGGCTGCGCCTTTTCTGCTTCACGGGCGAATACTTGGGATCAATGTTAAATGCGTGGCAGTCTATCTCAAGCAACGCCCCGCACATATCAGAATGCGTCTAAGCGAACACATCCATATTAGCATGAATAAATTTAATGAGCTCCAGTCGCATTTTGTTTCCAAGATGCGATCCAATTTTGAGGACCCATTTTGGGTCATCCATGTCGACAGGGACAGACACCATCAATTCTACTGGTGCCACCCGCTCCTCGCTTGAACTCTTCTTTCAAGGGTCCGAAGACTTATCTAATCAGCTATGGTCCCCAAGCCAAGGGCGGCACTATTGTATCTATTTTGGTGGTTCATGAATGTGGAGAGTTCTCCCCATAATCTTCCCCTTTGTTTTCTTTTAGGTTCGTGTAGTTCCACGATATAAGATTCCCTAGCAGCATTTTGATCTCCCTTGACTACCCGACTCCATTCTCTATCGAAAATTTCATAGTTAGACACCATTGAGCTAAAGCAATTCTAAAGTCTTCCAAGGAGGGTCGCCCCAAGAAGGCATTGTAGGCAAACATCTCGTCTACGACCACAAAGTTTTGGATGAGGGTGACATTTCGGTCGCCTTCTCCGAGTTCTACAGGTAAGTAATTATTCCAATGGGTTGTTTAGGTTCACCGGTGAATCTTTGTTTGGCAGGCAGATACATCTTTCATGCTGATCTTCATCTAATCAAAGGTGTATTTGAAAATGATGTTTATAGAACTACCGATGTCTACCAATACTCATCGGACGATGGCGGGTCCGATTCCTACCGTCAAGACCATGAGATCGAGAGTTGGGGATTTTATTCCCTCGATGTCTCGATTCTTGAATACTATGTCATCATTCGAGGTTCTTTGCTACTTAGCCGGGGTTCCATCTTCGATCGCAAAGCACCGTCTTTCGGAGCATGCTTCATTGAGCTCACATACCTCTCCATTTTCTCCAACTCTTCTATGTAGGATGGGGCCCTCTAGATATCATTTCAGTGATGAGTCTCTGGCTAGTCTGTCTGGGTCCCTCTTTGCTCGTTCCAGCTTGGTTCCCTCAGTCTCTAGTGGCTTGGGGTGCTACAGATTGGTCAGCATTTATTGGTTTCCTCAAATACTAGAGCTTTTTTTCCCAAATCAACTCCTCAATCAAGTTCTTTAGGTGACGATACTCGTTCAAGCTGTGGCCATGTGTCTCATGGAAGCGGTAGTACTTTTCGAAATGCTTCTGCTGTTTGGTTGTTTACTTTTTAGGCGGCTTCTTGTATTTGTCCGTCGCATGCGTCGTGAGAAAGACGTTCTGTGGAGTATCATTGAGTGGGGTGTATTCTTCAGCCGTAAACCTTTGAGTCGCTTGCTGCTTCTATTTCGCGTATTAGTACCCCGGTTCTTTCTTTTTCGATTTCCATTTTTTCTTGTGTTCCCTTCAACAGTCCCGTAGGAATTTATACCTTGGTCAATGCCACACAATTCTGCCTAATGTCAATCGATTGAAGGTTAGTTAATTTCCTTTCCAATTTCAAGTACCGGCTCGCCTTTCGGTAGAAGTCCTTCCTAGTGGTAGGTTGTTTCATTTTGATCCATTTCCTAAAGGTGCATTTCACTAGATGGACAAACTTTGCAGTCCAATTAGTTTCTAGGATACACATCCACAGAAATTAATTTCAAGGCCAAAGTCAGCAGAATAATTACTTTTAAGGACAAAGTCAGCAGTCCGATTACTTTCAAGGATATAATTTCATAGGTTTTTGGGCCTTAGAAACTAATTATTTTGCATTTTGTCCTTAAAATTATTTCAGTTGTGTGTCCTAGAAACTAGTTGCACTTGCTCAAGAGGTCCTTGTGGCTAATTTTTTCCTAAATTCAGCCTCGGGGTGAATGTGCAGACTAAGGCCATGAAAACCATATCCTCGTTCGTATTACTTCAGTTACCGCAATGTTAAATCGATTCATGAAGGACTTCAGAGATTCGTTCCATCCCTGGAATAAGCCAGACTAGGACATCAGAACTTTAGGCTGTGCCGTGTAAAGTGTAAATTTATCAAGGAACCTTGTAGTTAGTAGATTAAAGGTGGAGATGGATCTTGCCGGAAGCTTAGCGAACCACATTGAAGCAATTCCCTTTAGAAAAATATGAAAACATATAAATCTAATGACATTTGAAGCATTCTCTCCATCCATGTACCAACTGTACTTATATAAGTAGGGTTTTAGGTCTCTCGTTCCGTCGTAAGGCGGAATAGTTGGCATAGTGAACTTGATAGGATGCCGCTCATTCAAAATCTCATTAGTGAAAAGAGTCTGACTTGGAGCAGATCTCCATTCATCACCCTTTCTATCCTTACTCTCATCCATCAGTTGCTTGACCATGTCTGCGATATATGCCTTAGATGTCCGGTAATATGGGGGTTGGCTATCAGCAACTACCCCAATTGTTTTGCTTTGCAAAGGATCTTGGTGAGTAGGCTGAAGCCTAGGCTCTCCTATCTTCGAGAGAGCTACTCCCTCGGGGTTCTACTGGCTTGCAGTTGGTCTGATGGGGGCATTTTGGATCTCCCTGGCGTTATCGAATACTTTGGTGTTTCCTTCCAACTTGTCGTTGTCTTGCTCACCATCTTTTGAGTCGGAGAGATCCATGATTACATCATCCTGTGGGGTCTTTGTCCCTAGATTTAAGTTCATAGCCGATGGCCTTACAGTTGGTGGGGTGCTTGTGTTTCCTTGCATATTTATTCCTACAGTTCCACCTATTACTCCTTTCTACGGTTGCTTCTCATTCCTTTTGTTTAGAAAAAAATGGAAGAATTTTCTTGTTCCACGGCATCCGCAGGATCTGTCATGTTTCTTGGAGCAAGATGAGACTGCAAGGTCAATAGGGCATTCAGTTTATCCATTAGATCTGCTTAGTTATTTCCATTTTCTGATTAATTTCATCAACCATTTTATTTAACTCATCTCTAGTGGAAACTTCACGCTGAATGTAGGATCTTGGAATCTGATCACTAGAGTTAGCTCTTAAATATGGATTGTTGGAATTGTTCACTTCAATTTGCTGGTGGCTATTTCTTCTCCAGCAATGGTGGCTTCTCTGGATCTTTTGAAAGTTGTTCTCTTTCTTCCTACTTCCATTGGTTCTCAATAGCAAATCTTCTAAATAGAGATTGATGGTCTGACTTCGAATCCTATCTGATCAAAAGTAGAAAGCTAGATCTAAGTCTGAATTCAATTCTCCGTGAAAGCACCAAAATGTTAACCCAAAAAATGGATCAACACCCTGGATTTAGTATGAAAGCACCAGCCTTGTTTATCAAGGCAAATAGAATGAAGACAAGAAATAATTAATTGCAAATTAAGTAAAAGGACAAGAGATTTTTATAGTGGTTCAGCTTTTAATGAAGCCTACATCCACTTTATAACTTTATTTATTGATTGACAGTAATTACAAGTTGAATACAATTACAATTTGCTTGGATTTTGTGAGTTAGATCAAGTTACCAGTGTTAGAATTCACTAGGGAATCAAAGTGAACTCCTTTGATAACTGTTGTATGGGAGAAGAAGAGTGGAGAATAGTTTCTGTAGAACATCAACAGCCAGTCCGGAAGATCCCCTTTATGTTAACGGTAGAATTATATTTATAGGGGCTGGAGAGCACTTGGGCTTAAGCACCTTGTCAAAGACTCACATTCGAAGATATGAGCCAACCCAATCTGATGCATCTCTAGCGATCCATAGGGCATGGATTGCTAGCGATCCATAAGGTTAGTGTATTTTTGGCCCGTACCCTTTGGATCATGTTTCCTGCCTTGTGTAGACGCTCTCCATGTAATTTCATGATTGAGTGCTTTGCTTTGATGATGATTCATGTACTGCCTACATTAAACCTCTGATGGAATCAAATGAATGCTCACTTCTTGATCTAACTTGCTTGGAATCCCCCCAAATATAGCAGACATTGCTAGAATACCCATTGGATTATGGTGCAAGAGGATTGGAGCATCCACGAGCGACCTTTATGGATTGCTAACGATCCGTATGAGATGGATCGCTAGCGATCCATCATCTTAAGTGATTTTTAACTTCTTTTCCTTGAGCCTTTCTTGATTTGTTATTCTAGTCCTTTTGGTTGATTCTTGAGTTATCCTGAATCAACGTAGATGTTTTGATTTCCTTTGATTTTCATAAGGTCAAAAACCCAGACAACACTAACCAAGCACACCGGACAACAACGGACTAAGACATCCAAACCCAAGAGGTGGCACACAAAGCTTTAACAATATACGAAGCATAAGGATGGCACATTTGGAAAGAATTAGGTACCTGGAACTAGAAAGGTAACACAAAGAAAAAGATTCGAACAATCAAAGTCCAACGAGTAGAGCAGAACAAAAGGCTCAAATGATAATTTCTGAACTTCCCTTAATAAAATAATGATTTCTAAACTTTCCTTCTTATTACTGGGAATGGATTTCTAGTCTTCTACTAGTTCCAAACAATAATTCCTGGATTACTTTCATTATTAGATATGAATTTATGGCCTTCGCTAATTTCTTGAAGATGATTTCTAGACTTCACTTACTAATATCCAAATGTAGGTTTTGGGTCTTTTTTTTATTAATTTATGGACTTCACTCATTAATACCTGAATCTGGGTTTCAGGTCTTCTGCCATTGATTTCAAGACCTCTATTATGGACTGCTGGCCTTATACTAATTTCCAAATATTAATTTCCGAGTCTCTCTTACTAATACCTAAATTTGCGTCTTAGGTCTTCTACTATTAACTTCTGGATTATACTTATCAATACCCGAAACTATATTTGAAGTCTTCTATTATTTCCAGATAAGGGTTTCTGGACTCTTACTATTTGTCCCCAAATAAGGATTCCGAATCTTCTATGACTTATTTCCATATGATGATTTTGGGGCTTTTATTATCACTAGACGATTGTCTTGGTCTTCTATCAGTTATTTTCAGAAGAGAATTTCTAAATATCTATTATTAATGCTAGATTTAGATTTCTGACCCTCTATTGTTAATTCCATAATTATATTTCTGGTCTTCTATAAATATAACCAAGATGAATTTTTGATCTTCTCTCATCATTTCCAAAGTTGGATTTCAAGACTTCTATTGTTGTCAGATAAGAATTTCCAGTCTTTAGTCATTTCCAGCTATGGATTTCTCGACACTCATTATCTTTAGATGATGATATATTAATTTCAATTATTTCCAAATTTAGATTCTTAGAATTCTATTATTAGGAATTCTAATACTATCTCCAACAATATGGACAAAATATTAAGCATATTCTTACATAAATTTCAAATTTCAAATTAATAATAAGAAATGTTTTCTAATTTGTACTTTGCAGGAAAACAAGATTGATAAGGAACACCATTGAGGATGAAAAAATGAAATGGAGAATTCTTGGATTTTTGTCCTAAAGAACAAAAGCTTCTTTAATAAAAGGGGGCCAAAATGTTTACCATAAAGTTTACTCAAGAATGTAGCTACGAAAGAAGGCTTCCTAAGGCATCAAAAGAAGGGTTCTGTAGGTGTTAAAAGTAGGCTTGCAAAAGCATTATAAAGCCTTTGCAGGAGTTAAAAAGGGTTTCGTAATGGTTTAAAATGGGGGTTCGAAGGCATTGAAGTAGCTTTCGAAGAGATTGGATTAGTGCTATAAGCTTTGGATGCTTCCACAAAAGATGAAAGTAAGGAACTCTTCCAACATTATCCCTTCCACATAAATCAAATCTTTCCAAACGATTGGTTCTGCCACTATCTACCTTTCGCAGAAGAAAATTCTACCTACACTTCCCATTCGAAAGCATGGCTTCGCAAAGACTAGCCTTTCAAATCGGTTAAACTCTTCTGCAAGAATTAGAAAGGCTTTGCATATGTTAATATTGCTTCCACAAGCATTAGAAGATGGGTTTCCGCATTAATCAAGTGGATTAATTTCGAAAGCTACTATCTGCAACCATCATCTGTCCATCAAGAAGCTTCTTCCATTATAAGTGACCTTGCACAATGATCTTTCCACCACTACTAGATCCTTTCAAACTTATCCAACTGCCCTTCCCCACTTATACAAATAATAACCTACCATATTAGCACCATATCTCAACAGCTATGAAGAAGTCCAGGAAGCCTTCAACTATGTTACAACCCTTTCAAAACTATGAAAATACCCTTTCGATAGTGACGAAAGCCTCTAAAGATGCATATAAGCGGTGTGGAAACCGATTCGATACCCAACAGCGGAAGGAATATTCAAGTGTTACGAAAGCTTAAACAAAGAAAGTAGAAGCACCTTAACATCAATGACAATGAAAGGTCGGTGAGGAGACCTTTCTACAGCTTCGGAAGGATGGACGTGGAAGGGTCTAAATCACATCTATAAATACGACCTTAGGGGTCCAAGTTCGGGACCAATTTTTGATTCCTGCATTTATTTTTCAAATCGAATTCTTGTAACCCTAAATCAAATTAGGGAATAATGTTATTATTTGTAATCCATTTGTGAGAAATGAAAGAGTGGATGCATGGACTTGATATTGATTTCGAACATGAGAATGATCATCTCGGCCATTAGCTTGTCCAATGACCAATTGCACATTATACACACTTATCAACCTAATCTTTTATTAGCATATGCTACGCTATTGAACCTATTTGGATATCTTGACTTTAAAGCATATTATTTTCAACAAGAAAACAATCCGACATTCCCAATGCTTTGATAAGATAATTTTGTTTGGACATAACTATGTGGTTAAGATGATTCTCACTTCTAAAAGTGTATCATTGAATAAATTGTCTTAATCAAATTAATTTTGGAGAAAAGAACGGTGAGTAGTTATACCTTTCGACCTTGTCATAAGGTTAATGAGGCTATCCAAGCGGTAGTATATTAGATTTTCAAACCTTTCGA
Source organism: Allium cepa (assembly GCA_030765085.1). Lineage (NCBI taxonomy): Eukaryota > Viridiplantae > Streptophyta > Magnoliopsida > Asparagales > Amaryllidaceae > Allium > Allium cepa. Next base: position 939,061,084 of record CM060943.1, on the reverse strand, counting down.
TCTTGCCGAAAGGTAATAGGCCTGAGTCGAAGGCTGTTAGCAGGATCACTCTAACCTTTCGACTAGGTTGGAATAGATGTAAGTTGCCAGACCTTTTGACTTTGTCGAACCGTGTGACAAGAGTTCTCCAACCTTTCGACTAAGTTGGAGTAACTCTTAGTCTTTTAGCCTTCACAAATCAGTAATTTAATGAATTCCATCTCCCCTTAAAGTTGAAAGCAGTTACGGTTGATGTCTACCACTTCCTTCTTCATCGTGTCGAAAGGTAACGTATGTAAGCTCTCAACATTGTTATAAGGAGATACATAGCTATTTGCCAACCTTAATTTCTTTTAACCCCATTAATGTCCATTTTCTTTCTATGGAATCAATTCAAAGGGTTATTAATGCTTAAAGAAGTAGATTCCCTTCGAATTAAATCCATCATGATCGGTTATAAGATATATAAAATAGGATTTCATAAGGTCAACTAAATCGAAAGGTTTTCCTCCCTTCGAAGCAGTCCCAGTTTATATCTTTACCCCTTTACTTTTCCAATATAAGACCAATTTAGTTATTCCAATAACCACGCATTTTTGAATATGAAATGCATCATCATCACTTTACATTAAGTATGGATTTCAATGATGACGTGCTTCGACGGGGAATATCTATGTCGATCTTATATATATAGCGTATAGATCAAAAGAGATTATGAGAAAAAGGTTGAAATCATGTGCAATTGATCATTAGACCAGCTAATGATATTAATGACTCTCCTCATTGCCAATATCCATTATGAATGAGCCCACTCTATTTTATTAATATTGAAAATGAGTTATAAGAAATTGAGCTCTCTCCCTAATTCAATTTAAAAATTTTCCAAGTACAATTATCACTATGAAAGTAGAGAGAAGAAGATGAATTTAGTATTCAGAATCTGGCCCCCAAAACTGGACCCTCTGGGTCTTATTTATAGATGCAGGTGGCCCCCCTTTCGACTCCATGCTCTCAACCTATCGGAAGGTCCCTCTTTTATATGCTGCCTTTAACCTTTTAACTTCATTAAAAATTTATGGACCCTTCGACTGTGTCGAAAGGTTATGAGTCTCTTGTGTTCCTTGGTTCATTTCTTATGCTTCACTTCTTTGGTCCTTGTCGAAAAGTCTTCCCATTGTATGCTGTTATGAACCTTTCGACATTGTCGAAAGGTTCAACTTTAACATGCTACTTTGAACCTTTCGACATTGTCGAAAGGTTTCCCTTTTCTCTTGCCTTCATGGACCTTTCGACTTTGTCGAATGGTTTTCCTGTCTTTACTCCTTCATGAACCATTTGACTTTATCGAAGGGTTTTCCTTCTTTATACTATTGTGCCCCCTTCGATCTTTTCGTCAAGTTGCTCTTCACTTGATCGTCGTCAAGAGCTGTATTTTCTCTTAATGCTATCAAAAGGTTTTCCTTCATTCCTTTGCCTTTGTTGACTTCTGATTGTTGCTTTCTTCATAGAATCCGTTGACGCGGTCGAAAGGTATCCCGGATGTGCTTTAACCGGTCCGAAAGGCTTACCATGCTCTCGAAAAGGTCACCATGGAGCTGCTCGTACTTGCTTTGACTTCTTCGTCCTCATCGAAAGGTAAGAACTACCTGGATACCGAGAAATGGAACCTTTCAATTCCTTAGAAAGGTTTGAGACTGTTAAACTCTAATTACCACATCCCTTCACTCCTTCGAAAGGTTTGATGTGTATTTGAGGGAGCACTACAGATTGCTTTGGAAAGGGGTTTTAAAGTCATCGTTACTTTCTCATCAGTGTCAAATGGTTGGTTGTGGTGGATGGTTCTATTAGTTTTCATCTGAACTGAAGGCCTGTACACCGTATAAGCAATTAGAACTTCGAAACATTCTTTTTAAGTCTTTCAAAATGATTTGGCCTATCTCCTCAATAAAACTTTAATTTTATTGTCCTTTCATACTTCTTCTTTTAAGTAGATTTTATGGTCAACAATTACCATTACGTCCAAATCCCTTGTGGCACTAAAGTAATGTGATGATGATAATTCAACATTATTGAGTCCATTGGTCTTATGACATTTATCCAAAATAAGGCTCGATGGTATATTGAATCCACTCTTTATTCCAATATATACACATTGAGTTTCGAACCCTTTCGAAAGGCATTGGTCATTCGAAGGGGTTCTCCTCGTATAAATCAAATCAACAACTTTGATAGGATGCTTTTGGAAGACATTTGTATGCTTTCGAAAAGAACTTGCCTTTTGAAGGAGATCCTCCCATAGCAGCTGTACAGACACCCTCGAAAGGGGTGCTTTTGAATGAATACTCTCATCTAGAACTCATTTTGATCCCTTCGAAAGGGGTCTATACATAAGATGGTAATATCGAATCACAGTTTTGTCAATACAAGCTGTTTCAAAGTCTTTCGAAAGGGTTCTTTTTTCGATTGACCCCAATTTAATGCACCATTAGGTGTTGACGATTTATATCATTAACAAATTATTATTTATTAAATTATTTATTTAATGATTATTTTAATAATTAATTAAGGTAATTAGCACTTAATCATTTGTTAATAAAAGTCATTTGTACTTAAGTGTAATTAAGTAAGTAAATTATAATTAGTTATATAATTACAAGGTTAACTATTATTTAAATAATTATTTAAATATTAATATCATTTTACTTAATTTTTAAAAATTTAATTATTAAAAATTTATTAATTAATTACTAATCAAGTAAATTTACGCTAAGATTTAATTATTTTTAAATAAAGGTTTAATTTATTATTTAAGTTTTAAAGGACTATTTAATTAATTAATTACGATTAATTAATATTTATTATTATTTAAAAGTTTAAATTATTTTTAATAATTAATTAAAGATTAATTATGATTTAGTTACTTACTTAAAAGCTAACTATTATTAAACATTTTATTTAAGGATAATTATTATTTAATTATTTATCAATTAAAGGTTTAATATTTATTAAATAAAGAGATTAAATGTTATTTAATTATTAAATGAAAGTTTTAAAGTTTTAAATCACTTTATTTCCAGAAAATGGTTTTGTTTCATGGCAACCTCTTTTAAAAGGAAATTTCAAACCAAGGGATTTCTTTATCGATTACCTTTATGTAGCCTTAATTGAATATGAAACCCAATGATATCTGTTTAGCAGAATTAAAAACCATTTGGTTAATTTAATTGTATTTGATATCTTTTGGTAGAGTAAATCATCATTCTACCATAGCTCTCCAAGTACATTACATTGACATCTATTGGGCAAAAAAAAACCCATTCTGCTATTATATAAACTTAGACATTTACTCATATGTTGATTGATTATTATTGGTAGATTCCGTTTACATATCTATTTGTTATGTAATACTCATGTTATAACTTGGATAAGTCAGTCACAATTAATTGAACCATTATAGTCACTAAGCCTCCTTTTGATTATATAAACTCCAATATTTCATTTTATCCTTTTTGATATGGTTTAAAGTTTATTATTCTTTTAAATATGATATTTAAAAGATAGTTAGACATTTTTTTAATTAAATTTTTGAAGTTAATTTAGTCTATTTGAATGAATGTTTAGAATCATTATTTTGCTAATATGGTTTAAAGATTAATTAAATGAAAAATGTTTAAATATAACTTGTTTATTTCAAGGTGCTTTAGATAAGTGATTATATCAAGGGAACTTTTAGGATTGAGTTTTATTACAGGAGTTTTGTTTTAAATAAAAAGGTTTTATAAATGATTTTGGAGATTTATAAAGAGTGTCATAAATAGTTTTGAACATTTATAAAAGAAGTTTTACAAAATGATTTGGAGTTTTGGGTAAAGGAATACTATATACAAAAGTGAATTGTTAAAAGGCTTTATTGAAAGAAATTTATAAAAGAATTTGATATTTGATTCCCTTTAATTGACATTCTTAATTTTGATGGTATGGGCATTTGTTCCACACTTAAAACCATAGAAATATTGTTTGAGGTTATTGTTAACTCCTCTTCTCCACGACTCGGCGGCTGTTCGGACGACGGAAATTCTATCGGTTTAGAAAACCGTCGAACGAATTTTGAAATAAAAATAACCGCAAGAGCATGGTGTACGAATGTAGCACGCGGCGAATACGGGACGATCCACTGGGAATTGATGATTTTAAAATTCTATTCAATCAAATTATACCGAAGTCGAGAGTGAATAGCTAGAAATGTAAGAAACTAACAAAAACTAGCAAAAGAAAATGATAAAAATATGAGTGTTAAAAGAACAATTTAGAGACAAATCCACTCTCTAGATCATATAAATCAACAAAATGAAGTTATGATCTCTCTTTTCTTGTCATTAGTGAATTAGTTGATGTGCTTATCATAAGTATGGTATATTTGTGCTATTAATTAGCTCAATATAAACCATCAAACTATAACACAACCACTAATACACATTTAACTCTCATGAAATATGACAACAAAGTTGAAATAAAAATCTATTTTAAGCATAGCCTATTAACTATTGTTTAGAAATATAGGCTATCAAATTTCAATTTCGACATTCACTTCTTTGCCATAATCATATTTAGATGAAGAGGCAATTTGTGTTATGTTTGTTTAAGCATAGCCTATTTGTTATGAACAACATAGACTATCAAATTCAAAGCTAAACAACATCATTAAACCACTTCAAATGTTTCCATTAAAGCACAAAAAGAGAGCATAAACATCAAAATGTTGCATCTACATACTAGAGAGCTTCATTACCCCTAAATTGTAGGGATTAAGCTCTCATATTTGTTATCAAATCAACAAATGTAGAAAGCAACATGAAATCAAAAAGAAAGGAAAATGAAAGCTAATGGAAAAGACAACTAATCTAATTGCATAAGGGTAGATCTACACTATTACATAAGAAGATAAGAAGCATGTAAATAAAAGAGAATTAACATTGCATAAAAGAAAAGAAAATTACATGAAATAAAATGGCTAAGTGGCCATGGAAAGGAAGAGAGCTTTGATTTATTTTCTTAACTATAACTCAGTAACTAAGAGGAAGATGGCTACATGAAACATAAGGGGTATTTATACAAGTTAGAAACCCTAATTCATATTTTTGGGGAGTACCCAAAATGCCCATTAGGAAGTGTGGAGGCCAAGTAAACATTAACATGTCTTAATCCCCCATTAAATGTACATGAAACCATTAGCTCCATAAGCATATGCATTAGCCTTTAATTTGTACATTAAGGTAGGTGGGTAGGTGGGGTCCCCCATGATCTTCACTTTGAATTATTTCCATCTTCATTCCTTTATATTCTTTGTTCATGCATATTCCTTCATGAAACCACTCCTATTTGAGACCATTTTCCTACAAAAATATATATAAATTTATAATCAATTTTTCTCAAAGAAATATATGCACTTAAATGACCGTTTTGCCCCTATATGAAGATAAATATGTGAAAATTTGGAATTAATAGAAATTTTGGTTAAAACAAGTTAAAATACCCAATATGATCATTTATTTAATTTAAATTGAATAAATATGGTGGTAAAAATATGCACATTTACGTGCACATCAAATACCCCCACACTTATCTTTTTATTCGTCCTCGAATAAAGAAAATCTAAGATAAAATCCGTTTTTGTAGGGAGCACGATTGCATTGAGCGTATGCAACAAGCTGCTAAACCTCTGGGTGTCCCCAGTAGGACGAGTGTTGTCTCGTGAGGGTTTTCAGCGGATACTACCGACAAAATCTACATGCAGGATGAAAATATTTACAAAATGCAAGATTTATTTACAAAGAGATTGATGCGAATTTTTGAAAATATTTACAATGAAGGATTTACTTTTAAATCGACACAAATAAGTTAAATATAGGTTTTGGTTATTATCTTGAAATTTTTTAGTAATTTACTCGTCAAAATTTTCAATAAAAACAAAGTTATCATAACAAATATACTATAGTTTAACTTGTTATTTTGGTTGATAACAAAGTGTAATTATGAAAAGGATTCTTAGTTGATTATCAAAGTTTATCAAAGTGGTATTTTTATTTCTTTTCAATAACAAATAAAATCAACTAAGTAAAAATAGTGCTAGGATTTCAATTGCTTGCTCTCTCATTATTTGCAAGAAAAATTACACACCTAGCTCAAATAAACTGAGGCCAGATATACCACCCATGCACTGCCTTTCGGGCTTATGTGAGGGGAGTACAGAGCATGGCGAGTGCACACACTTTCGTGTATACACCTATCGACCGTAGGTGGTTTTTATTAAGTCTATTTTTTTTTATATGTTCCATACATGCATAACCGTGAGGACTTTTAAATGAGTATGAAAGCACATAACCAAAGATTCCATGTAATTTACCCATGCATAACCGTGAGGACTTTTAAATGAGAGTGAATACTTTGGATGTTATAATTTTTTTATTTTTTTATATTTTTTTTTAGAAGAGAGAGAGAGAGAGTTTTGCAAAATCATATTGGCAACATTTAACTTAGAAGAAAAAAAATGTTATATCCTTTACTTTAAATCAACCACTTTTTAAAACAAAGATTTTCAATTAGGATGTATTTCATAATTAACACCTATGAATCTTCCTATATACTAGTTAAACCATTGTTATTTTAATCAAACTTCATTTTTATTTTTGTCAAGATAAATAAACTTTCAAAATTTTCAATTTAATAAGCCAAAACGATATATTTATCCTATAGTGTTTTTTTTAAAAATAATTCAAAAATGCTTAAATAAAAATAAAAAAAAATTGTTGTTTTTTTTATTTCTTTTTTTTGCAAAGAAAAAGTAAAAATAAATCATGAAAAATCAAAAATGAAGGTGAGTCTCCCCACCACACTTGATTTTGACTGTGTCCCCACAGTCAACCCAAGTGGAAGGAGAAAAATAAAATAAAAATCTAATATTTACATGAAAGATTATTATTTACAGGAGATGAGAAAGTATACAGTCAAAAAGTAAATGAAACGGTCTTCTAAAGACCGATTCATTTGTCTCGTCAAATGTGCGTGACACAGCTTAAGCACGAAAAACCAAATCGTAAAAGATTTCGCAGTTGAATGTGGATTTGGAAAAACGAAAGTCATTTTATTGAAAATCATACGAGTTGTTATATTTTCGATGATTTTTGGGGTAGATAGAAAAATTGGTTGAAGTTTAATTTCTTTCAAAGTATCGATTTCAAAACCAAAATGGTGATCGAAATTTTCCCCTTCAAAATTCAACAACTCGTTTTCAAAAAAGTCCATAAAACTCATGTTCGTTAAATTCGACTTCATTTGTTGGATTATCAACAACTTCATCATGTAAATCGAGTTTCAAAGTTGTCGTATTCAAATTTTCAGAAAAAGGAAGATCGAAGTTTAAATCGAGTTTCGCACCCTCAAAAGAATTGAAATCCAACTCAATTACCGTATTTTCAACAACTTGATTAAGATCGTCATTATCAATTTCAAAAGTTGTTATTTGAGAATCGTCGATTTGGGTAAAAGATGGATTATCACTTGACTCATCACACGTTGAGATTTGATTTTGTTGTTCACGTTGTTTCATATAAGTTTCCATCAACAAATCCATGTGATCATCGTAAATTTCATTCATTTGTTCAACAAAATCCAATTTATAGTTATTAAATTGAGAATTTTCGATTTGGATTTGTTGAGAACAAAAATTTTCACTCGTAGCATGGTTAAGATTATTCCCATTGCCAAATTCGTTTGAAAAGTTTTTCCCATTTTCATGTCGAGTTTGGAATTCATTTTGGAGTTCGAAATTAAATTGGCATGGGTTATAATCGTAATCGTTTGAATTTTGAATTGAATTCAAATTTTGAAATCCTTGACTCGAGTTATTACACAAATCAGAATTACATAAATCATTTATCTCTTGATTTTGTCGTGCAGAAAGTTCGAGTAAAGATGAAATCATTTAAATGCTATTTTCAAGAGTCGAACGTTGGTCATTGTTTTGAAAATTTTGTTGTTCAAAATTTGAATTATTTACAAAATAGTTGTTGTTAAAATATCCATACGATTTTGGACTGAAATCATATGGATTATATTGATTTTCACAACTATTGTAAAATTCAAGTGGATATGGATATTCAGACATTTTCAAGAATGTTTTTTTTTTGGTTTTTTTTATAAACTAAAAATATTTACAAAGAAAATTTATTTTTGAAAATGGAAATCGATTTTTGTTTTGTTTTTATTTTTCAATTTTTTGTTTCGAATTTTGGTTTTTCTAAATTTTTTTTGGATTTTTTTTTAAATTTCAAAGAAAAAGATTTAAAAATTTCAAAGGAAAAGGAATGTTTACAATTTTGTTTAGTTTTGGATTTTGATTTTTTTTTAAATATGCATGAACTAATGCAACTAAATGAATGCAAGGGTTAATTACAAATGATTTATCCTAAGTTAACCCAAAATTGTATAATCACAAATTGTCTTAGATAAAAAAGATAGTTCTCAACCAGGTAACGGACAGGGGTTATCGGTGCACCACGAATCACCGTAGCAATGCAGTCGAAGGTTTAAGTACCTTCAGAGGAACAACCACTATAATATTTACGAATCACCGTAATATTTATAAATGGTTATTACTCTGCCGTAGCCTAGACACCAAGAAATTAAATTGTTCAAAGAAGACAAATTGTCAATATACAATTAAGTGTTATTGATTTCTAACCGTTATTATTAATCAAAATCTAAGATGAAATGCAAAGCAGAAAATAAACGTGTATTAACAATGCAATTACGAATCTAATTTTTTTTAAAAATATATATATGAAAATGCAAGCAATCAACAATGCAACTATAATAAAAACAAGAGTTGAATACAATGCAAGGCGAATAAAAACAATAGATAAATCAAGCAAGCAGTTTTTTTTTTCTTTTTATAAAGCAAAGCGAAGCATTGGCAGCAGTTCCTCTCTTTCGAATTCTGCTTTTGCAACCTAAATTTAAAAACAAAACATATACAATTGTTTTTTTTTTTGAAAGGAAACTTAAAAGTAGGGTGTTACTTAAAAAAAAATTGTATATGTTTTGTTTTTAAATTCAGGTTGCAAAAGCAGAATTCAAAGGAGAGGAACTTCTGCGAATGCTTCGCTTTTCTTTATAAAAAGAAGAAAAATTCTTGCTTGATTTATCTATTGTTTTTATTTGCCTTGCATTGTATATATCTCTTGTTTTTATTATAGTTGCATTGTTGATTTCTTGCATTTGCATATATATATATTTAAAAAAAATCCAAAAAAAATTACATTCGTAATTGCATTGTTTATACACGTTTATTTTCTGCTTTGCATTTCATCTTAGATTTTGATTAATAATAACGGTTAGAAATCAATAACACCTAATTGTATATTGACAATTTGTCTTCTTTGAACAATTTAATTTCTTGGTGTCTAGGCTACGGCAGAGTAAAAACCATCTATAAATATTACGGTGATTCGTAAATATTATAGTGGTTGTTCCTCTGAAGGTACTTAAACCTTCGGCTGCATTGCTACGGTGATTCGTGGTGCACCGATAACCCCTGTCCGTTACCTGGCTAAGAACTATCTTGTTTATCTAAGACAATTTGTGATTATACAATTTTGGGTTAACTTAGGATAAATCATTTTTAATTAACCCTTGCATTCATTTAGTATTTTTACCACCATATTTATTCAATTTAAATTAAATAAATGATCATATTGGGTATTTTAACTTGGTTTAACCAAAATTCATATTAATTCCAAATTTTCACATATTCATCTTCATATAGGGGCAAAACTGTCATTTAAGTGCATATATTTCTTTGAGAAAAATTGATTGAAAATTTATATATTTTTTTGTAGGAAAAGGGTCTCAAATAGGAGTGGTTTCATGAAGGAATATGCATGCACAAAGAATATAAAGGAATGAAGATGGAAATAATTCAAAGTGAAGATCATGGAGGACCTCACCTACCCACCTACCTTAATGTACAAATTAAAGGCTAATGCACATGCTTATGGAGCTAATGGTTTCATGTACATTTAATGGGGGATTAAGACATGTTAATGTTTACTTGGCCTCCACACTTCCTAAGGGGCATTTTGGGTACTCCCCAAAAATATGCATTAGGGTTTCTAAATTGTATAAATACCCCTTATGTTTCATGTAGCCATCTTCCTCTTAGTTAGTGAGTTTTAGTTAAGAAAATAAATCAAAGCTCTCTTCCTTTCCATGGCCACTTAGCCATTTTATTTCATGTAATTTTCTTTTCTTTTATGCAATGTTAATTCTCTTTTATTTACATGCTTCTTCTCTTCTTATGTAATAGTGTAGATCTACCCTTATGCAATTAGATTAGTTGTCTATTCCATTAGCTTTCATTTTCCTTTCTTTTTGATTTCATGTTGCTTTTTACATTTGTTGATTTGATAACAAATATGAGAGCTTAATCCCTACAATTTAGGGGTAATGAAGCTCTCTAGTATGTAGATGCAACATTTTGATGTTTATGCTCTCTTTTTGTGCTTTAATGGAAACACTTGAAGTGGTTTAATGATATTGTTTAGCTTTGAATTTGATATTCTATGTTGTTCATAACAAAGAGGCTATGCTTAAACAAACATAACACAAATTGCCTCTTCATCTAAATATGATTATGACAAAGAAGTGAATGTTGAAATTGAAATTTCATAGCCTATATTTCTAAACAATAGTTAACAGGCTATGCTTAAAATAGATTTTTATTTCAACTTTGTTGTCATATTTCATGAGAGTTAAATGTGTATTAGTGGTTGTGTTATAGTTTGATGGTTTATATTGAGCTAATTAATAGCACAAATATACCATACTTATGATAAGCACATCAACTAATTCACTAATGACAAGAAAAGAGAGATCATAACTTCATTTTGTTGATTTATATGATCTAGAGAGTGGATTTATCTCTAAATTGTTCTTTTAACTCTCATATTTTTATCATTTTCTTTTGCTAGTTTTTGTTAGTTTCTTACATTTCTAGCTATTCACTCTCGACTTCGGTATAATTTGATTGAATAGAATTTTAAAATCATCAATTCCCTGTGGATCAACCCGTATTCGCCGCGTGCTACATTCGTACATTGTGCGCATGCAGTTATTTTTATTTCAAAATTCGTTCGACGGTTTTCTAAACCGATAGAATTTCCGTCGTCGGAACAAGTTTTTGGGTCCATCGACCTAAAGTTATCAACGATCCTGCGATCTAGAGAAAGTAGCGACCTAACGACTCAACTAGTCAATGACCTACCGAGCTCAATGATCTAGCGACCTAAGGCCCGCGACTTAACGATCTATAACAGGCAGCGACCTAAAGAGTTAAAACGGCAGCGACCTAGCGATTTAAGTATTCCGCGACCTAACAACTTAACGAGCTAAAGGTTCTAGAGGTATTAGCGATCTAAGGATGGAACGACCTAATACAGCAAGCATCATGACCTAACAGACTAATGGACCAACAACGGGTTAATGACCTAAAGTGTGAATGAGTTAACTTAGACGCGACCTAACAGGAATGAAGCTCTCTAACGACCTTGCGACCTAGCGAGCTATACAAAGCCGAGGTAACTTATCTTCCTTATGTCGCTTCTTCCCTAGGTCGCCCACGATCTATGACTTGTTTGGATGATCGAGGGTGGTCCTGTTAGGCCATAAACCGTGCCTACTAAGTCGCCCACGACCTACGACCTATACCTAAGTCGCTCACAACCTAAACATACCGAAGGAGCATCTTATGCCGCTTCCTCCCTAGGTCAGTCACGACCTATGACTTGCCAGATTGTTCAAATGATCAAATAAGCCTCTGTTAAACCGTAAACCGCGACCTACGACCTACCCTAGGTCGCCCACGACCTACCGACTCACTCAGAAGAAACCAAGTGCTACCCTGTTGAGCCGTATGCCGTATCCTCTAGGTCGCTCGTGACCTACAACCTACACTTAGGTCGTTCGCGACCTACGAACCAGTCCAGTATCTCCCCTATAAATACAGCACTAGCTCCAACTTCAGGGGGACCTTTTGGCTCATTTCTGGAACGCCGATACTCTGTTGAATTCTCGACTCACTCGACACTTCAAACACAAAGGACATCTCAACAAACTTCAAGAGTAAATCGAATGCAATCAACATGGATTCAAAGACTTCTACATTGGAGTTCTAGTTATTTGTCCCATCAATGTTGTAATCAAAGATTGTTGTAAAGTTGTAATTGATCCAGCAATAAAGAAGATTAAAGTGGACGTAGGCTTAACCCGAAGCCGAACCACTATAAAACTGTTGTCTTTTACTGCTTTCTCTGTGACCTTTCTACTTGTTTCTAATTCCCGTGCTCACAGGTGGTGCTTTCACTTAATCTCTACGTACACCGGAGTGTTAGCGTTCAATTTTAAGTGTTAACATTTTTGGTGCTTTCATTGAGAGTTGAGAACTCAAGCTATTTTCGTCATTGCTTCTAAAAAATTTGTTGAAAGAATCTCTCTCAAAACCAGAAGTCTATCAGAGATAATGGCTCCTGGAAGAAAGCGTGGATCTACAAGACCCAGTAATGTCTATGAGAATACTGCAACTTCTCCTTCGTCAAGTCAAGCAGCACCAAGTGCTGGAATTACACGAGCAGAGTTAAATGTTGCAGTATCTGGATTATACCAGCAAATGGAAATTCAGAATGCTTTAATGCTTGAGAGGTTAAATGCATTGCTTGGAGCTAACCGTCAACCGGTGAATAATGAAGAAAACCTTGCAGATGATGTTCATGATCCTGAAGAGAGGAATATTCCTCAAAGAGCAGCTAGCCCCGCCAAAGAAACACCTTCTTAAGCTGGAGGATCGAGACCACGGCTAACTCTCCGCGGACGTTTGTCCAGACAAACTTCCGAGAAAATGGCCGAAGTCTGTCCTGCTGATCCTTTGAATGATGAGGAATATCTTTCGGGCATGGTGCGACAAATTATTAAAGAAAGCATGTAGATGGATGAAGATGAGAAGGAACGGGGATTCGCTCCGAGCAAAACTCCGTTCACTGAAAAGATTCTAAAGGCGGAATTCCCAAGGAAGTTTGTTCCTCCTACCATCCCGGCATATAAGGGAACAAGCTATCCCAATCAATTCCTGTATAAGTATGATTGGCACATGACTGGTGCTAGAGCGTCTGATGAGATCAAATGCCGGTACTTTCCGTATACTTGGAAGGAGTGGCTCTGCTATGGTTCACAAAGCTTTCGGTCTTATCCATAGACCAGTTCGCCGTTTTGACTCGAAAGTTTAAAGAGCAATTCAGGTTGTATGCTTCAAAGGCTAAGGATATTATGTCACTTTCGAGTCTGGAGCAGAATCCTGAGGAATCTATCAGGTCTTTCTTGAACCGCTTCAACATAGCTTTGGCTGAAGTGGACAATGCAGGACCACGGATGGTCTTGACGTACTTGATGAGGGCAATTGACAAATCAAGCGATTTTGGGAAGTGGCTGAAGATGAAAGAACCGAATTCGCTTGAGAAATTCTATAAGAAAGCTGATGAATTCATGCGCTTGGAAAACCTTCGAGCACCAGTTAAAGTGGCATTGACAGAGGTTAAGAATAATACTACTGCTCCTACCAAAAAGGAATCCGGAAGTCAGAAAAGGGAGAATAATGGTGGGAAGAAACAGAAAGATATGATGAAATCTCGCTTCTTAAAACCTTCAGATTTCACTCCTTTGACTGACACTCTAGAGAATATATTTTTTGCTACCGAAGATGTAGTAGAATATCCTAAATCGCCGGAGATGAGAGTTAGCAAAAAAGCCGTTCAGAGTGGGAGATTCTGTCGGTTTCATAATTAACCCGGTCATGATACCAACGAGTGTCGCCATTTAAAAAGTTTAATTGAAGAACTACTGAGAGAGAACAAGTTGCAGCAATATGTTAAGAGAAGTAGAAAAGACCCAACTTCATCTACTAAGGGCCAGCAACTTCATGCTCATCCATCTGTGTAACAACCCGCAAATCCGTACCCCTTAAGTCAACACTATTTTACTTAAATCAACTCAAGTTGTACAGAAATACGAACCATTTTGGGTAAAGAAAAAGTGGTAGAAGAAGAAAATAGAAATCAACAACAGAATCTTACCATCGCAGCGGAATAAAATATAATAGCTATTAACATATCTTTACACAAAATCAAATATATCTATTATACATTACACTATCAGAGTACATCATCAGAGATCATACAACATCAATAGCATACAACTAGATACACAACTACTCAACACAGCAGAATATACATATAAAACAAGTACGAGAATACGTATCGTCGACCAGCTCGTCTCCTGAGCTCCACAGCATCAAAACTGTATCCTATAATACTCGGTCTGACCCGAGCATTACAGTTAAATAACACCCGAGTAAGTCTGGAATACCAGCGTGAGAAAATCTCACCCAATTGATTATTAAAGTTTCAAAACTCCTTTGAAAACAAAAGCATCTCGTAAGACCACGCCACAAATAAACATGTCGGATTTTTACCTTACGATAGCTAAAATATTTTTATTAAAGTCCTCTGATATTATAATAGTCTCTATAGAAAGTAAAATAGAATCTAGCTGAAATGCTTGCATCTCACATTTCAGCAATAGTTGGGCACAATCAAAACCGTACGGGCACGTACGGAAAATGGATTCCAACTAATGGCCAGGCACTGGGGTACCACCTGTCACAGTACCTGGTCTAGATCAGCGTACCGAGGAGCCACCCTAACTCCCCTGCAACACAAGACCGGAACCATCCCTTACTGGACAGTCCCGAGCAAGATCACCCCGCGGTTCTGATCAACAGCCGCCCACTAAGCCGAAATAAAGGGACACCTAGACAGGGATGACCTCACCCTCCAGTGGGGGCTACCCACGAAGCCTTGCTGCATAACCCCTGATTTTCAGTAATTCCCATTTGATGAGGCTTGAGGCTAATAGTTACCTTTAAGAACAGTATCCCTTAGAATGCCCATCATCCACCTGACGATGTTTCGCAAGCATTCATCCATACAAGTCCGTCCCGGGTTCGAACGGAACCGAAGGCACTATTCCTACTACATCCGTTTTGGAAATATCCTCAGGATTAGTAGCGACTAGCCCTTGCACTTCACTGCTCCATCTTCGAATCCAAAATCGTTTTCACGAAACGTACAAACCGGATCGAAGTGGTTTTCGAGAAATAAATCTCGATCCCAGTCTCTTCGAAATGATCAACGTATTTGTCCAATATTGATAGTCGGTTATTTAACTATCAATTAATATTCATAACATCCATCACACAATAAATAATTTTCCAAATTATTTATTAACTTCAAAAATATCTTCACAAGATATATTTTCACTTTTCAAACTCCTTGAAAACAGTTTTCAAAACTATCTGCCTTCTCAGAATAAATTCCGAGTATTTCATTTCCACTGGAATCACCAAGCACAAACTTTAGATTTTTAAAATGATTTAAAAACACTTTGTTATAAGATATATTTAACATTTAATTTTAGAAAAATTTACTTTATTACTTAATTTATAATAATACTTTAGAGATAACTAAAATAAGGTTACCTTATAACTATACGTTAGATTTCTTCTTTATTTAAAATATCAAATCATTCTTTATATAATTATTACGAAAATAGATTAAACGAAATGCTTGTTTTGGAATTTATTTTAAAACATTTAAGTTAAAACTATTTCAATAATTGGTAAAAATTTTGTACTAGATAAACTCTTGAAAATAAAGTTACTTAATAAAATATAAAACAAGATTTCTACTTTTAAAAACAAAATACTAAGTTACTTCTCAATAATTATTTCTAGAATATATTAAAGAAAACACTTACTTTAGACTTTAAATAATAGAAAAAAATAAATCTTACGAAATATGCTTTCTTTAAAAACAACAACTATAAACATTTAATTTATATTTTAAAATTATTTTAAAAACGTACTTGATTATCCAGAGAAAATTCCAACTTCAATCACTTAAATCAATTTCCCAAATTGATTTCCAATTTATTTTATTTGAAATAAATTGTTTTACTTATCAGTTTATTTCCAAATTCAATAGTTACGGACTTTATTATTATCTTTCCCATTTCTTTTTTACCTTTTCAATAATTCAAATCTTAAATTAAAAATAAATGTTTGTTCTTTTTAATTAATAATACTGCATTTTAAAATTCATTAACTTTATGTTTATTCATATTTTCCTTTCCATTCTCAGCATTCATTTATTAGAATTTTAAAGTCACTTTATTTCTTTTCCAAGTCATTCTTAAATTTATTCTATAATTATTTCCTTACATTTTCACTTCTTTTATTTTCTTTTCAAAAATCAAATTTATATTTTTGGTAATTAGTTATACCCAATTATATCAACCAAGCTATAACATTCAATACTTTCACATAATTCATCATACAATATCAAATAATCAGAATAGAGAATATTAAATAATTTAAATAAAAATTGAGGGGTCCAGTTGGATCCCTCCAACCTGTTTTCCCTGCATCTACAGATGTTAGCACAACATAATATGCCAATTTCAAATTATACCATACTATATCACACCAATGAATTCAACCATATAATCAATTATTTAAATTTAATCATTTAAATTTAATTTAAATCTAACTAAGTGAGATTAACTCACCTTCGATTTTTGTTTTGCCATCCAATTCAAACTCGCCTGGTTTTCCACCGACTTCATACCTTGTATAAATATTTACAGTTTATTAACATTTGAACTAATCAAATGACTAACTCCATTCATTAAATTTAATTAATTTAGCTAACCTCTCTAATACACTATGTTTGAAATAACCAAAATAGTTATATAAGTTAATAAATATCCTTAATCTCCATAATAATATTATCATTACAAAATAAACAGATAGGTTTATAATCTAGATTTTAAATTAAAGATCCAATTCTTATATAATCCTTCAACACCTAAAATTCCTATACTTTTCTTTTCTTTCCAATAAATTTTCTGCTTTACTATAATTAGACATAGCTTTCTCTTTACACCTCACTATAGAAATAAATTCCTCCTTTAAAAATAAATTTATTTTCTCTACCCTAAATATGTATTCATACATATATAATTTAAAATTAACAGTAAAGAAAGAATCAGTACCCAACGAAGAACAAACCCAGACTATCACTGCCTTGCCGACCTCGAGATTGTTGCCGCACTCTCCCACGCGGTCCTAAGGCGTTGCCTCCTCAATCGAACGACACGCACCCCACACGAAACCGAGCTCATCGCCCTACCCTCACCTCGTCTTCGATCTCTGCCGCGCCTCCACCCTTCAGCAACCGTCGCCCCTCCTCGAGTTGCTTAAACCGCCACAGCTAGCTCGACTTGGATCGAGATCGATCACCACCATCCCTAAAACCTTAGCTCGAACACCGGAGCCGATGCCGATCCCTTCGTCCTCACGCGCACGAGTAGCCGAGCCCACCTCTGATTTGAAATTGTCGTTCTCGATTTGTTGAGAAGAGGAATAGGAGGCTGCAGCCTGAACTTCGATCGACTAATTTAATTTGATTTTCATTCTTTTTTTTTTCACTGAGAACTTTACGGCTTTTGAAAAAGGAGAAAATGGGTACGGCTCCTATTGCGTTGAGTTTGTTATTATTATATTTTTTTCTATAACGCGGCTTCCCTAATAAGCTTCTTCCTTTTTTTTTAATTATTAATATCATTTGCTTTATCTTATTATTATTTGTTTTAGTTCGTGCATTTTGATATTTGATCGAACAACTTAGAATTCCAGATTAAATACTTTGTCCAACTTCTAATTATTAAATCCTATTATTTAATTATCAAATAAATAGTGATCTGAATTCAAGTTAAAATTACTCTATTGAATATTTTAAAATCATCTAAATATTCCGATTTTAACTACTCGAAAATTCCGGGTTGTCACATTCCTCCCCCCTTAAAAGATTTTCGTCCCCGAAATTTCTAGTTAGGAAGAATGGTCCAATACCCGTTTATTATTTTTTCCTGAAACCAAACAGTTTTAACAATTCAACATCATACCAACTATCTTTTTATAAAAGACCCATTATCATTCTTATTAACTTCTCAACTCTCTCATAGTTTCAAACTATACTATTTGTTTAATCATTAAAGTTTCAAATTAAAACCAAATTTTGAATTATCAAAATTTTCTCAAAATTATTCTAGCTCCCTAAATTTTCGAAAAAATTTCGCCAGCGTCTCCTTTGCGTGGGTAGCTCGGTACAACTACAAAATGGCTCTATGGCCTTCCCAATCCAAAAAGACAACAAAAAACCAAGTGGCTCAATCCCAAAATCCCAATCAATTTCACACAGAAATTTAAACACATACCTTTTTGGTCGGGCAATTCATATTTATCTTCTGGAATAAAAATCAATTCTCTTTTCCCTTTATATTACCTGCATATCCTGCTTAGTACTAATATCCAATCACAATATTCCCAAAACATTTTATCGACTTCCTCACAAAATGTCAATATCTATTCATTCCAATGTTATCTTAGAATATATTTGTAGTATCAATTTCTAATTAAGAATTCACCATTCCTTATACTTAAGTTTAATATAAGCATTTTATATGTTTCTTATACTTATTTTCACCTTACCACTTTAGTTTATATCTATTTCTATTCAAATTAGTTCTTTCATTTCCATACGAATTCAATTGATTTTCAACTCTAAACTTTAAATTTTATTTTCCATTTATACTGATTCATGCCATTATTTTAGTTAGTTTTCATTTACTAATTAATTTTAGTTTCCAATTTAAAAACGTTTGTCGTTATCAAAATTTTCCAACATTTTCAAAAAATTTCTAACTCCTAAAACTTCTGAATTTTTTTGGCAGCGTCTCCTTTATACGGAGGAGCTTTTGCAATTTGACAAAAGAGATAAATATATATACATCGACCCACACGGTCGGAAAAACCAAAAACAGTTCACATTTCCTATTTTTATTGCGTAGGCGTACCTTATTTAGCATTTTTAAGCAAGCAGCATATTAATTTAGTAGTTAGTGTGCACAAAATCCAGCCACACGGCTTCCCGGTACCTGTACTTACTCAATTTAAACATGCAAGTACCAAATATATGAAGTTTAACAATATTTCACTTATTTGCAATAGTTAAATACACATTAAACACATGAATTCTAACAGCAATTCGTATTAAACACTTTTTATAAGCAATTTAAATATTCCAACATTAATTTTTATTTGCTTATAACTAATCACATAACGTTTCACTTAATCCTAATGGTTAACAACTCACAAGCTTGCATTAATTTATTTTTAAGCAAAACGAACTCATATTTAATTCAATTCTTCTCAAAATCAATTTATTTTACTCCTATCAATTTTAGAATTTTAATTACTTCCATTTACATCCAATGATAATTTATTCTATGCAAATTTGACAAGATCTATGTGAATAAACAAATATTTATGCTTTATAACCAATTTAAATGGATTTCAACTCAATTTATACTTAATTCTATTCCATTTTTAAATTTATTCACAATCCATATATTCTCATTTTCATTGCATTTCAGATTTGAATCCCTTCACTTGCATTCCATTTTATTAACCAAATTAGTTCATTTAAAATCCATTAACAACTTAGGTTCATCTTTATTACCAATTTAAATTTTCTCTTTATTTTAATTCATTCACTTCCATCTATTTAGCTCGACACATTCCATTTCAGTTTCATTTATAATCCATTTTTTGACATTTCATTCCATATTTGTTTATTCCAAACTATTTTATTTAGCTCGAGGACAATCCAAGCTATTTCATTCAATAACTATTTCAATTTTATTCACGATCTATTTAATAGCGTTTCATTTCTTATCTGCATCATTCAAATCCATTCTATTAACATAAAAACATTCCGTTTACTTATTGTCTCTAATTATTTCAATTCCGTAACAATTTAAATGGTTTACAATTATTTATTTAAGAATTTTCATTCCATTAAATATTATCGGCAACTCACCGAATTTTATTTCAATTAAAATTTACTTTTACCTGATTAAAATCAAACCCAATATTATTAAACTTAGTTTAAAGTTTAATTTAATTCAACTCCTTTCCATTTTTTAGCTTAAGTTTATTCACTCCAATTTTATACTTAAGCTCATTTTATTTGATTAACTATTATAAAATTTAACTTTCCAGATTCAGCTCATTTAATTGATTACATTGCCATTTCCAATCTATTTAATTTGTCAACAACTTCAAGTTAAATTTTAATTTATAACTCAAGTTCTGAATCCACCATTCACTTTTAATTTACCACCCAATTTCATGAACACACAATTCAATTACATTTACTTTACTGACAATTCAAGTCGAATTCAATTCATAACTTGAGTTTACTTCCAAACTTCATCATAAACTCACAATTCAACTTCATTAACTAATTTATTATCTAATTAGTTCTTCCCCTGGTTAAAATTCAACAGTTGATTTTTAATTCCAAATATCACTTCATTTATTTTTCTTGGTTCAATTTATTTAATAATTCAAGTTTGGATTTTCTTTTCATTATCCAAAACATCAAACAATATTTATTTTGGATTTTCTATTCCACTTTCAAAATTTATGAGTCACAACTTATTATTTGCACAATTCCATCCATTATAGGCTTGAATATATTATTCTTTTAGTTTAACTGAAGCCTTATGCTTATTTATATCCCAAGCATATTTTTATTCCATGTAATTTAATTTTGATTCTTTTATAAGTTATTCTAATTTATTTACTTCAATTCCAATCCTTATTCAATTTATTTCCCCTTCGTTCAGGTAAGAATTTAATTCCATTCATTAGTTCAATTGACTTCTCATCCCAATTCAATTTTACTTTAACTCAGATTTATTTAACTCAATTCTATTTCACTTGATTCGAATACAACTGGATATTATTTCAGGCTATCCAATTAATGTCAATCCAGTCAAATTTTTATTTCCCACCCAAGTTAATTTCATTTTTAACCTTTCCCCTTAAATTTAAATTCCATCTTGCAAAGCTTATATTCTCTTCCTGATTTAAAAATCATCTCAATTTATAAGCTTACAACCTATCTCATCAGGATTTTTAAACACCCGGCTTTGGTTTCAAATTATTTTGAAATCTCCAACATTTCAAATCACATTTCTCAAAAATTTTAAACCAATCATGGCTTTTATTTTCAACAAATTTCCTTTAAAAATTTCAAAAACAACTTGCTTTTCTAAACAAATCAACTTGGTTGCAATTCTTCACATAGAAATTCGAAAATGAATACTGATGATGCGGCCGTCACCATCAGAATCATTTTCCAATAATCCAAGTGATTTCAATGCTGTATCACTTCCAAAATTCATTCAAAACAAATTCTTTTCAGAAATACCCCTAAGATAATAATGCTATTATTTATCTTCAAAATACTTCGAAAATCTCCGAAATTTAAATTTTCAATTACTGCTTAAATCAATTTTAACTATAATTAATTTGCATAGTTTATGCCCATACAAATTTCCATTAGATTATATTTAAATTTATAATTTTCATTTATAATTCATATTTATAAATTTCATTTTATAATGAATTTGTCCCCTTAAGCTTTGGTCGTATTTTAATTTCAAGTTAAATTTTCACTCAACAACGATAATAATTCAATATTATTCTTCTTAACATCCAAACAACCATATATTAGATAAATAGTTTAAGAAAAACTTTTCCTTATATCAAAATATATTTTTGGGTAAAATTATTTCATTCACCCACATTTAAAAACAATATCGTGTCGATTGTTCTATTCAAGTGTTTAGAAACCCTTTTGATACAGTTGTCCAGACTTTGCCGACGAAGGTTCATATACCACTCAATAAACCAATCAACACAATATTAAAATAATTTATATTCACTAAAAAATATGCACTCATATCTATTAATACGCTCAAACTCATTCTAGAGTACTACAGACTCTATTTTATTGGTAATTCCCACCAGAGCCAAGGTTATCACCAACCTATGCTTTGATACCAACTGTAACAGCCCGCAAATCCGTACCCTTTGAGTCAACACTATTTTACTTAAATCAACTCAAGTTGTACAGAAATACGAACCATTTGGGGTAAAGAAGAAGAGGTAGAAGAAGAAAATAGAAATCAACAACAGAATCTAACCATCACAGCGGAATAAAATATAATAGGTATTTACATATCTTTACACAAAATCAAATATATCTGTTATACATTACATTATCAGGGTACATCATCAGAGATCATACACCATCAATAGCATACAACTAGATACACAACTACTCAACACAGTGGAATATACATATAAAACAAGTACGAGAATACGCACGTAAAGTCGACCAGCTCGTCTCCTGAGCTCCACAACATCAAACCTGTATCCTATAATACTCGGTCTGACCCGAGCATTACAGTTACCGAGTCAATCTAGAATACCAGCGTGAGAAAATCACACCCAATTGATTATTAATGTTTCAAAACTCCTTTGAAAACAAAAGCATCTCGTAAGACCACGCCACAAATAAACATGTCGGGTTTTTTACCTTACGATAGCTAAAACATTTTTATTAAAGTCCTCTGATATTATAAGAGTGTCTATAGAAAGTAAAATAGAATCTAGCTGAAATGCTTGCATCTCACGTTTCAGCAATAGTTGGGCACAATCAAAACCGTACGGGCACGTAGGGAAAATGGATTCCAACTAATGGCTAGGCACTGGGGTACCACCAGTCACAGTACCTGGTCTAGATCAGCGTACCGAGGAGCCACCCTAACTCCCCTGCAACACAAGACCGGAACTATCCCTTATTGGATAGTCCCGAGCAAGATCACCCCGCGGTTGGGATCAGCAACCGCCCACTAAGCCGAAATAAAGGGACATCTAGACAGGGATGACCTCACCCTCCAGTGAGGGCTACCCATGAAGCCTTTCTACATAACCCTTGATTTTCAGCCATTCCCATTTGATGCGGCTTGAGGCTAAGAATTGCCTTTAAGAACAATATCCCTTAGAATGCCCATCATCCACCTGACGATGTTTCGGAAGCATTCATCCATACAAGTCCGTCCCGGGTTCGAGCGGAACCGAAGGCACTATTCCTACTACATCCATTTTGGAAATATCCTCAGGATTAGTAGCGACTAGCCCTTGCACTTCACTGCTCCATCTTCGAATCCCAAATCGTTTTCACGAAATGTACGAACTGGATCGAAGTGGTTTTCGAGAAGTAAATCTCTATCCCGGTCTCTTTGAAACGATCAACGTATTTGTCCAATATTGATAGTCGGTTATTTAACTATCAATTAATATTCACAACATCCATCACACAATAAATAATTTTCCAAATTATTTATTAACTTCAAAAATATCTTCACAAGATATATTTTCACTTTTCAAACTCCTTGAAAACAGTTTTCAAACCTATCTGCCTTCTCAGAATAAATTCCGAGTATTTCATTTCCACTGGAATCACCAAGCACAAACTTTAGATTTTTAAAATGATTTAAAAACACTTTATTGTAAGATATATTTAACATTTAATTTTAGAAAATTACTTTAATACTTAATTTATAATAATACTTTAGAGATAACTAAAATAAGGTTACCTTATAACTATACGTTAGATTTCTTCTTTAATTAAAATATCAAATCATTCTTTATATAATTATTATGAAAATAGATTAAACAAAATGCTTGTTTTGGAATTTATTTTAAAACATTTAAGTTAAAACTACTTCAATAATTGGTAAAATTTTTGTACTATATAAACACTTGAAAATAAAGTTACTTATAAAATATAAAACTAGATTTCTACTTTTAAAAACAAAACACTAAGTTACTTCTTAATAATTATTGCTATAATATATTAAAGAAAACACTTACTTTAGACTTTAATAATAGAAAAAAATAAATCTTACGAAATATGCTTTCTTTAAAAACAACAACTATAAAACATTTAATTTATATTTGAAAATTTATTTTAAAAACGTACTTGATTATCTAAAGCAAATTCCAACTTTAATCACTTAAATCAATTTCCCAAATTGATTTCCAATTTATTTTATTTGAAATAAATTCTTTTACTTATCAATATATTTCCAAATTCAGTAGTTATGGACTTTATTATTATCTTTCCAATTTCTTCTTTACCTTTTCAATAATTCAAATCTTAAATTCTAAATAAATGTTTGTTCTTTTTAATTAATAATACTGCATTTTAAAATTCATTAACTTTATGTTTATTCAAATTTTCCTTTCCATTCTCAGGATTCATTTATTAGAATTTTAAAGTCACTTTATTTCTTTTCCAAGTCATTCTTAAATTTATTCTATAATTATTTCCTTACATTTTCACTTCTTTTATTTTCATTTCAAAAATCAAATTTATATTTTTGGTAATTAGTTATACCCAATTATATCAACCAAGCCATAGCATTCAATACTTTCACATAATTCATCATACAATATCAAATAATCAGAATAGAGAATATTAAATAATTTAAATAAAAGTTGAGGGGTCCAGTTGGATCCCTCCAACCTGTTTTCCCTGCATCCACAGATGTTAGCATAACATAATATGCCAATTTCAAATTATACCATACTATATCACATCAATCAATTCAACCATACAATAAATTATCTAAATTTAATCATTTAAATTTAAATTTAAATCTAACTAAGTGAGATTAACTCACCTTCGATTTTTGTTTTGCCATCTAATTCAAACTCGCCTAGTTTTCCACCGACTTTAGACCTTGTGTAAATATTTACAGTTTATTAACATTCGAACTAACCAAATGAATAACTCCATTCATTAAATTTAATTAATTTAGCTAACCTCTCTAATACACTATGTTTGAAATAACCAAAATAGTTATAGAAGTTAATAAATCTCCTTAATCTCCATAATAATACTATCAAAATAAACCGATAGGTTTATAATCTAGATTTTAAATTAAAGATCCAATTCTTTTATAATCCTTCAACACCTAAAATTCCTATACTTTTCTTTTCTTTCCAATAAATTTTTTTCTTTACTGTAGTTAGACATAGCTTTCTCTTTACACCTCACTATAGAAATAAATTCTTGCTTTGAAAATAAATTTATTTTCTCTACCCTAAATATGAATTCATACATATATAATTTAAAATTAATAGTAAAGAAAGAATCAGTACCCAACGAAGAACAAACCCAGACTATCACTGCCTTGCCGACCTCGAGATTGTTGCCGCACTCTCCCACGCGGTCCTAAGCCGTCATCTCCTCGATCGAACGACACGCACCCCACACGAAACCGAGCTCATCGCCCTACCCTTACCTCATCTTCGATCCCTGCCGTGCCTCCACCGTTCAGCAAGCGAAGCCCCCCTTGAGTTGTTTGAACCGCCGCTGCTAGCTCGACTTAGATCGAGATCGATCGCCACCATCCCCAAAACCTTAGCTCGAACACCGGAGCCGATGCCGACCCCTTCGTCCTCACGCGCACGAGTAGCCGAGCCTTCCTCTGATTTGAAATTGTCGTTCTCGATTTGTTGAGAAGAGGAATAGGAGGCTGCGGCCTGAACTTCGATCGGCCACTTTAATTTGATTTTCATTCTTTTTGTTTTCACCGAGATCTTTAGGGCTTTTGAAAAAGGAGAAAAAGGGTACGACTCCTATTCCGTTGAGTTTGTTATTATTATATATTTTTTCTATAATTCGGCTTCCCTTAGAATCTTCTTCCTTTATTATTTTTAATCATTATTAATATCATTTGTTTTATCTTATTATTATTTGTTTTAGTTCGAGCATTTTTATAGTTGATCGAACGGCTTAGAATTGCAGATTTAATACTTTGTCCAACTTCTAATAATTAAATCCTATTATTTAATTATCAAATAAATAGTGATTTGATTTCAAGTTAAAATTACTCTATTGAATATTCTAAAATCATCTAAATATTCCGATTTTAACAACTCGAAAATTCCGGGTCGTCACAATCTAGCTCGGGTGAGAGGAATACCATGCATGAATCAGAAAGGCCTGTTATCAATGTGATCACAGGAGGTCCTCACCAGCAGGCAGAAGCTGAGGCGAGATGGAAAGATATGTCCGTGCCTTGAAGTATGTACCAGTAGAAGAGAGTGTTTTTGTGCTAGAAAATGATGCACCTTTGAAGCAGCAGTAAACTTTCAATGATGATATTGTGTTCAAAGCCAGGGACTATATGGGTATTGATGTTCCAACCATGGATCCCTTGGTCATCTCTGCAGGCATTGGGCCGGCTTTTGTGAGAAGAGTGCTTGTAGATTGCGGCGCTTCTTGCAATATTCTCTTCAAAAAGAAGTTCGACAAAATGAAAGTTTCGATGGCTGACGTTCAAGCTTCATCTCAAAGATTGTTGGGTTTACTGGGGAACCGAAGCAGCCTATTGGAACTATCGACTTGTTCGTGGAGCTTAGAGAGGCGCAAAAAAAGGTGGTTCGAAAACAGACTTTTGTAATTGTTGATGAATTTTCTTCCTACAACGCCTTCCTAGGCCGACCAACTCTTGTGGCTTTTAAGGCAATTCTCGTCCCGTGGTGCCTCACTATGAAATTCCCCACGGATAATGGAGTTGGAGTTATTAAAGGGGATCAGAACGCTGGGCGAGAATGTTATCTAATAGAGTTGCGTGAAGCGAGGAAGAGAGAGATGGGAAAAGATGCGGCAGCCCCAGTCCGCATCAAAGAACCAACCTTGTAGCAATTATAGGGTGGACCCTGCACTGGCAATTATAGCGGGGCACGAAGAGAAATGGATCCCAGAAAAGCTAGTGCAGGGGAGAATAGAGTGGTGCCAGTGGAAGTAACAGTGCCAGTACCTATTGACCCAAAAGATCTGAACAAAGTGGTGAATGTGGGTTCGCAACTTAATGTGACGGTTCAAAATTCCTTTATATCATTCTTGAAGGCAAATCTGGACATATTCGCTTGGACTCATGCTGATATGTGCGGAATATCCTCAGAAATTGCAGTACATACTCTGAATATTGATTCGAAGTTTACACCGGTAAAACAGAAAAGAAGAACCCAGGGTCCTGAAAGGTCAGCAGCATTGAAAGAAGAGGTAGACCGGCTTATGGAGAATGGTTTCATCAGCGAGTCTACTTATCCGAACTGGGTTTCAAATCCAGTACTGGTTAAGAAAGCTAATGGGAAATGGAGAGTTTGCATTGACTTCTCAGATTTAAACAAAGCCTGCCCCAAAGACTGCTTTCTGCTACCCAGGATAGATCAGTTGGTGGATGGAACAGCGGGGCATGAATTGTTATCTTTCATGGATGCTTACTACAGATACAACCAAATTATGATGCATGAGCCGGATCAGGAGGACACAAGCTTCATCACCGATGTTGGTCTCTACTACTATAGAGTCATGCCCTTCGGACTTAAGAATGCAGGGGCAACTTACCAAAAACTCGTCAATGCTATGTTCAAACTGCAGATTGGCAAAACTATGGAAGTTTATGTTGACAATATGTTGGTGAAGTCAAAGAAAGCGGTAGACTATATGGACCACTTGGCGGAAATGTTTGCAATCCTCCGAAAGTACAGAATGAAACTTAATCCTTTGAAATGTTCGTTTGGGGTAGAGTCTGGAAAGTTCTTGGGTTTCATTGTGAGTGCTAGGGGCATTGAAGCTAATACTACTCAGATTGCTGCCTTAAAAGAAGTAAAAGCTCCTAGAACGAAGAAGGAATTGCAAAGTCTTAATGGTAAAGTCGCTGCCTTGAGTCGATTCATTTCCAAAGCTACTGATAAATGCATTCCATTCTTTGATGCACTGAAGAAAGGAAGGAAAAAGTTTGACTGGACCCCTGAATGCCAGAAAGCTTTCGATGAGTTGATTCGTCATATGGAAACGCCTCCAATAATTTCTAAGCCGGACAATGGTGAAGATCTTTTTTTGTATATTTGGCAATCTCATCTCATGCTCTCAGTGCAGCGTTGGTACGGGAAGACGCAAAAATTCAACGCTCGGTCTATTATATCAGCAAGAGATTCACCGGGGCAGAGATGAATTATTCAAAATTGGAAAAGCTCATCTATTTTATACTGATTGCATCAAGAAAATTGAGGCCGTATTTGCAAGCACATCCTTTCAAGGTCCTCACTGATCAACCTCTAAAGCAAGTCCTCTTTCGTCCTGAGACTTCGGGTCATCTTCTGAAGTGGAATATTGAACTCAGTCAATACGACATCACCTATCATCCCCGGAGAGCAATCAATGGACAAGTTTTGGCGGATTTCATTGCAGAATGTACAGATAAAGGTGATAGTGAGGAAGAAGTGACTGATAATTCCCCAATTCAATGGAAATTGTATGTTGATGGTGCAAGAAACGATCACTGTTCCGGAGCTGGGGTTGTGCTCGAAACCCCTGAAGGGCGGTCATTGTGCTATGCAATGAGATTGGAATCCCCTTCGACAAACAATGAAGCAGAATATGAAGCTCTTATTGCCGGCTTGAGAATTGCTAAAGAATTGAATGTCAAAGTGTTGCAGATCTTCAGTGATTCATAGCTTATTGTATGTCAAGTCAAGAAAGAGTTTCAAACTAAAGGAGAAAATCTGCCTGCTTATTTGTCAAGAGCTTTGGAACTTCTCGATGATCTTGACCATTATACGATATATCATATACCCCAGGAAGAGAACGTGAAGGCAGATTCTCTCGCAAAGTACGCAAGCACTGGTGAAGCTCAATTATTGGGATTAGTTCCTGTGGAAGTCCTGTCAGCTCCAAGCACTGATGAAATGGATATTGACTGGATCATGACTATATCTCAAGAGCAAGAGTCATGGATGACTCCGATAATGGAATATCTGCTCAACGGTTCTCTAATAGAAAGTTCAAAAGAACGACAGAAGTTGCTAAGAAAAGCCTCCAGATACATAATTCAAGATGGCCGATTGTATTGGCGGGGATTGTCGATGCCATTACTCCGATGTGTGACCAAGGAAGAAGCTAAGACAATTCTAGCTGAAGTGCATGGAGAAGAGTGTGGGGACCATTCAGGTGGTCAAATTCAAGCTAAGAAAATTCTCCGTTATGGGTATTTTTGGCCAGATATTAATTGTGATGGTGCAAGTTATGCCCGAAAATGTGACCGATGCAAGAGATTTGCAAAAATCCCAAGAGCACCTTCCACCGAGATAACACAGATGGTCAGTCCGTGGCCATTTGCTATTTGGGGAATAGATCTCATCGGGCCTTTGCCAACCGCCAAATTCGAAATCAGATATGCTATTGTTGCGGTTGATTATTTTACTAAATGGGCTGAATCTGAACCATTAGCCACTATTACCTCTAAAAAGATAATAAACTTTGTAACTAAGAATATCATTTGCAGGTATGGTGTGCCTCAAAAGATAATCACAGATAATGGAACCCAATTCGAAAGTGAAGAGTTCCAAGATTTTTGCAAGCGATTCAAGATCCAAAAAAGCTTCTCAGCAGTGGCTCATCCGCAGGCAAACAGGAAAGTGGAAGCAGTAAACAAAATTATCAAATCAACCATCAAAATACAGCTGGAAAAAGCGAAAGGTGGTTGGGTCGATAAGCTTCCACTAGCACTATGGGCATATAGAACTACCCACAAAACTGCGACTGGACACACTCCATTTTCATTGGCATATGGATCAGAAGCAATGATTCCGGTGGAAATAGAAGTCCATTCAAATGGAAGAATTCATTTCAACCAAGCTGAAAACGAAGAGTTGCAACTTGAAGCACTTGACTTCCGTGATGAAAAAAGGGAAGAGGCTCAACTGAGAATTGCAGCCCATCAACAAAGAATTGCCAGGCACTTCAATTCCAAAGTTCGCCAACACAGCTTTGAGATTGGAGATCTAGTCTTGAAAAGGGTTATGACAGCAACAGGAGTGTTTGTGCCAAACTGGGAAGGGCCATATATCATAGGCAAAAAACTTCTCGATGTCACTTTCAAACTGACAACTGTCGAAGGAGATCCAGTTCCAAGAGCTAGGAACAACAATCATTTGCGCACATATTTTACTTAAAAAGCTTTACTGAAATACTGTAAAAGAATTATGAATATATGATTCTTGTATTGAATGCCATTGTAAAGCCAATACAAGTGAATAATAAGAACTATAAAGTGGATGTAGGCCCAGTTCTTGGCCGAACCACTATAAATCTTGTGTTCTCTACTATTATAAACTGCTTGTTTTATTTCGATATATAAAGTACTTCAATTAAATTGCTAAAATGTCGATTTAATATTGCAGGCCATCAAAATAAAGCTTACCCATCATAAGACCAAGCGATCCCTGACATCACTCAACAAATGAATGTCTAGCCACAAAAATTCCAAACTCAAATCCTATATAAGTAGCGCTTCAAGCAAACAGCTAGTGATTCCGCCATAGGTAGACCCTTCCTAACTAATTGTGATTGTTTGTGCAAACAAACATTCGATTCATTAGCCTGTGTCTGCCCCTGAGAACTCATTTAACAATGAAGTACACTTCTTTGGATAGAATAAGCTACTTGCAAAAGAAAGGAATGTGTGCTTGGAAATGATAACAGGTAACCGCTGATATGAGCAAATCGCGAAAAGACATGGGAGAGTAGGCAGCAAACATCAAAAGACCTCCTCGGAGGTAGAACTCTACGGAGGATAAAGACCTCTAATGGGACTTGCCAGAAAAAGAAAGTTCTCTTTCTCAACAAAAAGTTGTGGACTGAACGGTGGCATAGGTCACTCGTTAACTAGCTGAGAACGTTTGTGCAAACAAACAATCCAAGTAACTTGTGTACGCCCCGTGAATCCATCCAACCAAGGGAAGGAAACTTCCAGGCAAAAGCCCTACTCGGAGGCACACATTTCACTGTGATCTGAAATAAAACTTCACATGAGTTGAAAGGTGAGAAGACCTCTTCGGAGGCACGCATTCCACCAAGATCTGAAATAAAACTTCACAAGTGCTGGAATGTGAAAAGCCCTCTTCGGAGGCCCATTTCACCATAGTTGAAATGCTAAAAGACCTCTTCGGAGGCACACATTTCACCGTGATCTGAAATAAAACTTCACACGAGTCAAAATGTGAAAAGCCCTCTTCGGTGGCCCGCTTCCTAGTGGACAGGTAAAAAATAAAAGCCTCTCCCTAGAGGCAGCAACGACAAAAAGCCCTCTCCCCAGAGGCACACACACAAAAAGCCCTCTTCCCAGAGGCACAATCAAACAAAAAAGCCCTCTTCCCAGAGGCACAATCAAACAAAAGCCCTCTTCGGAGGCACAAACAGGTCGAAGCCCTTTTTCGGAGGCCCACTTTACCAACAAGGAAAATTCACTTGCCAAAATAAAAGTGGCTTTCTCCAAAAGTGAAGTGTAAAAACTTCACAACAAAAAAAAGAGAAGACTTCTCCAATACGAGGCGCATTCTACTAAATCTGAAAAATATTTCCTTAAGACGGAAATATTATCCTATAAAGTACAGATGCAAATCTCCTTCAAATGGAAAAGTTTTTCTCTGAAGAAAGAGTACAAGTCTTCTCGAAACAGAAGAGTTGTTCTCCAAAATTTAGCGAATGTGAAAGAGATTGCAATAAACCATGGTATGGGGGCAAAATAATATAGTTGCAAAAATAAAAAAAATGCTCAAGTAACGTACCATAGGTTTACTGCAACATCACACAAAAAAAATAAAGAAACTTGTATGCAAAAGAAGAATAAATGCATTCTCAAATACAGACAGAAGTTAGTACATGTAAAAGATTCATTTTATTCCATGCTATAAATTTTTTATACATGTGCAGGTTTTAAAACAAAAGAAGGCGGGGACCGGTACCCGCACAATCTTCGGTCAACACAAGTCTTTATATATACAAGCATAAAAGCAAAAAGCAAGACGAAAAGCATAAGTCCTAAACCCATCACTTCATCTTCATGCCACCTTTTGAGCCTTCGTCTGGCCGGATGATTAACTTTTTGGGCCGGCTTGTGAGAGTAGGGGAAGAAAGAGGAAGGGGTGCTGTTTGCACAAAAAATGGGCAAGTACCTCCAAGTCGTATGATTTAGTTGATTATGTGTTGTTCTTAGTGATTTGGGTGATTTATGCAAATATGTAAAATAGATGGACTAAACTGTAAAAGACACACAGATTTATAGTGGTTCGGCCAGAATGTGCCTACGTCCACTTTATATGTTATTATCCTTTTCTGTTCAAATTACAAGTACAAAGCTTTGATTACAAGTATCCGAAAATTGTTTGAAAGTTCCATTCGTGCTTGAGCTCTCAAACTTGTCTGCAATTGTTGTTCCCCTGCCCCTCTATTTATAGAGTATAGCTGAGGGTAGGGGTACTGGATGTATATAGCTCCTGGTGGGCCTGGGCTGAAGTAATCTGGCCTGGCAATGTTGGTCTGGTACTCCTTGGTCCGGTAGTACGTTGGTTCGATGGAGGTTGTTTCGGTAGTGGCCTCCCTTGCTTCTGGTCCGGTGGTGCTACTTTGATTTGGTTCTGTAGGCAAGGGGGGAAGGTTGGTTCGGTGGTAGATGGAACAGGATGGTTCGGCAGTACGTGGAATAGGTTGGTTCGGTAGGCACGGGGGGAAGGTTAGTTCGGTGGTAGATGGAACAGGATGGTTCGGCAGTACGTGGAATAGGTTGGTTCGGTAGACACGGGGGGAAGGTTGGTTCGATGGTAGATGGAACAGGATGGTTCGGCAGCACGTGGAATAGTGTGGTTCGGCAGGCATGGGACGTAGGTTGGTTCGGCAGTGGATGGTAAAGGAGTTGGTTCGGCGATGTCGGAACGGTCGAAACTCACCCAACACTTGCACCCCAAGTAGGGCATGTGCATATAGATGGTGTACTTTGTTTTAGCTTGGACATCCTCATCCGGTCTTGTGTGCCGAGCCAGTTGGTTCGGTCGTTTATATTTTGCCTATAAATGCGGGCCTAATGTTTTCGTCATTCCTTATCAACCGAACCAAACCCTTGTCTTTGCCGAATCGAACTCTTGTCTTTGCCAAACCAACCATATTAGCCGAATCAAACTCCTATCC
The DNA here is from genome assembly GCA_030765085.1 of Allium cepa. NCBI lineage: Eukaryota > Viridiplantae > Streptophyta > Magnoliopsida > Asparagales > Amaryllidaceae > Allium > Allium cepa. The sequence goes on along the minus strand of CM060943.1, from coordinate 939,027,923 downwards.
TTGCCGAATCAAATGTGTTTAGCCGAATCAAATTCCTATCCTTGCCGAATCAAACGTGTTTAGCCGAATCAAATTCCGATCTTTGCCGAACCAGGTGAGACCCTCTTGCCGAATGAACTTCGTGCTTGAGTTACCGAATGAAACTCTTATGTCTGAATTGTCGAATGAAACTCGTATTTGAACCACCGAATGAGAATGGGAAAGATAAGTGCCGAATGAACTTTTAGGTTGGGACAACTGAATGAACTCGGGGATTCCGAGTGCCGAATGGATCTTTAGCTTTTTATGTTTCGACTTATGAATGAAATTCTAGGCTGTACGCACTTGCTTTTTACTTTCCTCATTCTGACGACACACTTTTTGTGTTTGCAGATAAATGTCACGTAAAGTCGAAACTCGATCAGATAAGAGGAAATCTATGGACAGAAGTGAGTCCCCCGTTGTGCCCCCATCCCATCCAGGATCGGGACGACGGGAACCCACCCCCGAGATCGCTTGTGGAAGGATATGGCCCTCAGGAGCTCTTGAACACTCCTCCTGACTGTTTTCCTAGCTCCCTCAAGGAGGAGCTGGTTGATGTCATATCTCGTTCTTTCGGGATTGATAGAGCATGCATGGTGCTGCCAGGGAATGGAGTTATGCCATATGATCCTCCTGAAGGGTATTTTGCTTACAGCAGGTACCACTGTATGTGCGGGGCCATTCCCCTGATGAATGCTTGGATAGTCAGCTTCATTTCCTATTTGAAGGAAGCCCCTTTTCAGCTTCAGCCCAATTCTTATGCTATCTTGGTGATCCTATTCATCATTTTCCAGAGAAGATATAGGCGTCCCCCTTCAAACCGGGAGATCCGGTATTTGTACAACTTGAGGGGCTACAAGAAGGGTTCTCCATACATCAGTTTGGAATCGAACGTATCCTTCAAGCCGGTCCTGGACTTATATTCGAAGTTCAACATGTTCAAGAAAGAATGGTTTTTCGTCAAGGATGACTCTGTTTCTATCTGTCACTTCACCTCCGGCTGTAAGTTGAAGCTTATTTATAATTTCCGTTCTGACTGTAATGCTTTTCCTTATGTGTTTTTATTTCTTGCTAGCGACAGGTGGACTTGCAGTCGTGGAGAACGATCACCTGATTTAGATGGCTGCGGAGATAGAAGCCATTTCGGGAAGGGAGAGGTCAGCTTCTTACCTGATCAGGAATGCTACTCTTCTGCAGCACAACTTGATTCTACCACGTCATTCTGTGGTCAAGCAGAGGGACACAGCTGAGGAGAGGGCTGCCAAAGCCAAAGGAGGGGCCACGACAAAGAGCAGCAAGAGGAAACCCTTCTCGATACCTCCAGTCGTCGAGGGGAAGAAGCTCAAGAAATCCGATGGACTCTCCCCTACCACATGTCCAGATGTTCCGGAGGAGGAAAGTATAAAGTAGGAAAGAGGCGAGGAGGAGAGCGGAGGTGATGGAGAAGCTGATGGTGGCGAAGGACAGAGCGGTGATCGCACCGGGGCTTTGTCTTCTGAGCAAGCAGGGAAGATCCAAGAGTAGACAGATAATGCTTTCCGCCAGGCTTTTGAGGGGTTGGAGGAAGGATCGGCCTTGGTGGAGAAGCCAAAGGAAACTGATAAGGCCGGGACTGGTGATGGTCCATCTTCCGAGAGCGTTTCGGCTAGGGCAACTCTGGCGATTCAAGGTGAATCTCTAACTCCTCTTTTAACTTCACATGTTTCTTGGATTATAGTCCCATGCATGCTTGTAACACTTGGTTTTTATTCCAGGAACGGGTAAGGCGGCCAAGACATCAGACATTCGGCACCGCCTCGAACAATTCAAACTCCTCAAAGCTTCCGCTAAACCTAAACCTCCGACCAGCCGTTCCAAGGACGTAGTCGGCTACCGTCCTCTTCTCGGAGTTATTGAAGAGGATATTCAAAAGAAAAGGAGGAGGCGCTCCTTATTCGAACTTTCACCTAGTCCTCAGCCTCTAACCCAGCCTATTCATGATATCACGGGGGAGGATACTGAGTTCATACCCTCTCCGCATCCATCAGAGGATCCTACTGTTACTCATATTGATCGTCCCGGCTTGGCTCATAATCCATTTGCGGGTCATCCAGATCTGGACCCGAGTTCTCATGATATTTCCTTTGACGAGGTTACAGGTGAGCACCTTCTCCCTCACAATCCTATGGTAAAGATGCTTGATGAGGCCATGTCCCTGGATCTTGATTTGCTTACTACTCGGATTGTAACTATGGGGGATGAAGCCAAGGCAAATAACGATTGGGTTGCTGAGGAGACTAGGAAGTTGATGGGGCATCACGCCCGACTGGTCAAGGCCGGGGAGGAAATTGGGAATGCCAACATAGGATTGCGGCTAGTGGTTGCCGACCAGGCCAAGCAACTTGCCGATCAGGCCATCCAGATCTCTCAGCACGAGGCTGCCTCCAGATGGCTAAAGAAAACCATGGAAGAGGCTAGCAGAGCGGAGCTGCAAAAAATGGAGGCCATCTGCAAGGAACGGATCGATATGACCATTGCAATGGTAGACGAGGTTCGGAAGGCGGATCTCGAATGGGTAGAGGAGTTATCTGGGAAGCTTGAAGCCGCGAAGCTTTCTCAAGCCAAGCTGAAGAAGGAGATGGAGATGATGAGGAAATCCCTTCAGGCTGACCGCTCGCGATACCGATCTGTGAGGGATGCTGCCTTTGCAAAGCTGTTGGCTTCTGAAGTCCGAATGAGGGAGTTTGAGGAAAACGAGGGGATGATGGATGCGATGCTCCAGGATATGTATTTCCGTACTTGGAAGCAGGGAAACTTATCCTGGATGGATGACTGTACCCGGATCATGGCCATGATTTTTCTTCGGGCTCTGTAAGAGGCCAAGGCTGATGCGGATAAGGAGGGTGGTATGGCCTTCAGGATGGATGTGGTTACGGCCCAGTTTACTAAGGAAGAGAAAGTGGCGCTAAAGGAGGGCATGCGGCTGCTTGCTGCCGAGGAGGTAGGCATGCAGTTGGGAGATGACGATCAAGGAACAGATGTTGGTAAGTCTTCCCTTTTAGCCTTTTCATAGCTTGGTTGCTTATTTTTTATTTAATGAATTCTTCTCCTGAATTGGACTGGCGGGACCTCTCAAGCGCCAACTACCTCTGGTTAGCATGCCGGGAGCTCTGATCTGGCGGTTAAGTAGACCTCGGAGAGCCAGCAGGATAGAAGCGAGGCCCCGATGCAGTCGGCTCCTTGGCTTGATTTGGACATTTTTTCAGCTTATTTGACGTCGCTGTCTATGTTAGTCTTAAAACATTAATGTAATTTTCGGGTTGTAATTATGTAACGAACAACTTGATTTTTAGCATGTAACTTTATAACAAAAGCTGATTTTGTCATGTTTGAATGTTTATGTTATTTCGATGTGTTGCATAAAATATAGTTGTAGATGTGCTAGTAATTCAGTTGTGTTTGACGCTAAGTTCTTGCTTAAAATATAATTCCATGTCTTGCAATGTTAGTGTGATGTGTGAATAAATTATAGTTACATATTTATGTACAAGTGAAGAAAGTACCGCCCTTCAAGTTTTTGTTGTAGACGGTAGCTTTGAATGCCTTGTGTATTCGAATGTGGAATGCAGCTGAGTGACTTGCCATTCAGCTATGAGTTCTTATTCCCATTAGCGAGTGTCTCCCATCTTGTGTCCTGCAATTAGCGATTGTTATAGAGGATAGGAGGAAAGATTTTATAAATAAAATGGAAATATAAGAAATAGTATAACTTACAATCACAGAAGGCCTTCGATGTGCTTAACTTCGTGGCAAACGGGTTTTGTAGTCACTTTTCCTAGCCGTGGGTCTTGGAGACATTTGTCACCCATCTTACGCACCCGTGGGGAGTTTTCTTTTTTACCACAACCGTACTTAAGATACATCGGAGCCGAGATCGTGCACAGTAACTACCCGGGCCATTATGGCCCTTAATCGTGGTATTATTCGATTTACAGTGGCCGGCTAGCACGGGGGCCGATCGTCAACTGTGAACTGCCCCTGGCTGGCCACACCTTATGTTGGGGCTTATAATCGGTTCACGGTTGCCGGCGAGCCGAACGCCGTAATGAGCTGCCTCGGCTATAGTCGGCCTTCTCGGTGGCTTATAATCGGCTCATTACAGTGGGTTTTGAGGGCCGTCGCGAGCATTGAGTTAACCCGCAGCAGAGGGATGCTGGAGCAAAAGTGTCTCATTGGCGAGGGAATTGATTCGCGTAGTACCTGTTAGGTCTGGTCCAGGTGAGGTGGTACCGTGAGGTGTCCAGAATGGAAATGTCGTTATACAGGATTTTGTTCAACTAGGAAAAGGATAAAGCTTAACAAGCAGCCGAGATATAAAGGAACAAGTTAAAAAGAGGCAAGATTTTTAAAGTGGTTCAGCACGAAAATGCCTACGTCCACTGATTCTCTTTGTTAATTCACTTCATATGGGCAGTACATGTTAAGAAAAGTATCGACGAAGGTGTTGGATGTTCCATGCCCTCTGGAACACCTCTCCGTCCACTGTTGACAAAATATAAGCTCCGTTGTGGAGATCTTTATGAATTGCATACGGTCCATCCCAGATGGGATCTAGCGCTTCGAGGCACGAGAAGATTCGCTTGAGGACAAGATCTCCTTCTTGTAAGATGTGATGCTTGACTTTGGAGTTGTATTGTGCTACCACTTTTTGCTTGTGAGCTGCGGCTTTGAGTGCTGCATCATTTCTTCTTTCTTCGATTAGATCCAAAGACATGTGGAGGAGTTCTTCGTTCTCTTCTGGGTTGTAGTGGATCCTACGGTGGGATGGCACTACAGTTTCAACTGGGAGCATGGCCTCCGATCCGTATGCCCTGTTGATGTTCTGAAAGACATGTGGTAGGCCTAAAGTGTCATAGGAAGTTCATCCACCCAAGCGCCTTTTGACTTTTCAAGCTTCTTCTTGATTAGAGTTTTAAGAATTTTGTTGACAACTTCGACTTGTCCATTTGCCTGGGGATAAGCCACAGATGAGAAGCTTTTGTGAATTCCGTGCTCTTGGAACCAATCGGCAAACTCCTCACTGTCAAACTGAAGTCCATTGTCCGATATGATTTTGAGTGGAATCCCGTACCCGCATAGAACATTTATGATCAAGAAGTTAATAACTTTTTCGAAAGATATTTTATTTAAAGGTTCCGCTTCCACCCATTTGGTGAAATAGTCGACTGCCACTATAGCATATTTGGCTCCGCCTCGGCCTATCGGCAGTTCGCCAATCAAGTCAAAACCCCATACTGCAAAGGGCCAAGGGCTGGTCATCTGAGTAATCTCATTTGTTGGTAGTCGAGGAATCTTAGCAAATTTCTGACATCTGTCGCATCTTTTGACGAAGTCTAAGGCGTCTTTGTTTAAAGTGGGCCAGTAGTATCCATATCGGAGCGTCTTCTTTGCAAGAGTCTGCCCACCATTGTGATCTCCGCAACTCCCTTGATGGATGTTGGATAAGATTTCCTTGGCTTCCCTTCCAGTAACACACCTCAATAAGTTAGAGAAGCCGCGCGGATAGAGGATGCCTTCTTGCATTGTGTAGCCGAAAGCTTTCCTTAACATTTTCTTAACTTCGTTACGCTCGTGGGGCAGTGTGCCATTTTGTGAGTATTTTCGGATAGGAGTCATCCAAGTTTCTTCTTCGATTGCAGCTATCAGATCTTCTTGTTCGAAACATGGGGATAGTTGTTTCGAGATGGTTACTGTTCCGAAAATGGTGCTGTTCTTCATGCTGGCTTGCTTTGCCAGTTCGTCGGCCTCTTGATTCTCTTCTCAAGGAATGTGTTTTTTTAAATAGTGATCCAATTGATCGAGCAGCAGCTTGGTCTTCTTTAGATATGCTGTGAGTCATTCTCCTCGAGTCTGAAACTATCCCAGTACTTGGTTTACGATAAGTTGAGAATCACTATGAAGACATAAAGAACTGACTCCAATTTCTAAGGCAAATTCTAATCCTGCTATTACTGCTTCATATTTTGCATCGTTGTTGGTGGCGGGGAATTCTAACCTTAGGGCATAGTGCAGCTTCCTTTCCCTGGGGGTAATTATCACAATACCGGCCCCCGAGCCCTGTTCGTTCGATGCTCCATCTACAAAGCGATTCCACTTGATATCTTCTGTTATTTCAGATTGCTCCTTACCTTCGTTGGTAGTGAATTTGGAAATGAAATCGGCCAAGGCTTTCACTTTGATGGCGGTGCGGGGATGGTAAGTGAGATCATATTGACTTAGCTCAATGCACCATTTAAGTAGTCGCCCGGAGGTGTCGGGACGATGGAGTACCTGCCTTACCGGTTGATCGGTTAGAACTCTGATGGAATGGGATTGGAAATAGTGTCGCAATTTCCGTGATGTGATTAGTAAACAATATGCTAACTTCTCAAGTTTAGGATATTTGGCATCTGCCCCTGTGAACCTCTTGCTTACAAAGTACACTGGCCGCTGCGTGCGGTTATCTTCTCTTACCAAAGCGGTGCTTAGAGCATGAGATGACACAGCAAGGTATACGTAAAGCTCTTCGCCTTCATTTGGAGTTGAGAGTACTGGTGGTCTCTGGAGGTGTTCGATTAGGTTGTGGAAGGCCGTTACGCATTCGTCAGTCCATTCGAACTTTACCTTGTCTTTCTTTATAGCTTCGGAGAAAGTGACACACTTGTTTGTTGCTTTAGAGATGAATCTGCTCAGGAAGGACACTTTCCCATTTAGGCTTTGCATTTCTCTTCGAGTGGAAGGTATATTGATTTCCTTCAGCGCCCGGACTTGTTCAGGGTTCGCTTCAATTCCTCTGGCATGGACGATGAATCCTAAGAACTTTCCCGATTATGCTCCGAAGGAGCACTTTAGAGGATTCAGCTTCATTCCATATCGACGAAGTACTTGAAACATCTCGTCCAGGTGGCTCACGTGGTCGATGGCTTTTCTTGACTTTACTAGCTTGTCGTCCAAATAAACTTCCATGGTTCAACCTATTAGTTCCGCAAACATCTTGTTGACGAGGCGCTGATAAGTGGCTTCGGCATTTTTGAGTCCAAAAGGCATTACTCTATAGCAGTACAATCCCCGGTCGGTGATGAAACTAGTGTGGTCTTGATCGGGGGCATGCATAGGAATTTGGTTATATCCTGAGTATGCGTCCATAAAAGACAAGAGTTTCTGCCCGGCTGTGCTGTCTACAAGTTGATCGATTCGGGGGAGTGGGAAGCAATCCTTCGGGCAAGCGTCATTTAAGTTGGAGAAGTCTATACACGTTCGCCACTTCCCATTAGCCTTCTTTACTAGTACCGGGTTGGTGATCCACTCTGGGTAGATGGCCTCTCGGATGAAGTTATTGGCAACCAGGTTCTTTACTTCTTCATCGAGGGTTGCTGATCGTTCTGCCCCCATGCTTCTCTTTTTCTGTTTTACTGGCACCTTTGTAGGATCGATGTTCGGTACGTGGCATGCTACGTCTGGGGAGATTACAGTAGTGTCAGCGTGTGTCCATGCAAATACATCCAAGTTGTGACGAAGAAAATCGACGAGTTGATCCTTCAATTTCGCTCTTAACTGAGACCCGACTCTCAGCCGTCTACTTGGGTCGTGTTTGTCTACCAATACAAATTACATAGCCTCTGTAGGTTCGGCAGTGGCCTCCTCCTCTTTGTCCCTGGTGTCTAATTCATTGAAAGGATCACTGGTATATCGAAGAGGAGGGGCTTTCTTTAGTTGCCATGCTTCCAAGTTTTTCTTGCAGAGAGAAGTCTCTGCATTCTTCCCCCTATCCTTTCTGCAGTTATTGCGAAGCCCAGTTACATAGAAGTCTCGAGCAACGTCTTGATCTCCCTCTACCTCCCGTATTCCATTGTCTGTTGGAAATTTCATCTTCAGGCACCATGGGGCCAAGACAATTTGGAAGTCATACAAGGCTGGTCTTCCTAAAAAGACGTTGTATGCCGAGTGGTTTTCTATCAGCACAAATGTTTGTTTCCGCACAACGGAGTGGGGATGACTTCCTATTTCGACAAAGAGGTCCAGTTGCCCGAGAGGCATCTTCGCATCCCCCGTGAAATCGTGTAGTGGTTTGTTGCAGGGAGACACATCTTTCATTGACAGCTTCATTTTGTCGAAAGCATGCTTAAATAGGATATTTACCGAGCTCCCAGTGTCTACCAGAATTCGGAAAACTTTGGCTGGACCGAACCAGGCAGAGATGACTACAGGATCCATGTGAGGGTACTGCCTTCCCTCTAGATCACGCCTACTTAATGTGATGTCATCATCCTCTTTTCGTTTCGGGTGGCATTCTTCCATAACATAATTAACATAGCCTTCATCGTTTCTAAGTGACTTACCGTATCTTTCCATCTCTGCCCAGCTTCCGTCGGCGATGTGTGGTCCTCCTGATATGGTATGGTGCTTTTGAATGAATTATGTCATTTAGAACTCGTTTTGATCCCTTCGAAAGGGGTCTGTGCATAAGATGGTAATAACAAATCACTATTTTGTCAATGCATGCTTTTTCAAAGTCTTTCAGAAGGGTTCTTCTTTCGATTGACCCCAGTTCAATGCACCATTAGGTGTTGACGGTTTATATCGTTAACATTTTGGCGTTAGAAGGAGGGCTCAAACCTCCATCCTTATTCTTTCCTTATAGACTAATATGGAAAGTTTGATTCGTTATAGGAAAATGAAATCAAAAAGACTCATCCGATTGGATGAAGAAGTGGTGGACAGAACAATTCTAAAGGAAAATATTACGCCAACCTTCAACTTAGAAGGTGGTATTCCAAGACAACCATTAACTCTAGTGCAACATAATGCAATACAGCTAGGATAAGACATTTGGAGCAGTAACTATTACAAAGGCAGGAATGCCTAGAAGTAGCCCTGCTTTAGAAATTATCTAAAACTGCTAAGCCAACAATGGTAGACAAAGTAGTCTCTCCTAGAAGGAATTTAAAGGCTCATATATTGAAGATAGGGGCAAAATTGACTTGACGTCTTCAAAGAAAAATATATATTATGTTACTAAAGCTGATCATCAGGACATGATGCAAGGAAATATACGGAGCAATCCGAAAGTTCAACCACAAAGGGATATAATCTAAATCGAAAAAGCTATCATCATACTAAAGCATATTTGAAGGACATAGTAGAGCAAGCTATTAAAGACATACTGAATGCTAAAGGGAAAAGAATTTTAGATGAGTAAGTGAATGATACTGATTGAGTAGGTTCAATTATTGGCGAAATCATGTCAACAACAATTCCATCTCGGGTTAAGGTTTCAGTTATGAAATACCACGGCACTACTAAATCTGATGACCACCTAATGGCTTTTGACATCCAAATGGACCTTTATAACGCTTCGAGGGCAGCGCGATACAGATTATTTGCAGTAACACTTCGAGGGGATGCTACAAAATGGTACCTCCAACATAGAGAGAAAACTATCTACTCATGGAAAATTTTTTGCTACGAATTCTCTGATCAGTTTTGGATATGCAAAGATCCAACAATTGACTGCACCATTATGGCAAACATCAAGGAAAGGCAAGGAGAATCGTTGGGTGATTATCTCAAAATAATTGCAGTGCATTCAGGATTGGTAGAAAAGAGCTTTTCGTCCATGGATGCAAAAATTTATAGGATTTTCATTTTCAAGCTGATAAATTCATTCGAATGGATGAACCATACTATGCTAAAAGGAAAGCTAACACCAATAAGGAAATTGAAAGATTCGTATTCGATCTAGGACACAAAAAGTGAAGGTAGGAAGACTCCAACACCAATTCATTCGCTTTGAATAAATCTTTGTCTTATATCTATGCCACAATGAAAGAAAAGGTAAATTTCTCCACTTCATTCAAGGCTAGGAAGTTCCCCAAGTAGAGAAAAGGGGATGAACACTGTGCTTATCATAAGACAAATGGACATAAGACAAACAAGTGTCGAGTGCTAGATGAAATTATTCAAAAGTTAATTCATGATGGATATCTAAAAGAATTTGTCTAAGATAAATAGAAAGCACTTCGAATTGACAATGGACCGTAAAAAATTCCCTAGTAATGCGGTGAATGTCTTAGAGGATGAAGATGCATTAAACTTAAGTCCACCTTTGAACAGGATTGATGTGATTCATGGGGACCGCATCCAGTAAGAAATAGTAAAGGAGCTAGGAACAAATATATCAAGGAAGCTATGGAAGGAGTGTTCTCTATGAAGGAAGAGCTCCCGTTCAAAAACCTGTGACTTAATGTACAAACGACAAATCTTGTCATTACGCCACAGGAGATAAAGAAAGGATTTCATCATCCTTATAATGATCCCCTTATGATCACAACTCAAATCGGGCTTTACATAGTATCCAAGATTCTAGTAGATACCGACCTTTGATCAGATAAGAATTCCTCAGAACAAACTGGAGCCTAATCTTGAACCTATCTTTGGATTCAATAATGGAGGGTCGACATCGGTAGGGCAAGTAAAGCTACTGGTGTAGATTGGCCTACTAATATGCTATAAAAATTTTGAGGCTCTCTTGGTGATCATCGATCAGCCTTCATATTACAATGCATTCTTTGGTCGTCCTGCACTGGATGAGATGGATGCTTTTGTCTCACCAAAATACCTGATTTAAAGTTCCTGACTAAAATAGGTTGGGGCATTATTCGAGGAGAACAATTTAGCTCTCGTGAAATATATTTTGCAACTCTTGATCAATACTAAAGGGAGTAACCGTCTTACTATGATTCCTCTACTATTTTTCAGCCTTCGGATGATGGATCTTTACATCCGAAATTTCAAAGAAAAAATAAGGTATAGTAAAATAAATAAACGTGTCTTTGAAAGGTACATCTCACTTGGAAGGAAGAGGACCGAGGCTAACTTTGTTGAAGAAGGCGAGATCATCACAGAGCTGGATTTCTGAGGAGAAATAGAGAAGACAAAGTGTAACATCCAGCCCTTTCGAGCGATTTAAGTCGACAATAAGTCAACTCAAATCATTCAAAACGACGGATTTTTATTTAAAATTTTGGGGTAAAATAAAATTCATATCACAGAATCACAGATCACAAATACAGAGTATTGAATATTTCAGCAAGGTAAATAAGCTAGGATCACCAGAGTTTCAAATCAGGTACGGAACAGAGTTCTAACAAATACAACAGATATCGGGTACATAAAGATCTCTAATACGAACCAAATTTTTATAAGTTCAATGAAACATAAACTGAGAACTAAGAAGGAAACTTCAACTAGAGCTCCAGCACCTTGTCTTCAATAATAACTTCCTTTAAGCTGCAAACTCAGGCTGACCCGAGTGAAAATTAAATAAACACCCGAGTCAGGACTAACATTCTCATCTAAGTGAATAACTCGAGTGAAATATCTACTAAAAGTACAAATAACTTAAAGATTGTTGGGATCGTCATCCTTTAAGGATCCGTTAAACCAGTAATATACGCTATATACATTAATGTCTAATCAGTAAAGTATAATCATATAGAAAAATAGCGTTAAAGGGATGGTGAACCTTAACGCGGTCGGATCTTAAAACCAAAATCGTAATGGGCTCGCTATAAGGAGATGACACGACACGCGAGGCAATGCCAGGGTGGATACACCGTTTGCACTCCCGGACCGGTGGTGATGGCAAGCTAGCAGCTTACGCCCACCTCGAACAATACCCCAATCAAAGTGGCGCCACCAAATCGAATCACACAAGTAATAGAATGGTTTTCGAAGAAGCATGCTCGATAAAAGGGTGCAACCCTTTGTGTAGCCCGGTATAGCTCCTGTTTTAGTCATTTATGCCAACTCAAGGGAGTTGGGTCCACGTAATATACCTCGGGAACGTCGCCACCATCCTACTTCATTCTGGAATCTCCACCGCATACACAGTTGTTAAAGTGGTTTTCGGTATTGGCCGGCTATAAGACAATATCCGATCCTGGTCTCTTTAACAACCAATCGTTATATCTTTCACACCATGGTTGGTTTTATAAAATCGATTTACATTTTCAAACCATTTACAGAATATATATAACTTTGACTTTTCAGTTTGAAATTTGTACAGTTATGGTTTATCAAATTTCTATTTAAATCTTCGAATTGTTTCCATGTATCTATATACAAAGTTTAAGAAAAAAATTATTTAAACATTTTAGAGTAAAGCTTTTGAGATCTTAAGATAATAATTTATGAAAATAATGATTTAGTAGTTTTCAAAAATTTTGTCGCTCTATAAAGTTTAAAACTTACAGTCATATTGGTTCCAACAACATTCAGAATTTCCGGTTTCAATACTTATCGACCATATAAAATTTTCAAAACCAAATTTTTCTCAACTATGGTGTCCGTATATAAGTTTTCTAACCTATGGTCAAGTGATACGGATGTATATCATTTCAATCCGTGTTAATTTATACTTACGGGTATATATTGTTTCAACCCGCAATCCCAATAAAGGTTTGGAAACATTTGGGTTATCCTTTCAACCTGAAGGAGATTTCTGACTAACAAGGACTTTTTAAAATGTTTGGGAATTTAAACACAACATGGAAATAAATCAGATGCTATCAACATAACGCTACATGAAGTGATACTACGTGGATGATGCTACATGAATGATACTACATAACATGGCATAAATTATTCGATGACAACGATACATTTAACATAAATTTCTACATGCATGCCTACAATACGGGAACACAGTTCGATTGTTATTTCATCAAATTAGATTGACTTATCAATCGAATGACAATCGTGAGTAGTAACTCACCTTTGCTGGACTGAGATATTTGATAGCGGAAGTGACGGAGAGCACAGACCAGACGGTGAACAGATAACTCCTAAGTTATTGGATTCCGGCTGCGACAAACGTATTAAAATTATAAATTAACATTTACATCGTTATGTATTTCCGTTAGAATTACTTAAATATTGAATTGTCATTACAATTTCAGTTTATATATATATGGACTACGTATAAAAATATTAAATATTGCATGTTTACTGTTATCCTTTTTTTTCTTTCAACTATCCTTTAACACAAATAGTAAAGCTTACCTGCGAGCAAAATTTCCAACTTGTAGAGTGCCAATTTTAAATTTATCTTTCACTATGTTAAATTTTTCAAGGTACCGGTTTGGTGAAGTGGAGAAAAGGAAGTAAACATATAACAAATAAAATTAACGCCAAATTTTTCCAAAGTATAGAAAACGTTGAAATCCAACTGTAAAGAAATTTTGGGAAACACAAGTAAATTTTAAACCGTAAACTAATGTCAGATACTCAAAAGAGAGATTGCCAACCGACAGTGGTAGCAAATGGAAAGTTGAAACTAAATCTGAAGGAACTGTGAATTTTCATGACATGACACAGGAAACTTCGGGTGTTGCAAGTAATCATCTGAGCATAATGCAAAAGTACCATAGCTTTTACACTGATTATCTACGCCGTATTGGACGTAACACAAATTTAGTTAACAATATTACCGATGAGAAAAATAAAACAAATTCACAAAGTACAAATTTTAGTTTGAAAGAAAATTTGTTTGTTCCGCCTCTGAAGTGTATAGGCTTGGCAAAGTTGTCACTGTCACCCTTTTACATCTCCGCACTATATATATATATATATATATAACGTACGAAACTTGGGGAAAGGCAGGCAGAAAGAAAACTCACTGCATCAAAACTAATTTCAACACTTCATATTCATTTGATTTTGAACAAAATATGCGTCACCTTCACTTGCATATAGGGCTAAGTTATCACCTTCGCTTATATATTTTTTTATATAACTCACGCAACTTGCAGGGGAAAACAAACAAAAATAAATTTGTTCAGCCACTCAAACAAACGTATATACTCAGAAGCGCACAAGCTCGGCAGTTACATCTTCCCATTCCTATTTTTTTTATATATATAATAACGCACGCACCCAGGCAGTAAAAAAAACAAAGGAGGCTCACCTCACGGCTGAAGTGGCCGAGGCGTAGGGCGGCGCTGGGGATTTGATCGGTGGCAGGGACGTGGCTGCGTCGCAGAGTTGTGTTGGTGTGTTTGGCTGTGGAAGGGGGTAACGGCTGTGGGAAGGATGGGTCTATGGAGCTGTGGTTGAGGCTGTGGCGGCTGGAGCTCGGGGCAGTGACTGACGCGGAGGGAGGTGAGGCGTGTGGGTGCGGCGCTTGGGTACAGAGGAGAGGAGATTGGGTTTGAAGAAGGGGATCGGCTGTTTTTTTTCTTCTTGTTTTTTTTATATTTTAGGATCGGCTGTTACTTTGAAGAGGTGAGAAAATGAAGGAGCGACTTCTTTCTTATACTAGTTTAGATTGCGTGAGGGATTGCAGGAAGGAGAAGTAACCGGTTGAAAATTTAACGTTCCATGAATTTTTGTAACGTGTAAACTAAATTTTTCGTTACAGCTGTTCAACACGTTCAAAATTTTAAATTTTGAATTTTAATTAAATAAATTTCAGTTTATAACGACACCTAATAAATTTTATACGGACCCACTATACACACGCAAACCGTGCATAACTTCCACATCCGACCTCCAAATTCAGCAAATAAGGTATCGTTGCACTCGTCTTGTCAGCACGAGTTTAATAATATACAGAAAAATCATGTTTGTTCTTAAAAATAAGTATTCATTTTATGAAATTTGCGGTCGCTGATACCACAAATTGGACCATATAAAACAAATTTAATTGCGTTAACGTTACCGGAAATCTACAACAGATGTTATTATATGCTTATGATAAATTCCTCTTAAATATTACAACATAAAATACCGGCATTCGAAAAAAAAAATTATCGCAAATTAATTACAAAAATACGTTACCCAAAGTTTAAAAGGTTATTTTATTTAAAAGTTCTTTTATTCCAAACAATCTAGATATTTACAACAAATTCTTACGTTATTAAAATTTTTGTTTCAAATTTGCCGTCAATTTCCGCAGGAATCCAATTTATTAGCAGTAAATTTTCTCGGGTCGTTACACTCTCCCCCACTCAAAATTTTTCGTCCCTGAAAAGAACGAAGTCAAATGGGAAGTGTAACAAATGAAGAATTGGATCAAAATAGAGAAGATTAGAATAACATACCTATTCAAATAGCTCGGGGTTTGAAGCACGGATACTGTCCTCGGTTTCCCAAGTGCAGTCACGATCATCATTGCTCCATTGGATTTTAACAAGGTTAACAGATTTTCTCCTGAGTTGCTTCGTATCCCTATCGATAATACGAAGCGGCTTTCTCTCTATGGTTAGATTGGGTTCAACATCGAGATTCTCTAGCAAAGCAGGTTGGACATGAAGCGATGGATCATGAAGATATCTACGGAGATGAGATACGTGAAACACGTTGTGAACCTCAGCAAGTTTCTCTGGTAAATCCAAACGGTAGGCTAAAGAATCAACTCTTTCAATGATATGGAAAGGGCCTATGAACCTGGGAGCTAGCTTCCCTTTCCGACCGAATCGGATGACGCTCCTAAGCGGTGAAATTTTGAGAAACACTTGATCTCGTACGTCAAACTCCAACTTCCTTCTTCTCCTATCTGCGTATTTCTTCTGCCTATCTTGGGCAATTCTCATTTTCGTCCGGATATCCTCGACCTTCTTGGAAGCTTCAAGAATTAGGTCGGGCCCAAGAACTAATCGATCACCCGATCCAATCCAACATGATGGGGATTTGCACGATCGTCCGTATAGAGCAGCAAAAGGAGATGTTTTGATGCTTGCCTAAACTCAAGGATAGAAAATTACGAAGTTGTATTTCAAATAAGTTGGAATTCGAATTAGATCATACCTGATAACTGTTATTGTAAGTGAACTCAACGAGATGAAGATCGTCTTCCCAACAACCACCATATTCAAGAATACAGGCACGAAGAAGGTCTTCTAGAATCTGATTCACTCTCTCTGTTTGTCCATCGGTTTGAGGGTGATAGGTGGTGCTCAGATTCAGCCGTGATCCTAGAGCTTCCTGGAATGCCGTCCAAAATTTGCTAGTAAAGATTGGATCTCGATCACACACAATACTGACTGGGACTCCATGCAGTGTGACGATCTCCTTCATATAAATCTCGGCTAGACTCGAAGCGGTACGATTCGACTTGACCGGAATGAAGTGAGAAGATTTAGTCAATCGATCAACAATAACCCAAATGCCATCATTTCCCTTCCTCGTCCGAGGTAGTCCATCGGTAAAATCCATCGAAACTTGCTCCCATTTCCAATTGGGTATCTCAAGAGGTTGCAATAAACCAGTGGTTTTCTGATGCTCAGCCTTAACCTGTTGACGCGTGGCGCATCTACCAATGAAAGAAGAAATATCATGCTTCATACCATTCCACTAATATATTCTTTTCATATCATGGTACATCTTCGAAACTCTAGGATGTATGGAAAGTCTAGATTGGTGATTCTCCTTGAGTACCTCTTGTCCTAAATTGTCAACATCCAAAACATAAATTCTACCTTTAATTCTTAAAATCCCATATTTTTCGATTTGTGCATCCATTTCACTTTGATTATCACTCTTTCTTTTTCAAACATTCACCTTCATTTTTACCAACATTGGGTCTTCGTTTTGCTTAGCTGATATGCGGTCCATAAGGGATGGGGTAACCATAATCACGCAAAGTATCGACTTCTTCCTACTCAGAGCGTCGGCAACAACATTAGCTTTCCCGGGAGTATAGTGGATGTCTAGGTCATAGGCTGCTAAGAATTCAAGCCATCTCACTTGTCTTTGATTCAAATCTTTTTGGTTAAAAATATGCTTCAGCGATTTATGGTCCGTGAAGAGTTCGAACCTAGTCCCCAAAAGATGATGCCTCCACAACTTCAAGGCAAATACTATCGCAAGTAATTCCAAATCATGGGCGGCGTAATTCACTTCGTGGGTCTTCAACTGTCGGCTGGCATAGGCGATCACCCTTCCATCTTGCATCAACACGGCTCCCAATCCTTCTCGGCTAACATAAGTAAATACCGTAAATCCCTCACTCCCATTTGGGACGGTAAGAACTGGGGCAGATGTTAACTTGTCCTTTAACTCCTTGAATGCAGCCTTACACTTATCACTCCAGACAAATCTAACATTCTTACGAGTCAGAGCCGTAAGCGGAGAAGCAATCTTAGCGAAATTTTCAATGAATCTCCGATAGTAACCAACTAAGCCTAAGAAACTTCGGATATCGGTAGGGGTCTTAGGTTCTTTCCAATCATTGATAGCAGTGACTTTAAGAGGATCAACGGAAACTCCATTTTCTGAAATAATGTGTCCAAGAAATCGGACCTCATCCCTCCAGAAGTGGCCCTTAGAGAATTTGGCCTTTAGTTGATGTTTTCTAAGTGTTTCAAGGACATTCGTTAAGTGTGTTTCGTGTTCCTGTTCGGATTTTGAGAAGACGAGAATATCATCCACGAAAACCAGCACAAATTTATTAAGGACATCACGGAAAACATGATTCATAAGATTAACGAAGTAAGCGGGTGCATTTGCTAGTCCAAAAGGCATGACCAACCATTCATAGAATCCATTCTCTGCCCGGAAAGCGGTCTTGGGAACGCTCCCCTCAGCTATGCGGAGTTGGTGAAAACCGGTAGCAAGATCAAGTTGGGAGAATACTTTAGCTCCATAGAGTTGATCGAACATATCATTAATGCGTGGCATTGGGTATCTGCTTTTGAGAGTAAGCTTGTTCAGTTCCCTATAATCTACACACATCCTCAAGGAACCATCAGACTTAGTGACAAATACTACGGCTGCTCTCCATTCAGAATAGCTTGGCCTAATAAAGCCCTTTGAAAATAAGTCTTCGATTTGGCATTTCAATTCTGCCCTTTCTTTCGGGGCCATCCTTCGTGGAGGAAGGACTACAGGTCGGCTCCAGGAAATAGATCGATACGGAATTATATTTCCCGTGGAGGAGGAAGAGAAGTAACTTCGCCAAATACATCGGGAAAATTCTTAACAGTAGGGGTGGAATTAAGTTCATTAGGATGGGCATCAAGCGAAAAGATGAAACTGCCTGCAAAATCTTGAGGCATTTGACCTTCAATTATTAAGGGATCACCCTCATCATCAACTAAGGAAACAATCTGCTCCTTACAAGAGATATGTGCACCGTATTTACCCAGCCAGTCGCTTCCGAGTAAAATATCGAATGCATCGAACCTAAGGACACAAAAATCGCAAATGAATAGATGTAAGCCATATGTGAGTTTCACTCCCTTACAAACCATTTTAAGATTTGCGGGACCACCAATGGGATTTGATACACAAAGTGACTCAGAGGAATATTCGGGTTTTAATATGTGTTTGAGTTTATCGCATAAATTAGTGGAAATAAAGCTATAGGAAGCTCCGGTATCAAATAAAACACGAACAGGATGAGAATGTTGAGTGAAGGTGCAACGGAGTGTACCTTGAGCATCATCAGTTGTCAGATCGGAAGAAGTCATAGCGAAAACTCCAGAAGTCTTTCCCTTTTGCTGAGTGGGACAATTGTTTTTGAAGTGACCTGGTTGCAAGCAGATGTGGCAAAGGTTGTTTCTGGTTGCTTGGGGTGGAGGAGGAATAGCGGCTCCGGTCGGAAAAGGACAACTATTTGAGTAATAGCCCTTTTTGGTTACATTTGAAGCATGTGATGTGGGAGATGTCGATAGCTTGTTTCTGGGGAGTAAAACCAATGCCTTGAGAAAGTTGCCACTTCTTCTTCTGTCGCTGGAACTTATCCTTCTTCTTCATTGGACTAGTAGTGGTTTTAAACGAACTCTGAGTAGAGGCAGCCTGCTTACCCTTATAAGTTAGGTTCTCAAATCGGGTGGCCATGTCTACAAAGCTAGTGAAAGTCCTATGCACATTCTGTATCAATCGGTCATAGCACTCAGGACGTGCACCATTGACAAACTTTTCATTCTTCTTAAGCGGGGTGTCTATCAAACTAGGGCCATACTTAGACAACTCATTGAATTTCCTTTCGTATTCTGCGAAAGTCATGTTGCCTTGTTCCAGGTCCATGAAAGCTCGATAAAGACTCGATTTTCCCGCCTCCGGCACCCATTTGGTGATAAAGGCGTCCCTAGATAAAACTCAAGATTTAAGCTAGATTCAAGATAGATGTGAAAAAAATGGAAAAGGATAAAGATCGAAATTTTTTAGATGCCACCTAAACTGCTCCCAAGTGATATCTGCTTCTACAGCCTGGGCAGTAACGGATCTCCACCAATCTCGAGCAGCTTCTTGCAACTGCCAAGCCGCTAATTGGCGTTTCTGGGCATCATTAATCTCGATCCCAGTAAATATCATTTCTACATTTTCCAACCATTGCTGGGCCTCGATAATACCCTCAGAACCTGTGAACTTGGTTCCTCCTAGCTGGGTATACTCCTTGCACAAAGTGGAAATCTGACTGGGGCAACTACTGGGACTAGTGCAGCTGCAGGAGCAGGTTGAGCGTTTCCTCTTCCCCTAGTGCCTCTTCTGTTAGCCATCTGGGAAGTTCAAGAATAGGTTTAGAACAAAGATGAAGATGATATCAAAGATTTTCGAATCAAGGGAAGGTTTCCAGCAAGTAAGATGAATTGTGAGTGAAAGGAATTCTGTGATGTGATTTTACTCATTCTAGGGTATTGCTACCCTATCTCTAATGAGCATTTACCCCATAAACCATCAACTTTGATACCACATGTAACATCCAGCCCTTTTGAGCGATTTAAGTCGACAACAAGTCAACTCAAATCATTCAAAACGACGGATTTTTATTTAAAATTTCGGGGTAAAATAAAATTCATATCACAGAATCATAGATCACAAACATAGAGTATTGAATATTTCAGCAAGGTAAATAAGCTAGGATCACCAGAGTTTCAAATCAGGTACGGAACAGAGTTCTAACAAATACAATAGATATCGGGTACATAAAGATCTCTAATACAAACCAAATTTTTACAAGTTCAATGAAACATAAACTAAGAACTAAGAAGGAAACTTCAGGTAGAGCTCCAGCACCTTGTCTTCAATAATAACTTCCCTTAAGCTGCAAACTCAGGCTGACCTGAGTGAAAAATGAATAAACACCCGAGTTAGGACTAACATTCTCATCTAAGTGAATAACTCGAGTGAAATATCTACTGAAAGTACAAATAACTTAAAGAATGTTGGGATCTCCATCCTTTAAGGATCCGTTAAACCAGTAATATACGCTATATACAGTAATGTCTAATCAGTACAGTATAATCATATAGAAAAATAGCGTTAAGGGGATGGTGAACCTTAACGTGGTCGGATCTTAAAACCAAAATCGTAGCGGGCTCGCTATAAGGAGATGACACGGCATGCGAGGCAACGCCAGGGTGGATACACCGTTTGCACTCTCGGACCGGTGGTGATGGCAAGCCAGCAGCTTCCACCCACGTCGAATAATACCCCAATCAAAGTGGCGCCACCAAATCGAATCACACAAGTAATAGAATGATTTTCGAAGAAGCATGCTCGATAAAAGGGTGCGACCCTTTGTGTAGCCCGGTATAGCTCCTGTTTTAGTCATTTATGCCAACTCAAGGGAGTTGGGTCCACGTAATATACCTCGGGAACGTCGCCACCATCCTGCTTCATTCTGGAATCTCCACCGCGTACACGGTTGTTAAAGTGGTTTTCGGCATTGGCCGTCTATAAGACAATATCCGATCCCGGTCTCTTTAACAACCAATCGTTATATCTTTCACACCATGGTTGGTTTTATAAAACGATTTACATTTTCAAACCATTTACAGAATATATGTAACTTTGACTTTTCAGTTTGAAATTTGTATAGTTATGGTTTATCAAACTTCTGTTTAAATATTCGAATTGTTTCCATGTATATATATATAAAGTTTAAGAAAAAAATTATTTAAACATTTTAGAGTAAAGCTTTTGAGATCTTAAGATAATAATTTATGAAAATAATGATTTAGTAGGTTTCAAAAATTTTATCGCTCTATAAAGTTTAAAACTTACAATCATATTGGTTCCAACAACATTTAGAATTTCCGGTTTCAATACTTATCGACCATATAAAATTTTCAAAACCAAATTTTTCTCAACCATAATGTCCGTATATAAGTTTTCTAACCTATGGTCAAGTGATACGGATGTATATCATTTCAATCCGTGTTAATTTATACTTACGGGTATATATCGTTTCAACCCGCAATCCCAATAAAGGTCTTGAAACATTTGGGTTATCCTTTCAACCCGAAGGAGATTTCTGACTAACAAGGACTTTTTAAAATATTTGGGAATTTAAACATAACATGGAAATAAATCAGATGCTATCAACATAACGCTACATGAAGTGATACTACGTGAATGATGCTGCATGAATGATACTACATAACATGGCATAAATTATTCGATGACAATGATACATTTAACATAAACTTCTACATGCATGCCTACAATACGGGAAAACAGTTCAATTGTTATTTCATCAAATTAGATTCACTTATCAATCGAATGACAGTCGTGAGTAGTTACTCACCTTTGTTGGACTGAGATATTTGATAGCGGAAGTGACGGAGAGCACAGACCAGACGGTGAACAGATAACTCCTAAGTTATTGGATTCCAGCTGCGACAAACGTATTAAAATTATAAATTAACATTTACGTCGTTATGTATTTCCGTTAGAATTACTTAAATATTGAATTGTCATTACAATTTCAGTTTATATATATATATGGACTACGTATAAAAAAAATTAAATATTGCATGTTTACTGTTATCTTTTTTTTTCTTTCAACTATCCTTTAACACAAACAGTAAAGCTTACCTGCGAGAAAAATTTCCAACTTGTAGAGTGCCAATTTCAAATTTATCTTTCACTATGTTAAATTTTTCAAGGTATTGGTTTGGTGAAGTGGAGAAAAGGAAGTAAACATATAACAAATAAAATTAACGCCAAATTTTTCCAAAGTATAGAAAACGTTGAAATCCAACTGTAAAGAAATTTTGGGAAACACAAGTAAATTTTAAACCGTAAACTAATGTCAGACACTCAAAAGAGAGATTGCCAGCCGACAGTGGTAGAAAATGGAAAGTTGAAACTAAATATGAAGGAACTGTGAATTTTCATGACATGACACAGGAAACTTCGGGTGTTGCAAGTAATCATCTAAGCATAATGCAAAAGTAGCATAGCTTTTACACTGATTATCTACGCCGTATTGGACGTAACATAAATTTAATTAACAATATTACCGATGAGAAAGAAAAAACGAATTCACAAAGTACAAATTTTAGTTTGAAAGAAAATTTGTTTGTTCGGCCTCTGAAGTGTATAGGCTTGGCAAAGTTGTCACTGTCACCCTTTTACATCTCCCCTCTATATATATATATAACATACGAAACTTGGGGAAAGACAAGCAGAAAGAAAACTCACTGCATCAAAACTAATTTCATCACTTCATATTCATTTGAGTTTGAACAAAATATGGGTCACCTTTACTTGCATACAGGGCTAAGTTATCACCTTCGCTTATATTTTTTTATATAACTCACGCAACTTGCAGGGGAAAACAAACAAAAATAAATTTGTTCAGCCACTCAAACAAACATATAAACTCAGAAGTGCACAAGCTCGGCAGTTACATCTTCCCATTCCTATTTTATATATATATATATAATAACGCACACACCCAGGCAGTAAAAAAAAACAAAGGAGGCTCACCTCACGGTTGAAGTGGCCGAGGCGTAGGGCGGCGCTGGGGATTTGATCGGTGACAGGGACGTGGCGGTGTCGAGGAGTTGTGTTGGTGTGTTTGGCTGTGGAAGTGGGTAACGCCTGTGGGAAGGATGGGTCTATGGAGCTGGGGTTGAGGCTGTGGCGGCTGGAGCTCGGGGCAGTGACTGACGCAGAGGGAGGTGAGGCGTGTGGGTGGGGCGCTTGGGTACAGGGGAGAGGAGATTGGGTTTGAAGAAGGGGATCGGCTGTTTTTTTTCTTCTCTTATTTTATTTTAGGATCGGCTGTTACTTTGAAGAGGCGAGAAAATGAAGGAGCGACTTCTTTCTTATACTAGTTTAGATTGCGTGAGGGATTGCAGGAAGGAGAAGTAACCGGTTGAAAATTTAACGTGCCATGAATTTTTGTAACGTACAAATTAAATTTTTCGTTACAGCTGTTCAACACGTTCAAAATTTTAAATTTTGAATTTTAATTAAATAAATTTCAGTTTATAACGACACCTAATAAATTTTATACGGACCCACTATACACACACAAACCGTGCATAACTTCCACATCGGACCTCCAAATTCAGCAAATAAGGTATCGTTGCACTCGTCTTGTCAACACGAGTCTAATAATATACAGAAAAATCATGTTTGTTCTTGAAAGTAAATATTCATTTTACGAAATTTGCGGTCGCTGATACCACAAATTGGACCATATAAAGCAAATTTAATTGCGTTAACGTTACCGGAAATCGACAACAGACGTTATTATATGTTTATGATATATTCCTCTTAAATATTACAACATAAAATACTGGCATTCAGAAAGAAAAAAATTATCGCAAATTAATTACAATACGTTACTAAAGTTTAATAGGTTATTTTATTTAAAAGTTCTTTTATTCCAAACAATCTAGATATTTACAACAAATTCTTACGTTATTAAAATTTTTGTTTCAAATTTGCCGTCAATTTCCGCAGGAATCCAATTTACTAGCAGTAAATTTTCTCGGGTCGTTACACTAAGCCTTCAGAGCATATTGATGAAGTATGTATAGATCCAACTGATTCAATCAAAATAGTTAAAGTGGGAAAAGAGTTAGAGAACAACTTGAAAGCAGACTTGATTCAATACCTTAAAGCTAGCAAATACTTATTTGCATAGGCCCATTCAGATATGGCCGGGATTGACCCATCGGTTATGTGTCATACACTAAATATTGATTCAAACATAACTCCTGTTCGACAAAAGAAGAGGCATTTTGACAAAGTTCGATTTCACGCCTCTAAAGAAGAAACTAAAAAGATACTTGAAAATGAATTCATTCGAGAAGATTTTTTAATCCACAATGGCTGGCAAACCCTATGTTGGTAAAGAAGTCGATTGACAAGTGGAAACCTATGTCGATTACACTGTTTTGAACCAAGCATGCCCGAAAGACTGTTATCCGCTACCCAGAATGGGCCAGTTAATTGATCCGACTAGCGAACACAAGCTATTACTCTTATGGATGCTTATTTAGGATATAGTCAAATCCACATGTTCAAGCCAGACAAAGAACATATAAGCTTCATTACCGATTGGGGAAATTTTTGTTATAAAGCACAACCTTCCGGACTAAAGAATGTAGGAGCTACTTATCAAAGATTAGTCAATAGAATGTTCAAAGAACATATTGGTCGATATATGGAGTGTTAACGTAAAAATCAGACGCTAACACCCCGGTGTAGATTGAAATTGAGCGAAAGCACCACCCGTGAACACGGGAAATAAAAACAAGTTGAAAAGTCATAGAGATAGCAGAAAAGACAACAACTTTTATAGTGGTTCGGCTTAGGGTAAGCCTACGTCCACTTTAATTCTCTTTATTACCGAATTGATTACAACTTTTACAACAATCTTAAATTACAATTCTGATGAAACAAACAACTAGAACTTTGATGTAGAATAATTCTTTGAATCCATGTAGATTGCGTTAGATTTCCTCTCGAAGTTAGTTGAGATGCCTTTCGTACTTGAAGTGTCGAGTGAGTCGAGAATTCAGCAGAGTATCGGCGCTAAAAGAGATCGGCCAAAAAGTCCCCTTCATGCTAGAGGTGGGTTGGTATTTATAGGGAAATTTTCCTCTTGGGTCGTAAGTCATGACTGATCTATGGCAGGTCGTGGCCGACTTATCTGGCCCCTCCATGGTTTCACAAAGGTTCCCTAGTATAAGTTCCAAGTCGCCCCCGAGCCAACCCAACCTTCTATAAGTAACACGGCATCGGGCTTATATTTAGTAGCTTTAGATCGTGGACGATCCAAGCTAGGTCGTGAGTCGTGAATGAGTTAACTGGCAAGTCATAAGTCATGGCTTAACTGGTAAGTCCTGAACCGTGTACGAGTTAAGAGGCCACTGTGCCAAGTAGCGATATTGAACTTGTCTTCCTTTGCTTGGGTCGTGAACCACTTAACATAGGCCGTAAGTCGGTAGCGACTCAAGTGCAGTTCGTGATCTTGTCCCTGTCTTGAGCAGTTAGGTCGGCAACTTCCTTGGGCAGTACCCATGTTAGATCGGTAACCTCCTAAGCCTTAGGTCGGTACCCCCTCAAATCTTAAGTCGGTATTCCTGTTAAGTCGGCATCCTCTAAGGCACTAGGCCGGTACCCGCATTAGGTCGGTATCCCTCTTAGGCCTTAGGTAGTTAGATCGACATTCATGTTAGGTCGACAATCTTGTCATGGCATTGATTCGGCATCTCTTTTAGTCTTAAGTCGGTAACTTTTTAGGTCGCTGAGTCATGGCTGAGGCGGAGTTAACATTTGCCCCTCGAAGTATACGCCTAATGGTTAGGTCGTGTGCTTCGATGTCCTTTAACTCGTCCACTCTCTAAGTCGGTAGGTCGTACGCGACCTAACAGTTAGGTCGTAGTGCCGCTTCAGATCCCTCCACTGCAAGGTATAAGTCACATCTTCTTCTTCCTTCGCATTTCCTACTCCCTTGATTCTGCCATTAAAAACTTTCCCAAGCTCCAAAAGGCGATTTCATTCCATGAATCACTGATAATCATTACGTAAGTCAACCTGCTTCCTTCTCGATCACTTACTGTAATTGATTCATGAATCCCATTCAAACTTCAACTACCTCCTCGCGCAGCGCTTCATCACGAATCTTATCATACTGATAGTTGATGATCCTGAGATGGCTCAATTCGGATTCAAACGGTTCATGAAACGATGTCGATGGGTCACTGCTTCGGGCTAATCAATCCTGATTTACGTTAGGATTGTGGGGCGTTGAATTCATGGGGGTTTTAATCTTGTTTAATGGATGATCCGATAGCATGAGATAGCATAAATGAAATGAGGGTTTTTTGGTTAAGGGAGTGGCTATCGGGTTAACGGGTTAGTGGAGTGAGATACTGGTCGAGGGGACGACTTGTAATTCTCACGGCTTAGTTAGTTTCTAAATATACCGACTTAGAAATCTCTTGCAACCTCGGCTGCGCACGATTTAGCTTTTAGGTCGTATTGATTTCCTGACGACTTAGGACTTAGGCTGTACGAGCGACTCAACCCTTTGGACTCTTAACTCGACCTATCTTTTGGCCGACCTAACTTGATACGATCTAATCCTTAGATCGTGACCGAACTAGCACTTGGAGAAACTTGCCGACCTAGCCTTTAAACCGTGGTCGAGCTAACACTTGGAGAAACTTGCTGACCTAGCCTTTGAACCGTGGTCGAGCTAACACTTGGAGAAACTTGCTGACCTAGCCTTTGAACCGTGGCCGAGCTAACACTTGGAGAAACTTGCTGACATAGCCTTTGAACCGTGGCCGAGCTAACACTTGGATGCCCAATTTGAATTCTCACTTAAAATCATAATTCCAATTTGAATTCTTAACTTAATCTATTGGACTGAACTGATTAAATCCTGGATTGTTTTAACTTTGCTGCCTTATTTCACAGATCACACTAGCTTGTAGGCTAACAACCTGCTGAAAACAACAATCACAGAAAACCCAGGCGAATATACTGCCATTGACTGCCCACATCGAATGACAGATTAGTTGACATAGAGTAATCAACTTAAAAACACTGTATGAAATGCTGTGAACCAATCAACTAAAGTGACATATCAATGCAAAGTATCACTACCTTGAACTGATTTGTTTGCATCAACATTACACTTGGGTATTAAAATAATGAACCCTGGACTTTATAATTGACAAATATTTGCTAGTTTTTATTCCAGTTATATTTGCTTATTGCTTGAATGATTTTACACAACACTCCACACATACTAGGAAATGTGCACCTTCATGTTTGAATATCCGGTTGTTTGTGTAGAATGGCTTCCCACCAAGAAGAAGAGGTAGTAGTTCAAGCGGGAGAAATCCTTCAGACAGCTGTTCCCATAGAGAATCCTCCAGAGAGAACTTCAACTATCCTCACTCCGAGAGCGTTTATTCAGCTACGTACTCAGTTTGGTTTTGCTGAAAACGATGCCCTACTCCCTGGGCCAAATGATACTGCCGACAGTTCTCCCCTCGGTTTCGTCGCAGTCAATCGTCAAATGTGCCTAAGCGGGGCGATCCCTCCTTTTAACGACTTCCTTCGAACCCTTCTCCTCCGGTTGACAATCTCACCGTTTCAACTTCATCCTAATGGCTACGCAATCTTGATGGGGTTGTGTGTTTTGTTTAGGAGAACTTTTGATCGCTTGCCAAGTTTTGAAGAAATTCGCTACTTATGCTCGTTTGCAAAGAGTAAAGACCATTCTTCCCTTATTATTGTGAGAAGCGCTAGAAACCGCAAGCTTATTTCTGATCTTACTGAAAGTGTTCATGGATTTTTGAACCAGTTTTTCTTTGCTCGCTGCCCCCAGGGTTTTATGCCATCTGGAGAGTAGGAAGTAAGATTACCTGTTCCTATTTTCTCCATTTCCAAAATTTTCGAGATCTGAATTACCAATTGCTAATTTCATTCTTTGCTCTTTTCAACACTTCCTCTCCCTTCTAGAGATCCAAGCCATAAGCAAATTTTTGAAAGATTGAGTGCCGTTGCCGCGGAAGAGAGAAGTATAAATTTTTTTTTGAGGGATGAACTTTTGCATCAGTATGGACTTTTGCATGCTTCTCGCTCTACACACCCCCATGAGGTCCGGACTCCCCGCCTAAAGCATTAGATGCCCCAGTTTCCATTGACAAACCCTTACCAAAAGAAACTGCCTCCGAAGCTTCTCTGGTGAAGTGTTCTACCATTGTTGAAGTTGCGGGGTCATCTGGCAAATTCGCACTTGCCCTAGTCATTGAGGAAGAAGAGCCTCAGGGATCTCCACGATATTCACAGAAGTCTGGCGAAGAAGCCGGGAAAACAAGTCCTGTCAGGCATAGCGGGGACGACACTTTCGAAGGGTTGAGGGACCTCTTTGCCACCTCATAGGAGATCTTAAAGACGACCCTATAACTACTAGGGTTTCTTCTTCAGTAGTGGAAGCGACTTCTTCTTTGCAACAAGCTCCTTCGACCCAAGAGTTAACGTTAACTACTACCCCCACGATTACTCCGCAATCAAAGAGTGGTTCGTAGTTTGATGCATGTAGTTTGCACATCACACACACTTAGAATCTTTCGGCACTTTTATACTCCTAACTCTTTGTTCTTTGAAGATTCTAAAGTTATGCTTCTTTTCTCTGAAGACTTTTATGGCTTGTTTTTTTTATTTCAGATTCTCCGATGGGACGCAACGGCTCTTACTATGACGAATTTCAGCACTACGGGAGGCGTAGTCAATATGATTATAGGCGCTACCTTCCTGTTCACAGAGAAACTGATGAAGAGAGAGCCGCCTGAAAGGCTCAGGAGAGGAGGGCTCAAGAAGAGCGTTATGAGAGAAAAGAAAGGGAGGAGCACCATGATTCTTCATAGAGAGGTGACGACTCTCACAAGAGAAAGTCGCATGATGATCGGGGAAAAAGCCATATGGTTGAGGACCCAAGCAAGCGTGCCAGGCACGGTGAGAAGCGTGTATCTACAACTCCTGAAAAGGCCATTGCCCCCGTTTCACTCGACATCCCTTCTAGCTCTCCTGCTCTCGGGAAGACAGACATTCAAGCAATAGTTAATAGGCCTAAATTTCAAATTGGACCAGGCCCAGCAACTTTGCAAAGCCGGTTTCCTCAATGGTACTTGAAGGGGTTCCGCTTCAGTCTTGATTTGGTTCCAATTGACAAGCCCGCCATGCTGCGAAATCTCGATGCCGTCAGGCTTGATATTGAAAGAATGTCGAACTGGCAAAAGCTTGTTAACGAGCTTCAAAGGGTAAACCGTGTGAATCTCGAGGCCATGCTTACTATGGAAAATGACAAAGCTGAATGACAAAAGGTTCTTGAGAAGCATGATACTGAGATGAGGAGCATTACTACTTATAACGAAGAGCTTGAAGCGAAGGTCGGGAAACTTAAAGAAGAACTCGCCACTTCTTCTACTTCTTAAACTCAAAAAGATGAGGTGCTTCAGAAACAAGTGAGAGATGCTCATGCTGGCCAAAAAGACGCCGAAGACAGGCTCGAAGTGCAAAAAAGAATCAATGAGGGCTATATTGCTGATATTGCAGAGCTTCGGAAGAAAACCAGCTCCCAAGAGGCGGATATTCAAATGCTAAAGCTTCAACTCTCCGAAGCTGAAAGAGAGCGTGATGAGGCCGTTGCCGGTAAAACTGCAGCTGAAGAATCTCATGAGGCAACGAAGACCAGCATCAGCTCGACATTATTTGACTTCTACCTGCATAGCGTCTTGGGGCGCGGTAGTCTCGCCTTTCTAGGCCCCAAGTATGAAATTACTCTGGCTGAAGTGTGGGAGGCTGCACTTGACATGCTTGGCGGTAAAGGTGCTGGCTATGCCGAATCAGCTCTTGAGGAGCATTACTTGGATGACGACGCTCGCGCCGCTCTCGCCAAGGGAAGAGAAAAACTTGCAAAATTAAGAGCCCAGATTGCCGAAGGGGAACGTTTAGGAAAGACTACTTCAACTATTCCAGTCCAGCCTTCACCTTCGGCCGAAATCGACATTGTCGGCTCCAGTTCTCATTCTCCATCCCTGGTTAAAGTTACAACCGAGATAACAAGTGCACAGGGTGGAGATGAAGGAGAAGAGAGCGCCAAAGCACAGGCTTATGAGGTTGACATCAGGAAGCCAACTTCTCCAGGTAACTCTACTGTTAATCTTGCCCAAGTAGACTGCTCATTTACTTCTTATGAGTTCGATGAGCTTCTTGACTATTTCCTGAACCTCAATGAGCCTTTATCTCCTCTCTTTACTGACTTTAACTTCTTTTCTTCTGTAAAGAAAGTGTCGAGCATCGCTCAGATTCCTCCTCCTTCAATTATTCCTCCTCCGCCTCTCCAGGTCACTCCTCCATCCGCCTATCAACCCGGGTCGCAAGAGGAGCAAATAGAGGCTCTTCATGGCTTAGATGATCCTATTGCTTCTCAAGAACACGGGGGAGAAGGGCTTTGAGAAGGCAATGAGTCTCCGGAGCGAACCACTTCTGATAACATAAAATTATCTGCTCTTGTTACTCCGGGAAGTGAGTCTTCTTCAAGGACAAGGAGGAAGCGTGTCACTTCCAAGAAGAGAAGGAAGGACATTCTTGTTTCTGAAGAGGAAACGAAAGTTGATCCGGCAGTAACCCTCTCTCCTTCATCCCCGACTCTTCCAAGCCGTCCTGAAAAGCTGCCTATTAGGTCAGGTGAAGGCTCTAAGGGTGGTGGCAGGAAGAAGTAAGGGGTCCTGCTTCGATTTAATTTTACTTTTTTCTTTTTGCATGTACTGGCCGGAGATTGTGCGGGTACCGGCCTTCGCTTTTCTTTTTCTTTTTACTTTGAAACCTGTACCTGTACAAAATTTTGACGGTATTGAATGAATAAAATGATTCTTTTTGTTTGTACAAATTTCTGTCTGTATTTGAGAAGGCATTTACTATTCATTTTTGTACAAATTTCTTTATATGATATTGCAGTGAGCTTGTGGTATGTTGTTCGAGCGTAATTTTTACCAATGTAGCTATACCATGTTTCCCCTATACCATAAGCTCGTTGCAATGTTTTATATTTTGAGGGGGCTTGCACTCTTATTTTCTGGAGAATAATTATTCCGTACTTGGAGGAATACTATTCTGCTCAAAATAGAGTACAGCTCACTCCATATGAGTTTCTACGCTTCATCCTTTGAAGATATCACTTTTTCTTTTGTGCTTTCACACATTTTACCATGTGAATTCTCCTATGCGGTAAAGCGGGCCTCTGAAGGGCACTTTAACTTCTTTTTGAGGAAGAGTATTTTCAAGAATAGAAGAACCAGCCTTCCTTTGAAAGCTAAAGTGTGCCTTTCAAGAGGGCTTCTTTTTTTTTTTTTTTTATATTGCGCCTCGGTGGAGGGCTTTTGATCTTCGCTTTGCATTTCTGGTGAAATGCTTCTTTGAAAAGTTGTACCTCTGAGGAGAGCTTTTCCACGTTTCAACACTTGGAAGTTTTATTTCAATCTCGGTGAAACGTGTGCCTCCGAAGAGTTGTGCCTCCGAGGAGGGCTTTCCACGTTTCAACACTTGGAAGTTTTATTTCAATCTCGGCAAAACGTGTGCCTCCGAAGAGGTCTTCCTGTTTGATTGCACCTCTGGGAAGAGGTTTTTCTGTTTGATTGTGCCCCTGGGAAGGGGTCTTTTTTGTGTGATTGTGCCTCTGGGAAGAGGTCTTTTGTTTCTGCCCCTTGGGAGAGGCTTTTATTTTTCACTATTCGCTGGGAAGCGGGCCTCCGAAGAGGGCTTTTCACATTTCATCTCACGGGAGTGTATCGACCGATCATGGTGAAATGTGTGCCTCTGAGTAGGGTTTTTGCCTGGAAGTTTGGAGTTTCTTTTTCTCGGTTGGACGGATTCACGGGAGTGTATCGACCGATCAGTCCGCAACTTTGTATCGAGAAAGATCTCTCTTTTTCTGGTTTAGCCCGCTCGAGGTCTTTTAGCATTTCAACTGTGGTGAAATGGGCCTCCGAAGAGGGCTTTTCACGTTTCAACACTTGGAAGTTTTATTTCAATCTCGGTGAAACGTGTGCCTCTGAGTAGGGCTTTTGCCTGGAAGTTTGGAGTTTCTTTCTCTCGGTTGGACGGATTCACGGGAGTGTATCGACCGATCAGTCCGCAACTTTGTATCGAGAAAGATCTCTCTTTTTCTAACTAGGCCCGCTCGAGGTCTTTATCCTCCGAAGAGTTGTGCCTCTGAAGAGGGCTTGTGCCTCCGAAGAGGTCTTTTGTTGTTTGATGATTGCTCGCCCATGTCTCTTTGCCATATATTCATGTCGGCGATCCCCGTTATCTTTTGCAAGTGTCTTCCTTTTTTAGTTGCCAATAATTTTCCTTATCCAAAGAAATATACTTCATGGTTAAGCGAGTTGGTGGTGGTAGAAACATGCTATTTAACTGGTTGTTTGTTTGTTCAAACATTTGCAGTTAGTTAGAAATGGTCCACTTCCATCCACATTGCTAACTTTTGTTCGAAGCACTTCTTTTGTAGGATTTGAGTATGGAAATTTTGGACGGTTTAGCATTTGCTTGCTGGGTGATGTCAGAGATCGCTTGGTCTTGCGATGGGCAGGCTTTGTTTTTATGGCCTGCATTATTAAATCGACATTTTAGTAACACAATTAACGTATTTTATATGTCGAAATAAAACAAAGCAGTTTATAATACTAGAGAACACAAGATTTATAGTGGTTCAGCCAAAAACTGGGCCTACATCCACTTTATAGCTTTTCATTATTCACTTGCTTTACAATTGCTTTCAATACAAGAATCATATATTCATAATTCTTTTACAACATTTCAGCAAAGCTTTCGAGTAAAATAGGGACGCATATGATTGCTGTTCCAAGCTCTTGGGATTGGTTCTCCTTCGACAGTTGTGAGTTTGAATGTGCCATCAAGAAGTTTCGCGCTTATAACATATGGCCCTTCCCAGTTTGGCCTAAACACACCTATCACTATCATAATTCTCTTCAGGACTAAGTCTCCAACTTCAAAGCTGCGCTGACAAACTTTGGAATTGAAGTGCCTGGCTATTCTTTGCTGGTGAGCTGCAATTCTAAGCCTAGCCTCTTCTCTTCTTTCATCAAGGAGGTCAAGTGCTTCCAATTGCAATTTTTCATCTTCATCTTGATCAAAATGGATCCTTCTGTGTGAGGGGACTTTAATTTCCACTGGAATCATCGCTTCTAATCCGTATGCAAATGAGAATGGAGTATGCCCAGTCGCAGTTTTGTGGGTGGTTCTGTATGCCCATAGTGCAAGCGGTAACTTATCGACCCAACCACCTTTTGCTTTTTCCAGCTGCTTTTTGATGGTTGATTTGATGATTTTGTTTACTGCTTCCACTTGCCTGTTTGCCTGCGGATGAGCCACTGCTGAGAAGCTTTTTCGGATCTTGAATCGTTTGCCGAAATCTTGGAACTCCTCACTTTCAAACTGAGTACCATTGTCTGTGATTATCTTCTGAGGCACACCATACCTGCAAATGATATTTTTAGTCACAAAACTTATCATTTTCTTAGAGGTAATAGTAGCCAATGGTTTGGCTTCAGCCCATTTAGTGAAGTAATCAACAGCAACGATAGCATATTTAATCCCCGATTTGGCAGTCGGCAAAGGCCCAATGAGATCTATTCCCCAGATGGCAAACGGCCATGGACTGACCATTTGTGTTAGCTCAGTGGAAGGTGCCTTAGGAATTTTAGCGAATCTCTGGCATTTATCACAATTTCGGGAATAGTCTGCAGCGACCTGATTAATTTCTGGCCAAAAGTATCCATAACGGAGGATTTTCTTTGCTAAAGTTTGACCACTTGTATGATCCCCACATTCTCCTCCGTGTACTTTAGTCAGAATTGTCTCTGCTTCTTCCTTTGTCACGCATCGGAGTAATGGCATTGAAAATCCTCGTCTGTACAAACGACCATCTTGAACTATATATCTGGAGGCTTTCCTCATCAGCTTTTGTCGTTCTTTTGAACTTTCTGGCAAAGAACCATTGAGCAAATATTCAAGTATCGGAGTCATCCATGATTCTTGACCTTGGGATACATTCATAATCCAATCAACATCCATTTCATCTGTGCTTGGAGCTGACAAGACTTCGATGGGAATTAATCCCAATAGTTGAGCTTCACCAGTACTTGAATACTTTGCGAGAGAATCCGCCTTCATGTTCTCTTATCGGGGTATATGGTTTATTGAATAACGGTCAAAATTTTGAAGAAGCTCCCAGGCCTTTGATAAATAGGCAGGTAGATTCCCTCCTTTAGCTTGAAATTCCTTCCTGACTTGGCAAACAATAAGTTGAGAATCACTGAAGATCTGCAATGCCTTGATTTTTAGTTCTTTAGCGATCCTTAAACCAGCGATGAGAGCTTCATATTCAGCTTCATTGTTTGTCGAAGGGAATTCTAGTCTCAGCGCATAACATAGCGATCGCCCTTCTGGGGTTTCAAGGACAACCCCTGCTCCGGAACAGTAATCATTCCTTGCGCCATCGACATACAATTTCCATTGGATTGGGACGCTATTAGTGACTTCTTCCTCACTATCACCCTTATCCGTACATTCTGCAATGAAATCTGCCAAAGCTTGTCCATTGATTTCTTTTCGGGGATGGTAAGTGATGTCATATTGGCTGAGGTCGATATTCCATTTCAAAAGACGGC
Source organism: Allium cepa (assembly GCA_030765085.1). NCBI lineage: Eukaryota > Viridiplantae > Streptophyta > Magnoliopsida > Asparagales > Amaryllidaceae > Allium > Allium cepa. Next base: position 938,993,427 of record CM060943.1, on the reverse strand, counting down.
CCGAAGTCTCAGGATGGAATAGGACTTGCTTTAGAGGTTGATCAGTGAGGACTTTGATGGGATGAGCTTGGAAATACGGCCTCAATTTTCTTGATGCGATCAACAAACAATAGGCGAGCTTTTCTAATCTTGAATAGTTCATCTCTGCCCCAGTAAATCTTTTGCTGATATAACAGACCGGGCGTTGAATCCTTGCGTCTTCCCGTACCAACACTGCACTGAGAGCATGAGACGAAATCGCCAAATATATGAAGAGATCTTCACCACTGTCAGGCTTTGAAAGTATCGGAGGCACTTCCATATGACGAACCAACTCATCAAATGCTTTCTAACATTCAGGAGTCCACTCAAAGTTTTTTCTTCCTTTCTTCAGAGCATCAAAGAATGGAATGCATTTGTCAGTAGCTTTGGAAATGAACCGACTCAAAGCAGCAACCTTTCCATTGAGACTTTGAAATTCCTTCTTCGTTCTAGGAGCCTTGACCTCTCTCAGGGCAGTGATCTGAGCTGGATTGGCTTCAATACCCCTAGCGCTCACAATGAAACCCAAAAACTTCCCGGACTCCACTCCAAATGAACATTTCATGGGATTAAGCTTCATTTTGTACTTTCGGAGTACTACGAACATCTCTGCTAAGTGATCCATGTGGTCCACTGCTTTCTTAGACTTTACTAGAATGTCATCAACATAAACTTCCATTGTCCTGCCGATCTGTGGTTTAAACATGGCATTAACAAGCCTTTGGTAAGTTGCCTCTGCATTCTTGAGTCCGAAAGGCATGACCTTATAGCAGTAGAGTCCAACATCGGTGATGAAGCTTGTATCCTCTTGATCTGGCTCATGCATCATTATCTGGTTATATCCGAAGTATGCATCCATAAAAGATAACAATTCATGCCCTGCCGTCCCATCCACTAACTGATCGATCCTGGTCAGCGGGAAACAGTCTTTGGGGCAGGCTTTGTTCAAATCTATAAAGTCAATGCATACTCTCCACTTTCCGATAGCCTTTTTCACCAACACTGGATTTGATACCCAATTTGGATAAGTAGATTCTCTGATGAAACTGTTCTCCATGAGCCGATCCACTTCTTCCTTTAACGCTGCCGTTCTCTTAGGACCCTGGGTTCTTCTCTTCTGATTGACAGGTGTAAACTTTGGATCAATGTTCAGAGTGTGTACTGCAATCTCTGGGGATATTCCACACATGTCAGCATGAGTCCAAGCGAACACATCCAAATTAGCCTTCAAAAATGAAATCAGAACATTCTGAACTGTTGTGTTGAGTTGTGAAACCACATTGAGCACTTTGTTTGGGTCCTTTGGGTCAACGGGCACCGACACTTTTACCTCTACCGGTACTACCCTATTCTCCCCTGCACTGTCTTTCCTTGGATCCATCTCTCTTCGTGCGCCACTACATTCGCCAGTGCAGGGTCCACCCTGTAATTCCTACAAGGTTGGTTCCTTGGTGCGGACTGGAGCCGCTGCACCTTTTCCCATTTCTCTTTTCCTCGATTCACGCAGCTCTGTAAGATAACATTCTCGTCCCGCATCTTGGTCTCCTTTAATCACGCCAACTCCATTATCCGTGGGGAATTTTATGGTCAGACACTATGGGGCAAGAACAGCTTTGAACGCAGCAAGAGTTGGTCGGCCTAGAAAGGAATTGTAGGCAGAGAATTCTTCAACGATTATAAAGGTTTGCTTTCGAGCCACCTTCCTCAGTCCCTTTCCAAGTTATACAAACAAATCTATGGTCCCAATCGGCTGTTTGGGTTCTCCAGCAAACCCAGCAATCTTAAGTGATGAAGCTTGAACGTCAGCCATTGGAATTTTCATTTGATCAATGGTCTTCTTGAAGAGGATGTTGCATGAAGCTCCACAATCAACTAGAACTTTTCTCACAGTTGCCGGCCCAATACCAGCGGATATGACCAAAGGATCTATGGTCGGAGCCTCGATGCCCAAAGAATCTCTGGCACTAAATACAATATCATCTGTGGAAGTCTTTTGTTGCTTTAAAGGCGCATCATTCTCTAAAACAAAAACGTTCTGTTCAGCTGGTACATGCCTCAAGGCCCAGGCATACCCTTCCAACTCTCCCCAGCTTTTGCTTGCTGGGTGAGGTCCTCCAGTTATTATATTGATGACAGGCCATTCCGATTCATGTTCCACGGCCTTCTCACTTGAGCCAGGACGGTGAACGGGAACTTGTTGTCCTTGAGTTGACAGAGCTGGGGCATTTCTGTTCCTTTTCACATACTGCTGGAGTTTGTTTTCCTTCAAGAGTTGTTCAATTACCTCTTTCAACTGACGGCATTCGTTAGTGTCATGGCCGGGCTGGTCGTGGAACCGGCAGAACCTTCCACTTTTTCCATTTTAATCGCAACTCTCATTTTAGGTGGTGTCGGATAATTGACATCATCTTTGGTCACAAAGAAGATGTTTTCAGGGGTATTGGTCAAGGGTGTGAAATTGAAAGAACGTCCTTTCTTAGCGTCTCCCTGTTTCTTTCCACCATCATTTCCCCTTTTCTGAGTGTTAGGTTCTTTCTTGTTCGAAGGAGGACCATTGTTTCCGGCTTCTGCTGATACTACCTTAGCCGGTGTTTGGAGGCTCTCCAAGCGCATGAATTCATCCGCTTTCTTGTAGAATTTGTCGAGCGAGTTTGGTTCTTTCATTTTCAACCACTTTCCAAATTCACTTGACTTGTCAATTTCCCTCATCAAGTATGTTAGGACCATGCTTGGCTCGGCATTATCTACCTCAGCCAATGCTATGTTAAAACGATTTTAAAACGATCTGATAGATTCTTCCGGATTTTGCTCTAGACTTGACAGTGACATTATATCCTTTTCTTTAGAAGCATACAGTCGAAATTGCTCCTTGAATTTCCTAATCAAATCGGAGAATTGATCAATGGACCTGACTGGCAGCTTTGTAAACCACAATAGAGCCACACCTTCAAGATATACCGGGAAATATCGACATTTAATTTCATCAGACGCCCTGGCACCAGTCATATGCCAGTCGTACTTATACAGAAACTCGTTAGGATCACTCGTCCCCTTGTAAGCCGGAATAGTAGGGGGAACGAATTTCCTTGGGAACTCTGCCTTCAAGATCTTTTCAGTAAATGGAGTTTTGCTTGGAGCAAAACCCCACTCTTTCTCATCTTCATCTCTTCGCATATTTTCCTTCATGATTTGACGAACCATACCCGAAAAATACTCTTCATCATTTAAAGGCTCTGGATGGCACGCATCAGCCACTCTCTCTGAATTCTGTCTTGACAATCGTTCACGGAGGGTCGGTTGTGGCCCTGATCCTCCAACTTGAGGAGGAGTCCTTTCTACAGGGTCTGCGGCTCTTTGAGAAATGTTTCCTTCAACATCCTGAACTCCCACAGCAGGGTTCCCCTCATTATTAACCGGTTGATGATTTGCCCCTAGCAGATCATTCAACTTACTCAAGATCAGGGCATTATGGGCATTCTGAGCTTCCAACTGCGCATTCTGAGCATTCAATTGTTGATTCAACCCCAAAACTACGGCGTCCAACTCTGCTCGTGTTACTCCAACAGTTGGAGCTGCTTGACTTGAAGGAGGAGAGGTAGTAGTATTCTCTTGGACATTGTCGGATCTTACAGAACTTTGTTTTCTCCCAGGAGCCATTATTTCCAATAAACTTCTGGTTTTAAAAGAAATCCTTTCAACAGACCTTTGCGGAGCAATAGTGGAAGTTTCCTGAGTTGGGTTCTCAGTGAAAGCACCAAAAATGTTAACGTAAAAATCAGACGCTAACACCCCGGTGTAGATTGAAATTGAGCGAAAGCACCACCCATGAACACGGGAACTAAAAACAAGTTGAAAAGTCACAGAGAAAGCAGAAAAGACAACAGATTTTATAGTGGTTCGGCTTAGGGTAAGCCTACGTCCACTTTAATTCTCTTTATTACTGAATTGATTACAACTTCTACAACAATCTTCAATTACAATTCTGATGAGACAAACAACTAGAACTTTGATGTAGAATAATTCTTTGAATCCATGTAGATTGCGTTAGATTTCCTCTCGAAGTTAGTTGAGATGCCTTTCGTACTTGAAGTGTCGAGTGAGTCGAGAATTCAGCAAAGTATCGGCGCTTAAAGAGATCGGCCAAAAAGTCCCCTTCATGCTTGAGGTGGGTTGGCATTTATAGGAAAATTTTCCTCTTGGGTCGTAAGTCGTGACCGACCTGTGGCAGGTCATGGCCGACTCATCTGGCCCCTCCATGGTTTCACAAAGGTTCCCATGTATAAGTTCCAAGTCGACCCCGAGCCAACCCAACCTTCTATAAGTAACACGACATCGGGCTTATATTTAGTAGCTTTAGGTCGTTGACGATCCAAGCTAGGTCATGAGTCGTGAATGAGTTAACTGGCAAGTCATAAGTCATGGCTTAACTAAGTCCTGAACCGTGTACGAGTTAAGAGGCCACTGTGCCAAGTAGCGGCATTGAACTTGTCTTCCTTTGCTTGGGTCGTGAACGACTTAACATAGGTCGTAAGTCGGTAGCGACTCGAGTGCAGTTCGTGATCTTGTCCCTGTCTTGAGCAGTTAGGTCGGCAACTTCCTTGGGCAGTACCCATGTTAGATCGGTAACCTCCTAAGCCTTAGGTCGGTACCCCCTCAAATCTTAAGTCGGTATTTCTGTTAAGTCGGCATCCTCTAAGGCACTAGGCCGGTACCCGCATTAGGTCGGTATCCCTCTTAGGCCTTAGGTAGTTAGATCGACATTCATGTTAGGTCGGCAATCTTGTCAAGGCATTGAGTCGGCATCTCTTTTAAGTCTTAAGTCGGTAACTTTTTAGGTCGCTGAGTCATGGCCGAGGCAGAGTTAACATGGAGGTTTACGTGGATGATATGCTAGTAAGGTCCTATGAAGCTGAGAGCCACCTTAAAGATCTTAATGAAATGTTTGAAGACTTACAAAGGTATCAAATGAAACTAAATCCTCAGAAATGTTCTTTCGGGGTTCATTCCAAATAGTTCTTAGGTTACTTTGTTAGTGCATAAGGGATTGAAGCTACTCCTAACCAGATCCAAGCAATCAAAGACATGGCCAAGCCCAAAACAAGCAAAGACGTAATGAGTTTGAATGGTATAATTGCAGCATTGAGCAGATTCATCTCTAAGGCAACCGATAAATGCATCCCATTCTTTAATGTAATCAAGAAAATAAAGAACTTTGAGTGGGGAGAAGACAATAAGAAAGCTTTCCATGAATTAAAAAATCATTTGGAACAGCCATCAATAATGTCCAGCCCCGAGAATGGAGAAAGCTTGTACTTATATATGGCAGTCTCAGAACATACAGTTAATTTGGTTCTGATTAAAAATGAAAACGAAACTAAGCTTCCCATTTATTATGTGAGTAGACGATTAAAGGATGCTAAAGATTAATACCCAGTCATAGAAAAGTTGGCTTATTGTTTGATACTTACAGCATGGAAACTCAGCATACTTCCAAGCACATCCGATCAGAGTATTGACTAACTTTCCGCTCAAGCAGGTTTTCAGTAAACCTGAGACTTCGGATAGGCTAGTCAAATAAGGAATTGAACTTAGCCAATATGACATTGAATTTCAGCCACGAGCAGCAATCGAAGGGAAAGTATTAGCAAATTTTATCAATGAATGCACATGCTTTATTAAGGAGCAGTCAAAGAGGGAAAAAGATCACAATCCTATGTGGCAACTATTTTTGGAGAGGCATCAAATGAGCAAGGAGCAGGAGTAGGGTATGTCATAATCACACCAGATGGACACCGCCTACACTATGCGATGAAGCTAGGATTTCTTGCTACAAATAACGTGGCTGAATATAAGTCGATGAGGTAGGACCAACCTAACCATACAACTCAAGATCCCATGAATTCAAGTCTTTAGTGACTCTTAACTAATGGCAAATCAGATAAAGACTTTAGACTATACCTATATGTTAAGAAGGTGCTAAAAATTCTTACCTTATTTGAAGATTTTTCTTTACACCAAGTCCCAAGGGGGTATAATTTTAAAGTAGATTCATTAACAAAATTGGCTAGTTCAAGAGGAGCTCCTAGAACCCATATCGTACCAGTAGGGTATCAAGCAAGTCCCAGTATTGAAGAGAAATTGCTCGAACGAGGGAAAGAACTATTGGTATTAACTAGATCCTAACACATGACACAAGAAAGAGAAGAAAAAGAAATTGATGAAAAATTCCATATGAAGAGCCCCTTCATCCAAGAATAGATAATTGCTACAAGAACACTTAGGTAACATATATTGTACAATATCTTACCAATGGAATATTACCATTTGACAAAATGAAAGCTAGGAGAATCAAGCATCAAGCCTAACCTTCACTATGATGGAATTCTCTAGAAGAAAGGATATTCTCTTTCTTACTTAAGATGTGTAAGTTCTGAGGATAAGATATAATTATTAAAAGAAGCACATGCAGGATTTTGTAGAGACCATTCGGAAGGGATAAAGTAGGCTAAGAAAGTAATAAGACAAGGTTTCTATCAGCCACAAATGACTAGTCAAGCTATAAAGCACATAATATAATGCAAAGGGTACTAAAAGTACTCAAAAATTCCCCGTGTACCACCAAGCCAATTAACCCCGATCTTCAGTCCATGGCCCTCTGATGTATGGAGAATCGATTTGATTGGACCGGGGCAACGTATGATGTAGTTGCCATTGATTTCTTTACTATATTGTTAGAAGTTGAACCGCTTGCTAAAATTACTTCTAGGAAGGTACTTATATTTGTTATTAGGAACATCATCACTAGATTTGGGATCCCCTACAAGATTATATCAGATAATGGAACATAATTTGAAAGTGAAGAGTTTTCTAGATTTTTCCATAAGAATGGAATCATCAAAAGTTTTTCTTCCGTAGCACATCCAAAGGATAATGGAGCCATCGAAGCAACCAACAAGGCTATTAAGATCATCTTGGAAAAACGAAAAAATAAGGCCAAAAGAAATTGGGTGGAAGAATTACCACTTATACTCTGGGCATATTGATATCCACCAAAACTGCTACAGAACATACCCCTTACTCTCTAAGATACGGATGCGAAGCAATGTTAACAATCAAAACTGAAATACCATCAAAGAATTGCATACGCGTTCGATCTAAACCATGAGTTAAAGAAAGAGTCATTGGACTTCATACATGAATTAAGAGATGAAGTAGCTATTCGAACTGCCTAGTATAAAAGAAGAATATCAAATACTACAACTCAAAAGTAAAGATAAGATCATTTCAAGAAGGAGATCTAACGCTTCGAAGAGTGATGGAAAACATTAGAAATCCTATAGTCTAACCACTAGGACCAACTAGAAGGGTCCTCTAATTGTGTGCAAAGTAATTCCTCTATGAGTTTGCAAATTATGTCGACCAGATGGCAATATGTTTCCAAGAACATGGAACATGGAACATTTGCGATCGTATTTACCATAATTGGATGAATAAAGCACCTATTTTTTTAAGATAATCTACATGGTCGGGAGAAAATTTTAATTAAACTTGGAAACTACCTTAAACGATTATATGGCTTTGTCCATGCCAAGATGGGTAGGTCAAAGTGCCTCCTAGAGGGAGGTCAGAGTAATCCTTTATCCATGCCACGCTATAGCCAGTTTAAAGTATCTACAAGCCCTTCATCATGCCATGCTATGGCCAGGAGTAAGCTCTTGAACGCACCGCGCTATGACCAGTTCAAAGCATCGGCCAGCCTTTAGTATTGCCTATAAGGCCTGGCTAAAACACCTTTTGGAGGGGGGATAGGTTAAGCCCTTGATCCCTCTACTTCATGGCCTGGTCAAGGCACCGGACAAGCCTTCAGTCCCACCTATAAGGCTTGGCTGGAACACCTCCTTGAAGGAGGTCGAGTAAGTCCTTGGATCTTGCTTGTAGATAAGCTAACCGTTTATCCAAAAAATGGATCAGCGCTTTGGATTTAGTATGAAAGAACCAACCTTGTTTACAAGGCAAATAAAACGAAGACAAGAAATAACAACTTGCAAAAAAGTAAAAAGACAAGCATTTTTATAGTGATTCGTCAGTTAACGAAGCATGCATCCACTTTATAATTTTTGTTATTGACTGATTGCAATTACGAGTTGAATACGATTATAAATTTGCTTGGTTCTTGTGAATTAGATCAAGTCACCAGTGTTAGAATTCACTGGGCAATCATAGTGAACTCCTTTGATGACTGTTGTGTAGAAGAAGAAGAGTGAAAAATTGTTTCCACAGAGCTTCAGTAGCCGGTCCAGAAGATACCCTTTATGTTGATGGTAGAATTGTATTTATAGGGGTTGCAGAGCACTTATTCTAAAGCCGCTTTGTCAAAGACTCACATTCAAAGGTACGCATGCACTTTCAAAATACCAAAACGAGTCGACCTAATCTGATGGATCGCTAGCGATCCATATGGTTAATTTTTGGCCCGTTCCCTTTGGATCATGTTTCCTGCCTTGTGTAGATGCTCTCCAAGTTATTTCATGACCGGAAGCTTTGCTTTGATGATGATTCATGTACTGATTGCATTGAACTGCTGATAGAATTAGATGAATGCTCACTTCTCGATCTAACTAGTTTGGAAAGCCTGCAAACTTAGTAGACATTCCTAGAACACTTATTGGATCATGGTGCAAGAGGATTGGAGGACCACAAGCGACCCTTATGAATCACTGTTGATACATAGGAGATGGATCGCTGCAATCCATCAACGTAGGGGATTTTTTAACTTCTTTTTCTTGAGTCTTTCTTGATTCCTTATTCCAGTCCTTTTCATTGATTCTTGAATTATCCTGACTCGATGTAGATGTTCAAACTAACTTTGAATTTCGTTGGGTAAAAAATTCGAATAATATTTGCCCTCCAGAGTATGCTTTTGTTGGAAACAAGGTGTGCTCTGGAAGTTATTGTTTCCGAGTTCTTATTTGGTGAGGTCCAAGTGATCATGTTGAAGCCATCGTGCTAATTTGGCTCTGGTTATTCGACCGTCTGTTGAATTTGTACGTGAATCACCGTTTCTTGTTATAATAAACCAATTTCAATCTAATAACTTTCAAGGAGCTCGCAAAAGATACCTAGATCATGATTGATGAGTTTGGAAAAATTTGGTTGCAATCATATGGATTGCTAGCAATCCATAGTCCATTGATCGCTAGCGATCCAAAGACTTAACATTTTTTTCATACATTGCTCTAATTAATCCATTCGGGCCGACCTACCATCCTTCACATTTTCATTTAAAGATTTTAGCTAAGTTCTCTTGCGACTCGACTAAACTCCAATACAAACCCTAATTCCATTCATGTCATCATCGTTCCTGGCTATTCATCGTTGAAGCCTCCTACCGCTAAACTTGTCTGGCCTTGCCTTGCCGCCACCTTAGGCCAGCAATTATTGACCGAAACTTCATCGATTTGGATCGCCATCGACCTGACTACCTTGGATCACTACCAACTTAATCTTTAACTATTCTTCCCCTTTGATTTTTGACATGGGGTATGTGGTTTGAAATTTGGCATTCGTTCAGAAGTTTGGTGATGAGGTTGGATTAGTGGCTATTGTTATGGAGAATTCGAATTGATTGATTTTGTGGAAGAAGACAGTAAATCGAATCTTGATTTCTTCATGAAACAAAGCTCAGGCTTTTGCCCCAGTACTTGACATGTTCTGCTATCTTCGTCCACATAATCGGAATTGACTTACACCGAATTCATTGTTAATCCGACACGACGTCTCACGAACTAGTTTTGTTTCTTCTTGGGAGTAATAACTGCTTAGGGAAGATTCTTTCATGGAGCTTATGTTATTATCCATTTTCGGAGAGTTCGGATTGGTCTCGTTATTGCTCACTTTGTGTACCTGAAATGGGAAGAGATTCCTACATCGCTTCAAATAGTGGATTTTTTATCGATCGTTGATCGATAATGGATAAGTGTAAGAGAAATAACTTCGATAAACAATATGAGAAGCTCTTTTCTTTCTTCACTGCATGTGAATTATCAACACGAGATAGAGCGTTTATCATGTTCAGGACACCGAGCCTATCCCACATAGATAAAACACCGCACTTGCCCAGTCTACACTAATACCCGATGTGTTAGTGTAAATCGATACTCTTTCAAAATTCAAGTCTCGTTGGGGGATTTTTAGTTAAAGATTGAATTACCTGACCGCGCTAGAAGCAAGTTATGTTATATAGAATGAAGCACCCATCCTCTCGCCGTAAGTCTAGTGGAGGAAGTCCAGTACTTTTAGAAGCTGAATCGCCATCCATCGCGCCTTCGTAAAATGTTTCGGTAGCGCCTACCCCTTCAGTACTGTGAGCTGAATACGCTTAACTGGTTTCGGTTGGATCAGTTGTAGTTCAAACTCCTTCGAATTTCAGAGTTCTACTTAATCCCTTGAAGAGAGATTCCACCATAATCTTTGCTAAATTTCTACATAACATTTGCTTACAACACGACATTTCTTATGCTGATGTGCACCATCCAGAGAAGAATGAGTTTGCACATATGCCGCCTTTGGGGCACACCACTTGCCACCAGTACATGTTCTTAAATGGAGTAGTTTTCTTCTTTAATTCCTAGTTGAATGAAACTCTTCTAAACTTGGGGATTTCTCCATTTTAGATTCATCCTAATGGTTGTGCGATCCAGACTTGCCTTTAGGTCCTGTTTATGAGGACATTTAATCGTGGCCTAAGTTTCGACAAGTTGAGATATTTTCTCTCATTCAAGAAGAGAGGCGAGTTTCATCCCTTGTCGTCATTGAGGTGCAAAGAAACCGCAAGATCATGCTGCAGCTTCAGAGCAACCTGTCCCAATTCAAGACCCAATATTTCTTCGATCAGTGTCCTGAGGGATTTAATCGTCTTTGGACGACGGGGGGTAAGTTCTCTCTTTATCTTATTGGGATTTAACACATCGCTATGTAACTTCTAATAAATCGAATACTTCTTGTAGTTATTTCGAGGCTAAACAAGGATGCATCACTCGATCCGATTTTCCATACTCCAAGGGACGTAGATGCCAAGGAGAGATCGATCAAGTTTTTGCTGATGGATGAGAACTTACATCGGTATGGGTTGTTGCATCCGGGAGATCGACTGTGGCCGTTGAAGTTCCATCTCTTTCCCGTTTCAGAATACAAACACGTTCCACTTCTTCATCACATAGCTCCGAAGAGGGCAATTTCCTAGAAAGAGAAGGTCCATCTGGCGAGTCGGCCAAAGAAATTAATGAAGGAATGGGTTACGAATGAAACCAGCTGCCCGACCAGAATGCACACAATTTTGGAGGAGGGGGAAGAAGAATTCAATCAACATGAGGGCAAGGCTGTAGTGACAATAGAAAAGGAGGAGGGTGAAGTTGAGGGCAGCAACAGTTATGATTCCACCTCTAGTAATGACTATTCTGATGCAAGTTACAGTGATGGGAACTTTGAATCTTGTTATGAGACTCCAGGAATGACTCCTATTCTTTCAAATTACCACCTCTAGAGATTCGTGATAAAGACGCTCCCTCTACAGCAGAGCGACTTCGGCATTCCCTGCTTAAGGAATTCGATATTGACTTTAGGGATTTGAGCAACATTTACGTAGATATTGATGAAATCATGGGAGAAGATTTTGAATTCGAGGGGTCGTCTCCTTGACTCAATCATATCATGTCTAGAGTCCGCCCAATTTCTACCATGGTGGCTTCCCAGTCAAGTTTATAACGTCCTTTTAGGCCACCTAAGACATATTACACATTTCACTAGGGTCATATTCATTTGCACATGCATTATTTAGGTCTATTTCTCGTTGTTAAAGCTTTTTATTTATTCTTCATATCACAATGTTGGTCAAGACAATCTTCAAACGACCACCGGTCACGTGAAACTGAGGAAGAGTGGAGAAGGAGAAAAGACTTAGAAGCCGAAGCATTTCGCCGAGATGGTAGAGAACAGTGTAGGATTTAGAAGAGTGGTTATGACAAGAGAAAAACCCTTGATGACCGAGAAGAGCCTTCCATGAAACCGATGGTTGATCACAGTACTCATCCCTCTAAGCATCAAGCTTTTGCCCCAACACAAATCTCTGTCGGACTTGAAGTTCCAGTTTCTTCTATTCAAGTTTCATTTTCATCTCAAGCTCCATTGACTCATGTGGTTCTCGCTTGTATTTCTTAACATCCTCGCAGGAGGCGGACTTATATTCTTTCATCCGATCCCCCAAGGCTCGAAGGCGTTCTCCTTAGGTGGTCTCTAAAGGGAGTTAAGTTTGGTAGTGACCTTCGACCCATGTGCAAAGATTCCTATATGCCTTACCTTTAGGCGATTCAAAGTGATTTAGATAAAGCTGAAGGATGGAAAAGTTATGCAATTAGCTGGTTGACATGAACTGCAATAATTATTAAGAGATCCTCTCCTTTGAATCAGAGAAAGACAATTATGGGAGGGAGTTAACAGAACATGATGATAGAATAAAGCAATTAACGCAAGAGAAGGACGCTGCACTTTGAGAGAGTAAGAGCAATGCTACCTTGGTGAAGGAATTGAAAAAGGCCCATACAAAAATAGAGATCGTATTTCAAGATGAAATCAAAAAGGCCTACGTTGACGAAGTTAAGCTAAAAGAGGAGCTCGAAGCCCGTGACATGATTATTGGAGCATAAAGAAAACTATTCCTGACCATGACAAAAATTTTGAAAGATATAACAAGATAATTGTTGAATACGCGAGAGTTGTGGAATCCCACGAAAAACCATTTCTAATCAAGCTCAAATGATTGCTTCGCTTTGGGAAAAGGCTGCGCAGCTTAGCGCCAAGAAGACCCGAGTTGAAGTTGAGAAGGCTACCGTAACAACGGAGTACTTGGAGTTGAAGGATGCTTTTGAAAAGAAGATGGAGAGGATAGATGACACCATCATAAATTTCTATGTTAACTCCATACTGCATCAAGATAGCCTCAGCTACTTGGACCCAAATTCCCATGTACACTTGCCGTGGTTTAGAAGGAAGTTCTAGCCTGTTTCCGAGAGAATGGGGATGTATATACCAAGCAAGAGTTGGGGGATGCATATCTCAATGAGGAGTTAAGGAAAGCTATGATAGAGGGACGAGAGGTCCTTCAAATTGAGAACGAGCGACAGCCGATGCTATTATGACTTCAAATGCCAAAACATTCCAGAGCCTTTCATTTCTGGGCCCGGCGAATCATCAAAGCAGCCTCACGATCAATTAACGACTTCTACCGGTGCTGCTTTGTCGTCTATTCCTTTGGCAGCTGTCTTTGAAACTTCAGGTGGCCTTGGAACTTCTACGAAGATCGTGCAGCCATTAAAAGAAGGAGAAGGCGGGGAATATGAGATTGAAAATCTCGGCCATTCCTTTGATGCAAGAAACCTTCTTGTTTCCCTCGAGTTTGAGAATTTTTAGCTCGCGCCGCAAGAACAAGACAAACTTAATGCTTCATTTTTGATCTTATAGGTCAGTCTTCTTTACCTACCGACCTGCTGGTTTCTTCGATGCCTAGGCTGGTCACTATTTCAATCTCCTCGACATTTGTTTCCATAGCCACTCCGATTGCTGCTCTTATGTTTGGCTCATAGCCAAGGCCAGAATCTGAGAAGATTGTTGCATTGCATAGTATAGACGACCCTTCTATATCTTTGGAGGGCGATTTCATGGTAGCTGAAGCTTGGGAGCAGGAGGACCAAACTGGTCAGTTACATAAATCTGAACAACAAATGGTGGTCGTTAAGAAGGAAAAGGTCAAGGAGAGAAATAGTCAAGGAGCTTCCACAAATCCCAGAAGCGCAAGGCCAAGGGGAGTCTTCCAAGAAGGTCAAAGCACAGGGAGGAGATGCCAGCACCGATGAGATAGTAGATATTTCGGGCTGTGACACTACTCCTGGTGGGGATTCTAAGAGGAAGAAGAAACTCCCGACTAAAGGTGAGAAAGGGAGCGGGGGAAAGAGGCATTGATAGGCTCAAGCAAAAGTGGAGCTAGATTTTGAGGGCATTTTATGTTGTTTGATACGTGTTTTTTTCAAGTGTAGAGTCTGGACTTACTGCTTTGATTGTTGTAGCACCTGTATTTTCCATTTTGTTGGCGATATTGTGTTGGTACTGCTCCCACATTTTTTTCTTTGTATAGAAAATGCTATAAGTAATTAAATGTTGACATTTTGAATGCAGCTTTATCTATCTACTTATATGTGTTTCATGCACTTATGCCAATTTTATTCACTACTATTTTATTTTATCTGGTACCGTAATTACTGCCAAAGTTCTTTGTTTGGAGTAACAAGACAGTAAAGTGCTTGGTTTTTTGTTTTTGAGCATTGGTATGTGCCCCTCAGTTCGCGGGGCTGCTTACTTCAAACACTTGAAAAATAATAGGTTGATCCGAGTGACTTTATGGATGTCTGCATTCAGACCTATGTTGTGGTTCCAATCTTTGGGAACATGGGACTTGAACGCCTTGATTTCAGAGATATTGTCGGTCAACAATCAAAATTCTCTGCTAATTCATAGTTGCTTGACATTTTTGGATTCATACCCATTCCTCTCGATAGTAGGAGTGGATTGATTCTTGTTATTCCTGTAATATACGAGTTTCCCGGTATTGCCAGGACAATACCGTTAACTAAAAGTGTGCGTGGCTTATGAAATGCACGGCTTTTGGGAGTGTGCGTGGCATATAGGATGTGCGGCTTTTGGGATCAATATGTCCCGTCAATCTAGAACGGTTTGGAATTTCTCAATGCAACCAATCTTTGGGCAATGTGAGGAGTTCATGTTTCGAGAGCATGATTCCATGGCTCAAAAAGTAAAGCGCGGCTTATGGGGCTGCATGCTTTTAAGGTTGTGCTTCCTTGGATGTGATTCCACAATCCCAAAAGTATGTGCAGCTCTTATTTGGGCCTTCCTGGCGTTGCCGAAGCAATACTGGCTCCTAGAAGGTGGGGATTGGATTCCGTCGATTCAATGGTTTGAGTCAATTTGTTACGTCGACCCAACGGGTAAGTGGGGCGTACTTGAGCATGGTTCCACTATCTCAAGCAGCGGTGGGATGATTTTGAGTCAATTTGACCCTATCAACTCGGAAAGTTACTTTTATGAACAGAGTTTCATTGGTTCAGAAAGCAAAGCAGTTTTTATTAATGAAAGTTGGGCATGTTTTGCCTATTTACAATGCCTCTGGTATTTCGGAATGGTTTATTTGTTGGAAATAAGAGATACATAAGATAATCTTAGATAAAGTAATGATGTAGCAATTCATTGTTCCATGCTCGGGGAATTTGGATTCCATTAGCAGTTGTAAGCACGAATGTGTCATCCCCTAGCTTTTGACCAATCACATTGGGTCCTTCCCAGTTTGGTCTGAGTGCACCTAGTGTAAGGTAGACCCTTTTAAGGATAAGGTCTCCGACTTCGAAGGTGTGTTATGAATTTTTGAGTTGAAGTATCATGCGACCCTTTTTTGGTGAGTAGCAGCCCTTAATTAGGATTCTTCCCTCTTCACATCGACCATATCTAGTGACTCGAGTAGGAGTTGTTAGTTCTGTGTTTGATTGAAGTTTTGCCTCCAATGAGAATGGACTTCTAGCTCAATCAGGATCATTTCTTTTAAACCATATTCTAAGGCGAACAGAGAGTGCCTATTTGAAGATTTGTGCATCGTCCTATAGGCCCATAGTGTGAGTGGAAGTTCATCGAACCAATTTCCTTTTGGTTTAGTTTGCAGTTTGTTGACATTGGACTTGATGATCTTATTGAGTGCTTTTACTTACCTGTTTTCCTACAATTATGCGACAACAACAAAGCTTTTCACGATTTTGAAGTCCTTGCAAAAGTTTTTGAACTCAGCGCTTTCGAATTGAGTCCTGTATCCATGATGATTTTCTATGGCACCCCAAACCTACAAATGATATTTTTAGTAATAAAGTAAATGACCATCTTTATGGTAATATTTTCAATATTTCCGCTTCAGCCCATTTAGTCAACATCAATAACAACAAATTTGGCTCCCACTTTAGCCATCGGTAGTGAGCCAATCAAATCGATTCCCCAAAATTGCAAAAGGCCATGGGCTGACCATCTGTGTTAGCTCCGTTGAGGGGGTTCTTTTGATCTTGCCGAGTCTTTGCCATTGATTGCACCATTTGGCATAATCTGGTGCATCGTGGTTCACCTTTGGCCAAAAGTAGCCATACCAAAGAACCTTCTCTGCAAGGGTATGCCCCTGGTATGATCTCCGCAGTCACCTACATGAACTTCTTTAAGGATCCTTCGAGCTTGTAGTTGGTCACACATCTGAGCAGTGGGGTAGAGAGTCCCCCTTGATAGATTATCCCATCTTGCGTTAGTGCCTTCCAAAGAAGCTTTTTCCACTAGTTCCTATCTGTAGGGAAAGCTCCTATGAGTAGGTAGTCTTTAATCGACATCATCCGTGTCTTGGTTCCTTAGTCATCTCAAAAATGCAGTTGATGTTCATTTCACTTATGCTCGAAGTGGTCAGGGTCTCGACTGTGACCATCCCCAATGATTGAGCTTTTCTGGAACTGGCCATTTCGGACAGATAATCCACTTTCTTGTTCAGCTCCCTAGGGATATGAGTTATGGTGTAGTGCTCAATGTTGATCAGTAGTTCCTACACTTTAGATTGATCGGGGTGAGGTTTTCCCACCGAGCCTGGTATTCGCCTTTTAGTTGATAGATGACTAGCTGAGAGTCGCTGTAGATGCATATGGATTTTATCTCGGGTTCCCTCACAATCTTTATCCCAGCTATCAATGCTTCATATTCTGCTCATTATTCATTGCATGGAATTCCAAGCGCAAGGCAAAAAAAGAGATCATCCTTCAGGAGTCTCAAGCACTAAGCCTGTTCCTGAGCAGATGTTGTAAGATGCACCATCGACGAACAGCTTCCAAAAGTGTCTCCACTTCTAGAGTCATTCCTTCCTCGTTATCTCATATCGTATATTTGACAACGAAATCTTCCAGTGCCTGCCCATTGATCACCTTTCTAGGATGGTATGTTATTTCGTACCGACTCAGTTCGATGTTCCATTTGATAAACCATCCAGCGAGCTCAGGGCAGTATAACGCTTACTTCAAGGGTTGATCACTAGGGTGTGCCTGGAAGTACGGTTGTAATTTCCTAAATGCAATCAAGAGGAATATGCTAATTTCTCCAATTTTGGATAGTTCTTTTATGCTCCAATGAACTGTTTAATGATGTAATATACGGGTTATTGGGTCTTAGCTTCTTCTCATATGAGTGCGGCACTTAATGCATGTGGCGAGACTGTTAAATAGATGTACAAATCTTCTCCCTGTTCTAGCTTGGAAAAGATTGGTGGGGTTTCCATATATCGTAGCAGCCCTTACAATGCATTTTACAAGCTTGATTCCATTCGAAGTTTTTCTTTCCCTTTTTTAGCGCATCAAAGAACGGTATACATTTGTCAATCACTTTTTAGATAATCGGCTCGGTGCTGCAACCTTTCCATTTAGGTTATGTAACTCTTTCCTGTTCCTTATGGCCTCGACTTCTAGTAAAGAGGTTATTTGCTAGGGATTTGTTTCGATGCCTCTGGTGCACACAAAAATCCCAAAAATTTACCCGAGGTTTCTCCAAAATGACATTTAATTGGATTAAGCTTCATTCCATATTTGCGGAGTATTTCGAACATTTCAACGAGGCTGTCCAAGTGATTTGTGGCTATGCGTGATTTAACTAACATATCTTTTACATAAACTTCCATTGTCTTCCTAACCTAACTGTAACGACCCAGAATTTTTGAACCCGAAAATCCCAGATAGTTAGGAAGGAAGGAAGAAAGAGATAGAAGAATAAGAAGAATAGAAACACGAACACCTCACATTCGCAGCGGATAAAATATAATATCAAATAATAAACGAATCCTGTATTTGTCGAATACATTTATAATACATCAGAGTTACACATTTATATACAGACACTAGATATACACAATCACCAAGCCTCAGATATACAACAATATAATACAGTGGAAACACTTCATACGTTCTTGCCATCCAGCTCGTCTCCTAAACTCTAGAATGTTCTTACCTGAAAATCTGTAATACTCGGTCTGACCCGAGCATTACATCAAAGTAACACCCGAGTCAGGCTGGAAACCAGCGTGAGTAAACCCATTTAACATGGAATACAAAAGTACACAACTCATATAAACCTAGGTAACTTATATTAGTTTTCACTTCACAAGTTATTATAGACATCACTTATTTAACACATCAATTTCTAAGTGCCAGAACTTAGATTATATGGTCCAATTCACTTAAAACGTCCCATTATAACCTATTGACTCCACGTATCAATTTGTAAAGAATCGAAGGGGTTTCGGCTAATAACCAGTACCCGACTTCGGTCTCTTCGAATTCAGTTCATTTAACACATGTTATTCAAGTGAAATGCAATTCAACTTTAAATAAAAGATGTCACCCTTTTTACTCAGCAATTTATCATTGAAAGATAACCACAATATCATGGCCCACCCAACACATCATTTCACGAATCATTTCATATCAGTGGCATCAATCAATTCAGGGCACTTAATCATCATTTAATCATACATAAGCAAGATAAATCAATCATACCATCTCGAATAAACCTAATCAACCAGTATTGAATTGAATCAATCACCTTTAAGTCCTGCTTATTAATTAATTTCAACCCAATTGATTAATCATCCCGTAATCATTCATCTTAACTAATTCTCCTTGACTAATTATTCCTTAATTACATTAAGATTATCATCATTATCTAATTACTTCCATTAAGTAATTATACTTAACCACATTCCAAGAATAATTACCTTGAATTAATTTATTAATATTAATTAATTGTATAATAAACTTAAGTTAACGTTCTTTACTAATAATTCTTTAATTATTAATCAATAGACTTAATTATCCATTTATTATTCACTAATTACTTAATAAATCATTAGTTACCAATTAATTAATCATTAATCCTTTAGAGCCTCCCCCTTTGAGGCTCAAGGCATTACCAACCTATGGTACTCCTGAGAAGTTCATTTCAAGGGAGCACCTTTTTCCCCAGAGCCATTACCAAAACACTTTATACTACACACATATAGTAACTTTCAAATCATACACCTAGTATGATCTCATATAAAGCTCCTTTACACAAAATCGATTATTCCAAAATCGATAGTCCTCAAACTAGGCTTTTCAAATTTCAATAATGATTTTAAACAAAAATCAAAGCCTTTCCAAATCCAAAGGTTCCCAAAACCTTTTTCCAAAATCCTCATAAGATCCTTTATATATATATATATAATTTTTGAAACTTTGGATCATTTTAATCTCGTATAAAACTCCTTTTATACTTCAAATACTGTCAAAAACCATTTTCTTCTGGTTATAGACTCAACAAGGGGAGTTTTATCTTATATAACAACGATATATAACTTTGTTTATTCAAAATCAAATATTCAAATTTGATTACTCTATAAAGTAACTTTCCATTTTACTTACTTCCATAAAGTAAGTTTCTATTATAGAAATATCCAATTTCCACTTTTTATTCATTTTATATTTCACAAAATATACCTTTCATTACAAAAATCATCACATATTTATTATTTACAAATTTCAATACCAATTTTATTGAAAACTATACTATGTACACTTATCATTCGTACGCAATACCAATCTGATCACTCACTCGATCACACAATTTTACTCCCGAACTAGTAAAGTCCAACCGACTTCCTAGTGCGGACACCGATCTAGTTTCTTGATTAGAAACCGTCATTCTCCTTGCATAGCCATAACTATGATAGAGAATATCCAGAACCAATCAACAATCCATATCCAGGTTCGCCGTCGAAAATCGAGTGAAAAATCCCAACTCGGATCGCTAAACTATCTCGAAATTCTGTGCTAGAATCTGGATCAAATCACTATGCGAATAGAATAATATACGTACATCCTACGTATTTAACTTCCTTGATTATTACCCAAATAAATTTCCTTTCTAATCACATTCCCTTTAATTTTCCACTCACTTATTAACATTTGCCTTAATTCCCATTTGGATTATATCTTCAATTCTTATCTCAGTTGGTTATTCAACCAATAACAGTTTGAACTCCAACCTGTTTTTATTTAGAAAATAGCTTGAAAATTTTAAAAATACATAAGTAGTTGAAAAATAATTATTAGTTTATAAATCAGTTGAAAAATTGTTACTATTTCCAAAATAATCGTAAAACAAGTACAAAATAATTTGACTTTGAAAAGAAAGGTTAAATGTATTAAATAGCTTGGAAAACTAAGTTTATATTAAAACAATTTATATTGAAAATAGTCCAGAGTCAAAACTGTTCAATTCCCAATCTCCATTCTCATCAATTTAATTTAATTTTTCATTTCCATTTAAATTGACCCAATTCAAATTTTAAATAACTCCAATTTCCAATGGACTTTATTTATTCTCATTTCAAGTTGAATTGATTCTCAATTTCCTTCCAAATTTAAATCAAATTCCATTTGATTTTAAACATATTAACTTTAATTACAATCCCAAGTTATTCCAATCACTTTGGACTATTATCCATTCAACTGAACCCACTTCAATTCCAATCATTTCAATTTAACCCAAATTTTCCATTTTAAATTATCTTTACTTATGTATTTCAAGGTTCAAATAAGAGTTCAATAAAATTTTATTTAAAAATTTAATTTATTACTGAATCTTATCTTCCAGTTTGAAGCCAGTTCTTAAACAATTTTAAATTACAAATTCAATTATTCAATTTTTTAGTTCAAAGTAATTCCATATCCTTAATTTCAAATTAATGCAATTCAAATTTTCCATTTGAATTTTTAAACTTATCCATCTTCAATCATAATTCAAATTAATTCAAATCAAATTCAATTTTGAAACCAGACCTTTGAAATTTCATTTTGAATTAATTTCAAATTCCATCTCAAATAAAAGAAGGTGATTTATTAGATCATACCGCCATAAAATATTTCATATATTGATAGACTGCACATTAGCAGTTCAACATTACATCCATTCATCACAATAAAAGCCTTACAAAGTCACAATTAAGATGTTTACACCATCACCTAGGTTTTAGAGTCCTAGCGTTTTCTATAAGAATCCTTCTTATGGACTTCCTTCCAATGGGCAAAGCCCAAACATGCACTTTTGAACAGGATGTCCCCACTTATAGCATCTTCCGCAAAAAGTTTCTACCCTCTCATCAATCTGGATGACCTCCATTCTTCCTACTGGATGTTCCACAACCTTAATCTTCTTCTTCTGTCTCTTGGGACAATTTCTCGCGATATGTCCCAGCCCATTACAATGATAGCAAATGGTTGACTCGTTGACCAGTTCCATTGGTTTACGCTTCACCTTCCTCACTTCAGGACAATGGTAAAGGAAATGTCCCTTCTTATGGCACTTAAAACATAATATCTCGGAGCGAAACCGTTGGAATGTACCCTTTAATTGCTTCCTTGTTTATCACACTTAGCTGCGTAATGACCCTTATTGTAACATCTATAGCAAGTGACATTATCATAAGGTCCTGGTCCATTTCTTTCCTTAATCCGATTTTCATACTCTTGAATTGCTATTTCCCGTTCCTTACGTGCAACTGCTCTTCGTTCTCTGCGCCTTGCCTTCCATTCTTCACTCTTAGCCATTTCTCTCAAAGATTAAATTCTAGAGGGACTTCCTAACCTATAAATTAGACTTAATTAGAAGAATTCAACTCTTATATATCAATTTGCTTACCTAGATATATCTTATGTTTCAAACCACCTTTGGTTTTCAATTCAAGTCCAATCTTCAAACAACCCATTATTTGCAACATGTCTATCTTATTCAAATAATACTTATTAATTCTTTTAGCACTTTGAAACATTTTTTTTTAATTTATGGACCTAGATCTAAAATTCCACAATTTAGGTATTTTCAATTTTATAAGCCATACTTTACTTAAATGTTTACTTCTTTAGAATATTTCATTTTGCTTACTCATTAATACACATCTTATTACTAAACACACAACAATCACTTATGATAATAACCAAGATTATCATATCTAAAACCATCCATTATCATCTTACTATGAAATACTTCTCCAATTTAAGATTTGAATTTTAGTTTGAATCCATTTCGAACTTATCTTTATTAAATTTCAGTTTGGTTGTATTATATTACTTCTTAATTTAATTCTAATAATTTAACAGGCAATTTCCTTTATATTTATTAGAGTGAAGTATTTTTTTTGTATATCAAAATATAATCTTATATAAAATCATATAAAATCTTTATATAAGAAAATAACAAATACGCTCTCTCATACATATCTATACACACTCAACTCATTCTAGGGTACCATTGACCCTATCCTTAATGAGTGCACCCAACAGAGCCAAGGTTCTCACTTAACCTGGCTCTGATACCAACTGTAATGACCCACAATTTTCAAACCCGAAAATCCTAGATAGTTAGAAAGGAAACAAGAAAGAGATAGAAGAATAAGAAGAATAGAAACACGAACACCTCACATTCGCAGCGGATAAAATATAATATCAAATAATAAATGAATCCTGAATTTGTCGAATACATTTATAATACATCAGAGTTACACATTTATATACAGACACTAGATATACACAATTACCAAACCTCAGATATACAACAATACAATATAGCAGAAACACTTCATACGTTCTTGCCATCCAGCTCGTCTCCTGAACTACAGAACGTCCTTACCTGAAAATCTGTAATACTCGGTCTGACCCGAGCATTACATCAAAGTAACACCCGGGTCAGGCTGTAAACCAGCGTGAGTAAACCCATTTAACATGGAATACGAAATTATACAACTCATATAAACCTAGGTAACTTATATTAGTTTTCACTTCACAAGTTATTATAGACATCACTTATTTAACACATCAATTTCTAAGTGCCAGAACTTAGATTATATGGTCCAATTCACTTAAAACATCCCGTTATAACCTATTGACTCCACGTATCAATTTGTAAAGAATCGAAGTGGTTTCGAGTATTAACCAGTACCTGACTCCGGTCTCTTCGAATTCAGTTCATCTTAGCACATGTTATTCAATTGAAATGCAATTCAACTTTAAATAAAAGATGTCACCCTTTTTACTCAGCAATTTATCATTGACAGATAACCACAATATCATTGCCCACCCAACACATCATATCACGAATCATTTCATATCAGTGGTATCAATAAATTCAGGGCACTTAATCATCATTTAATCATACATAAGCAAGATAAATCAATCACACCATTTCGAATAAACCTAATTAGCCAATATTGAATTAAATCAATCAACTTTAAGTCCTGCTTATCAATTAATTTCAACCCAATTGATTAATCATCCCATAATCATTCATCTTAATTAATTCTCCTTGATTAATTATTCCTTAATTACATTAAGATTAACATCATTATCTAATTACTTCCATTAAGTAATTATACTTAACCACATTCCATGAAAGATTATCTTGAATTAGTTTATTAATACCAATTAATTGTATAATAAACTTAAGTTAACGTCCTTTATTAATAATTCTTTAATTATTAATCAATAGAACTTAATTATCCATTTATTATTCACTAATTACTTATTAAATCATTAGTTACCAATTAATTAACCATTAATTCTTAATTAATTTCTTAATTAATTATCCACTATTTATTCATTAATTAACTTTAAGGTGTTAATTAAATTCTTAAGTTCAAATTGATTATACACAAGATTATTAATATCCATCTTTAGATACAAATTTATTTAATCTTAAACTACTTATTTAATTACCATAATAAGTTAATTAAATTCTTATCTAACTTACACTTTAAATTACTTAAACATCTTACACTTGTAACCTTTCTTAATAAATTTTATATCAAAACTTAGCTTAAACTTTACCGACATTACTCATTTAATTAATATCAAACTTTGTTAACCAAATAACTTAAAGAGGTTATTAGGCTAATTCACTAGACTTAGACCTGAGTTAAACACCCTGTTTACTCGAGTAAGACTTGAGGTTTTCATCATGTTTTCCTAGTCCCCTTCTCTTCCTCATACCTTACTTCTTCTTCTATTCTTTTTTTTTTTTAAGTTTAAGTTTAAAACTGCAGTACCACTCAAACTCACGCACACACCAGGTAACACTCGAAGGCACTGACACCCCTCACTATCGTGCACGTGCAAGGCACGTCGCCACCACCTTGGCGAACCTCTCGTCCTTCGGCGAGTCGTAAATCACCACTACACTCAATATACAAAGTCGTTATGATGCCCAAACCCTCAGATCAAAAAACAGCCTTCATCTCGAAAACTGGAAGACGACTCATCAAATATAAATGCTTTGCCACACCAACGTCGTCCATCTGAGGCGCCCTGACTCCGGCCTCACTTCGCAATCCTCCGCGCCACCATTTCCCTGAAACTTGAATGACTCGATGCACCAGAGGTGACGACATCACCTCATTTCCAGACCGCAGCAAAACACGAGTTCAAAACCCTATATTCGTTGCGCCGCAAATATTTTCGCATTCGATATTTTTTTTAACATTTTCCTATATTGGTAAACCATCAAGCTAACTTCACCACAAATTTCCACATCTAAAATTTGTTGAGCAATCAGAAATTGAAAAAAAGCATTTTCGATTCATTTAAGGACTGCACCTTGTATACTGATCTTAAAATCATCATTTCTGTTTTAAAAATCTTACCTTTGTATGTTTAATCAAGATATGAAATCAAATAAATAATCAAAATTATTCGAATTTTAACATATGTTTTCCCTTTTTACTATAAACTTGAGTAAACTGAAGCCATGTTCCTCAGTCATTCTTTAAACCATTTCCAGATTATGATTTTAGTGTAAACATATTTATTTAGTTAAAAAAATCCCAAGTTTAAAATGATTTATATGAAGAAGTATATGTTTCTATGCATTTCTTTACTTTGTAACAATATAATAGCAGATCATATGCAAATTCCTAGTGCTAACAGAATATACACAGAGTAGTTTGCTTTAAACTATAGCAAGCATATATCATTCAAAAAAAACATAAGTTTAAATTTGGAAAAGAGATGTTTACTCACTTGAATCACTAAACAGAGAATGATTCTGGTTGAAACTGCAGTTTGAAACCCTATAAATCTGTTTTTCATTGACATTGAATGAGGTTTGAGTTTGTAAAAGATGATGTTTATTTTCTTTCTTTTCTCGGTTAGTTTCTCAGGTTTACTTAGTTTTGTGAACGAGCTAAGATAAGATGATATTTATATATAGAAAATAGGTTTGAAAGTATAGGTTTAACTGGTACAAGCTTTACCTGTTATGTTCAGGTTAGATTTTTTTATATGGAGGCTGAGTTGATTTTCTGCAATTCGAATGTACAAATTGTTGTGCTAATTAAATGCATATGTCCCTATTTGTATACATCTAATTATGTTTGTTTGCTGATATTTGTATTTGTGCATAAATATATTTTGATGTGAATACTTTGTCTCTTTGCACTATATATGTTATACCGGTTATTTAAATAATTTTTCTTCTTTTCTAAACTTATTTTATATGTATATGTAGAATTATTATAGCTATTGTTTTGACTTATGTATTGATTTTTGTCAATGATTTTGTTTTTGCCTTTGCACTTAATATATTTATACAAGAACAATCTTATGTTTCTATTTAACCATATAAGTTGTTGCTAACTTAACTTCTTAGTTTTATTTTTATTTGTTATTTAACTTTCAAATATTTGATTTATAACATTATATTTATATTTATATATTTTATATTTATATTTATATCTTATATTCATTTAATATGATAGGATTGCTTTAATTTGAACATTATTACATAAAGACTTTATTTAATATTCATATATGTATTATATCAAATGTCACTACTATAGAACTTTTAATTTAATTGGATAAGACTGATTTTATTTTAAATAGTTTTTGAAAGATTTTATTATAAACAGTATTGAAAGATTCTATTTCAATTTTTTCAATCAAAACTTTCTTTACAAACACAAATATAAATGATAAAAATCAAAGATCTTATCAGTTTATAAATTGAAAGCTTGTATTTAATTTAAATTAGATTAAATATTTATTAAAATAATGTTGCCAAAATACCGGGTCATCACACTAACTCTTAAACATGGCGTTTACTCGTCGTTGGTAAATTGCCTCAGCACTCTTTAAGCCGAACGCATTACTTTGTAGCAATACGGTCCCAAGTCGGTAATGAAACTGGTATTTTCTTAGTTCATGCATCATAATCTGGTTGTACCCAGAATATGCATCCATAACTGATAGCAGTTCATGTCCAACCGTCAAATCCACAAACTGAACTGGGCAGAGGAAAGCTGCCCTTTGAGAAAGCTTTATTCAGTTCCGAGTAGTCGATACAAGTTTTCCATTTCCATTGGACTTCTTGACCAAGACTGGGTTACACACCCATTCAGGGTAAGTTGCGTCATGGATAAAGCCATTCATCATTGGCTTGTCCACTTCTTCTCTTAGTGCTTTGGACCACTCAGGCCCTAGGCTGCGCCTTTTCTGCTTCACGGGCGAATACTTGGGATCAATGTTAAATGCGTGGCAGGCTATCTCAAGCAACGCCCCGCACATATCAGAATGCGTCTAAGCGAACACATCCATATTAGCATGAATAAATTTAATGAGCTCCAGTCGCATTTTGTTTCCAAGATGCGATCCAATTTTGAGGACCCATTTTGGGTCATCCATGTCGACTGGGACAGACACCATGAATTCTACTGGTGCCACCCGCTCCTCGCTTGAACTCTTCTTTCAAGGGTCCGAAGACTTATCTAATCAACTATTGTCCCCAAGCCAAGGGCGGCACTATTGTATCTATTTTGGTGGTTCACGAATGTGGAGAGTTCACCCCATAATCTTCCCCTTTGTTTTCTTTTAGATTCGTGTAGTTCCATGATATAAGATTCCCTAGCAACATTTTGATCTCCCTTGACTACCCGACTCCATTCTCTATCGAAAATTTCATAGTTAGACACCATTGAGCTAAAGCAATTCTAAAGTCTTCCAAGGAGGGTCGCCCCAAGAAGGCATTGTAGGCAAACATCTCGTCTACGACCACAAAGTTTTGGATGAGGGTGACATTTCGGTCGCCTTCTCCGAGTTCTACAGGTAAGTCAATTATTCCAATGGGTTGTTTAGGTTCACCGGTGAATCTTTGTTTGGCAGGCAGATACATCTTTCATGCTGATCTTCATCTAATCAAAGGTGTATTTGAAAATGATGTTTACAGAACTACCGATGTCTACCAATACTCATCGGACGATGGCGGGTCCGATTTCTACCGTCAAGACCATGAGATCGAGAGTTGGGGATTTTATTCCTCGATGTCTCGATTCTTGAATACTATGTCATCATTCGAGGTTCTTTGCTACTTAGCCGGGGTTCCATCTTCGATCGCAAAGCACCGTCTTTCGGAGCATGCTTCACTGAGCTCACATACCTCTCCATTTTCTCCAACTCTTCTATGTAGGATGGGGCCCTCTAGATATCATTTCAGTGATGAGTCTCTAACTAGTCTGTCTAGGTCCCTCTTTGCTCGTTCCAGCTTGGTTCCCTCAGTCTCTAGTGGCTTTGGGTGCTACAGATTGGTCAGCATTTATTGGTTTCCTCAAATACTAGAGCTTTTTTTCCCAAATCAACTCCTCAATCAAGTTCTTTAGGTGACGATACTCGTTCAAGCTGTGGCCATGTGTCTCATGGAAGCGGTAGTACTTTTCGAAATGCTTCTGCTGTTTGGTTGTTTACATTTTAGGCGGCTTCTTGTATTTGTCCGTCGCATGCGTCGTGAGAAAGACGTTCTGTGGAGTATCATTGAGTGGGGTGTATTCTTCAGCCGCAAACCTTTGAGTCGCTTGCTGCTTTTATTTCGCGTATTAGTACCCTGGTTCTTTCTTTTTCGATTTCCATTTTTTCTTTTGTTCCCTTCAACAGTCCCATAGGTATTTATACCTTGGTCAATGCCACACAATTCTGCCTAATGTCAATCGATTGAAGGTCAGTTAATTTCCTTTCCCATTTCAAGTACTGGCTCGCCTTTCGGTAGAAGTCCTTCCTAGTGGTAGGTTGTTTCATTTTGATCCATTTCCTAAAGGTGCATTTCACTAGATGGACAAACTTTGCAGTCCAATTAGTTTCTAGGATACACATCCACAGAAATTAATTTCAAGGCCAAAGTCAGCAGAATAATTACTTTTAAGGACAAAGTCAGCAGTCCGATTACTTTCAAGGATATAATTTCATAGGTTTTTTGGCCTTAGAAACTAATTATTTTGCATTTTGTCCTTAAAAGTAATTATTTCAGTTGTGTGTCCTAGAAACTAGTTGCACTTGCTAAAGAGGTCCTTGTGGCTAATTTTTTCCTAAATTCAGCCTCGGGGTGAATGTGCAGACTAAGGCCATGAAAACCATATCCTCGTTCGTATTACTTACTTCAGTTACCGCAATGTTAAACCGATTCATGAAGGACTTCAGAGATTCGTTCCATCCATGGAATAAGCCAGACAAGGACATCAGAACTTTAGGCTGTGCCGTGTAAAGTGTAAATTTATCAAGGAACCTTGTTGTTAGTAGATTAAAGGTGGAGATGGATCTTGCCGGAAGCTTAGCGAACCACATTGAAGCAATTCCCTTTAGAAAAATCTGAAAACATATAAATCTAATGACATTTGAAGCATTCTCTCCATCCATGTACCAATTGTACTTATATAAGTAGGGTTTTAGGTCTCTCGTTCCGTCGTAAGGCGGAATAGTTGGCATAGTGAACTTGATAGGGTGCCGCTCATTCAAAATCTCATTAGTGAAAAGAGTCTGACTTGGAGCAGATCTCCATTCATCACCCTTTCTATCCTTACTCTCATCCATCAGTTGCTTGACCATGTCTGCGATATATGCCTTAGATGTCCGGTAATATGGGGGTTGGCTATCAGCAACTACCCCAATTGTTTTGCTTTGCAAAGGATCTTGGTGAGTAGGCTGAAGCCTAGGCTCTCCTATCTTCGAGAGAGCTACACCCTCGGGGTTCTACTGGCTTGCAGTTGGTCTGATGGGGGCATTTTGGATCTCCCTGGCGTTATCGAATACTTTGGTGTTTCCTTCCAACTCGCCGTTGTCTTGCTCACCATCTTTTGAGTCGGAGAGATCCATGATTACATCATCCTGTGGGGTCTTTGTCCCTAGATTTAAGTTCATAGCCGATGGCCTTACAGTTGGTGGAGTGCTTGTGTTTCCTTGCATATTTATTCCTACAGTTCCACCTATTACTCCTTTCTACGGTTGCTTCTCATTCCTTTTGTTTAGAAAAAAAATGGAAGAATTTTCTTGTTCCACGGCGTCCGCGGGATCTGTCATGTTTCTTGGAGCAAGATGAGACTGCAAGGTCAATAGGGCATTCAGTTTATCCATTAGATCTGCTTAGTTATTTCCATTTTCTGATTAATTTCATCAACCATTTTATTTAACTCATCTCTAGTGGAAACTTCACGCTGAATGTAGGATCTTGGAATCTGATCACTAGAGTTAGCTCTTAAATATGGATTGTTGGAATTGTTCACTTCAATTTGCTGGTGGTTATTTCTTCTCCAGCAATGGTGGCTTCTCTGGATCTTTTGAAAGTTGTTCTCTTTCTTCCTACTTCCATTGGTTCTCAATAGCAAATCTTCTAAATAGAGATTGATGGTCTGACTTCGAATCCTATCTGATCAAAAGTAGATAGCTAGATCTGTCTGAATTCAATTCTCAGTGAAAGCACCAAATATTTAACCCAAAAAATGGATCAACACCCTGGATTTAGTATGAAAGCACCAGCCTTGTTTATCAAGGCAAATAGAATGAAGACAAGAAATAATTACTTGCAAATTAAGTAAAAGGACAAGAGATTTTTATAGTGGTTCAGCTTTTAATGAAGCCTGCATCCACTTTATAACTTTATTTATTGACTGACTGTAATTACAAGTTGAATACAATTACAATTTGCTTGGATCTTGTGAGTTAGATCAAGTTACCAGTGTTAGAATTCACTAGGGAATCAAAGTGAACTCCTTTGATAACTGTTGTATGGGAGAAGAAGAGTGGAGAATAGTTTCTGTAGAACATCAGCAGCCAGTCCGGAAGATCCCCCTTATGTTAACGGTAGAATTATATTTATAGGGGCTGGAGAGCACTTGGGCTAAAGCACCTTGTCAAAGACTCACATTCGAAGATAGGAGCCAACCCAATCTGATGCATCGCTAGCGATCCGTAGGGCATGGATTGCTAGCGATCCATAAGGTTAGTGTATTTTTGGCCCGTAGCCTTTGGACCATGTTTCCTGCCTTGTGTAGACGCTCTCCATGTAATTTCATGATTGAGTGCTTTGCTTTGATGATGATTCATGTACTGCCTACATTAAACCTCTGATGGAATCAAATGAATGCTCACTTCTTGATCTAACTAGCTTGGAATCCCCCCAAATATAGCAGACATTGCTAGAATACCCATTGGATTATGGTGCAAGAGGATTGGAGCATCCACGAGCGACCTTTATGGATTGCTAACGATCCGTATGAGATGGATCGCTAGCGATCCATCATCTTAAGGGATTTTTAACTTCTTTTCCTTGAGTCTTTCTTGATTTGTTATTCTAGTCCTTTTGGTTGATTCTTGAGTTATCCTGAATCAACGTAGATGTTTTGATTTCCTTTGATTTTCATAAGGTCAAAAACCCAGACAACACTAACCAAGCACACCGGACAATAACGGACTAAGACATCCAAACCCAAGAGGTGGCACACAAAGCTTTGACAATATACGAAGCATAAGGATGGCACATTTGGAAAGAATTAAGTACCTGGAACTACAAAGGTAACACAAAGAAAAAGATTCGAACAATCAAAGTCCAAAGAGTAGAGCAGAACAAAAGGCGCAAATGATAATTTCTGAACTTCCCTTAATAAAATAATGATTTCTAAACTTTCCTTCTTATTACTGGGAATGGATTTCTAGTCTTCTACTAGTTCCAAACAATAATTCCTGGATTACTTTCATTATTAGATATGAATTTATGGCCTTCGCTAATTTCTTGAAGATGATTTCTAGACTTCACTTACTAATATCCAAATGTAGATTTTGGGTCTTTTTTTTATTAATTTCTGGACTTCACTCATTAATACCCGAATCTGGGTTTCGGGTCTTCTGCCATTGATTTCAAGACCTCTATTATGGACTGCTGGCCTTATACTAATTTCCAAATATTAATTTCCGAGTCTCTCTTACTAATACCTAAATTTGCGTCTTAGGTCTTCTACTATTAACTTCTGGATTATACTTATCAGTACCCGAAACTATATTTGAAGTCTTCTATTATTTCCAGATAAGGGTTTCTGGACTCTTACTATTTTTCCCCAAATAAGGATTCCGAATCTTCTATGACTTATTTCCATATGATGATTTTGGGGCTTTTATTATCATTAGACGATTGTCTTGGTCTTCTATCAGTTATTTTCAGAAGAGAATTTCTAAATATATATTATTAATGCCAGATTTAGATTTCTGACCCTCTATTGTTAATTCCATAATTATATTTCTGGTCTTCTATAAATATAACCAAGATGAATTTTTGATCTTCTCTCATCATTACCAAAGTTGGATTTCAACACTTCTATTGTTGTCAAATAAGAATTTCCAGTCTTTAGTCATTTCCAGCTATGGATTTCTCGACACTCATTATCTTTAAATGATGATATATTAATTTCAATTATTTCCAAATTTAGATTCTTAGAATTCTATTATTAGGAATTCTAATACTATCTCCAACAATATGGACAAAATATTAAGCACATTCTTACATAAATTTCAAATTTCAAATTAATAATAAGAAATGTTTTCTAATTTGTACTTTGCAGGAAAACAAGATTGATAAGGAACACCATTGAGGATGAAAAAATGAAATGGAGAATTCTTGGATTTTTGTCCTAAAGAACAAAAGCTTCTTTAATAAAAGGGGGCCAAAATGTTTACCATAAAGTTTACTCAAGAATGTAGCTATGAAAGAAGGCTTCCTAAGGCATCAAAAGAAGGGTTCTGTAGGTGTTAAAAGTAGGCTTGCAAAAGCATTATAAAGTCTTTGCAGGAGTTAAAAAGGGTTTCGTCATGGTTCAAAATGGGGGTTCGAAGGCATTGAAGTAGCTTTCGAAGAGATTGGATTAGTGCTATAAGCTTTGGATGCTTCCACAAAAGATGAAAGTAAGGAACTCTTCCAACATTATCCCTTCCACATAAATCAAATCTTTCCAAACGATTGGTTCTGCCACTATCTACCTTCCGCAGAAGAAAATTCTACCTACACTTCCCATTCGAAAGCATGGCTTTGCAAAGACTAGCCTTTCAAATCGGTTAAACACTTCTGCAAGAATTAGAAAGGCTTTGTATATGTTAATATTGCTTCCACAAGCATTAGAAGATGGGTTTCCGCATTAATCAAGTGGATTAATTTCGAAAGCTACTATCTGCAACAATCATCTGTCCATCAAGAAGCTTCTTCCATTATAAGTGACCTTGCATAATGATCTTTCCACCACTACTAGATCCTTTCAAACCTATCCAACTGCCCTTCCCCACTTATACAAATAATAACCTACCATATTAGCACCATATCTCAACAGCTATGAAGAGGTCCAGGAAGCCTTCAACTATGTTACAACCCTTTCAAAACTAAGAAAATACCCTTTCGATAGTGACGAAAGCCTCTAAAGATGCATATAAGCGGTGTGGAAACCGATTCGATACCCAACAGCGGAAGGAATATTCAAGTGTTATGAAAGCTTAAACAAACAAAGTAGAAGCACCTTAACATCAACGACAGCGAAAGGTCGGTGAGGAGACCTTTCTACAGCTTCGGAAGGATGGACGTGGAAGGGTCTAAATCACATCTATAAATACGACCTTAGGGGTCCAAGTTCGGGACCAATTTTTGATTCCTGCATTTATTTTTCAAATCGAATTCTTGTAACCCTAAATCAAATTAGGGAATAATGTTATTATTTGTAATCCATTTGTGAGAAATGAAAGAGTGGATGCATGGACTTGATATTGATTTCGAACATGAGAATGATCATCTCGGCCATTAGCTTGTCCAATGACCAATTGCACATTATACACACTTATCAACCTAATCTTTTATTAGCATATGCTACGCTATTGAACCTATTTGGATATCTTGACTTTAAAGCATATTATTTTCAACAAGAAAACAATCCGAAATTCCCAATGCTTTGATAAGATAATTTTGTTTGGACATAACTATGTAGTTAAGATGATTCTCACTTCTAAAAGTGTATCATTGAATAAATTGTCTTAATCAAATTAATTTTGGAGAAAAGAACGGTGAGTAGTTATACCTTTCGACCTTGTCATAAGGTTAATGAGGCTATCCAAGTGGTAGTATATTAGATTTTCAAACCTTTCGATCTTGCCGAAAGGTAATAGGCCTGAGTTGAAGGCTGTTAGCAGGATCACTCTAACCTTTCGACTAGGTTGGAATAGATGTAAGTTGCCAGACCTTTTGACTTTGTCGAACCGTGTGACAAGAGTTCTCCAACCTTTCGACTAGGTTGGAGTAACTCTTAGTCTTTTAGCCTTCACAAATCAGTAATTTAATGAATTCCATCTCCCCTTAAAGTTGAAAGCAGTTACGGTTGATGTCTACCACTTCCTTCTTCATCGTGTCGAAAGGTAACGTATGAAAGCTCTCAACATTGTTGTAAGGAGATACATAGCTATTTGCCAACCTTAATTTCTTTTAACCCCATTAATGTCCATTTTCTTTCTATGGAATCAATTCAAAGGGTTATTAATGCTTAAAGAAGTAGATTCCCTTCGAATTAAATCCATCATGATCGGTTATAAGATATATAAAATAGGATTTCATAAGGTCAACTAAATCGAAAGGTTTTCCTCCCTTCGAAGCAGTCCCAGTTTATATCTTTACCCCTTTACTTTTCCAATATAAGACCAATTTAGTTATTCCAATAACCACGCATTTTTGAATATGAAATGCATCATCATCACTTTACATTAAGTATGGATTTCAATGATGACGTGCTTCGACGGGGAATATCTGTGTCGATCTTATATATATAGCGTATAGATCAAAAGAGATTATGAGAAAAAGGTTGAAATCATGTGCAATTGATCATTAGACCAGCTAATGATATTAATGATTCTCCTCATTGCCAATATCCATTATGAATGAGCCCACTCTATTTTATTAATATTGAAAATGAGTTATAAGAAATTGAGCTCTCTCCCTAATTCAATTTAGAATTTTTCCAAGTATAATTATCACTATGAAAGTAGAGAGAAGAAGATGAATTTAGTATTCAGAATTTGCCCCCAAAACTGGACCCTCTGGGTCTTATTTATAGATGCAGGTGGCCCCCCTTTCGACTCCATGCTCTCAACCTATCGGAAGGTCCCTCTTTTATATGCTGCCTTTAACCTTTTAACTTCATTAAAAATTTATGGACCCTTCGACTGTGTCGAAAGGTTATGAGTCTCTTGTGTTCCTTGGTTCATTTCTTATGCTTCACTTCTTTGGTCCTTGTCGAAAAGTCTTCCCATTGTATGCTGTTATGAACCTTTCGACATTGTCGAAAGGTTCAACTTTAACATGCTACTTTGAACCTTTCGACATTGTCGAAGGGTTTCCCTTTTCTCTTGCCTTTATGGACCTTTCGACTTTGTCGAATGGTTATCCTGTCTTTACTCCTTCATGAACCATTTGACTTTATCGAAGGGTTTTCCTTCTTTATACTATTGTGCCCCCTTCGATCTTTTCGTCAAGTTGCCCTTCACTTGATCGTCGTCAAGAGCTGTATTTTCTCTTAATGCTATCAAAAGGTTTTCCTTCATTCCTTTGCTTTTGTTGACTTCTGATTGCTGCTTTCTTCATAGAATCCGTTGATGCAGTCGAAAGGTATCCCGGATGTGCTTTAACCGGTCCGAAAGGCTTACCATGCTCTCGAAAAGGTCACCATGGAGCTGCTCGTACTTGCTTTGACTTCTTCGTTCTCATCGAAAGGTAAGAACTACCTGGATACTGAGAAATGGAACCTTTCAATTCCTTAGAAAGGTTTGAGACTGTTAAACTCTAATGACCACATCCCTTCACTCCTTCGAAAGGTTTGATGTGTATTTGAGGGAGCACTACAGATTGCTTCGGAAAGGGGTTTTAAAGTCATCGTTACTTTCTCATCAGTGTCAAATGGTTGGTTGTGGTGGATGGTTCTATTAGTTTTCATCTGAGCTGAAGGCCTGTACACCATATAAGCAATTAGAACTTCGAAACATTCTTTTTAAGTCTTTCAAAATGATTTGGCCTATCTCCTCAATAAAACTTTAATTTTATTGTCCTTTCATACTTCTTCTTTTAAGTAGATTTTATGGTCAACAATTACCATTACGTACAAATCCCTTGTGGCACTAAAGTAATGTGATGATGATAATTCAACATTATTGAGTCCATTGGTCTTATGACATTTATCCAAAATAAGGCTCGATGGTATATTGAATCCACTCTTTATTCCAACATATACACATTGAGTTTCGAACCCTTTCGAAAGGCATTGGTCATTCGAAGGGGTTCTCCTCGTATAAATCAAATCAACAACTTTGATAGGATGCTTTTGGAAGACATTTGTATGTTTTCGAAAAGAACTTGCCTTTTGAAGGAGATCCTCCCATAGCAGCTGTACAGACACCCTCGAAAGGGGTGCTTTTGAATGAATACTCTCATCTAGAACTCATTTTGATCCCTTCGAAAGGGGTCTATACATAAGATGGTAATATCGAATCACAGTTTTGTCAATACAAGATGTTTCAAAGTCTTTCGAAAGGGTTCTTTTTTCGATTGACCCCAATTTAATGCACCATTAGGTGTTGACGATTTATATCATTAACAAATTATTATTTATTAAACTATTTATTTAATGATTATTTTAATAATTAATTAAGGTAATTAGCACTTAATCATTTGTTAATAAAAGTCATTTGTACTTAAGTGTAATTAAGTAAGTAAATTATAATTAGTTATATAATTACAAGGTTAACTATTATTTAAATAATTATTTAAAGATTAATATCATTTTGCTTAATTTTTAAAAATTTAATTATTAATAATTTATTAATTAATTACTAATCAAGTAAATTTACGCTAAGATTTAATTATTTTTAAATAAAGGTTTAATTTATTATTTAAGTTTTAAAGGACTATTTAATTAATTAATTACGATTAATTAATATTTATTATTATTTAAAAGTTTAAATTATTTTTAATAATTAATTAAAGATTAATTATGATTTAGTTACTTACTTAAAAGCTAACTATTATTAAACATTTTATTTAAGGATAATTATTATTTAATTATTTATCAATTAAAGGTTTAATATTTATTAAATAAAGAGATTGAATGTTATTTAATTATTAAATGAAAGTTTTAAAGTTTTAAATCACTTTATTTCCAGAAAATGGTTTTGTTTCATGGCAACCTCTTTTAAAAGGAAATTTCAAACCAAGGGATTTCTTTATCGATTACCTTTAAGTAGCCTCAATTGAATATGAAACCCAATGATATCTGTTTAGCAGAATTAAAAACCATTTGGTTAATTTAATTGTATTTGGTATCTTTTGATAGAGTAAATCATCATTCTACCATAGCTCTCCAAGTACATTACATTGACATCTATTGGGCAAAAAAAAACCCATTCTGCTATTATATAAACTTAGACATTTACTCATATGTTGATTGATTATTATTGGTAGATTCCGTTTACATATCTATTTGTTATGTAATACTCATGTTATAACTTGGATAAGTGAGTCACAATTAATTGAACCATTATAGTCGCTAAGCCTCCTTTTGATTATATAAACTCCAATATTTCATTTTATCCTTTTTGATATGGTTTGAAGTTTATTACTCTTTTAAATATGATATTTAAAAGACAGTTAGACATTTTTTTAATTAAATTTTTGAAGTTAATTTAATCTATTTGAATGAATGTTTAGAATCATTATTTTGCTAATGTGGTTTAAAGATTAATTAAATGAAAAATGTTTAAATATAACTTGTTTATTTCAAGGTGCTTTAGATAAGTGATTATATCAAGGGAACTTTAGGATTGAGTTTTATTACAGTAGTTTTGTTTTAAATAAAAAAGTTTTATAAATGATTTTGGAGATTTATAAAGAGTGTTATAAATAGTTTTGAACATTTATAAAGAAGTTTTACAAAATGATTTGGAGTTTTGGGTAAAGGAATACTATATACAAAAGTGAATTGTTAAAAGGCATTATTGAAAGAAATTTATAAAAGAATTTGATATTTGATTCCCTTTAATTGACATTCTCAATTTTGATGGTATGGGCATTTGTTCCACACTTAAAACCAAAGAAATATTGTTTGAGGTTATTGTTAACTCCTCTTCTCCACGACTCGGCGGCTGTTCGGACGACGGAAATTCTATCGGTTTAGAAAACCGTCGAACGAATTTTCAAATAAAAATAACCGCAAGAGCACGGTGTACGAATGTGGCACGCGGCGAATACGGGTCGATCCACTGGGAAATGATGATTTTAAGATTCTATTCAATCAAATTATACCGAAGTCGAGAGTGAATAGCTAGAAATGTAAGAAACTAACAAAAACTAGCAAAAGAAAATGATAAAAATATGAGTGTTAAAAGAACAATTTAGAGACAAATCCACTCTCTAGATCATATAAATCAACAAAATGAAGTTATGATCTCTCTTTTCTTGTCATTAGTGAATTAGTTGATGTGCTTATCATAAGTATGGTATATTTGTGCTATTAATTAGCTCAATATAAACCATCAAACTATAACACAACCTCTAATACACATTTAACTCTCATGAAATATGACAACAAAGTTGAAATAAAAGTCTATTTTAAGCATAGCCTATTAACTATTGTTTAGAAATATAGGCTATCAAATTTCAATTTCAACATTCACTTCTTTGCCATAATCATATTTAGATGAAGAGGCAATTTGTGTTATGTTTGTTTAAGCATAGCCTATTTGTTATGAACAACATAGACTATCAAATTCAAAGCTAAACAACATCATTAAACCACTTCAAGTGTTTCCATTAAAGCACAAAAAGAGAGCATAAACATCAAAATGTTGCATCTACATACTAGAGAGCTTCATTGCCCTTAAATTGTAGGGATTAAGCTCTCATATTTGTTATCAAATCAACAAATGTAGAAAGCAACATGAAATCAAAAAGAAAGGAAAATGAAAGCTAATGGAAAAGACAACTAATCTAATTGCATAAGGGTAGATCTACACTATTACATAAGAAGATAAGAAGCATGTAAATAAAAGAGAATTAACATTGCATAAAAGAAAAGAAAATTACATGAAATAAAATGGCTAAGTAGCCATGGAAAGGAAGAGAGCTTTGATTTATTTTCTTAACTATAACTCACTAACTAAGAGGAAGATGGCTACATGAAACATAAGGGGTATTTATACAAGTTAGAAACCCTAATTCATATTTTTGGGGAGTACCCAAAATGCCCATTAGGAAGTGTGGAGGCCAAGTAAACATTAACATGTCTTAATCCCCCATTAAATGTACATGAAACCATTAGCTCCATAAGCATGTGCATTAGCCTTTAATTTGTACATTAAGGTAGGTGGGTAGGTGGGGTCCCCCATGATCTTCACTTTGAATTATTTCCATCTTCATTCCTTTATATTCTTTGTGCATGCATATTCCTTCATGAAACCACTCCTATTTGAGACGATTTTCCTACAAAAATATATATAAATTTCTAATCAATTTTTCTCAAAGAAATATATGCACTTAAATGACCGTTTTGCCCCTATATGAAGATGAATATGTGAAAATTTGGAATTAATAGGAATTTTGGTTAAAACAAGTTAAAATACCCAATATGATCATTTATTTAATTTAAATTGAATAAATATGGTGGTAAAAATATGCACATTTACGTGCACATCAAATACCCCCACACTTATCTTTTTATTCGTCCTCGAATAAAGAAAATCTAAGATAAAATCCGTTTTTGTAGGGAGCACGATTGCATTGAGCGTATGCAACAAGCCGCTAAACCTCTGGGTGTCCCCAGTAGGACGAGTGTTGTCTTGTGAGGGTTTTCAGGGGATACTACCGACAAAATCCACATGCAGGATGAAAATATTTACAAAATGCAAGATTTATTTACAAAGAGATTGATGCGAATTTTTGAAAATATTTACAATGAAGGATTTACTTTTAAATCGACACAAATAAGTTAAATATAGGTTTTGGTTATTATCTTGAAATTTTTTAGTAATTTACTCGTCAAAATTTTCAATAAAAACAAAGTTATCATAACAAATATACTATAGTTTAACTTGTTATTTTGGTTGACAACAAAGTGTAATTATGAAAAGGATCCTTAGTTGATTATCAAAGTTTATCAAAGTGGTATTTTTATTTCTTTTCACTAACAAATAAAATCAACTAAGTAAAAATAGTGCTAGGATTTCAATTGCTTGCTCTCTCATTATTTGCAAGAAAAATTACACACCTAGCTTAGGTAAACTGAGGCCGGATATACCACCCATGCACTGCCTTTCGGGCTTATGTGAGGGGAGTACAGAGCATGGCGAGTGCACACACTTTCGTGTATACACCTATCGACCGTAGGTGGTTTTTATTAAGTCTATTCTTTTTTTTATATGTTCCATACATGCATAACCGTGAGGACTTTTAAATGAGTATGAAAGCACATAACCAAAGATTCCATGTAATTTACCCATGCATAACCGTGAGGACTTTTAAATGAGAGTGAATACTTTGGATGTTATAATTTTTTTATTTTTTTATATTTTTTTTAGTAGAGAGAGAGAGAGAGTTTTTGCAAAATCATATTGGCAACATTTAACTTAGAAGAAAAAAAATGTTATATCCTTTACTTTAAATCAACCACTTTTTAAAACAAAGATTTTCAATTAGGATGTATTTCATAATTAACACGTATGAATCTTCCTATATACTAGTTAAACCATTGTTATTTTAATCAAACTTCATTTTTATTTTTGTCAAGATAAATAAACTTTCAAAATTTTCAATTTAATAAGCCAAAACGATATATTTATCCTATAGTGTTTTTTTTAAAAATAATTCAAAAATGCATAAATAAAAATAAAAAAAAATTGTTGTTTTTTTTATTTCTTTTTTTTGCAAAGAAAAAGTAAAAATAAATCATGAAAAATCAAAAATGAAGGCGAGTCTCCCCCCCACACTTGATTTTGACTGTGTCCCCACAGTCAACCCAAGTGGAAGGAGAAACATAAAATAAAAATCTAATATTTACATGAAAGATTATTATTTACAGGAGATGAGAAAGTATACAGTCAAAAAGTAAATGAAACGGTCTTCTAAAGACCGATTCATTTGTCTCGTCAAATGTGCGTGACATAGCTTAAGCATGAAAAACCAAATCGTAAAAGATTTCGCAGTTGAATGTGGATTTGGAAAAACAAAAGTCATTTTATTGAAAATCATACGAGTTGTTATATTTTCGATGATTTTTGGGGTAGATAGAAACA
Source organism: Allium cepa (assembly GCA_030765085.1). Lineage (NCBI taxonomy): Eukaryota > Viridiplantae > Streptophyta > Magnoliopsida > Asparagales > Amaryllidaceae > Allium > Allium cepa. The sequence goes on along the minus strand of CM060943.1, from coordinate 938,952,592 downwards.
TTGGTTGAAGTTCAATTTCTTTCAAAGTATCGATTTCAAAACCAAAATGGTGATCGAAATTTTCCCCTTCAAAATTCAACAACTCGTTTTCAAAAAAGTCCATAAAACTCATGTTCGTTAAATTCGACTTCATTTGTTGGATTATCAACAACTTCATCATGTAAATCGAGTTTCAAAGTTGTCGTATTCAAATTTTCAGAAAAAGGAAGATCGAAGTTTAAATCGAGTTCGCACCCTCAAAAGAATTGAAATCCAACTCAATTACCGTATTTTCAACAACTTGATTAAGATCGTCATTATCAAATTCAAAAGTTGTTATTTGAGAATCGTCGATTTGGGTGAAAGATGGATTATCACTTGACTCATCACACGTTGAGATTTGATTTTGTTGTTCACGTTGTTTCATATAAGTTTTCAACAACAAATCCATGTGATCATCGTAAATTTCATTCATTTGTTCAACAAAATCCAATTTATAGTTATTAAATTGAGAATTTTCGATTTGGATTTGTTGAGAACAAAAATTTTCACTCGTAACATGGTTAAGATTATTCCCATTGCCAAATTCGTTTGAAAAGTTTTTCCCATTTTCATGTTGAGTTTGGAATTCATTTTGGAGTTCGAAATTAAATTGGCATGGGTTATAATCGTAATCGTTTGAATTTTGAATTGAATTCAAATTTTGAAATCCTTGACTCGAGTTATTACACAAATCAGAATTACATAAATCATTTATCTCTTGATTTTGTCGTGCAGAAAGTTCGAGTAAAGATGAAATCATTTAAATGCTATTTTCAAGAGTCGAACGTTGGTCATTGTTTTGAAAATTTTGTTGTTCAAAATTTGAATGATTTACAAAATAGTTGTTGTTAAAATATCCATATGATTTTGGACTGAAGTCATATGGATTATATTGATTTTCACAACTATTGTAAAATTCAACTAGATATGGATATTCAGACATTTTCAAGAATGTTTTTTTTTTTGGTTTTTTTTTATAAACTAAAAATATTTACAAAGAAAATTTATTTTTGAAAATGGAAATCGATTTTTGTTTTGTTTTTATTTTTCAATTTTTTGTTTCGAATTTTGGTTTTTCTAAATTTTTTTTGGATTTTTTTTTAAATTTCAAAGAAAAAGATTTAAAAATTTCAAAGGAAAAGGAATGTTTACAATTTTTTTTAGTTTTGGATTTTGATTTTTTTTTAAATATGCATGAACTAATGCAACTAAATGAATGCAAGGGTTAATTACAAATGATTTATCCTAAGTTAACCCAAAATTGTATAATCACAAATTGTCTTAGATAAACAAGATAGTTCTTAGCCAGGTAACGGACAGGGGTTATCGGTGCACCACGAATCACCGTAGCAATGCAGCCGAAGGTTTAAGTACCTTTAGAGGAACAACCACTATAATATTTACGAATCACCGTAATATTTATAAATGGTTATTACTCTGCCGTAGCCTAGACACCAAGAAATTAAATTGTTCAAAGAAGACAAATTGTCAATATACAATTAGGTGTTATTGATTTCTAACCGTTATTATTAATCAAAATCTAAGATGAAATGCAAAGTAGAAAATAAACGTGTATTAACAATGCAATTACGAATGTAATTTTTTTTTAAAATATATATATGCAAATGCAAGCAATCAACAATGCAACTATAATAAAAACAAGAGATGAATACAATGCAAGGCGAATAAAAACAATAGATAAATCAAGCAAGCAGTTTTTTTTTCTTTTTATAAAGCAAAGCGAAGCATTGGCAGCAGTTCCTCTCTTTCGAATTCTGCTTTTGCAACCTAAATTTAAAAACAAAACTTATACAATTGTTTTTTTTTTGAAAGGAAACTTAAAAGTAGGGTTTTACTTAAAAAAAAATTGTATATGTTTTGTTTTTAAATTCAGGTTGCAAAAGCAGAATTTAAAGGAGAGGAACTTCTGCGAATGCTTCGCTTTGCTTTATAAAAAGAAAAAAAAAATTCTTGCTTGATTTATCTATTGTTTTTATTTGCCCTGCATTGTATATATCTCTTGTTTTTATTATAGTTGCATTGTTGATTGCTTGCATTTGCATATATATATTTAAAAAAAATTCAAAAAAAATTACATTCGTAATTGCATTGTTAATACACGTTTATTTTCTGCTTTGCATTTCATCTTAGATTTTGATTAATAATAACGGTTAGAAATCAATTACACCTAATTGTATATTGACAATTTGTCTTCTTTGAATAATTTAATTTCTTGGTGTCTAGGCTACGACAGAGTAATAACCATCTATAAATATTACGGTGATTCGTAAATATTATAGTGGTTGTTCCTCTAAAGGTACTTAAACCTTCGGCTGCATTGCTACGGTGATTCGTGGTGCACCGATAACCCCTGTCCGTTACCTGGCTAAGAACTATCTTGTTTATCTAAGACAATTTGTGATTATACAATTTTGGGTTAACTTAGGGTAAATCATTTTTAATTAACCCTTGCATTCATTTAGTATTTTTACCACCATATTTATTCAGTTTAAATTAAATAAATGATCATATTGGGTATTTTAACTTGTTTTAACCAAAATTCATATTAATTCCAAATTTTCACATATTCATCTTCATATAGGGGCAAAACGGTCATTTAAGTGCATATATTTCTTTGAGAAAAATTGATTGGAAATTTATATATATTTTTGTACGAAAATGGTCTCAAATAGGAGTGGTTTCATGAAGGAATATGCATGCACAAAGAATATAAAGGAATGAAGATGGAAATAATTCAAAGTGAAGAACATGGAGGACCCCACCTACCCACCTACCTTAATGTACAAATTAAAGGCTAATGCACATGCTTATGGAGCTAATGGTTTCATGTACATTTAATGGGGGATTAAGACATGTTAATGTTTACTTGGCCTCCACACTTCCTAAGGGGCATTTTGGATACTCCCCAAAAATATGCATTAGGGTTTCTAAATTGTATAAATACCCCTTATGTTTCATGTAGCCATCTTCCTCTTAGTTAGTGAGTTTTAGTTAAGAAAATAAATCAAAGCTCTCTTCCTTTCCATGGCCACTTAGCCATTTTATTTCATGTAATTTTCTTTTCTTTTATGCAATGTTAATTCTCTTTTATTTACATGCTTCTTCTCTTCTTATGTAATAGTGTAGATCTACCCTTATGCAATTAGATTAGTTGTCTATTCCATTAGCTTTCATTTTCCTTTCTTTTTGATTTCATGTTGCTTTTTACATTTGTTGATTTGATAACAAATATGAGAGCTTAATCCCTACAATTTAGGGGCAATGAAGCTCTCTAGTATGTAGATTCAACATTTTGATGTTTATGCTCTCTTTTTGTGTTTAATGGAAACACTTGAAGTGGTTTAATGATATTGTTTAGCTTTGAATTTGATATTCTATGTTGTTCATAACAAATAGGCTATGCTTAAACAAACATAACACAAATTGCCTCTTCATCTAAATATGATTATGACAAAGAAGTGAATGTTGAAATTGAAATTTCATAGCCTATATTTCTAAACAATAGTTAATAGGCTATGCTTAAAATAGATTTTTATTTCAACTTTGTTGTCATATTTCATGAGAGTTAAATGTGTATTAGTGGTTGTGTTATAGTTTGATGGTTTATATTGAGCTAATTAATAGCACAAATATACCATACTTATGATAAGCACATCAACTAATTCACTAATGACAAGAAAAGAGAGATCATAACTTCATTTTGTTGATTTATATGATCTAGAGAGTGGATTTATCTCTAAATTGTTCTTTTAACTCTCATATTTTTATCATTTTCTTTTGCTAGTTTTTGTTAGTTTCTTACATTTCTAGCTATTCACTCTCGACTTCGGTATAATTTGATTGAATAGAATTTTAAAATCATCAATTCCCTGTGGATCAACCCGTATTCGCCGCGTGCTACATTCGTACATTGTGCGCATGCGGTAATTTTTATTTCAAAATTCGTTCGACGGTTTTCTAAACCGATAGAATTTCCGTCGTCCGAACAAGTTTTTGGGTCCATCGACCTAAAGTTATCAACGACCCTGCGATCTAGAGAAAGTAGCGACCTAACGACTCAACTAGTCAGTGACCTACCGAGCTCAATGATCTAGCGACTTAAGGCCCGCGACTTAACGATCTGTAACAGGCAGTGACCTAAAGAGTTAAAGCGGCAGCGACCTAGCGATTTAAGTATTCTGCGACCTAACAACTTAACGAGCTAAAGGTTCTAGAGGTATTAGCGATCTAAGGATGGAACGACCTAATACAGCAAGCATCATGACCTAACAGACTAATGGACCAACAGCGGGTTAATGACCTAAAGTGTGAATGAGTTAACTTAGACGCGACCTAACAGGAATGAAGCTCTCTAACGACCTAGCGACCTAGCGAGCTATACAAAGCCGAGGTAACTTATCTTCCTTATGTCGTTTCTTCCCTAGGTCGCCCACGATCTATGACTTGTTTGGATGATCGAGGGTGGTCCTGTTAGGCCATAAACTGTGCCTACTAAGTCGCCCACGACCTACGACCTATACCTAAGTCGCTCACAACCTAAACATACCGAAGGAGCATCTTATGCCGCTTCCTCCCTAGGTCAGTCACGACCTATGACTTGCCAGATTGTTCAAATGATCAAATAAGCCTCTGTTAAACCGTAAACCGCGACCTACGACCTACCCTAGGTCGCCCACGACCTACCGACTCACCCAGAAGAAACCAAGTGCTACCCTGTTGAGCCGTATGCCGTATCCTCTAGGTCGCTCGTGACCTACAACCTACACTTAGGTCGTTCGCGACCTACGACCCAGTCCAGTATCTCCCCTATAAATACGGCACTAGCTCCAACTTCAGGGGGACCTTTTGGCTCATTTCTGGAACGCCGATACTCTGTTGAATTCTCGACTCACTCGACACTTCAAACACAAAGGACATCTCAACAAACTTCAAGAGTAAATCGAACGCAATCAACATGGATTCAAAGACTTCTACATTGGAGTTCTAGTTATTTGTCCCATCAATGTTGTAATCAAAGATTGTTGTAAAGTTGTAATTGATCCAGCAATAAAGAAGATTAAAGTGGACGTAGGCTTAACCCGAAGCCGAACCACTATAAAACTGTTGTCTTTTACTGCTTTCTCTGTGACCTTTCTACTTGTTTCTAATTCCCGTGCTCACAGGTGGTGCTTTCACTTAATCTCTACATACACCGGAGTGTTAGCATTCAATTTTAAGTGTTAACATTTTTGGTGCTTTCATTGAGAGTTGAGAACTCAAGCTATTTTCGTCATTGCTTCTAAAAAATTTGTTGAAAGAATCTCTCTCAAAACAAGAAGTCTATCAGAGATAATGGCTCTTGGAAGAAAGCGTGGATCTACAAGACCCAGTAATGTCTATGAGAATATTGTAACTTCTCCTTCGTCAAGTCAAGCAGCACCAAGTGCTGGAATTACACGAGCAGAGTTAAATGCTGCAGTATCTGGATTATATCAGCAAATGGAAACTCAGAATGCTTTAATGCTTGAGAGGTTAAATGCATTGCTTGGAACCAACCGTCAACCGGTGAATAATGAAGAAAACCTTGCAGATGATGTTCATGATCCTGAAGAGAGGAATATTCCTCAAAGAGCAGCTAGCCCCGCCAAAGAAACACCTTCTTAAGCTGGAGGATCGAGACCACAGCCAACTCTCCGCGAACGTTTGTCCAGACAAACTTCCGAGAAAATGGCCGAAGTCTGTCCTGCTGATCCTTTGAATGATGAGGAATATCTTTCGGGCATGGTGCGACAAATTATTAAAGAAAGCATGTAGATGGATGAAGATGAGAAGGAATGGGGATTCGCTCCGAGCAAAACTCCGTTCACTGAAAAGATTCTAAAGGCGGAATTCCCAAGGAAGTTTGTTCCTCCTACCATCCCGGCATATAAGGGAACAAGCTATCCCAATCAATTCCTGTATAAGTATGATTGGCACATGACTGGTGCTAGAGCGTCTGATGAGATCAAATGCCGGTACTTTCCGTATACTTGGAAGGAGTGGCTCTGCTATGGTTCACAAAGCTTCCGGTCTTATCCATAGACCAGTTCGTCGTTTTGACTCGAAAGTTTAAAGAGCAATTCAGGTTGTATGCTTCAAAGGCTAAGGATATTATGTCACTTTCGAGTCTGAAGCAGAATCTTGAGGAATCTATCAGGTCTTTCTTGAACCGCTTCAACATAGCTTTGGCTGAAGTGGACAATGCAGGACCACGGATGGTCTTGACGTACTTGATGAGGGCAATTGACAAATCAAGCGATTTTGGGAAGTGGCTGAAGATGAAAGAACCGAATTCGCTTGAGAAATTCTATAAGAAAGCTGATGAATTCATGCGCTTGGAAAACATTCGAGCACCAGTTAAAGTGGCATTGACAGAGGTTAAGAATAATACTATTGCTCCTACCAAAAAGGAATCCGGAAGTCAGAAAAGGGAGAATAATGGTGGGAAGAAACCGAAAGATATGATGAAATCTCGCTTGTTAAAACCTTCAGATTTCACTCCTTTGACTGACACTCTAGAGAATATATTTTTTGCTACCGAAGATGTAGTAGAATATCCTAAACCGCCGGATATGAGAGTTAGCAAAAAAGCCGTTCAGAGTGGGAGATTCTGTCGGTTTCATAATTAACCCGGTCATGATACCAACGAGTGTCGCCATTTAAAAAGTTTAATTGAAGAACTACTGAGAGAGAACAAGTTGCAGCAATATGTTAAGAGAAGTAGAAAAGACCCAACTTCATCTACTAAGGGCCAGCAACTTCCTGCTCATCCATCTGTGTAACAACCCGCAAATCCGTACCCCTTGAGTCAACACTATTTTACTTAAATCAACTCAAGTTGTACAGAAATACGAACCATTTTGGGTAAAGAAAAAGTGGTAGAAGAAGAAAATAGAAATCAACAACAGAATCTAACCATCGCAGCGGAATAAAATATAATAGCTATTAACATATCTTTACACAAAATCAAATATATCTGTTACACATTACACTATCAGAGTACATCATCAGAGATCATACAACATCAATAGCATACAACTAGATACAGAACTACTCAACACAGCGGAATATACATATAAAACAAGTACGAGAATACGTATCGTCGACCAGCTCGTCTCCTGAGCTCCACAGCATCAAAACTGTATCCTATAATACTCGGTCTGACCCGAGCATTACAGTTAAATAACACCCGAGTAAGTCTGGAATACCAGCGTGAGAAAATCTCACCCAATTGATTATTAAAGTTTCAAAACTCCTTTGAAAACAAAAGCATCTCGTAAGACCACGCCACAAATAAACATGTCGGGTTTTTACCTGACGATAGCTAAAATATTTTTATTAAAGTCCTCTGATATTATAATAGTCTCTATAGAAAGTAAAATAGAATCTAGCTGAAATGCTTGCATCTCACATTTCAGCAATAGTTGGGCACAATCAGAACCGTACGGGCACGTAGGGAAAATGGATTCCAACTAATGGCTAGGCACTGGGGTACCACCTGTCACAGTACCTGGTCTAGATCAGCGTACCGAGGAGCCACCCTAACTCCCCTGCAACACAAGACCGGAACCATCCCTTACTGGACAGTCCTGAGCAAGATCACCCCGCGGTTCTGATCAACAGCCGCCCACTAAGCCGAAATAAAGGGACACCTAGACCGGGATGACCTCACCCTCCAGTGGGGGCTACCCACGAAGCCTTGCTGCATAACCCTTGATTTTCAGTAATTCCCATTTGATGAGGCTTGAGGCTAATAGTTACCTTTAAGAACAATATCCCTTAGAATGCCCATCATCCACCTGACGATGTTTCGCAAGCATTCATCCATACATGTCCGTCCCGGGTTCGAACGGAACCGAAGGCACTATTCCTACTACATCCATTTTGGAAATATCCTCAAGATTAGTAGCGACTAGCCCTTGCACTTCACTGCTCCATCTTCGAATCCAAAATCGTTTTCACGAAACGTACAAACAGGATCGAAGTGGTTTTCGAGAAATAAATCTCGATCCCAGTCCCTTCGAAAAGATCAACGTATTTGTCCAATATTGATAGTCGGTTATTTAACTATCAATTAATATTCATAACATCCATCACACAATAAATAATTTTCCAAATTATTTATTAACTTCAAAAATATCTTCACAAGATATATTTTCACTTTTCAAACTCCTTGAAAACAGTTTTCAAAACTATCTGCCTTCTCAGAATAAATTCCGAGTATTTCATTTCCACTGGAATCACCAAGCACAAACTTTAGATTTTTAAAATGATTTAAAAACACTTTATTATAAGATATATTTAACATTTAATTTTAGAAAAATTTACTTTATTACTTAATTTATAATAATACTTTAAAGATAACTAAAATAAGGTTACCTTATAACTATACGTTAGATTTCTTCTTTATTTAAAATATCAAATCATTCTTTATATAATTATTACGAAAATAGATTAAACGAAATGCTTGTTTTCGAATTTATTTTAAAACATTTAAGTTAAAACTACTTCAATAATTGGTAAAAATTTTGTACTAGATAAACTCTTGAAAATAAAGTTACTTAATAAAATATAAAACTAGATTTCTACTTTTAAAAACAAAATACTAAGTTACTTCTTAATAATTATTTCTAGTATATATTAAAGAAAACACTTACTTTAGACTTTAAATAATAGAAAAAAATAAATCTTACGAAATATGCTTTCTTTAAAAACAACAACTATAAAACATTTAATTTATATTTTAAAATTATTTTAAAAACGTACTTGATTATCCAGAGAAGATTCCAACTTCAATCACTTAAATCAATTTCCCAAATTGATTTCCAATTTATTTTATTTGAAATAAATTGTTTTACTTATCAGTTTATTTCCAAATTCAGTAGTTACGGACTTTATTATTATCTTTCCCATTTATTTTTTACCTTTTCAATAATTCAAATCTTAAATTCAAAATAAATGTTTGTTCTTTTTAATTAATAATACTGCATTTTAAAATTCATTAACTTTATGTTTATTCATATTTTTCTTTCCATTCTCAGCATTCATTTATTAGAATTTTAAAGTCACTTTATTTCTTTTCCAAGTCATTCTTAAATTTATTCTATAATTATTTCCTTACATTTTCACTTCTTTTATTTTCTTTTCAAAAATCAAATTTATATTTTTGGTAATTAGTTATACCCAATTATATCAACCAAGCCATAGCATTCAATACTTTCACATAATTCATCATACAATATCAAATAATCAGAACAAAGAATATTAAATAATTTAAATAAAAATTGAGGGGTCCAGTTGGATCCCTCCAACCTGTTTTCCTTGCATCTACAGATGTTAGAACAACATAATATGCCAATTTCAAATTATACCATACTATATCACACCAATGAATTCAACCATACAATCAATTGTTTAAATTTAATCATTTAAATTTAATTTAAATCTAACTAAGTGAGATTAACTCACCTTCGATTTTTGTTTTGCCATCCAATTCAAACTCGCCTGGTTTTCCACCGACTTCATACCTTGTATAAATATTTACAGTTTATTAACATTTGAACTAATCAAATGACTAACTCCATTCATTATAATGCACTATGTTTGAAATAACCAAAATAGTTATATAAGTTAATAAATATCCTTAATCTCCATAATAATATTATCATTCCAAAATAAACAGATAGGTTTATAATCTAGATTTTAAATTAAAGATCCAATTCTTATATAATCCTTCAACACCTAAAATTCCTATACTTTTCTTTTCTTTCCAATAAATTTTCTGCTTTACTATAATTAGACATAGCTTTCTCTTTACACCTCACTATAGATATAAATTCCTCCTTTAAAAATAAATTTATTTTCTCTACCCTAAATATGTATTCATACATATATAATTTAAAATTAACAGTAAAGAAAGAATCAGTACCCAACGAAGAACAAACCCAGACTATCACTGCCTTGCCGACCTCGAGATTGTTGCCGCACTCTCCCACGCGGTCCTAAGGCGTTGCCTCCTCAATCGAACGACACGCACCCCACACGAAACCGAGCTCATCGCCCTACCCTCACCTCGTCTTCGATCTCTGCCGCGCCTCCACCCTTCAGCAACCGTCGCCCCTCCTAGAGTTGCTGGAACCGCCACAGCTAGCTCGACTTGGATCGAGATCGATCGCCACCATGCCTAAAACCTTAGATCGAACACCGGAGCCGATGCCGATCCCTTCGTCCTCACGCGCACGAGTAGCCGAGCCCACCTCTGATTTGAAATTGTCGTTCTCGATTTGTTGAGAAGAGGAATAGGAGGCTGCAGCCTGAACTTCGATCGACCACTTTAATTTGATTTTCATTCATTTTTTTTTCACTGAGAACTTTACGGCTTTTGAAAAAGGAGAAAATGGGTACGGCTCCTATTGCGTTGAGTTTGTTATTATTGTATTTTTTTCTATAACGCGGCTTCCCTAGTAAGCTTCTTCCTTTTTTTTTTAATTATTAATATCATTTGTTTTATCTTATTATTATTATTTGTTTTAGTTCGTGCATTTTGATATTTGATCGAACTACTTAGAATTCCAGATTAAATACTTTGTCCAACTTCTAATTATTAAATCCTATTATTTAATTATCAAATAAATAGTGATTTGAATTCAAGTTAAAATTACTCTATTGAATATTTTAAAATCATCTAAATATTCCGATTTTAACTACTCGAAAATTTCGGGTTGTCACATTCCTCCCCCCTTAAAAGATTTTCGTCCCCGAAATTACTAGTTAGGAAGAATGGTCCAATACCCGTTTATTATTTTTTCCTGAAACCAAACAGTTTTAACAATTCAACATCATACCAACTATCTTTTTATAAAAGACCCATTATCATTCTTATTAACTTCTCAACTCTCTCATAGTTTCAAACTATACTATTTGTTTAATCATTAAAGTTTCAAATTAAAACCAAATTTTGAATTATCAAAATTTTCTCAAAAATTTTCTAGCTCCCTAAATTTTCGAAAAAATTTCGCCAGCGTCTCCTTTGCGTGGGTAGCTCGGTACAACTACAAAATGGCGATATGGCCTTCCCAATCCAAAAAGACAACAAAAAACAAAGTGGCTCAATCCCAAAATCCCAATCAATTTCACACAGAAATTTAAACACATACCTTTTTGGTCGGGCAATTCATATTTATCTTCTGGAATAAAAATCAATTCTCTTTTCCCTTTATATTACCTGCATATCCTGCTTAGTACTAATATCCAATCACAATATTCCCAAAACATTTTATCGACTTCCTCACAAAATGTCAATATCTATTCATTCCAATGTTATCTTAGAATATATTTGTAGTATCAATTTCCAATTAAGAATTCACCATTCCTTATACTTAAGTTTAATATAAGCATTTTATATGTTTCTTATACTTATTTTCACCTTACCACTTTAGTTTATATCTATTTCTATTCAAATTAGTTCTTTCATTTCCATACCAATTCAATTGATTTTCAACTCTAAACTTTAAATTTTATTTTCCATTTATACTGATTCATGCCATTATTTTAGTTAGTTTTCATTTACTAATTAATTTTAGTTTCCAATTTAAAAACGTTTGTCGTTATCAAAATTTTCCAACATTTTCAAAAAATTTCTAACTCTTAAAAATTCTGAATTTTTTTGGCAGCGTCTCCTTTGTACGGAGGAGCTTTTGCAATTTGACAAAAGAGATAAATATATATACATCGACCCACACGGTCGGAAAAACCAAAAACAGTTCACATTTCCAATTTTTATTGCGTAGGCGTACCTTATTTAGCATTTTTAAGCAAGCAGCATATTAATTTAGTAGTTAGTGTGCACAAAATCCAGCCACACGGCTTCCCGGTACCTGTACTTACTCAATTTAAACATGCAAGTCCCAAATATATGACGTTTAACAATATTTCACTTATTTGCAATAGTTAAATACACATTAAACACATGAATTCTAACAGCAATTCGTATTAAACACTTTTTATAAGCAATTTAAATATTCCAACATTAATTTTTATTTGCTTATAACTAATCACATATCGTTTCACTTAATCCGAATGGTTAACAACTCACAAGCTTGCATTAATTTATTTTTAAGCAAAACGAACTCATATTTAATTCAATTCTTCTCAAAATCAATTTCTTTTACTCCTATCAATTTTAGAATTTTAATTACTTCCATTTACATCCAATGATAATTTATTCTATGCAAATTTGACAAGATCTATGTGAATAAACAAGTATTTATGTTTTATAACCAATTTAAATGGATTTCAACTCAATTTATACTTAATTCTATTCCATTTTTAAATTTATTCACAATCCATATATTCTCATTTTCATTGCATTTCAGATTTGAATCCCTTCACTTGCATTCCATTTTATTAACCAAATTAGTTCATTTAAAATCCATTAACAACTTAGGTTCATCTTTATTACCAATTTAAATTTTCTCTTTATTTTAATCCATTCACTTCCATCTATTTAGCTCGACACATTCCATTTCAATTTCATTTATAATCCATTTTTTGACATTTCATTCCATATTTGTTTATTCCAAACTACTTAATTTAGCTCGAGGACAATCCAAGCTATTTTATTCAATAACTATTTCAATTTTATTCACGATCTATTTAATAGCGTTTCATTTCTTATCTGCGTCATTCAAATCCATTCTATTAACTTAAAAACATTCCGTTTACTTATTGTCTCTAATTATTTCAATTCCGTAACAATTTAAATGGTTTACAATTATTTATTTAAGAATTTTCATTCCATTAAAAATTATCGGCAACTCACCGAATTTTATTTCAATTAAAATTTACTTTTACCTGATTAAAATCAAACCCAATATTATTAAACTTAGTTTAAAGTTTAATTTAATTAAACTCCTTTCCATTTTTTAGCTTAAGTTTATTCATTTTATTTGATTAACTATTATAAAATTTAACTTTCCAGATTCAGCTCATTTAATTGATTACATGGCCATTTCCAATCTATTTAATTTGTCAACACTTCAAGTTAAATTTTAATTTATAACTCAAGTTCTGAATCCACCATTCACTTTTAATTTACCACCCAATTTCATGAACACACAATTCAATTACATTTACTTTACTGACAATTCAAGTCGAATTCAATTCATAACTTGAGTTTACTTCCAAACTTCATCATAAACTCACAATTCAACTTCATTAACTAATTTATTATCTAATTAGTTCTTCCCCTGGTTAAAATTCAACAGTTGATTTTTAATTCCAAATATCACTTCATTTATTTTTCTTGGTTCAATTTATTTAATAATTCAAGTTTGGATTTTCTTTTCATTATCCAAAACATCAAACAATATTTATTTTGGATTTTCTATTCCACTTTCAAAATTTATGAGTCACAACTTATTATTTACACAATTCCATCCATTATAGGCTTGAATATATTATTCTTTTATTTTAACTGAAGCCTTATACTTATTTATATCCCAAGCATATTTTTATTCCATGTAATTTAATTTTGATTCTTTTATAAGTTATTCTAATTTATTTACTTCAATTCCAATCCTTATTCAATTTATTTCCCCTTCGTTCAGGTAAGAATTTAATTCCATTCATTAGTTCAATTGAATTCTCATCCCAATTCAATTTTACTTTAACTAAGATTTATTTAACTCAATTCTATTTCACCTGATTCGAATACAACTGGATATTATTTCAGGCTATCCAATTAATGTCAATCCAGTCAAATTTTTATTTCCCATCCAAGTTAATTTCAAATTTAACCTTTCCCCTTAAATTTAAATTCCATCTTGCAAAGCTTATATTCTCTTCCTGATTTAAAAATCATCTCAATTTATAAGCTTACAACCTATCTCATCAGGATTTTTAAACACCCAGCTTTGGTTTCAAATTATTTTGAAATCTCCAACATTTCAAATCACATTTCTCAAAAATTTTAAACCAATCCTGGCTTTTATTTTCAACAAATTTCCTTTAAAAATTTCAAAAACAACTTGCTTTTCTAAACAAATCAACTTGGTAGCAATTCTTCACATAGAAATTCGAAAATGAATACTGATGATGCGGCCGTCACCATCAGAATCATTTTCCAATAATCCAAGTGATTTCAATGCTGTATCACTTCCAAAATTCATTCAAAACAAATTCTTTTCAGAAATACCCCTAAGATAATAATGCTATTATTTATCTTCAAAATACTTCAAAAATCTCCGGAATTTAAATTTTCAAATACTGCTTAAATCAATTTTAACTATAATTAATTTGCATAGTTTATGCCCATACAAATTTCCATTAGATTATATTTAAATTTATAATTTTCATTTATAATTCATATTTATAAATTTCATTTTATAATGAACTAGTTTGAACCCATGCCACGCACACGGAGATCTCATATATTGTTTTATATTTACTTATGCATGAACCAAATTAATGGACATTTTTGTTTATGTTGAGTGATCATTCGCTTGCAAGTTTATCTAAGAAATTAAATATTAGAAACTAAATATCGGCAAACCATATTATTTATTTGATAACATTCAACATAACGCTTGTGGTTATGCAAAGTGCATAGGTATTAAATCCATTCACTATATACGCAATAATGCTAAACTCGTCAATTGAAGCCCGTACGTTATGCAATGCTAAAGGCCAGTTTGGGACTTACTAAGCTTTGTTTTGATTTTTTAAAAGTTAAAATGAATTTGTTTTGACTTTCAAAGAACGAAAAAGTAGTTTTTTTAAGTCCACCCAAATGGTTAGTTAGTACAAAAGATTTTGATTACCATTGAAAAATTTAACTTCATCTAACATAGGAGTAAAGAAATAAATTGTTGGAAACAAAACCTATTCAACACAGTTGATCAACTTACATGATACTGTAGTAAAGTTAAAGAACAATTTTTCACCTCAATATTTCCAGATGAAATTTTAGATGGAGTATCGTAAGATTCATCCCTCAAGCTAACCAAACAAAATTATGTATATCAATTTCAACTGTGAACACACATATCCAGACAGGTGAATGAAAACAATTATGCTGACTGCTGACATATGTAATCTTAAACAATAAAACGATGATAGCTATATGAGCCAAATGATACCGTACTTGATATATTAGCAGCTAAAAGAATTACGTTAAAAGAATTGTATTGCAGTTGACAGACAAATGAAAGGGTGTTTATCTTAGCAAATACATGTATATACAATTATAACAAATATAGAAGGCAAGCACGAACGAACTAATTTCATCAAAATAAATGTTTACAGCAGCAAACTGGAATGACTATTTCTCTCCATAAGCATCTAAACCACAAAAAAAACAAAAAAACAAAAATAGTGTTCAAATAACAATGTAGCATCCTTAAGTAAGCATCATATATGGGTACAGATTGTTAGCACACTGCGCACTCGCAGCAAAGTGAACGTTCACCTATTTACATAATGTCAAGCTTGCTGTCAGTGAACAGTAACAATGTTATAATAGTTGCTATAGAGATCAAGCTCCATGTATATAAGCATAAGGAAAACAGATCAATGCGCTAAAGATAGCCCTAGCAGAAAAAGGATAAACCGATGGTATATTCTTTTGTTACCAAATTTGAGTAAAAATATGTATTTATATTAACAACAAAAACTAATTAATATAGTGCAGGAGCAGCATGTATGAAAAACATAGCTTAATATTTTTAGAATACAACAACAGGATAAAATCATTTTCAGTACATGACATAATAATCAATTAAAAAGAGCACTGATATAGAACCAAAACATGTACTGTAATTGTGTGAACACTGATATTAAATTATACGATTGTTTGGATACATGACGTCAGGCGAGTTAAGCATTAGATATGTATAACAACATACAAAAGCAGTGGAAAATGTAATACTTTTAAGTGAATGATGCTTATTTTAAAAGGCTTGAGCTGGTTTAGGCTGGCAGACCCTCATGATAGTATGGATGGAAATTTGATGTGTGGTCAACATCTTGGCACACACGAATAATTATTGTAATTGAGACGTTGAACTTAATTTTAATTTTTTAACAGTGCCGAACAACCCACTCGCTGATGATAAATTATTCTTTTATTTTGAATTTAATTACCTTTCGTCGTTTAGAAATCTGATAGTACATGGAACAACTGTAACAAACAGTATGCGGTTGGTGGAGTTACCCAAAGTTGACCCTGCATTGATAAAATAATTAAACATGATATTAGTTTAAAAAGTAAAGAAATTATTTATCAAAGAAAAGATCATAGGAGTTATGTAAAATAAAATCATAGAAGTAATGGTTTGAAAGCCAAACGGTATGTAAGGTGATGAATTATTGTTTGCATCAGAACCACACAATGTAGCAGTCATTAAATTTGTTTGCAGGTCATTTCATAGTGCAAAAACCATGAATCTGCACCTAATGCAGCTATATACTACCATTTTTCTAAAATCAGAGAATGTAAAATATAAAATTAAAAACAATCAAGCATGAAAAGGTGCAATGCTGAATTGTAGAGACTTGTAGACATGCGTACATTTCATCAATAGAATTCAATTACTCGTTATCAAGATATTAAAACATGCAGTGTCATGAAGCCAAATAATAAAGTGCACTTTCTTCAGCCAGGAAAGCAAACTACTATAGAAGTAATGCTAGAAAAGTAGAATCAATGAACATAAGAATAATATGTGCACTTTAATTGCACAGCTGTATTGCCATCCATTAAAAAACCCATCTACGGACATTTTCCTACAATATTCTCATATATGTACAATAGATGTAAACTTTGTTTTCTTCTAGAAATTTTATTCATTGATTATAACTCTGACATCATAATTATTATTGGGTAATTTTGATCCATACATAAACTACACTAAAATGAAAAAAAATCAGATGACATTACTAATAATAATCATAAAATAAGAATATACAAAAACCAACAGCAATGCGGTAGTTTTGTGCACAAATCTTATCATCCATGATGTTCAGCCATAACAATATTCGGTACAAATTAATTACTTAAGAAACCAAGTCAACTTTAAATATTCTTAAAGTTTTGACTTTCATTCATCATATTATATATGTTAAACCACCTGAATAATTTCCTAATAGATAAGTGGTGGCAAGCAAGGAACCAATAGTAATGAAAAAACAAAAACAATAAACAAATGATTTTATCAAAATCATAATATGTTGGATCCCTAAACATACCGAAAGAAACTAAGAATTGATGCTAGTTAAAGAGTAAAGTAAAATTAATAATCCACTCATGTATAACTATGACTGTTACATTCAGTGGTGCAATGCCTGTCAAAATAAACACCTTAATGCACTGTTACCCCTCTTAACAGTGGGTCAATTTAGGTAAGGGCTGTTTAACTTGACACACTTACCCATCATCTATGCCACCGTATATTCTAATTGTTCAAACTTGCTGCTCCATAGGACCATAACACCGTTAAGTATTTTTTTTTGTTAGGATAGTTGCAGGCATTAGTCTGTGTGCTTCATTAGCTACTGGCAAGATTAGGTAGTGCTGCCATATATCATACTCATGTTATGCAGCACCAGTTAGACATTGCAACTGATTTACCATAAAGCCTCGATGATGCAATCTTCACCTAATGTCTCTGCCTAGGCTTTTTCAAATCTCAGATTTCAATGCTCTAACCCAATCTATTCAACCTCAGTGCATGCTGAGATTGTAATTTCCTCGGTCTGTGAAGGAAGATCCAATGTGATAATGTTACATTCAGTTGTTGTGATACATGTTACAATTTTCTTTTGTTTCAACTGCCATTTGGTACAATATTTCAGTCCTATTCATGTTACATCAGCTTTCATTGACTTTCTTCTTTAGCCAGACCCTTTATTATTGGTTTTTCTGCTCAAATACTACATATCTTCTTGTCTTTGGTTATTCCAGACAACATAATGCATTAGATGCGTCATTTTATCAATGTTCCATATGCTTTGGATTGGTTTTCCTGGCTAGGAATAACTATTGGCTGCTTTAGATATATTTTGTAATGTTCAAATTTTGATGAACTTAAAATGATATGCTATGGCCTGTAATAATTCTTCTTTGCTGATCATCAGTTATAAGATATTATTAGCATAGTTTCACCATTGCTACTAACTCCCAGGCTTGTTGGTATTTTTTTGTTTCTTTCATTAACAAAAAAGCATGAGCGTTCTCCTTACTGTAAGGATCACCCTTTTATCAAAAAAAAAATCTCAGGAAAATATACAAAAAGCAATCAGGAGCCGCAACTTATTTAGAAGAATCACTAAGACAAAGCCCCAATTATAACTTAAGAAAATACCATGTTATTTACCTTGTTTATTAAAAATAAGAAATAATTCATACTTTTTATAAAATAGACACTTCAATATAATGGCTATGCAAAGAACATGATAATCTATTCAAAATGATTCGAGCAGAAGTTATAACTATTCCATTTGCTATTTAAAAGAAGAAGATAAAATTTTCACACCAAAATTAAAAACCAAAGAACTTGATGCAAGAAAGCTACGATAAAAACATCAGTAGAAATCCATTAGGAATAACATGAAACTTCATAAGTGGATTAAAAATCTGAATTCCTAAAAAATGAGGGAACATAGAAAATAGACCTAGGTCAAAAGTACAATGCAAAAACATTTTAGCCGCCTAGCCTAATGATACACATATCGGCTTCTCAAACTTAATTCCAGTCAGTGCCCAACTATAACTGTTATGGCCTACGTTATTGTTGCTATTATGTAAATTAAGAACCTTAATTTTATTCATGGATGCAACACACAAAATATATTTCAATCGACTAAAAGTTTATATATTTGAAACTGGCAGTTTAAACTGTTACAGTTAACTAAGAAATAAATAATCACTTTAAATATACCTAAGTGCCAAAAAATTATCAAGTAAGAAAGCGACATGGAAGGGCGTAGAAATTTAGAATAGCGATCATAACCGGGAGGAAATCGACAAATAAGCCAATGGAATTGGCGTTAAGCGAACGGAAATCGACAAATGATCCTAGTTGTGTTCTCAAAATTCATGGAAGTTCCTTTACTGAAAGCACTGTTTAATGCGCTAACATTGATTATCTTTTGAAGTGTTAGCAGATTATAGTCACATTCGCTATTTAAAAATTGAACTAAAATAAATAGCATGGATTGCCATGTTAAGTAAAAAAGCTTCAAATACTTGTAGCAAAAGAATGTAATACCATCAATGCATATCTATGTTTTTCACAACTTCATGATTCGTGCGTATCACTCCAACACCACCATTTAAACATATCCATAATACCATCAGTCTTTATCATTCATATATAGAAAGATAACATAAATTGTAGCTATTATCATGGTAAAAGAATCCTATAAATCTATAACAGAATAATAGTCATAAAGAATAAAGCAAAGTATCTACTTGTCATGAATATACACTCCAGCATATGTTCTTATTTTTCAGAGTTAGTTAGGAAATATGCATTTAAAAAAACTGTGCTATAGAAACAAAACCTGTTTAAGTAATAATGCAAATTGATTTTGCATCAATCTGACGTAATTCATCTTGTAAACTATGTTGCTCTTTTGTAGAACAGAGAAGTATGGTCAAACTGAAAATCCAAAAGTACTATTGTAATACACACATATTCATGTCGATGAAAAATTGCTACTGCTACCAGTAGATTTCCATTATCATAAACCCCAGGACCATTCGTATTATAACAAACATGGGACGTTAACCTAATCGCAACAAAATTCTTACTCTAAAGAGTAAGATAACAATGAACTTCTCAACAGAAAAATGTCAAACAATAATCAACGACCAACAAAAACCAAACGAATACATTAGGTACACTAAGCGAAGGGTAAAATTGTTGAGGAGATTACCTAAATGTAACTACCATTGCATGCCTTGGGAACATACCTATGGACGACGGGGAAAGAGTCGTAGTAGTCGAGGTTGAATTGAATAAAGGCAGAGCATAGCCCAAGCAAGGGCATAACAGCCATCAGAAAGAGGAATGGGGAAAGAGAAGAAACCGCTGAGGCATAAGCGAACAGTAGCGGTTGGAGATACCTAACGGTTACGATGAGCTTGGGGACACCATTCGCCTCTTCAAAAGTTGAATCCAACTGATTTTACCGTAAACGAAAATTAGGGTTATGCATTAACCGGGGGTTAAAGGAATTAAAATATGAGATGTAATACTGTAACGGTTCAATGCCGAAATACAGGCGTCAAACTCTTGTTCAATTTGCCTCAAGGAGGAAGACTGTTCAGTTGCCAAAATTCAAAAGGGCTTGAGTGCTCTTAAAATTGAACTCACTAATAATATAATAGTATAGATTTGTTCCCTTAAGCTTTGGTCGTATTTTAATTTCAATTTAAATTTTCACTCAACAATGATAATAATTCAATATTATTCTTCTTAACATCCAAACAACCATATATTAGATAAATAGTTTAAGAAAAACTTTTCCTTATATCAAAATATATTTTTGGGTAAAATTATTTCATTCACCCACATTTAAAAACAATACCGTGTCGATTGTTCTATTCAAGTGTTTAGAAACCCTTTTGATACAGTTGTCCAGACTTTGCCGACGAAGGTTCATATACCACTCAATAAACCAATCAACACAATATTAAAATAATTTATATTCACTAAAAAATATGCACTCATATCTATTAATACGCACAAACTCATTCTAGAGTACTACAGACTCTATTTTATTGGTAATTCCCACCAGAGCCAAGGTTATCACCAACCTATGCTTTGATACCAACTGTAACAGCCCGCAAATCCGTACCCTTTGAGTCAACACTATTTTACTTAAATCAACTCAAGTTGTACAGAAATACGAACCATTTGGAGTAAAGAAGAAGAGGTAGAAGAAGAAAATAGAAATCAACAATAGAATCTAACAATCACAGCGGAATAAAATATAATAGGTATTAACATATCATTACACAAAATCAAATATATCTGTTATACATTACATTATCAGGGTACATCATCAGAGATCATACAACATCAATAGCATACAACTAGATACACAACTACTCAACACAGCGGAATATACATATAAAACAAGTACGAGAATACGCACGTAAAGTCGACCAGCTCGTCTCCTGAGCTCCACAACATCAAACCTGTATCCTATAATACTCGGTCTGACCCGAGCATTACAGTTACCAAGTCAATCTAGAATACCAGCGTGAGAAAATCACACCCAATTGATTATTAAAGTTTCAAAACTCCTTTGAAAACAAAAGCATCTCATAAGACCACGCCACAAATAAACATGTCGGGTTTTTACCTTACGATAGCTAAAACATTTTTATTAAAGTCCTCTGATATTATAAGAGTGTCTATAGAAAGTAAAATAGAATCTAGCTGAAATGCTTGCATCTCATGTTTCGGCAATAGTTGGGCGCAATCAAAACCGTACGGGCACGTAGGGAAAATGGATTCCAACTAATGGCTAGGCACTGGGGTACCACCTGTCACAGTACCTGGTCTAGATCAGCGTACCGAGGAGCCACCCTAGCTCCCCTGCAACACAAGACCGGAACCATCCCTTATTGGATAGTCCCGAGCAAGATCACCCCGCGGTTGGGATCAGCAACCGCCCACTAAGCCGAAATAAAGGGACATCTAGACAGGGATGACCTCACCCTCCAGTGGGGGCTACCCACGAAGCCTTTCTACATAACCCTTGATTTTCAGCCATTCCCATTTGATGCGGCTTGAGGCTGAGCTTTGGCTTTAAGAACAATATCCCTTAGAATGCCCATCATCCACCTGACGATGTTTCGGAAGCATTCATCCATACAAGTCCGTCTCGGGTTCGAACGGAACCGAAGGCACTATTCCTACTACATCCATTTTGGAAATATCCTCAGGATTAGTAGCGACTAGCCCTTGCACTTCACTGCTCCATCTTCGAATCCCAAATCGTTTTCACGAAACGTTACCTTATAACTTAATTTATAATAATACTTTAAAGATAACTAAAATAAGGTTACCTTATAACTATACGTTAGATTTCTTCTTTAATTAAAATATCAAATCATTCTTTATATAATTATTACGAAAATAGATTAAACAAAATGCTTGTTTTGGAATTTATTTTATAACATTTAAGTTAAAACTACTTCAATAATTGGTAAAATTTTTGTACTATATAAACACTTGAAAATAAAGTTACTTATAAAATATAAAACTAGATTTCTACTTTTAAAAACAAAACACTAAGTTACTTCTTAATAATTATTGCTAGAATATATTAAAGAAAACACTTACTTTAGACTTTAAATAATAGAAAAAAATAAATCTCATGAAATATGCTTTCTTTAAAAACAACAACTATAAAACATTTAATTTATATTTGAAAATTTATTTTAAAAACATACTCGATTATCTAAAGAAAATTCCAACTTTAATCACTTAAATCAATTTCCCAAATTGATTTCCAATTTATTTTATTTGAAATAAATTCTTTTACTTATCAATATATTTCCAAATTCAGTAGTTATGGACTTTATTATTATCTTTCCAATTTCTTCTTTACCTTTTCAATAATTCAAATCTTAAATTCTAAATAAATGTTTGTTCTTTTTAATTAATAATACTGCATTTTAAATTTCATTAACTTTATGTTTATTCAAATTTTCCTTTCCATTCTCAGGATTCATTTATTAGAATTTTAAAGTCACTTTATTTCTTTTCCAAGTCATTCTTAAATTTATTCTATAATTATTTCCTTACATTTTCACTTCTTTTATTTTCATTTCAAAAATCAAATTTATATTTTTGGTAATTAGTTATACCCAATTATATCAACCAAGCAATAGCATTCAATACTTTCACATAATTCATCATACAATATCAAATAATCAGAACAGAGAATATTAAATAATTTAAATAAAAGTTGAGGGGTCCAGTTGGATCCCTCCAACCTGTTTTCCCTGCATCCACAAATGTTAGCATAACATAATATGCCAATTTCAAATTATACCATACTATATCACATCAATCAATTCAACCATACAATCAATTATTTATATTTAATCATTTAAATTTAAATTTAAATCTAACTAAGTGAGATTAACTCACCTTCGATTTTTGTTTTGCCATCTAATTCAAACTCGCCTAGTTTTCCATCGACTTTTGACCTTGTATAAATATTTACAGTTTATTAACATTCGAACTAACCAAATGAATAACTCCATTCATTAAATTTAATTAATTTAGCTAACCTCTCTAATACACTATGTTTGAAATAACCAAAATAGTTATATAAGTTAATAAATCTCCTTAATCTCCATAATAATATTATCAAAATAAACCGATAGGTTTGTAATCTAGATTTTAAATTAAAGATCCAATTCTTTTATAATCCTTCAACACCTAAAATTCCTATACTTTTCTTTTCTTTCCAATAACTTTTCCAATAAATTTTTTTCTTTACTGTAATTAGACATAGCTTTCTCTTTACACCTCACTATAGAAATAAATTCTTGCTTTGAAAATAAATTTATTTTCTCTACCCTAAATATGAATTCATACATATATAATTTAAAATTAACAGTAAAGAAAGAATCAGTACCCAACGAAGAACAAACCCAGACTATCACTGCCTTGCCGACCTCGAGATTGTTGCCGCACTCTCCCACGTGGTCCTAAGCCGTCGTCTCCTCGATCGAACGACATGCACCCCACACGAAACCGAGCTCATCGCCCTACCCTCACCTCATCTTCGATCCCTGCCGCGCCTCCACCGTTCAGCAAGCGAAGCCCCCCTTGAGTTGCTTGAACCGCCGCTGCTAGCTCGACTTAGATCGAGATCGATCGCCACCATCCCCAAAACCTTAGCTCGAACACCGGAGCCGATGCCGACGCCTTCGTCCTCACGCGCACGAGTAGCCGAGCCTTCCTCTGATTTGAAATTGTCGTTCTCGATTTGTTGAGAAGAGGAATAGGAGGCTGCGGCCTGAACTTCGATCGGCCACTTTAATTTGATTTTCATTCTTTTTGTTTTCACCGAGATCTTTAGGGCTTTTGAAAAAGGAGAAAAAGGGTACGACTCCTATTCCGTTGAGTTTGTTATTAATATATATTTTTTCTACAATTCGGCTTCCCTTAGAATCTTCTTCCTTTATTATTTTTTATCATTATTAATATCATTTGTTTTATCTTATTATTATTTGTTTTAGTTCGAGCATTTTTATAGTTGATCGAACGGCTTAGAATTACAGATTTAATACTTTGTCCAACTTCTAATAATTAAATCGTATTATTTAATTATCAAATAAATAGATATTTGATTTCAAGTTAAAATTACTCTATTGAATATTCTAAAATCATCTAAATATTCCGATTTTAACAACTCGAAAATTCCGGGTCGTCACAATCTAGCTCGGGTGAGAGGAATACCATGCATGAATCAGAAAGGCCTGTTATCAATGTGATCACAGGAGGTCCTCACCAGCAGGCAGAAGCTGAGGCGAGATGGAAAGATATGTCCGTGCCTTGAAGTATGTACCAGTAGAAGAGAGTGTTTTTGTGCTAGAAAATGATGCACCTTTGAAGCAGCAGAAAACTTTCAATGATGATATTGTGTTCAAAGCCAGGGACTATATGGGTATTGAAGTTCCAACCATGGATCACTTGGTCATCTCTGCAGGCGTTGGGCCGGCTTTTGTGAGAAGAGTGCTTGTAGATTGCGGCGCTTCTTGCAATATTCTCTTCAAAAAGAAGTTCGACAAAATGAAAGTTTGGATGGCTGACGTTCAAGCTTCATCTCAAAAGATTGTTGGGTTTACTGGGGAACCGAAGCAGCCTATTGGAACTATCGACTTGTTCGTGGAGCTTGGAGAGGCGCAAAAAAAGGTGGTTCGAAAACAGACTTTTGTAATTGTTGATGAATTTTCTTCCTACAACGCCTTCCTAGGCCGACCAACTCTTGCGGCTTTTAAGGCAATTCTCGTCCCGTGGTGCCTCACTATGAAATTCCCCACGGATAATGGAGTTGGAGTTATTAAAGGGGATCGGAACGCTGGGCGAGAATGTTATCTAATAGAGTTGCGTGAAGCGAGGAAGCGAGAGATGGGAAAAAATGCGGCAGCCCCAGTCCGCATCAAAGAACCAACCTTGTAGCAATTACAGGGTGGACCCTGCACTGGCAAGCATAGCGGGGCACGAAGAGAAATGGATCCCAGAAAAGCAAGTGCAGGGGAGAATAGAGTGGTGCCAGTGGAAGTAACGGTGCCAGTACCTGTTGACCTAAAAGATCTGAACAAAGTGGTGAATATGGGTTCGCAACTTAATGTGACGGTTCAAAATTCCTTTATATCATTCTTGAAGGCAAATCTGGACATATTCGCTTGGACTCATGCTGATATGTGCGGAATATCCTCAGAAATTGCAGTACGTACTCTGAATATTGATCCGAAGTTTACACCGGTAAAACAGAAAAGAAGAACCCAGGGTCCTGAAAGGTCAGCAGCATTGGAAGGAGAGGTAGACCGGCTTATGGAGAATGGTTTCATCAGCGAGTCTACTTATCCGAACTGGGTTTCAAATCCAGTAATGGTTAAGAAAGCTAATGGGAAATGGAGAGTTTGCATTGACTTCTCAGATTTAAACAAAGCCTGCCCCAAAGACTGCTTTCTGTTACCCAGGATAGATCAGTTGGTGGATGGAACAGCGGGGCATGAATTGTTATCTTTCATGGATGCTTACTACAGATACAACCAAATTATGATGCATGAGTCGGATCACGAGGACACAAGCTTCATCACCGATGTTGGTCTCTACTACTATAGAGTCATGCCCTTCGGACTTAAGAATGCAGGGGCAACTTACCAAAAACTCGTCAGTGCTATGTTCAAACCGCAGATTGGCAAAACTATGGAAGTTTATGTTGACAATATGTTGGTGAAGTCAAAGAAAGCGGTAGACTATATGGACCACTTGGCGGAAATGTTTGCAATCCTCCGAAAGTACGGAATGAAACTTAATCCTTTGAAATGTTCGTTTGGGGTAGAGTCCGGAAAGTTCTTGGGTTTCATTGTGAGTGCTAGGGGCATTGAAGCTAATACTACTCAGATTGCTGCCTTAAAAGAAGTAAAAGCTCCTAGAACGAAGAAGGAATTGCAAAGTCTTAATGGTAAAGTCGCTGCCTTGAGTCGATTCATTTCCAAAGCTACTGATAAATGCATTCCATTCTTTGATGCACTGAAGAAAGGAAGGAAAAAGTTTGACTGGACCCCTGAATGCCAGAAAGCTTTCGATGAGTTGATTCGTCATATGGAAACGCCTCCAATAATTTCTAAGCCGGACAATGGTGAAGATCTTTTTTTGTATATTTGGCAATCTCATCTCATGCTCTCAGTGCAGCGTTGGTACGGGAAGACGCAAAAATTCAGCGCTCGGTCTATTATATCAGCAAGAGATTCACCGGGGCAGAGATGAATTATTCAAAATTGGAAAAGCTCGTCTATTTTCTACTGATTGCATCAAGAAAGTTGAGGCCGTATTTGCAAGCACATCCTTTCAAGGTCCTCACTGATCAACCTCTAAAGCAAGTCCTCTTTCGTCCTGAGACTTCGGGTCATCTTCTGAAGTGGAATATTGAACTCAGTCAATACGACATCACCTATCATCCCCGGAGAGCAATCAATGGACAAGCTTTGGCGGATTTCATTGCAGAATGTACAGATAAAGGTGATAGTGAGGAAGAAGTGACTGATAATTCCCCAATTCAATGGAAATTGTATGTTGATGGTGCAAGAAACGATCACTGTTCCGGAGCTGGGGTTGTGCTCGAAACCCCTGAAGGGCGGTCATTGTGCTATGCAATGAGATTGGAATTCCCTTCGACAAACAATGAAGCAGAATATGAAGCTCTTATTGCCGGCTTGAGAATTGCTAAAGAATTGAATGTCAAAGTGTTGCAGATCTTCAGTGATTCATAGCTTATTGTATGTCAAGTCCAGAAAGAGTTTCAAACTAAAGGAGAAAATCTGCCTGCTTATTTGTCAAGAGCTTTGGAACTTCTCGATGATCTTGACCATTATACGATATATCATATACCCCAGGAAGAGAACGTGAAGGCAGATTCTCTCGCAAAGTACGCAAGCACTGGTGAAGCTCAATTATTGGGATTAGTTCCTGTGGAAGTCCTGTCAGCTCCAAGCACTGATGAAATGGATATTGACTGGATCATGACTATATCTCAAGAGCAAGAGTCATGGATGACTCCGATAATGGAATATCTTCTCAACGGTTCTCTAATAGAAAGTTCAAAAGAATGACAGAAGTTGCTAAGAAAAGCCTCCAGATACATAATTCAAGATGGCCGATTGTATTGGCGGGGATTCTCGATGCCATTACTCCGATGTGTGACCAAGGAAGAAGCTAAGACAATTCTAGCTGAAGTACATGGAGAAGAGTGTGGGGACCATTCAGGTGGTCAAATTCAAGCTAAGAAAATTCTCCGTCATGGGTATTTTTGGCCAGATATTAATTGTGATGGTGCAAGTTATGCCCGAAAATGTGACCGATGCCAGAGATTTGCAAAAATCCCAAGAGCACCTTCCACCGAGATAACACAGATGGTAAGTCCGTGGCCATTTGCTATTTGGGGAATAGATCTCATCGGGCCTTTGCCAACCGCCAAATTCGGAATTAGATATGCTATTGTTGTGGTTGATTATTTTACTAAATGAGCTGAATCTGAACCATTAGCCACTATTACCTCTAAAAAGATAATAAACTTTGTAACTAAGAATATCATTTGCAGGTATGGTGTGCCTCAAAAGATAATCACAGATAATGGAACCCAATTCGAAAGTGAAGAGTTCCAAGATTTTTGCAAGCGATTCAAGATCCAAAAAAGCTTCTCAGCAGTGGCTCATCCGCAGGCAAACGGGCAAGTGGAAGCAGTAAACAAAATTATCAAATCAACCATCAAAATACAGCTGGAAAAAGCGAAAGGTGGTTGGGTCGATAAGCTTCCACTAGCACTATGGGCATATAGAACTACCCACAAAACTGCGACTGGACACACTCCATTTTCATTGGCATATGGATCAGAAGCAATGATTCTGGTGGAAATAGAAGTCCCTTCACATAGAAGAATTCATTTCAACCAAGCTGAAAACGAAGAGTTGCAACTTGAAGCACTTGACTTCCGTGATGAAAAAAGGGAAGAGGCTCAACTGAGAATTGCAGCCCATCAACAAAGAATTGCCAGGCACTTCAATTCCAAAGTTCGCCAACACAGCTTTGAGATTGGAGATCTAGTCTTGAAAAGGGTTATGACAGCAACAGGAGTGTTTGTGCCAAACTGGGAAGAGCCATATATCATAGGCAAAAAACTTCTCGATGACACTTTCAAACTGACAACTGTCGAAGTAGATCCAGTTCCAAGAGCTTGGATCAACAATCATTTGCGCACATATTTTACTATAAAAGCTTTACTAAAATACTGTAAAAGAATTATGAATATATGATTCTTGTATTGAAAGCCATTGTAAATCTAATACAAGTGAATAATAAGAACTATAAAGTGGATGTAGGCCCAGTTCTTGGCCGAACCACTATAAATCTTGTGTTCTCTACTATTATAAACTGCTTGTTTTATTTCGATATATAAAGTACTTCAATTAAATTGCTAAAATGTCGATTTAATATTGCAGGCCATCAAAATAAAGCTTACCCATCATAAGACCAAGCGATCCCTGACATCACTCAACAAATGAATGTCTAGGCACAAAAATTCCAAACTCAAATCCTATATAAGAAGCGCTTCAAGCAAACAGCTAGTGATTCTGCCATAGGTAGACCCTTCCTAACTAATTGTGATTGTTTGTGCAAACAAACATTCGATTCATTAGCCTGTGTCTGCCCCTGAGAACTCATTTAACAATTAAGTACACTTCTTTGGATAGAATAAGCTACTTGCAAAAGAATGGAATGTGTGCTTGGAAATGATAGCAGGTAACCGCTGATATGAGCAAATGGCGAAAAGACATGGGAGAGTAGGCAGCAAACATCAAAAGACCTCCTCGGAGGTAGAACTCTTCGGAGGATAAAGACCTCTAATGGGACTTGCCAGAAAAAGAAAGTTCTCTTTCTCAACAAAAAGTTGTGGACTGACCGGTGGCATAGGTCACTCGTTAACTGGCTGAGAACGTTTGTGCAAACAAACAATCCAAGTAACTTGTGTACGCCCCGTGAATCCATCCAACCAAGAGAAGGAAACTTCCAGGCAAAAGCCCTACTCGGAGGCACACATTTCACCGTGATCTGAAATAAAACTTCACATGAGTTGAAAGGTGAGAAGACCTCTTCGGAGGCACGCATTCCACCAAGATCTGAAATAAAACTTCACAAGTGCTGGAATGTGAAAAGCCCTCTTCGGAGGCCCATTTCACCATAGTTGAAATGCTAAAAGACCTCTTCGGAGGCACACATTTCACCGTGACCTGAAATAAAACTTCACACGAGTCAAAATGTGAAAAGCCCTCTTCGGTGGCCCGCTTCCCAGTGGACACGTAAAAAATAAAAGCCTCTCCCTAGAGGCAGAAACGACAAAAAGCCCTCTCCCCAGAGGCACACACACAAAAAGCCCTCTTCCCAGAGGCACAATCAAACAAAAAAGCCCTCTTCCCAGAGGCACAATCAAACAAAAGCCCTCTTTGGAGGCACAAACAGGTCGAAGCCCTTTTTCGGAGGCCCACTTTACCAACAAGGAAAATTCACTTGCCAAAATAAAAGTGGCTTTCTCCAAAAGTGAAGTGTAAAAACTTCACAACAAAAAAAAGAGAAGACTTCTCCAATACGAGGCGCATTCTACTAAATCTGAAAAATATTTCCTTAAAACGGAAATATTATCCTATAAAGTACAGATGCAAATCTCCTTCAAATGGAAAAGTTTTTCTCTGAAGAAAGAGTACAAGTCTTCTCGAAACAGAAGAGTTGTTCTCCAAAATTTAGCGAATGTGAAAGAGATTGCAATAAGCCATGGTATGGGGGCAAAATAATATAGTTGCAAAAATTAAAAAAAATGCTCAAGTAACATACCATAGGTTTACTGCAACATCACACAGAAAAAATAAAGAAACTTGTATGCAAAAGAAGAATAAATGCATTCTCAAATACAGACAGAAGTTAGTACATTTAAAAGATTCATTTTATTCCATGCTATAAATTTTTTATACATGTGCAGGTTTTAAAACAAAAGAAGGCGGGGACCGGTACCCGCACAATCTCCGGTCAACACAAGTCTTTATATATACAAGCATAAAAGCAAAAGGCAAGACGAAAAGCATAAGTCCTAAACCCATCACTTCATCTTCATGCCACCTTTTGAGCCTTCGTCTGGCCGGATGATTAACTTTTTGGGCCGGCTTGTGAGACTAGGGGAAGAAAGAGGAAGGGGTGTTGTTTGCACAAAAAATGGGCAAGTACCTCCAAGTCGTATGATTTAGTTGATTATGTGTTGTTCTTAGTGATTTGGTGATTTATGCAAATATGTAAAATAGATGGACTAAACTGTAAAAGACACACAGATTTATAGTGGTTCGGCCAGAATGTGCCTACGTCCACTTTATATGTTATTATCCTTTTCTGTTCAAATTACAAGTACAAAGCTTTGATTACAAGTATCTTAAAGTTGTTTGAAAGTTCCATTCGTGCTTGAGCTCTCAAACTTGTCTGCAATTGTTGTACCCTTGCCCCTCTATTTATAGAGTCAAGCTGAGGGTAGGGGTACTGGATGTATATAGCTGCTGGTGGGCCTGGGCTGAAGTAATCTGGCCTGGCAATGTTGGTCTGGTACTCCTTGGTCCGGTGGTACGTTGGTTCGATGGAGGTTGTTTCAGTAGTGGCCTCCCTTGCTTTTGGTCCGGTGGTGCTACTTTGAGTTGGTTCGGTAGGCAAGGGGGGAAGGTTGGTTCGGTGGTAGATGGAACTGGATGGTTCGGCAGTACGTGGAATAGGTTGGTTCGGTAGGCACGGGGGGAAGGTTGGTTCGGTGGTAGATGGAACAGGATGGTTCGAAAGTACGTGGAATAGGTTGGTTCGGTAGACACGGGGGGAAGGTTGGTTCGGTGGTAGATGGAACAGGATGGTTCGGCAGCACGTGGAATAGTGTGGTTCGGCAGGCATGGGACGTAGGTTGGTTCGGCAGTGGATGGTAGAGGAGTTGGTTCGGCGATGTCGGAACGGTCGAAACTCACCCAACACTTGCACCCCAAGTAGGGCATGTGCATGTAGATGGTGTACTTTGTTTTAGCTTGGATATCCTCATCCGGTCTTGTGTGCCGAGCCAGTTGGTTCGGTCGTTTATATTTTGCCTATAAATGCGGGCCTAATGTTTTCGTCATTCCTTATCAACCGAACCAAACCCTTGTCTTTGCCGAATCGAACTCCTGTCTTTGCCAAACCAACCGTGTTAGCCGAATCAAACTCCTATCCTTGCCGAATCAAATGTGTTTAGCCGAATTAAATTCCTATCCTTGCCGAATCAAACGTGTTTAGCCGAATCAAATTCCGATCTTTGCCGAACCAGGTGAGACCCTCTTGCCGAATGAACTTCGTGCTTGAGTTACTGAATGAAACTCTTATGTCTGAATTGCCGAATGAAACTCGTATTTGAACCACCGAATGAGAATGGGAAAGATAAGCGCCGAATGAACTTTTAGGTTGGGACAACTGAATGAACTCGGGGATTCCGAGTGCCGAATGGATCTTTAGCTTTTTATGTTTCGACTTATGAATGAAATTCTAGGCTGTACGCACTTGCTTTTTACTTTCCTCATTCTGACGACAAACTTTTTGTGTTTGCAGATAAATGTCACGTAAAGTCGAAACTCGATCAGATAAGAGGAAATCTATGGACAGAAGTGAGTCCCCCAGTTGTGCCCCCATCCCATCCAGGATCGGGACGACGGGAACCCACCCCCGAGATCGCTTGTGGAAGGATATGGCCCTCAGGAGCTCTTGAAAACTCCTCCTGACTGTTTTCCTAGCTCTCTCAAGGAGGAGCTGGTTGATGTTATATCTCGTTCTTTCGGGATTGATAGAGCATGCATGGTGCTGCCAGGGAATGGAGTTATGCCGTATGATCCTCCTGAAGGGTATTTTGCTTACAGCAGGTACCACTGTATGTGCGAGGCCATTCCCCTGATCAATGCTTGGATAGTCAGCTTCATTTCCTATTTGAAGGAGGCCCCTTTTCAGCTTCAACCCAATTCTTATGCTATCTTGGTGATCCTATTCATCATTTTCCAGAGAAGTTATAGGCGTCCCCCTTCAAACCGGGAGATCCGGTATTTGTACAACTTGAGGGGCTATAAGAAGGGTTCTCCATACATCAGTTTGGAATCGACCGTATCCTTCAAGCCGGTCCTGGACTTATATTCGAAGTTCAACATGTTCAAGAAAGAATGGTTTTTCGTCAAGGATGACTCTGTTTCTATCCGTCACTTCACCTCCGGCTGTAAGTTGAAGCTTATTTATAATTTCCGTTCTGACTGTAATGCTTTTCCTTATGTGTTTTTATTTCTTGCTAGCGACAGGTGGCCTTGCAGTCGTGGAGAACGATCACCTGGTTTAGATGGCTGCGGAGATAGAAGCCATTTCGGGAAGGGAGAGGTCAGCTTCTTACCTGATCAGGAATGCTACTCTTCTGCAGCACAACTTGATTCTACCACGTCATTCTGTGGTCAAGCAGAGGGACACGGCTGAGGAGAGGGCTGCCAAAGCCAAAGGAGGGGCCACGACAAAGAGCAGCAAGAGGATACCCTTCTCGATACCTCCAGTCGTCGAGGGGAAGAAGCTCAAGAAATCCGATGGACCCTCCCCTACCACATGTCCAGATGTTCTGGAGGAGGAAAGTATAAAGTAGGAAAGAGGCGAGGAGGAGAGCGCAGGTGATGGAGAAGCTGATGGTGGCGAAGGACAGAGCGGTGATCGCACCGGGGCTTTGTCTTCTGAGCAAGCAGGGAAGATCCAAGAGTAGACAGATAACGCTTTCCGCCAGGCTTTTGAGGGGTTGGAGGAAGGATCGGCCTTGGTGGAGAAGCCAAAGGAAACTGATAAGGCCAGGACTGGTGATGGTCCATCTTTCGAGAGCGTTTCAGCTAGGGCAACTCCGGTGATTCAAGGTGAATCTCTAACTCCTCTTTTAGCTTCACATGTTTCTAGGATTATAGTCCCATGCATGCTTGTAACACTTGGTTTTTATTCCAGGAACGGGTAAGGCGGCCAAGACATCAGACATTCGGCACCGCCTCGAACAATTCAAACTCCTCAAAGCTTCCGCTAAACCTAAACCTCCGACCAGCCGTTCCGAGGACGTAGTCGGCTACCGTCCTCTTCTCGGAGTTATTGAAGAGGATATTCAAAAGAAAAGGAGGAGGCGCTCCTTATTCGAACTTTCACCTAGTCCTCAGCCTCTAACCCAGCCTATTCATGATATCACGAGGGAGGATACTGAGTTCATACCCTCTCTGCACCCATCAGAGAATCCTACTGTTACTCATATTGATCGTCCCGGCTTGGCTCATAATCCATTTGCGGGTCATCCAGATCTGGACCCGAGTTCTCATGATATTTCCTTTGACGAGGTTATAGGTGAGCACCTTCTCCCTCGCAATCCTATGGTAAAGGTGCTTGATGAGGCCATGTCCCTGGATCTTGATTTGCTTACTACTCGGATTGTAACTATGGGGGATGAAGCCAAGGCAAATATCGATCGGGTTGCTGAGGAGACTAGGAAGTTGATGGGGCATCACGCCCGACTGGTCAAGGCCGGGGAGGAAATTGGGAATGCCAACATAGGATTGCGGCTAGTGGTTGCCGACCAGGCCAAGCAACTTGCCGATCAGGCAATCCAGATCTCTCAGCACGAGGCTGCCTCCAGATGGCTAAAGAAAACCATGGAAGAGGCTAGCAGAGCGGAGCTGCAAAAAATGGAGGCCATCTGCAAGGAACGGATCGATATGGCCATTGCAATGGTAGACGAGGTTCGGAAGGCGGATCTCGAACGGGTAGAGGAGTTATCTGGGAAGCTTGAAGCCGCGAAGCTTTCTCAAGCCAAGCTGAAGGAGGAGATGGAGAAGATGAGGAAATCCCTTCAGGCTGACCGCTCGCGATACCGATCTGTGAGGGATGCTGCCTTTGCAAAGCTGTTGGCTTCTGAAGTCCGAATGAGGGAGTTTGAGGAAAATGAGGGGATGATGGATGCGATGCTCCAGGATATGTATTTCCGTACTTGGAAGCAGGGAAACTTATTCTGGATGGATGACTGTACCCGGATCATGGCCATGATTTTTCTTTGGGCTCTGGAAGAGGCCAAGGCTGATGCGGATAAGGAGGGTGGTATGGCCTTCAGGATGTAGGATTTAGATTAACCTTAGAGGGGGGGTGAATAGGGTTAATGGCAAATTTTCTCGAATTAAACACAGAAATATAATAGCAGAAATAAATATGCTGAAAAGTAAATCACACACAAAATTTACCCAGCTTCGGCAACCCCTGCCTACTGCTGCATTCACATATTTCTATTAGAATTAAACAGTATCACGCTTACAAACACTCTACTAGACTCGCAGACCCTTTTGCTCCCGCTCACAAACACTCTACTAGACTCGCACACCCTGCTCCCGCCTATAGAGTTTCGCTCAGTCGCAAACACTACTCCCGCTTATAGAGCTTTGCAAACTCGCACACCCTGCTCACTGAACTAATTCAAAATAGACAATCTGACACTACCTAAACCTAGGTGGTGATTTACCAAGATTCTTTGGTTCGTAAAATAAAATAAAAAAACAGTAATTAAGAAACAATAGAAAATAACCCTAAAAACTAATTAATATAATAAAGCCTCAAATTAAAACAAAACCCCCTTTTGATTTTTAATTAGACCGGCCCACTTAAACCCGTTCCTTTCTTTGTTATCTCCAGCCCGATCCCCTTTTGTCTCGTTCGTGAGAATAATGGCGGCTTAGTTCTAATTAGGGCTTCGTTCCCCTTTGTTCCAGTTAGGGCTTCGACTCTTTGTTCCAATTAGGGCTTCGAATTCTTCAATTAATCTGTTATACGTTGCCCTAGCTCGCTGCTTCTCTGATGGTTGACTATTGCTCATTTTGCAGTTGCTCGATCGAGTTCGTTGCTTGTGAATTCGATATGTACTTTTCTCTTTTTGCTTTGCTGTTCGATGCTTGAACTCGATGAAATAAATGCCAATGATGATTAGGGTTTTAATAGGATTTGATTTCCTATTTTTGCGTTCGACTGATTGCTTCAAAAATTCTTGCTTTGCCGTTCGATTACACTTTGATGCTGAGGATTGATCTGACTTTGTCAATTTCGTATTTCTAGTAGCTTGATTCACACGGCTTTGAATTGATTTCGTGATTTGTGATATTTGACTTTGTCACACGCATATTTTCGACTTGTTTAATCATCTTGATTTACACAGCTTCATTCATCTTTGCATTCCTCCACTGTAGCATTGATTTTGTGATTTTTCACTTTGTTGCTCGGTTACTGATGCCTTCAGTTGCTTGTTGAAGATATTGCACTGCATCACCACTGTTCTTTGCATTTGTACATATGAATGCTCACTGTTGTTTGTACCTGTACATATGTGTATACTGAGTTTGCATTTGATTTTGTAGTTTGGTGTCATGTTTGCTTTGAGTCTGCAACTTGGAGTCTGCAACTAGTAGCTGGACTTGATTATGTTTTGATTCAAAGACTTCTGTTCACCTGCATGTATTGTTGATTCATAGTGATATTCGTTCATTTGTGTTTCACTGGTAGTATCTGTTGTATCACTTGGTCATGGAGCTGCTGTACTACTTTGGTTCATTTTCATGTTTGTTGCAGTCCATATTCTTTTGTGTCTATTGTTTGCATTGTTGCAGTTGGTCAATTTTTTTCATCTGTATATTGCTGTAATCTTCATTTCCTTGTATTGTCATCACTGTGTACTGATGGTCTTGAGTATTTGCACATTTGTTCACAACTGCTTCGAGTCATTCTCTTTTATGTTCACTGGCCTGTACATTTGAGGTGCAGTGTTGGTCTGACTTGCTTGAGTTTCACTGTGATAAGTCGTGCATGTGTGTTAGTTGAAGTCTGATGCCTTTGGTTTGAACCATGCTTTGATTCATTGTCAACCTGTATTATTTACTGAATTAGTTGATTTCATGGTTCACCTTGCTTTGTTCACTGTGTACTTGATGGTTGGTGTGCACTTTTGTGCTTTGAGACAGTTTCATTGTTTTAGTATTCCATGTTGCATGCAGTAGTCTTGGCCTGTACTATGACTCGAGTTTTCACTGTGTTCTGACTTGATGCTGCATACATGCTTGAGTTTCACCTCTGACCTGTTGGTTCATTGTGATGTTCATTTGCATTGTTGCCTTGTTGACTGTGTTGTTGCAATGTATTCTGGTCAGTGTAGTTGTTTATTTGAGTCAGTGCTTCACCATACTTGTTGTTGCAGCTGTCTTGACTTATGCTGTATCAATGTTGCTTCACCATATTGCATTGTCATATTTTATTCCTGTTTTCACTTGTGTACATTTTCGAGTTGCACACTGCTGCTTGTACTTGTAGTCTTGGCCAGTTGACTGTTGCTTTGAGTTATTCATTGCTTGGTCTCTGTTGCCTTGAATTTCTGGTTGGAGCTGTGCACACGAGTTGGCGAGGCAATGCACACGTGTATGAATGTACACGTGTGTATTGCAGCCACTTATGATTACCTGTCCCTGTAATATCTATGTGCACGACTTTGTGATGAATTCAAGTGTGAATGATGACGAACAACCCAAATAACTGAGGCAAACGATATTTTCAAAAATCGTATCTCATTTTATATTGCAAAAATATTTCTTTTTCAATTTTACTGCGTTAGTGAATATTTTTGCAGATTTCTCAGATGCTGGATTCAAACTGGCATGCAGTTGAAGACAAAATACGAGTGTGAGTGATATGTAGTGAGGTTATCAATGTAAAAATATTCGTGATGTAATCAAAAATGTATATGTATAGTGAGAGCATGAATTTGTACTATTCAAGATTGTAATAAATATTTGTTTGAATAAAATTTCTGTTTGAATTCAAAATCTGTTTAACTTGTTCTGTTTGAATTCAAATTCGAATTCTGTGTAATTTATTTTATTCAACAAATATTTATTTAATCTATGAAAAACGAAATAGTACATTACCAAATACATTTATATGAATGTATATATGTTTATTATCATCAAACAAAAATCATATAGCGCAAAGCGCATATTCAACAATCTGCCCCTTTTGATGATAACAAACATATATTTAAGATTTTGAATATATTAAATGTATTTGATAATTTCATTTGCTCCCCCTATTTGAATGCTTCCTTTTTATGTCATACTCCCCCTACATATATGGCTCCCCCTACATATATGCATACAAATAAAAATATGTAAATGAGCCTATATGCAAATTGAAAGTTATTTGACCTTTGCTTGATTCTATTTGACAAAATCTTAACTTTTCTCTCCCCCTTTTGTTATCAGCAAAAGAATAACAGTGTTATAAAAATAGGGATGAAGTGATAGACATGAATTAAACATTTAACTAAATTAAATATAAATATCAAATTTCAATAAAACTCAAACAAAAATCATAATTACCCTTGTCAAGCGCATATTCCACTTTCAGAAGTGATGGAGATAGAATCATCAAAAATTCATATAGATATGTCTATTTGTGGTATATTTATTTCTGGAAAGTTGAATATCTACTAACCATGCATAACCGTTAGGACTTTTAAATGAGATTAGTAGTATTCCAATTTAATTTAAAAATTAAAATCAAGTATCTTCTAACCACGCATGACCGTGAGGACTTTTAAATGGGATTAGAATCAACTTGTCTATTAAATCAATTATTTTTAATATGCGTTCCATACATGCATAACCGTGAGGACTTTTAAATGAGCATGGAAGCACATAATCAAAAATCCAAGTAATTCACCCATGCATAACCGTGAGGACTTTTAAATGAGAGTGAATACTTTGGATATTTATTTTTATTGCTAAATATAATAAGTTGAAGCACAAATAATTCCCTTCACAGATTTAAGATATTGAAGAACAAATGATTTCCTTTGTAAACTACCACAAATTTACATACTAAATATGATCTTGATGAGTGATGTTCGATAGAAAGATGATAGAAATAGAAATGGTCATGGAATTATTACCCAACAAAAAGTTTTTATAACTCTTGTTATGAAATTCTAAAGAAATTTTCTAATTATACTTTCTCGAGTTATAATATATGATAAATATCAACACTCATCTCTTTTTCAATCACTATTTATCCTTTCGATAATCAAAGCGAGTCAGATTAGTCAAATTTGTCATTTAAAATCAAATTAAAAAATTATAAAATCAATTTTTCAAAAATGATTAAGCTGTAAATATGGTCAAACATGATTTTCTTGAGGGGAGTTTTATAAGAAAATTTTCTGCTATTTGAAAATTATTTCAAGTGAAAAATATGCAGATATTTTCTTTGAAAAAAAAAACGATGCAGCAAATGAATGTTTCAAAAATTAATCACGTTACACTAATAATTTTTCTATCAACTATATTACTAGTGTAATCCGCATCTGAATTTAAATTTCACTCAATATTCACTTGTTGAATCAAACCATGAGATGTGCACCAAAAATTTCAAAACATCATTCTTTTGAATTTGAATTTAAGCCGTGTAAACACTCAAACAAATATCATGATGTTAATTTCAAAAACCAGAGGATAAACAATTGTTTTCATGAGTAATCAACAACCAATCAACATCATAATTATTTCAAAAACAATTTCTTAAAATCCTTTTTCTCATGAATTTGAAATCGTGCAAATTTACAAGCAGCGATCAAAATGTCAGAACCAATATATCTACGTGTAGCATGAGTAACCAGCATTTGACCGAACAAATTTATATAAATTAGTTCAAAATTGAAAATCTGATTGGTCATCAATTAAGCAC
This sequence comes from Allium cepa, assembly GCA_030765085.1. Classification (NCBI taxonomy): domain Eukaryota; kingdom Viridiplantae; phylum Streptophyta; class Magnoliopsida; order Asparagales; family Amaryllidaceae; genus Allium; species Allium cepa. The sequence goes on along the minus strand of CM060943.1, from coordinate 938,913,416 downwards.
AAATTAATGTCATAAATAAGAACAAGTCAAAAAATCATATCAATTAAGTCCGAATCAGTCAACCATCATAATTACTCCAAGTAATTTTCTTTAAAGATGGTTAGTCAATAAAAAAAATAGCATCAAAATCATCATCTTTTGTTCATCTCAATATTGGATGATTTTAATTTAGAGTATGGTGGATATAATCACATTTAAAAACAATTACCTGTTTTACCTTTACGATAATTTTTCGTGATTGCCCATTGTGATTCTGTCACCTTTATACTAGGCTAAGGAACTTTGTTTTCTCGCCCGTTGTGTTTCTGGAACGGCCGAAATCCAGAGAACACTGTTGTTGTTCCTTAGCCTGCCACCACACCTACACGATAAAAGATTTGTGTGACCTATTCGTTTTTATAGGTCCATTGTTGTTAGTGGCAGAATATGAAAAATATGTTTTTGGAGACTCAAAACTGTTTATATATGTTCCTTTTGGCACCCAAATTTGTTTGACTTTCAAAGATTTTATATTTGTGCCTTTTGGAACCCAAATTGGTATAGTTTTCACGTGTTTGGGTCTATACCAACAATTATTTCGATTATGTCCAAATTCTCTACAAAACGTGCACATTAAATTGACTTGATTAAATTTTTTGTTTTCATGACTACGATTTTCAACATGATTTCCAATTATTTCAGATCGAGCAAAAACACTTTTACTTTTTGCATTATCATTATTTTGTGATTTCCCAAAGCCTAGTCCTTTTCTATTGTTAGCAAAAATTTGATTTCCAAATAACATTTTGAAAGATTTTTCGCCTCTTGAAAAGTTATTCAAAGATTTCTCAAGATTTTGGACTTTGGTTTTTAATGTTGAATTTTCAGTGACAAGTGAGGTGCATCGATTAATAAAATCCTTTCTCCTAGTGTCGATGGTTTCCTTAAGATTCAAGTTTTCATTTTCAAGACTTTCAAAGTTATTCCTCAGTTTTGATAATTCTGAATCTAAAATCTTACATTTTTTACATCCTAGGTTTTGAATATTTTCAAGTTCAGTTTTTAACCTAAAATTTTCACGAGCAAATTCTCTCCTATTAGATTTCAGTTTTTCGATTTTAGATTCAAGAGTATCCACTACCTTAGTAAGATCAGAACACATAAAAACAAGTTCTTTATAAGAAAACTCACCTGCCTCACTAGATTCGTCGGAGGTTGCTTCTGATTCTGATTTTGCCATGCAACACAAGTTAGCCTCCTCTGGGCTGCTATCCGAAGCTTCCTCTCCTTCTTCATCATCCCAAGTCGCTGCAAATACCTTCTTTGCCTTTTTCTTTTCTTTGTTGTTTTTGAGAAGTGGGCATTTTGGTTTGATGTGGCCAGGCTTGTTGCAGTTATAACACGTCAGTTCATTATCGGAATTTTCGGAATCTTTTGACCTATTTCCCTTTGTTTTCTTCTTGCGTGGCTTGAATCTAGACCATCTTCTAAGATTATTGACAGCCATTGCAAGCTCTTCAATTGGATCTTCTTCATCGCTTTCTTCTTTGCTCTTTAAGGCAATCGTCTTCTTCTTTGGTTCGGAGTTGTTGCGTTCTTCCTTTGCTTTTAACTCAAGCTCATATGTCATCAAGTTGCCAATCAACTCCTCCATGCTTAGTTTGCTCAGATCTTTCGATTCTTGGATTGCTGTGACTTTTGCCTCAAAGTTCATTGGTAAAACTCGTAGTATCTTCCGCACAAGCTCTACCTCAGTGAATACCTTCCCAAGCGCTCTAGCATTGTATACCAAGGTTGAAAAGCGTCCAAACATATCCTTTATGCTCTCGCCTTTGTCCATCACAAAATTTTCGTATTCATTGCTGAATAGGGCTAGACGAGACTCCTTGACTTGAGAAGTTCCTTCGTGTGTCACCTCCAAAGTGTGCCAAATTTCATGTGCTGTTGTACAATGAGAAATTCTATTAAATTCATTTTTATCAAGAGCATATATCAAAGCATTCATGGCTTTAGCATTTGTTGTTTTCAATCTCTTGTCGTTAGCATCCCATCTATCCTTAGGTTTAGGAATCTCAGTATCACCAACGATTATAGTGGGAGGTTTATAGCCAGTTTCAATAATATCCCAAACATCATAATCAACGGAACTAAGATAAATACTCATCCTAACTTTCCAATAAGCATAATCGTTCCCGTTAAACATGGGTGGCCTAACGATAGATTGCCCCTCAGAGAAAGCATTATTTGATGGATTCATGACTCTAGAGTTAAATAAAAAAAAAATATACCGTGCTCTGATACCACTTGTAGGATCTAGATTAACCCTAGAGGTTGGGGGGGTGAATAGGGTTAATGGCAAATTTTCTCGAATTAAACACAGAAATATAATAGCAGAAATAAATATGCTGAAAAGTAAATCACACACAAAATTTACCTAACTTCGGCAACCCCTGCCTACTGCTGCATTCACAGATTTCTATTAGAATTAAACAGTATCACGCTTACAAACACTCTACTAGACTCGCAGACCCTTTTGCTCCCGCTCACAAACACTCTACTAGACTCGCACACCCTGCTCCCGCCTATAGAGTTTCGCTCACTCGCAAACACTGCTCCCGCCTATAGAGCTTTGCAAACTCGCACACCCTGCTCACTGAACTAATTCAAAATAGACAATCTGACACTACCCAAACCTAGGTGGTGATTTACCAAGATTCTTTGGTTCGTAAAATAAAATAAAAAAACAGTAATTAAGAAACAATAGAAAATAACCCTAAAAACTAATTAATATAATAAAGCCTCAAATTAAAACAAAACCCCCTTTTGATTTTTAATTAGACCGGCCCACTTAAACCCGTTCCTTTCTTTGTTATCTCCAGCCCGATCCCCTTTTGTCTCGTTCATGAGAATAATGGCGGCTTAGTTCTAATTAGGGCTTCGTTCCCTTTTGTTCCAGTTAGGGCTTCGGCTCTTTGTTCCAATTAGGGCTTCGAATTCTTCAATTAATCTGTTATACGTTGCCCTAGCTCGCTGCTTCTCTGATGGTTGACTATTGCTCGTTTTGCAGTTGCTCGATCGAGTTCGTTGCTTGTGAATTCGGTATGTACTTTTCTCTTTTTGCTTTGCTGTTCGATGCTTGAACTCGATGAAATAAATGCCAATGATGATTAGGGTTTTAATAGGATTTGATTTCCTATTTTTGCGTTCGACTGATTGCTTCAAAAATTCTTGCTTTGCCGTTCGATTACACTTTGATGCTGAGGATTGATCTGACTTTGTCAATTTCGTATTTCTAGTAGCTTGATTCACACGGCTTTGAATTGATTTCGTGATTTGTGATATTTGACTTTGTCACACGCATATTTTCGACTTGTTTAATCATCTTGATTTACACAGCTTCATTCATCTTTGCATTCCTCCACTGTAGCATTGATTTTGTGATTTTTCACTTTGTTGCTCGGTTACTGATGCCTTCAGTTGCTTGTTGAAGATATTGCACTGCATCACCACTGTTCTTTGCATTTGTACATATGAATGCTCACTGTTGTTTGTACTTGTACATATGTGTATACTGAGTTTGCATTTGATTTTGTAGTTTGGTGTCATGTTTGCTTTGAGTCTGCAACTTGGAGTCTGCAACTAGTAGCTGGACTTGATTATGTTTTGATTCAAAGACTTCTGTTCACCTGCATGTATTGTTGATTCATAGTGATATTCGTTCATTTGTGTTTCACTGGTAGTATCTGTTGTATCACTTGGTCATGGAGCTGCTGTACTAATTTGGTTCATTTTCATGTTTGTTGCAGTCCATATTCTTTTGTGTCTATTGTTTGCATTGTTGCAGTTGGTCAATTTTTTTCATCTGTATATTGCTGTAATCTTCATTTCCTTGTATTGTCATCACTGTGTACTGATGGTCTTGAGTATTTGCACATTTGTTCACAACTGCTTCGAGTCATTCTCTTTTATGTTCACTGGCCTGTACATTTGAGGTGCAGTGTTGATCTGACTTGCTTGAGTTTCACTGTGATAAGTCGTGCACGTTTGTTGGTTGAAGTTCTGATGCCTTTGGTTTGAACCATGCTTTGATTCATTGTCAACCTGTATTATTTACTGATTTAGTTGATTTCATGGTTCACCTTGCTTTGTTCACTGTGTACTTGATGGTTGCTGTGCACTTTTGTGCTTTGAGACAGTTTCATTGTTTTAGTATTCCATGTTGCATGCAGTAGTCTTGGCCTGTACTGTGACTCGAGTTTTCACTGTGTTCTGACTTGATGCTGCATACATGCTTGAGTTTCACCTCTGACCTGTTGGTTCATTGTGATGTTCATTTGCATTGTTGCCTTGTTGACTGTGTTGTTGCATTGTATTCTGGTCAGTGTAGTTGTTTATTTGAGTCAGTGCTTCACCATACTTATTGTTGCAGCTGTCTTGACTTATGCTGTATCAATGCTGCTTCACCATATTGCATTGTCATATTTTATTCCTGTTTTCACTTGTGTACATTTTCGAGTTGCACACTGCTGCTTGTACTTGTAGTCTTGGCCAGTTGACTGTTGCTTTGAGTTATTCATTGCTTGGTCTCTGTTGCCTTGAATTTCTGGTTGGAGCTGTGCACACGAGTTGGCGAGGCAATGCACACGTGTATGAATGTACACGTGTGTATTGCAGCCACTTATGATTACCTGTCCCTGTAATATTTATGTGCATGACTTTGTGATGAATTCAAGTGTGAATGATGACGAACAACCCAAATAACTGAGGCAAACGATATTTTCAAAAATCGTATCTCATTTTATATTGCAAAAATATTTCTTTTTCAATTTTACTGCGTTAGTGAATATTTTTGCAGATTTCTCAGATGCTGGATTCAAACTGGCATGCAGTTGAAGACAAAATACGAGTGTGAGTGATATGTAGTGAGGTTATCAATGTAAAAATATTTGTGATGTAATCGTGATGTAATCAAAAATGTATATGTATAGTGAGAGCATGAATTTGTACTATTCAAGATTGTAATAAATATTTGTTTGAATAAAATTTCTGTTTGAATTCAAAATCTGTTTAACTTGTTCTGTTTGAATTCAAATTCGAATTCTGTGTAATTTATTTTATTCAACAAATATTTATTTAATCTATGAAAAACAAAATAGTACATTACCAAATACATTTATATGAATGTATATATGTTTATTATCATCAAACAAAAATCATATAGCGCAAAGCGCATATTCAACACAGGATGGATGTGGTTACGGCCCAGTTTACTAAGGAAGAGAAAGTGGCGCTAAAGGAGGGCATGCGGCTGCTTGCTGCCGAGGAGGTAGGCATGCAGTTGGGAGATGACGATCAAGGAACAGATGTTGGTAAGTCTTCCCTTTTAGCCTTTTCATAGCTTGGTTGCTTATTTTTTATTTAATAAATTCTTCTCTTGAATTGGACAGGCGGGACCTCTCAAGCGCCAACTACCTCTGGTTAGCATGCCGGGAGCTCTGATCTGGCGGTTAAGTAGACCTCGGAGGGCCAGCAGGATAGAAGCGAGGCCCCGATGTAGTCGGCTCCTTGGCTTGATTTGGACATTTTTTCAGCTTATTTGATGTCGCTGTCTATGTTAGTCTTAAAACATTAATGTAATTTTCGGGTTGTAATTATGTAACGAACAACTTGATTTTTGGCATGTAACTTTATAACAAAAGCTGATTTTGTCATGTTTGAATGTTGTTGTTATTTCGATGTGTTGCATAAAATATAGTTGTAGATGTGCTAGTAATTCAGTTGTGTTTGACGCTAAGTTCTTGCTTAAAATATAATTCCATGTCTTGCAATGTTAGTGTGATGTGTGAATAAATTATAGTTACATATTTATGTACAAGTGAAGAAAGTACCGCCCTTCAAGTTTTTGCCGTAGACAGTAGCTTTGAATTCCTTGTGTATTCGAATGTGGAATGCAGCTTAGTGACTTGCCATTCAGCTATGAGTTCTTATTCCCATTAGCGAGTGTCTCCCATCTTGTGTCCTGTAATTAGCGATTGTTATAGAGGACAGGAGGAAAGATTTTATGAATAATATGGAAATATAGGAAATAGTAAAACTTACAATCACAGAAGGCCTTCGATGTGCTTAAGTTCGTGGCAAACGGGTTTTGTAGTCACTTTTCCTAGCTGTGGGTCTTGGAGACATTTGTCACCCATCTTACGCACCCGCGGGGAGTTTTCTTTTTTACCACAGCCATACTTAAGATACATCGGAGCCGAGATCGCGCACAGTAACTACCCGGGCCATTATGGCCCTTAATCGTGGTATTATTCGATTTACAGTGGCCGGCTAGCGCGGGGGCCGATCGTCAACTGTGAACTGCCCCTGGCTGGCCACATCTTATGTTGTGGCTTATAATCGGTTCACGGTTACCGGCGAGCCGAATGCCGTAATGAGCTGCCTCGGCTATAGTCGGCCTTCTCGGTGGCTTATAATCGGCTCATTACAGTGGGTTTTGAGGGCCGTCGCGAGCAATGAGTTAACCCGCAGCAGAGGGATGCTGGAGCAAAAGTGTCTCATTGGCGAGGGAATTGATTCGCGTAGTACCTGTTAGGTCTTGTCCAGGTGAGGTGGTGCCGTGAGGTGTCCAGAATGGAAATGTCGTTATACAGGATTTTGTTCAACTAGGAAAAGGATAAAGCTTAACAAGCAGCCGAGATATAAAGGAACAAGTTAAAAAGAGGCAAGATTTTTAAAGTGGTTCGGCACGAAAATGCCTACGTCCACTGATTCTCTTTGTTAATTCACTTCATATGGGCAGTACATGTTAAGAAAAGTATCGACGAAGGTGTTGGATGTTCCATGCCCTTTGGAACACCTCTCCGTCCACTGTTGACAAAATATAAGCTCCGTTGTGGAGATCTTTATGAATTACATACGGTCCATCCCAGATGGGATCTAGCGCTTCGAGGCACGAGAAGATTCGCTTGAGGACAAGATCTCCTTCTTGTAAGATGTGATGCTTGACTTTGGAGTTGTATTGTGCTACCACTTTTTGCTTGTGAGCTGCGGCTTTGAGTGCTGCATCATTTCTTCTTTCTTCGATTAGATCCAAAGACATGTGGAGGAGTTCTTCGTTCTCTTCTAGGTTGTAGTGGATCCTACGGTGGGATGGCACTACAGTTTCAACTGGGAGCATGGCCTCCGATCCGTATGCCCTGTTGATGTTCTGAAAGACATGTGGTAGGCCTAAAGTGCCATAGGAAGTTCATCCACCCAACCGCCTTTTGACTTTTCAAGCTTCTGTTTGATTAGAGTTTTAAGAATTTTGTTGACAACTTCGACTTGTCCATTTGCCTGGGGATAAGCCACAGATGAGAAGCTTTTGTGAATTCCGTGCTCTTGGAACCAATCGGCAAACTCCTCACTGTCAAACTGAAGTCCATTGTCCGATATGATTTTGAGTGGAATCTCGTACCTGCATAGAACATTTATGATCAAGAAGTTAATAACTTTTGCCGAAGATATTTTGTTTAAAGGTTCCGCTTCCACCCATTTGGTGAAATAGTCGACTGCCACTATAGCATATTTGGCTCCGCCTCGGCCTATCGGCAGTTCGCCAATCAAGTCAAAACCCCATACTGCAAAGGGTCAAGGGCTGGTCATCTGAGTAATCTCATTTGTTGGTAGTCGAGGAATCTTAGCAAATTTCTGACATCTGTCGCATCTTTTGACGAAGTCTAAGGCGTCTTTGTTTAAAGTGGGCCAGTAGTATCCATATCGAAGCGTCTTCTTTGCAAGAGTTTGCCCACCATTGTGATCTCCGCAACTCCCTTGATGGATGTTGGATAAGATTTCCTTGGCTTCCCTTCCAGTAACACACCTCAATAAGGGGTTAGAGAAGCCGCGCGGATAGAGGAAGCCTTCTTGCATTGTGTAGCCGAAAGCTTTCCTTAAGATTTTCTTAACTTCGTTACGCTCGTGGGGCAGTGTGCCATCTTGTGAGTATTTTCAGATAGGAGTCATCCAAGTTTCTTCTTCGATTGTAGCTATCAGATCTTCTTGTTCGAAACATGGGGATAGTTGTTTCGAGATGGTTACTGTTCCGAAAATGGTGCTGTTCTTCATGCTGGCTTGCTTTGCCAGTTCGTCGGCCTCTTGATTCTCTTCTCAAGGAATGTGTTTTTTAAATAGTGATCCAATTGATCGAGCAGCAGCTTGGTCTTCTTTAGATATGCTGTGATTCATTCTCCTCGAGTCTGAAACTATCCCAGTACTTGGTTTACGATAAGTTGAGAATCACTATGAAGACATAAAGAACTGACTCCAATTTCTAAGGCAAGTTCTAATCCTGCTATTACTGCTTCATATTTTGCATCGTTCTTGGTGGCGGGGAATTCTAACCTTAGGGCATAGCGCAGCTTCCTTCCCCTGGGGGTAATTATCACAATACCGGCCCCCAAGCCCTGTTCGTTCGATGCTCCATCTACAAAGCGATTCCACTTGATATCTTCTGTTATTTCAGATTGCTCCTTACCTTCGTTGGTAGTGAATTTGGAAATGAAATCGGCCAAGGCTTTCCCTTTGATGGCGGTGCGGGGATGGTAAGTGAGATCATATTGACTTAGCTCAATGCACCATTTAAGTAGTCGCCCGGAGGTGTCGGGACGATGGAGTACCTGCCTTACCGGTTGATCGGTTAGAACTCTGATGGAATGGGATTGGAAATAGTGTCGCAATTTCCGTGATTTGATTAGTAAACAATATGCTAACTTCTCAAGTTTAGGATATCTGCCTTCTGCCCCCGTGAACCTCTTGCTTACAAAGTACACTGGCCGCTGCGTGCGGTTATCTTCTCTTACCAAAGTGGTGCTTAGAGCTTGAGATGACACAGCAAGGTATAGGTAAAGCTCTTCGCCTTCATTTGGAGTTGAGAGTACTGGTGGTCTCTGGAGGTGTTCGATTAGGTTGTGGAAGGCCGTTACGCATTCGTCAGTCCATTCGAACTTTACCTTGTCTTTCTTTATAGCTTCGAAGAAAGTGACACACTTGTCAGTTGCTTTAGAGATGAATCTGCTCAGGAAGGCCACTTTCCCATTTAGGCTTTGCATTTCTCTTCGAGTGGAAGGTATATTGATTTCCTTCAGCGCCCGGATTTGTTCAGGGTTCGCTTCAATTCCTCTGGCATGGACGATGAATCCTAAGAACTTTCCGATTATGCTCCAAAGGAGCACTTTAGAGGATTCAGCTTCATTCCATATCGACGAAGTACTTGAAACATCTCGTCCAGGTGGCTCACGTGGTCGATGGCTTTTCTTGACTTTACTAGCTTGTCGTCCAAATAAACTTCCATGGTTCAACCTATTAGTTCCGCAAACATCTTGTTGACGAGGCGCTGATAAGTGGCTTCGGCATTTTTGAGTCCAAAAGACATTACTCTATAGCAGTACAATCCCCGGTCGGTGATGAAACTAGTGTGGTCTTGATCGGGGGCGTGCATAGGAATTTGGTTATATCCTGAGTATGCGTCCATAAAAGACAAGAGTTTCTGCCCGGCTGTGCTATCTACAAGTTGATCGATTCGGAGGAGTGGGAAGCAATCCTTCGGGCAAGCGTCATTTAAGTTGGAGAAGTCTATACACGTTCGCCACTTCCCATTAGCCTTCTTTACTAGTACCGGGTTGGTGATCCACTCTGGGTAGATGGCCTCTCGGATGAAGTTATTGGCAAGCAGGTTCTTTACTTCTTCATCGAGGGTTGCTGATCGTTCTGCCCCCATGCTTCTCTTTTTCTGTTTTACTGGCACCTTTGTAGGATCGATGTTCGGTACGTGGCATGCTACGTCTGGGGAGATTCCAGTAGTGTCAGCGTGTGTCCACGCAAATACATCCAAGTTGTGGCGAAGAAAATCGACGAGTTAATCCTTCAATTTCGCTCTTAACTGAGACCTGACTCTCAGCAGTCTACTTGGGTCGTGTTTGTCTACCAATACAAATTACATAGCCTCTGTAGGTTCGGCAGTGGCCTCCTCCTCTTTGTCCCTGGTGTCTAATTCATTGAAAGGATCACTGGTATATCGAAGAGGAGGGGCTTTCTTTAGTTTCCTTGCTTCCAAGTTTTTCTTGCAGAGAGAAGTCTCTACATTCTTCCCCCTATCCTTTCTGCGGTTATTGCGAAGCCCAGTTACATAGAAGTCTCGAGCAACGTCTTGATCTCCCTCTACCTCCCGTATTCCATTGTCTGTTGGAAATTTCATGTTCAGGCACCATGGGGCCAAGACAATTTGGAAGTCATACAAGGCTGGTCTTCCTAAAAAGACGTTGTATGCCGAGTGGTTTTCTACCAGCACAAATGTTTGTTTCCGCACAACGGAGTGGGGATGACTTCCTATTTCGACAAAGAGGTCCAGTTGCCCGAGGGGCATCTTCGCATCCCCCACGAAATCGTGTAGTGGTTTGTTGCAGGGAGACACATCTTTCATTGACAGCTTCATTTTGTCGAAAGCATGCTTAAATAGGATATTTACCGAGCTCCCAGTGTCTACCAGAATTCGGAAAACTTTGGCTGGACCGAACCAGGCAAAGATGACCACAGGATCCATGTGAGGGTACTGCCTTCCCTCTAGATCACGCCTACTTAATGTGATGTCATCATCCTCTTTTCGTTTCGGGTGGCATTCTTCCATAACATAATTAACGTAGCCTTCATCGTTTCTAAGTGACTTACCGTATCTTTCCATCTCTGCCCAGCTTCCGTCGGCGATGTGTGGTCCTCCTGATATGGTATGGACCACTATCTTCTCTTGACTAGAGCCGCTGGTGTTGCGATTTCCTCCGCCTACTTCTGGGAGGGTAGCCCTGGTTTCTCATTGGCAGGAGTTGAAATCCTGTTCTGACCTTTCACATAGCGCTCCAGCCTCTTCCTTCTGATGTGTTCTTCAATTAAGTCCCGGAGGTGATGGCATTCATTTGTGTCATGCCTATGAGATTCGTGGAAGCGGTAGAACTTTCCAGACTTGACTGCGTTGTCTGATTCCTTCTTGTGTGGGAGGCGCTTGTATCTAACCTCGTCTTGGGTGGCCAAGAAGATGTTTTCGATTGGTTCACTCAAAGGAGTGTAAGAGTCAAATCTTGGTCCTGGCCTATATAAACGCTTTTCTCCCTTCTTGCCCCAGCACTATCTCTGGAGTCATTTCTTCGAACGTCCTTTGCCACTGCGGGTGTGTTGCTATGAGCTGCCTTAGTTTGTTGTCCTGTCTGCCTTTCAATGGCAGCGTCTTCAAGTCTCATTTATTTTCCGGGTTCATGGAAGAAGTCAGGTAAGGTAGCTAGTTTTTCTTTCGTTAATCTTTTAGCAAACTTGGTATCCGGATGTACGCCACTACAAAGAGCCATTAGGATAAGTTTCTCATCGACATCTTGGAGTGCGGCTGCTGCGGCATTGAATTGGGTTAGATATTGTTGCACTGTCTCTCCGGGCTTCTGTTTGATATTAGATAGTGAATAAGCGTCCTTGGGTTGTTCCACATGAATGCGGAACTAGCTGATGAACTTTTCTTTCAACATTTCACACAAGCTGATGGATCCTTGGGGTAGATGGCAGAACCAGGAGGTAGCTAGATCTGCCAAGAATAGTGGGAAGCATTTACACAACACTTCCTCTGTTGCTCCGCTCATGAGCATATGCTGTGTGTATCTCTGTAAGTGTACGATGGGGTCAGAGGTTCCCTTGTAAGGCTCCATTATTGGCATTTTCCATTCTCGGGGGGCGATGGCAATTTCAATATCGTGGGTGAAGGGGCTGGTTACCCTAGCGCCTATCCCTCGATCTCTTTGATCCCGTCGGACGCACTCTCTGAACCATCGCGCCACCCTTTCATTAGAATTTGGAGCAGATAGAAATGAGTTTGGTTCTTCTCTGCGGGATTGATTCCATCCGGATGACCTGTAGGGATGGTATCGTCTATCACTCCTAACATTTTCCGACGGCTGTCTCCGGTCTTCTGGGAGCATGCTGGGGTCAGCCACAGTTGCCCTTGTCTCGACCTTCCCCCGCTGGGCTTTGTTCTAAGCATTCCCTCGGGCCCAACTTCGGGTTGGACTCCAGCTCGGCCCGGTCCATTGGTGTTCCCAAGGTTTGATAGCATGACAGCTCAGCCATATCCGACCCCTGCCCGGTACCTCCCCCGTTGTGTTCGATTCCAAGTGTTTCCTCGGGTCGGAATTCGGGCTGAGTCTGGGCTTGGCTCCTACCATTGCTGTTTCTATTGTTAGCCTCCTCGAAGAAGAAAGATCTTTGTCGCCTCCCAGATCCTCCAGACTGGGACTCGCCCCATGATTCGGTGTTGTGGTTGAATTCTTCAGCATCCCTTAAGCGTGACATGATTTGGTCCACCAAAGCTTCTTGTTGAGAAGTGAAGCGGTTAGTTACTTCAGCCACAACCCTGTCCAGATCTGTTCTAGTAATTGGTTGCTCCGTGGCAGGGGCTGTCGGATTTGCCTGTTTTCCATTTGCTGTTGGAACGAAACGATTCCCTTGATCTGTGATTACTGGATCTGGAATACTGCTAGTCGCGATGTTTTTTCCTTTGTTAACATCTTTCTTCTGCCTGGAAGGCATGTTTTCCAAGCAATGAGCGATACTGTTGGGAAGAAGGTTGAGTGGAGGAGTTGAAGCATCTTGATCGAGTTCTCAGTGAATGCACCCAAAATGTTTGCAAAAAAAGGGCAAACACCTCTAAGTCGTATGATTTAGTTGATTATGTGTTGTTCTTAGTGATTTGGGTGATTTATGCAAATATGTAAAATAGATGGACTAAATTGTAAGAGACACACAGATTTATAGTGGTTCGGCCAGAATGTGCCTACGTCCACTTTATATGTTATTCTCCTTTTCTATTTAGATTACAAGTACAAAGCTTTGATTACAAGTATCTGAAAGTTGTTTGAAAGTTCCATCCTTGCTTGAGCTCTCAAACTTGTCTGCCATTGTTGTACCCCTGCCCCTCTATTTATAGAGTCAGGCTGAGGGTAGGGGTCTTGGATGTATATAGCTGCTGGTGGGCCTTGGCTGAAGCAATCTGGCCTGGCAATGTTGGTCTGGTACTCCTTGGTCCGGTAGCACCTTTGTCCGGTGGCGGTTATTTCGGTAGTGGCCTCCCTTGCTTCTGGTCCGGTGGTGCTACTTTGAGTTGGTTCGGTAGGCACGGGGAGAAGGTTGGTTCGGTGGTAGATGGAATAGGATAGTTCGGCAGTACGTGGAATAGGTTGGTTCGGTAGGCACGGGGGGAAGGTTGGTTTGGTGGTAGATGGATTAGGATGATTCGGCAGTACGCGGAATGGGTTGGTTCGGTTGGCACAGGGGGGAGGTTGGTTTGGTGGTAGATGGAACAGGATGGTTCGGCAGTACGTGGAATAGGTTGGTTCGGCAGGCATGGGACGTAGGTTGGTTCGGCAGTGGATGGTAGAGGAGTTGGTTCGGCGGTGTCGGAACGGTCGAAACTCACCCAACAGTTGCAATTGGACTTTCTTCTGTTTTTTCTTCGCCAGCAGAAGCTTCTCTCCTTTTCTTTGAAACTACACGCTTCCCCTTCTTACTTGAAGAAGAATCACCGCCCGGAGTGCAAAGTGCAGACAACGTTATGTCATCAGAAATAGTCTGCTCCGGGGTTCTTTCGCCTTCTTCAGGTTCCTCGGCTTTCTGTTCTTGAGAAGTGACCGGGTCATCCAAGCCTTGAAGAGCTTCTATCCGCTCCTCTTGTAACCCTGGTTGAGAAACGGAAGGAGGAGTAAGCAGAAGAGGTGGAGAGGAAACAGCTGGAAGAGGGGAAAGCTAAATAACACTTGGCGCTTTCGCTACAGGAGAAGAGAAGTTAAAGTCAGTATCTCTCATAAAAGGAGGATAAAGTGGCGCGTCAAGATTTAAGTAATAATCAAAAAGTTCATCAAGCTCTTGTGAAGAAAGCAAGCAGTCCTCTAGAGCAAGATCAACATTGAGGTTACCTGGAGAAGTAGACTTTACTATGTCAACTTCGAAGTCCTGCGCTTCAGCCCTTTCTTGAGTCTCATCTCTAGTGTGGGCGATGGCACTTTCAATAACAGCTTTACCAGGAGGAGGAGAATGGAAACTGGGGCCAGAAATATCGATATCGGCCGAAACTGAAGGTAGAACTGGGTCGGTTGAGATTGTCTTTCCTAAATGTTCTCCTTCTGTCATTTCGGCTCTCTCTTTAGCGAGTTTCTCCTTTCCCCTGGCAAGAGCGACACATACATCATCATCTAGATAGTGCGCCATTAAATCTATTTCGGCATATCCGGCTCCTCCAAGCATATCAAGTATGGCCTCCCACAATTATTGCCAAAGTGATTTCATATTCAGGTCCCAAAAACTTAAGGCTACCGCACCCCAGAACACTATCGATGTAAAACTCGAATAGAGTGGAGCTGACTTCAGCTTTAGTTGCCATATGAGATTCTTCGGCTGCAGCTTTGCCAGCAATAGCTTCATCACGCTCCATTTCAGCTTCAGAAAGTCGAGCTTTGAGCAGTTCAATCTCCAAGTTCTGGGAGTTGGTTTTCTCTCGAAGTTGAGCAACATTAGCTCGGTAGTTTTCTACAGCTTGCTACTGTGCTTTAAATTTAGCTTCAGCATCTCTCTGTGCCGTATGAGCATCTCTCACTTGTTTTTGAAGCACTTCTTCTCTCTGAGAATAAGAAGTGGAAGAAATGGCGAGCTCTACCTTAAGTTTTTCGACCTCTGCTTCAAGCTTCTCATTATAAGCGGCAATACTCTTCATTTCGGCATCATGCTGATCAAGTGTTTTCTGCCTCAGATTTGTCATTTTCCATAGTCAGCATGGCTTCAAGGTTTGCGCGATTCACTCTTTCAAGCTCGTCAACAAGTTTTTACCAGCCAGACATTCTCTCGATATCGAGTTTGACGGCATCAAGATTTCGCAACATGGCTTGCTTATCAATCAGGACCAAGTCAAGATCGAAGCGTACTCCCTTTAAGCACCAGTGCGGGAATCGGCTTTGAAGAGTAGCCGAACCATGTCCAACTTGATAGGGGGCCTACTTATGACAATTTGAATATCAGCTCTTCGAATGGGGGGACAGCCGGAAGGAATTTCCAAAGAGACGGGAGCAGCGGGCTTTTTAGAGAGTTCAGATGTCAGTTTTTCACCAAGTTTGGCCCGTTTACTCGGGTACTCAATGACATGACTTCTTCCCTTGTCATCACGGGACTTTTGCTTGGTGGAATCATCCTCTCTCTGGAAAGAATCATGTCGTTCGTCCCGTCTCCCGTAGCGCTCTTCATAAGCGCGCTTCTCACGAGCCTTCCTCGCAGCTCTTTCTTCGTTAGTTTCCCAAGAGGCAGGAAGATACCTCCTGGGGTCATAAGAAACGCGCTTCCCATAACGTTGGAAATCGTCATAGTAAGATCCACTTCTTCACGTTAGAGAACGTGAAAATGAAGAAACATTAACTCAGAAATCTTCAAAGCCAGGAAGTTGAACACATATAAGTGTTGAAAAGTCCTAAGTGTGTGTAATGTGCAAACTACGCGCATCGAACTATGAACCACTCCTGGGTTGGGAGGTGATGATGGATTTTACAGCCAGTTTCAACTCTTGGGCTGATGGAGTTGTAGCAGAACGGATGTCGCTTCAACTGTTGGAGAAGTAACTTTAGTAGTGATAGGATCATCTTTAAAAAGCTCCTGTGAAGTAATCATCAGGTCGCTCAGCCCCTCAAAAGTATCATCACCGCTGTGCCTGGCGGGACTTGATCTCTTAGTTCCTTCGTCACCGGATTTCCCGGATTGTTGGGGAGGTTCCTCTTCTTCGATGACTGGGGCAACTGCAAGTTTGTCGGATGACCCCGCAACATCAATTGAAGTAGAACACTTTACCAATGAAGCCTCAAAAGTATGTTCTATCGGCTTAAGTTCTCCGACGGAAACTGTGGCATCCGATGTCTTTACCGGAGAGTCGGGGACTTCATGAGGTTGAGTAGAACGGGCGGGGTGCAGAAGCCCGTATTGGTAGAGAAGTTCATCTTTCAGCAGAAACTTAATACTTCTTTCCTCAGCCGGCACGACGCTTAATCTTTCAAAAGTCGTTTTGTGACTGGGATTTCTAGAGGGAGGAGGAAATGCTGTAAAAGAAAATAATGAGATCAGCACTTAGCAATTCGGATCTCAAAAAACTTAGAAATGGAAAGAACGAGGATGAGCAATCTTACTTCCTATTCTCCAGATGGCATAAAACCCTGGGGGCAGCGAACGAAAAAGAATTGATTCAGAAAACCGTGAGTACTTTCGGAAAGATCGGTGATAAGTTTACGATTTATCGCACTTCTCACGAGTATGATTGAGGGCTAGGCTTTATTCTTTGCGAATGTGCATAAGTAGCATATTTCTTCGATGCTTGGAAGACGGTTAAGTGTCCTCCTGAATAAAACACACAATCCCATTAGGATGGCGCAGCCATTGGGATGCAGTTGAAAGGGAGAGATGGTTAGTCGGAAAAGGAGTTGATGAAGAAATTCATTGAAAGGAGGAATGGCACCACGAAGGCACATCTGACGGTTGACGGCGACAAAACCGAGAGGTGGCCTGTCAGCAGTATCATTTGGCCCAGGAAGTACAACATCCCCTTCGGCAATCCCAAATTGAATACGTAATTGGTTGAATGCCCACTGACTCAGGGTAGTTGGAGTTCTTTCCGGAGGATTATCCAATGGGTCGGCTATCGGGAAGACTTCTTGAGAAGACATTCTACACAAGGAACTGGATATTCAAATATGAAGGTGCACATTTCCTAAATGTGTGAAGTGTTATGCAGAACTAATAAAATGACAAGCAAATATAACTGAAATTATACTAACAGGCATTTGTCAGTTACAAAGTTTCAGGTTTTGTTGTTTTAAGTCCAAACGCAAGTGCGGTGTTGATGCAAACAAATAAGTTTTAATTGATTAATATTGCTTTATTTTAATACTTCACTTGAATTTGTTGATTCATAGCACTTCATAAAATTTCTTTAAGTTGATTATCTTTTATCGACTAATCTGTCATTCGATGTGGGCAATCAATGGCAATATATTCCCCTTAGTTTTCTGCAAATGTTGTGTTCAACAGGTTGTTAGCTTACAAGTGAATATAATTTGTAAAGAAGTCCAAACAGTTCAAAGTTCAAACTGTTTAAAGTCCAAACAATTCAAAGTTCAAGCAATTCATTCTAGCTATTCAAGTTAAAAATTCAGTCAAGTTCTGTAAGAACTTCGCAAGTGTTCATGTGCAGTTCATTCCTTAAGTTACAGGAACGACTTAAGTTATCTCGAGACTCCTGTAGGTCGTCCAGTTCATGTCCAAGCGACTAGCATAGGTCGGGCTCCCCTAGGTCGCTCTGCTCAAGTTAAGAAGTTAAGTCAGCTATTCTTCCTAAGTCGCATTGTTCAAGTTAAAGAATTCAAGGCATGAGGCTTCAGGTCTAAATAAAGCAAATTTCTCTAAGTTCTAGCTCGGTCGCGACCTAAAACCTATGCCGCAGGAAGACAAGTCGTTAATCTATTAGGTCATTCTGCTTTAAGCTTTGTGCTATTCAAGTAAGTTAAGTCGTGAGCATGTTAGGTCGCAAGCAAGTTGGGTCGCATGAGTCACATTCAAACCAACAACTAATCTTGCTCTCCAATCACGTTCTGCCACGCGTCCACCACATGTGTATCACCCAAAGGCATCACGGCACAACTCGCTATCCACTAACCCATTAGCTCGATAACCCGTCATCATCATCTTTCCACATCACCAAAATCACCTAAAGCCGAACCAAATCATCTTAAATCCATCATGAACCTGATGCATTGCCATGATCGTGAGAATTACAATAATATCGCGACCGATGACGAGCAAAAATCAATCGCAGTGCGACTCTTGGTGAAACACAACATAAGAAATTGGGTAAGGGAAGGAAAATGAGGAGTTCATGACTCGATGGTGATCAAGGATCGAATAGTGAGCAAATCCACTTACACGATGAAGATGATCGGTGGCTAGCTGGTTGAATTTTGCCTTCGAGAGCTCAGTAATTCGTCAATGGTGGTTTTGAATAGTCAAGCAAGTAAAGAGAAGGAGGAAGGAGATGGGTAACTTATATGCAAGGACGGTGGAACCTGAATCGGTGCGAACGGCTTAACTCCACCTTTAGGTCGCTCACGACCTAGTGACCCAGCAATACACGAGTTAAAAAGTGTCGAAGCACACGACCTAGTCCTTAGGCGTATACTTCGAGGGGCAAGTGTCAACTCCTCTTCTCCACGACTCAGCGGCCTAAAGGATTGAAAGGTCCATCGAGCTAAAGTTATCAACGACCCTGCGATCTAGAGAAAGTAGCGACCTAACGACTCAACTAGTCAGTGACCTACCGAGCTCAATGATCTAGCGACCTAAGGCCCGCGACTTAACGATCTATAACAGGCTGCGACCTAAAGAGCTAAAGCGGCAGCGACCTAACGATTTAAGTATTCGCGACCTAATAACTTAACGAGCTAAAGGTTCTGGAGGTATTAGCGACCTAAGGATGGAACGACCTAACACAGCAAGCATCATGACCTAACGAACAAATGGACCAACAGCGGGTTAATGACCTAAAGTGTGAACGAGTTAACTTAGACGCGACCTAACAGGAATGAAGCTCTCTAACGACCTAGCGACCTATACAAAGCCGAGGTAACTTGACTTCCTTATGTCGTTTCTTCCCTAGGTCGCCCACGATCTATGACTTGTTCGGATGATCGAGGGTGCTCCTGTTAGGCCGTAAACCGTGCCTACTAAGTCGCCCACAACCTACGACCTATACCTAAGTCGCTCACAACCTAAACATACCAAAGGAGCTTCTTATGCCTCTTCCTCCCTGGGTCATCCACGACCTATGACTTGCCAGAGTGTTCAAATGATCAAATAAGCCTCTGTTAAGCCGTAAACCGCGACCTACGACCTACCCTAGGTCGTCCACGACCTACCGACTCACTCAGAAGAAACCAAGTGCTACCCTGTTGAGCCGTATGCCGTATCCTCTAGGTCGCTCGCGACCTACGACCTACACTTAGGTCTTTCGAGACCTACGACCCAGTACAGAATCTCCCCTACAAATACAGCACTAGCTCCAACTTCAGGGGGACCTTTTGGCTCATTTCTGGGACGCCGATACTATGTTGAATTCCCGACTCACTTGACACTTCAAACACAAAGGACATCTCAAGAAACTTCAAGAGGAAATCGAACGCAATCAACATGGATTCAAAGACTTCTTCTACATTGGAGTTCTAGTTATTTGTCCCATCAGTGTAGTAATCAAAGATTGTTGTAAAGTTGTAATTGATCCAGCAATAAAGAAGATTAAAGTGGACGTAGGATTAACCAGAAGCCGAACCACTATAAAACTGTTGTCTTTTACTGCTTTCTCTGTGACTTTTCTACTTGTTTCTAATTCCCGTGCTCACAGGTGGTGCTTTCACTTAATCTCTACGTACACCGGGGTGTTAGCGTTCAATTTTAAGCGTTAACAGTTATCTTTATCTCTAATTTAAATAACGTTTTGTTTTAATCCTTTGAAATGTTTTGCAAAAGAGAAACCTTTCATAAATGTTTTGTTAATATACGTATGTCGGTGAGATAAGTATATGGATGTTTTTTATAAACACTTTCGAAAGGGGATTTTAATAAATGAAAGAATTTTTTTGAGGCTTAGTGGTTGTTATTGGTAATTAAATCTCTAAATTCTTGTTATTTTCTTATTTGATCGTTAAATAACCGACTATTAAATCTGGTCCAATTTTAACTCAGTAAGTATGCTGGGTATATTTGAGTTCCTCTGTGAGGAGCCAAATACTTATTTCATATTTCTAAAGAACTAAAATTAAGTTAAACGAAAATTATCGTTAGTTTAGAGACAATGGTTTTTCGGATTTCTTTGAACCACTCCAAACTTATAACGTTCATGATAAAGTCTGATATGGAGCTATATTATTCTTCTTGAGGGTGATTCCGAAAAGGATGATGGTAATATTTTGAAAGCTTGTTCGATCTCGGAACAACTTATATTGATGAATGCTAGCATTACATATCTCCTTGGAGAGCATTACTAGGATTCCAAGATGTTACGCTAGTAAAAGAGGTAAAAGTGTAGCCTCAAGCCTTACAACCTTGAAAAATGCCTAAAATAGGGATCAGAGTCATATGGTTAGCTACCATTAAGAGTCGTCATCCTATTATAGATTGTCCCTTAGAGTTGTTTTGCACGTAGGCATTGAGGGGAAAAGTAAAGCAGCCTCGGTGTTAAAGAGGTGAGGTAATCCAGCTAGTTATGTTAAAGGGGAAGGCCAGCTGTGCGTAGTAGAGGGGCAGATGCATCTATAGCCTTCATGTATATTTTCTAGAGGTGCACCATTGGAAGATAGTCCCTTACCTAGCTATTTTTTGAACTCATTCTCCAATATGAATCGTTACAGACTTAGATGTGCCCAACTTATTGAAATATAAGATGCATGCATTTCAGCTATATTCTGATTTTTATTTTAGGCCTAGACACTCGTATAATATCACTGGATTTTTAATAATAAAATGTTTTATAATCATAAGGTAAAACTCATCTGTATTTATGTCTGTGTGGTTTTACGAGATACTTTTTATTTTGAAAGGTTTTTCAAATATAGTAATCCTTATGATTTGTTTTGAGCTTTTCTCATGCTGGTTTTACCAGACTAACCCGGGCGTAATTTTCCTATGTTTCTCGGGTCAGCCCATGCATATTTTCTAGGTTTAGTTGGATCCTTTGGAGATTTTAGGAGACAAGTAGAATTCTCCAAGTCGTATTCACGTATGTTATATTTGTTAAAGCTAAAAATCGAACTCTAACACCCCGGTGTGTGAAGTATGAATGTGAAAGCACCACCTGATAGTTCGGGAACAGAATATCAGCAAAAACAACAGAAAATACAGTAGGAGACAGCGATTTTATAGTGGTTCGGCTTAAGGAGTAGCCTACGTCCACTTTAAGTGTCTTTATCACCGATCTTGTTACAAAACAATACAATGCTCTTCACGTACGAATCTTCTTAGTTACAAAATACTTTGAGCAAGTTGCTTAAGCTTCGATGTAGATGAAAGTCTTCGAATCCATGTCGGATGTGTGAAAGTCTTCCAGATTAGCTTGTAGTGTTCTTTGAAACTACAAGTGTAAAGTTGGTTTAGAAACTGGCAGAGCATCGGCGCTTGAAGAGATTGTCCAAAAAGTCCCTTGAAAGTTGGAGATGGCAATGTATTTATAGAGAATTCTGGGCAGGAAACATTACCAAGTCCTAAATCGTAACCGGCCTAAGTTGGTTCGCGGACGACTTAATCTAAGTCATGGGTCGGATGCGACCTAAATGCTGGGTCGAGACTTTGGAAAGGCATCCTTGCTGAACTCTGGATATATCATAAGTCATTAACCGTGTACGAGTTAAGAAGCCGCGTGCTAAGTAGCTGCATCGGACTTGCCTTCCTTTGCCTGGGTCATGAACGACCTAGCATTGGTCGTAAGTCGGTAGCGACTCAAGTGTAGTTTGTGATCTTGTCCCAGTCCTGAGCAGTTAGGGCGGCAACCTCCTTGGATAGTTAGATCGGCATCTATCTTAGGCCAGCATCCATGTTAGATCGGTAACCTACCTAAGCCTTGAGTCGTTATCCCCTTAAATCTTAGGTCGGCATCCTTGTTAAGTCTTAGGTCGGTAACTTTGTTAAGGCATTAGGACGGCATCCCTCTCAAGTCTGTTAGGTCGGTATCCCTCTTAGGGCTTAGGCAGTTAGATCGGTAACTTTTAAGTCGCCGAGTCATGGCCGAGGCGGAGTTAACAATATTCTTCCATTGTTGTCATTTTGTTTTGTTCCTGTCTGTATTTATCAGCAATTCTAAGCATAGGTTTTTATAACTGTCTAGGTAGATAATAGGTTAATGTACTCCAATGTTATAATAAAAATGATTTATTTTTATGAAAACTCGTTAATATTATATATTGTTCATCACGTTTTGTAAGATTCCGCTCTGTCTTTTCTTTCTTTATCGTAAATGGCCGGTCTTTCTAACACTTAAATGATTGGCACATGAATACTGGTGATATATTAAGTGTCATCTTTAGGTATAAGAAAGGAATATCATTACAAGTGGTATCAAAGCATCAGGTTAAGCGAGAACCTTTGCCTTGGTAGGGTAACTCATTATATATAGGGTTAGTAATACCCTAGACCGAGTAAATCATTAGATATGAGAATAGTAATATCATAGGATGAGCTTGAGAGCGTATTATATATATGAGTGCGTACTCGTTAGTGCTATAAAAATGTATTATATTCTGTTGATATATCGGTTGAGTGTCTTATGAATTCTGGTCAATACAGAAGGTACAACTGTATCGATAGGAGTTTCTAAACACCTAAACTAGGAAAATCAACATAGTATTGTTTTAAAATCTAATAAATGATTGATTTTCAAAAATAAAGCATAGTTATTTTTTATGTTTGGTTGTTAGGAGTTGATAGTATTTAATTATTATCATATAGGGTTTGATTAGTCATGCTTGCCCTGTCTTGATCACTAGCTATGATTTGTATAATCATCAGCCGTCTTTCTTTTAAAAATCATAGATTGGGTAGATAGAATTTGTGAGAACATCGAAATGAACACCTCGTGAATTAAGTTTCATATTTTGAATATAAGGCGTCCGATGACATGTTGGTTAAAATTGGATTTTAATATAAAGTGCTTATTAAAAATAATTATTTCAGATTGTTTTGTAAAAAATTGATTGTATAAATCAAGATTATTTGACATGTTTTTAAAATAAGAAGGATTTATTTATCCAAAAAAATGGATTTTCAAAGAATTTAAATTCCAGAGCTTTTGGAAAATGGTTTTCAAGGTTTGGGAAAAATAATAATACTTTTATCTAAAAATTATTTAAGGTATAAACATTTTGTAAAGGGATTTAAGAGTAAGATTTTTCTTTGGATAATTCGAAGAATGGGACTCGATCTGTTTTGCCATGATCAGAATGATCTTCTAAGTAAGAATCGGATGTTTGCTTAAGGTGTTAACCCTAACTCGTTCACAAGTTAACAGGTCCACGACTCAAGGCATGTACGACTCAAGGCATGTACGAGTTAAAGGATACATGAGTCAGCAACTTCCTACAACTTAAAGATCTTCTACGAGTTAGCAAGCTTACGAGATAAGCCTTTACGAGTTAGCATATCTACAAATTAGCAAGTGTACGAGTTAAGATCTTCCACAAGTTAAGCCTCTACGAGTTAATCCTCTGCGAGTTAAGATCTTCTACGAGTTAGCAGGCATACGAGTTAAGAAAAGCTAACGACTTAAGGTCTTTACGACTTAAGGAAATTGATGGCCTACGACTTAATGATAACTGCAGTTTGTACGACTTAAGACCCTTACGACTTAAAGAAGTTATACGACTTAAGGAGGATACGACCTAAAGACACACCTCTTAACTCGTCTACGAGTTAAGACTTGCTTTAAACCAGTTGCAATTAGTTAAGTCGACTACGACTTACGACATAAAAAGAGTCGTATACGACTTAAGAAAGGAAATTAGCAATTGCAGCCAGATAACTCGCACACGACTTAGAACTTAGGGATGGGTTCAAAAAAGGGGAACTGCCATAGACTCGGCTCAGTGACCCGGGGACGACTTACCTTAAGTCGAACACGACTTATCTTAAGTCGGCCATGAGTTAGGACTTAGCACTTTTTCCGCCCAGAACTCTCTATAAATATGAAACCATCTCCAACATGCAAAGGACCTTTGGGCTCATTCTCTTCAAGCGCCATTACTCTGCCGAATTCCAGACGACTTCAAAGCTTTTTAGATCCAACAAACTTGAAAAGGAACTCCATGAAGGAATCATCCACATTCACCATGGATTTGAAGATGATTGTCAACATCAAAGCTTGAGCTACTTGTTTCACATATCCTATCACTTGAAGTGTGTTGTAATTGAAAGATCTTGTAAAGAATTGTAATCAAACTAGTGATAAAAAGATTAAAGTGGACGTAGGCTGGATTATAAGCCGAACCACTATAAATACTGTGTCTCTTACTGTTTTTCTACATACTTTCTGCTTATTTCTGTTTCCCGTACAAACGGGTGGTGCTTTCACAATCGCATCTTATACACCAGGGTGTTAGCGTTTAAATTTTTTCGTTAACATTTTGGTGCTTTCACTGAGAATTGAACTCAGGACATCTATCATCATTGCTTCAGAAAGATTTGTAGATAAAGTTTCTTTAAGAACCAGAAGTCTATCCGAAATCATGGCTCCTGGAAAGAAAAGTAAATCTGTGAGATCTGCAAACATTCAAGAGGGAACCTCCGCTTCCCCAACACCAAATCAAGCCACTCCAGCTGTTGGAGTTTCAAAAGCGGAATTGGACGCTGCTATTTTTGGGTTGAATCAGCAAATAAATGCCCAGAACGCGCAATTGGAAGCTCAGAATGCTCAGAATGCTCTGATTCTGAATAGGTTAAACGATTTGCTCGGGGCAAACCGTCAACCTGCGAATAATGAAAGGAACTTTGTCGGTAATGTCCATGATGCTGAAACTAGAAACATTCCCGAAAGGGCTGCTAGCCCCTTTGAACGGACATTGCCTGAGGCTGGAGGATCCAGAAATAGGAATGACGAAGAATATCTTTCTGGTATGGTTCGACAGATTATGAAAGAAAGTATGCAAAGGGTCGAAGATGAGAAAGAGTGGGGTTTCGCTCCGAGCAAGACTCCGTTTACTGAAAAGATCCTAAAAGCTGAATTCCCAAGGAAGTTCGTCCCTCCGACCATTCCAGCTTACAAAGGGACAAGTGATCCAAATGAGTTCCTGTACAAATATGATTGGCACATGACAGGTGCCAGAGCTTCTGACGAGATAAAATGCCGCTATTTTCCTGTGTATTTGGAAGGGGTAGCTCTGCTTTGGTTCACAAAACTACCTGTCCGGTCCATCGATCAGTTTTCAGACCTAACCAGGAAATTTAAAGAGCAATTTAGGCTATATGCTTCAAAGGCAAAAGACATCATGTCGTTATCCGGTTTGGAACAGAATCCGGGGGAAACTATCAAGTCTTTTTTAAATCGCTTTAATATAGCGTTAGCTGAGGTGGATAATGCAGAACCCCGCATGGTCTTGACCTATTTGATGAGAGCTATTGATAAGTCAAGTGAATTCGGAAAGTGGCTGAACATGAAGGAGCCAAATTCTCTGGAAAAGTTCTACAAAAAGGCGGATGAATTCATGCGTTTGGAAAGCCGTCCTGTCCCGGCAAAGGCAACAGTAGAGAAAGCTGAAGACAACACTGCTGCGCCACGTAAGAATGGATCTGTGGGACAGAAAAGAGAAAATAATGATGGAAGGAAACAACACAATTCAAAGAAGCCTCGATCCTTCAAGCCATCAGAATATACTCCTTTGTTAGAGACACCAGAGCGCATCTACCTGGCTACAAAAGATTCTTTTGAGTATCCCAAACCTCCTGTTCTCAGAACCGGAAGAAAAGCTGTGCAAAGTGGGAAGTTCTGTCGCTTCCATAATCAGCCTGGTCATGACACAGACGACTGCCGTCAATTGAAAAATATAGTCGAAGAATTGCTAAGACAAAATAAGCTGCAGCAATTTGTGAAGAAGAGTGGTAATGATCCTGCTTCGTCAAGTCAGGGGCAACAAGCTCTTGCTCATCAGCCCAGGACAAATGAGAAGGCCGCAGGACATGAATCTGGAAGGCCAGTTATTAATGTCATCACAGGAGGACCCCACCCAGCAGGCAGAAGCTGGGGTGAAATGGAGAGGTACACTCGAGCTCTGAAACATGTGCCAACTGAAGAGAATGTCTTTGTTTTAGAGGACTCTACACCCCTGAAACAACAAAGGACTTTTAATGATGATATTGTGTTCAGGGCTAGAGATTCCACGGGCATTGAGGCCCCTACTTTGGACCCGTTAGTCATCTCGGCCGGTATTGGACCGGCTATTGTCAGAAGAGTTCTTATTGACTGCGGCGCATCTTGCAACATCCTCTTCAAGAAAACGTTTGACCAGATGAAAATCCCGATGGCGGATGTGCAAGCCTCATCTCAGAAGATTGTTGGCTTCACTGGGGAGCCAAAGCAACCAGTTGGGACCATTGATCTACCTGTTGAACTTGGAGAAGGAGAAAGGAAAGTGGTCCGCAGACAAACTTTTGTGATCGTCGATGAATATTCTGCTTATAATGCTTTTCTTGGCCGTCCGACACTCGCAGCATTCAAGGCTATCCTAGCCCCGTGGTGCCTCACTATTAAATTTCCTACTGACAATGGAGTAGGAGTTATAAAAGGGGATCAAAATGTCGCGCGAGAATGTTATTGGACAGAGCTGCGAGAGTCAAGAAAAAGAGAAATGGGAAAAGATGCGGCAACCCCAATCCGCATCAAAATTCCAACCCTATAGCAACTACAGGGCGGACCCTGCACTGGCGAGCATAGCGGGGCACGAAAAGTGATGGATCCTAGAAAGGCCAGTGCGGGGGAGAGTAGGGTGGTACCAGCAGAAACAACGATACCGGTGCCCGTTGATCTGAAGGACCCAAACAAGGTGCTGAATGTGGGTTCACAACTTAATGTGTCAGTTCAGAATGCCTTGATATCTTTTTTGAAAGCAAACCTGGATGTTTTCGCTTGGACCCATGCCGATATGTGCGGAATATCCCCAGAAGTTGCGGTACATGTTCTGAATATTGACCCAAAGTTCACGCCAGTAAAGAAGAAAAGAAGAATCCAAGGTCTAGAAAGGTCGACAGCATTGAAAGAGGAAGTTGACCGGCTCATGGAGAATAATTTCATCAGAGAATCTACCTATCCAAATTGGGTTTCAAATCCAGTGCTAGTTAAGAAAGCCAATGGTAAATGGAGAGTGTGCATCGACTTTTCAGATCTAAACAAGGCCTGTCCCAAAGACTGCTTCCCATTACCCAGGATCGATCAACTGGTAGATGGAACAGCGGGTCATGAATTGTTGTCTTTTATGGATGCCTACTCCGGATATAATCAGATCATGATGCATGAGCCAGATCAGGAGGACACAAGCTTTATCACCGATGTCGGTCTTTACTGTTACAGAGTTATGCCCTTTGGGTTGAAGAATGCGGGGGCAACATACCAAAGACTGGTTAATGCTATGTTCAAACCGCAGTTGGGAAAGACTATGGAAGTTTACGTTGATGACATGCTAGTAAAATCTAAGAAAGCAGTGGACCACATCGAACACTTAGCAGAAATGTTCGCAATTCTCCGAAGATACGGAATGAAGCTTAACCCTTTAAAATGTTCTTTCGGGGTAGAATCTGGGAAGTTCTTGGGTTTCATCGTGAGCGCTAGGGGCATTGAAGCTAGTCCAGCTCAAATCACTGCTCTAAAAGAAGTCAAAGCTCCTAAAACAAAGAGGGAATTGCAAAGTCTCAATGGAAAAATTGCCGCCTTAAGTCGGTTCATATCCAAAGCTACTGATAAATGCATTCCATTCTTCGACGCTCTAAAGAAAGGAAAGAAAAACTTTGACTGGACTCCCGAATGCCAGAAAGCTTTTGAAGAATTGATTCAACATATGGAAACGCCTCCAATACTTTCCAGGCCCGGCGATGGCGAGGATCTTCTTATATACTTGGCAGTTTCATCTCATGCTTTAAGTGCAGCGCTGGTACGGGAAGACAAAAGGATTCAACATCCAGTTTACTATATCAGCAAAAGACTCACTGGGGCAGAAATGAATTACTCCAAGTTGGAAAAACTCGCCTATTGTCTATTGATTGCCTCAAGAAAGTTGAGGCAATATTTCCAGGCTCATCCTATCAAAGTCCTCACTGATCAACCTTTAAAGCAAGTCTTGTTTCGCCCTGAGACTTCGGGCCGCCTTTTAAAGTGGAATATTGAATTGAGCCAATATGACATCACTTATCATCCTAGAAAAGCGATCAACGGACAAGCTTTGGCAGATTTTATTGCAGAATTTACAGACAAGGGTAACAGCGAGGAAGAAACAATCGAGAACTCCCCAACCCAATGGAAGTTATTTGTAGATGGCGCAAGAAATGATTACTGTTCAGGTGCTGGAATTGTTCTTGAAACTCCTGAAGGCCGGTCATTATGCTATGCGCTAAGATTAGAATTTCCTTCAACAAACAATGAAGCAGAATATGAAGCTCTGATATTAGCAATTGCAGCCAGATAACTCGCACACGACTTAGAACTTAGGGATGGGTTCAAAAAAGGGGAACTGCCATAGACTCGGCTCAGTGACCCGGGGACGACTTACCTTAAGTCGAACACGACTTATCTTAAGTCGGCCATGAGTTAGGACTTAGCACTTTTTCCGCCCAGAACTCTCTATAAATATGAAACCATCTCCAACATGCAAAGGACCTTTGGGCTCATTCTCTTCAAGCGCCATTACTCTGCCGAATTCCAGACGACTTCAAAGCTTTTTAGATCCAACAAACTTGAAAAGGAACTCCATGAAGGAATCATCCACATTCACCATGGATTTGAAGATGATTGTCAACATCAAAGCTTGAGCTACTTGTTTCACATATCCTATCACTTGAAGTGTGTTGTAATTGAAAGATCTTGTAAAGAATTGTAATCAAACTAGTGATAAAAAGATTAAAGTGGACGTAGGCTGGATTATAAGCCGAACCACTATAAATACTGTGTCTCTTACTGTTTTTCTACATACTTTCTGCTTATTTCTGTTTCCCGTACAAACGGGTGGTGCTTTCACAATCGCATCTTATACACCAGGGTGTTAGCGTTTAAATTTTTTCGTTAACATAAGGAATGTGGTAGTGCATTTAATAAATTATTCTCTTTGTTATTGTATGATCGAAATAGCTTCGAATTCGAATGAATCCAAAGTAAGCGGATTATAAATAATTTATTGAAAACTATGTAGTTTGAAATATATATCATATTGTTTCAAAAAGATTTGAAAAGAAGAGTCTTTCACAATTAACTTTCGAGTGACCCGGAAGTGACTAAACATGGGAAAGGGATGTGATCGGATGGTAAACACTTCTCTTGAGTATTATCCTTCTAGGCAACGGGCCACATGATACTATTTGGTTGTACCCAGTTCCTTAATATTATTTTGGAGTTATTCGGGCTATATGTATATTTCCAAAGGGTTATAAATAAAGTATCGTTTCAAATGGTTTTCGAAGTAAAACCCATATATTTTGGCTCCTAAGTTTTTCAAATAATAAGATATATTGAGTAAAGGATGGATTAATAAATGAGTTTCTATATTTGAGTTAATTTAATAAGGAGGATTAATAAACAGTGTCTTTTGATTTTAACATCTAGAAAGTGAATTTTTATTTTATTTTATTGAGATGGATAATAAATATTTTTAGCTTAGAGGTGTCAAAGAAAAAGTGGACTCAAGGACGGAGTTTGGATACCAGCATCCTACTCTTCTTAACTACTTACTAGACCAATTGGTTAAAGAGGTTGGATCGGTCTACTCAGTTTTTAGACCAAAATTATTTTGGGTCTACATCCGAATAAGATAAAAATTAATAGAATTAAACAGACATTTTTTATGAAATCTTAGGATGTAGAAGATTATTATGCAAATCAATAAATTAAAATGATTTTATAAAAAGGTTTCATTAATAAGTTGTATCATTTAAAAATGTTTGAACCTATGTTGGAATTGTTATGAAATGTTTTCATAAATATTTTTTAGGATGTTTAATAACAATTGGATAAATAAAGAACCTTTATAAAGGGCGTAGGTTGTACATAGATCATTTCCCATTTTCATACAGTTCTTGATCTAAGGTTTGAGTACACGACTTGAGGTATTTTACACCATTCCAAAGAAGGATTTGTCTCCCAATTTTTTGATGGCCAAACTTGGTAAGGGTTCTTATTTTAAAACCAAAGTTTTCAATCATAGTACAAGGTTATGTAAGGAGAACAGTGGTTTCTAATTGAGAAGCCTGACCGGAGTCTGCACTAGAGAATTGAGTGAGCGATACTATTCAGAAGTAAAGCTACGTATTCGAGTGAGTGATCAAATTAGATTTTTGGCATAAGAATGATCTATGCACATCATACAAATTAATGTATAATTTTCCTTGTTGTTTTGTGTTTGGGGATAGGTTGCGGTAAAATTTTGGGGTCAAAATTCTTTTAAGGGGGAGAGGGTAATGACCTAGAATTGCACCGCTTTAATTTTTTGGAATATTTATGCGAGGACCCAGAATTTTTAGCAATATCAATTTTATAATCTTTGATAATAATTAAATTGATGTGATCATTTTACATTATAATTGACAAGTTAAAATTATTTTAAAGATTAATAATAATAATTTGTTAATATCTATCAACAATTTTCTTAACAGTATAAATTGGTACGTTTAATTCTTTTGAAAATTTATAATATTTTAATTTCGAAATATTTATTTTGGCAATTTAAAATTGATAAGATTTATTTTCCAAAGGCTAATCAGAATATTTTCTATTTATAATATAGGTATTGATATTTCTTGTAAATAGGAAGTTTTTAAGTAATAAAAGCTATCTACTCAAATTATAATATATATATATATATAATGTGATTTGAAGTCAGTTTTAAGATTTAATATGGTAATTATCAAAATTAATGATAAAATGTTTTTCTATTTGAAATGTGTATATATATTTGAAATAGGAATTTTATTAATTTGAATTTAATAAGCATTTGCAAACTTTAATAAATATATAAATTGTAATTTGAAATGTTAATTTGATTTAATGTTTTGTTTTAAATAAGATTTAAATTAAAGTTTCATTTGTTTCAATAGTCTTTCATTTGAATTTTAACAGAAGACAAATTACTTTAAATTTTGTATATAAGGAGTTAAATTTAATATCTCAAATTTTTAAACACATGTTATATAGAATTGAATAAAAATATAAGTTATTGTCAATAAATGTTCACATGAATTTGCTTTTGTATTTATTAAAATCTAAAACTTGTTTATTAAAAAGATAAATACTTAATATTACATAATTACTTATCTATATATAAACTTAAATAATTATAAATAGGAAAGTAACATTTAAAAACATTAATTAAACATTAAAACAACACTTGTAAACATTATAATACATGTTAAAAACACTTGTAAAACATTTAGTAAACACTAAAGACACTTGTGAATCTTTGAGCTTAGGTGTAAACTAATTAGAGCTTTATAGTTACAAATGTCTTCCTCTTTAATAATTAAATTTAAAATTAATTGTAAAATAAAAAGAAGAATTTTAATCCTTAGCTATTCTTTTCTTCATTCTGAACCAAAACACAAAATGAATGCAAATCAAAAACAAATGATCAAAGGAAGTAAAATATGGAAAAAATAAAACCTGGATTTCAATCTGAAATAAGAGGATGAAAAGCAAATTCAAACAGAGGCAAATGCAAGTTCAATCTTCAAGTACAAGCAAACAAGATAATTAATCAACAAGAAAAATTAGATACAAGAGCAACAACAGATTTCTTTTCAACATGCAAGAAAAGTTGGAAGAGCTGATGGAAATTTTAGAACTTGGAAAACATTTTCTGTTATCTACAGATAAGAGATGAGTAAATAAAATCTTTTAAAAATAGTTTAAACATTGGATTCAACTTGTTCTTATGATTGAATAACATGATATTGATGGAATATTTGATTTAAATTTGAATGCATGTTTGAATTGGGTATATTTGATTTGCCTGTGAAGTTAAACATATGTTTTGTATAGTAACAAGCTTAAATTTTCCATTTCAAAAAAAAAACAAGCTTAAGTTTTCATAAAAAAAATCAATAATTCCATATTAAATTTGTATTAGCCTTTGATGTGTAAATAGAAGTTGATTGTAAATATGTAATCTATCACTTAAAAATATTTACAGGATTTTAAAGTGAATTTTGGCTAAGGAATTTTGAATTTACAGTAATTTTTTTTATTTGGGTTAAAAACTTTTGAATGCAAACTTGAGTTTTGATTTCATAATCATATTGAAAAAAAGAAAACATGATTTTAGAAGCTTGAATGATGAATTTTAGGTTAGTAATTGGTGAGAATTTGGGTTTTGATTTTTTCGAGCATTTAGTCCAATTTGGGGCGAACGACATCATAAATGTCGACGTGGTTGAGCATGAAGGTTGAGGGGACAACGGTGATCATCAGAAAATTAATTTGGAAAATTATTGGTGAAGGGGTTGGCCGGAAATTGGGTGAGTAGGGTTTTGCTACCTGATGTTGTTGACAATGCTTATCTCGAATTTGCGACGACATGATGCAACCGGAGTCGACCGCTTGTGGTTCTGGAGGCACTGGGAAGTGAGGCGGAGCTAGGGTTAAGGCGGCGAGGTGTCTCGTGAGGGAATGGTCGTCGGTGAGCATTTTTCGGTAGCAATGGGCTGTAGCAATTTGGGTTGAGGGGTAAAATTTCGATCCTCGATCGAAATTAAGTTTCTGGGTGGTGCGATTGGTAGAAGCGGTTGAGTGCGACATGTAGGTGGCTGGCATGGAGTTCGCCAACGTCCATCGACGACGTTCACGTTTACGTGCATGATTTCGTGCCTCTACATTGGGTTTGGGGAGAACGAATGTGGATGCTCGAGTTTTCCTTCGGGTTTTTGGTGAGTTTTCTCGAAGCAGGTTAGGGATGGAGAGACTCGGGGTATGCATGGGGAAAGTCAGTGGGTTGCTCGGGTTTTAGTCGAGTAGCTTTGTGGTTCAGGGTTTAAAAGTTTAATAGTAATGTTTTTTTAAGATTTGAACAAAAGAAAACTTGGTTTTGTAACAATTAAAGGTTTTAAAATATAAGCGGAATTTGAAATTAAGTTTGTATTAACTTTTATTTAGTAATTTTGGAAAAAGGGTTTTAAAGATTTAAATAGTTTAATTTGAATACTTAAATTGTTTTTAATTATAATTGATTTTTAAAAAAATATTTTATCTTAAATAAGGTTTAATGATTAGAGTTTAGCAATCAATTGTAATTTAATAAATTAGAATTTTGATTCAATTTGAAGATAATTAAATATATGAATATAATTGAAATACGTCAATTATGATTAATAATTAAAATGTTTTGGTTAATATATATGATTCAATTAAGAAAATGGTTTTCTTAATTTGGGATCTTTTAAATATAGTAAATAAAGAATCATTTAATTAATTTAAATGATTAATTAAATAATTAATTAGTGATTAATTTCAAGATAATCACTTTAGAGTTAATTAGGTATAATTGCTTGGTGAAGTAATCAAATGATTAACTACTAGAGGTAATTAAGTAAAAGATAATTACTTTATGAAAGTAATTAAGTGGATGTGATTAAGGGTTAATCATCTGTGTTATTAATTAAAGAATTAATTAGTAAATTAATTAAAGGTTTAAATTATTTAATTAATGATTAATTAATAAAAGCTTAAGAGAATTTAATAATGTGAATAATTACTTGTTAAAGTAATTAATTAAAAAGAAATTTAATTAATGAAAATAGTCATTAATTGATGGAAATAAATAATTAATTGTTAATTAAGAATTAAAGGGTAATTAACTTATAATTAAGTTTTAATTACTAAATGTAATTAAAAATGTAATTAATCAAAGGTGATTAATTAAAAGTAATTAATCAAAGGTTATTAATTAAAAGTAATTAATCAAAGGCGATTAATTAAAAGTAGTTAATCAAAGTTGATTAATTAAAAATAATTAATTAAAGATGACTAATTAAAAGTAATTAATTAAATGTGATGAATCAAAGTAATTAATCAAGTAGGTTTAATTAAAGGTAATTAATTAAGTGTGATTAAATAAAAAGTGATTAATCAGGTGTGATTAAAGGATAATTAAGAGGTAATTATCAGAGTAATTAAAGAATAATTAATTAAATATGATTCATTTAAAAGAGTAATTAAGAGATAATTACTTGGATAATTAAGAAGTAATTAGTCAATATGACTAATTAAAATTTTAATTATGGAATAATTACTTAAAGTAATTAAGTAATAATTAATCAGGGATGATTAATTTAAATTGGATAATTAAGTGACGTTAATTAACTTATTTGTAATTAATTAATGAATGTTAAGATGGATTAAAGATAATCCAAGTGTTTAAGTAAGAATTAATTTAATTAAGGATCAATTAAATTAATTAAGTTGGATCAACCTTGTGAATGGTTGATTATTGATTGGTTGATAAGTATCATTAGATGAGTTAATGATATTGGATGATATCGTATGTCATTGGTTGATATGTGATGATATTAATATGATATATCTAAGATGTGATATATATGCTGCTTTGTGATATATATGGATGAATGTGATAATAATGGATTATCTATCTATGTTATGAATCATCCATTTATGTTAAATGATATTTCTGAATATCTACTGATTAAATCGCTTAAGTACAACTTGGACATTAAAATGGCGTTTGGATTCGGTGAGACTGGGATCCGGTTTCCATATTTGGTTATTCGAAAACCACACCGATCCAAAATAAACGTTAGGTCGTGAATCCAAGTGGAGTGCAACTGAAGACTCGAGGTGTAAGAACTATACGTCAGTATAACACTGCGGGTGATTCGGTAATGAGTTTGACGGAATAGTGCTTATATGTTCGATATGTTGATTCAGAGTGCAAGGGCTATGGTCGTTGATTATGAGGGTGATTCCAAAATGAGTGCAACGAGATAGTGCCTTCGGTTCCGTTCGAACCCGGAATGGACTTGTATGGATTGAATGCTTTCAGAACATCGTCAGGTGGACGATAAGCATTCTAAGACAGTTGTGTCCTACAAAGGTAATCGCAGCCTCAAGCCTCATCAATCGGGAATGGCTAAAACAGGGGAGGTGCAACAAGGCTTCGTGGGTAGCTCCCACTGGAGGGCGAGATTCATCCCTGTCTAGATGTCCCTTTTTATTTCGGGTTTGTGGGCAGTTGGATCGGCAGCCAACTGTGGGGTGGTCTGGTTCGGGACTGTTCAGTAAGGAATGATCCCGGCCTTGTGTTGCAGTGGAGTTAGGGTGGCTCCTCGGTACGGTGATCTAGGCCACGTATTGTGACGGGCGGTACCCCAGTAGCCCTGCCATTGTTGGAAACCCATTCTTACTATGAGACCCTACGGTTTTGTTTGTATTACCCACTTTTGTGGCTAGTAGCTGGAATTTAATGAATGTAACAATTTCGGCTATTTCAAATTTACTTGAAAACCCTAGACATTATTATAATATCATTGGATTTCCTATCAAATGTTTTGGTTAGCGTAAGGTAAAATATTTTCCATGTTTATGTGTGGGAAGTCTTGCGTGATACCTTTTCTTTTCGAAGAATTTTCTAAAGTTAAGCAATCTTTAACCGTTTACTCACACCAGACCCCTGTCTGACCCGAGTGTTTATTTTCTGTTGTACTAAACTCTTGGGTACTCATATTCTGTATGAGTGGTCAAGTGATTCAGGTTATCCTTGACGAATTCTGGAGGAGCTTTGGAGCATGAGGCTTCAGCATGTAGATATTTAGTTTGGATTTCCGCTGTGTGTTATTCTATATAGTTGTTCTTGTAATGTATATTAGACAGAAATGTTATAACTGTCTAATTAAGATGTATAGTTATGTACTCTGATGTATAAGATACTATGTATATGTTATATATTATATTTCATTTGTTCCGTTGGGAGATTTGATGTGTTGTTGTTCTTTCTTCTCTTTCTTCTCTTCTTCTATCCCTTTCTTTCTTAATTAGTGATGCGACTTTTTGGTGATAGAAAGTCGGGTCGCTACGGTTGGTATAAGAGCATTAGTTTGAGTGAATACCTAGGCACTAGAGTGGTGTCTATCTTGAGAGAGCGTACTTGTAATTATATATATATATATATACACACATATTTATATATCTACCTAATCTGTTGGGTTATCTGTTCAGATTTTCCGACATAGGTTATAGAGGTAGATAAAGTAGGATTGTGTGGAACACGACTACCACTAAAGGAAGAGGTTTATATGTTGTGGTTGGAGGTGTGTCTGTCGAGATTGTAGATCTAATATTGTCTCGAATAAGCTTTGTGGATTGGTGAAAGGATTTCATTGATTCCAGAGGAAGTCTTTTCAAGAATTGGAGTATATTCTTGGAGTGTGAGGTTGATTTGCCCATGAGTGAGTGGGATTTCTAAGAGTTGAATCTATCAGCAGAGCAGAAGCAGGTGATGGTATCTTGGTGACTTCAGGAAGGAATAGTTGTGTGATGGGGTGCAATATCCATAAATAGTTCAGAAGATGTTCTTTTGGAGTAAGATTTAGATAGCGTTGGAGGAACAGTGATGTCTACTGTAGGGAAGATTTAGATGTTTAGAGATTTTCTGGATCTCAAATAGGGTTGTCTTATCTATATTGAAATATGAGACTAAGGTCGATGAGTTACTTCATTTCGGACATGGTCTCATTGTTTTCCTTAAGAAGATTAAGTGGTTGGTGTTTGGTTTGGAGCCGAGTTATTGAGGAGATGTCTACCCGTCTCAAGGATCTTTTAGTGGAATTGGGTGATAGTTTTGAGTTTCAAGAAGCTTGGGGTTAAGGATGATCTTTTGGAATAGCAGTGGCATTGAAGTGAAGTTTGGAAGCAGCAGCGTGGATCCGTT
This sequence comes from Allium cepa, assembly GCA_030765085.1. Classification (NCBI taxonomy): domain Eukaryota; kingdom Viridiplantae; phylum Streptophyta; class Magnoliopsida; order Asparagales; family Amaryllidaceae; genus Allium; species Allium cepa. The sequence continues at coordinate 938,876,691 of CM060943.1, read as the reverse complement.
TCTTTGATGAACCAGTAATCTTTAGGATTCTACTATCAGCGGGCCAGGTAGATAGTAAAGGCTTATCCATTTCTTCGGAAAGCTCAGCAGAGCAGGATATCTGTTGGAAGTGATCTATCAGTTTTTCTGGTAGATAAGCCATTCTGGAATAATTGATCTTGATTAGGAAAGTTGTTCTTGTGAGTGAAGATAGTTCTTTGGAATCTGAACTGGGTGAGATCGCAAAAGTGACTTGTGATTAGTTTGGGAAATCTTTGAATATTCTTTGGTTTGAAATTGAGGTATCTCATATAGAGGTGAAGCTATGAAGGTAGTCAAGGATTTTCCAGATGTTTTTGAGGAAATCAGAAGTTTCCTGAATCGGAGATTGAGTTTTCTTATCGACTTGGATTCCAGGAGTAATTTCTGATGATTCAACAAGAAAGGGGTATGACTCTTGGAGCAAGAAGAGTTTGGTGAAGCAGCTCAGGATTCTTTGGAGAAGGATTGACCATCTAGTTTTAGTGAAGATTCTATTGGGATGTTTTGACCAAACGGAATGGGTCACTAAGATTCTATGAGTCGGATGAACAGTGTTAACCCTAACTCGTTCACAAGTTAACAGGTCCACGAGTTAAGGCATGTACGACTCAAGGCATGTACGACTCAAGGCATGTACGACTCAAGGCATGTACGAGTTAAAGGATACATGAGTCAGCAACTTCCTACAACTTAAAGACCTCTACGTGTTAGCAAGCTTACGAGATAAGCAGCCTACGAGTTAAGGAGTACCCGAGTTAAGCTACTTGCGAGATAAGCCTTTACGAGTTAGCATATCTACAAATTAGCAAGTGTACGAGTTAAGATCTTCCACAAGTTAAGCCTCTACGAGTTAATCCTCTGCGAGTTAAGATCTTCTACGAGTTAGCAGGCATACGAGTTAAGAAAAGCTAACGACTTAAGGTCTTTACGACTTAAGGAAATTGATGGCCTACGACTTAATGATAACTGCAGTTTGTACGACTTAAGACCCTTACGACTTAAAGAAGTTATACGACTTAAGGAGGATACGACCTAAAGACACACCTCTTAACTCGTCTACGAGTTAAGACTTGCTTTAAACCAGTTGCAATTGGTTAAGTCGACTACGACTTACGACATAAAAAGAGTCGTATACGACTTAAGAAGGGAAATTAGCAATTGCAGCCAGATAACTCGCACACGACTTAGAACTTAGGGATGGGTTCAAAAAAGGGGAACTGCCATAGACTCGGCTCAGTGACCCGGGGACGACTTACCTTAAGTCGAACACGACTTATCTTAAGTCGGCCACGAGTTAGGACTTAGCACTTTTTCCGCCCAGAACTCTCTATAAATATGAAACCATCTCCAACATGCAAAGGACCTTTGGGCTCATTCTCTTCAAGCGCCATTACTCTGCCGAATTCCAGACGACTTCAAAGCTTTTTAGATCCAACAAACTTCTAAAGGAACTCCATGAAGGAATCATCCACATTCACCATGGATTTGAAGATGATTGTCAACATCAAAGCTTGAGCTACTTGTTTCACATATCCTATCACTTGAAGTGTGTTGTAATTGAAAGATCTTGTAAAGAATTGTAATCAAACTAGTGATAAAAAGATTAAAGTGGACGTAGGCTGGATTATAAGCCGAACCACTATAAATACTGTGTCTCTTACCGTTTTTCTACATACTTTCTGCTTATTTCTGTTTCCCGTACAAACGGGTGGTGCTTTCACAATCACATCTTATACACCAGGGTGTTAGCGTTTAAATTTTTTCGTTAACATTTTGGTGCTTTCACTGAGAATTGAACTCAGGACATCTATCATCATTGTTTCAGAAAGATTTGTAGATAGAGTTTCTTTAAGAACCAGAAGTCTATCCGAAATCATGGCTCCTGGAAGGAAAAGTAAATCTGTGAGATCTGCAAACATTCAAGAGGGAACCTCCACTTCCCCAACACCAAATCAAGCCACTCCAGCTGTTGGAGTTTCAAAAGCGGAATTGGACGCTGCTATCTTTGGGTTGAATCAGCAAATAAATGCCCAGAACGCGCAATTGGAAGCTCAGAATGCTCAGAATGCTCTGATTCTGAATAGGTTAAACGATCTGCTCGGGGCAAACCGTCAACCTGCGAATAATGAAAGGAACTTTGTCGGTAATGTCCATGATGCTGAAACTAGAAACATTCCCGAAAGGGCTGCTAGCCCCTTTGAACAGACATTGCCTGAGGCTGGAGGATCCAGAAATAGGAATGACGAAGAATATCTTTCTGGTATGGTTCGACAGATTATGAAAGAAAGTATGCAAAGGGTCGAAGATGAGAAAGAGTGGGGTTTCGCTCCGAGCAAGACTCCGTTTACTGAAAAGATCCTAAAAGCTGAATTCCCAAGGAAGTTCGTCCCTCCGACCATTCCAGCTTACAAAGGGACAAGTGATCCAAATGAGTTCCTGTACAAATATGATTGGCACATGACAGGTGCCAGAGCTTCTGACGAGATAAAATGCCGCTATTTTCCTGTGTATTTGGAAGGGGTAGCTCTGCTTTGGTTCACAAAACTACCTGTCCGGTCCATCGATCAGTTTTCAGACCTAACCAGGAAATTTAAAGAGCAATTTAGGCTATATGCTTCAAAGGCAAAAGACATCATGTCGTTATCCGGTTTGGAACAGAATCCGGGGGAAACTATCAAGTCTTTTTTAAATCGCTTTAATATAGCGTTAGCTGAGGTGGATAATGCAGAACCCCGCATGGTCTTGACCTATTTGATGAGAGCTATTGATAAGTCAAGTGAATTCGGAAAGTGGCTGAACATGAAGGAGCCAAATTCTCTGGAAAAGTTCTACAAAAAGGCGGATGAATTCATGCGTTTGGAAAGCCGTCCTGTCCCGGCAAAGGCAACAGTAGAGAAAGCTGAAGACAACACTGCTGCGCCACGTAAGAATGGATCTGTGGGACAGAAAAGAGAAAATAATGATGGAAGGAAACAACACAATTCGAAGAAGCCTCGATCCTTCAAGCCATCAGAATATACTCCTTTGTTAGAAACACCAGAGCGCATCTACCTGGCTACAAAAGATTCTTTTGAGTATCCCAAACCTCCTGTTCTCAGAACCGGAAGAAAAGCTGTGCAAAGTGGGAAGTTCTGTCGCTTCCATAATCAGCCTGGTCATGACACAGACGACTGCCGTCAATTGAAAAATATAATCGAAGAATTGCTAAGAGAAAATAAGCTGCAGCAATTTGTGAAGAAGAGTGGTAATGATCCTGCTTCGTCAAGTCAGGGGCAACAAGCTCTTGCTCATCAGCCCAGGACAAATGAGAAGGCCGCAGGACATGAATCTGGAAGGCCAGTTATTAATGTCATCACAGGAGGACCCCACCCAGCAGGCAGAAGCTGGGGTGAAATGGAGAGGTACACTCGAGCTCTGAAACATATGCCAACTGAAGAGAATGTCTTTGTTTTAGAGGACTCTACACCCCTGAAACAACAAAGGACTTTTAATGATGATATTGTGTTCAGGGCTAGAGATTCCACGGGCATTGAGGCCCCTACTTTGGACCCGTTAGTCATCTCGGCCGGTATTGGACCGGCTATTGTCAGAAGAGTTCTTATTGATTGCGGCGCATCTTGCAACATCCTCTTCAAGAAAACGTTTGACCAGATGAGAATCCCGATGGCGGATGTGCAAGCCTCATCTCAGAAGATTGTTGGCTTCACTGGGGAGCCAAAGCAACCAGTAGGAACCATTGACTTGCTTGTGGAACTCGGAGAAGGAGAAAGAAAAGTAGTTCGCAAGCAGACTTTTGTGATAGTAGATGAATTTTCTGCTTATAATGCTTTCTTTGGTCGACCTATTCTTGCTGCATTCAAAGCTGTCCTTGCCCCATGGTGTCTTACTATTAAATTCCCTACAGACAATGGGGTAGGAGTTATTAAAGGAGACCAGAACGCTGGGCGAGAATGTTATATGACAGAGCTGCGAGAAACAAGGAAGAGAGAAATGGGGAAAGATGCGGCAACCCCAATCCGCATCAAAACACCAACCCTATAGCAACTACAGGGCGGACCCTGCACTGGCGAGCATAGCGGGGCACGAAAAGTGATGGATCCTAGAAAGGCCAGTGCGGGGGAGAGTAGGGTGGTACCAGCAGAAACAACGATACCGGTGCCCGTTGATCTGAAGGACCCAAACAAGGTGCTGAATGTGGGTTCACAACTTAATGTGTCAGTTCAGAATGCCTTGATATCTTTTTTGAAAGCAAACCTGGATGTTTTCGCTTGGACCCATGCCGATATGTGCGGAATATCCCCAGAAGTTGCGGTACATGCTCTGAATATTGACCCAAAGTTCACGCCAGTAAAGCAGAAAAGAAGAATCCAAGGTCTAGAAAGATCGACAGCATTGAAAGAGGAAGTTGACCGGCTCATGGAGAATAATTTCATCAGAGAATCTACCTATCCAAATTGGGTTTCAAATCCAGTGCTAGTTAAGAAAGCCAATGGTAAATGGAGAGTGTGCATCGACTTTTCAGATCTAAACAAGGCCTGTCCCAAAGACTGCTTCCCATTACCCAGGATCGATCAACTGGTAGATGGAACAGCGGGTCATGAATTGTTGTCTTTTATGGATGCCTACTCCGGATATAATCAGATCATGATGCATGAGCCAGATCAGAAGGACACAAGCTTTATCACCGATGTCGGTCTTTACTGTTACAGAGTTATGCCCTTTGGGTTGAAGAATGCGGGGGCAACATACCAAAGACTGGTTAATGCTATGTTCAAACCGCAGTTGGGAAAGACTATGGAAGTTTACGTTGATGACATGCTAGTAAAATCTAAGAAAGCAGTGGATCACATCGAACACTTAGCAGAAATGTTCGCAATTCTCCGAAGATACGGAATGAAGCTTAACCCTTTAAAATGTTCTTTCGGGGTAGAATCTGGGAAGTTCTTGGGTTTCATCGTGAGCGCTAGGGGCATTGAAGCTAGTCCAGCTCAAATCACTGCTCTAAAAGAAGTCAAAGCTCCTAAAACAAAGAGGGAATTGCAAAGTCTCAATGGAAAAATTGCCGCCTTAAGTCGGTTCATATCCAAAGCTACTGATAAATGCATTCCATTCTTCGACGCTCTAAAGAAAGGAAAGAAAAACTTTGACTGGACTCCCGAATGCCAGAAAGCTTTTGAAGAATTGATTCAACATATGGAAACGCCTCCAATACTTTCCAGGCCCGGCGATGGCGAGGATCTTCTTATATACTTGGCAGTTTCATCTCATGCTTTAAGTGCAGCGCTGGTACGGGAAGACAAAAGGATTCAACATCCAGTTTACTATATCAGCAAAAGACTCACTGGGGCAGAAATGAATTACTCCAAGTTGGAAAAACTCGCCTATTGTCTATTGATTGCCTCAAGAAAGTTGAGGCAATATTTCCAGGCTCATCCTATCAAATTCCTCACTGATCAACCTTTAAAGCAAGTCTTGTTTCGCCCTGAGACTTCGGGCCGCCTTTTAAAGTGGAATATTGAATTGAGCCAATATGACATCACTTATCATCCTAGAAAAGCGATCAACGGACAAGCTTTGGCAGATTTTATTGCAGAATTTACAGACAAGGGTAACAGCGAGGAAGAAACAATCGAGAACTCCCCAACCCAATGGAAGTTGTTTGTAGATGGCGCAAGAAATGATTACTGTTCAGGTGCTGGAATTGTTCTTGAAACTCCTGAAGGCCGGTCATTATGCTATGCGCTAAGATTAGAATTTCCTTCAACAAACAATGAAGCAGAATATGAAGCTCTGATCGCTGGTTTGAAAATTGCTAAAGAACTAAACATTCGAGCGTTACAGATCTTCAGTGATTCTCAGCTTATAGTATGCCAAGTCAAGAAGGAGTTTCAAACGAAAGGAGGAAATCTGCCCGCTTATGTGTCAAAGGCTTGGGAACTTTTATGTGAATTCGACCATTACACGATAAGTCATATTCCTCGAGAAGAAAACATGAAAGCAGATTCTCTCGCAAAATACTCAAGTTCTGGCGAAGCCCAATCCTTAGGGTTAGTTCCAGTGGAAGTTTTGTCAAATCCGAGCATTGATGAAATGGATATCGATTGGGTTATGAGTATGTCGCAAGAGCAAGAATCATGGATGACTCCAATAACAAAGTATCTACTCAATGGCTCTTTACCAGAAAACTCTAAAGAACGACAAAAGCTACTGAGAAAAGCTTCTCGATATATAATCCAGGATGGTCAATTATACAGACGAGGATTCTCAATGCCATTGCTTCGATGTGTATCCCGGGAAGAGTCCAAAACAATCCTAACTGAAGTGCATGGAGGAGAATGCGGTGATCATTCAGGTGGTCAAACATTAGCAAAGAAAATTCTCCGATACGGATATTTTTGGCCAGAAATTAATCGGGATGCCGCAGATTACTCCCGAAAATGTGACAAGTGCCAAAGATATGCCAAAATTCCTAGAGCACCTTCTACCGAACTCACACAGATGATCAGTCCATGGCCATTTGCAATTTGGGGAATGGATCTCATTGGGCCGCTACCAACCGCTAAATCAGGGATTAAATATGCTATTGTTGCGGTTGATTATTTTACTAAGTGGGCTGAAGCTGAACCATAGGCTACTATCACTTCTAAGAAAGTGATAAGCTTTGTGACCAAGAATATCATTTGCAGATACGGTGTGCCTCAAAAAATAATCACAGACAATGGTACTCAGTTTGAAAGTGAGGAATTCCAGGATTTTTGCAAACGATTCAAAATCCAGAAAAGCTTTTCGGCAGTAGCTCATCCGCAGGCAAACGGGCAAGTGGAAGCAGTGAACAAGATCATCAAATCAACCATCAAAAAGCAACTCGAAAGAGCAAAAGGTGGTTGGGTCGATAAACTACCACTTGCACTATGGGCATACAGAACTACTCACAAAACTGCAACTGGGCATACTCCTTTTTCGTTAGCATACGGATCGGAAGCAATGATCCCGGTTGAAACAGAGGTCCCTTCACACAGAAGAATCCATTTCAATCAAGCAGAAAATGAAAAGCTGCAACTTGAAGCGCTGGATCTCCTTGATGAAAAAAGAGATGAAGCTAACCTCAGAGTTGCAGCTCATCAGCAAAGGATAGCCAGACATTTCAATTCCAAAGTTCGTCAACGCAGCTTTGAAATTGGAGATCTAGTCCTAAAAAGAATTATGACTGCGACAGGTGTGTTTGGGCCAAATTGGGAAGGACCGTATGTGATAGGTCAGAAACTTCTTGACGGCACATTCAAGCTCACCACAGTTGATGGAGATCAAATTCCAAGGGCATGGAACAGCAATCACTTGCGTCCATACTTTACTTGAAAATTTTGTTGAAACATTGTAAAAAGAATTATGAATGTATGATTCCTGTAATTGAAAGCAATTGTGAAACTGATGCAAGTAAATAATGAAAGAATATAAAGTGGATGTAGGCCCAATTTCATGGCCGAACCACTATAAATCTTGTGTTCCTTATTATCATTATATGTTTGCTTTGTTTTCGATATAAAAATACACAAAATGTATTGCTGAAATATCGATTTAAATTTTTGCAGACAGTGGAGATAAAACTTGCGCATAATAAGACCGAGCGATTCTCACCATCATTCAACAAACAAATTTCAAGTCACAAAGACCCCGAATTCAAATCCTAGATAGGAAATGCTTCAATTGAACGGCTAATGATTTCGATAGGAACGAGCCCTTGCTGATAAATTGAGATTGTTTAAACAAACAAACATCCAATTAGGAAGCTAGTGCCCGTTCTCACGAACTTGCCTGGCAATGAAGTACACTTCCTTGGATTAAACAAGCCACTTGTGAGAAAAAGGGGGATGAAAACTTGAAAAGAAAAAAAAAAAAAAAAAAAAAAAAAAAGGATCGCTGAAAAGGCATAAGCAAGTGAACAGAGGAACAACCAAAGCTACCATCAGCGCCACAAGTCCTCTTCGGAGGCGCAACTCTTCGGATAATAAAAGACCTCTAATGGGTCATATGCCACAAAAAAGAAAGTTCTCTACTCAACAAAAAAGATTGGAGGAGTCATGACCCTCCAACCATGAGAGAGTAACTTCCAGGCGATGAAAACCCTCTCTGAGGCACATTTCACCAGGAGTTGAAGTGTTATAACCGCTCTTCGGGATTTCACTTCACCAGAGTTGAAATGTAAACAAAATAAAAGCCCTCTTCGGAGGCCCATTTCACCAGGAGTTGAAGTGTTATAACTGCTCTTCGGGATTTCACTTCACCAGAGTTGAAATGTAAACAAAATAAAAGCCCTCTTCGGAGGCCCATTTCGCCAGGAGTTGAAGTGTAGCAGCCGCTCTTCGGAATTTCACTTCACCAAAGTTGAAATGTAAAAACAAAGACCTTCTTGAAAGCACACGTTTCACCGAGATTGAAATAAAACTTCCAAGTGTTGAAACGTGAAAAGGCTTTCTTCAAAGGCACAACTCTTTGGGGGTACACGTTTCACCAAGATTGAAATAAAACTTCCAAGTGTTGGAACGTGAGAAATCCCTCCTCAGAGGTACAACCCCCTCCCGGGAACACAATTAAGAAAAAAGACCTCTTTGGAAACCCACGTTTCACCGAGATTGAAATAAAACTTCAAAGTGTTGAAACGTGAAAAGGATTTCTAAAGCATAACTCTTTGGAGGTACACGTTTCACCGAGATTGAAATAAAACTTCCAAGTGTTGAAACGTGAAAAAATCCCTCCTCAGAGGTATAACTTTCTATAAAAAAAAAATCCTCATCAAAAGCGTACTTTAACTTTCAAAGGAAAAGTAATTTGCCTACTATGAGAAATGATCGTAAAAAGAAAAGAAGTTAAAGTACCCTTCAGAGGTCCGCTTTACCACATAGAGGAATTCACTTGATGAGATATGCACATAAGCAAAAGAAAAAAGTGATTTCTTCGAACGACCAAGCGTAAAAACTTATACGAAGGGAGTTGTACTCTATAAAATTTTCTTTAAAGAATAAAATAATTATTCTTTAGCAAATAAGAGTGTAAGTCCCCTCGAGGTATAGAATATTGCAGCATACTTATGGAATGGGGGCAATATAGTATAATTACACACAATATGGTATAACTAAACCAGCAAAAGGTAACGCTCAAGTAACATACCATAAGCTCGCTGCAATATCAAATAAACTCATGCCAAAACGAATAACAAATGTATTCTTTAATTCAAACAAAAGTTTGTACAAACGAGGAATCATTTTATTCAATTACAACGCAGGTACAGGTTTCAAAATAAAGAAAAGCGGGGGCCGGTACCCGCACAATTCTCGGCCAGTACATGCAAAACACAAAAAACTAGAAACTGAAGATCTTCACTTCTTTTTGCTGCCTTTAGACCCTTTACCCGGCCGAATGATCAGCTTTTCAGGTCGGCCAGTGGGTATAAGGGAGGAAGGAGAGGTAGGCGCAGCTGGCCCAACTTCTGGCTCCTCTTCAGTGGCAGTGATTATCTTCCCTCTCCTCCTTGATGCTCCTTGCTTCCTTCTCCTCTTTGAGGAAGACTCACTTCCTGGAGTGACAAGTTTAGATAAAGTTATATCGTCAGAAGGAGTCCGCTCCGGAGATATGTCACCTCCCTCAAGTCCCTCATCTTTTTGCTCTTGCGAAGCAATGGGATCATCCAGGCCATGGAGAGCTTCTATTTGTTCTTCTTGTGACCCAGGTTGCGAGGCAGAAGGAGGCGCTACTTGAAGAGATGGAGGAAGGATCACCGGGGGAGAAGAAGCTTGAGTTTGACTCGGTGCTTTCTCTACAAAGGAGAAAAAACTTAAAATATCAGTATCTTTCGAAAAGAGAGGGGATGACGGCTCGTCAAAAGTCGGGAATTCATTAACATTTGAGGAATAATCAAAAGTCGGGAATTCATTGACATTTGAAAAATAATCAAGAAGATCGTCAAGTTCACAAGGAGCGAACGAGCAGTTCACCACTTGGGCTGGTCCGGTGTCAAGTTTACCTGGGGTAGTTGGATCTCTGAGGCTGATTTCATATCGCTGTGCTTCGTTGCTTTCACCACCTTCATCCCCGCCTTGTGCACTTGTAGTTTCAGTTACTGTCTTAGTTGCAGGCGGAGTAGAGGAGCTAGAACCCGTGATGTCAACCACAGGAGAAACTGGAGGTTGGACAGAGGAAGTAAGCGTTAATTCCTTTCCAGAACGTTCCTCTTCCGCCATTCCAGTTCTCATCCTGGCAAGTTGTTCTCGCCCCTTCGCAAGAGCAGCGCGAGCTCCCTCATCCAGGTAACGCGCCTCAAAATCTTCATCGCCATACCCGGCGTCTTTAAACATGTTAAGAGCAGCTTCCCACACCTCGGCCAGGGTGATTTCATACTTAGGACCAAGAAAAGAGAGGCTGCCGCGTCCCAAGACACAATGTAAATAAAAATCGAATAAAGTCGAATTGATATCGTTTTCCATGGTCTGAGCAGTTTCTTCGGCTGCAATTTTGCCAGCCATGGCCTCATCTCGATCTTTTTCGGTCTGAGCAAGTTGGGCTTTTAGCGCTTCAATCTCCATGTCCCGGGCGCTCAGTTTATTCTGCAGCTGGGTGACATCAGTGCGGTGGTTCTCTACAGCTTGTTCCAACCTCTCAGCTTTAGCTTCAGCGTCCCTCTGGCTGGCGTGCGCATCTCGCACTTGTTTTTGCAATACCTCTTCTCTTTGGGTGTAAGTATTAGTAGAAGAGGCAAGATCATCTTTGAGCTGCTTTACTTCAGCTTCGAGTTTTTCATTGTATTCGGCTATCTCCTTCATCTCAGCGTTGTGTTGATCAAGAATCTTCTGCCATTCTGATTTGTCATTTTCCATGGTCAGCATTGCTTCGATGTTAGCCCGATTAACTCTTTGAAGTTCATCAACCAGCTTTTGCCATCCAGACATTCTATCGATATCAAGCTTGACAGCATCGAGATTTCTGTACATAGCTTCTTTGTCGATGGGGACCAAATCAAGGTCGAAGCGTACCCCCCTCAAACACCAGTTCGGGAATCGGCTCTGCAAAGTCGGGGGGCCCCTTTCAACATGGTATGAAGGCCTGTTGAGAAGTGTTTGGATGGCACTTCCTTCAAGAGCAGGAGATTTGGAAGGGATGTCAATAGAAACTGAGGCACCAGGTCTCTCAGATGTCACGGGCACGTGCTCCTCGCCAAGTTTGGTCCGCTTTCTCGAATCCTCAATATGGCTCTTCCCCCTATCATCGTGCGTTTTACGTTTATGGGAGTCATCATCCCTTGGGAAGGATTCATGTCGCGTGCCCGCTCCCTCATGACGTTCTTCATACCTTCTCCTCTCTTCAGCTTTTCGCGCAGCTCTCTGCTCATTGGTTTCTCTGGGATCGGCATAGTATTGCTTGTAGTCATAGCTGCCACGCCCTCCATAGCGTCGAAAGTCCTTGTAATAAGAACCGCTGCCGCTGCGCCCCATAGAGGAATCTGAAAAGGCAAAAATAGCAAGTCTTAGAAACTCCCGAAGAAAAGAAGTTAAATATGAACAAATGCCGAAAAATCCTAAGTGTTGTGTGATGTGCAAGCTACGCGCATTAAGCTACAAACCACTCATTGGTGTAGGGGTGATGATAGCTTGGGTATGAGGAGTTGGTGTTTGTGTTGGTGTTAGTCGAAGAAGGGACGTCGCCTCAATTATAGGAGAGATAGTTTTAGACACGTCATCTCTAAAAAGCTCCTGTGAGGTCACTATTATGTCGCTCAACCCATCATAAACATCGTCACCATCATGCTCGGTGAGACTTGTTTTCTCAGTTCCTACATCAGCTAATCCCCCGAGAGGCTGTGAAGGTCCTTCTTCTTCCTCAATCGGGGCAAGTGCCGTCTTACTAGATGACCCCATAATGCCGGTAGGGGTGGAACATTTCACCAATGAAGCTTCGATGTTAGACTCTTTTGATGAAGATTGTTCGATAGTAACGGGGGCATCTGATGCTTCAGTCGGGGAATCGGGAACTTCAGTCGGGGCTTCATGAGGCTGAGTATAGCGAGAAGAGTGAAGAAGCCCGTATTGATGTAAAAAGTCATCTCTCAGCAAAAACTTTATATTCCTCTCTTCTACTGGCACAGCATTCAATCTTTCAAAAATTTGCTTATAGCCTGGGTCTCTAGAAGGAGGTGGAAGCGCTGAAAAGTAAAAAGGGAAATTAACATCTAACTACTCAGGCTATGAAAAGATTTTATAAGGAAAACATGTGTCAGGAATAAAGCTGAACGCCCTTACTTCCAACTCTCCACACACCATAAAACCCCGGAGGGCAACGAACATAGAAGAATTGGGTTAAAAACCCGTGAGCAGTATCAGGGAGGCCAACAATCAGTTTGCGGTTTCGGGCGCTCCTCACAACAGTAATGGAAGGATGATCCTTAGTCCGAGCAAAAGAGCATAGATAACAAACTTCACCAAAGCTTGGAAGTCGATCAAGTGTTCTCCTAAAAAGCACACACAACCCCATTAGAATGGCATAGCCATTGGGGTGTAGCTGGGATGGAGCAATGGCCAGTTGACGGAGAAGTTGTTGGAAAAAGTCATTGAAAGGAGGAATGCCTCCACTTAGGCACATTTGCCGGTTAATTGTCACAAAGCCAGAAGGAGCTATATCGGCAGTGTTATTTCTTTCGGGAAGAATGGCATCTGATTCAACGATACCAAACTGAGCACACAACTGGCGAAAAACTTTGTATGATAGTGAAGTAGGAGCTCTTTCGGGAGGATTAACCAGTGGAGCCGGAAGAACAGTTACCTCTCCAGTCCGAACTGTTGTATCACCTTCCTGAGAAGTCATTCTACACAAACAACTGGATATTCAAATACGAAGGTGCACGTTTCCTAAAAAAGTGTGAAGTGTTGTGCAAAAAACTAATAAAAAAATAATAATAACAAGTAAATATAACTGAAATAAAACTAGTCGACGATTGATCGATTACAAAAATTTCAGAACTTGTTAGTCTTTAGTTCAAGTATAATATTAATGCGAGCTGGTCAATTTTAATTGACTATTTCAGTATTGCTTTAGTATTTTACTTGAAGTTAATAAGTTGAGCACTTCATTCACACAATCTGTTTAAGTTTAATGACTGTTGTTAGCTAATCTGTCATTCGAAGAGGGCGATCAATGGCAGTATATTCGCCCCGGTTTTTCTGTAAATGTTGTATTGGACAGGTTGTTAACTTGCGAGTCAAAGTAATTTGTAAAAGAAGGCATCAAAGTTCAACAGTTCAACATCACTGCAAATTCAAGGTTTAAGCAGATCCTAAAAAAAACAACACAAGTGCTAAGTCGTATCGAACACAAGTGCTAAGTCGTATCGAACACAAGTGCTAAGTCGTATCGAACACAAGTGCTAAGTCGTATCGAACACAAGTGCTAAGTCGTATCGGACTCAAGTGCTAAGTCAAAACCGACTCAAGTACTAAGTCGCAACCGACTCAAGGGATGAGTCGTTCCTATCCTCAGCCATCAAACACATCAAGCTGCTTATCCTCTAAGTCCTAAGTCGTAACTCGGGGAACAGGAGAAAGGCTCTGATCCAAAACAACTAGAAATCCTCCAAGTCTTAACTCGGCTACGGCTCATGGAAATTGCTAAGTCACATGGAAGAAGCCGAGTCATATATGAGACGATCCCTTGTTATCATCACTCAACCTATTCGACCAACTCGCCTCCCTTTCAAATCTCTTAACCTGTTCATCCTTGGCTTCTTCAGCAGCGACAACCTTAACTCGTTACACTATGAATCGCCCCAAAGCGCGAATCACCATAGGCCAAATCAGATGAATTTTAGTTCATCGGTAATCAATTCGAATAGAATTCGCAGGGTTTGAATGGGGCAAACCAAAGATGATGAACTGAATACATAAAGTAACAATGGTTAACGGTCGAAGTTTGAAGCAAGATCTCTTACGATTGTTTGATGCTAGAAAGAATCAGAGATGAATCGGGTCGAAATCGCCTCGGAGAGCTTGAAGATGCGTTAATGGCAGAAAGCAGTTTAAAAGGTTAAGTGATGAGAAGAAGGACGACTCAGGCTTTTATATCTGGAAAGGTTGGGATTTGAAACGACATGACCGAGTTATGATAAGTCGAAGCACACGACTTACGATTTAAGCGTGTGCTTCGAGGGGCAAATGTTAACCCTAACTCGTTCACAAGTTAACAGGTCCACGAGTTAAGGCATGTACGACTCAAGGCATGTACGACTCAAGGCATGTACGACTCAAGGCATGTACGAGTTAAAGGATACATGAGTCAGCAACTTCCTACAACTTAAAGACCTCTACGAGTTAGCAAGCTTACGAGATAAGCAGCCTACGAGTTAAGGAGTACCCGAGTTAAGCTACTTGCGAGATAAGCCTTTACGAGTTAGCATATCTACAAATTAGCAAGTGTACGAGTTAAGATCTTCCACAAGTTAAGCCTCTACGAGTTAATCCTCTGCGAGTTAAGATCTTCTACGAGTTAGCAGGCATACGAGTTAAGAAAAGCTAACGACTTAAGGTCTTTACGACTTAAGGAAATTGATGGCCTACGACTTAATGATAACTGCAGTTTGTACGACTTAAGACCCTTACGACTTAAAGAAGTTATACGACTTAAGGAGGATACGACCTAAAGACACACCTCTTAACTCGTCTACGAGTTAAGACTTGCTTTAAACCAGTTGCAATTGGTTAAGTCGACTACGACTTACGACATAAAAAGAGTCGTATACGACTTAAGAAGGGAAATTAGCAATTGCAGCCAGATAACTCGCACACGACTTAGAACTTAGGGATGGGTTCAAAAAAGGGGAACTGCCATAGACTCGGCTCAGTGACCCGGGGACGACTTACCTTAAGTCGAACACGACTTATCTTAAGTCGGCCACGAGTTAGGACTTAGCACTTTTTCCGCCCAGAACTCTCTATAAATATGAAACCATCTCCAACATGCAAAGGACCTTTGGGCTCATTCTCTTCAAGCGCCATTACTCTGCCGAATTCCAGACGACTTCAAAGCTTTTTAGATCCAACAAACTTCTAAAGGAACTCCATGAAGGAATCATCCACATTCACCATGGATTTGAAGATGATTGTCAACATCAAAGCTTGAGCTACTTGTTTCACATATCCTATCACTTGAAGTGTGTTGTAATTGAAAGATCTTGTAAAGAATTGTAATCAAACTAGTGATAAAAAGATTAAAGTGGACGTAGGCTGGATTATAAGCCGAACCACTATAAATACTGTGTCTCTTACCGTTTTTCTACATACTTTCTGCTTATTTCTGTTTCCCGTACAAACGGGTGGTGCTTTCACAATCACATCTTATACACCAGGGTGTTAGCGTTTAAATTTTTTCGTTAACAAACAGTGTATGGAGAAAAGTTTGTGCTCGAGTTCTTCGATAGCATTTTTATCTACTCTAGATCAGAGTTGTGCAGCGCAAGCGAGATAGCAGTTATTCTAGAATGGGAGCAACCGGGACTGCAGTTTTCTTGGATTATAAAATTTCTACTGGAAATTCAAATATGAAGGAATTTTATAGATTTGGTAGGTAAGGTTGTCAGGTGCAACTTATTGGTTATTCCAGATATGAGATGTAGGTCTGAAGTCCACTTATGCTCGTGGAGTAGAGTTGTGTATTGGATTTCAGCAAATTTTGAGAGAGTCATTTTGTTGAGTAGGGTCAGGTGATTGGTTTGATTTTGGTCCTGTTGTTTCATGAAACAATCTGTAAGGGTTAAGCTAATCGGAAATATTAAGATGGCTCAGGATCATCTGAAGAGTTGTGTAGTTAAGAATTAAGGAGATTTGGAATGAGAAGTTGGAATTTGGATATTGCTTTAGTTTTATCCAATCAAAGGAGATATAGACTGGGTAAAACTGGAGAGTTAGCTCCATAGGTATTTTTAGTTTTTTCGTGTTCTCTGAAGATTAGATTTTTATCTACAGGATTGAATTTCCAGTTCGGATAACTGGAATTCATTGTATTTCACATATCTCTGAGGAATATGTGTATGATTCATCGAGTGATAGAATCAGCAGTTCAGAAGGGTTTGGTAGTTGAGCTGATTTGAGTTTAGTCTAGTATCTTGTTCTGATTTGTAGGATCAGATGAGGGAGTTCTTGGTTATAGTAGTATAGATGCATAAGATTCTGTAGAACGAGTATTCCAGTATAGGTACCTGGAAAATTTAGACAATATTAGGAAGTTCTATTTAGAATTTTGTCTGCATAGATAAAATTGTTTGTTTGAATTGGTTGCTATTATTGATAGTATATGTTTGATTGTGTGGTTGCTGTTTGAAATTTAAATTCTTTAGCCGTGTTATTAAATTATCTTTGCTTTTAAATTTCGAGGACGAAATTTTTTTAACGGGGAGGAATGCAATGACCCGGAATTTTGAGCAATATCAATTTAATAACCTTTGATAATAATTAAATTGATTTGATCATTTTACATTATAATTGACAAGTTAAAATTGTTTTAAAGATTAATAATAACAACTTGTTAATATCTATCAACAATTTTCTTAATAGTATAAATTGGTAAGTTTAATTCTTTTGAAAATTTATAATATTTTATTTTGGAAATATTTATTTTGGCAATTTAAAATTGATAAGATTTATTTTCCAAAGGCTAATCGGAATATTTTCAATTTATAATATATATGTATTGAAATATCTTGTAAATAGGAAGTTTTTAAGTAGTAAAAGCTATCTACTCAAATTATAATATATTTGAATATATATATTGTGATTTGAAATCTATTTTAAGATTTAATATGGTAATTATCAAAATTAATGATAAAATGTTTTTCTATTTGAAATGTGTATATATATTTGTGTATATATTTGAAATAGGAATTTTATTAATTTGAATTCAATAAGTATTTGCAAACTTTAATAAATATATAAATTGTAATTTGAAATGTTAATTTGATTTAATGTTTTTTTTTTTGGAAATAATATTTGAGATTTAAATTTTAATAACAAAGTTAATTTCTTATTTATTATAAACATATACTTTAAGCTTTGGTTTTAAATAAGATTCAAATTAAAGTTTCATTTGTTTTAATAGTCTTTCATTTTAATTTTAACATAAGACAAATTATTTTGAAATTTTTGTATAAGGAGTTAAATTTAATTTCTCAAATTTATAAACACATGTTATATAGAATTGAATCAAAATATAAGTTATTGTCAATAATAGTTCACATGAATTTGCTTTTTTATTTATTAAAATCTAAAACTTGTTTATTAAAAAGGTAAATACTTAATATTAGATAATTACTTATATATATATATAAACTTAAATAAATTATAAATAGGAAAATAACATTTAAAAACTTTAATTAAACATTAAAACAACACTTGTAAACATTATAATGCATGTTAAAAACACTTGTAAAACATTTAGTAAACATTAAAGACACTTGTGAATCTTTGAGCATAGGTGTAAAATAATTAGAGCTTTATAGTGACAAATGTCTTCCTCTTTAATAATTAAATTTAAAATTAATTGTAAAATAAAAAGAAGAATTTTAATCTTCAGCTATTCTTTTCTTCATTCTGAACCAAAACAAAAAATCAATGCAAATCAAAAACAAATGATCAAAGGAAGTAAAATCGGGAAAAAATAAAACCTAGATTTCAATCTGAAACAAGAGGATGAAAAGCAAATTCAAACAGAGGAAAATGCAAGTTCATCCTCAAGTACAAGCGGATATGATAATTAATCAACATGCAAAATTAGATTCAAGAGCAACAACAGATTTGTTTTCAACATGCAAGAAAAATTGGAAGAGCTGATGGAAATTTCAGAACGTGGAAAACATTTTTTGTTTTCTGCAAATAAGAGGTGACTAAATAAAATCTTTCAAAAACAGTTTAAACATTGGGTTCAACTTGTTCTTATGATTGAATAACATGATGTTGATGGAATATTTGATTTAAATTTGAATGCATGTTTGAATTGGGTATAATTGATTTGCCTGTGAAGTTAAACATATACTGTGTAAAGTAATAAGCTTCAATTTCAGAATAAAATGAATAATTCCATATTAAATCTGTATATGCCTTTGATGTGTAAATATAAGTTGATTGTAAACATGTAATCTACCACTTAAAAATATTTATAGCATTTTAAAGTGAATTTTGGATCAGGAATTTGGAATTTACAGTATTTTTTTTATTTGGGTTAAAAATTTTTGAATGCAAACTTGAGTTTTGAGTTTATAATCATATTGCAGATAAGAAAACATGATTTTAGAAGCTTGAATCACGAATTTTAGGTTAGTAATTGGTGAGAATTTGGATTTTGATTTTTTTGAGGATTTAGTCCAATTTGGGGCGAACGACGGCATAGATGTCGACGTGGTTGAGCATGAAGGTGGAGGGGACAACGGTGATCATCAGAAAATTAATTGGGAAAATTATTGGTGAAGGGGTTGGCCGGAAATTGGGTGAGTAGGGTTTTGCAACCTGATGTTGTTGACGATGCTTATCTCGAATTCGCGAAGACATGATGCAACCGGAGTTGACCGCTTGTGGTTCTGAAGGCACTGGGAAGTGAGACGGAGCTAGGGTTGAGGCGGCGAGGTGTCTCATAAGGGGATGGTCGTCGATGAGCGTTTTTCGGTTGCAATGGGCTGTAGCATTTTAGGTTGAGGGGTCAAATTTCGATCCTCGATCGAAATTAAGTTTCTGTGTGGTGTGATTGGTAGTAGGGGTTGAGTGTGACATGTAGGTGGCTGGCGTGGAGTTCGCCAACGTCCATCGGCGACGTGCACGTTTACGTGCACGTTTACGTGCACGATTTCGTGCCTCTTCATTGGGTTTGGGGAGAACGAAGGTGGATGCTCGAGTTTTTGGTGAGTTTTCTCGAAGCAATTTAGGGATAGAGAGACTCGGGGTAAGCACGGGGAAAGTCAGTGGGTTGCTCGGGTTTTAGTCGAGTAGCTTTGTGGTTCAGGGTTTAAAAGTTTAATAGTAATGTTTTTTTTAAGATTTGAACAAAAGAAAACATGGTTTGTAACAATTAAAGGTTTTAAATATAAGCAGAATTTGAAATTAAGTTTATATTAACTTTTATTTAGTAATTTTGGAAAAAGGGTTTTAAAGATTTAATTAGTTTAATTTGAATACTTAAATTGTTTTTAATTATAATCGATTTTAAAAAAAATTTAATCTTAAATAAGGTTTAATGATTAGAGTTTAGTAATCAATTATAATTTAAGAAATTAGAATTTCGATTTAATTTGAAGATAATTAAATATGTGAAGATAATTGAAATACTTCAGTTATGATTAATAATTAAAATGTTTTGGTTAATATAAATGATTCAATTAAGAAAATGATTTTCTTAATTTGGGATCTTTTAAATATAGTAAATAAAGAATCATTTAATTAATTTAAATGATTAATTAAATAATTAATTAAGTAATTAATTAGTGATTAATTTAAAGATAATCACTTTAGAGTTAATTAGGTATAATTTCTTGGTGAAGTAATCAAGTGATTAATTACTAGAGGTAATTAAGTAAAAGATAATTACCTTTTGATAGTAATTAAGTGGATGTGATTAAGGGTTAATCATCTGTGTTATTAATTAAAGAATTAATTAATAAATTAATTAAAGGTTTAAATTATTTAATTAATGATTAATTAATAAAAGATTAAGAGAATTTAATAATGTGATTAATTACTTGTTAAAGTAATTAATTAAAAAGAAATTTAATTAATGAAACTAGTCATTAATTAATGGAAATAAATAATTAATTGTTAATTAATAATTAAAGGGTAATTAATTTATAATTAAGTTTTAATCACTAAATGTAATTAAAAAAGTAATTAATCAAAGGTGATTAATTCAAAGTAATTAATCAAAGGTGATTAAGTAAAAGCAACTGATCAAAGTTGATTCATTAAAAGTAGTTAATCAAAGGTGATTAATTAAAAGTAGTTAATTAAAGATGATTAATTAAAAGTAATTAGTTAAATGTGATTAATCAAAAGTAATTAATCTTGCAGGTTTAATTAAAGGTAATTAATCAAGTGTGATTAATTAAAAAGTGATTAATCAGGTGTGATTAAAGGATAATTAAGGGATAATTATCAGAATAATTAAAGAATAATTAATTAAATGTGATTAATTTAAATGAGTAATTAAGAGATAATTACTTAGATAATTAAGAAGTAATTAATCAAGATGATTAATTAAAATTTTAATTAAGGAAAAAATACTTAAAGTAATTAAGTAATAATTAATCAGGGATGATTAATTTAAATTGGATAATTAAGTGATGTTAATTAATTTATTTGTAATTAATTAATGAATGGTAAGATGGATTGATGATAATGAAAGTGTTTAAGTAAGAATTAATTTAATTAAGGATCAATTAAATTAATTAAGTTGGACCAACCTTGTGAATGGTTGATTATTGATTGATTGATAAGTATCATTGGATGAGTTAATGATGTTGGATGATATCGTATGTCATTGGTTGATATGTTATGATATGAATGTGATATATCTGAGATGTGATATGTATGGATGAATGCGATAATAATGGATTATCTATCTGTGTTATGAATCATCCATTTATGTTAAATGATATTTCTAAATATCTACTGATTAAATCCCTTAAGTACAACTTGGACATTAAAATGGCGTTTGGATTCGGTGAGACTAGGGTCGGGTTTCCATATTTGGATATCCGAAAACCACACCGATCCAAAATAAACGTTAGGTCGTGAATCCAAGTTGAGTGCAAGTGAAGGCTCGAGGTGTAAGAACTATACATCAGTATAACACTGTGGGTGATTCCGTAATGAGTTTGACGGAATAGTGCTTATAGGTTCAAGATGGTGATTCAGAGTGCAAGGGCTATTGTCGTTGACTCTGAGGGTGATTATAAAATGAGTGCAACGAGATAGTTCCTTCGGTTCCGTTCGAACCCGGAACGGACTTGCATGGATTGAATGCTTTCAGAACTTTGTCAGGTGGACGTTGAGCATTCTAAGATAGATGTGTCCTACAAAGTTAATCGCAGCCTCAGGCCTCATCAACCGGGAATGGCTAAAACAAGGGAAGTGCAGCAAGGTTTTGTGGGTAGCACCCACTGGAGGGCGAGATTCATCCCTGTCTAGATGCCCCATTTTATTTCGGCTTTGTGGGCAGTTGGATCTGCAGCCAACTATGGGGTGGTGTTGTTCGGGACTGTTTAGTAAGGAATGGGCCTGGCCTTGTGTTGCAGGGGAGTTAGGGTGGCTCCTCGGTACGGTGATCTAGGCCACGTACTGTGACGGGCGGTATGCTAGTAGCCTGCCATGGTTGGATACCTATTCTTCCTACGAGACCCTACGGTTTTGTTTGTATTACCCACTTTTGTGGCTAATAGCTGGAATTTAATGAATGTAACAATTTCGCCTATTTCATTTTACTCGAAAACCCTTGACATTATTATAATATCACTGGATTTCCTATCAAATGTTTTGGTTAGCATAAGGTAAATACTTTTCCATGTTTGCGTGTGGGAAGTCTTACATGATACCTTTTCTTTTCAAAGAATTTTCTAAAGTTAAGCAATCTTTAACCGTTTACTCACACCAGACCCCTGTCTGACCCGATTGTTTATTTTCTGTTTTATTAAAATCTTGGGTACTCATATTCTGTATGAGTAGTCAAGTGATTCAGGTTATCCTTGACGAATTCTGGAGGAGCTTTGGAGCAGGAGGCTACGGCGTTTAGATATTTAGTTAGGATTTCCGCTGTGTGTTATTCTGTATAGTTGTTCTTGTAATGTAATATTAGACAGAAAAGTTATAACTGTCTAAATTGAGATGTATAGTTGTGTACTCTGATGTATAAGATACTATGTATATGTTATATATTATATTTCATTCGTTCCACTGTGAGATTTTGATGTGTTGTTGTTCTTTCTTCTCTTTCCTTTCTTCTTCTATCCCTTTCTTTCTTAATTAGTGATGTGACTTTCTGGTGATAGAAAGTCGGGTCGCTACAATTTAATCAATTTTAAATATTCAAGTAATAGATTTTGTAATTAAAATAAAACTCTTTTAAATACTAAATAATAACGATAAAAAAGGTTTAAAAATTTGTTTACAAAATTATTTAGTTTGAAGAAAAAACGAAAATGTGACCGGTATTCGTTTTTCAAATTTTCGACTTTTTATCGGCTAAAATTGTCGCAAATGTTATATCACTATTGTATACATTTATAAATACATTTACAAAAGGTTATGATATGTTTGAGTGTAGATGTATGTATATAGTTAAGTACATATATAAAGTAATAATCTTTATGAAAAGTTTAAATATATAAAAAAGAAAAGAAAGAAAAGATGCCATAAGAGACATAAGTACATGTGCATGAAAAAATGTTGGCTAAACAAAGGGAAGGGGGAAAGCTTGTGGGCATGAGGTACAAGAAGGTGACGTGGCTTAGTGATGTGGAAAATGGATGTGGAGGGTAAAAGACTAAGGTCATTAATGTAATTTACTTTGTTTCTTCCTTATAAATACCTCTTTCCTTAAATTTTTCCCCCTCGTCTCGCAGCCATAATTCCCTCTAAACTACTCCAAATAAAGAAACGTTTTTTTTTTCAAATTCAATAGAATCGTGTTGGCTTTAATTTTCAATTACACAATTTCTTCAATTTCAGAGTATTAGTGGGACAAAGTACATTTCTTTCAGACTCATTCTTGGACCAAGATTTTTAATTTCAAAAATAACTCTTCTTCTTTTGACAATATCTTCCTCAAAACTAATTCAAATTGGGTGATTAGTTTTTTGAAATTTTAGAGAAAACATTCTCCAAGAACTCAACTTTTGACAACTTTTCCAATTTCCGCTAGTAACTTGTCCAAAACTTAGTTGGATGACGACCCTATTTCGGGTTTGATTTTTGTGAATTCGACGATAATCTGAAGTCCCTCCACCATCAAAAGCCAAGCTCCACCATACCTTAGGCCGAGCCATTAGGCAAGGAAAGGAGGAGAAGGGGGGTGTCGTAGTGTTGTTGTTAGGCGGAAGAATCTTAAATCGCTTGGGATATGTTAGAGGCCTAATAGTGAGTAAACTCACTCTTTTACCTAAAGTTTTTAACTTTAATTATTGTTGTCTTGGATGCTAAGTACGAAACTTTTTTAGATAAAGTGATGTAGTTATGCAAGATTATATATATGTTGTTGTTGGTTGTGAACTTGGAAATATGATTTGATGTTAAGTGATGATAGGAAAGTTATGATTTTTATTCATGAACCATGGTTAGGGCATGTATTGTAAATTGATAAACTTATATCTGTTAATGTATACTAAGTAAGGTTTAAAGGTGTGATTTTGCAACATCGGAATCCTTAGTTTAAATTTGGTGTTACTTAAGGTTGTGTTTGAAAAGTTTCCAGGTCTTAAACTTTGATTTAGTTTCAAAACCTTACTTCAGTTTTCCATAAACTTTTATTAAGTTTATAAAATAGTTAAGGTATAAAAGAGACTGATTTTTAAGTTATTTGTTATAAAAACAAGTTTTAAAAATCACTGGTCTTATAGCCATAGTCGCTATAAATGTAGTTCGCGAAAACTAACTCTTTCCGCAAATTTAAAATTAATTTACCTTAGAATCCTTTTGAAAAGCGTTTTCAAATATTATATTAAGTGTTTAAAAAAATAATAATTATTTATTTTTTATTAAATTTTTTATTTAATGAATTTTTTATTAATTAATTAAGTAAGGAAATTAGCACTTAATCATTCATTAATAATGGTAATTAGTACTTAAGTGTAAACAAGTAAGTAAATTATAACTAGTTAAATAATTACATAGTAAATTATTATTTAAATACTTATTGAAGGATCAATTATTATTTTACTAAATTATTAAAAAGTTAATTACTAATTAATTATTATTTACAAAAGGTTTAATTATTTATTAATTTCTAATCAAGTTAAATTTAAGCTAAGATATAATTATTTTTAAATAAATGCTTATTTTATTATTTAAGTTTTAATAAAGGGCTATATAATTAGTTAATTAAGACTAATTAATATTTAATTATTACCTAAAAGTTTAAATTATTTTTTAATAATTAATTAAAGATTAATTATGGTTTAATTACTTATTTAAAAGCTAACTATTATTTATTTGAGGATAATTATTAGTTAATTATTTATTTAATTATTGTTTAATTATTAATTGAAGGTTTTTATCAATATTAATTAAGGAGTTTAAATATTATTTACTTACTAAATAAAAGTTTTAAAGTTTTAAATCACTTTATTTTTGAAGATGAAACCCAATGACATCTGTTTAGTAGAATTATTTCCGATTACTTTTAAGTAGCCTCAATTGAATATGAAATCCAATGACATCTGTTTAGTAGAATAAAACACCGTTCTGTTAATTTAATTGTATTTGATATCTGTTGGTAGAGTAAATCACCACTCTACCATAGTTTTCCAAGTAGATTATGTTGACATCCACTGGGCAGAATAAAAACCCATTTTGCCATTATATTAACTTGGACATGCGTTTAGCAGAATAAATTTCCTTCTACTATATTGGTAACCTAGACATTTATCCATATGTTAATTGATTGTTATTGGCAAATCCCTCTATATATATGTTTATTATATAATACTCATGTTATAACATGGATAAGTTAAACCAAATTAAATGAACCATTGTAGTCACTAAACATCCTTCTGATTTACATAGTCCAATATTTTATTTTATCCATTTTAAAACGGTATAAAGTTTTTTATTATTTAAAATTTGACATTTAAAAGATAGCTAAACAATTATTTTACTAAATATTTGAAGTTAATTTAATATTTTTAAGTGATTGTTTAAAATCATTATTTTGCTAATGTGGTTTAAAGAGTAATTAAATAAAGAATATTTAAACAATAACTTGTTCATTTCAAGGTGTTTTAAATAAGTGATTTTATGAAGGGGACTTTATGAATTAAGTTTTATTAAAGGAGTTCTGTTTTAAATAAAGAAGTTTTATAAATGATTTTGGAGATTTATAAAGGGTCTTATAAATGGTTTTGAACATTTATGAATGAAGTTTTACAAAATGATTTTGAATTTTGGGTAAAGGGAATGTTATATACAAAAGAGATTTTTTAAAAGGATTTATTGAAGGAAATTTATAAAAGAATTTGAGATTTGATTCCCTTTAACCGACCTTTTTTCTTTTGGTGGTATGGATATTCATTTCACACTTATCACCGGAGGAATATTGTTTGAGGTTATCTTTATCTCCAATTTAAATAACATTTTGGTTTGATCTTTTGATATGGTTTGTAAATGAGAAACCTTTCACAATGCTTTGTGAATCTACTTATGTCAGTTAGATAAGTATATGGATATTTTTTATAAACACTTTTGAAAAGATATTTTAATAATTGAAAGAATTGTTTTGAAGCTTAGTAGTTGGTATAGGTAATTAAATATCTGAATTGTTGTTATTTGATTACTTGATAGTTAAATAATCGACTATTAAATCTGGACCTGTTCTAACCCAGGAAGTATGTTGGGTATATTCGAGTTCCCCGGTGAGGACCTAAATACTTATTTCATGCTTCCAAAGAACTGGAAGTGAATTAACCGGAAATTATCACTTAATTTAGAGACATCGGTTTTCCAGATTTATTCAAACCATTCCAAACTAATAACGTTCGTGATGATGTATGATATGAAGCTATACTATTCTTTCTGAGGGTAGTTCCAAAATGGAAGTTGGTAAAATTTTGAATGCTCATTCGATCCTACAACAACTTGTATGGATGAATGTAACACTACATCTCTGCTTGGAAGGTAGTGTTAGTATTCCATGATGGTATGCTAGTAATAGAGGTAAAAGCGTAGCCTCAAGCCTCACACCCAAATGAATGGCTGGAACAGGGTATGTAGTAGAGCTATGCGGTTACCTACCATTAGGAGCCATCATTCCATTCTAGATTGTCCCTTAATGTTGTTTTACCTACAAGCATCGAGGGGAAAAGTAAAGCAGCCACGGTGTCAAATGGGTGAGGTAATTTGACTTGTCATGTTAAAGGGGTAGGCCAGCTCTGTGTAACGGAGGGGCAAATGCGTCTATAGCTCTCAGGTACATTTTCTAGAGGTGTACCACTAGAAGGTAGTCTTTTTACCTAACCATTGTTGGAACCCATTCTCAAATTTGAACCTTTATGGACTTAGATGTCCCTAACTATGTTAAAATGTGAGATGCAAGCATTTCAACTATATTTCATGTTTATTTTAAGCCTAGATATTATTATAACATCACTGGATTTTTTATAATAAAGTGTTTTAGTTATTGCAAGGTAAAACCCGTTCGTATTCATGTTCGGCGTGGTCCTATGAGATACTTTTTATTTTGAATGGTTTTTGGAATATAGTAATCTGTTTGATTTGTTTCGAGCTTTTCTCATAATGGTTTTACCAACTGACCCGCGTGTTGTTTTCCTATAATGCTCGGGTCAGCCCAAGCATATTTTCCAGATTTAGCTTGATCCATTGGAACTTTCAGGAGACGACCTGGATTCTCCAAGACATATTCACATATCTTATATTCTTCCATTGTTGTCGTTTTGTTTTGTTTTAGTCTATATTTATCAATAATTGCAAGGACAAGCTATTATAACTTTCCAAGCAGATGATAGGTTAATGTACTCTGATGTTGTCTGTAACAATCCCAGTTTAATGACGAATTTAAATTTATAATTAAATTAAATCTTTGGGTTAAATTATGGATTTGTTTGAATTTTTCAAATTTAATTAGGTATATGTACTTATTTGCTTTTGAATTTGGATCTGAAACTCAAAATGAATATTTTCAGTTGAATTGAATTATAAATAAATTTTTATTTGGAAATTCAAAATGAATTCAAAAATGAATTGAATTTAAAGATTATACTTGGGAAAAATATATTATATGTATGATTAATTATTGAATGCAATATAGATACCAACGTTTAAAATAAAATTCAATTCTATCGATATAAATATAAGTATATGTTAACTCCTATGTTCAGCGACTCAGTGACACAAAGGAATTGGCGACTTAACACATGAAGCGGGCTTAACGACATACCGACTTAAGAAGGACTGCCGACTTAAGGGCTTAACGGCTTAGCGACTTAACATGTAGCCCGACCTAACGATTTAAGAGTATGATGGCTTAGCGACTTAACATGTAGCCCGACCTAACGACTTAAGAGTTTGACGGCTTAGCGACTTAACATATAGCCCGACCTAACGACTTAAGAGTACGACGGCTTAGCGACTCAAGACAGGAAAGGCTCAAAACAACTTCACTTAAGTCGCGACGGACTTATGGCCTATGCTAGGTCGCTCACGACCTAGGCAAACAAAGGGAAACCCAGTACTTGAACCAGGGCCTGTTAACTCATCCGCGACTTAGGACTTGTACTCAGAAGAACATGCTTATCCCAGTTATGCCGTGAGCCGTGGTTAAGAGATAGGACGCGACTTACGACTTGTCTTGGGTCGGTCACGATCCACGACTTACGTTAGGTCGGTCACTACTTGCAACTTGACATGGGAGTTCCCCTATAAATACGGCATGGGCTCTAACATAAAGAGGACTTTCCGATCATTTTCTTCAAAGCATCAAGACTCTGCCATCTTTAAACCAAGCCTTACTTCAACATTTGAAACTCACAAGAAACTTCAATCAACTTCAAGCTGAGATTCAACGTATTTAATCATGAATTTGGGGAATTCTCTTGCATCGAAGTTTTTCTAGCTACTTGTCTTTTGAAGTGAATTGTAATTGAAGGAAATTGTAAAGGACTGTAATCATATTAGCAATAAAGAAGGATTGAAGTGGACGTAGGCTTGATCATAAGCCGAACCACTATAAACTCTATGTCTCCTACTGCTTTTTCAGTGAATTACCGCTTTCTCTGTTTCCCGTGTTAACGGGTGGTGCTTTCATTCAAGTCACTATTTGTATCGGGGTGTTAGCGTCTGACTTTTTACGTTAACATTTTTGGTGCTTTCTCTGAGAATTGAACTCAGGTTACTGTCATCATAGCTTCGCAGAAGTTTGTAGAAAGGATTTCTCCGAAAACCAAAAGTTTATCAGAAATAATGGCTCTAGGAAGGAAGCGCAAGTCTGTTAGATCCGACGATGTTCGCGAGACTACTGCAACCTCTCCTCCTTTAAGTCAAACAACTCCAACTGTCGGAGTTACACGAGCAGAGCTAGATGCCGTTGTATCCGGGCTACATCGACAAATGGAAGCTCAGAATAACCTAATGATGGAAAGGTTGAATGCTTTATTTGAGGTAAACCGCCAGCCGGCAGTTAAGGATGGAAACCTTGCCAATGAAATGAAGAATGAGGAAGGAAGGAATATCCCTCCAAGGCCAGCTGACCCAGTGGAAAGGACATCTCCCCAAGCCGGAGGATTGGAGCCGCAACCAACCCTCCGTGAAGAGATCGTCAAGACAGAATTCGGAGAGAATGGCTGATGTTTGTCCCATTGAGCCTCAAAATGATGAAGAATATTTCTCAGGCATGGTTCGCCAGATTATGAAGGAAAGTATGCAGAGAGACGAAGATGAGAGAGAGTGGTGTTTCGCTCCGAGCAAAACTCCATTCACTGAAAAGATCTTGAAAGCAGAATTCCCAAGGAAGTTTGTCCCTCCAACTATTACAGCTTACAAGGGAACGAGCGATCCTAATGAGTTTCTGTATAAGTATGATTGGCACATGACGGGTGCCAGAGCCTCCGATGAAATCAAGTGCCGGTATTTTCCGGTGTACTTGGAAGGAGTTGCTTTACTTTGGTTCACAAAGTTGCCGATCCGGTCGATAGACCAATTTTCTGATTTGACTCGGAAGTTAAAGGAACAGTTTCGACTGTATGCGTCAAAGGCAAAGGATATAATGTCGTTATCCAGCTTAGAGCAGAATCCTGGAGAATCCATTAGAGCTTTCTTGAATCGCTTCAATATAGCTTTGGCCGAGGTGGATAATGCAGAGCCACGCATGATTCTGACATATTTGATGAGGGCGATTGATAAATCAAGTGAATTTGGAAAGTGGTTGAAAATGAAAGAACCAAATTCACTTGACAATTTTTATAAAAAAGCCGATGAATTCATGCGTCTGGAAAGCCTCCAAGCACCGGCTAAGGTGGTATCGACTGGGGCCGGAAATAGTATTGCTGCCCCGAATAAGAAGGAATCTGGCAATCAGAAGAGGAGGAACGATGGTCGGAAGAGGCAGGAAGATGCAAAGAAGGGTAATCCCTTCAACATCACTCCTCTAACTGATACCCTGGAGAACATCTACTTTGCAAACAAGGACACGGTCGAATTCTCCGAACCAGCTAAGCAAAGAGTTAATAGGGAAGCTGAGAAGAATGGAAGGTTTTGCTGGTTCCATAACCAGCCCAGGCATGATACTAACGAGTGCCGTCACTTAAAGGAGGTAACTGAGGAACTATTGAAGCAAAACAAGCTCCAACAGTATGTAAGAAGGAACAAGAATTGCCCAACCTCATCAACTCAAGCACAGCAGGTTCCTGTTCATTGTCCTGGCTCAAGTGAGAAGACGGCAGCTCATGAATCAGAGAGGCCTGTTATAAGTGTGGTTACAGGAGGCCCTCACCCAGCTGGCAGGAGTTGGGGAGAGATGGAAAGATACGCCCGTGCTTTGAAGTATGCTCCACATACACCGAAATCCCCTTCCAAAAAAACTGCTCCACATACACCCAAATCGCAGTAACCAAAAGTGGCCTTCACCGCCTAATCACCATTCGTTTTTTCTTCTGAATTTGGATTGAGAAATTTTTGTTTTAAGGAGTCGTGAATTTGAGTGTTAATGAATTAATCTGAGTGAAGTTGTGAATTTGACAAACTGTAGTTGATCTGGAGTCGTTTAGTTGATCTTTGGTTAGTTTTTTTTGGGCCAGGTACAATTAGTTTGGGCCGAACTTGTTGCTTTAGTTTTTACTTTGTTTCCTTTTTGTTTTAAATTGTTTAGTTTTCCAGGTTTAAAATATGCACCGGCAGATGAAAGTGTTTTTGTGTTAGAAGACGTTGCACCCCTGAAGTAGCACAAAACTTTTAATGACGACATTATATTCACTACTAGAGATTCAATGGGAGTTGAAGCTCCTACCATTGATCCTTTGGTCATCTCCGCTGGCATTGGCCCAGCTACTGTGAAAAGAATTCTGGCTGATTGTGGAGCTTCGTGTAACATTCTCTTCAAGAAGACTTTTGATCAAATGAACATTCCTATGGCTGATGTTCAAGCTTCATCACTAAGGATTGCTGGTTTCACTGGTGAGCCAAAACAGCCAATTGGGACTATTGATTTGTTCGTAGAGCTTGGAGAGGGGCAGAGAAAAATGACTCGAAAGCAGACCTTTGTTATTGTTGAAGAATTTTCTACCTACAATGCCTTCCTAGGCCGACCAACTCTGGCGGCATTTAATGCGATTCTTGCCCCATGGTGTCTGACCATGAAATTCCCCACAGATAATGGAGTCAGTGTGGTGAAAGGGGATCGGAATGCTGGACGAGAATGTTATCTTACAGAGTTGCGTGAATCGAGGAAGAGAGAAATGGGAAAAGATGCGGCAGCCCCAGTCCGCATTAAAGAATCAACCTTGTAGCAATTACAGGGTGGACCCTGCACAAGCGAACATAGCGGTGCACGAAGAGAGATGGATCCAAGAAAAGCCAGTGCAGGGGAAAATAGAGTGGTACCAGTTGAAGTGACAGTTCCGATACCTGTTGACCCGAAAGACCCGAATAAAGTACTGAATGTGGGTTCGCAGCTTAATGCAACGGTTCAAAATGTTTTGATATCATTTTTGAAAACGAATCTGGATGTGTTCGCCTAGACTCATGCCGATATGTGTGGAATTTATCCAGAAGTTGCGGCGCATACCTTGAATATTGATCCAAAGTTTACAACGGTAAAGCAGAAAAGAAGAACTCAAGGTCCTGAGAGGTCAGCAGCATTGAAAGAAGAGGTTGATCGGCTTATGGAGAATGGCTTTATCAGGGAATCTACTTATCCGAATTGGGTCTCAAATCCAGTACTGGTTAAAAAAGCTAATGGGAAATGGAGAGTGTGTATTGATTTTTCAGATCTAAACAAAGCCTGCCCCAAAGACTGCTACCCGTTACCCAAGATTGACCAGTTGGTGGATGGAACGGCGGGCCATGAATTGTTATCTTTTATGGATGCCTATTCCGGATATAACCAGATCATGATGCATGAGCCGGATCAGGAGGACACGAGATTTATCACCGATGTTGGTCTCTACTACTACAGAGTCATGCCTTTCGGACTTAAGAATGCAGGGGCGACTTACCAAAGACTTGTGAATGCCATGTTTAAACGGCAGATTGGCAAGACTATGGAAGTTTATGTTGATTATATGCTGGTAAAGTTAAAGAAAGCAGTGGACCATATGGATCACTTGGCAGAGATGTTCTCAATCCTCCGAAAGTACGGTATGAAGCTGAACCCTTTGAAGTGTTCATTTGGAGTAGAATCTGGAAAGTTTCTGGGTTTCATTGTGATTGGAAGGGGCATTGAAGCTAATCCTGCTCAGATAACTGCCTTAAGTGAAGTCAAAGCTCATAGAACGAAGAAGGAATTGCAAAGTCTCAATGGAAAGGTTGCTGCCTTGAGTTGGTACATTTCCAAAGCTATTGATAAATGCATTCCATTCTTCGATGCTCTAAAGAAAGGAAGAAAAAACTTTGACTGGACTCCAGAATGCCAGAAAGCTTTCGATGAGCTGATTCGTCATATGGAAACGCCCCTATACTTTCTAAGCCTGACAATGGTGAAGATCTTTTGGTATATTTGGCAATCTCGTCTCATGCTCTAAGCGCAGCTTTGGTATGGGAGGATGTGAAAATTCAACGCCCGGTATACTACATGAGCAAGAGATTCACTGGGGCAGAATTGAACTATTCGAAGTTGGAAAAGCTCGCCTATTGTCTACTGATTGCATCAAGAAAATTGAGGCCATATTTCCAAGCTCATCCCATCAAGGTCCTCACTGATCAGCCCTTGAAGCAAGTCCTGTTTCGTCCTGAGACTTCGGGTCATCTTTTGAAGTGGAATATTGAGCTCAGTCAGTATGACATCAATTATCACCCCGAAGAGAAATCAATGGACAAGCTTTGGCAGACTTCATTGCAGAGTGTACAGACAAAGGCGATAGTGAGGATGTGGTGACCGATACTCCTTCAATCCGGTGGAAATTGTATGTTGATGGCACAAGAAACGATTACTGTTCCGAGGCCGGGTCGTGCTTGAGACCCCTGAAGGGCGATCATTGTGTTATGCTTTAACATTGGAGTTCCCTTCGATAAATAATGAAGCAGAGTATGAAGCTCTTATTTTCGGTTTAAGAATTGCTAAAGAACTGAACATCGAGGCATTGCAGATCTTCAGTGATTCACAGCTTATCGTGTGTCAAGTCAAGAAAGAGTTTCAAACCAAAGGGGGAAATCTGCCCGCCTACTTGTCAAGAGCCTGGGAGCTTCTCGAGGACATGGACCATTATACAGTAAACCATATACCTCGGGAAGAAAACATGAAGGCAGATTCCCTCGCGAAGTATGCAAGCACTGGTGAAGCTCAGTTACTGGGATTAGTTCCTGTGGAAGTCCTGTCAGCTCCAAGCATTGATGAAATGGATATAGACTGGATCATGACCATATCTCAAGAACGGGAATCATGGATGACTCCGATAAAGAATTATCTACTCAACGGATCTACGCCAGAGAATTCAAAAGAACGTCTGAAACTGTTAAGAAAAGCTTCAAGGTATATAATTGAGGAAGGTTGATTATTCCGACGAGGATTTTCAATGCCATTACTCCGATGTGTGACTGAAGAAGAAGCTAAGACAATTCTAGCTGAGGTACATGGAGTGGAATGTGGAGATCATACAGGTGGTCAAACTTTAGCAAAGAAAATTCCCCGTTATGGATACTTTTGGCCGAATATCAACCGAGATGCTGCAGACTACTCTCGAAAGTGCGACAAATGCCAGAGATTTGCTAAAATCTAAAGAGCACCTTCCACTGAGATAACGCAGATGGTCAGTCTGTGGCTGTTTGCTATTTAGGGGATAGATCTCATCGGGCCTTTGCCAACTGCAAAATCCAGAATCAGATATGCTATTGTTGTTGTGGATTATTTTACTAAATGGGCTGAATCTGAACCCTTAGCTACTATTACCTCTAAGAAAATGATAAACTTTGTAACTAAGAGTATCATTTGCAAGTACGGAGTACCTCAAAAGATAATCACGGACAATAGAACCCAATTTGAAAGTGAAGAGTTCCAAGATTTTTGAAAAAAATTCAAGATCCAGAAAAGTTTCTCAGTAGTGGCTCATCCGCAGGCAAACGGGCAAGTGGAAGCAGTAAACAAAATTATCAAATCCATCATCAAAAAACAGCTGGAAAAAGCAAAAGGTGGTTGGGTCGATAAACTTCCACTAGCACTATGGGCATATAGAACTACACATAAAACTACGACGGGGCACACTCCATTTTCATTGGCACACGGATCAGAGGCAATGATTCCGGTAGAAATAGAGGTCCCTTTACATAGAAGAATCCATTTCAATCAAGCCGAAAACGAAAAAGTTGCAGCTTGAAGCCCTTGACTTCCTTCATGAGAAAAGAGAAGAGGCTGAACTCAGAACTGCAGCTCACCAGCAAAGAATAGCCAGGCACTTCAATTCCAAAGTTCGCCGACCCAGCTTTGAAGTGGGCGATCTAATCTTAAAAAGAATTATTTCACCCACAGGCGTGTTGTGACCAAACTGGGAAGGGCCGTATGTTATAAGCCAAAAACTTCTTCATGGCACGTTCAAACTTGTAGCTGTCGAAGGAGATTCAATTCCAAGAGCTTGGAACAGCAATCATTTGTGCCCATATTTTACTTAAAGGCTTTAATGAAATATTGTAAAAGAATGACGAATGTATGATTCTTTTGATGAAAGCCGTTGTAAAGTCAGTGCAAGTGAATAATAAGAGCTATAGAGTGGATGTAGGCCCAGTTCATGGCCGAATCACTATAAATCTTGTGTTCTTTACTGTTATAAACTGCTTTGTTTTGTTTTGACATATAAAATACGATAATTGTATTGCTAAAATGTCGATTTAATAATGCAAACGATAAAAACAAGGCTTACCCATCATGAGACCAAGCGATCTCCGACATCACCCACCAAGCAAGCGCTAAACCATCCAAAATTTCCATACTCAAATCCTATGAAAGAAGTGCTTCGAACAAAAGTTAGCGATGTGGCTAGAAGTGGACCATTTCTAACTAACTGCGAATGTTTGTACAAACGAGCATCCAGTTAAATAGCCTGTGTCTACCACCACCAACTCACTTGACTATGAAGTATATTTCTTTGAATAAGGGAAATTGCTGGCAACAAGAAGGAAAGGGTATTTGAAAAAGATAACGGGGATCGCCAATATGAATAAATGGCAAAGAGACATGGGCGGGCAAGCATCAAACAGCAAAAGACCTCTTCGGAGGCACAAGCCCTCTTCGGAGGCACAACTCTTCGGAGGATAAAGACCTCAAACGGGGCATGCTAGAAGACTTTCTCAACATGGTATGTAATGATCGGAAGCACCTTCCCAACAGGAAGGCAAAGCGCTTGTTTACTAGTTGAGACAGTTTGCGTGGACAAGCGTCCAAGTAACTTGCGTCCGCCCCGTGAGTCCATGAGACGACCGGAGGCACCTTCCTAAGTGGATGGCAAGGCGCTCGTTCACTAGTTGAGACAATCTACGTAAACAAACGTCCAAGTAACTCGCGCTTGCCCCGTGAATCCAACCTATAACGAGGAAGAAACTTCCAGGCATCCTCGGAGGCACAGATCTCACCGGGATCTGAAATAAAACTTCACAAGTGCTGAGATGTGAAAAGCCCTCTTCGGAGGCCCATTTCACCATAGTTGAAATGTCAAAAGACCTCGAGCAGGCCGCGCCAGAAAAAGAGAGTTCTTTCTCGACATAAAGTTGCAGACTGATCGGAGGCACAGGACACTTGTGTCCACCCCTCCAACTAAGAGAAAGAAACTCCGAACTTCCAGATAAAAGCCCTACACAGAGGCACACGTTTCACCGTGATTTGAAATAAAACTTCACGCGAGTCGAAATGTGAAAAGCCCTCTTCGGAGGCCCGCTTCCCATGTATAGGGAAAAGATAAAAGCCTCTCCCAAGAGGTAGAAACAAAAAGCCCTCTTCCCAGAGGCACAATCAAACAAAAAGCCCTCTTCCTAGAGGCACAAGCAAGTCAAAGCCCACTTTACCACGAAAGAAAGTTCACTCAAAATAAAAGTGATTTTCTCCAAAAAAAAGTGTAGTGTAAAAACTTCGCAACAAAAAAAAAGAAGAAAGAGAAAAGAGGAAAAACTCCTCCGAAATGAGGCACATCGTACTAAATACGAAAACTATTTCCTTAAAATGGAAGTATTATCCTATGAGGTACAGATGCAAGCCTCCTTCAAATGGAAAAGCTGCTCACTATAGAAAGAGTATAAGTCTTCTCGAAATAAAGGAATTGTTCTCTAAAAAACTTTGCCAATGTGAAAGAGATTGCATTAAACCATGGTATGGGGGCAGCACACTATAAGTACAAGAATGGAAACAATGCTCAAACAACATACCATAGGCTCATTGCAATATCACACAAAGGAAACGAAGAACTTGTATAAAATAAAGAATAAATGTATTCTCAAATACATATAGAAGTTTGTATTGGTAAAAGGAACATTTTATTCAATACTACGAAAATTTTATACAGGTACATGTGTGAGGATAAAGAAAAGCGGGGGCCGGTACCCGCACAATCTCCGGCCAGTGCATGCAAAAAGTAAAGCAAAGTAGGGAAAGCGGGGCTCATCACTTCTTTCTCCCACCACCTTTAGAGCCTTCACCTGGTTTAATAGGAATTTTTCAAGCCGACTTGGGAGAGTTGGGGGAGAAGGAGAGAGTGCTAGTGCTGGATCAACTTTCGTTTCCTTTTCAGTAGCAAAAATGCTTCTCCCTTTCTTTTTTGAAGTTGTACGCTTCCTTCTCCTTCTTGAAGAAGACTCGCTCCCCAGAGTGACAAGTGTAGACAATTTTATGTCATCAGAAAGGGTTCGCTCCAGAGATACTTCGTGATGCAGTCCAGGACAGAGTTGGAGCAGTGCAAGGCCCAAACCTTCAAGACTTGAGTCGACCACGACCTAAGAAGGTGATCGTAAGTCGTCCATGACTTAACAAAGTCCATGAGAAAGAACCACGACCTAACAAAGAAGATGAAAAGGAGTTACGACTTAACGGGGGCTTAAGTCATTCGGGATGGATGAGTCGTATGCGAGCTAACGGCATGGTTCTAAGTCGTCCACGACTTAGGAAGGAAGATATAGGTCGTTTCCGACCTAAAGATTCACGTGAGGAGGAGCTGCGAGTCAATGAAACCGCTTTGAGGTATCTGCGACCTAAAGACTTAAGTCGGCTACGACATATGGATACAGGAGGAGCAACGACCTAGTGTGAGTCGTATGTGGTAAGTCGGTCGTGTTTAGGTCGCGTGATGATAGTTCTGTGTTTTTGAGTCGTGTTGTTTTTTTAAGTTGTTCGGTTCGTAAGTCGGTTGTGTTTTAGGTCGTACCTAGTTAGGTCGACCGTATATTGTAAATCATAAGTTGTGTACAAATGGTTGTAATGGAGTCGTATGTGTTGTTATGTGGGTTTATTAGGTCGGCAACGACTTAAGAAGTGTTAGGTCGGCAACGACTTAAGAAATGTTAGGTTGGCAACGACTTAAGGGTCTGGGTCAAAATTGCTATAAATAGCGAGCGTGTTGTAACTTTGAAGGGGGTTGATTTTTGAATAAAATTCTTGTTTGATTGCTGTGTGCTTTAATCTTAAATTGGTAGTTGAGTGTAATCTCCTATCTCCACTTTCGGTTATTCGAGTGCGCTCGAATCAACGATTGTTGAAGCCGATTCGCGGAATCAAGTGCGCTTGATCAACGCTTGAAGAATTGAAGATCTTCTTTCATGGCATCGTGCGCGATCAACGTGTCGAAGATAGCTAGCATTAGGTATCTTTGTGATCAACGAATTTGGGCATTTCAGTATCTTCAATCCACCGTTTGCTACTTTCATCGATCTATATCGTTTTGTTATTAACCGCTGCGTCAGTTTTGGTATCAAAGCTAGACTTAGCCAATCATAGCTAAGCCGAGTCTTGGAGCCAAGGAGTTTTAAGTTGTTGTTCATCGTGTTCATCTTGAAATTGCAACAAGATAGAAACTTTCGATCCATTTCATTTTGGATCAAAATTGGAAAGGTGTTTGAGTTTGAGCCGAGAGTTGAAGCATCATTTTGGTATCATTTGTTGAAGGTAGGCCGTGTATACTTGTGAAAAGTAGCCGAGCCTTGGTGAAGTTTGTTTGAAGTGTTGAGGCCGAGCCAAGTTAGTGGTTGAGCCGTGACTTGCTTGTGTTGATGATTTTGAAGTATTAGTTAAAGGTTGTGTTGAATCAATCATGCCGCCGAGGAGAGCTAATCGTCATCAAAATGTTGAAGTGTTGTATAGAAGAGAAGAAGCCGAGCAAATGGAACAACGCATTAATGAGAAATTTGATGAATGCATTGGAAAGTTAGAGAAGTTGATGAATGATTTGAATCAAAATCAAAGGAGGAGATCACCAATCTCGAACCATGGAGGAAACCGGGTTTCGCCATCGGTTACGGAAGCAAGAAGGGTATCGCCGCAATCTTTTAGAGAGAGAAGAGAAACATCAATTTCATCAAGGAGAGATCACCATGACTATGGACATGAAGAGAGAAGAACTCCACGTGAGTTTGAAGAAGAGCCATATAGAGATGAAGAGAGACATAGTAGAAGGGACATGCGTGATCGAATGGATGATAATGGTCGGGATCGATATAGACGTACATTTGATTTTGATGAAGAGGGTGATAGAGCTAGCATTCATTATCGAGATCGAGACCAAGTTCGAAATTCATATCGAGATGCAGATGATGATCGTCGTTGGGAGTCCGGTATGAAGATGGAAATTCCAGAATTCAAGGGTGGAATGGTAGCAGAGGAATTTTTGGATTGGTTGTCTAATGTTGAAGAGATATTTGATTTCAAAGAAGTCCCAGAGAATCGAAGAGTTAAGTTGGTTGCTACTAGGTTGAGGGGAAGAGCTTTAGCATGGTGGCAGCAAACCAAACTTACAAGGGAGAGAATGGGAATGTCAAAGATTGAATCTTGGAATAAGATGAAGAAGTTGTTGAGAGCTACATTTTTACCTTACAACTATCAATCAATCATGTATCAGAGGTTGTAGAATCTGAGGCAAGGGACGAAGATAGTTAATGATTATGCAGATGAATTTTATCAACTCATTGCTAGAAATGACATTATGGAGACAGAGGAACAGCTGACTGCTAGATTTGTTGGAGGTTTGAGGGTGCAGATCCAGGATATGGTTAATATGTTCGATCCCAGATCTTTGGCATAAGCACATCAGAAAGCGTTGGCTTGGGTGAAGCAGGGAAGGCGTGGAGGTGATGTGTTTACAAATTCCAACAATCAAGTGAAGGGTGTTAGTGGAAGCTCAAATGTTCCTAAATCTATCAGTAAATCATTTGTGAATGAAGTTGCGAAGACGAAGGTCAACAACAGTTTCAAGTGTTACAATTGACAGGAAGTGGGTCACAAGAGTAATGAATGTCTGAAGCCGAAGAAACGAACTATGATTGTTGAAGTTTAAGGTGAGGATGTTGGTGAAGGTTATCCTAGTCCAGTTGAGGAGGAAGAACAGGATGTCGCGTCAGGAGATGAAGGATGTAATCTGATGATGAGGAGATCTTGTTTGATACCGAAGCAAGAAGAAGAATCTAGTTGGTTGAGGAGTCACATCTTTCAGTCAACGTGCACTACTCTGGGAAAGGTGTTCAAATTTGTGATTGATGCGGGAAGTTGTGACAATATTATTTCTACCGAAGCTGTGAGAAAGTTGAAGCTGAAAACGGAGAAGCATCCTAATCCTTACAAGTTAGCGTGGCTGAGAAAAGGAGGAGAGGTGAAGGTGGACAGGCGAGTTTGAGTTCCATTTTCTATTGGAAAGAAATATAAAGACGAGATCTGGTGTGATGTGGTTGAGATGGATGTTTGTCACTTGCTTTTGGGAAGATCATGGCACTATGATCGAGCAGTGCAGCATGATGGTCGGACCAATAGCTACAGCTTTATGTTTGAAGGTGTTAAGATTATTTTAGTTCCAAAGAAGAGACAGCAGGAAGAGAGTAAATCTGAGGAAATTGAGGAGCTAAAGACTTTATTGACTTTGAAGGAATTTATTGAAGAAGTAGAAGAGAGTCCAGAGGTATTTTTGCTGATTGGACATGAAGCCACTGAATCTGTAGAAGTTCCAGAGGAAGTAAAATCGGTATTGGAAGAATTCAGTGATGTGTTTCCTGAAGAGTTGCCAACGGAGTTACCACCGTTACGGGATATTCAACATCAGATAGATCTTGTGCCAGGGGCAGTATTACCACACAGGCCACATTACAGGATGAGTCCTAAGGAGCATGAAGAACTGAGAAGGCAGGTGGAGGAGCTGATGGAACAAGAGCGTGTTCAGGAGCGCTTGAGTCCTTGTGCAGTTCCAGCCTTATTGGTGCCAAAGAAGGATGGTTCGTGGAGGATGTGTATGGATAGTCGGGCTCTGAACAAGATCACTATGAGATACAGGTTTCCAATGCCAAGGTTTGATGATTTGATTGACCAGTTGAGTGGAGCTGTTGTGTTCTCAAAGATTGACTTGAAGAGTGGATACCATCAAATTCGTATTAGACCGGGTGATGAATGGAAGACTGCTTTCAAAACCAGGGAAGGTTTATACGAATGGTTGGTTATGCCGTTTGGTTTATCGAATGCACCGAGTACTTTTATGAGAGTGATGAACCATATTTTCAGAACATACATTGGGAAGTTTGTGGTTGTTTACTTTGATGATATTTTGATCTACAGTGGGAGTATGGAAAAGCATGTCCAGCATTTGCGTGAAGTACTGTTGATTCTACGACAGGAGAAATTCTATGAAACAGCAAAGAAGTGCGTGTTTATGACGGACAGTATTTTGTTTCTGGGGTATGTTCTATCGAAGGAAGGAATTCAAGTGAATGAAAGTAAAATAGAAGGTGTCAGGAGTTGGTCACAGCCCAAGACGATTACTGAAGTGAGGAGTTTTCATGGATTGGTATCTTTCTATCGATGATTCATTCCACATTTTAGTAGTGTGATGGCACCTATAACCGATTTCATGAAGGGAAAGAAGTTCGAGTGGTCAGAGGAAGCAGGGGTTGCTTTTGAGAAGATCAAGGCACTATTGACGACAACACCAATTCTAGCTTTACCGGATTTTCAGTTGTTATTTGAATTACATACCGATGCCTCGAAGGTTGGGGTTGGTGGAGTGTTGAGTCAGAAAGGAAGACGGGTTGCTTATTTCAGTGAGAAGTTATCTGGAGCTAAGTTGAGATATAGCACTTTTGATGTTGAGTTTAACACAATAGTTCAAGCTGTGAAGCACTGGAGACACTATCTGTTTCAGATGGAGTTTGTTCTTTACACAGATCATGAAGCGTTGAAGCACTTACAAGGGCAGGATAAGATTTCAACAAGGCATGCATCGTGGATTGCTTATCTGTAGCAATTTACTTTTGTCGTGAAACATAAGTCACGGGTGACGAATCGTGTGGCTGATGCTTTGAGTAGGAGGAGTCATTTATTAACGACAATGAAAATTGAGGTGACAGGATTTGAATTATTACCGGAATTGTTTGAGGAGGATCCTTACTTTGCAAAGTTCGTTGAGAAAGTTAAGGAGGGAAATACTTATGAATTTGTGTTGATTGAAGGTTTCTTATTTAAGGGAAATCAATTGTGTGTACGGATTGTAGCTTGCGAATGAAGATAGTAAAGGAGCTTCATGAGGAAGGACATGTGGGTAGAGACCGAACATTGCAGTTAATCTCTCAATCCTACTATTGGCCGTCGATGAGGAAGGAAGTTGAAAGGTTTGTTCAGAGATGTCATGTTTGTCAAGTTTCGAAAGGGTCAGCTACAAATGCGGGTTTGTATATGCCTTTACCTGTACCTAGAAAACCATGGGTAGACATTAGCATGGATTTCGTGTTGGGATTTCTGAGAACTCAAAGGGGGAATGACTCTATATATGTTGTGGTGGATCGTTTCTCGAAGATGGTACATTTTATTGCATGTAAGAAGACGGCGGATGTTGTTCATGTTGCTCAGTTATTTTTCAAGGAGATCTATCGACTTCATGGATTACCAGAATCTATTGTGTCGGATAGGGATACTCTTTTTCTGAGTCACTTTTGGTTAAGTTTGTGGAAGATGGTCGAAACGAAGCTGAATTTTAGTAGCGCTTACCATCCACAAACTGATGGACAGACGGAGGTTGTGAACAGATCATTGGGAAATTTACTACGGTGTCTTTTGAAA
Source organism: Allium cepa (assembly GCA_030765085.1). NCBI lineage: Eukaryota > Viridiplantae > Streptophyta > Magnoliopsida > Asparagales > Amaryllidaceae > Allium > Allium cepa. The sequence continues at coordinate 938,835,009 of CM060943.1, read as the reverse complement.
GATAACCTGAAAAGTTGGGATATGAAGTTATGTCAAGCAGAGTTTGCTCATAATCATGCGATGAATCGTAGTGCAGGATTCAGTCCATTTCAGATTGTATATTCAAATTTACCAAGGGGACTGTTGGACTTAACGGTAGTACCACAACTAAAGGGGACGCTTAAACGAGCTGTAGATTTTGTTGATGGATTGACTGAGTGTCATAAAATTGTTCAGGAAAGATTGGAGAGAGCAAATGAGAAGTACAAAAGAACCGCAGATATGAAGCGAAGAAATGTTGAGTTTAATGAGGGTGATTTGGTTTATGCTGTGTTAACCAAGGATCGTTTTCCAGTGGGCGCTTATAACAAGTTGAAAGCCAGAAAATTTGGTCCTGTGGAAATTGTGAAACGGATTAATGAAAATGCTTATAAGTTGAAGCTGCCGGAGGAGGTATACACTTCTGACGTGTTCAATGTTAAGCATCTTATACCATATTATGGGGATAAACAATCCGATGTGGGAGAATTTACAAATTCGAGGACGAATTTTTCTCAACCTAGGGAGGATGATGCAGTCCAGGACAGAGTTGGAGCAGTGCAAGGCCTAAACCTTCAAGACTTGAGTCGACCACGACCTAAGAAGGCGATCGTAAGTCGTCCACGACTTAACAAAGTCCGTGAGAAAGAACCACGACCTAACAAAGAAGATGAAAAGGAGTTATGACTTAACGGGGGCTTAAGTCGTTCGGGATGGATGAGTCGTATGCGAGCTAACGGCATGGTTCTAAGTCGTCCACGACTAAAGAAGGAAGATATAGGTCGTTTCAAACCTAAAGATTCACGTGAGGAGGAGCTACGAGTCAATGTAACCGCTTTGAGGCATCTACGACCTAAAGACTTAAGTCGGCTACGACATATGGATACAGGAGGAGCAACGACCTAGTGTGAGTCGTATGTGATAAGTCGGTCGTGTTTAGGTCGCGCGATGATAGTTCTGTGTTGTTGAGTCATGTTGTTTTTTTATGTTGTTCGGTTCTTAAGTTGGTTGTGTTTTAGGTCGTACCTAGTTAGGTCGACCGTATATTGAAAATCATAAGTTGTGTACAAATGGTTGTAATGGAGTCGTATGTGTTGTTATGTGGGTTTGTTAGGTCGGCAACGACTTAAGAAGTGTTAGGTCGACGACGACTTAAGAAATGTTAGGTCGGCAACAACTTAAGGGTCTGGGTCAAAATTGCTATAAATAGCGAGTGTGTTGTAACTTTGAAGGGGGTTGATTTTTGAATAAAATTCTTGTTTGATTGCTGTGTACTTTCATCTTAAATTGGTAGTTGAGTGTAATCTCCTATCTCCACTTTCGGTTATTCGAGTGCGCTCGAATAAACGATTGTTGAAGCCGATTCGCAGAATCAAGTGCGCCTGATCAACGCTTGAAGAATTGAAGATCTTCTTTCACGGCATCATGCACGATCAACGTGTCGAAGATAGCTAGAATTCGGTATCTTTGTGATCAACGAATTTGGGCATTTCAGTATCTTCAATCCACCGTTTGCTACTTTCATCGATCTATATCGTTTTGTTATTATCCGCTGCGTCACTTCGCCTCCTTCAAGTCCTTCAGCCTTCTGCTCCTGTAATGCGGCTGGATCGTCCAAGTCTTGAAGGGCTCCTATTAATTCTTCCTACGATCCCGGCTGGGAAGTAGGAGTAATTTGAAAGGTTGGAGGAGGAGAAGTTTCTATAACACTAGGCACTTTCTCTACAGAAGAAAAGAGATTATAATCAGTAAAGAGATGGGATAAAGGCTCATTGAGATTTAAAAAATAATCGAGAAGCTCATTAAACTCGGTCGAAGCAAACAAGCAGTCCGCTTGGGCAAGATTAACAGTAGAGTTACCTGGAGAAGTCGGCTTCCTAATTTCAACTTCATAAGCTTGTGCTTCGGTGCTCTCTTCGCCTTCATCTCCACCCTACACGCTTATAATCTCAATTATAACTTTAGCAGGGGTCGGAGAATGAGAACCGGAGCCTGTGATGTCAACATCGGCCGAAATTGAAGGAGGGACAGGGGAAATTGATGGTGCTTCTTCCTCTTGATGCTCCTCTCTCATCATCCCAGCACGCTCTTTAGTGAGTTGTTCTTTTTCTCTGGCAAGGGCTGCACGAGCTCCGTCATCCAGATAATGTGCCTCGAGTTCTTCTTCGGCATACCCAGCATCTTTAAGCATATCAAGCGCAGCTTCCCATACTTCAGCCAAAATGATTTCATATTTGGGGCCCAAAAATGCGAGACTACCACGCCCTAGGACACTTTGCAAATCGAAGTCGAACAATGTCGAACTGACATCGGCTTTAGTGGCTTGATGAGCTTCTTCAGCTGCAATTCTACCCGCAACAGCCTGATCGTGCTCTTTCTCAACTATAGCAAGTCGGTTTTTTAATATCTCAATTTCGAGGTTCTGGGAGCTGGTCTGTTGTCGCAAATGTGCAACGTCGACGCGATAATCTTCTACAACCTTTTCCTGCCACTTGAGTTTATCTTCGGCCTCTCGTTGGCTGGCAAGAGCATCCCGCACTTGTTGCTGAAGCACACTTTCCCTTTGAGAATAGGAAGTGGAGGAAGAAGCAAGCTCCTCTTTTAGTTTTCCAACTTCCGCTTCAAGCTTTTCATTATAAGCGGCAATGCTCCTCATTTCTGCGTCATGTTGATCAAGAGTCTTTTGCCATTCGGATTTATCGTTCTCCATGGTCAACATTGCCTCAAGGTTCGCGCGGTTCACTCTTTGGAGTTCGTCGACAAGTTTCTGCCAATTTGACATTCTCTCAATATCAAGCTTGACAACGTCAAGATTTCACAACATGGCTGGTTTGTCGATTGGAAACAAATCAAGATCAAAGTGAACTCCCTTCAAGCACCAGTTTGGAAATCGACTTTTAAGAGTAGGTGGGCCCGGTCTGACCTGATATGAGGGCCGGCCAATGATCGTCTGAATATCGGTATGAGCGAGAGCAGGAGATTGAGGAGGCACAGAAGCAATGGGCTCTTTAGGAATGTCAGATGACGTCTTTTCATCGTGCTTGGTCCGTTTGCTTGAACCTTTGGCGGCGTGACTCTTCCCTTTGTCCTCATGGGATTTTCCGTTTAAGGGAATCATCCTCTCTGTGGGAAGAGTCACGACGTTCTTCCCCTCTCCCGTAACATTCTTCGTATGCTCTCCTCTCCTGAGCTTTCCGAGCAGCCCTCTCCTCATCAGTTTCCCTGTGAGGGGGAAGATAGCGCCTGTAATCATATTGACTGCGTCTGCCATACTGCTTAAAGTCATCATAATACGAGCCACTTCGCCCCATTGAAGAACCTGGAATTGAAAAAGAAGCATAACTTGAGAATCTTCAAATTGTAAGGAATTAAGTGCATACTAGTGCCAATAAATCCTAAGTGTGTGTGGTGTGTGCAAACTACACGCGCCGGACTACGAACCACTCCTCAGTTGGGGGGTGGTGATAGATTTTACAGCCAATGTCGATTGTTGAGCTAGAGGAGTCTGTTGAAGAGCAGATGTCGCTTCAACCACTGGAGATAAAATTTTAGCAGCAGAAAGATCATCTTTAAAGAGTTCTTGAGACGTAACTATAAAGTCGCTCAACCCTTCGAAAGTGTCATTACCACTGTGTTCGACAGGGCTCTTCACCTCAACTCCTTTATCAGCAGTCTTCCCGGATTGTTGAAGATCTTCTTCTTCTTCGATAACCAGGGCAAGGGCAGGTTTACAAGATGGTCCTGCAATGTCAGTTGGAGTAGAACATTTTACCAACGAAGCCTCAGTTGTAAGTTCCTTTGGTACGAGTTCGTCAGTGGAAACTGGGGCATCTATTGCCTTAGCCGGGGAATCAGGGACTTCGTGAGGTTGTGTAGAGCGGGAAGAATGTAGGAGTCCAAACTGATGTAGAAACTCATCCTTCAACAGAAATTTTATACTCCTTTCCTCGGTAGCCATGGCATTCAGTCTTTCAAAAATTTGCTTGTGGCCTGGATCTCTAGAGGGGGGGAGGAAGTGCTGAAAAAAGGAAAGAGTTAAATTAGCACTTAACAACTCAGATCCCAAAAAGCTCAGGAATGGAAAAAATAAAAGCAGGTAATCTTACTTCCTACTCTCCAGATAGTATAAAATCCCGGAGGGCAGCGAACAAAGAAAAACTGATTCAAAAATCCATGTGCGCTTTCGGAAAGATCGGTAATGAGTTTGCGATTCCTAGCGCTTCTTACAACAGTAATGGAGGGGTAATCTTTAGTTTTTGTAAATGAACATAAGTGACGAATTTCCTTGAGACGTGGCAGTCGATCTAGAGTTCTCCTGAATAAAACACACAACCCTATTAAGATGGCGTAGCCATTGGGGTGCAATTGGAACGGAGAGATGGTCAATCGAAGTAGGAGTTGTTGAAGAAAGTCATTAAAAGGAGGAATTGCTCCACTTAGACAAATCTGGCGATTGACTGCGACAAAATCATGAGGTGGACTGTCGGCAGTATCATTCGGCTGGGGAAGTAGAGCATCACTCTCAGCAAGGCCAAATTGAATGCGCAGCTGGTTAAATGCTCTTTGGGTTAAGGTAGTCGGAGTTCTTTCTGGAGGATTCACTATGGGAATAGCTTTCTGAAAGATCTCTCCAGCTTGGGCTACCACTTCTTCTTGATGTGAAGCCATTCTATATAAAAAAACTGGATATTCAAACATGAAGGTACACATTCCCTAAATGTGTGAAGTGCTGTGTAAAGCTAACAAAGCAACAAGCAAATATAATTGAAATTAAACTTGTGTCAATTGCAATATTTCAAGACTTGTCGCTTTAAGTTCAAATATAAGTGCAATATTAACGCAAACGAATCAACTTTAGTTGGTTAACGTTGTTTCAATGCTTCACTTGAGTTTGTTGATTCATAGCATTTCATACAATTTCTTTAAGTTAATTATCCTTTATCGACTAATCTATCATTTGATGTGGGCAATCAGTGGCAGTATATTCGCCCTAGTTTTTTGCAAATGTTGTATTTAACAGGTTATCAGCATCAAATTTGGTATAATCTATTAAGAAAGCATAGCAGAGTCATGCAAGTTATTTCGGTAGTTTAAAGTTCGAGTTGGGAGTACAATCAAGTTCTATCAATATCTCGAAGTTTTCAAATTTTGTTCAAGCCATGTAGTCGCAGTCCAAAAGTTCTCCAAGTCCTAAGTCATCCATGACCTAAAAGATTTCCTACGAGTTAAGTTAAGCCGTTGGTTCTTTAAATCATCCTACCTAAGCCGCGATTCAAGACTTATGTCGCAACTAATTAAGTCGGTCAAAGGTTAAGTCGGCCGCGACTCAAGGTTTATGTCGTATCTTGTTATGTCGCAAAGGGTTATAGGTCGTCCAAAATTGCTGGGTCGTGTCCGAGTTGGTGTCTCACTTCACCCAGTCAACAAAACCCCATCAAATCAGAAATTCCTCATCCTCTTAACCTCTTAACCCGTTAGTCTCTCCATCAACAGAAACCCATTGATCAAACGTTTAAACCCAAAATCCACTAACCCGGTAACCGAGTACCTCTTCGCCTCCTCCAAATTTCCAGAAACCATTGCTAATTGCGTGAATTCAAACACTTGCCAAATAATTCCATAAGATCCTAAGCCAATTCTTTTTTTAGGGCAGTTGTCAACGGTCGACAATGGTCAAAGGACGAATTGGGTTGTAATCTCACAACATGGAAACAAAAACCATATTGAAATGGTTATGGAGGAGCTGGTGACAAACATAATGGATCAATGATCAGAATTACCTAAATCTGTTGTTGAAATAGCGATCAAGGATGAAAAAGGGAGGATTTCGTGTTAACTTTTGAGCTCGGATGCAGCAATGGCGGCAAGGTGATAAGCAGTAAGGTAAAGAGGAAGAAGCGACTTAACGGCTTATATAGGAGATAGAGGAGAAGATGGATGGACACGCGAGTTAACAAGCTTCTTGAGTCACCCACGACTTAAGGACTAGATCGCAGCACACGACCTACGACCTAGGCATGTACTTCGAGGGGCAAATGTTAATTCCTATGTTCAGCGACTCAGTGACACAAAGGAATTGGTGACTTAACACATGAAGCGGGCTTAACGACATACCGACTTAAGAAGGACTGCCGACTTAAGGGCTTAACGGCTTAGCGACTTAACATGTAGCCCGACCTAACGATTTAAGAGTATGACGGCTTAGCGACTTAACATGTAGCCCGACCTAACTACTTAAGAGTATGACGGCTTAGCGACTCAAGACAGGAAAGGATCAAGACAACTTCACTTAAGTCGCGACCGACTTACGGCCTATGTTAGGTCGCTCACGACCTAGGCCAAACAAAGGGAAACCCAGTATAGCGTTACATGGACCAGGGCATGTTAACTCGTCCGCGACTTAGGACTTGTACTCTAAAGAACATGCTTATCCCAGTTATGCCGTGAGCCGTGGTTAAGAGATAGGACGCGACTTACGACTTGTCTTGCGTTGGTCACGATCCACGACTTACGTTAGGTCGGTCACTACTTGCAACTTGACATGGGAGTTCCTCTATAAATACGGCATGGGCTCCAACATAAAGAGGACTTTCCGATCGTTTTCTTCAAAGCATCAAGACTCTGCCATCTTTACCAAGCCTTACTTCAACATTTGAAACTCACAAGAAACTTCAATCAACTTCAAGCTGAGATTCAACGTATTCAAACATGAATTTGGGGAATTCTCTTGCATCGAAGTTTTTCTAGCTACTTGTCTTTTGAAGTGAATTGTAATTGAAGGAAATTGTAAAGAATTGTAATCATATTAGCAATAAAGAAGGATTGAAGTGGACGTAGGCTTGATCATAAGCCGAACCACTATAAACTCTGTGTCTCCTACTTCTTTTTCAGTGAATTACTGCTTTCTCTGTTTCCCATGTTAACGGGTGGTGCTTTCATTCAAGTCGCTATTTGTATCGGGGTGTTAGCGTCCGACTTTTTACGTTAACAGTACATAAATATGAGGATATAAATTAAATGCTTGAAAGTTAAACTTTGAATAGAAATAAAATTCAAGATTATTTTAGTAAAAATAAAATATTAATACTTAAGTAAACCTACGAAGTACATATATATTTGATGTGAGTTGTGTAAGCAAAGTAAGAAACAAATGAAACAAAGTTGTTATGTGCTTATGTACATATAAAGAACAAGTAAATGAAGAAAAGATAATATCTACATAAAAATAAACATCATGTACAAAGCAAATAAAACAAACAAAAAAATAACTATGTAATAAAAGCTTGCAAAAGAAGATAAACATACAAATAAACAAAATGGCTACAACACAAAACTGTATATACATAATTAAAATGGCATGAGCTTGTAAACAAAAATAGAGACATTGCATTTAATACCCCATCTTCTATCAGCATACAACAAATCCTTTCAGCCGAAAATATGTCAGAATCATATCAGTAAATAAATTGAAAACAAATATCTTTAGTCAAAAGAAAAATCTGTAGTCAAAAAAAGAGGCTTTACCAGTTGTTACTTTCCACTTATACAAACATTGTTTCTATATATATATATATATGCATCTATTTTTATCTTTGTTTGTTCAAACATTAGATTTAGCATTACAGAAACTAATTTATACAACCAAAACTTAAATATACAACTCAACTAAAGAAATAAGAAAAAAGAGATTCAAAAGAAAATCAACTGCAGTTTTCAATAACAAAGCAGATTCTCTATTCTCTCCATTCACTGTGAGTAAACACAAATTTTTAAAGTTTTAAGTTTAGTTAAAAATGAATAGGCAATTCTTTGATAATATTGTGTGTTGTATATGTATTTTTTTTATATAGTTCTGTGGTGTATATAAGCTGTTTTGTGAAATGTTGAATCTACAGGTCTTCTCTGTTTGTTGTTACAGAGTTAGATATTCATTCAAAATCCAAAACATTCTCATTCAATCATGGTTAAACTTAGAGTTTTCAAACAAACAGGACGTTTAAACATAGGTTAAGTTTTAATTTTTTTTTCAAACTGTGAGTGAAGTACATCAACTGAAATCCCTTTTACAGTACAACATATAATTATATGTTAAATTAAGGTGTTTTAAATTGTTAGTTCAATTTTACAACTTGAAACCTCACTGTAAAATAGAATTTTTAAAACAAAATGGGATTTTTTTAGTTAGGTATTTAGTGAGCAGCTTGTGGTTGATCAGAAGTCACGTTTTGATCAATTCCCGGTGATTGAATAAATGTGGGTTATTGAGATTCTGCTCGAAGCTAGTTCGGCAATGAGTGAAGTTGAGAAAACTGTTGAATAAATTTTCTATTGCACGAATTGATGATATGAAGCAAAATTAGGGTTTGTGATAGTATGGAGGGTGTAACAACCCGAGATTTGCATTACCGAATTTTTTTTTAGGATTTTATTTAAATGGAGCAAATGGATTTTTGGGATAATGATAATTTATTTAAAAATATGGACATTTTGAATAAATGGGTTTTTAAAAATGAGGCGAAGTATTATTTTGGAACAATTAAAAGTCAATGGGAAATTTAAAAAGGGGATTTTGCTAAGTATGGGTTTTCATGGCTATGTTAACACTTAAACAATTTTTATACATGTTTAGAGCCACCCTCTCTTAAGGGGTCCATTAGCCTAACCCAAACCCACTTACCATTCTATAAATCATCTCAAACTCTTAACCCTCATTCATTCCAACCCTAATAAAAAAAATTCCTAAAACCCTAAACCTAAAAATTGCCTCCATGCTTAGGAAAGCTCCATCTTCTATTATATTGGCTTAAGCTAGTTAAAGTATGGGAAGGTAATGCAAAAACCCTCTTGTAATCCGTTTCTAACTCTCTTTAATTTCTAGAAATCATGTTGTAACTCTTGGTTTTATGTGTTTTGGTATTTTTCTAGCTCCTTGATCATCATCTCTTCGCTTTGGTTTGTGCCATATAGGTGTTTGTTCTTTTGCTTGAGAGGAATACTTGGTAAACCCTCTCCTAATCTATGTATAAGCATGTCTTAATTCTGGAATTAGCCTAGTAACACTTGATTTGTTGTGTTGCATAAATATCAAAACTTGTTGATTATCATTCCTTCCATTTGGACATTGCACACAAGTTGCTTTCTATATTGGTTGTGAGGTAATGCTAGCTATATCCATATCATTTTCATGCTATAGCTAGATATATATCTATGGTATGATTTGGTAATTGTTAATGGTCATTACTAAATCATTTGAGCAAGAAAAATTGAATTAATTAGCTCATTTCTCTATGTTTTGCAAAATTCTAAAACTGATTTTTGCTGCAACTTTGACCATGAATATCTCTTTCAATATCTGAAGAAAACATGCCAAATCACTTCTTAGTGATAGTTAGTATTGCCATCTATAACCCCTCCAAATTTCGTAGCATTCGGTGATCATTTGAATGGTGAAATATGGGCTCAAAAACGGACCTGAATGTAGTTTTTACTGCTGGTTTCTGAGCATTCGCAGCTGGTGTGTATCCTTTTTCCCTGTTTTCAGTTTTGAAACTGAAACTTTGTGACACCGCTACGGTCACATTCGTGGTCGGAATCCAACGTTTTTGGACTCGTTGGAAAACTGGAGTTCCGAAATCCATCTCTAGAAAGTTTTATTAGTGTCTGAGTTCATTTGACTCTTCGAAATTGCTGTCGAAGAGGGACCCGGATCTCAGCCTGAAACGGTGTATCCACTGTTTCCGGGTCCGACTTTGGAGCGTCGCTGTGACTTCGTTTCAAGTCGGAATCAAGTAATTCTTTCTGCGTTCTGAAGTAGGAATGTCGGTCTATGCTCTTACCAATTTTCATGCAATTAAAATTCAGTATGCTGGTCCGAATAATTTTCCGAATTTGGGTTCGCGTCAGGTTTGGACTATTTTCCAACACTTGGAATATTCTCAGTGAAAGCATTTTTCCCTGTTTTCAGTTTTGAAACTGAAAATTTATGACACCGCCACGGTCACATCCTTTGTCGGAATCCAACGTTTTTAGACTCATTGGAAAACTGGAGCTCCGAACTCCATCTGTAGAAAGTTTGATTAGTATCCGAGTTCATTTGACTCTTCGAAATTGCTGTCGAAGAGGGACCCGGATCTCAGCCTGAAATAATGTATTCACTGTTTCCGGGTCCAACTTTGGAGCGTCGCTGCGACTTCGTTTCAAGTCGGAATTGAGCAATTCCTTTTGCGTTGTGAAGTAGGAATGTCGGTCTACATTCCTACCAATTTTCATGCCATTCGGATTCGGTTTGTTGGTCTGAATAATTTTCCGAATTTGGGTTCGCGTCAGTTTTAGACTATTTTCCAACACTGTTTTCAGTGATTTTCTGGTTTTGTCGATTTCTTTGAGATTTGTCTCTGGATTTCGTAAACGGGCCTTATAAAAAGGTTTTAAAAGGATTTTTCACTCCAAAATGGCTTTCAAAATTATTATATAATATTATTTTTAATTATTATTTAATTACTCCATAATAGGAGAGTTTTCAAGGGCCGTTTTAAAGTGATTTCAAACCAATTATAAATCTGTTTTCCGTAATTATTTTCTATAAAAAAATCCCACACTCATACTTTAGCACTTCGAGCGATGTGGAAAGGTTCTTAAATAGTTGGGAAAAACTCTGGCCTATGAAATCGTGTGTATTTCCTTTCCGGTTAATCCCTGATCTATTTGATTGATCGTTTTGGCCTTTCGGCCTATTTTACCGATGACATGAGGGGAACTTTGTACTGCTTTCAGTGTGGAAGCTTACAATTGGTTAGTAAACCATTTAGTGCGACGTGGGATATGGGACTCACGTTAACACTTTACCGGTTCCTTGCTAAAAGTTCGTGACACATTCCTTTTATTACCTTTGGGATAGTGTCTTCGGACTGACTCCCTTAGAGGTATCGTTTTGGCATCTCTATTTAGATGGCCGTTATACATCTCTACATAGATGTATCGTTGTTGGCATCTCTACTTAGATGGCCTATTATACATCTCTACTTAGATGTATCGTCTTTGACATCTCTACTTAGATGTTTTTGTTTTGTCATTTGTGCTTACGTTATGACGATGATATGAGGCTTGTTATACATCTCTACTTAGATGTTTGTTTCTTCTCTATGTGAGAGATTTTGGTCCTTATTACCATGATATGTGTTTCTCTTTTGGAGATTATTATGTTATATGTTGCCTTATTATCTTATCGTGATTTTGTTTAGTTTATCTAACTGATTTGTTTAGCAAGCCTAACCCGAGTATTTTATGCTCGGGTCAGACCGAGTTGTTTCAGGTAAGGTCGCTTTGGACTTAGCTTGCTTCAGTACTTCCACTTTGGATATATCCGCTATACTATAGATAGCTTTACTTGTTATCCATCTTTTATGATACTCTGATATTATGACTATCTTGTGTATATTCATTTCACCCACGAATATGTGAGTAGTGGCTTTGTACCCACTTTTATATTTGGATCTATACTTGATGTTGTATTGTGCTGAGACTATTTGCTTATTATCTGATGCTGTTCTGTGATGATATTCATTCTGATATTATGTTTTGTTCTGATAGTTCTTTTAGCCATTGTAGTATTTTTCTTTAAGTATTATTGAATATGTCGAACCACATGCGAATTTTTTTTTTCCATTTTTCGACGTGTTCAGTAGATAGTTAAAGTAAGATTACACATGGTCGCTTCCATTATACTCTATTGTCCGTATTAGCAGACGGTATTATCCATATTATACTCTTTGTTAATGAGGCTCTCGGAGTGGGGCGTTACAGCTTGGTATCAGAGCTTGGTTCAGAACTAAGTATAATAGACATAGAACAGTAATACTTAGTACAATACAACTTAGTATGATTCAAATATTACAATTCCCTTTCCTCATGACATTGGATAGATAAGTTAGGAATATGTTTAGGAATACATTTATATTCCGTACTATTCCATTTGAATTATCTATCTTTGAATCATGCTTAACTCGTATCTTATCTTATCTTTCAGTATGGTTGGGAGAGGTAGGAACCTCCGTTCTGCTAATGCTGGACAGTCCATCAACCCTCACCCAAAGGGCGTATACATGACCACGGACCAGATCATGGATCTGGTTCATAACTCTCAGTCGCACTCTCAGACTTCTACACCAGTTTCTGATGCACCGCACAAGTCTGCTTTTGCGCGTCTATGCAATGACTTTATTCATCTCGGAGGGAAGCCGTTCCATGGCTCCGAGACTATTCTGGAGGTCTAGGCTTGGATCAGAGTTTGCGAGCATAATTTTACTCGCATGGCTATCCCCGACCACGACAGAGTTCTTGTTTCTTATAGCCATCTTGATGGTCGTGCCTTGGATTGGTACGAGCTGCTTATCTCTGAGACCGATGAGGCCTCACTCACTTGGGACCGGTTCCAAGAGCGCTTCTTGCTCAAGTTTGTCCCCGAGTGCGAGAAGATAGCCCTTGCACGCCGCTTTATTGACCTTAAGCAAGGGAAGTCCTCTATTGTCGAATATTCATCATCTTTCGAGGCCCTGTCCAAGTATAGCCTCGAGTTCATTAGCCCTCCTTATAAGAAGAATCTCAAGTTTGTAGAAGGCCTGAAGAAATATTTGAAGAAACAGCTTATGCTCCAGCTTAAGCTCCCTTTTAACGAGCTAGTTGACGCAGCGCTTCACCTTGAAGTGGTTAAGCGTGAGAGAGACAGTGATGGAGATGGTGAGGGTTCCAAAAATCCAAATCAGAAGTGGGGCCCGTTTCAAAATTCCAAGTCTTGGCATAAGAAGAAGAAGACAAGCAGCTTTACTTCTCAGACTCAGCCTCAGTCTATTGCTCAGCTTAGTGGAACACCTTCCATTCGGAAGTGTTTCAACTGTGGATCTACCGATCATATGTTTAAAGAGTGTCCCAAGCCTCTTTTCCGCCGCTATTCTAAGAAGGAGGGTCATCTTAATTCCGCTTGTCCTACCGCACCTCCTAGATCTAGCAAGCTTAATGCTGACAAGGCTCCTACATCTTCAGCTCAGCCTCGAGGTATGCATCCTTCCGTTCTTGAAGGTTCTATTTTACTTCATGGTAGATCTTGTAGAGTTTTCTTTGATACGGGCGCCTCTCATTCATTCGTATCAAAGGAACTAGTTGATACTTAATCTTTGGATGTTACTTGTTTAGTTTCTTCACTAAGGATTGTGAATCCCGTCGGCGGATCCACGACCCTTAGCCTGCTTTGTGAGGATATAGATATTGATCTTTGTGGATTTTCCTTCAGTGTGAATCTGCACGTTATGGAGTATTTGGGCTTTGACATGATCCTTGGCATGGATTGGCTCGCTCAGTACGACGCCAAAATCATTTGTTCGGAGCGGATATTATTTCTTCGTCATCCTGACTCGTCCGCTCCATTAGCTATTGCTCTTCGGGATGTTGGGATTTCTGATATTACTTTATTTGCTCTTGATTCACGAGATGAGGATATGGACATATCTTGTATTCCTATTGTTCGGGATTTCCCCAATATATTCGAGCCAGTATCAGGCCTACCGCCAAAGCGGGCCATTGAGTTCCGCATCGATCTCATTCCAGGCTCCCTCCCAGTTGGGCGTCCTCCCATGAGGATGTCTACTAAAGAGAATGAGGAACTCAGGAAGCAGTTAGTAGAGCTTGAGGCGAAGCAGTTCATTCAGTCCAGTTCTTAGCGATGGGGTGCTGCTGTGGTCTTCGTTAAGAAGCCCGATGGCTCTCTTAGGCTTTGCATTGACTATCGCAAGCTTAATGAGTTGACCATCAGAAATCACTATCCATTGCCACGGATAGACGATTTGTTTGATCAGTTGAGCTGCGCGAAGGTCTTTTCCCAGCTCGACCTTGCCACCGGATTTCATCAGCTTCAAGTTGCGGAAGATAGCATTCCTCTTACCGCTTTCCGCACTCGTTATGGTTCTTTTGAGTGGTTGGTTATGCCATTCGGCTTGACAAAGGCGCCGGCTTTCTTCGTCGATCTTATGAATCAAGTATTCCAGGAATACATCGATAGATTCGTTCTAATTTCATCGACGGCATTCTTATTTATTCTAGATCCGAGGCAGAGCACGCCCATCATTTGCGGATCGTCTTGGATACTCTTCGTCAGCATCAGCTTAAGGCCAAGCTCTCCAAGTGCCATTTTTGGAAGAGCATGGCCAAGTTCTTGGGCCATATTGTATCATCTGAGGGTATTTCTGTCGATCCTGCCATGATCGAAGCTATTCAGAATTGGAAGCAGCCCGAGAACGTTCATGATATTCACAGCTTTCTTGGTCTAGCTGGTTATTATGGTCGGTTTATCAAGGATTTCTCTCGAGTTGCACTTCCCCTTACGACGCTGACTCGTAAGGGTGTTCGCTTTATTTGGTTTGATAAGTGTGAAGCTTCCTTTCAACGACTGAAGGAACTTCTCACTCATGCTCCTATTCTGGTGGTTCCAGAGAGTAACCATGATCTTGTTGTATACACCAATGCTTGTGGTAGCGGGCTCGATGCCGTGCTTATGCAGAAGGATCGGGTAGTTGCTTATGCTTCCAGGCAACTACATCCGAATGAGGTTCGCTATCCTACTCATGATCTTGAGTTAGCAGCTATCGTCTTTGCCTTGAAGACGTGGCGTCACTTTTTATTAGGCGAACGCTTCATTCTTTACACCGATTACAAGTCGCTGAAGTATCTATTCAGTCAGAGGGATCTCAGTATGAGGCAGGAGTGATGGCTTGAGTTTCTCGCCTCATATGATTTAGATATTCGGTATACCCCTGGCAAGGGTAATCGTGTTGCAGATGCGCTCAGTCGCAAGCACTCGGCGGTAGTTTCTATGATGATTGCTGAGTGGGATATTCTTGAGACCCTATCTTTGTGTGATATTAGAGATCGATCTCCATCTTCTGATTCCCCAGTCTTATTATTCAGCTTGGAAGCTCGTCCTATCTTATTGGATCGCATTGCCCATGCTCAACGGCAGGATCCAGACTTAATGCATCTTATTCATCTTCTCAAGTCGGGATCCAGTGATGAGATATTGCTGGATTATTCTCTTAATTTTCACCAGTGTCTTCGTAGGAAGAACCGTATTGTTGTACCATCTAATTTATCACTTAGGCGTGACATTCTGGACGAGTGCCACCGCATTAAGTACATTATACATCCCGGTTCGAGTAAGATGTATGCCGATATGTGCCGACTATATTATTGGGAGGGTTTGAAGAGAGATTTTGCAAGTTATGTGAGCGGTTGCATGACTTGTCAACAGATCAAGGCCGAGCATCAGCGTCCATCTGGTCTTCTTCAGCCTCTAGAGATTCCATTATGGAAATGGGATCAAATATCCATGGATTTCACTGACGGTCTGCCTCGATCGAGGTAAGGCCATACTTCTATCTGGGTTATTGTTGATCGCTTGACCAAATCGGCTCATTTCATTCCGAATAAGTACACTCGGACTGCACCTCAGTTGGCCAAGCTCTTTGTGAAGGAAGTCATACGACTTCACGGCATTTCTAGCTCTATCGTATGTGATCGAGACACCATTTTCACTAGTCACTCCAGGAAGTGCCTACAGTCAGCTTTGGGCACAAAGCTGAATCTCTCTAGTGCTTATCGCCCTCAGACTGACAGTTAGACTGAGAGGATGAATCGTGTTTTGGAGGATCTTTTGCCTTGTTGTATTCTGGATTTCGGGGGTAGTTGGGAGGATCACTTACCTCTCGTAGAGTTCTCCTACAACAACAGCTATCAGTCTAGTATTAGCATGGAACCTTTCAAGGCTCTATACGGAAGGCCATGTCCCTCTCCTGCTTGTTGGTTAGAATCTGGCGAGAAAATCATTCTTGGTCAAGATTCAGTTCGGGAATGTTCTGAAAGATTGTTCTTATCCGTCAGTGAATGAGAGAGGCACAGGACCGCCAAAAGTCCTATGCGGACAACCGTAGGAAGCCTCTTGAGTTCTTCATTGGTGATTTTGTCTTCAGTCGGATTTCTCTCATGAAGGGGGTTGTGCGTTTCAGCTCTATAGGGAAATTGGCTCCTCGCTATGTTGGACCATTTCCAATCACGGAACGCATCGGCCCCGTTGCTTATCGTGTGGCTCTACCTGCTCACTTTCCTGGAATGCATGACGTGTTTCATGTATCTCAGCTTCACAAGTGTGTGCGCGATTCTGATTCTATTATTGAGCCACATATCGTGCTTGATTTAGAGATATCACCTAATTTATCATTGGAGCAGCAACACCTTCGTGTTCTTGATTCGGAGGTCAGACGCCTTCGCAACAAAGAGGTTCAGCTTGTGAAAATTCAATGGTCACCGAATCCTAAGGACTGCACTTGGGAGACCAGAGAATTTATCGAGCGTTCTTATCCTGGCTTTCTTCCATCTTCTAGTACAGGTGAGAATCTCTGTTTGATCTTCTATCATTTCTTTTGTGGATTAGATGCTATAGACGACGTCCATCTTAAGGAATTGCGGGGACACAATTTTCTTAAGGGGGGAGTCTTTAACAACCCATGATTTGCATTACCGAAATTTTTTTCTTTAGGATTTTATTTAAATGGAGTAAATGGATTTTTGGGATAGGGATAATTTATTTTAAAATATGGACATTTTAAATAAATGGGTTTTTAAAAATGAGGCGAAGTATTATTTTGGAACAATTAAAAGTTAATGGGAAATTTAAGAAGGGGATTTGGTTAAGTGCGGGTTTTCATGGCTATGTTAACACTTAAACAATTTTTATACATGTTTAGAGCCACCCTCTCTTAAGGGGTCCATTAGCCTAACCCAAACCCACTTACCATTCTATAAATCATCTCAAACTCTTAACCCTCATTCATTCCAAACCTAATCAAAAAAAATTTCCTAAAACCCTAAACCTAAAATGGCCTCCATGCTTAGGAAAGCTCCATCCTCTCTTATATTGGCTTAAGCTAGTTAAAGTAAGGGAAGGTAATGCAAAAAACCCTCTTGTAATCCGTTTCTAACTCTCTTTAATTTCTAGAAATCATGTTGTAACTCTTGGTTTTATGAGTTTTGGTATTTTTCTAGCTCCTTGATCATCATCTCTTAGCTTTGGTTTGTGCCATATATGTGTTTGTTCTTTTGCTTGATAGGAATACTAGGTAAACCCTCTCCTAATCTATGTATAAGCATCTCTTAATTCTGGAATTAGCCTAGTAACACTTAATTTGTTGTGTTGCATAAATATCAAAGCTTGTTGATTATCATTCCTTCCATTTGGACATTGCACACAAGTTGCTTGCTATATTGGTTGTGAGGTAATGCTAGCTATATCCTCATCATTTTCATGCTATGGCTAGATAGATATCTATGGTATGATTTGATAATTGTTAATGGTCATTACTAAATCATTTGAGCAAGAAAAATTGAATTAATTAGCTCATTTCTCTATGTTTTGCAAAATTCTAAAACTGATTTTTGCTGCAACTCTGACCATGAATATCTCTTTCAATAATTGATGAAAACATGCCAAATCGCTCCTTAGTGATAGTTAGTATTGGCATCTATAACCCCACCAAATTTAGTAGCATCCGGTGATCATTTGAATGGTGAAATCCGGGCTCAAAAACGGACCTGAATGCCGTTTTTACTACTGGTTTCAGAGCATTTTCAACTGGTGTGTATACTTTTTTTCCCGTTTTCAGTTTTGAAACTGAAACTTTGTGACACCGCCACGGTCACATCCGCGGTCGGAATCCAACGTTTTTGGACTTATTGGAAAACTGGAGTTCCGACCTCCATCTCTAGAAAGTTTGATTAGTATCCGAGTTAATTTGACTCTTCGAAATTGATGTCGAAGAGGGACCCGGATCTCAGCCTGAAACAGTGTATTCACTGTTTCCGGGTCCGACTTTGGTGCGTCGCTGTGACTTCGTTTCAAGTCGGAATCGATTAATTCTTTTTGCGTTCCAAAGTAGGTATGTCGGACTACGTTCCTACCAATTTTCATGCCATTCGGATTCAGTTTGCTGGTCCGAAGAATTTTTCGAATTTGGTTTCGCGTCAGTTTTGGACTATTTTCCAACACTTTGAATATTCTCAGTGAAAGCATTTTTCCCTGTTTTCAGTTTTGAAACTGAAATTTTGTGACACCGCCACGGTCACATCCGTGGTCGGAATCCAACGTTCTTAGACTCATTAGAAAACTGGAGTTCCGAACTCCATCTCTAGAAAGTTTGATTAGTATCCAAGTTCATTTGACTCTTCGAAATTGCTGTCTAAGACGGACCCGGATCTCAGCCTGAAACAATGTATTCACTGTTTCCGGGTCCAAATTTGGAGCATAGCTGCGACTTCGTTTCAAGTCATAATCGAGTAATTCTTTCTGCATTATGAAGTAGCAATGCCATACTACGTTCCTACCAATTTTCATTCCATTTGGATTCGGTTTTCTGGTCCGAATAATTTTCCGAATTTGGGTTCGCGTCAGTTTTGGACTATTTTCCAACACTTAAAATATTTTCAGTGATTTTCTGGTTTGTCGATTTCTTTGAGATTTGTCTCTGAATTTCGTACACGGGCCTTATAAAAAGGTTTTAAAAGGATTTTTCACTCCGAAATGGATTTCGAAATTATTATATAATATTATTTTTAATTATTAATTAATTACTCCATAATAGGAGAGTTTTCAAGGGCCATTTTAAAGTAATTTCAAACCAATTATAAATTTGTTTTCCGTAAATATTTTCTATAACAAAATCCCACACTCATACTTTAGCATTTCGAGCAATGTGGAAAGGTGCTTAAATAGTTGGGAAAAACTCCGGCCTATCAAACCATGTGTATTTCCTTTTCGGTTATTCCCCGACCTATTCGATTGATCGTTTTGGCCTTTCGGCCTAGTTTACCGATGACATGAGGTGAACTTTGTACTGCTTTCAGTGTGGAAGCTTACGATTGGCTAGTAAACCGTTTAGTGCGAATGCGGGGTATGGGACTCACGTTAACACTTTACGGGTTCCTTGCTAAAAGTTCGTGATACATTCCTTTTATTGCCTTTGGGATAGTATCTTCGGACTGTCTCCCTTAGAGGTATCGTTTTGGCATCTCTACTTAGATGGCCGTTATACATCTCTACATAGATGTATTGTTGTTGGCATCTCTACTTAGATGGCCTGTTATACATCTCTACTTAGATGTATCGTCTTTGACATCTCTACTTAGATGTTTTATTTGGGCATTTGTGCTTACGTTATGCCGATGATATGAGTCTTGTTATACATCTCTACTTAGATGTTTGTTTCTTCTCTATGTGAGAGATTTTGGTCTTTATTACTATGATATATGTTTCTCTTTTGGAGATTATTATGTTGGATGTTGCCTTATTATCTTATCGTGATTATTTTACAGTTTATCTAACTGATTTGTTTAGCTAGCCTGACCCGAGTATTTTATGCTTGGGTCAGACAGAGTTGTTTCAGGTTAGGTCGCTTTGGACTTAGCTTGCTTTAGTGCTTCCGCTTTGGATATATCCGCTATACTATAGATAGCTTTACTTGTTATCCATCCTTTATGGTACTATGATATTATGACTATCTTGTGTATATTCATTTGACTCACGAATGTGGGAGTAGTGGCTTTGTACCCACTTTTATTATTTGGATCTGTACTTGATGTTGTATTGTGCTGAGACTATTTGCTTATTATCTGATGTTGTTCTGTGATGATATTCATTCTGCTATTATGTTTTGTTCTAATTGATCTTTTAGCCATTGTAGTTTTTCTCTTTAAGTATTTATTGAATATGTCGAACCACATGCGAAGAAAAAATAGATTGCATTTTTCGACGTGTTCAGTAGATAGTTAAAGTAAGATTACACATGGTCGCTTCCATTATACTCTATTGTCCGCATTAGCAAACGGTATTATCCATATAATACTCTTTGTTAATGAGGCTCTCGGAGTGGGGCATTATAGAGGGTGACGTGGTAGTGGCCGAAGTTTCGAATTTTCTGGTGGTCGAGGTTGGGCGAACGGCAATGTTCCAGTTTGTGATGACTTCGGTGATGAAGTTTCTAGGTCGCGAATTTTAGCTCGAATCTGTTTTCGAGGGGGTGAGTGAATTTTGGCGATTGAGAATTGATGCGTGAAGCATCATCGACTTGCTCGACGTGGTGATGTCGCCTGGAGGCGATCAACGACGACGTGCACGTGCACGGCCGTGAATGGTGTTGATAACATTCGAGTGGTGAATGACCTGGGTTATTACTCGAGAAGATGGATTCGTTCCATCGGGTTCGTACTCGAGGATGCAAGTGAGTTACCTGATGCTTTCGTTTTAAACTTAAGCTTAAATTTAACTTACTGGAAGAAAAAATAAAAAGGGGAAGAAGAAGAATCGATGCGACAGGGAGAGGTCACGGGAAAATTAATAAATGGACTCGAGTGTTTACTCGAGTAAACCAAAATATCACTTGGGTAAATTTCCAAACCTGCAAACTGCTAATAGTATGTAAACTATTTAAACAAATTTAAGCGATAATGGCTAATTAATGTATGCAAATTATAAGACAAGCCTTTATTACAAGTTCAAGAATTAAGAAAAAAATACCTAACAAAGTTTTAGAATCCAATTAATACTTTAATTTAGTAGTTAATGTAAATAAGGTGTTGAAACTTAATTACCACTAAAGTTGTGTAGTTAGTAATAATTTAAATTTAAAAGTTAAGGAAGATTTCTTTTAAATGTTAATTAAGACAAAGAATTATTACTAATTAGTTGTTTAAAAAGGGTAATTAAGGTGGTTAATTAATTTAAAATTGTACTTAACTAAGTGACTAGAGATTAATCAATTTGAAATTAAAGATTTGGTTAATTAACAATCAAGTGTTAATTTGTTCGTAATTAAGAATTGTTAAGTGGATAATTTTAGTTATTTAACATATAATTAGTAGTTAATTAAGATAATTGTTAATTAATTAGAATTTAATCAACTTATCATTAAGAATAGTTAATCATTGATTTAAATAAATAAAAATAGTTATGTGGTTAATTCTTTTAAATCACCCTCACTTTAAACTGAAGATGATCGACTATCATCAGATGTTGTGTACTGGATTGATATTTCTGTTTTGATTATGATACCGTGTGATATAAATTGCCTTATGATGAACTCTGATTCGTGATTTGTTTTTGTACATATGTAAAAAACCCTTTGCCCGTAAAACGACATTTGAATTTCGATGCGACAGGGAGTCAGATTCCAGTTGGTTATCCGAAACCCACATCGAATTGTAATGATGAATCTTTGTGATTGATAAATTTACTTTATCCATGAATTTGTGAATGAAGATAAGCGTTATGAGTTATACTACTAATCGATATTGATATATTTATATATATATATATCTATGATGATTGATGTTGTGCACTATTGTGTAAAACCCGTGGACCACACTTATACACACACAAATATGGATTGCACGTGGAAATCGATTAAGTCATAGATATTAGAATTTTTAAAATAGTTTTGAATTTAAATTCTAAATTCAAATAGTTTTGGAATTGAAATTGAATTAAATATTAAAAGCTTTTCCAAAAATAAAAGTTATTCTCAATCGCTTGATTAAGTATTGAAATTTGAATAATTTGATTTAAATTTGAATTCAAAAATTTGAAATTGAATTATATATTTGGTATTTACAATTTAGCAAGAATTATACAAGCTTATATGGAGTTTAACCGATTTTTAAAGTGTCGTTTTGGAGATTTGAATTAACCCAAAGTTTTAGCTTGTATAAATAAAATCGAATTTTTCCCAAACGAAAACAGTTTGTTTTCAAACAATAAAAGCTTTCATATAAGAAATGAATTCCCAATTTTATTAAAGAGAGTCCAAGTTTGAATTGAAATAGTTTTCCAAGTTATGGACGAATCTTTAGAAACAGTTCTGAAACCTATGAGGAAAAAAAATCTTGATTAAAAGATTTAAACGAGTTAATTCCAATTGAAATGGAAATTGTTTGGAAATCCATGAATGAATCTTTGTGAAACTGGATGAACGTTGTGAAACAAATCCTTTTGCTTAAAAGATTTGAAATGGTAATTAGTTTAAACCATTTGAAAGAAAGTTGGAATTATTAAGTTGTGACTTAATTGAAATCCCATATCCATATGTTTTTAAAATATTGCTCTCATTATTCGGTTTAGCTGGGAGAGGACCTTTGTGTCATATAACCCATTTCGAATAATGATACGTCGTTATTGATAGGATTTAAAGACCGATGGTGAAGACCGGGTATTTGCAAGAACGATAGGGTGACCTATCGATTGTCTCTGCACTGAGTAGCTACGGTATAGAGATTTCCTAAGTGATGGGAAGACGATCAGGATTTTGAATACCTGGATTGCAAGGTCTTCTTCGGAAGTGCCTTCGGTTCTGTTCGAACCCGGGACAGACTTGTATGGTTGTATGTCTGACACTACACTTTGAGATATAAAGCAGATTTCTTTCATATACATATCTGTTGGTGGCGGAGAATTTATTCTCTTAGCTTAACACCCTTTTCTTTGACGTACGAGCTCAAAGGTTATGCAGTTGAAGGTTATCATCGATATACTCCCAATTTGGTAGTGTGGCATGTTAAGTGCTACTGTGTGTTGTTGATCATTGGTTGATTATTTGTGATCAAAGCTTGGCTTTCGTGTAAAGCGTAGCTTTGTGGACGAAACCTCGTCGAGCCTCACAAACCGGTAATGGTCAAAACAGGAAAGATGCGGCAAGGTTTTAGGGGTAGCTCCCCTAGGGTGTGACCAATCTTTCTGGAAAAGGGTAGTATCATGGTATGGAGCCCAAATACTTACTCATGTGGGCACTATAGTATATTCCTTACTGTGTGATGTTGTTGGTGTTGAGAGCACTCGGATAAAGGTCCCAAAGGACCGGGGGTGGCATATCTGTAGGTATTACTACTGGGCAGGTAGGAAACTGGCCATGTGTTGGCAGAGGGCCGGGTAGGTTCTCGGGGCGTCCCGCAAGAGGCGTTCCCATGTGGCAGTAGGAAGTTCCTTAGCCAGACTATTTGTTGGAAATCCAATCAAAATAATACGCGTCTTGTACGGTTTTAGTTGTAGAACCTGTCATTTAAAATGGCAGCTATAGCTGGCATAATATAATGGTACTTATGTTGGCTAAGATTAATATTATACTTTCAAAATGTTTTCCACTATGCACTAATAATAATAATATCAAAAATGGTTTTCGCGTATCAAGCATGTTTGACTACCATAAGGAGAAATCTCCACCAATTCTGCGTTTGCATGGTGTGTGTGGTGGGAGACCTTTATGGTAGTTTCATTTTCCAAAAAGCATTGCGAATTTCAAATTCAAAATCTAAATTCTTTTGAATGTTTTAAAAGACAAAACCGTTTTGTTTGCTCATACCAGTCCCATGACTGAACTAGAGTTTATTGTTCCATTCCTAAACTCTAGGTGCCCAGAATTTTCCACACAGGCAGTCTAGAGTTTGGTTTCTCAGATAGTCATGTCTACTAGATTATCTGCAGCTAGTTCAGTCCTCGGACGACTGACCTTACTTATCTTGGTGCAACCTTGATGGTGGATCGAGCTAGGAGTTTTGGAGCTTTTTCTTTGGAGCCTTTGGATCAGAGTTGCAGTATTGGATTCTGTGAAGACTTATCTCATATTGTATGGTCACCGCTGTATTCTGTGTTGTATATTTTCTGATGCTGATGATTATCATTGTATCAAGTTGATGTATCAGATATTGTATTCATGTTGTATCAGTGATATCATCTTTTATTCCGCTGTGCTATTTATCATCTAATGGGTGTTGAAAGCTCCCGCGATACGAATTTGATGTTGTTTGTCGGACATCGAGTTCGGGTCATGACATTGTGTATAGTAAAGATGATTTCTTTTTGTGAAAACTCATTCATATTATATATTATTCATCATGTTTTGTGAAATTCTGCTCTGTTTTTTCTTTCTTAACCCCAAATGACCTGTCTTTCGGACACTTAAATGATCGAAGCATGAATACCGAGGATGTACTAAGTGTTGTATTTAGTTGTAAGAAAGGCAGATCGTTACAGTTTATGTACATCGTACATGCTTTAAAAATATTTACATGCTATATGTGTTAGCTTGTGGAGAGTTTTAGGAATGACCCTTCAAATTGTTTGAGGTAGCATGGGTGGTCGACTAAGTAATACCTAATGCCGTTGAACGTAAAGTAACGCTTAGCGAATTCTTTGTAATCTTTGTGCGATGAGAAGGTTTCTGAACCTAGGCGAACCATGAGTTTTGTTTGCTATAATCGCAATACCATATACTATTGTTATGTGATTTTTTTTCTTTGGATGCTAGTGATTGCAATACCATTAGGTCTTGATGTATGATGGTTGCGTTATTGCTTGTGTTGGATTTCGGGGACGAAATTCTTTCAACGGGGAAGAATGTAATTACCCATATTTTTGAATGTTTTATAATTTAATATTGGAATTATTTAATAATTTAATCTTAGATTTAATTCGAATAAAAGTGATTTCGAAAGCTTATTTAAATTCTGTTTAAATAAGAATGTTGATAACAAACTTTTAATTTTGAATTGAAAGTGATTAAACCGATTTAATAATAATTCATTTCAATTAACGTGTGAAATTATGATTCTGTGGCATTATATTGGATTTTGATAAAACTAGTGTCATTGGATCAGGAACAATAAACTGTTATACACTATCGAATTTCATGATGATCGAACATATAATGTAGTTGTGCGAGCTCAAAACACATAACAATTGATTTCAGAAATTACATATAATATAATTTGATTTGAAAAGCTAACTTCTATATACAATGGAATTCGGTCCCGATAATAGTATCATTATGCTCTGTTAACTCCACCTCGGCCATGACTCAGTTACCGACTTAAGGCTTAACAGTTACCGACTTAAGGCTTAACAGTTACCGACTTAAGACTTAATAGGGATGCCGACTTAAGACTTAAAAGGGATGCCGACTCAGCAGACTTAAGAGGGATGCCGACCTAAGGTGGATACCAATCTAAATACCAAAGAAGGTTGACGACCTAACTGCTCGGAACAGGTTCACGGTCTACACTTATGTCGTGACCGACTTATGGCCTATGTTAGGTTGTTCCCGACCCAGGCAACGAAGGATAATCCAGTGCAGCTACTTAGCACGCAGCCTGTTAACTCGGCGGCGACTTGGGGCTTGTGATTTGAATCCCGAAGAGCATACACTTCCCGTTTAAGCCGTAGGCCATGCATGGGAAAGAGAGGGCGACCTATGATCTATCCTGAGTCGGTGACGACCTACGACCTATTTTAGGTCGGCCACTACCTACAACTTGACACCGAAAATTCCTATAAATACCCCTCGAACTCCAACACTTAGGGGGACTTGGGATGATTCTTCGAGGAAGCAACTACATTATGCCGAGCTACTAATCATCAACAATTGTAACACTTAGGATGCTTCAATCAACTTCAACTCGAGATTCAACTTATTGGACATGGATTCAAGGGATTTTATCATATCGAAGTTTTAGCTACTTGTCTTTCCAAGTGATGTAATTGAAGATTGTTATAGAATTGTATTTGATCCAGCAATAAAAAAGAATTAAAGTGGACGTAGGCTCAATTGGGAGTCGAACCACTATAAACGTTGTGTTCTTACTGTTTTCTCTGTAATTTCTCCTGTTTAAATCTGATTCTCGTGCAAACGGGTGGTGCTTTCATACTCGCTTTATCACACTGGGGTGTTAGCGTCCGATTTTCACGTTAACATTTTTGGTGCTTTCACTGAGAACCCAATTCAGGGTATTTATACCATTGCTCCGCAAAGGTTTGTTGAAAAGGTTTCTTTTAAAACCAGAAGTTTATTGGAAATAATGGATCCTGTGAGAAAACGAAGTTCTGTAAGATCCGACAATATTCAAGAGAATACTGCTACCTCTCCTCCTTCAAGTCAAGCAGCTCCAAATGTTGGAGTTACGCGAGCAGAATTGGACGCCGTAGTTTTGGGGTTGAATCAACAATTGAATGCTCAAAATGCACAGTTGGAAGCCCAGAATGCCCAGAATGCCCTGATCATAAGTAAGTTGAATGATCTACTTGGGGCAAACCGTCAACCGGATAATAATGATGGAAACCCTACTGTGGGAGTTCAAGATGTTGAAGGGAACATTTCTCAAAGAGCCGCAGACCCTGTGGAAAGAATTCCTCCTCAAGCTGGAGGATCAGGGCCGCAGCCGACCCTCCGTGAACGATTGTCAAGACAGAATTCAGAGAGAATGGCTGATGTTTGCCCTCTAGAGCCTCTAAATGATGAAGAATATTTTTCGGGTATGGTTCGCCAAATCATGAAGGAAAAAATGCGAAGAGATGAAGATGAGAAAGAGTGGTGTTTTGCTCCAAGCAAAACTCCATTTACTGAAAAGATCTTGAAGGCAGAGTTCCCAAGGAAATTCGTTCCCCCTACTATTCCGGCCTACAAGGGGACGAGTGATCCTAACAAGTTTCTGTATAAGTACGATTGGCATATGACGGGTGCCAGAGCGTCTGATGAAATCAAATGTCGATATTTCCCGGTTTATCTGGAAGGTGTGGCTCTATTATGGTTTACAAAGCTGCCTGTCAGGTCCATTGATCAGTTCTCCAATTTGACCAGGAAATTCAAGGAGCAATTTCGATTGTATGCTTTAAAAGAAAAGGATATAATGTCGCTGTCAAGTCTAGAGAAAAATCCGGGTGAATCTATCAGGTCATTTTTGAATCGTTTTAACATAGCATTGGCCAAGGTAGATAATGCTGAGCCACACATGGTCCTAACATACTTGATGAGGGCGATTGACAAATCAAGCGAATTTGGAAAGTGGTTGAAAATGAAAGAACCAAACTCCCTCGACAAATTCTATAAGAAAGCGGATGAGTTCATGCGCTTGGAAAGCCTCCAAACACCGGCTAAGGTGGTATCAGTGGAAGCCGGGAACAATGGTGCTGCTTCGAACAAGAAAGAACCTAACACTCAGAAAAGGGGAAATAATGGTGGAAAGAAACAGGGAGATGCTAAGAAAGGCAGTCCTTTCAATTTCACGCCCTTGACCGATACCCTTGAGAACATCTTCTTTGCAACCAAGGATGATCTCAATTATCCGACACCGCCTAAAATGAGAGTGGGAAATAAGATGGAGAAGAGTGGAAGGTTCTGCCGGTTCCACAACCAGCCCGGCCATGACACCAACGAATGCCGTCAGTTGAAAGAAGTTATTGAACAACTTTTGAAAGAGAACAAGCTCCAACAGTATGTAAAAAGGAGTAGAAATGCCCCAGCTTCGTCAACTCAAGGAAAACAAGTTCCCACTTACCGTCCTGGCTCAAGTGAGAAGGCCGTAGAGCATGAATTGGAAAGACCTGCCATCAATATAATAACTGGAGGGCCTCACCCAGCAGGCAAAAGCTGGGGCGAGATGGAAAGGTATGCCCGGGCCTTGAGGCATGTACCAGCTGAAGAGAATGTTTTTGTTTTAGAAAATGACGCGCCTTTAAAGCGACAAAAGACTTCCACAGATGATATTGTATTCAGTGCCAGAGATTCTTTGGGTATTGAAGCTCCTACCATAGATCCTTTGGTCATATCCGCTGGTATTGGGCCGGCTACTGTGAGAAGTGTTCTGGTTGATTGTGGAGCTTCATGCAACATTCTCTTCAAGAGGACCTTTGATCAAATGAAAATTCCAATGGCTGACGTTCAAGCTTCATCACTTAAGATTGATGGGTTTGC
This sequence comes from Allium cepa, assembly GCA_030765085.1. Classification (NCBI taxonomy): domain Eukaryota; kingdom Viridiplantae; phylum Streptophyta; class Magnoliopsida; order Asparagales; family Amaryllidaceae; genus Allium; species Allium cepa. Next base: position 938,807,167 of record CM060943.1, on the reverse strand, counting down.
TGGACAACCCAAACAGCTGATTGGGACCATAGATTTGTTTGTAGAACTTGGAAAAGGACTGAGGAAGGTGGCTCGAATGCAAACCTTCATAATTGTTGAAGAATTCTCTGCCTACAATGCCTTTTTTGGCCGACCAACTCTTGCTGCATTCAAAGCTGTTCTTGCTCCATGGTGTCTGACTATAAAATTCCCCATGGATAATGGAGTTGGCGTGATTAAAGGAGACCAAGATGCGGGGCGAGAATGTTATCTTACAGAGCTGCGTGAATCAAGGAAAAGAGAGATGGGAAAAGGTGCGGCGACTCTAGTCCGCACCAAAGAACAAACCTTGTAGCAATTACACGGTGGACCCTGCATGGTGAATGTAGTGCCACACGAAGAGAGATGGATCCAAGGAAAGCCAGTGCAGGGGAGAATAGGGTAGTACCGGTAGTGGTAACAGTGCTGGTACCCGTTGACCCAAAGGACCCAAACAAAGTGCTAAATGTGGGTTCACAACTCAACACAATAGTTCAGAATGTTCTGATTTCATTTTTGAAGGCAAATTTGGATGTATTCGCCTGGATTCATGCTGACATGTGTGGAATATCCCCAGAGATTGTAGTACACACTCTGAACATTGATCCAAAGTTTACACCCGTGAAACAGAGAAGAAGAACTCAGGGTCTTATGAGGATGGCAGCGTTAAAAGAAGAAGTGGATCGGCTCATGGAGAACGGTTTCATCAGAGAATCTACTTATCCAAATTGGGTATCAAATCGAGTGCTAGTTAAAAAAGCTAACGGAAAGTGGAGAGTATGCATTGACTTTTCAGATCTGAACAAAGCCTGCCCCAAAGACTGTTTCCCGCTGCCCAAGATCGATCAGTTGGTGGATGGGACGGCAGGGCATGAATTGTTATCTTTTATGGATGCATACTCCGGATATAACCAGATTATGATGCATGAGCCAGATCAAGAGGATACAAGCTTCATCACAGATGTTGGACTCTACTGCTACAAGGTCATGCCTTTCGGACTCAAGAATGCAGGGGCAACTTACCAAAGGCTTGTTAATGCCATGTTTAAACCACAGATTGGCAAGACAATGGAAGTTTATGTTGATGATATGCTAGTGAAGTCTAAGAAAGCAGTGGACCACATGGATCACTTGGCAGAGATGTTCCCAATACTCCGAAAGTACAGAATGAAGCTTAATCCTTTGAAATGTTCATTTGGGGAGGAGTCCGGAAAGTTTTTGGGTTTCATTGTGAGCGCTAGGGGCATTGAAGCTAATCCTGCTCAGATCACTGCGCTGAGAGAGGTCAAAGCTCCTAGAACGAAGAAGGAATTGCAAAGTCTCAATGGTAAGGTTGCTGCCTTGAGTCAGTTCATTTCGAAAGCCACTACCCAATGCATTCCATTCTTTGATGCTCTGAAGAAAGGAAGAAAAAACTTTGAGTGGACTCCTGAATGTCAGAAGGCATTCGATGAGTTGGTTCGTCATATGGAAGTGCCTCCGATACTTTCAAAGCCTGACAATGGTGAAGATCTCTTCGTATATTTGGCAATTTCATCTCATGCTCTCAGTGCAGTATTGGTACGGGAAGACACAAGGATTCAACGCCCAGTCTATTATATCAGCAAAAGATTCACTGGGGCAGAGATGAACTATTCAAGGTTGGAAAAGCTCGCCTATTGTTTGTTGATCGCATCAAGAAAATTGAGGCCGTATTTCCAAGCTCATCCCATCAAAGTCCTCACTGATCAACCTCTAAAGCAAGTCCTATTCCGTCCTGAGTCTTCCGACTGTCTTTTGAAATGGAATATTGAACTCAACCAATATGACTTCACTTATCATCCCTGGAAAGCAATCAATGGACAAGCTTTAACAGATTTCATCGCAGAATGTACAGATAAAGGTGATAGTGAGGAAGAAGTCACTGATAACGTCCCAATCCAATGGAAATTGTATGTCGATGGTGCAAGAAATGATTACTGTTCCGAAGCAGGGGTTGTCCTTGAAACCCCAGAAGGGCGATCGCTATGTTATGCACTGAGACTAGAATTTCCTTCGACAAATAATGAAGCAGAATATGAAGCCCTCATCGCTGGTTTAAGGATCGCTAAAGAACTAAACATCAAAGCATTGCAGATCTTCAGTGATTCTCAGCTTATTGTCTGCCAAGTCAAGAAGGAATTTCAAGCTAAAGGAGGGAATTTACCCACCTATTTATCAAAATCCTAGGAGCTTCTTCAAAATTTTTACCGTTATTCAATAAACCATATACCCCGAGAAGGAAACATGAAGGCGGATTCTCTCGCAAAGTATTCAAGTACTGGTGAAGCTCAACTATCGGGATTAGTTCCCGTCGAAGTCTTGTCAGCTCCAAGCACAGATGAAATGGATGTTGATTGGATTATGAATGTATCCCAAGAGCAAGAATCATGGATGACTCCGATATTTGAATATTTGCTCAATGGTTCTTTGCCTGAAAGTTCAAAAGAACGACAGAAGCTGATGAGGAAAGCATCCAGATATATAGTTCAAGATGGTCGTTTGTACAGACGAGGATTTTCAATGCCATTACTCCGATGCGTGACAAAGGAAGAAGCTAAGACAATTCTGACTGAAGTACACGGAGGGGAATGTGGGGATCATACAGGTGGTCAAACTTTAGCAAAGAAAATCCTCCGTTATGGATACTTTTGGCCAGAAATAATCAGGATGCTGCTGACTATTCCCAAAAGTGTGATAAATGCCAGAGATTCGCCAAAATTCCTAGAGCACCTTCCACTATGCTAACACAAATGGTCAGTCCATGGCCATTCGCCATCTGGGGAATAGATCTCATTGGGCCTTTGCCGACTGCCAAATCGGGGATTAAATATTCTATCGTTGCTATTGATCACTTAACTAAATGGGCTGAAGCCGAACCATTGGCTACTATTACCTCTAAGAAAATGATAAGTTTTGTGACTAAAAATATCATTTGCAGGTATGGTGTGCCTCAGAAGATAATCACAGATAATGGTGCCCAGTTTGAAAGTGAGGAGTTCCAAGAATTCTGCAAACGATTCAAGATCCGAAAAAGCTTCTCAGCAGTGGCTCATCCGCAGGCAAACTGGCAAGTGGAAGAAGTAAACAAAATCATCAAATCAACCATCAAAAAAGCAGCTGGAAAAAGAAAAAGGTGGTTGGGTCGATAAGTTACCGCTTGCACTATGGGCATACAGAACCACCCACAAAACTGCGACTGGGCATACATCATTTTCATTGGCATACGGATCAGAAGCGATGATTCCAGTGGAAACTGAAGTCCCCTCACACAGAAGGATCCATTTTGATCAAGTTGAGAATGAAAAATTGCAATTGGAAGCACTTGACCTCCTTGATGAAAGAAGAGAAGAGGCTAAGCTTAGAATTGCAGCTCATCAGCAAAGAATAGCCAGGCACTTCAATTCCAAAGTTCGTCAGCGCAGCTTTGAAGTTGGGGACCTAGTCCTGAAAAGAATTATGACAGCCATAGGTGTGTTTGGGCCAAACTGGGAAGGGCCATATGTCATAGGCACGAAGCTTCTTGATGGCACATTCAAACTCACAACTGTCGAAGGAGAACCAATTCCAAGAGCTTGGAACAGCAATCGTTTGCATCCATATTTTACTTAAAAGCTTTGCTGAAATGTTGTAAAAAAATTACGAATATATGATTCTTGTATTGAAAGCAATTGTAAAGAAAGTGAATAATGAAAAGCTATAAAGTGGATGTAGAAATCTTGTGTTCTCTACTACTATAAACTGCTTTGTTTATTTCGACATATAAAATACGTTAATTGTGTTGCTAAAATGTCAATTTAATAATGCAAGCCATAAAAACAAAGCTTACCCATTGCAAGACCAAGCGATCTCCAACATCACCCAGCAATCAAACGCTGAACCATTCAAAATTTCCATACTCGAATCCTACAAAAGAAGTGCTTCGAACAAAAGTTAGCGATGTGGATGGAAGTGGACCATTTCTAACAAATTGCGAATGTTTGCACAAACAAGCATCCAGTTAAATAGCCTGTGTCTACCACCACCAACTCGCTTAACTATGAAGTATATTTATTTGGATATGGAAAATTGTTGGCAACTAAAAAGGGATGACACTTGCAAAAGATAACGGGGATCGTCGACGTGAATAGATGGCAAAGAGACATAGGCGAGCAAGCATCAAACAGCAAAAGACCTCTTCGGAGGCACAAGTCCTCTTCAGAGGCACAACTCTTCGAAGGATAAAGACCTCGAGTGGGCCTCGCCAGAAAAAGAGAGTTCTTTCTCGACATAAAGTTGCAGACTGATCGGTGATACAATCCCGTGCATCCGTCCAACTGAGAGAAAGAAACTCCAAACTTCCAGGCAAAAGCCCTACTAAGAGGCACACGTTTCACCGAGATTGAAATAAAACTTCCAAGTGTTGAAACGTGAAAAGCCCTCTTCGGAGGCCCATTTCACCACAGTTGAAATGCTAAAAGACCTCGAGCGGGCCTAACTAGAAAAAGAGAGTACTTTCTCGACATAAAGTTGCGGACTGATCGGTGATACACTCCTGTGAATCCGTCCAACTAAGAGAAAGAAACTCCAAACTTCCAGGAAAAACCCTACTCAGAGGCACACATTTCACCGTGATCGGTGATACACTCCCGTGAGTCGAAATGTGAAAAGCCCTCTTCGGATCCCCACTTCCCAGCGAACAGGGAAAAAATAAAAGCCTCTCCCAAGAGGCAGAAACAAAAAGACCTCTTTCCAGAGGCAGAAACAAAAAGACCTCTTCCCAAAGGCACAATTAAACAAAAAGACCTCTTCCGGGAGGCACAATCAAACAGAAAGACCTCTTCGGAGGCACACGTTTCACCGAGATTGAAGTAAAACTTCCAAGTGTTGAAACGTGGAAAGCCCTCCTCGGAGGCACAACTCTTCGGAGGCACACGTTTCACCGAGATTGAAATAAAACTTCCAAGTGTTGAAATGTGAAAAAGCTCTCCACAGAGGTACAACTTTTCAAAGAAGCATTTCATCAGAAGTGCAAAGCAAAGATCGGAAAGCCCTCCACCGAGGCGCAATATAAAAAGAAAAAAAAAGAAGCCCTCTTTAAAGGCACACTTTAGCTTTCAAAAGAAGATTGGTTCATCCATTCTTCCTCAAAAAATTTAAAGTGCCCTTCAGAGGCCAGCTTTACCACGTAGGAGAATTCATTTTGTAAGAATGTATATATGCAAAAGAAAAAGTGATATCTCCGAAGAGTAGAGTGTGAAAACTCATATGAAACGAGCTGTACTCTATTGTGAGCAAAGTAATATTCCTCCAAGTATGGAATAATTATTCTCCAGAAAATAAGAGTACAAGTCCCTTCAAAGTTGAAAATATTGCAACGAGCTTATGGTATAGGGGCAGCATGGTATAGCCACATTGGTAAGAATTGTGCTCGAACAACATACCACAAGCTCAGTGCAATATCGTGCAAAGAAACTTGTACAAAAACGAATAGTAAATGCATTCTCAAATACAGACAGAAGTTTGTACAAACAAAAAGAATCATTTTATTCAATACTGTCAAAATTTTGTACAAGTATAGGTTTCAAAATAAAAAGAAAAAGAAAAGCGGAGGCCGGTACCCGCACAATCTCCGGCCAGTACATGCAAAAATCAAAAAGTAAAAATAAATCTAAGTAGTGCCCCTTACTTCTTCTTGCGACCACCCTTAGAGCCTTCACCTGACCTAATAGGCAGCTTTTCAGGACGGCTTGGGAGAGTCGGGGATGAAGGAGAGAGGGTTACTGCCGGATCAACCTTCGCTTCACCTTCAGAAACAAGAATGCTTTTCGTTTTCTTCTTGGAAGCGGTACGCTTCCTCCTCCCCCTTGAAGAGGATTCACTTCCAGGAGTGACAAGAGTAGCCAGTTTTATGTCATCAGAATTAGTATGCTCCGGGGATTTGTCGCCTCCTTCAGGTCCTTCGCCCTTCTGCTCCTGCGAAGCGATTGGATCATCCAACCCTTGAAGGGCTCCTATCAATTCTTCTTGTGATCCCGGCTGGGAAATAGGAGTGACTTAAGGGAATGGAGGAGAGACAGCTGGAGGAGGAGAAGTCTGCGTGGCACTTGGCTTTTTGCTATAGAAGAACAAAAGCCAAAAACATTAGTATCTCCCGTGAAGAAAGGAGATAGCGGCTCATTGAGGTTTAAGAAATAGTCAAGAAGCTCATCAAACTCATAAGAAGCGAATGAGCAATCTATTTGAGCAAGATCGGCATTAGGATTACCTGGCCAAGTAGACTTTGCTACGTCAATCTCAAAACCCAGCACTTCACCGCTCTCTTGGCTTTCGTCCCCGCTATGGACAGTTGCACCTTCTATAATAGCTTTAGTAGGGGGTGGAGAATGAGAACTGTAGCCGACAATGTCGATTTCGGCCGAAGGTGAAGGATGAACTGGATCATTTGAAGTAGTTTTTCCTAAACGTTCCCCTTCTGCCATTTCGGCTCTTAATTTCGCAAGTTGTTCTTTTCCCCTGACAAGAGCGGCGCGAGCTTCGTCATCCAAGTAATGCTCCTCAAGAGATGATTTGACGTAGCCAGCACCTTTAGCACCAAGCATATCAAGTGCGGCCTCCCACACCTCAGCCAGAGTAATTTCATATTTGGGACCTAGAAAGGTGAGACTACCGCGCCCCGAGACGCTATGCAGGTAGAAGTCAAATAATGTTGAGCTGATGCTGGTCTTCGTTGCCTCATGAGATTCTTCAGCTGCAATTTTACCGGCAACGACCTCATCACGCTCTCTTTCAGCTTTGGAGAGTTGAAGCTTTAGCATTTGAATCTCCGCCTCTTGGGATCTGGTTTTCTTCCGAAGCTCTGCAATATCAGCAATATAGCCCTCATTGATTCTTTTTTGCACATCGAGCCTGTCTTAGGCGTCTCTTTGGCCGGCATGAGCATCTCCCATTTGTTTCTGAAGCACTTCATCTTTTTGAGTGTAGGAAGTAGAAGAAGTGGCAAGCTCTTCTTTGAGCTTCTCGACTTCCGCTTCAAGCTCTTCATTATAAGTAGTGATGCTTCTCATCTCGGTGTCATGCTGCTCAAGAAACTTCTGCCATTCAACTTTGTCATTTTCCATAGTAAGCATGGCCCCGAGATTCGCATGGTTTACCCTTTGAAGCTCGTCAACAAGCTTTTGCCAGCCCGACATTCTTTCAATATCAAGTCTTACGGCATCGAGATTTCGCAGCATGGCAGGCTTGTCAATTGGAACTAAGTCGAGATCGAAGCGAACCCCCTTCAGCACCATTATGGAAACCGGCTTTGCAGAGTGGCTGGGCCTGGTCCAATTTGAAATTTAGGCCTGTTAACTATCGCCTGAATGTCTGTCTTCCCGAGAGCAGGAGAGCCAGAAGGGATGTCGAGTGAGACAGGGGCAGTGGCCTTTTCAGGAGTTGTAAATGCATGCTTCTCACCGTGCCGGGCACGCTTGCTTGGGTCCTCAACTATATGGCTTTTTCCCCGATCATCATGCGACTTTCTTTTGTGAGAGTCGTCACCTCTCTGGGAAGAATCATGGTGCTCCACCCTTTCTTTTCTCTCATAACGCTCTTCTTGAGCCCTCCTCTCCTGAGCCTTTCGAGTGGCTCTCTCTTCGTCGGTTTCTCTGTGAACGGGAAGGTAGCGCCTATAGTCATATTGACTACGCCTCCCGTAGCGCTGAAAGTCGTCATAGTAAGAGCCGCTGCGTCCCATCGTAGAATCTGAAATTTAAAAAAAAGACAAGTCTTAAAAGTCTTTAGAGAAAAGAAGCGTGACTTTAGAATCTTCAAAGTACAAAGAATTAGGTGCATAAAAGTGCCAAAAAGTCCTCTGTGTGTGGTGTGCAAACTACACGCATCAGGCTACAAACCGCTCTTCGACGCAGCGATGGTAGTGACTTGAGTGGTAGGCGTCAAAATTTGTTGAAAAGTTGATGTCGCCTCGACAACAGGAGAAGAAGCTTTAGGGACATCATCTTTAAAGAGTTCTTGTGTAGTTATCAACAGGTCACTTAGCCCCTCGAAAGTATCATCATCGCCAAGTTCGACGGGAGTATCTTTTTCGGCTTCCAGACCAGCCGCATCTTCAGAGCAATGAAGAGATTCTTCCTCTTCAATAACTGGGGCAAGTGCCGATTTTCCGGATGGCCCCGAAACATCGACAGTAGTAGAACACTTCACCGGAGAAGCCTCGGAGGCAGGTTCTTTTGGTATGGGTTCGACAGTGGAAACTGGGGCATCTAATGCTTTAGGTGGGGAGTCTGGAACCTCATGGGGGTGTGTAGAGCAAGAATCGTGTAAAAGTCCATACTGATGCAAAAATTCGTCCCTCAACAAAAACTTTATACTTCTCTCTCTAGCAGTCACAGCACTTAATCTTTCAAAAACTTGCTTATGGCTTGGATCTCTAGAGGGGAGAGGAAGTGCTGAAAAGAGGAAAAAACGAAATTAGCAATTGGTAATTCGGATCTCGAAAAAGTTTGAAAATGGAGAAAATAGAAACAAGTAATCATACTTCCTACTCTCCAGATGGCATAAAACCCTGGGGGTCATCGAGCAAAGAAAAACTGGTTCAAAAATCCATGAACACTTCCGGTAAGATCAGAAATATAAGCTTGCGGTTTCTAGAACTTCTCACAATAATAAGGGAAGGATGGTCTTTACTCTTTGCAAACGAGCATAAGTAGCGAATTTCTTCAAAACTTGGCAAGCGATCAAGAGTTCTCCTAAACAAAACACACAACCCCGTCAAGATGGCGTAGCCATTAGGTTGAAGTTGGAATGGAGAGATTGTCAACCGAAGGAGAAGGGTTCGAAGGAAGTCATTAAAGGGAGGAATCGTCCCGCTTAGGCACATTTGACGATTGACTGCGACAAAACCGGGGGAGGACTGTCGGCAGTATCATTTGGCCCAGGAAGTAGGGCATCATTTTCAGCAAAACCAAATTGAGTACGTAGCTGAATAAACGCTCTCAAAGATAAGATAGTCGAAGTTCTCTCTGGAGGATTCTCTATGGGAACAGCTGTCTGAAAGGTCTCTCCCACTTGAGCTACCACTTCTTCTTCTTGGAGGGAAGTCATTCTACACAAACAACTGGATATTCAAACACGAAGGTGCACGTTTCCTAAAATGCGTGAAGTGTTGTGTAAAATTAATCAAGGAATAAGCAAATATGACTAGAATAAAAACTAGCAAGTATTTATCAGTTATAAAGTCCAGGGTTCGTTGTTTTAATATGCAAGTGTAATGTTGATGCAAACAAATCAGTTCAAGTTAGCGATGCTTTGCATTAATACTTCACTTTAGTTGATTGGTTCACAGCATTTCATACAATGTATTTAAGTTGATTACTCTATGTCGACTAATCTGTCATTTGATGTGGGCAGTCAATGGCAGTATATTCGCCTTGGTTTTCTGTGATTGTTGATTTCAGCAGGTTGTTAGCCTATAAGTTGTTGTGGTCTGTGAAATAAGGCAACAAAGTTAAGACAATCCAGGATTTAAGCAATTCAGTCTAGCAGATCAAGTTAAGTATTCAAATTGGAATTATGCTTTTAAGTGAGAATTCAAGTTGGGCATCCAAGTGTTAACTCGGCCGCGACCCAAGGAATCTCTCGCGAGTTAAGATTAAGTTTCTGATTCCTTAAATCGGTGGTTCTTTAAGACGTGAGGAGTAGTAAGTAGAAAGGCTCCGGTTGAAAAAGTGGTGCAAGATTCCCCAAGTGCTAGTTCGGCCACGATTTAAGGATTAGGTCGGCAAATTTCCCCGAGTGATAGTTCGGCCACGACTTAAGGTTTAGGTCGCATCAAATTAGATCCGCCAAAAGTTAGGTCACCCAAAATCACTGGGTCGCGTCCAAACCAATATCTCACTCCACTCAACCCGTTAACCCGATAGTCGCTCCATCAACGACGACCTTCATTTCATTCATGATATCGGATCATCCAATAAAACAGTTTGAAATCATCACAAAATCAATGCTTTGCTACCCTAACGCAAATCAGAAATCAGTGAGCCTGAAGCAGTAACCCATCGACATAATCTCATCAATCATTTAAAGCCAAAACCAAGCTAACTCGGGTTCATAAACTACAGGTGTAATGAGATTCGCAATGAAGCAGTGCGCAAGGAGGTGGGTTAGGTTTGAATGGAATTCGCGAATCAATGACAATAAGGGATCGAGAAAAGAGCAGGTTCACTTACGCAATGAGTAGCAAAGATTATCGGTGATTGATTGGAATAAAATCACCTTTTGGAGCTCGGGAAATTTTTTAATGGAAGAATCAAGCAAGAGAGTAAGTAATTATAAGGAAGAAGAAGATGTGTGACTTATACCTTGCAGTGGAGGGACCTGAAGTGGCACATAGGATCTAACTGTTAGTTCGCGTACGACCTACCGACCTAAAGGGGGACGGGTTAAAGGATATCGAAGCACACGACCTAACCATTAGGCGTATACTTCGAGGGGCAAATGTGAACTCCACCTCAGCCATGACTTAGTTACCGACTTAAGGCTTAACATTTACCGACTTAAGACTAAACAGGGATGCCGACTTAAGACTTAACAGGGATGCCGACTCATCAGACTTAAGAGAGATGCCAACCTAAGGTTTAAGAGTGATACCTACCTAAGTAGGATACCGATCTAAATACCTAAGAAGGTTGACGACCTAACTGCTCGGAACAGGTTCACGGTCTACACTTAAGTCGTGACCGACTTATGGCCTATGTTAGGTCGTTCTTGACCCAGGCAACGAAGGATAATCCGGTGCAGCTACTTAGCACGCAGCCTGTTAACTCGGCGGCGACTTGGGACTTGTGATTTGAATCCCGAAGAGCATACACTTCCCGTTTAAGCCGTAAGCCATGCATGGGAAAGAGAGGGCGACCTATGATCTTTCCTGAGTCGGTGACGACCTACGACCTATTTTAGGTCGGCCACTACCTACAACTTGACACCGAAAATTCCTATAAAGACCCCTCGAACTCCAACACTTAGGGGGACTTGTGATAATTCTTCGGGGAAGCAACTACATTCTGCCGAGCTACTTTATCAACAATTGTAACTCTTAGGATGCTTCAATCAACTTCAACTCGAGATTCAACTTATTGGACATGGATTCAAGGGATGTTCTTGTATCGAAGTTTTAGCTACTTGTCTTTCCAAGTGATGTAATTGAAGATTGTTATAGAATTGTATTTGATCCAGCAATAAAAAAGAATTAAAGTGGACATAGGCTCAATTGGGAGCCGAACCACTATAAATGTTGTGTTCTTACTGTTTTCTCTGTAATTTCTCCTGCTTAAATCTGATTCCCGTGCAAACGGGTGGTGCTTTCATACTCGCTTTATGACACTGGGGTGTTAGCGTCCGATTTTCATGTTAACATGCTCGAAATAAGGGTAAGTAGCTAGGAATGCGTGTGAGCATGCCTCATTTGGATTTTGAAATTTTGGAGGGTGAATATTGTCAAAGATTTCTTTATAAAAAACCCTAACCCTAGCAGCCATTCCATCCAACGGCCGATATTCCTTCGACTTATAGAGGCCGAATTAGCTATCATGGTCAACTTAAAAGGATAGGCAAGGAGAAGGGAAGTTCACACGTAGTGGAGGATCATCAAGCGGAGAAGCGTGGTGGCATGGATTTGGAGATGATCGACAATGGTTCTCCTAGCTGGATTTTGAAGTACAGGCGAACCTTTGTGGCAGGGGTGGCGGCGATGGGTGGCTCGTGGTTGGGGTTGCGCTTGGTAGTGATGTGGTGGCGACTAGATCAACATGTTGCGGTGGTCGTATGTGAAAGTCACATGGCTTTTGGGTCGTGAGTTGCGACATGGAACAAGTTAAAGGGGAGAGGTAATTAACATTAATTACCTTAATTATTTGTTAATTATTAATTTATTTAATCTCTAATGTTCTACCGATCGTATCTTGTTCATACGTGGTCCGATCGAGGTGCTGATTTTGCCATTGTATTTCATATCGAGATTATATACGCAATTGAGTTGTATTTATTAAGTTTGGAAGTTGTTGGAATTTTGGTCAACTATTTGGAAATGCGAAAGTGTAATGACCCGAAATTTTACTGCTTCGATTTTCGAATATTTAATTGATTTAAATATTCAATTAATATGATTTTTAATGAAAATAAAGCTATTTTAAATAAAAAATAATGATGGAGAAATTGTTTTCAAATTTAATTTACAAAAATATCTAGTTTGAAGAAAAATTGAAGATGTGATCGAAATTCGTTTTCCAAATTTCCAACTTTTCATGGACTAAAAAGTTGTTGGATCTTTGTGAACTCTTTATTTTAAATACGCAAATTCAATTTGAAAATAAATCAGCATGTGAATGTATTCATGTTAAGTATATATATGTGTATATATACTTAAGATTATATAGTTTAAAATTTAGATATGTCACGATAGGGAAGACATGAAGTGACACTTTGGCAACTTTAGTACGAGTCATAATGGCATGTTGGCTTTGATTTAAGGGGGGAGGGCATAAAGGGGGCGTTATCATGGGAGAGGGAGACAAGAGGGATGTCATGGCAAAATATGAAATAAGGGTATAGGTCTAAGGGTATTTTGATAATTCAATATTTTCATTTTATATAAAAAAAAATCCTCCTCTTCACTCTTCCATTTCCATTTTCTATTTTTACAAAAGCATTGTCATCTACCTTCCTTAAGAGCAAAACCTTTTAATGGCTTCTCCTTTTAGTTTTAAGCTTTAAAAAGAAAAAGTTTTAAATTCTTTTAAATGTTCAAACTTGTTTTAAACTGCCCTTTCACATTTATAAACTCCTCCACTTTTCTAATTTCCACCCATTTCATTTTCTTTACTTCAAACAATATATAAATCCAGTGGCTATAACTATTATTTGAACAGCCTTTTCAAATTTCAGATATTATTGGATCAAAAATGCATTTCATTTTTAACTTGTTTTCGGAACCATATTATCAAAGCCGAAAATACCTCTCTTCTACTGAGCATATCTCCCTCATAACAAATCAAAACTGAGTGGTTCTTTCTTTTAAAATTGTAGAGAAAATAGTTTTCTAAAACTTTTCTTTCTGTCACTTGTCCAAATTCCGAAAGTAACATGGCCAAACATCGAGGGGAAGATGGCCCTTTTTCGAGTGATTTTTGTATGGTTTTCAAAGCTTTACAAGTCTAAAGCATTTCCAGTTTTCAAAGAATTTTGGTGAGTAAACTTATAATCTTTGGAATGATTTTTCCTTTGCTTCTATGATGGTATTTGTATATTATGTTAATGTTTGGATTATGATATGGTATGGACGTATATGTATGTGGTAGTTTGTGTTTGGGCGCTAAACTTGAACCAATGGATTAAGATGATGTGTTTGGTTTTAAAATTGTGATCTTGTTTACGTGGTAGTTGTAAAAATGGTGTGTTTTATTAACATGTTTATATGGTGTATGCTAGATAGCATCTTGTTTGTAAAAGTGATATGGAATTTCTTATGGAAACTATAGTAAATAGTTTGAAATCATAACCTTAAGTTTTCAAACTTTGTTTTTCTTATGTTTGAAATTTTATAGTAAAATTTAAGGTGATGTTTCAAAAGGAAAGATAAAAACAAGTTGAGATTATAGGTATCCACAGCGATAGTCGCCATGGATGCAGTTTCGCTTAACAATCCAATTTTTGCAAAATTTGGTTTTATTACCTTAAAGCGTTTTGAAATTGTTTTATAAACTAAATAATGATGTCTTATAGAGTTAATTAAGTTTTTAATGATTAAATTTTTATTAATTAAGTTTGAATAATAAATAATTAATTAAGATTAAACAGGGTTTATTAATTATAATTAAGTAAAGATTAGTTATTAATTAATTATCTTTTAAAGATAAGATTGATTCCAATTAATTAATAATTAAGTAAAGTTAATTTTTAGTTAAATATAATTTAGGTATATGATTTATTTTTAATTAATTACTAATCATGTATATGGTTAATTATTCAAATAAATAAATAAATAAATTATTTTATTTAATTAAGGCTTTAATTTAAAGTAAATTATTTATTTACGATTTAATTTATTATTTAAGTTTACTTAATGATTATATAATTAATTAAATGATATTAATTAATAATTATTAATGAAGGTTTAATTATTATTTAATAATTTGTAATGGCCCACTATTTCGAACCATTAAAATTGACAATCATCCACACATGTTAGACTGGAATTGCTGAGAACAACAAACTATTATTTTATATTTGGCAAAAATCAGCATATACAGTAAATAAATCAATCACAGAATCACATATACGGAGTAATATAACCATAAGCAGAGGGAATAGATAAATAATGGTTCATGAAACTACTATAAAACATTAGATTATGAAACAAAATACAACCGAATCTCAAATAGAAATGAATCTCTAATACAAAAGTAACTGACAAGACTGAATAGAAATAACTGGAAACAACTGAAAGCTGAGTAGATATAAGATAGATCTTCAAGCAAAGCTCCAGACTCCAAAGGAGAGCCTCAAATGTCTTGACACACAACTGACTCGAGCATAAAGCAAAACGCAAAACACTCGAGTCAGGATTAACATTCTTATACAAATAAATTCAACTCAAGTGAAATGTCAACGGAAACTAAAGTAACTTAAAGGATGTTTGGGATTCCCATCTTCGAAGGATCCGCGAAACTATCTACTATGTAGTACAATACACTATTATAATATATCTATTAGTAAAGTAAAGTATTAAAATAACATTAAGGCGTTACCCATATCCCCCTTAACACATTTTATATAATGCCGTAGTCTATATAGATACTGTAAACTCTACCCGCAGGTGGGTTATCAAGGAGCACACCATAGGTACGACACAAACCAAACTCGTAGAAGGCATGATAAGGCATGTCACAAGGCACGCGAGGCAATGCCAGGGTAGATACACCGTTTACGGATCCGGACTGGTGGTAACGCGTAATAGCTACTACCACCCACCTCGAGACACACTCCCAAATCAAAGGTGCACCCAATCAGATCACAAAGTTATATAATGGTATTGAAGAAATGTGCCCGATCGAAGGAATGACCTCACTTGGCCCGACATGGCTCTTGTTTTAGCCACATCAAGCTAACTCGCGGGAGTCAGAGCTGTGCTAAAACCTCATATAGAATCATCGCCAAACTATTTTACTTCGTTCTGGAATCTCCACCACATACACAGTTGTTAAAGTGGTTTTCGGTATTGGCAGAGAGTATGACAATATCCGATCCCGTCTCTTTAACAACCAAAAGCTTATTTCACACTATGGTCATTTCATTTCAAATAGTTTATACTTCATACCAAAATATCATATTCATTTCAAAACCATATCAATTCGATATCATTATTCACTTTAAATAATATTCATTTCCAGAATCATAACACTTTCAAAATTATAACGCTTTCAAAATCATAACACTTTCCAGATCATAACACTTTGGAAATCATAACACTTTGAAATCATAACACTTCCATAATCATAGCAGTTCCAACTTAAGCAGTTTAGATATCGAAAATAGTATATATATTAAAATAGTTATAAATTAAAAATAGTTTATATATTAAAAAGAGTTTATATACTAAAATAGTTTAAATCAAAATAGTTTAAATTAGAGTTGGTTTCTTCCAATTTTTCAAATCAATTCATATCAACCATTAGTTCCAAATTCAATTTAATAAATCCTAAGTCAAATTATCGTAAACTAATTTTTATTTATCGATTTGAAATCCAGATTTTAACTACAAATTTAAACCATTTTCCGATTCAATAGGTTTCAAAGTTAATTATTCAACAATTTATAGTAACACAATATTATAAATTTCATTTATATTTCAATTTCAACTTTAATTTTATTCAAATTGGAAAATATTCACTTAATAATTCTAATTAATTAAATAAAATCTCAATTTATAGATTTAAATCAATATTAAATATTCAGTCTCAATTTTTTTTAAAGTTGAAAAATATACAGTTAATCAAGTTTTATCAAATCAAGTTATAAAATAATATCTTTCAAAATCAAAAAAATCAATAAGCTCAAATCAATTCTTATTTAAATTCAATTGTTAACCAATTTAAATTCCAAGTCAACATTAATTTATCTTCCCGACCGCTATTATTTGAGTTATTAATTTTTTTTCAAAACATAAATATAAATTTAATTAAACACTTAAACATATTATAAACCAACTAAATTAAGTTTTATTAATTTATATCTTATTATTAAATGTATTTTGCATTCAATATTATTTTATATATTTTTAAAATAATAAAATTATACGTAAAATCTTCAAATTTATATTTTTCAAAACTAACATATAACTTAAAATTTCCAAAACATATTATTTCAAGAATCTAAATTTTATACATGTATAAAATAGCATATATATATATATGTTATATTTTAAAATCAATATTTATTCAAATCCATATATTTCCTTTCAAACTTTGGGAATTATTTTCCCAATATAGACCAA
This sequence comes from Allium cepa, assembly GCA_030765085.1. Lineage (NCBI taxonomy): Eukaryota > Viridiplantae > Streptophyta > Magnoliopsida > Asparagales > Amaryllidaceae > Allium > Allium cepa. The sequence goes on along the minus strand of CM060943.1, from coordinate 938,790,603 downwards.
TGGTGTCCGTATATAATTTTCTATCCTATGGTCAAGTGATACAGATATCTACCATTTCAATCCGCAAAATTAATATATATGGGTATATTTATTATTTCAACCTGCAATTCCAAAATTTCAAAATAAATGAAAATCGCTTGCGTTTATCATTTCAACCCATAACGATTTTCCCTAATTCTATAATGTCATTCGGATATGTATCATTCCAACCCATAGGGAATTCTAAACTTAACATGGAACTCGCAGAGTAAGAACAAATATTACAATAACATATCAACAAGAGGCATATATCATCAGTAACAAATTAAATATAATATATACAACAAGATATGGTGTCATATATCATAGGTGACAATTACAAATAACGTCATATCATACCTAACAATTTAAATTTAACAACATATTTTAATCATCATTTCTAATAAATTAAATTCACTAAATATAAGAATGTTAATCATGAGTGATTTCTCAACCCTCGAGGCTAGAGGTACAAGAAGATAACATGGATACGCACATGGATTTGGACGCGAACGAGCGGGACAACGACAAGATAGGAATGCTGCGACAAATTCGATATCGGGAACGTAAGTCAAGATGGATAAGAGTTTGATGAAAAAAATATATGCTATATATATTAATATTATTATTTCCTTTTCTTAAACTCGATATTCAAAAATTAAATACAAATTAAAAATGGAAATCCTTATATATATACGTGGAAAATAAATATTCAGTCGAAAATACATATTACAGTAAAATCTTTACATACATATTATATTGCGAAATCATTATTAAGTTTTTTTTACATATACATCCTTTCAAAAATCCTCAAATGAATCTTTATACCCAAAATATATTAAATTTATTATGAAACATATATATACATACATACTTCAAAACAAATACTTTAAAACATAGATTGACATTGAACACATATAATCACCTTAAATATATTACACATATTTTTATGTATACATATTTTAAAATCAATATTAAATTTGAACACATATTAAAATGAAATAAAAAATTTATAATATCTTTGAAGAATCAAAACAGATAATATATATAACTCTAACAATGTATATATGTATATTTTTCTCTTTCTTTTATATTAAGAAGGAGAAGAGAAGGCTAGTCGCTGCTTCAGCAAGTCACGGCTAATATATAAACATTATTTTACTTAAATCAAACATAAGTCAAAAAATATATGTATTTTACATAGAAGATCTTACGGGGATGGTTGCAGCTAGTCTCGAGCGGACAAAGACACGGATAACAATCCATCTTATATATATATATATAAAACAACCTCACGAATATATATATAAACAGACTTTACAATATGCCATCGCATAATATATTTTTCATATATGTAAAATGGGAGAAAGGTGTAGGCTTTGGCATGGTGGGTCTGTTGGCAACTGTAATGGAGAGGAATGGCCGACGAGGCCTAATGGGTGGTAAGAATCAGAGAGATGTGTGAAGCTCGGTGTCAAAGAGGAAGAAGGCAGGGTCTGAGGTGATAGCTGCAAAGGGCTGTTTACTGTGGGGTTTGGCATGGAGAAGCTCAGGTGGTGGAGGAGATTCAGGTGGCGGATGGATCGAGTAGGCTTCAAGCATGGGTTGATGTTGATTGAAGGGCGGTGACTGGAGATGCCGAGGGAAGTCGGGTCCAAGTGAAAAGCGAGGCCGAAGGCTGCTTGCGGCTAAGGAGCTTGGGTTAGGTGGGCAAGGGTGAAGAGGTGGAAGAAAGTGGCTGCCTGGGTTACCAGGGTTCTGGTCAGCATTGAGGTGGGTGGATCAAGTCGTGTAGGAGGCATTTAGGAAGAGGGGTGTGTTCTGGAATGGACGAGGTAGGCGGAGGACGTTGGTGTTTGTGGTTGAGCTGCGGCAGGGACAAGTAGGTCTTGGCAATAAGGCACGAACTCTGATATATATAGATTTATATGCAAAGTAAAGGCTAGCTTTAGGTTTAAGTAATATAAAGGTGTATATTATTATAAGAATATCTTTCTTTATCACGCACGAATTAGAAAGAAAGGTGAAAAGATGGGGAGAGAAATGGAAGGAGAACAGAATGTGATGAATGAAGGGAATGAATTAATGAACCAAAAAAATATATAGGGAATAGTGGGAATAACAAAAACCACGCGTTGAACTTAAGGAATAATAATTGTTAGGTCGCTTTTGGTTCCATACGGTGAGCAGATGAATGGACATTGAAACAATGGACCCAAATAAAGAACCAATACGGCAAATTGTTTCATCAATTTCGCCGCGACAAGACGTCGAATTGCACAAATGAATATACTGCAGAGATCAGCATGGCGAGATGAACAAAATGGTTCGTAGATATGAGAGATACATATCAAAATGCAATTTTCGCCATCGAAAATGAAGCTAAACACCGAAAAAAAGATGAACGGGGCTAGATTATTTCAAATTTGACGAAACGAAATATGATGACTCACTCAGAAAATTATTTACATTCTTCTTATAAAAAATATATTCAGATTTTGAAAATATTTTATTACCACTAAATTTAACTTATTTTGAATTGAAACTGAAATTTTCATACAGAAATAACTTCCATATTTTTCGATGAAAATTTACCATTTGACAAACATCAAATTTTCATTACCAAATTTTATTGTTAAATTTTCAAGAAAAATTCAGTTAGTTACGCTATACAAATCGTTAAAATTTATGGGTCGTTACATTCTCCCTCACTCGGAACTTTTCGTCTCCGAAAAGGAACGAGATAGGAGAATAGTAGCAACAGAAGGTAAAATAGATTGAAAATACAAAAGACAACAATTTATTCAAAACCATATAAATTTTATTGGTTTAAATCGATTAATATTCAACAATTTTGGTTTCGATCCTTTTTTTATTTAATCAATAAATATTCATTGTATTCACTTGTGGTTGATTTCAGTCCAATGCATTTCACTCAATTGATTTTAATTTATTGACATTTGTTACAAAATATCTTTTCAAAACAAATTTATTTTATAACTCGTTTATTTTATCCATTTATCTTCAGTTAAGTCAATTCTACTTACAATTAAATTTCAAGTATTCCTAAGTTCATATTTATTTGCTCAATCTTTTTTTATTTAATTTATATCATAACATATCTTATAACATAGATTAAGTGTATAACATTCATTATAACCACTAAATTTATTTTTATAACATTCCTTAACAAAATTTCATTTTTGCACATCTTATTACTTGCATTTATATTATATGCTATTTAATTACATTCAAACCCTTTTTAGGTAAGTTTTATTAATGTTTCAAATGTAATTAAATACTATAAAAATTTTCTTTTTTCTTTTATCCTAACATTTCTATTAAATTTAGATTGAACATTTTTATTATGTAAATTTCACTTGTATAACCTTCAATTAAAACATTGATTTTAACTTTAGAATATTTTAGGTAAGCTATATATTGTTTAGAATACAATTGAGTATTATACAATGAAATTTTATCCTAGTTCAACTGTTTCAGGTTGTTAAAATTTCATTTCTCATTTTAGACATTCCAATTATTCAAAAAATTATTGCTTCACTTCAATACTTGAAAACCATAACTTAACATAAGATTTAAGAACTAAATTCTAGATTTCACTTCAAACCATTTTTAAATAAATATATACATATATGTATTTTATACATCAAATCATACTAAAGAAATTCAAATCAAATCCATTTTCCAAAACAAAAGTGTAACAAAGCTACTAAATGGTCTCTCCACTTTGAGACTCGAAAATGAATGTTGATGATGCTGCAGTCATCACCAAAATTATTTTCCCGGAACAAAAGAGGAGAGTACTGACTTACTTCATTTAAAATTCTTTGAAAACAATCTCATTCGAAAATGTTTTCTATCAATATATTTTCAAAACTTTGAAAACTAAATTTTAAAAGCACCAGAATTTAATTCTCAAATTCTTAATTCAAATTCATTTCTTTTGATTTAGAAACCATGTTTAAAATTTCAACTTCTTATAACATACACAATAGTTACTGGTTGACAAAAATGATAATCTAGTATTATCATTTCTAACAACCAATTCATTTAGCTATTTAACCACTGAAAATTATACCTTTTGTTAATTCCTTTGTTATGCGACTTCGCGACTCAGCAACCGGAGCGACCTAAAGAGGCTAACAAGATGAAACGACCTAGCGACTTACATAAGCACAGCGACCTAGAAAACCTACCAACCTAACAGGTGGAATGACTTAAGAAGTGGAACGGTGGAACGACTTGATCACTTAAAGGACCTTGCAACCTAAAGGAGTCCACGACCTAGCGACTTAGTTATGTGTTCGACCTAACTGCCGAGAGGAGTCCACGACCTTGCGGCCCAACGAGTTAACAACTTACAGGGAGTAAGCGACCTAACCAATGAAGTGGACCTAACGACCTAATACTTAGCAACCTAAGAACCTCATGACCTACCATCTCAAACGACCTAGTGACTTCAATCCTCAGCGACCTAAAAGCTTCAGCGACTTAAAAGGTGGAACACTACTAAGCGACCTAACAGGTAGCGACCTACGACCTAAGTAAATCCACGGCTTAACGACCTAATGTGTTAAGCAACATAACCAGTTAACGACTTAGCCTAGGTCGCTGCATTGGACGGCTCAGCGTTGTAAGATCGCCAACTACTCCCCTAGGTCGTTCATGACCTATTACTTCTTTCGGAAGAGATCAAGTGTGTTCTAGTTAAGCCATAAGACTTAGGTCGCTACCACTAGGACGCCCCACGACCGACGACCTATCTTATGTCACCAACGACCTAACTCCGAACTCTCCTATAAATACGACATTAGCTCCAACTTCAGGGGGACTTTTGATCATTCTCCGAAGCATCAACACTCTGCCATTTTCTCAACTCAAACAATACTTCGAGCCTCACAAGCACCAAGGACACTACGAAAAACTTCAAGAGAGAATCTACATAATTCAATATGAATTTGAAAGATTATTCTACATCGAAGTTGGAGCTACTAGTCTGAAGTGTGTTGTAATTGAATAAAGTTGTATAAGTTGTACTTAAGTCAGTAATAAAGAGAACTAAAGTGGACATAGGCTTGACTATAATCTGAACCACTACAAAAACTGTGTCTTTTGCTGCTTTTCTACGATTTTCTGCTAATCTCTAATTCCCGCACTAACGGGTGGTGATTTCACATCTACTTTATACACACTGAGGTTTTAGCGTCTGATTTTTACGTTAACATTTTTGGTGCTTTCACTGAGAACCCAACTCAGGATACTGTCATCGTAGCTTTGCAGAAATTTGTGGGAAGGATCTCTCTAAAAACCAGAAGTTTATCAGAAATAATGGCTCTTGGAAGAAAGCACAAGTCTGTTAGGTCCGACGATGTTCGTGAGACCACTGCCACTTCTCCTCCTTTAAGTCAAACAGCTCCAACTGTTGGAGTAACGCGTGCAGAATTGGATGCTACGGTTTCTGGGCTATATCAGTAGATGGAAGCCCAAAACAATCTGATGTTCGAAAGGTTGAACGCTTTGCTTGGGGATAACCATCATCTGGTAAATAACGAACCAAACTTTGCTGATAATGTTCATGATGTTGAAGAAAGAGATGTTCCTCAAAGGGCAGCTGGCCCAGTCAAAGACACACCTCCCCAAGTTGGAGGATCGGGACAACAGCCAACTTTCCATGAGCGCCTGTGGAGGCAAACTTCTGAGAAGATGGTCGGTGCCTGTCCTGATAAGCCCCTTAATGATATGGAATATTTCTCAAGGATGGTCCGACAAATCATGAAGGAATGTATGCAAAGGGAAGAAGACGAAAAACAATGGGGGTTCGCTACGAGCAAGACTCCATTCACTGAAAGGATTTTGAAAGCAGAGTTTCCTAGGAAGTTCGTTCCTCCTACCATTCCGGCTTATAAGGGGACGAGTGACCCTAATGAATTTCTGTATAAATATGATTGGCACATGACTGGTGCCAGAGCTTCTGATGAGATCAAATGCCGGTATTTTCCGGTATACCTGGAAGGAGTGGCTCTACTTTGGTTCACAAAGCTGCCGGTCCGGTCGATAGACCAGTTTTCTGATTTGACTCGAAAGTTCAAGGAACAGTTCAGATAGTACGCTTCGAAGGCGAAAGACGCCCCGGAGAGAAATCATTCTTTCAACTTCACTCCCGTGACTGATACCCCGGAGAACATCTTCTTCGCAACTAAGGACACTGTCGAGTACCCCACGCCAGCTAAACAAAGGGTTAATAAGAAAGCTGAGAAGAATGGAAGGTTTTGCCGGTTCCACAACCAACCCAAGCATGATACCAATGAGTGCCGTCACTTGAAGGAGTTGATTAAGGAACTATTGAAAGAAAACAAGCTCCAGCAATATGTAAAGAGGAACAGGAATGGCCCAACTTCGTCAACTCAAGGACAACAGGCTCCTGTTCATCGTCCTAGTTCAAGTGAATAGGCAACAGCTCATGAATCAGAGAGGCCCGTTATTAATGTGATTACAGGAGGACCTCACCCAGCTGGCAGAAGCTGGGGTGAGATGGAATGATACGCTCATGCATTGAAGTATGCACTAGCAGAGGAGAGTGTTTCTGTGTTAGAAGATGTTGCACCTCTGAAGTAGCAGAGAACTTTTAATGATGACATTGTCTTCAGAGTCAGGGATTCTATGGGTGTTGAAGCCCCTACCATAGATCCCTTGGTTATTTCTGCTGGCATTGCGCCAGCTATTGTAAGAAGAGTACTTGTTGATTGTGGTGCTTCTTGCAATATTCTTTTCAGAAAGACCTTCGATCAGATGAAGATCCCAATGGCTGATGTTCAAGCTTCGTCGCAAAAAATTGTTAGGTTTACTGGGGATCCTTGGCAGCCGATTGGGACTATTGACCTATTCGTGGAACTTGGAGAGGGGCAGAAGAAGGTCGTTCGAAGGCAGACTTTTGTAATTGTTGATGAATTTTCTGCTTACAACGCCTTCTTAGGCCGTCCAACTCTTGCAGCCTTTAAAGCAATTCTCGCCCCGTGGTGCCTTACCATGAAATTCCCCACAGATTATGGAGTTGGTGTTGTTAAAGGGGATCTGAATGCGGGGAGGGAATGTTATCTGATAGAACTGCGTGAAGCAAGAAAGAGAGAGATGGGAAAGGATGCGGCAGCCCCAGTCCGCATCAAAGAGTCAACCTTGTAGCAATTACAGGGTGGACCCTGTACTGGCGAATGTAGCGAAGCACGAAGAAAAATGGATCCTAGAAAAGCCAGTGCAGGGGAGAATCGAGTGGTGCCAGTGGAAGTAATAGTACCAGTACGTGTTGACCCAAAAGTGCCAAACAAGGTGCTGATTGTGGGTTCACAACTTAACACGACGGTTCGGAATATTTTGATATCATTCCTGAAAGAAAATCTGGATGTATTCGCATGGACCCATGCTGATATGTGTGGAATATCACCAGAAGTCGCAGTACATACTTTGAATATTGATCTGAAGTTTACACCTGTGAAGCTGAAAAGAAGAGCCCAGGGTCCCAAAAGGTCAGCAGCATTGAAAGAAGAGGTGGATTGGCTCATGGAGAATGACTTTATCAGAGAATCTACTTATCCAAACTAGGTTTCAAATCCAGTACTGGTTAAGAAAGCTAAAGGAAAGTGGAGAGTATGCATCGACTTTTCAGATTTAAACAAAGCCTGCCCCAAAGACTGCTTTCCGTTGCCTCGGATTGACCAGTTGGTTGACGGAACAACGGGACATGAATTGTTATCTTTATGGATGCTTACTCCGGATATAACCAGATCATGATGCATGAGCCGGATCAGGAGGACACGAGTTTCATAACCGATGTTAGTCTATACTGCTGCAAAGTCATGCCTTTCGGACTGAAGAATGCGGGGGCAACTTACTAAAGACTTGTTAATGCAATGTTCAAGCCATAGATTGGAAAGACTATGGAAGTTTATGTTGATGATATGTTGGTTAAATCAAAGAAAGCAATAGACCATATAGACCACTTGGCGGAGATGTTCGCCATCCTCCGAAAGTATGCAATGAAGCTTAATCCCTTGAAGTGTTCATTCGGAGTGGAGTCCGGAAAGTTCTTGGGTTTCAGAGCGCTAGGGGCATTGAGGCTAATCCTACTCAAATCACTGCCTTAAGAGAAGTCAAAGCTCCAAGGACGAAGAAGGAACTGCAAAGTCTCAATGGAAAAGTAACTGCCTTAAGTCGATTCATTTCCAAAGCTACTGATAAATGCGTTCCATTCTTTGATGCTCTGAAGAAAGGAAGGAAAAACTTTGACTGGACTCCAGAATGCGAGAAAGCTTTCGATGAATTAATTCGTCATATGGAAACACCTCCGATACTTTCTAAGCTCGACAATGGTGAAGATCTTTTTGTATACTTGGCGGTCTCAGCTCATGCTCTTAGTGCGGCACTTGTACGGGAAGACGCCAAAATTCAGCACCCAGTCTACTATATTAGCAAATGGTTTACTGGGGCAGAAATGGATTATTCAAAGTTGGAGAAGCTCGCCTATTGTCTACTGATCACATCAAGAAAATTGAGGCCATATTTTCAAGCTCATCCAATCAAAGTCCTCAATGATCAGCCTCTGAAGCAAGTCCTCTTTCGCCATGAGACTTTGGGTCGCCTTTTGAAGTGGAATATTGAACTTAGCCAATACGACATCACTTATCATCCCCGGAGAGCAATCAATGGACAAGCTTTGGCAGATTTCATCGCAGAATGTATAGACAAAGGTGATAGTGAGGAAGTAGTGACTGATAATCCTCCGATTCGATGGAAATTGTATGTTGATGGCGCAAGAAACGAGTACTGTTCTGGGGCTGGGGTTGTGCTTGAAACCCTTGAAGGGTGGTCATTATGCTATGCTTTAAGATTGGTATTCCCTTCGAAAAACAATGAAGCAGAGTATGAAGCTCTTATCGCCGGTTTGAGAATTGCTAAAGAATTGAATGTCAAAATGTTGCAGATCTTCAGTGATTCACAGCTTATTGTATGTCAAGTCAAGAAAGAGTTTCAAACTAAAGGAGGAAATCTGCTCGTTTACTTGTCAAGAGCCTGGGAGCTTCTCGATGACCTTGATCATTATACGATAAATCATTTACCCCGGGAAGAAAACATGAAGGAAGATTCTCTCGCAAAGTATGCAAGCACTAGTGAAGCTCAATTATTGGGATTAGTTCGTGTGGAAGTCCTGCCAACACCAAGCATTGATGAGATGGATATTGACTGGATCATGACTATATCACAGGAGCGAGAATCATGGATGACTCCGATATTGGAATATCTGTTCAACGGTTCTCTACCAGAAAACTCAAAAGAACGACAGAAGTTTTTAAGAAAAGCCTCCAGATACATAATTCAAGATGGCCGATTGTATAGGCGGGGATTCTCAATGTCATTACTCCGATGTATGACTAAGGAAGAAACTGAGACAATTCTAACTGAAGTAACCGGAGGAGAGTGTGGAGATCATTCAGGTGGTCAAACTCTAGCAAAGAAAATTCTCCGTTATGGGTATTTTTGGCCAGATATTAATCGTGATGCTACAAGTTACGCCCGAAAATGTGACCGATGCCAGAGATTTGCAAAAATCACAAGAGCACCTTCCACTGAGATAACACAGATGGTCAGTCCATGGCCATTTGCTATTTGGGGAATAGATCTCATCGGGCCTTTGCCAACTACCAAATCCGGAATCAGATATGCTATTGTTGCTGTTGATTATTTTACAAAATGGGCAGAATCTGAACCATTAGCTACTATTACCTCTAAGAGGATGATAAACTTTGTAACTAAGAATATCATTTGCAGGTATGGTGTGCCTCAAAAGATAATCACAGACAATGGAACCCAATTCGAAAGTGAAGAGTTCCAAGATTTTTGCAAGAAATTCAAGATCCAAAAAAGCTTCTCAACAGTAGCTCATCCGCAAGCAAATAGGCAAGTGGAAGCAGTAAACAAAATTATCAAACCGACCATCAAAAAAAGTGGAAAAAGCGAAAGGTGATTGGGTCGATAAGCTTCCACTAGCACTATGGGAATATAGACCTACACATAAAACTGCGATGGGGCACACTCCATTTTCATTGGCATATGGATCAAAGGCAATGATTCCGATAGAAATAGAAGTCCCTTCACATAGGAGGATTCATTTCAACCAAGCAAAAAATGATGAGTTGCAACTTGAAGCACTTGACTTCCTTGATGAAAGAAGAGAAGAGGCTCAGCTTAGAATTGCGGCCCATCAGCAAAGAATTGCCAGGAACTTCAATTCCAAAGTTCGCCAGCACAGCTTTGAGATTGGAGATCTACTCTTGAAGAGGGTCATGGCAGCAACAGGAGTGTTTGTACCAAACTGGGAAGGCCATATGTCATAGGCAAAAAACTTCTTGATGGCACTTTCAAACTAATAACTGTCGAAGGAGATCCAATTCCAAGAGCTTGGAACAGCAATCATTTGCGCCCATATTTTACTTAAGGGCGTTAATGAAATATTGTAAAAGAATGATGAATATATGATTCTTGTATTGAAAGCCATTATAAAGCCAGTGCAAGTGAATAATAAGAACTATAAAGTGGATGTAGGCCGAGTTCTTGGCCGAACCACTATAAATCTTGTGTTCTTTACTATTATGAACTGCTTGTTTTATTCGATATATAAAATACGTCAATTGTATTGCTAAAATGTTGATTTAATACTGCAGGACATTAAAACAAAGCTTACTCATCATAAGACCAAGCAATCCCGGACATCATCCAACAAGAAAATGCTAAGCCGTTTAAAATTTCGATACTCAAATCCTACGTAAGAAGCGCTTCAAGCAAAAAAGTTAGTGATTCTGTTGGATGTGGGCCCTTGCTAACTAGTTGTGGTTTTTTGTACAAGCAAGCATCCGATTAAATAGCCTGTGTCTACCCCCACCAATTCGCCTAACTATGAAGTACACTTCTTTGGATAAAAGAAATTACTGGCAATAAGAGAGGTGTGTTTGGAAAAGATAACGGGGATCGCCGATATGAATAAATGGCAAAGAGACATGGGCGAGCAAGCATCAAACAGCCAAAGACCTCTTCGGAGGCACGACTCCTCGGAGGATAAACACCTCGGACGGGGCATGCCAAAAAACGAAAGTTTTCTTTCTCAACAAAAAAGATTGGTATGGAATGACCGGGAGCACCTTCCCAACTGGAAGGCAAGGCGCATGTTCACTAGCTGAGACAGTTTGCGCGGACGAACGTCCAAGTAACTTGCGTCCGCCCCATGAATCCATGGGATGATCGGAGGCACCTTCACAAGTGGAAGGCGAGGAGCTTGTTCACTAGCTGAGACAGTTTGCGCAAATAAACGTCCAAGCAACTTGCGTCCGCCCTGTGAATCCAGCCAACCATGAGGAAGAACCTTCCAGGCATACTCGGAGGCACACATCTCACCAAGATCTGAAATAAAACTTCACAAGAGCTGTGGTGTGAAAAGCCCTCTTCCGAGGCCTATTTCACCAGAAGTTGAAGTAATTCACTAGAGCTGAAATGGTAACAAGACCTCTTTGGAGGCACACATTTCATTGTGATTTGAAATAAAACTTCACACGAGTCGATATGCAAAAAGCCCTCTTCGGAGGCCCGCTTCCCAACAAACAGGGAAAAGATAAAAGCCTCTCCCAATAGGCAGAAACAAAAAGACCTTTCCCAACAGGCACAATCAAACAAAAAGACCTCGTCCCAGAGGCACAATAAAAAAAAAGCCCTCTTCCCAGGTGCGCAATCAAACAAAAAACCCTCTTCGGAGGCACAAGTAGGTCGAAGCCCTTTTTCGAAAGGCCCACTGTACTATGAAGTAAAATTCACTTGCCAAAGCAAAAGTGACTTTTTCCAAAAGTGAAGTGTAAAAACTTTGCAACAAAAAAAGAGAAGACTTCTCCAATACGAAGCGCATTCTACTAAATCAGAAAAATATTTCTTTGGAACGGAAATATTATCCTATAAAGTAAAAATGCAAACTCTAATGGAAAAGTTGTTCTCTAAAGGAAGAGTACAAGTCTTCTTGAAACAGCAGAGTGGTTCTCCGAAATTTTTCCAATGTGAAAGAGATTGCAATAAACCATGGTATGGGGGAAATATAATATAGTCGTTGCAAAAATAAAAACAATGCTCAAGCAATATACCATAGGTTCACTGCAACTTCACATAAAGAAAGTAAAGAAACTTGCATGAAAACGGAAAATAAATGCTTTCTCAAATACCGACAGAAATTTATATAAGTAAAAGAATCATTTTATTCCATACTATGAGAATATTATACATGTGCAGGTTTCAAAATAAAAGAAGGCGGGGACCGGTACCCGCACAACTTCCGGTCAACACAAGCTTATATGCAAGCAAAAAGCAAAAAAGCGAGATAAAAAGCACAGGACCAAAGCCATCATTTCTTCTTCCTTCCACCTTTTGAGCCTGCGCCTGGACGGATGGCCAACTTCTTAGGCTGGCTTGTAAGACTAGGGGACGAAGGAGAAAGAGGCAATATTGGACTTTCTTCTGCCTTTTCCTCGCCGGCTGAAGCTTCCTTCTTCTTCTTTGAAACTCTGCTTTTCCCCTTCTTCTTAGAAGAAGACCCGCTTCCTGGAGTGAAAAGTGTGGTTAACGGCATTTAGTCAGAACCAGTTGGTTCCGGAGTCTTTTCGCCTACTTCAGGTTCTTCTCCCCCATGTTCTTATGAAGCAATGGGATCGTCCAAGTCTTGGAGAGCTTCTATTTGCTCCTCTTGTGATCCCGGTTGAGAGGCAGAAGGAGGAGTGGCCTGAAGAGATGGAGGAGGAATAACTGGAGGAGGGGAAGTCTGAACAACACTCGGTGCTTTCTCTACAGAAGAAAATAAGTTAAATTCAATATCTCTCGTAAAGAGAGGATTTAGTGACGCGTCGAGATTTAAAAAGTAATTAAGAAGTTCATCAAATTGATGTGAAGCAAACGAGCAGTCCACTTGAGCAAGATCAGCAGTAAGGTTACCTAGCGAAGCAGGCTTTAGTATGTCAACTTCAAAACCCTGCGCGTCACCGCTCTCTTGACTCTCATCTCCATTGTGAGCGGTTGCACCCTCAGTGATGGCTTTAGTATAAGGAGAAGAATGGGAACAGGAACCAACAATGTCGATATCGGCCGAAACCGAAGGTTGAACTGGGTCGGTTAAAGCTGCCTTCCCTACATGTTCTCCTTCTGCCATTCCGGCTCTCTCTTTGACATGTTTCTCCATTCCCCTAGCAAGAGCGGCGCGTGCATCGTCATCAAGATAGCTTGCCTCTGACTCCGCCTCAGCATAGCCAGCACTGCCAAACATGTCAAGTATGGCCTCCCACACTTCGTCCAGAGTTATTTCATATTTGGGGCCTAGAAAGGAGAGACTACCACGCCCCAGGACGCTATGCAAGTAGAAGTCAAATAATGTTGAGCTGATGTTGGCTTTCGTTGCCTCATGAGACTCTTCAGCTGCAATTTTGCCAGCAACAGCCTCATCATGCTCTCTTTCAGCTTTAGAGAGTTGAAGTTTTAGCATTTCGATCTCCACGTCCTGTGAGCTAGTTTTCTTTCGTCGCTCTGCGATGTCAGCAATATGGCCCTCATAAATTCTTTTTTGCATATCGAGCCTATCTTCGGCATCTCTTTGAGCGGCATGAGCATCTCGCACTTGTTGTTGAAGCACTTTCTCCCTTTGCGAATAGGAAGTGGAGGAAGTGGCAAGCTCTTCTTTGAGTTTTTCAACTTTCGCTTCGAGCTTTTCATTATAAGTAGCAATGCTTCTCATTTCCGCATCATGTTGCTCAAGAATCTTCTGCCACTCAGATTTGTCGTTTTCCATTGTTAACATGGCTTCAAGATTCGCGCGATTTACCCTCTAGAGTTCATCGACAAGCTTTTGCCAACCTGACATTCTTTCGATATCAAGTTTGACAGCATCAAGGTTGCGCAGCATAGCCTGCTTATCGGTCGGGACCAGGTCAATATCAAAGCGCACTCCTTTGAGGCACCAGTTCGGGAATCGACTCTGAAGAGTAGCTGGGCCTAGACCAACTTGATATGGGGGCCTTCCAATGACTGTTGGAATATCAATACGTGCTAGGGCAGGAGATTGAGGCAGTACAGGAGCAGCAGGTTGTTCGGAAATCTCGGATGCTGGTTTTTCGCCATGTTTGGCTCTTTTACTCACGTCTTCAGCAATCTGACTTTTCCCCGGGTCGTCACGGGACCTCCGTTTATGAGAATCATCTTCCCTCTGGGAAGAATCGTGTCGCTCGTCCCGTCTTTCATGGCGTTCTTCGTGGGGACGCCTTTCACGAGCTTTTCGTGCGGCTCTTTCTTCGTCAGTCTCCCTATAAGAAGGAAGATATCTCTTGGAATCAAAAGAGCCGCGTCTCCCGTAGCTCTTAAAGTCGTCGTAATTAGAGCGTCGCACCATTGAAAGACCTAAAAATGGAAAAGAGGCAAAGCTTGAAAATCTTTGAAGTAAAATGCATGTAAGTGCATAAGAATGCTAAAAATCCTAAGTGTGTGTAATGTGCAAACTACGCGCGTCAAACTACGAACCACTCCTCGGTTGCGGGGAAATGATGGGTTTTATAGCTAACGTCAACTATTGAGCTGATGAAGTCTACTGTAAAGTGGACGTTGCTTCAACGGCTGAAGAGGTAACTCTAGCAGAAGCAGGGTCGTCTTTAAAGAGCTCCTGTGAAGTGATCATCAGATCGCTCAACCCATTAAAAATGTCATCCCCACTCTACATGGCAGGACTCGCTCTCTCAGTTCCCTCATCACCGGATTTCCCTGAATGGTGAAAAGGCTCTTCCTCTTCGATGATCGGGGCAAGTGTAAGTTTGTCAGATGGCCCCGCAATATCAGTAGAAGTAGAGCACTTCACCAGTAAAGCCTCAGAAGTAGGTTCCTTCAGTATAGGTTCCTCAGCAGAAATGGGGGCATCTGGCGATTTTGCCGGAGAATCGGGAACTTCGTGAGGTTGAGTAGAGCGAGAAGGGTGCGAAAGCTCATATAGGTGCAAAATTTCATCTTTCGACAAAAACTTAATAATTCTTTCTTCAGCCGGCACGGCACTTAATCTATCAACGGTCGTCTTATGACTGGGATTTCTAGAAGGAGGAGGAAGTGACGTAAAAGAAAAGAATGAAGTTAGCACTTAGCAATTCGAATCTTGAAAAGCTAAAACAGAGAAACAGGGATGAGCAATCTCACTTCCTTTTCTCCAGATGGCATAAAACCCTAGAGTACAGTGGGCGAAGATGAATTGATTCAGAAAGCCGTAAGCACTTTCGAAAAGATCA
The DNA here is from genome assembly GCA_030765085.1 of Allium cepa. Classification (NCBI taxonomy): domain Eukaryota; kingdom Viridiplantae; phylum Streptophyta; class Magnoliopsida; order Asparagales; family Amaryllidaceae; genus Allium; species Allium cepa. The sequence goes on along the minus strand of CM060943.1, from coordinate 938,775,232 downwards.
GTAATAAGTTTGCGATTTCTTGTACTTCTCACAAGTATAAAGGAGGGGTGGTCTTTATTCTTTGCAAATGTGCATAATAGCAAATTTCTTCGAAGCTCGGGAGACGGTTAAGTGTCCTCCTGAATAAAACACACAATCCCATCCGGATGGTGTATCATTGGGATGAAGTTGAAAGGGAGAGATGCTTAGTTGGAAAAGGAGTTGATGAAAAAACTCATTGAAAGGAGGAATGGCACCACAAAGGCACATCTGACAGTTGACGGCATAAAAATCAAGAGGTGGCTTGTCGGCAGTATCATTTGGGACAAGAAATCTAGCATCCTGTTCGGCAATCCCAAATTGAGTACGTAGTTGATTGAATTTACGCTGACCCAAGGTAGTTGGTGTTCTCTCCGTAGGATCAACCAATGGCTCAGCTATCGGGAAGACTCCTTCAGATTGCTCAATTATCTCCTCTTGAGAAGACATTCTACACAAGGAACTGGATATTCAAATGTGAAGGTGCACGTTTCCTAAATGTGTGAAGTGTTGTGAAAAACTAACAAAGTGACAAGTAAATATAACTGAAATTAAACTAATTAATAATTGTTAGTTAAAAAGCATCAGGGCTTGTCGTTTTAAGTTCAAGTATAGTGTTGAAGCAAAAAAATTAGCTTTGGTTGGTTAATTCAACATTGCTTTAATACTTCACTTGAATTTATTGATTCACAGCGTTTCACATAATTTCTTTAAAGTTGATTATCTTTTATCGACTAATCTGTCATTTGATGCGGGCAATCAGTGGCAGTATATTTGCCCTAGTTTTTTGCAAATGTTGTATTTAACAGGTCATTAGCATTAAAATTGATTTAATATGTTAAGAAGGCATAGCAAGGTCATGCAAGTTATCTCGGCAGTTCAAAGTTCAAGTTAGAAGAGCAATCAAGTTCTATCAAAATTTTGAAGCTCTCAAGTTGTTCAAGTCCAAGGCCGTATGGTTTGAGTTAAAGAATACAAGGCATGGCAGTATGCATCCAAGTCCTAGGACCCTCACACGATCTAAAGGTTAAGTCACAAAGCTTCAAATAAAGGCAGTGAAAATTTGCTCAAGTCTTAGGTCATTCGCGACCTGACAAGTGTGTAAGATTGGTATAGGCCGCAAGAAGCTGCTCGGCAGGGCGAAATTATCTAGGTCCTAGCTCGGTCATGACCTAAGACCTATGTCGCAGATATGATAAGCCGCAAGAAGCTGCTCGGCAAGGCGAAATTATCTAGGTCTTAGCTCGGCCACGACATAAGACCTAAGTCGCAGATATGATAAGTCGCAAGTGAGCTAGGTCGCAAGGAAGGTGAGTCGGGTAGTTCACATCCAAACCAAAAGGTCGCCTGAGGTACTTAAACTGGTCGTTTCCGATCCCTTTCTAACCCATTCGCTTCTCTCCACTTAGCAAATCACATAACCCGCTATCCAATAACCCAATAGCCAAAAATCTCTTCGCCTCCTCCAAACTCCTAAAACCTCATCGTCCTCTCCAAGTTTCCAGGAACCCCATGAAACCCTAGGCCGATTCGTTCCTACAGCAACCACTAACAATTCGACAGAGAATCGAAAGGCAAATTCGAATGCCAAATTACATCGTGACAACAAAATTGTGTGGAAATAGTTATGATGGAATAGGCAACGAGTGCAACGAGTAAATGCTCAAGGTTACCTAAATTCGCTGATGGAATGGACGGTCGAAAGAGGAAAAGATTTCGTGCTAAGTCTTTAAGCTCGAAGGTTTGTTAATGGCGGCTTAGAACGTTGGAACGGATAAAGTAAAGAAGGAGCGGGTTAAGCAATTTATATGGGAGAAGAAAGGAAGGCATATCGTCACGCGACCTAGCAAACCCAATGAGTCGCTTACAACCTAAGGAACTAAGTCGAAGCACACGACCTACGACCTAGGCGTGTACTTCGAGGGGCAAATGTTAATTCCTTTGTTATGCGACTTAGCGACTCAGCAACCGGAGCGACCTAAAGAGGCTAACAAGATGAAACGACCTAGCGACTTACATAAGCACAGTGACCTAGAAAACCTACCGACCTAACAGGTGGAACGACCTAAGAAGTGGAATGGTGGAACGACTTGATCACTTAAAGGACCTTGCGACCTAAAGGAGTCCACGACCTAGCGACTTAGCTATGTGTTCGACCTAACTGCCGAGAGGAGTCTGCGACCTTGCGGCCCAACGAGTTAACAACTTACAGGGAGTAAGCGACCTAGCCAATGAAGTGGACCTAACGACCTAACACTTAGCTACCTAAGAACCTCATGACCTACCATCTCAAACGACCTAGTGACTTCAATCCTCAGCGACCTTAAAGCTTCAGCGACTTAAAAGGTGGAACACTGCTAAGCGACCTAACAGGTAGCGACCTACGACCTAAGTAAATCCACGGCTTAACGACCTAATGGGTTAAGCAACATAACCAGTTAACGACTTAGCGTAGGTCGCTGCATTGGATGGCTCAGCGTTGTAAGGTCGCCAACTACTCCCTTAGCTCGTTCATGACCTATTACTTCATTCGGAAGAGATCAAGTGTGTTCTAGTTAAGTAGTAAGACTTAGGTCGCTACAACTAGGACGCCCCACGACCTACGACCTATCTTAGGTCACCAACGACCTAACTCCGAACTCTCCTATAAATACGACACTAGCTCCAACTTGAGAGGGACTTTTGATCATTCTCCAAAGCATCAACACTCTGCCATTTTCTCGACTCAAACAACACTTAGAGCCTCCCAAGCACCAAGGACACTACGACAAACATCAAGAGAGAATCTACATCATTCAATATGAATTTGAAAGATTATTCTACATCGAAGTTGGAGCTACTAGTCTGACGTGTGTTGTAATTGAATAAAGTTGTATAAGTTGTACTTAAGTCAGTAATAAAGAGAACTAAAGCGGACGTAGGCTTGACTATAAGCCGAACCACTATAAAAACTGTGTCTTTTGCTGCTTTTCCGCGATTTTCTGCTTATCTCTAATTCCCGCATTAACAGGTGGTGCTTTCACATCTACTTTATACACACTGAGGTATTAGCGTTTGATTTTTACGTTAACACCTTTATATATAAAATATAATCACACACAAAATTATTTCAATTACCAGTTTTGAAACAATATTGTGTCAGTTTGCTATGTTCAAGTGTTTTGGAATTCTTATCGATAGCATTGGCCCTCGATTGAAATCCCAACAACTTAACAATTCAAACAACACAATATAAAACTATTTATGTTAATTACAAATACACTCTCTCGCAGGATGATTTCAAAGTAGGTTCAAAACAAGGTATGGAGATTTAAATTTAGAGGAACTCTAATCAAAGAGAATTCTAACTAAGAAGATAGGCTCAAAAGGGAGATAAGATAATTAAATTACAAAATGGGAAAGATGGATAGATTTATATTAATCGCGGCAACCTTAACCGGGTCAACCAGATTCCAGGAATAAGATCAATGCGAAACTCAACTTCCCGCTTTGGGAGGAAGAGAAGTGACTTCATCAAAACATCAGGACGATCCCTGAATATTGGGATGGAGTCAAGGTTACTAGGCTAATCATCAAGCGAAAGATAAACAACCTACAAAATCTTAAGGAAATTGACGTTCGATCACAAAATAATTACCCCAGTTCATCTACTAGGAAAATGATTTGGGCTTTTGCAACATATGACAGCATCGAAACCGAGGATGTAGGAATCTCCGGTGGATCTACGCTTGTTCTAAAGGAGTTTCACCCTTTGAAAAATCATAATAAGGTTGGCTGGACTGCCAATGGGATTAGTCTCATAGAGATCAATGGAAATAGAGCTATGAGATGCTTCAGTACCAAGAAGAACGCGAATAGGAAAAGACACGAATGATTTCAGAATAAAGGGATAGTTCCATAATTCCAAAGAATCCTAACTCAAGAGGAACTTAACGAAGACTTTCAAGCTCGAACAAAGATGATTTTTGATTAATTTTACTCCATGTGCTAAGTTTTGCGTAAACCAGAGCTCTGATACCACTTGTAACGACCTGCTATTTCGAACCATTCAAAGAGACAATCATCCAAACATGTCAGGCTTGAATTGCTCAAAACAATAGATTGTTAATTTATATCTGGCAAATCTCAGCATATACAGTAAATGAATCAATCACAGAATCACAGACATAGAGTATTGTAACCGTTAGCAGTGGAATAGATAAATAGTGGTTCATGAAGCTACTATAAAACATTAGTTTCTGAAACAAAATACAACAGAATCTCTAATACAAATGAATGTCTATTACAAAAATAACTGACCAGACTAAACAGAAATAACTAGAAACAACTGAAAGCTGACTAGATATAAGATAGATCTTCAAGCAGAGCTCTAAACTCCAAAAGCGAACCTCAAATGCCATGACACTCAGTCTGATCGGAGCATAAAGAAAAACACAAAACACTCAAGTCAGGATCAACATTCTTATACAAGTAAATTCAACTCAAGTGAAATGTCAACTGAAATACAAGTAACTTAAAGGATGTTGGGATACCCATCCACTAAGGATCCGTGGAACTTTCTACTATGTAGTACAATATGCTATTATAATATGTCTATCAGTGAAGTAAAGTATTAAAATAGTGTTAAGGCGTTATCCATATCCCACTTAACACATTTTGTATAATGTCGTAGTCTATACATATACTGTATACTCCACCCATAGGTGGGCTATCAGAGAGCACTCCATAGGTACGACACAAACCAAACTCGTAGGAGGTGCGATAAGACATTTGACAAGGTACGGGAGGCAATGCCAGCGTGTTATACCGTTTAGGGATCCAGACTAGTGGTAACACATAGCAGCTACTACCGTCCACCTTGAGACACACTCCCAAATCAAAGGTGCAACCAATCAATTCACATAATAATAGAATGGTATCGAAGAAATGTGCTCGATCGGAGGAATGACCTCACTTGGCCTGGCATGGCTCCAGTTTTAACCACATCAAGCTGACTCATGGGAGTCACATCTGCGCTAAAACCTCATATAGAATCGTCGCCAAACCGTCCTACTTCGTTTTGGAATCTCCACCACGTAGACAGTTGTTAAATTTGTTTTCGATATTCGAAAAGAGTATGACAATATCCGATCCCAGTCTCTTTAACAACCAAATGCTTATTTCACATCGTGGTCATTTCATTTCAAATAGTTCTTACTTCATATCAAAATATCATATTCACCATATCAATTCGATATCATTATTCACTTTAAATAATATTCACTTCCAGAAACATAACACTTTCAAAATTATAACACTTTCGAAATCATAACACTTTCGAGATCATAACACTTCTGAAATCATAACACTTTTGAAATCATAGCACTTCGGTAATCATAACAAATCCAACTTTAACAGCTTGGATATTTAAAATAGTAAATATATTAAAATAGTTATAGATTAAAATAGTTTATATATTAAAAATAGTTTATTAAAAAAAGTTTATATACTAAAATAGTTAATATCAAATAGTTCAAATTAGAACTGGTTTCTTCCAATTTTTCAAATCAATTCAAATCAACCTTTAGTTCCAAATTAAATTTAATCAATTCCAGTTCAATTTATCGTAAAACCATTTTTATTTATCAATTTCAAATCCAGATTTTAACCATAAATTTAAACCATTTTCCGATTCAATAGGTTTCAAAGTTAACTATTCAACTATTTACAATAACTCAATTTTAAAAATTACATTTATATTTCAATTTCAACTTTAATTTTATTCAAATTGGAAAATATTCACTCAATCATTCTAATAAAATTAAATAAAATCTCAATTTATAAATTTAAATCAATATTAAATATTAAGTCTCAATTTTATTTAAAGTTGAAAATATTCATTTAATCACTTTTTATCAAATCAAGTCATAAAATCATATCTTATTCATTTAATCACTTATTATCAAATCAAGTTATAAAATCATAACTTTCAAAATCACAAAAATCAATAAGTTCAAATAAATTCTTATTTAAATTTAATTAATAACCAATTTAAATTCCAAGTCAACATTAATTTATCTTCCCGACCACTATTATTTAAGTTATTAAAAATTTATTTTCAAAATATTAATTTAAATTTGAATAAACGCTAAAAGATTTTATAAACCAATTAAATTAAATCTTATCATTAAATGTATTTTGTGTTGAATCCTATTTTAAATATTTTTAAAATAATAAACTTATAAGTAAAATCCTAAAATTTATTTTTTTCAAAACTAACATATAACTTAAAATTTCCAAAACATATTATTTTAAAAATCAAAATTTTGTACATGTATAAAATAACATATATATATATATATATTATATTTTAAAAATCAATATTTATTAAAACCCATATATTTCCTTTCGAACTTTGGGAATCATTTTCCCAATATAGACCAATGGTGCCCTTATATAATTTTCTATCATATGGTCAAGTGATACGGATATTTATCGTTTCAATCCGCAAATTTTATATTTACGGGTATATATAATTTCAGCCTGCAATCCTAAAATTTCAAAGTCAATGAAAATCGCTTGGGTTTATCATTTCAACCCATAATGATTTTCCCTTATTTTATAATCTCGTTCGGGTATGTATCATTTCAACTCATAGGGAATTCAAAACTTAACATGGAACTTGCAGAGTGAGAACAAATATGATAATAACATATCTACAACAGGTATATATCATCAGTAACAAATTAAATATAATATATACAACATGATATGGTGTCATATATCATAGGTCAATAATTACAGATAATGGCATAAGATACCTAACAATTCAAATTTAACAGCATATTTTAGTCATCATTTCATGTGAATTAAATTTACTAAATATAAGAATGTTAATCGTCAGTGATTTCTCACCTCTCGAGCCTAGAGGAACAAGAAGATGACACGGACACGCACACGGATACAGACACCAACGAGCAGGACAGCGACATGCTAGGAATGTTGTGACAAATTCGATATTAAGAAAGTAAGTCAAGGTGGACAAGAGATCGATGAAACAAAATATATGTTATATATTATTATTATTATTATTATTATTATTATTTCCTTTTCTTAAACGTAATATTCAAAAATTAAAATACAAATTATAAATGGAAATCCTTATATATATATATAGAAAATCAATATTTAGTCGAAAATACATATTAAAGTAAAATCTTTCTACACATATTATATTGCGAAATCATTATTAAGTACTTTTTTACATATACTTCCTTTCAAAAATCCTCAAATAATTCTTTATACCTAAAATATATTAAAGTTGTTAAGAAACATATATATACATACATACTTTAAAACAAATACTTTAGAACATAGATTGATATTGAACATATGTAATCACCCTAATTATATAACACATATTTCTATGTATACATATTTTAAAATCAGTATTAAATTTGAACACATATTAAAAAGAAATAAAACGGTTATATTATCTTTGAAGAATCAAAACAGATAATATATATAGCTCTAACAGAATATATATCACATATGTTTATTTTTTTCTTTCTTTTATATTAAGAAGGAGAAGAGAAGGCTAGCCGCTGCTACAGCAAGTCATGACTAATATATAAACATTATTTTACTTAAAATCAAAACATAAATAAAGCAATATATATATATATATATATATATAATACATAGAGGAGCTTACAAGGATGGTTGCAGCCAGTCTCGAGCGGACAAAAACGTAGATAACAATCCATCTTATATATATATACACACAATAGTCTCACGAATATATATTTACAAACACTTTATACATATGCAACCGTAAAATATATTGTTCATATATGTAAAAAGGGAGAAAGGTGCAAGCGTTGGCATGGCGGGTCTTCTGGCGACTATAGTGTAGAGGAATGGTCCCTAATGGGTGGTGGGGATCAGAGAGATGTGTGAAGCTCGGTATCGGATAGGAAGGAGGCGGGGTCTGAGGTGATAGCTGTCAGGGGTTATTTGCTGTGGGGTTCGGCATGGAGGAGCTCGGGTTGTGGAGGAAATTCAGGTGGTGGGTGGATCAAGTAGGCTTCGTGCGTGGATTGATGTCAATAGAAGGGAGGTGGCTGGAGATGCCGAGGATGATCTGCTTCGATTGAAAAGCTAGGTCGAAGGCTGCTTGCGGCAAAGGAGCTCAGGTTAGGTGGGGGAGCACGGAGAGGTGGAAGCAGGTGGCTGCCTGGGTTGTCAAGGGTCTGGTCGGCATTGAGGTTGATGGATCAGGTTGTGTGGGAGGCGTTTAGGCGAAGGGGTGTGGTTTGGAATAGATGAGGTAGGCGGAGGACGTGGTGTTTGTGGGTGAGCTACGGTAGGGACGAGTAGGTCTTGGAAATAAGGCACAAACGCCAATATATATAGCATTATATGCAAAGCCAATGCTAGCTTTAGGTTCTAGTAATATAAAGGTTTGTATTATTATAAAAATATCTTTCTTTATCAGGCATGAATCGGAAAAAAAATGAAAAGAGAGGGAGAGAAATGATAGAAGAACAGAACGTGATGAAAGAAGGGAATGAACCAATGAACTAGAAAATAATATAGGAAACGGTGGGAATAACAATGGCCACATGTTGAGCTCAAGGAATAATAATTGTTAGGTGGCCATTTAGTTTCACACGGTAAGTAGATGAATAGATAATGAAACACAAAGGACCCAAATGCAGAACCGATACGACAAATTGTTTCATCGATTCTGCTGCGTACTGCATGCCGAATTGCATAAATGAACATATTGTGGAGATCAGCACGACGAGATGAACAAAATGGTACGCATGTACGAGAGATAAAATCATCCTATGAAAACGCGATTTTTGCTATCGAAAATGCTGCTAAGCACCGGAAATAAGATAAATGGGGATGGTTCGGTTCAAATTTGACGAAACGAAATACGACTTATCACTTAGAAAATGATTTACGTTCTTCTAATAAAAAAATATATATTCAGATTTCGAAAATATTTTTTTACCATTAAATTTAACTAATTTTAAATCAAAGCTGAAATTTACGTACAGAACTAACTTCCATATTTTCTTATGAAAATTTACCGTTTGCTATGTTTAAATAGACGCATCACAAATATCAAATTTTCATTGCCAAATTTTATTATTAAATTTAAAAAAATTCAGTTAATTACATTATCCAAATCGTTAAAATTTAAAGGTCGTTACATAATTAATAAAGGATGAATTAGGGTTTAGATTATTTATATAACAGTTAATTTTTGTTGAATTAGTTATTACATGTTTAATTATTTATTAATTTATAATAAAATTAAGTTCAAATTTAATAAAGTTTTAATAATTATGATTTAATAAAGGGTTTAACTTGTAATTAATTATTTTAAAAGAGGTTCTAGTTTAAAATCGCTTTGCTTTTCCAAGAATCAATTTGTTTAAAAGGGAACTCCTTTTACAAAGGATAGGGTTGAGCATAAGGAATTCAAGTGTCAATACCAATAAGTAGCCAACCTCTGTGAATGAGTTAGGTAAATTGTTGATTATGTGGAAATCTAATAGCAGAATAAATCTCCGTTCTGCTATAATGTAAGTGAGTTGATTGTTGTGGACAAAGATTAGCAGAATAAATCACTGTTTTGCTATAAATTGGTTTGTTGATTGTTTGGACATACGTATTAGCATAATAAATCCTTGTTCCACTATAAGTTAATTGTTTGATTTTTACACGCCTATTTAGCAGGACAAATCACCTCCTACTATTGTGTTACTTGGACATGTATATGCCAGTTTATTTATATTGACATGTAATTTCCTGATTTGGATATGAAGTGTATTTACATATATGTTGACTTATGTAAATAAATTGTTGAATGACTTGAATGTGAAATTGAAATAAAATGGTAACTTTAACTGGTACCATTGATATTGCTAATCCTCCTTTTGAATTTTTAAAGTATGATTTTGAATTAACTTCAATCCTTTAATCAGTTTTGGGGTTTAATGTTTATAAGTGATTTTCAAGTTATATAATTGTTTAATAAAAGTATTTATAAATAACAACCTATTTATAAAAATAGCTTTACTAAATAAAAGCATTTATATAAAATGATTATAAAAATATGTTTTGGAAATGATATTTGTAAAGGATTTTTCTTTAAGAAGGTTTATCAAAAACATTTTAAAAATAGGGAAAAATGAATAAATAATTTTATAGACTGTAAAAATATTTTTAATTATGAAGAGAACTTTTAAGAAAGTAAACTTTTTGTGAAGGTTGAGTGGGCTGGTTTAATAGGAAGAAATGTTTTTAAACGGAATTTGTTTGGTCCTTTAATAAGGAATACAAAGAGTGGAAATCCCTTTTAAAGTTTGGTAATATACTTATATCATTGGGATATATATAAATGTTTCCAAGTATAGAAGGGATGAAAGATGTTTTGGAAATAGTGTTTTGTAAAAGATCTTTTGATCGAATATTTATTAAGTGATTTTAATTAATGAAAGATTAATTAGTAAAGGCCTAGTGAATCCCATGTGGAATTAAATCCATATTTGAATGTTTGTTTATTTGATAGTTAAATAACCAATTATCAAATCTGGACCAAAACGTAACTTTGAAAATATCTAAGAGAAACACAGGGTTATATGGCACGGTCATCTCTAGTGAAGCAGTAATATGTGCATAAATCTCATTTCACTGTCCTAGGACAGATGATAAGGGCAATCCACAAATGGTTAGGAGGTGAACTCCGCCCTTATCTTTATCTGCTTATTTCCTAAAGAACCGTGGTTGAGTTTTTCAGAAATCACCGAAAGTTGTTTCGAAGAGACCGAGATCGGATAAGTTATCCGAAAAACACATCGATCCAACTCTGGTGATTCATAATGAAGACAACTTGTATCGACCTAGAATTTCAATCATTTGAAATTGGAATATTCAATCGATTTTAAATATTTACAAGCTAATTTTATAAGTTGAATAACTTATATTTCAAATATAATGATTCAACTAAATAATTAAATTGTTAATTTAATATTTGAAATTGCAGAAACACGTGGATTTTGAATTTAATGTGAATGAAAATGATTTATAAAGTTGAATTAAATTCTATTTGAATTGGAACGGAGTAAGAGAATTCTTGAAATTGAATTAAAAGTTAATTTATGAAACCAGAAATTTATCGATTTAATTAACGTGTAAATAAAGTCATTTTTGACACTGTCTCGGATTTTGATAAAACTAATTCCATGGGATCCATAATGGTGAGATATAATAGGATTTCTGTAACAAACGCAAATTTTCGACTTTCGAAAATTCAACATCGACACTCACTTTATCGACTGCCGAGAAATCGAAAGCCGGAAACACGAAATGTTATGGGTTTTAAGAAAGAAGAAAGAAAAAGAAAGAAAAAAGAAAGAGGTAGAAGAGAGAAAATAGAGGGAAAAGAAAATAGAAAATAGAACGGAATAGAACAGGACAACAATATCAGAATCTCACAATTCGCAGCGGAACAACATATAATAAATAAATAAATAATCTTTAAACAAAGAACTATATCAGTTATTACATCACATTATATTACATTACATCAAATCATCAGAGTGTACAACAATATACAACATCAAACAGCGGAAAGAAAAGTACTAGATGATAGTAATACGCCATGCCATCCAGCTTGCCTCCTGCAACTCTTGAATATCCAGAATATCCTGATAAACCTTAACTCTTGACCGCCCGTGTGAAAATTGGTGGGCACCCAGAGTTTAGGAAGGAAAACAATAAACTCCGAGTCAGTCATGAGACTGGTGCGAGAACTCAAAACAGTTTATTTACTTTAAAATAAAAAATAGAGGAATATTTTTAAAGTCAATTCGCAATGCTTTTAAAAATGAGACTACCATAAGGCCTCCCGCACACACACAAACGCAAACGCAGAATCGGAGGAGATTTCTCCTTATGATAGCCAAAGATGCTTGATACGCATTTAAAGGAACATTTGATATTATTACTAGTGCATAGTGTAGGAAAAATTATTTCGAAAGTAGAATATAAATCTTAGCCAGCATAGGCATTTCGCATTTATGCCTACTATAGCTACCATCCAAACAGTGTTGCGACACCATAAGTGAATGATAGGTCCTACAACTAAAACCGTACAAGATCGTATTGTTTCTTTGGATTTCCAACGAATGATCAGGCCAAGGAACTTCCCATTTCCACATGAGAATGCCTCTGGATGGACATCCCCGAGAACCAAACCGGATCTCTACCAACACAAGGCCGGGTTACCCCTAACTGAGTAACAACTGACCGAATATGCCATCCCCCGGTCCTTTGGGACCTTTCAGCGAGCGCTCGTAATCAATTCACACAATCATAACAAAGTGTTTTCAACATGAGTAAGTATCTGGGCTCCATACCATGATACCACCCTTTTCCAGAAGGAAATGCACACATCCTAAAGGGCGCTACCCCTCATAACCTTGCCGCATCTTTCCTGTTTTGACCATTCACGGGGTGTGAGGCTCGACGAAGTCACGTCCACACAAACATACTTTATACAAAAGCCATGCTTTGGGTCAACAAATGATCATACAAATGATCACCAGGATAGACGATCAAACAAATGATCCTATCACAAATAATCAACACAATGATCATTTACAGCAACGCTCAGCATGTCACATTACCAAATTGGGAATATATCGCTGATAACTTCAACTACATAACCTCTGAGCTCGTACGTCTCAGAGAAGGGTGTTAAGCTAAAAGAATAAATTCTCCGCCACCAACAGAAATATATTTGAAAGAAATCGGCTTTATATCTCAACTTGTAATGTCAGACATACAATCCATACAAGTCTGTTCCGGGCTCGAACAAAACCGAAGGCACTTCTTACGAAGCCCTTGCAATCCGGGTATTCACAATCCCGATCGAATTTCCCATCACTTAGGAGATCTCAATACTGGGGATCAGCCAGTGCAGAGACAATCAACAAGAAACCCTTTCGTTTTCGAAAATATCCGGTCTTCAACACCGATCTTCGAATGCAATTCATAACGACGTATCACATATTCGGAATGGGTTATACGACCCCAAGGTCCTTTTCCGGTTAACCCGAATAGTGAGCGCTTATTTTAAAAAAAAATTAAGTGTGGCATCCAATTTCAAACAAATCACAACAAATACCTATTTAAAGGTAAATATTGATAGTCGGTTATTGAACTATCAATAGATATGCCAACATCACCAGATTCCAAATAATTTTCCAAATTGTTTATTTTCCAAAAATATCTTTATAAGATATACATTCTCCATTCTTTTTAAAAATAAATCAATATTTATTTTTAAACTCATTTTCCAAATTTCATTTATAAATTCCCATATTGAATTTACATTCCAAAATATTTATGAATATAAGATTTTCATTCAATTTCTAATATTCATTTTCAATTTATCTTCAAAAAGATAAATTCCAAATATTCACTTAATGTTGGAAAAGCATTTCTATACTTATTAAAATAAGTAATTCACAGATCCTTTTATTTTCTATACTTATTAAAAATAAGTAATTCACAGATCTTTTATTTTCTATACTTAGAAAATATTTAATATACCTTAATCGAAATTAAGTATATATTTCATTCTTTAAGGAAATTATTCACTTAACCATATTTATTTGGGCCAAAACGAATGTTGCGTAAAACATCGTTACGACAACCCAAAATCACTAGTATAGGGATTCGAAAATAAAATAGATATATAAATCCCAATACTATACAAAACATTTCCTTTCGGAAATTAACAACAGTGTTATAATCTACCATTTCCTTCTATTTCTCGAAAATGTCTATTTCAACAATGAATGTTGAAATCTATGGTTTCGATAGTTAATATATTTTAAAACATCTTTAGATCGTTTTAATTCTATTTAAAACATCACATTCAAAACATTTCTTTAACATATTATTCACTATTCAAAAACGTGAATATACTTGTTAATAAATTTCATCACTTCTATTTATTTTATTTTAAAGAATTATTCACTGTTCAAAAACGTGAATATAATTCCATAAGTAAATTATAACAATTTACTTATTAAAAATAAGTAGTTTGCGGATTTATAAAACAATGTTTATAAATTCTATTTCTATTTATTTTATAACTACTTTCTTTATAAATTTCCTTTATAAATCTATTCAATTCATATCACAATGATATATTAAAAATTCATATTATAAGTTAAATACTTATAATTTATTTATTTACAAAATCGTCCCTTCAAACTCCCCAAATCTATAAATCTTATAACTCCTAAGATTCATTTATTTATCTAAATCTATTCCTTTAAATAGCTTTATAAATTTTATAAACCTACTGTTTATAAAATTCCATTTATAACTTCACCGTTATAATTCTATAAATTTCATTCATTCACAATTCTTTCTAACACTTAGAAAAGCTCGTTTTACACTTCTAATATTTTTAATTTACAAATATCAATTTATAAATCTTTTAATATAAAACAATTTATATTACTAATTTTAAAACGTCTTTAAACTCATTTATAATTTCACCATTTAGATTTATAAAATATTCAAATTACCATTTATAACTTTACCTTTATAATCCTATAGATTTCATTCCTTTATGGAATCCATTTACAAATTATTCTATCACTTATAAAAGCTCGTTTTATAATTCAAAATATTCTAAATTTATAAATATCAATTTATAAATCTTTTAATATAAAACAATTTATATTACTACTTTAAACATCTTTAAACTCTTTTATAAATTTCATCATTCTGATTTATAAAATAAAAATTTTATAAATCCTATTTTTTTTTTTACTTCTTATAATAAATTCAGAAATCCCAGTTCAAACTATTTTATAAAATCACTAATCCTATATTTTCAAAAATCAACCTTTAACTGTATTTCTCAAAAATCATAATAATATTATAGCGTTTATTTATTTTAAGATGAATCAATTCCAAAAATATTTTATAAACGTATATTTCTAAAAATCACTTTAGAAATCAAAATCGTTATTTTTAAACTTCAAAAATTGGATTCGATGATGCAACACATCAATAGTCAATCACAACTTTCAAACATCATATATCATTCATGATAAAAATCAAATATCACAATATGTGAAATCAAACAAATATTTGTGAGGAATCCAGTTGGATCCCTCCAACCTGTTTCCCTGCATCCACAGACATTAGCACAATACCATTCCACTTCGAGGTGGAATATCGCGGTATATGGGATTTTATAAATATATATCCGCTTACTAACGGCGCATAGGGTCTCATCTGCTAAACAAATGCGGGAAATCAATAACTCCAATATATACATATGCCAATATATATATATATTGCTATTATATATATAATACCAATTTCACTGTTTATGAAATATTCGCGGTATATGTTTTTAATAAATAACATCCGCTTACTAACGGCGTATAATGTCTATTTTAACAATCAATATATAACAATCATCGTTCAAACATGCATTCAAATATTTTAAATCTAACTATTTAAAATAAAATCGAAACTGATTCGATTGAGTGAGAAGTTCTCACCTTTGCTTTTTATTAGCAATCCATTTCCATCTTGACTCGATTTTCTTGATTTATACCTTGTATAAATATTTACACAATTTATTAATATTCGAATCAATCGAATAATAAATTTTTCATTAGATTGTTTTTATTATTCAATGGTTTTGTTCTAAACCAATTCCTTTAATAACTTTATTCAACTACAATTTAATTTTAAACTAAATTTTCTTCTTTAATAAATTTTTTAATTTCAATTAAAAATCCAAAACTAAGTTTCCTTTATTTAAATTATTTTTAATGACAAAAATTAAATGAACCATTTATACAAATCACTTTGCTAGTCAAAATTTAATTTCCATTCATAACAACTATTACTTTAATAATTGATCTAACTAAAGATTAAATTTAAACTAATTCTCTTCAGTAACCAAAAGAATTTACTAAGTTAATTAAACACCTTAACATATTATTCTTAACCCATTTTTTTCCCGATAATAAATAATATTTCTTTTGATAGTTTAAATTAACAAATTTCTCTTTTTAAATTTTAAACAGATTACTCTTTTAAATAAAGTGCTTGAACCATTTTTTCTTTAACCACTTCCTGTTAATAAATTCATTTAACTAAAAATTTGATATTAAACAATTTTATTTTCATAATACATTTTTATTCCAAATTAAAACTACATATTACTTTCTGCAACAAACAGTATGTTTTTTTTTCTTACTGTAACTCCTTTTTTTTTTTTCGAAATCAACATTTTTTTTTTCTAAAAAAATTAACTATCCCAATTCAAAACTAAAATAAACTCAACAATTACCTGCCCATCACTGCACACGATCGAAATCCCTAAATCGCCTTCGACGTCGCCACTGCCTTGAGCGCACGCCATCCCCAGTTCCACCATCCACGCGCGCCTCCAAGTCCCACAGCCACCATCATCACACGAGTCGCCGCCCCACACGCCTTCTTCGAATCGCGTGTCGCCGCAGCCTCCGTTCCCACGCGCGAGCACGCGCTCGTGCCTGCGCCCCAGTCGCGACCTATGCCGCTCGCGATTGTCGTGCCTCGATCCCAATTCACCGCTATACAATGCGGCCATGATTTATTTATTTTTTTATTTCGAACGAACGAATTTGAAGAGGAAGGGGAATGAAACTCGGCCCTATTTTCTTTTCTTCTGCGTTGATTTTGAAGGAGGGGGGGTCATCGACTTCGACCATTAATAATTTATCTCGTTCGATTTTTTTTTTTTGGAACTGAAGCTTGCGTTATTTTTTTTTTTTTTTTTTAAAGAAGGATGGAGGGAGACAGAAGAACGTGTTTGCACGTTCCCTTCACGATCTCAGGCGTGATCGAAGGCGTAGGTTTAGGGAAGAGAACGTGATGTCGTTGACCAAATTTAAATTTTAAATTTAAATTGAATCCAATTTGATTTCGACGCGTTTATATCTCGTGTGCTCACCTATCAACTCCGAAAAATACGGAATTTGAAATCCGAGAATAATTCCATATTACGGACCCAATGGAACTGGTTTCGTCGAATTCCGAGACTGTGCCTCGGACGGCTATTTTAAATATCGATTCAAACGATTAAATTTCAAAACTGAACAATTCACTTTCAAATTCAATTCTGAAGCTTCTATAATCTTCAATATTATCAATATGAATTTTACAAGCCTTTGAAATATTTTTAATTGGCTTAAAATTGAAGATTCAAATTTTTATTCAACCCTAAATAGATTAAATCCTATAATTTAATCGCCAAATTCAAAGTTATATTGAAAATTCAATCCAAACCATCATTCAAATATTTAAAATTAATTAAATATTTTCAAATTAAATTATTCAAAATTCTGGGTCGTTACAATCTTTCCCCCTTAAAAGAATTTCGTCCCGAAATTACAAGTTAAGAAGAATGCCCTTATCCCGTCTATCATTTTTCACAATCCAAATAGTTTTATCAACTTACTAACCTAAATCTTTTAAGTAAAGATTCATTATCAATTCAATTAGCTTTCCAATTCCAATTATAAGTTTCAAACAACATTGTTCTCCTAACAATTTAAATTTAAATTCAAATTCAAATCTCAAACTTTCAAAATTTCTCAATTTTTTTCTAACACCCTAAATTTTCGAAAAATTTCGCCAGCGTCTCCTTTGCGCGGCTCGATCGGTACGACTACAAAATGGCACCACGGCCCCTCAGAATCAAAAAGAAAAGAGAAAAGCCAAGTGGCTAGAGAAGAAAGTCGTCAAATCTCATACTGAAATTGAAATACGTACCTTTTTGTCGAGCAATTCAATTTTATCTTTGAAATCAAAATCTCAATTCCTTTATATACCTGTATATCCTGCTAGTAGTAGCATCCAATTCCAACATTCAAACCATTTTGCCTATTTATTACAAAATTTTCAACACATGTTTCTTATACATTTTTACTTCACTGTTGAAGTTACACATTCATTCTCATTCAATTTTACATTTCAACTCAATTCACAGTTTCAATTCCATTTGAATTCAATTCTCAATTCTAAATATTGAATTTTATCGATTAACCTTTATTTAGTAATTCATATTACTACTTTAAATTAGCTTCATTCACTAATTCATTTCAAATTTCATCTCGAATTTACTTAATTACTAACAAAGGAAACTTCAATTTATTTCTTTTACTCACTTGAATTTATATACAAATTCAAATTTATCTTCAAATTTAGCTTACGACTAAACTTTAATTAAACCAATTCAAATTCCAATTCATTAGTCCATGAATTAATAATTTATCAAGTTAGTTTACTTGAATTCAATCCATTTTATTTCTTATTTAATTTTATATACTAATGATAATAATTCTATATTATCACTTCCTAACAATCCATGCAACCATATACTATAATAATCCATAGAAAATCATTTCTTTTCTATACAAAAATAGTTTTGGGCAAAATTATTTTATTTACCTGATTCAAAAACAATTTTATATTCACTAACAAATACGCGCTCATATCTATTATTACACTCAACCTCATTCTAGAGTACTGCTGACTCTATCTCTAATGAGTAATACCCAATAGAACCATGGTTGTCGTTTAACCATGCGCTCTGATACCAAATGTAACAAACGCAAATTTTTGACTTTCGAAAATTCAACATCGACACTCACTTTATCGACTGCCGAGAAATCGAAGGCCGGAAACATGAAATGTTATGGGTTTTAAGAAAGAAGAAAGAAAAAGAAAGAAAAAAGAAAGAGGTAGAAGAGAGAAAATAGAGGGAAAAGAAAATAGAAAATAGAACGGAATAGAACAGGACAACAATATCAGAATCTCACAATTCGCAGCGGAACAACATATAATAAATAAATAAATAATCTTTAAACAAAGAACTATATCAGTTATTACATCATATTATATTACATTACATCAAATCATCAGAGTGTACAACAATATACAACATCAAACAGCGGAAAGAAAAGTACTAGATGATAGTAATACGCCATGCCATCCAGCTTGCCTCCTGCAACTCCTGAATATCCAGAATATCCTGATAAACCTTAACTCTTGACTGCCCGTGTGAAAATTGGTGGGCACCCAGAGTTTAGGAAGGAAAACAATAAACTCCGAGTCAGTCATGAGACTGGTGCGAGAACTCAAAACAGTTTATTTACTTTAAAATAAAAAATAGAGGAATATTTTTAAAGTCAATTCGCAATGCTTTTAAAAATGAGACTACCATAAGGCCTCCCGCACACACACACATGCAAACGCAGAATCGGAGGAGATTTCTCCTTATGATAGCCAAAGATGCTTGATACGCATTTAAAGGAACATTTGATATTATTACTAGTGCATAGTGTAGGAAAAATTATTTCGAAAGTAGAATATAATCTTAGCCAGCATAGGAATTTCGCATTTATGCCTACTATAGCTACCATCCAAACAGTGTTGAGACACCATAAGTGAATGATAAGTCCTACAACTAAAACCGTACAAGATCGTATTGTTTCTTTGGATTTCCAACGAATGATCAGGCCAAGGAACTTCCCATTGCCACATGAGAATGCCTCTGGATGGACATCGCCGAGAACCAAACCGGATCTCTACCAACACAAGGCCGGGTTACCCTTAACTGAGTAACAACTGACCGAATATGCCATCCCCCGGTCCTTTGGGACCTTTCACCGAGCGCTCGTAATCAATTCACACAATCATAACAAAGTGTTTTCAACATGAGTAAGTATCTGGGCTCCATACCATGATACCACCCTTTTCCGGAAGGAAATGCGCACATCCTAAAGGGCGCTACCCCTCATAACCTTGCCGCATCTTTCCTGTTTTGACCATTCACGGGGTGTGAGGCTCGACGAAGTCACGTCCACGCAAACATACTTTATACAAAAGCCATGCTTTGGGTCAACAAATGATCATACAAATGATCACCAGGATAGACGATCAAACAAATGATCCTATCACAAATAATCAACACAATGATCATTTACAGCAACACTCAGCATGTCACATTACCAAATTGGGAATATATCGCTGATAACTTCGACTACATAACCTCTGAGCTAGTACGTCTCAGAGAAGGGTGTTAAGCTAAAAGAATAAATTCTCCGCCACCAACAGAAATATATTTGAAAGAAATCGGCTTTATATCTCAACTTGTAATGTCAGACATACAATCCATACAAGTCTGTTCCGGGCTCGAACAAAACCGAAGGCACTTCTTACGAAGCCCTTGCAATCCGGGTATTCACAATCCCGATCGAATTTCCCACCACTTAGGAGATCTCAATACCGGGGATCAGCCAGTGCAGAGACAATCAACAAGAAACCCTTTCGTTTTCGAAAATATCCGTTCTTCAACACCGATCTTCGAATGCAATTCATAACGACGTATCACATATTCGGAATGGGTTATACGACCCCAAGGTCCTTTCCCGGTTTACCCGAATAGTGAGCGCTTATTTTAAAAAAGAAATAAGTGTGACATCCAATTTCAGACAAATCACAACAAATACCTATTTAAAGGTAAATATTGATAGTCGGTTATTGAACTATCAATAGATATGCCAACATCACCAGATTCCAAATAATTTTCCAAATTGTTTATTTTCCAAAAATATCTTTATAAGATATACATTCTCCATTCTTTTTAAAAATAAATCAATATTTATTTTTAAACTCATTTTCCAAATTTCATTTATAAATTCCCATATTGAATTTACATTCCAAAATATTTATGAATATAAGATTTTCATTCAATTTTTAATATTCATTTTCAATTTATCTTCAAAAAGATAAATTCCAAATATTCACTTAATGTTGGAAAAGCATTTCTATACTTATTAAAATAAGTAATTCACAGATCTTTTTATTCTCTATACTTATTAAAAATAAGTAATTCACAGATCTTTTATTTTCTATACTTAGAAAATATTTAATATACCTTAATCGAAATTAAGTATATATTTCATTCTTTAAGGAAATTATTCACTTAACCATATTTATTTGGGCCAAAACGAATGTTGCGTAAAACATCGTTACGACAACCCAAAATCACTAGTATAGGGATTCGAAATTAAAATAGATATATAAATCCCAATACTATACAAAACATTTCCTTTCGGAAATCATTTATTATAACAACAGTGTTATAATCTACCATTTCCTTCTATTTCTCGAAAACGTCTATTTCAACAATGAATGTTGAAATCTATGGTTTCGATAGTTAATATATTTTAAAACATCTTTAGATCGTTTTAATTCTATTTAAAACATCACATTCAAAACATTTCTTTAACATATTATTCACTATTCAAAAACGTGAATATACTTGTTAATAAATTTCATCACTTCTATTTATTTTATTTTAAAGAATTATTCACTGTTCAAAAACGTGAATATAATTCCATAAGTAAATTATAACAATTTACTTATTAAAAATAAGTAGTTTGCGGATTTATAAAACAATGTTTATAAATTCTATTTCTATTTATTTTATAACTACTTTCTTTATAAATTTCCTTTATAAATCTATTCAATTCATATCACAATGATATATTAAAAATTCATATTATAAGTTAAATACTTATAATTTATTTATTTACAAAATCATCCCTTCAAACTCCCCAAATCTATAAATCTTATAACTCCTAAGATTCATTTATTTATCCAAATCTACTCCTTTAAATAGCTTTACAAATTTTATAAACCTACTGTTTATAAAATTCCATTTATAACTTCACCGTTATAATTCTATAAATTTCATTCATTCACAATTCTTTCTAACACTTAGAAAAGCTCGTTTTACACTTCTAATATTTTTAATTTATAAATATCAATTTATAAATCTTTTAATATAAAACAGTTTATATTACTAATTTTAAAACGTCTTTAAACTCATTTATAATTTCACCATTTAGATTTATAAAATATTCAAATTTCCATTTATAACTTTACCTTTATAATCCTATAGGTTTCATTCCTTTATGGAATCCATTTACAAATTATTCTATCACTTATAAAAGCTCGTTTTATAATTCAAAATATTCTAAATTTATAAATATCAATTTATAAATCTTTTAATATAAAACAATTTATATTACTACTTTAAACATCTTTAAACTCTTTTATAAATTTCATCATTCTGATTTATAAAATAAAAATTTTATAAATCCTATTTTTTTTTTTTACTTCTTATAATAAATTCAGAAATCCCAGTTCAAACTATTTTATAAAATCACTAATCCTATATTTTCAAAAATCAACCTTTAACTGTATTTCTCAAAAATCATAATAATATTATAGCGTTTATTTATTTTAAGATGAATCAATTCCAAAAATATTTTATAAACGTATATTTCTAAAAATCACTTTAGAAATCAAAATCGTTATTTTTAAACTTCAAAAATTGGATTCGATGATGCAACACATCAATAGTCAATCACAACTTTCAAACATCATATATCATTCATGATAACAATCAAATATCACAATATGTGAAATCAAACAAATATTTGTGAGGAATCCAGTTGGATCCCTCCAACCTGTTTCCCTGCATCCACAGACATTAGCACAATACCATTCCACTTCGAGGTGGAATATCGTGGTATATGGGATTTTATAAATATATATCCGCTTACTAACGGCGCATAGGGTCTTATCCGCTAAACAAATGCGGGAAATCAATAACTCCAATATATACATATGCCAATATATATATATTGCTATTATATATATAATACCAATTTCACTATTTATGAAATATTCACGGTATATGTTTTTAATAAATAACATCCGCTTACTAACGCGTATAATGTCTATTTTAACAATCAATATATAACAATCATCATTCAAACATGCATTCAAATATTTTAAATCTAACTATTTAAAATAAAATCGAAACTGATTCGATTGAGTGAGAAGTTCTCACCTTTGCTTTTTATTAGCAATCCATTTCCATCTTGACTCGATTTTCTTGATTTATACCTTGTATAAATATTTACACAATTTATTAATATTCGAATCAATCGAATAATAAATTTTTCATTAGATTGTTTTTATTATTCAATGGTTTTGTTCTAAACCAATTCCTTTAATAACTTTATTCAACTACAATTTAATTTTAAACTAAATTTTCTTCTTTAATAAAATTTTTAATTGCAATTAAAAATTCAAAACTAAGTTTCCTTATTTAAATTATTTTTAATGACAAAAATTAAATGAACCATTTATACAAATCACTATGCTAGTCAAAATTTAATTTCCATTCATAACAACTATTACTTTAATAATTGATCTAACTAAAGATTAAATTTAAACTAATTTTCTTTAGTAACCAAAAGAATTTACTAAGTTAATTAAACACCTTAACAAATTATTCTTAACCCATTTTTTTCCCCATAATAAATAATATTTCTTTTGATAGTTTAAATTAACAAATTTCTCTTTTTAAATTTTAAATAGATTACTCTTTTAAATAAAGTGCTTGAACCATTTTTCTTTAACCACTTCCTGTTAATAAATTCATTTAACTAAAAATCTGATATTAAACAATTTTATTTTCATAATACATTATTATTCCAAACTAAAACTACATATTACTTTCTGCAACAAACAGTATGTTTTTTTTCTCTTACTGTAACTCCTTTTTTTTTCGAAATCAACATTTTTTTTTTCTAAAAAAAATTAACTATCCCAATTCAAAACTAAAATAAACTCAACAATTACCTGCCCATCACTGCACACGATCGAAATCCCTAAATCGCCTTCGACGTCGCCACTGCCTTGAGCGCACGCCATCCCCAGTTCCACCATCCACGCGCGCCTCCAAGTCCCACAGTCACCATCATCACACGAGTCGCCGCCCCACACGCCTTCTTCGAATCGCGTGTCGCCGCAGCCTCCGTTCCCACGCGCGAGCACGCGCTCGTGCCTACGCCCCAGTCGCGACCTATGCCGCTCACGATTGCCGTGCCTCGATCCCAATTCACCGCTATACAATGCGACCATGATTTAATTTTTTTTATTTCGAACGAACGAATTTGAAGAGGAAGGGGAATGAAACTCGGCCCTATTTTCTTTTCTTCTGCGTTGATTTTGAAGGAGGGGGGTCATCGACTTCGGCCACTAATAATTTATCTCGTTCGATTTTTTTTTTTTGAACTGAAGCTTGCGTTATTTTTTTTTTTAAAGAAGGATGGAGGGAAACAGAAGAACGTGTTTGCACATTCCCTTCACGATCTCAGGCGTGATCGAAGGCGTAGGTTTAGGGAAGAGAACGTGATGTCGTTGACCAAATTCAAATTTTAAATTTAAATTGAATCCAATTTGATTTCGACGCGTTTATATCTCGTGTGCTCACCTATCAACTCCGAAAAATACGAAATTTGAAATCCGAGAATAATTCCATATTACGGACCCAATGGAACTGGTTTCGTCGAATTTCGAGACTGTGCCTCGGACGGCTATTTTAAATATCGATTCAAACGATTAAATTTCAAAACTGAACAATTCACTTTCAAATTCAATTCTGAAGCTTCTATAATCTTCAATATTATCAATATGAATTTTACAAGCCTTTGAAATATTTTTAATTGGCTTAAAATTGAAGATTCAAATTTTTATTCAACCCTAAATAGATTAAATCCTATAATTTAATCGCCAAATTCAAAGTTATATTGAACATTCAATCCAAACCATCATTCAAATATTTAAAATTAATTAAATATTTTCAAATTAAATTATTCAAAATTCTGGGTCGTTACAATTTCAAATTTCTTGTCAATCGGATTAATGGTTTGGTCATGCGAAGCTAAAACGCATAGAAATTTATTTAAGTAATTTTTAAATTAAATAATTCGATTCGTAAACCTATCTTCCAAATACGATGGAATTGGCCTCCGATACATATTCTATTGTGTTCGAAATAGGGGTAAAACATTATAAACGCCCAGCGGCATGCTTCATTTGGAGTTCGAAATTTTTTCGGATGGGTAATGTTTTAGAACATTGCCTATATAAGGGCATCCTTTTGCCGAACACTAACCCTAACCGTCCTAGCCACCACTTCTAATTTCTATGGCCAGAAACGTTCAAAATTTCTCCTTTGATTTTCTCTCAATTCATCATTTTTACGAAAAATTTCTATTGGGAAATTGAAGAGCTAGGTGAGAACTATCGATCCAACGGTGGAATTTTGTTGTAATGGCTTGGATTCGCCAAATTCTGGCGATAAAGAGAGCACTTTCAATCACGCTTTTCCAAGGTATTGGGGCACCGAGCTCTTCGAGGCCATGGGCGGTTGTGCTAGGCACGTAGGGCTTCGAGTTGAGGGGTTTCGATCGCCTTCTCGGTGATCGTGGAAGAAGCGGCATCGAATGGAGTACGTTCATGTTGGTGGGTTTCTTTTTCTTCGTGCATGCATTTCCACTGGAGGGAAGGAAGGGAACATGGCTTGTATATATAGGACTTTAAATGAACGACCAAAATTTATCTTAAGGTTAAATAAAAAAAAAGTTATAAAATTGTATTATATAAATTTTTGTAATCTTTAAAAATGTATGTCTTTGTCATACGAGGTCCGTTTTGCGTGAAACAAGTTGTGTTGGGTTCATATTCACGAACACTACGTGATGGAGCTAGATTGGATTGATTTGGAGTTGCTTGGAATTTTGGGTAAATTAAATGCTCATTTAATTTTATTTTAAAGAAAACGCTGCAACGGCTATTGGAATCAAAGTGAGTACAACTCACTCTCTCTTTCTCTCTTATATTTCTATATAAATGAGAATAAATTTATCTATAATGCTTGATGATTTTTGGGTGAAATATGATATGTTATATATATATTAGTTGGTTTGGATATATTCTCGCATATTTTAGTGGATGAGACCTTGTATGTTCCCATGTACGAGCGGATGGCCTATGCGCGTCTGCCGCGAAGCAGACATTGTATCTATTTTCTCATACGTATATTTGTTGCATGTGACAAGTTGGAGGTATCGAATAGGATTCCTCACTATTGTTGATTTCATTTACAGATATTGATATATATGCTGTATCATGTGATTTTTGTTGTGTTGGATGCCATAATTGTTGTTATCCATTTGGATCACCTTATTTAGTTCGGTTGCAGCATTAGGCCATATTTTTGGAAATTTAGAATATTAAAAGGATGATTTCAAATTAATAAGTATTTCAAAGTGATTTTGAAATTAAATGGAATTTGTTAGTATAGGAATTTTGTATATGGAAGTATATAAAATATAAATGGAATTTATAAACACTGTTTTATAAATGTGAAATCAACTTATTTTGATAAGTTAAATATGGAAGTTTATAAAAGAATTTTATTCACGATTTTGGACAATGAATAATTCTTAAAATAAATGAATGTTTTAGGAATTGGTATTTTAAAATGAAGTTTGAATGGTTTGAAAATAAAGTAAATTATGAATTCACTTATTATTAAAATAAGTATATGAAAATGTTTTCCAAATATTGAAATATTGAAATGTATTTGAGAATAAATCTTTATAAAGATATTTTGATGTGAATAACTAAAAAGTGATTTAATTTATAAATGATTAATAAAATCAGGCCCAGTGACTACATATGTGCTAGATTTTGTTTGTTGCCTTGATAGTTAAATAACCGACTATCAGATTTGGCCATTTCAGTTTCTCGACTTGATGTAGAGACTAATTAGTCGTGCACGTAGTACGTAATTGACTGTGTAGGCTTAATTATCATTTGTGTTGAGAATGTTGATTTGTGTAGCACAGAGTGATTATTCCAATCTATCGAGCATCCTTCGTGGCCGAAGGATAGCATATTGAAAGTTGAAAATGTGATATGTCTATGAGACTTAGTTTCTTTATGAGGTTGAGAAACACTTTTGCGTTGTTGGTGCAAAGAGAACGAGATCAGATTTATCTGAAAACCGCTTCAAACCAGCATATATGCGAGGATTGTGTAGGTTGGTTGATGGTATTGATGTTTAGAATTCTCATAGTAAAGGACTGCTTAATGATCATTTGAGGTTAAAATACCAATATACATCTAGTATCAGTAGTCTCTTCGTTATGAAATATCCATTGCAAGGACTGTCACTACTAATTTGATAGGATGTGGTAGGAGAGTACCATGGATTTTTCCTATTCCTGGACAACCACCTCGAATAAAGGTTGGTAAGAACCAGGGGATGACATATTCAGTACTATCGAGTTATAGAGATAGGCCGATCTTGTGTTGGTAGAGGGCAGATGTTCTGTGCCTCCGGACATCCATCTAGAGGTGTACCCATCGGAAGGTAATCCCTTCACCTAGTCACTATTATGAAAATCCAAACTCCGCTACAGCCTGCCATTTTTTTTGTATTACCTACTTTGGGTTATATGTTGGAATTTAATTAATGTAACAATTTCGGCAATGATTAATATTATTTATGCAATGGGCACTATTATATTATGATATGATTTGATGTGAATGGTTTTGGCTATTGTAAGGTAAAAACATGTTTATGTTTTTGTGTGGGCGTGTCTTAAGAGATATTTTTGTATTGAAAAGAAAAGTTTTGGAAATTTAATAAATTCAGTAGAGTGTGCTTTCTTACGCTGGTTTACTAGACAAATCCGGGCGTTCTTTCTTTTCAATGCTCGGGTCAGACCGAGTATATTCACAGGTTTAGTTTTGGGTGCGTTGGAGCTTCAGTAGGAGAGCTTGAAGTCTTCAGATCGTAGTCCCATATATGTTTATTTTCCGCAGCATTGTTATTTCAATTATTAGCAATTGTAAGGACACATTATTATAACTGTCCATGATGATGGTTAGCGATTGTTAGTTTACACTGATTGGTGGATGTATGTATATATATTATAGTTTCTTTTTTCTAAATATTATTCATCTATATTATATGTTATTCTGCTACGATGTGAGATTCTGTATTGTTATTGTTCTATTCGGTTTCTCTTATCTTCACTCTTCTATCTTATTTTCTTTCTTTTGACTTTCCGTCATTCTGTGCTTTTTGGTTTGGGCATGTGTCGTTTATTGTCGATTCAAAGGGTAGAAATTTGCAGGTCGTCACATGTTGAGCTTAGGTTTAGTATATTCCTAGGATTTGATGTGCACTCGGTATAGATAGGGTCAGTAGCACCCTAGATTGAGTTTGAGTGTATTATAGATATGAGCGAGTATTTGTTAGTGATAATAAATGTAATGACCCGCAGTTCCGTACCCCTTTGAGTCGATAATATTTCCCATCCGATCAACTCAAATTGGATAGAAACACGAACCATTATGGGAAAAGAAGAAAGTGGTAGAAGAAGATAAAAACAACATCAGAGTCTCACAATCGCAGTGGAACAATATATAATAGATAACAACTAATCTTTATAAGTACTATTACTGTTTTATACATTACATCATTAGAGTGCAACACTAAGCGATAACACGATAATGGACAGTTATAATAACTTATCCTCACAAGGCTAAATTTACAGCATACCATACACAGCGGAATATAAGTCAGATACGTGATATACGTCTCCATCATCCGACTCGTCTCCTAAGCTCCATAGCATTATATTCTGTATCTGTAATACATGTTATAATAAAATAGCACCCGAGTTAGTCTAGAAAAGCAGCATGAGAAAACACATTCAATTGGTGCAACAACCCGCACATTTAACCGGCTTTAATAACGTTATTAATTCAAATTTTGTGAGATTTTAAAGGATAAAATTTTGAAATATAAATTTATATTTGGAATGGGCCTAGTTAAACATAGCAACAAGTAAATTTTCGTCCGAAAATATGAAAGTTTATTTCGTGCGTAAAATTACTTCAATTTAATCAATTAAAAAACGATGAAAATAAAAAGTTTTCGAAATCTAAAAATTTTGACATAGAACAATTCTAAACCATCTTCTGAGCAAGTCGTCAATTTGTCGTTTTTCCAAATTCGGACATCTTTAGCTCCATTAGCCTTTTAGTTTCTTGTGCTATTCAAATAACCGCCGTGTATATTCCAAGTTCCATTAGCCCTTTTATATTCTAAAAAAATTAATATCAACTTTCACTATTCCATCGCTTGTCTATGCTGCCTATTCCTGTTCTCAATATCTTCTTTCATTTTCATGCCGTTCATTATTGAGTTCCATACTCATTTCAAGATTCATTTACATCATTCTCTACAATGCATTGATACCCATCACTCACTCACGCTCAATTCACCATTCACCATGAACGCCTCCCGCTTCACCTTCCTTCCCCCGGACGTCCGCCTCCCACCTCAGCTCGCCACAAACTTCCCCTGCTAACCGCAGAACCGCACCTCCTCGAGCACTCCCTCACCATTCAAACCCGCACCAACAGACCCAAAGCTAGCAACCGACCACCGCAACCCGCTTTGAGGCAACGCCTCCGCCCCACAGCCGTACACCACCAAAGCAAGCACATCCGCCTGCTCCTGTTCCTCACCATCTCACCCAATGGCCGAAGCCACCTGCGCCACGTCGGCCTTGTCGCCGAACCAAATGCAACGCGTAGCCTCGGACTCCCCACTCCTTTCTCCACCAAATCGCTGGGCCTCCAACGCCAGGCCGACCACCCACCCCGCGTCTCTTGGCTGCCACATCAGCCGGAGTTACCATGGTTTGGCTGAACCCAAGCTTGCATCAGCCATTCCCTTCCATTATCCTTGTTCGGCCATGCAAGAAAGAGGTGAGAAAGAATATACAAGTTATATGCGGAATATATGTATACTGTTATCGTTGTTTTTTTATATAAGTCATGCTTTATATATTAGCGTCAGGTATGGGTATAAAAGTGGCTTAAAGTGTACAAGTTATGTATTTTATATTATTATATAAGTTTGTATAAGATTGTTTTAAACTATACTTATTTATACCTGATATTATACATATAGTTTATGTTGCAAATTTATGATGATACTGGCATACACATATATGCTTTTTTTTTACATTAAATTATATTTGAGGTAATTATACATGATGTATATAATGGAATGGTTATGTATTAATATGTTTGTATATAGGACCTTTGGTTATAGCATTGACAGTATAGGAGTCCGTACAAAAGATTGCATCAGGTATATTATATTTCTGTATTTGCATGCGTGTTGTGTATATGTACGTGCGTGTGTAGTGTTGTGCATATGGGTCGGGTTTGTATATTTGTCTGCATATTTTTTTATAGGTATGTAATACTATCTTGTAAAGTAAGAATATAATATGATAAAAATTGTTGAGATATGTATACCATGTATTAAATAAATATAGGTCTGTATTATGTTTTGTTATAAAGGACAATATGCGTTGAGGGTCTACATATATGCATATAACAATTGCAGTGATACATATGTTGTTCAAAGATTTTTACATATCTATACATATATATGAGTAATACAAGTTGTATAAATAGAGCCAGTTTATATTGATTTTCATACATAATATATATGTATATAATAGCTGTTACCGTATAATATATATATATATATATTTAGTTCTGAATACCTATTGGAATTTATATATAATTATATACATACATACATATATATATATATATATATTTGTTCTGTTGCTACACGTGTGTATCATTTTATTTTATATTCAAAAGTACTTTGACATATTTTGAGTTGTAATATGCTACAGGCTGTTTTTTTATATACTAGTTGTATAAAGTGACCTATAATACATAAAGATGCAGATTTATATATAGTTTATATATAAGTTATAAGTATAGTTCGGCGTTTATAGTAAATATTTATACATAATACATTTTAAAGGAAGTTTACATATGTAGTTTGAGTGAAGATTGAATAAACAAGTTTTGTTGTTGCTGTATATAGTACTGGTACATGTATATAATTCTATTAGTCCTACTTGCTGTTACAGTGATAATATGTTGGGTGTAATAGATTATTTATATATATCGGTCAATGGGAGTTGCGTGTGTATAGGTATTTAAATATGTGGGTATGTGCTAGTTGGTGTTAATTTGTGAGGGATTGCAAGTTCTAATGGCTACCTATGTTTGCCTGTGCACGTGTCCAAATGTGCATAACTGAGCCACTTGAGTGTTGCGTTTTAATGAATTCATGTCCATTCGTTACGCGTATCTTACTGATGTATATGATTTAATTAAAATTTGAAATTATGATGTATATGAATAAGTTTTAGTTATATGTTTGATTTTTAACATTTGCGTTTAATTTAAAACAATGATTTTTAAATGCATGTGCACATATATAAAGTGTTTGTATTTAAGATATGATTTTATATATATAGTTATATATAGTTCACCGTTACCAATTATCTTCATCGATTTAGCTCTAATTCGATTTCGTCCATTTCTATTTAACAGTTTTGGCCATCAAATTTGTGTCAATCTAGCTTTGCTTTCTAATTCGCGCTTGGATTCATAACTCAGTCTCAGTATCTGTATCTGTATCTGTGTTCGTATCAGTGTCATCTCCTGTTCTCTCTAGCCTCGCAAGGTGAGCAATCAATCACGATTAATATTCTTTTATTTATTAAATTTGATTTCAATTGAAACGACAATTGAAATATATTGTTGTTAGCTATTTACACTGTTATATATGCTATTACCTGTATCAGTTCACCTGTGACATCTGACACCATTATCTGTTAATTATACGATCATAATCCAGTTTGGTTGATGATTGATTGATTGTTGTTGTTTATATTGGATGTAAATTCAAATGTATAAAGCGATAAATATTATGCAACTTAATTTTACGTAGGATAGTTAAAAATTTGAAATGACATATGTGTAAATTGATTTAAATGACATTTGTATAATATGACCCCCTTTATAATGTTAAATTATTTGACACGTAGGATTTGGTTAATTACACCTTGAACCATTGAATATATGTTGTTTAAATTGATAATGTATGAAATTTGTAAATAGATGACAAGTGAAGAAACGTAATGTAATAATCTTTAATCTACATGAAATGATAGTGTAGATTCTAGAAATAATTATATTAATTTGCACAAACAACAATGTGAATTAATACGATTATTTCGGGATAATTGAATTAATTATTGGATTGTTATTGTTTGTTTATTTACTTTGACACCATCCCAGTTATCACACTGCAAGTTCCCTTTACTATGCTTCTATTTTTGAATTGAAATGGAATCGGGTTGAAATGATAAATACCCAAACGAACTTGACCTAGGATAGAGAATTAAATATAAAAAACCCGATTGGTCAATAATTTGATTTAAAATAAAATGAAGATTTTATTTGAATAAATAATAAGTTTGAAAGAAATTCGAATTTGAATTTTCTGAAAGGAAAATGTTAATATTAAAATTTGAAACAAAATATTAACATAGTAGTTATTGAAAGAATGTTGTTTTAAATAAATTATTCAATAATAAAATTTGGAATTATTCATATAACTAAATTGAAATGATTTGATAATTAAGTTTGAATTTATAATTAAGTTGAAATTATTAAGTTTTGAAACTATTTAATAATTAAGTTTTGAAATTATTTAATAATTGAATAAGATCGAATTATTTGATAATAAAAAAAGTTGAATTCTTTGATAAGAGAAATTGAACTTCGGAATAAGTGAATTTGAAATTCGATAATAAATGAAGTTGAGTTTCTTTATTTATTGAGTTTTGGAAGATTATTTAAGTAAGTTAATAAGTGAAATTGAACTTCTTGAATATGTAAATTTAGTTCTTTATTAATCGAGTTTTGAAATTTGTAACTAATTTAATGAATAAGTGAAATTGAATTTCTTTAACAAGAAATAAAATGTGATTTATTGAAATTAACGTAAGACTTGTAATTTTAAAGAATTTGATTTGACGAATTTAATTTAATCCAATTTGTATGTTTTGAGATAATGGAATTGAACTTAAGTAATTGATTTAATGAACTGGAATTTAAATAGAAATTGTTTGGAATGATAAATTTAACTTAACGAATATTGAATGAAGTCGATGAATGAATTTAAATTAACTTGAATGACTAAATTAAATTAATTTAAATAATTATGGAATGAAATTTATATTCAAACTTGAATCCATATCTAAATTGTTTGAAAAAAAAATGAAATTGAATTATAAGAGTTTGAAATTGTAATTTGGAAGCCTTGAAGCGTAAATTATGGTAATTGTTTTAGAAAGACAAATGGAATGCTGGTTTACGAATTGAAATTGAAATTGAATTTGATTTGGTTTGAAATATATTAAACAACCAATCGGTGTAATAATTACGAAAGTTTTTAAAGAAACTGGGATCGGTTATGGACATACTCTCTGTCTAAACCGAAAACCACTTTAATAACTATACGCGGAGTGTGATCCAGAATGAAGTGGTTGGAATGATGTACGTGATGACTGAAGAAAGAGAATGATAATGGATAGCCTTGACACTTGTGTCAAATTGGAAATGACTAAAACAGGAGCCGTGCCAGGCCAAATGGGGTTAGCCACCTCGAGCGAACACACTTCTTCGAAAGCTACTCATTACTTATTGATTGGTGCACCCTCGTACTTTTGGGAGTGTTGTTTCGCGGTGTTGCGATCGTTGCGGTGATGCGTTCTCACCAGTCCGGATCAGGCAAATGGTAGTTTCACTACCTTGGGTATTGCCTCATGTGCCTTGTCATACTTGTATCCCTATATATGCGACCACTACAAATTTGTTTTGTGTTATACCTATGGAGTACTCCCTGATATCCCACTAGTTTACGGTGGAGTTTACAGTGTTGTATAGACTATAACGCTTATATAAAAATGTGTTAAGAGGGATAATGGTAACGCCTTAACACTATTTTGATACTTTATATTACTGATAGGCATTATCTATTTAGCGTACATTACTACATAGTAGATAGTTTATCGGATCCTTAGAGGACGGTTATTCCAACATCCTTTGAGTTACCTGTATTTCAGTTGTTATTTCACTTGAGTTGGATTTATTGATATAAGAATGTTAATCCTTACTCGAGTGTTTTGTATTTTCTTTACGCTCGGGTCAGACTGAGTGTACTAGTATTCGAGACTCACCTTTGGAGTTGGATCTTTGCTTGAAGATCCAGCCATCTATTCTGCTTTCAGTATTTGATGATTCCAGTGACATATTCTGATTTATATATGATGTATCGTGTTACTCTTCCGTAGTATCTGGTTTAACTCTGATGTATCTTATATATTTATATAGTAGCTTCATGAACTGCTATCTCTTTTATTTCCGCTGCATATTATTACTCTGCGTCTGTGATTCTGTGATTATTTATTTACTGTATATCTGAGTTTTTCCAAATTTAAATTAACAATTCGGTATTTTGAATTATTCAAGTCCGACATGTGCGGATGCGAATAGTCCAAAATAGCGGGTCGTTACAGTTGGTATCAGAGCTTTGGTAGCTCTAGGA
The DNA here is from genome assembly GCA_030765085.1 of Allium cepa. Lineage (NCBI taxonomy): Eukaryota > Viridiplantae > Streptophyta > Magnoliopsida > Asparagales > Amaryllidaceae > Allium > Allium cepa. The sequence goes on along the minus strand of CM060943.1, from coordinate 938,740,680 downwards.
AAAACTTAGTATATATGGTAAATGTATTACAGAATCACTTCCACTCGAGTTTCAATCTCTTTTTTTTGACTCAATTCCTTCGAATTTTGGAACGTTCCCTCCGTTTCGGAATTCATTCTTGTCCCTCACTGCTCGTCTGCTTTTAATTCTGGAGTATCCCATAACCCCACTTCAAATGATCCTTAAGTAGTCTGCGGTCTCGCCAATCTTCGAATTATTTGTAAATGGATGAAAATCCTTCACAATAGGCATTGATTTACCCGAGATTTCTGAATCTCGAATTACGATGCAGCAATCTCCTGCTATGCCTGAATTCGATTTCTTGAGATCAAATGTAGATTTGCCTCGAAATTTGGCATCGATCTTATTTTTGAAGTCACTGTCGACCCGGTTAAGGTTACCCGTGAAATTAAATAAGCTTATCCATCTCCTGATTCTGTTAATTGAATTATCTCATCTTCTATTCGTACTTATTATCGAATCAAAATCCTCTTTGATTTGATTTCTATCAAATTTGAATCTCTATACTTATTTTAAAATTCATTATTATATCGTCGAGCGAGGAAGTGCATTTGTAAATTAATATTTTAAATGTCATATATATTGTTTTGTTTGAGTTGTTGATGTTGATTTGTATTTTCGATCGATTCGTCTGGTCAACGCTATCGATAGAATTTCCAAAACACTTTAACAGAACAATGTGACACAATATTGTTTTCAAATTAGGTAAACAAAATAGTTTTGTATGATTAAATTATATACAAATATAAGTTTTCTGAAATTAAACTGTTAATGAATTATTGTTGAAAATAATAATTTTTGATTTTCATTTATTGTTGTAAACCATTGACTATTTCATAACATAAATAAATGAATTTGTAAACTTGGGTATAAATTTGATTGGAATTTGATGAAAATTTAAATTAGAATCTGAGAATTTAATTTCCGATAATTTTGAACTTTGGTTTAAAACTTCTAAAACGTATATTACTTAAAGTATTTTGGAATATAAATCGTTTTCAAGGAATTTTAAATGCTTAAATTTGAGCTGTTCCCTTTTGTCGCTGGAAAATAATTTCGGTGATGACGGCCGCATCATCGACATTCATTTTCGAGTTTCGAAGTGGAGAGACCAATTCGTAGATTTGCAACAGTTTTGTTTGGAAATTAAATCGATTTAAATTTCTTAAGTATGATTTGACTTATATATATAGGTATATTATTTTAAATTTAATTTGATTTGATAAATATAGTATATATATTATCTCTAAATTGTTGAATTTAATTGGAAATTAATCCTTAATTTTTCTTAAAGTATGATTTGATTTGTAATATATATACCGATATATGATTTAAATCTGATTTGATATATTATATATTTATTTATTTACCTCTAAATAAATTTGAAGTTACTCGAAAATGAAATTCTTGAATTTATGATAAAGGGTAATTTCAACTATAAAATGAAATCAGAATTTTGAATAAAAAATTTAAGCCTGAATAACTAAATTAGAAAATTTTACTTGTATAATATCCAATTTCATTATATACAACTTACCTAAATGTTCAAAAGTTAGTCATGTAAGTGAATATTATACAATATAAATGATACAAAAGGAATTTTTAAATAAATTAGGTAGTTATAATAAGTGTAAATATACTTAATATATATGTGATAAGATATATTAAGTGGAATAAATTTAATAATAATTTGGAATAAAGAAGAATTAAATTTGTCGAATAAAGTATGATTATAATAAATGACTATTCAAATTTATGATCTTTGAAATAGTTAGTTTAAGAAAATTGGATAATATACAATATAAATTGTCTTTATAAATTAAATTTGAGTGTTTATAATAGATGTTATACATTTAATTTGATTATAAAATGATAATAGAGACATAGAATAATAAGTTAAATGAATAATAGATGTGATTAATAAAATAAAAATTTTGTTTTGAAAGTTAATAAATTAATATTAAATCAATTTAATGAGATATCTTGAATTAATTGAATTCAAATTGAATTTCATTTGAAAGAAACCTTTTGGACTTAGCATTAGTAAATGTGAAATCAAATCAATTAAATGAAAACATTGAATTGGAAAAAATTGTTGAACATAAATTTATTTAAATTGAAATTTATATGCTTTAAATTAATTGTTTATTATGTAATTCAAGTCTATTTTCTTTTTCTTGTCTCTATTCTCCAACTTCCTTCCTTTTCGAGGACGAAAAGTTTTGAGGGGGAAGAGTGTAACAACCCGCACATTTAATCGGCTTTAATAACGTTATTAATTCAAATTTTGTGAGATTTTAAACGATAAAATTTTGAAATATAAATTTATTTGGAATGCGTCTAGTTAAACATACCAACCGGTATATTTTCGTCCGAAAATACGAAAGTTTATTTCGTGCGTAAAATTACTTCAATTTAATCAATTAAAAAATGATGAAAATAAAACGTTTTCGAAACCTAAACATTTTTACATAGAAAAATTCTAAACCATCTTCTGAGCAAGTCGTCAGTTTGTTGTTTTTCCAAATTCGTACATCTTTAGCTCCATCGATCTTATTCTTCTGCGTTTTTCATGCATTTTCCGTAGTAGAAAATTCGAAATTTTTTTAATTCGATCGTGCCACTGACTGCTATATACCGTTTTGATCGTCGTGTCATGCTGGTCGCCGCAGTATATTCATTTGGGTATTTCGTAGTCCGATACGCCATGGAATCTGTGAAGAACGCTAACCGTCGGTACCGGTTTCATGCCTTTTAGTTTCTTGTGCTATTCAAATTACTGCCGTGTATATTCCAAGTGCCATTAGCCTTTTATATTCTAAAAAAATTAATATCAACTTTCACTATTCCATCGGTTGTCTATGCTTCCTATTCCTATTCTCAATATCTTCTTACATTTCCATGCTGTCCATTATTGAGTTCCATACTCATTTCCAAGACTCATTTACATCTTTCTCTATAATGCATTGATACCCATCACTCACTCACACTCAAGTCACCATTCATCATGACAGCCTCCCGCTTCACGTTCCTTTCCCCGGACGTCCGCCTCCCACCTCAGCACGCCACAAACTTCCCGTTCTAACCACAGAACCGCACCTACTCGAGCACTCCCTCACCATTCAAACCCACACAAACAGACCCAAAGCTAGCAACCTACCACCGCAACCCGCTTCGAGGCAATGCCTCCGCTCCACAGCCGTACACCACCAAAGAAAGCATATCCGCCGGCTCCCGTTCCTCACCGTCTCACCTAATGGCCGAAGCCACCTGCGCCACGTCGGCCTTGCCGCCGAACCAAATGAAACGCGTAGCCTCGGACTCCCCACTCCTTTCTCCACCAACTCTCCATGCCTCCAACGCCAGGCCGACCACCCACCCCGCGTCTCTTGGCTGCCACATCAGCCGGAGTTACCATGGTTTGGCTGAACCCAAGCTTGCATCAGCCATTCCCTTCCATTATCCTTGTTCGGCCATGCAAGAAAGAGGTGAGAAAGAATATACAAGTTATATGCGGAATATATGTATACTGTTATCGTTGTTTTTTTATATAAGTCATGCTTTATATATTAGCGTCAGGTATGGGTATAAAAGTGGCTTAAAGTGTACAAGTTATGTATTTTATATTATTATATAAGTTTGTATAAGATTGTTTTAAACTATACTTATTTATACCTGATATTATACATATAGTTTATGTTGCAAATTTATGATGATACTGGTATACGCGCATATGTTCTTTTTTTTACATTAAGTTATATTTGAGGTAATTATACATGATGTATATAATATAATGGTTATGTACTAATATGTTTGTATATAGGATCGTAGGTTATAGCGTTGACAGTATAGGAGTCCGTACAAAAGCTTGCATCAGGTATATTATATTTTTGTATTTGTGTGCGTGTTGTGTATATGTATGTGCGTGAGTAGTGTTGTGCATATGGGTCGGGTTTGTATATTTGTCTGCATATTTTTTTTATAGGTATGTAATACTATCTTGTAAAATAAGAATATAATATAATAAAAATTGTTGAGATATGTATATACCATGTATTAAATAAATATAGGTCTGTATTATGTTTTGTTACAAAGGACAATATGCGTTGAGGGTCTACATATATGCATATAACAATTGCAGTGATACATATGGCGTTCAAAGATTTTTACATATCTATACATATATATGAGTAATACAAGTTGTATAAATAGAGCCAGTTTATATTGATTTTTATACATAATATATATGTATATAATAGCTGTTACCGTATAAAATATATATATATATATATATATACATATATTTAGTTCTGCATATCTATTGGAATTTATATATATATATATATATATATATTTGTTCTATTGCTACACGTGTATATCATTTTATTTTATATTCAAAAGTACTTTGGCATATTTTGAGTTGTAATATGCTACAGGCTGTTTTTTTATATACTATTTGTATAAAGTGACCTATAATACATAAGGATGCAGATTTATATATAGTTTATGTATAGGTTATATGTATAGTTCAGCATTTATAGTATATATTTATACATAATACATTTTAAAGGAAGTTTAGTTTGAGTGAAGATTGAACAAACAAGTTTTGTTGCTGTTGTATATAGTACTGGTACATATATATAATTCTGTTAGTCCTACTTGCTATTACAGTGATAATATGTTGGGTGTAATAGATTATTTATATATCGGTCTATGGGGTTGTGTGTGTATCGGTATTTAAATATGTGGGTATGTGCTAGTTGGTGTTAATGTGTGAGGGATTGCAAGTGCTAACGAGTACCTATGTTTGCCTGTGCACGTGTCCAAATGTGCATAACTGAGCTACTTGAGTGTTGCGTTTTAATGAATTTATGTCCATTCGTTACGCGTATCTTACTGATATATATGGTTTCATTAAAATTTGAAATTATGATGTATATGAATAAGTTTTAATTATATTTTTGATTTTTTACATATGCGTTTAATTTAAAACAATGATTTTTAAATGTATGTATATATATATATATAAAGTGTTTGTATTTAAGATATGATTTTATATATATAGTTATATATAGTTCACCGTTACCAATTATCTTCATCGATTTAGCTCTAATTCGATTATGTCCATTTCTACTTAACAGTTTTGGCCGTCAAATTCGTGTCAATCTTGCTTTGCTTTGTAATTCGCGCTTGGATTCGTAACTCAATCTCAGTATCTGTATCCGTGTTCGTATCAGTGTCATCTCCTGTTCTCTCTAGCCTCGTAAGGTGAGAAATCACTCACGATAAATATTCTTTTATTTATTAAATTTTATTTCAATTGAAACGACAATTGAAATATACTATTGTTAGCTATTTACACTGTTATATGCTATACCTGTATCAGTTCACATGTGACATCTAACACCATTATCTGTTAATTATGCGATGATAATCCATTTTGGTTCATGATTGATTGATTGTTGTTGTTTATATTGGACGTAAATTCAAATGTATAAAGTGATAAATATTATGCAATTTAATTTTACATAGGATAGTTAAAAATTTGAAACGACATATGTGTAAATTTGTAATGTCCCGGAATTTCCAGGAGTTTAAAATGCTGATAATCGATTAATTTAATTATTTGAATTGGTTAAATTGTTATTTTCAAAGATAATTAATCAAGTAATATTTTAATTATTGTAATAAATTGGTTTTATAATAAGAATAATTATTTTATTGTATAAATAAATTCAAAATTTATATATTGTTTTCAAATTTATAAGTGTGTTTAAAGTGTATTTAAATCTGTGTATTTTAAATTGATTTCAAAATAGGATATATTATTTGTAAATAGTAATGAACTTATTTAAAATAGATGTTTATATTTATTTAAATTTATTTCAGATTTGATTTTTAAATTTGACTTTGAAATGAATATATATTTGAAATTCAAAGAAATACTCACGTCTTAAAATAGTATAATAAATAATTTGGTTTTAAATTACATAGGTAATGTTTTTAAATAAAATAAGATTTGTTTTATAAGAATTTTGATTTGTATTTATTTAATAAAATAAATGAAAGGCTTTGAAATAACATTTTAAAATAAGTTTGAAATGTTATATATAATTTTATTTAAATTATAATTGATCTTTATTTCATGTTCTTTTCAAAGATCGTACATATATAAATTAACATTCATTTATAAATGTGTAAGTATATTTGTTTATTTGATATTTAATTAGAAAAGTATTTTTAAAATTTAGAAAACACATTAGTAATTAGGAAAAATAATTTTAAAAGCTTTTAAATTTCTTTAGAATTAAAACAAACTCAATATTGACAAATGTTTATTTCTTAAACACTTTGATAACAAGTGTTACAAACTTTGTGTAAATGTAGACATGTGTCAAATTATTTTATTTTCTTTTAACTTTAATAAAAATAAAAATTAACTTATATAAACCAACCTTCTCTCCCTTCATTTTCTTTTTCTTTCAAATTTTTGTTCATGTCTAAATGAAAACTAAAACCATCAATGAAAACTCTTACTCATTCAAACCTGTAAACACTCCTTCTAGATCTGTAATCTCCTCAAAACATAGTCATATCTGAGATTTGTTTAACCATTTAAAGAATCTGAAGCCATTCTGTTTACAAATCAAAAACCTGCATCATGTTTTAAGTATTTTGCAAATCTAGTAACCCAGATCTGCAATTACCCTTGTCTGCCTCAAAATTTTTAAAATGCATGCAACCTGAAGTATTTTGTGTGCAAATCAACTGCAAGCCCGCAGTTGCCTTCAAAAACCAAAATCAATTTCAAAAGCTTGTTATCATTTCCTCCAAACAAAACTGCATATTTGCAGTTGACTCTCAAAACCAAAGGCTAATGCAATGAATTCTGCATTTTGAATGTCTGCACCAAATTTTCATATGCATGCAAGTCTCAAAGGGGTATTACCTGAAGCTGCAATCAAGAAACCAGAAGCATTGATTTTCAAGCTTTTCAGTTTTGAAGTTCAAATGTTCAAAAGCTTTTCAAAGTTTCAAGTTCAATTCTTTTGCAGGTTTCCTGTTCTATCATCTCTGCATTCTTAAAAAAAAGTGAGTAAACATTTTTACTAAAATTTAATTAGTTAAGTAGCTCATTGCTATGAGTTTATGATGATATTTATATACATATAAGTTTGCTCCTGTTTAGATAATGTTAATAGGTTGATTATAAATTGTGCATGCTTGTTGCCTTGATCATCTCCGTTTTGCTTACTACAGAATTAAGTTCATATTAAAACTTCAAGCTATTTTGTTTAGGAAACTATTAGAACATAGATTTAAACAAAATAAGTAGTTTAAGTTTAAAATTTAGAACTAAAAATAAAACTAAGTTCTGAAAGTTTAAAGTTATCTGAAGAAAAAAATGTAGTAAACAATTTATCTTCAATGTTGGAAACAAGTATATAATTTGGTTAAAATAATTTCATAAATCAAAGTGTCATTGGAAATTATGAATTTTGAAAAGAAATTCAAAATTTTTAAAACTGTATTGAGTTTGTATGTGAGTTTTTACTGCAAATTGGGTTTTGATCTCTAACTCATGTTCCCTATATTTGGATGGCTTTAAAATCTTCATGGAGTTAGTGTAAACATCTGTGAGTATAGGAAAAATAGTAGAAGAATTTTTAAATCACTTTGATGTTTGAATTTGTCAGAAATTTAATTTAAACCTAGTTTAGAAGCTGTCTGGAAAATTGATCACTGCAACCTCATTATTGCACCGAGTTGAATGAAAATTAGAGTGAGGGGGGTCGGTGGACCATGGCCGGAGTTGTGGCCTGTGTAGTTGATCAGAGTCATGAGAATTTGGGGTTTTCTGGTTGTGGTTTTGGGTTCGAGTTCAACTCAGAAGCTCGATTTTGATATGGGTTCTGTAGCGATGAAGAGATGGTCGGGAACGGTTGCAGTGGGTGTCGCTGACATGTGAGAGGGGCTGGAGTTGGTCGCGGCGGCGTTGAACGTCGGTGCACTTGCACAGGGGATAGCGTGTCAGTGGGTTGTGTTGATTTTGGGGTTGTTTGATGTCTCGAGGAGGTCTCGGGGTATAGGGTAGTTGACTCTGGAAATAGCTCGAGAACATTTGGATGTGACTCGGGGAACTCGCGTGGGGTTGAGTTACAGGGAACCATTGTTTTAACAGTTTTTGATTTAAATTAAAACAGTTTTTAATTTTAAAAAGAGGGCAGTTTTGTTTTAAAAAGAAAAGGTACTTGTACTTGAATTCAAATATATATGGGTTGAACTCAAATTTATGTTCAACCTAAAATTTGGTTTAAAAATAAAATAAGTTTTAAACTTTAAGAAAATTTTAAGTTAAATTTAAAGTTCTTGTTTTGAAATTGAATTGTTTTTGTAAATAAACTTGTATATTTTAAATATCTTAAAGTTAAAATCTTAATATTATTTCAAATTTTATTATGGAATATAAAGAGAATTTAAGTAAATGTTTTAATTAAATTAATTAGTGGAGTTGATTATTAATTAACAATTAAAGTTTAATATAATTTATGAAGTTGAAAATTAGATTGTTAATTAATAGTTAAGGAAAGTAATTGATGAATCTTTATAATTAAATTTAATTAGTGAATTAAGTTTAAATAAAGGTTTCAAGATTTATCTAAGATAATATTTTATCTTAAATAATAATTAAGTATTTATAATTTGTAATTAGTTGATTAATTAAAGAATTTTAAGTTAATTCGTTTATTTAATTATTATTTTAAAATGGGTTAATTAAGTAATTAATTAAGTATAATTATTTATTTAATTAACTATTAATTAAGATGGTAATTTAATTAATGTCTAACGTTTAATTAAATTGTAATTACTTATTAATTAAGTAATTAAGAGTTAATTAAAATACTAATCAATAAATGCTTAATAAAGGTTTTATTAAGTTTTTCTTAATTAATAATTAAAGGATTATTAATTTATAATGCTTGTTAATTAGGATTTAACTAACTATTTTTATTTAAGGTTAATTAATTTTAATTATGGATTAATTAATTTTAGTAATGGATTAATTAATTTGTAATTAAGATTATTAATTAATAATTAAGTTTAATAATTAATGATTAAGAGTTGATTAATTAGTTAATTAAGTTTAATTGATTAATCAATAAAAGTAATTAGTGATTAATTACTTTGTATTAAAGGATAGATTAATAATTAAGGTTTATTAATTAATAGTTGGAGATAATTTATCTGATAATTGAAGATTAATTTGAGTTAATCAGTAATTATGGATGAATTACTCAATTTTGTTTTATGAGATGAGTGAAATCAAGTAAGTTAATTAATTTGTTAATTGATTAAATATAGACACTTGATTAAGGATTAAGTATGCTTACTTAATAAGTTTTGGTAAGGCTAATTACTTAAGCTAAGTAATTGATTAATTACAGAGGTAATTGAGTTAGGTAAATTACTGATTTGGAATGTAATTTTTAATGGGTAAATTACTTGTTAAAGTAATTAAAGGTTTATTACTTGGGTAATAAATCAAAGGTGTTATAAAGTAATTAAGAAGTAATTAAGAATAGTTAATTGCTGTATTTAAGTTGATTAATTAAAAACAATTAAATTTAAGCCTGATTAATTAATTAAGGTTCATTAATTGAATTGATTAATGAAAATAATTAAGGATTAATTACTTTAATAAGAGTTAATTAATCAAGGTTGATTATGATTGATTAATTGATTTAACTAATGTTAATTTAAGCAAGATTTATTTTGATGAAGGTAATTAATTTAATTAATTTTAAATTAATTAAGTGATTAGGAAATTAATTTAATTCACTTCAAATAATTAGAGTTAGAGATGGTTAATTTAATTCAGTTTAAATTAATTATATTGTGGTTTGGGTTAATCATTGCTTATGAATGATTGGATGACATTGATTGTCTTGAATGCTTTGTGATCTCAGTAATGAGATAAGTATGGTTGTGTGGTGTGGATGTTTGATTGGGTTGTGATGTAGATTATCAATTTGGATGTTGGTATATGGATTATCTATTATGATATTGATAATGTGGATTACCTGTTATTTGACAATGCTGATCATCAATTATTGATCTATGAGTTATATATCTGTGTGTATATAGATACTATGTTGAATTAAAACCTTTAAAACAACTTGGACCCAAAAGACACGCTTTGGATTTCGATGAGACCGGGATAGGTTCTCCATATTTGGATATCCGAAAACCACATCGATTCCAAAAAACGTTAGGTAGTGAGTCAAATTGGAGCTTTGTGAAGACTCGAGGTGTAAGGGCTATACGTCAGTATAACTCTATGGGTGATTCCGTAATGAGTTAACGGAATAGATCTTATAGATTCGAGATGGAGATTTAGAGTGCAAGGGTTATTGTCGTTAACTCTAAGGGTGATTCCAAAATGAGTGTAACGAGATAATGCCTTCGGTTTCGTTCGAACCCGGAACGAACTTGTATGGATTGAATGCTTGCAGAACATCGTCAGGTGGACGATGAGCATTCTAAGTGATGTGTCCAATAAAGGTAATCGTAACCTCAAGCCTCATCAACCGGGAATGGCTAAAACAGGGGAGGTGCAGCAAGGCTTCGTGGGTCGCACCCACTGGAGAGTAAGATTTACCCCTGTCTAGAGGTCCCTTTTATTTCGGCTGTGTGGACGGTTGAATAGCTACAACCGTCGGGGTTGTCTTATTCGAAACTGTTCAGTAAGGGACGGGTCCGGCTTTGTGTTGCAGGGGATTGGGAGTAATCCTCGGTACGGTGATCTAGGCCACGTACTGTGACGGGCGGTACCCCAGTAGCCCTGCCATTGTATGGAATCCAAAATCTAATAAGTGCCAACAGTTTTGATTGTATTACCCACTTTTGTGGCTAGTAGCTGGAATTTAATAATGTAACAATTTTGGCTATTTCTTATTTACTTGAAAACCCTAGACCCTATTATAACATCATCGGATTTCCTATCAAATGTTTTGGTTAGCGTAAGGTAAAAACTTTTCCATGTTTATGTGTGGTAAGTCTTACGTGATACCTTTTCTTTCAAAAGGTTTTTAAAGTTAAGCAACTTTAACCCGTTTACTCACACCAGACCCATGTCTGACCCGGAGTTTATTTTTGTTTTTCATAAACTCTTGGGTACTCAAATTTTTATGAGTAGTCAAGGGAACTCATGTTAGGATTTTAAGTTGGCTTGACGAATTCTGAAGGGGCAATGGAGCAGGAGGCTTCTGCGTGTAGGTATAGAGTATTCCGCTGTGTATTCTCTGAGTTGTTGTATTGAGTTGTATAACTAGATAGTTGTTTATAAATGTCTAGTATGTGTTGTTTTAGCTGTGTAACTCTGATGTATATGATACTATGTAAAGTATTATGTGATTAATATAATTTATTCGTTCCGCTGTTTAGATTCTGATATGTTGTTTCTTCTTCTTCTCTATCTTTTCTCTTTTCTATCCCTTCCTTTCTTAAAGATGATGCGATTTTCCGGGAGTGGAATGTCGGGTCGTCACAGTTGGTATCAGAGCATTTAGCTGAGTGAATACCTGGGCTCCGAAGTATGTCTTTCTTAGGGAGCGTTAGGTTGAGTGAATACCTAGGCTCTGTAGTGGTGTCTTTCTTGAGAAAGCGTATTTGTAATTTTTATATATAACTATATATACTTCTACCTATCTGTTGGGTTACCTGTTCAGGTTTTCCAATATAAGTTATAAAGGTAGATAGGGTAGTAGTGTGTGTAACACGACTACTATTGGTTGGAAATTAGAATGTTTGAGGTTGGAAGTGTATTTGTCGAGACTGTAGACCTAATATTGTCTCGAGTAATCTTTGTAGTTTGGTGTAAGGAATTCATTTGATCTCTGAAGGAAACCAGTTAAGATTCGGAGTTCATCTTTGAAGTGTAAGTTTGTTTGCGCACGTGTGAGCAGATTTTTGAGAATTTGGATCTGTTGGTTGGGCAGAAGCGAGTGATGGTATCTTGGAAACCTCAGGGAGCAGTAGCTGCATGATGAGATGCAGTGACTATGGACGTCTCCGAAGACGTTTCTTTCGGAGCAAGTTTAAGGAAGTGTCTCTGTTTCAGGTGTTGTAGCTGGGTTCAGTTGAATGCTTGTGATTAGTTGGAAGTCCGAGTTTCTCTAAGAACTTTGGCTAAGAAGTATTTGTCATCTATGCTAGCGGTGCAGCTCGGGAGTATTCTGTGCTTTAGCAGGAAGATCTTTTTGGCTTAGCATTTCCTGGAAGTGGAATTCAGAAGTAGCAATGAGGATCTGTTCCTTCGATGGATTAGTTGGTCAAGGATAAACTATTCTGATTAGTGGAGAGGGAACAGTATCTTGGATATTAGATTTGGGTGATCGCAAAAGTGACTTGCGATGGTTGGAAGATTATCTTAGATAGTCTTTAGCTTGGATTTGTGGCATCTCTAGAAGATGTAGAATTTATGGAGTTGCTGAAGATTGTCCGAGTATATTTTCAGGAAAGTTAGAGTTTTTCCCGCATTGGAGTTTGAGTTCTGAATCGACTTGATGTCAGGAGTGATACAAGTAATTCAATTGGGTAGAAGGTTGTATCCTAGGTTGGTTGTTTAGTGTAGCAACTTTGTATTTCTTGGAATTTCTGTTGAACCTTATTTCCATGATGTGATGTTTAGTTTGTGCCTGTGTTCATTCGACGGCGTTTTCATCTACTCCAGATCAGAGTTGTGCAGCAGAAGCAAGGTTGCTGTTGTTCTTGAGTAAAAGCAACTGGGAATTGCAGTGTTTTGGGTTAGAGAGTTTCTACTGAATTTCTTTTTCAGAATCTGAGGCAAGTTGGCGAGTGATTCTGTTCTGCCTTTTCCAGATGGGAGAAGTTGTTTCCTTCTGTTGATAGTAAAGTTTGTTTTTGATTTTTGGATTAATCTTGTGAGGATCAGTTGGTGAGTTGATCCACTTTGTTTGTAGAAGCATCAACGAAGGTTGAGCTGATCAGGAAGGATCTGTAGGCAGTCGGATCATCCGAGAAGTTTTGAGGTTAAGTAACGGAAGAATTTAGAATTCGAAGTTGGAGATTTCGATGTTGTTGAGTTTCCTCTGGTAAAGGAAGCAATAAGATTTGGTAAGCTTCGAAGTATGTTGGATTCTTTTAAGTTTTTGTAGAGATCAGTGCTTTGGTTTGAAGAGTTGAATTGCCAGTTTGGAAGACTGGAATTCAAATTATTTCACGTGTCTCTGAGTGAGTACGTGTTTTGGTCATCACTGGTTTTGAGACCAGTAATTCTGTGTAGGTTTTAGTTGTTGATCAGACTTGTCTTTGGTTTGATATCTTGTGTAGATTATAGATCTAGCTGAGTGGGAACTCAGTAGCTTATAAGTATAGTTAGCTTGGGTTTAGTAGAGCGAGTATCCCTGTGTCTGTACTGGGGAAACTCGAGATAATTTTAGAAAGTTTATCCGGATATGTGTCCGGATAGCTAGTGTTGTTTGATTGAATTGGTTGTTTGGATGAAATAATTTGTTTGATTGATAGTGTATGGCTGTTATGAATGTTTGAATTGGTTAAAATAAAACTGTGGGTTATCTTTGTTTTAACTTTCGAGGACGAAATTCTGTTAAGGGGGGAGGATTGTAATATCCCGGAATTTCCAGGAGTTTAAAATGCTGATAATCGCTTGATTTAATTATTTAAATTGATTAAATTGTTATTTTCAAAGATAATTAATCAAGTAATATTTTAATTATTGTAATAAATTGGTTTTATAATAAGAATAATTATTTTATTGTATAAATAAATTCTAAATTGATATATTGTTTTCAAAATTTATAAGTGTGTTTAAAGTGTATTTATATCTGTGTATTTTAAATTGATTTCAAAATAGGATATTTTATTTGTAAATAATAATGAACTTATTTTAAAATAGATGTTTATATTTATTTTATTTTATTTTAGATTTGATTTTTAAATTTGACTTTGAAATGAATATATATTTGAAATTCAAAGAAATACTCACGTCTTAAAATAGTATAATAAATAATTTGGTTTTAAATTACATAGGTAATGTTTTTAATTAAAATAAGATTTGTTTTATAAGAATTTTGATTTGTATTTATTTAATAAAATAAATGAAAGGCTTTGAAATAACATTTTAAAATAAGTTTGAAATGTTATATATAATTTTATTTAAATTATAATTGATCTTTATTTCATGTTCTTTTCAAAGATTGTACTTATATAAATTAACACACATTTATAAATGTGTAAGTATATTTGTTTATTTGATATTTAATTAGAAAAGCATTTTTAAAATTTAGAAAACACATTAGTAATTAGGAAAAATAATTTTAAAAGCTTTTAAATTTCTTTAGAATTAAAACAAACTCAATATTGACAAATGTTTATTTCTTAAACACTTTGATAACAAGTGTTACAAACTTTGTGTAAATGTAGACATGTGTCAAATTATTTTATTTTCTTTTAACTTTAATAAAACTGAAAATTAACTTATATAAACCAACCTTCTCGCCCTTCATTTTCTTTTTCTTTCAAATCTTTGTTCATGTCAAAATGAAAACTAAAACCATCAATGAAAACTCTTACTCATTCAAACCTGTAAACACTCCTTCCAGATCTGTAATCTCCTCAAAACATAATCATATCTGAGATTTGTTTAGCCATTTGAAGAATCTGAAACCATTCTGTTTACAAATCAAAAACCTGCATCATGTTTCAAGTATTTTGCAAATCTATTAACCCAGATCTGCAATTACCCTTGTCTGCCTCAAAATTTTTAAAATGCATGCAACCTGAAGTATTTTGTGTGCAAATCAGCCGCAAGCCTGCAGTTGCCTTCAAAAACCAAAATCAATTTCAAAAGCCTGTTATCATTTCCTCCAAACAAAACTGCATATTTGCAGTTTACTCTCAAAACCAAAGGCTAGTGCAATGAATCCTGCATTTTGAATGTCTACACCAAATTTTCATATGCATGCAAGTCTCAAAGGGGTATTATCTGAAGCTGCAAGCAAGAAACCAGAAGCATTGATTTTCAAGCATTTCAGTTTTGAAGTTCAAATGTTCAAAAACTTTTCAAAATTTCAAGTTCAATTCTTTTGCAGGTTTCCTGTTCTATCATCTCTAAATTCTAAAAAAAAAGCGAGTAAACATTTTTACTAAAATTTAATTAGTTAAGTAGCTCATTGCTATGAGTTTACGATGATGTTTATATACATATAAGTTTGCTCCTGTTTAGATATAATGTTAATAGGTTGATTATAAACTGTGCATGCTTGTTGCCTTGATCATCTCTGTTTTGCTTACTACAGAATTAAGTTCATATCAAAACTTCAAGCTATTTTGTTTAGGCAACTATTAGAACATAGATTCAAACAAAATAAGTAGTTTAAGTTTAAAATTTAGAACTAAAAATAAAACTAAGTTCTGAAAGTTTAAAGTTATCTGAAGAAAAAAATGCAGTAATCAATTTATCTTCAATGTTGGAAACAAGTACATAATTTGGTTAAAACAATTTCATAAATCAAAGTGTCATCGTAAATTATGAATTTTGAAAAGAAATTCAAAAATTTTAAAACTATATTGAGTTTGTATGTGAGTTTTTACTGCAAATTGGGTTTTGATCTCTAACTGATGGTCCCTATATTTGGATGGCTTTAAAATCTTCATGGAGTTAGTGTAAACATAGTATAGGAAAAATAGTAGAAGAATTTTTAAATCACTTTGATGTTTGAATTTGTCAGAAATTTAATTTAAACCTAGTTTAGAAGCTGTCTGGAAAATTGATCACTGCAACCTCATTATTGCACCGAGTTGAATGAAAATTAGAGTGAGGGGGGTCGGTGGACCATGGCCGTAGTTGTGGCCTGTGTAGTTGATCAGAGTCGTGAGAATTTGGGGTTTTCTGCTTGTGGTTTTGGGTTCGAGTTCAACTCAGAAGCTCGATTTTGATATGGGTTCTGTAGCGATGAAGAGATGGTCGGGAACGGTTGCAGTGGGTGTCGCTGACATGTGAGAGGGGCTGGAGTTGGTCGCGGCAGCGTTGAACGTCGATGCACTTGCACAGGGGATAGCGTGTCAGTGGGTTGTGTTGATTTTGGGGTTGTTTGATGTCTCGAGGAGGTCTCGGGGTATACGGTAGTTGACTCGGGAAATAGCTCGAGAACATTTGGATGTGGCTCGGGGAACTCGCGTGGGTTCAGGTGTTTTGAGTTACAGGGAACCATTGTTTTAATAGTTTTTGATTTAAATTAAAACAGTTTTTTATTTTAAAAAGAGGACAGTTTTGTTTTAAAAAGAATGGGTACTTGTACTTGAATTCAAATATATATGGGTTGGATTCAAATTTATGTTCAACCTAAAATTTGGTTTAAAAATAAAATAAGTTTTAAACTTTAAGAAAATTTTAAGTTAAATTTAAAGTTCTTGTTTTGAAATTGAATTGTTTTTGTAAATAAACTTGTATATGTTTAAATATCTTAAAGTTAAAATCTTAATATTATTTCAAATTTTATTTTGGAATATAAAGAGAATTTAAGTAAATGTTTTAATTAAATTAATTAATGGAGTTGATTATTAATTAACAACTAAAGTTTAAGATAATTTGTGAACTTGAAAATTAGATTGTTAATTAATAGTTAAGGAAAGTAATTGATGAATCTTTATAACTAAATTTAATTAGTGAATTAAGTTTAAATAAAGGTTTCAAGATTTATTTAAGATAATATTTTATCTTAAATATTAATTAAGTATTTATAATTTGTAATTAGTTGATTAATTAAAGAATTTTAAGTTAATTCATTTATTTAATTATTATTTTAAAATGGGTTAATTAAGTAATTAATCTAGTATAATTATTTATTTAATTAACTATTAATTAAGATGATAATTTAATTAATGTCTAACGTTTAATTAAATTGTAATTACTTATTAATTAAGTAATTAAGAGTTAATTAAAAGAGTAATCAACTAATGCTTAATAAAGGTTTTATTAAGTTTTTCTTAATTAATAATTAAAGGATTATTAATTTATAATGCTTGTTAATTAGGAATTAATTAACTATTTTTATTTAAGGTTAATTAATTTTAATTAAGGATTAATTAATTTTAGTGATGGATTAATTAATTTGTAATTAAGATTATTAATTAATAATTAATTTTTTTAATTAGTGATTAAGAGTTGATTAATTAGTTAATTAAGTTTAATTGATTAATCAATAAAAGTAATTAGTGATTAATGATTTTGTATTAAAGGACTGATTAATAATTAAGGTTTATTAATTAATAGTTGGAGATAATTAATCTGATAATTGAAGATTAATTTGAGTTAATGAGTAATTAGGGATGAATTACTCAATTTTGTTTTATGAGATGAGTGAAATCAAGTAAGTTAATTAATTTGTTAATTGATTAAATATAGACACTTGATTAAGGATTAAGTATGCTTACTTAATAAGTTTTGGTAAGGCTAATTACTTAAGATAAGTAATTGATTAATTACAGCGGTAATTGAGTTAGGTAAATTACTGATTTGGAAAGTAATTTTTAATGGGTAAATTACTTGTTAAAGTAATTAAAGGTTTATTACTTGGGTAATAAATCAAAGGATTTATAAAGTAATTAAGAAGTAATTAAGAATAGTTAATTACTTTATTTAAGTTGATTAATTAAAAGCAATTAAATTTAAGCCTGATTAATTAATTAAGGTTCATTAATTGAATTGATTAATGAAAATAATTAAGGATTAATTACTTTATTAAGAGTTAATTAATCAAGATTGATTATGATTAATTAATTGATTTAACTAATGTTAATTTAAGCAAGATTTATTTTGATAAAGGTAATTAATTTAATTAAATTTAAATTAATTAAGTGATTAGGTAATTAATTTAATTCACTTTAAATTAATTAGAGTTAGAGATAGTTAACTTAATTCAGTTTAAATTAATTATATTGTGGTTTGGGTTAATCATTGCTTATGAATAATTGGATGACACTGATTGCCTTGAATGCTTTGTGATCTCAGTAATGAGATAAGTATGGTTGTGTGGAATGGATGTTTGATTGGGTTGTGATATAGATTATCAATTTGGATGTTGGTATATGGATTATCTATTATGATATTGATAATGTGGATTACCTGTTATTTGATAGTGCCGATCATCAATTATTGATATGTGAGTTATCCATCTGTGTGTATATAGATACTGTGTTGAATTAAAACCTTTAAAACAACTTGGACCTAAAAGACACGCTTTGGATTTCGATGAGACCGGGATCGGGTCTCCATATTTAGATATCTGAAAACCACATCGATTACAAATAACGTTAGGTCGTGAGTCAAATTGGAGCTTTGTGAAGACTCGAGGTGTAAGGGCTATACGTCAGTATAACTCTGTGGGTGATTCCGTAATGAGTTGACCGAATAGATCTTATAGATTCGAGATGGAGATTTAGAGTGCAAGGGTTATTGTCGTTAACTCTGAGGTTGATTCCAAAATGAGTGTAACGAGATAATGCCTTTGGTTTCGTTCGTACCCGGAATGAACTTGTACGGATTGAATGCTTTCAGAACATCGTCAGGTGGATGATGAGCATTCTAAGTGATGTGTCCAATAAAGGTAATCGTAACCTCAAGCCTCATCAACCGGGAATGGCTAAAACAGGGGAGGTGCAGCAAGGCTTCGTGGGTCGCACCCACTGGAGAGTAAGATTTACCCCTGTCTAGAGGTCCCTTTTATTTCGGATGTGTGGACGGTTGAATAGCTACAACCGTCGGGGTTGTCTTATTCGGAACTGTTCAGTAAGGAACGGGTCCGGCTTTCTGTTGCAGGGGATTGGGAGTAATCCTCGGTACGGTGATCTAGGCCACGTAGTGTGACAGGCGGTACCCCGGTATCCCTGCCATTGTATGGAATCCAAAATCCAATAAGTGCCAATGGTTTTGATTGTATTACCCACTTTTGTGGCTAGTAGCTGGAATTTAATAATGTAACAATTTCGACTATTTCTTATTTATTTGAAAACCCTAGACCCTATTATAATATCATCGGATTTCCTATCAAATGTGTTGGTTAGCGTAAGGTAAAAACTTTTCCATGTTTATGTGTGGGAAGTCTTACGTGATACCTTTTCTTTCTAAAGGTTTTTAAAGTTAAGCAACTTTAACCCGTTTACTCACACCAGACCCATCTCTGACCCGGAGTTTATTTTTGTTTTTCATAAACTCTTGGGTACTCAAATTTTTATGAGTAGTCAAGGGAATTCAGATTAGGATTTTAAGTTGGCTTGACGAATTCTGAAGGGGCAATGGAGCAGGAGGCTTCTGCGTATAGCTATAGAGTATTCCGCTGTGTGTTCTCTGAGTTGTTGTATTGAGTTGTATAACTAGACAGGTGTTTATAACTGTCTAGTATGTGTTGTTTTAGCTGTGTAACTCTGATGTATATGATACTATGTAAAGTATTATGTGATTAATATAATTTATTCGTTCCGCTGTTTACATTCTGACGTGTTGTTTCTTCTTCTCTATCTTTTCTCTTTTCTATCCCTTCCTTTCTTAAAGATAATGCGATTTTCTGGGAGTGGAAAGTCGGGTCGTCACAAAATTGATTTAAATGACATTTGTATAATATGACCCCCTTTATAATGTTAAATTAATTGACACGTAGGATTTGGTTAATTACACCTTGAACCATTGAATGTATGTTGCTTAAATTGATGATGTATGAAATTTGGAAATAGATGACAAGTGATGAACTGTAATGTAATAATCTTTAATCTACATGAAATGATAGTGTAGATTCTATAAATAATTATATTAATTTGCACAAACAACAATGTGAATTAATACGATTATTTCAAGATTATTGAATTAATTATTGGATTGTTATTGTTTGTTGTTATTGTTTTTTTATTTACTTTGACACCATCCCAGTTATCACACTGCAAGTTCCCTTTACTATGATTTGATTTTTGAATTGAAATGGAATCGGGTTGAAATGATAAATACCCAAATGAACTTGACCTAGGATAGAGAATTAAATAAAAAACCCGATAGGTCAATAATTTGATTTAACATAAAATGAAGATTTTATTTGAACAAATAATAAGTTTGAAAGAAATTGAAATTTGAATTTTATGAAAGGAAAATGTTAATATTTAAATTTGAAACAAAATATTAACATAGTAGTTATTGAAAGAATGTTGTTTTAAATAAATTATTCAATAATAAAATTTGGAATTATTCATATAACTAAGTTGAAATGATTTGATAATTAAGTTTGAATTTATAATTAAGTTGAAATTATTAAATTTTGAAACTATTTAATAATTAAGTTTTGAAATTATTTAATAATTGAATAATATTGAATTATTTGATAATAAAAAAAAATGAATTCTTTGATAAGAGAAATTGACCTCGGAATAAGTGAATTTGAACTTTGATAATAAATGAAGTTGAATTTCTTTATTTATTGAGTTTTGGAAGATTATTTAAGTTAGTTAATAAGTGAAATTGAACTTCTTGAATATGTAAATTTAGTTCTTTATTAATCGAGCTTTGAAATTTGTAACTAATTTAATGAATAAGTGAAATTGAATTTCTTTGACAAGAAATAAAATGTGATTTACTGAAATTAACGTAAGACTTGTAATTTTAAAGAATTTGATTTGACGAATTTAATTTAGTCCAATTTGTATGTTTTGAGATAATAGAATTGAACATAAGTAATTGATTCAATGAATTGGAATTTAAATAGAAATTGCTTTGAATGATAAATTTACCTTAAAGAATATTGAATGAAGTCGATGAATGAATTTAAACTGACTTGAATGATTAAATTAAATTAATTTAAATAATTATGGAATGAAATTTATATTCGAACTTGAATCAATATCTGATTTGTTTGAATAAAAAAATGAAATTGAATTATAAGAGTTTGAAATTGTAATTTGGAAGTCTTGAAGCATAAATTATGGTAATTGTTTTAGAAAGACAAATGGAATGTTGGTTTACGAATTGAAATTGAAATTGAATTTGATTTGGTTTGAAATATATTAAACGACCAATCGGTGTAATAATTACGAAAGTTATTAAAGAAACCGGGATCGGTTATGGACATACACTCTGTCTAAACCGAAAGCCACTTTAAAATCTATACGCGGAGTGTGATCCAGAATGAAGCGGTTGAAATGATGTACGTGATGACTGAAGAAAGAGAACGATAATGGTAGCCTTGACACTTGTGTCAAATTGGAAATGACTAAAACGGGAGCCGTGCCGGGCCAAATGGGGTTAGCCACCTCGAGCGAACACACTTCTTCGAAAACTACTCATTACTTGTTATTGATTGGTGCACCCTTCTACTTTTCGGAGTGTTGTTTCGCGGTGTAGCGATCGTTGCGGCGATGCATTCTCACCAATCCGGATCAGGCAAACGGTAGTTTCACTACCTTGGGTATTACCTCATGTGCTTCGTCATACTTGTATCCCTATATACGCGACCACTACGAATTTGTTTTGTGTTATACCAATGGAGTACTCCCTGATATCCCACTAGTTTACGGTGGAGTTTATTGTGCTGTATAGACTATGTTAGCGTAAAAATCTGACGCTAACACCCCGTTGCAAGTAAAGCAAGTGTGAAAGCACCACCCAATGATACGGGAATCAGAAATAAGGAGGAAAATATCAGAAAGATAGTAAAAGACACCGTTTTTATAGTGGTTCGGCTAATAGTCAAGCCTATGTCCACTTTATATCTCTTTATTGCTGACTCAAGTACAACTTATACAACTTTCTTCAATTACAACACACTTTAGACTAGTAGTTCAAACTTTGATGGAGAATAATCTTTCAAATCCATGTTGAATGATGTAGATTTCCTCTTGAAGTTTGTCGTAGTGTCCTTGGTGTTTGGAGTGCTTGAAGTTCTGTTCGAGTTGAGAAAATGGCAGAGCATCGGCGCTTCGAGAATGAGCCAAAAGATCCCTCGAACGTTGGAGCTCACGCTGTATTTATAGGAGTTTTTCGGAGTTAGGTTACTGATAGCTAGGTCGTAGGTCGGAGATAACGACTTAAAGTTGGTCGTAGACCACATGTGAGCGACCTAGCAGAGGGAAGCTTCGGCCCTCCCTGGTAGCACTGGTCTCTTCTGGATGAAGTACTAGGTTGCGGAGGACTTAGGGGAATGGTTGGCAACCTTATAGCACTAAGATATCCGATGTAGTGACCTAAGCTCACTTGTTAACCCTTTATGTCGCATAGCCCATTAGGTCACTAGGTCGCTTCTTACTTTAGGTCGCTAAGCCGCCAGGTCTTTTAGGTCACTGAGTCGTGGCTTCCTGTAAGCAGTTAGGTCGTCCACCTCTTGAGTCGTCAGGTCGTCCACTTCTCGAGTCGTTAGGTCGTCCACTTCTCTAAGTCGTTAGGTCGTCCACTTCTCTAAGTCGTTAGGTCGTCCACTTCTCTAAGTCGTTAGGTCGTCCACTCCCTTAAGCAGTTAAGTCGTCCCATACCTTAGGTCGTGAGGTTATTTAAAAACGAGGTTAACACTTGCCCCTCGAAGTGCACGCCTAGGTCGTAGGTCGTGTGCTTCGACTTAACATGCTTGGGTCGTGACCGACCCATGAGATAGCTTAACACGCACATCCATTTGCTTCTGCCTTATATAACCGTTAGCTCGTGTCTTTCCCTTTAACTATTTCCATAACCCATTCCTCCATTAGCGATTTCTTGAGCTCCCCAAAGATAATTTCGATTCAATCAATCACTGATTATCCTTGATACTCCATCACGTAAGTGAATTTGCTTCCTGTTCAATCTTCGGTCATCATTGAACCTCGAATCATATTTTCTGTTTTCGACCTACCTTCTTACGCTGCATTCTACTGTGAATCATGTTTCATCGATTGTTGGTGGACCGGATGTAGTTCGATTTAGCTTTAGACGATTCATACTGAGAGGATGATGGGTTATAGTGTGTTAGGTTAACTGATTCGTGATTCTGGAGGGAGCGAGGAGATTATCAACGGGTTAGTAAGTTATAAGGGGTGAGACTTAGGGTTTCTCCAAGGGGAAATGGCCTGAGACTGCTGAACTACCTCTGGGACAATCTAGTGGATCAAGCGGGTTAAAAATTCTTGGAATCCAGGGAAAAACGAACAACCCACTGGCTTACGACTTAGCGTGCCTGCGATCTTTCTTTCTCGTGGCTTACCATACTTGGACGACTTAGGCTTTAAAGTAGAACGACCTTATTTAACACGACCTATCTGTCAGTGGCATAAGGATTAGGTCGACCCCGAGCTAAGGCTTGTTACGACTTAACTCTTTAGGCCGTGTTAGCGACCTAGGCTTTAGGTCGTGTAGACGTCTTAGGACTTGAACAATTGTCAAACTTCTTCTTGCGACCTAGATCCGCTCTGACTTTACCGTTAGGTCGTGAATGACCTAAGACTTAAACAACTTGACCCGAGCCCCCTTTTTTCCTTCAATATGCATTACGACCTAAAGAGCAAACGACTTAACTTAACCCGCGGCACATTCTTTAGGTCGTGGACGAGCTAACACTTTGCTAAAAAATGTTTGGACCGACTTGAAGCATAATTTTGACTTGAATTCTCAATCTGAATTGCCGGAATGAACTGCCCGAATTTTTGAATTGTCTGAACTTTGCTGTACTCTTTCACAGATCACACTAGCTTACAAGCTAACAACCCGTTGACTACAATATTCATAGAGAACAGGGACGAATATACTGCCATTGACTGTCCACATCAGATGGAAGATTAGTTGATAAAGAATAATTAACTCAACTTAAGGAAATTGTTTGAAATGCTGTGAGTTAACAAATTCAAGTGAAGTAGTAAAGCAATGTTAACCAACCAAAGCTGATTTGTTTGCATTAATACTGCACTTGTAATTGGACTTAGAGCGACAAGTCTTAAAATTTTACAATTGATACATGTTCATTAGCTTAATTTCAGTTATATTTACTTGTCACTTTATTAGTTTTACACAACACTTCACACATTTAGGAAACGTGCACCTTCATATTTGAATATCCAGTTCCTTGTGTAGAATGTCTTCTCATCAAGAGGAGGAAGTAGAACAAACTGGAGAGGCCTTCCCGATAGCTAATCCACTGGTTCACCCACCAGAAAGAACTCCAACTACTCTGAGTCACCGGGTGTTCAACCAGTTACGCGCCCAGTTTGGGATTGTAGAAGCAGATGCTATTCTCCCTGGGCCAAATGACTTTAATGATAGTCCTCCCTTCGGCTTTGTTGCCGTTAACCGCCAAATGTGCCTTTGTGGTGCCATTCCTCCTTTCAACAATTTTCTCCAACAAATTTTTCTCCGGTTGGCTATTTCTCCTTTTCAATTACATCCCAACGGCTATGCCATTTTGATGGGATCATACGTTCTCTTCAGAAGAACGCTTGACCGCCTCCCAAGCGTTGAAGAAGTCTGCTATTTATGCACATTTGCGAGAAATAAAGACCATCCTTCCATTATATATGTGAGAAGAGCCAGAAATCATAAGCTTATGACTGATCTCTCTGATAGCGCTCATGGTTTCCTGAACCAGTTCTTCTTTGTCCGCTGCCCCCAAGGATTTTACGCTATCTGGAGAGCAGGGGGTAGGCTTACTTATCCCCATTCTTTCCTTTTCTGAGCTTTGCGAGATACGAATTGCTAAATGTTAACTTCGTTCTCTACTTTTGCAGTCCTCCCTCCTCCTTGTAGAGACTTTAGCCACAAGTCAACTTTTGAGAGGCTTAACGCTATGGCGGCTGAGAAGAGAAGCATCAAGTTTTTGCTAAGAGATGAATTCCTTCATCAGTTCAGACTTTTACACCCTTCCTGCTATACTCAGCCTTATGAAGTACCTAATTCTCCGGCTGAGACACCGGATACCCAGTTTTTGTTGAGGAGCCTATACCAAAAGAACCTGCTTCTGAGGCTTCTCTGTTGAAGTGCTCTACTTCTACTGATGTTGCGGGGTCATATGGCAAGCTTGCACTTGCCCCGGTCATTGAAGAAGAAGAGCCTCGAGAACCTCCCCAACATTCAGGGAAGTCCGGTGATTGAGGAGCTGGGAAAACAAGTCCTGTCAAGCAGAGCAGGGATGACACTTTTGAAGGGTTTAGCGACCTGTTTATCACCTCGTTGAAGCTCTTTAAAGACGATCCTGTTACTGCTACAGTTTCCTCTTCAGTAACTGAAGCGACTTCCACTTTGCAATAGACTTCGTTGACTCAAGAGTTGACGTTAACTACTGCACCCATCATTTCCCCGCAACCGAGGAGTGGTTCGTAGTTTGACGCGCGTAGTTTGCACATGACACACACTTAGGATTTATCAGCACCTATTTGCACTCAACTTTTGTACTTCAAGGACTAATCAAATTTTTGTCCTTTCTCATTTTCAGGTTCTCCAATGGGGCGTAGCGGATTCTATTATGACGACTTTCAACAGTACGTAAGGCGTGGTCAGTATGATTATAGGCGCTATCTTCCCGCCCACAGGGAAACTGATGAAGAGAGAGCTGCTCGAAAAGTTCAAGAAAGAAGAGTGTATGAAGAAAGGTATGGAAGAAGGGATGATCAACATGACTCTTCTCGCAGAGGCGATGACCCTCATAAAAGAAAAACTTATGACGATAGAGGAAAGAGCCATGACATCGGTGACCCAAGAAAGAGGGCCAAGCTTGGTGAAAAGACTGCATCTGCAATTTAGAAAAGTCCGCTGCTCTCACTTCACTTAAAATTCCTTCAAAGTCTCCTGCCCTTCAAGGAGCCGACATTCAGACACTTCTCGACAGACCCTCGTACCAAGTTGAGAGAGGTTCGCCAACCCTTCAAAGTTTGTTCCCGCATTGGTGCTTAAAGGGAGTCCGTTTCGACCTTGACTTGGTTCCCATCGACAAAGAGGCCATGCTACGAAATCTTGACACTGTTAAGCTTGACATTGAGAGAATGTCAGGGTGGCAAAAACTCGTCGATGAGCTTCAGAGGGTGAACCGAGCCAACCTTGAAGCTATGCTGACGATGGATAACGACAAGTCTGAATGGCAGAAAATTTTTGATCAGCACAACACCGAAATGAAAAACATCGCTGAGTACAACGAAAAGCTTGAGGTGGAGGTCGAGAAACTTAAGCACGAGCTTGCTATTTCTTCCACCTCTTATACTCAAAAGGAAGAAGTGCTTCAGAAGCAAGTTCAAGATGCTGATGCCGCTCAATGGTATGTCGAAACCCAGCTTGAAGCTTCACAGAAGACGGTGTAAAAATATTGTGCTGACTTTGCATAGCTACAGGAGAAAGGTAACTCCCAGGACTTATAAATCATGAGGCTGAAAGCTCAATTATTAAAGACTGAGAAAGAATGCGATGAGGCCATGGCTGGAAAGAGAGCCGCTGAACAATCTCATGAAGAGACAAAAGCCAACATCAGCTCTACTCTGTTTGATTTTTACGTCCAAAGCGTCTTGGGGCATGGAAGCCTTGCATTTTTGGGGCCTAAGTATGAAATCACTTTGGCTGAAGTGTGGGAGGCTGTAATGGATATGCTCAAAGGTGTCGGTTATTCCGAAGATGAACTTGAGGCGCATTACTTTGATGACGAAACTCGTGCCCAGAGAAAGAAGCACCTTTAATTGCCCCTGTCCCTTCTTCGACTTCGGCCGACATTGATATCATGGGCTCCGGTTCCCATTCTCCGCCCACGGCTAAAGTCGTAACTGAGATTACAAGCGCATAGGGCGGAGACGAAGGCGAATAAAGCACTGAAGCACAAGCTTATGAAATTGACGTTAGAAAGACAACTTCTCCAGGTAACTTTAATGCTGATCTTGCTCAAGTAGACTGCTCATTTGCTTCATATGAGTTTGATGAGTTTCTTGATTATTTCCTGAATCTCAACGAGCCTATATCTTCTCTCTTTACTTATTTTAACTTCTTTTCTTCTGTAGAGAAAGTACTGAGCATTGTTCAGACTTCCCCTCCTCCAGTTATTCATCCCCCGTCTCCGCAAGTCACTCCTCCTTCTGCCTCTCAACCGGGATAACAAGAGGAGCAAATAGAAGCTCTCCAAGACTTGGACGATCCCATTGCTTCTCAAGAACATAGGGGAGAAGAAACTGAGGAGGGCGAAAAGACTCCGGAACTAACTCGCTCCGACGATACGCCGTTAGCCAAACTTTTTACTCCAGAAAGCGGGCCTTCTTCTACGAAAAGGGCAAAAAGTGGAGTCTCAAAGAAGAAAGAAGCTTCAGCTGGTGAGAAAAAAGCAGAAACAAGTCTGATTGTTCCCCTTTCTCCTTCTTCCCCTATTCTTTCTAGCCGGCGCAAGAAGTTGGTCATCCAGCCAAGTGCAGGCTCAAAAGGTGGAGGGAAGAAAAAATGATGGCTTTGCTCCTGTGCTTTTTATCTCGCTCTTTGCTTTTTGCTTGTATATAAGCTTGTGTTGACTGGAGATTGTGTGGGTACCAGTCCCCGCTTTCTTTTACTTTGAAACCTGCATATGTATAAAATTCTCATAGTATTGAATAAAATGGTTCTTTTACTTATACAAATTTCTGTCTGTATTTGAGAACGCTTTTATTTTCTGTTTTCATGCAAGTTTCTTTATCCTCTTTATGTGAAGTTGCAGTAAACCTATGGTATGTTCCTTGAGCATTGTTTTCATTTTTGTGATGACTATATTGTATTGCCCCATACCATGGTTTATTACAATCACTTTCACATTGGCAAAGTTTCGGAGAACAACTCTTCTGTTTCGAGAAGACTTGTACTCTTTCTTTACAGAACAACTCTTCCATTTGAAGGAAGTTTGCGTTTGTACTTTATAGGATAATATTTCCGTTCTAAGAAAATATTTTTTTCTAATTTAGTAGAATGCACTTCATATTGGAGGAGTTTTCTCTTTTTTTTGTTGTGAAGTTTTTACACTTCACATCTGGAAAAAGCCACTTTTGCTTTGGCCAGTGAATTTTACTTCATAGTACAGTGGGCCTTCCGAACTAGGGCTTCAACCTACTTGAGCCACCGAAGAGAGTCTTTTGTTTGATTGTGCCTCTAGGAAGAGGTCTTTTTGTTTGGTTGCGCCTCTGGGAAGAGGTCATTTTGTTTGATTGTGCCTCTGGGAAGAGGACTTTTTTTTGTTTCGGCCTTTTGGGAGAGGCTTTTATCTTTTCCCTGTTCGCTGGGAAGCGGGCCTCCGAAGAAGGCTTTTCACATTTCGACTCATGTGAAGTTTTATTTCAGATCACGGTGAAATGTGTGCCTTTGATTAGGGCTTTTGCTTGGAAGTTTGGAGTTTCCTTCTCTTAGTTGGATGGATTCACGGGGCGGACACGAGTGTTCTGTGCCACCGATCAGTCCGCAACTTTCTGTCGAGGAAGAACTCTCTTTTTCTGGCGAGGCCCGCTAGAGGTCTTTTAGCATTTCAACTATGGTGAAATGGGCCTCCGAAGAGGGCTTTTCACATTCCAGCACTTGTGAAGTTTTATTTCAAATCTCGGTGGAATGCATGCCTCCGAGTATGCCTGGAAGTTTCTTCCTCATGGTTGGCTGGATTCACGGGGCGGACGCAAGTTACTTGGACGCTTATTTGCGCAGATTGTGTCAGCTAGTGAACAAGTGCCTTGCCTTCCACTTGGGAAGGTGCCTCCGATCATCGTATCGATTCACGGGGCGGACGCAAGTTACTTGGACGCTTGTCTGCGCAAACTATCTCAGCTAGTGAACAAGCGCCTTGCCTTCCAGTTGGGAAGGTGCTCCCGGTCATTCCATACCAATCTTTTTTGTTGAGAATGTTTTCTGGCATGCCCTGTTTGAGGTCTTTATTCTCCGAAGAGTTGTGCGTCCGAAGAGGTCTTTGGCTATTTGATGCTTGCTCGCCCCTGTCTCTTTGCCATCTATTCATATCGGCGGTCCCATTATCTTTTCCAAATACACTTCTCTTTTAATTGCCAACAATTTCCTTTATCCAAAGAAGTACACTTCATAGTTAAGCGAGTTGGTGAGGGCAGACACAAGCTATTTAACTGGATGCTCGTTTGTACAAACAACCACAATTAGTTAGCAAGGGCACACTTCCAACAGAATCACTAACTTTTTTCTTGAAGCACTTCTTTCGTAGGATTTGAGTATGGAAATTTTGAATGGCTTAGCGTTTTCTTGTTGGGTGATTCCAGGGAGTGCTTGATCTTGTGATGGGTAAGCTTTTTTTTTATGGTCTGCATTATTAAATCAAAATTTTAGTAATACAATTGACGTATTTTATATATCGAAATAAAACAAAGCAGTTTATAAGAGTAAAGAACACAAGATTTATAGTGGTTCCGCCAAGAACTGGGCCTACATCCACTTTATAATTCTTATTATTCACTTGCACTGGCTTTACAGCGGCTTTCAATACAAGAATCATACATTCATCATTCTTTTAAAATATTTCATTAAAGCCTTTAAGTAAAATATGGGCGCAAATGATTGATGTTCCAAGCTCTTGGAATTGGGTCTCCTTCGACAGTTATGAGTTTGAATGTGCCATCAAGAATTTTTTGGCCTATGACATACGGCCCTTCCCAGTTTGGCCCAAACATGCCTCTAGGTGTCATAATTCTTTTTAAGATTAGATCCCCAACTTCAAAGCTGCGTTGGCGAACTTTGGAATTGAAGTGCCTGGCTATTCTTTGCTGATGAGCCGCAATTATGAGCTCAGCTTCTTCTCTTTTTTCATCAAGGAAGTCAAGGGCTTTAAGTTGCAGCTTTTCATTTTCGGCTTGATTGAAATGGATTCTTCTATGTGAAGGGACCTCTATTTCTACCGGAATCATTGCCTCTGATCCTTATGCCAATGAAAATGGTGTGTGCCTCGCCGCAGTTTTATGTGTAGTTCTATATGCCCATAGTGCTAGTGGAAGCTTATCGACCGAACCACCTTTCGCTTTTTCCAGTTGCTTTTTGATGGTCGATTTGATAATTTTGTTTACTGCTTCTACTTGCCCGTTTTCCTACGGATGAGCTACTGCTGAGAAACTTTTCTGGATCTTGAATTTCTTGCAAAAATCTTGGAACACTTCACTTTCGAATTGGGTTCCATTATCTGTGATTATATTTTGAGGCACACCATACCTGCAAATGATATTCTAAGTTACAAAGTTTATCATTTTCTTAGAGGTAATAGTAGCTAATTGTTCAGATTCAGCTCATTTAGTAAAATAATCAACAGCAACAATAGCATATCTGATTTCGGATTTCGCAGTTGGAAAAGGCCCGATGAGATCTATTCCTCAAATAGCAAATGGCCACGGACTGACCATCTGTGTTATCTCAGTTGAAGGTGCTCTTGGGATTTTCGCAAATCTCTGGCATCGGTCACATTTTCGGGCGTAACTTGTGGCATCGCGATTAATATCTGGCCAAAAATACCCATAACGGAGAATTTTCTTTGCTAAAGTTTGACCACCTGAATGATCTCCACACTCTCCTCCATGTACCTCAGTAAGAATGGTCTCAGCTTCTTCCTTGGTCACACATTAGAGTAATGGCATTGAGATTCCCCGCCTATACAATCGACAGTCTTGAATTATATATCTGGATGCTTTTCTTAACAACTTCTGCCGTACTTTTGAGTTTTCTGGTTGAGAACTGTCGCGCAGATATTCCAATATCGGAGTCATCCATGATTCTCGCTCCTATGATATGGTCATGATCCAGTCAATATCCATTTCGCCAGTGCATGGAGTTGACAGGACTTCCATAGGAACTAATCCCAATAATTGAGCTTCACCAGTGCTTGCATACTTTACGAGGGAATCTGCCTTCATGTTTTCTTCCCGGGGTATATGGTTTATCGTATATTGGTCCCGGTCATCGAGAAGCTCCCAGGCTCTTGACAAGTAAGCGGGCAGATTTCCTCCTTTGGTTTGAAACCCTTTCCTGACTTGACACACAATAAGCTGTGAATCACTGAAGATCTGCAACATTTTGACATTCAACTCCTTAGCAATTCTCAAACCAGCAATAAGAGCTTCATACTCTGCTTCATTTTTTGTCGAAGGGAATTCCAATCTTAAAGCATAGCACAATGACCGCCCTTCAGGGGTTTCAAGTACAACCCCAGCCCCGGAACAGTAATCGTTTCTTGCGCCATCAACATACAATTTCCATTGAATTGGGGAATTAGCAGTCACTATTTCCTCTCTATCACCTTTGTCTGTACATTCTGCGATGAAATCTGCCAAAGCTTGTCCATTGATTGCTCTCCGGGGATGATAAGTGATGTCATATTGACTGAGTTCAATATTCCACTTCAAAAAGGCGACCCGAAGTCTCAGGGTGAAGGAGAACTTGCTTCAGTGGCTGATCAGTGAGGACATTGATTGGATAAGCTTGAAAATATGTCCTCAATTTTCTTGATGCGATCAGTAGACAATAGGCAAGCTTCTCCAACTTTGAATAATTCAATTCTGCCCCAGTAAACCTTTTGCTAATATAGTAGACTGGGTGCTGAATTTTGATGCCTTCTCGCACCAGTGTCGCACTAAGAGCATGAGCTGAGATCGCCAAGTATACAAAGAGATCATCACCATCGTCGGGCTTAGAAACTATCGGAGGAGTTTCCATATGAGGAATTAACTCATTGAAAGCTTTCTGGCACTCTGGAGTCCATTCAAATTTTTTCCTTCCATTCTTCAGAGCATCAAAGAATGGAATGCATTTATCAGTAGCTTTGGAAATGAATCGACTTAAGGCAACGACTTTTCCATTGAGACTTTGCAGTTCCTTCTTCGTTCTAGGAGCTTTGACTTCTCTTAAGGTGGTGATTTGAGCAGGATTAGCCTCAATGCCCCTAGCACTCACAATGAAACCCAAGAACTTTCCGGACTCCATCCCGAATGAACACTTCAAGGGATTAAGCTTCATTCCATACTTTCGTAGGACAGTGAACATTTCCGCTAAGTGGTCCATATGGTCTACTGCTCTCTTTGATTTAACCAACATATCGTCAACATAAACTTCCATGGTATTTCCAATCTGTGGCTTGAACATTGCATTAACAAGTCTTTGGTAAGTTGCCCCTGCATTCTTCAGTCCGATAGGCTTGACTTTGTAGCAGTATAGACCAACATCGGTTATGAAACTCGTGTCCTCCTGATCTGGCTCATGCATCATGATCTGGTTATATCTGGAGTAAGCATCCACAAAACATAACAATTCATGTCCCGTTGTTCCGTCAACCAACTGGTCAATCCGGGGAAGTGGAAAACAGTCTTTGGGGTAGGCCTTGTTTAAATCTGAAAAGTCAATGCATACTCTCCACTCTCCATTAGATTTCTTAACCAGTACTGGATTTGAAACCCAATTCGGATAAGTTGATTCTCTGGTAAAGTCATTCTCCATGTGCCGATCCACTTCTTCTTTCAATGCTGCTGACCTCTCGTGACCCTGGGTTCTTTTTTTCTGCTTCACAGGTGTAAATTTCGGATCAATATTCAAAGTATGTACTGCAACTTCAGGTGATATTCCACACATATCAACATGGATCCAAGCGAATACATCCAGATTTGCTTTCAGGAATGATATTAAAATATTCTGAACTACCGCACTATGTTGTGAACCCACATTCAGCACGTTGTTTGGGTCTTTTGGGTCAACAGGTGCTGGTACCGTTACTTCCACTGGCACCACTCGATTCTCCCCTGCACTGGCTTTTCTGGGATCCATTTTTCTTCGTGCTTCGCTACATTCGCCAGTACAGGGTCGCCCTGTAATTGCTACAAGGTTGATTCTTTGATGCAGACTGGGGCTGCCGCATCCTTTCTGATCTCTCTCTTTCTTGCTTCACGTAGTTCTATCAGATAAGATTCCCGCCCCGCTTTATGATCCCCTTTAACAACACCAACTCCATTATCTGTGGGGAATTTCATGGTAAGGCACCACGGGACGAGGAATGCTTTAAAGGCTGCAAGAGTTGGACGGCCTAGGAAGGCGTTGTAAGCAGAAAATTCATCAACAATTACAAAAGTCTGCCTTCGAACGACCTTCTTCTGCCCCTCGCCAAGTTCCACGAACATGTCAATAGTCCCAACCGGCAGCCTGGGTTCCCCAGTAAACCCAACGATCTTTTGCGATGAATCTTGAACATCAGTCATTGGGATCTCCGTCTGATCAAAAGTCTTCTTGAAAAGAATATTGCAAGAAGCACCACAATCAACAAGTACTCTTCTTATAATAGCTGGCCCAATGCCAGCAGAAATAACCAAGGGATCTATGGTAGGGGCTTCAACACCCATAGAATCCCTGACTCTGAAGATAATGCCATCATTAAAAGTTTTCTGCTGCTTTAGAGGTGCAGCATCTTCCAACACAAAAACATTCTCCTCTGTTGGGGTATATTTCAATGCACGAGCGTACCGTTCCATCTCACCCCAGCTTCTGCCAGCTGGGTGAGGTCCTCCTGTAATCACATTAATAACGGGCCTCCCAAATTCATGATATGCTGCCTTTTCACTTGAGCTAGGACGATGAACAGGAGCCTGTTGTCCTTGAGTTGACGAAGTTGGGCCATTCCTGTTCCTCTTTACATATTGCTGGAGCTTGTTTTCTTTCAATAGTTCCTTAATCAACTCCTTCAAGTGACGGCACTCATTGGTATCATGCCTGGGTTGGTTGTGGAACCGGCAAAACCTTCCATTCTTCTCGGCTTTCTTATTAACCGTTTGCTTAGTTGGTGCGGGGAACTCGACTGTGCCTTTGTTTGCAAAGTTGATGTTTTCCGGGGTATCTGTCAGAGGGGTGAAGTTGAAGGGACGACTTTTCTTTGCATCTCCTTGCTTCCTCTGACCATCATTTCCCCTCTTCTGATTGCTAGATTCCTTCCTATTTGGAACAGCATTACTATTTCCAGCCCCTATCGACACCGCCTTAGCCGGTGCTTGGAGGCTTTCCAGGCGCTTTAATTCATCGGCTTTCCTATAAAACTTGTCAAGCGAATTCGGTTCTTTCATTTTCAACCACCTCCCAAACTCACTTGTCTTATCAATAGCCTTCATCAGGTACGTCAAAATCATTCTCGGCTCTGCGTTGTCTACTTCAGCCAGAGCTATATTGAAGCGATTCAAGAAAGCTCTAATGGATTCTCCAGGATTCTGCTCCAAGCTTGATAACGACATTGTCTTTCGCCTTCGAAGCGTACAATCTGAACTGTTCCTTAAACTTTCGAGTCAAATCAAAAAATTGTTCTATTGACCGGACCGGCAGTTATGTGAACCAGAGTAGAGCAGCTCCTTCTAGGTACACCGAGAAATATCGGCATTTGATCTCATCTGAAGCTCTGGCACCAGTCATGTGCCAATCATACTTGTATAGAAATTCATTAGGGTCACTTGTCCCCTTATAAGCCGGTATAGTAGTAGGAACAAACTTCCTAGGAAATTCTGCTTTCAGAATCCTTTCAGTGAATGGAGTCTTGCTCGGAGCGAACCCCCATTCTTTTTCGTCTTCCTCTCTTTGCATACTTTCCTTCATGATTTGTCGGACCATCCCTGAGAAATATTCCTCATCATTAAGGTGCTCACCAGGGCAAGCATCAGCCATTTTTTCAGAAGTCTGCCTTGACAGGCGCTCACGGAAATTTGGCTGCTGTCCGATCCTCCAACTTGTGGAGGTGTGTCTTTGGCTGGGCCAGCTGCCCTTTGAGGAACATCTCTTTCTTCCACATCATGAACATTATCAACAAAGTTTGATTCGTTATTCACTGGTTCACGGTTAGCCCCAAGCAAAGCGTTCAACCTTTCCAACATCAGATTGTTTTAGGCTTCCATCTGCTGATATAGCCCAGAAACCACGACATCCAATTCTGCTCGCGTTACCCCAATAGTTGGAGTTGTTTGACTTAAAGGAGGAGAAGTGGCAGTAGTCTCGCGAACATCGTCGGATCTAACAGACTTGCGCTTTCTTCCAGGAGCAATTATTTCTGACAAACTTCTAGTATTTAGAGAGATCCTTTCCACAAATTTCTACGAAGCTATGATGACAGTATCCTGAGTTGGTCTCTCAATGAAAGAACCGAAAATGTTAACGTAAAAATCAGATGATAACACCCCGGTGCAAGTAAAGCAAGTGTGAAAGCACCACCCGATGATACGGGAATCAGAAATAAGCCGAAAAATATCAGAAAGACAGTAAAAGACACAGTTTTTATAGTGGTTCGGCTAATAGTCAAGCCTGCGTCCACTTTATATCTCTTTATTGCTGAATCAAGTACAAATTATACAACATTCTTCAATTACAACACACTTTAGACTAGTAGTTCAAACTTTGATGGAGAATAATTTTTCGAATCCATGTTGAATGATGTAGATTTCCTCTGGAAGTTTGTCGTAGTGTCCTTGGTGTTTGGAGTGCTTGAAGTGCTGTTCGAGTTGAGAAAATGGCAGAGTATCGGCGCTGAGCTCACGCTGTATTTATAGGAGTTTTTCGGAGTTAGGTCGCTGATAGGTAGGTTGTAGGTCGGAGATAACGACTTAAAGTAGGTCGTAGACCACATGTGAGCAACCTAGCAGAGGGAAGCTTCGGCCCTCCCTGGTAACACTGGTCTCTTCTGGATGAAGTACTAGGTCGGGACGACTTAGGGGAATGGTTGGCAACCTTATAGCACTAAGATATCCGATGTAGCGACCTAAGCTAACTTGTTAACCTTTTATGTCGCATAGCCCATTAGGTCACTAGGTCGCTTCTTACTTTAGGTCGCTAAGCCGCCAGGTCCTTTAGGTCGCTGAGTCGGGGCTTCCTGTAAGCAGTTAGGTCGTCCACCTCTTGAGTCGTTAGGTCGTCCACCACTTGAGTCGTTAGGTCGTCCACTTCTCTAAGTCGTTAGGTCGTCCACTTCTCTAAGTCGTTAGGTCGTCCACTTCTCTAAGTCGTTAGGTTGTCCACTCCCTTAAGCAGTTACGTCGTCCCATACCTTAGGTCGTGAGGTTATTTCAAAATGAGTTTAACAGACTATAACGCTTATATAAAAATGTGTTAAGGGGGATAATGGTAACGCCTTAACACTATTTTGATACTTTATATTACTGATAGGCATTATCTATCTAGCGTACACTACTACATAGTAGATAGTTTAACGGATCCTGAGAGGATGGTTATTCCAACGTCCTTTGAGTTACCTGTATTTCAATTGTTATTTCACTTGTGTTGGATTTATTGATATAAGAATGTTAATTCTAACTCGAGTGCTTTGTATTTTCTTTACGCTCGGGCTGACTGAGTGTACCAGTATTCGAGACTCACCTTTGGAGTTGGAGCTTTACTTGAAGATCCAGCCATCTATTCTGCTTTCAGTATTCGATGATTCCAGTGACGTATTCTGATTTGTATCTGATGTAACGTGTTACTCTTCCGTTGTATCTGGTTTAACTCTGATGTATCTTATATATTTATATAGTAGCTTCATGAAATACTACCTCTTCTATTTCCGCTGCATATTATTACTCTGTGTCTGTGATTTTTGGATTATTTATTTACTTTATATATGAGTTTTGCCAAATTTAAATTAACAATTTGGTATTTTGAATTATTCAAGTCCGACATGTGCGGATGCGAATAGTCCAAAATAGAGGGTCGTTACAATTGGATGATTAAAGTTTTCAAAATCCTTTGAAATCAAGGTACCTAGTAAGACCAAGCCACAAATAAACATGTCGGGTTTTCACCTTACAATAACCAAAGCATTTTTTTATAAAATTCGTCTGATATTATAATAGTGTCTATAGAAAGTAAAATAGAATCTAGTTGAAATAATTGCATCTCACGTTCCAGCAATAGTTGGGCACAATCAAAACCGTATGGGCGCTTATTGGAGATTGGATACCATACAATAGCAAGGCTACTGGGGTATCGCCCGTCATAGTACCTGGCCTAGATCAGAGTATCGAGGACCACTCCCGATCCCCTACAACACAAGACCAGAGCTTCCCCTAACTGGATAATCCGAATTAGATCACCTCGCGGTTGGGATCAGCAACTGCCCACATAGCCGAGATCAAAAAGGGATTTAAATAGGGATGACCATACCTTAATTGGGTGCTACCCACTTAGCCTTGTTGCACCTCCCCTGTTTTAGCCATTCCCGATTGATGAGGCTTGAGGCTAAGCGTTACCTTTTTAAAGATCTCATTTACTTAAAATGCTCACTGTCCTCCAATGATGATGGTCTGAAAGCATTCATCCATGAAAGTTGCCATGGGTCTGGACAAACCGAATCACCATCTTCACCATCTTCACGATCTTCATTCGCTACATTCAAACCGGAACGAAGTGGTTTTCAGATAGATAAATCCGATCCCGTTCTCTTCGAAACGATCATCGCATTAGCCAATATTGATACTCTGTTTTTTAACTATCAATTAAACTCATTCAACCCATTATTTTATTTCCACTGAAAAGCACTAAGTCTTATTAATGTTGGATTTTAAATAAATTAAATCACTTTATCCAAAAATATACACTTAAAACATTTAAAATAAAAGTACTTAAATCGCTTTACTCAAAATAATAGTTATGAAATTCACTAATAATTTCCCAAGTAAATCCTTAGCCAAAACTACTCTTAAAATGAAACTATTATATAAGGTATAAATATATAATAGTTATCCTTTACATCAAGATACTAATTTAACCTTTAAAAATAATTACTATTATAATCAACTTAAATAAATATTTACTTTAACAATTTTAAAACAACTAAATAATAATTTTTATAAAACATTCTTCCAAAACCACTTATAAAACTTCTAATTTATACTTAAAAATCTCCTTTGAAATTATACTTGTCTTTTTAGGAAAATACACTTTTCATTCCAATATTGCCCATCTAATCATTTATAAATCCTTCTCGGTTATTTCCACTTTAATTTACGTCCCAATCCTGTAAATTTTCTTTTCCACACTTTTAAAAATAAAACTACTCTTTTATTTTTAAAACGATTTACTCGTTCCTCTATAAATATCCGCCGTGAATTTAAAATCTCAAATATCCAATGATATTTATTCACTTTATTTATAAACCCAGTTTATGAATTCCATAATCTTATTTCCCTTTAAATCACAGTTTCAAAACACTTAATCGATTTTCAAATCGATTCTCTAATTAAATTCCCTTCAAAATTTTATTTCTCGATTTATCCAAATTTATTCCAAAATCCATTAATTCCAGTTTTACT
The DNA here is from genome assembly GCA_030765085.1 of Allium cepa. Taxonomy (NCBI): domain Eukaryota; kingdom Viridiplantae; phylum Streptophyta; class Magnoliopsida; order Asparagales; family Amaryllidaceae; genus Allium; species Allium cepa. The sequence continues at coordinate 938,702,388 of CM060943.1, read as the reverse complement.
CTTTTATTATGATTTAAAACCTTATTTAAATTTGAAATACCAATTTCATACTCTTTTTTTTCAAAATTATCCTTTTATTTTTCCCAACCTATTGAAGACTTAATTTTTTTAAATAAACCTTTTGTACTTAAAATCAATATTGCTTAAGTCCTTACTTTTTAAAATCCTTTAATTCACGTTTATCCAAAGATTCTATTCTTTTCCATATTCCGGAATTTATTAAATAGGATTTAAAAATAAAACTATTTACACTCCTAATTTGAGTAAGATTAACTCATCTTTGATTTTTGTTTTGCAATTCGACTCAAACCGGCTTGTTTCTCCACGATTAGACCTTGTATAAACATTAATGGTTTATTAACATTTGCCATGATTTTAAATTATCATTAATATTCTTATTTTCAATTTAAATCTATTTTGTTAATACAATTCTAAACTTTACTTTACTGTTAAAGTTTTGACAAACAAATTAAATTAAAAGTATAAACTTCCTTATCATTAAATCAAAATGTTATAAAATTGCCTTAAGATATACGTACGTATTTTTTTTCCTTTTAACTTATAACCAAATGTTTAAATAATAAAACTAGCTAAATTAATTTATAGAAATAAGCTAAGAAATTATCCTACTTCCGAAAACTGCAGCCATAGACAACTCGTCGTTGACACCCTCCCGCCCACTGCTTCCAAACCCACGCTCGTTCCCTCAACTCACCGTGCCGCCTACATCCCTCCCCAGATTTCCCTTACACGTGCTTCAAAAAGCCATCGCGACCCCAAATCTCGTGATCGAGTCTCACACTCCAACCGCCCATCAATCATTGGCACCACCTAAACAAATGCAGGACCAAAGTCTACCCTCTACGAAGAATGAATAGGCATCGCCTTCCCCGATGACAAGCACCATCTTCATCTACTTCCCAGGCTGCTCGATTCACGAATTCGACTTCTAGATGCATAACATTTTTTTCAAAAGTGTGACGCCTCATCTCTATACCCAAGCTAGCCAAGGACACTACAGGGGTAATGCCGTCAACTAACATGGAGAATAAGGCTGGTTAGGAGTGACCATCTATAGCCTTGCTCTAACTATCTATTGAATACATCGACAATAGACATACCAAGAAGGTCGACATACCCAAATGAATACTTAAAACAAAACCATAGGTGGTTGAAGGACCTATCAGAACAGAATATAACAACTCAAATGTAATATACATCACAGAACAGTAGATCATCATATACACATATACAGATACATAACAGAGTATGCAAACTAATACACATCAAGTGGTATAACAAACCACAATATACGGACGAATCAAAAGAATTACATATCAGAGTTACAACAAAATAGGACTACACAAAAATCTATGACAAAAAGAAGCTAGCGGAGTAGTCCATGCGGAAGCAAAATAGGCTAAGTCCAAAAGCACCTAACCTGAAACATCTCGGTCTGACCCGAGTATAAATTACATGAGTCAGTCTAGCTAAACAAATCAGTTAGATAAACTGAACAACAATAAACCTGCAAGGTTACAAAATGTAACAAATATCTCTAAAGGAGATAACACAATCATCTAACAAAAGATGAATCATATGATAACAAAATAAGCCTCATATCATCGGCATCACAGAGAAACAAAGGACACAAATATTCCAAATCAAGCCAAAAAGGCAAATAACAAATACCAATAAAGGTAATATAAGTTCCACAAGGTAATCGCAACATATCATGCACCTCAAAAAGACCAACACCGAAGGGCGATACTTGGGGAATATACATATGAACGGAACATCATAAAATTTTGCTCGAGCTCAGTACTGTACAAACAAGGATCCATGAGCCCGAAGACTCCAAACCCAATATCACCCATGCGGCTCATAACGACCAACATCGGAAGCGATACTAAAGGGAAACCCAATATCACCCATGCGGCTCATAACGACCAACATCGAAAGCGATACTATGGGGCAACAAACCCGAAGGCACAAACCCCAAGGCACATACCCGAAGGCAACAAACCGTAGTGGTAAAGGTCGAAGACCCAGTACTGGACACCACTAACTGGCGGAATGTGTCATAACTCTCAAAAAGGAATTCGAAAAGTGGTAGCGTGAGTCCCATAACCACTCGTTCGCACTAAACGGTTTACTATCCGTTAGTTAATTTCACACTCAAAGCAGGACAAAGTTCACCTCATATCATCGGTAAACCAAACCCGAAGGTCAAAATGATCAATTGAATAGGTTGGGGATTAATTGGAAGGATAAACGCAAAGATTCATGGTCCGTGTTTTGCCCAACCATTTAACCACCCTTCCACTTCGCTCGAAGTGCGAAATTGTGTGTGTTTTAAATAGAATTTATAAATTGGAGAAACGAGCTTTTAATACGATTAGAAAGATTATTTTATAAAAACCCGTGGATGAGGTCAAAAATAAGTTGTCAAACTCAAAGAGGCAGTAACAACCAACCAACATGAATCGATAACATTTGGAAAACCAATCAAAATAAGCATAATTAGGCAAAACAGGAAAACAGGAGCAGGTCAGTCGATTGAAATTCCTGTTCAGTCGACTGAAAACTGTCAAGAAAAATTTCGGGCTTCAACTCAGTCGACTGAACCGAGGATCCAGTCGATTGAACCCAATTTCCTGCATTTCCTACTTATTACCAATGAAGTGCAAACTCTCCTAACCTTCAATCGGACGAGCACGGACGCTATGTATTTACGCCAAGCGGCTACCCGGCCCCATAAGCACTTCGATTCATCACCAAAACATGATCAAAGCATCGAAGCTATGATTTTTGAGTTTTATACTTCAATAACACCAAAATTTGCAATGTTCACAAAACCAATCCGAATCAAAAGCAATAGCACATGAATAGTTATTAGGAATTCATACCTAACAACCAAAGATACTTATAGTCATAGATGTGAGATAAAAATCTCACCTTTAACTCAAAATAAAGAAGAAGAAGCTCAATTTGCAAGGAGAAGACCAACCAACCTTCACTTCAACCCAACCAGCTTCAATCTAAGATCAAAACAAGTATTTCCTAAGTTTAGGTTTAGGAAATTTTCTGAAAGTGAAGAGGAAAAGAGTTGGAGAAGATGAAGAGGAGGCTTACCAATAGCTTCTCTTTGATTTTGGAGTAAGAATTCAAGTTTGCCAAGAAAAGTAGGGCTTGCAATTTCTATTTCCTCTTCCCCTCCACCATTTTCAGTTTTTGCTTGAGTTTAGAAGAGTGGAATCAGAGAATCGATGAAGAGAGAGCTGAGTTAGGGGTTTAGTTAGCTAGTGGGCTGAACCCAAACCCAAAACCCAATAGAAAAAGTAGCGAAATTTGACTTGCTCCAAACATATAAAAGATCATACTCAAAAAGATCACAAACGTCATTTTGGAACCAATGGAGGTGGTTTCGAACCCCGATTCCACCGTTCGCAAAAAGTAACATTTCGGACCTAAAAATCCAACTAACGAAACTATATTTAAATAAAACATTTAAATATATAATCATTAAATATGCAGGTTATTACAGATCTCCCCTCCTTACAAAATTGCATCCTCGCAAATTTTAGAGACGATATTTGTAACAACTACATACAACATTCTAAAGAAAAGGAAATAAGCTTGAGATGAAAAGATATTCTCACCGTTTCTAAAGCAAAGATAGAAAACCCGGATAAGATCGCTCGATAAACTCTCTAGTTTCCCTAGTACAGTCATTAGGACTAGCGGACCATTGAACCTTAACGAGCGGCACATCCTTGTTCCGAGGTGTCGCACCTCCGTGTCAAGCACACGAATAGGTTGTTGTACAATAGATAAGTCCGGTGAGACCTCAAGCTCAAGCAAATCAGGAGAATCAATAACAGAATCCGATTCCCGAAGACACTTCCGAAGTTGCGAGACATGAAACACGTCATGAATGCCAGATAAATGAGCAGGAAGTGAAACTCTAAAAGCCACAGGGCCAATACGTTCAATAATAGAAAATGGTCCTATATAGCGAGGAGCCAATTTTCCTGTCATACTGAAACGCATAATCCCTTTCAAAGGAGAAACACGAATAAAAACAAGATCACCAATCGAGAACTCGAGAGGCTTCCTACGGCTGTCCACGTAGGATTTCTGGCGGCTCTGTGCCTCTTTCATTCTCTATCGAATAAGATCAATCTTCTCGGAAGAATCACGAACAAAATCTGGACCAATAGTAAGCTTCTCCCCAGATTCCATCCAACAAGAAGGCGATCGGCTGCCTTCCGTATAAGGCTTCGAAAGGAGCCATACCGATACTAGACTGAAAACTATTGTTGTAGGAGAACTCTACAAGAGGTAGGTGATCTTCCCAACTACCACCAAAATCAAAAATACAAAAACGGAGAAGATCTTCCAAGATACGATTCACCCGTTCAGTCTGTCCGTCAGACTGTGGATGATAAGCTGTACTAAAGTTAAGCTTTGTTCCCAAAGCTTGCTGAAGACTCTTCCAAAAATGACTCGTGAATAAAGGATCACGATCACTCACAATAGAACTAGGAACACCGTGAAGTCTCACGATTTCCTTGACATATAACTTAGCCAAATGCGAAGCAGTCCTATTAGACTTAATAGGCACAAAATGAGCAGACTTGGTGAGGCGATCAACAATAACCCAGATACTAGAATGACCCGTTCTCGAACAAGGTAGGCCGTCAATGAAATCCATGGAAATCTGATCCCATTTCCACAATGGAACCTCCAGAGGCTGAAGAAGACCCGAAGGACGCTGATGTTCGGCCTTAATACGTTGACAAGTTATGCAATTACTCACATAACTCGCCACATCGCGTTTCATGCCTTCCCAATAATAAAGACGATGCATATCGGCATACATCTTACTACTACCAGGATGAATGGTATACTTAGAACGGTGACAATCATCAAGAATGTCATGCCTAAGCGCAAAATCAGAAGGCACAAAAAGACGGTTCTTCTTGCGAAGCCACCCATGAGAATCAATGCTGAAATCCCGCAACGCCTCATCACAGGATCCAGAATCACAAAGCTGAATAAGATGCAACAAATCAGGATCACGCCGCTGAGCATCGGCAACATGATCCAATAAAATAGGTCGAGCTCCCAAATTAAATAATAGAATAGATGAATCAGAAGATGAACCTCGATCACGAATTTCACAAAAAGATAGTCTCAAGAATATCCCATTCGGCAAGCATCATAGAAATAACAGCCGAATGTTTGCGACTAAGCGCATCAGCAACACCATTACCCTTTCCAGGGGTATACTGGATATCGAAGTCATAGGAAGCAAGAAACTCGAGCCAACGCTGTTGTCTCATATTGAGTTCCTTCTGAGTGAACAAGTACTTCAAAGATTTATGATCGGTATAAAGAATGAAGCGCTCGCCCAATAAATAGTGTTGCCAAATCTTCAAGGCAAAGACAATGGCGGCTAACTCAAGATCGTGAGTGGCATAGCGAACTTCATTCGGACGCAGTTGCCTAGAAGCATAAGCAACTACCCGATCCTTCTACATAAGAACAGCACCGAGACCACTACCACAAGCATCGGTGTATGTTCGTCGATGGAAATTCTATCGGTTTAGAAAACCGTCGAATGAATTTATAATAAAATTTATACCGCAAGCGCACGGTGTACGAATGTAGCACGTGGCGAATACGGGTCGATCCGTAGGAATTGATGATATAAATTTCCGACTTAATCAAATTATACCAAAGTCGAGAGTGTGTTTAAGCTAGAAAATGAGAAAATGAACTTACTAACAAAAAGAAAAGAAATGCAAATATGAAAGTTAAATGACAATTTAGAGAATAAATCCACTCTCTAGATCATGTAGTTCAACACATGAAATCATGATCTCTCTTTTATGGTCATTAGTGTTTTAATTGATGTGTTTATCATAAGTATGACATATTTGAGCTATTAATTAGCCAACATAAGTCATCAAACTATAACACACCCCTTAAAACACTAACTAACTTTCATGAAACTTGACAAAGAAAATGAAAATGAAATCCATTTTACGTATGGCCTATTAACTATTGATTAGAAACATAGACCATCAAATTTTAATTTCAAATCACTTTCTTATGCCATAATCATATATTCATGAAGATGCATTTGTGTTAGTGATTGTTTAAGCATAGCCTATTTGGTGGCAACAATATAGGCGATCAAATTCAACACAAAAACAACAAATAAAACACTTCGTTGATCATCATTAAGCACAAAAAGAGAGCATGAATTGACAAAATGTTTAAGCTACATTAATTAGAGAGCTTCATTACCCCTAAATTGAAGGGGTTTAGCCTCTCATATTTGTCATTTGATTAACAAATGTAGCTAGCAACATAAAAGCAAAAAGAAAGAAAAATGAAAGCAAATGAAAAGAAAACTATTCTACTTACATAAAAGTAAATCTACACTACTAGCATGAAAGGAAATGAACATGTAAGTAAAAAGAAACAATAATTAACATTGCATAAAAAAAGGAATTACATAAGAGAAGAAATGACTAAGTAGCCATGGAAAGAGAAAGAGGAGCTTTCATTTTATTTTCTAAACTAAAACTAACTAACTAAGAGGAGGATGGCTACATGAAACATAAGGGGTATTTATACAAATTAGAAACCCTAATGCATATTTTTGGGGAGTACCCAAAATGCCCTTGGAGGAAGTGTGGTGGCCAAGTTATCATTAGCTTTAATAATCCTCCACTTAAATGTACATGAAGCTTTAAATGACTTTTAGCATGTGCATTAGCCTTTAATTTGTACATTAGGTAGTGGGTAGGTGGGGTCCTCCATGTTCTTTACTTTGAATTATTTCCATCTTCATTCCTTTGTATTCATTTTGTGCATGCATATTCCTTCATAAACCCACTTGTAATTGAGTGTAATTTCCTACACAATAATATAAAAATTTCCAATTAAATATTCTCAAATTAATATATGCACAAAAATGACCATTTTACCCCTGGATGAAGATGAATATGTGACAATTTCAAATAATATGAATTTTGGTTTAAACAAGTTAAAATACCCAATATGATCATTTATTTAATTTAAAAAGAATAAGTATGGTGGTTAAAATATGCACACTTACATGCACATCAGTGTAGACAACAAGATCGTGATTCCCCTCGGGAACCACAAGAATAGGAGCATTAGTGAGAAGTTCATTTAATGTCAGAAAGGAAGCTTCACACTTGTCGGACCAAATAAAATGATGCCTTTCCGAGTAAGGCTGGTGAGAGGAAGCACAACACGGGAAAAATCCTTAATGAACCAAAGGTAATAACCCTCCAGTCCAAGGAAACTACGAATCTCATGCACATTCTCAGGCCTCTTCCAATTTTGGATGGCTTCGATCTTTGAGGGTTCGACAGAAATGCCATCGGAAGATACAACATGGCCGAAGAACTTAACCTTATTCTCCCAAAAATGGCACGTGGAGAATTTGGCTCTAAGCTGACGGCGACGAAGAGTACTCAAGTGATTAGCATGCTCGGCTTCAGACTTAGAATAAATAAGGATATCGTCAATGAAGAGAAGGACGAACTTATCGAGATATTCTCAGAATACCCGATTCATGAGATCAACAAAGAAAGCAGGAGCGTTCGTCAAACCGAACGGCATAACGAGCCACTCAAAAGAACCATAACGAGTGCGGAAAGCAGTATGAGGTATGCTATCCTCCACGACTCGTAATTGATGAAAACCTGTAGCAAGGTCAAGCTGAGAAAAGACCTTAGCACCACTCAATAGATCGAACATATCATCGATCCTAGGCAATGGATACCTATTCCTGATGGTAACTCGTTAAGCTTGCGATAGTCAATGCAAATCCTAAGAGTTCCATCAGATTTCTTCACAAAGACGACCGCGGATCCCCACGGAGAAAAACTGTACTGAATCAACTGCTTGGACTTAAGATCTAAAAGCTGCTTCTTGAGTTCCTCTTTTTCCTTTGTAGACATCCTCGTGGGAGGACGACTAACTGGCTGCGTGCCTGGAATGAGATCAATGCGGAACTCAATTGCCCGCTTAGGTGGCAAACCCAAAACAGGCTCAAAAACATCAGAAAAGTCTCAAGCAATAGGAATACGAGATATATCATCATCATCTCGCGAGTCAAGAGAATATAAAGCCATTTCGGAATTATCCACATCCCGAAGAACAAGAAATAACTGAGTAGACGAATCCGGATGTCGAAGATATATAATTCTCTCCGAACAAATAATCTTGGCATCATATCTCACTAGCCAGTCCATCCCAAAATCGTATCAAATCCCAGACAAGAAATAACATGCAGATTCGCACGGAATGAAAAGGCACATAAAACAATCTCAACATTATCACAAAGCGAGCTAAGGGCCGCGGATCCTACAAAATGATTCGCAATCCTTAAAGAAGTAACCATACAAGAAACATCCAAAGATAAATCATCAACGAGCTTTTTCTATACGAAAGAATGTGAAGCACCCGTATCGAAAATAACTCGTATACTATGATCATGAAATAATGTAGAACCTTCCAAAATAGGTGGAGATATACCTTTGGGTTGAGAAGGACCTTCAGAAGCCTTAGCAGCATAAAGCTTGCTAGACTTGGCACCAGCCGGAACAATAGGACAAGCAGAAACATGTTGACCTTCCTTCTTGCAATAGCGGTAGAAGAGAGGCTTAGGACAAGCTCGAATAATATGATCAGGAGAACCACAATTGAAGCACTTCCGAACGAAAGGTGTTCCAACAGACTGAGGCTGAGAGCTAGAACCAACAGTCTTCTTCTTCTTAGAAGGAAAAGGCTTCTTCTGAAATGGAAACTGCCTCTTGTTGGGGTTCTTGGAAACCTCAACATCAACATCACTATCACACTCCTTCTCGATGGTCTCGAGATGAAGTGCCGAATCAACCAACTCCTCAAAAGAAAGCTTAAGCTGGAGCAACAAAGACTTCTTAAGATATTTCTTAAGACCAGAAAAAAACTTCAAATTGTTCTTATAAGAAGTGCTAATGAATTCAAGACCGTACTTAGATAAAGCCTCGAATGATGCAACATACTCAGAAACAGAAGATTTCCCTTGCTTCAACTCGAGGAAGCGACGGGTCAACAAAACATTTTCAGATTCAGGAACGAACTTGAGTTCAAATCGCTCCCGAAACTGAGTCCAAGAGAGAGTAGACTCATCAATTTCGGCTACAAGAAGCTCATACCAATCAAGAGCATCCTCTTGTAATAAGCTAGAAGTTACACGAACTCTATCATGGTCAGAAAGATCCATACGAGAGAAGATACGCTCGCACGTGCGAAACCAAGCTTGGACTTCAAGAACAGACTCGGAGCCCTTAAACAACTTTCCTCCAAGACGAGAAAAATCACTGCACTGACGTGCAAAGGCAGACTTGCGAGGTGGAGATACTCGAGGGGGGACTGGAGGCTGAGTGCTCCTAAATAACTCCAAAAACTGATCGGCAGACATATAAACGCCATCCGGATGTGAGCCACTGGATTGCCTAGCATCCGAACGTCGTCCCCTGCCTCTTCCAGCCATACGCTTAAAGTAAGATAAGAACAAGATTAATCACAAGGTAGATACTTCAATATGGAATACTACGAAATTTAAATGCATTCCTAGACGTATCCCTCAAATTCTATCTAACCTTGATGGAAGAAGGAATAGAGAGACACGATGGTTCAAAGATTGGTATCACTTATATACTTTGATGTACCAGAATATGTGCATCTATTCTGTGCTTATCATATTTTGTTCTGAACTCAGCTCTGATACCGCGCTGTGACGCCCCACCTCTATACCCACGCTAGCCAAGGACACTACAGGGTAATGCCTTTAACTAACACGGAGAATAATGCTGGTTAGAAGCAACCATCTATAGCCTTGCTCTAACTATCTATTGAATACATCGACAATAGACATACCAAGCAGGTCGACATACCCAAATGAATACTTAAAACAAAACCATAGGTGGTTGAAGGATCTATCAGAACAAAATATAACAACTCAAATGTAATATACATCACAGAATAGTAGATCATCATATACTCATATACAGATACATAACAGAGTATGCAAACTAATACACGTCAAGTGGTATAACAAACCACAATATACAGACGAATCAAAAGAATTACATATCAGAGTTACAACAAAATAGGACTACACAAAAAGCTATAACAAAAAGAAGCTAGCAGAATAGTCCATGCGGAAGCAAAATAGGCTAAGTCCAAAAGCACCTAACCTAAAACATCTCGGTCTGACCCGAGTATAAAATACACGGGTCAGTCTAGCTAAACAAATCAGTTAGATAAACTGAACAACAATAAACCTACAAGGTTACAAAATATAACAAATATCTCTAATGGAGACAACATAATCATCTAACAAAAGATGAATCATATGATAACAAAACAAGCCTCATATCATCGGCATCACAGAGAAACAAAGGATACAAATATCCCAAATCAATCCAAAAAGGCAAATAACAAATACCAATAAAGGTAACACAAGTTCCACAAGGTAATCGCTACATATCATGCGCCTTAAAAAGACCAACACCGAAGGGCGATACCTAGGGATTGCACATATGAATGGAACATCCTAAAATTTTGCTCGAGCTCAGTACTGTACAAACAAGGATCCATGAGCCCGAAGACTCCAAACCCACTATCACCCATGCGGCTCACAACGACCAACATCGGAAGCGATACTAAAGCGTAACCCAATATCACCCATGCGGCTCATAACGACCAACATCGGAAGCGATACTATAGGGCAACAAACTCGAAGGCACAAACCCGAAGGCACATACCCAAAGGCAACAAACCGTAGTGATGAAGTTCGAAGACCCAGTACTAGACACCACTAACTGGCGGAATGTGTCATAACTCTCACAAAGGAATCCGAAAAGTGGTAACGTGAGTCCCATAACCACTCGTTCGCACTAAACGGTTTACTATCCGTTAGTTAATTTCACACTCAAAGCAGTACAAAGTTCACCTCATATCATCAGTAAACCAAACCCGAAGGTCAAAACAATCAATTGAATAGGTCGGGGATTAATCGGAAGGATACATGCACAGATTCATGGTCCGTGTTTTTCCCAACCATTTAACCACCTTTCCACTTCGCTCGAAGTGCGAAATTGTGTGTGTTTTAAATAGAATTTATAAATTGGAGAAACGAGCTTTTACTATGATTAGAAAGATATTTTATAAAAACCCGTGGATGAGGTCAAAAATAAGTTGTCAAAGTCAAAGAGGCAGTAACAACCACTAAGAACCAACATGAATCGATAACATTCGGAAAACCAATCAAAATAAGCATAATTAGGCAAAACAGGAAAATAGGAGCAGGTCAGTCGTCTAAAATTCCTGTTCAGTCGACTGAACACTGTCCTGAAAAATTTCGGGCTTCAGCTCAGTCGATTGAACAGAGGATCCAGTTGACTGAACCCAATTTCCTACATTTCCTACTTATTACCAGTGAAGTGCAAACTCTCCTAACCTTCAATCGGACGAGCACGGACGCTAGGGATTTACGCCAAGTGGCTACCCGGCCCTATAAGCACTTCAATTCATCACCAAAACATTATCAAAACATCGAAGCTATGATTTTTGAGTTTTATACTTCCATAACACCAAAATTTGCAATGTTCACAAAACCAATCCGAATCAAAAGCAATTGCACATGAATATTTGTTAGGAATTCATACCTAACAACCAAAGATACTTATAGCCATAGATGTGAGATAAAAATCTCACCTTTAACCCGAAATAAAGAAGAAGAAGCTCAATTTGCAAGGAGAAGACCAACCAACCTTCACTTCAACCCAACAAGCTTCAATCTAACATCAAAACAAGTATTTCCTAAGTTTAGGTTTAGGAAATTTTCTGAAATTGAAGAGGAAAAGAGTTGGAGCAGATGAAGAGGAGGCTTACCAGTAGCTTCTCTTTGATTTTGGAGTAAGAATTCAATTTTGCCAAGAAAATTAGGGCTTGCAATTTCTATTTCCTCTTCCCTTCCACCATTTTCAGTTTTTGCTTGAGTTTAGAAGAGTGGAATGAGAGAATGGATGAAGAGAGGGCTGAGTTAAGGGTTTAGTTAGCTAGTGGGCTGAACCCAAACCCAAAACCCAATAGAAAAAGTAGCGAAATTTGACTTGCTCCAAACATATCAAAGATCATACTCAAAAAGATCGCAAACGTCATTTTGGAACCAATGGTGGTGGTTTCGAGCCCCAATTCGGCCGTTTGCAAAAAGTAACATTTTGGACCTAAAATTTCGACTAACGACACTATTTTTAAATAAAACATTTAAATATATAATCGTTAAATATGCGGGTTGTTACTGGAAGGATTCATCTGCGTTTCCCTCGGCCTCTATTTTAACATACTGGTAAGCGAAAGTGGAATAGAGGGAGGATGAAAGGGAATATTGAATTGAACTTCATGAAAATGAACAAGGCCGAGGTTTTTAAATTACAAAGATTTGATTTGAATTGGGAAAGCTAGATGTGAAGGTGAATACGCGAATTTTTTTGTTTGAACTATCGGCCATTTTCGTTGAACTGGAAAACAAAGAAGAAGAAGAGGAACATACCGATATTTTTTTCTTCGTTTTCAGTTGTTCGACTATCAATCTTCAGAGAGAAGATGTGTGCTTTTACCAGGGAGGGAAGCGTGTTTTAAAAGACAGAAGTGAAATGAAGGTTGTGTGAAGGAATTGCTCTGCTACAGTGATTTGAATAGAAAGCGAAAAGCACTGATGTGAAGGAAAAAGTTTTTGATGTGTAAGGGCTTTGACTGGTCCATAATATATGTATATATATAAACACATATATATATTAAATTCAAATTATCTCGATAAATGCAACTTCCAATCTCGAACCCCTATCGAGATGTGCCGCTAAGCATTTGCAATGTTATACTCCTATTCCGAACGCAATGGAAAAGATTTCGAGTCCTAATTCGATCGTATGAAGAAGATAGCATTTCGAACCCAATTATTATATTGAATTTTCGATATAAATTTCAGTGCGTTTATATCTTGTACGATCACACGACAACTCCAAACACTATGAAATTTGAAATCCGATAATCATACACGATTACGGATCCTATGGAACATGTTTCGTCGAATTTCGAGACTGTGCCTCGGGAAGCTATTTTCTAAATACCAATTTAAACGATATATTTTTAAAACTGAACAAATCACTTTCGAATACAATTTTAAAACTTATATTATCTTCAGTATTATCGATGTAAATTTTATAAGCCTTTGAAATATTTTTAACAAGCTTGAGACTCCAGAATTCATATTTTGCCCGATTCCCAATTGTTTAATTCAATAATTTAATTATCAAATAATTAGTGATATTTGAAATTCAGGTAAAAATTGACCTTTTTAATTTTTAAGATCAATTAAATATTCCAATTTCAAATGTCCAAAATTCCGGGTCGTTACATTCCTCCCCTTTATAAGAACTTCGTCTGCGAAATTGCTAGTTAAGAAGAATGGTCCACAACTCGTCACTATTTTCCCAAAACCCACCCAGTTCCAACAACTTTTCAAAACAATCTTTTTATTAAAGACACACTAACACCCTTACTAACTTTCCAAACTTATCCATCTGTTCCAAATAATATTATCCCTTTAATAATTCAAATTATAGTTTAAACCAAATTTTAAACTATCAAAATTTTCCCAAAATTTTTCTAACTCCCTACATTTTTGAAAAATTTCGCCAGAGTCTCCTTTACGCGGCTAGCTTGGAACAACTGCAAAAATGCCTCTACGGGCCCTAAATTTTCAAAAAAAAACAAAAGCCAAGTGGCTAGATCAGAAAACCATCAAATTTCATAGGACAATTTTAAATACATACCTTTTTGTCGGGTAATTCAAATTTTATTTCTGAAATCAAACATCAATTTTCTTTTGCTTTTAATTACCTGCACTTCACTTAGCAAAAATATCAAATCACAGAATTCAAAATCATTTTATTCATTTCCTTTTTAAAATTTCAATATTTTATTTACTTAAGCCCGTACGATGTACATATATTATCCGTACGCAATATCAAATCCAATCGCACACGAGATCGCAAAATTTCAATTTCGAACTAGTATCATCCAACCGACTCTCTAGTGTGGACTCAGATCTAGTTTCTTGATCACAAACCGTCACTCTCCTTGCATAGCCATATATCATGATAGAGAAATTCCATAATCAATCAAAAATCCATATCCAGGGTTCGCCGTCGAAAGTCGAGTGAAAAATCATAACTCGGATCGATATAGCTATCTCGAAATTCTGTGCTTGAATTTGGATCAAATCGCTATGAGAATAAAATAATATGTGTACATCCTACATATTTATCTCAATTGATTATTAGCTATATCAATTCTCTTTTTTATTCACATTTATTCTGGTTTCCATTCACTTATTCACAATTATCCCATTCCACAACCTTCGGTTTAATCTTCATTCAAATACTTACTCGATATAATTTCCAAATACCAATTTTACTTGAGAATTTCTCCCTCAATTTTCTTAAGTTTATTATAAATATTTTATACAACTTCCTGTATTTATTTTCCACTACACCACTGAAGTTTATATCCATTTTTACCTTGTTAATATTTTCAATTCCATTTGATTTCAATTTACCTTCCAATTACTAATTTATTTCCAAATTAAATTTAATATTGAATTCTATTTACCTTATCTCAATCCTATTCTTAATCAACCATTTCTTTAAATTAGTTCCATTAACTCATTTATTCATATCTCAATCAATTTTTATTTCCAAACCTTTCATTTTGTTTAGCTCATTCGAACTAATTTTCCGATTTCACTTTACTTACACAATTTAAATTAAATATCATTCTAATATTCAATTTCAATTCAGTTGCTTACCCATTTAAATCAATTAGTTTAATTACCAATTTTTTATTAAATCCTTCGTTTTGTTTAGTCCAACTTGGGCTAAATTTTCAAATCCCTCTTGGTTCAAGTTAATTCCCTTTTTAGTTAAATTTTCAAATTTTATAAGTTCAATCTTATTACTATTCTATTTACTCATTCCTTCCCTTTTTTTCACTTAATAGGTTTGTTTACTCATTTATTTTAACATAATTCAAATTTAAATATTATTTAAATGTTTAGTTCCAATTTCGATTTAGTTACACTAAATAAATTTGTTCATTCACAAATTATTTCCAACTTAATAGATTTATTTCAATGTCCATTTCATTTTTCCTACTTAGACTTTTTCCTCAAAATTCACTTTTTATTTAATTTGGTTCAAGTTGATTTTCACTTTAATTCAAATCTTATATGTCTTTAAACTTATTGATATTCTATAAACATTTTTAAATAAACTTTCCATAGTTTTTAAGCAATCACTTTGGTATTTCAAAATCATTTTCGAAATCAACTGTATCCAAAATCCTTTGGTATATCCAATTATTCCTTTTCAATTCAAAATCAAAACAGTTTTACCAACCCAAACATCAACATTCACAACATTTAGGTAGCAATTCCTCTCTTAAAAACTCGAAAATGAATATCGATGTTGCTGCAGTCATCACCGAAATTACTTTCCAGTGATCGAAGTGAGTTTAGTGATTTCATTTCACCAGATTCCAAATCACCAGATTTCATATCCAATTCAAAAAAATTTCCAAATAATATCACCATTATTTTTCCTCCAAAACCTTTGGAAATCATTCCAAACTCAAAATTAAATTTCCCAGATCTTCAAATTTCAAAATCCTTTCCATCTATATTTGAATACCACTCTGGAATTTTCTTTCAAATTACAAATCCTATTTATAACTCATATTTACAAATTTCATTCCGTTTATGAACCAATTTCCTTATTTTTGGTTATCATTTCAATTCCTTATTCAATTTCCACACAACAATGATAATAGTCTAATATTATCATTTTCTAACAAACAAGCAACCATATATACTTATAATAATTTGCGAAAAATTACTTTCTTTTATATATAAAAATAATTTGGGTAAAATTATTTCATTCACCCTATTTAAACAACACCGTGTCGAACTATTCTATTCGAGTGTTTAGAGATCCCTATAAATAACGTTAATTACTCGTATTGACTAGAATCCATAAGCCACTCAACAAACCAATCAACACAATATAAAACAATTTTATATTCACTAACAAATACATGCTTATATCTATAAACACACTCAAACTCATTCTAGGGCGCTACTGACCCTATCTCTAACGAGCAATCCCCACTAGAGCCAAGGTTCTCGCTTAACCTTCAGCTCTGATACCAAGTGTAACGACCCGTAGTTCCGTTCCCCTTTGAGTCGACAATATTTCCAATTAGATCAACTCAAATTGGACGGAAACACGAACCATTACGGAAAAAGAAGAAAGCGGTAGAAGAAGAAGATAAAATCAACATCAGAGTCTCGCAATCACAGCGGAACAATATATAATAGATAACAACTAATCTTTATACAAAAAGAACTATTACTGTTTTATAGATTACGTCATCAGGGTACAACACCAAGCAATAACACAATATAGGATAGTTATAATAACTTATCCTAACAAGGCTGAATATATAACATAACATACACAGCGGAATATAAGTCAGATATGTGATATACATCTCCGTCATCCAACTCGTCTCCAGAGCTCCATAGCATCCTATTCTGTATCTGTATTACTCGGTCTGACCCGAGCATTATGATAAAATAACACCCTAGTTAGTATGGAAAACCAGCGTGAGAAAACATACTCAATTGGATTATTAAAGCTTTCAAAATCCTTTGAAACCGAGGTATCTCGTAAGACCACACCACAAATAAACATGGCTGGTTTTTATCTTACGATAACCAAAGCATTTTTTGTCAAATTCGCCTGATATTATAATAGTGTCTATAGAAAGTAAATAGAATCTAGCTGGAATGCTTGCTTCTCACGTTCCAGCAATAGTCGGGCACAATCAAAACCGTACCGATCCTTATTGGAGATTGGATTCCATACAATGGCAGGGCTACTGGGGTACCGCCCGTCATAGTACCTGGCCTAGATCAGAGTATCGAGGACCACTACCGATCCCCTGCAACACAAGACTAGAGCTATCCCTTACTAGATAGTTCGAATAAGATCACCTCACGGTTGAGATCATCAACCGCCCACACAACCGAGATCAAAAAGGGACTCTAGACAGGGATGACCTTACGCTAATTGGGCGCTACCCAATTAACCTTGCTGCACCTCCCCTGTTTTAGCTATTCCTAGTTGATTAGCCTTGAGGCTAAGCGTTACCTTTTTAAAGATCTCATTTACTTTGAATGCTGACCGTCCTCCAATGACGATGGTCTGATAGCATTCATCCATACAAGTTGCCCTAGGTCTGGACAAACCGAATCACCGTCTTCATCATCTTTATGGTCATCATTCCCTACGTTCAAACCGGATCGAAGTGGTTTTCGGATAATTAAATCCGATCCCGGTCTCTTCGAAACGATCAACGCAATGGCCAATATTGATAGTCGGTTATTTAACTATCAATTAAACTCAGTCAACCCATTATTTTATTTCCACTGCAAATCACCAAGTCTTATTAAATTTGGATTTTAAACAAATTAAATCACTTTTTCCAGAAATATACACATAAAAAACATTTGAAATAAAACTACTTAAAATCGCTTTATTCAAAATAATAGTTATGAAACTCTATAATAATTTCGTAAGCAAAACTTTAACCAAAACTACTCTTAAAATAAAACCATTATATAAGGTATAAATATTTAATAGTTATCCTTTACATCAAGATGCTAATTTAACCTTTAAAAATAATTACTACTATAATTTACTTAAATAAATATTTACTTTAACAATTTTAAAACAACTAAATAATAATTTTTATAAAAAATTATTCCAAAACCACTTTTAAAACTTCTAATTTATACTTAAAAATCTCCTTTGAAATTATACTTGGCTTTTTAGAAAAATACACTTTTCATTCCAATATAGCCCATCTAATCGTTTATAAATCCTTCTCGATTTATTTCCATTTTAATTTACGTCCCAATCCCGTAAATTTTCTTTTCCATACTTTAAAAAAATACTCTTTTATTTTTAAAACGATTTACTCATTCGTTTAAAAATTCCCACTGTGAATTTAAAATCTCAAATATCCATCGATATTTATTCACTTTATTTATAAACCTAGTTTATAAATTCAATAATCTTATTTCCCTTTAAAATTATATTTCTCGATTTATCAAAATTTAATCCAAATTCCATTAATTCCAGTTTGACTCCTTTATTATGATTAAAAAACTTATTTAAATCTGAAATACCAATTTCAGAATATTTTTTTCAAAATTCTCCTTTATTTTTTCCAACCCATTTAAAACTTAAATTTTTAAATAAACCCTCTTTACTTAAAATCAATATAAGTCCTTACTTTTTAAAATCCTTTAATTCATAGTTATCCAATGACTCTATTCTTTTCCATATCCCGGAATTTATTAAATAGGATTTAAAAGTAAAACTATTTACTCTCCAAATTCTTTCCTTTTAATTTATCCATCTTTACTATAAACTTCTTACTTTAAATTTTCCATTTTTATTCCCCTTTTAAAAATTCAATATTTACATTTTTAAAATGTCATAATATATCCATCAATAAATTAACATCAATAAATTAACTTTCCCACTTAATATATCATAGATTATTTAACATTTCATATAACTGAATATGAAAATAAATTCAACAATTTTTAGGAATCTAGTTCGATCCTTCCAACCTGTTTTCCTGCATCCACAGATGTTAGCACAATAGAAAAATACCAATCCCACTTCGAGGGGGATATCGCGGTATATAGGGTTATCCGCTATTATGCGGAGCGCATAAGGTCTCATCCGCTATATAATGCGAGAATATCAACCACTCCAATATCATATCCTACTATATATAATATCACATCCAAACTGATGATAATTATCAATTCAATCAACTAGTAATTTAATTTTAACTAATTAAATTCGCTAGCAATCCATTTTGAGTGAGGTTAGCTCACCTTTGATTTTCGTTTTGCAGTCCGACCCAAATCGGCTTGTTTCTCCATGATTAGACCATGTATAAACATTATATGGTTTATTAACATTTGCCATGATTTTAAACTAACATTAATATTCTTATTGCCGTTGAACCGGGAAAACATAGAAGAAGAGGAAGAATGGACCAATATTTTTTTCTTCGTTTTCAACTGTTCGGCTATCAATCTTCAGAGAGAAGATGTGTGCTTTTATCAGGAAGGGAAGCGTGTTTTAAAAGACTGAAGTGAAATGAAGGTTGCGTGAAGTAATTGCTCTGCTACTATGATTTGAATAGAAAGAAAAAGGCACTGATGTGAAGGAAAAATTTTCTGACGTGAAAGGGCTTTGACTGGTCAGTAATATATATATATATATATATATATATATATATATGTGTGTGTGTGTGTGTGTGTGTGTGTGTGTGTGTGTGTGTGTGTGTGTGTTAAATTCAAATTATCTCGATAAATGCAACTTCAAATCTCGAATCCCTATCGAGACGTGTCGCTGGGCGTTTATAATGTTATACCCTTATTCTGAACGTAGTGGAAAAGGTTTCGAGTCCTAATTCGATCGTATGGAGAAGATAGATTTTTGGACCCAATTATTATATTGAATTTTCGATATAAATTTCAACGCACTGAAATCTCGTACGATTACATGACAGTTCCAAACCCTATGAAATTTGAAATTCGATAATAATACACTATTACGGATCCAATGGAATTGGTTTCATCGCATTCCGTGATTGTGCCTCGGGGAGCAATTTTTTTAAATACCAATTTAAATGATATATTTTTAAAACTGAACAAATAACTTTCTAATTTAATTTTAAAACTTCTATTATCTTTAGTATTATCGATGTAAATTTTAAATGCCTTTGAAATATTTTTAACAAGCTTGAGAATCCAGATTTCATATTTTACATGATTCCCAATTGTTTAATTCAATAATTTAATTATCAAATATTTAGTGATGAAATTCGGGTAAAAACTAACCTTTTAAATATTTAAAATCAATTAAATATTCGAATTTCAAATGTCCAAAATTCTGGCACGTTATAGTAAAAATGTCTTATATTGTGTATACTTATCCATTGAGTTGTTTATGAATTCTACTCGGTGCGTGGAACGCCACGTTATCGATAGGGATTTCTAAACACTTAAGTGAGGCAAGCCGACATAATATTTTTTTAAATTAGATAAATGAAATAATTTTACCTCGATTATATTTTATATATAAAGGAATAATTTTTCAAAAAAATATTATAGTATATATAAATTGATTGTTTTGTTGTTTGAAAATGTAAACATATATAAGTTAATAGAAGTTATTTTAATAATTTAAATAAAAATAACAATTGTAAAAGTATAAATTATATAAGCAAATGAATTATAAAGTATGGAATTATAATTAATATGATTTACAATTGTGAAATAATCATATATATATGAAATGAAGCTACATGAGTATATTTATAAATATGAGTTATAACTAAAAATGAATTTAAACTAAGAATTTGAGAATTTGAATCCTGTCG
The DNA here is from genome assembly GCA_030765085.1 of Allium cepa. Lineage (NCBI taxonomy): Eukaryota > Viridiplantae > Streptophyta > Magnoliopsida > Asparagales > Amaryllidaceae > Allium > Allium cepa. Next base: position 938,681,700 of record CM060943.1, on the reverse strand, counting down.
ATTTTGACATTTTTTTTCAATGTTTGAAGAGGTTATACCATTATAAATCTATATAAGATAAGTAAATTTGGAATGAATCTTATGTAAGTGAAGTGAAATAGTGAAGTTATTTAAGTAAAGAATTTATAAATATAAAATGGGATTTTAAAAGAATATAAAGCACTGAATTCACTACCGTTGTTGAAAAATAATAAGGATGATGACTACAACATCATCAGTATCATTTTCGAGTTTCTATGTGATTGATTTGCTACCATTAGCAAATTGAAAATTAAAGTTTGCATGATAAACAAATTTGAGTTTAAAATCTAGTTTGAAACTGATAAATATAAGTGAAATAGGTTTTGAACTTATAACTGAAATTAGTATAAATAAGAAAAAGGAATTTCATAAATTTAAGTGCGAAATCGCGATATGAAATTATAACTTTAATAAGGTTAAATAAATTTGAGTTAGCATAATAAAATATGTGAATTGAAGATTAGCCTAAGGGAAGTTAAATTAAGTGAATTAGATTTGAACTGGATTAGATAAGTTATTGAAATGAAAATTAAACTTAGGTGGTAAGTAATTATGCAGTTTGAATTTGAAAGTTTAAATAACTAAGTTGTATAACTTATACATTTAGTTTAACAAGTTAGAAACAAGATTTTTGAACTTGTAATTGGAAAATTTTAAAATTGGAATATGAAATTAGAATTACTTCGGTATAGTTAAATAAAATGGAGTTAGAGAATTAATTACGTGTATTGATGAATAAAATAAAAGTGAATATAAACCTAAGTTGCAGAGTGATTGTAAATTATAGAATGTGAATGAAAGCAAACTTAAGTAAATGTTCATGGAACTATAAATAAATAAGTTGTATAACTTAAAAAATGGGAAAATGCAAGTAAAACCCAATATTAAAATGGTTAAACAATTTTGTTAAGCAAACAACATCTGAATTTGAATAGTGATATGAAATTTGACTTAAGTAAAAGTTAAGTAAAATGACCTTAGAAACGAATTCTATGATTAAGTTAAAAGGAAATGATCTTTGAAAATGAAATTTAACTCAAGTAAAGAAAAACAAATGAGGTAATGAAATGAGTTAAATAAAATAGAATTTTAATTAAATTAGAAGTGAACTTAAGTTGTATAGTGAAAGTAAATGTAAGTGAGAATGAAATGAAACATAACTTAATTGATGTTGAATGAAGTTGAATTTGATACCAAAATGAATTAATAAAGTGAATTTAGGAAATGAAGTAATTAAATGAATATGAATTCGGGTTAAATAATGAACTTCAATAATTAAAATGAATTAGCAATTGAATTATATAATTGTAACGACCCGATTTTTCCACGCCCGAAAATCAACATCAATACGTCCACTGTATCCAATGCCGAACAATTGAATGCCAGAAAATCAAACCGTTAGGGTTAAAGAAGAAGGAGGTAAAAGAATAAATAGAAACAATATCAGAATCTCACAATCGTAGTGGAACAACATATAACAGATAAATGACTAGTCTTCAAACAAAAGAACTATATCTGTTTATACATTACATCATCAGAGTACAACATCAAAAAACACAACACTGGACAGTTACGATAACTTGTCCACATGGAAACTGAATTTCCAGCAAACCAAACACAGCTGATAATTCATCATATATGTGTGATACGTCTCATCCTCCATCTTGTTTCCTGATCTCCACAGGATACTTTCCTGACTTAGCGCCAGATCCTACTGATAACCTGACTCTAGGATGGCCGTGTGGAAAATTAGGGGCACCCAGACTTTTGAAAAGGGAGCAATAAACTCCGAGTCAGTCATGGGACTGGAGTGAGAACATTAAACAGTTATTTGTACAAAAAGAAATCTGTTCATGCTTTCGAAAAATGAAACTACCATAAGGTCTCCCAGCACACACTCAAATACAATCGCACATATGAGGGAGGTTTCTCCTTATAGTAGTCAAACATTCTTGATAGGCGAAAATCCTTTTGATATTATTATTAGTGCATAGTGTGGAAAAACATTTTGAAAGTATATTATTAATCTTAGCCAGCATACGTACCATTATAGTATGACTATTATAGCTACCATGTTAAATGGTAGGTTCTACGACTAAAATCGTAAAGGGCTCGTATTAATTGTTTGGATTTCCAACAAATGGTCAGGCTAAGGAACTTCCTATTGCCACATGGGTATGCCTCTGGCGAGACGTCCTGAGAACTTAACCAGCTCTCTGCCAACACAAGGCTGGGTTACCTCTATAACTAGGTAGCTGCTACACGAATATGCCCTCCCCCGGTCCTTTGGGGCCTTTATCTGAGGATCCTCAACCACAAAGAAACAACCATAAAGAAAAGTATCTGCAGTAACCACAAAGGTTAAGTATCAAGGCTCCATACCTGACACCACCCTTTTCCAGAAGGAAATGACATATCCTAAAGGACGCGACCCTCGTAACCTTGCCATATCTTTCCTGTTTTGACCATTTTCGGGGTGTGAGGTCCAATGTTGTCTCATCCACAAAGCTACACTTTTCACAAAGTCATGCTTTGATCACAAATGATCAACAAATGATCATCAACACACAGCAACACTTAGCATGCCACACTACCAAATTGGGAGTATATCGCTGATAACCTTCAACTACATAACCTCTGAGCTCGTATGTCTTCGAGAAGAGTGTTAAGCTAAGAAAATAAATTCTCCGCCACCAACAGATGTGTATTGGAAAGAAATCTGCTTTATACCTCAAAGTGTAGTGTCAGACATACAACCATACAAGTCCGTTTCGGGATCGACCGGAACGGAAGGCACTTCCAAAGATGCCCTTGCAAATACAGATAATCACAAATCACGTTCGGAATCTCCATCACGAAGGGTGATAAAATCTCTATACCGGAGCAACCTGGTGCAGAGACATTCGACAAGTAATCCTTTCACTTTTGAAAATACTTGGTCTTTAACGCCGTCCTTAAATGCATTCCCATTTCGTCGTATCGTTATTCGGAATGGGTTTTAAGACACAAGGTCCTCTCCCGGCTAATTCGAATAACGAGCGCTTATTTTCAAAATAAGAGTTCATTCAGATTTCAAACAAATCACAACAAATTCATCGTTGATCATTTAAATAAAAGATCCATCACAATCACAAAGGTTCGATGTGGTTTTCGGATATCCACATGGAATCCGACCCCGGTCGCATCGAAATTCAAATGCCATTTGAAAGGCAAATATTGACAGTCGGTCATTTAATTAACAATAAATATTCACAATGATACCGAGATTTAAATAATTTTCCCAATTATTTGTTTTCAAAATATCTTTGCAAGATATAATTTTTTTAACACTTCATCTATTTGAAAACAAAATTTCAAATCACTCTTCACTCGCAGAATAAAATTCCCGATAATATTTATTTCCACTGAAAGTCTGCCGAGTTAAAATACTTTAAAATAATTTAAATTACTTATTCAAAATATAAACTTGGAAACATTTAGATAAAAATATTTTAAAACATTTATTTAAATATTAGTTATGAAATATAATATAAATGTCTCATATCAAATTTCAAGTCCAAACTAACTTTAAAATAAAAATAAGTAGATAGGGTATAAATATTTAGATAACCAAATTCTAAATTAGATTTTTTTATTTTTAATTTTATTAAATCTTTAAAATGATCATTTCTATGATCAATTAAATAAATCTTTACTTTAAAGATTTAAACGTTTCCCAAATAATTTCTCTAACAATATTTTTCAAAACAATTTCTAAAACTTTTAATTTATACTTTAAAAGTTACTTTGAAAATATATTCGGCTTTTCAGGGAAGAATTCTCTTTCCATTTATATAATTTAATAAATCTTCTCGATTTATTTTAATGTACATTCCAAATCTGTAAATTTCTTTTCACACCATTAAAAAATAAAACAATATTTATTTTTGAAACAAATTTTCCTTTCCTTTATAAATTCACATTGTGAATATGAAACTTCTAAATATCCATTGATATACCGTTGATTTCCAAATTTATTTTCAAATACCTAATCGATTTCCAAAATTGATTTCTAAATTTATTTCAACACTAAATTTGTTATCCTTTGAAACAAATTCCTTCTTTTAAATCTGTTCAATTTTTCCAAGATTAATCTACTATATATTTTCTACTAAATTTCAAAATCAAATTTTATTTATTTCTGGTATCCTACGATACCAAAAATATATTTGGCTAAATTATAGCCTTCAACAATTTCAATCACAATAGTCACACACAGATTATAAATGAGCAACACACAATATTGAAATAAATTCAATTATTTGAGGAATATAGTTAGATCCCTCCAACCTGTTTTCCCTGCATCCACAGACATTAGCACAACAATGAAATACCAATTCCACTTCGAGGTGAAATATTGCAGTATATGGGACATATAAATATCATCCACTATTATGTGGCGCAATAGGGTCTCATCCGCTATATAATGTGGAAATCAATCACCCAATATATACTATAAACTACCATATATATATATATATATATAATATCATCCAGTGAATAATTATTATAAATAAATCATCCAAGCACATGGTCAATCAATTTTAAATCTAATTGTTCAAAATTTCAATCAGAAAAATATGGATTGAGTGAGAAGATCTCACCTTTTCTTTATTTTGCAATCCATTTCCAATCCAGTTTTGTTTTCTTCACGATTTTAGACCTTGCATAACAATTATAGGATTTTATTAATATTCCAAATAAATTCGAATAATTCAATTCACCATTTTATAAATTTAAATTCAGTTAATAATTTAGTTTTAAATCGAGGATTTTTTTTTTTAAATAGCTTTTCTTTTGAAAAATAATCTTAGTAACTAAAATAATTTAATAGTTTTACTAAAATAAATTAATCACCAAACCCTTCATTTAAAGTTAAATTAGCAAAAATAAAAATATCTAATTGTATATTTATTTCTTTGTTTACTACAAATATAATTAATTAAAAAAAATAACCTATATAGATTTCCTAAAACTCTGATTTATATAAAAATTCTAAATGCTTTTAAAAATTCTTATTACTATATTCTTCATTTTATTAATTCTTTTAATCGTTTATGACTAAATATATAATTAACCTAACATGTATGTATAAATTTTTCTCTCTCTCTCTCTCTCTATATATATATATATATATATGTATGTATGTAAAAAAACAAAACTGCCATCAATTTTTGCTTTACTATTCATTTTTTTTCCAGACTTGATTTTTTTCCTTATCTGAATTAACAATCGAAGTTCAGAATGAAAGTTTAACCTAAATAGAAAAAATACCTTACTGCACAGTCGCTTCCCCTTCTCTACATCGATACTTCGACCTGGCACACCTTCCAGAGCAACGACGTGCTCAACAGGCGCAGTACCCATCATCGCCTCTTATGCTTCATGTAACAGCCCGGTATTTCGTACCGATTAATTATCGTCTTTGGATGATTACCATTCCTAGCTATTTCTTGTTTGGAATTTTTAAAACCAGTTTGAAACTCTTTCGAAAAATTTATTAAATGTTAAGTGGCTTTATAAATTAAATCGTGGACAATGTTTTGCTTTGGGCCGTGATTATTTTCAAGGTAAAGACCCGTTCCCCTTCACTCGTTTCATTTTCCATTTTCAAACCCGTTCCCCTTTTATTTTCTTTTTCAATTCAAAAACCCTAAAACAAAAACAAGCGAAAACAAATGGCTGCTCGATTTTTGTTCGTCCCTCTTCTTCGTTCCTCTTTGCGATCTGAAATTAGGGCTTTTCGAAGCACGCCTATGTTGATCGATTCTCTGGTTTGCGTGTTGCCTTGCTCGCTGCTTCTCTGATGACCGTCTGCTTGCTTCACTTGCGCTCGTTCGTAGCTCCTTCTAATCGCGTCATGGAAGGTGAGTAATTCATATTACTCATATCTAATTCAAGCGTATTTCTTTGTTGATGATTTCATGGGTTTTATCGATCTCGTATAACCAGGTACCTTGATTTATTTGCGACATGACTTTGTTATGCTCTGTACTTCAATTCATTTGGTATGCCGTACTTGCATTTACACCTTTGTTGTTCCACAGTCTCGGCTTCGACTTGATTTTTTATTGTTGTTGATTTCCTTTGACCTTGCCTGTTTCTTTAATTTCATGAATTTCTGGCATTGACGTGGACTTCGTATTTTTTGTCATTGTTCAAACTGCTACTATTTTTAAGTTTGAACTTAGCACTGGTTCGCTTTGTAATTCCGGCTTGTCTTGTTTTCACTTGAACTTCGGTGAACTATGCATATGTATTAAGTTGTTGTAGGATACTAGCCTGGGTTGTTGTACACTAGGTTACGTTCTTGGTTGAACTGGGCACTCATTTGTCTCTGACCTGATGCGTAGTATGAGCTACTAGCTTGCATTTACATTAAACATTGGTGGTCTTGGTTGCACCGCCCTATGTCATACTCGTTGATGTCTATGTAGTTTGTTTCTAGTCAGCACTTTACCGCCTTCATGTCTTTCATGTTGCATATTCTCTGAAGCACATTTGTGCTTGTTTGTGCAATTTGCCACTGTATCATATATGACATAGCTTGCATTTGAGTTGTAACTGTCGCCTTGAACTATCGCCACAACGTTCATGTGCATTTTCTATTTAAGTGAAATTGATTTCAAAATGTATTATTGGACACTTGAGTTTCACTGAGCATTGTGCATATTACTTTTACCACTTAAGTCATTCAGTTTATATTTACGTATCATCAATGCTTGCTGCCTTGACCTGTTGCAACTGCATTTTTCATTGTGGCATTCATTCTCTACTATTTTGATTATGTTGCAGTGTTCATATATTGTTATTTAAAGCCATTTCACTGTTGAGGCTCTGACACTTGTTGTCGCACTTGCTTGACCCAGTTTCATTCCTCATTGAGTTTTTCGTGCTTTGCATTGCATTGACTTATACACTTCTGGTTTCAATATGGTCCACTATACCACTGTTGTCATCTTCTCTTTACCATTTTGGCATTGTCTTGCTGTGTTCGAAATTGTATACCTGCAATTTATTTTGTGATGCAGTTGTCTTGGGCTTGTTTAATACTTTGTCGAATTCACTTGCATTGTGTCGCCTGGCCTTTCTATCTGTGCAGCCTTCTCGGGTTTCACTGATATATATGTGTTTGTGTGCTGTGGTGCCATACCTCTGGTGCCCTCACCCTCCTTCCATTTTTGTAATTGAACCACTGCATTGTGCTTTGGTGCTGCAGTGGTGTGAGTCAGTGACTTGACCTTCTTGCATTTTGTGGTAGTCTGCTACCTTCTCCAATTTGCAGTGTACGTATTTCACATTCACCGGGTGGAAGCTTTTCACTACTGCCACTTGCTTATTGCATTAGTTTGCACTGTGAATTCTTGTGTATTGACCTTTGTGCCTTGTTGCTATTTCTGTATATGCTTTTGTGGCGAGGCAGTGTACGCATGCGTGCACTGCAGCCACACAGTATCGATATTTTGAATTGATATTTGAACCTTCATTGATTTTGGTTCGTCGATCTTTTGTGTACATCATCACTATAGTGGCAAGGCAGTGCACGCAAGCGCGAATTGCAGCCACACGATATTGTTTTTATTGATACCCTATTTTGTTTTGATTTATGTATCTTTTGCGTATTCCATACGCCGTAGTGGCGAGGCAGTGCACGCGTGCGTGTACTACAGCCCTACCCATATTGTTATTTTAATTGACATTTCAATTGTTTGAACTGTTTCGTTTATTCAATTCAATATGATTTGAATTGTATTTTGATTGGTTTAATTTGATGATTTTGTTCTTAATTGCCGATTAGGCAATTCTGATGTCTTTTTAAATTATCTTCATTGAAATTCTTTTTACTTATCTTTGTTGATGATTTGAGTATGCTGATTTGTTGAATTAACACTGTTATGTGTTATATTTATCGTTATCCGATTTCTTTATTTAAGAATCGGATAGGTAAATTTATTATGATTGTCATCTAATTGTTATTTAATTATTATTGCTTCTGTGCACTAATAACTGAGTTTGAATTAGACCGACCTGTGTATTATTTTCTTTTGAATGTAATACTCGGGTCAGATCGAGTATTTACAGGTTGTAGATTTTAGCTTCGGGTTACTGCTTGAGCTATGAAGACTTTTCATATCTTTTGGAGTTGTTGTGTCATAGCATAAGTTGATATGTATTCATGTATATTAGTCGATAATGTACTTGTATATATAACTTCCTGTGTCGACAGTTGTTGTTGTATCATATTTATTGTATCACATGTATTGTAACTGACATCAGTTATTGTATATATGAGACTTTCCGTTTTATCTGTGTTTCGCATTTATATTATCTGTGTTATTATTATATTTACTGTCCTAAACTATTATGAACCATCGTAGTTCGTTGTATACTGGAATTGGGGAATGTCGATGGTAGTAAATAAATCAGAGATTAAAAATGAAAGAATATATATACCACTCCTATCGAGATAACTAATACGAGTGTAAGGCCTAACTACTGATGGCCGCTGCTCAACAGCCTTATTCTCCGCGCTAGTTGACAGCATTACACCGTAGTATTCTTGGCTAGCATGGGCATAGAGGTGGGGCGTCACAACTTGGTATAAGAGCCTGGGGTTTAGGACAAATATAAAACATAACTCAGATGGAACATGTGTTACAACTATTTGTCGATTTTTTATCCCTCATCTTTGCCTATGATTATCTTTTCTTGTTAGGTATGAATTCCTAACGCTTATTTATGCGCATTTGATTTTGATTTCGTGAAAGTATTTTGGTTTCGGCCTCCGTTTGCTTTGCGAACTCAAGTTGAGTTTTTGATGATGAGGATTTTGTTCTTGTGTTTTCGGCTTTGAATTGATTTAGCCGATGTTGATTTTGTTCGAATCTCAGCGATTTTGAACTTGATATTTTGTGTTTTCTTCGGCTTGATTTCCATTCGACTTGGTCACTTTGTTTTCGTCAAATTGCTAGTTTCTTGATTTCCAAGACTCTGACTTTGTTTGCCGTTGAATTCTTTGATGAGGATGTTGGTTCGTTTTGTACTCGACTGTGGCCAATAATTGTTGACTTCGGCATTGACTTGATTTTTATTCTTGTTGAAGTCATTTATGCGTTTATGCTCGTTTTGCTCTGTTTTTCCAATTGTTAATCGATTCTTCTTTTCCGATTAGTTGTTATCACCTTTGTCGACTTTGATAACTTTTATTTGGGGAATTTTTGAGTATTTCTACTTTGACGGATTCGGAATGGAATTCTTTGGATTTTATTCACGTCTTCGAATGTGAATTTTAGTGAATTGATTTGGTTTCCAAATTTAATCGATTCTTGTTAATTCCCCGACTTGTTTCTATAATTTATTAGCAATTTTGATGACATTTTGTTCGGGATTTTTGTGAACATAATTTTTGAAGGATTCAGTATCGATTTCTTTGGATTCTATTCACATCTTCGTATGTGAATTCTTGTGATTGATTGTTTCTACAATCATTTTTGTGATTTGTCACTTTAAAAATATAAAGGTTTTCTATACTAGTAGTAAACATCAAAACCCTTTTCTCCAAATGATTTCAAAACTATTTACTACAAAGATCTTTCCCTAAACCATTTTCCAATCTATTAGTATATACAAACCTTTACCTCACTCGTATGAGAAATTGAATTAAACGGCTTAGTAAAACAAGTGGTAGGAAACGCTTGCGTTCACTTCATCGGTTAATTCTTGGACTTGTTCGATTGAACCTCTTGTGACATCTTTCTATTGATGATCTACAGTTTGTTAGTAAATATTTAAGTTAAGCCAGTGGTTATGGGACATGAATCTAAACTTTTATATTCACTAACTTAGTGTAATTGACACTTCTCGTTGATCATGACGATCATTTTTATGATTTAGACTAGCAATTGTGCGATGTCTCTTTGTTTGCAAGGTTAGACTAGACCTCATTGGTGTGATTCCGTCTCACACATATCTTTTTGTCCGCGAGTTAGTCTAGACACCATTTGTGTGATTCCACTCACACATACTTTCTTTTTGTTTGCGAGGTTAGACTGGACACCACTTGTGTGATTCCACTCACACATACCTTTTTGATTTTTGGTTAGTCTAGACCTCATCTGCGTGATTCCACTAACACATACTTTCTTTTTGTTTGCGAAGTTAGACTAGACACCACTTGTGTGATTCCACTCACACATACCTTTTTGATTTTTGGTTAGTCTAGACCTCATCTGTGTGATTCTACTCACACATACTTTCTTTTTGTTTGCGAGGTTAGACTAGACACCACTTGTGTGATTCCACTCACACATACCTTTTTGATTTTTGGTTAGTCTAGACCTCATTTCTGTGATTCCACTCACACATACTTTCTTTTTGTTTGCGAGGTTAGACTAGACACCACTTGTGTGATTCCACTCATACATACCTTTTTTATTTTTGGTTAGTCTAGACCTCATCTGTGTGATTCCACTCATACATACTTTCTTTTTATTGCGAGGTTAGACTAGACACCAATTGTGTGATTCCACTCACACATACCTTTTTGATTTTTGGTTAGTCTGGACCTCATCTGTGTGATTCCACTCACACATACTTTCTTTTTGTTTGCGAGGTTAGACTAGACACCACTGTTGTGATTCCACTCACACATACCTTTTTGATTTTTGGTTAGTCTAGACCTCATCTGTGTGATTCCACTCATACATACTTTCTTTTTGTTTACGAGGTTAGATTAGACACCACTTGTGTGATTCCACTCACACATACCATTTTGATTTTTGGTTAGTCTAGACCTCATCTTGGTGATTCCGACTCACCCATATGGGGTAGCTCTCCATGGTCTTCGGACTGTCATGTGATAGGCCTCTTTCCCTCTTTGTGTTTTCTGGATTTCTTGTATAGATTTCTAGAATTTGTGTTTTCTGGATTTCTTGTGATGATTTCTAGAATTTGTGCTTCATCGATTTTCGTGATTTCTATTGATAAGTTTTATCAATTTTTGTGCATTGGTGAATTCGTGTGTCATTGACTTGTTACAAAGACATGTTTAGGGTATGATATCCCTTTCTATCTTTGAGAAGATTCTTGTGACATTTTTGATGAATGAAAATTCATTGGTATTTTATTTTGATGCCAATTATTTTGATGAGATTTTGACGTATTAACTTCAGTTACCGTCAATTTTAAAATGGATTTTCAAGCGGTTATCCCGCAATGCTGATTTTGTTGTCTGCCTTTATAGTATTTTGAGAAGTGCAATTTCCTTTTCGAAGTTGCTACTGATGTTGCTGTTTTAATCACGTGTTTTAAAAATTGTTTCAAAATAAAAAATTGTTTCCAAAAATTTTTACGGTTTACGTTTTCGAAAGAATGAGGAAGCGATTTAAACGTTTCAGCAAAATCGAGGACTATGACCCCTTTCTTTTGCTGGTTCGCTTAATTTCGGACTTGTTCATTTGAGAATATAAATTATTATTTTTATAAAATAAATGAAAATTGTTTTCAGAAGTTTTGCACTTTGCGCTTTCAAAAGAATAAGGAAGCGATTTAAACGTTTCAGAAAAATCGAGGACTATGACCCCTTTCTTTTACTGATTTGCTTAATTTCAGACTTCTCCGTTTGAGAATGTGAAATGTTATTTTTAGAATACACAATTTTGTACTTTCAAGGAAACGATGAAGTAAATTAAACGACTTTGTAAAACTCGTGGTTATGGGACATGTGCGTTTGCTATTTCGGTTAATTCCGGATTCGTTAATTGAAATATTTATGATTTCTGATTATCGTTTTTGATAGTCGGATATTTGTGATTTCTGATTATCGTTTTTAATAGTCGGATATTTGTGATTTCTGATTATCGTTTTTGATATTCGGATATTTGTGATTTTTGATTATCATTTTTGATAATCGGATATTTGTGATTTCTGATTTATCATTTTTGATAATCGGATATTTGTGATTTCTGATTTATCGTTTTTGATAATCGGATATTTGTGATTTCTGATTTATCGTTTTTGATAATCGGATATTTGTGATTTCTGATTTATCGTTTTTAATAATCATATATTTTTCGTTTCTGATTATCGCTTGTGATAATCAGATATTTGAGATCTAATTATCGTTTCTGATAATTAAAAATTTGTTGGTTTAATTATCGTTTTGATAATTAAATATTTGTGATTTGAGATTTCTGATTTTCGCTTGTGATAATTAGATATTTAAGATTTAATTATCGTTTTTGATGATTAGATATTTGTTATTTCTGATTATCGTTTTAGGTAATTAGATATTTGCAATTTTGCGACTTGTGATTTTTGTTTTCTAATTATCTTTGTTGATAATTATATTTTTGCCGTCTTATAATTATCGAATCGATGATTAGATATTGCTGTTTTGTGATTTTTGTATTCTGATTATCTATTTCATAATTAAATTTTACAAAGAATTTGTGAATTTCTTTATGAAATTAAAAGATTTCTTTGGTGTTTATATTTTACTACGCCGGTGTACTGGCTCAATTTTCTGCTATTCATGACGTTTTCCACGTCTTCCAATTACGGAAATGCCTTATTGATTTTCGATTTTATTTCTTGATCCCTGTGGTATTGAAAAAAAAAATGGAAGTTTTTCCTATTCGACTTTTGAGCAACTATCTATTCACATCATTGCTTCGGGGGTGTAGCACCTTCGAAATAAAGATATTTTTCTTGCGGAAGTTCAATGGTTCTCAAATCCTAAGAATTGCACTTAGGAATCCTGAGAATTCATCGAGCAAACACGTTCAGGCTTATTTTTTCAAGCTCTATATGGCGAACTTCCTATTTCAAATTTCTTCATCTTGTGATGATATGCTTTTATGGTTGTTACCTTTTGTCCCTTTATTCTTTATGATTGGGAGGACGCAATTTCTTTAAGGAGGGGAGTCCGTAACAACCCGGTATTTCGTACTGATTAATTATCGTCTTTGGATGATTACCTTTCCTAACTAATTGCTATTTTGAATTTTTCAAACCAGTTTGAAACTCTTTTGAAAAATTTATTAAGTGTTAAGTGGGCTTTATAAATTAAATCGTGGACCATGTTTTGCTTTGGGCCGTGATTATTTTCAAGGTAAAGACTCATTCCCCTCTCTCTCGTTTCATTTTCCATTTTCAAACCCGTTCCCCTTTTATTTTCTTTTTCAATTCAAAACCCTAAAACAAAAACAAGCAAAAATAAATGGCAGCTCGATTTTTGTTCGTCCCTCTTCTTCGTTCCTCTTTGCGCTCTGAAATTAGGGCTTTTCGAAGCACGCCTATGTTGATCGATTCTCTGGTTTGCGTGTTGCCTTGCTCGCTGCTTCTCTGATGATCGTCTGCTTGCTTCACTTGCGCTCGTTCGCAGCTCCTTCTAATCGCATCGTGGAAGGTGAGTAATTCATATTACTCACATCTAATTCAAGCGTGTTTCTTTGTTGATGATTTCATAGGTTTTGTCGATCTCGTATAACCTGGTACCTTGATTTATTTGCGACTTGACTTTGTCATGCTCTATACTTCGATTCATTTGGTATGCCGTACTCGCATTTACACCTTTGCTATTCCATAGTCTCGGCTTCGACTTGATTTTATATTGTTGTTGATTTCCTTTGACCTTTCCTGTTTCTTTAATTTCGTGAATTTCTGGCATTGACGTGGACTTCGTATTTTCTGTCATTGTTCAAATTGCTACTATTTTTAAGTTTGAACTTGGCACTGGTTCGCTTTGTAATTCCGGCTTATCTTGTTTTCACTTGAACTTCGGTGAACTGTGCATATGTATTAAGTTGTTGTAGGATACTAGCCTGGGTTGTTGTACACTAGGTTACGTTCTTGGTTGAACTGGTCATTCATTTGTCTCTGACCTGATGTGTAGTATGAGCTACTAGCTTGCATTTACATTGAACATTGGTGGTCTTTGTTGCACTGCCTTATGTCATACTCGTTGATGTCTTTGTAGTTTGTTTCTAGTCAGCACTTTACTGCCTTCATGTCTTTCATGTTCCATATTGTCTGAAGCACATTTGTGCTTGTTTGTGCAATTTGCCACTGTATCATATATGACATAGCTTGCATTTGAGTTGTTACTGTTGCCTTGAACTGTTGCCACAACGTTCATGTGCATTTTCTATTTAAGTGAAATTGATTTCGTGATGTATTATTGGACACTTGAGTTTCACTGAGCATTGTGCATATTACTTTTACCACTTAATTCATTCTGTTTATATTTACATATCATCAATGCTTGCTGACTTGACCTGTTGCAACTGCATTTTTCATTGAGGCATTCATTCTCTATTATTCTGATTATGTTGCAGTGTTCATATATGGTTATTTAAAGCCATTTCATTGTTGAGGTTGTGACACTTGTTGTTGCACTTGCTTGACCCAGTTTCATTCCTCTTTGAGTCTGTCGTGCTTTGCATTGCATTGACTTATACGCTTCTAGCAATATGGTCCACTATACCACTATTGTCATCTTCTCTTTACCATTTTGGCATTGACTTGTTGTGTTCTAAATTGTATACATGCTATTGATTTTGTGATGCAGTTGTCTTGGTCTTGGGTAATACTTTGTCGAATTAACTTGCGTTGTGTTGCCTGGCCTTTCTATCTGTGCAGATTTCTCGGGTTTCACTGATATATATGTGTTCATGTGTTGTGGTGCCATACGTCTGGTGCCCTCACCGTCCTTCCATTTTTGTAATTGAACAACTGCATTGTGCTTTGGTGCTGCAGTGGTGTGAGTCAGTGACTTGACCTCCTTGCATTTTGTGGTAGTCTTCTACCTTCTCGAATTTGCGGTGTACATATTTCACATTCACCGGGTGGAAGCTTTTCACTATTGTCACTTGCTTATTGCATTAGTGTGCACTGTGAATTCTTGTGTATTGACCTTTGTGCCTTGTTGCTATTTATGTATATGCTGTTGTGGCGAGGCAGTGTACGCGTGCGTGCGCTGCAGCCACACAGTATCGACATTTTGAATTGATATTTGAACCTTAATTAAGTTTGGTTCGTTGATCTTATGTGTACATCATCACTGTAGTGGCAAGGCAGTGTACGCAAGCGTGAAATGCAGCCACACGGTATTGTTTTTATTGATACCCTATTTTGTTTTGATTTATGGATCTTTAGCATATTCCATATGCCGTAGTGGCGAGGCAGTGCATGCGTGCATGCACTGCAGCCCTACCCATATTGTTATTTTAATTGATATTTCAATTGTTTGAACTGTTTCGTTTATTCAATTCAATATGATTTGAATTGTATTTTGATTGGTTTGATTTGATGATTTTGTTGTTAATTGCCGATTAGGCAATTCTGATCTCTTTCTAAATTTTCTTCGTTGAAATTCTTTTTACTTATCTTTGTTGATGATTTGAGTATGCTAATTTGTTGAATTAACACTGTTATGTGTTATATTTACCATTATCCGATTTCTTTATTTAAGAATCGGATAGGTAAATTTATTGGACTATCGTCTAATTGTTATTTAATTATTATTGCTTCTATGCACTAATAACTGAGTTTGAATTAAACTGACCCGTGTATTATTTTCTTTTGAATGTAATACTCGGGTCAGACCGAGTATTTACAGGTTCTAGATTTTGGCTTCGGGTTGCTGCTTGAGCTATGAAGACTTTTCATATCTTTTGGAGTTGTCGTGTCATAGCATAGGTCGATATGTATTCATGTATATTAGTAGACGATGTACTTGTATATATAACTTCATGTGTCGACAGTTGTTGTTGTATCATATGTATTGTATCACATGTATTGTAACTGACATCAGTTATTGTATATATGAGACTTTCCGTTTTATTTGTGTTCCGCATTTATATTATCTGTGTTATTATTATATTTACTGTCCTAAACTATTATGAACCGTCGTAATTCGTTTTATACTGGAATTTGGGTATGTCGATGGGAGTAAATAAATCAGAGATTAAAAATGAAAGAAAATATATATACCACTCCTATCGAGATAACCAATACTAGTGTAAGGCCTAACTACTGATGGCCGATCCTCAAAAGCCTTATTCTCCACGCTAGTTGAAAGCATTACACCGTAGTGTTCTTGGCTAGCGTGGGCATAGAGGTGGGGCATCACACTTCACCTCAAAAGTCGCAACTTTGACTTGTATTAATTGCCAAGATCGCACACCTCACACGCCTACCCAATCCAACAACTCGAGCTTCGCTCCATACTATTGCTATACCGAGCAGACACGTGCGACCACGACCATCGGCTTCGTGCCTCCTGAGTTCGCGCCTCTTTTTTCCACGCACCCTAAATCGCCAATGCCTTGATTTCGATCCACAAATCACATGACTCGATCGACTTTCCCCCAAATCAAAAATTGAATCTAGAGAAAAGGTGGAAGCTCGCGTATGATGCTTATTGGGTTTACTTCGGCCCTTTTTTTTCTTTCCTGAAAGAGGAATTCGACTTTTATTCTGAAAAAAAGAAAGAGAAGTGGCCATTATTCAATCATTTCATTTTTTTCTGCTTTGACTTCGAGCTTGATTCAAGGTGGTAAGAGGAACCGATACACGGCTATAACTGGGTTGGAGCGGTGTGTAGGGGAAGACAATAAAACATGTGATTTTTTTTTGCTTTATGAAACATTATTATATTTAAATTTATATTTAAATTCAAATTGCTCTGATAAACACAACTCAGAATCTCAACCTCCAAGTTAAGGCATGCCGCTAGGGGTTCATAGTGTTATATCCCTATTCCGAACGCATTGGAAAAGGTTTCGAGTCCTAATTTGATCATATGCTTTAGTTACGAAAATAAACGATCGATTTTAAATTAAATCAATTAAAGCACTTTCTATGCGTTTTGAGCTGCCAAGGTTAAACGATGACTCCGATTGCTACGAAAATTGAAATCCAATAATAATTCAATATTACGGATCCAATGAAACTACATTCGTTGAATTCCGAGACTGTGCCTCGGAAGGCTATTTTTAAATATGGATTTAGACGATAAAATTTCAAAACTGAATAAAGTATTTCCAAATCAAATTCCAAAGCTTCCATTATCTTGAGTATTATCAATATAAATTTTCTAAGCCTTAAAAATATACTAAATAAGCTTAAAACTGAAGATTCAAATTTTTAACCAAATTTAATTGCCAAATCCATAATTATATTTAAAATTCAAGCTAAACCATCATTCAAATATTTTCAAACTAGGCTTCACTTTATTAAGAAGTCCAAATTGGGCTTGAAGACTCGATTTCGATTTTGATTAGTTTAAATTTTGGGCTTAGTAAATTAATCTTGAACCTGAGATTATAACAGTGACCATATATACATGAATGCTTTCGAATTGCATAATTCAAACCAAATTCAAATTGAAACATTCATGCAAACATGTATTCATCATCATCACACAGATATATTAACATCAAAGATTTTTATTTTTTTTTGAATTGTTTGCTCACCTTATATTATCTATTTAAAGAGAAATTAAAATCTAAAACTAGATTATAAACCTGTAACTAAGGACATGGGATTTACACACATATGTACAGTCATACAGGTTAAAACATCTGCATACTTGTCTATATACAAACATGTTTTAACATGCAAACAATTCACACAAGGTTGTTTAAATGATTATTCATATGCATCAGTTTTCAAACATGTTAAAGTATAAAAAAAGCAGTTTTACTCATAGAAAATATTGAACAGAGATGCTTTAGAAATGCATTGATCTGGAAACAACAACTTGACTTCTTCAATTTGAAGCTTGTTTCATAAACTGGTCTTTGAATTGCTCAAGTTAGAAGTTTTGAAGTTGAATCTGCTTGCAAAATGATTTTCTTTGAAATAGTTGAAGCCTAGTTTAGATTTCTTTTGAAATTGGATTTTTAGTTAAATTTTGAAGATGAAAGATGATTGAAAGAAAGAGAAAAAAATGTTTTTATCTGAAAATAAATTAAAAATATCAGTTTTCTTAAATTTTTATTTCGTAATTTAATTTTTAATAGAAATAATGATGGTCGACACTTGTTAAAATTTATGCCAAAATCATTACACTTGTTATTTATCATACATTTGTTAAATTGTAAATATTTTACTTACATGTGTAATTTTTAAGATGGTATATCTCGAAAATTAGTAGGATGAATGGAATTTGCTTTATGGTCAAATTCTGGCGAATGACATTTTGGTAAGCGTCGAGACTATTGCTGCAGGAGGCTGGGTTAAGTAGGATTTCGGGAAAATTGAAGGAAGGATTTTTAGAGGGCTGTGGCGATCAGGGATTGATGATCTAGGGTACTCAACCCTGTATGGGTTAATGTTGTATTCGAAGTAAATAAGGCCTCGCAAATTTAGTCGAACTCGATCGAAAGTAGGGAGGTGGCATAGAAGGTCTTTGACGAGGGTCTGGTCATATTGGCAGAGTTTCAGACGATCAGGGATGAACGTAGCATGGGTTCTTTTCATTGTAGCGTTATTGTTTCAGGCATGGTGATTATGTCGTTTTCGTTTTGGTCGAAGATACCGGGATTTTAGGAGATGAGATCATCGGAGCCTATCGTCGGCGATGTGTGGGTGGATGAAAACTCTGGGTGCCTACAATTTTCCATACGGGCAGTGTAGAGTTGGTTTTTTTTAGATAGTAGATATAGATATCGATTTGGTAGCTTTCAGCTTTCTCTTTGGTATTCTTTGAAGACTTTGGATATTGAAGTATTTGGTTCGGACGAGGCTTGCTTAGATTTGTGCAACTTGATGGTGGTTCGAGCTATCTATGGAGATTGCTGATATTAGTGTTCCTTCTGGAGTTTCAAGTTCTAGTCATTTCCGCTGCTAGTTCATTGGGTTTTCTGCTGTAGCATTGTATCTTATCTCTGATATTTGTTGGCTTGTGTATCATTATCGTATATCATTTTGGATATTTTATTACTGGAGTTGTATATGATATTCATTTCTTTCTTCCGCTATGTTGTTATACTTAACGTGTTATAAGTACCGGCGAACCAGATTCGACGTTTGGATCTGCGGCATTCGAATACAAGTGCCGTATTCGGTACCGATTTTCGAAAGTCGAGTCAGGGTCGCTACATTCAACTGTGACAACCAGACTTTCAATCCACAGAAAGTCGCATCATCTTTAAGAAAGAAAGGGATATAAAAGAGAAACGAAAGAAGAGAAAGAAGAAACAAGACCTGAATCTCAACAGCGGAACGAATAAATTATATTAATAACATAAGTATTACAAAACATACAACATCTATCAGAGTTTCACAGCATACACAACATACACTAGACAGCTGTAAACACCTGTCCTCCACAATTCGTCAAAGCTAACCTGAATCCCTTGGCTACTCGCGAAAAATTGAGTACCCAAGAGTTTAAGAAAACAGAAGATAAACTCCGGGTCAGACATGGGTCAGGAGTGAGTAATAGGTTAAAGTTGCTTAACTTTTGAAAACCCTTTTGAAAAGAAAAGGTATCACATAAGACTCCCCACACATAACCATGGGTAAGTTTTTACCTTACGCTAACCAAAACATTTGATAGGCAATCCGGTGATATTATAATAGTGTTTAAGGTTTTCAAGTAAAATACAGAAATAGCTGGAATGCTTACATCTCACGTTCCAACATAGTTTGTCACAATCAAAATGTACGGCACTTATTGGAGATTGGATCCCATACAATGGCAGGGCTACTCGGGTACCGCCCGTCACGGTACGTGGCCTAGATCACCTTATCGAGGATTACTCCCAATCCCCTCCAACACAAAGCTGGAACCATCCCTTATCACAAACAAGACAACCCCACATTTGTTTGCAACCAAACCCCACACAGCCGAATATAAAGGGACCTCTAGACAGGGGCAAATCTCGTCCTACTTAGGCATGACCCACTTAGCCTTGCTGCACCTCCTCTGTTTTAGCCACTCCAGTTGATGAGGCTTGAGGCTACGATTACCATTAGAGAACACATCTCTTAGAATGCTCATCGTCCACCTGACAATGTTCTGAAAGCATTCAATCCATACAAGTTCGTTCCTGGTTCGAATGAAACCGAAGCCATTATCTCGTTATACTCATTTTTGAACCACCCTCAGAGTTAACGACGATATCCCTTGCACTCTGAATCTTCATCTTCACTTGATATTCACGACCTATCGTTAATTTGGATCGATGTGGTTTTCGGATATCCAAATATGGAAGCTCGATCTCGGTCTCATCGAAATCCAAAACGCCATCTTTTAGGTCCAAGTTGTTTTAAAATTTAAAACAATTCAATTCAATTATCTATATACACACAAATAGATAATTCACATATCACATTAGATAATCAATGTTATCATCAAAAATAGGTAAACCATATTATCATCACAAATAGATAATTCATATTATCAATTCAATGCAACCAAAGCATCCATATCACACAACATTACTTATCTCATATCTGAGATCACAAACCATTCAAGGAAATCAATATCATTCATCCATACATAAGCAAGGATTATTCATTATCTATAATTAATTTAAAATGAATTAAATTGATTACTTCATCCTTAATTAATTTAAAATAAATTGAATTAATTACTTCATCAATATAAATCTTGCTTACACAACCATTAATTAATTACAAATCAATTAATTAATTACGTTCTAATAAATCACCCTTAATTAATTATCCTTTAACTACATTCAAGTAATTAGCCTTTAATTAATTTCACAAATTAATTATTCTAAACCAAATTCAGTAATTAACCTTTAATTGCTTCATTAATTAATTAACTATAATTAATTACATTAAACCTTAAATAATTACATTAATTAATTCCTCCATTGATCACTTATTATTGATTAATTAAAATTCTGGGTTGTCACATCCTTCCCCCTTAAAAGAATTTCCTCTCGAAATTACAAGTTAAAAAAAACGATCACTAACCCATTTTGCTATCTTTCCAAAACTAAATGGTTTTATCAACTTACCAAACAAATCCTTTTTATTTAAGGCCCATCATTAATTCGACTACCCTTCCAAATTAAATTATAAGTTCCGATAACATTGTTTTCTCAATAATTCAAGTTTAAATTTTAAATTCAAGTTTCAAATTATCCAAAATTTCTTAAAATTTTTCGGACACCCTAAATTTTCGAAATTTTTTGCCAGCGTCTCCTTTGCGCGGCTTGCTCGGTACGACTACAAAAATGGCACCACGGCCCCCAGATTTCAACATGGAAAGAAAAAGCCAAGTGGCTAGACAAGAAGATCATCAAATTTCATACTGAAATTCAAATACATACCTTTTTGTCGAGCAATTCCAAATTTATCTTCGAAATCAAAATCCCATTTCCATTTCCTTTAGTATACCTGTATATCCTGCTAGCCGTAATATCCAATTACAACATTCAAATTTATTCTGCACATTCCTTTTAAAAAAATTTCAATATACTTTTTATACCATTTTTGCTTCACTTTTGAAGTTATACATCCATTTTATTTCAATCTTACATTTTCAATTTCATTTGAATTCAGTTTACCATTTCAATTCTATTTGGATTCAATTTATCTTCTGAATATTGAATATTATCAATTATCTTTCATTCACAACTGATTCATCTTGCTATTTTAAATTAGTTTCTTTTACTAATTCATTACAAGTTCTAATTCAAATGTTAAAAATGTTAAAAATTTCCGTGTCGTCACATCCTTCCCCCCTTAAAAGAATTTCGTCTCGAAATTACTAGTTAAGAAGAATGATCCTCAACCCGTTTAATATTTTTCAACCCAAACAGTTTTATCAGTTTATCAACTCAAATCTTTTTATTAAAGATTCATTTCAACTAACTTTCCAAATCTTTCATATTTTTCATAAAATATTGTTTACTTCACAATTCAAATTTAAATTTAATTTCAAACTTTCAAAATTTTCTCAAAATTTTTCTAACTCCCTCAATTTTCGAAAAATTTCGCCAGCGTCTCCTTTGCGTGGCTAGCTCGGTACGACTACAAAATGGCGCCCATGCCCTCTGATTCCAAAAGAAAACAAAATGCCAAGTGGCTGGACAAGAAAATCACCAAATTTCATATAGAAATTTAAATATGTTCCTTTTTGTCGAGCAATTCCAAATTTATCTTCGAAATCAAAATCCCATTTCCATTTCCCTATACACCTCTGTATATTCTGATATCCATAATATCCAATTACAACATTCAAATATCATTTTGCGCATTCCTTTACGGAATTTCATTATATACTTCTTATACCATTTTTACCTTACTATTGAAGTTATATATCCATTTTTATTGAATTTTGCATTCTCAATTTCACTTGAATGCGATTTACACTTTCAATTCTATTTGGATTCAATTTACCTTCTGAATATTGAATTTTATCTTTCAATTATAACCGATTCATAATATTATTTTAAATTAGTTTCATTCACTAATTTACTTCAATTTTCAATTTGAAATCGTTTGTCGCTAGCAAAATTTTATTTTCAAAAATTTTCTAACACTCAAAATTTTCAGAAAATTTTGGCAGAGTCCCCTTTGTACGGAGGAGCTTTTGCAATTTGACAAAAGATATAAGTACATATACATCGACCCACTCGGTCGAAAAAGCAAAAACAGATCATATTTCCTATTTCTATTGCGTAGGCGTACCTTACTTTGCATTTTTAAGCAAAGCGGCTTATTATTAGCATTTTAGCGTGACCAAATCCAGCCAAACGGCCTCCTTGTACCTGTACTTACTCAATTTAATCACATAAGTGACATATATAGGAAATTCATTTACATTTCACTCATTCTCAATAGCAAACACATAGTTTTCACAGGCAGAATATTCAAAATTATTTCCATTAGCAATTTATATTGTTTCAATACAAATTCAATTGCTTACAACTACATCACACATCATTTCCGTTCAATTTCAATGGTTTATAACGCACTTTCTTTCATTCGATTCATTTTTAAACGAAATGAACTCATATCTATTTCAATTAATCCAAAAATCAATTTTATTGGCTTTCCTTAACACATAAGATTTTATGCAATCTCGTTTGCGTCAAACGACCACCATTTCTATGCAAAGTCGACGATACTCACTAAATAGAATATCCAATCTAGTTTATAACTAATTTAAATTAATACCAACTCAACTTAATCTTTATTCTGTTTAATTTATCAAATTCATTCCATCGACTAGTCTAATTAAATTAGTTTTACTCACTTATCCATTTTAAATTTCAACTTTCCATTCTCAATTCATCTCGAATTTATTTCATCAATAACAAGGAAATTTTCAATTCATTTCTACTTACTTAAATTTATCTGCAAATTTAACTCACAATTGAATTTTAATTTAACTAATTCAACTTTCCTATTTCATGAATTAATTAATTTTCATATTTGTTTATCTGAATTCAATCCATTTTATTTTTACTTTTCCAAAGTTTGGATTTTATTCAACTTGATCCAGGTCAAATCTTATTCCGTTTTTCAATTCCAATTCATTTACTCACAAATGTTAACTCATTTGTTCATTCATAAATTTATTCCACACTTACTTTTATTTATCCCTTTTCAATTTGAATCTTATTCCAAACAAATTTCAAATTTTTTTTATGAGTTATCAAACTTATTTAGATATCGTAACATTTTAAAGATTTCCAGAATCTTTTCAACCTTTTCCAAAACCATTATTGAAAACAATTCAAATTATCCCTTGAATTTCATAACCAAACCCTAAATTTCCATACAACTTCCATTTAAAACAATTTGACGGCAATTCCTCTTTTGGAAACTCGAAAATGAGCACCGATGATGTCGCGACCATCATCGGAATCATTTTCCAGCGACCGAAAAGAGTTTAGAGCTTTTATCCCTTCAAAACATTTTTTCCAAACCCTTGAAAACTATTTCCAATCCAAAAGCAATTTAATTTCCAAAATTGCCGAATTTCAAATATTTCCAAGAACATTTCCAAATATTTCTCTGGAATTCTATTTCAAATGATAAATCTCATTTACAATTTTACATTTACAAATCCCATTTGGATTTTTGTTTTCTTAGCTTTTGATTTTGATTTAAATTATTATTCAATAATCAATGATAATAGTTTAATATTATCAATTCCTAACATCCAAGCAACCATATACTATATAATTTATAGAAAATTATTCTTTTCATATACAAAATAGTTTTGGGTAAAATTATTTCATTTACGCTATTTTAGAACGATACCGTGTCGAATTTGTTCTATACAAGTATTTATAGATCCCTATCAATAACGTTAATTACTCGTATTGACCGGAATCCATGTACCACTCAACAAACTAATCAACACAATATAAACTAATTTTATATTCACTAACAAATACGCGCTCATATCTATTATTACATTCACACTCATCCTAGATACTACTAACTCTATCTCTAATGAGTAACACCCAACAGAGCCAAGGTTATCGCTTAACCAAATGCTCTGATACCACTTTGTAACTACTCGATTTTTCGACTTTCGAAAGTCGACATTAATACGTCCACTGTATCAACTGCCGAACCATCGAACGCCAAAAAACCGAACCAATAGGGTTTGAGAAGAAGAAACAGAAACAATAATAGAATCTCACAATTCGCAGTGGAACAACATATAATAGATAAATAAATATCTTTAAAACAAAAGCATTATATCAGTTTATACGTCACATTATCAGAGTTTACAACAATCAATACAAACACTAGCCGTTATAATAACTTGCGTACAATAAAATTTGACTTGCACTAATCCAGACGCAACGGACACTACATAGTATAAGTGGTACGTCTCGCCACCCAGCTTGCCTCCAGATCTCCATAGCAACTACTTGACTTCGCTTCCGAATAACTGATAACCTAACTCTAGGCTGACTGTGTGGAAATTGGTGAGCACCCAGAGTTTAGAAAGGGAATAATAAACTACAGGTTAGTCGTGGGACTGGTGTGAGATCAAAAACAGTTATTTTCACCAAGAAAATAAAAAGAAATCCGCTATGCTTTTGGAAAATGAAACTACCACAAGGCCTCCCGGCACACACACACAATGCAATCGCACACTTAGGGGAGATTTCTCCTTATGATAGTCAAACATGCTTAATACGCAAACTTCTTTTTAATATTATTATTAGTGCATAGTGTAGAAAACATTTCGAAAGTATAATATTAATCTTAACCAGCATAGGTACCATTATATTATGCCTTCTATAGCTATCATTTTAAATGGCAGGTTCTACAACTAAAATCGTATAGGATGCGTATTGTTTCTTTGAATTTCCAACAAATGGTCAGGCTAAGGAACTTCCTACTACCACATGGGTACGCCTCTGGCGGGACGTCCCGAGAACTTAACCAGCTCTCTGCGAACACAAGGCCGGGTTACCTCTGTAAATAGGTAACTACAACACCAATATGTCATCCCTAGGTCCTTTGGGACCTTTATCCGAGGATCCTCAACCACAAAGCAACAACCACAAAGAAAAGTATTTGCCGTAACCACAAAGGTTAAATATCAGCGCTCCATACCTGACACCACCCTTTTTCCAGAAGGAAATGACATACCCTAAAGGGTGCGACCCTCATAATCTTGCTGCATCTTTCATGTTTTGAACATTTCCGGGGTGTGAGGTCCGACGAAGTCTCCTCCACAAAGCTACACTTTTTAAAAAGTCATGCTTTGATCACAAATGATCAACAAATGATCATCAACACACAACAACACTTAGCATGCCACACTACCAAATTGGGATTATATCGCTGATAACCTTCAACTACATTACCTATGAGCTCGTATGTCTCAGAGAAGGGTGTTAAGCTAAGAGAATAAATTCTCCGCCACCAACAGATATGTATTTGAAAGAAATCTGCTATATACCTCAAACTATAGTGTCAGACGTACAGCCATAAAAGTCCGTTCCGGGATCGAACGGAACAGAAGGCACTTCCAAAGAAACCCTTGCAAATCCGGATATTCACAAATCACGTCCGGAATCCCCATCCCAAAGTGTCATAAAATCTGTATACCGGAGCAACCCGTTGAAGAGACATTCGACAGGTAATCCTTTCGCTTTTGAAAATACCCAGTCTTCAACGCCTTCTTTAAATGCAATCCCATTTCGTCGTATCGTTATTCGAAATAGGTATTATGACACAAGGTCCTCTCCCGGCTAATCCGATTAACGAGCGCTTATTTGGAAAATAAGTGTTCAATTAGATTTCAAACAAATCACAATAAATTCCATGTTGATCTTTTAAATAAAAGATCCATCACAATCACAAAGGTTCGATGTGGTTTTCGGATATCCACTTCGAATCCCACCCCGGTCGCATCGAAATTCAAATGCCATTTGAAAGGCAAATATTGATAGTCGGTCATTTAACTATCAATAAATATTCACAACAACACCAAGATTTAAATAATTTTCCCAATTATTTATTTTCAAAATAACTTTGCAAGATATAAATTTTTTAACACTTCATCTATTTGAAAAGAAATTCAAATCACTCTTCACTCGTGGAATAAAATTCCCGATATTATTTATTTCCATTGAAAGACTCCCGAGTTAAAATACATTAAAATAATTTAAATTACTTATTCAAAATATAAACTCGGAACATTTAGATAAAACTATTTTAAAACATTTATTTAAATATTAGTTATGAAATATAATATAAATATCTCATATAAAATTTCAAGTCCAAACTAACTTTAAAATAAAAATTAGTGGATAGGGCATAAATATTTAGATAACCAATTTCTAAATCAGATTTTTTTTTTATTAAATCTTTAAAATAATCATTTCTATAAATAATCATTTCCCAAATAATTTCT
Source organism: Allium cepa (assembly GCA_030765085.1). Taxonomy (NCBI): domain Eukaryota; kingdom Viridiplantae; phylum Streptophyta; class Magnoliopsida; order Asparagales; family Amaryllidaceae; genus Allium; species Allium cepa. The sequence goes on along the minus strand of CM060943.1, from coordinate 938,654,759 downwards.
CTAACAATATTTTTCAAAACAATTTATGAAACTTTTAATTTATACTTTAAAAGTTACTTTGAAAATATATTCGGCTTTTCAGGGAAGAAATCTCTTTCCATTTATATAATTTAATAAATCTTCTCGATTTATTTTAATTTACATTCAAAATCTGTAAATTTCTTTTCACACCTTTAAAAATAAAACAATATTTATTTTTGAAACAAATTTTCTTTTCCTTTATAAATTCACATTGTGAATTTGAAACTTCTAAATATCCATTGATATACGATTGATTTCCAAATTTATTTTCAAATACCAAATCAATTTCCAAAGTTGATTTCTAAATTTATTTCAACACTAAATTTATTATCCTTTGAAACAAATTCCTTCTTTTAAATCTATTCAATTTTTCTAAGATTAATCTACTATAAATTTTCTACTAAATTTCAGTAATCAAACTTTATTTATTTCTGGTATTCTACGATACCAAAATATATTTGGCTAAATTATAGCGTTCAACAATTTCAATCACAATAGTCACGCACAGATTATAAATGAGCAACACACAATATTGAAATAAATCAATTATTTGAGGAATCTAGATGGATCCCTCCAACCTGTTTTCCCTGCATCCACAGACGTTAGCACAACAATTAAATACCAATTCCACTTCGAGGTGGAATATCGCGGTATATGGGATTTATACATATCATCTGCTACGGCGCAACAGGGTCTCGTCCGCTATATAATGCGGGAAATCAATTACCCAATATATACTATATACTACTATATATATATATAATATCATCCAGTGAATAATTATTATAAATCAATCATCCATGCACACAGTCAATCAATTTTAAATCTAACTGTTCAAAATTTCAATCAGAAAAATATTGATTGAGCGAGAAGATCTCGCCTTTTCTTTATTTTGCAATCCATTTCCAATCCAGTTTTGTTTTCTTCACGATTTTAGACCTTGCATAGCAATTATAGGATTTTATTAATATTCGAAATAAATTCTAACAACTCAATTCACTATTTTATAATTTCAAATTCAGTTAATAATTTAGTTTTAAACCGAGGATTAAATTTTTTTTAACCAACTTTTCTTTTGAAAAAATCTTTTAGTAACTAAAATAATTTAATAGTTTTACTAAAATAAATTAATCAACAAACCCTTCATTTAAAGATAAATTAGAAAAAATAAAAATATGTAATTGTATATTTATTTCTTTACGAACTACAAATATAATTAGTTAAAAAAAATAACCTATATAAATTTTCTAAAAATCTGATTTATATAAACTTCTAAATGCTTTTAAAAATTCTTATTACTATATTCTTCATTTTATTAATTCTTTTAATCATTTATAACTAAATATATATTTACATGTATGTATAATTTTTCTATATATATATGTAAAAAAACAAAACTGCCTTCAATTTTTGCTTTACTATTCATTTTTTTCCAGACTTGATTTTTTTTCCTTCTTATCTGAATTAACAATCGAAGTTCAGAATGAAAGTTTAACCCACATAGAAAAATACCTTACTGCACAGTCGCTTCCCCTTCGCTACATCGATACTTCGACCTAGCACACCTTCCAGAGTAACAACGTGCTCGGCAGGTCCAATACCCATCATCGCCTCGTATGCTTCACCTCAAAAGTCGCGACTTCGACTTGTACTAATTGCCATGATCGCACGCCTCAAACGCCTACCCAATCACGGCCACTCGAGCTTCGCTCCATACTGTCGCTATGCCAAGCGAACACGCACGACCATGACCATCAGCTTCGTGCCTCCTGAGTTCGCGCCTCGATTTGCCGCGAACCCTAAATTGACCATGCCCCCATTTTGATCCATAAATCCCCCGACTCGATCGAATTTCCCCCAAATCGAAAATTAAATCTAGAGAAAAGGGGGAAGCTCGCGTATGCGTTTTGAGCAGCCAGGGTTAAACGATAAGTCCGATTGCTACGAAAATTGAAATCCGATAATAATTCAATATTACGGATCCAATGAAACTGGTTTCGTTGAATTCCGAGACTGTGGCTCGGAAGGCTATTTTTAAATATCGATTTAAATGATAAAATTTCAAAACTGAATAAAGTATTTCCAAATCAAATTCTAAAGCTTCCATTATCTTGAGTATTATCAATATAAATTTTCTTAGCCTTGAAAATATTTTTAACAAGCTTAAAACTAAAGATTCAAACTTTTACCCTACATTAATAAATTAAGTTCAGTAATTTAATTGCCAAATCCATAATTATATTTGAAATTCAAGCTAAACAATCAATTAAATATTCCATTTCAAATGTTAAATATTTTCGAGTCGTCGTAATATCACTAGTAACCATCAACTACATAACCTCTGAGCTAATACGTCTCAGAGAAGGTGTTAAGCTAAGAGAATAAATTCTTCGCCGCCAAACAGAAATGTATTTCATAGAAACCGGCTTTATATCTCAAAGTGTAATGTAAAACATACATTCATATAAGTCCATCCTAGGTCTGAATGGAACCGAAGGCACTTTGTCCAATCAAGGAAAGAAGTCCTTGCGAATTTGGATATCCCCAATCTCGACTGGACTTCCCATCAAATAGGGTAACATCTATACTGGAGCAACTTGGTGGAGAGATAATCAACAGGCAATCCTTTCATTTTCGAAAGTACCTGGTCTTCAACCACCATCTTCAAATGCAATCCCATTTCTTCGTATCATTATTCGGAATAGGTTTTACGACTTAATGTCCTCCCCTGGCTTATCCGAATAATGAGCGCTTATTTTAAAACATGTGGGTACATTCGGATCTTAGTTAAGTCACAACAAATTTCCATTTTTAATCTTTTAAACAAAAGATCGACCTTTAAGATTCGATGTGGTTTTCGGATAACCATTTGGAAACCGACCTCCGGTCTCATCGAAATTCAAATGTTGTCTTAAAGGCCTATGTTGATAGTCGGTTATTTAACTATCAAATAACATCCATAAACAACCATCAGATTTAAATAATTTCCCGAATTATTTATTTCAAAATATCTTTGCAAACTATTTTTCTACCCTTCTACTCTTTGAAACAGTTTTCAAATCACCCTTTCCTTTCGCAGAATAGGTTTCCACCTAATCGTTTATTTCCACTGGAAATTACCAAGACTAAATGCTTTAGACTTTTAAAACAATTTAAATCACTTTTTTATAAAAATATGTACTTTAAAATACTTAAAGTAAAAACAATTTAAAGCACTTTATTTAAAATACCAGTTATGAAGTTTAATAATAATTTTTCATGTGAAACTTAAGCCAAAAAAAATTTAAAAATAAAGGTTATTGAATTATATACAGTTTTCCAAATAAAAACTTTAGCCAAACTATATTCAAAATAAAACCACCTTATAAAAAATAAATAGTAATAATTATCTTTTTAAATCTCAACACCATTTAATCCTTTAAAATTATTACTACTATAACTAATTTAATAAAATATTTACCTTTAAAATTTTAAACAAATTAAATAATAATTCTCAAAAACATTCTTTTAGACAACTTCGAAAACTTCCAACTTATACTTAAAAATCTTCTTTGAAACCGTACTTGGCTTTTCAAGGAAATACACTAATTTTTCACACCACTAAAAATAAACCCCTATTTATTTTTTTAAAACAAATTACCCATTCCTTTGTGAATTCCGACCATGAATTTATACTTTCCAATATCCATTGATATATTATTTCCTTTAGAAAACCCATTTTATAAATTCCATGGTATCATTCTCCTTTTAAAACATAGTTTCAAACATTTAATTAGTTTTCAAATCGATTTCCCAAAACTAACTCCATTTTTAAAATAAATTCCTTTATTTCTCCTAGACCATTCAAAATATGAATTTTAAATAAATTCTTCAACTTTCAAACAATACTACCTGAGTTCTCAAAATTCATTTATTTCCATTTATTTAAAAAAAAATATTTCCCCATACTTGGAATTTATTCAATAGGAATTCAAAAATCAACCTTTATTCTTTCCAAATTCCTTCTTTTGATTTATCCAATTTTTTCAAAAAATATTTTACTTTAAATTCTCTACTTTAATTTCCTTCCAAAAATCAATTTTTTTAATATTTCTGGTATCCTAAAATATATTCGGCCAAACCATAGCCTTCCATAATTTCAATTACCAATATAACCAATCACAGATTATCAATAAATCATATCACAACATATGAGATAAATTCAAACATTTGAGGAATCCAGTTGGATCCCTCCATCCTATTTCCCTGCATCCACAGATGTTAGCACAATATAAAATACCAAATCCACTTCGAGGTGGAATATAGCAGTATATGGGGTCATCCGCTATTATGCGGGGCGCATAGGGTCTCTCCGCTATATAATGCGGGAAATCAATCACTCCAATATATGTATACTATATATATAACATACCAATCCAACCGATAACAATTATCAATCCAAGCAAACAACCAATAATTTAAATTTAACTATTTAAATTAAACTAGGTAATCCGATTGAGTGTGAAGTTCTCAACTTTGCTTTTGTTTTCCAATCCATTTCCATTCCAGCTTGTTTTCACCATTTTTTTTAAACCTTGTAACAAACATTATAAGGTTTTATTAATATTTGAATTTGTCAAACAAATTCATTTTCCTATTTGATAAGTTTAGTTAACCAAATTTTTTATTTTTAACTAGTGATTTAAATTTAAACTAATAAATTTTCCCCTTAAAACTTTTTAGTAACTAGAACAAATTAAATAGGTTAACTTAACAATTTATTCACTAAATCCATTATTTAAAATAACAAGTAAATTAAAATACATATATTTATTTTATATTTTCACTTTGAAAATAAATTATGGATTTGCAGACATCCATTTTTATAAACTTCTAAATATTTCAAAATTCACAAAATCTTATATATAAAAAATCCCTGTTTCAACCCTATATATTTTTCAGTTCCAAAATCTTATATAAATTTTCTGTATAGATTTAAACTCTACAGATTTAAAACTAGATAGCAAACATTCTCTGGTGTAAATATATATATATACACACACACTTTTTTTCTTTTGTTTATTGTAAACAACAGTAATCTACTTTACTGTAAAAATTTATTTCATGCTTTTTGTATATACACATAAAAACCTGCACCAATATACTTTACTGCAATTTTTTTCTTATATCAATACATATATAAATTTATTTAATTTGAAAAGAAAAGAATTATACCTCTGAGTCGCCACCCATCTCGATAAGACTGCCGATCTTCGCGAACACGCGACGCTCATCCACGCTAGGTTACGGCCTTAAAGTCCTCATCCAATCGCCTCCTCGTCGCTCGTTACCACGCGCCGACTATCGACCTGTCTCCCTACTCTATCGGCTACCGGCGAATGCCGCACATGAACCAATTCAACTTGCTAACTGTCGAGATGAAACATCCCAGGGAAGAGAAGACGCCACCGCTTCCCTCGATTCCAATGTTGCGTGCGAAGCCATGAATTTGCTGAAAGAGATTTCGTTTCATCCCCCACACGATTCAATCGAATCGCGAACTCATTTATAATTTTTTTTGTCAAAAGAGAATGATGATAGATTAAGAAAAAGGAAGGGGATAAATCGTAGCTATAATTAAAAATGAAGTGGCCATTGATTTAGATATCAGCTGGACCAAGATTGTTGAGGAAAAAAGAGGGTGCGATCCTTTTTTGAAGTTAAAATCAAAATGAAAAGCTCGGCCATGGATTTCTTTTCGAACGAATGATTTAGAAAGGGGAAGGAAATTGATCGTATTTTCTTTTCTATCGAAGTGGATATCTGATACGCGATTGAGGCGGTAGGAGACACGTGTTCTAGATTTCTCTACGTGTATGTGTTAGTTGCAGTGTTTTCAAATGCAAAAATATTATTTATGTTGAATTTAAATTTAAATTCAAATCGTCTCGGTTTTCACAACTCACAATCTCGATCTCCAATCGAGGCATGCCACTAGGCGTTTATAATGTTAAACCCCTATTCCAAATGCAATTGAAAAGGTTTCGAGTTCTAACTCGATCGTATGGAGAAGATAGCTTTTTGGATCTAGTTATTTATTAAATTTTTGATATAAAATTTCAGCGCGTTTATCTATCGTACGCTCACATAACAACTCCAAACGCTACGAAAACTGAAATCCGATAATAATACACTATTGTGGATCCAATGGAACTAGTTTCGCCAAATTCCAAGACTGTGCCTCGGAAGGCTATTTTTGAATATCGATTTAAAGAAACTGAACAAATCACCATAAAATTAAATTTTAACACTTCTGTTATCTTTAGTATTATAAATATAAATTTTCCAAGCATTCAAATTATTTTAACAAGCTTGGAACTCCAGATTCAACAATTTTTCCCAATTTCCAGTTATTGATTCAATATTTAAATTATCCAATAAATAGCAACATTTGAAATTCTAGTTAGAAACTAACTTTTAAATATTTAAAATCAATTAAATATTCCAAGTTCAAATATCCAAAAATTATGAGTCATCACATTCTTCCCCCTTAAAAGAATTTCGTCCCCGAAATTACTAGTTAAGAAGAATGATCCATAACCCGTTCACTATTTTCCCAATCCAAATTGATTTTTAACAACTTCCCAAAACCCAACAGTTTCAACTTTCCAAAACAATTTTTTTGTCAAAGACACCATCATTCTTACTAACTTCCCAACCTCAACCATAGGTTCTAAACAATATTATTTTATGAAAAATTCAAATTCAAATTTAAATCCAAATTTTAAATTATCCAAATATCTCAAAAGAAATTCTAACTCTTTAAATTTTCACAATTTTTTGCCAGCATCTCCTTTGCGCGGATAGATGGTACGACTATAAAATACCACTATGGGCCCTCAGATTTCAAAAGAAAACAAAAGGCCAAGTGGCTAGACTAGAATATCATCAAATTTCATACAGAAATTCAAATACATAACTTTTGACGAGCAATTTCAATTTATCATCTGAAATCAAAATCCTAATTTCCTTTTGCTTTTTAAACACCTGTATACTACTTAGCAATAATATCCTATCACAACATTCAAAATCATTTGATACATTTCTTTACTACAGTTTCAATATCTATTTCGTACAAGCCTGTACGACGTCCGTATATCATCCGTACACAATACCAAGTTCAATCGCTCACTCTATCAAAAATTTCACTTCCAAACTAGTATCGTCCACCCGACTTCCTAGTGCGGACTCAAATCTGGTTCCTTGATCAGAAACTGTCATTCTCCTTGCATAGTCCTAAACTATGATAGAGAATTTCCAAAATCAACCAAAAATCTATATCCATGTTCGCCTTCGAAATCGAGTGAAAAATCCCAACTCGGAACGATATAACTATCTCGAAATTCTATGCTCGAATCTGGATCAAATTGCTATGCGAATAAAGTAATATACGTACATCCCACGTATTTATTAATTGATTATTAGCTATATAAATTCCCTTTTTATTCACACTTTTCATTTCACACATCTTTATTAAATCCGCATTCAAATATTTACTTAGAATATTTCCTCAATTCCAAATTTATCTTAAGAATTCCACCATTCATTTCTTAAGTTCAGTATAAGTATTTTATATACTCCTTATACTATTTTTACTTCATTTCTTAAGCCTTCACATCTATTTTCATTTGACTTAAATTTTCAATTCCATTCTGAATTCAGTTTACCCTTCATTTAAATATTGAATTCTATTTATCATATCTCAATCCATTTTTAATTAACCATTTTGATTAGTTCCACTTGCTAATTTATTCGTATCTCAACCACTTTTATTTCCAAACCATTATTATCTTTAGTCCACTTCACTAATTTTCCATTTACTTACAAATTCAAGATGAATTTCAACATTTAGTTTTCAATTTCATTTACTTACAATTATAAATTCATTTATTCGTTCAGAAATTTCTTTCCACCTTAATAAATTTATTTAAGCAATCATTTCACTCCGATTCAATTCAAATTCGCTTTTACTTAACTATATTTAATTACACTCCGATTCAATTTAAATTTTAAACTCAATATAAGTTTTTCAAATTTAATTACATTTGCTAATTTCTTTTGATTCACCTCAATTAATTAGCTTACCTTTCCACTTATTTGGGTTTTACACTTACTTTTATTTATCCCTTTTCAAGTTGAATATTATACCAACAAATTTCAATTTTTTTATCAGTTATCAAACTTATTTATATTCTGTAACATTTTTAAATAAGACTCCAAAGTTTAAATAATCACTTAAGTATTTCAAAAACAATTTTTTTAAATCAATTACGTCCAAAATCAAACTATTTCAAAATCAAACTCAATTTCGCAAATATTCCCAATTCAAAACATTAGGGTAGCAATTCCTCCCTTGGTAACTCGAAAATGAACATCGATGATGTCGCGATCGTCATCGGAATTATTTCCAGCAACCAAAAAGAGTTTAGTGCTTTTATCCCTTCAAAAAATATTTTTCCAAATATTTTTGAACTCCAAATCCCACCGGATTTCATATCCAACTCAAAAATATTTCCCAAATAATTTCATAGTTATTTTCGAAAGCCTTTGAAAACCATTTTCAAATCAAAGGAATTTAATCTTTTGAAATTTCAATCCCAAATCCTTTTAATTCTTATCAAAAATTACTCTGGCATCTTATTTCAATTTTTATAAATCACATTTATAATTCACATTTCAAATCAATTTTGTTATCCGAATTTATTTCCTTAACCTTTGGTTATGATATCAATACCTATTTTTAAATTTTTACACAACAATGATAATAATTTAATTTATCACTTCCTAACGACCAAGCAACCATATATAAATGGAAATTATTTTTTATATGCGAAAATAATTTGGGTAAAATTGTTTCATTTACCCTATTTCAAAACAATACTGTGTGGGTTTATCTTGTTTAAGAGTTTAGAAACCCCTATCGGCAAAATGGCATCCCACATATCAACCAGAATCCATAAACACTCAACCGATAAGTCAACACAATATAAAAACAATTTTTATATTCACTAACGCTCATATCTATTACTACACATAAACTCATTCTAGAATACTTAAGGACTCTATTCTAATGAGTAATCCCCACCAGAGCCAAGGTTCTCGCTTAACCTTCAGCTCTGATACCAAAATGTAACAACCTGATTTTTTGACGCCCGAAAATCGACATCAATACGTCCACTTTATCCAATGCCGAACAATCGAATGCCGGAAAAAGGGACCGTTAGGGATAAAGAAGAAGGAGCTAGAAGAAGAAATAGAAACAATATCAAAATCTCACAATCGCAGCGGAACAATATATAATAGATAAATGACTAATCTTTAAACAAAAGAACTATATCTTTTTATACATTACATCAGCAGAGTACAACATCAAAAAAACACAACACTGGACAGTTGTGGTAACTTGTCCACATGGAAACTGAATTTGCAGCAAACCATACCCAACGGATAATTCATCATATAAGTGTGATACCTCTCGTCATCCAGCTTATCTCCTGATCTCTAAAGCATACTTTCCTGACTTAGCTCCAAATCCTACGGATAACCTGACTCTAGGCTGCCCGCGTGGAAAATTAGGGGCACCCAGAGTTTAGAAACAGGAGCAATAAACTCCGAGTCAGTCATGGGACTGGTGTGAGAACTTAAAACAGTAATTTGTACAAAAAAAAATCCGTTCATGCTTTTGGAAAATGAACTACCATAAGGTCACCCATCACACACTCAAATGCAATCGCACACATGGGGGAGGTTCATCCTTATAGTAGTCAAACATGCTTGACATGTGAAAAACCTTTTGATATTCTTATTAGTGCATATCGTGGAAAAACATTTCGAAAGTATAATATTAATCTTAGCCGGCATACATACCATTATAGTATGCCTTCTGTAGCAACCATGTTAAATGGTAGGTTCTACAACTAAAACTGTAAAGGGCTCGTATTAATTGTTTGGATTTCCAACAAATGGTCAAGTCTAAGGAACGTCCTTTATTCGAATGGGTACGCCGCTGGAGGGACGTCCCGAGAACCTAACCGGATCTTTACCAACACAAGGCCGGGTTACCTCTGTAACTAGGTAACTAACTGTCACGAGTATGCCATCCCTCGGTCGTAACTGACCTTTACCGAGGCGCCTCAAATTCCAACAACCACATAAGTAAAATATCTGGGCTCCATACCAGAATACCACTTTTTATCCACATAAGCAAAATATCTGGACTCCATATAAGAATACCACTTTTTATCTAGAAGAATATGTACAAAGCCTGAGGGGCGCGACCTCCATAACCTTGCAGCATCCTTCCTGTTTCGACAATTTTCGAGGTTTGAGGTTCGATGAAGTCTCGTCCCACAAAGCTGCGCTTTACATAAAGCCATGCTTCGATTAATCCAATGCTCAGCACTGAGCATGCCACATTACCAAATTGGGAATATATCACAAGTAACCATCAACTACATAACCTATGAGCTCGTACGTCTCAAAGAAGGGTGTTAAGCTAAGAGAATAAATTCTCTGCCACCAAACAGAAATGTATTTGATAGAAACCAGCTCTATATCTCAAAGTGTAATGTCAGACATACATCCATAAGTCCATGCTGGGTCTGAATGGAACCGAAGGCACTTCATCCAATTAAGGAAAGAAATCCTAGCAAATCTGGATATCCCTAATCTCGACCGGACTCCCCATCACATACGATAATCTCTATACAGAGCAACTCGGTGCAGAGACAATCAACATGCAATCCTTTCGTTTTCGAAAATACCCGGTCTTCAACCACCGTCTTCAAATGCAATCCCATTCGTCGTATCATTATCCGAAATGGGTTTTATGACTTCATGTGCTCTCCCGGCTTATTTGAATAATAAGCGCTTATTTTAAAACATGTGGATGCATTCAGATCTTAGTTAAGTCATAAAAAATTTCCATTTTTAATCTTTTAAACATAAGATCCACCTTTAAGATTCGATGTGGTTTTCGGATAACCATTTGGAATCCGACCTCCGGTCTCATCGAATAAAGGCCCATATTGATAGTCAGTTATTTAATTACCAAATAACATCCATGAACAATCATCAGATTTTAATAATTTCCCAAATTATTTATTTCAAAATATCTTTGCAAACTATTTTTCTACCCTTCTACTCTTTGAAACAGTTTTCAGATCACACTTTTCTCTCGTAGAATAGGTTTCCACCCAATCGTTTATTTCCACTGGAAATCACCAAGACGAAATTCTTTAGACTTTAAAACAATTTAAATCACTTTTTTATAAAAATATGTACTTTAAAATACTTAAAATAAAAACAGTTTAAAGCACTTTACTTAAAATACAAGTTATGAAATTTAATAATAATTTTTCGTATGAAACTTAAGCCAAAACAAATTTAATAATAAAGGTTATTGAATTCTATACAAGTTTTCCAAATAAAAACTTTAGCCAAACTATATTTAAAATAAAACTACTTTATAAAATATAAATATAAATATTTACCTTTTTAAATCATAATACCATTTAACCCTTTAAAATTATTACTATTATAACTAATTTCATAAAATATTTACCTTTAAAATTTTAAAAAAATTAAATAATAATTCTCAAAAACATTCTTCTAAACAACTTAAAAACTTCCAACTTATACTTAAACATCTGCTTTGAAAACGCACTTAGCTTTTCAGGGAAATACACTTTTCTTTCATACCTTTAAAAATAAACCACTGTTTATTTTTTTAAAATAAATTACCCATTCCTTTGTAAATTCCCACCATGAATTTATACTTCCAAATATCCACTGATATATTATTTCTCTTTATAAACCCCAGTTTATAAATTCCATTGTCTCATTCTCCTTTTGAAACATAGTTTCAAACATTTAATTAGTTTTCAAATCGATTTCCCAAAACTAACTCCATTTTTAAAATAAATTCCTTTATTTCTCCCAAACCATTTAAAATCCAAATTTTAAATAAATTCTTTAACTTATAAACAATACTACTTAAGTTCTCAAAATTGATTTATTTCCATTTATTAAAAAAAAATCTTTTTCCCCATACTTGGAATTTATTCAATAGGATTTCGAAAATCAACCTTTAATCTTTCCAAATTCCTTCTTTTAATCTATCCAATTCTCAAAAATTATTTTGCTTAAAATTCTCAACTTTAATTTCCTTTTAGAAATCAATTTTTTTATATTTTTGTTATCCTAAAATATATTCGGCCAAACCATAGCCTTCCATAATTTCAGTTACCAATATATTCAATCATAGATTATCAATAAATCATATCACAACATACGAAATAAATTCAATTATTTGAGAAATCTAGTAGGATCCCCCCAACCGGTTTCCCTGCGTCCGCAGATGTTAGCATAATATAAAATACCAATTCCACTTCGAGGTGGAATATCGCGGTATATGGGGTCATCCGCTATTATGCGGGGCGCGTAGGGTCTCATCCATTATATAATGCAGGAAATCAATCATTCTAATATATACACACACATAATATATATAACATACCAATCCAACTAATAACAATTATCAATCCGAGCAAACAACCAATAATTTAAATTTAACTATTTAAATTAAACTGGGTAATCCGATTAAGTGTGAAGTTCTCACATTTGCTTTTGTTTTGCAATCCATTTCCATTCCATCTTGTTTTAACGATTTTTTTAAACCTTGTAACAAACATTATAAGGTTTTATTAATATTCGAATTTGTCGAACAAATTAATTCTCCTATTTGATAAGTTTGGTTAACCAAAAATTATATTTTTGACTAATTATTTAAATTTAAACTAATAAATTTCCCTTTAAAATCTTTTTAGTTACTAGAATAAACTAAATATGTTAACTTAACAATCTATTCACCAACTCCATTATCTAAAATAACAAGTAAATTAATATCGTATAGTTATTTTATATTTTCCACTTTGAAAATAAGGTATGGATTTCCAAAAATCAATTTTATAAACTTCTAAATATTTAAAATTCCCAAAATGTTATATATATAAAATCCCTGTTTCAACCCTAAATATTTTTCAGTTCAAAAATCTTATATAAATTTTCTATATAAATTTAAACTTCGCAAACTTAAAATTAGACAGTAAACATTCTTTACTGTAAATATATATAGACACACACACACTTTTTTTGTTTACTGTAAACAACAGTAATCTACTTTATTGTAAAAAATTATTTCCTACTTTCTGTATATACATATAAAAATCTGCACCTATATAATGTACTGCAATTTTTTTTCTTATATCAATAAATATATTTATTTAATTTGAAAAGAAAAGAATTATGCCCCTGAGTCGCCACCCATCTCGATTCGACCGTTGATCTTTGCGAACACGCGACGCTCATCCACGCTAGTAACGACCCAGTATTTTCAACCATTTGCATCCGCACATGTCGGACTTGAATTGTTCAAAATACCACGTTGTAAATATAATTTGGTAAATCTTAGAATATACAGTAAATAAATAATCACAGGTCACAGTAATCAGAATACTCGAAGTGGGATAAAAATAACTTAGTGGTTCATAAAGCCATTATCACATAGTCTCAAAATAAGTATAAATTACATAGTTTTTAAAACCAAATATAGTTTGAATCAACCATAGAAAAATCCAAGTTTATTTGTCTCCATTACATAAACTAAGATAAAGAAATGAAAGGAACTTTTACAGCAGCTTGAAAAGATGATCTGCAGAAGTCCTAGCTCCGTGGATGAACTCCGAACTGAAACCAGGCTGACCCAAGCGTAAAATAAACATACACACTCGAGTCAGGACAAACATACTTATATAATGTAAGCTTATTCAAGTGAACTTAATATAAAGGTAAGTAACTTAAAGGATGCTTGGGACCGCCCATCCTCTAAGGATCGGTTAAACTATTTACTATGTAGTAATATTTCGCTATTATAATAGTGTCTATTTGTAAACTAAACTTACTTTTAAATAGCGTTAAGGGGTTACCCATATAGCCCTTACCATATAATAGTCCTAGTAGTCCATCCAGTATCAGCGCATCTCCAGATCGGAAGATTACCCTAAATACTCCACGGGCTATGGGAGAAAACCAAACTCGTACAAGGCGCGCTAGGTTAGGTGACACGACACAACTAGGAAATGCCAGGATAGATATACCAATTATGCATCCGGACCGGTGGTAACGCAGAGCTGCTACAACCGCCCACCTCGAACAAAACTCTCGAAATCAAAGGTGCGCAACAAACAATCACAATGTAACAGAATGACATACGAAGAAGTGCGTCCGATCAATGGTGCTACCTCATTAGTCCGTCAATCGCTTCTGTTTTAACCACCTTATGCCAACTCACGGGAGTAGGGATGTGACACCCCACCTCTATACCCACTCCAGCCAAGGACACTACGGGGTAATGCCGTCAACTATCACGGAGAATAAGGCTGCAGAGGAGCGACCATCCGCGTAATTGCTTCGTGCGAGCACCGATATGTCAAATAGTACAACATGCATATGGTTTAAGGAGGAAATCCGACATATCGATACAAAATCAAAGCTACATCCCGACGGCTATATATATTCTTCGAAAACAAATATAGAAATAAACATAACCCAAATCAGTCACAGACATCCATATCACAAAGGCGGAAATAGATATGAATATATAACACATAAAAGTGTTCATCAGAGTAGTGGTCAGACAAGATCCACAATATCACAAAAGAATAGTTACAAGTGCTAGAAAAATGAATAAGTATACATCAAGGAGTCTATAACTCAAAGGTATACAACAAAATAAACAACCAACCTAAGTAGTTAGCCAAAAGTCTGGATAATAATCCAAGATGAGGAGTCAAGTAGAAGCACCTGTAACAACTCGGTCTGACCCGAGTATTATTTAATAAGAAAATAATAAACTGATCAGTCTAGCTATAAATATCAGATGAAATGATATAGAATAAGGGATATGACAAAAACGTATGATAACCATAAAACCATAGTGTGACAAGTATGTAATTGAAAATCAACAAGAGATTAATCAATACCATAAGAATCTTCTCAAAGATAAAAAAGAATGTCATACTTTTTATTTTTATTCACCAAACCATAAATATTGACAATTATATCAATGTCAATCGCAAAAGTTAATGACACAAAAATTCACCGATGCACAAATATTGATAAAACATATCAATGTAAATCACGAAAATTGGTGAAACACCAATTCTAGAAATCGTCAATGGAAATCCAGAAATCACAAAAAGGGGGAGGCCTATCACAAAACGGGAGCATGAAAACTCACCAACACATGTATCACAAAATGGAACGCTATCCGTGGTTGCTAACCATTAATTTTGAGCCGAAGCTCCACAAAACGGCCCGAAGACCATGCGTCGCTACGCCACCAAATTGAGCCAAAGCTCCATAGAAAAGGGGTTTAGTCTCCCTCGTAGACAAAGAGACATCGCGCATTTGCTAGTCTAAGTCACAAAAAAGATCATCAACGATCATCCAGAAGCGTCAATTACAGTAAGCTAGTAAATATATAAGCTTAGCCTCATGTCCCATAACCACTAGCTTAACTTAAATATTTACGAACAAATTGTAGATCTCCACTCGAAAATTGTCACAAGAGATTCAATCGAACAAGTCCAAGAATTAACCGGCGAAGTAAACGCAAGCGTTTCATACCAATTGTTTTACTAAGCCGTTTAATTAGATTTCTCATACGAGTGAGGTAAAGGTTTGTATATACTAGTAGATTGGAAAACGGTTTAAGAAACGAGATTTGTAGTAAAATAGGGTTGAAATCATTTTGATGAAGGAGTTTTGATATTTACTGCTAGTATTGAAACCTTCATATTTTTAAAGTGACAAATCACAAAAATGATTGTAGAAACAATCAATTAAAAAAATTCACATTCGATGACGTGAATAATATCCAAAGAATTCGATTCCAAATCCATCAAAATGGAAATACCCTAGCGACTTAACAGCCACGACATACGACTTAACACAGTACAACACAAGAAATCAGCGGCTCAACTTATGCGACTCCATGGCATATGACATAAGGGATCAGTGACATAGCATGTGGCCTTACTGAGTGACTTAAGAAAATAGCCGCACAAGTGAGTGACCGAAGGAGCTAGCGGCATATGACATAAGGGATCGGCAACATAGCAGGTGCGACTTAAAACAGGTGCGACTTAAAAGCAGGTGCAACTTAAAGCAGGCCGAGCGACCTAAGTTGGTACGACCTATAGCGGCAGGCCGAGCGACATAAGGAATGAGCGACCTAACTGGTTGCGACTTGAAGCAAGCCAAGTGACTTAAGGAGGTGAGACCTAACAGGCCGACTCATTAGCGTGGAGAGTGACCTAAAGAGCACGACTTAACAGGCTGAGTCATTAGCGAGGCGAGCGACCGAAGGAGCGCGACTTAACAGGCCGAGCGACTTATGAACAGGCCGAGCGACCTAAATGGTGCGACTTATATATAGGTGCGACCTAAGTTGGTGCGAGCAAGCCGAGCGACCTAAATGGTCAACGACATAAGGCAAGTAGAGCGACTTGAGGAGGTGAGGCTGAGCGACCTAAGTGGTTGCGACCTAACAGCGACCTACTGCAGGCCGAGAGACATATATGCAGGCCGAACGACCTAAGGAACAGAAGTGCAAAACTCTCTCAATTTGCAACCGGTCGAGCACGGACGCTAGGGGATTACGCCGATCGGCTACCCAGTCCTATTGGCTCCTTGATGCATCACCAAAAACGTGTTCAAACTTCAAAGTTTGGATATTTAAAGATTTGAACCCAAAACACTAAAAATTGGGATATTCACCAATTCAATTCAATCCAAACCAAAAGCAAATGTACATGAATAAGTGTTAGGAATTCATACCAAAGAATCAAAGATAGTTATAGACAAAGACGTGAGATAAAAATCTCACCTTTTCACAAAATCAATGAAGGAGAAGCTTGAAAGCAAAGGAAGAATCAACCACACTTCAATCTCAACACAAGATGCTTGAATCAACGGCTTCTCATAGAATTTGGAGCTATAGTTTGGATTTTGCAAATGAACTAGGGCTTGGAGTTTTAATTTCCCATTCCTCACTCCATTTTTGATGAAGCTTGAGTGTTAGGAAATGAAAGTGAAGTAATAAAGAGAAGAGGGGGTTGAGCTAGAGTTAATAGTTTAGGAAAATGGGCTGAACCAAACCCAAAGCCCAAAGTGAAAAAGTGGCAAAATTCCACTAACTCCAAACATATCAAAGTTTATACTCAAAAAGATCGCAAACTGCGTTTGAACTAAATGGAAGTGGTCCCGAGTCCTAATTTGACCGTATGCAAAAAGCAACTTTTCGGACTAAAATCCGACTAACGATAAAGCACTTAAACAAAATATTTAGATATTCAATCGTAAAATATGCGGGTTGCCACACGGTCCACGTACGTACCTTAATAGAATGTCACCACCATCCTACTTCATTCTGGAATCTCCACCGTGTACACGGTTGCCAAAGTGGTTTTCGGTATCGACAGAGAGTATGCCCATATACGATCCCAGTCTCTTTAACAACCAACGTTATTAATACCCGTGGTTATAAAAATCCAAAATAGTTTTAATTTCAATCAAAATACTACATTTAGAAGTATTTAAAACTGAAGCTATAATTCTTACGAAATCCAATATAAATCCCAAATGTTTAGCCTTAGTTCATTTGTATCAACTACAGCACTTGCGGAGTGCGATGATATCCTTTACAACAGATTTGAGTAAATTAAATTTTAGACTTCAATAAAATTTCAACAATAATTAAACCTTAAATTAAACCGATTTAGCTTATATCATCATATTTTCCACCTTTGAATAGTCATTTAAATTACTCAAAAATTTATGATTATTATAAAGTAGATTTTGCAAATATATATCTAACTTCTTTTTACTTTACTTATTAAAATCAAGTGCAAAATTCTCAATAAATTTTACTTAATAAATAAGTTAAATTACCGATTCAAAAATAAACTTAATTTCTGATCAATTTCTTAACTTAGCTTTATTCTAAACCACTTTACATCTCTAAATTTAGTCATATTTCAACTTCCATTTTAAGTATTCAGTTTTTTTTCAACTATTTAATTCATATACAACTTAACCCTTTATTTATTTACTTATATTCAAATTTATACCAACCATCATATTTTATTTCTTTACTTGAATTCCATTTTATTTTACAAATCGAAATTTTTAAAACAACGTTGAATTCTTAACATTTATTTATCTACATATTTAACTTGTATAATATCACTATACTTATAAAAATCTTTGTTAATCCAATTTTTAAACAAAATTTTATAACATTCTTATTTAAAAATATTTGATATTTCCAGAGAATATATATATATATATATAACCACTGGTCTGTATAATATTTCTAACCTAGGTCAAGCGATACGGATAATATATCATTTCAATCCGTAATTTATAAAGAAAATCCGGGTTCTATCATTTCAAACCCGCAATCCCAAGTTAAATAATAAATATTATCGTTCAGGCCTATCATTTTATCCCGTAATGATTCTGTTCTACAGGGAACTTGCAGTGATAAACAGTAAATAAATAAATGGTATAACATCATAAATATAACAGTATAAAATATAACTAATGATGGGTAAATTTAATAACAGGGTTTTTTTTAACATCATAAATTTTTATCACATGCAATTAAAATATAAAATAAAATTATTCTACAATTTTACTTGTTAATAATTTACAGATCTATAAGTACGTTTGTCGGGTGACAAATACTCACTTTTTCAAAGCTGCAGATTCAATTCAAACAACGATATCCCCTCCGCAAAAAAGTGTCCAGAAGGCACGATTAATTTTTAGCGGAAGCAACGAATCGATTCTAATCTTGAACAAGATAAATAAAACAAATTACGCAGCAAATTTTTTTATAAATCAAACTGGAACAAGAATTAAATGAGAGAATAATTGACACAACATTCTCGACCACTCCACCCCACGACATTACCACATTCTCACTACTCAGCCCATTTTTTCTATTTGAATTGTATGAATGCACGCAAGTCAACAGTGGGATATTTATATGCATATAGTATGTGATAAAAATGCAAAGTGGTACATGCACACTTATTCTTCTTTCAAACATGCAAAAGATGATGCAAACTTTGGTTCCAGAGTTGGACACGCATCAACGTTAACCTCATTCTTCTTTTTTTTAAGTGACCACATCATGCACGACCTAGAACAAAATAAAAAATAAGTCACGCACGACCAGATCAGGTGTATTAAGGGGAAGGGAAGGGTTTGTATTAGAGTGATGGCGGAGGAGCTGAAGTCGGTCATGCCAAGGTGGTGGAGATGGTGTTGGAGTGGCCGATCACAAAATTGGAGGAGATAAAGAAATGGAAACAAAGAAATACAAAGACAGAAGAAATAAAATAAGAAGAATAGGCGGCCATACCCGATGAACACACGCACAAATGCAGATGAAAGCTGAAACTGAAACATGGTGCAAATGTTTGATACGTGGGTTTGAATTTATATGATGAGTTGCGTGAATCAAGGAGGAGAAGTGGCAAGAAAAGAATAAAGTCAAATATTACTTCAGTGGTATACATACGTGACTGAGAAAAAAAAGAAACTTGCATTGATTTGGATCTGTACATTTGAAGGGATATTATTCGTATTATAAAACAGAAAGCCAAGAAGATGTATAGAAAATTTTGTTGCGCGATGATTGAGTTAACGAAGAGGTAATTATGTTAACAAATAAATTAAAGAACGCACGAAATAACGATGTTTGAACGGTAAGGAAATATGGAATTTGCAAATGTGTTTTGTTTTTTTGTTTTTTGAAATTTAAACGAAGTAAGAGTGTTGATTAATTGGAAGCAATTGGCAAGAAATAAAATTTTCTTTTGAAACGGTCAGGAGATTTCTCTGCGTGATGTTTGCGTTTATAGGATGGTAATTCCGTTGGATAGATTAAATAAAGAAACGCACAAAATAATGGTGTCAGGACACGATTCTTCGTCTTTCGAAAATTCAACATCGATGCTCACTTTATCGACTGCCGAGAAATCGAACGACGGAAAACCGAACACTGAGGGTTTTTAAAGAAAAAGAATTTAAGAAAAGAGAAAGAGAGAAAAAGAGAGAAGGTAGAAGATGGAAAAGAGAGAGAATAGAAAATGGAGGGGAAAGAAAATAGAGAATTTTAAAATAGAAGAAAAGAGAATAGAGAAGGATTAGAAAAACAGAAGAAAATAGGACGGAACAGAAAACAACAGAACAACATCAGAATCTCACAATTCGCAGCGGAACAACATATAATAATAAATGAATAATCTTTAAACAAAGAACTATATCAGTTATTACATTACATCACATTTCATTACATCATATCATCAGAGTGTACAACAACAACAACAGTGCAGCGGAAAAAGAAATACTATATAAGTAATACGCCATGCCATCCAGCTTGCCTCCAGCAACTCCAGAATATCCAGAATATCCTGATAAACCTTAACTCTTGACTGCCCGTGTGAAAATTGGTGGGCACCCAGAGTTTAGGAAGGAAAACAATAAACTCCGAGTCAGTCATGTGACTGGTGTGAGAACTCAAAACAGTTTATTTATCTTTAAAATCGAAAATAGAAGAATATTTTTATTTCAATTCGCAATGCTTTTAAAAATGAGACTACCATAAGGCCTCCCGCACACACACACATGCAAACGCAGAATCGGAGGAGATTTCTCCTTATGATAGTCAAAGATGCTTGATACGCATTAAAAGGAACATTTCATATTATTATTAGTGCATAGTGTAGGAAAAATTTATTTCGAAAGTAGAATATAAATCTTAGCCAGCATAGACATTCCGAACTATGCCTACTATAGCTAACTATGTTCAATAGCAGGTTACCGCCACATTCCATAGCAGGTTATACAACTAAAACCGTACAAGTTTCGTATTGTTTCTTTGGATTTCCAACAAATGGTCAGGCCAAGGAACTTCCCATTGCCACATGAGAATGCCTCTGGAAAGACATCCCCGAGAACCAAACCGGAACTCTGCCAACACAAGGCTGGGTTACCCCTAACTGGGTAACTACTGACACGAGCACGCCATTCCCCGATCGTAAACGACCTTTCTCACGGGATCCCGAAAACCAACAACCACAAAGTAATAAATTCGTAGTAACCACATAGGTTAAATATCTGGGCTCCATACCATGATACCACCTCTATTCAGAAGGAAATGTACATACCCTAAAGGGAGCTACCCCTCATAACCTTGCCGCATCTTTCCTGTTTTGACCATTTCCGGGGTGTGAGGTTTGACGAAGTCACGTCCACAAAAACATACTTTATACAAAAGCCATGCTTTGGGTCAACAAATGATCAACACAATGATCACTAAGATAGACGATCAAATAAACGATCCTATCACAATAATCAACACAATGATCATTTCAGCATCACTCAGCATATCACATTACCAAATTGGGAATATATCGCTGATAACTTCAACTATATAACCTCTGAGCTCGTACGTCTCAGAGAAGGGTGTTAAGCTAAAAGAATAAATTCTTCGCCATCAACAGAAATATATTTGAAAGAAATCGGCTTTATATCTCAACTTGTAATGTCAGACATACAATCCATACAAGTTTGTTCCGGGATCGAACAAAACCGAAGGCACTTACAAAGAAGTCCTTGCAATCCGGATATTCACAATCCTGATCGGATTCACCATCACATATGGAGAACTCTATACCGGAGCAACTCGGTGCAGAGTAAATCGACAGGTCATCCTATCGCTCTCGCAAATACCGGGTCTTCAACACCGATCTTCAATGCAATTCACAACGACGTATCACATATTCGAAATGGGTTATACGACCCCATGGTCCTTTCCCGGTTAACCCGAATAGTGAGCGCTTATTTAAAAATAAGTGTGGCATTCACATTCAAACAAATCACATCAAATACCCATTCAAAGGGAAATATTGATAGTCGGTTATTGAACTATCAATGGATATGCACAACATCACCAGATTCCAAATAATTTTCCAAATTATTTATTTTCCAAAATATCTTTACAAGATATATAATTTCAACACTTCAAAAATAAATCAATATTTATTTTCATACAAATTCCACTTTCTATTTATAAATTCCATAATGAATTTATATTTCAAAATATCCATGCATATCATTTCAATTATCCATTTCAATTTATCTTCAAAAAGATAAATTTTAATTATTCACTTCATATTGGAAAACAATTCCATACTTATTTAATAAGTAATTCACAAATTTTATTTATTTTCAACACTTGGAAAATATTCAATATACTTCAATCGAAATTAAGTATATATTTCATTCTTTTATACATTTTATTTCAAGGGATTATTCACAGTCAAAATCGTGAATATAACTCCATTAATAGGTTACAACAATTTACTTATCAAAATAAGTCATTGCGAATTTATAAACAACGTTTATAAATTCCATTTCTATTTATTTATAAAAACTTCCTTTTTATAAATCCTTTTATTAACCTATTCCAGTTTATAACTCAATTATAAACTGAAAGTTCATATTATAAGTTAAATACTTATAAAACGATTATTTTACAAAAATCGTTCCTTAGAATTTCATAATTATAAATCTTATAACTTATAAGATTCAATTATTTATCCAAAATTCATTCTTTCAATAACTTTATAAATTTTATAAACCTACTGTTTATAAAATTCCATTTATAACTTCACTGTTTAAAATTCTATAAATTTCATTCATTTATGAAATTCATTTTCACTTCACTCAAACACTTATAAAAACTCGTTTTATAATGTCCATATTTCAATTTATAAATATCCATTTATAAATCTCTTAATATAATTCAATTTATATTATTCTTTTAAAACTTCTTTAATCTCCTTTATTATTTCACCATTTTGATTCATAAAATAATTAAATTTTATAAATCCTATATTTAGACTTCTCACAATAAATTCTAAAATCCCGATTAAACTATTTTATAAAATCATTGGCATTATATTCTCAAAAATCAGTTTTTAACTGTATTTCACAAAAATCATAATTTATAACATTAAAAATTATAACTTTTATTTATTTAAAATGGATCAATTCCAAAATTATTTTATAAAACGTATACTTTCTAAAATCACTTTAAAATCATTTTAAAATCCCAAAATCTGGGTCCAATGATGCTACACACCAAATAGTCAATCACGACTACAACGATATCATATATCGATATGAAAATCCATCAAATATCAAAATATCTGAAATCAAATAAAAACTGCTGAGGAATCCAGTTGGATCCCTCCAACCTGTTTTCCTGCATCCAAAAACATTAGCACAATGCCAATTTCGTTCCAGTACGAAATTATCGCGGTATATGTTCTTATTAAATATTATCCGCTTAATAACGGCGTAATAGGGTCTCATCCGCTAAACAAAAAATTCGGGAAATCAATAACTGCAATATATACATATGCCAATATATATATATTGATATTATTTATAATACCAGTTTCACTGTTTATGAAATATTCGCGGTATATGTTTTTAATAAATAACATCCACTTACTAACGGTGTATAATGTCTATTTTAACAATCAATAGATATCAATCAACATTCAAACATGCATTCAAATATTTCAAATCTAACTATTTAAAATAAAATCGAAACTGATTCGATTGAGTGAGAAGTTCTCACCTTGATTTTAATTTCCGTTTTAGCGATTTATTTCGAATAAAATTAAACGGACGTTTAATTTTACCCAAAATTCTCACTAACTCCAAACGACTCCAAACCAATTCCATCGCGTAGTGCTCGTCGATACGATTCCAACGCAACTGAGTTTACATTTTTTCGACCTCGTATGAAAAAGTTATGAATTTTACAAGATTGTACACGTTTTAAATAACATAATCAACATAAATTAAAAATTAAAACCCACAAACACTTGCAGCCGTTGGATCCAACCTGAAGACATCAGGGCCTTAGAACGCAACCCCCCCCCCTAACCTTCTTCTTCGTTTATGTTTACAGCCGAACATATAGAAACCCATACATAGAAATTAGGGTTCCATTTATCCACCATCCCGACGAACTCTAGCATGATCAGAGACTCTCGACGCGTGCGCCTAACCTAGCACCATGCTCGGCCTGAAGGCCATAAGGCTCGGCCCCCTCATACTCATTGAATTGCGTGCGCAGGCCACCACTGTCGGCCCCACTTTCCTCCCCCCTCGATGCTCCAAACACGATCAACTCCGTATGGATTGAAAGCTCTCGCCTTGCTCTTCATCTTTGTAGTTGAGCACTTCGCGTAATTCTTTACGGATTGAGAGAGATTAAGAGATGATTTTGGGACAATTCTGGCCATAGAACATGGGGGTGGCGGCTAGGGTTAAAATTAGAATTAGGGTTTATTTTTTTATCAAATTTATGAAGAGGTGGGTGCTATTTATAAAGAAAATTCGAACACTATTCATCCCGGAAATTCCAAACTCCGATTTACGCGCCGAAACTGACGTTTCTAGGGTTTATCCCGCGTTCCGGACACAATGGAACAGGTTTCGGAAGCTAATTCGGACATCTGTGCGAGTTATGGCAATAAACGCTCAATTTGAATTAAACCGATTTAAATCGATTTCTAGGCGTTTTAATTTGTACCGGACAAACGGTAAATCCAATTGACTTGAAATTTGAAACCTTACAATAATATCACATTACGGATCCGATGAAACTGGTTTCGTCGAAATCCGAGACTTTTGGAAAAATGGCTATTTTAGCTCGCCAGATTAAAATTAAAAATAAATCGATGCGTTTCGAGCTGTCACGCTCAAACGATAGCTCCGATTGACACGAAATTTGAAATACGGTAATAACTAACTATTATGGATCCAATGAAACTGGTTTCGTTCAATTCTGAGACTGTTCAAAAATTGACTATTTTTACTAGTCGATTTTAATATTAAAATATTCAATTTTCACAAATTAACTTTTAATTCGATTTTAAAAGTTCTAAAATATCGTTCTAACTCCGATATGATAAAATAAAATTTTACAAATCATTTTCAATCATATTTAACCCAATTTTCAATTATTTCCATAATTTAACGTATTAAATTATCGATTTAATTATTCAATTAAATCCAATAATTCAAATAAAAATTTATTCGACTTATAAATTCACTTATTTATATTTAAAATTAATTAAATATTCAAATTTTAATTAATAAAAATTCTGGGTCGTTACAATCTTCCCCACTTAAAAGAATTTCGCCCTCGAAATTAACTAGTAAGAAAAGTTACAGAATTTATTAACTTTCCAAAATCCATAGTCAAACTTCTTACAATACTTTACTAAGTTTCAAATCATACTTAGTTATCTTTTCAAAAACAATCTATATCATTTAACTTTCAATTCAAAATCAAAGTTTAAGTTTTCAAAATTTTCCAATTTTCTCAAAAAATTTCTAACGCCTTAAATTTCCGGAAAAATTCACCATAGTCTCCTTTGCGCGGCTCGATCCGAAAAAAAAATGACAATATATATATCACAAATATACATCTCATCAAGTAATGAGGCATCCCGCAGGGAAAAAATGCAAAAGTACGGTATGTAATCCGAGATATGTACCTTATATTTTATTAGCAAGCATATACGGCTAATATAGCGCAAAAGCGAGCTCCAAATGCGAAGCAAACGCGATCCGCACCTACTAATCACTCAACAAACAACATGAGAATCATGTATATATGACAATAGTATCAATATGCAACATATATCAACATAATCACTATATATGTCAACATAGCAAATGAAACAAAAGCAACAAATGCAAACATCAACCAACTATCATTCAACTAACATCCATAACCAATAAATATTCATTTTTATTCTCATTAATATTCAATGAATTGGTTTTCAATTTAAATCACATTTGATTCATTAACAGTGGATGTTTTTACTAACATTCATTCTCAATTAGTTTATATTCACTAATTCATATTCATGTTGGTTCACTTCCAATTTAAATTCAATTCTATTCAAATTTATTTACTTCTAATTTGAATTCAATTACATAGCTTTAAATTTCACTAATTCACTTTCATTAATACTTAATGAATTATATACAATCAACTAACAACCAAATAACAACCAATGTATATTAATTATAACCAAATTCCTTTGCTTACAATTGGTTTAATTTAATTGATTTTCATTCAATTATTCAACTTTCTAATAACATTAGATTTTAATGAATTTCACTTACATTCATTATTCCATTTCAACTTAATTCACATTTAATTGATTAATAGTCAATCCATTCATTCAATTCTATTACAAAAGTTGAATTTCATTTATATAACTCAAGTTTATATTCATAAATATATTCACATAGTTTCACTTCTTATATATATATATAAGTTTATTTCACAATTGTAAATCACTTTAATTATAATTCAATTCTTATAATTCTTTTT
Organism: Allium cepa; assembly: GCA_030765085.1. Taxonomy (NCBI): domain Eukaryota; kingdom Viridiplantae; phylum Streptophyta; class Magnoliopsida; order Asparagales; family Amaryllidaceae; genus Allium; species Allium cepa. The sequence continues at coordinate 938,628,133 of CM060943.1, read as the reverse complement.
GCTTATACAATTCCTTTATTTAGATTATTCAAACAACCTAACAATCAACTTATATACTTTAATAATTCTGAAAAATTATTTCTTTTATATATAAAATATACTCAAGGTAAAATTATTTCATTTACCCAATTTTAAATCATATTATGTCGGTTTATCTTGTTTAAGAGTTTAGAAACTCCTATCTACGATAGTTAGCTAGACTACATCGACTGGAATTTATAAACAATCAACCGATAAGTCAACACAATACAAAACAATTTATATTCACTAACAAATACGCTCTCATAGCTATTATTACACTCAAATTCATTCTAGAGTACTACTGACTCTATCTCTAATGAATAATACCCAACAGAACCATGGTTGTCGCTTAACCATAAGCTCCGATACCACATTGTCAGGACACGATTCTTCGTCTTCCGAAAATTCAACATCGATACTCACTTTATCGACTGCCGAGAAATCGAACGACGGAAAACCGAACACTGAGGGTTTTTAAAGAAAAAGAATTTAAGAAAAGAGAAAGGGAGAAAAAGAGAGAAGGTAGAAGATGGAAAAGAGAGAGAATAGAAAATGGAGGGGAAAGAAAATAGAGAATTTTAACATAGAAGAAAAGAGAATAGAGAAGGATTAGAAAAACAGAAGAAAATAGGACGGAACAGAAAACAACAGAACAACATCAGAATCTCACAATTCGCAGCGGAACAACATATAATAATAAATGAATAATCTTTAAACAAAGAACTATATCAGTTATTACATTACATCACATTTCATTACATCATATCATCAGAGTGTACAACAACAACAACAGTGCAGCGGAAAAAGAAATACTATATAAGTAATACGCCATGCCATCCAGCTTGCCTCCAGCAACTCCAGAATATCCTGATAAACCTTAACTCTTGACTGCCCGTGTGAAAATTGGTGGGCACCCAGAGTTTAGGAAGGAAAACAATAAACTCCGAGTCAGTCATGTGACTGGTGTGAGAACTCAAAACAGTTTATTTATCTTTAAAATCGAAAATAGAAGAATATTTTTATTTCAATTCGCAATGCTTTTAAAAATGAGACTACCATAAGGCCTCCCGCACACACACACATGCAAACGCAGAATCGGAGGAGATTTCTCCTTATGATAGTCAAAGATGCTTGATACGCATTAAAAGGAACATTTCATATTATTATTAGTGCATAGTGTAGGAAAAATTTATTTCGAAAGTAGAATATAAATCTTAGCCAGCATAGACATTCCGAACTATGCCTACTATAGCTAACTATGTTCAATAGCAGGTTACCGCCACATTCCATAGCAGGTTATACAACTAAAACCGTACAAGTTTCGTATTGTTTCTTTGGATTTCCAACAAATGGTCAGGCCAAGGAACTTCCCATTGCCACATGAGAATGCCTCTGGAAAGACATCCCCGAGAACCAAACCGGAACTCTGCCAACACAAGGCCGGGTTACCCCTAACTGGGTAACTACTGACACGAGCACGCCATTCCCCGATCGTAAACGACCTTTCTCACGGGATCCCGAAAACCAACAACCACAAAGTAATAAATTCGTAGTAACCACATAGGTTAAATATCTGGGCTCCATACCATGATACCACCTCTATCCAGAAGGAAATGTACATACCCTAAAGGGTGCTACCCCTCATAACCTTGCCGCATCTTTCCTGTTTTGACCATTTCCGGGGTGTGAGGTTTGACGAAGTCACGTCCATAAAAACATACTTTATACAAAAGCCATGCTTTAGGTCAACAAATGATCAACACAATGATCACTAAGATAGACGATCAAATAAACGATCCTATCACAATAATCAACGCAATGATCATTTCAGCATCACTCAGCATATCACATTACCAACTTGGGAATATATCGCTGATAACTTCAACTATATAACCTCTGAGCTCGTACGTCTCAGAGAAGGGTGTTAAGCTAAAAGAATAAATTCTTCGCCATCAACAGAAATATATTTGAAAGAAATCGGCTTTATATCTCAACTTGTAATGTCAGACATACAATCCATACAAGTTTGTTCCGGGATCGAACAAAACTGAAGGCACTTACAAAGAAGTCCTTGCAATCCGGATATTCTCAATCCTGATCGGATTCACCATCACATATGGAGAACTCTATACCGGAGCAACTCGGTGCAGAGTAAATCGACAGGTCATCCTATCGCTCTCGCAAATACCGGGTCTTCAACACCGATCTTCAATGCAATTCACAACGACGTATCACATATTCGAAATGGGTTATACGACCCCATGGTCCTTTCCCGGTTAACCCGAATAGTGAGCGCTTATTTAAAAATAAGTGTGGCATTCACATTCAAACAAATCACATCAAATACCCATTCAAAGGGAAATATTGATAGTCGGTTATTGAACTATCAATGGATATGCACAACATCACCAGATTCCAAATAATTTTCCAAATTATTTATTTTCCAAAATATCTTTACAAGATATATAATTTCAACACTTCAAAAATAAATCAATATTTATTTTCATACAAATTCCACTTTCTATTTATAAATTCCATAATGAATTTATATTTCAAAATATCCATGCATATCATTTCAATTATCCATTTCAATTTATCTTCAAAAAGATAAATTTTAATTATTCACTTCATATTGGAAAACAATTCCATACTTATTTAATAAGTAATTCACAAATTTTATTTATTTTCAACACTTGGAAAATATTCAATATACTTCAATCGAAATTAAGTATATATTTCATTCTTTTATACATTTTATTTCAAGGGATTATTCACAGTCAAAATCGTGAATATAACTCCATTAATAGGTTACAACAATTTACTTATCAAAATAAGTCATTGCGAATTTATAAACAACGTTTATAAATTCCATTTCTATTTATTTATAAAAACTTCCTTTTTATAAATCCTTTTATTAACCTATTCCAGTTTATAACTCAATTATAAACTGAAAGTTCATATTATAAGTTAAATACTTATAAAACGATTATTTTACAAAAATCGTTCCTTAGAATTTCATAATTATAAATCTTATAACTTATAAGATTCAATTATTTATCCAAAATTCATTCTTTCAATAACTTTATAAATTTTATAAACCTACTGTTTATAAAATTCCATTTATAACTTCACTGTTTAAAATTCTATAAATTTCATTCATTTATGAAATTCATTTTCACTTCACTCAAACACTTATAAAAACTCGTTTTATAATGTCCATATTTCAATTTATAAATATCCATTTATAAATCTCTTAATATAATTCAATTTATATTATTCTTTTAAAACTTCTTTAATCTCCTTTATTATTTCACCATTTTGATTCATAAAATAATTAAATTTTATAAATCCTATATTTAGACTTTTCACAATAAATTCTAAAATCCCGATTAAACTATTTTGTAAAATCATTGGCATTATATTCTCAAAAATCAGTTTTTAACTGTATTTCACAAAAATCATAATTTATAACATTAAAAATTATAACGTTTATTTATTTAAAATGGATCAATTCCAAAATTATTTTATAAAACGTATACTTTCTAAAATCACTTTAAAATCATTTTAAAATCCCAAAATCTGGGTCCAATGATGCTACACACCAAATAGTCAATCACGACTACAACGATATCATATATCGATATGAAAATCCATCAAATATCAAAATATCTGAAATCAAATAAAAACTGTTGAGGAATCCAGTTGGATCCCTCCAACCTGTTTTCCTGCATCCAAAAACATTAGCACAATGCCAATTTCGTTCCAGTACGAAATTATCGCGGTATATGTTCTTATTAAATATTATCCGCTTAATAACGGCGTAATAGGGTCTCATCCGCTAAACAAAAAATGCGGGAAATCAATAACTGCAATATATACATATGCCAATATATATATATATTGATATTATTTATAATACCAATTTCACTGTTTATGAAATATTCGCGGTATATGTTTTTAATAAATAACATCCGCTTACTAACGGCGTATAATGTCTATTTTAACAATCAATAGATATCAATCAACATTCAAACATGCATTCAAATATTTCAAATCTAACTATTTAAAATAAAATCGAAACTGATTCGATTGAGTGAGAAGTTCTCACCTTGATTTTAATTTCCGTTTTAGCGATTTATTTCGAATAAAATTAAACGGACGTTTAATTTTACCCAAAATTCTCACTAACTCCAAACGACTCCAAACCAACTCCGTCGCGTAGTGCTCGTCGATACGATTCCAACGCAACTGAGTTTGCATTTTTTCGACCTCGTATGAAAAAGTTATGAATTTTACAAGATTGTACACGTTTTAAATAACATAATCAACATAAATTAAAAATTAAAACCCACAAACACTTGCAGCCGTTGGATCCAACCTGAAGACATCAGGGCCTTAGAACGCAACCCCCCCCTAACCTTCTTCTTCGTTTATGTTTACAGCCGAACATATAGAAACCCATACATAGAAATTAGGGTTCCATTTATCCACCATCCCGACGAACTCTAGCATGATCAGAGACTCTCGACGCGTGCGCCTACCCTAGCACCATGCTCGGCCTGAAGGCCATAAGGCTCGGCCCCCTCATACTCATTGAATTGCGTGCGCAGGCCACCACTGTCGGCCCCACTTTCCTCCCCCCTCGATGCTCCAAATACGATCAACTCCGTATGGATTGAAAGCTCTCGCCTTGCTCTTCATCTTTGTAGTTGAGCACTTCGCGTAATTCTTTACGGATTGAGAGAGATTAAGAGATGATTTTGGGACAATTCTGGCCATAGAACATGGGGGTGGCGGCTAGGGTTAAAATTAGAATTAGGGTTTATTTTTTTATCAAATTTATGAAGAGGTGGGTGCTATTTATAAAGAAAATTCGAACACTATTCATCCCGGAAATTCCGAACTCCGATTTACGCGCCGAAACTGACGTTCCTAGGGTTTATCCCGCATTCCGGACACAATGGAATAGGTTTCGGAAGCTAATTCGGACATCTGTGCGAGTTATGGCAATAAACGCTCAATTTGAATTAAACCGATTTAAATCGATTTCTAGGCGTTTTAATTTGTACCGGACAAACGGTAAATCCAATTGACTTGAAATTTGAAACCATACAATAATATCACATTACGGATCCGATGAAACTGGTTTCGTCGAAATCCGAGACTTTTTGAAAAATGGCTATTTTAGCTCGCCAAATTAAAATTAAAAATAAATCGATGCGTTTCGAGCTGTCACGCTCAAACGATAGCTCCGATTGACACGAAATTTGAAATCCGGTAATAACTAACTATTACGGATCCAATGAAATTGGTTTCGTTCAATTCTGAGACTGTTCAAAAATTGACTATTTTTACTAGTCGATTTTAATATTAAAATATTCAATTTTCACAAATTAACTTTTAATTCGATTTTAAAAGTTCTAAAATATCGTTCTAACTCTCATATGATAAAATAAAATTTTACAAATCATTTTCAATCATATTTAACCCAATTTTCAATTATTTCCATAATTTAACGTATTAAATTATCGATTTAATTATTCAATTAAATCCAATAATTCAAATAAAAATTTATTCGACTTATAAATTCACTTATTTATATTTAAAATTAATTAAATATTCAAATTTTAATTAATAAAAATTCTGGGTCGTTACAAATGGTATAGGAATATTAAGGAAATAATAGAATTTCGTTTGAATGGTAAGAAAAATCAAAGATTTTGTTCCTATTAATTGCAAAGGAGTAAATGGAAAGGAAAAGACACTTATACACGTGAATTTCAAGCAATGTTGAAACGAATTTTGAACGCCTTAAGAGATTAAATTTGCTTGAAACGGCTACGCGAAATTTTATTCCTATTATAAAAATGAGGAAAAAGGGAAGCGTAGAAATTTTACAGTAACTTATCAAAGCTAGATTTAAAAGAAATTGAATGGCTAGGGAAAACATTTCTTTCCCACTTGGAATTGCAAGGCTAATGATAAATTTATTTATTAAGTTAAGGGAATAAATTCTATTGAGAATGCGCACTATAGATGCATTAATCAAATCAACTATACGCCCACATTTAAATAAAAGTAACACATTTAAATTTATACGTTTTCTTATAAAGTAAATATATGTTAATATATTCCATCAATTAACGCGCCATTTAAATGCGAAATTAACAGCTTATTAATACACTATTTTTTACTAAATTTGAAATTTAAATTTGTTGACATTGGTTTGATTTACTTAACATTTAACAAATAGACTGATGTATATACGTAAAATTTATTTTCTTTCACAATATTTATTACCTACTTTAAAAAGTATACAACCAATATCCGTAAAACACTGCAAAATAAGTATTGTACATCTATATATTTTATATAAAAGATTTGATTCTATTAGCTAAGTTATGAAATTTATGAGCGCGTACTGGATGCAAAATTTTAATTGAATGTACGCTCAAATAATTGACAAAAGTAACGTGATTAAAATTATTTGTTTCTTATTTATCTCTTTTACCCAATATTAATTTCTTAATTAAAAAGTTATATAACCAAATTCAAAAGAATCAAAGTGGAATAAAATGTTGTTATGAAATATATTTAGTTAAATTAAAAGATTGGAAATTAGAATTTGAAGTATTAAAATTTCAAAATTATGTTAAACTTTAACCGAAATAAAATTCAGTGAATAAAATAAAACAAACTGAAATAAAGTGAAAAAGAAAATAAATAATTATATTTTAGGAAAATAGAAAAATAAATAAAGAAAATGGCTTAATTTATGGATATTAGCTTAAGAAAATTGCAAAAACAATTCACTTAACTTTGGGAAATTACTACTCTTCTTAAAAATGGTTTAAAATAAATCTTTGAGAAACAAAATAAAGTGAGAATAAGAATGAAATAAGTTCTTAAGAAAAAATATAAAAATAAATAAAGCATTTCTTAAACTAATTGATGTTGGGAACTAGAAATTGTAAACAAAATACAAATGACACTGGAAGATGTCAATTATACTTTTAAAAATGTTTTAAAATCAAAATATGTACAAAACAAGTTATATTACCCTTGAAAACGTAAACTAGAACATTACACGTCTATTAACTCCTCTTCTCCACGACCCTGCGACCTAGAAAAAGTAATGACCTAGCGACTCAACTCGTCAGCGACCTACAGAGCTCAGCGACCTAAAGAATTGAAAGGTCCAGCGACCTAAAGGATTAGATGCTCCAGCGACCTATGACTCAACGAGTTAACGACTTATGTGAAGGCGCGACCTAACTCCTTCAGGGAGTAAGCGACCTAACGCATAAAACGGCTCAGCAAGTTAAACGACCTAGTGGCTAAATGGACTGAGCGAGGTAGTGCACCAACGACCCATGGACTGAGGTGACCTAGCGACCTAAAGGTACACGCGACCTAGCGAGTTAATAAGGGGAGCGACCTAACAGGGATAAAGTTCTCTAACGACCTAGCGAGCTATACAAAGCCGATGTAACTTGTCTTCCTTATGCCGTTCCTTCCTTAGGTCGCCCACGATCTATGATTTGTTCGAATGATCAAGGGTGCTCCTGTTAGGCCTTAAACCGTGTCTACTAATTCGCCCATGACCTACGACTTATACCTAAGTCGCTCACGACCTAAACATATCAAAGGAGGTTCCTATGCCGCTTCTTACCTAGGTCGGCCACGACCTATGACTTGCTAGTTTCTCCAGAACGATCAAGTGCACCGTGTATAAACCGTAGACGACTCCCATTAGGTCACGGATGACCTACGACCTATCCAAGGTCGCTCGCGACCTACGACCTAAAGCCGAACTCTCCTATAAATACGGCACTAGCTCCAACTGAAAGAGGATCTTTTTGGCTCATTTCTGGAACGCCAATACTCTGTTGAATTCTCGACTCACTCGACACTTCAAACACGAAAGACATCTCAACAAACTTCAAGAGGAAATCTAACACAATCAACATGGATTCAAAGAATTCTTCTACATCGGAGTTCTAGTTGTTTGTCTCATCAGTATTGTAATTGAAGATTGTTGTAAAGTTGTAATTGATACAGTAATAAAGAGGATTAAAGTGGACGTAGGCTTAACCTGAAGCTAAACCACTATAAAACTGTTGTCTTTTACTGCTTTCTCTGTGACTTTTCTACTTGTGTTTAATTCCCATGTTCATGGGTGGTGCTTTCACTTAATCTCTACATACACCGGGGTGTTAGCATTCAATTTTTAGCTTTAACATTTTTGGTGCTTTCACTGAGAACCCAACTCAGGCTATCTTCGTCATTGCTTCGCAAAAGTTTGTCGAAAGGATCTATCTCAAAACTAGAAGTCTATCAGAGATAATGGCTCATGGAAGAAAGCGTGGATCTACAAGGAATAGTAATGTCCATGAAAATACTGCCACTTCTCCTTCGTCAAGTCAAGCAGCACCAAGTGCCGGAATTACACGAGCGGAGTTAGATGCTGCAGCATCCGGACTATACCAGCAGATGGAAACTCAGAATGCTTTAATGCTTGAGAGGTTAAATGCATTGCTCGGAGCTAACCGTCAAACGGTGAATAATGAAGAAAACCTTGCAGATGATGTTCATGATCCTGAAGAGAGGAATATTCCTCAAAGAGCAGCTAGCTCCGTCAAAGAAACACCTCCTCAAGCTGGAGGATCGAGACCACAACCAACTCTCCGCGAACGTTTGTCCAGACAAACTTCCGAGAAAATGGCCGAAGTCTGTCCTGCAGATCCTTTAAATGATGAGGAATATCTTTCGGGCATGGGGCGACAAAGCATGAAAGAAAGCATGCAGAGGAATGAAGATGAGAAGGAATGGGGATTCGCTCCGAGCAAAACTCCATTCACCGAAAAGATTCTAAAGGCGGAATTCCCAAGGAAGTTTGTTCCTCCTACCATCCCGGCCTATAAGTGAACAAGTGTCCCCAATCAATTCCTGTATAAGTATGATTGGCACATGACTGGTGCTAGAGCGTCTGATGAGATCAAATGCCGGTATTTTCCGGTATACTTGGAAGGAGTGGCTCTATTCTGGTTCACAAAGCTTCCGGTCCGATCCATAAACCAGTTCGCCGATTTGACTCGGAAGTTTAAAGAGCAATTCAGGTTGTATGCTTCAAAGGCGAAGGATATTATGTCACTCTCGAGCCTGTAACAGAATCCTGGGGAGTCTATCAGGTCTTTCTTGAACCGCTTCAACATAGCTTTGGCCGAAGTGGACAATGCAGAACCACGGATGGTCTTGACATACTTGATGAGGGCAATCGACAAATCAAGAGAATTTGGGAAGTGGCTGAAGATGAAAGAACCGAATTCGCTTGAGAAATTCTATATGAAAGCTGATGAATTCATGCGCTTGGAAAGCCTTCGACCACCAGTTAAAGTAGCAATTACAGATGTCAAGAATAATACTACTGCTCTTACCAAAAGGGAATCCGGGAGTCAGAAAAGGAAAAATAACGGCGGGAAGAAACAGAAATATATGATGAAACTTTGCTTCTTAAAATCTTCAGATTTCACTCCTTTGACTGACACTCCGGAGAATATCTTTTTTGCTACCAAAGATGTAGTGGAATATCCTAAACCGCCGGAGATGAGAGTTAACAAAAAAGCTGATCAAAGTGGGAGATTCTGTCGGTTTCATAATCAACCCTGTCATGATACCAACGAATGTCGCCATCTAAAAATTTAATTGAAGAACTATTGAGAGAGAACAAGTTGCAGCAATATGTTAAGAGAAGTAGAAATGACCCAACTTCATCCACTAAGGGCCAGCAACTTCCTGCTCATCCATCTAGCTCGTGTGAGAAGAATACCATGCATGAATTGGAAAGGACTGTTATCAATGTGATTACAGGAGGTCCTCACCCAACAGGCAGAAGCTGGGGCGAGATGGAAAGATATGCCCATGCCTTGAAGCATGCACCAACAGAAGAGAGTGTTTTTGTACTAGAAGACGCTGTACCTTTGAAGCAATAGAAAACTTTCAATGATGATATTGTGTTCAAAGCCAGGGACTCTATGGGTATTGAAGCTCCGACCATGGATCCCTTGTTCATCTCTGCAGGCATTGGGCCGGCTATTGTGAGAAGAGTGCTCGTACATTGCGGCGCTTCTTGCAATATTCTCTTCAAAAAGACGTTCTACCAAATGAAAATTCCAATAGCCGATGTTCAAGCCTCATCTCAGAAAATTGTTGGGTTCACTGGGGAACCGAAGCAGCCAATTGGAACTATTGATTTGCTCGTCGAGCTTGGAGAGGGGCAGAAAAAGATGGTTCGAAAACAGACTTTTGTAATTGTTGATTAATTTTCTGCCTACAATGCCTTTCTAGGCCGACCAACTCTTGCGGCTTTTAAAGCAATTCTCGCCCTGTCGTGCCTCACTATGAAATTCCCCACGGATAACGGAATTGGTGTTATTAAAGGGGATCAGAAGCGGCGACCCCAGTCCGCTTCAAAGAACCAACCTTGTAGCAATTACAGGGTGGCCCCAGCACTGGCGAGCATAGCGGGGCACGAAGAGAAATGGATCCCAGAAAAGCTAGTGCAGGGGAGAATAGAGTCGTACCAGTGGAAGCAACGATGCCGGTACCTGTTGACCCGAAAGATCCGAACAAAGTAGTGAATGTGGGTTCGCAACCTACTCTGGCGGTTCAAAATTCCTTAATATCATTCTTGAAACCAAATTTGGATGTATTCGCCTGGACTCATGCTGATATGTGCGGAATATCCCCAGAAATTACGGCATATATTCTGAATATTGATCCGAAGTTTACACTGGTAAAACAGAAAAGAAGAACCCAAGGTCCCGAAAGGTCGGCAGCTTTGAAAGAAGAGGTAGACCGGCTTATGGAGAATGGTTTCATCAGGGAGTCTACTTATCCGAATTGGGTTTCAAATCCAGTACTGGTTAATAAAGCTAATGGGAAATGGAGAGTTTGCAATGACTTCTTAGATTTAAACAAAGCCTGCCCCAAAGACTGCTTCCCATTACCCAGAATAGATCAGTTGGTGGATGGAACAGCGGGGCACGAATTGTTGTCTTTCATGGATGCTTACTCCGGATACAACCAGATTATGATGCATGAGCCGGATCAGAAGGACACAAGCTTCATCACTGATGTTGGTCTCCACTGCTATAGAGTCATGCCTTTCGGACTTAAGAATGCAGGGGCAACTTACCAAAGGCTCGTCAATGCTATGTTCAAACCACAAATTGGCAAAACTATGGAAGTTTATGTGACGATATGTTGGTGAAGTCAAAGAAAGCGGTAGACCATATGGACCACTTGGCGGAAATGTTTGCAATCCTCCAAAAGTACGGAATGAAACTTAATCCTTTGAAATGTTCGTTCGGGGTGGAGTCCGGAAAATTCCTGGGTTTCATTGTGAGTGCTATGGGCATTGAAGCTAATCCTACTCAGATTGCTGCCTTAAAAGAAGTAAAAGCTCCTAGAACGAAGAAGGAATTGCAAAGTCTTAATGGAAAAGTCGCTGCCTTGAGTCGATTCATTTCCAAAGCTACAAATAAATGCATTCCATTCTTTGATGCACTAAAGAAAGGAAGGAAGAATTTTGACTGAACTCCTAAATGCCAGAAAGCTTTCGATCAATTGATCTGTCATATGGAAACGCCTCCAATACTTTCTAAGCCCGACAATGTGAGGATCTTTTCGCATATTTGGCAATCTCATCTCATGCTCTTAGTGCAGCGTTGGTATGGAAAGACGCAAAAATTCAGCGCCCGATTTATTATATCAGTAAGAGGTTCATTGGGGCAGAGATGAATTATTCAAAATTGGAAAAGCTCGCATGTTATCTACTGATTGCGTCAAGAAAGTTGAGGCCGTATTTTCAAGCTCATCCTATCAAAGTCCTCACTGATCAATCTCTACAGCAAGTCCTGTTTCGCCCTGAGACTTTGGGTCGTCTTCTGAAATGGAATATTGAACTCAGCCAATACGACATCACTTATCATCCCCGAAGAGCAATCAATGGACAAGCTTTGGAAGATTTCATCGCAGAATGTACAGATAAATGTGTTAGTGAGGAAGAAGTGACTGATAATCCCCCAATTCGATGGAAATTATATGTTGATGGTGCAAGAAATGATTATTGTTCCGTAGCTGGGGTTGTGCTTGAAACCCCTGAAGGGCGGTCGTTGTGCTATGCATTGAGATTGGAATTCCCTTCGATAAAAAATGAAGCAGAATATGAAGCTCTTATCGCCGGCTTGAGAATTGCTAAAGTATTGAATGTCAAAGTGTTGCAGATCTTCAATGATTCACAGCTTATTGTATGTCAAGTTAAAAAAGAGTTTCAAACAAAAGGAGGAAATCTGCCTGCCTACTTGTCAAGAGCCTGGGAACTTCTCGATGATCTTGACCATTATACGATAAGTCATATACCCCAGGAAGAGAACATGAAGGCAGATTCTCTCGCAAAGTACGCAAGCACTGGTGAAGCTTAATTATTGGGATTAGTTCCTGTGGAAGTCCAGTCATCTCCAAGCACCGATGAGATGGATATTGACTGGATCATGACTATATCTCAAGAGCAAGAATCATGGATGACTCCGATAATGGAATACCTGCTAAACGGTTCTCTACCAGAAAGTTCAAAAGAACGACCGAAGTTGCTAAGAAAAGCCTCCATATACATAATTCAAGATGGCCGATTGTACAGGCGGGGATTCTTAATGTCATTACTCCGATGTGTGACCAAGGAAGAAGCTAAGACAATTCTAGCTGAAGTACACGGAGGAGAGTGTGGAGACCATTCAGGTGGTCAAACTCTAGCAAAGAAAATTCTCCGCTATGGGTATTTTTGGCTAGATATTAATCGTGATGCTGCAAGCTACGCCCGAAAATGTGACCGATGCCAGAGATTTGCAAAAATCCCAAGAGCACCTTCCACTGAGATAACAGAAATGGTCAGCCTGTGGCCATTTGCTATTTGGGGAATAGATCTCATCGGGCCTTTGCCAACTGCCGAATCCGGAATCAGATATGCTGTTGTTGTTTTTGATTATTTTACTAAATGGGCTGAATCTGAACCATTAGCTACTATTACCTCCAAAAAGATGATAAAATTTGTAACTAAGAATATCATTTGCAGGTATGGTGTGCCTCAAAAGATAATCACAGATAATGGAACCCAATTTGAAAGTGAAGAGTTCCAAGATTTTTGCAAGCGATTCAAGATCCAGAAAAGCTTCTCAGCAGTGGATCATCCGCAGGAAAATGGGCAAGTGGAAGCAGTAAACAAAATTATAAAATCAACTATCAAAACACAGCTGGAAAAGAGAAAGGTGGTTGGGTCGATAAGCTTCCACTAGCACTATGGGAATATAGAACTACCCATAAAACTACGACCGGGCACACTTCATTTTCATTCGCATATGGATCAGAGGAAATGACTCCGGTAGAAATAGAAGTCCCTTCACATAGAAGAATTCATTTCAACCAAGCTGAAAACGAAGAGTTGCAACTTGAAGCACTTGACTACCTTGATGAAAAAAGGGAAGAGGCTCAACTCAGAATTGCAGCCCATCAGCAAAGAATTACCAGGCATTTCAATTCCAAAGTCCGCCAACGCAGCTTTGAGATTGGAGATCTAGTCTTGAAAAGGGCCATGACAACAACATGAGTGTTTGCGCCAAACCGGGAAGGGCCGTATGTCATAGGCAAAAAACTTCTCGATGGCACTTTCAAACTGACAACTATCGAAGGAGATCCAATTCCAAGAGCTTGGAACAACAATCACTTGTGTCCATATTTTACTTAAAAGCTTTGCTTAAATTTGTAAAATGAATTATGAATGTATGATTCTTGTATTGAAAGCCATTGTAAAGCCAGTGCAAGTGAATAATAAGAACTGTAAAGTGGATGTTGGCCCAGTTCTTGGCCAAACCACTATAAATCTTGTGTTCTCCACTATTATAAACTGCTTGTTTTATTTCGATATATAAAGTACTTTAATTGTATTACTAAAATGTCGATTTAATATTGCAGGCCGTTAAAGCAAAGCTTACCCATTATAAGATCAAATGATCCCTAACATCACTCAAAAAATGAAGGTTTAGCCACAAAAATTCCATATTCAAATCCTATATAAGAAGTGCTTCAAGCAAACAGTTAGTGGTTCCGCTAGAGGTAGACCTTTCCTAACTAATTGTGATCATTTGTGCAAACAAACATTCGATTAATTAGCCTGTGTCTGTCCCTGCGAGCTCATTTAACAATGAAGAACACTTCTTTGGATAGAATAAGCTACTTGCAAAAGAAAGGAATGTGCCCTTGGAAATGATAACAGGGAATCGCTAATATGAGCAAATGGCGAAAAGGCATGGGCGAGCAGGCAACAAACAGCAAAAGACCTCACCGGAGGCACAAGCCCTCTTTTGAGGCACAACTCTTCGGAGGATAAAGACCTCCAATGGGACTTGCCAGAAAAAGAGAGTTTTCTTTCTCGATAGAAAGTTGCGGACTGACCGGTGGCACAGGACACTCGTTAACTAGCAGAGAATGTTTGTGCAAACAAACAATCCAAGTAACTTGTGTCCGCCCTGTGAATCCATCCAACCGAGAGAAGGAAACTTCAAACTTCCAGGCAACAGCCTTACTCGGAGGCACGCATTCCACCGAGATCTGAAATAAAACTTCACAATTGCTGGAATGTGAAAAGCCCTTTTCGGAGTCCCATTTCACCATAGTTGAAATGCTAAAAGACCTTTTATGGGACTAGCCATAAAAAGAGAGTTCTCTTTCACGACAGAAAGTTGTGGAATGACCGGTGGCATAGGACACTCGTTAACTAGCTGAGAATGTTTGTGCAAACAATCCAAGTAACTTGTGTCCGCCACGTGAATCCATCCAACCGAGAGAAGGAAACTTCAAACTTCCAGGCAATAGCCCTACTCAGAGGCACACATTTCACCGCGATCTAAAATAAAACTTCACACGAGTCGAAATGTGAAAAGCCCTCTTCGGAGGCCCGCTTCCCAACGGACAGGGAAAAATAAAAGCCTCTCCCCAGAGGCAGAAACAAAAAAGCCCTCTCCCCAAAGGCACAAACAAAAAAGCCCTCTGCTAGAGGCACAAACAAAAAATCCCTCTCCCCAGTGGCACAAACAAAAGCCCTCTTCGCAGAGGCACAATGAAACAAAAAACCCTCTTCCCAGAGGCACAATCAAACAAAAGCCCTCTTTGGAGGCACAAGCAGGTCAAAGCCCTTTTTCGGAGGCCCACTTTACCACGAAGGAAAAGTCACTTTCCAAAATAAAAGTGACTTTCTCCAAATGTGAAGTGTAAAAACTTCGCAACAAAAAAAAGAGAAGACTTCTCCAGTACGAGACGCATTTTGCTAAATTAGAAAGAATATTTCCTTGAAACGGAAATATTATCATGTAAAGTACAAATGCAAATCTCCTTCAAATGGAAAAAGCTGTTCTCCAAAGAAAGAGTATAAGTCTTCTCGAAATAGAAGATTTGTTCTCCAAAATTTTGCCAATGTGAAAGACATTGCAATAAACCATGTTATGGGGGCAATATAATATTGTTACAAAAATAAAAACAATGCTCAAACAACATACCATAGGTTTACTGCAACATCACACCGAGAAAATAAAGAAACCTGTATAAAAAAAGAAGAAGAATAAATGCATTCTCAGCTATAGATAAAAGTTTGTACAAGTAAAAGAATCATTTTATTCCATACTATAAAATTTTTATACATGTGTAGGTTTCAAAACAAAAGAAGGCAAGGACCATTACCCGCACAATCTCCGGTCAACATAAGTCTTTGTATATACAAGCAAAATAGCAAAAAGCAAGACGAAAAGCATAAGTCCCAAACCCATCATTTCTTCTTCCTACCACCTTTCGAGCCTACGCCTGGCGGGATGATCAACTTTTGGGGCCGGTGTTTGCACAAAAAATGGGCAAACA
The DNA here is from genome assembly GCA_030765085.1 of Allium cepa. Taxonomy (NCBI): domain Eukaryota; kingdom Viridiplantae; phylum Streptophyta; class Magnoliopsida; order Asparagales; family Amaryllidaceae; genus Allium; species Allium cepa. Next base: position 938,612,149 of record CM060943.1, on the reverse strand, counting down.
CCTCAAAGTCGTACGATTTAGTTGATTATATGTTGTTCTTAGCGATTTGGGTGATTTATGCAAATATGTAAAAAGCAGGGACTAAACTGTAAAAGACACACAGATTTATAGTGGTTCGGCCAGAACGTGCCTACATCCACTTTATATGTTATTCTCCTCTTTCTCTTCAGATTACAAGTACAAAGCTTTGGTTACAGGTATATGAAAGTTGTTTGAAAGTTCCTTCCGTGCTTGAGCTCTTAAACTTCTCTCCCACTGTTGTACCCCTGCCCCTCTATTTATAGAGTGATGCTGGGGGTAGAGGTCTTGGATGTATATAGCTGCTAGTGGACCTGGGCCGAAGCAATCTGGTCTGGCAATGTTGGTTCGGCAACAACCTAGTTCGGCGGTGAGTGGAGTGTTGATTGGACCGGTAGTGTGTGGAGCGTGGGTTGGTTCGGCAGCTCCGGTCCGGTAGTGGTTGGTTTGGTGGAGGTTGACTCGGTGGTGAGTTGGTTCGGTGTGGCCTTGGACCGGTGGAGCTTGGTCCGGTGGAGGTGATTCGGTGGAGCTCGTTCGGTAGTACGTGGAAGTGTGGTTGGTTCGGCTAGGAAGGGAAGTGGAGTCCGTTCGGTTGTGTACTTAGTTCGGCAGTGAGTTGGGAATGCCGAATGAACTTCTATATTTGGGAGTGCCGAATGAGCTCTTGTATTGGGAACGCCGGATGAACCAAGGCATCTTGAATGCCAAATGAGATTTCACTCTACATTGTCGAATGAAACTTTAAACCTTTGATACCAAATGGACTTTTATACTTGAATCATGAGTGAAATCCCATACTTATATACGCTTGCTGGCTGCTTCTTCTTGGTTCGGTCGTGGTGGAAACGCACCCAACACTGATATTCCAGTTTTGACCAAAAATGGGATAACACTTTGCCCCTCAAAACATGCTTTGCGGTAGGAAGGCGTGTTTTGTAATGCCATGAGCTGGATGTTCATATCCTGTTGATGTCCTCATGCCTTGCGGAAGGAAGGCGTGTTTTGTAATGCCATGAGCTGGATGTTCATATCCTGTTGATGTCCTACCCCCTGGATGAGCGTTCATTCCTTACCAGGTTGCTCAAAGGCCCCTATCTCTCTCTCTCTGGGATTGGATCAACATGCTCCAAGTGTGGTGCCCCCATGCAGGATCGATGCCTGATTAGCTTCTGAAGAAGCCTCTTGATTTTCCTCCATGTTCACATCTCTCTGGCCTTGGCCTTCTGCTTGATTGTCTTGCCATGACTCTTCCAATCTGAATCTCTAAGCTCTCAAGTTCGAATTCCAAGTGGTAGAATCCTTGAGTTCAACTCTCAGTGAAAGCACCAAAAATGTTTGACAGAAAATGGGCAAACACCTCAAAGTCGTACGATTTAGTTGATTATATGTTTTTCTTAGCGATTTGGGTGATTTATGCAAATATGTAAAAAGCAGGGACTAAACTGTAAAAGACACACAGATTTATAGTGGTTCGGCCAGAATGTGCCTACATCCACTTTATATGTTATTCTCCTCTTTCTCTTCAGATTACTAGTACAAATCTTTGGTTACAAGTATATGAAAGTTGTCTGAAAGTTCCTTCCGTGCTTGAGCTCTCAAACTTCTCTCCCATTGTTGTACCCCTTCCCCTCTATTTATAGAGTGAGGCTGGGGTAGAGGTCTTGGATGTATATAGCTGCTGGTGGACCTGGGCCGAAGCAATCTGGTCTGGCAACGTTGGTTCGGCAACACCCTGGTTCGGCGGTGAGTGGAGTGTTGATTGGACCGGTAGTGTGTGGAGCGTGGGTTGGTTCGGCAGCTCCGGTCCGGTAGTGGTTGGTTTGGTGGAGGTTGACTCGGTGGTGAGTTGGTTCGGTGTTGCCTTGGACCGGTGGAGCTTGGTCCGGTGGAGGTGATTCGGTGGAGCTCGTTCGGTAGTACATGGAAGTGTGGTTGGTTCGGCTAGGAAGGGAAGTGGAGTTGGTTCGGTATTCTGTACTTAGTTCGGCAGTGAGTTGGGAATGCCGAATGAACTTCTATATTTGGGAGTGCCGAATGAGCTCTTGTATTGGGAACGCCGGATGAACCAAGGCATCTTGAATGCCGAATGAGATTTCGCTCTACATTGCCGAATGAAACTTTAAACCTTTGATACCGAATGGACTTTTATACTTGAATCATGAGTGAAATCCCAGACTTATATACGCTTGCTGGCTACTTCTTCTTGGTTTAGTCATGGTGGAAATGCACCCAACACTGATATTCCAGTTTTGACCAAAAATGGGATAACAGCCGGGTTGTGAGAGTAGGCGAAGAAAGAGGAAGAGGTGCAATTGGACGTTCTTCTGCTTTTTCCTTGCCAGCAGAAGCTTCTCTCTTTTTCTTTGAGACTCCGCGTTTCTCCCTCTTCTTAGAAGAAGATTCACTGCCCGAAGAGAAAAGAGTGGATAATGTTATGTCATCAGAAGCAGTCTGTTCCGGAGTTCTCTCGCCTTCTTCAGGTTCTTCGGCCTACTGTTCTTTAGAAGCGACTGGGTCATCCAAGCCTTGAAGAGCTTCTATCTGCTCCTCTTGTGACCCCGGTTGAGAAATGGAAGGGGGAGCAATCTGAAGAGGCGGAGAGGAAACAACTGGAAGAGGGGAAGGTTGAGCAACACTTGGCGCTTTCACTACAAGAGAACAGAAGTTAAAGTCAGTATCTCTCATGAAAAGAGGAGAAAGCAGTGCGTCAAGATTTAAGTAATAATCAAAAAGTTCATCAAGCTCATGTGAAGAAAGCAAGCAGTCCACTTGAGCAAGATCAACATTGAGGTTACGTGGAGAAGCAGACTTTACTATATCAACTTCGAAGTCCTGCGCTTCAGCACTTTCTTGAGTCTCATCTCCAGCGTGGGCGGCGGAACTTTCAATAACGGATTTAGCAGGAGGAGGAGAATGGGAACTGGAGCCAGCAATAACGATATCGGCCAAAACCGAAGGTAGAACTGGGTCGGTTGAGATTGTTTTTCCTAAATGTTATCCTTCTGTCATTTCGTCTCTCTCTTTGGTGAGTTGCTTCTTTCCCCCGGCAAGAGCGGCACATGCATCATCATCTAGATAGTGCGCCATTAAATCTACTTCGGCATATCCGGCTCCTCCAAGCATATCAAGTATGGCCTCCCACACTTTGGAAAAAGTGATTTCATACGCCGATCCAAAAAACTTAAGGCTACCATGCCCCAGAACACTATGGATGTAAAACTCAGATAGAGTGGAGCTGGCTTTAGCTTTGTTTGCCATATGAGATTCTTCGGCTACAGCTTTGCCGACAACAGCTTCATCATGCTCTTTTTCAGCTTTAGAAAGTCGAGCTTTGAGCAGTTCGATCTCCAAGTTTCGGGAGTGGGTTTTCTCTCGAACTTGTGCCACATCAACCTGGTAATTTTCTACAGCTTGCTGCTGCGCTTCAAATTTGGCTTCAGCGTCTCTCTGTGCCACATGAGCATCTCTCACTTGCTTTTGAAGCATTTCTTCTCTCCGAGAGTAGGAAGTAGTAGAAGTGGCGAGCTCTTCCTTTAGTTTTTCAACTTCTGCTTCAAGCTTCTCGTTATAAGTAGCTATGCTCCTCATTTCCACGTTATGTTGCTCAAGAGTTTTCTGCCATTCAGATTTGTCGTTTTCCATTGTTAGAATGGACTCAAGATTTGCATGGTTTACCCTCTGAAGCTCGTCGACAAGCTTTTGCCAACCCGACATTCTCTCAATATCGAGTTTGACGGCATAAAGATTGCGCAGCATAGCTTGCTTGTCAACCGAGACCAAATCAAGGTCAAAGCACGCTCCCTTCAAGCACCAATGCGGAAACCGACTTTGAAGAGTGGCCGGGCCTTGTCCAACCTGATATGAGGGCCTGCCAATAATTGTCTGAATATCAGTATGAGTAAGGGCAGGAGATTGAGAAGGTACAGGAGCAGCGGTCCTTTCAGGAAGTTCGGACGCCGGCTTTTCACCATGTTTGGCCCTTTTAATCGCAGCTTCAGGGATGTGTCATTTCCCGTTATCATCACGGGATTTCCATTTATGAGAATCATCTTCCCTCTGGGAAGAATCATGTCGCTCATCTCGTCTTTCGTGGCGTTCTTCATAGGCGCGCCTTTCACGAGCTCTTCTCGTAGCTCTTTCTTTTTCAGTTTCCCAAGAGGCAGGAAGATACCTCCTGGGGTCATAAGAACCGCGCTTCCCATAACGTGGGAAATCGTCGTAATAGGAGCCACTTCTTCCCATTGGAGAATCTGAAAATAAAATATAATATAAACTCAGAAATCCTGAAAGCAAGAAAGTTGAACGCATGTAAGTGCTGAAAAGTCCTAAGTGTGTGTAACGTGCAAACTACGTGCGTCGAATCACGAACCACTCTTGGGTTGGGAGGTGATGATGGATTTAACAGCCAGTGTCAGCTCTTGAGCTGATGGAGTTTGTTGCAGAACGGATGTCGCTTCAACTGCTGGAGAAGTAACTTTAGCAGAGATAGGATCATCTTTAAAAAGCTCTTGTGAAGTAATCATCAAGTCGCTCAACCCCTCAAAAGTATCATCATCGCTGTGCCTGGTGGGACTCGCTCTCCCAGTTCCTTCGTCACCAGATTTCCCGGATTGTTGGGAATGTTCCTGTTCTTCGATGACCGGGGCAAGTGCAAGTTTGCCGGATGACCCCGCAACATCAATTGAAGTAGAAAACTTTACCAATGAAGCCTCAATAGTATGTTCTTTCGATGTAAGTTCCTCGACGGAAATTGGGGCATACGATGTCTTTACTGGAGAGTTGGGGACTCCATGAGTTTGGGTAGAACGAGATGGGTGCAGAAGCCCGTATTGGTGCAGAAGTTCATCTGTCAGCAAAAACTTAATACTTCTTTCTTCGACCGGCACGGAACTTAATCTATCAAAAGTCGTCTTGTGACTGGGATTTCTAGAGGGAGGAGGAAGTGCTATAAAAGAAAAGAATGAAGTTAGCACTTAGCAATTCGGATCTCGAAAAGCTTAAACGGAAAGAACGGGGATGAGCAATCTTATTTCCTATTCTCCAAATGGCATAAAACCCTAGGGGGCAGCGAACGAAGAAGAATTGATTAAGAAAACCGTGAGTACTATTGGAAAGATCGGTGATAAGTTTACGATTTCTGGCACTTCTCACGAGAATAATGGATGGGTGGTCTTTATCCTTTGCGAATGTGCATAAGTAACAGATTTCTTCGAAGCTCGGAAGACGGTTAAATGTCCTCCTGAATAAAACACACAATCCCATCAGGATGGAGTAGCCATTGTGATGTAGTTGAAAGGGAGAGATGGTTAGTCGGAAAAGGAGTTGGTCAAGAAATTCATTGAAAGGAGGAATGGCACCACAAAGGCACATCTGACGGTTGACAACGACAAAACCAAGAGGTGGTCTGTCAGCAGTATCATTTGGCTCGGGGAGTATAGCGTCCGCTTCGGCACTCCCAAATTGAATACGTAATTGGTTGAATGCCCGCTGACTCAGGGTTGTTGGAGTTCTTTCCGAAGGATTATCCAATGGGTCGGCTATCGGGAAGACTCCTTCAGATTGCTCGATTATTTCTTGAGAAGACATTCTACACAAGGAACTGGATATTCAAATATGAAGGTGCACGTTTCCTAAATGTGTGTTGTGCAGAACTAATAAAATGATAAGCAAATATAACTGAAATTAAACTAACAAGCATTTGTCAGTTACAAAATTTCAGGTTTTGTTGTTTTAAGTCCAAATGCAAGTGCAGTATTGATGAAAACAAATCAGTTTTAGTTGATTAATATTGCTTTGCTATAATACTTCGCTTGAATTTGCTGATTCATAGCACTTCATAAAATTTCATTAAGTTGATTATCTTTTATCGACTAATCTGTCATTCGATTTGGGCAATCAATGGCAGTATATTCGCCCTAGTTTTCTGCAAATGTTGTGTTCAGCAGATTGTTAGCTTACAAGTAAATATAATCTGTAAAGAAGGGCAACAAAGTTCAAACAGTTTTAAGTCCAGACAGTTCAAAGTTCAAACATTTTAAAGTCCAGACAGTTCAAAGTTCAAGCAGTTTATTGTAGCAGTTCAAGTTGGAAGTACAATCAAGTTCTATCAAGATTCTGAAGCTTTCAAGTTTTGTTCAAGCCCTTAAGTCACAATCCGAGTCAAGAAGTTATCTAAGTCCTAGGTCGCTCACGACCTAAAAGTTTGGGTTGAAATTGATCTAGGTCGCAAGAGGCCACTCGGCAGTGAAAAATCGCTTAGCCCCTTTTTTGGGTCACACGACCTAAAGACTAGGTCGCTCACGCGATCCAAAGTTTAAGTCGCTACGAGTTAAACCGCTCAGCCCCTTTTTTGGGTCATAAGGATCCTTAGGTCGCGTTGATTATTTAAGCCGTTTGCCGAGTTAAGACTCATGATTCACGTCTCGAACAGCTAAATTCCTAAGTCGAGCACAACCTAACTTCCCTTAACGCGCTAACTCTTTTCTCTCAGCAAATCACCTAACCCGTTAACCCAATAACCTGTCAGCCCCTCTACAATCAAATCCGTCGTATCTCCACGCCACCAAATCATCCAAACCAACGCAAATCGCCTCTGGTCCATCACAAACCCAATGTGTTGTTGTACTCTCGTGAATCACAGTGACAACGTGTCCAAAAATGATCAAAGGTTAATCGTGACATGATCGACGGCGAAATGCAGCATGCAAAATGGGGATAGGGCCGAAAACTGGGGGATTCACAATCAATGTTGGTCGTGGTTGAATAATGGCCGAATTCACTTACGTAGTGAGATTGAGGATATGATGATCAAATCAATAGGTAGATCGGCTTCAAAAGTTCTCGAGCTCAAAGATAGTAATGGTGGCAGCAGAATACAATAAGGTGAAGGAAGAAGAAAACGACCTAACGGCTTAAATAGGGGAGAGAAAGGAACACGAATCGACACGAGCGACCTAACTCTTTCATAAGCCGCCCGCGACTTAACGATCTAAGCTAGCACGAGTTAAAAAGTGTCGAAGCACACGACCAAATCATCTGGCATATACTTCGAGGGGAAAGTATTAACTCCTCTTCTCCACGACCCAGCGACCTAGAAAAAGTAGCGACCTAGCGACTCAACTCGTCAGCGACCTACAGAGCTCAGCGACCTAAAGAATTGAAAGGTCCAGCGACCTAAAGGATTAGATGGTCCAACGACCTATGACTCAATGAGTTAACGACTTATGTGAAGGGGCGGCCTAACTACTTAAGGGAGTAAGCGACCTAACACATCAAGCGGCTCAGCAAGTTAAACGACTTAGTGGCTAAATGGACTGAGCGATCTAGTGCACCAACGACCTATGGACTTAGGTAACCTAGTGGCCTAAAGGTACACGCGACCTAGCGAGTTAATAAGGGGAGCGACCTAACAGGGATAAAGTTCTCTATCGACCTTACGACCTAGCGAGCTATACAAAGCCGAGGTAACTTGTCTTCCTTATGGCGTTCCTTCCCTAGGTCGCTCACGATCTATGATTTGTTCGAATGATCAAGGGTGCTCCTGTTAGGCCTTAAACCGTGTCTACTAAGTCTCCCATGAGCTATGAATTATACCTAAGTCGCTCACGACCTAAACATTCAAAGGAGCTTCCTATGCCGCTTCTTACCTAGGTCGGCCACGACCTATGACTTGCTAGTTTCTCCAGAACGATCAAGTGCACCGTGTATAAACCGTAGACGACTCCCATTAGGTCGCGGACGACCTACAACCTATCCAAGGTCGCTCGCGACCTACGACCTAAAGCCGAACTCTCCTATAAATACAGCATTATCTCCAACTGAAAGAGGATCTTTTTTGGCTCATTTCTGGAACGCCGATACTCTGCCGAATTCTCGACTCACTCGACACTTCGAACACGAAAGACAACTCAACAAACTTCAAGAGGAAATCTAACACAATCAACATGGATTCAAAGAATTCTTCTACATCGGAGTTCTAGTTGTTTGTCTCATCAGTATTGTAATTGAAGATTGTTGTAAAGTTGTAATTGATTCAGTAAAAAAGAGGATTAAAGTGGACGTAGGCTTAACCCGAAGCCGAACAACTATAAAACTGTTGCCTTTTACAGCTTTCTCTGTGACTTTTCTACTTGTGTTTAATTCCCGTGTTCACGGGTGGTGCTTTCACTTAAACTCTACATACACCGGGGTGTTAGCGTTCAATTTTTATCATTAAGAACGACCAAATAAAATATTATTTATATAATTTGAAGTAAACAATTTTGTTAAATACAACAAATTACACATAATAGTTAAAAAGGCATAACTTTCACATTATAAATCAGATTTCAACGAAACGAAAAGCAGTATTCTTAAAATTTTATTTACTTTCAAAATAAAAGACAAAATTCAAAATTTTAAACTTTTAAAGTTTTAAATTTAAAAGTCAAAGTTTGACCATATTGACAAATTTCACATTCTGGGAGAATATTCTATTAATTCATGTGTGGAAATCCACACCAAAATTTATATTTTAAATTACAAAATCAACTAAATTAAATAAATAAAACATTTATTAAAAATTTTGGGTTGATACATAGATGGTTTGGATGGAAAGAAAAGTGAGTGTAAATGCTAAGAAATAGAAAATGGATAAGTTCAGGGGAAAGAAACGTATATATGTTTTATTCTTAAATGTAAATGAAAATAAGGAGTTTTGAAATGAAAAATAAATCTGCTTGTACATGATTTGCAAATGAGAAATACATGGCTAGGAAAAGAGTTTGTATGGATAAAGCAAGAAATAAAGAGGCCATGTAGAAAAAGGCAAGAAATTAAGCAATGACCTGATGGATTTAATTAATTTCTTTCCGTTGTATTAGTAGTTGTTCTTAATTATATTGAATTTGTTAAATGTGTACATTTATTATGATTGAATCCTTAAATAAATTCATTCAGATAAGTTTCATTCTTTTATATTACTTTATGAATAAAATATGCATTTCCACTTTAACTTTCCTTCCTTATTTTATTACAAAGCTTATTTTTCTTCATATTAAATTACCAAAATTTTATCAATTTAACAATTTCAATTATTAAAAATTTATGGGTCGTTACACTCTTCCCCACTATAAACTTTTCGTCCTTAAAAAGGAAGAAGGTAGGGGAATCAAAACAACCTGAAAGAAAACTAAATTGAAACTCAAAATAGGATCATTAATATAAACCATAAAAATTAAATTTTAAATTAATAATTGATTTCATCTATTTAATTTTTCTTAAGTTAAATTTAACTATTTAAAATTTCGTTAATTCATCTTCCAATTATCTTAAAATAAAAATTTCTAAAATTATAAGTTTGAAAATCATTTGTTATACTCAAAAATGTGTTCAATAAATTAATTTCTTCTTTATTCCTAATTATAATTAAAAAATTTCTCACGGTATATTTTTATCATCTATGTTAAATATATTTACACTTATTACAACTACTTAAATTTATTCTTAGTTCCTTTAATATCATTTTCTTTCTGTAAATTATTCCATTACCCTTTTATTCTATTTACCTCTGTTAATATTTTTATGACTAGAATTTAAGTGTATAACATTTATTATAACCACTCAAATTTTATTTATAAAATCTTTTTATATTGTATATTATCCAATTACATTGTCAACTTCTGAAAACCAAGGTAAGTTATATTGAAATGCAATTGAGTATTATACAAATAAAACTTTCAAATTCAATTATCTCAAGTTTGAATCATTTATTCAAAATTTTGATTGTCTTTTTATAATTGAAATTATTCTTCAAGATAAAATTTAAGAATTAAATTTTTGATTCCCTTTAAACCATTTCGAGATAAATAAATATATGTACATAATATGTTAAATCAAATTTAAATCATATATCTATATATTATAAATCAAGTCATATTTTAGAGATTCAAATCAATCAAATTCTCAAGGTAACACTGTAGCCAGACTGTAGAATGGTCTCTTCATTTCGAAAATCGAAAATGAATGTCGATGATGCTGTAGTCATCACCAAATTATTTCCCAGCGACAAAGAGAAGAGCACTGATTTTTTTAAACCTTTAAATTCTTTGGAAACAAATTTCTATTCGAAAATAATTTAAATAATATATCCTTTTAAAAATTTAAACACAATGTTTGAAACCATCGGAAATTGAATTCTCAAGTTCTTGTTTTAAGTTCATTTTTGTTTCCAAATTAATTTATAAACATTGTTTATAGTTCAATTATTTATATGAGACAAAACCCATGGTTTACAAAACCATAAATAAAATAAAAGACTATTATCTCTTGACAACTAGTTAAATTAATTATAAAAATTCTGAAAATTATAATTATATATATAATATTAGATTTTTTTCAAAATATAGGAATAAATTTTTCAAAACAACGATAGAGATTCAAATTTGATGGACTCAAATCAAAGAGAATTTTGATTTAAAGATAAGTTGGAATGAGAAGATCCGATGATTAAATAACAGAATAAGGAACTGGATAAGTTTATATAAATCGCGGGCAACCTTAACTAGGTCAACCGTGACTTAAAGAATACGATCGATGTGGATTTTCTAGGTTAAATCTACATTCGATCTGAAGAGATATAGTTCGGAATAACCAAAGATACTAGCATCTAAACTGACGATAGATATAAATCTCTAGTGAATCAATGCTAATTGTAAAGGAGTTTCACCCGTTTATTAGAATATTGGCGAGACCGCCAATTCACTATAAAGATCATCCGATGTGGAGTAATGGGGTACTCTAGAATCGAAAGAAGATGAATAGTGAGGGACATGAATGAACTTTGGAACCGCAGGGAACATTCCAAAATTCAAAGGAAATCGAATGAAAAGGAAGAAATTCAAGCTCGAATGAAAGTGATTATGTAAATCAAATTTACCATACATGCTAAGTTTTTCCTAGAGCCAAAGCTCTGATACCAAAAGTAACGACCCGGTATTTTCAACCATTTGCATCCACACATGTCGGATTTGAATTGTTCAAAATACCGCATTGTAAATATAATTTGGCAAATTTTAGAATATACAGTAAATAAATAATCATGCGTCATAGTAATCAGAATACTCGCAGCGGAATAAAAATAACTAAGTGGTTCATGAAGCCACTATCACATAGTCTCACAGTAAGTACAAAATTACATAGTTTTTAAAACCAAATATAGTTTGAATCAACCACAGAAAAAACCAAATTTATTTGTTTCCATTACATAAAATATGATAAAGAACTGAAAGGAACATTGACAGCAGCTTGAAAAGATGATCTGTAGAAGTACTAGCTCCGGGGATGAAGTCCGAACTAAAACTCAGGCTGACCCGAGCGTAAAATAAACATAAACACTCGAGTCAGGACATACATACTTATACAGTGTAAGCTAATTCAAGTGAAATGTAATATAAAGGCAAGTAACTTAAAGGATGCTTGGGACCACCCATCCTCTAAGGATCCATTAAACTATTTACTATGTAGTAATATTTCGCTATTATAATAGTGTCTATTTGAAAAGTAAACTTACTTTTAAATAGCGTTAAGGGTTACCCATATAGCCCTTAGCACATAATAGTCCCGCTAGTCCATCCAGTATCAACGCATCTCCAGATCGGGAGACTACTCTAAATACTCCACATGCTATAGGAGAAAACCTTACTCGTAGAAGGCGCGCTAGGGTAGGTGACACGGCACAACTAGGCAATGTCAGGGTAGATATACCAATTACGCATCTGGACCGGTGGTAACGCGTAGCTGCTGCTATCGCCCATCTTGAACAACACTCCAAAAATCAAAGGTGCGCACCAAACAATCAAAAATAATTAGAATGGCGTACGAAGAAGTGTGTCCAATCAAAGGTGCTACCTCATTAGTCCTTCAGTCACTCCTGTTTTAGCCACCTTATGCCTAGGGAGTCGGGTCCACGTACATACCTTAATAGAATGTCACCACCATCCTACTTCATTTTGGAATCTCCATCGCGTACACGGTCGTCAAAGTGGTTTTCGGTATCGACAGAGATTATGCCCATATCTGAACCCGGTCTGTTTAAAAACCAACGTTATTAATACCCATGGTTAAAAAATCCAAAATAGTTTTATATTTCAATCAAAATACTACATTTAAAACTATTTAAAAGTGAAGTTATAATTCTTACAAAATCCAATATAAATCCCAAAGCTTAGCTTTAGTTCATTTGTATCAACTACAACACTTGCGCAGTGCGATGAAATCCTTTGCAACAGATTTGAGTAAATTAAATTTTAGACTTCAATAAAATTTTAACAATAATTAAACCTTAAATTAAACCGATTTAGCTTATATCATCATATTTCCCACCTTTTAATAGTCATTTAAATTATTCAAAAATTTATGATTATTATAAAGTAGATTTTGCAAATTTATATCTTACTTCTCTATACTTTACTTATTAAAATAAAGTGCAAAATTCTCTATAAATTTTACTTAATAATTAAGTTTATTTACAGCTTAAAAAATAAACTTAATTTCTGATCAATTTCTTAACTTACCTTTATTCTAAACCACTTTACATTTCTAAATTTAGTCATATTTCAACTTCCATTTTAAATATTCACTTTTTTTAGCTATTTAATTCATAGACACTTAACCCTTTATTTATTTACTTATATTCAAATTTATACCGACCATCATATTTTATTTCTTAACTTGAATTCCATTTTATTTTACAAATCAAATTTTTTAAAACAAATTTATACTTTAAATTCTTAACATTTATTTATCCACATATTTAACTTGTATAATATCACTGTACTTATAAAAATCATTGTTAATCCAGTTTTCAAACAAAATATTATAATATTATTATTTAAAAATATTTGATATTTCCAGAGAATATATATATATAACCATGGGTCTGTATAATATTTCTAACCTAGGTCAAGTGATACGGATAATATATCATTTCAATCCGTAATTTATAAAGAAAATCCGGGTTCTATCATTTCAAACCCGCAATCCCAAGTTAAATAATAAATAAATAAATAAATAAATAAATATCGTTTAGGCCTGTCATTTTAGCCTGTAATGATTCTATTCTACAGGGAACTTGCAGCAATAAATTGTAAATAAATAAATGGTATAACAACGTAAATATAACAGTATAAAATATAACTGATGTTGGGTAAATTTAATAACAGGGGTTTTTTTAACATCATAATTTTTTTATCACATGCAATTAAAATATAAAAAAAAGTATTCTACAATTTCACTTGTTCATGATTTACAGATCTATAAGTACGTTTGTCGGGTGAGAAATACTCACTTTCTCGAAGCTGCGTATTCTATTCAAACAACGATATCCCCTTTGAAAAAAGTGTCCAGAAGGCACGATTAATTTTTAGTGGAAGCAACAACTCGATTCAAATCTTGAACAAGATAAATAAAACAAATTACGTGGAATTTTTTTAATAATCGAACCGGAACAAGATTTAAATAAGAGAATAATTGACACAACTTTCTCGACCACTCCACCCCACGACTTAACCACGTTCTTGCTACTTAGCATATTTTTTCTATTTGAATCATATGAATGCACGCGAGTCAACAATGGGATATTTATATGCATATAGTCTGTGATAAAAATGCAAAGTGGTGCACGCAAACTTATTCTTCTTTCAAACATGCAAAAGGTGATGCAAACTTTGGTTCCATAGTTGGACACGCATCAACATTCAGCTCATTCTTTTTTTTTAAGTGACCACATCATGAACGACCAAGAACAAAATACAAAATAAGTCATGCACGACCAAATCAGCTGTATTAAGGGGAAAGGAAGGGTTTGTATTGGAGTGGTTGCGGAGGAGCTGAAGTCGGTCATGCCAAGGTGGTGGAGATGGTGTTGGAGTGGCCGATCACAAAGTTGGAGGAGAAAAAGAAATGGAAACAAAGAAATGCAAAGACAAAAGAAATAAAATAGGAAGAATAGGCGGCCATACCTGATGAAGTAATGCACAAATGCAGATGAAAGCTAAAACAAAAATGTGGTGCAAATGTTTGATACGGGGGTTTGAATTTGTAGGATGAGCTGCGTGAATCAAGGAGGAGAAGTGGCAAGAGAAAACAAAGTCAAATATTACTTCAGTGGTATACATACGTGACTGGAAAAAGGAAAATTGCATTGATTTAGATCTGTACATTTGAAGGGATATCATTCCTATTATAAAATAGGAAGCCAAGAAGAAGTATAGATAATTTTCTTACACGATGATTGAGTTAATGAACAGGTAATTGCATTAATAAATAAATTAAAGAACGCACGGAACAGTGATGTTTGAACGATAAGGAAATATGGAATTTGAGAACTTGTTTTGTTTTTTTTTGAAATTTAAACGAAGTAATAGCGTTGATATATTGGAAGCAATTGGCAAGAAATTAAATTTTCTTTTGAAACGGTCAGGAGATTTCTCTACATGATGTATGCGTTTATAGGATGGTAATTGCGTTGGATAGATTAAATAAAGAAATGCATGAATTAATGGTATAGGAATATTAAGGAAATAAAAGAATTTCGTTTGAACGGTAAGGAAAAATAAAAGATTTTGTTCCTATTAATTGCAGAGAAGTAAATGGAAAGGAAGAGACACTTATACACGTGAATTTCAAGCAATTTTGAAACGGATTTTGAAAGTCTAAAGAGAAATAAATTTGCTCGAAACGGCTATGCGAATTTTTATTCCTATTATAAAAATGAGGAAAAAGGGAAGCATATAAATTTTACACGTAACTTATCAAAGCTAGATTTAAAGGAAATTAAACGGCTAGGGGAATCATTTCTTTCCCACTTGGAATTGCAAAACTACTAATAAATTTATTTATTTAGTTAAGGTAATAAATTTTATTGAGAATGTGCACTATAGATGCATTAATCAAATCAACTATACGCCCACATTTAAATAAAAGTAACGCATTTAAATTTATACATTTTCTTATGTAGTAAATATACATTAAAATATTCCATCAATTAACGCGCCATTTAAAGGAGAAATTAACAGCTTATTAATACACTATTTATTACTAAATTTGAAATTTAAATTTGTTGACATTGGTTTGATTTACTTAACATTTAACAAATAGACTGATGAATATACGTAAAATTTATTTCCTTTCACAATATTTATTACCTACTTTAAAAAGCACACAACCAATATCGATAAAACAATGCAAAATAAGTATTGTACATCTATATATTTTATATAAAAGATTTGATTCTATTAGCTAAGGTATGAAATTTATGAGCGCCTACTAGATGCAAAATTTTAATTGAACGTACGCTCAAATAATTGACAAAAGTAACGTGATCAAAACTATTCGTTTCTTATTTATCTCTTTTACCCAATATTAATTTATTAATTAAAAAGGTATATAACCAAATTCAAAAGAATCAAAGTGGAATAAAATGTCGTTACGTAATATATTTAGTTAAATTAAAGGATTTGGAAGTTAGAATTTAAAGTTTTAAAATTTTAAAATTATGTAAAAATTAACCAAAATAAAATTCAGTGAATAAAATAAGACAAACTGAAATAAAGTGAAAAGGAAAATAAATAATTATATTTTAGGAAGATGGAAAGATAAATAAAGAAAATGGCTTAATTTATTGAAACTAGCTTAAGAAAATTGCAAACACAATTCTCTTAACTTTAGGAAATTATAACTCGTCTTTAAAATGGTTTAAAATATATCTTTGAGAAACAAAATAAAGTGAGAATGAGAATAAAATAAGTCCTTAAGAAAAAATATAAAAATAAACAAAGAATTTCTTAAATTAATTGAAGTTGGAAATTAGAAATTGTAAACAAAATACAACTGACACTGGAAGATGTCAATAATACTGCTAAAAATGTTTTAAAACCAAAATATGTACAAAACAAGTTATTTTACCCTTGAAAACGTAAATTAGAACATTACACGACCAAATAAAATATTATTTATATAATTTAAAGTAAACAATTTTGTTAAATATAACTAATTACACACAATAGTTAAAAATGCATAACTTTCACATTATAAATCAGATTACAACGAAACGAAAAGCAGTATTATTAAAATTTTATTTACTTTCAAAATAAAAGATAAAATTCAAAATTTTAAAACTTTAAAATTTTAAATTTAAGAGTAAAAGTTTGACCATATTGACAAAATTCACATTTTCGGAAAATATTTTATTAATTCATGTGTGGAATTCTAATCCACAACAAAATTTATATTTTAAATAACAAAATTATCTAAATTTAATAAATAAAACATTTATTAAAAATTTTGGGTTGATACATAGATGGTTTGGATGGCAAGCAAAGTGAGAGTAAATGCTAAGAAACAGAAAAGGCATAAGTTAAGGAGAAAGAAACGTATATATGTTTTATTCTTAAATGCAAATGAAAATGAGGAGTTTTGAAATGAGAAATAAATCTTCTTGTACATGATTTTGAAATGAGAAATACATGACTAGGAAAAGAGTTTGTATGGATGAAGCAAGAAATAAAGAGGCCATGTAGAAAAAGGCAAGAAATCAAGCAATGACCTGATGGATTTAATTAATTTCTTTCCTTTGTATTAACAATTGTTCTTAATTATATTCAATTTGTTAAATGTGTACATTTATTATGATTGAATCCAGATAAGTTTCATTCTCTTATATTACCGTATGAATAAAATATGTATTTCCACTTAACATTCCTTCCTTATTTTATTGCAAAGTTATTTTTCTTCATATTAAATTAGCAAAATTTTATCAATTCAACAATTTCAATTATTAAAAATTTATGGGTCCTTACAGTCATGGCTCTAAAGTCCTCAACGAATCGCCTCCTCGTCGCTCGTTACCATGCGTCGACCATCGACCTGTCGGCCCACTCTATGGGCTACAGGCGAACGCCGCACATGATCCAATTCTACTTGCTAACTGTCGAGATGAAACATCCTAGAGAAGAGACGGAGCTGTCGCTTCCTTCAGTTCCAATGTTGCGAGTGAAGCCATGAATTTGTTGAAAGGGATTTCGTTTCCTCCCCCACGCGATTCAATCGAATCGCGAACTCATTTATAATTTTTTATTATCGAAAGAGACCGATGATAGATTAAGAAAAAGGAAGGAGATAAATCGCATCTATAATTAAAAACGAGGTGGCCATTGATTTGGATATCGGTTGGCCTAAGATTGTGCGATACCTTTTTGAAGTTAAAATCAAAATGAAAAGCTCGACCATGGATTTCTTTTCGAACGAATGATTTAGAAAAGGGGAAGGAAATTGATCTTATTTTCTTTTCTATCGAAGTAAACATCTGGTACGCGATTGAGAAGGTAGGAGACATGTGTTCTAGATTTCTCTACGTGACTGTGTTAGCTATAGTGTTTTCAAATACAAAAATATTATTTATGTTTAAATTTAAATTCAAATTCAAATAGTTTCGATTTATGCACCCCACATTCTCAATCTCCAATCGGGGCATGCTGGTAGGCGTTTATAATGTTAAACCCCTATCCCAAATGCAATGGAAAAGGTTTCGAGTCCTAACTCGATCGTATGGAGAAGATAGCTTTTTGGATCCAGTTATTTATTAAATTTTCAATATAAAATTTCAGTGCGTTTATCTCTCGTACACTCACATGACAACTCCAAACATATGAAAATTGAAATCGAATAATAATACACTATTATGGATCAAATGGAACTAATTTCGTCGAATTCCGAGATTGTGCCTCGGAGGCTATTTTTAAATATCGGTTTAAACAATAAATTTTCAAAACTGAACAAATCACCATAAAATCAAATTTTAACACTTCTGATATCTTTAGTATCATAAATATAAATTTGCCAAGCATTCAAATTATTTTAACAAGCTGGGAACTCCAGGTTCAACACTTTTTCCTAATTTCCATTTATTGATTTAATATTTAAGTTATCCAATAAATAGCATTATTTGAAATTCGAGTTAGAAACTAACTTTTAAATATTTAAAATCAATTAAATTTTCCAATTTCAAATATCAAAAAATTCTGGGTCATCACATTAATGAGTTGAATTGAACTAATGAAATAAATCAGTAAACAAAATATGGATTGATTGTTAATCAATCGATTGTAAATGAATTTATATGGAAAAATAGATGTAAGTGTTAATTCATTAAAAGCTCATGAAATTGGGAATTGAATAATTGAATGAAAACCAATTAGATAGCAATAAATTGAAATTAAAAGTGTTAAACCAAATTGAAGGTACACCAAGTAAATATGAATGTTGAGTGTAAATTAAATAAATTTGTTATGTTGGTTATGCGTTGCTTGTTAGATGGATGTTAGCTGGTTGTATAGAAATTCATATGGAATTGAATTAATAAAATAGAAAGCTAAATAATTGAATCCAAATTGATAGTTAAGTGAGTTTAAATGGAATTGAATTTAATTTGGAAGTGAACTACCTTGATTTAAATTCGTGAATGTAAACTAATTGAATATGAATAAATGGATGTTAGTAAAATCCAATGTTAATGAGTAAAATGTGATTAAATTAAAAACCAATTCAATGAATATTAATGAGAAATGAATGTATATTGGTTTGGTTATGGATAGATTTAATAGAGATTGGTTTGTGGATATTATTTTGAATGATGGTTGTTTGATGGTTTCATTTGTTGCTTTTGAATGCATTTGCTATATTGGCAAACATAGTTGTTATATTGGTATATATTGTATATTGATATTACTTTCCATATATACATGTACTTATTGTTAGTTTAGTGTATGGTAGGTGCGAATGGTGTATGCTTCACATATAGAGATCGCTTTCGCGCTATATCAGCCGTATATGCTCGCTAAATAAAATATAAGGTATATATCTGTGACGCCCCACCTCTATACCCACGCTAGACAAGAACATTACGGTGAATGCTGTCGACTAGCATGGAGAATAAGGCTGTTGAGGAGCGACCATCCGTGTAATTGCTTTGTGCGAGCATCGATATGTCAGATAGTATAACATGCAATAGTTTATCAAGAGGAAATCCGACATATCGAGACAAACTCAAAGCTACTACACAGTGGCTATAACATCTTCGGAAACAAATACGGAAATAAACATAACATAAATCAGTCACAGATAATTCATATCACAAAGGCGGAAGTAGATATGAATATTACACTAGGAAGTATACATCGGAGTAGTGGTCTAAAAAGATCCACAATATCACAAAAGAATAGTTACACGAACTACACAAAAGAATAAGTATACATTATGGAGTCTATATCTCGAATGTATACACCAAAATAAACTACTAATCTAAGTAGTAAGCCAAAAGTCAGAGAAATCAATCCCAAGAGAGAAGTCAAGCAGAAGCACCTGTAACATCTCGGTCTGACCCGAGTATTATTTAATAAGAAAATAATAAACGGATCAGTCTAACTATACATATCAGATGAAACGATATAGAATAAGAGATATGACTAAACACATAATAATCACAATTCCAAGATGTGATATATTTAAGTAATTGAAAATCGACGAGAGATTAATCTATATCACCGAATCTACACAAGAGACAAAGAAATGTCATACTCCTCATTTCGTTCACCTAACCATAAATATTGACTATTATATCAATGTCAATCACAAAAGTCAATGACACACAAATTCACCAATGCACAAATATTAATAAAACTTATCAATGGAAATCACGAAAATTTGTGAAGCAAAAATTTTAGAAATCATCTCAAGAAATCCAGTAAATGACACACAAATTCACTTATGCACAAAAATTGATAAATCATATCAATAGAAATCACAAAAATAGGTGAAGAAGGAAATTCCAGAATTCAACACACGAAAACCAGAAATCACACAAAATAGGGGGAAAAGGCCTATCACACGAACGGGAGCATGAAAACTCACCAACAGCTGTAACACACGAACGAGAAGCTATCTCATGGTAGCTAGCCATTAATTTGACACACGAATGGTCCGAAGACCTGACACACGAATGGTCCGAAGACCGTGGGTTGCTACCCCACCAATTTGAGTCGAAATTCCACAAAACGGGGTTTAGTCTACCTCGCAGACAAAGAGACATCGCACATTGCTAGTCTAAATCACAAAAATGATCGTTATGATCAACGAGAAGTGTCGATTACAGTAAGCTAGTAAATATATGAGCTTAGCATCATGTCCCATAACCACTAGCTTAACTTAAATATTTACGAACAAATTGTAGATCTCCACTAGAAAATTGTCACAAGAGTTTCAATCGAACAAGTCCAAGAATTAACAAACAAAGTGAACGCAAGCGTTTCATACCACTTGTTTTACTAAGTTGTTTAATTAGATTTCTCATACGAGTGAGGTAAAGGTTTGTATATACTAATAGATTGGAAAACGGTTTTATAAACGAATTTGGTATTAAAATAGTATTGAAATCGTTTGAGGAAAGAGTTTTGATATTTACTACTAGTATAGAAAACCTTTATATTTTTAAAGTGACAAAACACAAAGAAGATTGTAGGAACAATCAATCACTAAAATTCACATACGGAGATGTGAATAAAAATCCAACGAAACCGATAAAGAACCCATCAAAATGGATACTCAAAAATCCCTAAAAAGGAGTCATCAAAGTCATAACAAATGACAACAAGACATAGGAAACAACACGAATCGATTAAAGTTGGAAACCACACAAAATAGGCGAAATAGGCAAATTAACATCAGGTCGGTCGGCCGGCCTCATGGCTCGGTCGATCGAACCTTGTTATGAGAAACTTCTCGGGCATCAGGTCGGTCGACCGAACCAGGGGGGTCGGTCGGCCGAACCAGAAACAGAAGTGCAACTGCACATTTGGAAGCAGGTTGGTCGACTGAGCCAGGGAGGCGGTTGGCCGACCGGTTTCCAGCCTCTTCCCTGCCTATTACAAATGAGGTTCCATCTTGACCAAATTGCATTCTCTCGAGCAATGACGCTAAGGGATTATGCCAATCGACTACCCGGCCCTATAAGCTCTTCGATGCGTCTCCAAAAACATGATCAAAGATCAAAGCTACGATTTTTTTAAAGGATTGAACCCAAAACACCAAAAATTGGAATATTCACTAAATCAATCCAATCCAAAAGCAAATGCACGCGAATAAGTGTTAGGAATTCATACATAACATTCGAAGATAAATATAAGCATAGATGTGAGATAAAAATTTCACCTTTTCACAAAATCGAATAAGTAGAAGCTTGAAAGAAAATGGAGAATCAACCTCTCTTCAACACAACCCAAATGAGCTTGAATCTATGCTCAAAACAAGAACATTCCCAAAATTAGGTTTAGGAATTTCTGAAATTGGTAAGAGATTAAGTTGGAGAAGAAGAAGAGAAGCTTACCAATGGGTTCTTCTTGATTTTGGAGCTAGGAATTGGATTTGCAAGAGGAACTAGGGTTTTGGAGTTTTAATTTCCAATCTCTCCCACCATTAATACTCTAAAAACTGAAAAGAGAAGAGAATGAGGGTGAGTGGGGAAGAGTGGCTCAGATTTGAGCATAAGTTAACATAGGGCTGAGCCCAAACCAAACCCCAAAGTGAAAAGTAGCAAAAATCAACTTTCTCCAAACATATCGAAGCATATACTCAAAAAGGTCGCAAACGGCATTTTAAACTCAATGGGAGTGGTCCCGAGTCTTAATTCGACCGTATGCAAAAAGTAGCTTTTCGGACTAAAATTCGACTAACGATGAAATATTTAAATAAAATATTTAAATATAAAATCGATAAATATGTGGGTTGTTACAGACTCCCCTCCTTAAAGAAATTGCGTCCTCGCAATATTTTAAGAAGAAGATATATAGTAACAACAATAAAAGCATATTCAACACAAAAGAAGTTTGAAATAAGAAGTTCACCTCAAAGAGCACGAGATAGTAAGTCCGGATGTGTTCGCTCGATATACTCTCTAGATTCCCAAGAACAATCCTTACGATTTGAAGACCATTGAACTTTAACAAGCGGAACATCTTTATTTCGAACTCCTTTGACCTCCGAAGCAATGATACGAATAGGATGTTGCTCATAAGTTAAATTAGGCAAAACTTCAATCTCTTCCACAACACCGGGCTCAAGAACAGAATCGGAGTCTCGAAGACATTTCCGAAGTTGAGAAACGTGAAACACGTCGTGGATAGCAGAAAATTGAGCCGGTAATAAAAGGCGATAAGCCATGGAACCAATTCGTTCAGTGATAGGAAATGGCCCAATACATGGAGGCGCCAATTTTCCCGATCGACTGAAACGTACAACACCTTTCATAGGTGAAACACGAATGAACACAAGATCTCCCACAGAAAATTCTAACTTCCTTCTCCGGTTATCGGCATAGGATTTTTGTCTACACTGGTCTTCTTTCATCCTATGACGAATAAGATCAATCTTTTCTGTGGAATCATGAATAAAATCTGGACCTAAAACCAGCTTCTCACCGGCCTCAAGCCAACAAGAAGGAGATCGGCATGGCCTTCCGTAGAGTGCCTCAAAAGGTTCCATACCAATACTAGATTGGAAGCTATTATTATAGGAAAATTCAACAAGTGAAATATGATCTTCCCAACTTTCCCCAAAATCAAGCACACAAGCACGAAGAAGATCTTCAAGAGTTTGATTCACACGCTCAGTTTGTCCATCGGACTGAGGATGATAAGCGGTGCTAAAATTAAGCTTCGTTCCCAAAGCTTTTTGAAGACTCTTCCAAAATCCACTAGTAAACAATGGATCACGATTGCTAACAATAGAAGTAGGAACCCCATGTAATTTAACAATCTCTTTGATAAAGAGCTTGGCCAAAAGAGGAACGGTTCGGTTAGACCGAACGGGAATTAAATGGGCGGATTTAGTAAGTCTATCAACGATCACCCATAAGCTATCATGACCCGAACGAGAACGGGGAAGGCCATCTATAAAATCCATGGAAATTTGGTCCCACTTCCAAATTTGAATTTCTAAAGGTTGCAATAACCCACCGGGCCTTTGATGTTCGGCCTTAACAAGTTGGCAAGTCATGCAACGCTTAACGAAGTTAGCGATGTCAAGTTTCATTCCCTCCCAATAATAAAGTCGCTTCATATCCGCGTACATTTTACTACTACCGGGATGAATGGTAAATTTAGAATGATGAGAATCTTCTAAAATATCTTTACGAAGATCACTAATATTTGGCACGATAAGTCTACCAAGTTTCCGAATGCCGCCACGAGAATCGATATTAAAGTCTTTCAAACCTTCAATATCAATTTTATCCTTAATATTTTGGCCAAGAAGAGCCAATTCGAGATCTAGCCCTTGAGCTTCAAGAATGCGGTCTAAGAGAGAAGGACGAGCCTCAAGGCTACATAAAAAAATGATGAGCATAAATCGGATACGCTGTCTCGAATCTCACAAGTGGATAAGATCTCGAGATCATTCCATTCGGATATCATCATAGAAACAACAGCTTGTTGTTTACGGCTAAGAGCATCAGCGACACGATTACCCTTACCGGGAGTATAAAGAATATCAAGATCATATGGTGCAAGAAATTCGAGCCAATGCTGTTGACGCAAATTAAGTTCCTTTTGAGAGCATAAATACTTCAAAGATTTATGATCGGTATAAAGAACAAATTTATCTCCTAAAAGATAATGACGCCAAATCCGGAGAGCGAAAACAATAGCATCGAGTTCTAAATCATGAGTGGCATATCTAGTCTCGGCAGGCTTCAATTGCCTAGAAGCATAAGCAATAACACATTCTCTTTGCATAAGAACGACATCCAAACCAACGCGACTAGCATCGGTATAAACAACGAAATCTTGATTCCCCTCGGGAATAATAAGAATAGGAGCATCTGAAAGGAGTTCTTTTAGTTTCTAAAAAGAAGTTTCACGTTTGTCCGACCAAATGTATTTAATACCTTTCTTCGTTAAGCTAGTGAGAGGCACAGCAATCTTAGAAAAGTCTTTGATAAATCGGCGGTAATAACCTGCCAATCCAAGAAAACTACGAATCTCCGTCACACTCTCCGGTCTCTTCCAATCTTGAATCGCTTCAATCTTTGAAGGATCCACGGAAATTCCGGATTCGGAAATAATATGACCGAGAAACTTCACACGAGATTGCCAAAAGTGGCATTTAGAAAATTTTGCCTTTAATTGATTACTCGTAAGAGTTTCCAACACAATCCGAAGATGCTTTTCATGCTCCTCCTCGGTTTTAGAATACACAAGAATATCATCGATAAAGATGAGAACAAACCGGTCGAGGAAGTCTTTGAAAACTCTATTTATAAGGTCAACGAAATAAGCCGGAGCATTCGTTAGACCAAATGGCATAACAAGCCATTCATAAGATCCATAACGAGTACGGAACGATGTCAAAGGAATACTATCCTCTGCAATATGAAGCTGATGAAATCCAGTAGCTAAGTGTAATTGTGAAAAGACTCTAGCACCACTAAGTTGATCGATTAGATCATCAATCCGAGGTAAAGGATATTTATTTTTGATAGTAAGATCATTAAGCTTGCGGTAGTCAACGCAAAGCCTAAGTGCACCATCGGATTTCTTCACGAAAATAGCCGAAGCTCCCCAAGGCGAGGAACTAGAGCGAATAAATTGGTTCGTCTCCAATTCGGATAATTGTTTGCGCATCTCCTCGTTTTCTTTATTAGACATACGATAAGGAGGGCGAGTGATAGGTTGAGCTTCAGGAATGAGATTAATTCTGAACTCAATTGCTCGCTTAGGTGGTAATCCAAAAAGGGGCTCAAATATGTCGGAAAATTCACAAACGACGTGAATAAGAGAAATAATATCACCTTCATCATCATCATCGTCATCACGAGGATTTAAAGAATACAAAGATGCAAGCTGGAATCTGAATCTTTAAGATTAATAGAAATCTGCTTAACAGATTGAGGATGTCGAAGATGAATAGTCCGCTCAGCACATAGGATTTGAGCTTCATAACGGTTAAGCCAATCCATTCCCAAAATCATTCCAAAGCTTAAATAACGCATGACATGCAAATCGACTAGGAAAGGAAAATCACACAAAATAATCTCGACATCTTTACACAATAAACTGATTGTTGCGGATCCACCAACCGGATTCGCAATTCTCAAAGAAGTCATTAAACACAAAACATCCAAAGAAAAAGTATCAACAAGTTCTTTTGATATAAAAGAATGGGACGCACCCGTATCAAAAAGAACTCGAATAGGATGATCACGAAATAAAATAATTCCATCCAAAATAGAATGAGAAATACCTTGGCCACGAGATGTGTTGCCAGGGGCTTGAGTAACATTAAGCTTTCCCTCCCTCCTGTTTTGAAGTTTGGGACATACATGCATAAAATGGTCCGGGCTCTTGCAATAGCGACAAGTACGAGGCTTTGAACACTTGTTCGCAAAATGGTCTCTGGAACCACAATTATAGCATTTCCCTATAGTAGAGGAAAAGGTCTTTTCAGCAGGAGTTGCTTGCCTCCCTTTCTTATTGGGATAAAGGCCTTTGAATTTGTTTGACCTCTTCTTGTTGTTGAAGTTTGGTTTGGAACCCACCACTTCAACATCATTCTCCCTATCCGCCTCTTCAAGACGAAGAGCAATATCAACGAGTTGGTCGAAAGAAACTTCTAATTTTAGAAGTAATGGCTTCTTGAGATTTTTTTTAAGCCATAGACAAATCTCTGGTTCTTCTTTAAAGGGGTGTTGATGTATTCAACCCCATATTTGGAAAGCGACTCGAAGGAGGCGACGTAATCAGTCACGGAGGACTCACCTTGAACAAGGTCTATAAATCGTCGAGCCAATGTCACTTTCTCAGCTTCTGGTACAAATTTCAACTCGAAGCATTCTCGGAATTTCTCCCAGGTGAGATCCGCTTCATTAGTTTCAGAAATAAGAAGCTCGTACCAGTCCAATGCTCTTTCTCGGAGCATACTTGAGGCCACCTGAACACGGTGAAGGTCAATAAGATTCATGCGAGAAAATATTCGATCGCATGACCTTAGCCAAGCCTGTACTTCAATAACAGTTTCAGAACCTTTGAATGGCTCCCCACCCAAATTAGTGTAATCGCTACACAAGCATGCAAATCCCGACTTTGGGTGACTGGGTTCCGGGTTAGCTCCAGCTGCTTGAGCATTCGTCACTAAATCGAGAAGTTGTTGAGTAGTCATAAAAACTCCATCTTGGGGTGGAACACTAGATGGTCCAACTCTGGGACGGCCTGCTCTAGACATTCCTCTTCCTTAGAAAGAAAGAAGAGCAAGAAGAAGATTATTCACCAAATTGAATATCAAGCAATCTTGATAGATAAACAAGGAATCATAAGGAAAATAGGATGAATCGGTACGAAGACTCGAATTAAATCCTAAAGCACGACTCCTAAGATGGACTTAGGACGATGATCCTTGTTATAATATTCCATATTGTTCCGAAGTTTGGCTCTGATACCAAGCTGTGATGCCCCACCTCTATACCCACGCTAGACAAGAACATTACGGTGAATGCTGTCGACTAGCATGGAGAATAAGGCTGTTGAGGAGCGACCATCCGTGTAATTGCTTTGTGCGAGCATCGATATGTCAGATAGTATAACATGCAATACTTTATCAAGAGGAAATCCGACATACCGACACAACTCAAAGCTACTACACAGTGGCTATAATATCTTCGGAAACAAATACAGAAATTAACATAACATAAATCAGTTACAGATAATTCATATCACAAAGGCGGAAGTAGATATGAATATTACACTAGGAAGTATACATCAGAGTAGTGGTCTAAAAAGATCCACAATATCACAAAAGAATAGTTACATGAACTACACAAAAGAATAAGTATACATTATGGAGTCTATATCTCGAATGTATACACCAAAATAAACTACTAATCTAAGTAGTAAGCCAAAAGTCAGAGAAATCAATCCCAAGAGAGAAGTCAAGCAGAAGCACCTGTAACATCTCGGTCTGACCCGAGTATTATTTAGTAAGAAAATAATAAACGGATCAGTCTAACTATAGATATCAGATGAAACGATAAAGAATAAGAGATATGACTAAACACATAATAATCACAATTCCAAGCTGTGATATATTTAAGTAATTGAAAATCGACGAGAGATTAATCAATATCACCAAATCTACACAAGAAACAAAGAAATGTCATACTCCTCATTTCGTTCACCTAACCATAAATATTGACGATTATATCAATGTCAATCACAAAAGTCAATGACACACAAATTCACCAATGCACAAATATTGATAAAACTTATCAATGGAAATCACGAAAATTTGTGAAGCACAAATTCTAGAAATCATCTCAAGAAATCTAGTAAATGACACACAAATTCACCTATGCACAAAAATTGATAAATCATATCAATAGAAATCACAAAAATAGGTGAAGAAGGAAATTACAGAATTCAACACATGAAAACCAAAAATCACACAAAATAGGGGGAAAAGGCCTATCACACGAACGGGAGCATGAAAACTCACCAACAGCTGTAACACATGAACGAGAAGCTATCTCATGGTAGCTAGCCATTAATTTGACACACGAATGGTCCGAAGACCTGACACACGAATGGTTCGAAGACCGTGGGATGCTATCCCACCAATTTGAGTCGAAACTCCACAAAACGGGGTTTAGTCTACCTCGCAGACAAAGAGACATCGCACATTGCTAGTCTAAATCACAAAAATGATCGTCATGATCAACGAGAAGTGTCGATTACAGTAAGCTAGTAAATATATGAGCTTAGCATCATGTCCCATAACCACTAGCTTAACTTAAATATTTACGAACAAATTGTAGATCTCCACTAGAAAATTGTCACAAGAGTTTCAATCGAACAAGTCCAAGAATTAACTAACAAAGTGAACGCAAGCGTTTCATACCACTTGTTTTACTAAGTCGTTTAATTAGATTTCTCATACGAATGAGGTAAAGGTTTGTATATACTAATAGATTGGAAAACGGTTTTATAAACGAATTTGGTATTAAAATAGTATTGAAATTGTTTGAGGAAAGAGTTTTGATATTTACTACTAGTATAGAAAACCTTTATATTTTTAAAGTGACAAAACACAAAGAAGATTGTTGGAACAATCAATCACTAAAATTCACATACGAAGATGTGAATAAAAATCCAACGAAATCGATAAAGAACCCATTAAAATGGATACTCAAAAATCCCTAAAAAGGAGTCATCAAAGTCATAACAAATGATAACAAGACATAGGAAACAACACGAATCGATTAAAGTTGGAAACCATACAGAATAGGCGAAAGAGGCAAATTAACATCAGGTCGGTCGGTCGGCCTCATGGCTCGGTCGACCGAACCTTGTTATGAGAAACTTCTCGGGCATCAGGTCGGTCGACCGAACCAGGGGGGTCGGTCGGCCGAACCAGAAACAGAAGTGCAACTGCACATTTGGAAGCAGGTCGGTCGACTGAGCCAGGGTGGTCGGTCGGCCGGACCTATTTCCAGCCTCTTCCCAGCCTATTACAAATGAGGTTCAATCTTGACCAAATTGCATTCTCTCGAGCAACGGCGCTAAGGGATTATGCCAATCGACTACCCGGCCCTATAAGCTCTTCGATGCGTCTCCAAAAACATGATCAAAGATCAAAGCTACGATTTTTTTAAAGGATTGAACCCAAAACACCAAAAATTGGAATATTCACTAAATCAGTCCAAACCAAAAGCAAATGCACACGAATAAGTGTTAGGAATTCATACCTAACATTCGAAGATAAATATAAGCATAGAAGTGAGATAAAAATCTCACCTTTTCACAAAATCAAACAAGTAGAAGCTTGAAAGCAAATGGAGAATCAACCTCTCTTCAACACAACCCAAATGAGCTTGAATCTATGCTCAAAACAAGAACATTCCCAAAATTAGGTTTAGGAATTTCTGAAATTGGTAAGAGATTAAGTTGGAGAAGAAGAAGAGAAGCTTACCAATGGGTTCTTCTTGATTTTGGAGCTAGGAATTGGATTTGCAAGAGGAACTAGGGTTTTGGAGTTTTAATTTCCAATCTCTCCCACCATTAATACTCTAAAAACTTAAAAGAGAAGAGAATGAGGGTGAGTGGGGAAGAGTGGCTCAGATTTGAGCATAAGTTAACATAGGGCTGAGCCCAAACCAAACCCCAAAGAGAAAAGTAGCAAAAATCAACTTTCTCCAAACATATCGAAGCTTATACTCAAAAAGGTCCTAAACGGCATTTTAAACTCAATGGGAGTGGTCCCGAGTCTTAATTCGAATGTATGCAAAAAGTAGATTTTCGGACTAAAATCCGACTAACGAAGAAATATTTAAATAAAATATTTAAATATAAAATCGATAAATATGCGGGTTGTTACAATATCTCTGATTACATATCGTATTTATATATTTTTTCCCTACGGGATGACTCATTCTCGAAGATGAGATGTATATTTACGATATGTGTGTGTGTGTATATAATTATTTTTTTGGGATTGAACCACGCAAAGGGGGATATGGTGAAATTTACTGAATATTTAAGGCGTTGGAATTTTTTTGAGATTTTTGAGAACTAAAATATTGATTTTGAGTTAAAAGTTAAATGGTATTAGTTGTTTTTGAAAGGTTGTTTGAAAACTTATAAATATTTTTATAAGAAGTTTAACCAATGTATTTTAGAAAAGCTAAAAGGTTTAAATGATTTCGGTAATCTAATTTGAACTAATTATTTTGAAAAGTTAATGGATTTTGTGGTTTTTTCTCACTTAGTAATTTCAAGGACCAAATTATTTTAAGTAGGGTAGAATGTAACAACCCATAATTTCAATCATTCGAAATTGGAATATTTAATTGATTTTAAATGTTCACAAGTTAATTTTATAAGTTGAGTAACCTATATTTCAAATATAATGATTTAATTGGATAATTAAATTGTTAATTCAATATTTGAAATTGCGGAAATGAGTGGATTTTAAATTTAATGTTAATGAAAATGATTTACAAAGTTGAATTAAATTCCATTTGAATTAGAATGGAGTTAGAGAATTTTTAAATTGAATTAAAAGTTAATTTATAGATGTTAACCCCTCTGCTCAAGCGACTCAAGAAAGGCTCACGACTCACAATGATTACCGACTCACAATGATTACCGACTCAACTGATTACCGACCTAACATATGGACCGAATCAACGACCTACTTAGTTACGACTCAACAGCCTTAAGGAGTTGCCGACTCAACGGCCTTGAAGGGTTAACAGCCGACTTAACGACTCAAGAGGGACAGCGACTCACCAGGTTATAACCTTAATGCCTTAAAGGTGTTGGCCGACTCAAGGTACTTCACGACTCAAGGTACTTCACGACTCAGCAATTTACCGACTCAACAATTGAGGAGTTGCACGAGTTAAAGAATTGTGCTTACGACCTACCTTGAATCGTCAGCGACTCAAGCAAGCAAACAAGAAGCTACGACCAGTTAACTCGTGCGCGACCATAGCTCACAACTTACGACTTAAGAAAGTCCACGACCTAAAGGAGTGACGAATCAAAGCGCTAAAAGGAAGAGTCAACAACACTTAAGTCGCTGCTGACTTATAACTGCAGATAAGTCGTTCACGACCTAAGACTTGGAAACAAGTTCAATACCATGCTGTAATGAAATGACTCGTTGACGACTTACGACTTATGATGAGTCATGTACGACTCATGCTAGCATAAAGGAAGTCGCATTTGGTTAACTTAGGAACGACTTAGAACTTGTATCATTCATTCAGATGGGTGCATAACTTTGGACCAAGCCATGAGCTAAACCCAATAGGTCGGCCGCTACCTACCATGAGTCATCTATGAGTTACGACTTATCATGAGTCGTGTACGAGTTACGACCTAACTCCGAGAAATGTCTATAAATACGACCCTAGCTCCAACGAGAAAGGGACTTTGGGCTCATTCTTTCGAAGCACCGATACTCTGCTGCATTCAAAACCGACTCGATACCCAAAGCTTTTAAGACACGTAGAACGCTTTCAACAACTTCAAGAAGGAATCTCATACATCTGACATGGATTTGAAGACTTTCTCTTACATTGAAGTTTAAGCTACTCGTTCAAAGTGTTTAGTAATTCAAAGTGTATTGTACTTGAGAAGAATTGTATCAACTTGAAACGAAATCATCAATAAAGATATTCCGAGTGGACGTAGGCAAACTATTGAGCCGAACCATTATAAAATCGCTGTTATTTACTGTTTTTTCTATGGTTTTCTTCTTATACTCTGTTACCGAATCATTGGGTGGTGCTTTCACAACTACACTTTACTCACCGGGGTGTTAGCGTTTAAATTTTAGCGTCAACATTTTTGGTGCTTTCACTGAGAATCGAACTCAGGCGAATTATCATCATTGCTCCACGAAAGTTTGTTGAAGTAATCTCTCTGAAGACTAGAAGTTTATCTGAAATCATGGCTCCGGGGAGAAGGAGTAGATCTGTTAGATCTGGAAATGTTCAAGAGGGAACCTCCGCTTCCCCAGCACCTAATCAAGCCACTCCACCCGTTGGGGTTACAAAAGCGGAGTTGGATGCTGTAATCTTAGGGCTAAACCAGCAGATAAATGCCCAAAGTGCACAATTGGAGACTCAGAATGCCCAAAATGCCCTAATTTTGAATAAGTTGAACGATTTGCTTGGGGTAAACCGTCAACCAACGGGTAATGAAAGGAACTTTGCTGGCAACATTCATGAAGCTGAAGAAAGAAACATTCCTGAGAGGGCTGCCAGCCCCTTTGAGCGGACATTTCCTGAAGTTGGTGGATCTAAAGCTCAAAATGATGAGGGATATCTTTCTGAAATGGTTCGACAAATCAAGAAAGAAAGCTTGCAAAGGAATGATGACGAGAAGGAATGGGGTTTCGCTCCAAGTAAAACCCCGTTTACCGAAAGGATCTTAAAGGCTGAATTCCCAAGGAAGTTCGTCCCTCCAACTATTCCAGCTTACAAGGGAACAAGTGATCCGAACGAATTCTTGTATAAGTATGATTGGCACATGACAGGTGCCAGAGCTTCTGATGAAATAAAGTGTCGATATTTTCCTGTATATTTGGAAGGTATAGCTCTGCTTTGGTTCACCAAGCTACCAATTCGGTCTATAGATCAGTTTTCTGACCTAACCCGGAAATTCAAGGAGCAGTTCAGACTATATGCTTCAAAAGCCAAAGATATCATGTCGTTGTCAAGTTTAGAACAGAATCCAGGGGAAACTATCAGATCTTTCTTGAATCGCTTTAATATAGCGCTGGCCGAGGTAGACAATGCAGAACCACGAATGATCTTGACTTATCTGATGAGGGCCATCGACAAGACGAGCGAATTTGGAAAATGGCTTAACATGAAGGAACCAAATTCTCTTGAAAAATTGTACAAGAAAGCAGATGAGTTCATACGCCTGGAAAGCTGTCCTGTACCGGTAAAGGAAGTATTGGAAAAAGATGAAGATAACATTGCTGCTCCATGCAAGAATGAATCTGTAGGACAGAAAAGGGAAAACAACGATGGGAAGAAACAGAAAAATCTGAAGAAGCCTCGTTCCTTCAAGTCATCAGAATATACCCCTTTATCAGATATGCCAGAGCGCATTTACCTTGCCGCTAAAGATTCGGTCGATTATCCTAAACCTCCCGTTTTGAGAACCGGAAAAAAAGCTGTACAAAGAGGGAAGTTTTGCCGCTTCCATAATCAACCCTGTCATGATACCGATGAATGCCGCCAATTGAAATTTTTTATTGAAGAATTGATAAGGGAAAACAAGCTGCAGCAATTTGTGGAAAAGAATAGTAGCAATCCCGCTTCGTCTAGTCAGGGGCAACAAGCTCCTACTCATCAACCCAGGACAAGTGAGAAGACTGTAGGGCATGAATCCGGAAGGCCTGTTATCAATGTCATTACGGGAGGACCTCACCCAGCAGGCAGGAGCTGGGGTGAGATGGAAAGGTATACCCGAGCTTTGAAGTATGTACCGGCCGAGGAAGATGTCTTTGTTTTGGAAGGTGCTACGCCCCTGAAGCAACAAAGAACTTTCAATGAAGATATTGTGTGACGCCCCACCTCTATACCGACGCTAGTCAAGAACATTACGGTGAATGCTGTCGACTAGCACGGAGAATAAGGCTGTTGAGGAGCGACCATCCGTGTAATTTCTTTGCGCGAGCACTGATATGTCAGATGATATAGCATGCATTCTATTTCAAGAGGAAATCCGACATACCGACACAAACTCAAAGCTACTACACGGTGGCTATATAAATCCTTCGGAAAACAAATATAGAAATAAGCATAACACAAATCAGTCACAGACAATTCATATCACAAAGGCGGAAAATAGATATGAATATTAAACTTGGAAGTGTACATCAGAGTAGTGGTCTAAAAAGATCCACAATATCACAAAAGAATAAGTATACATTATGGAGTCTATATCTCAAATGTATACAAAAAAAACTACTAATCTAAGTAGTTAACCAAAAGCAAGAGAAATCAATCCCAAGAGAGAAGTCAAGCAGAAGCACCTGTAACATCTCGGTCTGACCCGAGTATTATTTAATAAGAAAATAATAAACGGATCAGTCTAACTATAGATATCAGATGAAACGATATAGAATCAGAGATATGACATAAACATATAATAATCACAATGCCAAGCCGTGATAAATAAGTAAATTGGAAATCAACAAGAGATTAATCAATATCACAATAATCTACTCAAGATAAAAAGGAACGTCATACTCCTAATTTCATTCACCAAGCCATAATACATGACACATATATCATTGCCCATCGTAAAAGTTGGTGAAACATAAATTCCAGAATTCAACATACGAATCCAAAAATCACAAGGAAAGGATCAACGACGTCGTACAGCGGGACATCCGATGAACCAAATCACAATCAAAGGGAACAACGACGTCGTACAGCGGGACGTCCGATGAACCAAATCACAAAGACATAGCACGATGCTAGTCTAAAACCTAAAATGATCGTCATGATCAAAGAGAAGTGTCGATTACACTAAGCTAGTAAATATATGAGCTTAGCTTCATGTCCCATAACCACTAGCATAACTTAAATATTTACGAACAAATTGTAGATGTCCACTAGAAAATTGTCACAAGAGATTCAATCGAACAAGTCCAAGAATTAAACGACGAAGTAAACGCAAGCGTTTCATACCACTCGTTTTACTAAGTCGTTTAATTAGATTTCTCATACGAGTGAGGTAAAGGTTTGTATATACTAATAGATTGGAAAACGGTTTTATAAACGAATTTGGTATTAAAATAGTATTGAAATCGTTTGAGGAAAGAGTTTTGATATTTACTACTAGTATAGAAAACCTTTATATTTTTAAAGTGACAAAGTACAAGGGGGATTGTAGAAACAATCAATCACAAAGATCACATTCGAAGATGTGAATAAAAATCCAATGAAATCGACAAAGGATCCATCGAAGTGGATATATCTAAAATTCCCAAAGAAAATAAGTCATCAAAGATGAGAATAAATGATGACAATAAATAGGATCATCACAAATCGATTTAAATTGGAAATTCAATCCAAAAAGGCAAATTGGACTAAAACAGCAGGTTCAGTCGAGTGAACAGAGTTTTCAGTCGACTGACCCTGTGCCTGGAAATTTTCCAGGTTCAGGAAACTTTCTGTTTCCAGTTTCAGTCGACTGTGAAGAGTTATTCAGTCGACTAAATCATGCCTGGAAACTCTCGGGTTTCAGGTTCAGTCGACTGAACAGAGTTTTTCAGTCGACTGAATCATGCCTGGAAACTCTCGAGTTTCAGGTTCAGTCGACTGAACAGAGTTTTCAGTCGACTGAATCATGCCTGGGCTGTTTTTCAGCCTATTCAAATGAAGAGCAAATTCTTCCAAAATGCAACCGGACGAACATTGGCTCTAAGGGTTTATGCCAATCGGCAACCCGGCCCTATATGCTCCTCGATGCATCACCAAAAGCATGATCAAACATCCATAAAAGGATTTCACACAAATTTGACTTAAAAACTCAAAAATTGGAGTATTCACAAAACCAATCCAAATCAAGAGCAAATGCACATGAAGAAGTGTTAGGAATTCATACCCAACAACCAAAGATAATTATAGTCATAGATGTGAGATAAAAATCTCACCTTTGAACTAAAATTTATGAAGATGAAGCTTGAAAGCAATGGCAAGAACAAGCACTCTTCAATCTCAACACTAGAAGCTTGAGTCTAAGCTTAAAAGAGAAACATTCCCAAAATTAGGTTTTGGAAATTTCTAAAATTGAATGGAGAAAGAGTTGGAGAAGGTGAAGGAGATGCTTACCCAGGGGTTCTCTTTGATTTTGGAGCAAGAACTTGGATTTGCAAAGGAAGCTAGGTCTTGGAGTTTTAATTTCCTCTTCCACCCTCCATTAACATAAAAGCTTGAGTATTAGGAAAATAGAAGAGAAGTGAATGAAGAGGAGAGTGTTGGAACTGAGTTAAGTGGCTAATTGGCTCAGCCCAACCAAAGCCCTAAGCGGGAAAAAGTAGCAAAAATCAACTTTCTCCAAACATATCGAAGCTTATACTCAAAAAGGTCGCAAACGGCATTTTGAACTCAATGGAGGTGGTCTCGAGTCCTAATTTGACCGTATGCAAAAAGTAGGTTTTCAGTCCAAAATCCGACGAACGATAAAATATTTAAAAAAATATTTAAATATAAAATCGATAAACATGCGGGTTGTTACAGACTCCCCTCCTTAAAGAAATTGCGTCCTCGCAATAAGTAAGAAGGAAATATAAGAAGTAACAACCATAGAAGCA
The DNA here is from genome assembly GCA_030765085.1 of Allium cepa. Lineage (NCBI taxonomy): Eukaryota > Viridiplantae > Streptophyta > Magnoliopsida > Asparagales > Amaryllidaceae > Allium > Allium cepa. The sequence continues at coordinate 938,576,209 of CM060943.1, read as the reverse complement.
TATCAACACAAAAGAAAATTTGAAATAGGAAGTTCACCATAAAGTGCACGAAAGAGTTAGCAAGAAATCTGGTGAAACTTCAATTTCCACAATAACACCGGGCTCAAGAATGAAAACCGGAATCCCTAAGGCATTCCCGTAGATAAAAGACATGGGGAACGTCAAGATTAGCAGAAAATTGAGCCGGTGCAACGGCGTAGTACCAAAACGGTACGCCCGAAAAAACTAGAAACTCAAACAATTTGGGACATCAGCGTATTACAAAAACGGTACGCCCAATGAATCAAATAGCAAAGACATCGATGTAGTACAACGGTACATCCGATGAATCAAAAGCAAAGACATCGATGTAGTACAAACGGTACATCCGATGAATCAAAAGCAAAGACATCGATGTAGTACAAAAGGTACATCCGATGAATCAAAACCAAAGACATCGATGTAGTACAAACGGTACATCCGATGAATCAAATAGCAAAGACATCGATGTAGTACAACGGTACATCGGATGAATCAAAAGCAAAGACATCGATGTAGTACAAACGGTACATCCGATGTATCAAAAGCAAAGACATCGATGTAGTACAAACGGTACATCCGATGAATCAAAAGCAAAGACATCGATGTAGTACAAACGGTACATCCGATGAATCAAAAGCAAAGAAATGGATGTAGTACAAACGGTACATCCGATGAATCAAAAGCAAAGACATTGATGTAGTACAAATGGTACATCCGATGAATCAGAAGCAAAGACATCGATGTAGTACAAACGGTACATCCGATGAATCAAATAGCAAAGACATCGATGTAGTACAATGGTACATCCGATGAATCAAATAGCAAAGACATCGATGTAGTACAACGGTACATCCGATGAATCAAAAGCAAAGACATCGATGTAGTACAAACGGTACATCCGATGAATCATACGCAAAGACATCGATGTAGTACAAATGGTACATCCGATTAATCAAATAGCAAAGACATCGATGTAGTACAACGATACATCCGATGAATCAAATAGCAAAGACATCGATGTAGTACAATGGTACATCCTATGAATCAAAAGCAAAGACATCGATGTAGTACAAACGGTACATCCGATGAATCAAAAGCAAAGACATCGATGTAGTACAAACGGTACATCCGATGATTCAAAAGCAAAGACATCGATGTAGTACAAACGGTACATCCGATGAATGAAAAGCAAAGACATCGATGTAGTACAAACGGTACATCCGATGAATCAAATAGCAAAGACATCGATGTAGTACAAACGGTACATCCGATGAACCGAAGCCCGAATGATTTCGGAACACCGACGTAGTACAAAAACAATACGTCCAATATTCCAAAGATCATAGGAAGCTAGGAACAAATTTCTCATCCAAATATGATGATGCCAAATTCCAAAAGCAAAAACATTAGCCGAGAGCACTAGATCATAAGTGGCTATGATGATGCCAAATTCCAATAGGAGAACATAAATATTCCAAACATTAGCCGAAGGGGTTGCCAATAGGAGAACATAAATATTCCAAAGATTTATGATCGAGATAGAGAACAAATTTCTCATCCAAATATGATGATGCCAAATTCCAAAAGCAAAAACATTAGCCGAGAGCACTAGATCATAAGTGGCTATCTAGTCTCGAGAAGCTATAATGATTTAGAAGCACAAGGGATAGCACGTTCTCCTTTGCAAGAGAATGGCATTCCAAACCAATACGACTAGTATCGGTACAAATAGCAAAGTCTTGGTTCCCCTTCAGGAATCACAAGAATAAGTGTATTGAAAGGAAGGGTTCTTTTAAATAATTCTCTTCCCTGAAAAGTTAAAACTTTCAAAATTACATTTTTACTTTTATGTAATAATCTTTCTACAAAAATTTAAATTTTTTACAAGTCAATATATCGTGTCTGATTGTCACATCAAAGCATTTAGGAAATTCCTATCGATAACGTTGATCAAGCGCATCGACCAAAATTCTTAAAGCACTCAACGGGCAATACAATCACAAAGTCATCTTTTCTAGGATAAATAAATCTCTTAAAAAGTTTTAAGAATATTCTTTGCTCGTTTTAAGAGCAAAAAATCAAATTGCACTTATAATTAAATCTTATGAAAAAGATTTGCAAAATTTTAAATTTCTATTTCCATCCAAAATCCATAAATAAGAATGGTCTCATTGAAATTTTCATAGAATATTGGATTTATAAAACGGATGAAACAAGCTGGACAAATTGAATGACATAATAATTCATTCATAGGAATCATAACAAGTGCGGAATGCGATAAGTGAAATGCTAACTTCCGCAACTTGTAGCAAATGAAAACGGTGGTAAAGTCGAACTAAAAAGACCTTAGCACCACACAAAAGATTACTTAGGTCATAATCCTAAGACAAGTCAAATATACCGGAAAATTCTCAAACTATTTAGATGAGAGAAATAACACTTTCCTCACCATAAGGACTTTAAAGAATAAAATGATGCCATCAAGATGGAATCAAAATCACAAAGAAAAATAGAATTCTGCTTAGCAGATTGAAAATGTCGAAGATGAATAATCCACTCGGAAAAATAGGATATGGGCTTCACAATGATTAAGCCAATCCTTACAGAAAGGTCAATTCCGAAGCCAAAGCAAAAATATCGGCTCGGAAAGAAAAGTCACATAAAACAATCTCGACATCTAAACAAAAGCAAATTGAGTGTTGCGGATCTACCATCCGGATTTGCAATTCTCAATGAAGTCAATAAGCCCAAAATATTCAAAGAAAAGAATCAACAAGTTCTTTTGATATAAAAATAATGAGATGAAACCCATATCAAAAAGAACTCAAATAGAAAGTTCATGAATTAAAACAATGCCATCGAGGATTGAACGAAAATACCTTGACCAAAAGTTGCAGCTTTCCTTCTCACTTGCTTGGAAGCTTAGGACACGAAGATAAAAGATGACCCGAACCTTTGCAATAACGGCAGAAGAGGGGTTTCGGGCACTCCCTTAGATGGTGGTCTGTGGAACCACAATTGTAGCATCGTCCACGATTAGAGGTAGGAACATTTGCTACCTGAGTTTGTTGCTTTCCTTTCTTATTAGAATCGGGGCCTTTGAATTTGATAGGCCTCTTCAAGTTATTGTCGAAGTTCTGTTGGGCACGCACAACTTCAACATCACCTTCATTATCGGCCTCTTCAAGACGAAGAGCGATATCAATAAGCTGATCAAATGAAACCTCAAGTTTCAGGAGTAATGGCTTCTTAAGATTCTTATTCAAGCCATAGACAAATCTCTGATTTTTCTTCAATGGGGTATTAATGTACTCAACCCCGTATTTGGACAGAGATTCGAAGGATGCGACATAGTCTGTCACAGAAGATTCACCTTGAACAAGGTCTATCAAACGCCGGGCTAAGGTTACTTTTTCAGCCTCCAGCACAAATTTCAATTCGAATCTTCCCCGGAATTGCTCCCAAGTAAGATCCGCCTCAACGATTTCAGAAATTAAAAGCTCATACCAATCCAATGCTCTTTCTTGGAGCATGCTAGAAGCTACTTGGACTCGATGAAGGTCAATAAGATTCATGCGAGAAAAGATGCGATCGCATGATTTGAGCCAAGCTTGAATTTCAATAACACTCTCGGATCCCCTGAATGGCCCTCCACCCAAATCGGTGTAGTCTCTGCACAAGTGTGCAAAACCGGATCTAGGATGAGTAGGCTATGGATTGGGTCCGGTTGCTTGAACGTTCTTAACAAGATCTAGAAGCTGCTGAGCAGACATGAATACTCCATCCTGAGGTGTAGCACTAGATTGACCGGCGCTGGAACGGCCTGGTCTAACCATTTCTCTTCTTTAAGAAAGAAAGAAAGAAGAGGAAAAAGTTATTCTCAAAATAAATATCAAGCAATTCTTGATAGATAAAACAAGGAATCATAAAGAAAATAGGATGAATCGGTACGAAGACCCGAATAAAATCCTAAAGCACGACTCCTAAGAAAGACTTAGGACATGATCCTTGCTAAATTATTCTACATTGTTCCGAAGTTTGGCTCTGATACCAAGCTGTGACGCCCCACCTCTATACCCACGTTAGCCAAGAACATTACGGTGAATGCTGTCGACTAGCACGGAGAATAAGGCTGTTGAGGAGCGACCATCCGTGTAATTTCTTTGCGCGAGCACTGATACGTCAGATGATATAACATGCATTCTATTTCAAGAGGAAATCCGACATACCGACACAAACTCAAAGCTACTACACGGTGGCTATATAAATCCTTCGGAAAACAAATATAGAAATAAGCATAACACAAATCAGTCACAGACAATTCTTATCACAAAGGCGGAAAATAGATATGAATATTACACTTGGAAGTGTACATCAGAGTAGTGGTCTAAAAAGATCCACAATATCACAAAAGAATAAGTATACATTATGGAGTCTATATCTCAAATGTATACAACAAAAACTACTAATCTAAGTAGTTAACCAAAAGCAAGAGAAATCAATCCCAAGAGAGAAGTCAAGCAGAAGCACCTGTAACATCTCGGTCTGACCCGAGTATTATTTAATAAGAAAATAATAAACGGATCAGTCTAACTATAGATATCAGATGAAACGATATAGAATCAGAGATATGACATAAACATATAATAATCACAATGCCAAGCTGTGACAAATAAGTAAATTGGAAATCAACAAGAGATTAATCAATATCACAATAATCTACTCAAGATAAAAAGGAATGTCATACTCCTAATTTCATTCACCAAGCCATAATATATGACACATATATCATTGCCCATCGTAAAAGTTGGTGAAACATAAATTCCAGAATTCAGCATACGAGATCCAGAAATCACAAGGAAAGGATCAACGACGTCGTACAGCGGGACATCCGATGAACCAAATCACAATCAAAGGGAACAACGACGTCGTACAGCGGGACATCCGATGAACCAAATCACAAAGACATAGCACGATGCTGGTCTAAAACCTAAAATGATCGTCATGATCAAAGAGAAGTGTCGATTACACTAAGCTAGTAAATATATGAGCTTAGCTTCATGTCCCATAACCACTAGCTTAACTTAAATATTTACGAACAAATTGTAGATCTCCACTAGAAAATTGTCACAAGAGATTCAATCGAACAAGTCCAAGAATTAACCGACGAAGTAAACGCAAGCGTTTCATACCACTCGTTTTACTAAGTCGTTTAATTCGATTTCTCATACGAGTGAGGTAAAGGTTTGTATATACTAATAGATTGGAAAACGGTTTTATAAACGAATTTGGTATTAAAATAGTATTGAAATCGTTTGAGGAAAGAGTTTTGATATTTACTACTAGTATAGAAAACCTTTATATTTTTAAAGTGACAAAGTACAAGGGGGATTGTAGAAACAATCAATCACAAAGATCACATTCGAAGATGTGAATAAAAATCCAATGAAATCGACAAAGGATCCATCGAAGTGGATATATCTAAAATTCCCAAAGAAAATAAGTCATCAAAGATGAGAATAAATGATGACAATAAATAGGATCATCACGAATCGATTTAAATTGGAAATTCAATCCAAAAAGGCAAATTGGACTAAAACAGCAGGTTCAGTCGACTGAACAGAGTTTTCAGTCGACTGACCCTGTGCCTGGAAATTTTCCAGGTTCAGGAAACTTTCTGTTTCCAGTTTCAGTCGACTGTGAAGAGTTATTCAGTCGACTAAATCATGCCTGGAAACTCTCGGGTTTCAGGTTCAGTCGACTGAACAGAGTTTTTCAGTCGATTGAATCATGCCTGGAAACTCTCGAGTTTCAGGTTCAGTCGACTGAACAGAGTTTTCAGTCGACTGAATCATGCCTGGGCTGTTTTTCAGCCTATTCAAATGAAGAGCAAATTCTTCCAAAATGCAACCGGACGAACATTGGCTCTAAAGGTTTATGCCAATCGGCAACCCGGCCCTATATGCTCCTCGATGCATCACCAAAAGCATGATCAAACATCCATAAAAGGATTTCACACAAATTTGACTTAAAAACTCAAAAATTGGAGTATTCACAAAACCAATCCAAATCAAGAGCAAATGCACATGAAGAAGTGTTAGGAATTCATACCCAACAACCAAAGATAATTATAGTCATAGATGTGAGATAAAAATCTCACCTTTGAACTAAAATTTATGAAGATGAAGCTTGAAAGCAATGGCAAGAACAAGCACTCTTCAATCTCAACACTAGAAGCTTGAATCTAAGCTTAAAAGAGAAACATTCCCAAAATTAGGTTTTGGAAATTTCTGAAATTGAATGGAGAAAGAGTTGGAGAAGGTGAAGGAGATGCTTACCAAGGGGTTCTCTTTGATTTTGGAGCAAGAACTTGGATTTGCAAAGGAAGCTAGGGCTTGGAATTTTAATTTCCTCTTCCACCCTCCATTAACATAAAAGCTTGAGTATTAGGAAAATAGAAGAGAAGTGAATGAAGAGGAGATTGTTGGAACTGAGTTAAGTGGCTAATTGGCTCAGCCCAACCAAAGCCCTAAGCGGGAAAAAGTAGCAAAAATCAACTTTCTCCAAACATATCGAAGCTTATACTCAAAATGGTCGCAAACGGCATTTTGAAATCAATGGAGGTGGTCTCGAGTCCTAATTCGACCGTATGCAAAAAGTAGGTTTTCAGTCCAAAATCCGACGAACGATAAAATATTTAAAAAAAATATTTAAATATAAAATCGATAAACATGCGGGTTGTTACATATTGTGTTCAGAGCCAGGGATTCCACAGGTATTGAAGCTCCTACCTTGGATCCCTTAGTCATCTCGGCTGGTATCGGGCCAGCTATTGTGAGAAGAGTTCTCATTGATTGTGGCGCATCCTGCAATATCCTCTTCAAGAAAACATTCGACCAAATGAAGATCCCTATGGCTGATGTGCAAGCCTCATCGCAGAAAATCGCTGGCTTCACTGGGGAGCCAAAACAGCCGATAGGAACTGTTGATTTGCTTGTAGAAATTGGAGAGGGAGAAACAAAAGTGGTCCGCAAGCAAACTTTTGTGATTGTCGACGAATTTTCTGCTTATAATGCTTTCCTTGGCCGTCCAACTCTCGCAGCATTCAAAGCTGTTCTGGCCCCATGGTGCCTCACCATTAAATTTCCCACAGATAATGGAGTGGGAGTTATAAAAGGGGATCAAAATGCTGGGCGGGAGTGTTATCTGACAGAGCTACGAGAAACAAGGACAAGAGAAATGGGAAAGGATGCGGCAACCCTAGTCCGCATCGAAGAACCAACCTTGTAGCAATTACAGGGCGGACCCCGCACTGGCGAGCAGAGCGGAGCACGAAAAGAGATGGATCCTAGAAAATCCAGTGCAGGGGAGAATAGAGTGGTACCAGTGGAAACGACAATACCAGTACCTGTTGACCCAAAGGACCCAAACAAGGTGTTGAATGTGGGTTCACAACTTAATGTGTCAATTCAGAATATCTTAATATCTTTTTTAAAGGCAAATTTGGATGTTTTTGCTTTGAGTCATGCCGATATGTGCGGAATATCCCCAGAAGTTGCAGTACACACTCTAAATATTGATCCAAAATTTACACCTGTGAAACAGAAAAGGAGGACTCAAGGTCCAGAAAGGTCAATAGCATTAAAAGAAGAAGTTGATCGGCTCATGGAGAATAACTTTATCAAAGAATCTACCTATCCGAATTGGGTTTCAAATCCAGTGCTGGTCAAGAAAGCCAACGGAAAATGGAGAGTGTGCATCGATATTTCAGATCTAAACAAGGCCTGCCCCAAAGACTGCTTCCCGTTACCCAGGATCGATCAACTGGTAGACGGAACAGCGGGACATGAATTGTTATCTTTTATGGATGCCTACTCCGGATATAACCAGATCATGAAGCATGAGCCAGATCAGGAGGACACGAGCTTTATCACCGATGTTGGTCTTTACTGCTATAGAGTTATGCCCTTCGGGCTGAAGAATGCGGGGGCAACCTACCAAAGACTTGTTAATGCTATGTTCAAACCGCAATTGGGCAAGAATATGGAAGTCTACGTCGATGACATGTTAGTAAAGTCTAAGAAAGCAGTGGATCACATAGAACACTTAGCAGATATGTTCGCAGTCCTTCGAAAATATGGAATGAAGCTTAACCCTTTAAAATGTTCATTTGGAGTAGAATCCGGAAAGTTCTTAGGTTTCATCGTGAGCGCTAGGGGCATTGAGGCTAGTCCAGCTCAAATTATCGCCTTAAAGGAAGTCAAATCTCCTAGAACGAAGAAGGAATTGCAGAGTCTCAATGGAAAAGTCGCTGCCTTGAGTCGGTTCATTTCCAAAGCCACTGATAAATGCATCCCATTCTTTGACGCCCTAAAGAAAGGAAAGAAAAACTTTGATTGGACTCCCGAATGCCAAAAAGCCTTTGATGAATTGATTCGCCACATGGAAACGCCTCCAATACTTTCTAGGCCTGGCGATGGTGAGGATCTTCTTATATACTTGGTAGTATCATCTCATGCTTTAAGTGCAGCGCTGATACGAGAAGACAAGAGGATTCAACATCCAGTTTACTATATCAGCAAAAGACTCACTGGGGCAGAGATGAATTAATCCAAGTTGGAAAAACTCGCCTATTGCTTACTGATTGCATCAAGGAAGTTGAGGCAATATTTCCAAGCTCATCCTATCAGAGTCCTCACCGATCAACCTATAAAGCAAGTCCTGTTTCGCCCTGAGACTTCGGGTCGTCTTATAAAGTGGAATATTGAACTCAGTCAATATGACATCACTTATCATCCCCGAAAAGCAATCAACGGACAAGCTTTAGCGGATTTCATCGTAGAATTCACAGATAAGGGTAACAGTGAGGAGGATACGATCGATGATTCCCCAATCCAATGGAAGTTATATGTTGATGGCGCGAGAAATGACTACTGTTCTGGAGCCGGAGTTGTACTTGAGACCCCTGAAGGTCGGTCATTATGCTATGCACTAAGATTGGAATTTCCTTCAATGAACAATGAAGCAGAATACGAAGCTCTTATCGCTGGCCTAAGAATTGCTAAAGAACTAAACATCCGAGCATTACAGATCTTCAGTGATTCTCAGCTTATTGTATGCCAAGTCAAGAAGGAATTCCAAGCGAAAGGGGTAAACCTGCCTGCCTACTTGTTAAAGGCTTGGGAACTCCTGGGTTATTTCGACCATTACATGATAAGTCATATTCCTCGGGAAGAAAACAAGAAAGCAGATTCTCTCGCAAAGTACTCTAGCACAGGCGAAGCTCAATTTCTGGGGTTGACTCCAGTGGAGGTCCTGTCGGCTCCAAGCATTGATGAGATGGGTATTGATTGGATCATGAGCATGTCTCAAGAGCAAGACTCATGGATGACTCCAATAACAGAATATCTGCTCAATGGCTCTTTACCGGAAAATTCAAAAGAACGAAAGAAGCTACTGAGGAAAGCCTCTCGCTATATAGTCCAGGATGGCCAATTATACAGACAGGGATTCTCATTGTCGTTACTTCGATGTGTATCCATGGAAGAGTCCAAAACAATCCTAGCTGCGGTGCATGGGGGAGAATGTGGTGATCATTTAGGTGGTCAAACTTTAGCAAAGAAGATTCTCCGATACGGATATTTTTGGCCAGAAATTAATCGAGATGCAGTAGACTATTCCCGAAAATGTGACAGGTGCCAAAGATTCGCAAAAATTCCTAGAGCACCTTCCACTGAACTCACACAGATGGTCTGTCCATGGCCGTTTGCAATATGGGGATAGACCTTGTAGGACCGTTACCAACTGCCAAATCTGGAATTAAATATGCCATTGTGGCTGTAGATTATTTTACTAAATGGGCAGAAGCTGAACCACTGGCTACTATCACCTCTAAAAAGATGATAAGTTTTGTGACTAAAAATATCATTTGCAGGTATGGTGTGCCTCAAAAGATAATTACAGACAATGGTACTCAGTTCGAAAGTGAAGAATTCCAAGATTTTGGCAAACGATTCAAAATCCGAAAAAGCTTCTCAGCAGTAGCTCATCCGCAGGCAAACGGGCAGGTGGAAGCAGTAAATAAAATTATCAAGTCAACCATCAAGAAGCAACTTGAAAGAGCAAAAGGTGGTTGGGTCGATAAGCTACCGCTAGCACTATGGGCGTACAGAACTACCCACAAGACTGCGACTGGGCATACTCCGTTTTCATTGGCATACGGATCAGAGGCAATGATTCCGGTAGAAACAGAGGTCCCTTCACATAGAAGAATACATTTCAATCAAGCGGAGAATGAAAAACTACAGCTTGAGGCACTAGATCTCCTTGATGAAAAAAGAGAAGAGGCTGAGCTCAGAATCGCATCTCATCAGCAAAGGATAGCCAGACATTTCAATTCCAAAGTTCGCCAACGCAGCTTTGAGATTGGAGATCTAGTCCTAAAGAGAATTATGACAGCGACAGGTGTGTTTGGGCCAAATTGGGAAGGACCATATGTCATAGGTCAGAAGCTTCTTGACGGTACATTCAAACTCACTACTGTCGAAGGAGATCAAATTCCAAGAGCCTGGAACAGCAATCACTTGCGCCCATACTTTACTTGATAGCTTTGTTGAAATATTGTAAAAAGAATTATGAATGTATGATTCCTGTAACTGAAAGCGATTGTAAAACCGATGCAAGTGAATAATGAAAGACTATAAAGTGGATATAGGCCCAAATTCTTGGCCAAACCACTATAAATCTTGTGTTCCTTATTATTATTACATGTTTTCTTTATTTTCGATATGAAAAGTACATTAAATGTATTGCTGAAATGTCGATTTAAATTTTTGCAGGCAACGAAAATAAAACTTGCACATTACAAGACCAAGTGATTCTTCTTATCATTCAACAAACAAATTTCAAGTCACAAAATTCCCGAACTTAAATCCTAGATAAGAAGTGCTTCAATTGAACGGTCAATGATTTCGCCGAAAACGGGCTCTAGCTAATAAATTGAGAAGTTTGAACAAACAAACATCCAATTAAGAAGCTTATGCCCGTTCCCGCGAACTGGCCTAGCAATGAAGCACACTTCTTTGGATTAAACAAACTACTTGTAAGAGAAGGGAGTGCGAGCTTGAAAAGAAAAAATAGAGGATCGCTAAAAAGGCATAAGCAAGTGGACAAGGAACAACTAAAGCCCTCTTCGGAGGCACAAGTCCTCTTCAAAGGCACAACTCTTCGGAGGATAAAGACCTCTAACGAGGCATATGCCGCAAAAAAGAAAGTTCTCTACTCAACCAAAAAAGATTGGAGGAGTCATGACCCTCCAACCATGAGAGAGTAACTTCCAGGCAATCCTCGGAGGCACATTTCACCAGGAGTTGAAGTGTGACAGCCGCTCTTCGGATTTTCACTTCACCGGAGTTGAAATGTAAAACAAAATAAAAGCCCTCTTCGTAGGCCAATTTCACCAGGAGTGGAAGTGTGACAGCTGCTCTTCGGAGTTTCACTTCACCGGAGTTGAAATGTAAAACAAAATAAAAGCCCTCTTCGGAGGCCCATTTCACAAGGAGTGGAAGTGTGATAGCCGCTCTTCGGAGTTTCACTTCACCAGAGTTGAAATGTAAAACAAAATAAAAACCCTCCTCGGAGGCACATTTCACCAGGAGTTGAAGTGTGACAGACACTCTTCGGATTTTCACTTCATCGGAGTTGAAATGTAAAACAAAATAAAAGCCCTCTTCGGAGGCCCATTTCGCCAGGAGTTGAAGTGCAACAGCCGCTTTTCGTAGTTTCACTTCACCAGAGATGAAATGCAAAAAAAAAGAGAGCCTCTCCCAAGGGGCAAAAACAGAAAGACGTCTTCCTAGGGGCACGATAAGACAGAAAGACCTCTTCCCAGAGGTAGAAATGAAAAGACCTCCCTTCGGAGGCACAATCAAGCAGAAAGACCTCTTCGGAGGCACACGTTTCACCAAGATTGAAATAAAACTTCCAGGTGTTGAAACGTGAAAAAGTCTTCCTCAGAGGTGCAACTTTTCAAAAAAAAAATCAAGAAGCCCTTTACTGTGGCAAGTAAAAAAAAAATCCTCACTAAAATCACACTTTAACTTTCAAAGGAAGAATGAATTACTTGTTCTAGAAAATTCGCTTCCTCAAAAAGAAGTTGAAGTACCTTACAAATACCCGCTTTACCACGTAGAAGATTTCATTCAATAAAAGGTGTATATGCACAAAATAAAAAGTGATATCTTCGAAGGTTGAAGCGTAGAAACTTATTTGTGCTCTATTTTTAATGAAATCATATTCCTCCAAATGTGGAATAATTATTCTCTAAAAAATAAAAGCACAAGTTCCTCATAAAATAAAATATTACAGTGGGCTTATGGTATAGGGGCAGCATGGCATAACTACATCGGTAAAATTACGCTCAAACAATATATACCACAAGCTCACTGCAATATCGTACAAAGAAACTTGTACAAAAATAAATAGTAAATGCATTCTCAGATACAGACAGAAGTTTGTACAAAGAAAAAGAATCATTTTATTCAACACTATTTTATATACAGGTACGGGTTCCAAAGTAAAAAACAAAAGAAAAGCGGGGGGCCGATACCCGCACAATTTCCGGTCAGTACATGCAAAAAAGGCAAAAAGCGATATGAAAGCCACAGAACAAGAGCCATCATTTCTTCTTCCGCCCACCTTTTGAGCCCGCACCTGGCCGAATGACCAACTTTTTAGGCCGGCTTGTGAGGGTAGGGGATGAAGGAGAGAGGGGCTCGGTCGGACATTCTTTCGTCTCTTCTTCGCCAGTTAAAGATCCCTTCTCCTTCCTCTTCTTGGAAACTCCCTGCTTTCCTCCCTTCTTGGAGGAAGACCCACTCCCTGGAGAAAGAAGTTTGGATAACGGTTCAGCGTCGGAGCCAGTTGGTTCCGGAGTCCTCTCGCTTCCTTCAGTCTCTTCTCCTTTCGGATCTTGAGAAGCAACGAGATCATCTAAGCCGTGAAGAGCTTCTATTTGCTCCTCTTGTGACCCGGGTTGCGAGGCAAAAGGAGGAGTGACCTTAAGAGGCGGGGAAGGAATAATTGGAGGAGGAGAAGCCTGAACAGTGCCCGACGTTTTCTCTGCAGAAGGAAAAAAGTTCAAGTCAGTAAAAAGAGGAGACAATGGCTCGCTGAGATTCAAGAAGTAGTCAAAAAGCTCATCAAGTTCGTAAGAAACAAATGAGCAGTCTACTTGGGCAAGATTGTCAATACGGTTACCTGCAGAAGTCGGTTCCCTGACGTCAACTTCGTAAGCCTGTGCCTCGGTACTCTCGCCGCCTTCATCTCCACCTTTTATGCTTGTGATATCAGTGGTAACTTTAGTAGGAGATGGGGAATGAGAACTAGAACCGATAATGTCAATTTCGGCTGAAGGAGAAGGTTGAATTGGAGCAGTTGAGATGATTTTTCCTGAATATTCTCCTGCCTTTATTTCGGCCCTTAATTTTGCAAGCTGTTCTCTCCCCCTAACGAGAGCGGCACGAGCATCATCATCAAGATAGTGCTCCTTAAGAGCTGACTCAGCATAGCCAGCGCCGCTACCACCGAGCATATCGAGTGCGGCCTCCCAAACTTCAGCCAGTGTAATTTCATACTTGGGGCCTAGAAGGGCGAGGCTACCGCGCCCCAAGATGCTATGCAGATAGAAATCAAATAATGTTGAGATGATGTTCGCCCTTGTTGCCTCGTGAGATTCTTCAGCTGCAATTTTGCCGGCAACGGCCTCATCACGCTCCGTTTCGGCTTTAGAAAGTTGAAGCTTAAGCATTTGAATCTCCGCCTCTTGGGAGCTGTTCTTCTTCCGAAGCTCTTCAACATCAGCGACATAGCCCTCACTAATTCTTTTCTGCACTTCAAGCCTGTCTTCGGCATCCCTTTGGCTGGCATGAGCATCTCTTACTTGTTTTAGGAGCATTTCTTCTTTTTTGAGAATAGGAAGTAGAGGAACCAGCGAGCTCTTGTTTCAATTCTTCAACTTTTGCTTCAAGCACTTCATTATAAGAAGCAATGCTCCTCATCTCAGTGTCGTGTTGCTCAAGAAATTTTTGCCACTCGGCATTATCGTTTTCCATAGTGAGCATGGCCTCTATGTTCGCACGATTAACCCTTTGGAGCTCGTCAACAAGTTTTTTCCAGTTCGACATCCTCTCGATATCAAGCTTGACGGCGTGGAGGTTTCGTAACATAGCAGACTTGTCAATGGGGACCAAGTCAAGGTCAAACCTTACTCCCTTTAGACACCACTGTGGAAACCGACTCTGCAAAGTGGCTGGACCCGGTCCAACTTGGAATTTGGGCCTACTAATTATTGTTTGGATGTCTGCCTTCCCGAGAGCAGGAGAGCCGGAAGGAATGTCGAGCGAGGCAGGAGCAGTAACCTTTTCAGTAGTTGTAAAGTGTGCTTCTCACCATGTCGGGCTCGCTTGCTCGAATCTTCAACCATATGACTTTTTCCTCTGTCATCATAGAATTTTTTTTATGGGAATCGTCGCCTCTCTGCGTAGAGTCGTGGCGCTCCTCCCTCTCTCTTCTCTCGTAACGCTCCTCTTGAGCCTTCTTCTCTTGAGTCTTTCGAGCGGCTCTTTCTTCATCAGATTCTCTGTAAGAGGGAAGGTAACGCCTGTAATCATATTGGCTACGCCTCCCGTAGCGCTGGAAATCATCATAGTAGGACCCGCTGCGCCCCATCGGAGAATCTGAAATAAAAAGAACTAAATCTTAGAATTCTTCAAAGTACAAAAAACCAGAAGCATAAAAGTGCCAAAAAAGAAATTCTAAGTGTGTGTGGCGTGCAAACTACGCGCATCAAACTACGAACCACTCTTTAATTGAGGAGTGGTTGTGGGTGTAATAGTTAGCGTCAACTGTTGAGTCGACGGAGTCTATTGCAGGATAGAAGTCGCTTCAATTAATGAAGAAGAAAACCCGGTTGTGATAGGATCATCTTTAAAGATCTCTTGCGAGGTGGCAAAGAGGTCGCTCAGCCCTTCGAAAGTATCGTCCCTGCTCTGCTTGGCAAGGCTAGTTTTTTCGGCTTCTTCGCCAGGTTTCTGTGAAGTCGAGGAGATCCATGGGGCTCTACTTCCTCAATAACCGGGGCAAGCTCGACAGATGGCCCCACAACATCAACCGAAGTGGAGCACTTCACTAGCGAAGCCTCGGGAGCAGGACCTTTTGGTATGGATGTGTCTGTAGAAACAAGAGCATATGATGCTTTAGGTGGGGAGTCCGGAACCTCACAGGGGTGTGTGGAGCGAGAAGGATGAAGAATTCCGAACTGGTAAGGAATTCGTCGTTCAGCAAAAATTTCACGTCACGTTCTTCAACCGGTACTGCTACAAGCCTCTCCAGGGTTGGCTTGTGACTGGGATCTCTACATGGAGGGGGAAGTACTGAAATAAAAGAAAAGAAATGATGACGAAGTTAACACTTGGCAATTCGAACTTCAAAAGACTCAGAATATAAAAGAGGTAAAGGTAGATGATCTTACTTCCTTCTCTCCACACAGCGTAAAACCCCGGGGGGCAACAGACATAGAAAAATTGAGTCAAAAACCCATGAGCGCTGTCAGGAAGACCGATGATCAATTTACGATTTCGAGCACTTCTCACGACAGTAATAGAGGGGTGATCTTTAGTCCTGGTGAAAGAGCATAGGAAACAAATCTCGTCAAAGCTTGGGAATCGATCAAGCGTCCTCCTAACAGTACACACAACCCCATTAAAATGGCATAACCATTGGGGTGTAATTGGGACGGGGCGATGGCCAATTGACGAAGAAGTTGTTGGAAAAAGTCATTGAAAGGAGGAACGCCCCCACTCAGGCACATTTGTCGATTGACCGTTACAAAGCCAGGAGGTGCTATGTCAGCAGTGTTACTTCTCTCGGGAAGAATTGCATCTGATTCAGCAATGCCAAACTGAGCGCACAATTGGCGGAAAACTCTGTACGATAAAGTAGAAGAGGCTCTTTCGGGAGGATTGACCAGAGGAGCAGGAATTACAGTGGCCTCTCCAGTCTGAACCATTGTATCTTCTTCCTGAGAAGTCATTCTACACAAACAACTGGATATTCAAATGTGAAGGTGCACGTTTCCTAAAATTGTGAAGTGTCGTGCAAAACTAATAAAAATAGCAAGTAAATATAACTGGAGTTAAAATAGTCGACGATTGGTCAACTACAAAGTTTCAGAACTTGCTAATCTAAAGTTCAAGCATAATATTAGTGCAAGCTGGTCGGTTTCAATTGACTATTTCAGTGTTGCTTTAATATTTTACTTGAAATTGATGAGTTGAAAGCACTTCGTTCACACAATTTATTTAAATTAATTATCTGTTATTAACTAATCTGTCATTTGATATGGGCAGTCGATGGCAGTATATTCGTCCCAATTTTCTGTAAATGTTGTATTGGACAGATTGTTAGCTTGCAAGTTAAAGCAACCTGTGAATGAATTCAATAAAGTTCAACAGTTCAAAGTCCATGCAACGGTTCAAAGCACGAACAAAATTCACACAAGTCCTGACTCGCCAACGACTCAAAGCGTAGGTCCCATCTGCTTGAGTCGGTCAGGGGTTAAGCCCCAAGAAGCAACTCGGTATGGAAAATAACCTAAGTGCTGAGTCGTTCACGACTTATGGCTTGAATCGTTCACGGTCTAAAGGATGAGTTGTGGTAAGGATCTAAGGGGTTGAGTCGCTCGTACGACCTAAGTCCTAAATCATCAGGAAGTCAACACGACCCAAAAATTAGGTCATGGACGGATGAGAGTGCAAGGCCTTCCTAAGTCGGTAAATCCAAAAAACCAACTATATCGTGAGAATTTTAAGTCGTCTCCACAACCAGTTAACTCCTTTCTAACCCATTAACCCGCAAAGAACTTTCTCATCTCATCCAAACCCACAGACCAGCTAATTCGAGACACTGTAATTCATTATCTTCTCCTCACATCATTGGAAATCACCCAAAAACCAATTCGAATCGCTTCGAGCGTGCGGCGAATATGATGCACTACTATGATTCACGAACGATAACAACAATATGATTGATGGCAGTTGCAAATCGATCAAAAACATGGCTCGCAATGGAACGCGACACAAAAGTGAATTGGAGTCAGAAAATGGGGAGTCCAGATTCGTGAGACAATGGCGATCGTGGATTGAACAGAAAGTGAATTCATTTACGCAATAAAAAGTTAAAGATGAGTTGACGACTGATTAGCTTGGATGCGTCTCTGGAAACTTGAAGGATCGTTAATGGCAGGATCGAATAAAACAGATAAGCAATGAAGCGAGGAGGAAGGACCGACTCAACAGCTTATATACGATGCGGGGGGGAAGATGAAAGGACTAACGAGTCATGAGTCTCTTTGAGTCGTTTAAGACTCAGGCACTGGGTCGAAGCACACGACTCATGACTTGAGCGTGTACATCGAGGGGCAATTGTTAACGCCTCTGCTCAGGCGACTCAAGAAAGGCTCACGACTCACAATGATTACCGACTCACAATGATTACCGATTCAACTGATTACCGGCCTAACATATGGACCGAATCAACGACCTACTTAGTTACGACTCAACAGCCTTAAGGAGTTGCCGACTCAACGGCCTTTAAGGGTTAACAGCCGACTTAACGACTCAAGAGGGATAGCGACTCACCAGGTTATAACCTTAATGCCTTAAAGGTGTTGGCCAACTCAAGGTACTTCACGACTCAAGGTACTTCACGACTCAACAAGTTACCGACTCAACAATTGAGGAGTTGCACGAGTTAAAGAATTGTGCTTATGACCTACCTTGAATCGTCAGCGACTCAAGCAAGCAAACAAGAAGCTACGACCAGTTAACTCGTGCGCGACCACAGCTCACAACTTACGACTTAAGAAAGTCCACGACCTAAAGGAGTGACGAATCAAAGCGCTAAAAGGAAGAGTCAACAACACTTAAGTCGCTGCTGACTTATAACTGCAGATAAGTCGTTCACGACCTAAGACTTGGAGACAAGTTCAATACCATGCTGTAATGAAATGACTCGTTGACGACTTACGACTTATGATGAGTCATGTACGACTCATGCTAGCATAAAGGAAGTCGCATTTGGTTAACTCAGGAACGACTTAGAACTTGTATCATTCATTCAGATGGGTGCATAACTTTGGACCAAGCCATGAGCTAAACCCAATAGGTCGGCCGCTACCTACCATGAGTTATCTACGAGTTACGACTTATCATGAGTCGTGTACGAGTTACAACCTAACTCCGAGAAATGTCTATAAATACGACCCTAGCTCCAACGAGAAGGGGACTTTGGGCTCATTCTCTCGAAGCATCGATACTCTGCTGCATCCAAAGCCGACTCGATACCCAAAGCTTTTAAGACACGTAGAACGCTATCAACAACTTCAAGAAGGAATCTCATACATCCGACATGGATTTGAAGACTTTCTCTTACATTGAAGTTTAAGCTACTCGTTCAAAGTGTTTAGCAATTCAAAGTGTATTGTACTTGAGAAGAATTGTATCAACTTGAAACGAAATCATCAATAAAGATATTCAGAGTGGACGTAGGCAAACTATTGAGCCGAACCACTATAAAATCGCTGTTATTTACTGTTTTTTCTGTGGTTTTCTGCTTATACTCTGTTCCCGAATCATCGGGTGGTGCTTTCACAACTACACTTTACACACCGGGGTGTTAGCGTTTAAATTTTAGCGTTAACAATAGAAATTTGAAATTTATCAATTTAATTAACATGTAAAAATAGTCATTTTTGATATTGTCTCAGATTTCAATGAAACTAGGTTCATTGGATCCCCAATGGTGAGTTATTATAGGGTTTCAAATTTCATGTCAATCGGATTTACGGTTCAGTTGTGCGAAGCTGAAACGCGTAGAAATTTATTTAAGTAATTTTTAATTTAAATAATTCGATTCAAAAGCCTATGTTCCAAATACTATGGAATTGGCATCCAATGCATATTCCATTGTGTTTGGAATAGGGGTAAAACATTACAAATGCCTGGCGGCACGCTTCATTTGGAGTTTTGAAAAATTTCGGATGGATAGTTTTTTAGAACGTTGCCTATATAAGGGCATCCTTTTCCCAAACCCTTACCCTGACTGCCCTAGCGCTACTTCTAATTTCTATGGCCAGAAACAGTCGAAATTCCTCATTTGATTTTCTATCAATCCATCGATTTTTACGAAAAACTTTCTACTGAGAAATTAAAGAGCTAGGTGAGATCTATCGATCCAACAGTGAAATTTTGTTGTAATGGCTTGGATTCGCCAAATTCTGGCGATAAAGAGAGCACATTCATTCACGTTTTTCTCGGGTATGGGGGTGCCGAGCTCTGTAAGGGCATGGACGGTGGTGTTAGGAGCGTAGGGCTTCGAGTTGGGGGGTTTCGATTGTCTCCTCGACGATCGTAGAAGGAGCGGCATCGAATGGAGTACGTGCATGTTGGTGGGTTTCTTTGCCTTTATGCATGCGTTTCTACTGGCGGAGAAGGAAAGGAGCACGGCATGGATCTGTGGGACTTGAAACAAACGACCTGATTTTATTTTAAGGTTAAATAAGCAAAAATTGTAATAAAATTATATTATATAATTTCGTGTAATCTTTAAAAATGTATATCTTTGTCATACGAGGTCTGTTTTTCACGAAACAAGTTACATTACGTTCGTAGTCATGGACACTAGGGAGCTGGTTTGGACTGATTTGTAGCTACTGGGATTTTTGGGTAAAATTGTACGCTCGTTTAATTTTATTTGAAATAAAACGCTGCAGCGGCTATTGGAATCAAAGTGAGTACAACTCACTCTCTCTGTCTAGCTTATATTTCTATAT
Source organism: Allium cepa (assembly GCA_030765085.1). Lineage (NCBI taxonomy): Eukaryota > Viridiplantae > Streptophyta > Magnoliopsida > Asparagales > Amaryllidaceae > Allium > Allium cepa. The sequence continues at coordinate 938,556,300 of CM060943.1, read as the reverse complement.
AAGTGAGAATAAATTTATTTATGATGATTGATGATTTTTTGGGTGATATATGATATACTGTGTCCATATATATATATATATATGTATATGTATATATGTATATATGTGTGTGTGTGTGTGTATTAGTTGGTTTGGATATATTCTCGCATATTTTAGCGGATAAGACCCTATATGTTTCCGTGTATGAGCGAATGACCTTCTATACATGTGTCTGCGTTGAACCACCTATTTCCTTATATGTATATTTGTTGCAGGTGACAGGTTGGAGGGATCCAACAGGATTCCTCACTATTGTTGATTTCATTTACAGATATTGAAATATATATGCTGTATCATGTGATTTTTCTTGCGTCGGATGCCATGGTTGGTGTTATCCATGTGGATCACCTTATTTTTGCTGTTGCATCACTGGTTGCATCACTGGGCCATATTTTTGGAAATTTAGAATATTAAAATGATGATTTCAAATAAAAAAGGATTTCAAAGTAATTTTGAAAATATATGTTTTATTAACTTTTGAATTGTTAAGGAAATGAATTTATTGTAAATAAATAAAAAGTTATAATTTTTAAGTTATAAACGTTATGGTTTTGTGAAATATACAATACGATTTTGAAATATGAAGTTAACTAATTTGTAAAATAAGTTAAAAATGAGAATTTTGAATTTATTATAAATGGGTTATATATAAGATTTACAAAATAGAAATTTTATAAATAAAAGTAATGGGATTATAAACGAGTTCTGTAAGTGTTAAAATGAAGTTATAATTTAATCTTATAAGTAAATAAGATTTACAAATTTATGAATTTATAAAGAGAATGCAGTTGTAAATAAATGATTTATAAGTAAATTAACTTATAATTGGATTTGAAATATAAATGTGATATAAAATGAATTTGTTAGTAAAGGAATTTTGTATATGGAAGTTTATAAAATATAAATGGAATTTATAAACAATGTTTTATAAATGTGAAATCAACAGATTTTGATAAATTAAATATGGAAGTTTATAAAAGAATTTTATTCACGATTTTAGATAGTGAATAATCCTTTAAATTAAATGACTGTTTCGGGAATTGATATTATAAAATGAAATTTGAATGGTTTGGAAATAAACTAAATTGTGAATTCACTTATTATTAAAATAAGTATATGGAAATGTTTTCCAAATATTGAAATGGTTTTGAGATTATATCTTTTTAAAGATATTGTGAAGTGAATAATTGGAATGTGATTTGATTTATAAACGATTAATAAAATCTATCCCAGTGACTACTTATATGCTAGATTTTATTTGTAGCTTTGATAGCTAAATAACCAACTATGAAATTTGACCATTTTAGTATCTCGACTTGATGTAGAAACTAATTAGTCGTACACTTAGTACGTAACTGACTGTATAGACTTGATTATCATTTGTGTTGAGAATGTTTGATTCATGTGGTGCAGAGTGATTACTCTAATTTATCGAGCTTCCTTCTTGGCCGAAGGATAGCAAGTTGAAAGTTGGAGACGTGATAAGTCTATGAGACTTAGTTTCTATGTGAGGTGAGAAACGGTTTTTCTTTATTGGTGCGAAGAGACCGTGATTAGATTTATCTGAAAACCACTTCGTTCCAACATATATGCAACGATTGTGCAGGTTGGTCGATGTTATTGATATTTAGGATTTTCATAGTGAAGGATTGCTTATTGATTTTTTGGGGTTAAAATCCTAATATACATCTAGTAGCAGTAGTCACTTTGTTATGAAATATCAATGCAAGGGTTATCGCTACAAATCCGATAAGATGTGGTAGGATAGTACCTTCGGTTTTCCTGTTCCTGGACAACTTTTATGGACGAGTGTCTGACATTGCATTTCTAAGGATTACATACATTGGTTTTACAAACATACATAAGTGGTGGCGGAGAAGGCAACTTCTCTTAGTTTAACACCCTTCTTGAGATGTACGAGCTTGATGGTTGTATTTTTGTGGAAGGCAATTAGTAGTCAATGGAAATGGCAATGTGGCATTCAATGATGATGAGATATGTGATATGTGAAAGGTAATTGTTACCTCAGACCTCATCAACCGGAAATGACCAAAACACGGTTAGATGCAGTAGGGCTAATTGGGTCATTCCCAATCAGGGTATAATCATCCCCTTCTAGCTATATTTCTTCCTGCTATGACGTTTGGGATGTAAATTAATGTGGTTTGTATACTATAAGGGCCCTCGGATATAGATCGGTAACGACCGGGGGATGACATATTCGATACTATCTAGTTATAGGGATAGGCCGGTCTTGTGTTGGTTGAGGGCAGATGTTCTATGCCTTGGGACATCCATCTAGAGGTGTACCCATCGGAAGGTAGTCCCTTCACCTGCTCATTTGTATGGAAATCCAAACTCCGCTACATGCCTGCCATATTTTTGTATTACCCACTCTAGGCTATATGTTGGAATTTAATCAATGTAACAATTTCGGCTATGATTAATTTAATTTGTGGGGTAGATACTATTACAATATAACATGATTTGATATGAAAGGTTTTGGTTACCGTAAAATAAAAACATGTCCGTGTTTATATGTGGTTGTGTCTTACGAGACACCTTTGTTTTGAAAAGGAAATATTGGAAATATAACAAATTCAGTTGAATGTGTTTTCTCACGCTGGTTTACCAGACTTTTTCGGGCGTTCTTCCCTTTCAATGCTCGGGTCAGACCGAGTATATTTACAGGTTCAGATTTGGATGCTTTGGAGCTTCAGTAGGAGAGCTGGAAGTCTTTAGATCGTATTCTCGTATATGTTTATTTTCTGCTAATTGTTATTTAAATTATCAACAATTATAGGACAGATTATTATAACTGTCCAAGCTAATGATTAGTGATTGATTGGTTTACTCTAATTGGTGGTTGTATGTATATATTACAGTTTCTTTTTTCTAAATATTATTCACCTATATTATGTGTTATTCCGCTGCGATGTGAGATTCTGTATTGTTATTGTTCTTTTCGATTTTCTCTTCTCTCTTTCTTCTCTTCTCTTCTTCTCTCTTATTTTATTTCTCTTTACTTTCCGTCATTATATGCTTTTTGGGTCGGACATGTGTGGTTTGTTGTCGATTCAAAGGGTACAAATTTGTGGGTCGTCACATGTGGTATCAGAGCTTAAGTTGAGTATATTCCTAGGCTTTGATGTGTACTCAGTATAGATAGGGTCAGTAGCACCCTAGATTAAGTTTGAGTGTATTATAGATATGAGCGTGCATTTTTTTAGTGATTATAAAAATGTTTTATATTGTTTTTACTTATCCATTAAGTTATTTATGAATTCTTGTATGTGCGTGGGAAGCTACTTACCGAAAGGGATTTCTAAACACTTAAATGAGGCAATTCGGCATAGTATTGTTTTTTAAATTAGGTAAATGAAATAATCTTAACTCGATTATATTTTATATAAAGGAATAATTTTTCAGAAATTATTGTAGTATATATAAATTGATTGTTTTGTTGTCTGAAAACGTAAATATATGTAAGTTAATAAAAGCTATTTGAATAATTTAAATAAAAACAACAATTGTAAAAGAATAAATTATAAAAACAAATGAATTATAAGGAATGCAATTATAATTAATATGATTTATAATTGTGACATAATCTTATATATAAGACATGAAACTACAAGAGTATATTTATAAATATGAGTTATAAATAAAAATGGATTTAAACTAGGATTTGACAATTTGAACCCTGATGATTTTGACAGTTGTTTTTCAAAATTTGAAGAGGTTATATTATTAAAATCTAAATAAGATAAGTAAATTTGGAACGAATCTTATGTAAGTGAAGTGAAATTATATAAGTAACGGAATTTATAAATGTGACTTATAAATATAAAAAGCGCCTTTGAAATAATATAAAGCATTGAATTCATTACCGTTGCCAGAAAATAATAAGCGTGATGACTGTAGCATCATCAAAATTATTTTCGAGTTTTCATGTGATTGATTTACTACCAATAGTAAATTGAAAATTTAAGTTTGCGTGATAAAAAAATTTGAATTTAAAATCCAGTTTGAAATTGATAAATATAAATGAAATAAGTTTTGAATTTATAATTGGAATTAGTATAAATGAGAAAAAGGAATTTCAAAAATTTAAGTGTGAAATTGAGATATGAAATAAAATTTTAACTTTAGTAAAGTTAAATAAATTTGAGTTAGCATAATAAAATATATGAATTGAAGTTTAACTTAAAGAAAGTTAAATTAAATGAACTTGATTTGAACTGGATTAGATTAGTTACTAAGATAAAAATTAAATGGTAAGTAATTATACAATTTGAGTTTGAAAGTTTAAATATCTATGTTGTATAACTTATGCATTTAGTTTAACAAGTTAGAAACCGGTGTTTTGAACTTGTAATTGGAAAATTTTAAAATTGGAATATGAAATTAGAATTTAACCTCGGTATAGTGAAATAAAATTGAGCTAGTGAATTAAATTACGTGTATTGATGAATCAAATAAAAAGGAACATAAACCTAAGTTGTAAAATGATTGTAAAATTATAAAATGTAAATGAAAGCAAACTTAAGTAGGTGTTCATGGAATTATAAATAAATAAGTTGTATAACTTATAAAATGGGAAAATGTAAGTAAAACCATATATTAAAATGTTTAAACAATTTTGTTAAGCAATACAAAATCTGAATTTGAATAGTGATATGAAATTTGACTTAAGTAAAAGTTAAATAAAATGACTTTACGAATGAAATCTATGATCAAGTTAAAAGGAAATAATCTTTGAAAATAAAATTTATCTCAATTAAAGAAAAAGAAATGAGCTAATGAAAGGGTTTAAATAAAATAGAATTTGAATTAAATTAGTAGTGAATTTAAGTTGTGTAGTGAAAGCAAATGTAAGTGAGAATGAAATGAAACATAACTTAAGTGATGCTGAATGAAGTTGAATTTGATATCAAAATGAATTAATAAACTAAATTAATGAAATGAAGTAATGAAATGAATATGAATTTGAGTTATATAATGAAATTCAACTATTAAAATGAATTAGCAATTGAATTAGTGAATGAATTTAATTGAACTAATGAAATAAATTAGTAAATAAAATATGGATTGATTGTTAATCAATCAAATGTAAATGAATTGATATTGAATAATGGATGTAAGTGTTAATTCATTAAAAGCTCATGAAATTGGAAACTGAATAATTGAATGAAAGCCAATTAGATATCAACCAATTGAAATTAAAAGTGCTAAACCAAATTAAAGGTAAACGAAGTAAATATGAATGTTGGGTGAAAATTAAAAAATTAGGTATGTTGGTTATGCATTGGTTGTTGGATGGATGTAAGTTGGTGGTATAGAAATTCATATGGAATTGAATTGATAAAATTGAAAGCTAAATAATTGAATTCAAATCAGTAATAAAGTGAATCTAAATAGAATTTAATTTAACTTAATTTGGAAGTGAATGTAACAACCCGGTGTTTCGCATCAGTTTATAATTGACATTAAACGATTAATATTTTCGCTAATTACTAATTGAAATTTTTTAAATTGAGTTAAAATTCTTTTATAAATTTGTTAAAAAGATTGATGGGTTTTAAAAATTAAATAGTAGCCCATGTTTTTAATTGGGCCGTGAAAATTTGCAAGGCTAATAGCCGTTCTTTCCCCCCTTTTTTTTCATTTTTCATTCGCAACCCTAAATTAAAAACATACGAACGAAATGGCGGCCTTTCTCATTCGTCCCCCTTTCAAAAATTAGGGCATAGAAATCGAAGACAATGGCCGAAATGGTTCGAACTTCGTTCGTCTTCCCTCGGTTGCTCTGGCTTCGCTCGATTTCTGGTGTGCTCGGCTTCTTGTAAATTCGTTGACAAGGTGAGTAATTTATACTCACATCTTAATTCAAACTCTGTGCTATGCTCTCGTTCGATTTTGTGTTGATACTTGGTTTTGAAATCTGACTTAGTTGTATCTCTTTCAATTATTGACTTCGGCCATTATGAGATTTTTGACAATTTAGTGATTTTGTACATACTTGGCTTCGTCCACTCGTTTTGTTTTGATGTTTAGGATTTTCTGAATTCGGTCTTGATTCTTTTTACTTGAAATTGATTTGTGAATCCATGTGTTTGCTCAATAGCTCACGGCTTTGCACTGCATTTGTCTTCGCCTGTAAAACTTGATTTCTGATGTTGTGCTCATTCCAGTTGTTGCAGTTCCACTATTTTGGTTGGAATTGTATATGTACAAGATGCCTTGATTTTCATTTGGCTTCACTTGAATTTTCTCTGTGCCTTATTCGACACTGAGCATATTGTAGTTGGTCATTGCATTTGTTATTTTCACTATGACCTGTTTCACTGTCATGTTTGCATTTGAGCTCCTTGAGGTTGCACTGCTTCATCATGGCACTTGACCTATTTCGATTTGGGCATTGTCTCGTTAAACATGTCTAATTAAAACTGCCGCCTGATTTTGTTATAACAGTAGCATGCTTTGAAACCATCTCTGCTTAATTGTTTTGAAACTATTCATATGATGTTGTTTCTTTTTACTGTTGCTTTATGTTGCACCTGTAGTTGTTGATGCTTCTGTACGTTTGCCTGAGTCACTTGTAACTGTTGTTACATGTTGTTCGGTCCAGTTGACTTCGACTTTGTTTATGATTGCTTGCTTTGGCTACATTGCATCCTCATTTACCTGCACAAATGAGCTTAGTTCATTGGCCCTGTTTTATTGAGTAGATATGTATGTTTGTACCTATATATGCATACATGTACATTTGTGTTAAAATGTTAATCGTGGTTGCTTGCTGTTGACCTTCTCGTGACTGCAATCTTGATGCAGTCCTGCCTTGTATTTGCAGTGCCTTATTGTCACTGTATTGATTTGGTTTCTTGATGTATTGATTTTAGTTTGCTTCTGATTTTACTGAATTTTGATAATCTCGACTAATTTGCTTCGAGAAAGTTTTTGTTGCATTGTGATCTTGTGGTGGCTATAGTTTTTAGTTGCAGTTTGCCCTTGTATCCTTGTGGCCTTCATTGCACTGTCCATTGAACTTCAAGTCATGTAGTTCATGTGCAGTTGAATATTTGGTTTATGATACATGCACTTGAGTTGAATCCGGTATTCGGGTTTGACCTTGCGTCCGTTTGTGAACTTTCATTGTGTACATACGTGCACATTGTCCATGCGTGTCTACTTTGACCATTGAGGCCGTGGCATTGATATTTGAACCTTCATTGATTTTGGTTCGTTGATCATTTGTGTACATCATTTGTGATGTCCCGGAAATTTGGGCAATATTTATTTAATAATTTCATTTATAATTATTTTAAAATGCGAAATACTGATTTAATAATCTAATTCAAACATAATTTTCTTTTGAAAATTTATAATTATTTTGTTAATAAATAATATTCTTTTGAAAATTTATAATAATAATTGAGTTTGAGAATCTTATTGTTTTAAAATGTTAAAAATATTTTAATGATAAAATTTCCTTTCTAAGTTGATTAAAAATATTTTATTTATAATGTATATATATGTATACATTGTAAATAGGTGTTTTGATCTTTATTTTAAATTCAAATTTAATAAAGGATATTTTAAAATCTATAATATATAAAGGTATATAATTTATGAATTGATTAAATTAAATTGATATAGTATTGAAACTTTTACATAAGTCAATTTATAGATCTTTCTTATACTTTCAAAAAGGAAATTATAGTAAAAATTTTGTTATAAGTATATATAGTTAAAAATTGTATTTTATTATAAAGTTTATTTTGTTTTATCTTTAAATTGTTTTGAAATAAATTTAGTTTATTTGTATTTGAGTATAATATGTTAATTTGAAACTCTTGAATAAAACGAATTCAACTTTGTTCTTTTCTTTTAAAAAAAAGTTTCTCTTGTGAAAAATGGTTTTAAATAATTTTTGAAAATATTCAAGCAAATATTTAAATAAGTAAGATAATTCATTTGTAATCATTTAAAGATTAAATATAAACAAACATACAAAACATCTTAAAATTAAATTAGAATGGTTTTATCTCAAATTAAAACATTAGTAAGCAAAGAAATTTATTTATATCTTTAATCTTACATGTGTTTAACGTTCATGTTTTAAAGTAGACACTTGTAATTAATCTTCATATCCAAACAACAAGTGGCATTTCTAAAACATATTTGAATTTTTTTTTTATTTTTTTTTAGATTAAACTTAGACAAATCTTTTTGTTTTCAAACATTTTATCTTCTATAATGAATCAAAATTCAGATCTAAGAAAACTGAAATCTCATTTTCACTCTAAAAATTCCTCAACCCAAATTCAATTAGATCTGCAATCAATAGCTTTAAAACCCTGCAAAAGAAAATACATCTGCATCTTCTGTTTAACCTGCAAACTAATTTCAAATGTCTTCAACCTGTAAAACCGAATTCTTCACCCTGTAAGTTTTGCTCAAGCATATAACCTGGGAAGCATGCAGACCCAAACCATCATCAAATGCAATTTCAAGGCCTGCAAGCATCAAGATATCACCAATTTCAACTTGCATGCAAGCAGATTCAATCATGCAAGGAGAATTCAGGCTGCAGGGAATGTTTGGCATATGGAATGCTTTCTGTTTTCATTTTTTAAGGTGAGTAAATTTTCTGTTTTAAAAACAGTTTCTACTTTTTAAAAATCCAAGCTATCAAGAATTTGCAGAAATTAAAGTTTAATTCAAATGCCTTTTAAACAAGCAAATTAAAATAGTAGCAATTAAAACTGTTTTGTTATTTCTCTTTAGTGAGTAATTCAAAAATTTATGGGTTGTTTAAAGTTTTATATGTGCATGAGTTTGAATATGCTTGTGACTGTTGTAAGATGGATATTCTGTGTACATTTTTGAATATGCACATAGGTGTGAATGCAGACCTTCTAGCAGACCTGTTCCTGCTCTTATTAGGATTTTAAATATAAATCCACTCATTTATGTCTGAAGCTTAATTACGAATTATTTATGTAAACAATTTGTGTTTGTGTAGCATTGATTTAGGTTAAAAATTTCAATTTAGGAAAAATATGAACCTGTTACTTCTGAAACCAGTAACAACAGACAATGGTTTCTAAAGGAGAAAAAAATTACCAAACATCTTCAAATTTTGCAAAACATATTTTAATCTTTAATGCATGTTTTAAAACATGGATGTTAACACAGGCATCAGGTTTTTAAATCAACTGAGGAATTAGGAATTTAGTAATTAAGGTTGTGCAGTATTTTGGTATTTTGAGAATATCAAATCATGAAATAAATTTGGAATCTGGAAATCCTTCTGGAGGTTGAATGTTGACTGGAGGGAGTGGGAAGAATAAGGGGAAGTTGATCATTGGGTTGAGGTGAAAATAGTGGGTTTTTCAGGTTTGGCATGTTTGGGTTTGAAGTTTTTTTCGGGTTGATGTCATTTTTCTTGAATCTGATTTTCAAGCTACAGAGTGTTATGTTTGTGTTCATTATCAAGTTGAAGGATGAATGGCTCCTTGGAGAGGATGGTTGAGGTAGCTGGAAGTCACCGGAGTAGTGGTCGGAGTTGCACAGTGGAGTTTGGTCTCTAGTGGAAGTTTTGGTGTGCAGGGTTGGGTGACTCGGATTAAACCTCGGGTATTCTGTGTTGTGACTCGGAGTAGAATAGGTTTTAACTCGAAGTAAATTGTTGATGGTCTCGAGTTTAGTTGTGCAGGTTATAACCTGAGTTTTGTTTTTTTTTTAAAATCTGGAAACTCAAACATGTTTAAAAGCTATGATTAAATTCAAGTATAGGTTTGAATTAAACTCAAGTAGGCTTTTGAATTCAAAATGATGAATTTAAATTTAAGGAAGATTTAAATTTAAATCTTGGAACACTGAAATGTAGTTTTCAGGTTTTTGAATCCAGTTCTTTTTAGTTAAAACAGTTTTGTTTTTTTTTTAAATTTAAAAAAGGGAATTCAATCTTTTTTAAACAGGTTTAAATTCAAATGTGAAATCATGTGTTAAAATATAGTTTCAGGTTTGAATCCAGATTTTTGTTTAAAACAGTTTTGTCTCTTTTTAAATTTTTAAAGGGGAATTCAATGTTAAACCAAAGTTCAAATTTTTGTATAGGATTGAACTGGATTCGGGAATACTTTTGAATTCAATGTTTAAGATGAGACTTTAAAATTGTAAGCCAGATTTAAAATTTGGTTTTGAAATCAAATTTAATATGATTTCAGTTTTGTTTTGAAATCTGTTTGAATATTTAAAACTGTTTTGAAATTTTTTAAATATTGTACAGAAAAATGTTTTTTTAAGTAGAATTTAAATATGAATTTGATTTCAAATGAAGGTTTAAATTTGAAGAATTCTTTCCTTTAAGTATTGAAATAAAATTTTGATATGTTTAACTTTAAATTGAAAGGTTAAATAATCTATCTATTTTCAAATGTTTGATTTCTTAGAAAACTTAAGTAATTTTGATTTTTAAACTTTTCTTATAAAATAATGTTAGTTCTATACTTTTAGGTTTATTAGATTATTTAAATTTGGAAATGTTTATATGGTTAAACATTTTAAATCTTAAATTTTTAAATAAAAGTTGAATTAGATTTTAGAAATGTATTATTTAAATACATTTTGAATATTAATTAAGTTATACATAAGTAAATGAATTATTTTGGAAATAATTAAGGATTTACTTATTTATTTGATTTAATTAATAACCTGAATTAATTTATAATTAAAGATGACTAATGAATAATTAATCTGAGATAATTCACTTAAGTAAGGAATTAATGAAAATGTTGTTAATTATCTAAGGATAATTAATAATTAATTAATGTAATTAATTTTGATGGATTAATTAGATTAATTAATTTAAGATAATCAATTGTAATTTAAGTATAATTACTTTATAAAAGTAATTAAGGGATTAATTATTTTTCTAATTAATTCTGATAATGTGTTTTGTTTAAATTAATTAATTTATTTTAATTAATTTAAGGAATAATTTAATAATTCATTAAAACTAATTACTTAATGTAATTTATGGAGCAAGATTACTTGGAGAGGTAATAATTACTGGAATGTAAATATGGAAAGATGTTTTATTTTAATAGTAATTTGAATAATTACTTTTGTAATTAATCAAGGATTAATTAATATAGATAATTAATTATTGGATAATTAATTTATTAATAAGTAATTAAGAATGGTTAATTTCTGGATTTAAATATTAATCAAGGTGATTAATAATCGTATTTTAATTTTAGATTAATTACTTGGTGTAATTAATTTTTAATTGAGTAATTAATTTAAATATTAATTAGAGATCATTAATTATTATAATTAATGATGTAAATAAGAATTGTTTAATTAAGTATTAATTAATTAAGTGGTTAATTAATTGTAATTAATTAAGGATAAATGTAATTAATTATTGTTAATTAATTAAGTAATTAAATGTTAATTACTTATGATTAAGGGTAATTAATTTTATGGAATTAATTTAAGTCTAATTACTTATTGTAATTAGTGAATGTTAAATCATAGATGTTTAATCAAGTTAAATACTTAATGAATGATTAATTAACTAGGTTGATTAATCAGTAGATTTATAAGTAGGATTTATAGGCGAGTAATTACTTTAATTTATTTTAAATTAATTAAGGATAGAAGTAATTAGTTTAATTCATTTTAAATTAATTATAAATGATGAATAATATATCATTGCTTATGAATGATATTGATATACGTTTGGATGGTTGTGATCTCAGACATGAGATGAGTAGTATCTATAGGATATGGATGCTTAGTTATAGTATGATGGATTATTTGGTTGTGATGGTTGTTGTTGTGATGTTTGACTGCTGTGATGATTATCTGTTTTGATAATGTTATGTGTTATCTGTTATGATGAGAATATGTAGTTTATCTATCTGTGTGAAATAGATAAAAATAAAATGAGTTAATTGTTTAAAACCCTTAAGTATAACTTAGACATTAAAATGGCGTTTGGTTTCGGTGAGACCGGGATCGGGTTTCTATATTTGGATATCCGAAAACCACATCGATTCCAGTTAAACGTTAGGTCGTTAATCCAAGTGGAGCAAGTGAAGACTCGAGGTGTAAGGGCTATACGTCAGTATAACTCTGTGGGTGATTCCGTAATGAGTTTGACGGAATAGTGCTTATAGGTTCGAGATGGTGGTTTAGAGTGCAAGGGTTATTGTCGTTAACTCTGAGGGTGATTCCAAAACGAGTGTAACGAGATAATACCTTCGGTTTCGTTCGAACCCGGAACGAACTTGTATGGATTGAATGCTTTCAGAACATCGTCAGGCAGACGATGAGCATTCTAAGATGATATGTGCTATATTTAGCCTCAAGCCTCATCAACCGGGAATGGCTAAAACAGGGGAGGTGCAGCAAGGCTTCGTGGGTAGCCCCCACTTGAGAGTGAGATTTACCCCTGTCTAGAGGTCCCTTTTATTTCGGCTATGTGGACGGTTGAGAGCTCCAACTGTCGGGGTTGTCTTGTTCGGAACTATTCAGTAAGGAATGGGTCCGGCCTTGTGTTGCAGAGGATGAAGGGAGTAATCCTCGGTACGGTGATCTAGGCCACGTACTGTGATGGGCGGTACCCCGGTAGCCCTGCCATTGATGGAAACCCATTCTTCCAACGAGACCCTACGGTTTTGATTGTATTACCCACTTTTGTGGCTAGTAGCTGGAATTTAATGAATGTAACAATTTCGGCTATTTCATATTTATTTGAAAACCCTAGACACTATTATCATATCACTGGATTTCCTATCAAATGCTTTGGTTAGCGTAAGGTAAAAACTTTTCCATGTTTATGTGTGGGAAGTCTTACGTGATACCTTTTGTTTTCAAAGGATTTTCTAAAAGTTAAGCAACTTTTAACCGTTTACTCACACCAGACCCCTGCCTGACCCGAATGTTTATTTTCTATTTTATTAAACTCTTGGGTACTCATATTACGTATGAGTAGTCAAGTGATTCAGGATTGCTTTGACGAGTTATGGAGGAGCAAATGGAGCAGGAGGCTTCTGCGTTGTAGTTATCTAGTTTCCGCTGTGTTGGTATCTCGGAGTCGTTTCTCTGAGTTGTTTATTGTACTATTTAGAGTTGTATAATCTAGACAGATGTTTATAACTGTCTAGTTTGTGTTGTATTGGCTGTAAACTCTGATGTATATGATACTATGTAAAGTTTTTATGTGGTATATTATATTTTATTCGTTCCACTGTGAGATCTCTGATGTTGTTTGTGTTCTTCTTTCTCTTTCTTTTCTTCTTCTATCCCTTTCTTTCTTCTTAGCGATGCGACTTCCTGGAATATGGAAGTTGGGTCGTTACATCATTACTGTTGTGGCAGGGCAGTGCACGCAAGCGTGAACTGCAGCCACACGGTATTGATTTTATTGGTATTTCTTTTTCTTTTGATGCGTTGATCTTTTGTGTAATGCATGTTGTAGTGGCAAGGCAGCATACGCGTGCGTGTACTGCAACCCTACCCAAGTTGACATTTTAATTGATGTTTTCAATTACTAGATTGTTTTCTTTATCCAATTCAATATTTAGAAATTATCTTTGATTTGATTTGATTTGATCATTTTGTTGTTGTCTAATTATCTGCTTGATAATTAGATTATGAGTTTCTAGTTATTTATTCAATAATTAGATTTTGTTGTTAATTATCGTTTTGGCAATTCCGCTGTTTATAAATTATCTTTATTAATAATCCTTTCATCTATCTTCGTTGATAATTTTGAGTTTACTGATTTGTTGTTAAACACTATTACGCGTTATATTCACCGTTATTCGATTTTCTTGTTAAAGGATCGGATATGTGAATTTATTTTGACTGTCGTCTAATTGTTATTTAATTATTATTGCTTCTGTGCACTAATAATTGAGTTTGAATTTAACACTCGGGTTAGACCCGAGTTATTTCGGGTTGTAGATATCTTACTTTGGGTAGCTGTTTGAGCTATGAAGACTTTCATATCTTTTGTGAGTTGTCGTGTCATAACATCGGTTGATATGTATTCATGTATGTTAGTAGATAACGTACTTGTATATATAACTTCCTAAGTCGACAGTTGTAGTTGTATAATATGTATTGTGTCAAATGTATTGTAACTGATATCAGTAATATATATGTATGGGACTTTTGTTATCTGTGTTCCGCATTTATTTATACTATCTGTGTTATTATTATATTTACTGTCCTAAATTATTATGAACCATCGTAGTTCGTTTTATACTGGAATTGGGGTATGTCGATGGGAGTAGTTAAATCAGAGATGAAAAATGAAAGAATATGTATACCACTCCTATCGATATAACCAATACTAGTGTAAGGCCTAACTACGGATGGCCGCTCCTCAACAGCCTTATTCTCCGTGCTAGTTGACAACATTACACCATAGTGTTCTTGGCTAGCGTGGGTATAGAGGTGGGGCGTCACAGCTTGGTATCAGAGCCTGGGGTTTATGGACATAATATAAACATAACTTAGACGGAACATGTGTTACAACTAATTGTCGATGTTTTATCTCTCATCTTTGCCTATGATTATCTTTGATTGTTAGGTATGAATTCCGAACGTTTATTCATGTGCATTTGACTTTGTTTTCGTGAAATTGCTAGTTTCTTGATTTCCAAGACTCTGGCTTTGTTTGCCGTTGAACCCTTTGATGAGGATGTCGATTCGTTTTGTACTCGACTGTGGCCAATAATTGTTGACTTCGGCATTGACTTGATTTTTATTTTTGTTGAAGTCATTTATGCATTTATGCTCGTTTTGCTTTGTTTTTCCAATTGTTAATCGATTCTTCTTTCCCGATTAGTTGTTATAACTTTTATTTCTGGAATTTTTGGGTATTTCTACTTTGGTGGATTTGGAATCGAAATCTTTGGATTTTATTCACGTCTTCGAATGTGAATTTAAGTGAATTGATTTGTTTTTCAAATTTAATCGATTCGTGTTAATTCCTCGATTTGTTGCTATCATTTATTAGCGACTTTAGTGACATTTTCTTCAGGATTTTCGTGAACATACCTTTCGAAGGATTCAGTATCGATTTCTTTGGATTCTATTCACATCTTCGTATGTGAATTCTTGTGATTGATTGTTTCTACAATCACTTTTATGCTTTGTCACTTTAAAAATATAAAATTTTTCCATACTAGTAGTAAATATCAAAACCCTTTTCTCCAAACAATTTCAAAACTATTTTATTACAAAGCTCTTTACTTAAACCATTTTCCAATCTACTACTATATACAAGCCTTTACTTCACTTGGATGAGAAATTGAATTAAACGCCTTAGTAAAACAAGTGGTATGAAACGCTTGTGTTTGCTTCGTCGGTTAACTCTTGGACTTGTTCGATTGAAAACTCTTGTGACAATTTTCAAGTGAAGATCTACAGTTTGTTCGTAAATATTTGAGTTAAGCTAGTGGTTATGGGACATGAAGCTAAACTTTTATATTTACTAACTTAGTGTAATTGACACTTCTTGGTGATCATGACGATCATTTTTGTGATTTAGACTAGCAACGGTGCGATGTCTCTTTGTCTGCGAGTGAGACTAGACCCCGCTCTTGTGATGTTTTGCCATTGCATTTGTGTGATGTTTCACCATCACATACGTGGGGTAGCGCCCCACGGCCTTCGGACCATTCGTGTGTCAAAATTTAATGGCTGGCCACCATGGGATAGCGTCTCGTTTTGTGATACCAGTTGGTGAGTTTTCATGCTCCCATTTTGTGATAGGCCTTCCCCTTTTTATGATTTAGACTAGCAATTGTGCGACGTCTCTTTGTTTGCAAGGTTAGACTAGACCTCATGGGTGTGATTCCGACTCACACATACCTTTTGTTGCGAGGTTAGGCTAGACACCATTTGTTTGATTCCACTCACACATACCTTTTGCTTTTTGGTTAGCCTAGACACCATTTGTGTGATTCCGCTCACACATACCTTTTTGTTTGCGAGGTTAGGCTAGACACCATTTGTGTGATTCCACTCACACATACCTTTTTGCTTTTTGGTTAGCCTAGACACCATTTGTGTGATTCCGCTCACACATACCTTTTTGTTTGCGAGGTTAGGCTAGACGCCGTTTGTGTGATTCCACTCACACATACCTTTTTGCTTTGTGGTTAGCCTAGACACCATTTGTGTGATTCCGCTCATACATACCTTTTTGTTTGCGAGGTTAGGCTAGACACCATTTGTGTGATTCCACTCACACATATCTTTTTTGCTTTTTGGTTAGCCTAGACCTCATCTGGGTGATTCCGACTCACCCATATAGGGTAGCTCCCCATGGTCTTCGGACCGTCATGTGATAGGCCTCTTTCCCTCTTTGTTTCTCTGGATTTCTTGTGTAGATTTCTAGAATTTGTGGTTTCTGGATTTCTTGTGATGATTTGTAGAACTTGTGCTTCACCAATTTTCGTGATTTCTATTGATAAGTTTTATCAATTTTTGTGCACTGGTGAATTTGTGTGTCGTTGACTTGTTATGAATACAAGTTTAGGGTATGATACCCCATTCTATATTTGAGAAGATTCTTGTGACATTTTTGATGAATGAACATTCATTGGTATTATATTTTGATGCCAATTATTTTGATGAGATTTTGACGTATTAACTTCAATAACCGTCAATTTTAAAATGGATTTTCAAGCGGTTATCCCGCAATGCTGATTTTGTTGTCCTTTTTTACGGTATTTTGAGAAGTGAAATTTCCTTATCGAAGTTGCTACTGATGTTGCTGTTTTAATCACGTGTTTTAAAAAAATTGTTATTTTTAAAAATTGTTTCAAAAATATAAATCATAATTGTTTTAAAATTTTTTACAGTTTACGCTTTCAAAAGAATGAGGAAGCGATTTAAACGTTTCAGAAAAATCAAGAAATATGACCGCTTTCTTTTACTGATTCGCTTAATTCCGGACTGTCCGTTTGAGAATGTGAAATGTTATTTTTAAAATACACAATTATGCACTTTCAAGAAAATGATGAAGTGAATTTAACGATTTAGTAAAACTCGTGGTTATGGAACATGTGCGTTTGCTATTTCGGTTAATTCCGGACTCGTTAATTGAATATTTGTGATTTCTGAATATCATTTTTGATAATTGGATGTTTGTGATTTCTAATTATCGTTTTTGATAATCGGATATTTGTGGTTTCTGATTATCGTTTTTGATAATCGGATGTTTGTGATTTCTGATTATCGTGTGGTTTCTGATTATCGTTTTTGATAATCGGATGTTTGTGATTTCTGATTATCGTTTCTAATAATCAGATATTTGTGATTTCTGATAATCGGATATTTGTGGTTTCTGATTATCGTTTTTGATAATCGGATGTTTGTGGTTTCTGATTATCGTTTTTGATAATCCGATATTTGTGGTTTCTGGTTATCGTTTTTGATAATCGGATGTTTGTGGTTTCTGATTATCGTTTTATATAATTGGATATTTGTGGTTTCTGATTATCGTTTTTGATAATCGGATGTTTGTGATTTCTTATTATCGTTTTTGATAATCCGATATTTGTTGTTTTTGATTATTGCTTGTGATAATTAGATATTTGAGATTTAATTATCGTTTGTGATAATTAAATATTTGTGATTTGAGATTTGATTATCAATTGTGATAATTAAATATTCGTTGATTTGTGATTTATGATTATCGTTTTTGATAATCAAATATTTGTTGTTTCTGATTATCGCTTGTGATAATTAGATATTTGAGATTTAATTATTGTTTGTGATAATTAAATATTTGTGATTTAAGATTTGATTATCGTTTTGAATATTGAATATTTGTTGATTTGAAATTTGATTACCGTTGTGGTAATTTCTAATTATCGTTTTTGGTAATTAAATATTTGCAATTTTGCGACTTGTATTTTTGTTTTCTAATTATCTTTGTTGATAATTAGATTTTGCTGTCTTCTAATTATCGTATCGATAATTAGATATTGCTGCTTTGTGATTTCTATATTCTGATTATCTATTTCATTATTATTAATTTGTAGAGAATTTGTGAATTTCTTTTATGAAATTAAAAGATTTCTTTTGTGTTGTTATGTTTTTGGGTTGTTGCTTTTTGTCCATTTATTTCGTAAATTGCGAGGATGGAATTTCTTTAAGGAGGGGAGTCTGTAATAACCCAGTGTTTCGCATCAATTTATAATTGACATTAAATAATATTTTCGCTAATTACCAATTGAAGTTTTTTAAATTGAGTTAAAATTATTTTATAAAATTGTTAAAAAGATTATGGGTTTTAAAAATTAAATAGTGGCCCATGTTTTTAATTGGGCCGTGAAAATTTGCAAGGCTAATACCCGTTCTTTTCCCCCTTTCTTTTCATTTTTCATTCGCAACCATAAATTAAAAACATACGAACGAAATGGAGGCCTTTCTCGTTCGTCCTCCTTTCAAAAATTAGGGCATAGAAATCGAAGACAATGG
Source organism: Allium cepa (assembly GCA_030765085.1). Classification (NCBI taxonomy): domain Eukaryota; kingdom Viridiplantae; phylum Streptophyta; class Magnoliopsida; order Asparagales; family Amaryllidaceae; genus Allium; species Allium cepa. The sequence goes on along the minus strand of CM060943.1, from coordinate 938,537,739 downwards.
CGGCAAGGGTTCGAACTTCGTTCGTCTTCCCTCGGTTGCTCTGGCTTCGCTCAATTTCTGGTGTGCTCGGCTTCTTCTAAATTCATCGACAAGGTGAGTAATTTATACTCACATCTTAATTCGAACTCAGTGCTATCCTCTCGTTCGATTTTGTGTTGATACTTGGTTTTGAAATCTGACTTAGTTGAATCTCTGTCAATTATTGACTTCGGCCATTATGAGATTTTTGACAATTTAGTGACTTTGTACATACTTGGCTTCGTCCACTCGTTTTGTTTTGATGTTGAGGATTTTCTGACTTCGGTCTTGATTCTTTTTACTTGAAATTTATTTGTGAATGCATGTGTTTGCTCTATAGCTCACGGCTTTGCACTGCAGTTGTCTTCGACTGTAAAACATGATTTTTGATGTTGTGCTCATTCCTGTTGTTGCAGTTCCACTACTTTGGTTGGAATTGTGTATATACAAGATGCCTTGATTTTCATTTGGCTTCACTTGAATTTTCTCTGTGCCTTAGTCGACACTGTGCATATTGTAGCTGGTCAATGCATTTGTTATTTTCACCATGACCTGTTTCGCTGTCATGTTTGCATTTGAGCCCCTTGAGGTTGCAGTCCTTCATCATGGCACTTGACCTATTTCGATTTGGGCATTGTCTCATTAAACATGACTAATTAAAAATGCTGCCTGATTTTGTTACAACAGTAGCATGCTTTGAAACCTTCTCTGCTTAATTGTTTTGAAACTATTCATATGATGTTGTTTCTTTTTACTGTTGCTTTTTGTTGCACCTGTAGTTGTTGATGCTTCTGTACGTTTGTCGGAGTCACTTGTAACTGTTGTTACATGTTGTTCGGTCCAGTTGACATCGACTTTGTTTATGATTGCTTGCTGTGGCTTCATTGCATCCTCATTTACCTGCACAAATGAGTTTAGTTCACTGGCCCTGTTTTATTGAGTAGATATGTATGCGTGTACCTATATATGCATACATATACATTTGTGTTAAAATGTTAATCCTGGTTGCTTGCTGTTGACCTTCTCGTGACTGCAATCTTGATGCAGTCCTGCCTTGTATTTGCAGTGCCTTATTTTCACTGTCTTGATTTGGTTTCTTGATGTATTCATTTTAGATTGCTTCTGATTTTACTGAATTTTGATAGTCTCATCTAATTTGCTTCGAGATAGGTTTTGTTTCATTGTGATCTTGTGGTGGCTGTAGTTTTTAGTTGCAGTTTGCCCTTGTATCATTGTGGCCTTCGTTGCACTGTCCATTGAACTTCAAGTCATGTAGTTCTTGTGCAGTTGTATATTTGGTTTATGATACATGCACTTGAGTTTAATCCGGTATTCGAGTTTGACCTTGCGTTCGTTTGTAAACTTTCATTGTGTACATACGTGCACATTGTCCATGCCTGTCTAGTTTGACCATTGAGGTCGTGGCATTGATATTTGAACTTTCATTGATTTTGGTTCGTTGATCTTTTGTGTACATCATCACTGCTGTGGCAGGGCAGTGCACGCAAGCGTGAACTGCATCCACACGGTATTGATTTTATTGGTATTTCTTTTTCTTTTGATGCGTTGAACTTTTGTGTAATGCATGTTGTAGTGGTGAGGCAGTACATGCGTGCGTGTACTGCAACTCTTCCCGAGTTGACATTTTAATTGATGTTTTCAATTACTAGATTATTTTCTTTGTCCAATTCAATATTTAGAAATTATCTTTGATTTGATTTGATTCGATCATTTTGTTGTCAAATTATCTACTTGATAATTAGATTATGAGTCTCTAATTATTTATTGAATAATTAGATTTTGTTGTTAGTTGCCGTTTTGGAAATTCTGCTGTTTTCTAAATTATCTTTATGAATAATCCTTTCATCTATCTTCGTTGATAATTTTGAGTTTGTTGATTTGTTGTTAAACACTATTACGTGTTATATTCACCGTTATCCAATTTTCTTGTTAAAGGATCGGATATGTGAATTTATTTTGACTGTCGTCTAATTGTTATTTAATTATTATTGCTTCTGTGCACTAATAACTGAGTTTGAATTAGATTGACCCGTGTATTATTTTCTTTTGAATTTAATACTCGGTTCAGACCCGAGTTATTTCAGGTTGTAGATATCTTGCTTTGGGTAGCTGTTTGAGCTATGAAGACTTTCATATCTTTTGGGAGTTGTCGTGTCATAACATAGGTTGATATGTATTCATGTATGTTAGTCGATAATGTACTTGTATATATAACTTCCTGAGTCGACAGTTGTAGTTGTATCATATGTATTGTGTCAAATGTATTGTAACTGATATCAGTTATATATATGTATGAGACTTTTGTTATCTGTGTTCCGCATTTATTTATATTATCTGTGTTATTATTATATTTACTGTCCTAAATTATTATGAACCATCGTAGTTCGTTTTATACTGGAATTGGGGTATGTCGATGGGAGTAGTTAAATCAGAGATGAAAAATGAAAGAATATATATACCACTCCTATCGAGATAACCAATACTAGTGTAAGGCCTAACTACGGATGGCCGCTCCTCAACAGCCTTATTCTCCGCGCTAGTTGACAGCATTACACAGTAGTGTTCTTGGCTAGCGTGGGTATAGAGGTGGGGCGTCACAGCGAACTAACTTGAATGTAAATTAGTGAATGTAAACTGATTGAATATGAATAAATAGATGTTAGTAAAATCCAATGTTAATGAGTAAAATATGATTAAATTTGAAACCAATTCAATGAATATTAATGAGAAATGAATTTATATTGATTTGGTTATGGAATGAATTAATAGAGATTGGTTCGTGGGATGTTAGTTTGAATGATAGTTATTCAATGTTTTCATTTGTTGCTTTTGATTGCGTTTGCTATATTGGCATATATAGCTGTTGTTATTTGTATATGTTGTATATTGATATTATTTTCCATATATACATGTACTTATTGTTTGTTAAGTGCATAGTAGGTGCGTATGGCATATGCTTCTCATTTGGAGCTCGCTTTCGCGCTATATTAGCCGTATATGCTCGCTAAATAATATATAAGGTACATATCTCGGATTACATATTGTACTTTTATATTTTTTCCCAACGGGATGCCTCATTCTCGAAGATGAGATGTAAATTTATGATATATATATGTGTGTGTGTTGTTATTTTCTTGGATCAAACCACGCAAAGAAGGCTATGGTGAAATTTTTGAAAATTTAAGGTAATAGAAAAATTTTGAATTTTTTGGAAAAATTTTTGATAACTAAAATTTTGTTTTTTAGTTAAAACTTAAACGATATTAGTTGGTTTTAAAAAGTTAATTTTGAATTTGAAAACTTAGAAAAGATTTTATAAGAAGTTTAACTAATGGATTTTGAAAAAGCTAAAGTTTTAAATGATTTTGGTTATCTAATTTGAACAAATTGTTTTGGAAACTTAATTGATTTTGTGGCTTTTCCTTACTTGGTAATTTCGGGATGAAATTCTCTCAAGTATGGGAGAATGTAACGACCCATAATTTCGGCCATTCAAAACTTGAATATTTAATTGATTTTAAATATTCACAAGTTAATTTAATAAGTCGTATAACTTATAGTTTAAATTTAATGATTTTATTGGATAATTAAACTATTGATTTAATATCTGAAATTGCAAAAATTAGTGGATTTTGAATTTAATGTTAATGAAAAGGATTTAGAAAGTTGAATTAAATTCTATTTGAATTAGAATGGAGTTAGAGAACTTTTGAAATGGAATTAAAAGTTAATTTATAGATATTTGAAATTCATCGGTTTAATTAATGTGTAAAAATAGTCATTTTTGATACTATCTTGGATTTTGACGAAATTAGGTTCATTAGATGCGTAATGGTGAGTTATTATAGGATTTCAAATTTCATGTCAATCAGATTTACGATTTGGTCGTGCGAAGCTGAAATGCATAGAAATTTATTTATGTAATTTTTAATTTAAATAATTCGATTCGAAAACCTATCTTCCAAATATGATGGAATTGGCCTCCGATGCACATTCCATTGTGTTCGAAATAGGGGTAAGGCATTACAAACGCCTGGTGGCACGCTTTATTTGGAGTTCGAAAAAATTTCCGATGGATAGTGTTTTAGAACATTGCTTATATAAGGCCATCCTTTTGCCAAGCCCTAACTATCCTAGCTGCCACTTCTAATTTCTATGGAAAGAAATGTTCGAAATTTCTCCTTTGATTTTCTCTTAATTCATCGATTTTTACGAAAAACTTTCTACTAGGAAATTGAATAGCTAGGTGAGGTCTATCGATACAAGGTGGAATTTTGTTGTAATGGCTTGGTTTCGCCAAATTTTGGCAATAAAGAGAGCACGTTCATTCAAGTTTTTCTAGGGTATGGGGCGTCGATCTCTTCAAGGCCATAGGCAGTGTCCTAGGCTCATAGGGCTTCGAGTTGAGGGGTTTCGATCATCGCCTCGGCGATCGTGGTAGGAGCAGCATTGAATAGAGTACGTGCATGTTGGTGGGTTTCTTTGCCTTCGTGGGTGCATTTCTACCGGGGGAGAAGGAAAGGAACACGACATGGAACTGGAGGACCTGAAATGAATGTCCAGGTTTTATTTTAAGGTTAAATATATAAAAAAAGTTATAAAATTATATTACATAAATGGGTTTTTAGGCTCAAGGAAAAAGTTAGAGAAAAATTTAGTTTTAGGGACAAGAAGTTTGTTTTTTAGGCCCAAGGACACTTTTTAGTGTAAATCACAGAATGATAGTTGTAACTATCATTTTCAGTTTGCGCTAAAAAGTTCCCTTCGGACTAAAAAGGAAACTTGTTGTCCCTGAGACTAATTTTTTTTGCAACTTCTTCCTGGTGACTATTTAATTGTTAAATAAATTCGTGTAACCTTTAAAAATGTTTATCTTTGTCACACGAGGTCCGTTTTGCGTGAAACAAGTGGCGTTTGGTTCGTATTCGCAAACACTACGCAATGGAGCTTGATTGGATTGATTTGGGCTGCCAGGAATTTTGGGTATAATTAAACGCTTGTTTAATTTTATTTGAAATAAAACGCTGCAACGGCTATGAGAATCAAAGTGAGCACGACTCACTCTCTCTGTCTTGCTTATATTTCTACATAAGTGAGGATAAATTTATTTATGATGATTGATGATTTTTTGGGTGATATATGATATATTATATATATTAGTTGGTTTGGATATATTTCCATATATTTTAGCAGATGAGACCCTATACGTTCCCGTGTATGAGCGAATGACCTTTTGTACGCGCGCCTGCCTCGAAGTGGACATGTACCTATTTTCTCATATATATATTTGATGCAGGTGACAGGTTGGAGGGATCCAACTAGGTTCTTCATATTTTTGATTTCATTTACAGATATTGGTATACATGTTATATCATGTGATTTTTGTTGTGTTGGATGCCATGATTCTTGTTATCCATGTTGATCACTTATTTAGTGTTGTTGCAGCATTGGGCCATATTATTGGATATTTAAAATATTAAAAGGATGATTTCAAGTAAAAAAGGATTTCAAAGTGATTTTGACAATATATGTTTAATTAATTTTTTGAATTGTTGGGGAAATGAATTTATTCTAAATAAACAAAAAGCTAAAAATTTTATGTTACAAAAGTTATGGGTTAGTGAACTATACAATACGATTTTTGAAATATTAAGTTAACTATTTTGTAAAATAAGTTAAAAATGAGAATTTTGAATTTATTATAAATGGTTTATATATAAGATTTATAAAATTGAGATTTTAAAAATAAAAGTAATGGGATTATAAACGAGTTTTGTAAGTGCTATAATGAAGTTATAATTGAATCTTGTAAGTAAATAGGATTTATAAATTTGTGAATTTATAAAAAGAATGAATTTTTAAATAAATGATTTATAAGTAAATTAACTTATAATTGGATTTTGGCATATAAATGAGATATAAATGGAATTTGTTAGTAAAGGAATTTTGTATATGGAAGTTTATGAAATATAAACGGAATTTATAAACATTGTTTTATATATGTGAAATCAACTTATTTTGATAAGTTTTATATTGAAGTTTATAAAAGAATTTTATTCACGATTTTGGACAGTGAATAATCCTTTAAATTAAATGAATGTTTTGGGAATTGATATTTTAAAATGAACTTTGAATGGTTTGAAAATAAAGAAAATTGTGAATTCACTTATTATTAAAATAAGTATATGGAAATGTTTTCGAAATATTGAAATGGTTTTGAGAATATATCTTTTTAAAGATATTTTGAAGTGAATAATTTGAAAATGATTCGATATATAAACGATTAAAAAAATCTAGCCCAATGACTACATATATGCTAGATTTTATTTGTTGCTTTGATAGTTAAATAACGACTATCAAATTTGATCATTTTAGTATCTCGACTTGATGTAGAAACTAATTAGTCATACACTTAGTACGTAACTGACTGTCTAGGCTTGATTATCATTTGTATTGAGAATGTTGATTTGTGTAGTGTAGAGTGATTACTCCAATTTATCGAGCTTTCTTCTTGGCCGAAGGATAGCAAGTTGAAAGTTGAAGATGTGATAAGTCTATGAGACTTAGTTTTTATGTGAGGTGAGAAATGCTTTTGCGTTATTGGTGCGAAAAGACTGGGATTAGATTTATCTGAAAACCACTCCGGACCAACATATATGCGATGATTGTGCAGGTTGGTCGATGTTATTGATATTTAGGATTTTCATAGTGAAGGACTCCTTGTTGATTGTTTGGGGTTAAAATTCCAATATACATTTAGTAGCAGTACTCACTTTGTTATGAAATATCAATTGCAAGGGCTATCACTACTAATCCGATAAGATGTGGTAGGATAGTACCTTCGGTTTTTCCTGTTCATGGACAACTTTTTGGACGAGTGTTTGACATTGTGTTAAGTACGCTTTGATAATGACTCAGCGACTTAAAAAGTTACGACCTAACGACTTAAAAGGGTACGACCTAACGACTTAAGATGTGGGGCGACCTAACTGTTCAACGACCTAATTACTTAAAGAGGTTTGCGACCTAATGAGTTCAGTGACCCGGGGGTCCGCGACTTAACGACCTAAAGGTGGACGACTTAACGACCTAAAGGTGGACGACTTAACAACCTAAAGGTGGACGACCTAACTACCTAAAAGAATGGGACGACCTAACGACCTAAAGGTTAACGACCTAATGGCTCAAGTTCCCTACGACCTAAAGAGTTAAAGCGGCAACGACCTAATGATTTGATAACCTATTTTAGGTTGTTCACGACTTAGTACTTGGCGAAAAAACTATGCCGCTTCCTTATAAGTCGCTGAGTCCTACCCGTTGGTTTGTATGGACAAGTGCAGGCCATTTAGGTCGTAACTTGTATTTCTTTAGCTCGCCAACACTTCTTTAGGTCGCCCACACTTCATTAGGTCGCTCACGACCATCCTTAGGTCACTCACGACCTAAGGCTTGTCCAAAATTCTCTATAAATACACCCTAGACTCCAACATGAGGTGGACTTTTCCGATCATTTTCTTCAAAGCATCGAGACTCTGCCATCTTCAAGCCGAACCTTATTCCAACATTCAAAACTCACAAGAAGCTTCAGTCAACTTCAAACAGGAATTCAGCATATTCAACCATGAATTCGGAGAACTCTCTTGCATCGAAATTTTTCTAGCTACTTGTCTTTTGAAGTGAATTGTAATTGAAGGAAATTGTAAAGGATTGTAATCATATAAGCAATAAAAAAAAGGATTGATGTGGACGTAGGCTTGATTGTAAGCCGAACCACTATAAACTCTGTGTCTCTTACTACTTTTTCAGTGAATTACTGCTTTTTTTGATTCATGTGTTAAAGGGTGGTGCTTTCATTCAATCTCTTTTGCATCGAGGTGTTAGCGTTTGACTTTTTACGTTAACATTTTTGGTGCTTCCACTGAGAAAATTGAACTCAGGATACTGTCATCATAGCTTCACCAGAATTTGTAGAAAGGATCTCTCTAAAAACAAGGAGTTTATCAGAAATAATGGCTCCCGAAAGAAAACGCAAGTCTGTTAGATCCAACGATGTTCTCGAGACTACTGCCACTTCTCCTCCTTTAAGTCAAGCAACTCCAACCGTCGGAGTTACACGGGCAGAGCTGGATGCCGTGGTATCTGGGCTACATCGAAAAATGGTAGCTCAGAATAAGCTAATGATGGAAAGGTTGAATGCTTTATTTCAGGCAAACCGCCAGCCGGCAACTAAGGAGGGAAACCTTGTCGATGAAGTGCAGGATATGTAAGGAAGGAATATCCATCAAAGGCCAGCTGATCTAGTGGAAAGGACACCTCCCCAAGCCGGAGGATCGGGGCCGCAACCAACCCTTCGTTAAAGGTTGTCAAGACAAAATTCAGAGAGAATGCCTGATGTTTGTCCCGATGAGCCTCAAAATGATGAAGAGTATTTCTCAGGCATGGTTCGTCAGATTATGAAGGAAAGTATGCAAAGAAATGAAGATGAGAAAGATGGGGTTTAGCTCCGAGTAAAAATCCATTCACTGAAAAGATCCCGAAGGCAGAATTCCCAAGGAAGTTTGTTCCTCCAACTATTCCAGCTTACAAGGGAACGAGCGATCCTAATGAGTTTCTGTATAAGTATGATTGGCACATGACGGGTGCCAGAGCCTCTGATGAAATAAAATGCCGGTATTTTCCGGTATACCTGGAAGGAGTTGCTTTACTTTGGTTCACAAAGCTGCCGGTCCGATCGATAGACCAATTTCTGATTTGACTCGGAAATTCAAGGAATAGTTTCGATTGTATGCGTCAAAGGAAAAGGATATAATGTCGTTATCCAGCTTGGAGCAGAATCCTGGAGAATCCATTAGTGCTTTCTTGAATCGCTTCAATATAGCTCTGGCTGAAGTGGAAAACGTAGAGCCGAGAATGATTTTTACCTGATGAAGGCTATTGATAAGACGAGTGAGTTCGGGAGATGGTTGAAAATGAAAGAACCGAATTCGCTTGACAAGTTTTATAAGAAAGCCGATGAATTCATGCACCTGGAAAGCCTCCAAGCACCGGCTAAGGTGGTATCGACAGGGGCTGGAAATAGTAATGTTGTTCCAAATAAGAAGGAATCTGGCAATCAGAAGAGGGGAAACGATGTTCATAAGAAACAAGGAGATGCAAAGATAGGTCATCCCTTCAACTTCACCCCTCTGACTGATACCTTGGAGAACATCTACTTTACAAACAAAGACACGGTCGAATTCCCCGCACCAGCTAAGCAAAGAGTTAATAGGAAAGCTGAGAAGATTGGAAGGTTTTGCCGGTTCCATAACCAACCTGGGTATGATACTAATGAGTGTCGTCACTTGAAGGAGGTAATTGAGGAACTATTAAAGGAAAACAAGCTCCAGCAATATGTAAAAAGGAACAAGAATGGCTTGACTTCGTCAACTCAGGGACCACTGGTTCCTGTTCATCGTCCTAGCTCAAGTGAAAAGGCGGCAGCTTATGAATCAGAGAGGCCTATTATAAATGTGGTTACAGGGGTCCCTCACCCAGCTGGCAGGAGTTGGGGCGAGATGGAAAGATATGCCCGTGCTTTGAAGTATGCACCGACAGATGAAAGTGTCTTTGTGTTAGAAGATGCTGCACCCCTGAAGCAGCAAAAGACTTTTAATGATGACATTATATTCAGTACTAGGGATTCAATGGGTGTGGAAGCTCCTACCATTGATCCTTTGGTCATCTCCGTTGGCATTGGGCCAGCTACTGTGAAAAGAGTTCTGGTTGATTGTGGGCTTCGTGCAACATTCTCTTCAAGAAGACTTTTGATCAGATGAAGATTCCAATGGTTGACGTTCAGGCTTCATCACTAAAGATTGCTGGTTTTACTGGGGAGCCGAAGCAGCCAATTGGGACTATCGATTTGTTCGTAGAACTTGGAGAGGGGCAGAGGAAAGTGGCTCGAAAATAGACCTTTGTTATTGTTGAAGAATTTTCTGCCTACAATGCCTTCCTAAGCCGACCAACTCTGGCAGTATTTAAAGCTATTCTTGCCTTGTGGTGTCTGACCATAAAATTCCGCACAGATAATGGAGTCGGTGTGGTGAAAGGGGATCAGAATGCTGGACGAGAATGTTATCTTACAGAGTTGCGTGAAACGAGGAGGAGAGAAATGGAAAAAGATGCGGCGGCCCCGGTCCGCATCAAAGAATCAACCTTGTAGCAATTACTGGGTGGATCCTGCACAGGCGAGCATAGCGGTGCACGAAGAGAGATGGATTCCAAAAAAGCCAGTGCAGGGGAGAATAGAGTGGTACTAGTTGAAGCGACAGTGTCGGTACCTGTTGACCCGAAAGACCCGAACAAAGTGTTGAATGTGGGTTCGCAGCTTAATGCAACGGTTCAAAATGTTTTGATATCATTTTTGAAGGCAAATCTGGATGTATTCGCTTGGACTCATGCTGATTTGTGTGGAATATCTCTAGAAATTGCAGTGCATACCATGAATATTGATCCAAAGTTTACACCAGTAAAGAAGAAAAGGAGAACTCAAGGTCCTGAAAGGTCAGCAGCATTGAAAGAAGAGATTGATCGGCTCATGGAGAATGGTTTTGTCAGGGAATCCACTTATCCGAATTGGGTTTCAAATCCAGTACTGGTTAAAAAAGCTAATGGGAAATGGAGAGTGTGCACTGACTTTTCAGATCTAAACAAAGCCTGCCCCAAAGACTGCTTCCCGTTATCCAGGATTGACCAGTTGGTGGATGGAACGGCGGGGCATGAATTGCTATCTTTTATGGATGCCTACTCCGGGTATAACCAGATCATGATGCATGAGCCAGATCAAGAGGTCACGAGCTTTATCATCGATATTGGTCTTTACTACTACAGAGTCATGCCATTCGAACTTAAGAATGCGGGGGCAACTTACCAAAGACTTGTTAATGCCATGTTTAAACCGCAGATTGGCAAGACTATGGAAGTTTACGTCGATGATATGCTGGTAAAGTCAAAGAAAGCGGTGGACCACCTGGATCACTTGGCAGAAATTTTCTCAATCCTCCGAAAGTACGGTATGAAGCTGAATCCTTTGAAGTGTTCATTTGGGGTAGAATCTGGAAAGTTTTTGGGTTTCATTGTAAGTGCAAGGGGCATTTAAGCTAATCCTGCTCAGATAACTGCCTTAAGAGAAGTCAAACCTCCTAGAACAAAGAAGGAATTGCAAAGTCTCAATGGAAAAGTTGCTGTCCTGAGTCGGTTCATTTCCAAAGCTATTGATAAATGCATTCCATTCTTTGATGCTCTAAAGAAAGGGAGAAAAAACTTTGACTGGACTCCTGAATGCCAGAAAGCTTTCGACGAGCTTATTCGCCACATGGAAACACCTCCTATACTTTCTAAGCCAGACAATGGTGAAGATCTTTTTGTATATTTGGCGATCTCGTCTCATGCCCTCAGCGCAGCTTTGGTACGAGAGAATGCGAAAATTCAACGCCCGGTTTACTACATCAGCAAGAGATTCACTAGGGCAGAAAAGAACTATTCGAAGTTGGAAAAGCTTTCCTATTGTCCACTAAGTGCGTCAAGAAAATTGAGGCCATATTTTCAAGCTCATCCAATCAAAGTCCTCACTGATCAGCCTCTGAAGCAAGTCCTCTTTCGTCCTGAGACTTCGAGTCGCCTTATGAAATGGAATATTGAACTCAGCCAATATGACATCACTTATCATCCCCGGAGAGCAATCAATGGACAAGCTTTGGCAGACTTCATCGTGGAATGTACAGACAAAGGTGATGGTGAGGAAGTAGTGACCGATAATCCTTCAATCCGGTGGAAATTGTATGTTGATGGCGCAAGAAACGATTACTGTTCCGGGGCCGGGGTTGTGCTTGAAACCCCTGAAGGACGGTCATTGTGTTATGCTTTAAGATTGGAATTCCCTTCGACAAACAATGAAGCAGAGTATGAAGCTATTATTGCCGGTTTGAGAATTACTAAAGAATTGAACGTCAGGGCATTGCAGATCTTCAGTGATTCACAGCTTATTGTGTGTCAAGTCAAGAAAGAGTTTCAAACCAAAGTAGGAAATCTGCCCGCTTACTTGTCAAGAGCCTGGGAGCTTCTCGAGGACCTGGACCATTGTACGATAAACCATATACCTCGGGAAGAAAACATGAAGGCAGATTCCCTCGTAAAGTATGCAAGCACTGGTGAAGCTCCATTATTGGGATTAGTTCATGTGGAAGTCCTGTCAACTCCAAGTATTGATGAAATGGATATAGACTGGATCATGACCATATCTCAAGAATAGGAATCACGGATGACTTCGATAAAGGATTATCTGCTCAACGGATCTGCGCCAGAAAGTTCGAAAGAGCGTCAGAAACTGTTAAGAAAGGCTTCAAAGTATACAATTCAAGATGGACGATTGTATAGGCGGGGATTCTCAATGCCATTACTCCGATGTGTGACCAAGGAAGAAGCTGAAACAATTCTAACTGAGGTACACGGAGGAGAGTGTGGAGACCATTCAGGAGGTCAAACTTTAGCAAAGAAAATTCTCCATTATGGATATTTTTGGCCACATATTAATCGTGATGCCGCGAGTTACGCTCGAAATTGTAACCGGTGCCGGAGATTTGCAAAAATCCCAAGAGCACCCTCCACTGAGATAACCCAGATGATCAGTCCGTGGCCATTTGCTATTTGGGGAATAGATCTTATCGAGCCTCTGCCAAATGCAAAATCCGGAATAAGATATGTTGTTGTTGCTGTTGATTATTTTACTAAATGGGCTGAATCTGAACCCTTTGCCACTATTACCTCTAAGAAAATGATAAACTTTGTATGCAGGTATGGAGTGCCTCAAAAGATAATCACGGACAATGGAACCCAATTTGAAAGTAAAGAGTTCTAAGATTTTTGCAAAAAATTCAAGATCCAGAAAAGTTTCTTAGCAGTGGCTCATCCGCAGGCAAACGGGCAAGTGGAAGTAGTAAAAAAAATTATCAAATCAACCATAAAAAAACAGCTGGAAAAAGCAAAAGGTGGTTGGGGTCGATAAACTTCCGTTAGCACTATGGGCATATAGAACTACACATAAAACTGCGACGGGGCACACCCAATTTTCATTGGCATATGGATCAGAGGCAATGATCCCGGTAGAAATAGAGGTCCCTTGACATAGAAGAATCCATTTCAATCAAGCCCAAAATGAAAAGCTACAACTTGAAGCCCTTGACTTCCTTGATGAAAGAAGGGAAGAAGCTGAGCTCAGAATTGCGGCTCATCATCAAAGAATAGCCAAGCACTTCAATTCCAAAGTCCGTCAACGCAGCTTTGAAGTTGGGGATCTAATCTTAAAAATAATTATGACACCTACAGGCGTGCTTGGACCAAACTGGGAAGGGTCGTATGTTATAGGCCAAAAGCTTCTTGATGGAACATTCAAACTTGTAACTGTCGAAGGAGACCCAATTCCAAGAGCTTGGAACGGCAATCATTTGCGCCCATATTTTACTTAAAGGCTTTAATGAAATATTTTAAAAGGATGATGAATGTATGATTCTTGTATTTGAAAGCCGTTGTAAAGTCAGTGCAAGTGAATAATAAGAACTATAAAGTGGATGTAGGCCCATTTTTGGCCGAACCACTACAAATCTTGTGTTCTTTACTATTATAGACTCCTTTGCTTTATTTCGATATATAAAATATGTCAATTGTATTACTAAAATGTCGATTTAATAATGCAGGCCATAAAAATAGAGCTTACCCATCACAAGACCAAGCAATCCTTGACATCACCCAACAAGCAAACGCTAAGCCGTTCAAAATTTCCATACTTAAATCGTACGAAAGAAGTGCTTCGAAAAAAAGTTAGCGATTCGGCAGGAAGTGGGCCATCGCTAACTAACTGTGAATGTTTGTACGAACGAGCATCCAGTTAAATAGCCTGTGTCTGCCGCCACCAACTCGCTTAACTATGAAGTATATTTCTTTGGATAAGGGAAATTGCTGGCAACTAAAAGGGAAGGGTATTTGGAAAAGATAACGGTGATCGCCGCTATGAATAGATGGTAGAAACATCAAACAGCAAAAGACCTCTTCGGAGGCACAAGCCCTCTTCGGAGGATAAAGACCTCAAACGGGGCATGCCAGAAGACTTTCTCAACAAAAAAGATTTGTATGGAATGACCGGGAGCACCTTCCCGACTGGAAGGCAGGGCGCTTGTTTACTAGGTGAGACAGTTTGCGTAGACAAGCATCCAAGTAACTTGCGTCCGCCCCATGAATCCATGCGATGATCGGAGGCACCTTCCCAAGTGGAAGGCAAGGTGCTTGTTCACTAGTTGAGACAATCTGCGCAAATAAGCGTCCAAGTAACTTGCGTCCGCCCTGTGAATCCGGCCAACCATGAGGAGGAAACTTCAAGGTAGACTCAGAGGCATGCATTCCACTGGTATTTGAAATAAAACTTCACAAGTGCTGGAATGTTAAAAGCCCTCTTCGGAGGCCCATTTCACCATAGTTGAAATGCTAAAAGACCTCGAGCGGGCCTCGCCAGAAAAAGAGAGTTCTTTCTCGACATAAAGTTGCGGACTGATCGGTGGCACAGAACACTTGTGTCCTCCCCGTGAATCCATCCAACTAAGAGAAAGAAGCTCCAAACTTCCAGGCAAAAGCCCTACTCAGAGGCATACATTTCACCGTGATCTGAAATAAAACTTCACACGAGTCGAAATATGAAAAGCCCTCTTCGGAGGCCCGCTTCCCAGCGAACAGGGAAATGATAAAAGCCTCTCCCAAGAGGCAGAAACAAAAAGACCTCTTCCCAGAGGCACAATCAAACAAAAAGACCTCTTCCCAGAGGCGCAACCAGACAAAAAGACCTCTTCCCAGAGGCACAATCAAAAACTCTCTTCAGAGGCTTAAGCAGGTTGAAACCCCTTTTACGAAAGACCCACTGTACTATGAAGTAAAATTCACTTGCTAAAGCAAAAGTGACTTTTTTCAAAAAGTGAAGTGTAAAAACTTTGCAAAAAAAAAGAAGGAGGAAACTCCTCCAATATGAAGTGAATTCAACTAAGCCAGAAAAATATTTTTCTTGAAACAGAAATATTATCCTATAAAGTACGAATGCAAACTTCCTTCAAACGGATGAGCTGTTCTCTAAAGGAAGAGTACAAGTCTTCTTGAAACAGAAGAGTTGTTCTGCGAAACTTTGCCAATATGAAAAATATTGCAATAAACCTATGGTATGGGGGCAATACGGTATAGTCATCACAAAAATGAAAACAATGCTCAATAAACATACCATAGGTTTACTGCAACATCACATGAAGAGGATAAAGAAACTTGCATAAAAACAAAAACTAAAAGAGTTCTCAAATACAAACAGAAATTTGTATAAGTAAAAGAACCATTTATTCCATACTATGAGAATTTTATACATATGCAGGTTTCGAAGTAAAAGATAGCGGGGACTGGTAAGCGGGGACTGGTACCCGCACAATCTCCAGTCAACACAAGCTTATATACATGCAAAAAAGCAAAAAGTAAAGCAAAGAAGGGAAAGCGGGACTCATCACTTCTTTCTCCCACCACCTTTAGAGCCTTCACCTGGCTTGATAGACAATTTTTCAGGCCGGCTTGGGAGAGTTGGGGGAGAAGGAGAGAGAGCTAGTGTTGGATCAACTTCCGTTTCTTTTCGGTAATAGAAATGCTTCTCCCTTTCTCCTTTGAAGTTGTATGCTTCCTTCTCCTCTTTGAAGAAGACTCACTCCACGGAGTGACAAGAGCAGACAATTTTATGTCATCAGAAAGGGTTTGCTCCGGAGATACTTCACCTCCTTCAAGTCCTTCGGCCTTATGCTCCTGCGAAGCGGTTGGATCGTCCAAGTCTTGAAGGGCTCCTATTAATTCTTCCTGCGATCCCGGCTGGGAAGTAGGGGTGATTTGAAGGGATGCAGGAGGAACAGCTGGAGGAGGAGAAGTTTCTATGACACTAGGCGTTTTCGCTACAGAAGAAAAGCAAAAAATATTAGTATCTCCCGCGAAGAGAGGAGATAACGGCTCATCGAGTCTTAAGTAATAAGCAAGAAATTCATCAAGCTCGGCCGAAGCAAATGAGTAATCCGCTTGACCTGGTTCGACGTTAATATTACCTGGAGAAGTCGGGTTCCTAATGTCAACTTCATAAGCTTGTACTTCAGTGCTTTCTTCGCCTTCATCTCCACCCTGTTAACTTGTAATCTCAGTTATGACTTTAGCAGGGGACGGAGAATGGGAACCGGAGCCTGTGATATCAACGTCTGCCGAAATTGGAGGAGGGACAGGGGCAATTAATGGTGCTTCTTTCTCTGGATGCTCCTCTCTCATCGTCTCAGCACGCTCTCTAGCGAGCTGCTCTTTTCCTCTGGCAAGGGCTGCACGAGCTCCGTCATCCAAATAATGTGCCTTGAGTACTTCTTCGGCATACCCAGCATCTTTAAGCATATCAAGTGCAACTTCCCATACTTCAGCCAAAGTGATTTCGTATTTGGGGCCCAAAAATGTGAGACTGCCACGCCCTAGGACACTTTTCAAGTAGAAGTCAAATAATGTCGAACCGATATCGTCTTTAGCGGCTTGATGAGCTTCTTCAGCTACAATTTTACCAGCAACAGCCTCATCGCGCTCTTTCTCAACTACAGCAAGTCGAGCTTTTAATGTCTCGATTTCGAGGTTCTAGGAGCTGGTCTGTTGTCGCAACTGTGCAACTTCAACGCCATAATCTTCTATAACCTTTTCCTGCCACTTGAGTTTATCTACGGCCTCTCGTTGGCTAGCATGAGCATCCCGCACTTGTTGCTGAAGCACACTTTCCCTTTGAGAGTAGGAAGTGGAGGAAGTAGCAAGCTCCTCTTTAAGTTTTCCAACTTCCGCTTCAAGCTTTTCATTATAAGCGGCGATGCTCCTCATCTCTGTGTCATGTTGATCGAGAGTCTTTTGCCATTCGTATTTATCGTTCTCCATGGTCAACATACCCTCAAGGTTCGCGCGATTCACTCTCTGGAGTTCGTCAACAAGTTTCTGTCGATTCGACATTCTCTCAATGTCAAGTTTGACAGCATCGAGATTTCTCAACATGGCTGGTTTGTCGATTGGAACTAGATCAAGATCAAAGCGAACTCCATTCAAGCACCAGTTTGGAAATTGGCTTTGAAGAGTAGCTGGGCCTGGTCCAACCTGATATGATGGCCTGCCAATAATCGTCTGAATGTCGGTACGAGAGAGAGCCGGAGATTGAGAAGGCACCTAAGCAACGGGCTCTTTAAGAATGTCAGATGATGACTTTTCACCATTCTTGGTCCGTTTGCTTGGATCCTCGGCAGCGTGGCTCTTCCCTTTGTCATCATAGGATTTTCGTTTGAGGGAATCACCCTCTCTGTGGGAAGAGTCGTGACGTTCATCCCCTCTCCCGTACCGTTCTTCTTATGTTCTTCTCTCCTGAGTTTTTCGAGCAGCCCTCTCCTCATCAGTTTCCCTATGAGGGGGAAAATAGCGCCTGTAATCATATTGACTGCGCCTTCCATATTGCTTAAAGTCATCATAATGTGAGCCACTTTGCCCCATTGGAGAACCTGAAATTAAAAAAAAGGGCATAACTTGAGAATCTTCAAATTGCAAGGAGTTAAGTGCATATAAGTACTGAAAATTCCTAAGTGTGTGCAACGTGCAGACTACGCGCGTTGAACTACGAACCACTCCTCGGTTGTTAAGGAATGATGGGTGTAGTAGCTAACATCAACTCTTGAGTCGACGGGATCTGTTGCAAAATAGAAGTTGCTTCAACCACTGAAGAGGAAACCCTAGTGGAAACAGGATCATCTTTGAAAAGTTCCTGTGAGGTGATAAACAGGTCGCTCAACCCTTCAAAAGTGTCATCCCCGCTCTGCTTGGCAGGACTTGTTTTCCTGGCTCCGTCGTCACCGGACTTCCCTGAATGTTGGGGGGATTCTAGAGTCTCTTCTTCCTCAATGACCGGGGCAAGTGAAAATTTGCCAGATGACCCCGCGACATCAGCAGAAGTAGAGCATTTCACCAGAGAAGCCTCAGGAGCAGGATCTTTCAGTGTAGGCTCCTCAACAGATACTGGGGCATCCGGTGCCTCGGCCGGAGAACCAGGAATTTCGTAAGGCTGAGTAGAGCGGGAAGGGTGTAAGAGTCCAAATTGATGAAGGAACTCGTCTCTTAGCAAAAACTTGATACTTCTCTCCTCAGCCGCCACATCGTTAAGCCTGTCTGCTTGTGGCTTGGATCTCTACAAAGAGGAGGAAGAACTGCAAAAGTAGAAAGCGAGGTTAACATTTAGCAATTTGGATCTCGCAAAGCTCAGAAGAGGAAAGAATGGGGATGAGTAAGCTTACCCCTACTCTCCAGACAACGTAGAATCCCTGGAGGCAATGGACAAAGAAGAACTGGTTTAGGAAACCATGAGCACTATCAGGGAGATCAGTAATAAGCTTGCGTTTCCCGGCGCTCCTCACATATATAATGGAAGGATGGTCTTTGTTTCTCGCAAATGTGCATAAATAGCAGATTTCTTCAAAGCTTGAGAGGCGATCAAGCGTCCTTCTGAAGAGAACGCATAATCCCATCAAAATGGCATAGCCGTTGGGGTGCAATTGAAAAGGAGAAATAGCCAATAAGCGAAGGATTTGTTAGAGAAAATTGTTGAAAGGAGGAATGGCTCCACAAAGGCACATTTGGCGGTTAACGGCAACAAACCTAAAGAGAGGACTCTCAGCAGAATCATTTGGCCTAGGGAGAATAGCATCTGCTTCTACAATCATAAATTGGGCGCGCAACCGGTTAAACATCCGGTAACTCAGCGTGGTTGGAGTTCTTTCTGGTGGGTTGACCAGTGGACCAGCCATCGGAAGGGTCTTTCCAGTTGGTACTGCTCCTTCTTCTTGATGAGAAGCCATTCTACATAAGCAGCCTGATATTCAAATATGAAGGTGCACGTTTCCTAAATGTGTGAAGTGTTGTGCAAAACTAGTAGATTGGAAAGTAAACATGACTGAAATTATATCAAAAAACATGAAAATTTTCAGGACTTGTCCGAATACAAGTGCAATATTGATGCAAAAAATCAGCTCTAGTTGATTAACATTGCTTTACTACTTCACTTGAATTCATTGATTCGCAGCATTTCATACGATATCTTTAAGTTGATTATATTTTATCGACTAATCTGTCATTTGATGTGGGCGATCAGTGGCAGTATATTCGCCCTAGTTTTCTGCAAATGTTATACTTAACAGGTTATTAGCGTCGAATTTGGTATAATCCATTAAGAAAGCATAGCAAAGTCATGCAAGTTGTCTTGGCAATTCAAAGTTCAAATCAAAAGTACAAAAAAGTTCAAACAATTCAAAGTTCAAGCAATTTGGAGTTTAGGCTATTCAGTCTGGTAGTTCAAGTTAAGCACTCAAGTTGAGATTATGCTTCTAAGTGCGAATTCGAGTTGAGCATACAAGTACTAAATCGTCCACGACTTAAAAGATTTCTTGCGAGTTAAGTTAAGTCATTAGTTCTTTAAGTCATTTGTCCTTTAAATCGTGAGGCATAGTAAGGAGAAAGGCTTCAGTTCAAAGTGACGTGAATTTCTCATACCTAGCTCGACTGCGACTCAAGGTTTATGTCGCGTCTAGTTAAGTCGGTCAAAAGTTAAGTCGCGAAGGTTTATAGGTCGAAGGTTTATAGGTCGCGAAGGTTTATAGGTCGAAGGTTTATAGGTCGCGAAGGCTTATAGGTCGAAGATTTATATGTCGCCCAAAATTGTTGGGTCGTGTCCAAGCTAGTGCCTTACTTCACTCAACCGACAAACCTCCAATCTAATCGGTAACTCGTCATCCTTTTGACCCGTTAGCCCGTTAGCCTCTCCATCAACAGAAGCCCTAATTTTCTCATGCTTTCAAATCATCCAAAAAACTAATTCGAAATCACCAAAAATTCAATGCCCTGCCATTCTAGCGCAAATCAAAAATCAGTTGGCCTGAAGCATCGCAACCCATCTCTATCGTCTCCTCGATCGTTCAAAGCCAAACCGAGCCAACTCAAGTTCATCAGCTTTTGATGTAACGAGATTCGCAATGAAACATTGCGTATGGAGGTGGGTTAAGATTGAAGAAAAAATGGAATTCATGAATCAATGATGATAAAGGATCGAGAAAAGAGCAGGTTCACTTACGCGATGTAATATCAAGAATAATCGGTGATTGGTTGGATTGAGATCGCCTTTGGGAGCTCGGGAAAATGTTAATGAGGAAGTAGGTAATGATAAGAAAGAAGAGGATGAATGACTTATACGTTACAGTGGAGAAACCTGAAGAGGCACCTACGACCTAACCTTTAGGTCACACACGACCTAGCGACCCGGGGGGACGAGTTAAAAGATATCGAAGCACACGACCTAACCATTAGGCGTGTACTTCGAGGGGCAAATGTTAACTCCGCTTTGATAATGACTCAGCGACTTAAAAAGTTATGACCTAACAACTTAAAAGGGTACGACCTAACGACTTAAGATGTGGGACGACCTAACTGTTCAACGACCTAATTACTTAAAGAGGTTTGCGACCTAATGAGTTCAGTGACCCGGGGGTCCGCGATTTAACGACCTAAAGGTCCGCGACTTAACGACCTAAAGGTGGACGACTTAACGACCTAAAGGTGGACGACCTAACTACCTAAAAGAATGGGACGACCTAACGACCTAAAGGTTAACGACCTAATGGCTTAAGTTCCCTGCGACCTAAAGAGTTAAAGCGGCAACGACCTAATGATTTGATAACCTATTTTAGGTCGTTCACGACTTAATACTTGGCCAAAAAACTTTGCCGCTTCCTTATAAGTCGCTAAATCCTACCCGTTGGTTTGTATGGGCAAGTGCAGGCCATTTAGGTCGTAACTTATATTTCTTTAGCTCGCCAACACTTCTTTAGGTCACCCACACTTCCTTAGGTCACTCACGACCTTCCTTAGGTCGCTCACGACCCAAGGCCTTTCCAAAATTCTCTATAAATACACCCTAAGCTCCAACATGAGGGGGACTTTTCCAATCATTTTCTTCAAAGCATCGAGACTCTGCCATCTTCAAGCCGAGCCTTATTCCAACATTCAAAACTCACAAGAAGCTTTAGTCAACTTCAAACAGGAATTCAACATATTCAACCATGAATTCGGAGAACTCTCTTGCATCGAAGTTTTTCTAGCTACTTGTATTTTGAAGTGAATTGTAATTGAAGGAAATTGTAAAGGATTGTAATCATATAAGCAATAAAAAAAGGATTGAAGTGGACGTAGGCTTGATTATAAGCAGAACCACTATAAACTCTGTGTCTCTTACTACTTTTTCAGTGAATTACTGCTTTTTCTAATTCCCATGTTAACGGGTGGTGCTTTCATTCAATCTCTATTTGCATCGGGGTGTTAGCATTTGACTTTTTACGTTAACACATTGCATTTCTAAGGATTACATACATTGTTTTACAAACATACATCAGTGTTGGCGGAGAAGGCAACTTCTCATATCTTAACAACCTTCTTGAGACGTACGAGCTCAAGGGTTGTAATTTTTGGAAGGCAATTAGTAGTCATTCAAAGATGATGATATGTGATATGTGAAAGGTAATTGTTACCTCATGCCTCATCAACCTGAAATGACCGAAACAGTGTTAGATGCAGCAGGGCTAAGTGGGTCATTCCTAATTAGGGTATGATCATCCCCTTCTAAATATATTTCTTCTCGCAATGACATTTGGGATATAATTATGTGGTTTTATGCTATGAGGGCCCTCGGATAAAAGTCGGTGACGATCGGGGGATGACATATTCGATACTATATAGTTATAGAGATAGGCTGGTCTTGTGTTGGAAGAGGGCAGATGTTATGTGCCTCAGGACATCCATCTAGAGGTGTACCCATCGGAAGGTATTGCCTTCACTTGGTCATTTGTATGTAAATTCAAACTCCGCTACGTGCCTGTCATTTTTTTGTATTACCCAATTTATGCTATATGCTAGAATTTAATTAATATAACAATTTCGGTTAGGATTAATATTATTTGTTTATTAGATGGTATTATAATATAACATGATTTGATATGAAAGATTTTAGTTATCATAAGGTAAAAACATGTCCATGTTTATATGTGAGCATGTCTTACGAGATACTTTTGTTTTGAAAAGAAAGGTTTTGGAAATTAATAAATTCAGCTGAGTGTGTTTTCTCATGCTGGTTTACCAAACTGATTCAGGCGTTCGTCCCTTCCAATGCTCGGGTTAGACCGAGTATATTTATAGGGTGTGATTTGGGTGATTTGGAGCATCAGTATGAGAGCTGGAAGTCTTCAGATCGTATTCCTATATGTGTTTATTTTCCGCTGGTTTGTTTTTTAAATTATTAGCAATTGTAAGGACAGATTATTATAACTATCTAGGCTGATAATTAGTGATTGATTGGTTTACTCTGATTGGTGGATGTATGTATATATTACAATTTCTCTTTTGTAAAGATTATTCATCTATGTTATATGTTATTCCACTGCGATGTGAAATTTTGTATTGTTATTGCTCTGTTTAGTTTTCTCTTCTCTCTTTCTTCTCTTCTCTTCTTCTCTCTTATTTTCTTTCTCTTGACTATCCATCATTCTGTGCTTTTTGGGTCGGACATGTATGGTTTATTCTCGATTCAAAGGGTACAGATTTTTGGGTCATCACACATCTTGAAGAGTATGGAACTGAAGATGAATCCATTGAAGTGTAAGGGCTTCTTGCTATTAATTCTGGGGTTATTCCAAAATGGATGTAGTAGAAGTAGTGCTTTCAGTTTGTCCTTATCCTAGACAACTTGTATGGATGAATGCTGGCACTGCATTGTTGCCTGGAAGGCAGCGTTAGCATTCCAAGTTGGATTGCCATTCTAAAAGGTAAAGACATAGCCTCAGGCCTTATCAATCGGGAATGGCTAAAACAAGGGAAATGTAGGAGGGCTATTTGGGTCACTCCCATTAGGTATATCATCACCAAGTCTAGAATCTATATTTAACCCCTTTTTATATTCTTTGGTATGGTTGTTGATCCCAATAGTGGTGGTGATGTATTCGATACTATCCAACAAGGGGTAGAACAGTCTTGTGTTGGCAGGGAATCCAGGTGAGGTTCTCGGTGTGTTTATCTAAAGGTGCACCGTGGCGGGCGATACCCCAGTAGCCCAGTCATTATATAGAATCCATTTCCCAATAAGCGGCTTCGATCTTAGTTGCATACAAATTATGCTAAAATTTAATCAATTTAACAATTTCAGCTATGTTAATTATTTACTTGAACAAGCTAGATATTATGATAATATCACTAGATTTCTATAAAAGTTGTTTTTGTTACTATAAGTAAAACCCGTCCGTGTTTATGCGCGGCGTGGTCTTATGAGATACTTTTCATTTTAAAAGGGTTCAAAAATAATAATTCATCTATTTGAGTTTACTCACACCAGACCCTTCTTTGACCTGGAATTTTTTTTTCCTAAAAACACTTGGGTGCTCAAATTTTTATAGGTAGTGAAGTAGTTTGTAACGACTCGTAAATTTTAGTGGTCTTATTTAATTAATTAATTGAGTTTTTGCTAAATTTTAAATAATAAAATTTTGAATTGAAAATTAACATTTGAAATAAGTCTCTTTTAACATAGCAACTGGTAAATTTTTATATGATTATATGGAAGTTTATTTTATTGTGAAATTTTATTTAATTTAAATCAGTTAAAAACTTGATGATAATAAAATGTTTTCCAAACCTGAATATTTTTCTATAGAAAATTTGTATATCATCTTCTAAGTGAGACTTCATATTTCGTTTCTTAAAATTTGGACTTCTATTGCTCCGTTTATCTCATTTTTGGCAAATTAGCAGCATTTTCGGTACCGATTGTCGACTTTTGATCAGATGATCGTACCATTGATATCTGTGTACCATTTTGATCGTCACTTTTCGTGCTGATCTCTGCGATATATACAAATTTTGTGTTTTGACGTCCGACATACAGCAGAATCTGTAAAATGGTCATACGTATCGGTTCCGAATTCGATCTTCTGTTTCCTACCCTTTCATATCCCGCCATCTTTTACCCAATAGCCGCTTTCAATTCCCATAAGTCTAGCTGTTACTTTCTCTATTCCCTAAATTCCATTTATATTCATTGGTCCTTTCATTTTTTTCGTTCCATAATTTGGCTTCAACCGAAAATTTTATTTTTTGTTATACAAATCTACATTTCATCCTCGTGCCTAAAAATCTATTAAACTTCCTTCCCTATTAATTCGCTATTGCCTCAGAAAAAATTTGGAACGTATACGCTTTGGCCTCCCCAGCTTTCCTCTTCATCTTTTCTCCTCTCTGCCCCATCTCCACAACGTCAGTGTCATCCCCGACAACGTGGCCGCAAATTCAACCGAGCACTACAAGCATTCACTTCCGTGCCTAGACCTGGTCCTACTTGCTCAGCCTACCGCTCCACCTTTCACTCATGAGTCACCAACCACTCGAGCTAGCCGTCTCGTCCATCAGGCCCGCCATCAC
Organism: Allium cepa; assembly: GCA_030765085.1. Classification (NCBI taxonomy): domain Eukaryota; kingdom Viridiplantae; phylum Streptophyta; class Magnoliopsida; order Asparagales; family Amaryllidaceae; genus Allium; species Allium cepa. The sequence goes on along the minus strand of CM060943.1, from coordinate 938,513,100 downwards.
CACCTCCCTTCATTTGATGGCCGATCTCTTGCCAGGCCGAGAATGCTATTTACAAATTATTCTTTGCTTCGTCATGTCAACCCTTCTTTGATTTTAGAAATTTACTTCTTCATGTAAGTTTTGTTTGTGTAAACTATTTATATAACTGTTGTATATATATTCATATGGCTTATATAATATTTATACTATTGGTTAGTTTATATATACTGATTTTGTAGGAATATGTGTTAGCAATATATATTTGTTAACGCTAAAATTTGAACGCTAACACCCCGGTGTATGAAGTGAGATTGTGAAAGCACCACCCGATAGCTCGGGAACAGATTATAAGCAGATAACAATGAAAAAGTAGTAAACAACAGCAATTTTATAGTGGTTCGGCTTAAGAGAGAGCCTACGTCCACTTTGAATATCTTTATTGACGATTCGATTACAAATCAATGCAGTTACACTTTGATTACAACACACTTTGAGCTTCAAGTGATTTAGAACAAGTAGTCTAAACTTCAATGTCGATCCGAATCTTTGAACACATGTTAGACATGTTTGATTTCTTCGTGAAGTTCCTTGAAGGTGTTGAAGTAGTTCACAATGCAGCAGAGTAACGGCGCTTGAAAAGAATGAGCCAAAAGTCCCTTGAATGTTGGGGGTGGCCATGCATTTATAGGCAAATCTGGACAGAAGTTTTTCGCCCAAGTCCTGAGTCGTGACCGACTTAGGCTAAGTCGTGGCCGAGTCAAGTTGAGTCGTGGCCGGTTTAGCTGCTTAAGCCTTTGGTCTCTCAATAGTTCGCTTTCCAGAATTCCAAGTCATGAGTCGCTTACGAGTTAGTTCTCATAGGAATAGATACTGTGGCAATGGAATACGACTCAATGGCTTTAGGTCGCGGACGAGTCATTCTGAGTAATGAGCCGTTAAGTCGTTGATGACTTATCAGGTAGCGATGCATAGGTGAAGCGACTTAGGGACTTATCTTCCTAGGTTGTCAATCCTCTTGAGTCGTTTCTTATGATGGGTCGTGGATTTGTTGAGTCGCTGAGGCGCTAGCCTTGATGAGTCGGTAATGCACTGAGCCGGTCTGCCTTGTGAATCGTTAACCCCTTGAGTCGTAACCCTTTAAGTCGCTCTGAGCTTTAGGTCATTGACTTATTGAGTCGGTGGCTTGATGAGTCGTGAGGCTTCCTGAGTCGTCTCGTATGAACCGTGAACTTTGTTGAGTCGGTAACTCAATGAGTCGGCCTGTATCATGAACTGCTAACCTCCATGAGTCGTTCCACTCCTCTAGGTCGCCTTGAACCTTAGCTCCTCAGCTAATTGACTCGCTACCAGTTGAGTCGGTCCCTTCCTTAAGTTGCTAAAGCCCCCTGAGTCGTAAATCCGATGAGTCGTTAAAGACCTTAAGTGGATGAGTCGGCCCAAGTTTCATCTCGTTGGCAGAACAGGGTTAACATTTGCCCCTCGAAGTACACGCCTAAGTCGTAGGTCGTGTGCTTCGACTTATCTTAACTCGTATGCCGACTTAAACTCTTCTGCCCAACGTTATAAAAACCTGAGTCGTTCACCTTTTCTTCTCATTCCTTAACCTTTAAACCGTGTCTGCCATTAACGCGTATTCAAGCTTTCAAAGCGATTTCAACCAAATTCTCCATCGATCATCCCTATTATCATATAGCGTAAGCGATCTCGCTCTCCTTATGATTTTCGATTATCCCTAGCTTATGCGCCCCATCTCCATCTTCGATTTGCCCCTTTGAGCCCTGCGAATTTGGTTGCTCTGGTCGTCAATGGACTTAGGGTTATTTGTTATGATGGTTTACGATTCGAGGCGGTTTAGTGGTGCGATAGAGCTAGGATTGTTGAGAGCTTATTGGGTTAATGGGTTAAAAGTTGGAAGATTAACGGGTTAGGAGTTAGGGGTGAAAAGGTTTATGGATTAGAAGGTAACCTGGTTAGGAGTTAGGTGATTAGTCGGTCAGATTGATTCGAATACTACCTTAGGTACGACTCGGTCATTTTTGTATGATCCAACAACCATGATCCAACCCACATGCTCCACGGCCTAAGCCTTGAGTCGTGGCCGAGATACGACTTACGACTCATGACTTACGACTTACGACTTACGGCCTAAGCCTTGAGTTGAACCAGAGCTTCTCCATTTTATACGACTTACGACTTAGGACACTGCCGACTCAAGATTTTTGAGCCGTTGACGAGTTAGGACTTGCGTGAATTCTGCTCGAACTTTGAACCATTGCTTAAACTTTGAACTGTTGAATTTTATTGCATTCATTCACAGGTTATTTTGACTTGTAGGCTAACAATCTGTTCAACACAACATTCACAGAAAACTGGGACGAATATACTGTCATCGACTGCCCATATCAAATGACAGATTAGTTAATAACAGATAATTAACTTAAACAAATCGTGTGAACGAAGTGTTATCGATTTCAAGTAGAATATTAAAGCAACACTGACACAGCCAATCGAAACTGACCAGCCTGCACTAATAATATGCTTGAACTTTTAAATTAACAAGTTCTGAAATTACCATAGTCGATCAATCGTCAACGAGTTTAATTCCAGTTATATTTACTTGTTATTTTCATTAGTTCTGCACAACACTTCACACTTTTAGGAAACGTGCACCTTCGCATTTGAACACCCAGTTGCTTGTGTAGAATGACATCTCAACAAGAAGAACCGATGGGCCAGGCTGAAGATGTCTTCCCAATAGCCAACTTGTTGGATAACCCTCCGGAGAGAACTCCCATAACTCTGAATCAGCGGGTGTTTAACCAATTGCTCATCCAGTTTGGCATTGCCGAAGCTGATGCCTTACTGCCGGGGCCAAATGATACTGCAGATAGGCCGCCTTCTGGCTTTATCGCTGCCAACCGCCAAATGTGCTTGAGCGGTGCCATACCACCTTTCAATGACTTCCTTCAGCAGTTCCTGCTTCGATTATCTATCTCCCCATTCCAATTGCACCCCAATGGTCATGCCATTCTGATGGGGTTATGTGTGCTATTTAATAGAGTTCTGGGCCGATTACTGAGCTTTGAGGAAATCTGCTACTTCTGCTCATTCACAAAAATTAAAGATCATCCCTCTATCGTAGTTATAAGGAGTGCTCGAAACCGCAAGCTCATCACCGATCTTCCTGAAAGTGTTCATGGATTTCTAAATCAGTATTTCTTTGTTCGCTGCCCTCCAGGGTTTTATGCCATCTGGAGAGTAGGAAGTAAGATTTTCCTGTTTTATTTCTCCATTCTTGGGCTTCTTTTTTTAAAATCTGAGTTGCTGAATGCTGACTTTGCTTCTTTTTCCTGTTTTAGCACTTCCCCCTCCCTCTAGAGATCCATGCTATAAACAAATTTTTGAGAGACTGAACGCCGTGGCGGCAGAAGAGAGGAGTATAAAGTTTTTGTTAAATGATGGATTTTTACATCAATATGGGCTTCTTCATTCTTCTCGCTTCACTCAGCCTCGTGAAGTCCCAACTGAAATTCCTGATTCTCCGACGGAAACTCCTGATGCCCCGGTCTCTATTAAAGAGCACATGTAGGGAGGAACCTCTATAGAAACTTCTCTAGTAAAGTGTTCAATTCCGAAGGATGTTGCGGGGCCGTCTGACAAGTCTGTACTTGCCCCAGTTATTGAAGAGGAAGAACCTCCACGATCTTCCGAAAAGTCTACTAACGAAGGGGTTAAGAAAGCAAGTCCCAAAAAACATGATGGTGATGATGTTTTCGAGGGGTTGAGCGATTTAATTGTGACTTCTCAAGAACTTTTCAAAGATGATGTTTCCAAAACCATCTCTTCTGTAATCGAGGCGACATCTTCTCTACAACAAATGTCAACTCCTCCTACTCAAGTTATCACTACCTCTATTCCACAGAGTGGTCTGTAACTTGATGCGTGTAGTTTACACGTTACACAACACTTAGGATTTTTCATCACTTCTACGCGTTTATCTTCTTGTACTTTAAAGATTTCTAAAGCTTATTATTTTTATTCTAGATTCTCCTATGGGGCGCAGCGGCTCGTACTATGATGATTTCCAGCGCTACGGGAGGCGTAGCCAGTATGATTATAGGCGTTACCTCCCTTCTTACAGAGAATCCGATGAGGAGAGGGCCATCAGGAAAGCAGACGAGAGACGAGCATACGAAGAACGTCACCGAAGGGAACAAGAAAGACATGACCCTCCTCACAGAGATGATGATACTCAAAAAAGAAAGACTCATGATGAGAGAGGTAAAGGTCACATGGACGATTCTTCTAGCAAGCGGGCTAAACTTACTGAAGAAACAATGCCGACAGTTTCTGAACATGTTCCTGCTCAATCTCCTGCCCCCGTTCGTTCCCACATTCAAACAATCATCAACCGGCCCGAATACCAAGTTGGGCAAGGTCCTCCCACTCTTCAAAGTCGATTCCCTCAGTGGTGCCTGAGAGGGGTTCGGTTTGATCTCGACTTGGTTCCTCTCGACAAATCGGCTATGCTGCGAAATCTTGATACTGTCAGGAGCGATATAGAAAGAATGTCGAACTGGCAAAAACTTGTCGACGAGCTTCAAAGGGTTAACCGAGCCAATCTCGAGGCCATGCTCACAATGGAGAACGATAAAGCTGAGTGGCAGAAAACTCTCGAACAGCATGACGCCGAGATGAGAAGTATTGCTTCCAATAATGAAAAGCTGGAAGCGGAAATGGAAAAGCTTAAGGAAGAATTAGTTACTTCATCAACTTCCTATTCTCAAAAGGAGAGCATGCTTCAACAACAAGTACGAGATGGGCATGCCAGTCAAAGGGCAGTCGAAGATAAGCTCGCACACAAGGAAAAAGTTATAGAAGAATATCGTGCTGAGACTTTACAGCTGCGAGAACAGGCCGGCTCTCAAAGCTTGGAGATAGAGTTGTTAAAAACTCGACTTGCTATGGCCTAAAAGGAGCGTGATGAGGCTGTTGCTGGTAAACTCGCGGCCGAAGAGGCCCATCAAGCAACCAAAGCTGACATTAGCTCCACATTATTTTATTTTTATCTGCACAGCATTCTGGGGCGTGGCAGCCTTGCCTTTCTAGGCCCCAAGTATGAAATCACACTAGCTGAAGTTTGGGAGGCAGCACTTGATATGCTCGGTGGTAAAGGTGCTGGATATGCTGAGTCAGCCCTTGAAGAGCATTATCTTGACGACGAAGCCCGCGGCGCTCTTGCCAAGGGAAAAGAGCAACTCGCCAGAGCGCGGACTGGGATGGCGGAAGAGGAGCGTTCTGAAAAAGGAGTACCGCCTACTACCTCTGAACGTCCTCTAGTTTCTTCTGAAGTTGACATCGCAGGTTCCAGTGCTCATTCGCTGCCTCCTACAAGAACCGGGGTAATTACCCCTACTGATGATGAGGCTTTGGAGGATATTGGGGCTCAAAATTATGAGATTGAACTGACGAAGCCAACATCTTCAGGTAATTTCGATATTGGTCCGATTCAGGTGGATCGCCTGCTTATTCCTCAAAAATTTGATGAGCTTCTCGATTACTTCTTGAATCTCGATGAACCCATATCTCCCTTCTTTTGGGGAGATACTAACATTTTCAATTTCTCTTCTTATGCAGTTGAGACACCAAGTGCCGTGCAGACTTCGCCTCCTCCGGTCATCCCTCCTCCATCTCTTCAGGTGACTCCTCCTTCTGCTTCACAACCCGGGTCACAAGAGGAGCAAATTGAGGCTCTTCATGGCTTGGATGACCCTATTGCTTCGCAAGAGCAGAAAGACGAGGGACTTGAAGGAGGCGAGATCTCTCCGGAGCGGACTCCTTCTGACGACGTAGTTTTTTCCGCTCTTGTTACTCCAGGGAGTGAGTCTTCTTCGAAGAGAAGAAAGAAGCACGGGACATCGAAGAGGAGGGGGAAGAAAATCATCACTACCGAAGAGGAACCGGAAATGGCACTAGTTGCACCTCCCTCCCCTTCTTCCCTTATGCCTTCAGACTGACCTGAAAGACCTGAAAAGCTAACCATTCGGCCTGGTAAAGGGTCTAAAGGTGGCAAGAAGAAATGAAGAGTTGAGCTTCGGGCTTTTTGATTCCTTTTTTGTGTAATGGTCGGATGTTGTGCAGGCACCGTCCCCTGCTTTTTTATTTTGAAACCTGTATCTGCAATTGAATAAAATGATCCTTTATTTGTACAGACTTTTGTTTGAATTTGAGAATGCATTTATTATTCATTTTTGCACAAGTTTATTTATATGATATTGCGGTGAGCTTGTGGTATGTTGTTTGAGCGTACTTTACCGATGTAGCTATACCATTTTGTATGTAACTATACCATGTTGCCCCCATACCATAAGCTTGCTGCAATATCGCATACTTTGAGGGGACTTGCACTCTCATTTTCTGAAGAATAATTACTTCATTCTCGAAGAAAATTTTCGTAGAGTGCAACTTCCTTCATATAAGTTTTTATGCTTCGTCCTTCGAATAAATCACTCTTTTTTTTTATATACACATTTTGCCAAGTGAATTCTCCTATGTGGTGAAGCGGGCCTCTGAAGGGTACTTTAACTTTAATTCTTCCTTTGAAAGTTAAAGTATGCCCTTGATGAGGATTTTTTTTTAAATAGAAATTTGTGCCTCTGAGGAGGGATTTTTTACGTTTCAACACTTGGAAGTTTTATTTCAATCTTGGTGAAACGTGTTCCTCCAAAGAGTTGTGCCTTTGAAGAAAGCCTTTTCACGTTTCAACACTTGGAAGTTTTATTTCAATCTCGGTGAAACGTGGGCTTCTGAAGAGGTCTTTCTTTTTAATTGTGTCCTCGGGAGGGGGTTGTACCTCTGAGGAGGGATTTTTCACGTTTCAACACTTGGAAGTTTTATTTCAATCTTGGTGAAACGTGTACCTCCAAAGAGTTGTGCCTTCGAAGAAAGCCTTTTCACGTTTCAACACTTGGAAGTTTTATTTCAGTCTCGGTGAAACGTGGGCTTCCAGGAAGGTCTTTATTTTGTTTGCATTTCAACTCTGGTGAAGTGAAATTCCGAAGAGCGGTCGTAACACTTCAACTCCTGGTGAAATGTGCCTCCGAAGAGGTCTTTTATTTTGTTTGCATTTCAACTCTGGTGAAGTGAAATTCCGAAGAGCGGTCGTTACACTTCAACTCCTGGTGAAATGTGCCTCCGAAGAGGTCTTTTATTTTGTTTGCATTTCAACTCTGGTGAAGTGAAATTCCGAAGAGCGGTCGTTACACTTCAACTCCTGGTGAAATGTGCCTCAGAGAGGGTTTTCATCGCCTGGAAGTTACTCTCTCATGGTTGGAGGGTCATGACTCCTCCAATCTTTTTTGTTGAGTAGAGAACTTTCTTTTTTGTGGCGTATGACCCATTAGAGGTCTTTATCCTACGAAAAGTTGTGCCTCCGAAGAGGACTTGTGCTGCCGATGATGGCTTTGGTTGCTCCTCTGTCCACTTGCTTATGCCTTTTCAGTGATCCTCTTTTTTGTTTTTGTTTTTTAGCTTTCATTCCCTTTTCTTACAAGTAACTTGTTTAATCCAAGGAAGTGTGCTTCATTGTCAGGCAAGTTCATGAGAATGAGCATTAGCTTCTTAATTGGATGTTTGTTTATTCAAACGATCTCAATTTATTAGCAAAGGCCCATTTCTGTCGAAATCATAGGCCGTTCAATTGAAGTACCTCCTATCTAGGATTTGAATTCGGGGCTTTTGTGACTTGAAATTTGGCGAGAATCACTTGGCCTTATTATGTGCAAGTTTCACTTCCATTATCTGCAAAAATTTAAATCGACATTTCAGCAATACATTCTATGTACTTTTTTATATCGAAAATAAAGCAAACATGTAATAATAAAAAGGAACACAAGATTTATAGTGGTTCGGCCAGGAAATTGGGCCTACATCCACTTTATATTCTTTCATTATTTACTTGCATCAGTTTTACAATTGCCTTCAATTACAAGAATCATACATGCATAATTCTTTTTACAATATTTCAACAAAATTTTCAAGTAAAGTATGGACGCAAATGATTGCTGTTCCATGCCCTTGGAATTTGATCTCCTTCAACAGTGGTGAGTTTGAATGTGCCGTCAAGAAGCTTTTGACCTATGACATATGGTCCTTCCCAATTTGGCCCAAACACACCTGTCGCTGTCATAATTCTCTTCAGGACTAGGTCTCCAATCTCAAAGCTGCGTTGGCGAACTTTGGAATTGAAATGTCTGGCTATCTTTTGCTGATGAGCTGCAACTCTGAGATTAGCCTCATCTCTTTTTTCATCGAGGAGATCTAGCGCTTCAAGCTGTAACTTCTCGTTTTCTGCTTGATTGAAATGGATTCTTCTGTGTGAAGGGACTTCTATTTCTACCGGAATCATTGCCTCTGACCCATATGCCAATGAAAACGGGGTGTGCCCAGTCGCAGTTTTGTGAGTGGTTCTGTATGCCCATAGTGCCAGTGGTAGCTTATCAACCCAACCACCTTTTGCTCTTTCTAGTTGCTTCTTGATGGTTGACTTAACAATTTTGTTCACGGCTTCCACTTGCCCGTTTGCCTGCGGATGAGCCACTGCTGAGAAGCTTTTCCGGATTTTGAATCGCTTGCAAAAATCTTGGAATTCTTCACTTTCAAACTGAGTTCCATTGTCTGTAATTATTTTTTGAGGCACACCGTATCTGCAAATGATGTTTTTAGTCACAAAACTTATCATCTTCTTTGAGGTGATAGTAGCCAGTGGTTCAGCTTCTGCCCACTTAGTAAAATAATCTACAGCAACAATGGCATATTTAATTCCAGATTTGGCAGTTGGCAACGGTCCTACAAGGTCTATTCCCCATATTGCAAACGGCCATGGACTGACCATCTATGTGAGTTCAGTGGAAGGAGCTCTAGGAATTTTGGCGAACCTTTGACATCTGTCACATTTTCGGGAATACTCTGCTGCATCTCGATTAATTTCTGGCCAAAAATATCCGTATGGGAAAATTTTCTTTGCTAATGTCTGGCCACCTGAATGATCACCACATTCTCCTCCGTGTACCTCTGCTAGGATTGCTTTAGACTCTTCCCCGGATACACATCGAAGTAATGGCATTGAGAATCCCCGTCTGTATAACCGGCCATCCTGGATTATGTATCGAGAGGCTTTTCTCAGTAGCTTTTGTCGTTCTTTTGAGTTCCCTGGTAAGGATCCATTGAGCAGATATTCTGTCATCGGAGTCATCCATGATTCTTACTCTTGAGACATGCTCATGATCCAATCAATGTCCATCTCATCAATGCTAGGAGTCGACAGGACCTCCACTGGAGTTAGCCCCAGAAATTGAGCTTCGCCTGTGCTAGAATACTTTGCGAGAGAATCTGCTTTCATGTTTTCTTCTCGAGGAATGTGACTTATCATGTAATGATCGAAATCACGCAGGAGTTCCCAAGCCTTTGACAAGTAGGCGGGCAGATTCCCCCCTTTTGCTTGGAATTCCTTTTTGACTTGGCATACAATAAGCTGAGAATCACTGAATATCTGTAACGCTCGGATGTTTAATTCTTTAGCAATCCTTAAGCCAGCGATAAGGGCTTCGTATTCTGCTTCATTGTTTGTTGAAGGAAATTCCAATCTTAGCGCATAGCATAATGATCGACCTTCAGGGGTCTCAAGTACAACTCCGGCTCCAGAACAGTAGTCGTTTCTCGCACCATCGACATATAACTTCCACTGGATTGGGGAATTGTCGACCGTTTCCTCCTCACTGTTACCCTTATCTGTGAATTTTGCAATGAAATCCGCTAAAGCTTGTCCATTGATTGCTTTCCGGGGATGATAAGTGATGTGATACTGACTGAGTTCAATATTCCACTTTAGAAGACGACCCGAAGTTTCAGGGCGAAACAGGACTTGCTTTAAAGGTTGATTAGTGAGGACTCTGATAGGATGAGCTTGAAAATATTGCCTCAACTTCCTAGACGCAATTAGTAAGCAATAGGCGAGTTTTTCCAACTTAGAGTAATTCATCTTTGCCCCAGTGAGTCTTTTGCTGATATAGTAAACTGGATGTTGAATCCTTTTGTCTTCCCGTATCAGCGCTGCACTTAAAGCATGAGATGATACTGCCAAGTATATAAGAAGATCCTCGCCATCGCCAGGCCTAGAAAGTATTGGAGGCGTTTCCATATGGCGAATCAATTCATCAAAGGCTTTTTGGCATTCGGGAGTCCAATTGAAGTTTTTCTTTCCTTTCTTTAGAGCGTCAAAGAATGGGATGCATTTATCTGTGGCTTTGGAAATGAACCGACTTAAGGCGGCGACTTTTCCATTGAGACTTTGCAATTCCTTCTTTGTTTTAGGAGCTTTGACTTCTTTCAATGCAGTAATTTGAGCTGGACTAGCCTCAATGCCCCTAGCGCTCACGATGAAGCCTAAAAACTTGCCGGATTCCACTTCGAATGAACATTTTAAAGGATTGAGCTTCATTCTGTATTTCCGGAGGACAGCGAACATGTCTGCTAAATGTTCTATGCGATCCACCGCTTTCTTAGACTTTACAAACATGTCATCGACGTAGACTTCCATAGTCTTGCCCAGTTGTGGTTTGAACATAGCATTAACGAGTCTTTGGTATGTTGCCCCTGCATTCTTCAACCCGAAGGGCATAACTCTGTAGCAGTAAAGACCAGTGTCGGTGATAAAGCTCGTATCCTCCTGATCCGACTCATGCATCATGATCTGGTTATATCCGGAGTAAGCATCCATAAAAGATAACAATTCGTGTCCCGCTGTTCCGTCTACCAATTGGTCAATTCTGGGTAATGGGAAGCAATCTTTGGGGCAGGCCTTGTTTAGATCTGAAAAATCGATGCATACTCTCCATTTTCCGTTGGCTTTATTAACCAGCACTGGATTTGAAACCCAATTCGGATAGGTAGACTCTTTGATAAAATTATTCTCCATGAGCCGATCAACTTCTTCTTTTAATGCCGCCGACTTTTCTGGACCTTGAGTTCTCCTTTTCTGTTTCACAGGTGTAAATTTTGGATCAATATTTAGAGCGTGCACTGCAACTTCTAGGGATATTCCGCACATATCGGCATGAGTCCAAGCAAAAACATCCAAATTTGCCTTTAAAAAAGATATTAAGATATTCTGAATTGACGCATTAAGTTGTGAACCCACATTCAGCACTTTGTTTGGGTCCTTTGGGTCGACAGGTATTGGTATTGTCGTTTCCACCGGTACCACTCTATTTTCTCCTGCACTGACTTTTCTAGGGTCCATCTCTTTCCTTGCTCCGCTGCGCTCGCCAGTGCAGGGTCCGCCCTGTAATTGCTACAAGGCTGGTTCTTTGATGCGGACTGGGGCTGCCGCATTCTTTCCCATTTCTCTTTTTCTGGTTTCTCGTAGCTCTGTCAGGTAACACTCTCGCCCAGCATTTTGATCCCCTTTTATAACTCCTACTCCATTGTCTGTAGGGAATTTAATAGTGAGGCACCACGGGGCAAGAACAGCTTTAAACGCTGCCAGAGTTGGACGACCAAGGAAAGCATTGTAAGCAGAAAATTTGTCGACAATCACAAAAGTTTGCTTGCGGACCACTTTTCTCTCTCCTTCTCCAAGTTCCACAAACAAATCAATGGTTCCTACCGGCTGCTTTGGCTACCCAGTGAAGCCAGCAATTTTCTACGATGAGGCTTGCACATCAGCCATAGGGATCTTCATTTGGTCGAATGTTTTCTTGAAGAGGATATTGCAGGATGCGCCACAATCAATGAGAACTCTTCTGACAATAGCTGGCCCGATACCAGCCGAGATGACTAAGGGATCCAAGGTAGGAGCTTCAATACCTGCAGAATCCCTAGCTTTGAACACAATATCATCATCGAAAGTTCTTTGTTGCTTCAAGGGCGTAGCACCCTCCAAAACGAATACATCTTCCTCGGTCGGTACATACTTTAAAGCTCGGGTATACCTTTCCATCTCACCCCAGCTTCTGCCTGCTGGGTGAGGTCCTCCTGTAATGACATTGATAATGGGCCTTCCAGATTCATGTCCTGCAGCCTTCTCAATCGTCCTAGGCTGATGAGTAGGAGCCTGTTGCCCCTGACTAGATGAAGCAGGATTGTTGCTATTCTTTTTCATGAATTGCTGCAGTTTGTTCTCCCTTAGTAACTCTTCAATCAGATTTTTCAACTGGCGGCATTCGTCGGTCTCGTGACCGGGTTGATTGTGGAAGCGGCAGAACTTCCCACTCTGTATAGCCTTTTTCCCGGTCCTTAGAGGAGGAGGTTTAGGAAAGTCAACAGAATCTTTAGTGGCAAGGTAGATACGCTCCGGCGTGTCTGATAAAGGAGTATACTCTGATGGCTTGAAGGATCGGGGCTTCTTCAGATTACTCTGCTTCTTCCCATTGTTATTCTCCCTTTTTTGCCCTACAGATTCATTCTTGCGTGGAGCAACAGTGTTATCTTCAGCTTTTTCCAACACTGCCTTTACCGATACGGGACGGCTTTCTAAGCGTATGAATTCATCTGCTTTTTTATAGAATTTTTCAAGGGAATTTGGTTCCTTCATGTTTAGCCATTTCCCAAATTCGCTCGACTTGTCAATACCCTTCATCAGATAAGTCAATGTCATTCGCGGTTCTGCGTTGTCCACCTCAGCTAACGCTATATTAAAGCGGTTTAAGAAAGATCTGATAGTCTCTCCTGGATTCTGCTCCAAACTTGACAGTGACATGATATCCTTGGCTTTTGAGGCATATAGTCTGAACTGCTCCTTGAACTTCCGGGTTAAGTCAGAAAACTGATCGATAGATCGGACTGGCAGCTTGGTGAACCAAAGCAGAGCTACGCCTTCGAGATACACAGGGAAATATCGGCACTTTATTTCATCAGAGGCTCTGGCACCTGTCATGTGCCAATCATACTTGTATAAGAATTCGTTCGGATCACTTGTCCCCTTGTAAGCTGGAATGGTTGGAGGGACAAACTTCCTTGGGAATTCAGCCTTTAAGATTTTCTCAGTAAGTGGAGTCTTACTTGGGGCGAAACCCCATTCTTTCTCGTCTTCAACCCTCTGCATACTCTCTTTCATGATTTGTCGGACCATTCCAGAAAGATACTCCTCATCAAGTCGAGTTCTAGATTCACCAACCTCTGGAAGTGTTTGTTCAAAGGGGCTAGCAACCCTTTCAGGAGCATTTCTTTCTTCAGCATCATGAAAGTTGCCAGCAAAATTCCTTTCATTACCCGCTGGTTGACGGTTTGCCCCAAGCAAATCGTTCAACCTATTTAGAATTAAGGCATTCTGGGCATTCTGAGCCTCGAATTGTGCATTTTGGGCATTTATCTGTTGGTTCAGCCCTAAGATTGCAGCATCCAGCTCTGCCTTTGTAACTCCGACAGTTGGAGTGGCTTGATTCGATATAGGGGAAGCGGAGGTTCCCTCTTGAATATTCCCAGATCTGACAGATCTACTCTTCCTTCCAGGAGCCATAATCTCGGATAGACTTCTGGTTTTCAAGGAAATTCTCTCTACAAACCTCTGTGAAGCAATGATGATAACTCGCCTGAGTTCAATTCTCAGTGAAAGCACCAAAAATGTTAACGCTAAAATTTGAACGCTAACCCCCCGGTGTATGAAGTGAGATTGTGAAAGCACCACCCGATAGCTCGGGAACAGATTATAAGCAGATACCAATGAAAAATTAGTAAACAACAGCAATTTTATAGTGGTTCGGCTTAAGAGAGAGCCTACGTCCACTTTGAATATCTTTATTGACGATTCGATTACAAATCAATGCAGTTACACTTTGATTACAACACACTTTGAGCTTCAAGTGATTTAGAACAAGTAGTCTAAACTTCAATGTCGATCCGAATCTTTGAACACATGTTAGACATGTTTGATTTCTTCGTGAAGTTCCTTGAAGGTGTTGAAGTAGTTCACAATGCAGCAGAGTAACGGCGCTTGAAATGAATGAGCCAAAAGTCCCTTGAATGTTGGGGGTGGCCATGCATTTGTAGGCAAATCTGGACAGAAGTTTTTCGCCCAAGTCCTGAGTCGTGACCGACTTAGGCTAAGTCGTGGCCGAGTCAAGTTGAGTCGTGGCCGGTTTAGCTGCTTAAGCCTTTGGTCTCTCAATAGTTCGCTTTCCAGAATTCCAAGTCATGAGTCGCTTACGAGTTAGTTCTCATAGGAATAGATACTGTGGCAATGGAATACGACTCAATGGCTTTAAGTCGCGGACGAGTCATTCTGAGTCATGAGTCGTTAAGTCGTTGACGACTTATCAGGTAGCGGTGCATAGGTGAAGCGACTTAGGGACTTATCTTCTTAGGTTGTCAATCCTCTTGAGTCGTTTCTTATGATGGGTCGTGGAGTTGTTGAGTCGCTGAGGCGATAGCCTTGATGAGTCGGTAATGCACTGAGCCGGTCTGCCTTGTAAATCATTAAACCCTTGAGTCGTAACCCTTTAAGTCGCTCTGAGCTTTAGGTCATTGACTTATTGAGTCGGTGCTTGATGAGTCGTGAGGCTTCCTGAGTCGTCTCGCATGAACCGTGAACTTTATTGAGTCGGTAACTCAATGAGTCGGCCTGTATCATGAACTGCTAAACTCCATGAGTCGTTCCACTCCTCTAGGTCGCCTTTAACCTTAGCTCGTCAGCTAATTGACACGCTACCAGTTGAGTCGGTCCCTTCCTTAAGTTGCTGAAGCCCCCTGAGTCGTAAATCCGATGAGTCGTTAAAGACCTTAAGTGGATGAGTCGGCCCAAGTTTCATCTCGTTGGCAGAACAGGGTTAACAATATTTATATAATATGTCAGTTTTATACAGATGTTTACTGCAGTATAAATATGTATATATTGATATGTTAATACTTTAGTTAAATTATGTTACATATTTTAGGTTTTCTCCTATTTTGTGTTATATTCAAATATAGGTTTGTTTAATATATATATATATATATAGCTATGCTATATATTTTATCTGTTATGTATATTCATTAGTCATAAAATGCAGTTATATTTATATTTTAGTTTTCTCTTATTTGTAGTATTGTATATAACTGCAACTTCAAAATCAAATCTGTTATCACTGGATATGATATGTTTTATTTTAAATGTTAAAATAAACGTAGAGCTATGTTATACGATGTAAAATAGTTGGATAATAATAATATACAATCTGATTATATATATTAGTGTGTATTTGATATATGAGTTAGTTTATATATATATGTTCTGTCTGTATGTATATATTTAAGTTATATATTTGTATATATGAATATATGGTTATTTGTTACATATATTTTAAGTGTGCATATGATATAGATATATATATGTCTTACCTATTACAATAATTTTTGTAAACTGCATGTCATATATTTATATACTATTGATTTTAAAGTAAGCATTTATATTTGTTTATAGTAATATTATATTTATAGTGTTTGTATGATATATGTTGCAGCACATTTATGCAGAAGTTACAGTGGTATGTTTGTGTATACCATTTAGCGTTTATGGTTTTATAAACATGATTTTTAGTTATACTTATATAAATATAGATATGCTGGTATATGTTTCATATATATTTTTTACTTATAAGCTATATATGCTTTTTGAGTTCATGTATATAATTTCAGTTATATTGATTTTTAAAATTCTGTTTCAAATATAGTAAGTATCACATATTAGTCTATATGTCTATCTCTTTATGTAAATATTGATTTTTCATATTTTATGTATATATGCTGATTTTAATATATGTGCTTTAGTGTAAAACAATGGTTTTGAATTACATATATGTTTAATTTAATAAATGTTTGAGTTTAGAATATAATTCTATATAAAGTTGTATATAGTTATATAGGTTCACTTATACCATTTATCATAGTTGGTCTAATTCTAATTTGACTTTGTTAATTCCTATTTATCGGTTTTGTCTGTCGTGCATGTTCTTCATCGAATCGTGTCCATCTAGCTTTGCTTTGGAATTCGTAACTCGTTTTTCGAATATCTCTAGCCTCGAAATGCAACGACCCAATTTTTCGACGCCCAAAAGTCGACATCAATACGTCCACTGTATCAAATGCCGAAAAACCAAACCGTTAGGTTAAAGAAGAAGAAGATAGAAGAATAAACGAAACAATAACATAATCTCACCTTTCGCAGCGGAACAAAATATAATAGATAAATGAATAATCATTAAAACGAACTATATCAGTTTATACACCACATTACATCATCAGAGTGTTACAACAACAAACAGCAGAAAAGAATATAACATATACAAGTGATACGCCTCGCCATCTAGCTTGCTCTAGATCTCCACTGCAACTTTTTCAACTTAGATCCTGAACAACTGATAACCTAACTCTAGGCTGCCCGTGTCGAAAATTATGGCGCCCCGAGTTTAGAAATGGAACAATAAACTCCTGGTCAGTCATGGGACTGGTGGAAGATCTTCAAAACGGTTATTTTCACAATGAAAGGAAAAGAAATCCGCTATGTTTTTGGAAATGAAACTAACATAAGGCCTCCCGCCATACACACAATGCAAACGCATAATTTGAGGAGATTTCTCCTTGTGATAGTCAAACATGCTTGATACGCAAAATCCATTTTAATGTTATCATTAGTGCATAGTGTGGAAAACATTTCAAAAGTATAATATTAATCTTAGCCAGCATACAACCATTATTGTATGCTTACTATAGCTACCATTTTCAATAGAAGGTTACCGCCACATTCCATGGCAGGTTATACAACGAAAACCGTACAGGGCTCGTATTGTTTCTTTGGATTTCCAGCAATTGGTCAGGCTAAGGAACTTCCTCGGCCACATGGGTACGCCTCTGGAGGTATGCCCCATCAATCTAAACGGATCTCTGCCAACACAAGGCCGGGTTACCTCTGTAACTATGTAACTACTACATGAGTATGCCATCCCTCGGTCGTTACGGACCTTTATCCGAGGATCCGCAACACAAAAAACTACAAAGTAATAAATTTGCAGCAAGCACATAGGTTAAATACCCGGGCTCCATACCATGATACAACCATTTTTCCAAAAGGAAGTGGACATAGCCTCAGGGGCCACTACCGCCAAATAACATCCTTCCTGTTTCGACCATTCCGGTTTATGAGGTCCGACGAGAGCACGTCCACAAAGCTACGCTTTACACAAAAGCCATGCTTTGATCAACAAATGATCAGAAGCACTTTGCATGCCACATTACCAAATTGGGAATGTATCACTGGTAATCATCAACTACATAACCTCTGAGCTCGTACGTCTTAAAGAAGGGTGTTAAGCTAAGAGAATAAATTCTCCGCCACCAACAGAAATGTATTTAATAGAAACCAGCTTTACATCTCAAAGTGTAACGTCAGACACACATCCATTCAAGTCCGTTCCGGGATCGACAGGAACCGAAGGCACTTCCAAAGAAGCCCTTGCAAATACGGAAATTCACTAATCACGTCCGTACTCCCCATCTCAAAGGGTGATACAATCTCTATACCAGAGCAATTCAGTGCAAAGACATTCGACAGGTAATCCTTCCGCTTTCGAAAATACCCGGTCTTCAACACCGCCTTCTAATGCAATCCCATTTCGTCGTATCATTATTCGGAATGGGTTTTATGACACAAAGTCCTCTCCCGGCTAATCCTAATAACGAGCGCTTATTTTAAAAGTAAGTGTTACATTCAGATTTCAAGTAAATCACAACAAATTTCCACTTTGATTTTTTAAACAAAAGATCCACCATAAAGATTCGATGTGGTTTTCGAATATCCATTTGGAATCCGACCCCCAGCCGCATTGAAATTCAAACGCCATTTAAAGGCTAATATTGATAGTCGGTTATTTAACTATCAATCAACATTCACAACAATCACCAAATTTAAATAATTTTCCCAAATTATTTATTTTCAAAATATCTTCACAAGATATTTTTTTCAACACTTCAACACTTTGAAAACAAATTTCAAATCACTTTTCGCATTTCAATCCTTTGAAAACAAATTTCAAATCATTTTTCCTTACGCGGAATATATTTTCAAATATTTATTCATTTCCACTAAAAATCTGCTAAGTTCAAATACTTTAAAATAATTTAAATTACTTATCCAAACATATATACTTGGAAATATCTAAAATAAAACTATTTTTAAACACTTATTTAAATATTAGCTATGAAAACGTTATACCAATATCTCATATAAAACTTCAAGTCCAAACTAATTTTGAAATAAAATTAGTACATAGGGTATAACTATTTAAATAACCATTTCCTAAAACAAATATCAATTAAAACTTTAAATAATCACTTCTATAATTAATTAAAATAAATCTTTACTTCAAAGTTTTTTTTAAAATAACTTAAGAAAATAATTTCTCCAAAACATTCTCTCCTTAAAACCATCTTTAAAACTTCAATTTTATTTATAAGCTATATTGAAAACACTCGGCTTTCCATAGAAAATACACCTTCTATTCTAAAATGGTACACTTAAATCAATTAACAAATATTTTTGGATTTATTTAAATTTACGTTCCAAATTCGTAAATTTCTTTCCACTTTTAAAAATAAACCAAGATTTATTTTTGAAAACAAATTTTCCTTTCCTTTATAAATTCCCATTGTGAATTTAAATTCCAAATATCCGCTGATATACTATTTCAAATCGATTTCCAAATATTCACTTTCAAACACCAAATCAATCTTCAAATTGATTTCCAACATTTGTTTCCAATACCAAATCAAATTCCAAATTTATTTCTAAATTTATTTCAAAACAACAAGTCGATTTTTCGAATCGATTTCTCAAAGATTTATTTTCAAACACCAAATCAAATTCCAAATTGATTTTCAAAATTTATTACCTTTTAAATAAATCCCTTTATTTTTTTCCCATACTATTTCAAATCCGAATTTCAAATAAATTCCTCAATTATTAAACAATATTACTTAAAATCCCTTTATTAAAATCTTTTCCCCATATTTTGGAATTTATTCGATAGGATTACAAAAATCAATCTTTACCCTTTTAAATTCCCAATTCTGTAAAAATTACATTACTTAAAATTTTCTTCTTTTTAACTTCCAAAAATCCAATTCTATATTTCTGGCTTCCTACGATACCAAAAATATATTCGCCTAAACCATAGCTTTCAATGATTTCAATCGCATATATAATCATACACAGACTATAAATAAATCAACACACAACACTGAAACAACTTCAAATATTTTAGGAATCCAGTTGGATTCCCCCAACATGTTTCCCTGCATCAACAGATAATAGCACAACAATTTAAATATCAATTCCACTTCGAGGTGGAATATCGCGGTATATGGGATTATAAAATATCATCCGCTATTTTGCGGCGCAGAGGGTCTCATCCGCTGTATAATGCGGGAAATCAATCACTCCAAATATGTATATACACTACTATATATATTGCCACATCCAAACAGTCAATCAAAAACTGAAATTCCAATTTAAATTTGAGTGACAAGATCTCACCTTTTCTTATGCATGCAAACCATTTTAAATCCGGCTTGATCCTCTATGATTTTTTAGACCTTGTATAACAATTACATAAAATCTCATTAATATTCGAATAAATTGAATAATCAATTACCATTTTATCGTTCTAATTAATTGATAGCTTTATTTAAACCAATTTCTCCTTTAATAAATTTATTTTAACTAATAATAAAATTTAAAGATAAATTTCTTTTTAATTTTTCTTAGTAGTTAAAAATAATTAAATAGGTTAATAAAACAAATTAATCACCAAACCAATATTTAAAATTAAGTTAACGATTAAAAATAGGTATATGTATTATTATTGTTTTACCAAAACCTAAAATAATTTTCTAATTTACATATATATTAATGATATACATATATATACATATATATATATATATCTTTTCTATAAAAATGAAATAATATCTCTTCTACTGTAAAAAAACTTCTTTCTACATTTTTTTTATAGATAAATTTTTCTACATATCCATACACTTATATACAATTTTAAACCCATACACCTTACTGTAAATGATTTTTTTTTCTTTTTTTTCTTTCATTTCTGCACATATATATAAATAAATTTAAAAGAAAATACCTCAGTAATTCGATCGATCAATCCATTGCTGCCTCCACTCGTTCACGGGCAGATCCCGAAAACCAATGTCGCGACCTCGAACCTACCTCCATACTTTCGAACCTCTCCTCCTTCATGCGCGTGTGTGCTACCATCGAGAACCCTAGCTTTGAGCATCACCAACTTCGCCTCGCACATGCGAGCACCTAGCCGACCCAATCGATTTTGCCTCGATTTTCCCTCGACGCCTCATCACATCAACGAGATCCCCTCCTACGACGAACACGCCACTGCCTTTGTGCAGCCATTGATATCCTCCTCGCTCGATTCCCCTTCCTTGCAACTCGATGTCGCCGACTTTTATCATGCGTGCCCGCGTGTGGTACCATATATATATATATATATATATATATATATATATATATATATATATTAGTTGAACTCGAACTCGAATTCGAACAAGAGGGGCGAAGATATAAACGTGGGAATTTAAAATCGATTAGATTTCGACCATTTTGAATTTTTTTTTAAGCCACAATGTTCGATTTTTAAACGAATGAATTCGACTGCCAATTAATTTGATTGAAGGAAGAGGGATAACCGTGGCCATTGATTTAAACTGAACGAAATAAATTTTTTCTGGCCAGTGAACTTAATTTTTGAACGAAAGAATAGTTTCTTTGTTTCAAAGGAATTTGATTTTTTATTTGAATGAGATAATAAAAATTCTTATGAACGACACGTGTTGAGATTGAAGACAGGTGTTAGATTAGAGGAAGCACGTGTAACATTTGTCTTGTAAAACAATTACTATATTTTAAATTTAAATTTAAATTCAAATCGCTTCGATAAATGCAACTCAAAATCTCAAAATCCAATTGAGGCGTGCCGCCAGGCGTTCATAATCTCATATGCCTATTCCGAATGTAGTGGAAAAGGTTTCGAGTGCAAATTCGATCGAATGGAAAGATAGCTTTTTGAATCAGTTATTAAATTAAATTTCGATAAAATTTTGAGCAAATTTGCTTATCGTACGGCCAAATGATGACTTCAAACATTACGAAAATTGAAATCCGATAATAATACAATATTACCGATCTAGTGGAACTAGTTTCATCGAAATCTGAGACCGTAACTCAGAAGGTTATTTTTAAATATCGATTCAAACGATAATATTTCAAAACTGAACAAATCATTCCAAATTCAATTCTGAAGCTTTCATTATCTTCAGTATCATAAATATAAATTTTTTCAAGCCTTTGAATATTTTTAACAAGCCCAAAACTGAAGATAAAATATTTTATCCAACTTCAATAAATTAATTTCAATAATTTAATTTTCAAATTCATAGTTATATTTGAAATTCAAGTTAAACAACTTCCAAATATTTAAAATCAATTAAATATTTCAATTCCAAATATTCAAAATTCTAGGTCATCATATTCTTCCCTCCTTGAAAGAATTTCATCCCGAAATTACTAGTTAAGAAGAATGATCCTTAACCCGTTCACCATTTTCCCCAAAACCAAATAGTTTTATCAACTTGCCAGAACAAATCTTTTCATTAAAGACCATCATTTCAACTAACTTTCCAAATCTTCCATAACTTCCAAACAATATTGTTTTTCTTAACAATTCAAATTTAAATTTAAATTCAAAATTTAAATATTCAAAATTTTCTAACACCCTAAATTTTTGAAATATTTTGCCAGCATCTCCTTTGCGCGGCTAGCTCGGTACAACTACAAAATGCCACAACGGGCACCCAGATTTCGAAAAGAAAAAAAAGCCAAGAGGGTAGACAAGAAAATCATCAAATTTCATATTGAAATTCAATTACAACCTTTTTCGAGCAATTTGAAATTTATCTTCGAAATCAAAAATCCGATTTCGCTTTCCTTTATGTTAACCTCGTTTTACCCAACGACTCATCTACTTAAGGACTGGACCGACTCATCTACTCAAGGACTGGACCGAATCATCTACTCAAGGGAAGGACCGACTCATCTACTTAGAGGGATAGGATGACTCAAGGGGTTAACGGTTCACAAGGTAAGCAGCGACTCAGAGTTGACAACGACTCAGTGGATCAACGACTCAACGAGTTAACGAGTTGAAGGAGCAGAGTGGCTTAACTAGTTAACGGCTCACAAGGCAGACCGACTCAATGCATTACCGACTCATCAAAGCTATCGCCTCAGCGACTCAACAAGTCCACGACTCATCGTAAGAAACGACTCAAGAGGATTGACGACCTAAGAAATGACTTAACGACTCATAGCTCAGGATGACTCGTCCGCGACTTAAAGCCATTGAGTCGTATTCCATTGCCACAATGCCTGTCCCAATGAGAATTGACTCGCCAACGACTCAGGACTTGGCTTAGAATCCAGCAAAAGAATGGGCTAGTGAGAAGACCAAATGCTTAATCAGATAAGCCGGCCACGACTCAACTTGACTCGGCCACGGCTTAGCCTGAGTCGGTCACGACTGAGGACTTGGGCAAAAAATTCCTATCCAGATTTGCCTATAAATACATGGCCACGCCCCAACATTCAGGGGACTTTTTGGCTCATTCATTTCAAGCGCTGTTACTCTGCTACGTTCTGAACCACTTCAACACCTTCAAGGAACTTCATGAAGAAATCAAACATGTCTAACATGTGTTCAAAGATTTGGATCGACATTGAAGTTTAGGCTACTTGTTCTAAGTCACTTGAAACTCAAAGTGTGTTGTAATCAAAGTGTAACTGCATTGACTTTTAATCAAATCGTCAATAAAGATATTCAAAGTGGACGTAGGCTCTCTCTTAAGCCGAACCACTATAAAATTGTTGTTGTTTACTGCTTTTTCACTATTATCTGCTTATAATCTGTTCCCGAGCTATCGGGTGGTGCTTTCACAATCTCACTTCATACACCGGGATGTTAGCGTTCAAATTTTAGCGTTAACATTTTTGGTGCTTTCACTGAGAATTGAACTCAGGTGAATTATCATCATTGCTTCACAGAGGTTTGTAGAGAGAATTTCCTTGAAAACCAGAAGTCTATCCGAGATTATGGCTCCTGGAAGGAAAAGTAGATCTGTCAGATCTGGGAATATTCAAGGGGGAACCTCCGCTTCCCCTATAGCGAATCAAGCCACTCCAGCTGTCGGAGTTACAAAGGCAGAGCTGGATGCTGCAATCTTAGGGCTGAACCAACAGATAAATGCCCAAAATGCGCAATTCGAGGCTCAGAATGCCCAAAATGCCCTAATTCTGAATAGGTTGAACGATTTGCTTGGGGCAAACCGTCAACCGGCAGGTAATGAAAGGAATTTTGCTGGCAACATTCATGATGCTGAAGAAAGGAATGCTCCTGAAAGGGCTGCTAGCCCCTTTGAACAAACACTTCCTGAAGTTGGTGGATCTAGAACTCGACATGATGAGGAGTATCTTTCTGGGATGGTCCGACAAATCATGAAAGAGAGTATGCAGAGGGTTGAGGACGAGAAAGAATGGGGTTTTGCCCCAAGTAAAACTCCATTTACTGAGCAAAATTTAAAGGCTGAATTCCCAAGGAAGTTTGTCCCTCCAACCATTCCAGCTTACAAAGGAACAAGTGATCCGAACGAATTCTTGTATAAGTATGATTGGCACATGACAGGTGCCAGGGCTTCTAATGAAATAAAGTGCTGATATTTTCCTGTATACCTGGAAGGTGTAGCTCTGCTTTGGTTCACCAAGCTGCCAGTCCCATCTATCGATCAGTTTTCTGACTTAACCCGGAAGTTCAAGGAGCAGTTCAGACTATACGCTTCAAAAGCCAAAGATATTATGTCATTTTCATGTTTAGAACAGAATCCGGGTGAAACTATCAGATCTTTCTTGAATCGCTTTAATATAGCGCTGGCCGAGGTAGACAATGCAGAACCACGAATGATCTTGACCTATCTAATGAGGGCCATCGACAAGTCGAGCGAATTTGGGAAATGGCTAAACATGAAGGAACCAAATTCCCTTGAAAAATTCTATAAAAAAGCAGATGAATTCATACGCTTGGAAAGCCGTCCCATACCGGTAAAGGCAGTATTGGAAAAAGCTGAAGACAACACTATTGCTCCACGCAAGAATGAATCGGTAGGGCAAAAAAGGGAAAATAACAATGGGAAGAAGCAAAGTAATCTGAAGAAGCCCCGATCCTTCAAGCCATCGGAGTATACTCCTTTATCAGATACGCCGGAGCGTATCTACCTTGCCACTAAAGATTCTGTTGACTTTCCTAAACCTCCTCCTCTAAGGACCGGGAAAAAGGCTATACAGAGTGGGAAGTTCTGCCGCTTCCATAATCAACCCGGTGACGAGACCGACGAATGCCGCCAGTTGAAAAATCTGATTGAAGAGTTGCTAAGGGAAAACAAACTGCAGCAATTTGTGAAAAAGAATAGCAACAATCCTGCTTCGTCTAGTCAGGGGCAACAGGCTCCTACTCATCAGCCTAGGACGAGTTAGAAGGCTGCAGGGCATGAATCTGGAAGGCCCATTATCAATGTCATTACAGGAGGACCTCACCCAGCAGGCAGAAGCTGGGGTGAGATGGAAAGGTATACCCGAGCTTTGAAGTATGTACCGACTGAGGAAGATGTATTCGTTTTGGAAGGTGCTATGCCCCTGAAGCAACAAAGAACTTCCGATGATGATATTGTGTTCAAAGCTAGGGATTCTGCAGGTATTGAAGCTCCTACCTTGGATCCCTTAGTCATCTCGGCTGGTATCGGGCCAGCTATTGTCAGAAGAGTTCTTATTGATTGTGGCGCATCTTGCAATATCCTCTTCAAGAAAACATTCGACCAAATGAAGATCCCTATGGCTGATGTGCAAGCTTCATCGCAGAAAATCGCTTGTTTCACCGGGGAGCCAAAGCAGCCGGTAGGAACCATTGATTTGTTTGTGGAACTTGGAGAAGGAGAGAGAAAAGTGGTCCGTAAGCAAACTTTTGTGATTGTCGACGAATTTTCTGCTTACAATGCTTTCCTTGGCCGTCCAACTCTCGCAGCATTCAAAATTGTTTTGGCCCCGTGGTGCCTCACCATTAAATTCCCCACAGATAATGGAGTGGGAGTTATAAAAGGGGATCAAAATGCGGGGCGGGAATGTTATCTAACAGAGCTACGAGAGACCAGAAAAAGAGAGATGGGAAAGACTGCGGCAGCCCCAGTCCGCATCAAAGAACCAGCCTTGTAGAAATTACAGGGCGGACCCTGCACTGGCGAGCACAGCGGAGCAAGGAAAGAGATGGATCCTAGAAAAGTCAGTGCAGGGGAGAATAGAGTGGTACCAGTGGAAACGACGATACCAATACCTGTTGACCCAAAGGACCCAAACAAGGTATTGAATGTGGGTTCACAACTTAATGCGTCAGTTCAGAATATCTTAATATCTTTTTTGAAGGCAAATTTGGATGTTTTTGCTTGGACTCATGCCGATATGTGCGGAATATCCCCAGAAGTTGCAGTACACGCTCTAAATATTGATCCAAAATTTACACCTGTGAAGCAGAAAAGGAGAACTCAAGGTCCAGAAATGTCGGTGGCATTAAAAGAAGAAGTTGATCGGCTCATGGAGAATAATTTTATCAAAGAATCTACCTATCCGGATTGGGTTTCAAATCCAGTGCTGGTTAAGAAAGCCAACGGAAAATGGAGAGTATGCATCGATTTCTCAGATCTAAACAAGGCCTGCCCCAAAGACTGCTTCCCATTACCCAGAATCGATCAACTGGTAGACGGAACAGCGGGACACGAATTGTTATCTTTTATGGATGCTTACTCTGGATATAACCAAATCATGATGCATGAGCCAGATCAGGAGGACACGAGCTTTATCACCGACGTTGGTCTTTACTGCTACAGAGTTTTGCCCTTCGGGCTGAAGAATGCAGGGGCAACATACCAAAGACTTGTTAATGCTATGTTCAGACCGCAATTGGGAAAGACTATGGAAGTCTACGTCGATGACATGTTAGTAAAGTCTAAGAAAGCAGTGGATCACATAGAACACTTAGCAGACATGTTCGCAGTCCTCCGAAAATACAGAATGAAGCTCAATCCTTTAAAATGTTCATTTGGAGTGGAATACGGCAAGTTTTTAGGTTTCATCGTGAGCGCTAGGGGCATTGAGGCTAGTCCAGCTCAAATTACTGCATTAAAGGAAGTCAAAGCTCCTAAAACAAAGAAGGAATTGCAAAGTCTCAATGGAAAAGTCGCCGCCTTGAGTCGGTTCATTTCCAAAGCCACAGATAAATGCATCCCATTCTTTGACGCCCTAAAGAAAGGAAAGAAAAACTTCGATTGGAGTCCCAAATGCCAAAAAGCCTTTGATGAATTGATTCGCCATATGGAAACGCCTCCAATACTTTCTAGGCCTGGCGATGGCGAGGATCTTCTTATATACTTGGCAGCATCATCTCATGCTTTAAGTGCAGCGCTGATATGAGAAGACAAGAGGATTCAACATCCAGTTTACTATATCAGCAAAAGACACATTGGGGCAGAGATGAATTATTCTAAGTTGGAAAAACTCGCCTATTGCCTACTAATTGCATCTAGGAAGTTGAGGCAATATTTTCAAGCTCATCCTATCAGAGTCCTCACTGATCAACCTTTAAAGCAAGTCCTGTTTCGCCCTGAGACTTCGGGTCGTCTTCTAAAATGGAATGTTGAACTCAGTCAATATGACATCACTTATCATCCCCGAAAAGCAATCAATGGACAAGCTTTAGCAGATTTCATCGCAGAATTCACAGATAAGGGTAACAGTGAGGAGGAAACGGTCGATGATTCCCCAATCCAATGGAAGTTATATGTCGATGGTGCGAGAAACGACTACTGTTCTGGAGTCGGAGTTGTACTTGAGACCCATGAAGGCCGATCATTATGCTATGCACTAAGATTGGAATTTCCTTCAACAAACAATGAAGCAGAATATGAAGCCCTTATCGCTGGCTTAAGGATTGCTAAAGAATTAAACAACCGAGCGTTACAGATATTCAGTGATTCTCAGCTTATTGTATGCCAAGTCAAAAAGGAATTCCAAGCAAAAGGGGGGAATCTTCCCGCCTACTTGTCAAAGGCTTGGAAACTCCTGAGTGATTTCGATCATTACATGATAAGTCACATTCCTCGAGAAGAAAACATGAAAGCAGATTCTCTCGCAAAGTACTCTAGCACAGGCGAAGCTCAATTTCTGGGGTTAACTCCAGTGGAGGTCCTGTCGTCTCCGAGCATTGATGAGATGGATATTGATTGGATCATGAGCACGTCTCAAGAGCAAGAATCATGGATGACTCCGATAACAGAATATCTGCTCAATGGATCTTTACCAGGGAACTCAAAAGAACGACAAAAGCTACTGAGAAAAGCCTCTCGATATATAATCCAAGATGGCCGATTATACAGACGGGGGTTCTCAATGCCAATACTTCGATGTGTATCCAGGGAAGAGTCCAAAACAATCCTAGCGGAGGTACATGGAGGAGAATGTGGTGATCATTCAGGTGGCCAAACATTAGCAAAGAAAATTCTCCGATACGGATATTTTTGGCCAGAAATTAATCGAGATGCAGCAGAGTATTCCCGAAAATGTGACAGATGCCAAAGATTCGCCAAAATTCCTAGAGCTCCTTCCACTGAACTCACACAGATGGTCAGTCCATGGCCGTTTGCAATATGGGGGATAGACCTTGTAGGACCGTTACCAACTGCCAAATCTGGAATTAAATATGCCATTGTTGCTGTAGATTATTTTACTAAGTGGGCAGAAGCTGAACCACTGGCTACTAGCACCTAAAAAAAGATGATAAGTTTTGTGACTAAAAACATCATTTGCAGATACGGTGTGCCTCAAAAAATAATTACAAACAATGGTACTCAGTTTGAAAGTGAAGAATTCCAAGATTTTTGCAAGCGATTCAAAATCCGA
Source organism: Allium cepa (assembly GCA_030765085.1). Taxonomy (NCBI): domain Eukaryota; kingdom Viridiplantae; phylum Streptophyta; class Magnoliopsida; order Asparagales; family Amaryllidaceae; genus Allium; species Allium cepa. The sequence continues at coordinate 938,485,013 of CM060943.1, read as the reverse complement.
AAAAGCTTCTCAGCAGTGGCTCATCCGCAGGCAAACGGGCAAGTGGAAGCCGTGAATAAAATTATTAAGTCAACCATTAAAAAGCAACTTGAAAGAGCAAAAGGTGGTTGGGTCGATAAGCTACCACTGGCACTATGGGCATACAGAACCACTCACAAAACTGCGACTGGGCACACCCCGTTTTCATTAGCATACGGGTCAGAGGCAATGATTCCGGTAGAAATAGAGGTCCCTTCACATAGAAGAATCCATTTCAATCAAGCAGAAAACGAAAAGCTACAGCTTGAAGCGCTAGATCTCCTTGATGAAAAAAGAGATGAGGCTAATCTCAGAATTGCAGCTCATCAGCAAAGGATAGCCAGACATTTCAATTCCAAAGTTCGCCAACGCAGCTTTGAGATTGGAGACCTAGTCCTGAAGAGAATTATGACAGCGACAGGTGTGTTTGGGCCAAATTGGGAAGGACTATATGTCATAGGTCAGAAGCTTCTTGACGGCACATTCAAACTCACTACTGTTGAAGGAGATCAAATTCCAAGGGCATGGAACAGCAATCATTTGCGTCCATACTTTACTTGAAAAATTTTGTTGAAATATTGTAAAAAGAATTATGAATGTATGATTCTTGTAATTAAAGGCAATTGTAAAACTGATGCAAGTAAATAATGAAAAAATATAAAGTGGATGTAGGCCCAATTTCCTAGCCGAACCACTATAAATGCTGTGTTCCTTATTATTATTACATGTTTGCTTTATTTTCGATATAAAAAGTACATAGAATGTATTGCTGAAATGTCGATTTATATTTTTGCAGACAATGGAAGTGAAACTTGCACATAATAAGACCAAGTGATTCTCGCCAAATTTCAAGTCACAAAAGCTCCGAATTCAAATCCTAGATAGGAAGTACTTCAATTGAACGGCCTATGATTTCGACAGAAACGGGCCTTTGCTAATAAATTGAGATCGTTTGAACAAACAAACATCCAATTAAGAAGCTAATGCTCGTTCTCACGAACTTGCCTGACAATGAAGTACACTTCCTTGGATTAAACAAGTTACTTGTAAGAAAAGGGAATGAAAGCTTTAAAAAAAAAAAGAGGATCGCTGAAAAGGCATAAGCTAGTGGACAAGGGAACAACCAAAGCCATCACCGGCAGCACAAGTCCTCTTCGGAGGCACAACTCTTCGGAGGATAAAGACCTCTAATGGGTCATACGCCACAAAAAAGAAAGTTCTCTACTCAACAAAAAAGATTGGAGGAGTCATGACCCTCCAACCATGAGAGAGTAACTTCCAGGCGATGAAAACCCTCTCTGAGGCACATTTCACCAGGAGTGGAAGTGTAATGACCGCTCTTCGGAATTTCACTTCACCAGAGTTGAAATGCAAAGAAAATAAAAGCCCTCTCCGGAGGCCCATTTCACCAGGGGTTGAAGTGTTACGACCGCTCTTCAGAATTTCACTTCACCAGAGTTGAAATGCAAACAAAATAAAAGCCCTCTTCGGAGGCACATTTCACCAGGAGTTGAAGTGTAACAGCCGCTCTTTGGAATTTCACTTCACTAAAGTTGAAATGCATAACAAAATAAAGACCTCTTCGGAAGCCCACGTTTCACCGAGACTGAAATAAAACGTCCAAGTGTTGAAACGTGAAAAGGCTTTCTTCAAAGGCACAACTCTTTGGAGGTACACGTTTCACCGAGATTGAAATAAAACTTCCAAGTGTTGAAACGTGAAAAATCCCTCCTCAGAGGTACAACCTCCCCCCGGAGACACAATCAAGAAGAAAGACCTCTTCGGAATCCCACGTTTCACCGAGATTGAAATAAAACTTCCAAGTGTTGAAACGTGAAAAGGCTTTCTTCAAAGGCACAACTCTTTGGAGGTACACGTTTCACCAAGATTGAAATAAAACTTCCAAGTGTTGAAACGTGAAAAATCCCTCCTCAGAGGTACAAATTTCTATTTAAAAAAAAAAAACCTTCAGAAGGTACAAACTTCCAAGTACCCTTCAGAGGCCCGCTTTACCACATAGAAGAATTCACTTGGCAAAATGCATACATAAGCAAAAGAAAAAAGTGATTTCTTCGAAGGACAAAGCATAAAAACTTATATGAAGGAAGTTGTACTCTACGAAAAATTTCTTCAAGAATGAAGTAATTATTCTTCAGAAAATAAGAGTGCAAGTCCACTCAAAGTATAAAATATTGCAGCAAGCTTATGGTATGGGGGCAACATGGTATAGTCACATACAAAATGATATAGCTACATCGGTAAAGTACGCTCAAACAACATACCACAAGCTCACTGCAATATCATATAAATAAACTTGTGCAAAAATGAATAATAAATGAATTCTCAAGTTCAAACAGGAGTTTATACAAAGGAAGAAGAATCATTTTATTCAACATTATTTTATATACAGGTACAAGTTCCAACAAAAGAAAAGCGGGGGGCCGATACCCGCACAATTATCGACCAGTACATGCAAAAGACAAGAAGCTAAAAGCTGGAGTCTTCATTTCTTCTTGCCACCTTTAGACCCTTTACCCGGCCGAATGGTTAGCTTTTCAGGTCGGTCGAAGGCATAAGGGAAGAAGGAGAGGGAGGTGCAACTAGTGCAATTTTCGGTTCCTCTTCGGTAGCAATGATTTTCTTCCCCCTCCTCTTCGATGTTCCATGCTTCTTTCTTCTCTTCGAAGAAGACTCACTCCCTGGAGTAACAAGAGCGGACAAAACTACGTCATCAGAAGGAGTCCGCTCCGGAGAGATCTCGCCTCCTTCAAGTCCCTCGTCTTTCTGCTCTTGCGAAGCGATAGGGTCATCTAAGCCATGAAGAGCCTCAATTTGCTGCTCTTGTGACCCGGGCTGTGAAGCAGAAGGAGGAGCCACCTGAAGAGACGGAGCAGGGATAACCGGAGGAGGTGAAGTTTGCACAGCACTTGATGTTTCAACTGCAGAAGAAGAGAAATTAAAAATATTAGTATCTCCCCAAAAGAAGGGAGATATGGGTTCGTCGAGATTCAAGAAGTAATCGAGAAGCTCATCAAACTTTTGAGGAGTAAGCAGGCAATCCACTTGAATCAGACCAGTGTCAAAATTACCTGAAGATGTCTGCTTCGTTAGTTCAATCTCATAATTTTGAGCCCCAATATCCTCCAAAGCCTCATCATCAGTAGGGGTAATTACCCCGGTTCTTGTAGGAGGCAGCGAATGAGCACTGGAACGTTCTCCTTCCGCCATTCCAGAACGCACTCTGGCAAGTTGCTCTTTTCCCTTGGCAAGAGCGGCGCGGGCATCATCATCAAGATAATGCTCTTCAAGACCTGACTCAGCGTAGCCAGCACCTTTACCACCAAGCATATCGAGTGCTGCCTCCCAAACTTCAGCTAGTGTAATTTCATACTTAGGGCCTAGAAAGGCAAGGCTGCCACGCCCCAGAATGCTGCGTAGATAAAAATCAAATAATGTGGAGCCAATGTCAGCTTTGGTTGCTTGATGGGCCTCTTCGGCCGCGAGTTTACCAGCAACAGCCTCGTCACACTCCTTTTCGGCCATAGCAAGTCGAGTTTTTAACAACTCTATCTCCAAGCTTTGAGAGCCGGTCTGTTCTCGCAGGTGTAAAGTTTCAGCGCGATATTCTTCTATGACCTTCTCTTTGTGTGAAAGCTTATCTTCGACTGCCCTTTGACTGGCATGCGCATCTCGTACTTGTTGCTGAAGCATGCTCTCCTTTTGAGAATAGAAAGTAGATGAAGTAGCTAATTCTTCCTTAAGCTTTTCTACTTCCGTTTCCAGCTTTTCATTATAGGAAGCAATACTTCTCATTTCGGCGTCATGCTGTTCGAGAGTCTTCTGCCACTCAGCCTTATCGTTCTCCATTGTGAGCGTGGCCTCGAGATTGGCTCGGTTAACCCTCTGAAGCTCGTCGACAAGTTTTTGCCAGTTCGACATTCTTTCAATATCGGTCCTGACAGTATCAAGATTTCGCAGCATAGCCGATTTGTCGAGAGGAACCAAGTCGAGATCAAATCGAACCCCTCTCAGGCACCACTGAGGGAATCGACTTTGAAGAGTGGGAGGACCTTGCCCAACTTGGTATGCGGGCCGGTTGATGATTGTTTGAATGTCGGAACGAACGGGGGCAGGAGATTGAGCAGGAACATTTTGAGAAACTGTCGGCATTGTTTCTTCAGTAAGTTTAGCCCGCTTGCTAGAAGAATCGTCCATGTGACCTTTACCTCTCTCATCGCGAGTCTTTCTTTTTTGAATATCATCATCTCTGTGGGGAGGGTCATGTCTTTCTTGTTCTCTTCGGTGACGTTCTTCATATGCTCGTCTCTCGTCTGCTTTCCTTATGGCCCTCTCTTCATCAGATTCTCTGTAAGAAGGGAGGAAACGCCTATAATCATATTGGCTACGCCTCCCGTAGCGCTGGAAATCATCGTAGTATGAGCTGCTGCGCCCCATTGGAGAATCTGTAATAAAAATAATAAGCTTTAGAAATCTTTAAAGTATAAGAAGATGAATGCATAGAAGTGCTGAAAAATCCTAAGTGTCATGTAACGTGTAAACTACACGCATCAAGTTACAGACCACTCTGTGGGGTAGAGGTAGTGATAACTTGAGTAGAAGGAGTTGACATTTGTTGTAGAGAAGATGTCGCCTCAATTACAGAAGAGATAGTTTTGGAAACATCATCTTTGAAAAGTTCTTGAGAAGTCACAATTAAATCGCTCAACCCCTCGAAAACATCATCACCATAATGTTCTTTGGGACTGGCTTTCTCAACTCCTTCGTCAGCAGATCTTCCGGAAGATCGTGGAGGTTCTTCCTCTTCGATAACTGGGGCAAGTACAGACTTGTCAGACGGCCCTGCAGCATCCTTCGGAATTGAACACTTCACTAGTGGAGTTTCTATAGAGGTTCCTCCCTGCATGTGCTCTTTAGTAGGGACCGGGGCATCAGGAGTTTCCGTCGGAAAATCGGGAATTTCAGTGGGGACTTCACGAGGCTGAGTGAAGCGAGAGGAATGAAGAAGCCCATATTGATGTAAAAATCCATCATTTAACAAAAACTTAATACTCCTCTCTTCTGCCGCCACGACGTTCAATCTCTCAAAAATTTGCTTATAGCATGGGTCTCTAGAGGGAGGAGGAAGTGCTAAAACAGGAAAAAAGAAGCGAAGTTAGCATTTAGCAACTAAGATTTCGAAAAGCCCAAAAATGGAGAAATAAAAACAGGAAAATCTTACTTCCTACTCTCCAGATGGCATAAAACCCTGGAGGGCATCGAACAAAGAAATACTGATTTAGAAATCCATGAACACTTTCAGGATGATCGGTGATGAGTTTGCGATTTCGAGCACTCCTTATAACTACGATAGAGGGATGATCTTTAATTTTTGTGAATGAGCAGAAGTAGCAGATTTCCTCAAAGCTCGGTAATCGGTCCAGAACTCTACTAAATAGCACACATAACCCCATCAGAATGGCATGGCCATTGGGGTGCAATTGGAATGGAGAGATAGATAATCGAAGCAGGTACTGCTGAAGGAAGTCATTAAAAGGTGGTATGGCACCGCTCAAGCACATTTGGCGATTGACAGCAATAAAACCAGAAGGGGGCCTATCTGCAGTATTATTTGGCCTCGGCAGTAAGGCATCAGCTTCGGCAATGCCAAACTGGATGAGCAATTGGTTAAACATCCGCTGGTTCAGAGTTGTGGATGTTCTCTCCGGAGGGTTATCCAACAGGTTGGCTACTGGGAAGACATCTTCAGCCTGGCCCATCAGTTCTTCTTGTTGAGATGTCATTCTACACAAGCAACTGGATGTTCAAATGCGAAGGTGCACGTTTCCTAAAAGTGTTAAGTGTTGTGCAGAACTAATGAAAATAAACAAGTAAATATAACTGAAGTTAAGCTAGTTGGCAATTGATCGATTACTAAATTTCAGGACTTGTTAATTTAAAGTTTCAGGTGTAGTGTTATTGCAAACTGGTCAATTTCAGTTGACTATTTCAACATTGCTTTAGCACTCTACTTGGATTTGTTGGTTTAAAGTACTTCATTCACGCAATCTATTTAACATTTATCCTCTATTGACTAATCTGTCATTGGATGTGGGCAAACGATGGCAGTATATTCGTCCCGATTTTCTGTGATTGTTGTATTAAACAGGTTGTATACTTGCAAATTGAAGCAATCTGTAAAACTAAAATACGCAACAAAGTTTAGCAGGTTAAAGTCCAAACAATTCAATATTAAGGCAGTTTATTTCAGCAATTCAAGACAAAGATCGAGTCAGAATTATGCTTCAAAGCAGTATAATGTGATAACTCGTCCACATTTTAAAGATTATGAAGCAAGTTAAGCTAGGTTATTTATGCTCCAATACATTGAGTCACTGGTTCTCTAAGTCGTAAGGCATAGTAATGGGAAAGATTTTAGTTCGAGGCAGTGTGAAATTCTCCAAGTCCTGTCTCGGCTGCGACTCAAATCCTAGGTTACATCTAATTGAGCCGGTCATAGGTTCAAACCACAAGGAGCAACTCGGTGTGAAAAATAGTTCAAGTGCTGAGTCGTTCACGACTTATGACTTGAGTCGTTCATGGCCTATGGCTTAAGTCGTTCACGGCAGATGATTTGAGTCGTTCGCGGTTCAAAGGATGAGTCGTGGTGAAGATCTAAGGGGCTGAGTCGCTCGTGCAATCAAAAAACCAATTAGGCCGTATGAATCCAAAATCATTTCCTCAACCGGTCGTCCACTCTCCAACCCATTAACCTGTTAAGGGTCATTTTGTCTCTTCCAAATCCACCACTTTCTCAGTAAAACCTATTATTTCTCTGCACCAACAAATCGCCCAAGACAGATTCGAATCGCCTCAGGTCCATCGTACATCCAACACGTAGCTGAGCTCTCGTAAGCCGCAACAACATAGCTAATGACGATTGGAAATCAATCGCAGCTTGGCTCGAGGATGCAACGCGACGCATGACGTTGGATTAGAATCAGAGGATGGGGATTCACAATTTAACGGCAAACATGGTTGGACAAATATTGAATTCACTTACGCAATGTAATAGCAAGGATAAGTCGTCAACTGATTAGATCGGAAACGCCTTCGAAGGTTCGGAGAAGTATTAATGGCAGATGCGACTTAAGAGATAGGTATTGAGAAGAAGGAGGTAAGAGTGACGACTCAAGTCTTTTATAGCTGTGAGCAGTGAAAGTTGAATCGGCACACGAGACAGGATGAGTCGAAGCACACGACCTACGACTTAGGCGTGTACTTCGAGGGGCAAGTGTTAACCTTGTTTTACCCAACGACTCATCTACTTAAGGACTAGACCGACTCATCTACTCAAGGACTGGACCGACTCATCTACTCAAGGGAAGGACCGACTCATCAACTTTGAGGGATAGGATGACTCAAGGGGTTAACGGTTCATAAGGTAAGCAACGACTCAGAGTTGACAACGACTCAGTGGATCAACGACTCAACGAGTTAACGACTTGAAGGAGCAGAGTGGCTTAACTATTTGACGGCTCACAAGGCAGACCGACTCAATGCATTACCGACTCATCAAAGCTATCGCCTCAGCGACTCAACAAGTCCACGACTCATCGTAAGAAACGACTCAAGAGGATTGACGACCTAAGAAATGACTTAACGACTCATAGCTCAGGATGACTCGTCCGCGACTTAAAGCCACTGAGTCGTATTCCATTGCCACAATGCCTGTCCCAATGAGAATTGACTCGCCAACGAGTCAGGGCTTGGCTTAGAATCCAACAAAAGAATGGGTTAGTGAGAAGACCAAATGCTTAATCAGATAAGCCGGCCACGACTCAACTTGACTCGGCCACGGCTTAGCCTGAGTCGGTCGCGACTCAGGACTTGGGCAAAAAATTCCTATCTGGATTTGCCTATAAATGCATGGCCACGCCCCAACATTCAGGGGACTTTTTGGCTCATTCATTTCAAGCGCTGTTACTCTACTGCGTTCTGAACCACTTCAACACCTTCAAGGAACTTCACGAAGAAATCAAACATGTATTACATGTGTTCAAAGATTTGGATCGACATTGAAGTTTAGGCTACTTGTTCTAAGTCACTTGAAACTCAAAGTGTGTTGTAATCAAAGTGTAACTGCATTGACTTGTAATCAAATCGTCAATAAAGATATTCAAAGTGGACGTAGGCTCTCTCTTAAGTCGAACCACTATAAAATTGCTGTTGTTTACTGCTTTTTCACTATTATCTGCTTATAATATGTTCCCGAGCTATCGGGTGGTGCTTTCACAATCTCACTTCATACACCAGGGTGTTAGCGTTCAAATTTTAGCGTTAACACTTTATGACACCTGTACATCCTACTACCCATAATATCCAATTATAACATTCAAATTTATTTTTCACATTCATTTGCAAAAGTTTCCATATTCATTCAAGCCCATACGATGCACATACATCATTCGTACGTAATATCAAATTTGATCGCTCACTCGATCACACAATTTCACTTTCGTACTAGTATCGTCCCCCACACTTTCTAGCGCAAACACAGATCTGGTTTTTTGATCAGAAACCATCATTCTCCTTGCATAGCCGTATGCTATGATAGAGAATTTTCAAAATCAACCAAAAATCCATATCCAGGTTCACCGCCGAAAATCGAGTGAAAAATCCTAACTCAGATCGATATAACTATCTCGAAATTCTATGATCGAATTCTGGATCAAATCACTATGCGAATAAAATAATATACGTACATCCTATGTATTTATTTCTGCTGATTATTAGCTATATCAATTTCCTTTTATTTTATTCACATTCATTTTTCATTCACTTATTCATAATTTTTCCAGTTCACAACTTCCAGTTTAACCTTTATTCAATTATTAGCTTAGTACATTATTCAGTACCAAATTTTACTTAAGAACTTTGCCATTTATTTCTTAAGTTCAATGCAATATTCCATATACTTCCTATATTATTTCAATTCACCACTTTGGTTTATATCTACTTGTATTAAACTGGATTTATAATTCCATATGAATTCAATTTACCATTCATTTATAATTATTGAATTCAATTCATTTCAAACCATATTTTCTTTGTCATTCCTTCAATTAGTTTCACTTAATAATTTTATTTCAATACTTCGCTTTGTTTATCACAAATCAAATTCAATTCCAATTCCATTTCTATTTGCTTACAAATTCGAAATGAATTTCAACATTCAATTTCACTTTCATTTATTTGCAATCGTAAATTCATTTATTCATTCACAACTTTATTCTCCACCTTAATAAATTTTATTCCATAACTGTTTTTATCAGATTCCAGAGTCTTTTCAACATTTCAAAATCATTTTTGAAATCAACTCAAATTATCTTTGGAATTCTCAAAACCAAACACAGTTTGCAAATAATTTCCATTTAAAACAATTTGGCAGCAATTCCCCTTCTGGAAACTCGAAAATGAACATCGATGATGCTGTAGTCGTCAACGAGATTATTGTCCAGTGACGGAAAAGAGTTTAGAGCTTTTCATCCCTTCAAAAATATTTTTCCAAATCCTTAAAAACTTTTTTCAAACTCAAGGGATTTAATTTCCAAAATTTCCATTTTCTAATCCTTTCCAAAAACATTTTCAAATATTTCTCTGGAGGTTCTATTTCATTTTATAAATCACATTTACAATTTACATTTACAAAATTTCATTTGTATATGAATTTATTTCTTAGCTGTTTGTTATCATTTCAATTTCTTATTCAACAATAATGATAATAATTTAATATTATCACTTCCTAACAAACAAGCCACCATATACTATAGTAACTTATGGAGAATGATTTCTTTTCTATTTAAATAGTTTGGGTAAAATTATCTCATTTACCCGATTTTAAAACAATACTGTGTCGGTTTATCTTGTTTAAGAGTTTAGAAACCCTTAATGATATAGCTGGCCAAATTGCACAGACCAGAATCTATAAACAATCAACCGATAAGTCAACACAATATAAAAAAATTATATTCACTAAAAAATATGTGCTCATATCTATTATTACACTCGGACTCATTCTTGAGTACTATTAACTTTATCTCTAATGAGTAGTCCCCACCAGAGCCAAGGTTATCGCTTAACCAATTGCTCCGATACCATGTTGTAATGACCCAATTTTTCGACGCCTGAAAGTCGACATCAATATGTCCACTATATCAAATGCCGCACAGTGGAATGCTGAAAAAGCAAACCGTTAGGGTTAAAGAAGAAGAAGATAGAAGAAGAAACAGAAACAATAACAGAATCTCACCTTTCGCAGCGGAACAAAATATAATAGATAAAAGAATATCTTTAAAACAAAGAACTATATCAGTTTATACACCATATTACATCATCAGAGTGTTACAACAACAAACAGCGGAAGAGAATATAACATATACAAGTGATACGCCTCGCCATCCAGCTTGCTCCAGATATCCACAGCAACTTTTTCGACTTTGCTCCCGAACAACTGATTACCTGACTCCAGTCTGCCCGTGTGGAAAATTATGGGAACCCAGAGTTTAGAAAGGGAACAATAAACTCTAGGTCAGTCATGGGACTGGTGTGAGATCTTAAAAATAGTTATTTTGACAAAGAATGGAAAAGAAATCCGCTATGCTTTTGGAAAATGAAACTACCATTAGGCCTCCTGCCACATACACAATGCAAATGTGACGACCCGGAATTTTTAACAATTTAAATTGGAATATTTAGTTGATTTTAAATATTTAAAAATTAATTTTAACTTGAATTCCAGATATCAATATTTACTTGATAATTAAATCATTGAATATATAGTTTAAATATTGAATTTAATAATTGAAATTGGGTAAATTGTTGAATCAAAAATTTCTAAGCCTGTTTAAAATAATTTGAAGGCTTATAAAATTTATAACGATGATGCTGAAGATAATAGAATAATTGAAATTTAGTTTAAAGGTAATTTTTTCAATTTTAATAATATATCGTTTAAATTGAAATTTAAAAATAACCTTCCGAGGCACAGTCACAGAATTCGATGAAACCAGTTCCAATGGATCCGTAATAGTTAGTTATTATAGGATTTCAAATTTTATAGCGTTTGGATTTACCATTTGCTCGTACGGATGTGAAACGCATTGAAATTAAAATCGATAATTTAATATTTTAAACCGATTTATATAGCTAACTTCTACATACGATTAAATTAGCCTCCGAAACACGTTCCATTGTGTTCGGAATGCGGATACAACCTTATAAATTCCTGTCGGCATGTCTGATTCGGGGTTCGAATTTCACGATGCATCATGAGATATTTTTCAATATTTAATTATATTGTATCAAAGCGTACTCGAAAAGCCATTTCCAAACCCCTATTTTATCTCCGTCTTCCTCTATAATTTGCAAACTGAAATCGAAAAAAAAAGAAGGGCCGAAGCCGGCCTTGCCTAGTTTCTCAAATCCTTTCGACCTCAGTTAAAAAATTATAATATCAATGGCGGACGCGAATCGCACAAAAGGGAAGAGAGCGCGTAGGGTCGCGAGTGTGCAAGTGGAATTTTCGGGATGAGCGACGAAGCTACTTCTGTCAATTATGGTGATTATGATCATCGATATATCGTGGGTTGTGGAAGGAAGTTGTAGGGCACGGGACGACCACCTTCTCTCAAAATTTGGTGGCACGACATTGGATGTGGCAGTCACAGTCTTGATGTGAGCATAAAATGGAGTCTTGTGGTTTTTGTGTTCGTGTGGAATCCAAATGGCAGCAAATTGGATGGGATCGATGCTAGAAGGCGTGGTGTTCGGTTTTGGGGTGCGAGTTGAGCTAGGCAAGGGGTTGCTCGATGGTTTAGTTTCGACGATTTGCATTTGTGGTTATGGTGGAATTCGTACTGGATGAGGATGTTGTGGTGGAGTTGTCGCTGTTAGAGTCAGAACTAAGCTTTAGATCAAGTTTGCCAAGGCAACTCGACATTCGTCGGCAGGAGGCAGTGAGGTAGTTTATTATTTGTTAATTATGACTTGTATTTTAAAAAATAAAGGAAATTAATTATATATACATATATATACCAGAATTTTTTTTATAAGACTTTGGAAGAAAATTTTATAACGGATTGGTGATAAAATTTTACAATTGACTTGTTAAATTTATTTTGTTACTAAAAGATTTATAAAGAGAAATTATTAGTTTAAATTTAATTATTATTTAAATAAAAATTGTGGAAAAAAATATATTTGATTGTCCGATTATTAAAATATTATAAATCGTATGACTATTTATTCAAGGTTTGAAATCTGAATAGAAAGAAACTGGTCTGGAGTAGATTGCCAATTGTGAGGCAAAGGTGAGTAAATCTCACTCTGTGGGATTTTTATTTAAATTTAAATTGTTAAATTTAAATATTTGGTTGAATGATTGAACTGATTTGATGTGCACTGTGAATTGATGATCTGTTGATTTTGGTTTTGGTTAGTTCTCGAGTTAATTGTTGCTTAACTAGAAGTATTGGGGGTTTTAAGTTGTTTTAAACTTAAATCATAAATAAGGAAATGTTTTATTTTAAAGTTAACAAGGGCTTGATGTTCCGTGATTCATCAAATTAGTAGGGTAACTAAAATGGATAATTAATTAAATTCAATCAATTAATGATTTGGGATAGTTAATTTAGTAGTGAAGGGTTTGAATTAATTAATTAAGTTTAGGTAAATTAATTAAGTATAAGTAATTCAGAATAATCCTTGGATGGTATAAATAAATAACTACTTAATGAAATTAATAAAAATATGATTACTTTGTGAAATTAATCAAGATATTAATTAAAATAGTTAATTGAGAAATAAATTATTTATTTAATGAAATAAATAAAAATGTAGATAATTACAGGTTGAGATTGATCAAGAATGAATAATAATGTGGTTGAATTAAAGTAATTGATTTAGATTAGAACAAATTAAAATATAATTGGAAATCATTAATTTATATAATTATTGATGTAATTAAAAATTGATTAATTAAGATTAAACCAATTCAATAAATAATGACTTATGAGAAATTAATTACTATAAGTAATTAAGAATTAATGTAATTAATATAGATAATTAATTTATGAAGTAATTAATTGATTTATGAAGTAATTAAGATTACTTATTGATCTTGGTTAAGAATGATAAATATTGTGAAGTTAATTAATGATAATTTATTGAATGAAATTGAAGGGTAACTAATCCAGGGTGAGTACTTAAGATGAATAATGAAGGGTTGACTAATTAGTTGATTTGGAATTAATTAATTGTAAAATAGAAGAATCTGAGTGATTGAGGTTAGAAATCCAATTAGAATCAATTAAATTAATTCGGAAATGATTAAATTTTCTTATGGATGATTGAATGGTATTGGATGCTTTGAGTGGGTTGATATCTCTGATATGAAATGTTGTGAATTTCATTTGGATAACTTGGGTTAGGATGACTTGTGACTCAAAGAGACCGGTTCGGGTATTAGGAAACACACGAAACCACTTCGAATATTTATTGATTGATATGTAAATTCTATAGGATGGGATGAAGTGATTAAAAAGGAATTGGATATTTGAATCTAAATTCAGTAATTAGAAATTGATGGAAAAAATCAGTGATGTTTATAGAAATTATGGCTTTGTGAATTGAAGTGAGTTACCCCGGGCTTTCTATAAGTTGTATGCCTGTATTCCATGTTAGATGAGTTACGCTGGTTTCCAGCCTGACCTAGGTGTTACTTTGATGTAATGCTCGGGTCAGACCGAGTATTACGGATTTTCAGGTAAGGACGTTCTGGAGCTCAGGAGGCGAGTTGGATAACAGGAACGTGTAGAGTATTTCCGCTGTATTATAATATTGTAAATATGAGACATGTTGATTTGTATATGTCCAGTGTTGAATATTTGTGTAACTCTGATGTATTTAAATGTAATCGAGAGATACAGTATTCTTCTGTAAACTGATATCATTTATTATTATATTTTATCCGCTGCGAGTGTGAGATGTTGATATTTTTGTTCTTCTCCTTCTTCTATCTCTTTCTTTCTTTTTCATATCTATCTAGAATTTTCGGCTTTCGAAAATTTCGGGTCGTTATATTTGGTATCAGAGCCAGGTTAAGCGAGAACCTTGGCTCTGGTGGGAACTACTCATTAAATAGAGTCCGTGGTACTCTAGAATGAGTTGTATATTTATATATATGAGCGCGTACTTGTTGTTTTCTTATATAAAGGATTTTAAATGATTTTATATAAAAATATATTATGATATATAAAGTAATATTTCCTTCTAATAATTATTAGGGTGATTAGTTGTTAAATTAATGGAATTAAATTAAGAAGTAATATAATACAACCAAATTGAAATTTTGAATTGGAATTAAATTGAGTGGTAACAGAAATACAACTAAATAAAAATTAAATTGGTTGAAATAAAATTCAAGAATTTGAGCTCAGAAATTAAATTGTTTAAAAACTTTAAATAAAGGTAAGTTTGAAATGGATTCAAATTGAAATTTAATCTTGAATTTACAGAAGTAAGAATAATATAAAAAGTAATTGGTATCTAGATATGATTACCATGAGTATTATCATAAATAACTAACGTGTTTAATGATGATATATTTGTTATTAAGTATGCCAAATGAAGTAAATTTATAAGATGAGTATAAATTCTAAATTAAAGTAGGTGTAAAATTTTGAAAGTTTTAAAACCTAAGTCTAGAAAACAATCGATTATTTCAAAGAGTTAAAGAAATAACAAATGATATAATTCATACTATTTTGAATATAGTCATATTTTAAAACAAGAAATGTATGGAAAATTTTTAAGGGATTTGTTTTGAAATTAAAACCAAGGGTGGTTTAAAATTTAAACGTAGCCTGGTGCGTAAAGGAAATAAATATGAAATTAACTCTAAGATTTAGTTTTGAATTTTCTTTGGAATGTGGTATGATGTAAAACCCAAAGTAAAGCAAATTTTAAACTTAAGTGGAAAGGTTATTAATCTGAAGGTTTAAAATTTGAATGGGAATTGGGATTTATTTCAACCAGGAATTGAAATGATATGAAATTGAAGTGATTCAATTTTAAATTAGTCCAAATTTATTTGAATAATTTGGAACTGTAAATAAAGTTGAATAAGTAAGAATCAAAAGGAATTCGATTTGAAGTTGGAAAGAAATAGAGAATTAATTCAACTTGAATTGGGAATAAATCAAGTCCAATGGAATTGGAGTCTTTTCAGATTGGAATTGGGTCAATTTAAATGGAAGTGGAAATTTAAATTGATTTGTTGGGGGAGTGAACAGTTTGACTCTGGACTATTTTCAATATAAATTATTTTAAATATAAAGTTATTCTTCCAAGCTATTAAATATATACGACCTTTCTTTTTAAAGCTAACTTATTTTATATTCGTTTTATCATTATTTTTGGAACTATTTAAAAAAAATTCAACTGTTTTATAAACTAACTATTATTTTTCAACTATTTCACAAATTAATTACTATTTTACAACTATTTTGCAATTATCTAAAATTTCTGAAACTATTTAGCTATTTCTCAACTATTTACAGTTAGTTACCTATTTTATAGGTATTTTGCAAACTAATAATTATTTTCAACTAAACTGGTCAGAGTTCGAACTGTTATTGATTAAATACCCAACCGAGATAAGAATCGAAGTGATAATTCAATGGAATTGAAGCGATTGTAAATAAGTGAAGGGAAATTAAAGGATATGTGAATAAGAAGAGAAATTGATTTGGCTAAAAATCAATAAGATGAAATACGTAGGATATACGTATATTATTCTATTCGCATAGTGATTTGATCCAGATTCGGGCATAGAATTTCGAGATAATTTGTCGATCCGAGTTGGGAATTTTCACTCGATTTTCGACGAAGAACCTGGATATGGATTGTTGATTGGTTCTGGATGTTCTCTATCATAGTTATAGCTATGCAAGGAGAATGACAGTTTCTAATCAAGAAACCAGACCGGTGTCCGCACTAGGAAGTCGGGTGGACGATGCTAGTTCGAAAGTGAAATTGTGTGATCGAGTGAGCGATCAGATTGGTATAGCATACGGATGATATGTGTACATCGTATGGATTTGAATGAAATTGATATTGAAAAGAGTAATCAAATTTGAATATTTGATTTTGAATAAAAAAAGTTATATATCTTTGTTATATAAGATAAATCTCCCCTTGTTGAATTTATTGCTGGAAGAAAAAGGATTTTTGAAAGTGTTTGAAGTATAAAGAGACTTTTATACAAGATTGAAATGATCCAAAGTTTTAAAAATTATATATATTTTAATATATATATATATATATAAAGGATCTTATGAGGATTTTGGAAAAAGGTTTTGGGAACCATTGGATTTGGAAAGGCTTTTGATTTTTGGGTAAAATCAATATTGAAATTTGGAAGCCTAGTTTGAGAATTATCGATTTTGCGATAATCGATTTTGTGTAAAGGAGCTTTATATGAAATCATACTAGGCATATGATTTGAGAGATACTATATGTGTATAGTATAAATTGTTTTGACGATGGCTCTGGGGAAAAAGGCGCTCCCTCGAAAATGAACTTCTCAGGAGTTCCACCTGGTGGTGCTGCCTTAAGACCCAAGGGGGGTTCTAAAGTTGATCATGTGAGGAGTACGGACAAAACTAGTTCCTGGGGATTATGAGCAGTGTATACCATAGCAAAAGTCATGTGTGCCGCTGAGAGCCAACAATCTGCGTTTGATTTTATATCGGTAGACTGCGACCTATGTAGGAGTGGAGAAGTTTCATTTTGACAGCGAAAATCATAGGCCGCAGAGAGCCTGCAGTTACATGGACTTTTGCTGCGTTGGAAACGTAACCCTGGAATGTAACTGCGATCTGTCGTGGGTTCCATGGCGTAATCGAGAGGCCGCGGAGAGCCTACAATTACATGGACATTTGCTGCGATGGCATCGTAACCCAGCATGTAACTGCGACCATGGATGGGGGCGATGATTTCCAGAGCATTCTCACAAAGATATTTCCACTATTTTCAAAAATTGTTTTCTATATTTTCAATAAAATTATTTTCCAAATATTTCCACTAGATGTTGAAAACGGGTTTACCAAGCACCCATAGATTTTCGGTCCTACGCCTGATCAACGTATGATTGAATTTCTATGAGAACAAGGATGGACTAGTTGAGACATCGAGTTATAAAAAGTATTTTAATAAAGAGTTATTTTAGTAGTATTATGTGAATTTAAAAGTATTTCTAAATTTTAAAATAAAAGTGTTGGAATTTTGGAAAATGAAGAAATCCAAACTGGAATTATGAAAATTTTTGAATTCAGGAAAATTTAATGAAGTGATTTTTGTAATAAAATCAAACATTGATTTAAAAGTTGGAAATAAGCTAATCAATTAAATAAATTATTTGATAGAGTATATTGATAAAATTTAACTCGGTTAAATAAAATGGGTTGTAAGTTAATAATCGAGTTTGGAAATGAATTCAAATTGTGAATAGAATACGACTAAATAAAATGGGTTGTAAGTTAATAATGGAGTTTGGAAATGAATTCAAATTGTGAATAGAATTCGACTTGGATTTGATAATGAATCAAATAAGTGGAGATGCTATAAAAATAGAAATAAAATTAGAGTTGGATCAAATAGTGATGGTTTGAATTACAAATAAAATTCAAGTGTGATATGAATAATATTTAACGAAATTTGCAAGTAAATTAGAATAAGGGAGGTGTTGTCGAATGAAATGAAATTCAATTATATCAGACACAGTTTGAATTGCAAATAAAACCCAGGTAGGTTGAAATAAATTGAAAATGACCTTGTAATTAGTTAATTGAGTAGTGAATGAATTGAATTCGGACTTTACTTTATAATAATTAATCAAATAGATTTGTAGATTGAAATGAGGTTTATCTGAAATAAAATCAAGTTAAGGTGAAAAGAAAATTTATTTGCAAATGATGTGAGCTTAAGTTATGAAGTTAAAATAATTTGAAAAAAGTAAATTAACTGGAGTTTAAAATTAATAGAAGTTTGGCTTCGAGCAAAAGTAAAAGATTATAAAAGTCTGGGTTAAATTAATTTGGAACCGGTTATTAATTTATAAGTTTGAATGTGCCAAGCTTAATAAATTGTTTTGAATGAATCCAATGCGGAAATGAAATGAAATGCAATGTACGGTTGTTAAATAAATTAGAAATGAAATGGAATTAAACATAAAATGAGTTAAAATCAATTTGAAGTGGATATAAACTAAAATAGATATTCTATTAAGCGAGTATCGTCGAATTTACATGTAAATAATTGTCGTTTGACGTAAACAAAAGTAATTAAAATCTATTAATTGATAGGGACTAAATAAATTGGTTTTAGAATTAATTGAAGTGAATATGAGCTTGTTCGGATGGAAAATCAATTGGAAGTAAGAGATTGAGTTGCAAACCATTAAAACTGAATGAAATGGCTTATGAATTGGTTGAAAGCAATTGAATTAGCTTTAAAGTTATATAAATCTCTTATGGAAAGCGTTTGGTGCTTGTCGTTTATGTAATGCTTATGTTTAGCTATTGAAAGTAAGTGAAATGCTAATAAATTTTCCATATTTGGCACTTACTTATTTAAATTGAGTAAGTACAAGTACCGAAAAGCCGTTTGGCTGGATTTGGTTGCACTAATTGCTAAAATAAATTAGCCGGTTGTTTTAAATGCTAAATAAAGAAACACCTATGCAATAAAAATAGGAAATATGAACTGTTTTTGCTTTTTCCGACCAGGTGGGTCGATGTGTATATATTTATACCTTTTGTTAAATTACAAAAGCTCCTCCGTACAAAGGAGACTCTGCCAAAATTTTCTACAAATTTTGGAAGTTAGAATCTTTTTTTGAAAAAGAATGTTGTCAGCAACAAAAAGATTTTAATATGAAAATGAAATAAATCAGCAAATGAAACTAATTTAAAATAATGAGGCGAATCCGTTATAAATGGAAGATAAAATTTAATATTCAGAATTGAAGACAAATTGTAATCATATGTAAATGGGAAAAAACTAATTTGAAATAGATATGAAACTTATGTAAGGAAATGTATAAAATGATTGGAAACGTTACGATCAGATATTATTGCTAAGTAAGATATGCGGGTATTATAAGGGAAAATAAAATTGGATTCGATTTCAGGAGATAACGTGAATTACCCGACAAAAAGGTATGTGTTAACCCCATTTCGACCATGAGTTAAGGAGCTTACGAGTTAAAGAGCACACGAGTTAAGGCGTCTACGACTTAAAGAGCTTACGAGTTAAGGAGCTAACGAGCTAACAGGTTAAGACCTAAATGACTTAGGGAATGTCACGACTCAACAGCCTTAGCTCATTGCCAACCTAAAATGAATGACGACTCAACTGATTGCCGACTTAACGACTCAAGGTACTTCACGACTCAGCAAGTTACCGACTCAACAATTGAGGAGTTGCACGAGTTAAAGAATTGTGCCTAGGACCTACCTTGAATCGTCAGCGACTCAAAGCACTAAAAGGAAGAGTCAACAACACTTAAGTCGCTGCTGACTTATAACTGCAGATAAGTCATTCATGACCTAAGACTTGGAGACAAGTTCAATACCATGCTGTAATGAAATAACTCGTTGACGACTTACGACTTATGATGAGTCGTGTATGACTCATGCTAGCATAAAGGAAGTTGCATTTGGTTAACTCAGGAACGACTTAGAACTTGTATCATTCATTCGAATGGGTGCATAACTTTGGACCAAGCCATGAGCTAAACCCAGTGGGTCGGCCGCGACCTACCATGAGTCATCTACGAGTTATGACTTATTATGAGTCGTGTACGAGTTACGACCTAACTCTGAGAAATGTCTATAAATACGACCCTAGCTCCAACTAGAAAAGGACTTTTTTTGGGGGGATCGTTCTCTTGGTGACATCAAGGCTCTACTACCTTCAAGACATTTTATACTCCATCACTTCAAGCTCACGCAAGACATTTAGACCAAACTTCGCACAAAGATTCGACATATTCAATCATGGATTCAAAGAACTCTGTGGCATTAAAGTTTTCTCTAGCTACTTGTCTTTTTGAATTGGATTGTAATTGAAAGAGATTGTAATAAGTTGTAATTCAGTCAGCAATAAAAAGGATTGAAGTGGACGTACGCTTGATCATAAGCCGAACCACTATAAACTTTGTGCTCATTTACTGCATTTTCTGTTACTTACTGTTATCTCTTGATTCCCGTATTCACGGGTGGTGCTTTCACAACTACACTACACACACCGGGGTGTTAGCGTTCAAATTTTAGCGTTAACATTTTTGGTGCTTTCACTGAGAATTGAACTCAGGTGAATTATCATCATTGCTCCACGGATGTTTGTGGAAGTAATCTCTTTGAAGACTAGAAGTTTATCTGAAATTATGGCTCTAGGGAGGAGCAGATCTGTTAGATCTGGAAATGTTCAAGAGGGAACCTCCGCTTCACCGGTACCTAATCAAGCCACTCCACCTGTTGGGGTTACCAAACCAGAATTGGATGCTGTAATCTTAGGGCTGAACCAGCAGATAAATGCCCAAAGTGCACAATTGGAGGCTCGGAATGCCCAAAATGCTCTAGTTTTGAATAGGTTGAACGATTTGCTTGGGGCAAACCGTCAACCAACAAGTAATGAAAGGAACTTAGCTGGCAACGTTCATGATGCTGAAGAAAGGAACGGTCCTGAGAGGGCTGCCAGCCCCTTTGAGCAGACACTTCCTGAAGTTGCTGGATCTAAAGCTCGAAATGATGAGGGGTATCTTTCTGAAATGGTTCGACAAATCATGAAAGAGAGCATGCAAAGGGATGAAGACGAGAAAGAATGGGGTTTCGCTCCAAGTAAAACCCCGTTTACCGAAAGGATCTTAAAGGCTGAATTTCCGAGGAAGTTCGTCCCTCCAGCCATTCCAGCTTACAAGGGGACAAGCGATCCGAACGAATTCTTGTATAAGTATGATTGGCACATGACAGGTGCCAGAGCTTCTGATGAAATAAAGTGCCGATATTTTCCTGTATATCTGGAAGGTGTAGCTCTGCTTTGGTTCACCAAGTTACCAATCCAGTCTATAGATCAGTTTTCTGACCTAACCCGGAAATTCAAGGAGCAGTTCAGGCTATATGCTTTAAAAGCCAAAGATATCATGTCGTTGTCAAGTTTAGAACAGAATCCAGGGGAAACTATCAGATCTTTCTTGAATCGCTTTAATATAGCACTGGCCGAGGTAGACAATGCAGAACCACGAATGATCTTGACTTATCTGATGAGGGCCATTCACAAATCGAGCGAATTCGAAAAATGGCTAAACATGAAGGAACCAAATTCCCTTGAAAAATTCTACAAGAAAGCAGATGAGTTCATACGCCTGGAAAGCCGTCCTGTACCGGTAAAGGCAGTATTGGAAAAAGCTGAAGATAACATTGCTGCTCCACGCAAGAATGAATCTGTAGGACATAAAAGGGAAAATAACGATGGGAAGAAACAGAAAAATCTGAAGAAGCCTCGTTCCTTCAAGCCATCGGAATATACTCCTTTATCAGATACGCCGGAGCGTATTTACCTTGCCACTAAAGATTCTGTTGATTATCTTAAACCTCCCGTTCTGAGAACCGGGAAAAAAGCTGTACAAAGCAGAAAGTTCTGCCGCTTCCATAATCAACCCGGTCATGATACCGACGAATGCCGCCAATTGAAGAATTTGATTGAAGAATTGATAAGGGAAAACAAGCTGCAACAAGTTGTGGAAAAGAATAGCAGCAATCTTGCTTCGTCTAGTCAGGGGCAACAAGCTCCTGCTCATCAACCTAGGACAAGTGAGAAGACTGCAGGGCATGAATCCGGAAGGCCTGTTGTCAATGTCATTACGGAGGACCTCACCCAACGGGCAGGAGCTGGGGTGAGATGGAAAGGTATACCCGAGCTTTGAAATATGTACCGGCCGAAGAAGATGTTTTTGTTTTGGAAGACGCTACGCCCTTGAAACAACAAAGAACTTTCAATGATGATATTGTGTTCAGAGCCAGGGATTCCACAGGTGTTGAAGCTCCTACCTTGGATCCCTTGGTCATCTCGACTGGTATCGGGCCAGCTATTGTCAGAAGAGTTCTTATAGATTGTGGCGCATCCTGCAATATCCTCTTCAAGAAAACATTCGACCAAATGAAGATCCCTATGGTTGATGTGCAAGCCTCGTCGCAGAAAATTGCTGGCTTCACTGGAGAGCCAAAGCAGCCGATAGGAACCGTTGATTTGCTTATACAACTTGGAGAGGAAGAAGGAAAAGTAGTCCGCAAGCAAACTTTTGTGATTGTCGACGAATTTTCTGCTTATAATGCTTTCCTTGGCTGTCCAACTCTTGCAGCGTTTAAAGCTGTTCTGGCCCCATGGTGCCTCACCATTAAATTCCCCACAGACAATGGAGTAGGAGTTATAAAAGGGGATCAAAATGCTGGGCGGGAGTGTTATCTAACAGAGCTGCGAGAGGCAAGAAAAAGAGAAATGGGAAAGGATGCGGCAACCCCAGTCCGCATCAAAGAACCAACCTTGTAGCAATTACAGGGCGGACCCTGCATTGGCGAGCATAGCGGAGCACGAAAAGAGATGGATCATAGAAAAGCCAGTGCAGGGGAGAATAGAGTGGTACCGGTGGAGATAACAGTACTGGTACCTATTGACCCGAAGGACCCAATAAGGTGTTAAATGTGGGTTCACAACTTATTGTGTCGATTCAAAATATCTTAATATCTTTTTTGAAAGCAAATTTGGATGTTTTCGCTTGGACTCATGCCGATATGTGCGGAATATCCCCAGAAGTTGCAGTACACGCTCTGAATATTGATCCAAAGTTTACGCCTGTGAAACAGAAAAGAAGAACCCAAGGTCCAGAAAGGTCAGCCGCATTAAAAGAAGAAGTTGATCGGCTCATGGAGAATGACTTTATCAAAGAATCTACCTATCCGAATTGGGTTTCAAATCCAGTGCTGGTTAAGAAAGCCAACGGAAAATGGAGAGTGTGCATCAATTTTTCAGATCTAAACAAGGCATGCCCCAAAGACTGCTTCCCATTACCCAGGATCGATCAACTGGTAGATGGAACAGCGAGACTTGAATTGTTATCTTTTATGGATGCCTACTCCGGATATAACCAGATCATGATGCATGAGCCAGATCAGGAGGACACGAGCTTTATCGCCGATGTTGGTCTTTGCTGCTACAGAGTTATGCCCTTCGGGCTGAAGAATGCGGGGGCAACCTACCAAAGACTTGTTAATGCTATGTTCAAACCGCAATTGGGCAAGACTATGGAAGTCTACGTCGACGACATGTTGGTAAAGTCTAAGAAAGCAGTGGATCACATAGAACACTTAGCAGAAATGTTCGCAGTCCTCCGGAAATACGGAATGAAGCTTAACCCTTTAAAATGTTCATTTGGGGTGGAGTCCGGAAAGTTCTTAGGTTTCATCGTGAGCGCTAGGGGCATTGAAGCTAGTCCAGCTCAAATTACCGCCTTAAAAGAAGTCAAAGCTCCTAGAACGAAGAAGGAATTGCAAAGTCTCAACGGAAAAGTCGTCGCCTTGAGTCGGTTCATTTCCAAAGCTACTGATGAATGCATCCCATTCTTTGACGCTCTAAAGAAAGGAAAGGAAAACTTTGATTGGACTCCCGAATGCCAAAAAGCCTTTGATGAATTGATTCGCCATATGGAAACGCCTCCAATACTTTCTAGGCCCGGCGATGTTGAGGATCTTCTTATATACTTGGCAGTATCATCTCATGCTTTAAGTGCAGCACTGATACGAGAAGACAAGAGGATTCAACATCCGGTTTACTATATTAGCCAAAGACTCACTGGGGCAGAGATGAATTACTCCAATTTGGAAAAACTCGCCTATTGCCTACTGATTGCATCGAGGAAGTTGAGGCAATATTTCCAAGCTCGTCCTATCAGAGTCCTCACTGATCAACCTTTAAAGCAAGTCCTGTTTTGCCCTGAGAATTCGGGTCGTCTTCTAAAGTGGAACATCGAACTCAGTCAATATGACATCACTAATCACCCCCGAAAAGCAATCAACGGACAAGCTTTAGCGGATTTCATCGCAGAATTCACAGATAAGGTTAACAGTGGGGAAGAAACGATCGATGATTCCCCAATCCAATGGAAGTTATATGTTGATGGCGCGAGAAATGACTACTGTTCTGGAGCCGCCGTTGTACTTGAAACCCCTGAAGGTCGGTCATTATGCTATGCACTAAGATTGGAATTTCCTTCAACGAACAATGAAGCAGAATACGAAGCTCTTATCGCTGGCTTGAGAATTGCTAAAGAACTAAACATCCGAGCATTACAAATCTTCAGTGATTCTCAGCTTATTGTATGCCAAGTCAAGAAGGAATTCCAAGCGAAAGGGGGAAACTTGCCTGCCTACTTGTCAAAGGCCTGGGAACTCCTGTGTGACTTCGACCACTGCACGATAAGCCATATTCCTCGAGAAGAAAACATGAAAGCTGATTCTCTCGCAAAGTACTCTAGCACAAGCGAAACTCAATTTCTGGGGTTAGCTCCAGTGGAAGTCTTGTCGGCTCCAAGCATTAATGAGATGGATATTGATTGGATCATGAGCGTGTCTCAAGAGCAAGAATCATGGATGACTCCAATAACAGAATATCTGCTCAATGGCTCTTTACCGGAAAATTCAAAAGAACGACAGAAGCTATTGAGGAAAGCCTCTCGCTATATAGTCCAGGATGGCCAATTATACAGACGGGTATTCTCAATGCTATTACTTCAATGTGTATCCGGGGAAGAGTCCAAAACAATCCTAGCTGAGGTGCATGGGGGAGAATGCGGTGATCATTTAGGTGGTCAAACTTTAGCAAAGAAGATTCTCCGATACGGATATTTTTGGCCAGAAATTAATCGAGATGCAGCAGACTATTCCCGAAAATGTGACAGATGCCAAAGATTTGCCAAAATTCCTAGAGCACCTTCCACAGAACTCACACAGATGGTCAGTCCATGGCCATTTGCAATATGGGGGATAGACCTTATAGGACCTTTAGCAACTGCCAAATCTGGAATCAAATATGCCATTGTTGCTGTAGATTATTTTACTAAATGGGCAGAAGCTGAACCACTGGCTACTATCACCTCTAAAACGATGATAAGTTTTGTGACTAAAAGTATCATTTGCAGGTATGGTGTGCCTCAAAAGATAATTACAGACAATGGTACTCAGTTCGAAGTGAAGAAATCCAAGATTTTTGCAAACGACTCAAAATCCGAAAAAGCTTCTCAACAGTAGCTCATCCGCCGGCAAACGGGCAGATGGAAGCAGTAAACAAAATTATCAAGTCAACCATCAAGAAGCAACTCGAAAGAGCAAAAGGTGGTTGGGTCGATAAGCTACCACTAGCACAATGGGAATACAGAACTACCCACAAAACTGCGATTGGGCATACTCCGTTTTCATTGGCGTACGGGTCAGAAGCAATGATTCCGGTAGAAACAGAGGTCCCTTTACACAGAAGAATCCATTTCAATCAAGCGGAGAATGAAAAACTACAGCTTGAGGCACTAGATCTCCTTGATGAAAAAGGAGAAGAGGCTGAGCTCAGAATCGCAGCTCATCAGCAAAGGATAGCCAGACATTTCAATTTCAAAGTTCACCAACGCAGCTTTGAGATTGGAGATCTAGTCCTGAAGAGAATTTTGACGGTGACAGGTGTGTTTGGGCCAAATTTGGAAGGACCATATGTCATAGGTCAGAAGCTTCTTGACAGCACATTCAAACTCACTACTGTTGAAGGAGATCAAATTCCAAGAGCTTGGAACAGCAAACACTTACGTCCATACTTTACTTGAAAACTTTGTTGAAATATTGTAAAAAGAATTATAAATGTATGATTCTTGTAATTGAAAGCAATTGTAAAGCCGATGCCAGTGAATTATGAAAGACTATAAAGTGGATGTAGGCCCAAATTCTTGGCCGAACCACTATAGATCTTGTGTTCCTTATTATTATTACATGTTTGCTTTATTTTCGATATGAAAAGTACATTAAATGTATTGCTGAAATGTCGATTTAAATTTTTGCAAGCAACGAAAATAAAACTTGCACATTACAAGACCAAGTGATTCTTGTTATCATTCAACAAACAAATTTCAAGTCATAAAAGCCCCGAATTCAAATCCTAGATAGGAAGTGCTTCAATTTAACGGCAAATGATTTCACCGAAAACGGGCTCTTTCTAATAAATTGAGATCGTTTGAACAAACAAACATCCAATTAAGAAGCTTATGCCCGTTCTCGCGAACTTGCCTAGCAATGAAGTACATTTCTTTGGATTAAACAAACTACTTGTAAGAGAAGGGAGTGTGAGCCTGAAAAGAAAAATAGAGGATCGCTGAAAAGGCATAAGCAAGTGGACAAGGAACAACTAAAGCCCTCTTCGGAGGCACAAGTCCTCTTCAGAGGCACAACTCTTCGGAGGATAAAGACCTCTAACGAGGCATATGCCGCAAAAAAGAAAGTTCTCTACTCAAGAAAAAAGATTGGAGGAGTCTTGACCCTCCAACCATGAGAGAGTAATTTCCAGGCAAATAAAGACCTCTTCGGAGGCACATTTCACCAGGAGTTGAAGTGCAACAGCCGCTCTTCGGAGTTTCACTTCACCAGAGTTGAAATGCAAAACAAAATAAAGACCTCTTCGGAGGCACATTTCACCTGGAGTTGAAGTGCAACAGCCGCTCTTTGGAGTTCCACTTCACCAGAGTTGAAATGCAAAACAAAATAATGACCTCTTCGGAGGCACATTTCACCAGGAGTTGAAGTGCAACAGCCACTCTTCGGAGTTTCACTTCACCAGAGTTGAAATGCAAAACAAAATAAAGACCTCTTCGGAGGCACATTTCTCCCAAAGGGCAGAAACAAAAAGACCTCTTCCCAGAGGCACAATAAGACAGAAAGACCTCTTCCTAGAGGCAGAAATGAAAAGACCTCCTCCCGGAGGCACAATCAAGCAGAAGGACCTCTTCGGAGGCACACATTTCACCAAGATTGAAATAAAACTTCCAGGTGTCGAAACGTGAAAAAGCCTTCCTCAGAGGTGCAACTTTTCAAAGAAACAAAAATCAAAAAGCCCTTTACTATGGCAAGTAAAAAAAAAAAAAAAAATAAGCAGCCATCTTCAAAGGCACACTTTAACTCTCAAAGGAAGAATGATCCACCTATTGTGGGAAATTCTCTTCCTCAGAAATAAGTTAAAGTACCCTTCAGATACCCGCTTTACCACATAGAAGAATTCACTTGATAAAATGTGTATATGCACAAAAGAAAGAGTGATATCTTTGAAGGATGAAGCATAAAAACTTATGTGGAGGGAATTGTACTCTGTTTTTTAACGAAATAATATTCCTCCAAGTAGGGAATGATTATTCTCTAAAAAATAAAAGTACAAGTCCCCTCAAAATATAAAATATTGCAACGAGCTTATGGTATAGGGGCAACATGGTATAACTACATCGGTAAAATTACGCTCAAACAGTATACCATAAGCTCACTGCAATATCGTGCAAAGAAACTTGTACAAAAATGAATAATAAATGCATTCTCAGATACGCACAGAAGTTTGTACAAAGAAAAAGAATCATTTTATTCAACACTATTAGAATTGTATACAGGTACAGGTTTCAAAGTAAAAAGCGAAAGAAAAGAGGGGGCCGGTACCCGTACAATCTCCGGTCAGTACAAGCAAAAAGCAAAAAAAGAGATATGAAAGCCACAGAACCAGAGACATCACTTCTTCTTTTTTCCACCTTTTGAGCCCACACCTGGCCGGACGACCAACTTCTCAGGCCGGTTTCTAAGGGTAGGGGACAAAGGAGAGAAGGGCTCAGTTGGACTTTCTTCCGTTTTTTCTTCGCCAATTGAAGATTTCTTCTTCTTCTTAGAGACTCCTTGCTTTCCCCTCTTTTTGGAGGAAGACCCACTCCCTGGAGAAAAAAGTTTAGCTAGCGGTTCATCATCGGAGCCAGTAGGTTCTGGGGTCTTCTCGCTTCCTTCAGTTTCTTCTCCTCTCGGATCTTGAGAAGCAACAGGATCATCCAAGCCGTGAAGAGCTTCTGTTTGCTCCTCTTGTGACCCGGGTTGCGAGGCAGAAGGAGGAGTGACCTTAAGAGGCGGAGAAGGAATAATTAGAGGAGGAGAAGCCTAAACAATGCTCGGTGCTTTCTCTACAGAAGAAAAGAAGTTAAAGTCGGTAAAGAGCGGAGACAAAGGCTCGCTGAGGTTCAGAAAATAGTCAAAAAGCTCATCAAGCTCATAAGAAACAGATGAGCAGTCTACTTGGGTAAGATTAACGGTAGAGTTACCTGGAGAAATCTGTTTCCTGACATCAACCTCATAAGCCTGTGCCTCGGTACTCCCGTCACCTTCATCTCCACACTGTATGCTTGTGATCTCGGTGGTAACTTTGATAGGAGATAGAGAATGAGAACTGGAACCGATAATGTCAATCTCGGCCGAAGGAGAAGGCTGAGTTGGAGCAATTGAGACAGCTTTTCCTGAATATTCTCCTGCCGCTGTTTCGGCCCTTAATTTTGCAAGCTATTCTCTCCGCCTGGCAAGAGCGGCGCGAGCATCATCATCATGAAAATGCTCCTCAAGAGCTGACTCAGCATAGCCAGCGCCTTTACCGCCGAGCATATCGAGTGCGGCCTCCCAAACTTCATCCAGAGTAATTTCATACTTCGGGCCTAGAAAGGCGAGGCTACCGCGCCCCAAGATGCTATGCAGGTAGAAATCAAATAATGTTGAGCTGATGTTGGTCCTCGTCGCCTCGTGAGATTCTTCAGCTGCAATTTTGCCAGCAACGGCCTCATCACGCTCCCTTTCAGCTTTGGAAAGTTGAAGCTTAAGCATTTGAATCTCCACCTCCTGGGAGCTGTTTTTCTTCCGAATCTCTTCAATATCAGCAACATAGCCCTCACTAATTCTTTTTTGCACTTCAAGCCTGTCTTCGGCATCTCTTTGGCTAGCATGAGCATCTCTCACTTGTTTTAGGAGCACTTCTTCTTCTTGAGAATAGGAAGTAGAGGAAGTAGCAAGCTCTTGTTTCAGTTCCTCAACTTTTGCTTCAAGCTCTTCATTGTAAGAAGCGATGCTCCTCATTTCAGTATCGTGTTGTTCAATGACCTTTTGCCATTCGGCTCTATCATTTTCTATAGTGAGCATGGTCTCTATATTTGCACGATTAACCCTTTGGAGCTCGTCAACAAGTTTTTGCCAGTTTGACATCCTCTCAATATCAATCTTGACGGCATCGAGGTTTCGTAACATGGCAGACTTGTCAATGGGGACCAAGTCAAGGTCGAACCTTACTCCCTTCAGACACCACTGTGGAAACCGACTTTGCAAAGTGGCCGGGCCCGGTCCAACTTGGAATTTGGGCCTGTTGATTATTGTTTGAATATTTGCTTTCCCAAAAGCGGGAGAGCCAGAAGGAATGTCAAGCGAGGCGGGGGCAGTAACCTTTTCAGGAGTTGTAGAGGTGTGCTTCTCACCATGTCGGGCTCGCTTGCTCGAATCTTCAACCATATGACTTTTTCCTCGGTCATCATGGGATTTTCTTTTATGGGAATCGTCGCCTCTCTGCGATGAATCGTGGCGCTCCTCCCTCTCTCTTCTTTCATGACGCTCCTCTTGAGCCCTCTTCTCTTGAGCCTTTCGGGTGTCTCTTTCTTCATCGGATTCTCTGTAAGAGGGGAGGTAGCGCCTATAATCGTATTGGCTACGCCTCCCGTAGAGTTGGAAGTCATCATAATAGGATCCGCTACATCCTATCGGAGAACCTGAAATAAAAAGATAAGCTTTAGAAGTCTCCAAAGTACAGAGAGTCAGAAGCATAAAGGTGCCAAAAATTCTAAGTGTGTGTAATGTGCAAGCTACGCGCATCAAACTACGAACCACTCTTTAATTGTGGAGTAGTTGTGGGTGTAGTAGTTAGCGTCAACTCTTGATTTGACGGAGTCTGTTGCAGAATGGAAGTCGCTTCAACTACTGGAGGAGAAGCCCCGGCAGTGATAGGATCATCTTTAAAGATCTCTTGTGAAGTGGCAAAGAGATCGCTCAATCACTTGAAAGTATCGTCCCTGCTCTGCTTGGCAGGGCTGGTTTTCTCGGCCTCTTCGCCAGATTTCTATGAATATTGGGGAGATCCCTGGGGCTCTTCCTCAATAACCGAGCCAAGTTTGTCAAATGGCCCCGCAACATCAACAGAAGTGGAGCACTTCACTAGTGAAGCTTCGGGAGCAGGTCCTTTTGGTACGGATGTGTCAGTAGAAGCTGGGCATCCGACGCTCTAGTTGGGGAGTCTGGGATTTCATGAGGATGTGTAGAACGAGAAGTATGCAAAAGTCCGTACTGATGCCAAAATTCGTCTTTCAATAGAAATTGAATGTCTCTCTCCTCAACTGGCACGGCCTTGAGCCTCTCGAAAGTTGGCTTATGACTAAGATCCTTAGAAGGAGGGGGGAGCGCTGAAAGTAAAAAAGAAGAAGCGGAGTTAACACTTAACAATTCAGTCTCGCAAAAGTCGGATAACAAACGTTGTAACAAAGATGGATGATCTTACTTCCTTCCCTCCACACAGCATAAAACCCCGGGGGGCAACGAACAAAGAAGAACTGGGTTAGGAACCCATGAGCAGTGTCTGGAAGGCCAACGATCAATTCGCAGTTTCGGGCGCTTCTCACAACAGTAATAGAAGGATGATCTTTGGTCCGGGTAAAGGAACATAAGTAACAGATTTCATCAAAGCTCGGAAGTCGATCAAGCGTTCTCCTAAATAGCACACCCAACCCCATTAGAATGGCATAACAGTTGGGATGTAGCTGGGATGGAGCGATGGCCAGTTGACGAAGAAGATGCTGGAGAAAGTTGTTGAACGGAGGGATGGCCCCGCTCAGGCACATTTGTCGGTTAACTATCACAAAGCCAGGGGGTGCTATGTCAGCAGTGTTACTTCTCTCGGGAAGAATGGCATCTGATTCAGCAATGCCAAACTGAGCGCACAACTGGCGAAAAACTTTGTATGATAGCGTGGTAGGGCTCTTTCGGGAGGATTGACTAGTGGAGCCGGAATAACAGTTGCCTCTACATCCTGAACTGTTGTATCTTCTTCCTGAGAAGTCATTCTACACAAGCAACTGGATATTCAAATGTGAAGGTGCACGTTTCCTAAAAGTGTGAAGTGTCGTGCAAAACTAATAAAAATAGCAAGTAAATATAACTGGAATTAAACTAGTCGATGATTGATCGACTACAAAATTTCAGAACTTGTTAATCTAAAGTTCAAGCATAATATTAGTGCAGGCCGGTCAGTTTCAATTGACTAATTCAGTGTTGCTTTAATAATTTACTTGAAATTGATGAAAGCACTTCGTTCACACAATTTATTTGAGTTAATTATCTGTTATTAACTAATCTGTCATTTGACGTGGGCAGTCGATAGCAGTATATTCGTCCCAATTTTCTGTAAATGTTGTATTGGACAGATTGTAGCTCGTAAGTTAAGGTGACCTTTGAATGAATGCAATAAAGTTCAACAGTTCAAAGTCCATGCAACGGTTCAAAGTTAGGTCAGGTCATTGGTTTTCTGGCTAGCTTGCCCACGACTTAAGGATTAAGGGGTGAGTCAGTTTAAGTTGCTTCAATTTTAAATCAATGACGTTCTAAGTCGGTAGTGCTTTGGGTCAAAGGCCACGAAACAAAGGAAGGACTCCAGTGGAAAAGCAGTGGGAAATTTCTTAAGTACTAACACGGCCACGACTCAAGATTTTAAAGCTTTAACTTGGCTACGACTCAGGGTTTGAGTCGTAAAGGTTGCTAAGTCGCAGAGAATACTTGGTCGCATAAGACTGACGAATCATACTCAAAACAACGGTTCACTCTTAACCCGTTAACTCCTTCTCCTAACCCACAAGCTTTTTCCTCCTGACCCATTAATCCAGTAACTTCACAATCCTTAACTTTAATCTTATCACACCACGAAATCGTTATAAATCGTGAGTTATCCTGAATCAAATCAAATAGCCTTAAGTCCACCGATGATCCATGCAGTAGTATTTACAAGGCTCAAGGATGTAAGTCGTGGGCGGAGATCGATGATGGTGATCGGCGATTGGGAAAAAGAAAAAGTTGCTTACGTGGTGTGAAGCTAGAGATGGTTGGAAGTAAAATTTGGTTGAGATTGCCTTTGGAAGCTTGAAGACGTGATATTGGCAGGAATGGCTCAGGGGATAAGTGATGAGAAGAGTGAGATAGGAGGAACGACTCAAGCATTTTATATCTGGAGGCGCTGTAACTCGAATCGGCGCGCCCGGGTTATGATGAGTCGAAGCACATGACTTACGACTTAAGCGTGTGCTTCGAGGGGCAAATGTTAACCCCGTTTCGACCACGAGTTAAGGAGCTTACGAGTTAAAGAGCACACGAGTTAAGGCGTCTACGAGTTAAAGAGCTTACGAGTTAAGGAGCTAACGAGCTAACAGGTTAAGACCTAAACGTCTTAGGGAATGTCACGACTCAACAGCCTTAGCTCATTGCCAACCTAAAATTAATGACGACTCAACTGATTGCTGACTTAACGGCTCAAGGTACTTCACGACTCAAGGTACTTCACGACTCAGCAAGTTACCGACTCAACAATTGAGGAGTTGCACGAGTTAAAGAATTGTGCCTACGACCTACCTTGAATCGTCAGCGACTCAAAGCACTAAAAGGAAGAGTCAACAACACTTAAGTCGCTGCTGACTTATAACTGCAGATAAGTCGTTCATGACCTAAGACTTGGAGACAACTTCAATACCATGCTGTAATGAAATAACTCGTTGACGACTTACGACTTATGATGAGTCGTGTACGACTCATGCTAGTATAAAGGAAGTTGCATTTGGTTAACTCAGGAACGACTTAGAACTTGTATCATTCATTCGAATGGGTGCATAACTTTGGACCAAGCCATGAGCTAAACCCAGTGGGTCGGCCGCGACCTACCATGAGTCATCTACGAGTTACAATTTATTATGAGTCGTGTACGAGTTACGACCTAACTCCGAGAAATGTCTATAAATACGACCCTAGCTCCAACTAGAAAAGGACTTTTTTTTGGGGGGATCGTTCACTTGGTGACATCAAGGCCTACTATCTTCAAGACATTCTATACTCCATCACTTCAAGCGCACGCAAGACATTTAGACCAAACTTCGCACAAAGATTCGACATATTCAATCATGGATTCAAAGAACTCTGTGGCATTAAAGTTTTCTCTAGCTACTTGTCTTTTTGTATTGAATTGGATTGTAATTGAAAGAGATTGTAATAAGTTGTAATTCAGTCAGCAATAAAAAGGATTGAAGTGGACGTAGGCTTGATCATAAGCCGAACCACTATAAACTCTGTGCCCATTTACTGCATTTTTTGTTACTTACTGTTATCTCTTGATTCCCGTATTCACGGGTGGTGCTTTCACAACTACACTACACACACCGGGGTGTTAGCGTTCAAATTTTAGCGTTAACAGTATGTATTTAAATTTCTGTATGAAATTGGATTGGGTTTTTGATCTAGCCACTTGGCTTTTGTTTTCTTTTGGAATTTGGGTGCCTGTAAAGACCTTTTGTAGTTGTACCGAGCTAGCCACGCAAAGGAGATGCTGGCAAAAATCTTTAAACCCAATTCAAAAAAATCCAATTCACAATTCAAAGATTATTAATAACAATAGGATGATATCATCCAATTTATTTTAAAACATCCATTCATTTTAATTTTTAGATCTCAAACCCAATTAGAGATCATTCACACTCAGGTTAAACATCCCATCATATTTAACTTTTCCCAAGTTAAACTCAACTAACTTTATCCAGTCAACCTTTCCCAGTTTGAACTTCCATCTCAAATTGAACTTCTCATAAATAATCTTCCCACTTATTAAGTTCAAAAACTTATCACTTCGGGTATCACATCTTATTCCTCATTCAAAACTCAACATTTAGTTTATTTCAAACCATATTTGATATTATGTATATCCACATATATACATATTAACTTCTTTTACATACCAAATTATACTTTAAAATTTTAAACCACCTTTGGTTTTAATTCAAAACATATTTCTTTTTTAAACTTTCAAACAACTCTTGTTTGAAATAGGACCATTTCATTCAAATGCATTAAATTATATTATTTGTTATTTCTTAATTACCTTAATTAAGTAATTGTCCCTTAAATTACTTACCTCCAGTTACTTCATAAGTAACTCCCTCTTATTTATCAATTCCAATTATTATCCATTCTGTTTTCTGGTTTGAAACGAATTCTAATTCATCTTATTCTGAAATACTTCTTCAATTCAAGATTTCAATTTTAGTTTGAATCTATTTCAAACTTGTCTTTAATTTAATTTCAATTTGGTTGTAATTCTATTACCACTTAATTCTTACAATTACTTTTAATTTGATTAATACTACAACCAATTTCCTTAATATAATAGGTAATCTGTTTCTTATATAAGATTCATTTATTTTTGAAATCATTTTAAAAATAACTTTATATAAGAAAATAACATGTACGCTCTCTCATATATATATACACTCAACTCATTTTAGGGTACTGTTGACCCTATCTTTAATGAGTAATCCCAACAGAGCCAAGGTTCTCGCTTAACCTTCAGCTCTGATACCAAATGTAACGACCCGAAAATTTCGATCCCGAAATTTCCATATAGTTAAGAATAGAAGAAAAAGAAAGAAGAAAGAGATAGAAGAAGAACAGAAAAGAACACACAATCTCACATTCGCAGCGGATAAAATATAATATCACATAAATAATAGCTTTACAAGAAGAACAGTATCATTACACTTATATCTTTATATATCAAAGTTACATCATAACACAAATATCAGACAGTTAAAAAAATTAACTTGTTCCAGATAAATACAGCGAAACTCCTCATACGTTTCTGCCATCTAGCTCGCCTCCTGAGCTCTAGAACGTTCTTACCTAAAAATCTGTAATACTCGGTCTGACCCGAGCATTACATAAAAGTAACACCCGGGTCAGGCTGGAAACCAGCGTGAGTAAACCCATCTAACATGAATACAAAAGCATACAACTTAAATAAACCCGGGGTAACTTATATCGATTTACAACTTCACAAGTTGATATAGACATCAATCATTTCACACATCAATTTCTAAGTGCTAAAACCTAGATTTAAATGGTCCAATTTACTTAAGTCATTCCACTTGTCTATTGATTTCATATATCGAATCACAAGAATCGAAGTGGTTTTGGGTATTTTCTAAAACCCGACTCCGGTCTCTTCGAAACCCATATCATTTTATCTTAGATTATTCAAGAGAAATACAATTCAATTTTAAATACGGAATGTCACATAATTCATCATCAATAGATAACCACATCATCACAATTTAAATCAAACCATCTTATCACATATCATCACAAACCATATATTAGGAATAACAATTAATCGAAGGCTTCCAATATCATTCTACTTATCCTTTAATTACATTTAAGTAATTAACCCTAAATTAATTTCATAAATTAATTATTCTTAACCCAATACAGTAATTAACCTTTAACTACTTCATTTGTTAATTACTTACCATAATTATTAATCACCCTTGATTAATAACTTTAGTAATTAACTACCCTTAATTGTCAATAGTTTATCATCTCTAATTAATTTAAAGTAAATTAAATTAATTTCTTTAACCTTTAAATCCTGTTTATATATTCAATAGTTACAAACTAATCATCTAATTAATTCCCTTGATTAATTACAAAGTAATTTAATCTAAATTACTTCCATCATTAACACCTTTAATTAAATTCAGAAATTATCAATTAATTACTTCCCTAAGTAATTACAATCTCATTAGTTCCGTTATGTAATTATTCATTAAATCGTCGAGTGTTAAATTAATTAAACTTAATTAATTAATCTAAACTAATCAAATAAACTAATTAATTACACCTCATTCATCATCTTAATTAATTA
Organism: Allium cepa; assembly: GCA_030765085.1. Classification (NCBI taxonomy): domain Eukaryota; kingdom Viridiplantae; phylum Streptophyta; class Magnoliopsida; order Asparagales; family Amaryllidaceae; genus Allium; species Allium cepa. The sequence goes on along the minus strand of CM060943.1, from coordinate 938,448,797 downwards.
ATTAAAATTAACATCCTTTACACATTAAATAAATCATACTTAATTTAACAACATCATTTAAGTCATCCCTTAAAAAAACCAAGGGATAAATCTACTAAAAGTTATTTTGAACAACCAATTTTAGTTTATATTAACTTTGGAAAATTTTATTTTTTTAAAACTTACCAGTACATTGTTTAGAACTTGACTTATACTTCTTTTTGAAACCTATTCTCTTTGTTAATTTTTTTTTTATAAAACTTTTCCAAATCTATTCCTGTATTTGTTTAAACTTATTCAAATTTCTTAATTTAACTCCAGGTCAAGGAACCCGAATACAAAACACAATTTACTTGAGTCAATCTGCAGTTTCCTCGAGCTAAACTCGAGTCTTCTCATAATACTTAAAACTGTCATATTAACCTGCGCATATCAACTCGTCTTCGAGCCAATCCTCTTTCTACCCTAAGTTAAACCCGAGCAAAATTACTCATCCCACATATCATCAGCAACCTAACAATCACTGATACGCGATCGTACCTGTGCACATGTACCAACGTTCAACGCCGCCGTGACCAACATCAACCATTCCTACTCGTCGACGAATCCCCCTACATCCAGTTCTGACCATCGATTCAACCCCACCAAACCAAAATCAAAATCGACCCTTTTTTTCGAACTGGAAAATCCAACCTCACCTAAAAGCTTCCTCATCCACCAACACTGTCCACCAGAATCACTGGAATCCTGCCCTCACCTTCGTCTACAACCCAAACACCGCTTCACCATGATCCGGTCTGACTCGAATCCCGTACGACGAAGCAGCAACCCATTATTCGACCTCACCTTTGAACCCTCCTTAAACCCTAGTTTAATCCACCGTCGTGGCCGTGATGAACTACCCCTTCACCAGACATTTTTCCCGGCCTCCCTGATTCACATACTAGCTTCGACAAAAAGCCCCGACCTCCCTTGAGTTCTCCGACCACCAGAAATGACCCAAACCCATTATCTGGTTATCTAAGAAATGCGCCTTCAAATCTCCACTAAAATTTATGATTTTTGTTTCAAAAATCCTAATTCGAACAAGGAATTCAGGTTATGTACCTGAATTTACAAATCAATGCACTTGATTTCAACCCATTCTTCAATTCCCACTGGTATTTTCTAATTTCCAGTAAATTTTAAAAATTAATTCATATCATTAAAAAATTTAAAACTTAATTATGCTTAAACAATCAACTATATTTTAGAACCCAACCCCAAACAATGATCAAATACGATGAATTTGAATTTGAAAACTTATTTTAGGTCTGTAAACCAATTGAGAGCCTTGTATATGAATATACAGTCATACAAACTCCATTCATCCATATTCATATGCATGCAAGAATCCTACACATTCAATTAACATCCATCACAACATTTTTACAATTATTATTCACAAGCATCATTATTTTAAACTGATTCAAGTTTTAGAAAGGGTGTTTACTCACCTGTTTTAAAAGAACAGAGGAAACTTGTTTGACCTGTAGGCTCTGACCTATTGTGTTGAATTTTGATTTTAATTTGCTGTCTGATTCCAATTGAATTCTTCTTTTAAAAATCTTCATTATCTATCTAGATTTAAGTTATAAAATCAGAACATCAAATTATATCATTTGATTTATCATGCATTTAGAAATTGCCACTGCATTTTCTTGTTTCCAGAACTAATTTAAACCTAAATTGTTTTAAATAAATTTTAAACTTAAATTTAGGATTTAACAAACATATATTATATCTATCTCCAAGTCTAACAAACATGGAATGATTTGATTATGATTTCTGATCAAACTCTTATTTCCTGAACCAAGAACAGAAGCATAAAAACACAACAGACATTCATATATACAATCATTCATCTCATATACATGCACAATCAAACATTATTATCTTAAACTTCATATGAAATCAGAACTATATTAACTAATTTTTTTATTAAATTGTTTACTCACATATAGGCAGATTAATCTTTGCGTTTCAAGTTACTCACCTGTCATTTTAAACAGAGGTCAGCATCCTTCTTCTTTTTTTTTCTTCAAATATGCTGTATCTTATTTGAATTTCCAAAAGTCGATCATTAAATTGTATTTGTAACAAATTTGAGATAGGTTGCCTAGCTTGCTATTGATCTAAGTTGTACTTGAGTTTGAGGCATTCGCAGGATTGTATTTGAATGATTTTCGCTTCCAGTCTTGAAAAATGATTCCAGGCTTAACACTTTCGGGTCTTTTAGATTTGATAAGGATATTGATTACAGTTTTGAGGGGAAAGCAGTTTACAGGAATAGCATTTGTTTGATTTTTTTATTAGTGAAGAAAACTAAAGAAAGTTTGAGCCGAAGAAAAATATTCAGACCCTTTTCTTTTAGATATTAATTAAAACAATATTTTCTTTTGAATAAAGATTTGCCACTTGTTTTGTGTTTTTTTTCCTAAGCTAACACTTGTTAACCTTATTAGCTATAGAGCTTACATATGTTAATGTGTATGCTAAAATATTTACACTTGTTTGTTTCTTTTCACACTCATTAAATTTTAAATGTTATTAGAACATTTACCCTATGTTTAGAGTATTACAAATGTTAAGTTATTAATATTTGTAAAGCTCTTAGATTTTATTTTACTATTTGCAAAGATATGTATATTTTAAAACTCTCATTATTCCTTGTTTTTTTTAATATTATATTACATTTATCAATACCCTTCTAGAATTTATACATGTATTTAAATTTTAAAAAGAGAAAATTTTAAAATCTTAATTACATACTCAAAACAATAATACATTTGAATTACAATCGATGAATTCAAATTCAATTTAAAATCTACTCATATATATAATATTATTACTATATTTTTTTAAAACATATCTATCAGTATTTAATGGTAAAAATTTGATAATTTCCAACTATCAAATGCCCAGAAATCCTGGTTATCACAGTCTCATCCGCTATATAATGCGGGAAATAAATCACGCCAAATACACACACACACTACTATATATATTACCACATCTAAACAGTCAATCAATAACTGAAACTCCAATTTAAATTTGAGTGAGAAGATCTCACCTTTGCCTATGAAAGCAACCCGTTTTAAATCCGGCTTGATCCTCTACAATTTTTAGCCCTTGTATAACAATTATTTAAAATCTCATTAATATTCGAATAAATCGAATAATCAATTACCATTTTACAGTTCTAATTAACTGATAGCTTTATTTAAACCAATTTCTCCTTTAATAAATTTATTTTAACTAAAAATAAAATTTACGACTAATTTTCTTTTTTAATAAATTATTATTAGTAGTTAAAAATAAATAAATAGGTTAATAAAACAAATTAATCACCAAACCATTATTTAAAAATAAAGTAGCGATTAAAAATAGGTATATGTATATTTTACCAAAAGCTAAAATAATTTTCTAATTTACCTATATATTAAAGATGTACTTATATATATCTTTTCTGTAAAAATGAAATAAGATCTCTTTTACTTTTAAAAAAAACCTTTTCGATATTTTTTTTATAAATAAATTTTTCTGCATATCCATACACTTATATACAATTTTAAACCGATATACCTCACTGTAAATGATTTTTTTCATTTTTTTCTTTGATTTCTACATATATATTTATATATATATATAAATAAATTAAAAAGAAAATACCTCACTAATTCGATCGATCAATCCATTGCTGCCTCCACTCATTCACGAGTAGATCCCCAAAAATAATGTCGCGACCTCGGACCAACCTCCACAACCTCGAACCTCTCCTCCTTCATGCACATGTGTGCTACCATCGAGAACCCTAGCTTCGAACATCGCCGACTTCGCCTAGCACATGCGAGCACCTAGCCGACCCAATCGATTTTGCCTCGATTCGCCCACGACGCCTCATCGCGATCCACAAGATCCCCTCCTGCGACAAACGTGCCACTGCCTTTGTGCTTCCATTGATATCCTCCTCGCTCGATTCCCCTTCCTTGCCGAGCTCGAGATGGCAACTCGATGTCGCTGTCACCGACCTTTATCGCGCATGCGGTATCATATTTGTTTTAGTTGAACTCGAATTCGAATTCGAACAAGTGGCGCGAAGATCTGAATGCGAGAATTTAAAATCGATTAGATTTCGGCCATTTTGATTTTTTTCTTTGAAGCCACAGTGTTCGATTAAACAAATGATTTCGACTGCCAATTAATTTAATTGGAGGAAGAGGGATAACCGCGGCCATTGATTTAAACTGAACGAAATAAAATTTCTTTGGCCAATGAACTTAATTTTTTGAACAAAAGAATAGTTTCTTTGTTTCAAAGGAATTCAATTTTTTATTAGAACGAGATAACAAAAATTCTTATGGACGACGCATGTTGAAATTGAAGACAAGTGTTAGATTAGAGGAAGCGCGTGTAACATTTGTCTTGTAAAACAATTATTATATTTTAAATTTAAATTTAAATTCAAATTGCTACGATAAACGTAAATCAAAATTTCAACCTCCAATTGAGGCGTGCCGTCAGGCGTTTATAATGTCAGACGCCAATTGTAACAACCCAAAAATTCTAACAAGTATTTTATTCTTTTTATTTATAAACTTTAGGGTTTTAATTTATAAAAATTTTTTTTTTTAAATTTAATTGTAAATAGTCACCAAAATTTTATTAATATAAGCCAATTCTATAATTCTTATTTTTTGTTAAAGTTTGACATTTATTGGAATTTAAATCTTTTAAATTCTAACTTCCAGATCTTTTAACATAACTAAATATATTGGTAACAAAATTTTATTTCCACTTTTGTTCTTTTAAAAATTGGCTATACGCCTTTAAATCAAGTAATTAATATTATGTAAAAGAAATAAACTTTATACATATACACATTTGTTTCTTAGTTAATTAATTAGTAAATAAAATTTTAAATTGAATAATATATAGGAAATAAATTTTACGTTTTCTATTTTACGTATATACATCAGTTATGTGTTAAATGTTAAGTAAATCAAACCAATGTAAGCAATTCAAAACTTAATTAAGTAATAAATTTTAATAGAGTATAAATATGCTATTTAAAATACACGTTTTAATTTGTACGTTATATTCGTTTTGATTTATTTAGTTACCAAATAAATGGTACGTAGCCAGTGAATATTCTTTAAAATGTATATTTTACTATAAATAGATAGAAATAAGTAACGTATAAATTTAGATACGTTACTTTTGTTATAAATTTAGCGTATATTGTACTAACTTTATAAGAAATAAGTAAATAAGAAACGAATAGTTTCTAATCACGTTACTTTTGTTAATTATTTGAGCGTATGTTTGAATTAAAATTCCGTATCTATTACACGCTCATAAATTTCATACTTTAGCTACAAAAAACAAATCAGTAGCCATGATTTTTGGAAAAAATTATTGACCTTGCTTCTAAAACTGCTCATATTTAATTTGATACGTTTCATTTCTATTTGTACCGTTCTTTTCCCTGTTGCCCTTTTTCATTCCTTGATTTTTGGTGCTATTGGCTTCAACAAACGTATCATATTCGGCACAAAATTTATATACATATTCCTTACCTTATCTTTGTCAATTTAAATTATGAACATGTACCAAAATTTTTGACTCTTCATTCTCCTTTCGTTTAAACAAAAATTCAAAACGTGATGTCCAATCAATTTGTTGCTTTAATTAACCTTCAGCAAATCAAGGGATTTGAAGGTTGCTATTTGTTTATCTTCATCTGACTATTCATTGTTTGAAACTGTTCAATTTGATTTAATATTCGCACTTATTTATGAGATCTTCCATTTTGTTTCTTCCCTCGGCGCAAAGTTCTCCCTTTATCTATTGTTATGCATGATCACTGGAAGAAACGTATAACGTACATACGTTTTTCCTCTTCTTATTATTTGATTTGGCAACAACTCATTTTTTTGCGTGTATAAATCTACGTGAATATTTATTGCCTAAAATCCTCACCTGTAACTTTATATTTAGTATTTATGTGATACGTTTCCCAATTTATGCCTATTCATTTTTCCTACTTTACTTGTTTTAACCGCTGAAACATTTTTTTCTTTTTTTAACTTTTGACAATTCAGTTTTTCCACTTTACCCATTTTATATATATCTCTGCTTCTCCCCTCCCTGTTTTCTGCTTTCAATATATTTGACAAATCCATCTTCATATTTCTCTAGGCAAGAAGAGAAGGAAAAAAAATTAGAATAAAAAAATAAAACCATCGATACCTTCCTTACCTCCAAAACCACGCATAACCACCCTTTGCCGAGCCATCAACGGACCCGCCTCCAACTTCTTCTCCCCACCTTGCCATTTACTCCGCCTCTCCCATCACGTGGCCACTTTTTTTCAACTACGAGCTCCTTTCTTTTGACGTGCCATCAAACTGTAGGGAGCTGATGCATGAACCCTGTTGCGTTTGAACTTGCGTGCATATAAGACTCTATATGTGTGTCATGTGTCATGTAAGTATTTGATAACTTAGTTATTTGTTAAGAAAATTTTGAATTCATACAGTGGCATGCTATGACGCCCCACCTCTATACCCGCTCTAGCCAAGGACTCTACGGGGTAATGCCGTCAACTAGCACGGAGAATAAGGCTGTTGAGGAGCGACCATCTGCGTAATTGCTTTGTGCGGACACCGATATGTCAAATAGTACAACCTGCATCTGGTTTCAGAAGGAAATCCGACATACCGATACAAACTCAAAGGTACCACCCGGTGGCTATATATATTCTTCAAAAATAAATATAGAAATAAACATAACACAAACCAGTCACAGACATCCATATCACAAAGGCGGAAATAGATATGAATATATAACACATAAAAGTTTTCATCAGAGTAGTGGTCAGACAAGATCCACAATATCACTAAAGAATAAGTTAAGATTGAGAAGATAAAGTTGAATTTATTTGAAATGGTATTTACTTAAGAATTCTAATTAATTGGATTGATTTGAACTATTGAATTTGAAATTTAGGATTTGATTTATAATTTGATTTTGATTTAAATGATTAAATGGAAGTTTCAAGTTTAAACAAATCGAAAGGAATAATTAGTTTAAAGAAAAATTTAGGTTATTTAATAAATATTAAATTTATTAAGCGCACATTTCAAGACTAAATAATAAGGTTAAATCGAGATCTATATGCAACTGTTAAATTGAACTTTGGAATATTGAATATTTAAGCTTTGAAATATACTAGAATTTAAATGGTTAATTTGTGATTTAGATCTGTATTTGAAATATATATAATTTTATTTTGTTTGGTCAGAAGCTGAATTGAATGGAAATTGATAAATTGGGATTGAATTTAACTTGAATAGGGAAGTCGGGTTGATTATGAAGTGATTTGTTAAGTTTGAGGAAATTACAAATATTCTACTTTATAAAATACATACATACATACATACATATACATATACATATATATATATATATATTTTGGAAATATATATATTTGAAATGAAATGATATTTTCTTGTGAAGTATAAATTGATTTGAAAGGACCTCGGTGTTATAGTGTATATTTTCTACCTTATAGATAGTTCCATGGACTCTTAGAGGATGGTTATCCCAAACATCCTTTAAGTTATATTTAAGTTGATGTTTCACTTGAGTTGGATTTATTGATATAAGAATGTTAATCCTGACTCGAGTGTTTTTTTTGCCTTACGCTCGTGTCAGACTGAGTAATGCAACATTTGAGACTCGCCTGTGGCGTTTGGAGTTTCATTGGAGATCCAACTACCGATTCAGCTTTCACCTTTTCCAGTTGATTGGTTCAGAGAAGTCATCTGTTCGTACCGAAGACTTCGCTGTATATGATATATTCTGTTGTATTCTATTTCTAATTCTGATATTTGTATAGTAGCTTCATGAACTACTATTTATTTATTCCGCTGCGTATTATTGTGTTACTTTGTGTCTGTGATTCTGTGATTAATTTATTTACTGTATATGCTGAGTTTGCAAAATATAAATTAACAATTTGATATTTTGAGCAATTCTAGTCCGGCATGTGCGGATGCGAATGGTTGAAAATATTAGGTCATTACAGTTGGTATCAGAGCTTTGGCTCTAGGAAAACTTAGCATATATGGTAAATTTATTTACAGGATCAATTTAGTTCGAGCTTGAATCTCTTTCTATTTGATTCGGTTCTCCTTTGAATTTTGGAACATCCCCCTCGGTTCCAAATCCATTCTTTTCTTTCCCCATTCGTGTTTTCTAGATTCTGGAGGATCCCATGCTCCACTGAATGATTGTAAAGGGGTGAAACTCCTTTACAATAGCATCGATTCACCGAAAATTTATATATCCTTGGTTTAGATGCTGCTATCTCTAGTTATGCCGAATTCTATATCTGGTGATCGAATGTCGATTTGCCTTGAAATTCCGCATATCATATTCCTGAAGTCACGGTTGACCCGGTTAAGGTCGCCCGCGATTAATATCCATCTTCTATTTTGAAATTTAATTATCACATCTTCGTTTGGGCCGAGCTTCGAATCAGAATTCTATTTGATTAGAGTTCCTCTAATTTGAATCTCTATCTTTGTTTTGAAATCCATCCTTGAATCATCCTTTGAAAATAAGGCTTTTTTTGTAGTTTAGAAATTGTTTTATATAGCGAAATTATTATTTTGATAACTATGATTTTATTCGATATATGAAAGTGAAATTGTTTTCGAAAGGATTTTATACCTTTTAAAAAACTAGTATTTGAAATTTCGAAAGGATTTGAAATTTTGAAAATTTTATAAGAAATTCGATTTATATAAAAATGATTTATGACTGAAGGGTTTCGAATTTGAAATTTGAGTTATTGAACTCCGGTACTTTGAAATTGGTTTTAAGACTTTTGAAAATATATAACAATAAGATTTGAAAGTTTTTTCTGAATAAGAAGTGTTTCAAATGACTCAAACGAGTTCCAATTATTTCAAAGAAACTTCAAAGAAGTTTTCAAGAAAACAGAAGTCTAGAACTCACTTTTGTCGCTGGAATTTTTTTATGGTTATGGGTGCACGCATCATCGACATTGATTTTCGAGTTTCAAAGTGGGGGAGAGGCCACTGTGGTAGCATTGCTATGCGAGTGATTTTGTGGATCCAATTTTAGTTTTAGTTTTCGAAGTATGATTTGATTTTCAAAAGATGTATGTATCTATATTTGAAATGATTTGAAGTGAGCCCCGTATTCAATCCTCGAGTTTTCGATTTGATTTAGTATAACTCTATTATAAAAATTAATTTACTGGTTTGTTGCTGATTTCCAACTCTTTGATTTGAAATTTGATTTCACCGACTATTTTGAAGGTTCGAACACTTCCAAATAAAGGTTTAAAATTATAAAGCTAAGTAATTTTGAAAAGTATAAATTAATGGATAAAGTATATAAGTTTAAAACTACTTTGTTTAGTAAATGGATAGGGCTAATTGAATTATACTAATATGAAATCTGGTTTTTAATGCTTTGTAAATAGTTTAAAGGTTTCGAAGGGGTGGTTATAAACTTGAAAATCATTTGGGTATAATTGATTTTGGAAAATATTTGGCTTCGAAAAATAAGATTTGGAATTTAAACCCAGTATTTATATGATGATTTTGGAAATGAATATGATTGACCAAAATTATGTTGATTTGGAAACTAGGATTATTTTCTAAACCTACTATTTGGAAATTTTGAAACTGAAGATATTAAATATGAAGAAATAATTTGGTGAAATCATATATGATTTTGAAACTGAATCGATATTAAAAGAATTGAAATTGAGAACCTTGTTTTAGTAAATACTTGATTTGGGAGTTATCGAACTTATATAGAATTGATTTGTATAAGTATGAAGTTGATTTGAAAACAATTGATTTTGGAAAGTATTCGATTTGAAAATGAAATCTTATATAATGGACTTTATATAAGTATGATATTTGAAAGTGATTTGAAAAGATACTATATGATATATATTTTCGAAGTGATGATATGGAAAGTGCCTTCTGCTTGATATCCGCTCTGTGGCCACATTGTGATTCATTCTATCGATATTATTCTTTCTGATTTTCGGTTTTTCGGATGTGATACTCGAATGTCCTACCATGGCATAACCTACGGTCTTTTTTTTGGGGTAGCGTAATCTGCAAGGCAGAGATTGCTTAAAGGGTATGGATGTTTCCTGGGGGATCCAGGCGTAACCATTGTTATGTATCCTACGGTCTATCGGTTTTGTTGTCGTGGCGTAATCCGCAATGCAGAGATTGCTTAAAGGGTATGGATGTTTCCTAGGGGATCCAGGAATAACCATTGTTATGTCTCCTATGGTCCACAGGTTTTGGTTATCATGGCGTAATTCGCAAGGCAGTGAATGCTTAAAGGATATGGATGTTTCCTAGGGGATCCAGGCGTAACCATTTTTATGTATCCTGCGATCCAGGTGATTTTTTTGGATTGTACTTTCCATATCTGTTTTAAAAGTTTTCAGTATTTTCACTAGTTGTTGAAACAGGTCTACTAAGTGCTTGAAGAATTCTAGCTTTGCGCCTGATCAATGCATGGCCAGAGTCTGCAAGAACGAGGTTAAACTTGTTGAAACATCGAGTTATAAAAGTTTTTTGAAAGAAACTTTTGTTTCGATATAAAGGTATTTTATTATAAAAGTATTTTTCAACAAAGAAATTTTGTATTAATATTTGAAATTGAGGCTCTTATGGTTTGAAATTGACGCAGCGGATTAATCAAAACAAACTTCAATCGGTGAAAGTAGCGATCGATGGAATGAAGATACCGAAATGCCCAAATTCGTTGATCCGAAGATACCGAATTCTAGCTATCTCAAACACGTTGATAGCGCACTATACCGTGTTCAAAGATCTACGATTCTTCGTACGTTGATCTAGCGCACTAGATTCCGTGAATCGGCTTCAACAAACGTGGATTCGAGCGCACTCGAATGACGTATGTGGAGATAGGAGATCACACTCAACTACCAATTAAAATAAAGCACAAAGCAATCAAAGAGAATTTTATTCAAAAGTCAACAACCAAAAAGTTACAACTCACTCCCTATTTATAGAAGTTTACAACACAGCCCATAAGTCGCGTACGACTCAAGACCTGGCCGACTCATCACAAGACTTACGACTCATATTGACTCGGCAGCGACTCAAACACCATGCGACTCAATATATGTCAACAACGACCTAACACCAATATATACAGACGACTCAAAGATACAACGACTCATATATACACATAACCGAGACAACTCTTAAGTCGGCACCGACTTAACATGAAGCGACTCATCCCCTTTACAACAAACAAAAATGCAAACGACTTAGGCAGGGTCGTTACCGACCTAACTGACTCAAGAAAATACACTACACAGACACATTGCGGCATAACTCCTTAACGACTCAATTAGGGCGACTCATCATGAGTCGTAACTCGTTGACTCGGCACAGTCTCCTTCTGATATCCAGTTAGCTCGGAAGCGAATCATGCTTCCATTGACTCGTGAACGACTCAAGTCCGATACCTCCTCCATTCGACCTATGGTTATCACTTCCCCCTGTAACTCCTTAGGTCGGAAACGACTCAAGCTTTCATTGAGTCGTGGACGACTCATCAAACTACACCACAAACTCATGTTTTCAGGAATTAAAGATTGCACAATTTCTTCTCTGGCCTTAGCTGCATCATCCTCCCCCGGTTGAGAAAAATTCGTCCTCGAATTTGTACATTCTTCTTCATCTGATTGTTTACGTCCGTAATATGGAACAAGATGTTTAACATTGAACACGTCAGACGTGTAAACATCTTCTGGCAGCTTCAACTTATAAGCATTTTCATTAATTTTCTTCACAATTTCAATCGGACCAATTTTCCGCGCCTTCAACTTGTTATAAGCACCCACCGGAAAACGATCCTTCGTCAATACAACATAAACCAAATCACCTTCCTTAAATTCAATACTCCGTCGTTTCAAATCAGCAGCCCGCTTATACTTCTCATTTGACTTTTCTAATCATTCTTGAACGATCTTATGACATTCCGTCAACCCATCAACAAAGTCTACAGCTCGTTTAACCGTCCCCTTCAGTTGTGGTACTACTGCCAAATCCAACGGTCCCCTAGGTAAATTTGAATATACAATCTGGAATGGACTGAATCCTGTGCTACGATTCACTGCATGATTATGAGCAAACTCTGCCTGGCATAACTTCATGTCCCAACTTTTCAGATTATCTTTCACCAAACATCGCAACAAATTTCTCAATGATCTGTTCACAACTTCGGTTTGACCATCTGTCTGCGGATGATACGCGCTGCTAAAGTTCAACTTCGTTACCATCATCTTCCACAAACTTAACCAAAAGTGACTCAGAAAACGAGTATCTCTATCCGACACAATAGACTCTGGCAATCCATGAAGTCGATAAATCTCCTTGAAAAATAACTGAGCAACACGAACAACATCCGTCGTCTTCTTGCAAGCAATAAAATGTGCCATTTTAGAAAATCTGTCAACCACTACATATATAGAATCATTACCACGCTGCGTTCTCGGCAATCCCAATATAAAGTCCATACTCACATCAACCCATGGCCTAGCCGGTACAGGCAACGGTATATACAACCCAGCATTGGTCGCGGTTCCTTTCGAAACTTGGCAAATATGACATCGCTCCACAAACCTTCCCACTTCTTTTCTCATCGACGGCCAAAAGTAAGACTGTGGAATTAACTGTAAAGTACGATCACGGCCCACATGTCCTTCCTCATGCAACTCCCTGATAATTTTCAATCTCAAGCTACAATCCGGAATGCATAAACGATTTCCTTTAAACAGAAAACCATCCACCAATATGAATTCATCAGCATTCCCTTCCTTAACTTGTTCAACAAATTTCTTAAAATAAGGATCTTCTTCAATTAGCTATGGCAATAGCTCGAAACCCGTCACTTCAACTTTCATTGTCGTTAATGGATGACTCCTCCTACTCAAAGCATCAGCTACCCGATTCGTCACTCTCGACTTATGTTGAACAACGAAAGTAAATTGTTGCAAATAGGCAATCCATGATGCATGTCTCGCAGAAATCTTGTCCTACCCCTGCAAATGCTTCAACGCCTCATGATCAGTGTACAGAACAAACTCCTTCTGAAATAGATAATGTCTCCAATGTTTAATCGCTTGCACAATAGCATAGAATTCAACGTCATATGTACTGTATCTCATCTTTGCCCCTGACAACTTCTCACTGAAATAAGCAACTGGCTTCCCATTCTGACTCAGAACTCCTCCAATACCAACTTTCGAAGCATCAGTATGCAATTCAAACAACAACTGAAAATTCGGTAAAACAAGCATTGGTGCTGTCGTTAATAGTTCTTTGATTCGTTCAAAAGCAACTCCCGCTTCCTCTGACCATACAAACTGTTTCCCCTTCATGCAATCAGTCACTGGAGCCATCACGCTACTGAAGTGTGGAATGAATCTTCGGTAGAATGACGCTAGCCCATGAAAACTCCTCACCTCTGTAATTGTCTTTGGTGTTGGCCAATTTCTGACTGCTTCAACTTTATTCTGGTCAACTTGAATACCCTTTCCTGAAACAACATAACCCAGAAATAAAACACTTCTTGTCATAAACACACATTTCTTCGTAGCAGCATAAAATTGTTCTTCACGAAGAATAATCAACACTTACCTCAAATGTAGAACATGCTCCTCCATACTCCTGCTATATATCAGAATATCATCGAAATAAACCACCACGAACTTCCCAATGAAGGGTCTAAATATTTGATTCATCACCCGCGTGAATGTACTAGGTGCATTTGATAAACCAAATGGCATAACCAACCATTCGTATAACCCCTCTCTCGTCTTGAAAGCTGTCTTCCATTCGTCTCCCGGTCTAATTCGAATCTGGTGATAACCACTCTTCAAATCAATCTTCGAAAATATAGTTTCCCCACTCAACTGGTCTAACAAATCATCCAACCTCGGCATAGGAAATCTATAGCGGACAGTAATCTTGTTCAAAGCTCTACTATCTGTACACATTCTCCATGTTCCATCCTTCTTCGGTACCAACAAAGCTGGCACAGCACAAGGACTCAAGCTTTCCTGAACACGTCCCTGCTCAAGTAACTCTTCCACCTGCCTTCGTAATTCTTCATATTCCTTCGGACTCATTCGGTAATGTGGTCGATGTGGTAAAACTGCTCCCGGAACAAGATCAATTTGATGTTGAATGTCTCTCAATGGTGGTAACTCCTTAGGAAACTCCTCTGGAAATACATCTTCAAACTCTTTCAAAACTGGCTTTGCTTCTTCAGGCATTTCAACCTCTTCACTGCTCTCTCGCCCAATCAACAAATAGACTTCAGGCTCCTCTTCAACTTCTTTAACAAACTCCTTCAAAGTCAACAGAGTTTTCAATTCCTCAATCTCCTCTAGCTTGCTCTCCTTCTATTGTTGCTTCTTGGGAACCAAAGTGATTTTAGTACCCTCGAACATGAAACTATAGCTATTGGCTCGACCATCGTGTTGTACTGCTCGATCAAACTGCCATGGCCTGCCCAACAACAGATGACACACACCCATGTCCACTACATCGCACCAGATTTCATCATTGTATTTCTTCCCAATAGAAAATTTCACGCAAGCTCTTCTCCCAACTTTCACGTCACCACCCTTCCTTAACCAAGCTAACTTGTATGGTTTAGGATGCTTCTCGGTTTTCAACTCCAATTTCCTCACTGCCTCTGTAGAGATAATATTATCGCAACTCCCAGCATCAATGACAAATTTACAAACTTTCCCAAGAATAGTGCAAGTAGATTGAAATATGTTATTCCTCAACCAACTATCTTCCTCCTCTTGTTTTGGCGTCAAACAAGACCTCCTCATCATCAGATTGCAACCTTCGTCTCCCGACACTTATTCTTCCTCCTCAACATTAGGTGAATTAGAACATTCAACTTCTTCCTCTTCATCCTCAGCTTCAACTATCATAGTTCTTTTCTTCGGCTTCGGACACTCGTTGCTTTTATGACCCATCTCCTGGCAATTGTAACATTTGAGCCCACTGCTAACCTTCGCCTTCTCACCTTCCTTCACAACTGGTTTGGCAACAATCTTAGGAACATTAGAACTTCCACCGACTCCCTTCACTTGATTGTTAGAATTGGTAAACACAGCACCTCCACGTCTTCCTTGCTTTTCCCAAGCTAACGCCTTTTGATGTGCCTCCGCTACAGATCTGGGATCGAACATATTAACCATATCCTGGATCTGCATTCTCAATCCTCCAACAAACCTAGCAGTCAGCTGTTCTTCTGTCTCCATTATATCGTTCCTGGCAATGAATTGGTAAAATTCATCTGCATAGTCATTTACTGATTTCGTCCCCTGCCATAGATTCTGCAATCTCTGGTACATAAGCGATTGATAGTTGTATGGCAAAAATGTAGCTCTCATCAATTTCTTCATCTTCTCCCAAGATTCTATCTTTGACTTCCCCATTCGTTCACGAGTAAGTTTAGTTTGCTGCCACCATGCCAAAGCTCTTCCCCTCAGCCTTGTAGCAACTAACTTCACCCTTCGATTCTCCGGAACCTCCTTGAAATCAAAGATTTCCTCCACATTAGATAACCAATCTAAGAATTCTTCAGCTACCATCCCTCCTTTAAACTCCGGAATCTCCATCTTCATTCCCGATTCCCAACGTCGATCATCATCAACAACCCGATACTGACGTTGTCTCTAATCTCGGTCTCTGAAATGAATACTTCCCCTCTCACCATCAAACTCCTCATCAAAGTCTGATGCATATCGTTGTCTTTCACGCCCTCCAGCATCTCTACCACCACTCCTACTACCAACATCCCGTCTATCATGATCATCAACATTCCTCCTACTTCGATTATCAACACTCCTAGGCTCTTGACTTTCTCTCCTCTCCCGTTCTGAATGTGATGACACTCTACTACCCCCACGAATGGATTCAGGTGAATTTCTTCTTCTACTTTGATTCATATCAATCATAAGCTTTTCCAACCTACCAATGCCTTCATCAATCTTCTCATGCATACGTTGTTCCATTTGATCGGCCTCTTCTCTCCGATATAAAGCTTCAACATTTTGATGGCGGTTAGCTCTCCTTGGCGGCATGATTGAAATTCACAAAATTTCAACAAATCGATACCAAAGTGATGCTTCAACTTCACATACAACTTCACAAGGCTCGGCCTAACTCCTTAGCTCGAAACAAGCTTCCAATGATCCTTCCTAGGCTCGGCTACTTCACTAGTATACACGGCCTACTTCAAATTCAAACACTTTCAACACTTTGATTCAAAATGGAATGGATCGAAAGTTCTCCCTCTTGTTGCAACTTCAATATGAACACGATGAACAACTTCAAACTTCAACACTTGGCTCCAAGACCCGATTTTAGCTATGATTGGCTAAAACAAGCTCTGATACCAAAAACTGACGCAGCGTATTAATCAAAACAAACTTCAATCGGTGAAAGTAGCGATCGATGGAATGAAGATACCGAAATGACCAAATTCGTTGATCCGAAGATACCGAATTCTAGCTATCTCAAACACGTTGATAGCGCACTATACCGTGTTCAAAGATCTACGATTCTTCGTACGTTGATCTAGCGCACTAGATTCCGTGAATCGGCTTCAACAAACGTGGATTCGAGCGCACTCGAATGACTTATGTGGAGATAGGAGATCACACTCAACTACCAATTAAAAGAAAGCACAAAGCAATCAAAGAGAATTTTATTCAAAAGTCAACAACCAAAAAGTTACAACTCACTCCCTATTTATAGAAGTTTACAACACAGCCCATAAGTCGCGTACGACTCAAGACCTGGCCGACTCATCACAAGACTTACGACTCATATTGACTCGGCAGCGACTCAAACACCATGCGACTCAATATATGTCAACAACGACCTAACACCAATATATACAGACGACTCAAAGATACAACGACTCATATATACACATAACCGAGACAACTCTTAAGTCGGCACCGACTTAACATGAAGCGACTCATCCCCTTTACAACAAACAAAAATGCAAACGACTTAGGCAGGGTCGTTACCGACCTAACTGACTCAAGAAAATACACTACACAGACACATTGCGGCATAACTCCTTAACGACTCAATTAGGGCGACTCATCATGAGTCGTAACTCGTTGACTCGGCACAGTCTCCTTCTGATATCCAGTTAGCTCGGAAGCGACTCATGCTTCCATTGACTCGTGAACGACTCAAGTCCGATACCTCCTCCATTCGACCTATGGTTATCACTTCCCCCTGTAACTCCTTAGGTCGGAAACGACTCAAGCTTTCATTGAGTCGTGGACGACTCATCAAACTACACCACAAACTCATGTTTTCAGGAATTAAAGATTGCACAATTTCTTCTCTGGCCTTAGCTGCATCAGAAATTTACGATAAGTGCCCAATACTATTCTTTTGGATCTACCTTATCTGCTCAGCTTATTTATTCACCTATATTCTATTTCCTGAATCTACCTTCCTTTCCTCTTTGAATATAATCTTTAAAATATTGTTTATTTATATACTACCTGGTTTAATAGTAATTTTTTTAGTGTTTTACATAAATAATTGATCTCATAAATAATTGAATGGATTTAATAAAATGGGTTTAACGAAAAATCAAATATTAAATAAAAAAATTTATATGGTTTTAAATAAATTTTTAATTTATTTTCCAAACTCTAATTTTTCATCTGGTTGTTTCTATTCTCCTACTTTGTTCCTTTTTGAGGATGAAAAGTTCTGAGTGGGGGAGAGTGTGACAACCCAAAAATTCTAACAAGTATTTTATTCTTCTATTTATAAACTTTGAGGTTTTAATTTACAAAAAAAGTTGAATATTTTTTAAATTTAATTATAAATAGTCACCAATTTTTTTTAATATAAGTCAATTCTATTATTCTTATTTTTGGTTAAAGTTTAACATTTATTGGAATTTAAATCTTTTAAATTCGTACTTCCAAATCTTTTTACTTAAATAAATATATTGGTAATAACATTTTATTTCTACTTTTGTTCTTTTAAAAATTGGTCATACACCTTTAAACCAAGTAATTAATATTCTGTAAAAGAAATAAACTTTATAAGTATACACATTTGTTTCTTAGTTAATTGATTAATAAATAAAATTTTAAATTGAATAATATATACGAAAAAAAATTTACGTTTTCATTTTTACGTATATATATCAGTTATGTGTTAAATGTTAAGTAAATCAAACCAATGTAAGCAAATCAAAAGTTAATTAAGTAATAAATTTTAAAGTTAATAGAGTATAAATAGGCTATTTAAAATACATGTTTTATTTTGTACGTTATATCCGTTTTCATTTATTTAGTTAACGTATAGGTGGTACGTTGCTAACGAATATTCTTTAAAACGTATATTTTACAAAAAATAGGTAGAGAATAAATAAGTAACGTATAAATTTAGATACGTTACTTTTATTATAAATTTAGCGTATATTGTACTAACTTTATAAGAAATAAATAAATATGAAATGAATAGTTTTTAATCACGTTACTTTTGTTAATTATTTGGGCGTAAGTTTCAATTAAAATTCTGCATCTATTACACGCTCATAAATTTATGCCTTAGCTATTGGAAACAAATCAGTAATCGCGATTTTTGGAAGAAAATTATTGACCGTTGCTTCTAAAACTGCTCATATTTAATTTGATACGTTTCATTTCTATTTTTTCCGTTCTTTTCCCTATTGCCTTTTTTCATTCTTTGATTTTTGGTGCTATTGGCTTCAACAAACGTATCATATTCTGTACAAAATTTATATACACATTGCTTACCCTATTTGTGTCAGTTTAAATTGTGAACGGTACCAAAAATTTTGACTCTTCAATCTCCTTCCATTTAAAAAAATATTCAAAATGTGATGTCCGATCAATTTATTATTTTAATTAACCTTCGGCAAATCAAGGGATTTGACGGTTGCTATTTCTTTATCTTCAGCTGACTATTCATTGTTTGAAACTATTCAATTTGATTTAATATTTGCATTTATTATGAGATCTTCCATTTTTTCTTCCCTCAGCTCAAAGTTCTCTCTTTATCTATTGTTCTACACGATCACTGGAAGAAACGTATAACGTACGTAAGTTTTTCCTTTTTCATATTTGGTTTAGCTACAGCTCATATCTTATTTGCGTGTATAACTCGACGTGAATATTTGTTGCCTAAAATCCTCACCTACTACTTTATATTTGTTATTTATGTGATACGTTTCTCAATTTGTGCCTATTCGTTTTTCCTACGTTACTTGTTTTAACCGCTGAAACATTTTTTTTTAACCTTTGACAGTTCACTTTTTCCACTTTACCCATTTTATATATCTTTGCTTCTCCCTTCCCTTTCCTCTTCTTTCAATATATTTGACAAATCCATCTTCATATTTCACTCGGCAAGAAGAGAAGGAAAAAATTTTAGAATAAAAAATAAAACCATCGATGCCTTCCTTACCCCAAAACCGCGCACAACCACCCTTTGCCGAGCCATCAACATTCCCGCCTCCAACTTCTTCTCCCCACCTCGCCATTTCCTCCTGTAATATCCCAAAATTTATGGAAATTTAAATTTAATAATCTAGGTTTAAATTTAAATTGAATTGATAATTTTGTTGATAAATTTAATTTGATTTAATAATCTTCTTTATTTAAATATTTAATTTGTGAATTTATTTTTAATAAACTAATAAATTGTTTTCTATTTATAATGTATATGTATTTATATATTTAAAATAGATAAGTTGTTAAATTAGTATAGCATAATTTTAATGTTTTGGAAATAGGAATTGTGATTTATTTTCGATTTAAGCTTTTCAAAAAATATTTAATAAAATATTATATGATTTTAAATATATGAGATAAATGTTTTATTGGTTTAAAATTCATTTTAACTAAAGTTTGAATATTAAAATAAGTTACAAAAATATTTGTGTTATTTTTTTTAAAAAATATTGATTGATAATTTAGATTTGTAAATTTAATATGAAATTTAAAATACAATTTTAATTATGAAACATGTATTCATTTAAGTGATAATCTCTTTTATAAATTTATTTTAGTTGTTTAAAGGTATAAGAACTAGTTAACTAAGTTTAAACATTTATTAACACTTAATTAAATAACAAATTACTTAAAGATACATGTGTATGTAATTTAGGAGATAAGTTAAACATGTGTTAAGTATTTAAGATAGGTAGTTAACAAGTGTCTATTTCTTTTACAAGTGTCAAATTTATATCTTTTATTTTTTCTTTGTTTTTAAGAAATCATAAATTTAGATTATAAAACATTCCATTTACTCATTTCTTTCCTCTTCTCATTTTTCTTTTCTGAACAAAGAAATCTGAAAACCCTTGTAAACCAATTTGCAAATCTGTAACATTTTCTGCATTCTTCAAATCTATGACATGTTCATCCTCAAATACACTCTAATTTCTTCAAACCTGTAACATTTCCTGCATGCAAGCACCTGCAATTTTTTTTTAAAATCTGGGAGCATCAAAATGGAAGCTTATGCATTAGTCTGGATACACAAAGGGGCCTACATGCATCAAAATATAGCCTGCATCTTTTTCAAAATAATCTGGAAATAAATGCCAATGAATCTGGAGAAAAAAAAGCAAGAGACCTGCATTCATGAATCTTCAACTGGAAGCATCTTTTAAAAACAAAAATGGCTATGTTCTTCATATTAGATTCAAGTGAGTAACTTAACTTCTTTTTAAAAAATTAAGTATAAAAAAAATGGTTGCTTGATTTGTTCATGGGAATAGGAGTCTTATCTATGTTGTTAAATACATTGCTGAGTAGATCTTTGTGTATGGATGAATGCATGTTTGGTTCATCTAAGAACTGACTGTTTACTGTTAAGCAAGTGATAAAATTTCTTTCTTATGATCTGGTTGAGGTTATGGCTTGAAATTGAATGAAAATTGTTTATTTTATGGTGAAGTAAACTTAAAAATTTATACAAGATAAATCAATATTAGTATTCCTGGAAAGATAAATAACAGAGTAAAATTTGTATAAGTGAAAATTTAAGCATTTCAATTCAATACTTCAGGGTTATAAATCAGATCATAAAACAAAATTATGATTTTTAAAGGTAGGATTTTAAATTTTAGTGTTAATTCCAGAATGCAGTTCATATTTTACTGTATTATGCATTTTGGGTTCTAAGTGTTAATTCATGGGTTCGAATGGGTTGTAATTTCTCTTGGAGGTGGAGAGGAGATCACTGAGTATAGGAAAATTCTTAGATTTGGATTGTATTGCATTGTGGTGATGATGTTGTGATTTGTAGTATAGAACCCTAGTTTTACTGAGTTGGGTAAAAATCGAACTGTCCGGCCATTACAGTTGATCGAGTTTAACTATGCTTTGGACATTGGAAGGTAGTGGGTAGTCGAAGGCTTCGCCGGAGTTTTAGGGGTAGCGGTGGCCGGAGGGGCGTGAAGGAGGTGATGACAGGTTGGGATGTTGAGGTGCTGTATTGTTCCAGGTTGGGGTTGAAGCAACTGTAATATCTCGTGTTTGTCTCGGGGTAAATGGGGTTGGAACTCGGAGCAAGGTGTTTTTTACTCGAAGTAAATTATATTTTGCTCGGGTATTAATTTTTGTTTCATGTTTTTAGGAAATTAGAGCAGAACCTGTTTCCAGTTGTTTTTTTAAAATTAAAACAAAAGTTTTGATGCAAACTTAAATTTAAACCTAAGAATTAAAACTAAATTTAAATTTGAAATCAATCGGTTAAAAACCTTAGGTTCGAAATAATTTAAATTTTGAAAGTTTTAATCGGTTTTAAGCAAAACCAAAAAACCTGTTTTCCCAGGTTTATAAATTTGAAAGAAAAGTAATTGCAAAACAAAAATATGAAATGTGTCTTGAACCTGAAATGGGATTTGAATTTCAATAAGTTTAAATTTTAGACCTTTGAAATAAATTTGAAATGCTTTCAAAATTCAAGTTTGGGTTTTAAACAAAACAGAAACTATTTTATATTTTAGATTTAAAAGTAAAATTTCAAATTGAAGATGGAATTCAAACCGTAATATTTTAAACCTGAAACTCAAATTTGAATTCAATAATTTAAATCTGAGATTTGAAATCATTTTTTTTGAATTCAAATTTAAGATGTTAAATTAAAACAGGAAATTGTTTTTTTTCTGTTTTTCTGTTTTGAATTTAAAAGAAAATTTGTAAAATGCAACTCAAATTTTAAAACAAGTTTAAATCTGGGAACAGAATTATGAAGCTCAAGTTTGAAATTAATTTAAATCTGGAATTTAAATTTAGATTTTTAAACTTTTTAAAGTATAAAAGAACATTGATTTGAATTTAAAACTATAAGTTTTAAATTTATGAAATAATGTTTAAGATAAGTTTAAATTCAGTTTAAAAACCTGAAATTTGATTTTAATGTCATTTTTAAATTTAAATAAGTTTTTAAATTTAAATTTGTTTAAACTATTTTAGGCAAGTTTAAATAATTTGAATTTGAAAATGAAGATGGAGATGTAAGTAAAGTTTTAAATTTTTAAGATTTAATCTGGAATGAAAATTTGAATTGTATTTCAGGTTGAAATTCAAAAAGAAATTTTGAATTTTGAATTTTTGTTTTGAAACAAAGTTTTTAAAATACTTTGTATAAAAAAGAATGTTTCTTAATTTTGAACTTAAGAAAATTGGTTTCATTTAATTTATTAAATTAATTTAAATGGAACATTAATTATTTAATTAATGAATAATATGGATGATTAATTAAGTAATTAATAATTTTTAAGTTAATTAATTAAGATTTATGGTTAATTAATTAAGGTTAATTAATCCATAATTAAGGATGATTAATTAAATTTTAATTAATGATCAAGATTTACTTAATCAAGTGATTAAAGATAATTAAGATTTTAATTAACACTTAATTAATTAATAATTAGAGATTAATTAAATTATAATTAAATATTAATTAATTTGTAATTAATAATGATTAATATAAGTTAATCTCTTAATTAAGTAATTAAGAGATGTTAATGAAGGTCATTAACTTAAGATTATTTTAACAATTAATTAATGTGATTAATTTTTAATAATTAATTAGATTAATTAATAAGTAATAATCAATTGTTTAATTACTTAATGAAAGTATTTAAAGAATTAATTACTTAGTGTAATTAATTTAATTAATGTGATTAGTTTAGATTAATTTAGTTAATTAATTTAAACAATTGTTTGTTGTTTGATAATTACTTTATGTAATTTATGAATTTGAAATTACTTAAGGAAGTAATTAATTAATAATTACAGGATGTAATAAAAAATATTTATTGTAGAAGTAATCTGGATTTAAATTACTTTGAAAATTAATCAAGTGATTAATGAAGATAATTAATTAAGAATAATTAACTATGGGATGAGTAATTATAGTAGTTAATTACTAAATGGTTATTAATCAAGGGTGATTAATATATATAGTTTAAATAGAAGATTAATTACTTACGTAACTAATTTATATTGAGAGATTAATGTAATTAGAAATCAATAATTAATTAATTAATGGTGTAATTTGGAATTGATTAATTAAGGTATAATTAATAATGAATAAGTGATTAATATAATTTTAATTAATCAATTAATTAAGCAATTACAAGTTAATTGTTTGCAAAGGATTTAAGTAATTAACTTGTGTAATTAAAATTAAGACTAATTACTTATTGTAATTAGAGACAGTTAATCAGTAATGATTAAGTGGAATAAATATTGAGATGATGATTTATAGATTGATTTGTAATCAATTAAAGATTAAGATAAGCAGAATTTTAATGATGAAGTAATTAATTTAATTCATTTTAAATTAGTTAGAGTTTAGGTAATTAATTCAATTCATTTTAAATTAATTATAAATGGTGTGATCATTAGATCATTGCTTATATTTGATGATTGGTATTGATTGCCTGGTATGGTTTGTAATCTCAGTTATGAGATGAGTAGTGTATGTGATATGGATGCATTGTTTGCTTTTGGATGATAATATAAATTATCTGATTTTGATATGAATTATCTGTTGGTGAATGATAATGTTAATTATCCATTGTTATATGGTAAATTATCTATCTGTGTATATTTAGATAATGAATTGAATTGTTTTAAACTTAAACAACTTGGACCTTAAAAGACACGCTTTGGATTTCGATGAGACCGTGATCGGGTTTCCATATTTAGATGTCTGAAAACCACATCGATCCAAATGAAACGTTAGGTCGTTAATCCAAGTGGAGTGAGTGAAGACTCGAGGTGTAAGGGCTATACGTCAGTATAACTCTGTGGTTGATTCCGTAATGAGTTTGACGGAATAGTATTTATAGATTCGAGATGGTGATTCAGAGTGCAAGGGTTATTGTCGTTAACCCTGAGGTTGATTCCAATACGAGTGTAACGAGATAATGCCTTCAGTTTCGTTCGAACCCGGAACGAACTTGTATGGATTGAATGCTTTCAGAACATCGTCAGGTGGACGATGAGCATTCTAAGTAATATGTCCTATAAAGGTAATCGTAGCCTTAAGCCTCATCAACCGGGAATGGCTAAAACAGGGGAGGTGCAGCAAAGCTTCGTGGGTAGCCCCCACTTGAGAGCAAGATTTATCCCTGTCTAGAGGTCCCTTTATTTCGGCTTAGTGGTGCGGTTGCTGATCACAACTGCGGGGTTGTCTTGTTTGGAACTGTTCAGTAAGGAACGGGTCCGGCTTTGTGTTGCAGGGGATTGGGAGTAATCCTCGGTACGGTGATCTAGGCCACGTACTGTGACGGGCGGTACCCCAGTAGCCCAGCCATTGATGGAATCCAAAATCCAATAAGTGTCGTACGTATTAGTTGTGCCCAACTATGTTGAAATGTGAGATGTAAGCATTTCAACTATTTCTGTATTTTACTTAGAAACCATAGACACTATTATAATATCATCGGATTTCCTATCAAATGGTTTGGTTAGCATAAGGTAAAAACTTTTCCTTCTTTATGTGTGGGAAGTCTTACGTGATACCTTTTCTTTTCAAAGGTTTTTCAAAGTTAAGCAACTTTAACCTGTTACTCACACCAGACCCATGTCTGACCCGGAGTTATTTCTGTTTTTCTTTAAACTCTTGGAAACTCAAATTTTTACGAGTAGCCAAGGGAATTCAGGTTACGATTCAGGTTAGCTTTGACAAATTGTGGAGGAGCAATGGAGCAGGAGGCTTCCGCGTATAGTTATATAGTTTTCTACTGTGTTGGTATCTCTGAGTGTTTCTTTATTGTATTAGTTGTAATAACTAGACAGGCGTTTATAACTGTCTAGTATGTGATGTATTGTCTGTGTAACTCTGATAATTGTTGTATACTATGTAATACTTATATTATTAATATAATTTATTCGTTCCGCTGTTG
The DNA here is from genome assembly GCA_030765085.1 of Allium cepa. Classification (NCBI taxonomy): domain Eukaryota; kingdom Viridiplantae; phylum Streptophyta; class Magnoliopsida; order Asparagales; family Amaryllidaceae; genus Allium; species Allium cepa. The sequence goes on along the minus strand of CM060943.1, from coordinate 938,423,210 downwards.
AGATTCTAGTGTTGTTTCTTATTTCCCTTCTTTCTTTTCTCTTTTCTATCCCTTTCTTTCTTAAGGATGATACGACTTTTTGTGGAGAAAAAGTCGGGTCGTCACACTTGGTATCAGAGCATTAGGTTGAGTGAATACCTAGTCTCTGGAGTGGTGTCTATCTTGAGAGAGCGTATTTGTATTTTTAATATATATATATATATATATATATATATATTTGTGTTTCTACCTATTTGTTGGATTACCTGTTCAGGTTTTTCCAATATAAGTTATAAAGGTAGATGAGGTAGAAGTGTGTGTAACACGACTACCATTGGTTGGTATTTGAATGGATGAGGTTGGATGTGTATTTGTCGAGACTGTAGACCTAATACCGTCTCGAATGAGTTTTGCTTGGTGTAAAGTACTTCATCAATCTTTGAAGGTAACCTGTAAAGGTTCGGAGTTCATTTTTGAAGTGCCGAATTGAGTTTGGATCTGTCGGAAGGCTGAAGTAAGTTAGTGATGATATCTTGATATCTCATGAAATAGTAGCTGCATGATGAGATGCGGTGTCTATGGATATTTCCAAAGATGTTTCTTTGGAACAAGAGTAAGAAGTGAGTCTGCTCGGTGATGTGGTTGAGTTTGGCAGAGTGTTCTGAGTTGATAGGGAGTCTTTTGGCTGAGTGGTTTCTCTGAAGTGGAGTTCAGAAGCAGCAGAGTGGATCTTTTTCTCTGGTAAGTTGGCTAAGCCAAAATAAGCTGTTCTGTTTGGTTAAGAGAGAGCAGTTTTCTTTGCATTTAGGCTGAGTTGATCGCAAAAGTGACTTGCGATAGTATGTTCTCTTGTGTTTGTTGGAGATTGTCCGGATTTTCTTCCAAGAAGTCAGAGTTTGTCTGCATCTGAAGATCGAGTTTTCTTTCCTGAGATGGAACTGGTGGTTCAGTTAGTAGATGGATGGTTCCTTGAGATAGAAGTTGGTGAAGTAACTCAGGTTTGGGAGGAACATATGAGTTTTCTTTTTGGATATGTGGAACCATATTTCTGTGCTGGGTTGTCTAGTCTGTGCTCATGTTCGTCGGCATTTTCTTCTGCTTCGGATCAGAGTTGTGCAGCGGAAGCAGTTTGGGAGTGTTTCTGTTTTCTTTTTCCGGATAGGTAGAAGTTTGTTCTGTCTTCTGTTGTTGAGAAGCAAGGTTTGTGTTCTTGGTTTTTGAGTGATCTTGTGGAGATCATTGGATTGTTTTGATCCAGTCTGTTTCTAATGGAATCAGCATAGAGTTAAGCTGATCAGGATGGAGGTTGGTAGCCAGGATCGTTCGAAGAGTTTTTATGGATAAGAGGAGGAGAATTTGGATTCTGAAATCGGAGATTTAATTTGGGATAAGATTTTTCTCTGATCCAAAGAGCTATAAGTCTGTGAAGCTAGCTCCGAAGTGTTTTGGTTTCTTCTGTGTCTTGGGTAGATCGGTGTTTGGATTTCTAGAGTTGAATTGCCAGTTTGGACAACTGGGATTCATGGTGTTTCACGTATCTCTGAGGGAGTACGTGTTTGATATTTCTAGTTTTAGAACTAGCAGTTTAGGATGGATTGGTGGTTGAGTCAGACTCGATTGTAGTCTGATATTCTGTTATTGTTAGGAGTTCTATAGCTTAGTAGTATTGATTGATTGTATTCTATAGAGCGAGTATCCCGATATATATATACCAGGGAAACTCGTGAAAATTTTATCCAAAATTCTTTTGGATATTTAGAATTGTTCTGATTGTGTGAATTGGTTGCTTTGGTTGATGGCATATGGTTATCATATGCTGTATTTTAAAATAAAATCCGTAAATAGATTATTAAATTACCTTTGTTTTAAATTTGGGGACGAAATTCTTTTAAGGGGGAAGGATTGTAATATCCCGGAATTTATGGCAATTTAAATTTAATAATTTGGGTTTAAATTTAAATTGAATTGATAATTTTGTTGATAAATTTAATTTGATTTAATAATCTTCTTTATTTAAATATTTAATTTGTAAATTTATTTTTAATAAACTAATAAATTGTTTTCTATTTATATAATTTATATGTATTTATATATTTTAAATAGATAAGTTGTTAAATTAGTATAACATAATTTTAATGTTTTGGAAATAGGAATTGTGATTTATTTTTGAATTAACCTTTTCAAAAATATTTAATAAAATATTATATGATTTTAAATATATGAGATAAAAGTTTTATTGGTTTAAAATTCGTTTTAACTAAAATTTGAATATTAAAATAAGTTACAAAAATATTTGTGTTATTCTTTTTAAAAAATATTGATTGATAATTTTGATCTGTAGATTTAATATGAAATTTAAAATACAATTTTAATTATGAAACATGTATTCATTTAAGTGATAATCTCTTTTATAAATTTATTTTAATTGTTTAAAGGTATAAGAACTAGTTAACTGAGTTTAAACATTTATTAACACTTAATTAAATAACAAATTACTTAAAGATACATGTGTATGTAATTTAGGAGATAAGTTAAACATGTGTTAAGTATTTAAGATAGGTAGTTAACAAGTGTCTATTTCTTTTACAAGTGTCAAATTTACATCTTTTGTTTTTTCTTTGTTTTTAATAAATCATAAATTTAGATTATAAAACATTTCATTTACTAATTTCTTTCCTCTTCTCATTTTTCATTTCTGAACAAAGAAATCTGAAAACTCTTGTAAACCAATTTGCAAATCTGTAACATTTTCTGCATTCTTCAAATCTATGACATGTTCATCCTCAAATACACTCTAATTTCTTCAAACCTGTAACATTTCCTGCATGCAAGCACCTGCAATTTTTTTTTAAAATCTGGGAGCATCAAAATGGAAGCTTATGCATTAGTCTGGATACACAAAGGGGCCTACATGCATCAAAATATAGCCTGCATCTTTTTCAAAATAATCTGGAAATAAATGCCAATGAATCTGGAGAAAAAAAAGCAAGAGACCTGCATTCATGAATCTTCAACTGGAAGCAACTTTTAAAAACAAAAATGGCTATGTTCTTCATATTAGATTCAAGTGAGTAACATAACTTCTTTTTAAAAAATTAAGTATAAAAAAAATGGTTGCTTGATTTGTTCATGGGAATAGGAGTCTTATCTATGTTGTTAAATACATTGCTGAGTAGATCTTTGTGTATGGATGAATGCATGTTTGGTTCATCTAAGAACTGACTGTTTACTGTTAAGCAAGTGATAAAATTTCTTTCTTTCTTATGATCTGGTTGAGGTTATGGCTTGAAATTGAATGAAAATTGTTTATTTTATGGTGAAGTAAACTTAAAAATTTATACAAGATAAATCAATATTAGTATTCCTGGAAACATAAATAACAGAGTAAAATTTGTATAAGTGAAAATTTAAGCATTTCAATTCAATACTTCAGGGTTATAAATCAGATCATAAAACAAAATTATGATTTTTAAAGGTAGGATTTTAATTTTTATAATTCCATAATGCAGTTCATATTTTACTGTATTTTGCATTTTGGGTTCTAAGTGTTAATTCATGGGTTCGAATGGGTTGTAATTTCTCCTAGAGGTGGAGAGGAGATCACTGAGTATAGGAAAATTCTTAGATTTGGATTGTATTGCATTGTGGTGATGATGTTGGGATTTGTAGTATAGAACCCTAGTTTTACTGAGTTGGGTAAAAATCGAACTGTCCGGCCATTACAGTTGATCGAGTTCAACTATGCTTTGGACATTGGAAGGTAGTGGGTAGTCGAAGGCTTCGCCGGAGTTTTAGGGGTAGCGGTGGCCGGAGGGGCGTGAAGGAGGTGATGACAGGTTGGGATGTTGAGGTGCTGTATTGTTCCAGGTTGGGGTTGAAGCAACTGTAATATCTCGTGTTTGTCTCGGGGTAAATGGGGTTGGAACTCGGAGCAAGGTGTTTTTTACTTGAAGTAAATTATATTTTGCTCGGGTATTAATTTTGTTTCAGGTTTTAGGAAATTAGAACAGAACCTGTTTCCAGTTGTTTTTTTAAAATTAAAACAAAATTTTTGATGCAAACTTAAATTTAAACCTAAGACTTAAAACTAAATTTAAATTTGAATTCAATCAGTTAAAAACCTTAGGTTTGAAATAATTTAAATTTTGAAAGTTTTAATTGGTTTTAAGCAAAACCAGAAAACCTGTTTTCCCAGGTTTATAAATTTGAAAGAAAAGTAATTGCAAAACAAAAATATGAAATGAGTCTTGAACCTGAAATGGGATTTGAATTTCAATAAGTTTAAATTTTAGACCTTTGAAATAAATTTGAAATGCTTTCAAAACTCAAGTTTGGGTTTTGAACAAAACAGAAACTCTTTTCTGTTTTAGATTTAAAAGTAAAATTTCAAATTGAAGATGGAATTCAAACTGTAATGTTTTAAACCTGAAACTTAAATTTGAATTCAATAATTTAAATCTAAGATTTGTAATCTTTTTTTTTGAATTCAAATTTAAGATGTTAAACTAAAACAGGAAACTGTTTTTTTTCTTCTGTTTTTCTGTTTTGAATTTAAGAGCAAAATTTAAAAATGCAACTGAAATTTTAAAACAAGTTTAAATCGGGGAACAGAATTGTGAAGCTCAAGTTTGAATTTAATTTAAATCTGGAATTCAAAATTTAGATTTTTAAACTTTTTAAAGTATAAAAGAACATTGATTTGAATTTAAAACTGTAAGTTTTAAATTTATGAAATAATGTTTACGATAAGTTTAAATTCAGTTTAGAAACCTGAAATTTGATTTTAATGTCAGTTTTTAAAATTAAATAAGTTTTTAAATTTAAATTTGTTTTAACTATTTTAGGAAAGTTTAAATAATTTGAATATGAAAATGAAGATGGAGATGTAAGTAAAGTTTTAAATTTTTAAGATTTAATCTGGAATGAAAATTTGAATTGTATTTCAGGTTGAAATTCAAAATGAAATTTTTATATTTGAATTTTTGTTTTGAAACAAAGTGTTTAAAATACTTTATATAAAGAAGAATGTTTCTTAATTTTGAACTTAAGAAAATTGGTTTCATTTAATTTATTAAATTAATTTAAATGGAACATTAATTATTTAATTAATGAATAATGTGGATGATTAATTAAGTAATTAATAATTTTTAAGTTAATTAATTAAGATTTAAGATTAATTAATTAAGGTTAATTAATCCATAATTAAGGATGATTAATTCAATTTTAACTAATGATGAAGATTTACTTAATCAGGTGATTAAAGATAATTAAGATTTTAATTAACACTTAATTAATTAATAATTAAAGATTAATTAAATTGTAATTAAATATTAATTAATTTCTAATTAATAATGATTAATATAAGTTAATCTCTTAATTAAGTAATTAAGAGATGTTAATGAAGGTCATTAACTTAAGATTATTTTAACAATTAATTAATGTAATTTATTTTTAACAATTAATTAGATTAATTAATAAATAATAATCAATTGTTTAATTACTTAATGAAAGTAATTAAAGAATTAATTACTTAGTGTAATTAATTTAATTAATGTGATTAGTTTAGATTAGTTTAGTTAATTAATTTAAACAATTGTTGATTGTTTGATAGTTACTTTATGTAATTTATGAATTTCAAATTACTTAAGGAAGTAATTAATTAATAATTATAGGATGTAATTAAAAATATTTATTGTAGAAGTAATTTGGATTTAAATTATTTTGAAAATTAATAAAGTGATTAATGAAGATAATTAATTAAGAATAATTAATTATGGGATGAGTAATTATAGTAGTTGATTACTAAATGGTTATTAATCAAGGGTGATTAATATATATAGTTTAAAGAAGATTAATTACTTAGATAATTAATTTATATTGAGAGATTAATGTAATTAGAAATCAATAATTAATTAATTAATGATGTAATTTGGAATTGATTAATTAAGGTATAATTAATAATGAATAAGTGATTAATATAATTTTAATTAATCAATTAATTAAGCAACTACAAGTTAATTGTTTGCAAAGGATTTAAGTAATTAACTTGTGTAATTAAAATTAAGACTAATTACTTATTGTAATTAGAGACAGTTAATCAGTAATGATTAAGTGGAATAAATATTGAGATGATGATTTATAGATTGATTTGTAATCAATTAAAGATTAAGTTAAGCAGAATTTTAATGATGAAGTAATTAATTTAATTCATTTTAAATTAATTAGAGTTTAGGTAATTAATTTAATTCATTTTAAATTAATTATAAATGGTGTGATCATTAGATCATTGCTTATATTTGATGATTGGTATTGATTGCCTGATATGGTTTGTAATCTCAGTTATGAGATGAGTAGTGTATGTGATATGGATGCATTGGTTGCTTTTGGATGATAATATAAATTATCTGATTTTGATATGAATTATCTGTTGGTGAATGATAATGTTAATTATCCATTGTTATATGGTAAATTATCTATCTGTGTATATTTAGATAATGAATTGAATTGTTTTAAACTTAAACAACTTGGACCTTAAAAGATACGCTTTGGATTTCGATGAGACCGGGATCGGGTTTCCATATTTGGATATCCGAAAACCACATCGATCCAAATTAAACTTCAGGTCGTTAATCCAGGTGGAGCGAGTGAAGACTCGAGGTGTAAGGGCTATACGTCAGTATAACTCTATGGGTGATTCCGTAATGAGTTTGACGGAATAGTACTTATAGATTCGAGATGGTGATTCAGAGTGCAAGGGTTATTGTCGTTAACCCTGAGGGTGATTCCAATACGAGTGTAACGAGATAATGCCTTCGGTTTCGTTCGAACCCGGAACGAACTTGTATGGCAGAACATCGTCAGGTGGACGATGAACATTCTAAGTAATATGTCCTATAAAGGTAATCGTAGCCTCAAGCCTCATCAACCGGAAATGGCTAAAATAGGGGAGGTGTAGCAAAGCTTCGTGGGTTGCCCCCACTTGAGAGCAAGATTTATCCCTGTCTAGAGGTCCCTTTATTTCGGCTTAGTGGTGCGGTTGCTCATCACAACTGCGGGGTTGTCTTGTTTGGAACTGTTCAGTAAGGAACGGGTCCGGCTTTTTGTTACAGGGGATTGGGAGTAATCCTTGGTACGTTGATCTAGGCCACGTACTGTGAAGGGCGGTACCCCAGTAGCCCAGCCATTGATGGAATCCAAAATCCAATAAGTGTTGTACGTATTAGTTGTGCCCAACTATGTTGGAATGTGAGATGTAAGCATTTCAGCTATTTCTGTATTTTACTTAGAAACCCTAGACACTATTATAATATCATCGGATTTCCTATCTGCGACGACCCGGAATTTTTAAGTGATTTAAAACGGAATATTTAATCGATTTTAAATATTCATTGGTATAATTTTCAATTGAATTACGAATATCGCAATCTATTTGATAATTAATTATCGAATTAAATAACTTGAATTTGAATAAAATGTTGAATCTGGAATTTTTAGCCTGTTAAAAATAATTTGAAGACTTATAAAATCTATATTGATAATATTGAAGATAATTTAACGGTGATTTATTCGGTTTTAAAATTTCATTGTTAAATTGAATTTACAAATAGCCGTCCGAGGCACAGTCTCGGAATTTGACGAAACCAGTTCCATTAGATCCGTAATATCGAATTATTATCGGATTTCAATTTTTGTGACGTTTGGAGTTGTCGTGTGAGCATATGACATATTAACGCATTGAAAAATTTAATTGATAATAAATCTAATGAAAATTTAATTAAGTAAGCTTCTTCCATACGCCACTCTTTCCCATTTTTTTTCTTCCATCGCACGCTTCTCGTCCCTCAAAATTTTTCCTGTTCCTTCTTCGTTATTGAATTCATTTCCCCTTTTATAAAATCAATCTATATCCTCTTGTTGAACAGCCGGAAAAAAAGGGGGAAAGCTTTATATAATGGCCAAGTTTTTCTCAATATTCCTTCAGAAATCGAAACCATACTTCCTCCCCATTCCAATTTCAGGAAACCGAAATTCCATTTCCCTTTTCCTCTTCATACGAATTCATTCGTAAAAGAAAAAAAAAATAAGAAGAGGGACCGCGATCGAATCGATGGTGATTCAAAACCAAAGGCCGACATCGTGAACTCGAGAAAGGGAGGCGTTTGCCTGAGAATTGCTTTTCGACGTGTTCAAAGATGTGGATAGGGTTGAGTGCGTCGGCGTGTTGACAGCCAGTGGTGAAGTTGCGTGGGAATCAGAGGAGGCGATAGTGATTTTGGCTGAAATGGACCGTGCAGTCGAGGGTTGAAGCGTTTGGGAGGTTCGTGTTCGAGCCTGATATAGCGAGTGTTGGTGAGGCTGGTGGTCCCTGACGATGTCGATGGTCCGCGCGATGAACTCGAGGGGTAAAGCAGGTGATGTTAATGTTGTCTTCCGGCTTACTTCAAGGTAATTTAATTTTAACTTTAATTAGGTTTAAAACTTATAAAAGGATTTTGATTTTTATTCCTCTTATCAGTACATTAATAGTATGTATTTACAGTATTGGTTAATTTAATTTAAATAAATAAGTATATATATATATGATTTCAGTTGAAAAGAAGAATAAATATATATATATATTTCCACTTGCTGTTTAGTTTAAAAATAATAATTAAATGAAGCGGTTAACGTATTTAATTAGTTTATTCAATTATTTCAGATATTTAAAAATATTTATTTAGGGGAAATTTGTTTAAAAATCAACTTATTAGTTTAAAAACCAAGTTATTAGTAAGTTAAATTAAAATAGAATAATCAATGTGTTCGATTAATTCAAATATTTATAAAACGTGAATTGTTTATTCAAGGTAAAAGATCATGAAAACAAGTCGAGATGGATAGGATGGAAAATTTAAAGGGCAAAGGTGAGTTAATCTCACTCAGTTTAAATTTAAAATTTAAATGGTTAAATTTAAATAATTGTTTGAATGGTTGAATTGACTGATGTGATATAGTATGATATTGTCGAATTGGTGCATTATGTTATGCTAACATCTGTGGATGCAGGGAAAACAGGTTGGAGGGATCCAACTGGACCCCTCGACTTTAGTTAATTATTTAATATTCTCTGTTCTGAATATTTGATATCCTGTAATGAATTATATGGAAATATTATATGCTATGACTTCATTGTTATAATCGGGCAATAATGAATTACCATGTATATATAATTCGAGTTCGGAAATGAAAATAAAAGAAGTAAAATAGTTAGTAAAATAATTATGGAAACCTGAATAAACTTAAGAATGAATTGGAAAAGAAGTAAAGTGCTTTAAAAATTCTAATAATTAAAGTTAAGTTTAGTAAGGGAAATTTGAAAAATCAGAAGATTAATGAATTTTAAATTTCAGTGTTATTATTTTTAAAAGAATAAAACATTTATTTAAAATTTAAGATTTAATTTATTTAAAGGGATAAAGAAGGAATTGGGAAGAAGCTGAAATTGGTATATTTCAGTTAAATGATATAAAATCAAACCGAAAATAATAATAAATATAAAGTCCATATTTAATGAATTTTGAGATAAACTGATAAGTAAAGAAACTCATGTCAAATGGAATAAATTGGGAATCAATTTGGGAAAATTGATTTAACTAATTGACATTGGGAATTCTCCACGGATAACCAAGTAGGTTTTGAAGTAAATTTTTAAATATAAGTTAAACGTTTTAAGTTGTTTAAAAAAAAAGCAAGCTTTGGAAATTTATTATTTCTAATATTTATATTCTAAAGAAGGTATTCCCTTTAATATTTATCGCAATAATTATTTAAAGAGTGACTTAGTATTTTGTTTTAAAGGGTGAAAATCTAGTTTTATATTTTATTTAGTAACCTTATTTTCAAATATTCATATAGTAAGTATTTTAACAAATTATTGAAGCATTTTTAAAATAAATGTTTTAAAGTATATTTCAAAGTGAAGTGTTTTAAATTATTTTAAAATCTAGTTTTGTCCTTGGTGATTTCAGAGGAGATAGAAAATATTAGGGAAGGTTGATTCTGAAAAGAAAAATGGTTTTGAAACTGTTTTCAAAGGATTGAAAAAAGAAATATATCTTGTGAAGATATTTTTGGGGTTAATAAATAATTTGGGAAATTATTTATTTGATGAATGGATGTTTGTGAATATAAATTGATAGTTAAATCACCGACTATCAATATTGGACAATGCGTTGATCGTTTCGAAGAGACCGGGATCGAGATGTATTTCTCGAAAACCACTTCGATCCGGTTTGTACGTTTCATGCGAAAAACATGTTCGGAGTCGAAGATGGAGCAGTAAAGTGCAAGGGCTAGTCGCTACTAATCCTGAGGATATTTCCAAAATGGACGTAGTAGGAATAGTGCCTTCGGTTCCGTTCGAACCCGGGACGGACTTGTATGGATGAATGCTTGCGAAACATCGTCGGGTGGGCGATGGGCTTTCTAAGTGAAAATGTTCTAAAGGTAACGTTTATCCTCAAGCCTCATCAAATGGGAATGACTGAAAATCAGGGGATATGCAGCAAGATTAGGTGGGTCGTGCCCGAGCAGGACAAGATAATTCCCCTGTCTAGATGTCCCTTATTTATTTCGGCTTAGTGGGTGGTTGGTCGCGCCAACCACGAGGTTTATCTTGTTCAGGACTGTTCAGTAAGGAATGGTTCCGGCCTTGTGTTGCAGGGGATGAAGGGAGTAATCCTCGGTACGGTGATCTAGGCCCCGTACTGTGACAGGTGGTACCCCAGTGCCTAGTCATTGTTGGAAATCCATTCTCCCTACGAGCCTTGTACGAGTTTTGTTTGTATTACCCACTTTTGTGGCTAGTAGCTGGAACTTAATGAATGTAACAATTTCGGCTATTTTATAAGTATTTGTATATAGACCCTATTATATTATCAGAGGATTTCTATAAAAATTGTTTTAGCTATCGTAAGGTAAAAACACGACATGTTTATTTGTGGCGTGGTCTTAGGAGATGCTTTGTTTTCAAAGGAATTTTCAAACTTTAATAATAAATTGGGTGTGATTTTCTCACGCTGGTATTCCAGACTGACTCGGGTGTTATTTAATTGTGATGCTCGGGTCAGACCGAGTATTATAGGATACAGGAAATGCTATGGAGCTCAGGAGACGAGCTGGATTGACGATACGTACATTCGTACTTGTTTATATATATATTCCGATGTTGAGTTGTTGTGTATCCATTGTTTGTTATTGATGTGAGCTGTGATTGATGTACTCAGATGATGTAATATATGTAAACTGATATATTTGATTTTGAGTAAAGGTTATTTATTATCTATTATATTTTACTCCGCTGCGTTGGTTAGATTCTGATATTGATTTTGTTTTCTCTTCTTCTACCTCTTCTTCTTAAACCCAAATGGTTCGTATTTATGTGCAACTTGAGTTGATTGTTGTAGAATAGTGTTGACTCAAGGGGTACGGATTTGCGGGTCGTTACACTTGGTATCTGAGCTTAGGTTGGTGATAACCTTGGCTCTGGTGGGAAAATTACTCATTTAAATTAGAGTCCGAAGTACTCTAAAATGAGTTTGAGCGTATTAATAGATATGAGCGCGTATTTGTTAGTGAATATAAATTGTTTTAATATTGTGTTGATTGGTTTATTGAGTGGTATATGAACCTTCGTCGACACAGTCTACGCAAGTGTATCGAAAGGGTTTCTAAACACTTGAATAGAACAATTGACACGGTATTGTTTAAAATATGGGTAAATGAAATAATTTTACCCAAAAATATATTTTTGATATAAAGAAAGTTTTTGGTAAACTATATAGCTATTATATGGTTGCTTGGACGTTAGAAATGATAATATTAAAGTATTATCATTGTTAAGTGAAATATTTAATTAGAAATTGTAAATATAATCAAAGATTGAGAAGATAAATCCAATTATGAAATGAAATTTATAAATATGAATTGTAAATGTAATTTATAAATTGAATTAAAATAAAATGGGAATTTGTATAAGCATTAATTGTACAAATGCATTATAGTTACAATTGGAATTAAAATAAAATTTGAAACATTAAAACCCCGGAGATTTTGGAAATATTTTGAAGATAAATAGTATTATTGTTGTTTTGGGTTATTTCTGAAAGGAAAATTGTTTTAAATAAATTTTGGGAAGTAATATAGCATTAAAATCAATTGGATTATTGGAAAATAATTCTAATGATGACGGCCGCATCATCAGTATTCATTTTCGAATTTCTAAGTGATGGATTGCTGCAAAAAAAAAATGATTTGTTCAGAAAAACTGGTTGTTTTTGAAAATCTCAAGAGAAATTTGTTGGGAATAAAACTAGGATTGGTTTGACTTTTGAGAAATGTGATTTGAAATGTTAGAGATTTTAAATGATTTGAAACCAAAGTCGGGTGAGTTGTAAGCTTATAAATTGAGATGATTTTTTAAATCATGGAAGGAATATAAGCTTTGAAGGTTGGGATTTAAATTTAAGGTGAAAAGTTAAAAATGAAATTAACTTGTATTTGAAAATAAAAATTTGACTGGATTGAAATTAATTGAATAAGCTGAAAGAATATCCAGTTGTATTCGAATTGAGTTAAATAAATCCGAGTTAAAGTAAAATTGAGTTGGGATGAGAATTCAATTGAATTAATTAATGAAATTAAATTCTTACCTGAATAAATGGGTAATAAGTTGGATAAGGATTGGATTGAAATAAATAAACCAGAATAACTTATAAAAGAAGAATATATTCAAGCTTATGATGAATGGAATTGTATGAAAAATAAGTTGTGACTTATAAAATTGAAAATGGAATGCAAAGCCCAAAAATTAATATTGTTTGATGAATTGAAAAATAAAATGAAGATCAGAACCTGAATTATAAACTAAATTGAACTAAGAAAGTTAAACGGAGTGATATTTGGGATAAAAAAAAATTCAAGTGTTGGATTATAAATAAGGGAAGAATTAATTAGCTAATAAATTAGTTAATGAAATTAAATGGTGAGTTTATGATGAAGTTGGAAATAAACTCAAGTTATAAATAAAAATTGATTCTAATTGTTGATGAAGTGAAAGTAATTGAGAATGAAGCTAAATTGTGAGTTAATAAATTGGATGGTAGATTAAAGGTGAATAATAGAATCAGAACTGGAGTTATTAATTAAAAGTAGACTTGAAGTGTTAAGAAAATAAATATAATTGAAAATGTATAGAATAAAAATGAGAGTAGATTAAAATAGTGATGGTTTGAAGTGCGAATAAAAATCCAAATAAGCGGAAATAAATTGGATATGACCTTGTAATTTACTAAGCGAACTGAGAATGAATCGATCTTGGAAATTTGAAATTTATAATAACTAATCAAGTTAAATTGAAAAGAGAATTTGTTTGCAAAATGAGAATGAGCTTAAGTATAAAATTTGAATAAATTGAAGTAAATCGACTTAAGCTAAATGAATGAAGGAGAGTTGAATTGAATTCAACTTAAACAAAGTTTAATAATATTGGATTGGTTTTAAATCAAGTGAAAATAAATTTGAATGGAAATAGAATTCAGTGAGCTATAGATAATATTTAAGGAAATGTAAATTCAAAATGGATTGAGTGGATAAACTAATTATATTGAATGAAGAAATGGATGGGATAAATAAGAACCAAATGAAATATGGTTTAAAAAAGTTGAGAAATGGCTGTTGAATGAAATAGCTTGGATTGTCTTCAAGCTAAATAAATTAGTTCGGAATAAACAATTTTGGGAATGAATTGTAAGTGAATGGATTGTGAATGAAATTTAAATGGAATGTGTCGAGCTAAATAAATGATTGTGAATGGATTAAGATAAAAAGGGAAATTTAATTGGTAATGGAAATGGAACCTAAGTTGTTAATGGTTTTGAATGGACTAGTTGGGTTAATGAAATTGAAATGCAATGAAACTAAGAATATATTGATTGTAAATAAATCCGAAATGGAATTGAATAAAGTGTAAGTTGAGTCGGAGTCAATTTATATTGATTATAAAACTCAAATACTTAATTATTCACATAGATCTTGTCAAATTGCAAAGAATAAATTATCATTGGATGTAAATGAACGTAATTAAAATTCTATAAATTGATGTTGGCAGAAATTGAATTAAATATGAGTTCAATCTGCTTAAGAATAAGCTAGAAGTAAGCAATTGAGTTCTAAACCATTCAAATTGATGGAGTTGTATACAAATGAATAGAAAACCATCCGAACTGAGTGAAAATGGTTATAAATTAATTGAAAACAGTTGAATTAGCATGAAACTATATAAATAGCTTACGAAAAATGTTTGGTATTAGTTTCTTTTAGAATTCATATGTTTTAACTATTACAAATAAGTGATATGTTGTTAAACTTCATATATTTGGCACTTACATGTTTAAATTGAGTAAGTACAGGTACCTGGAAGCCGTATGGCTGGATTTGGGTTGGGCTATTTGCTAAAAATAATAAGCCGCTTGCTTAAAAATGCTAAATAAGGTACGCCTACGCAATTAATAGGAAATATGAACTGTTTTTGGTTTTTCCGACCATGTGGGTCGATGTATATATATTTATCTCTTTTGTCAAATTGCAGAAGCTCCTCCGTATAATGGGGACTCTGCCGAAATTTTTCAGAAATTTTGGAAGTTAGAAAATTTTTGAAAATTTTGGAAAATTTTGTTAACGACAAAACTATTTAGAATTGGAAACTAAAATAAGTTAGTAAATGAAACTAATTAACGTAATGACTTAAATTAGTTATAGATGAAGGATAAAATTTAAAATTCAAAGTTGAGAATAAATGAAATACATATGTAATGTGGAAATCGAGTTAGATAGAAATAAGTATAAACTAAAAGAGATAAAGAGAAATAAACATAAGAGACATATCAAATGTTTACACTAACTTAAGAAAGGAATGGTAAATTCTAGATTGGAAATTGATATTACAAATAAATCTAAGATAATATTGAAATGAATAGATATTGAAATTTTGTAAGAAAGTCGATAAAATGTTTTGGAATATTGTGTTTGGATATTGGTGCTAAGCAGGTATGCAGGTATTATAAAGGAAAAAGAAAATTGGGTTTGATATGAAAAGATAACATTTGAAATGCTCGACAAAAAGGTACGCATTTAAATTTGGTATGGAATTTGACTGGGATTTGGATTTGGATTTGGATTGAGCCATTTGGCGTTTTGTTTTCTTTTTTGGATTTGGGAGGCCGTAGAGCCATTTTGTAGTTGTACCGAGCTAGCCGCGCAAAGGAGACGCTGGCGAAATTTTTTGAAAAATTAGAGAGTTAGAAAAATTTTGAGAAATTTTGATAATCCAAAATTTGGTTTTAAATTGAAACATGATGGTTAAACAAATGGTATGGTTTGGAACTAGAGAAAGGTTTGGAAGTTAGTAAGAAAGATAATGAGTCTTTTATATAAAAGATAATTGGTAAAGTGTTGAATTGTTAGAAAACTGTTTGGTTTAGGGAAATAATAAACGGGTATTGCATCATTCTTCTTAACTGGTAATTTCGGGGACGAAATTCTTTTAAGGGGGAAGGAATGTGACGACCCGGAATTCTTAAGTGATTTAAAACGGAATATTTAATCGATTTTAAATATTCATTGGTATAATTTTCAATTGAATTACGAATATCGCAATCTATTTGATAATTAATTATCGAATTAAATAACTTGAATTTGAATAAAATGTTGAATCTGGAATTTTTAGCCTGTTAAAAATAATTTGAAGACTTATAAAATCTATATTGATAATATTGAAGATAATTTAATGGTGATTTATTCGGTTTTAAAATTTCATTGTTTAAATTGAATTTAAAAATAACCGTCCGAGGCACAGTCTCAGAATTTGACGAAACCAGTTCCATTAGATCCGTAATATTGAATTATTATCGGATTTCAATTTTTGTGACGTTTGGAGTTGTCGTGTGAGCATATGACATATTAACGCATTGAAAAATTTAATTGATAATAAATCTAATGAAAATTTAATTAAGTAAGCTTCCTCCATACGCCACTCTTTCCCATTTTTTTTCTTGCATCGCACGCTTCTGGTCCCTCAAAATTTTGCCTGTTCCTTCTTCGTTATTGAATTCATTTCCCCTTTTATAAAATCAATCTATATCCTCTTGTTGAACAGCCGGAAAAAAAGGGGGAAAGCTTTATATAATGGCCGAGTTTTTCTCAATATTCCTTCAGAAATCGAAACCATACTTCCTCCCCATTCCAATTTCATGAAACCGAAATTCCATTTCCCTTTTCCTCTTCATACGAATTCATTCGTAAAAGAAAAAAAAATAAGAATAGGGACCGCGATCGAATCGATGGCGATTCAAAACCAAAGGCCGACATCATGAACTCGAGAAAGGGAGGCGTTTGCCTAAGAATTGCTTTTCGACGTGTTCGAAGATGTGGATAGGGTTGAGTGCGTCGGCGTGTTGACAGCCAGTGGTGAAGTTGCGTGGGAATCAGAGGAGGCGATAGTGATTTTGGTTGAAATGGGCCGTGCAGTCGAGGGTTGAAGCGTTTGGGAGGTTCGTGTTCGAGCCTGATATCGCGAGTGTTGGTGAGGCTGGTGGTCCCTGACGATGTCGATGGTCGGCGCGATGAACTCGAGGGGTAAAGCAGGTGATGTTAATGTTGTCTTCCTGCTTACTTCAAGGTAATTTAATTTTAACTTTAATTAGGTTTAAAACTTATAAAAGGATTTTGATTTTTATTCCTCTTATCAGTACATTAATAGTATGTATTTACAGTATTGGTTAATTTAATTTAAATAAGTAAGTACATATATATGATTTCGGGTGAAAAGAAGAATAAATACATATATATTTCCACTTGCTGTGTAGTTTAAAAATAATAATTAAATGAAGCGGTTAACGTATTTAATTAGTTTATTCAACTATTTCAGATATTTAAAAATATTTATTTAGGGGAAATTGGTTTAAAAATCAACTTATTAGTTTAAAAACCTAGTTATTAGTAAATTAAATTAAAATAGAATAATCAATATGTTCGATTAATTCAAATATTTATAAAACGTGAATTGTTTATTCAAGGTAAAAGATCATGAAAATAAGTCGAGATGGATAGGATGGCAAATTTAAAGGGCAAAGGTGAGTTAATCTCACTCAGTTTAAATTTAAAATTTAAATGATTAAATTTAAATAATTGTTTGAATTGTTGAATTGACTGATGTGATATAGTGTGATATTGGGGAATTGGTGCATTATGTTATGCTAACATCTGTGGATGCAGGGAAAACAGGTTGGAGGGATCCAACTGGACCCCTCGACTTTAGTTAATTATTTAATATTCTCTGTTCTGAATATTTGATATCCTGTAATGAATTATGTGGAAATATTATATGCTTTGGCTTGATTGTTATAATCGGGCAATAATGAATTACCATGTATATATAATTTGAGTTCGGAAATGAAAATAAAAGAAGTAAAATTGTAAGTAAAATAATTATGGAAACCTGAATAAACTTAAGAATGAATTGGAAAAGAAGTAAAGTGCTTTAAAAATTCAAATAATTAAAGTTAAGTTTAGTAAGGGAAATTTGAAAAATTAGAAGATTAATGAATTTTAAATTTCAGTGTTATTATTTTTAAAAGAATAAAACAATTATTTAAAATTTAAGATTTAATTTATTTAAAGGGATAAAGAAGGAATTGGGAAGAAGCTGATATTGGTATATTTCAGTTAAATGATATAAAATCAAACAGAAAATAATAATAAATATAAAGTCCATATTTAATAAATTTTGAGATAAACTGATAAGTAAAGAAACTCATGTCAAATGGAATAAATTGGGAATCAATTTGGGAAAATTGATTTAACTAATTGAGATTGGGAATTCTCCGTGGATAACCAAGTAGGTTTTGAAGTAAATTTTTTAATATAAGTTAAAAGTTTTAAGTTGTTTTTTAAAAAAAAAGCAAGTTTTGGAAATTTATTATTTCTAATATTTATATTCTAAAGAAGGTATTCCCTTTAATATTTATAGCAATAATTATTTAAAGAGTGACTTAGTATTTTGTTTTAAAGGGTGAAAATCTAGTTTTATATTTTATTTAGTAACCTTATTTTCAAATATTCATATAGTAAGTATTTTTAACAAATTATTGAAGTAGTTTTAAAATAAATGTTTTAAAGTATATTTCAAAGTGAAGTGTTTTAAATTATTTTAAAATCTAGTTTTGTGCTTGGTGATTTCAAAGGAGATAGAAAATATTTGGGAAGGTTGATTCTGCAAAAAACGTGTTCGGAGTCGAAGATGGAGCAGTGAAGTGCAAGGGCTAGTCGCTACTAATCCTAAGGATATTTCCAAAATGGACGTAGTAGGAATAGTGCCTTCGGTTCCGTTCGAACCCGGGACGGACTTGTATGGATGAATGCTTGCGAAACATCGTCAGGTGGGCGATGGGCTTTCTAAGTGAAAATGTTCTAAAGGTAACGTTTATCCTCAAGCCTCATCAAATGGGAATGACTGAAAATCAGGGGATATGCAGCAAGATTAGGTGGGTCGTGCCCAAGCAGGACAAGATAATTCCCCTGTCTAGATGTCCCTTATTTATTTCGGCTTAGTGGGTGGTTGGTCGCGCCAACCACGAGGTTTATCTTGTTCGGGACTGTTCAGTAAGGAATGGTTCCGGCCTTGTGTTGCAGGGGATGAAGGGAGTAATCCTCGGTACGGTGATCTAGGCCCCATACTGTGACAGGTGGTACCCCAGTGCCTAGTCATTGTTGGAAATCCATTCTCCCTACGAGCCTTGTACGAGTTTTGTTTGTATTACCCACTTTTGTGGCTAGTAGCTGGAACTTAATGAATGTAACAATTTCGGCTATTTTATAAGTATTTGTATATAGACCATATTATATTATCAGAGGATTTCTATAAAAATTGTTTTAGCTATCGTAAGGTAAAAACACGACATGTTTATTTGTGGCGTGGTCTTAGGAGATGCTTTGTTTTCAAAGGAATTTTCAAACTTTAATAATAAATTGGGTGTGATTTTCTCACGCTGGTATTCCAGACTGACTCGGGTGTTATTTAATTGTGATGCTCGGGTCAGACCGAGTATTATAGGATACAGGAAATGCTATAGAGCTCAGGAGACGAGCTGGATTGACGATACGTACATTCGTACTTGTTTATATATATATTCCGCTGTTGAGTTGTTGTGTATCATTGTTTGTTATTGATGTGAGCTGTGATTGATGTACTCAGATGATGTAATATATGTAAACTGATATATTTGATTTTGAGTAAAGATTATTTATTATCTATTATATTTTACTCCGCTGCGATGGTTAGATTCTGATGTTGATTTTGTTTTCTCTTCTTCTACCTCTTCTTCTTAAACCCAAATGGTTCGTATTTCTGTGCAACTTGAGTTGATTGTTGTAGAATAGTGTTGACTCAAGGGGTACGGATTTGCGGGTCGTTACACTATCAAATGGTTTGGTTAGCGTAAGGTAAAAACTTTTCCTTGTTTATGTGTGGGAAGTCTTACGTGATACCTTTTCTTTTCAAAGGTTTTTCAAAGTTAAGCAACTTCAACCTGTTACTCCCACCAGACCCATGTCAGACCCGGAGTTATTTCTGTTTTTCTTTAAACTCTTGGGTACTCAAATTTTTACGAGTAGCCAAGGGAATTTAGGTTAGGATTCAGGTTAGCTTTGACAAATTGTGAAGGAGCAATGGAGCAGGAGGCTTCCGTGTATAGTTATATAGTTTTCCGCTGTGTTGGTATCTCTGAGTGTTTCTGTATTGTATTAGTTGTAATAACTAGACAAGCGTTTATAACTGTCTAGTATGTGATGTATTGTCTGTGTAGCTCCGATAATTGTTGTATACTATGTAATACTTATGTTATTAATATAATTTATTACTTCCGCTGTTGAGATTCTACGGTTGTTTCTTCTTTCTCTTCTTTCTTTTCTCTTTTCTATCCCTTTCTTTCTTAAGGATGATACGACTTTTTGTGGAGAAAAAGTCAGGTCGTCACACCTCCGCCCCTCCCATCGCCTGGCTACCTTTTTTCAACTACGACCTCCTTTCTTTTGACGTGCCATCAAACTATAGGGAGCTGATGCATGAAGCCTGTTGCGTTTGAACTTGTGTGCATATATGACTCTATATGTGTATCATATGTCATGTAAGTATTTGATAACTTAGTTATTATTTAAGAAAATTTTGAATTCATACAGTGGCATGCATTTAGTAGGAGATATATTAAATTTTTATATAGGAGTAAATTTTTCTACTAATAATAAAGTAAGTTATATGGATTATAGTGTCATATTTAAAGGGTTAAATAGCTTATTGTTGGTTATATTTAAAGTTATCTAGTAAATATGTAATATGAGTTATTTGATTTTCAACATTATGTTTTCATATTATATAATATATTATAATCGGCAACACTAGGTTGCTTTCTTATATAGAGTTATGCGTTAAAATCATTAGTCTATAAAGTTCGTATAATATATAAGCTATAATATATATATATATATATATATATATATATATATATATATAATATCTTTGTGTTCTGGTACAGTTAGATATAAAAGTTTAAAAACTATATATATTTGTGATTATATGTACAGGTTATAAAAGTTCATTTGTTTTTGAGTGTGAGGCTATGGTCTGCATGTTGTATATTTAGCTATATAATATATAATATATATAGTAGTTACATATGTTTGGTCTGCATAATCCAACATATATAAGTATATATGTGCTTATATATTCATCCATATAGAAGAGTTTGAAGTGCTGTTAATAAAGAACAGAGGGTCAGATTTTAAAAGTAATATATTTTGTTATATTATGGTCAATATTGTGTTTCGATCAATGAGTTTTATAGATTTCTATATACTCTGTATATATGTGGTCTGTGAGTCTACATATAATATATTATACTTTTTAATTGTTAAAGCATGCTGCATTGCATAAAAGTTATTTACATTTTCATACTATTATATATGTGTCACATTGGGTTTAAGGTATGATGTTATATATAGTAGATTATAAATGAGATTTGAAAAGTGTAATTTGTTGAAGTTTTATATATTTATCTTATTTAAAAATATAAATCTTAATGATATTATATACATAGGTCGTATGTGGTGGTTGGGCCTTAGATTTGTAAATAGAAATTTTTTGATCTATGTTAAAAATTAAAATGGTTTGGAAAAATATAAAGATTTTTTTAACATATATGTCTTATTTCATATGTTAAAACTATTGGTTTACGTATTGAGTTTCAAAAAAATGTAAATTATATATATCTGCTTCGACTTTAAATTTTCTTAGAGATGCAATATTGAATTTTATTAAAATAGCAAACATTTCTGTATATATCAAACTGATTCTGATTCAATTCATCAATTCTTGATTTTCCGCCTCGTTCGTCCAATTTGTGCGAATCCTACTTTGCTTTGAAATTCGTACTCAGATTTATAATTCATTTTCAGTGTCCGTATCAGTGTGCATATCCATGTCATCTTCTGTATTCTCTAGCCTCGAAAGCTAAGCAATCACTCACGATTAACGTTCTTTTATTTATTAAATTTGATTTCAATTGAAACGACAATTGGAATATGCTGCTGTTAGTTATTTACATTGCTATATATGTTGTTATCTGCAATTGTTCACTTATGGGATATGACACCATATCCTGTTGTTTATATTATATTGGTATTGATGATATATGCCTGTTATTTTATTTTATTATCTGTTATCACTCTGCAAGTTCCCTGCAGTTTAGAATTCACTATGGGTTGAAATGATGCATACCCGAACGGACTTTAGAATAGGAGAATTTTGTTATGGGTTGAAATGATAAACCCAAGCGATTTTCAATTAAATTGAATTTGGGATTGCAGGTCGAAGTGATATTTACCCGTATATTTAAATTTCGGATTGAAATGATAAATATCTGTATCCCTTGACCATAGGGTAGGAAATAATATGCAGACACCATTGGTCCATATATATATATGTACGTATGTATATATGTATATATATATATATAAATGTTTGAAAATAATTTCTATAGTTTGAAAGTAAATATATGGTTTTTAATAAATATTGGTTCTTAAAATATTACATATAATTGGAAATTTTATATATTGATTTAATAATAATATTATTGAGATTGAATCAATCCATATAATATGTTTAAGTATTTATTTATATTTATATTTCAAAATTGATTGTTGTACTAATTTGAATAAGTTAAGGTTGAGAAGGTAAATTTGAATTTATTTTAAATGGTATTTAGTTAAGAATTCTATATAATTGGATTGATTTGAACTATTGAATTTGAAATTTAAGATTTGATTTATAACTTGATTTTGATTTAAATGATTAAATGGAAGTTTCAGGTTTAAACAAATCGAAAGGAATAATTAGTTTAAAGGTAAATTTAGGTTATTTAATAAATAATGAATTTATTAAGCGAACATTTCAAGACAAAATAATAAGGTTAAATCGAGATGTATATGAAACTGTTAAATTGAACTTTGGAATGTTGAATATTAAAGATTTGAAATATACTAGAATTTAAATGGTTAATTTGTGATTTAGATCTGCATTTGAAAATATATATAATTTGAATTTGTTTGGTCAGAAACTAAATTGAATGGAAATTGATAAATTGAGATTGAATTTAATTTGAATAGGGAAGTCGAGTGGATTTTGAAGTGATTTGTTAAGTTTGAGGAAATTACAAATATTCTACTTTATAAAATTTATATATTTTTTGGAAATATATATATTTGAAATGAAATGATATTTTGTTGAGAAGTATAAATTGATTTGAAATGACCTCGGTGTTATAGTGTATATTTCTACCTTGTAGATAGTTCTATGGACTCTTAGAGGATGGGTATCCCAAACATCCTTTAAGTTACTTGTATTTCGGTTGATATTTCACTAGTTGGATTTATTGATATAAGAACGTTAATCCCGACTCGAGTGTTTTCTTTTTTGCTTTACGCTCCGGTCAGACTGAGTGATACAACATTTAAGACTCACCTGTGGAGTTTGGAGCTTCTTTGGAGATCCAACTATCGATTCAGCTTTCACCTTTTCCAGTTGATTGGTTCAGAGAAGCCATCTATTTGTACTGAAGACTTCGCTGTATTTAAGATATTCTGTTGTATTCTATTTCTAACTCAGATATTTTTATAGTAGCTTCATTTACTATTTATTTATTCTACTGCTTTTTATTTTTTTACTCTCTGTCTATGATTCTATGATTGGTTTATTTACTATATATGTTGAGTTTGCAAAATATAAATTAACAATCTGATATTTTGAGCAATTCAAGTCCGACATGGGCGGATGCGAATGGTTGAAAATATTAGGTCGTTACAGTTGGTATCATAGCTTTGGCTCTAGGCAAACTTAGCATATATGGTAAATTTATTTACAGAACCACTTTCGTTCGAGCTCGAATCTCTTCCTATTTGATTCGGTTCTCCTTTGAATTTTGGAACACCCCCCTCGGTTCCAAATCCATTCTTGTCTTTCCCTATTCGTGTTTTCTAGATTCTGGGGTATCCCATAGCTCCACTGAATGATTGTAATGGGGTGAAACTCCTTTACAATAGCATCGATTCACCGATGATTTATATATCCTCGGTTTAGATGCTGCTATCTCAAGTTATGCCGAATTCTATATCTGGCGTTCGAATGTCAATTTGCCTTGGAATTCCGCATCGATCATATTCCTGAAGTCACGGTTGACCCGGTTAAGGTCGCCCGCGATTAATATCCATCTTCTATTTTGACATTTAATTATCTCATCCTCGTTTGGGCCAAGCTTCGAATCGGAATTCTATTTGATTAGTGTTCCTCTAATTTGAATCTCTATCTTTGTTTTCAAATCCATCCTTGGATCATCCTTTGAAAATCGAGCTTTGTTTATATTATAGAAATTGTTATACCGAAATTATTATTTTGATAACTATGATTTTATTCGATATGAAAGTGAAAATGTTTTCGAAAGGATTATATAAATTTTAAAAAACTAGAATTTGAAATTTCGAAAGGATTTTAAATTTTGAAAATTTTATAAGAAATTTGATTTACATAAAAATGATTTATAACTAAAGGTGTGACGACCCGGAATTTTTAACAATTTAAATTGGAATAGTTAATTGATTTTAAAGTATTTAAAAGTTAATCTTAACTTGAGTCCCAGATATCAATATTTACTTGGTAATTAAATTATTGAATTATATATTTTAAATATTGAATTTAATAATTGAAAATTGGGTAAATTGTTGAATCTGAAATTTCTAAGCCTGTTTAAATAATTTGAAGGCTTATAAAATTTATAATGATGATACTGAAGATAATAGAATGGTTGAAATTTAAATTAAAGGTGATTTGTTCAATTTTAATAATATGTCGTTTAAATTGATATTTAAAAATAGCCTTCCGAGGCACAGTCTCGGAATTCGACGAAACCAGTTCCATTGGATCCGTAATAGTTAGTTATTATCGGATTTCAATTTTCATAGCGATCGGAGTTGTCATTTGACCCTGGCAGCTCAAAACCTTAGAGCTATTTTAATCGATTTAATTGAAAAATTATCGTTTACTTCTGTAACTCACGCATATGATCGAATTAGCTTTCGAAACATGTTCCATTGTGATCGGGACGTGGGTAAAACCTTATAAACGCTTGTCGGCATGTCTGATTCGGGGTTCGAAATTTTGCGTTGTGCGTAGCGAGATATTTTGAAAATGTAATAATATTAAATATATAAAAATCAACTCAGCCACCCTATATCGTACGCGAGCCACCCTAATACCTGAATTTCGCCGACCTAGCTTATCTCCTTTTCTCGTCTTAAACGAATATCTTCCTGCACAATTCAATTCAGAGAAAAAAAGTATTGCTTGAAATCATGGCAGAACTTTCTTCTTCTTCTCCGATACCTCAATTTCTTTTCGAAATCTATCTTCATATTAAAAACCCCCAAAACAATCTTTCCCTTTTATTTTAACTCGCGCTTCCATTTCCTAACCCTATATCGCGATTTCCAGTTCTCTAAAAAAAGATAATAATGGCCGAAGCCGTTCAACAAAAAGAAAAGAAAAAGAAATAAGGAGTCATCGCGATCGAAGGAAGGGGGAGGCTGGGTTGTCCCGGTAGTGCTCGCGTTCGTGGAGCGTGTGAGGGTGGAGGAAGACGATCGATTTAGGGTCGATGAGGGGGAAGTGAACAAGCTCGCGTGCGTGGCAGCGTTCAGGGAAGGAGGGTTGGATTCGAGCTCGGCTAGGGTTTTGGGCCGCGTTGATGGTTCGCATACGTGCGCGCGAGGTAGAGAAAAGGCACGTGGAGTCTTGGGGAGGCGATTGATTGGAGCTAGGGTTTCGAAAGTAGTGACGTGAAGGAGCGATGTAGGGATTCGGTAGTATAATGGTTCAAGCTCGCGAGGAGGGTTTTCTTCTCTGGTAGGGGACCGTGAAGGTATTTTTCTGTTTATTTTATTTAAATTATATATATATATATATATATAAACATAATATAGGAAAATTATTGGTTTAAAATCAGAACATCGGCAAAAATAAATAAAAAATAAAAAAATGGTAATTAAGCTGTCATAATTAACTTGTTTAATTTTTGAGTTAATGAAAATAGTTTGTTAAAAGAAACTATTAGTTTACATTTTTTTTAAATCAAATAACGAGTTAAATTAAATAAGTGAATGACAATAAACTATTGATTTAAAATTCAAGTTTTATTTAATTTATATGATATTTATACAAGGTCTTAACGGAGAAGAAAAAATCGAATTGGAATGGATTGCAAACAAAAAAATCAAAGCTTTGTAATCTCATGCTTTGGATTTTATTTAAATTTAAATGGTTAAATTAAAAAGTTGGATGAATGATTGAAATGTTTTGATGTGTACTGATGGTCTAGTGATTTTAGATTTGGTTGTTTCTCGAGTTAATTGTGGTTTGACTCGAGGTGTTTGAATTTTAAATGGTTTTGAACTTGAATCCTAAATAAGTAAATGGTTCGTTAAAATCAAATAGGGTTTAATGATCTGTGATTCATTAAATAGGTATGATAATTTAAATGGAAAATTAATTAATTAAATTAATTAATGATTTGGGTTAATTAATTAAGTTTATGTTAAATTGGAATGATCATTGGGTGGTTTAATAAGTAATTAGCAAATGTGATTAATAAAATATAATTACTTTATGAAATTAATCAAGAGATTAAATAAAATAATAAATAAAGGAGTAATTAATTTATTTAATGAAGTGAGTATAAAAAGATAGTAAATTACTGGTTGAGATAAATCAAGAGTGATAAATATTTATGATTTAATTAATGACTAATTATTTAATGTAACTAATTTAGATTAGGATAAGCTAAAATATAATTGAAAATCCTTAATCTATATAATTAATGTTGTAATCAAGAATTTGATTAATTAAGATTGGTTAACCCATAAATAATGACTTATGAAAAATTAACTAATATAATTTATTAAGGATTAATGTAATTAAATTAGTTAATTAATTTATGAAGTAATTAAGTTTACTTGTTGAATTTGGTTAAAATAATTAATATCATGAAATTAAACCAAGAAAATTACTTGAATGTAATTGAAAAATAATTAATCCAAGGTGATTAATTAAGATGAATCATGAAGGGTTGACTAATTTATTGATTTGGAATTAATTAACATTAAATGAAGGAATCTAAGTGATTGCGGTTTAAAATTCAATTAGAATCAATTGAACTGATTTGTATGTGATTTAGCTTTGCTTCTGAATGATTAAAAGGTATTGGAAGATTTGAAGGAATTGATAACTCTGATATGGTATGTTGTGTATTTCATTTGGATAACTTGGGATAGGATGATATGAGATTCGAAGAGACTGGGGTCGGGTATTGGGTAAATACCCGAAACCACTTTGAATTTTTATAGATCTATATGTGAATCTATAGGATTGAAATGAAGTTATTTAAAGGAATTGGACTATTTAAATCTTAACCATGGTACTTAAACAAAATTGATGTGTGGAATAAGTGATGTCTATAATAAATTGGGGCTTTGTGAATTGAAATGAGCTACCCCGGGTTTTTATATAAGTTGATTGCTTTGGTATTCATGTTAATTGGGTTTACTCACGCTGGTTTTCAGCCTGACCCGGGTGTTACTTTGCTGTAATGCTCGGGTCAGACCGAGTATTACAGATTTTCAGGTAGGTACATTCTGGAGCTCATGAGGCGAGCTGGATGGCAAGAGCGTATAGGGTATTTCTGCGGTATTTATATTATTGTTAATATGAGACATGATAATTTTATATATTCAGTGACTGTATATATCTGAAACTCTGATGTATATTAAATGTAATCGACAGATATAGTATTCTTTTGTAAACTGTTATTACTGATTATTATATTTTATCCGTTGCAAATGGGAGTTGTTGATGTTTCTGTTCTTCTTCTTCTATCTCTTTCTTCTTTTTCATAACTATCTGGAATTTTCGGCTTCAAAAATTTCGGTTCGTTACATTTGGTATCAGAGCGAGGTTAAGCGAGAACCTTGGATCTGGTGGGGATTACTTATTTAATAGAGTCTGTAGTACTCTAGAATGAGTTGAGAATATATATATATATATATATATATATATATATATATATATATATATATATGAGCGCGTACTTGTTATTTTCTCTATAAAGATTTTGAATGATTTTGTATAAAGTATATTTTGATATATAAAGCAATATTTCATTATAAA
The DNA here is from genome assembly GCA_030765085.1 of Allium cepa. Taxonomy (NCBI): domain Eukaryota; kingdom Viridiplantae; phylum Streptophyta; class Magnoliopsida; order Asparagales; family Amaryllidaceae; genus Allium; species Allium cepa. The sequence goes on along the minus strand of CM060943.1, from coordinate 938,395,375 downwards.
TTTCTTAAGGTGATTTGTTGCTAATTGTTGAAATTAAAATTAAGAAGTAATATAATACAACCAAATTAAAATTTAATGCATTGAAAATGAAATTCTAAATTGGGTCCGAGAATTAGGAAATTTTGTTTCAAAGTAATGAAAAATAATAAATAAGTATTATTTGGATAACTGGGACTTGTTGAAAACAATGGGTTGTTTGAAATTTGATTTGGATTTAAAACCAAGGGTGGTTTAAAATTTTTAAAACATGGCTGGGAGGGCCAAGAAATAAATATGTATATATGTATGGATATACATGATATCAAAGATAATTCGAAATAAACACTTGGAGGTTGAGTTTTGATTTTTCCCTGAAGTGTGATGTAAAAACCCAAAGTGATATAAGTTTTGAACTTATAAGAGGGAAAGAATTTTGAAGTTTGAAGCGGAAATTCAAATTGAGTAAGGTTGATTGGATTATGTAAATTGGAATTTAACTTTGGGAAAGTTAAATAAGTGTAGAAAAAGCGACCAGAATTGGAAATTTCAAGATGAAATTAGAATTTAACTTGGAAAGTTAAATGGTTGATTTGAATTGGGAATTTGAGTGATCTCAAAACAGGTTTGGGATTTAAAAATTGAAAATGGATGGACGTTTTAATATAAATTGAATGATATCATCCTATTGTTAATAAAAATCTTTAAATTGAGAATGGTATTATATAAATAAAATAAATTTTAATAATTGAATTGTAAAATAAACTTGTTTGAGAACTGGCTTCAACCTGGAAGATAAAATTGAATAATAAATTAAATTTTGAAAACAAATAACATTGTATTTAACTCTTATTTGAACCTTGAAATACATGGGTAAAGATAATTTAAAGTGGAATTTAGTTTAATTTGGGAAAGGAATCAAGATTGATTCAACTTGAATTGGGCTTAAATAAATTGCAAGAAAAATTGAAGTTATTCAAATTGAAATTGAGTCAATTTAAAACGAAAGTGAAAATTAAGATTGAATTGTTGGGAATGTGAACAGTTTGACTCTGGACTATTTTTCAACATAAATTGTTTTAATATAAATAAAATTTTCCAAGCAATTTAATATATACAACCTTTCTTATCAAACCCAAAATTATTTTATACTTATTTTATAGCTACTTTTGGAGTAATTTAACTATTTTGTAGCTGTTTTATGAACTAATTACTATTATTCAAATATTTCACAAACTAATTTCTAATTTACAACTATTTTGCAATTATATAAAATTTATGAAACTATTCAACTATTTCTCAACTATTTTACAATTAGTTAACTATGTTATATCTATTTTGCAAACTAATAATTATTTGTCAACTACTTATCTATTTTTAAAATTTTCAAGCTATTTTCTGAATATAAACTGGTCGGAGTTCAAACTGTTATGGATTTAATACCCAACTGAGATAAGAATTGAAGTGATTCAATGGAATTGAGACAATTGTAACTAAGTGAATGAAAATTCAAGTGAATGAGAATATAAATGGGATTGATTAGGCTAATAATCAACGAAAATAAATACGTAGGATATACGTATAATATTCTATTAGCATAGCGATTTGATCCATATTCGAGCATAGAATTTCGAGATAGTATATCGATCCGAGTTGGGATTTTTCACTCGATTTTCGACGGCGAACCTGGATATGGATTGTTGATTGGTTCTGGATATTCTCTATCATAGTTATGGCTATGCAAGGAGAATGACGGTTTCTAATCAAGGAACCAGATCAGTGTCCGCACTAGGAAGTCGGGTGGACGATGCTAATTCGGAAGTGAAATTGTGTGATCGAGTGAGCGATCAGATTGGTGTAGCGTACGGATGATATGTGTACATCGTACGGATTTGAATGAAAGTGATATTGAAAAGAGTAATCGAATTGGAATATTTGATTTTGAATAAACAAAGTTATATATCTTTGTTATATGTAAGACAAAACTCCCCTTGTTAAATCTATTGACCGAAGGAAAGGATTTTTGAAGATGTTTGAAGTATAAAAGGAATTTTATACAAGTTTGAAAGGATCCAAAGTTTTTTTAAAAATTATATATATCTGAATATATATAAAGGATCTTATGAGGATTTTGGAAAAGGTTTTGGGAACCTTTGAATTTGGAAAGGCTTTTGATTTTTGGGTAAAATCAATATTGAATTTGAAAAGCCTAGCTTGAGAATTATCGATTTTGGAATAATCGATTTTGTGTAAAGGAGTTTTGTATGAGATCATACTAGGTGTATGATTTGAATTATACTATATATGTATAGTATAAAGTGTTTTGATGATGACTCTGAGGAAAAAGGGCGCTCCCTTAAAATGAACTTCTCAAGAGTGCCACCGGGTGGTACTGCCTTGAGCCACAAGGGGGGTTCTAAAGTTGACCCTGTGAGAAGTTCGGACAAAACTAGTTCCTGAGGATTAGGAGTAGAGTATACCATAGCCAAAGTCGTGTGTGCCGCTGAGTGCCAACAGTCTACGTTTGATTTTATATCGTAGACTGCGACCTATGTAGGAGTGGAGAAGTTTCATTTCAACAGCGAAAATCAGAAGCCGCAGAGAGCCTGCAGTTATATGGACTTTTGCTGTGATGGTAACGTAATCCTGGGATGTAACTGTGATCTGTTGTGGGTTCCATGGCGTAATTGAGAGGCCGTAGCGAGCCTGCAGTTGCATGGACTTTTGCTGCGTTGACAACGTAACCCTGGAATGTAACTGGGACCATGAACGGGGGTGATGATTTCCATAGCATTCTCACCAAAGATATTTCCTCTATTTCTAAATGCTTTCAATATTTTCAATAAAATTATTTTCAAAAGTATTTTCACTAGGTGTTGAAAACAGGGTTTGCCATGTACTTAAAGATTTTCAGTCCTACGCTTGATCAACTAATGACCGAATTTCTATGAGGACAAGGATGAACTGGTGGAGACATCGAGCTATAAGAAGTATTTTTTTTAAAGAGATATTTTATTAGTCTGATGTGAATTTAAAAGCATTTCTAAATTTTTTTACACAAAGGTGTTGAAATTTTGGAAAATGAAAGAAAATCCAAACTGGAAATATGAAAAATAAAATTTAAACCGAAGAAAATTTAATAAAATGATTTTTGTAATAAAAATTGAATATTTATTTAAAAATTGAAATTAAGCTAATTGGCTAAATAGTTGTTTGATTGAGTACGTTAATAAAATTTAACTTGGGTAAATAAATGGATTGTAAATTAATAATGGAGTTTGGGAATGAATTCGGATTGCAAATAGAATTCGACTTAGATTTGATAATGAAATAAATAAGTGGAGATGTTGTAAAAATGAATAGAGTTTGATCGAAATAGTGATGGTTTGAATTACAAATAAAATTCAAGTGTATTATAAATAATGTTAAACGTAAATTGCAAGTAAATTAGATATAATGGAAGTATTGTCAAATGAAATGAAATTGAATTATAATAGAAATGGTTTACGTGGAAAATAAAACCCAAGTGATTAGAAACAAATTGAGAATGACTATGTATTAATAAAATAAATTCGAAATGAATTAAGCAGGTGAATTTAAAATTTAAAATGGGGTGGATAAATTGGTTAATTGAATTAAATAATAAATGGATGATGTTTGATTGAATGGAAATTAAATAAAGGTTTTAGCTGGAATTGGATTGTCAGAATGGACTTAAGTCATGAGACGAATAAATATGAAGTAAAATTTCTTAAATCAATGAAAGCTTGGATTGAGTGAGAATAGTAAACCATTAAGTAAGGACTTGGGTTAAATTTATTTGGGAAAAATGGATATTAATAATAAGCATTGAATATTGACAAGCTGATTGAAATAGTTTTAAAATGGAAACATTGCGGAGATGAAATGAAATGCATATGTATGGTTAGTGTAAAAATTTGAAATGGAATTACATATAGAATGAGTTGAAATTAATTTAAAATAGTTATAAACTGAAATAGATACACTATTAAACGAATATCATCGAAATTGCATGAATATGGTTGTCGTTCGGCGTAAATAAAAGTAATTAAAATGCTATGAGTCAATAGAGATTAAATAAATTTGATTCTGAATCATTTGAAGTGAATATGAGCTTGTTTGGATTAAAAATCAATGGAATGTAAGAAATTGAGTTGCAAACCATTGAAATTGAATGAAATGGTTTATAAATTGGTTGAAAGCAATTGAATTAGGTTTGAAAACGTATAAATTGCTTGTGGAAGTTATTTTGAATGCATTTCTTTTATAATTGAATTGTTATACTTGTTTAAGTAAGAGAAATGTTATAAACTTCATATATATAGTGCTTATATGTGTAAATTGAGTAAGTACAGGTACCTAAAGGCTGTTTGGCTGGATTTGGATGCACCAATTGCTAAAATAAATAAGCTGCTTGCTTAAAAGGCTAAATAAGTTACGCCTACGCAATAAAAATAGGAAATATGAACTGTTTTTTCTTTTTCCGACCATGTGGGTCGATGTATATATATTTATATCTCTTGTCAAATTGCAAAAGCTCATTCGTACAAAGGAGAATTTGGCAAAAAATTTCGAAAATTTTGGGGGTTAGAAAATTTTGGGAAAGTATTTTTATTAACGACAAAAAAAATTCAAATTAAAAAATTAAAGTAAATCAGTAGATGAAACTAATAGGAATCAGTTATAAATGAAAGGTAAAATTTAATACACAGAAGTGAAGACAAATTGAATTCATATGGAATGGGAAAACTAATTTTGAAATAGATATGAACTTATGTAGGAAATTGCATACAATGATTTAGAAGAGTTACGATTGGATATTATTGTCAAGTAAGATATGCAGGTATTGAAAGGGGAAAAGAAAATTGGATTTGATTCCAAAAGATAAATGTGAATTGCCCGGCAAAAAAGTATGTATTTTAATTTCTGTATGAATTGGATTGTGTTTTTGATCTAGCCACTTGGCTTTCTGTTTTCTTTTTGGAATTTGGGAGCCCGTAGATGCCTTTTGTAGTTGTACCGAGCAAGCCGCGCAAAGGTGACGCTGGCAAAAATTTTCAAAAATTTAGAGAGTTAGAAAAATTTTAAGAAAATTTTGATAATACAAAATTGGTTAAATTTAAATTTAAATGATTAAACAAAAGGTAGTATTTGAAACTATAAAACATTTTTGGAGGTTAGTTAAGGTGATAGTGAGTCATTAATAAAAGATAGTTGGTAGGGTGTTGAATTGTAAGTTTTGGAGAAAAGGTAAACGGGTACTGATCCATTCTTCCTAACTAGTAATTTCGGGGACGAAATTCTTTTAAAGGGGAGGAACGTGACGACCCAGAATTTTTAACAATTTAAATTGGAATAGTTAATTAATTTTAAAATATTTATAAGTTAATTTTAACTTGAGTCCTAAATATCAATATTTACTTGGTAATTAAATTATTGAATTATATAGTTTAAATATTGAATTTAATAATTGAACATTGGGTAATTTGTTGAATCTAAAATTTCTAAGCCTGTTTAAATAATTTGAAGCCTTATAAAATTTATAATGATGATACTGAAGATAATAGAATGGTTGAAATTTAAATTAAAGGTGATTTGTTCAATTTTAATAATATGTCATTCAAATCGATATTTAAAAATAGCCTTCCGAGGCACAGTCTCGGAATTCGACGAAACCAGTTCCATTGGATCCGTAATAGTTAGTTATTATCGGATTTCAGTTTTCGTAGCGATCGGAGTTGTCGTTTGACCTTGGCAGCTCAAAACGCTTAGAGCTATTTTAATCGATTTAATTTAAAATTTATCGTTTACTTCTGTAACTCGCGCATATGATCGAATTAGTTTACGAAACATGTTCCATTGTGTTCGATATGCGAGTAAAACCTTATAAATGTCTGTCACCATGTCTGATTCGGGGTTCGAGATTTCGCGCTGTGCGTAGCGAGATATTTCGAAAATGTAATAATATTAAATATATTAAAATAAACTCAGCCACCCTATATCGTACACGAGACACCCTAATACCTGAATTTCGCGTCCTAGCTTATCTCCATTTCTCATCTTAAACGAATATCTTCCTGCACAATTCAATTCAGAGAAAAAAATACTGCTTCAAATCATGGCCGAATTTTCTTCTTCTTCTCCTATACCTCAATTCCTTTTCGAAATCTATCTTCATATGAAAAACACCCAAAACAATCTTTCCCTTTTATTTTAACTCGCGTTTCCATTTCCTAACCCTATACCGCGATTTCCAATTCTCTAAAAAAAAGGAAAATAATGGCCGAAGCCATTCAAAAAAAAAGAAAAGAAATAAGGAGTCATCACGATCGAAGGAAAGGGGAGGCTGGATAGTCGCGGTAGTAGTGCTCGCGTTCATGGAGCGCGTGTGGGTGGAGGAAGACGATCGACTTAGGGTCGATGAGGTGGAAGTGAACAAGCCCGCGTGTGTGGCAGCGTTCAGGGAAGGAGGGTTGGAATCGAGCTCAGCTAGGGTTTTGGGCCGCGATGATGGTTCGCGTAAGCGCGCACGAGGCAGAGCAAAGGCACGTGGAGTCTTGGGGAGGCGATTGATTGGAGCTTGGGTTTCGAAAGCAGTGACGTGAAGGAACGATGTAGGGATTCGGTAGTATGATGGTTCAAGCTCACGAGGAGGAGGGTTTTCTTCTCTGGTAGGTGACCGTGAATGTATTTTTCTGTCTGTTTTATTTAAATTATATATATATATATATATATATATATATATATAAACATAATATAGGAAAATTATTGGTTTAAAATTAAAACATTAGAAAAAAAATGGTAATTAAGCTGTTTTAATTAACTTGTTTAATTTTTGAGTTGCTGAAAATAGTTTGTTAAAAGAAACTATTAGTTTAAATTTTTTTTAAATCAAATAATGAGTTAAATTAAATAAGTGAATGATAATAAACTATTGAGTTAAAATTCAAGTGTTATTTAATTTATATGATATTTATACAAGGTCTTAACGGAGAAGACAAAATCGAATTGGAATGGATTGCAAACAGCAAAATCAAAGGTGAGTAATCTCATGCTCTGGATTTAATTTAAATTTAAATGGTTAAATTTAAATAGTTGGATGAATGATTGAAATGTTTGGATGTCTACTGATGATCTAGCGATTTTAGATTGGTTGTTTCTCAAGGTAATTGTGGTTTGACTTGAGGTGTTTGAATTTTAAATGGTTTTGAACTTGAATCATAAATAAGTAAATGGTTCTGTTTAAAATCAAATAGGGTTTAATGATCGGTAATTCATTAAACAGGTATGATAATTTAAATGGAAAATTTATTAATTAAATTAATTAATGATTTGTGTTAATTAATTAAGTTTATATTAAATTAGAATGATCATTGGGTGGTTTAATAAGTAATTACCAAATGTGATTAATAAAATATAATTACCTTGTGAAATTAATCAAGAGATTAATTAAAATAATAAATAAAGGAGTAATTAATTTATTTAATGAAGTAAGTATAAAACGATAGTAAATTACTGGTTGAGATAAATCAAGAGTGATAAATATTTATGATTTAATTAATGATTAATTATTTAATGTAATTAATTTAGATTAGGATAAGTTAAAATATAATTGAAAATCCTTAATCTATATAATTAATGATGTAATCAAGAATTTGATTAATTAAGATTGGTTAACCCATAAATAATGACTTATGAAAAATTAACTAATATAATTTATTAAGGATTAATGTAATTAAAATAGTTAATTAATTTTTGAAGTAATTAAGACTACTTGTTGAATTTGGTTAAGAATAATTAATATCACGAAATTAAACAAAGATAATTACTTGAATGTAATTGAAAAATGATTAATCCAAGGTGATTAATTAAGATGAATCATGAAGGGTTGACTAATTTATTGATTTGGAATTAATTAACGTTAAATGAAGGAACCTAAGTGATTGCGGTTTGAAATTCAATTAGAATCAATTGAATTGATATGTATGTGATTAAGCTTTTCTTCTAAATGATTAATAGGTATTGTAAGATTTGAAGGAATTGATAGCTCTGATATGGTATGTTGTGTATTTCATTTGGATAACTTTGGATAGGATGATATGAGATTCGAAAAGACTGTGGTCGAGTATTGGGTAAATACCCGAAACCACTTTGAATTTTTATAGATTGATATGTGAATCTATAGGATTGAAATGAAGTGATTTAAAGGAACTGGACTTTTTAAATCTTAACCATGGTACTTAAAAAAAATTGATGTGTGGAATAAATGATGTATATAATAAATTGGGGCTTTGTGAATTGAAATGAGTTACCCCGGGTGTTTATATAAGTTGATTGCTTTGGTATTCCATGTTAGTTGGGTTTACTCAAGCTGGTTTTCAGCCTGACCCGGGTGTAACTTTGGTGTAATGCTCGGGTCAGACCGAGTATTACAGATTTTCAGGTAGGTACGTTCTGGAGCTTAGGAGGCGAGCTGGATGGCAAGAGCGTATAGGGTATTTCTGCTGTATTTATATTATTGTCAATCCGAGGCATGATAATTTTATACATTCAGTGACTGTATGTATGTGAAACTCTGATGTATATTAAATGTAATCATAAGATATAGTATTCTTTTGTAAACTATTATTATTGATTATTATATTTTATCTGCTGCGAATGTGAGTTGTTGATGTTTCTGTTTTTATTCTTCTATCTCTTTCTTCTTTTTCATAACTATCTGGAATTTTCGGCTTTAAAAATTTCGGGTCGTTACAAAAGGGTTCCAAATTTGAAATTTGAGAGATTAAACTTGTAACAACCCGCATATTTAACGATTTTATATTTAAATGTTTTATTTAAATATAGCGTCGTTAGTCAGATTTAGGTCCGAAATGCTACTTTTTTGCAAACGGCCGAATTGGAGCTCGAAACTACCTCCATTGGTTCCAAAATGGCGTTTGCGATCTTTTTGAGTAAAATCTTTGATAAGTTTGGAGTTTGTGAAATTTTGACCCTTTTCTATTGGGTTTTGAGTTTGGGTTCAGCCCCAATCTCCTCTTAACCCTCTAGCTCATTAACTCTTCATCCATTCATCCTCATTTCATTCCGTTAACTTAAGAAAACTGAAAATGGGGGAAAGGAAGAAGAATTAGAAACTCCAAGCACTAATTCCATTTGCAAACTCCAAATTCTTGCTTGAAATTGAAAGAGAAGGATAGGTAAGCCTCTTCTTCATCTTCTCCAACTCTTCTCCTCTTCAATTTTAGAAAATTTCCTAAACCTAAATTGGGAAATATGTGTTTTATTCTTAGATTGAAGCTTGTTGAGTTGAAGTAGAGTTTAGTTGGTCTTCTCCTTGTTGTTGAGCTTCTTCTTCTTCTTTGTTTGGGTAAAAGGTGAGTTTTGAACTCACATCTACTTCTCTTGATTTCATTGTTGTTGGGTATGAATTCCTAACACCTTGTTCATATGCACTTGCTTTTGGTTTGGATTGAATTGATGAATATCCAAATTTTTAGTGTTTGGGTTCAATTCTTTAAAGATCCTAACTTTGATATTTGAACATGTTTTTAGTGGCGAATCGGAGAGTTAATGGAGCTGGGGTATCTATTGGCTAAGGCTCCTTAACTCCATTGCTCGAACGGTCGCGTTTTGGAAGAACTTGCATTTCATTGAAAATGGGGCAGGAACTGCAAATCATCAGGTTCGGCCGACTGAGCCCTGTAGCCGATCGACCGACCTGCTATCTCGAGTTTTTTTTATTTCCTGCATCTGGCCAGCCGACCGAGCCCTGTATCCGGTCGACCGACCTGCTCATGTTTTGCTTGTTTTGCCTATTTTTGCATATTTTGATTAGTTTTCCAAATTTTATCGATTCAAGTTGCTTTTTAGTAGTTGTTATTGCATCTTTGACTTTGATAACTTATTCTTGACTTCATCCACGGGTTTTTATAAAATAATCTCTCGAAAAACATTTAAAAGCTCGTTTCTCCAATTTATAAATTCTATTTAAAACACACACATTTACACACTTCGAGCGAAGTGGAAGGGTGATTAAATGGTTGGGCAAAACACGGACCATGAATCTGTGCGTTTATCTTTCCGATTAGTCCCCGACCTATTCGATTGATTGTTTTAACCTTTGTGTTTGGTTTACCGATATGATGAGGTGAACTTTGTACTGCTTTGAGTGTGAAATTAACTAACGGATAGTAAACTGTTTAGTGCGAACGAGTGGTTATGGGACTCACGTTACCATTTTTCGGATTCCTTTTTTGAGAGTTATGACACATTCCGCCAGTTAGTGGTGTACAGTACTGGGCCTCCGGACCTTCACCACTACGGTTTGTTGCCTTTGGGTATATGCCTTCGGGTTGTGCCTTCGGGTTTGTTGCCCTTTAGTATCGCTTCCGATGTTGGTCGTTATGAGCCGCATGGGTGATATTGGGTTGCCCTTTAGTATCGCTTCCGATGTTGGTCGTTATGAGCCGCATGGTTGATATTGGGTTTGGAGTCTTCGGGCTCATGGATCCTTGTTTATACAGTACTGAGCTCGAGCAATTTTTCTGATGTTTCATTCATATGTATATTCCCTAGGTATCGCCCTTCGATGTTGGTCATTATGAGCCGCATGATGCATAGCGTTTACCTTGCAGAACTTGTATACCTTATTGGCATTTGTTATTTTCCTTTTTGGCTTGATTTGGGATATTTGTATCCTTTGTTTCTATATGTTGCCGATGATATGAGGCTTGTTATCATATGATTCATCTTTTGTTAGATGATTGTGTTATCTCCCTTAGAGATATTTGTTATACTTTGTAACCTTACAGGTTTATTGTTGTTCAGTTCATCTAACTGATTTGTTTAGCTAGACTGACCCGCGTATTTTATACTCGGGTCTGACCGAGATGTTTCAGGTTAGGTGCTTTTGGACTTAGCCTATTTTGCTTCCGCATGGACTACTCCGCTAGATTCTTTTTGTCATAGCTTTTTGTGTAGTCCCTTTTTGTAGTAACTCTGATATGTATTCATCTAGAATCGTTTGTATACAGTGGATTGATATACCACTTGACATGTATTATTTTGTGTACTCTGTTATGTATCAATATATGTGTATATGATGATTTACTGTTCTGTGATGTATATTACATTTGAGTTTTCATATTATGTTCTGATAGATCCTTCAACCACCTATGGTTTTGTTTTAAGTATTAATTGGGTATGTCGACCTGCTTAGTATGTTTATTGTCGATGTATTCAATAGATAGTTAGAGCAAAGCTATAGATGGTCGCTCCTAACCAGCCTTATTCTCCGTGTTAGTTGATGGCATTACCTTGTAGTGTCCTTGGCTAGCGTGGGTATAGAGGTGGGGCGTCACAGCGTGGTATCAGAGCCGAGTTTAGGACAAAATATGATAAACACAGAATAGATGCACATATTACGGTACATCAAAGCGTATAAGTGATACGAATCTTTGAATCATTGTGTCTCTTTATTCCATCAAGGTTAGATAGAAATTGGGAATACGTCTAGGAATGCGTTTTATTCCGTAGTATTCGATATTGCAATATCTACCTTGTGAATAATCTTGTTCTTATCTAACTTTCAGCGTATGGCTGGAGGAGGCAGGTGACGACATTCGGATGTTGGGCAATCCAGTGGCACACATCCGGATGGCGTTTATATGTCTGCCGATCAGTTTATGGAGTTGTTTAGGAGTACTCAGCCACCAGTTCCTCCTCGAGTGTCTCCACCTCGCAAGTCTGCCTTTGCACGCCAGTGTAGTGATTTTGCTCATCTTGGAGGAAAGCCGTTCAAAGGCTCTAAATCCGTTCTTGAAGTCCAAGCTTGGTTTCGCACATGCGAGCGTATCTTCTCTCGTATGGATCTTTCTGACCATGATAGAGTTCTTGTAACTTCTAGCTTATTACAAGAGCTTTCCCTTGATTGGTATGAGCTTCTTATAGCCGACATTGATGAGTCTACTCTTTCTTGGACTCAGTTTCGGGAGCGATTTGAACTCAAGTTCGTTCCTGAATCTGAAAAAGTTTTATTGACCCGTCGCTTCCTTGAGTTGAAGCAAGGGAAGTCTTCTGTTTCTGAGTATGTTGCATCATTCGAGGCTTTATCTAAGTATGGTCTTGAATTCATCAGCACTTCTTATAAGAAGAATTTGAAGTTTGTTTCTGGTCTTAAGAAATATCTTAAGAAGTCTTTGTTGCTCCAGCTCAAGCTTTCTTTTGAGGAGTTGGTTGATTCGGCACTTCACCTCGAGACCGTCGAGAAGGAATGTGATAGTGATGTTGATGTTGAGGTTTCCAAGAACCCCAACAAGAGGCCGTTTCCAATTCAGAAGTCCAGGTCTTTTCCTTCTAAGAAGAAGAAGACTGGTGGTTCTAGCTCTCAGCCTCAGTCTTCTGGAACATCTTTCATTCGAAAGTGTTTCAATTGTGGTTCTCCTGATCATATTATTCGAGCTTGTCCTAAGCCTCTCTTCTGCCGTTATTGCAAGAAGGAAGGTCATCATGTTTCAGCTTGCCCTACTGTTCCGGCTAGTTCCAAGTCTAGCAGGCTTTTTGCTGCTAAGGCTTCTGAAGGTCCTTCTCAGCCCAAAGGTATATCTCCATCTATTTTGGAAGGTTCTATTTTATTTCATGATCTTAGTATTCGAGTTTTTTTCGATACGGGTGCTTCACATTCTTTCGTATCGAAGAAGCTCGTTGATGATTTATCTTTGGATGTTTCTTGTTTGGTTACTTCATTGAGGATTGCGAATCCTATTGGGGGATCCGCGACCCTTAGTTTGCTTTGTGATGATATCGAGATTGTTTTATGCGGCTTTTATTTTCGTGCGAATCTGCACGTTACTTCTTGTCTGGAATTTGATATGATTTTGGGTATGGACTGGCTTGTGAGATATGATGCCAAGATTATTGTTCGGAGAGAATTATATATCTTCGACATCCGGATTTGCCTACTCAGCTATCTCTTATTCTTCGGGATGTGGATAATTCCGAAATGGCTTTATATTCTCTTGATTCGCATGATGGTGATGATATATCTCGTATTCCTATTGCTTGTGACTTTTCTGATGTTTTTGAACCTGTTTCGGGTTTCCCACCCAAGCGGGTAATTGAGTTCCGCATTGATCTCATTCCAGGCGCGCAGCCAGTTAGTCGTCCTCCCACGAGGATGTCTACAAAGGAAAATGAGGAACTCAAGAAGCATCTTTTAGAGCTTGAGTCCAAACAGTTGATTCAGTCCAGTTTTTCTCCGTGTGGATCCGCGGTCGTCTTCGTGAAGAAGTCCAATGGAACTCTTAGGCTTTGCATTGACTATCGCAAGCTTAACGAGTTAACCATCAGGAATAGGTAGGATCGATGATATGTTCGATCTATTGAGTGGTGCTAAGGTCTTTTCTCAGCTTGACCTTGCCACAGGTTTTCATCAGTTACGAGTCGCGAAAGATAGCATTCCTCTTATCGCTTTCCGCACTCGTTATGGTTCTTTCGAGTGGCTCGTTATGCCGTTCGGTTTTACGAACGCTCATGTTTTCTTTGTTGAGCTCATGAATCGAGTATTCCGGGAATATCTTGATAAGTTCGTCCTTGTCTTCATTGATGATATCCTTATTTATTCTAAGTCTGAAGCTGAGCATGCTAATCACTTGAGAATTGTCTTGAGTACTCTTCGTCGTCATCAGCTTAGACCCAAATTCTCCAAGTGCCACTTTTGGAAGAATAGGTTTAAGTTCTTAGGCCATGTTGTATCTTCCGATGGCATTTCAGTCGATCCCTCAAAGATCGAAGCCATCCAGAATTGGAAGAGGCCTGAGAATGTGCATGAGATTCGTAGTTCCTTGGATTGGCGGGTTATTACCGTCGGTTCATTAAGGATTTTTCCCGTGTTGTGCTTCCTCTCACTTTCCTTACTCGGAAAGGCATTCGTTTTGATTGGTCCGACAAGTGTGAAGCTTCCTTTCTGACATTGAAGGAACTTCTCACTAATGCTCCTATTTTAGTGGTTCCCGAGGGGAATCATGATCTTGTTGTCTACACCGATGCTTGTGGTAGTGGTCTCGGTGCTGTTCTTATGCAGAAGGATCGGGTAGTTGCTTATGCTTCTAGGAAACTGCGTCCGAATGAAGTTCGCTATGCCACTGATGATCTTGAGCTTGCTGCCATTGTCTTCGCCTTGAAGATTTGGCGACACTACTTATTAGGCGAGCGCTTCATTCTTATACCGATCATAAATCCTTGAAGTATTAATTCATCAGAAGGAACTCAATTTGAGACAACAACGTTGGCTCGAGTTTCTTGCCTCTTATGACTTTGATATTCAATATACCCCTGGTAAGGGTAATCGTGTTGCAGATGCACTTAGTTGCAAACATTCGGCCGTTATTTCTATGATGCTTGCCGAATGGGATATTCTCGAGACTTTATCTTTTTGTGAAATTCGGGATCGAGGTTCATCTTCTGATTCTCCTATTCTATTATTTAGTTCGGGAGCTCGACCTATTTTGTTGGATCGTATTGCCGATGCTCAGCGGCGTGATCCTGATTTGTTGCATCTTATTCAGCTTTGTGAGTCTGGATCCTGTGATGAGGCGTTGCGGGATTTTAGCATTGATTCTCATGGGTGTATTTGCAAGAAGAACCGTCTTTTTGTGCCTTCTGATTTTGCGCTTAGGCATGACATTCTTGATGACTGTCACCGTTCTAAGTATACTATTTATCCCGGTAGTAGTAAGATGTATGCCGATATGTGTCGCCTTTATTATTGGGAAGGCATGAAGCGCGATGTGGCGAGTTATGTGAGTAATTGCATAACTTGTCAGCATTATAAGGCCGAACATCAGCGTCCTTCTGGTCTTCTTCAGCCTCTAGAGATTCCATTCTGGAAATGGGATCAGATATCTATGGACTTTATTGACGGCCTACCTCGTTCGAGATCAGGCCATTCTAGCATTTGGGTTATTGTTGATCGCGTCACTAAGTCTGCTCATTTTGTCCCTATTAAGTCTAATAGGACTGTTTCGCATTTGGCTAAGTTGTATATTAAGGAAATGGTTAGATTTCACGGTGTTCCTAGTTCTATTGTGAGTGATCGTGATACTTTATTCACAAGTCATTTTTGGAAGAGTCTTCAGCAAGCTTTGGGAACAAAGCTTAATTTTTCTATAGCTTATCATCCGCAGTTTGACGGACAGACTGAACGGGTGAATCGTATCTTGGAAGATCTTCTCCGTATTTGTATTTTTGATTTTGGTGGAAGTTGGGAGGATCACCTACCTCTTGTAGAATTCTCCTACAACAATAGTTTTCAGTCTAGTATCGGTATGTCTCCTTTCGAAGCCTTATACGGAAGGCCATGTCGATCACCTTAATGTTGGTTGGAATCTGGAGAGAAGCTTATTCTTGGTCCAGATTTTGTTCGTGATTCTTCCGAGAAGATTGATCTTATCCGGTTGAGAATGAAAGAGGCACAGAGTCGCCAGAAATACTACGCGGATAGCCGTAGGAAGCCTCTCGAGTTCTCGATCGAAGATCTTGTTTTTATTCGTGTTTCTCCTTTGAAGGGGGTTATGCGTTTCAGTACGACTGGGAAATTGGCTGCTCGCTTTATAGGACCATTTTCTATTACTGAACGTATTGGCTCTGTGGCTTATAGAGTTTCACTTCCATCTCATTTATCTGGCATTCATGACGTGTTCCATGTCTCACAACTTCGGAAGTGTCTTCGGGAGTCGAATTCTGTTATTACTTCTCTTGATTTGTTAGAGCTTGAGGTCTCACCGGACTCATCTATTGTACAGCAACCTATTCGCGTGCTTGACACGGAGGTGCGACACCTTCGGAACAAAGACGTACCGCTCGTTAAGGTTCAATGGTCCGCTAATCCCAATGACTGTACTTGGGAAACCAGAGAGTTTATCGAGTGATCTTGTCCGGGTTTCCTATCTTAGCTTGTGAACGGTGAGTATGTCTTTTCATCTCAAGCTTATTTCCTTTTTCTTTTCAATGTTGTATGGATGTAGTTGTTACAAATATCGTCTCTAGGAATTGTGGGGACGCAATTTTGTAAGTCGGGGAGATCTGTAAAAACCCATATATTTAACGATTTTATATTTAAATGTTTTATTTAAATATAGCGTCGTTAGTCGGATTTTGGTCCGAAATGTTACTTTTTTGCAAACGGCCGAATTGGAGCTTGAAACTACCTCCATTGGTTCCAAAATGGCGTTTGCGATCTTTTTGAGTATAATCTTTGATATGTTTGAAGTTTGTGAAATTTTGACCCTTTTCTATTGGGTTTTGAGTTTGGGTTCAGCCCCAATCTCCTCTTAACCCTCTATCTCATTAACTCTTCATCCATTCATCCTCATTTCATTCCTTTAACTTAAGAAAACTGAAAATGGGGGAAAGGAAGAAGAATTAGAAACTCCAAGCCCTAATTCTATTTGCAAACTCCAAATTCTTGCTTGAAATTCAAAGAGAAGGATAGATAAGCCTCTTCTTCATCTTCTCCAACTCTTCTCCTCTTCAATTTCAGAAAATTTCCTAAACCTAAATTGGGAAATATGTGTTTTATTCTTAGATTGAAGCTTGTTGAGTTGAAGTAGAGTTTAGTTGGTCTTCTCCTTGTTGTTGAGCTTCTTCTTCTTCTTTGTTTGGGTAAAAGGTGAGTTTTGAACTCACATCTACTTCTCTTGATTTCATTGTTGTTGGGTATGAATTCCTAACACCTTGTTCATATGCACTTGCTTTTGGTTTGGATTGAATTGGTGAATATCCAAATTTTTAGTGTTTGGGTTCAATTCTTTAAAGATCCTAACTTTGATATTTGAACATGTTTCTGGTGGCGAATCGGAGAGTTAATGGAGCTGGGGTATCTATTGGCTAAGGCTCCTTAACTCCATTGCTCGAACAGTCGCGTTTTGGAAGAACTTGCATTTCATTGAAAAAGGGGCAGGAACTGCAAATCATCAGGTTCGGCCGACCGAGCCCTGTAGCCGGTCGACCGACCTGCTATCCCGAGTTTTTTTTTTATTTCCTGCATCTGGCCAGCCGACCGAGCCCTGTATCCGGTCGACCGACCTGCTCATGTTTTGCCTGTTTTGCCTATTTTTGCATATTTTGATTGGTTTTCCAAATTTTATCGATTCAAGTTGCTTTTTAGCAGTTGTTATTGCATCTTTGACTTTGATAACTTGTTCTTGACTTCCTCCGTGGGTTTTTATAAAATAATCTCTCGAATCACATTTAAAAGCTCATTTCTCCAATTTATAAATTTTATTTAAAATACACACTGTTACGCACTTCGAGCGAAGTGGAAGGGTGATTAAATGGTTGGGAAAAACACGGACCATGAATCTGTGCGTTTATCTTTCCGATTATTCCCCGACCTATTCGATTGATTGTTTTAACCTTTGTGTTTGGTTTACCGATGAGACGAGGTGAACTTTTACTGGTTTGAGTGTGAAATTAACTAACGGATAATAAACCATTTAGTGCGAACGAGTGGTTATGGGACTCACGTTACCACTTTTCGGATTCCTCTTTTGAGAGTTATGACACATTCCGCCAGTTAGTGGTGTCTAGTACTGGGCCTCCGGACCTTCACCACTACGGTTTGTTGCCTTCGGGCATATACCTTCGGGTTTGTGCCTTCGGGTTTGTTGCCCTTTCGTATCGCTTCCGTTGTTGGTCGTTATGAGCCGCATGGGTGATATTGGATTGCCCTTTAGTATCGCTTCCGATGTTGGTCGTTATGAGCCGCATGGGTGATATTGGGTTTGGAGTCTTCGGGCTCATGGATCCTTGTTTATACAGTACTGAGCTCGAGCAATTTTTTGATGTTTCATTCATATGTATATTCCCTAGGTATCGCCCTTCGATGTTGGTCATTATGAGCCGCATGATGCATAGCGTTTACCTTGCGGAACTTGTAAACCTTAGTATTTGTTATTTGCCTTTTTGGCTTGATTTGGGATATTTGTATCCATTGTTTCTATATGTTGCCGATGATATGAGGCTTGTTATCATATGATTCATCTTTTGTTAGATGATTGTGTTATCTCCCTTAGAGATATTTGTTATACTTTGTAACCTTATAGGTTTATTGTTGTTCAGTTTATCTAACTGATTTGTTTAGCTAGACTGACTCGTGTATTTTACACTCGGGTCAAACCGAGATGTTTCAGGTTAGGTGCTTTTGGACATAGCCTATTTTGCTTTCGCATGGACTACTCCACTAGCTTCTTTTTGTCATAGCTTTTTGCGTTGTCCCATTTTGTAGTAACTCTGATATGTATTCATCTAGAATCGTTTGCATACAGTGGATTAATATACCACTTGACATGTATTATTTTGTGTACACTGTTATTTATCAGTATATGTGTATATGATGATTTACTGTTCTGTGATGTATATTACATTTGAGTTGTCATATTCTGTTCTGATAGATCCTTCAACCACCTATGGTTTCGTTTTAAGTATTCATTGGGTATGTCGACCTGCTTGGTATGATTATTGTCGATGTATTTAATAGCTAGTTAGAGCAAAGCTATAGATGGTCGCTCCCAACCAGCCTTATTCTCCTTGTTAGTTGACGACATTACCTTGTTGTGTCCTTGGCTAGCGTGGGTGTAGAGGTGGGGCGTCACAGAACTACGGTATTTTGAAATTGGTTTTAGGATTTTGAAAATATATAATAATATGATTTGAAAGTATTTTCCGAATAAGAAGTGTTTCAAATGACTCAAATGAGTTCTAATGATTTCAAAGAAACTTCAAAGAAGATTTCAAGAAAATAGAAGTCCAGATCTCACTTTTGTTGCTGGAAAATAATTTCGGTAATGAGTGCACGCATCATTTTCATTGATTTTCGAGTTTCAGAGTGGTGGAGAGGCCACTCTGGTAGCTTTGCTATGCGAGCGATTTTGTGGAACCAATTTTGATTTCAGATTTCGAAGTATGATTTAATTTTCGAAAGATGTATGTATCTATATTTGAAATGATTTGAAGTGAGCCCCGTGTTCAATCCTTGAGTTTTCAATTTGATTTAGTATAACTCTATTTATAAAAATTAATTTACTGATTTGTTGTTGATTTCCAACTCTTGGATTTGATAAAATTTGATAAATTTTTCGGCACATTTGCTAATCGGACTGCCAAACGATCACTCCAGACATTACGAAAATTGAAATCCTATAATAATACAATATTACGGATCCAATGGAACAGGTTTCATCGAAATCCGAGACCGTTACTCTGAAGGTTATTTTTAAATATCGATTTAAACGATAATATTTCAAAACTGAACAAATCATTTCCAAATTCAATTCTGAAGCTTTCATTATCGTCAGTATCATCAATATAATTTTTTCAAGCCTTTGAATATTTTTAGCAAGCCCAAAATTGAAGATAAAATATTTTACCCAACTTCCATAAATTAAATTCAATAATTTAATTTTCAAATTCATAGTTATATTTGAAATTCAAGTTAAACTAACTACCAAATATTTAAAATCAATTAAATATTTCAATTTCAAACGTTCAGAATTTTGGGTCGTCACATGAAAGGTGAGCAACCACTCACGATTTAACGTTCTTATATTTATTAAATTTGGTTTCAACTGAAACGACAAATGAAATATGCTGATGTTAGTTATTTACATTGCTATATATGTTATTATCTATATCAGTTCACTGTGACATCTAATACGATTATCTGTTATATTAATATCATATCTGTTACCACTCTGTAAGTCCCTATTAGTGTAGAATTCATTATGGGTTAAAATGATAAATACTCGAACGATCTGTAGAATAGGCGAAAATCGTTATGGGTTGAAATGATAAACCCAATCGTTTTTCATTTGAATTGAATTTGGTATTGCGGGTTGAAATGATATATAACCATATATATTTAAATTATGGATTGAAATGATAAATATTCTTATCACTTGACCATAGGATAGAAAATTATGTACAGACACCGTTGGTCTATATATAAATATTTTAAAAATGATTTCTATGGTTGTGGAAAGAAATATATGGTTTAATACATATTGATTTTAAGATATTATATATATATATATATATGTTTGTAAATGATTTCCACGGTTTTGAAATTTAATTTATTTAAGATTTGTACTCAAATAAGTTTGATTTGAAATTTATTAAATTTAGTATTTTAAAGATATGATTATAACTAGATTTGATTTAGAGAGATTTAAATGCATAATTGAAATTTGCATAAATTAAAGTGATATATTTAGTTTTATTTAAATTTGGATTTGAAGTTTTATTTAAATGTCATTTGAATGATTAAGTAGATATTTCAAAATAACATTTGCAAAGTGAATTTGATATAGATATGGAATTATCAAATTTGGTTTTGAAATGTTTGAATATTAAAGCTTTGAAATACATTGAAGTTGAAATGGTTTATTTGAGGTTGAAATTTTTGTTGAAATCGATATAATTTGAAATGGTTTATTGAGAAACTAAATTGAATTGAAATTGATGAATTGATACTTGATTACATTCGAATTTTGGAATTCGAATTGACTTGGAATTGATTTGTGAGATTTGAGGAAGCTATTTTGTTATATAAAGTGATTTTAAATTCTATTTAAAAACTATTTATATATTTTACTTTATAAATTATTTTAATATAAACTATTTTTATATAAATCATTTTAATATACTAACTATTTTAATATAAACTATTTTAACTTGTAACTCTTTTATATAAACTATTTTACTTTATAAACTATTTATTATATATAATATTTTAATATTTAAATTTGTTAAGTGGGAAGTATTATGATTTCAAAGTATTATGTTATTGAAAGTGTTATAATTTCAAGTGTTTGGGTTCGAAAGTGTTTTAACTTTGAAAGCGCCATGTTTTGAGAAATGGATATATTTGATATGGAAATGATATTGTATTTGGTTTTTAACTGGAAATGATGTCTTGGTTTTGTAGTATAAATTATTTTGAAATGGCCGCGGTGTTATAATAAAGGTTGGTTGTTAAACAGACCGGGATCGGAAGTTTTCATACTCTCCGCCAACTCCGAAAACCATTTTAACAACTGTGTACGCGGCGGAGATTCCAAAATGAAGTAGGATGGTGGCGACGATCCTATGTGAGGTACATACGTGGACCCGACTCCCGTGAGTTGGCATAAGGTGGCTAAAACAAGAGAAATTGATGGGCCAGTGAGGTAGCTCCTCTGATCGGACACACTCCTTCGTGTGCCATTCTATTACTTCGTGATTGATTTGGCGCGCACCTTTGATTTTTTATTTTTGATTTTGGGATTATGGCATGAGGTGGGCGGTAGTAGCTGCTATGTGTTACCACCAATCGGAAGTGTAAATGGTATATCTACCCTGGCATTGCCTAATTGGGACGTGTCACCTACCCTAGCGTGCTTTACTATGAGTTTGATTTGTGTCTTGCCTCTGAAGTATTCTATGGCAACCTCCCGATCTGGAGGTACGATGGTACTGTATAGACTACTGTCACTATGAAATGTTTTAAGGTGGAAAATGTAAAGCCATGACGCTTTTTAAAATATATTATACTTTACTTTAGACATTATTATAATACGTATATTACTACATTGTAAATAGTTTAACGGATCCTTAGAGGATGGTTATCCCAAACATCTTTTAAGCTACTTGTATTTCAGTTGTTATTTCACTAGAGTTGGATTTATTGATATAAGAATGTTAATCCTGACTCGAATGTTTTGTGTTTTGCTTTACGCTCGGGTCAGACTGAGTGATACAGCTTTTGAGACTCACTTTTGGAGTTGGAGCTTCGTTTGGAGATCCATCTACATCTTTTTAGCTTGCAGTTATTCAGTTGATTCCAGTGATGTATTCTGATCTTATATTTGACTATTGTATTTGAAACTTCTATTGTAACTTATTTAACTCTGATATATATAGTAGCTTCATGAACTACTATTTATTTTGATTCCGCTACATATTGTATATTACTCCATGTCTGTGATTCTATGATTATTTATTTAATATATATGTTGTGTTTTGCCAATATAAATTAACAATCTGGTATTTTGAGCAATTCAAACCCACCATGTGTGGAAGCGAATGGTTGAAAATACCAGGCTGTTACATGTGGTATCAGAGCTTTGGTTTCAGAAAAAACTTAGCATACAGAGTAAATTTAATTTCATAATTAATTTCATTCGAGCCTGAATTCTTTCCTTTTGATTCGGTTTCCTTTGAATTTCGGAACTCCCCTATTCGTTCTGAAAACCCACTCTTGTCTTCTCGTATCCAAATTCATCTTGATTCCGAAGTATCCCATAGCTCCACTGAATGTTTT
Organism: Allium cepa; assembly: GCA_030765085.1. Lineage (NCBI taxonomy): Eukaryota > Viridiplantae > Streptophyta > Magnoliopsida > Asparagales > Amaryllidaceae > Allium > Allium cepa. The sequence continues at coordinate 938,373,021 of CM060943.1, read as the reverse complement.
GTAAAGGGGTGAAACTCCTTTATTATAGGCATTGATTTACCGGAGATTTCTATATCCTAGGTTTACGATGCTATCAATCTCATACAATGCCTGAATTCTATCTCTTGCGATCGAATGTCGATTTGCCCTAGAATTCTTCATCAATCTTATTCTTGAAGTCACGGTTGTCCCGGTTAGGTCGCCCACGATTTATATTTGTGTACCCATCTTTCTCTTATGAAATATAATCATATTTCTTCATTTCAAGCCTATCTTCTTAGTCTAGTTTCTCTTTGATTAAGGTCCCTCTTAATTTAAATCCCTATCCTCGCTTTGAAATTCATTTTGTATTATCGAGTGAGGAGTATATTTGTAATTAATATTAAATGATTTATATATTTTGTTGTTTGAGTTGTTGATGTTGGTTTGGATTTCCGATCGATTCGTTTGATCAACGATATCGATGGAATTTCCAAAACACTTGAACAAAGCAAACTGACACAATATTGTTTTCAAATTCGATAAATAAATAAATTTTGTATAATTATATTATATATGTGAGTATAATTTTTTTCTAAAAGATAATTGTTAAATGAATTGGCCAACCAAATGGTATTATTTGATTTTCATTTATTGTTTTGTAAACCATTGATTTTACCAACATATGAATAAATGAAATTATAAAACATGGTTTATAAATTGATTTGGAATTTAAATGGATTTAAATTACAATTTGAGAATTTAATTTTCGATGATTCCAAACTTTTGTTTTAGAGTTTTAAAATGCGTATTATTTAAAAGTATTTTCTAATACAAATTGTTTTGAAAGAATATTTAAATGTTTAAATCAGTGCTCTCCTGTTTTGTCGCTGGAAAATAATTTCGGTAATGGCGTCTGCATCATCGACATTCATTTTTGAGTTTCAAAGTGGAGAGACCATTCTGTAGCTATGGTACACTTTTGTTTTGGAAAATAAATTGATTTGAATTTCTAAAGTATGACTTGATCTATAGGATATATATATATATATATATATATTATATACAGGTATATGATTATATGTATTTGATTTGATATATATAGATGTTTTGACACCATACTGAACAACTACTCAAGTACTTAAAGAATTCAAACGAGCTAAAAAGGCCGAAGATCTAAGGCGACCTAACGTGATAAGTGACTTAACGTGCTACAAGACCTAACATGATAAGCGACCTAAGCATGTGACAACCTAATGACCTAAGCAGATCCACAACACGACCTAACGACCAACACAGGGCAACAGTATATCGCAACAGAGGAATGCAGCGACCTAGCAACCTAACGACCTATCAACCTAATGAACTATGCGACCTAGTGAGCTAACGACCTAGGAAGTTTACGACCTAGCGGACCACGAGCTTCATATCCTTATGCCGTTTAGTTATAGGTCGAAACTACACTAGATCACTGCTACTCCTAAACCCAGCCTTGGTCGCTCCATCGGGTGCTTCGATATGTCTAGGTCGCCTACCATCCTCCCATAGGTCGCTACGACCTACTAACTTTCTCAATTGACATAGTACAGCCCTGTTAAGCCGTAACCCATACTCCCTAGGTTGCCGACGACCTAAAGACCTGCATCCAGATTTTCTCTATAAATACCCCGCCGGCTCCAACTGAAAGGGGACTTTGGCTCATTTCTGGAACGCCTATACTCTGCTGTTTTCTCGACTCATCTGACACTTCAAACACCAAAGACGCTTCAACGAACTTTAGGAAGAGATCTCGCACATTCAACATGAATTCGAAGAGCTCTTCTACATTGAAGTTCTAGCCACTTGTCTTAGTTGTGTTGTAATCAAATATCATTGTAAAGGTTGTAATCGAATCAACAATAAAGAGGATTAAAGTGGACGTAGGCTTGACATTAAGCCGAACCAATATAAAAACGGTTGTCTCTCTACTTGACTTTCTATTATTTTCTACTTGTCTCTAGTTCCCGTAGCAATGGGTGGTGCTTTCACATTTTTACAACTTACACCGGGGTGTTAGCGTCGAATTTTAGCGTTAACATTTTTGGTGCTTTCATTGAGAGATCGAACTCAGGGTGCTTTTTCATTGCTTCGCAAAAGTTCGTTGAAAGAATCTCTCTCAAAACCAGAAGTCCATCAGAGATTATGGCTCCTGGAAGGAAGCGCAGATCTACTGGACCTGGTGATGGCCATGAAAATACCGCCACTTCTCCTTCGTTAAGTCAAGCAGCTCCATGTTTAGGAATTACACGGGCAGAGTTAGATGTTGCAGTTTCTGGGTTATATCAGCAAATGGAAGCCCAGAACACTTTAATGCTTGACATGTTGAATGCTTTGCTCGAAGCTAACCATCAACCAGTGAATAATGAAGAAAACTTTACCGATGATGTTCATAATCCTGAAGGGAGGGATATTCCTCAAAAGCCAGCTGGCCCCGTCGAAGGGGCACCTCCCCAAGCTGGAGGATCAAGGCCGCAACCGAAACTCCTCGAACGTTTGTCCAGGAAAACTACCAAGAAAATGGCTGAAGTCTGTCCCGCAGAGCCTCTAAACGATGAGGAATACTTCTCGAGAATGGTTCGACAGATTATGAAAGAAAGTATGCAAACGAAAGAAGATGAAAAGGAATGTGGGTTCCCTCCAAGCAAGACTCCGTTCACCGAAAGAATTCTGAAAGCAGAATTTCCAAGGAAGTTTGTTACCCCCACCATTCCAGCTTATCGGCGGACAAGCGACCCTAATCAATTCTTGTACAAGTATGACTGGCACATGACAGGTGCCAGAGCATCAGATGAGATCAAATGCCGGTACTTTCCGGTATACTTGGAAGGAGTGGCTCTACTCTAGTTTACAAAGTTGCCAGTCCGATCTGTAGACCGGTTCTCCGATTTAACTCGGAAGTTTAAAGAACAATTCAGTTTGTATGCTTCAAAGGCGAAAGATATAATGTCACTGTCCAGCCTGGAACAGAATCCCGGAGAATCTATTAGATCTTTCTTAAACCGCTTCAACGTAGCCTTAGCTGAATTCGATAATGAAGAGCCACGAATGATTCTGAGCTATTTGATGAGGGCTGTCGAAAAATTGAGTGAGTTTGGAAAATGGCTGAAGATGAAGGAGCCAAACTCGCTTGAGAAATTCTACAAGAAAGTTGGCGAGTTCATGGCTTGGATTGTTTTCCTGCGCCGGAAAAGGTGATATTGACGGAGGTTGAGAATAACAATGATGCTCCTACCAAAAAGGAATCAGGTGGTCAGAAGAGGGAGAATAACGGTGGGAAGAAGTAGAAGGATGCGAAGATACTCGCTTCTTCAAGCCTTCAGATTTCACTCCTTTAACTGATACTCCAGAGAATATCTTCTTCGCTACCAAAGATGCCGTTGAATATCCTAAACCACCTGTGTTGAAGCTTGGAAAAATGCTGTTCGAAATGGGAGGTTTTGTCGGTTTCATAATCAACCCAGTCGTGAAACTAACGAATGTCGCCATTTGAAGAGCTTGATTGAACAACTGCTGAGAGAGAATAAGTTGCAGCAATATGTTAAGAGAAATAGTAAGGGCCCAACTTCATCTACTGAGGGCCAGCAACTTCCTGCTCATCCATCTGGCTCGGGTGAGAGGACTACCACGCATGAATCAGAGAGGCCTGTTATTAATGTAATCACGGGAGGTCCTCACCCAGCAGGCAGAAGATGGGGCGAGATGGAAAGATATGCTCGTGCTTTGAAATATGCCCCAGCAGAAGAAAATGTTTTTGTGTTGGAAGACGTTGCACCTTTGAAGCAGCAAAGAACTTTTAATGATGACATTGTGTTCAGGGCCAGGGACTCTATGGATGTCGAAGCTCCTACCATAGATCCCTTGGTCTTCTCTTCAGGTATTGGGCCTGCTATTGTAAGAAGGGTGCTTGTTGACTGCGGCACCTCTTGCAATATCCTCTTCAAAAAGACATTCGATCAAATGAAGATTCATATGGCTGATGTTCAAGCTTCATCGCAAAAGATTGTTGGGTTTATTGGAGCCCAAAGCAGCCAATTGGAACTATTGACTTATTCGTGGAGCTTAGAGAGGGGCAGAAAAAGGTGGTTTGAAAGTAGACTTTTGTGATTGTTGATGGATTTTCTGCTTACAATGCCTTACTAGGCCGGCCAACTCTTGCAGCATTCAAGGCAATTCTCGCCCTGTGGTGCCTTACTATGAAGTTCCCCACGGATAATAGCGTCGGTGTTATTAAAGGGGATAAAAACGTTGGGCGAGAATGTTATCTTATAGAGTTGCGGGAAGCAAGGAAGAGAGAGATGGGGAAGGATGCGGCAGCTCCACTCCGTAACAAAGAACCAACCTTGTAGCAATTACAGGGTGGACCCTGCACTGGCGAGCATAGTGGTTCATGAAAAGAAATGGATCCCAGAAAAGCCAGTACAGGGGAGAATAGATTGGTGCCAGTGGAAGTAACGGTGCTAGTACCTGTTGACCAGAAAGATCCAAACAAGGTGCTGAATGTAGGTTCTCAACTTAGTGTGACGGTTCAAAATATTTTGATATCATTCTTGAAAGCAAATCTGGATGTATTCGGTTGGAGTCTTGCCGATATTTGTGGAATATCTCCAGAAATCGTAGTACACACTCTCAATATTGATCAGAAATTTACACCTGTGAAGCAAAAAAGAAGAACCCAGGGTCCAGAAAGTCAGCAGCATTAGAGGAAGAAGTAGATCGGTTCATGGAGAATGGCTTCATCAGAGAGTCCACTTATCCAAATTGGGTTTCTAATCCGGTGCTGGTTAAAAAAGCAAATGGGAAGTGGAGAGTATGCATCGACTTTTCAGATTTAAACAAAGCCTGCCCCAAAGACTGCTTCCCGTTACCCAGGATTGATCAGGTTGTGGATGGAACAGCCGAGCATGAATTGTTGTCTTTTATGGATGCTTACTACAAATATAACCTAATCATGATGCATGAGCCAGATCAGGAGGACACGAGCTTCATCACCGATGTTGGTCTTTACTGCTATAGAGTCATGCCCTTCGGACTGAAGAATGCGGGGGTAAATTACCAAAGACTTGTTAATGCTATGTTCAAACCACAGATTGGCAAGACTATTAAAGTTTACATTGATGATATGTCGGTGAAATCAAAGAAGGCAGTGGATCATATGGATCGCTTGGCACAAATGTTCGCAGTCCTCCGAAAGTATGGAATGAAGCTTAATCCTTTGAAATGTTCGTTCTGAGTAGAGTCCGAGAAATTCTTGGGTTTCATTGTGAGTGCTAGGGGCATCGAAGCTAATCCTGCTCAAATTACTGCTCTAAGAGAAGTCAAAGCCCCTAGGACAAAGAAGGAATTGCAGAGCCTCAATGGGAAAGTCGCTGCTTTGAGTCGGTTTATTTCAAAGGCCACAGATAAATGCATTCCATTCTTTGACGCTCTAAAGAAAGGAAAGATGAACTTTGAATGGACTCCGGAATGTCAGAAAGCTTTCGAGGAACTAATTCGTCACATGGAAGCACCTCCAATACTTTCTAAGCCTATCAACGATGAATATCTTTTCGTATATTTAGCAGTTTCGTCTCACGCTCTCAGTGCAGCATTAGTACGAAAAGATGCAAAGGTTCAGCGCCCAGTCTATTACATCAGCAAAAGATGCACTGGGGCAGAGATGAATTATTCAAAGCTGGAAAAGCTTTCTTATTGTCTACTGATAGCTTGCAGAAAGTTGAGGCCATATTTTCAAGCTCATCCTATCATAGTCCTCACTGATCAGCCTCTAAAGCAAGTCCTATTTTGCCCTGGGACTTCGGGTCGTCTTCTGAAATGGAATATTGCAGTCAGCCAGTATGATATCACCTACCATCCCCGAAGAGCAATCAATGGACAAGCTTTAGCAGACCTCATTGCAGAATATACAGATAAAGGTGACAATTAGGAAGAGGTGACTAATGACATCCCGATCTAATGGAAATTATATGTTAATGGCGCAAGAAACGACTATTGTTCTGGAGCTGGGGTCGTGCTTGAAACCCCCGAAGGGCGATCATTGTGCTACGCATTGAGATTGGAATTTCCTTCGACAAATAATGAAGCAGAATATAAAGCTCTTATTGCCGACTTGAAGATTGCTAAAGAACTGATCATCAAAGTGTTGCAAATCTTCAGTGATTCCCAACTTATTGTATGTCAAGTCAAGAAAGAGTTTCAAGCTAAAGGAGGAAATCTGCCTGCTTACTTGTTAAGGGCCTAGGAGCTTCTCGATGATTTCGATCATTATACGATAAGTCACGTACCCCAGGAAGAGAACATGAAGGCAGATTCTCTCGCGAAGTATGCAAGCACTGGCGAAGCTCAATTATTGGGATTGGTCCCTATGGAAGTCCTGTCAGCCTCAAGTACCGATGAACTGGAGATTCACTGGATCATGACAGTTTCACAAGAGCAGGAGTCGTGGATGACCCCTATCCAGAAAAATCTACTTAACGTCTTTCTTCCAGAAAATTCGAAGGAGCGTCAGAAACTGTTTAGGAAAGCCCCAAGATATGTAATTCAAGACGGTCGGTTGTACAGATGGGGATTCTTGATGCCATTACTCCGATGTGTAACCAAGGAAGAGGCTAAGACAATTTTAGCTGAAGTGGACGGAGGAGAGTGTGGAGATCATTCAGATGGTCAAACTCTGATAAAGAAAATTCTCCGCTATGGGTATTTTTGGCCAGACACTAATCGAGATGCTGATACCTACTCCCGAAAGTGTGAAAAATGCTAGAGATTTGAAAAAATCCAAAGAGCACCTTCCACCGAGCTAACGCAGATGGTCAGTCCATGGCCATTTGCCATTTGGGGAATAGATCTCATCGGGCCTTTGCCAACTGCTAAGTCCGGAATCAGATATGCTATTGTTGCTGTTGATTATTTCGCTAAATGGGGCCATTAGCGACTATTACCTCTAAAAAGATGATAAACATTGTAACTAAGAATATCATTTGCAGGTATGGTGTGCCGCACAAGATAATCACAGACAATGGTACCCAATTCGAAAGTGAAGAGTTCCAGGGCTTTTGCAAGCGATTCAAGATCCAAATAGCTTCTCAGCAGTAGCTCATCCACACGCAAAGAGGCATGTGGAAGCCGTAAACAAAATTATCAAATCAACCATCAAAAAACAGCTGGAAAAAGCAAAAGGTGGTTGGGTCGATAAGCTGCCACTAGCACTACGTGCATACAGAATTACCCACAAAACTTCGACTTGGCACATTCCATTCTCATTAGCATATGGATCAGAAGCAATGGTTCCAGTGGAAATAGAGGTTCCCTCACAAAGAAGAATTCATTTCAACCAAGCTGAAAATGAAAAGTTGCAACTTGAAGCACTTGACTTCCTTGATTAAAGAAGGGAAGAGGCTCAGCTCAGAATTGCAGCCCATCAGCAAAGGATTGCCAAGCACTTCAATTCCAAAGTTCGCCAATGCAGCTTTGAAATTGGAGATCTAGTCTTGAAAAGGATCATGACAGCAACAGGAGTGTTTGCGCCAAACTGGGAAGGGCCGTATGTCATAGGCAAAAAACTTCTTGATGGCACTTTCAAACTTACAACTGTCGAAGGAGATCCTGTTCCAAGAGCTTGGAATAGCAATCACATGCGTCAATATTTTACTTAAAAGATTTGCTTAAATTTGTAAAATGATTACGGATGTATGATTCTTGTATTGTAAGCAACTGTAAAATCAGTGCAAGTAAATAATAAGAATTATAAATTGGATGTAGGCCCAGTTCTTGGCTGAACCACTATAAATCTTGTCTTCCCTACTATTATAAAATGCCCGTTTTATTTCGATGAGTAAATACCTTAAATGTATTGCTAAAATGTCAATTTAATATTGCAGGCCATTAAAACAAAGCTTACCGATCACAAGGCCAAGCGATCCCTAAAATCACTCAATAAACAAATGTCAAGCCAAAAAAATTCCAGATTCAAATCCCAAGTAAGAAGTGCTTCATGCAAAAAGATAGTGATTCCGCCGGAGAGGCACCTCCCTAACATGGATGCTCTAGACCCTTGTTAACTGATTGCGATCGTTTGCGCAAACGGACATCCGGTTAGATAGCTTGCGTCTGCCCCATGGACTCGCTTAACAATGAAGTACACTTCTTTTGATAAGACAAACTACTTGCAAAATAAAGGAACATGTGCTGGGAAATGATAATAGGGAATTGCTGATGAGAAAATGACAAACAGACAAGGGCGAGCAGATAGAAAATAGCCAAAAAGGAGTCTTGCCTCTCAACAAAAAGGTTGGTGGAACCACCAGAGGGGAACCTTCCCAAAGCGAAGGCACCAGGCCCTTGCTAGCTGATTGCGATCGTTTGTGCAAACAGACATCCGGTTGGATAGCTTGCGTCTGCCCCATGGATCCACTTAACCGTGAGACGCAACCTTCATGGCGAGCCAACCACCCAAGGCCCTCTTCGGAGGCACAACTCTTTGGAGGATAAAGCCCTCTAACGAGGCACATCGAAAAATAAAGTGCTCTACTCAACCAATAAGGTTGGTGGAATCACCGGAGGGGCACCTTCCCAAGTGGAAGGCACAGGCCCCTTGTTAACTTGTTGCGATCGTTTGTGCAAAAGAACATCCAATTAAGTAACTTGCGTCTGCCCGGTGAACCCATTTAACTGTGAGAAAGTAACTTCCAGGCAAATTAAATAAACACCTCTTCAGAGGCACAAGCCCTTTTCGGAGGCACGAGCCTTCACCAAAGCAACACCTGCCCTCTTCAGAGGCAGTAGACCTCTCCCGAGCCACCACAAGCCCTCTTCAGAGGCACTAGCCTTCACCATGGCACACCTTCCCTCTTCGAAGGCAAAAGACATCTCCCGAGGCACCACAAGACCTCTTCGGAGGCTCAAGACCTCTTCGGAGGCACGTCCCAAGAAGAGATGCTTTTCTCAACCAACAAGGTTGATGGGACCACCGGAGGGGCACCTTCTCAAGATGGAAGGCACATAGCCCTTGTTAACTGGCTGCGATCGTTTGTGCAAACGGACATCCAACTAAGTAACTTGCGTCCGCCCCGTGGATCCATTTAACTATGAGAAAAGCACTTTCAAGCGAACAAAACAAGAAAAGCGCTCCAACGAGAATAAAAAAAGCCCTCTTCGGAGGCACATTGCAACTCTCAAGGGAAGATCAATTTCCCCATCTTGAAAATATTCTTCGCCAGAAGTTGTAGTTCCAATTCAAAGCCTTCTTTGGAAACCCACTTCACCGCGTAGGAGAATCCACTACTCAAAAAAGTGATCATCTATGAAGGTTGAAGTGTACAGATTTTCTCTTAAAAAGAGAGAAGACTTCTCCAATATAAGGCACACTCTACTAAAGTAGAATAATATTTCCTCAAAATGGAAAAATTATTCTCTAAAGTAAGAGTGCAAGCCTTCTCAAAATGGAAGGGTTGTTCTCCAACTTGAGAGTACAAGTCTTCTCGAAACAGAAGAATTGTTCTCCAAAGTCTTACCAAATGAAAGAAATTGCAATAAGCCGTGGTATAGGGTCAATACAATACAATATAGTCACATTAATAAAAGCAACGCTCAAGCAACATACCACAAACCTATTGCAATATCACACAAAGAAAATGAAGAAACTTGTGCGAAAATAAGGAATAAATGCATTCACAAATAACAGTCAAAAGATTGTACAAGTAAAAGTAATCATTTTATTCCATACTATACAAATTTCATACATGTGCAGGTTACAAAAGAGCGGGGACCAGTACCGCACAATCTCCGGTCAATACAAGCATTTATATACAAGACAAAGCAAAGCAAGAAGGGTAAAGAGAGATTTGTTATTTATTCTTCCAGCCACCTTTAGAGCCCTCGCCTGGCCTAATGGTTAACTTTGGGAGCCGGTTTGAACGAGTCGGGGAAGAAGGAGATAGAGGTACAGCCGGGTCTACTTTCGCCTTTTCTTCACTAACAGAAGTGCTTTTCCTTTTCTTCTTCGAAGTTACACACTTCCCCTTCTTCCTTGAAGAAGATTCGCCGCCTGGAGTTTTATGTTCAGGCAGCTTTGTGTCATCATGAAATTTTCTGGAATCCTTTCACCTTCTTCACGTTCCTCAGCACTCTGCTCTTGTGAAGCGGCCGGTTCACCGAAGCCTTTAAGAGCTTCTATTAATTATTCTTGCGACCTCGGTTGAGAAGCATAAGGAGGCATAATTTGAAGAGATGGAGGCGGAAGAGATGGAAGAGGAGAAGTCTGTGCAGCACTTTGCGTTTTTACTACAGAAGAAGAGATGTTAAAATTAGTACTCCTCGCAAAGAAAGGAGATAGTGGCGCGTCAAGGCTTAAGTAATAATCAAAAAGTTCATCAAGCTCATGTGAAGCGAACAAGTAGTCCACTTGAGCTAAATCAACGTTGAAGTTACATGGAGAAGTTGGCTTTATCACGTCAACTTCAAAGCCTTGTGCTTCAGCGCTTTCTTGAGTCTCATCTCTAGTATGAGCAGTTACAATTTCAATGTCATCTTTGACAGGAGGCAAAGAATGAGAACTGGAGCCAATGATATCAATGTCGGCCGAAACCGACGGAAGAGTCGGGTCGGTCAAATGTGCCTTCCCTAAATGTTCTTCTTTCGCCGTTCCGGTTCGCTCTTTAGCAAGTAGCTCCTTCCCCCGGCAAGGGCGGCACGTGCCTCATCATCCAGATAGTGCACCTCAAGATCAGCCTCGGTATAGCCAGCGCCTCCAAGCAAATCTATTACGGCCTCCCACACTTCGGCAAAGGTAATCTCATACTTTGGGCCTAAAAACGAAAGGCTACCGCGCCCCAGGACGCTGTGCAAATAAAACTCGAATAAGGTAGAGCTGATGTTGGCTTTGGTTGCCTCATGAGATTCTTCGGCTGCTGCTTTGCCAGCGATAGCTACATCACGCTCTTTTTCAACTTTAAAAAGCCGAGCTTTTAACATTTCAATCTCCATGCCCTGAAAGCTAGTTTTTTCCCGCAACTGAGCAATATCATCGCGGTAGCTTTCTACAATTTGCTGTTGTGCCTCAAATCTAGCCTCAGCATCTCTTTGACTGGCATGAGCATCTCTCACTTGTTTTTGAAGCACTTCTTCCTTTTGAGTATAGGAAGTGGAAGAAGTGACAAGCTCTTCTTTGAGTTTTTCAATTTCTGCTTCCAGCTTCTCATTGTAAGCGGTGATATTCTTCATCTCTGCATCGTTCTGGTCGAGAGTTTTCTTCCAGTCGGACTTATCGCTCTCCGTAGTTAACATAGCCTCAAGATTTAAGCGATTCACCCGTTGAAGCTTGTCAACTAGCTTTTGCCATCCAGACATTCTCTTAATGTCAAGTTTAACAGCGTCGAGATTCTTTAGCATGGCCTGCTTCACAATGGGAATCAAGTCCAAGTCGAAACGTACTCCTTTTAAACACCAGTTTGGAAACCGGCTTTGGAGTTCAGGCGGGGCATTCTCAATTTTATATGGAGGTCGGTTGATGATCGTTTGAATGTCAGCTCTTTGAAGGGCAGGAGAGCTGGACGGGATTTCCAAAGAGATGGGTGCAGCGGGCTTTTCAGAAATTGCAGACGCCGGCCTTTCACTATGCTTTGCCCGCTTGCTTAGATCTTCAACAATATGACCTTTCCCTTTGTCGTCATGAGATTTTCTTTTGTGGGAATCATCATCTCTCTTGGAAGAATAATGTCTTTTATCCCTTCTTCCATAGCACTCCTCATTAGCCTGCCTGTCACGAGCTTTTCTTGCGGCTCTTTCTTCATCAGTTTCCCTCGGGGTAGGAAGATACCGCGTGGGATCATAAGAGTCGCGTCTTTCATAGTGCTGAAAATCATCATAGTATGAGGCGCTACGTCCCATTGGAGAACCTAAAAGTGAAAAAGAGACAGTTTAGAAATCTTCAAAATAAAGAAGCTAAGTGCACAAAGTTGCAAAATCCTAAGTGTGTGCGGCGTGTGAACTACGCGCATCAAGCTACAAACCACTCTTCGGCTTAAGAGTTATCTCTTGAGTTGATGGAGTTGTTTGCAAAACTAATGTCACTTCAATAACTGGAGAAGCAAGTTTAGAAGCAGTGGTATCATCTTTGAAGAGCTCATGTGAAGTAACCACCAAGTCGCTCAATCCCTCAAAAATGTCGTCACCGTCATGCCTAGCGGGACTCGTTCTCTCAGCTCCTTCATCAGCAGCCTTCCCGGAGTGTTGAGGAGGTTCCTCTTCTACGCTAAACCGTGGGAAGTGCACATTTTTCGAATGACCCCGCAACGTCAACGGAAGCAAAACATTTCACCAATGAAGCCTCGGCAGTAGGTTCTTTCGGTGTAAGTTCTTCGGCGGAAACTGCGGCATCTGGAGTCTCTGCTTGAGAACCAAGGCATCATGAAGATGAGTAGATCAGGAAGAATGCAAAAGTCCGAATTGATGCAAAAATTCATCCTTCAGCAAAAATTTAATGCTTCTCTCCTCAACCGCCACAGCACTTAGTCTTTCAAAAGTAGGCTTATGGCTGTAATCTTTAGAAAGAGGAGGATGTGCTGTAAAAGTAAAGAATGAAGTTAGCACTTAACAACTTGGATTTTGAGAAGTTCAGAAAAGGAAAGAACGGAGTTAGGCAAGCTTACTTCCTACTCTCCAAATGCCGTAGAATCCTGGGGGGCCAACGGACGAAGAAAAATTGGTTCAAAAACCCGTGGGCCCTTTTAGGAAGATCGGTGATCAGTTTACGGTTCCTTGCGCTTCTCACAAGCATGATAGAAGAATGATCTTTGTTCTTCGCGAATGTACTCAAGTAGCAAATCTCTTCAATGCTTGGAAGTCGGCCTAGTGTACTCTTGAACAGTACACAGAGTCCCATCAAGATGGCGTAGCCATTGGGATGCAACTGGAGGGGAGAGATAGTTAATCTGAGGAGGAGCTGTCGAAGAAAATCGTTAAAAGGAGGAATAGCTCCACTCAAGCACATCTGATGATTAAATGCGATAAAACCAAGAGGTGGCCTTTCAGCAGTTTCATTAACCCCAGAAAGCAAGGCGTCTACTTCATCAATACCTAACTGAATGCATAAATGGCAAAAACACGTTGATTCAGAGTGGTTGAAGTTCTTTCTCGGGGATTATCCAAGGGGCTAGCTATTGGGAAGACTTCTTCGGCTTGCCCTACTATCTCTTCTTGTTGAGAAGTCATTCTACACAAGGAACTGGATATTCAAATATGAAGGTGCACGTTTCCTAAAAGTGTGTGAAGTGTTGTGCAAAACTATCGAAATAACAAGTAAATGAAATAAAACTTGAAATATTACTGATTGATGCATGTCAATTCAGGAAGTTTCGAGGCTTGTTGTTAAACCAAAGTTAAGTGTAGTATCAATGCAGATGATATTTAGCAGTAAGCAGTTATAATTGTGTACATTTTGCGTTGATGCTTCATTTAAATTGGTTAATTCACATCACTTCATTTGTAATCAGAATCATACTATTTAACATAAGTAAAGTACCAGTTCTTTAATCTAATCCATCATTCGATGTGGGCGGTCGATGATGAGTATATTCTTCCCGTTTTTCTGCAAATGTTTTGTTTAACAGATTGTTAGCATTAAAGTTAATGTAATTTGTAAAGAAGTGCAACAAGTTCGGGCATGATATCTCGGCAGCTCAAGGCATGAGACTTCAAGGCAAGGCAGTGCAAATTTGGCTAAGTCCTAGGTTGCTCGAATACACATGCGACCTAAAAAGTTAAGTCGAAAATAGCTTAAGTCATAAGAAGTTAGGTCGTAAAGGTTGTTAGGTCGGCCAAATCTGTTAGGTCGTAAAGGTTTTTAGGTCGATCAAATTTACTAGGTCGCTTCTGAAGCAACTCGGCAATGTCAAGCTATCTCCCATCAAAACCCCTATGCCCTACTATCCAATCACGCTTTGCCATCAACCATTGCTTTGCTGGAGACACCACGGCATAACCCGCTATCCACTAACCCGTTAACATCACATATTAATCTTCTCCAAACACCTAAAACTCCGTCATCTCCTCCATGTTTCCTGAAAGCGCATTCAATCATAGGCCAATAAAGCAACTACAAGCAGGTCAATGGCAATCGAAGAACGAATCAGGAAGAAGTCTTACGGCGAAGTAATGAAAAACCGCGTGGAAGTGGTTACGGGGAAATCGATGGCAAATACAATGGAGAGGGGATCGATTTACCTAGGATTGTTGTTAGGAGTGAAGATCGAAGCAATAAGAAGTTTCCCTTTGATGATTCTTGAGCTCAAGAATGGCAATGGCGGCGGCAGAATACAAGCAGTGGAACGAGGAGGAAGAAACGAGCTAATAACTTATAATATAGGGGAAAGAAAGGAAGACATATCGGCACGCGACCTAGCGAGCCTGTTGAATCGCCCACGACCTATAACAGTTAGATCGAAGCACACGACCTATGACATAGGCGTACACTTCGAGGGGCAAGTGTTAACACCATCCTGAACAGTGACTCAAGTACTTAAAGGATTCAAGCAAGCTAACAAGGCCAAAGATCTAAGGCGACCTAATGTGATAAGCGACCTAACGTGATACAAGACCTAACGTGATAAGCGACCTAGCCATGTGACAACCTAACGACCTAAGCAGATCCACAGCACGACCTAGTGACCAACACAGGGCAACAGTATATCACAACAGAGGAATGCAGCGACCTAGCAACCTAACGACCTAGCAACCAAATGAACTAAGCGACCTAGTGAGCTAACGACCTAGCAAGTTTACGACCTAGCGGACCACGAGCTTTATATCCTTATGTCTTTTAGTTATAGGTCGAAACTACACTAGATCGCTGCTACTCCTAAACCCAGCCTAGGTCGCTCAATCGGGTGCTTCGACATGTCTAGGTCGCCTACAATCCTCCCATAGGTCGCTATGACCTACTAACTCGCTCAGTTGACATAATACAACCCTGTTAAGCCGTAACCCATACTCCCTGGGTTGCCCACGACCTAAAGACCTGCATCCAGATTTTCTCTATAAATACCCTGCCAGCTCCAACTGAAAGGGGACTTTGGCTCATTTCTGGAATGCCTACACTCTGTTGTATTCTCGACTCATCTGACACTTCAAACACCGAAGACGCTTCAACGAACTTTAGGAAGAGATCTAGCACATTCAACATGAATTCGAAGAGCTCTTCTAAATTAAAGTTCTAGCTACTTGTCTTAATTGTGTTGTAATCAAAGATCATTGTAAATGTTATAATTATATCAGCAATAAAGAGGATTAAAGTGGACGTAGGCTTGACATTAAGCCGAACCACTATAAAAACTATTGTCTCTCTACTTGACTTTCTGTTATTTTCTTCTTATCTCTAGTTCCCGTACCAATGGGTGGTGCTTTCACATTTTTAAAACTTACACCGGGGTGTTAGCGTCGAATTTTATCATTAATAAGATGTATTTATATCTAAATTGTTTGAAGTGAATTGGAGATTTAATTCTTAAATTTTTATTCAAAGTTGATTTCAATTATAAATAAAGCTAAAATTTTGAATATATGCTTAAATTTAAAAATTTAAATTTTACTTGTATAATACTCAATTACATCCCAATATAACTTACCTAAATCGTTGAGAAGTTAAATATGTAATTTAATAATTTATAATGTAAAATGATGTTAAAGGACATTTTAAATAAATTTGAGTAATTATAATAAGTGCAGGTATACTTAATACATGTGAAAAGATATATTAAGTGGAATAAATTTAATAATTATTTGGAATAAAGAAAGATTAATTTTTTTGAATAAAATATAATTATAGTAAACAACTATACAAATTTATGATTTTAGAAATTGTTAATTTAAAATAATTGGATAATAAGATAATCAATTTAGAAATAGTTAATACTGATTTAACTTAAAGTGAAATCAAATGGATTAAATCAATTATTGAATACTAATTAATTTATAATTGAAATTTATATAGTTTTAAATTAATTGTTTTTTTTTCAATCTATTTTCCTTTCTGGTTGTTTCCATTCTCCTACTTCCTTCCTTTTCGGGGACAAGAAGTTTTGATTGGGGGATAGTGTAAGGACATGTAAATTTTAGTCACTTTATTTATTTAAATAATTGAATTGTCGTGAAGTTTTAAATAATAAAATTTTGAATTAAAAATTTAATATTTGAAATACGTCTCTTTTAACATAGCAACCGGTAAATTTTCATCTAATTATATGGAAGTTTATTATGTTGTGAAATTTTATTTAATTTAAACCAGTTAAAAACATGATGATAATAAAATGTTTTCCGAACCTGAATATTTTTCTATATAAAATTTTTAAATCAACTTCTGGGTGAGTCATCATATTTCGTTTCTTCAAATTTGGAATTCTATTACTCCGTTTATCTAATTTATGGCAAATTAGCAGCATTTCCAGTACCGATTGTGAACTTTTGATCGGATGATCATACCACTAATATCTATGTACCGTTTTGATCGTCTCGTTGTGCTAATCTTTGCGGTATATTCCAATTTTGCTCTTTGACGTCTGATACACAGCAGAATCTGTGAAATGGTCATACGTATCGGTTCCGCAATCGATCTTTTGTTTCCTACCCTTTCATATCCCACCATCTTTTACCTAATAGCCATTTTCAATTCACAGAAGTCAAGATGTTACTTTCTCTATTACCTAAACTCCATTTATATCCATTGTCCTTTCATTTTATTCGTTCCTTAGTTTGGTTACAAAAGAAAATTTTATTCTGTGTTATACAAATCTACATTTCATCACTGTGCCTACAAATCTACTCATCTTCCTTCCTTATCAATTTTTTGTTGCCTCAAAAAAAATTGAAACATATAAGCTTTGGACTCCCCATCTTTCCACTTCATCTTTTCTCCTCTCTGCCCCATCTCCACAACGTCATTGTCGTCCCTGACAACGTGGCCGCAAATTCAACCTATCACTGCAAGCCTTCGTTTTCGTGCCTAGACCTAGTCCTACTTGCTCAGCCTACCCCTCCACCTTCCACTCATGAGTCACCAACCACCCGAGCCAGCCGTCTTGTCCATCAGGCCCGCCATCACCACCTTCGTTAATTTGATGGTCGATCTCTTGCCAGGCCGAGCCATGCTATTTACAAATTGTTCTTTGCTTTGTCATGTCTACCCTTCTTTGATATGAGAAATTTACTTCTTCAGGTAGGTTTTGTTTGTGTAAACTATTTATATAATTGTTGTATATATATTCATATAGGTTATATAATATATATACTATCGGTTAGTTTATATACACCGAGTTTGTTGGCATATGTATGTTAGTAATATATATTTATATAATAGGTCATTTTTATACAGATGTTTACTGCAGTATAGATATGTATATATTGATATGTTAATACTTTAGTTAAAATTATGTTATATATTTTAGGTTTTCACCTGTTTTGTGTAATATTCAAATATAGGTTTGTTTAAAAGTGCATATATATATCTAGCTAAGCTATATACTTTATCTGTTGTTAACGCTAAAATTTGAACGCTAACACCCCGGTGTATGAGTTATAGTTGTGAAAGCACCACCCGATAACTCGGGAACAGATTACAAGTAGATAATAGCGGAAAAGCAGTAAACAACAGCAATTTTATAGTGGTTCGGCTTAAGAGTATAGCCTACGTCCACTTTAAGTACTTTTATTGATGATTTCGTTACAAGATGATACAATTCTTTCCAAGTACAATACACTTTGGATTACAAATCACTTAGAACAAGTAGCCTAAACTTCAATGGAGATTAGAGTCTTCAAATCCATGTTGGATGTGTGTGATCTTTTCTCGAAGTTGTTTGTAGCGTTCTTCGTGTCTTGAGAGCTTTAAGTGTTGGATTGGTTTGAATGCAGCAGAGTAACGACGCTTCAGGAGAATGAGCCAAAAGTCCTTTTCTAGTTGGAGTTAGGGTCATATTTATAGGCATTTTTCAGAATAAGGTCGTAGGTCGTGGCCGACCTAAGTAAGGTCGTAGGTCGTGACCGACCTAAGTAAGGTTGTAGTCGACCTGAAGAGTATTGGCCCCTCCTTCCTCACGCATGCTGATTTGCACAAGTCCTAGGTCGTGAGCGACCTATCCTGCAGCCATAGTTAATCTTAAGTCGCTGAGTCCCTTAGGTCGCGACCTTCCTTAGGTCGCGGAGCTTCTTAGGTCGGTGGGTAGTTAGGTCGCGGAGTTCCATAGGTCATGTCCATCTTCAGGTCGCACTCACTTTTAAGTCGCGGCCTTTTTGGGTCGCTGCTGTCTTTAGGTCGAGACAATCTTAGGTCGCAACACTCTAGGTCGCAACTACTCTTAGGTCGCTGGGTTTCGCTAGGTCGCGGCCTTTCTTAGGTCTGAGCACACAGTTAGGTCGTTTGTGTGCTATAGGTCGCAGAATTCTATAGGTCGGTGCTTCCCTTAGGTCTGAGCACATAGTTAGGTCGTTTGTGTGCTATAGGTCGTAGAATTCTATAGGTCGGTGCTTCCCCTAGGTCGCAGAGCTCTGTAAGTCGGTGCTTCCCTTAGGTCGCAGATACTTTTAGGTCGCTTGATGAGTTAAGTTGCCATGCCATTCCTGTAGTTAGGTCGCTCCATGTCTTTAGGTTTTAGGTCGCTAATGAAGAGGAATTAACATTTGCCCCTCGAAGTACGTGCCTAGATCGTAGGTCGCGTGCTTCGACTTGACTTAGCGAGGTCGTGAGCGACCTAACACTTGTGCCAATATGTGTGTCTATTTGTTTTCCCATATATGCCTCATATAAAACTGTTAGGTCGCTACTTCTTCCTCATTCCATTGCTCTAACCTCCTACTGCCATTAACAATTCTCTGAGCTTCCAAAGGCGAATTTGACCCATCCAGTCACCGATTCACTTTCATCATTACGTCTCGTAAGTAAACCTGGTCTTCATCCCATCATAATCGCCGTTAAATCATGAATTCTCACTTTCTGACCTTAGCTTAACTCCATGTATCACGCTTTATCTCGAGTGATTGTTGCGATCGATTTTTTTTTCCGGTCGTTATTTGGTTGATTTAGGAAGTCATGGCAAGGCGTTGAATTTATGATGGATTGAGGATTTTCTGGTTAGTTTTTGGAATGATCTGGTGGTATGAAGAGATGGTAAACTTCATGGAGTGGATGATGAATCTCTTCGGGTAGTTGATGGCGGGTTATTGGGTCTGGTGAAGCATTGCGTGGAGAGGAAGTTAGTGACCTAGCAGATTTGAACGACTTAAAATAATTCGCGATCTTATGATCCTAGCGACCTAAGGAATAGTTTCGACCTATACTAGGTCGCTGAACGACCTAATATTCATGTGACCTAAGACTTTGCATGAGTTAAGAGTTACTCGAGCTAAGAACTGCGCAACCTAACTTTCTTGCGACATAGGCTTTAGGTCGCGACCGAGCTAACACTATGACGAATTTGTAAAGCCTTATCCTTTACTTTGCACAGCGCGACCTAAGAAGGCTCCGACCTATGCTAGGTCGCTGGACGACCTAGGACTTGTGAAATCCTGAGACAACTTTGATTGAACTGTTTGAACTTTGAACTATATGGACTTGAATTTTGTCGTATTTCTTTGTAGATTATCTTTAATGCTAACAACCTGTTTAAACATAATATTTGCAGAAAAATGGGACGAATATACTATCATTGACCGCCCACATCGAATGACAGATTAGTCGATAAAGAATAATCAACTTAAATGAATTATGTGAGTGAAATGCTATGAATCAACCGACTCAAATGAAGTGTTAAAGCAAGGCTAAAATTTTGTTTGAATTAACACTGCGCTTGAGTTTTAAATTAACAAGTCCTGAAATCTCACAATCGACCAGTTGTCAATTAGTTTAATTTCAGTTATTTCACTTGTTAGTTTTATTAGTTTCGCACAACACTTCACACTTTTAGGGAACGTGCACCTTCACACCTGAACATCCAGTTACTCATGTAGAATGACGTCTCAACAAGAAGAGATGATAGAACACGTCGAAGGGGCTTTCCCGGTTGCTATTCCACTAGAGAAACCTCCGGAAAGAACTCCTACCCTTCTGAAACAGCGGGTGCTTAATCAATTATGCATTCAATTTGGCATTGCCGAGGCAGAAGTTTTACTCCCTGGACCAAATGATTTTGCTGATAGACCACCTTCCGGTTTTGTTGCCATTAATCGCCAAATGTGCTTAAGTGGAGCAATTCCTCCCTTTAATGAATTTCTTCAACAAATCCTTCTTCGACTGACGATCTCTCCTTTCCAACTGCATCCCAATGGCTATGCCATTTTGATGGGATTGTGCGTTCCGTTCAGGAGAACTCTTGACCGTCTTCCGAGTTTTGAGGAAATCTGTTACCTGTGCACTTTTGCGAAGAACAAGGACCACCCTTCGATTGTACTTGTAAGAGGTGCGAGAAACCGTAAACTAATTTTGGATTTGCCGGAGAGTGCACATGGTTTTTTGAATCAATACTTCTACATTCGTTGCCCCGCAGAATTCTACGCAGACTGGAGAGTAGGAAGTGAGATCTTTTTTCTCTTCTTTCTTTAATTTTATTCTAAGTTTTACCTGGTTCGTATTGCTAGATGCTGATTCCATTCCTTATTTTTACAGCGCTTCCTCCTCCTTCTAGAGATTCCAGTCATAAGTCAGTTTTTGAAAGGCTAAGCACTATGGCTGCTGAAGAAAGAAGCGCAAAATTTCTATTGACAGAAGAACTTCTTCATCAGTTTGAGCTTCTACATCCTTCTCGTTCCACTCAAATTCATGAAGTTCCAACGGAGGTCCCTGATTCTCCGACGAACACTCCCGATGCCCCGGTCTCCACTAAAGAGCACTTGCAGGGAGGAACCTTTACAGAAACCTCACTAGTAAAGTGTTCAATTCCGAAAGATGTCGCAGGGCCATCTGACGTGTCTGTACTTGCCCCAGTTACCGAGGAGGAAGAACCTCCACGATCTTCCGAAAAATCTACTAACGAAGGAGTCAAGAAAGCAAGTCCCAAAAAACATGATGGTGATGATGTTTTCGGGGGGTTGAGTGATTTAATTGTGACTTCTCAAGAACTTTTCAAAGATGATGTCTCCAAAACTATCTCTTCTGTAATCGAGGCGACATCTTCTTTACAACAAATGTCAACTTTTCCTACCCAAGTTATCACTACCTCTATTCCACAGAGTGGTTTGTAACTCGATGCGTGTAGTTTACACGTTACACGACACTTCGGATTTCTCATCACCTCTACGCACTTATCTTCTTGTACTTAAAAATTTCTAAAGCTTATTGTTTTTATTCCAGATTCTCCTATGGGGCGCAGCGGCTCGTACTATGATGATTTCCAGCGCTACGGGAGGCGTAGCCAGTATGATTACAGGCGTTACCTCCCTTCTTACAGAGAATCGGATGAAGAGAGGGCCATCAGGAAAGCCGACGAGAGACGAGCATATGAAGAACGTCATCGAAGGGAACAAGAAAGACATGACCCTCCCCACAGAGGTGATGATACTCAAAAGAGAAAAGCTCACGATGAGAGAGGTAAAGGTCACATAGACGATTCTTCTAGCAAGCGGGCTAGACTTACCGAAGAAACAATGCCGACAGCTTCTGAACATGTTCCTGCTCAATCTCCTGCTCATGTTCGCTCCGGCATTCAAGCAATCATCAACCGGCCTGCATACCAAGTCGGGCAAGGTCCTCCCACTCTTCAAAGTCGATTTCCTCAGTGGTGCTTGAGAGGGGTTCGATTTGATCTCGACTTGGTTCCTCTCGACAAACCGGATTTGCTGCAAAATCTGGATACTGTCAGGACCGATATTGAAAGAATGTCGAACTGGTAAAAACTTGTCGACGAGCTTCAGAGGGTTAACCGAGCCCATCTCGAGGCCATGCTCACAATGGAGAACGATAAGGCTGAGTGGCAGAAGACTCTCGAACAACATGACGCCGAAATGAGAAGTATTGCTTCCTATAATGAAAAGCTGGAAGCGGAAGTAGAAAAGCTTAAGGAAGAATTAGCTACTTCATCTACTTTCCATTCTCAAAAGGAGAGCATGCTTCAGCAACAAGTACGAGATGCGCATGCCAGTCAAAGGGCAGTCGAAGATAAGCTTACACACCAAGAGAAGGTCATAGAAGAATATCGTGCTGAAACTTTACAGCTGCGAGAACAGGCCGGCTCTCAAAGCTTGGAGATAGAGATGCTAAAAGCTCGACTTGCTATAGCCGAAACGGAGCGTGACGAGGCTGTTGCTGGTAAACTCGTGGCCGAAGAGGCCCATTAAGCAACCAAAGCTGATATTAGCTCCACATTATTTGCTTTCTATCTGCATAGCATTTTGGGGCGTGGCAGCCTTGCCTTTCTAGGCCCTAAATACGAAATTACATTAGCTGAAGTTTGGGAGGCAGCACTTGATATGCTAGGTGGCAAAGGTGCTGGCTATGCTGAGACAGCTCTTGAAGAGCATTATCTCGACGATGACGCCCGCGCCGCTCTTGCCAAGGGAAAAGAGCAACTCGCCAAGGTACGGGCCGGAATAGAGGAAGTGGAACGTTCTGAGAAAGAAATACTGCCTACCACTTCTGAACGTCCTTTAGTTTCTCCCGAAGTGGACATTACAGGCTCTAGTGCTCATTCGCTGCCTCCTATAAGAACCGGGGTAATCACCCCTACTGATGATGAGGCTTTAGAGGATATCGGGGCTCAGAATTATGAGATTGAACTTACGAAGCAAACATCTTCAGGTAATTTTGATCTTGGTTCGATTCAGGTGGATCGCTTGCTTACTCCTCAAAAGTTTGATGAGCTTCTCGATTACTTCTTGAATCTCGACGAACCCATATCTCCCTTCTTTCGGGGAGATACTAATATTTTTAATTTCTCTTCTTCTGCAGTTGAGACGCCAAGTGCTGTGCAGACTTCACTTCCTCCGGTTATCCCTCCTCCATCTCTTCAGGTGACTCCTCCTTCTGCTTCACAACCCGGGTCACAAGAGGAACAGATTGAGGCTCTTCATGGCTTGGATGACCCTATCGCTTCGCAAGAGCAGAAGGACGAAGGACTTGAAGGAGGCGAGATCTCTCCGGAGCGGACTCCCTCTGAAGACGTAGTTTTGTCCGCTCTTGTTACTCCAGGGAGTGAGTCTTCTTCGAAGAGAAGAAAGAAGCACGGAACATCGAAGAGGAGGGGGAAGAAAATCATCATTACTGAAGAGGAACCGGAAGTCACACCGGTTGCACCTCCCTCTCCTTCTTCCCTTATGCCTATAGATAGACCTGAAAAACTAATCATTCGGCCAGGCAAAGGGTCCAAGGGTGGCAAGAAGAAATGAAGACTTTAGCTTTTAGCTTCTTGTCTTTTGCATGTATTGGTCGAGAATTGTGCGGGTATCAGCCCCCCCGCTTTTTTTTTGTTGAAACTTGTACCTGTGTATAAAGTAATGTTGAATAAAATGATTCCTCTTTCTTTGTACAAACTCCTGTTTGAATTTGAGAATGCATTTATTATTCATTTTTGCACAAGTTTATTTATATGACATTGCGGTGAGCTTTTGGTATGTTGTTTGAGCGTACTTTACCGATGTAGCTATACCATTTTGTATGTAACTATACCATGTTGCCCCCATACCATGAGCCTACTGCAATATCGTATACTTTGAGGGGACTTGCACTCTCATTTTCTGAAGAATAATTACTTCATTTTCGAATAGAATTTTCGCAAAGTGCAACTTCCTTCATATAAGTTTTTACGCTTTGTCCTTCGAAGAAATCACTTTTTCCTTTTGCGTATGCATACATTTTGCCAAGTGAATTCTTCTATGTGGTGAAGCGGGCCTCTGAAGGGTACTTTAACTTTAATTCTTCCTTTGAAAGTTAAAGTATGCCCTTGATGAGGATTTTTTTTTTTAAAAAAAAAATAGAAATTTGTGCCTCTGAGGAGGGATTTTTTCACGTTTCAACACTTGGAAGTTTTATTTCAATCTTGGTGAAACGTGTTCCTCCAAAGAGTTGTGCCTTTGAAGAAAGCCTTTTCACGTTTCAACACTTGGAAGTTTTATTTCAATCTCGGTGAAACGTGGGCTTATGAAGAGGTCTTTCCTTTTAATTGTGTTCCCGGGAGGGGGTTGTACCTCTGAGGAGGGATTTTTCACGTCTCAACACTTGGAAGTTTTATTTCAATTTCGGTGAAACGTGTACCTCCAAAGAGTTGTGCCTTCGAAAAAAGCCTTTTTACGTTTCAACACTTGGAAGTTTTATTTCGATGTTGGTGAAACGTGGGCTTCCAGGAAGGTCTTTATTTTGTTTTGCATTTCAACTTTGGTGAAGTGAAATTCCGAAGAGAGGTTGTTACACTTCAACTCCTGGTGAAATGTGCCTCCGAAGAGGTCTTCATTTTGTTTGCATTTCAACTCTGGTGAAGTGAAACTCCGAAGAGCGGTCGTAACACTTCAACTCCTGGTGAAATGTGCCTCAGAGAGGGTTTTCATCGCCTGGAAGTTACTCTCTCATGGTTGGAGGGTCATGACTCCTCCAATCTTTTTTGTTGAGTAGAGAACTTTCTTTTTTGTGGCGTATGACCCATTAGAGGTCTTTATCCTCCGAAGAGTTGTGCCTCCGAAGAGGACTTGTGCTGCCGATGATGGCTTTGGTTGTTCCTCTGTCCACTTGCTTATGCCTTTTCCAATGATCCTCTCCTTTTTTTTTTAGCTTTCATTCCCTTTTCTCACAAGTAACTTGTTTAATCCAAGGAAGTGTGCTTCATTGTCAGGCAATTTCGTGAGAACGAGCACTAGCTTCTTAATTGGATGTTTGTTTGTTCAAACGATCTCAATTTATTAGCAAAGACCCGTTTCTGTCGAAATCATAGGCCGTTCAATTGAAGTACTTCCTATCTAGGATTTGAATTCGGGGCTTTTGAAATTTGGCGAGAATCACTTGGTCTTTTTATGTGCAAGTTTCACTTCCATTGTCTGCAAAAATTTAAATTGACATTTCAGCAATACATTCTATGTACTTTTTATATCGAAAATAAAGCAAACATGTAATAATAATAAGGAACACAAGATTTATAGTGGTTCGGCCAGGAAATTGGGCCTACATCCACTTTATATTCTTTCATTATTTACTTGCATCAGTTTTACAATTGCCTTCAATTACAAGAATCATACATTCATAATTCTTTTTACAATATTTCAACAAAATTTTCAAGTATAGTGTGGACGCAAATGGTTGCTGTTCCATGCCCTTGGAATTTGATCTCCTTCAACAGTGGTGAGTTTGAATGTGCCATCAAGAAGCTTCTGACCTATGACATATGGTCCTTCCCAATTTGGCCCAAACACACCTGTCGCTATCATAATTCTCTTCAGGACTAGGTCTTCAATCTCAAAGCTGCGTTGGCGAACTTTGGAATTGAAATGTCTAGCTATTCTTTGCTGGTGAGCCGCAATTCTGAGATTAGCCTCATCTCTTTTTTCATCAAGGAGATCTAGCGCTTCAAGCTGTAGTTTTTCGTTTTCTGTTTGATTGAAATGGATTCTTCTATGTGAAGGGACCTCTATTTCTACCGGAATCATTGCCTCTGACCCGTATGCCAATGAAAACGGGGTGTGCCCAGTCGCAGTTTTATGAGTGGTTCTGTATGCCCATAGTGCCAGTGGTAGCTTATCGACCCAACCACCTTTTGCTCTTTCAAGTTGCTTCTTGATGGTTGACTTAATAATTTTGTTCACGGCTTCCACTTGCCCGTTTGCCTGCGGATGAGCCACTGCTGAGAAGCTTTTCCGGATTTTGAATCGCTTGCAAAAATCTTGGAATTCTTCACTTTCAAACTGAGTTCCATTGTCTGTGATTATTTTTTGAGGCACACCGTATCTGCAAATAATGTTTTTAGTCACAAAACTTATCATCTTTTTTGAGGTGATAGTAGCCAGTGGTTCAGCTTCTGCCCACTTAGTAAAATAATCTACAGCAACAATGGCGTATTTAATTCCAGATTTGGCAGTTGGCAACGGTCCTACAAGGTCTATTCCCCATATTGCAAACGGCCATGGACTGACCACCTGTGTGAGTTCAGTGGAAGGAGCTCTAGGAATTTTGGCGAATCTTTGGCATCTGTCACATTTTCGGGAATATTCTGCTGCATCTCGATTAATTTCTGGCCAAAAATATCCGTATCGGAGAATTTTCTTTGCTAATGTTTGGCCACCTGAATGATCACCACATTCTCCTCCGTGTACCTCTGCTAAGCCTCTTCCCTGGATACACATCGAAGTAATGGCATTGAAAATCCCCGTCTGTATAATCGGCCATTCTGGATTATGTATCGAGAGGCTTTTCTCAGTAGCTTTTGTCGTTCTTTTGAGTTCCCTGGTAAAGATCCATTGAGCAGATATTCTGTTATCGTAGTCATCCATGATTCTTGCTCTTGAGACATGCTCATGATCCAATTAAGGTCCATCTCATCAATGCTAGGAGTCGACAGGACCTCCACTGGAGTAGCGCCAGAAATTGAGCTTCGCCTGTGCTAGAATACTTTGCGAGAGAATCTGCTTTCATGTTTTCTTCTCGAGGAATGTGACTTATCATGTAATGATCGAAATCACCCAGGAGTTCCCAAGCCTTTGACAAGTAGGCGGGTAGATTCCCCCCTTTTGCTTGGAATTCCTTTTTGACTTGGCATACAATAAGCTGAGAATCACTGAATATCTGTAACGCTCGAATGTTTAATTCCTTAGCAATCCTTAAGCCAGCGATAAGGGCTTCGTATTCTGCTTCATTGTTTGTTGAAGGAAATTCCAATCTTAGTGCATAGCATAATGATCGACCTTCAGGGGTCTCAAGTACAACTCCGGCTCCAGAACAGTAGCCGTTTCTCGCACCATCGACATATAACTTCCACTGGATCGGGGAATTGTCGATCGTTTCCTCCTCACTGTTTCCCTTATCTGTGAATTCTGCAATGAAATCCGCTAAAGCTTGTCCATTGATTGCTTTTCGGGGATGATAAGTGATGTCATACTGACTGAGTTCAATATTCCATTTTAGAAGACGACCCGAAGTTTCAGGGCGAAACAGGACTTGCTTTAAAGGTTGATCAGTGAGGACTCTGATAGGATGAGCTTGAAAATATTGCCTCAACTTCCTAGACGCAATTAGTAAGCAATAGGCGAGTTTTTCCAACTTAGAGTAATTCATCTCTGCCCCAGTGAGTCTTTTGCTGATATAGTAAACTGGATGTTGAATCCTTTTGTCTTCCCGTATCAGCGCTGCACTTAAAGCATGAGATGATACTGCCAAGTATATAAGAAGATCCTCGCCATCGCCGGGCCTAGAAAGTATTGGAGGCGTCTCCATATGGCGAATCAATTCATCGAAGGCTTTTTGGCATTCGGGAGTCCAATCGAAGTTTTTCTTTCCTTTCTTTAGGGCGTCAAAAAATGGGATGCATTTATCTGTGGCTTTGGAAATGAACCGACTCAAGGCAGCGACTTTTCCATTGAGACTTTGCAATTCCTTCTTTGTTTTGGAGCTTTGACTACTTTTAATGCAGTAATTTGAGCTGGACTGGCCTCAATGCCCCTAGCGCTCACGATGAAACCTAAAAACTTGCCGGATTCCACTCCAAATGAACATTTCAAAGGATTGAGCTTCATTCCGTATCTTCGGAGGACTGCGAACATGTCTGCTAAGTGTTCTATATGATCCACCGCTTTCTTAGACTTTACTAACATGTCATCGACGTAGACTTCCATGGTCTTGCCCAGTTGTGGTTTGAACATAGCATTAACGAGTCTTTGGTATGTCGCCCTTGCATTCTTCAACCCGAAGGGCATAACTCTGTAGCAGTAAAGACCAGTGTCGGTGACAAAGCTCGTGTCCTCCTGATCTGGCTCATGCATCATGATCTGGTTATATCCGGAGTAAGCATCCATAAAAGATAACAATTCAAGTCCCGCTGTTCCGTCTACCAGTTGGTCGATTCTGGGTAATGGGAAGCAGTCTTTGGGGCAGGCCTTGTTTAGATCTGAAAAATCGATGCATACTCTCCATTTTCCGCTGGCTTTCTTAACCAGCACTGGATTTGAAACCCAATTCGGATAGGTAGATTCTTTAATAAAATTATTCTCCATGAGCCGATCAACTTCTTCTTTTAATGCCGCTGACCTTTCTGGACCTTGAGTTCTCCTTTTCTGCTTCACAGGTGTAAATTTTGGATCAATATTTAGAGCATGCACTGCAACTTCTGGGGATATTCCGCACATATCGGCATGAGTCCAAGCAAAAACATCCAAATTTGCCTTTAAAAAAGATATTAAGATATTCTGAATTGACGCATTAAGTTGTGAACCCACATTCAGCACTTTGTTTGGGTCCTTTGGGTCGACAGGTATTGGTATTGTCGTTTCCTCCGGTACCACTCTATTTTCTCCTGCACTGACTTTTCTAGGGTCCATCTCTTTCCTTGCTCCGATGCGCTCGCCAGTGCAGGGTCCGCCCTGTAATTGCTACAAGGCTGGTTCTTTGATGCGGACTGGGGCTGCCGCATTCTTTCCCATCTCTCTTTTTCGGGTTTCTCGTAGCTCTGTCAGATAACACTCTCGCCCAGTATTTTGATCCCCTTTTATAACTCCTACTCCATTGTCTGTAGGGAATTTAATAGTGAGGCACCACGGGGCAAGAACAGCTTTGAACGCTGCCAGAGTTGGACGACCAAGGAAAGCATTGTAAGCAGAAAATTCGTCGACAATCACAAAAGTTTGCTTGCGGACCACTTTTCTCTCTCCTTCTCCAAGTTCCACAAACAAATCAATGGTCCCTACCGGCTGCTTTGGCTCCCCAGTGAAACCAGCAATTTTCTGCGATGAGGCTTGCACATCAGCCATAGGGATCTTCATTTGGTCAAATGTTTTCTTAAAGAGAATATTGCAGGATGCGCCACAATCAATGAGAACTCTTCTGACAATAGCTGGACCGATACCAGCCGAGATGACTAGAGGATCCAAAGTAGGAGCTTCAATACCTGCGGAATCCCTAGCTCTGAACACAATATCATCATCGAAAGTTCTTTGTTGCTTCAAGGGCGTAGCACCTTCCAAAACAAATACATCTTCCTCGGTCGGTACATACTTTAAAGCTCGGGTATACCTTTCCATCTCGCCCCAGCTTCTGCCTGCTGGGTGAGGTCCTCCTGTAATGACATTAATAATGGGCCTTCCAGATTCATGCCCTGCAGCCTTTTCAATCGTCCTAGGCTGTTGAGTAGGAGCCTGTTGCCCCTGACTAGATGAAGCAGGATTGTTGCTATTCTTTTTCACAAATTGCTGCAGTTTGTTTTCCCTTAGCAACTCTTCAATCAGATTTTTCAACTGGCAGCATTCGTCGGTTCGTGACCGGGTTGATTATGGAAGCGGCAGAACTTCCCACTCTGTATAGCTTTTTTCCCGGTCCTTAGAGGAGGAGGTTTAGGAAAGTCAACAGAATCTTTAATGGCAAGGTAGATACGCTCCGGCGTATCTGATAAAGGAGTATATTCTGATGGCTTGAAGGATCGGGGCTTTTTCAGATTACTCTGCTTCTTCCCATTGTTATTTTCCCTTTTTTGCCCTACAGATTCATTCTTGCGTGGAGTAACAGTGTTATCTTCAGCTTTTTCAAACACTGCCTTTACCGGTACGGGACGGCTTTCTAAGCGTATGAATTCATCTGCTTTTTTATAGAACTTTTCAAGGGAATTTGGTTCTTTCATGTTTATCCATTTCCCAAACTCGCTCGACTTGTCAATACCCTTCATCAGATAAGTTAATATCATTCGCGGCTCTGCACTGTCCACCTCAGCTAGCGCTATATTCAAGCGGTTTAAGAAAGATCTGATAGTTTCCCCTGGATTCTGTTCCAAACTTGAAAGTGACATGATATCCTTAGCTTTTGAAGCGTATAGTCTGAACTGCTCCTTGAACTTCCGGGTTAAGTCAGAAAACTGATCGATAGATCGGACTGGAAGTTTGGTGAACCAAAGCAGAGCTACACCTTCGAGATACACAGGAAAATATCGGCACTTTATTTCATCAGAGGCTCTTACACCAGTCATGTGCCAATCATACTTGTATAAGAATTCATTCGGATAACTCCTCCCCTTCTAAGCTGGAATGGTTGGTGGGACAAACTTCCTTGGGAATTCAGCCTTTAAGATTTTCTCGGTAAAAGGAGTTTTACTTGGGGCGAAACCCCATTCTTTCTCGTCTTCAACCCTCTGCATACTTTCTTTCATAATTTGTCGGACCATTCCAGAAAGATACTCCTCATCATGTCGAGTTCTAGATCCACCAACCTCTGGAAGTGTTCGTTCAAAGGGGCTAGCAGCTCTTTCAGGAGCATTTCTTTCTTCAGCATCTCGAATGTTGCCAGCCAAATTCCTTTCATTATCTGCCGGTTGGCGGTTTACCCCAAGCAAATCGTTCAACCTATTCAGAATTTGGGCATTCTAGGCATTCTGAGCCTCAAATTGTGCATTTTGGGCATTGATTTGTTGGTTCAGCCCTAAAATTGCAGCATCCAGCTCTGCCTTTGTAACTCCGACAGCTGGAGTGGCTTGA
This sequence comes from Allium cepa, assembly GCA_030765085.1. Lineage (NCBI taxonomy): Eukaryota > Viridiplantae > Streptophyta > Magnoliopsida > Asparagales > Amaryllidaceae > Allium > Allium cepa. The sequence continues at coordinate 938,342,406 of CM060943.1, read as the reverse complement.
TTCGATATAGGGGAAGCGGAGGTTCCCTCTTGAATATTTCCAGATCTGACAGATCTACTCTTCCTTCCAGGAGCCATAATCTCGGATAGACTTCTGGTTTTCAAGGAAATTCTCTCTACAAACCTCTGTGAAGCAATGATGATAACTCTCCTGAGTTTAATTCTCAGTGAAAGCACCAAAAATGTTAACGCTAAAATTTGAACGCTAACACCCCGGTGTATGAGTTATAGTTGTGAAAGCACCACCCGATAACTCGGGAACAGATTACAAGTAGATAATAGCGGAAAAGCAGTAAACAACAACAATTTTATAGTGGTTCGGCTTAAGAGTATAGCCTACGTCCACTTTAAGTACTTTTATTGATGATTTCGTTACAAGCTGATACAATTCTTTCCAAGTACAATACACTTTGGATTACAAATCACTTAGAACAAGTAGCCTAAACTTCAATGGAGATTGGAGTCTTCAAATCCATGTTGGATGTGTGTGATCTTTTCTCGAAGTTGTTTGTAGCGTTCTTCGTGTCTTGAGAGCTTTAAGTGTTGGATTGGTTTGAATGCAGCAGAGTAACGGCGCTTCAGGAGAATGAGCCAAAAGTCCTTTTCTAGTTGGAGTTAGGGTCATATTTATAGGCATTTTTCAGAATAAGGTCGTAGGTCGTGGCCGACCTAAGTAAGGTCGTAGGTCGTGACCGACCTAAGTAAGGTTGTAGTCGACCTGAAGAGTATTGGCCCCTCCTTCCTCACGCATGCTGATTTGCACAAGTCCTAGGTCGTGAGCGACCTATCCTGCAGCCATAGTTAATCTTAAGTCGCTGAGTCCCTTAGGTCGCGACCTTCCTTAGGTCGCGGAGCTTCTTAGGTCGGTGGGTAGTTAGGTCGCGGAGTTCCATAGGTCGAGTCCATCTTCAGGTCGCACTCACTTTTAAGTCGCGACCTTTTTGGGTCGATGCTGCCTTTAGGTCGAGACAATCTTAGGTCTCAACACTCTAGGTCGCAGCTACTCTTAGGTCGCTGGGTTTCGCTAGGTCGCGGCCTTCCTTAGGTCTGAGCACACAGTTAGGTCGTTTGTGTGCTATAGGTCGCAGAATTCTATAGGTCGGTGCTTCCCTTAGGTCTGAGCACACAGTTAGGTCGTTTGTGTGCTATAGGTCGCAGAATTCTATAGGTCGGTGCCCCTTAGGTCGCAGAGCTCTGTAAGTCGGTGCTTCCCTTAGGTCGCAGATACTTTTAGGTCGCTTGATGAGTTAAGTTGCCATGCCATTCCTGTAGTTAGGTCGCTCCATGTCTTTAGGTTTTAGGTCGCTAATGAAGAGGAATTAACATCTGTTATATATATTCGTTAGTCATAAAATGCAATTATGTTTATATTTTATTTTTCTCTTATTTGTAGTATTATATATAATTACAACTTTAATCAAATCTGTTATCATTGGATATGATATGTTTGATTTTAAATGTTAAAATAAACGTACAGCTATGATGTATGATTTAAAACAGTTGGATAATAATAATATACAGTCTGATTATATATATTTGTGTGTACCAGATATATGGGTTAGTTTATATATATGTGTGTTCTGTCTGTGTGTGTATATTTAAGTTATATATTTGTATATATGAATATATGGTTGTTTGTTACATATATTTTAAGTGTATATATGATATCGATATACATATCTTACCTGTGACAACAACTTTTGTAAAGTGCATGTTATATATTTACATACTATTGATTTCAAAGTATGCATTTATATTTGTCCATGGTAATATTATATTTATAGTGTTTGTATGATCTATGTTGCAACACATTTATACAGAAGTTACAGTGGTATGTTTGTGTATATACATTTATTGTTTATGGTTTTATAAACATGATTTGTAGTTATATTTATTTAAACATAGATATGCTGGTATATGTTTCATACATATATTTTACTTATATGCTATATATATGATTGCTGAGTTCATGTATATAATTTTAGTTATATTAATTTTTAAAATTCTGTTTCAAATATAGTTAGTATTATATATTAGTCTATATGTCTTTTTGTTTATATAAATATTGATTTTTCATATGTTATGTATATATGTTGATTTTAATATGTATGCTTTAATGTAAAACAACAGTTTTGAATTACATATATGTTTAATTTAATGAATGTTTGAGTTTAGAATATAATTCTATGTATAGTTATATAAGTTCACACATACCATTTATCATAGTTGGTCTAATTCTAATTTGACTTCTTTAATTCCTATTTATTAGCTTTGTATGTCGTGCGCGTTCTTCATCGAATCGTGTCCATCTAGCTTTGCTTTGGGATTCGTAACTCATTTATCAAATATCTCTAGCCTCGAAAGGTGAGAAATCACTCACGATTTAACGTTCTTATATTTATTAAATTTGATTTCAATTGAAATTTCAATTGAAATATGTTGTTAGTTATTTGCGTTGCTATGTATGATATTATCTATATCAGTTCACCTGTGACATCTTACACCATTATTTGTTATTTCTATTGATGCTATATACATGTTATATTATTATCATATCTGTTATCACTCTGTAAGTTCCCTGTTAGTATAGAATAAACTATTGGTCGAAATGACACATACACGAACAATCTGTAGAATAGGAGAAAATCGTTATGGGTTGAAATGATAAACCCAAGCGATTTTCATTTGAATTGAATTTGGGATTGCGGGCTGAAATGATATATACCCGTATAAATTTAAATTACGGATTGAAATGATAAATATCCTCATCACTTGACTATAGGATAGAAAATTATATACACACACCATTGGTCCATATATAAATATTTTGAAAATGATTTCTATGGTTTTGGAAAGAAATATATGGTTTAATAAATATTGATTTTAAGATATTACATATATATATATATATTTGGAAATGATTTCCAAGGTTTTGAAATTTAATTTATCTAAGATTATACTCAAATAAGTTTGGTTTGAAATTTATTAAATTTGGGATTTTAAAGATATGATTTTATAACTTGATTTGATTTAGAGTGATTTAAATGGATATTTCAAATTTACAGAAGTTAAAGTGGTATATTTAGTTTTATTCAAATTTGGAATTTGAAGTTTTATTTAATTTTTATTTGAATGATTAAGTAAATATTTCAAAATAATATTTGTAAAGTGAATTCGATATAGATATGGAATTATTAAATTTTGTTTTTGAATGTTTGAATATTAAAGCTTCGAAATATATTGAAGTTGAAATGGTTTATTTGAGGTTCAAATTTGTTTTGAAATCGATATAATTTGAAATGGTTTATTGAGAAACTGAATTGAATTGAAATTGATGATTTTAGACCTGAATAAATTTAATTTTTTTAATTCGAATCGACTTGGAATTGATTTTTGAGATTTGAAGAAGCTCTTTTATTATATAAAGTAATTTTAAATTCTATTTAAAAACTATTTATATATTTTACTTTGTAGATTATTTTTATATAAATCATTTAAATATACTAACTATTTAACATAAACTATTTTTACTTATAACTCTTTTATATAAACTATTTTACTTTATGAACTATTTTATTATATATAATATTTTAATATTTAAATTGGTTAAGTGGGAAGTATTATGATTTCAAAGTATTATGTTTTTGAAAGTGTTATAATTTCAAGTGTTTGGGTTCGAAAGTGTTATAACTTTAAAAGTGCCATGATTTTGGAAATGGGTATATTTGAAATGGAAATGATACCGTAATTGGTTTTGAAATGGCAATGATATTTTGGTTTTGAAGTATAAATTATTTTTAAATGACCGCGGTGTTATAATAACGGTTGGTTGTTAAAGAGACCATGATCGAAAGTTGTGATACTCTCTGCCAACTCCGAAAACCACTTTAACAAATGTGTACGCGGTTGAGATTCCAAAATGAAGTAGGATGGTGGAGACGATCCTATGTGAGGTATATACGTGGACTCAACTCCCGTGAGTTTGCATAAGGTGGCTAAAACAGGAGCAATTGACGGGCCAATGAGGTAGCTCCTCTAATCGGACACACTCTTTCGTATGCCATTCTATTACTTTGTGATTAATTTGGCGCGTACCTTTGATTTTTTATTTTGGGAGTGTGGTCCGAGGTGGGCGGTAGTGGCTGCTATGCGTTACCACTAGCCCGGAAGTGTAATTGGTATATTGTAATGACCCGTAAAATTTAATAATTTCGAACCGTAAAATTTTAATAATTTTGAATGGTTTTATTTACATATTTAATTCAACTTTTTGTGTTTTTATTCATCTTGTTTAAAATGGTGTTTGATTACTTTAAAATTTGAATTTTAGAAATTTCTTGAATTGATTATAAATCATTTTCCCAAATTGTAATAAATATGAACAATTTCTGTAATTTTGATTTTGGGTTAAAGTTTAACTTTGATTGAAATTTTAAATTTTAAATTTTAAACTGTATATATTTGTACAACATTTGTTCCAATTTTGTATCTTTTAAATTGGTTATATACTTTTAAATTAAATAATAAATAATGTGTAAAAGGGAAATAAATTTATACGTTTCTTTTATACGTATATACATCCGTTTTCTTAGTAAAGCAATAAACAAATCAAATCGATGTAACAAATCAAATTTTAAATTAAGAAATAAATAATGTGTAAATAGCTATTTAACTATACATTTTATTTGGTACGTTTTATATCCGTTCTTGTTTAAATTATTTGGCGTTATATAAATGATATGTTATCTCCTGAAATATACTTTAGCATATATTTTACTAAATAAGTACGAAACAAATAAATTCAAAGTACGTTACTTTGTTATAAATTTTGGGCATACATTTCGATTTAATTATTGCCTCTCTAATGCGCACACTTTTGATTTCTTACCTTACCTGTTAAAATCATCAGTCATGCATTCTAAAAGGAATGAAAAATCTGGCCTTACACTTCACATGTAAATTATCTCATCTCTTTTACACTTTCCTATTGCTTGTTTATATTTAATAGGAATGAGATCCTATAATTCCTCTACTGTTTCAAAACATTTATTTCTTGCATTTCATACACCAAATCAACGCAAGCCTATGTTAAATTCAAAAACCCGCGTACACAATTTCATCCGCATCTTATATTGCCTTCATCTTCTCGCACGTGCTTCTTTCGGAAGGTAATGGCCGCACATATTTTTTTCTTTCCTATGTATTTTCTTGTTCTTCTTTCTTGTTTTTTTAAGTTTAAAGACCGTTGATAGTAAAATATATATATATTATTTTTTAAGTATAAATTTTCTCACAGTTTTCAAAATTACATCATATGGTTTACCTTTCTTACAGCTCTTTTATTACATTTTTATATATAAAGTATACAGTTATATATTAGTTGTTTTACATTTTCTGGGTTGCGTGTTATATATATTGTAACAACCCGCATATTTTACGATTGAATATCTAAATATTTTTGTTTAAATGTTTTATCGTTAGTCGGATTTTAATCCGAAAAGTTACTTTTCGCATATAGTAGAATTAGGACTCGGGACCACTTCCATTGAGTTCAACGCACCGTTTGCAATATTTTTGAGTACAAACTTTGATATGTGGAGTTAGTGGAATTTTGCCACTTTTTCACTTTGGGCTTTGGGTTTGGTTTAGCCCATTAGCCTAAACTATTAACTCTAACTCAACCCCCTCTTCCCTTCATAACTTCACTTTCATTTCCTAACACTCAAGCTTCATCAAAAATAGATGGAGGAATGGAAAGTTAAAACTCCAAGCCCTAGTTCATTTGCCAATCCAACATCTAACTCCAAATTCAAAGAGAAGTCATTATTCAAGCTTCTTGTGTTGAGATTGAAGTGTGGTTGATTCTTCCTTTGCTTACAAGCTTCTCCTTCATTGATTTTGTGAAAAGATGAGATTTTTATCTCACGTCTCTGTCTATACCTATCTTTAATTGTTGGGTATGAATTCCTAACACTTTTTCATATGCATTTGCTCTTGGTTAGGATTGAATTGGTGAAAATCCCAATTTTTAGTGTTTTTGGTTCAAATATTTAAAACTCTTAACTTTGATGTTTGAACACATTTTTGGTGATGCATCGAGGAGCCAATAGGACCGGGTAGCCGATGGACGCAATCCTCTAGCGTCCGTGCTCGACCAGTTGCAAATTGAGAGAGTTTTTGCACTTTCGTTCCTTAGGTCGTTCGGCCTGCGCACATGACTCTCGGCCTGGAGTTAGGTCGGCCTGCCTTAGGTCGCAACCCATTGGTTGCTCGCCTTGCAGTTAGGTCGGCCTGACTTAGGTCGCAACCGCTTAGGTCGCAACCCCTTCAGTCACTCGGCCATTAAGTCGCACTGCATATAGGTCGCACCAACATAGGTGGCCCCATGCTTTAAGTCACGCCATGCTGTAGGTCGGCTATGTTAGGTCGCTCGGCTTGCATCAACATAGGTCGGCTATGTTAGGTTGCTCGGCTATGTTAAGTCCGCCTGCTTTATCTCGCAACCACTTAGGTCTCTCGGTCTGCTCGCATCATTAGGTCGCTTGCACCTTAGGTCGTGCCATGTTAGGCCGCATTCTACTCCTAAGCCGCTATCTCCTTAGGTCGCTCGTTTCATAGGTCGCTCGGCCTGTTATGCTGCTTGCATTTGTTAGGTCGCTCGTTCCTTAGGTCGCTCGGCCTACCGCTATAGGTCGTATCAACTTAGGTCGCTCACTTATGTCGCTAGCTCCTTAAGTCATTGCCGTTATCTTCTTAAGTCGCGCAGTTAGGCCGCATGCTACTCCTTAAGTCGTTGATCTCTTATGTCGTATGCCGTGGAGCCGCATGTGTTGAGCAACTGATTTCTAGTGTTGAATTATGTTAAGTCGTAAGTCGTGACTGCTAAGTCGCAAGGGTATCTCCACTGATGGATTTGGAACCGAATTCTTTGGATTTTATTTACATCTTCGAATGTGAATTTTTGTGACTTATTGTTTCTACAATCATTTTTGTGATTTGTCACTTTAAAAATATAAAGGTTTCAATACTAGTAGTTAATTTATTACAAAGCTCGTTTCTTAAACCGTTTTTCAATCTACTAGTACACACAAACCTTTACCTCACTCGTACGACAAACCTAATTAAACGGCTTAGTAAAACAAGTGGTATGAAACGCTTGTGTTTACTTCGCCGGTTAATTCTTGGACTTGTTCGATTGAATCTCTTCTGACAATTTTCGAGTGGAGATCTACGATTTGTTCGTAAATATTTAAGTTAAGCTAGTGGTTATGGGACATGAAGCTAAGCTTATATATTTACTAGCTTACTGTAATGACACTTCTTGATGATCATTTTTGTTATTTAGACTAGAAAATGTGTGATGTCTCTTTGTCTACGAGGGAGACTAAACCCCGTTTTTGTGGAGCTTCGACTCAATTTGGTGGGGTAGCGACCCATGGTCTTCGGGCCATTTTATGGTGCTTCGGCTAAAAATTAATGGTTAGCAACCATGGAATAGCGTTCCATTTTGTGATACACGTGTTGGTGAGTTTTCATGCTCCCGTTTTGTGATAGGCCTCCCCTTTTTGCGATTTCTGGATTTCCATTGATGATTTCTAGAATTTGTGTTTTCACCAATTTTCGTGATTTACATTGATAAGTTTTATAAATATTTGTGCATTGGTGAATTTGTGTGTCATTAACTTTTGTGATTGGCATTGATATTATTGTCCATATTTATGTTTTGGTGAATATAAATAAAGAGTATGACGTTCCTTCTGATCTTTGAGAAGATTCTTGTGATATTGATTAATCCCTAGTTGATTTTCAATTGCATACTTATCACAGAATGGCTTTATGGTTATCATATGTTTATGTCATATCTCTTATTCTATGTCATTTTATCAGATATTTATAGGTAGACTGATCCATTTATTATTTTCTTACTAAACAATACTCGGGTCAGATCGAGATGTTACACGTGCTTCTGCTTGACTTCACATCTGGGATTATCACCCTGACTTTTGGCCAACTACATAGATTAGTAGTTTTTGTTGTATACATTTGAGATATAGACTCATTGATGTATCCATATTCTTTTGTCTAGCACTTGTAGCTATTATATTGTGACATTGTGGATCTTGTCTGACCACTACTCTGATGAACACTTTTATGTGTTATATATTCATATCTAATTCCGCCTTTGTGATATGGATGTTTGTGACTGATTTGTGTTATTTTATTTCTATATTTGTTTCCAAAGCGTATATATTTAGCCATTGTGTAGTAGCTTTGAGTTTGTATCAGTATTTCGGATTTCCTCTTGAAACTAAATGCATGTTGTACTATCGGACATATCGGTGCTCGCACAAAGCAATTGCACGGATGGTCGCTCCTTAACAGCCTTATTCTCCGCGCTAGTTGACGGCATTACCCCGTAGTGTCCTTGGCTAGCATGGGTATAGAGGTGGGGCGTCACAGCTTAGTATCGGAGCCAATCTTCGGAATAATGTAGAATAATCTAGCAAGGATCATCGTCTTAAGTCCTTCTTAGGAGTCGTGCTACAGGATTTAATTCGAGTCTTCGTACCGATTCATCCTATTTTCTTTATGATTCCTTGTTTATCTATCAAGATTGCTTGATATTCTTTTGGTGAATAACCCTATCCTTCTTCTTTCTTTCTTTCAAAAGGAAGAGAAATGGTTAGACCTGGCCGTCCCAGCACCGGTCAATCTTGTGCTACTCCCCAAGATGGAGTATTTTCGTCTTCCCAGCAGCTTCTTGATCTAGTAAAGATTGCTCAAGCTGCCGGATCTAATTCGGAGTCTACTCACCCTAAGTCTGGATTTGCACGTTTATGCAACGATTATACCAATTTGGATGGGAAGCCATTCAAAGGTTCTGAAATTATTATTGAAGTCCAGGCTTGGCTAAGAACGTGCGATCGAATCTTTTCTCGCATGAATCTTATTGATCTTCACCGTGTTCAGGTGACTTCTAGTATGCTCCAAGAAAGAGCATTAGATTGGTATGAGCTTCTGATTTCTGAAATAGATGAAGAGGATCTTACTTGGGAGAAATTCTGAGAACGCTTCGAATTAAAATTTATGTCAGAAGCTGAGAAGGTGACTTTGGCTCGCCGTTACATTGAACTTGTTCAAGGTGAATCCTTTATGGCAGACTATGTCGCATCCTTCGAGTCACTTTCAAAATACGAGGTCGAGTACATAAACACCCCATTGAAGAAGAACCAAAGATTTGTCTATGGCTTGAACAAAAATCTCAAGAAGCCATTACTTCTTAAGTTAGAAGTTTCTTTTTATCAACTCAGTGATATCGCTCTTCGTCTTGAAGAGGCAGATAGGGAGAGTGATGTTGAAGTTGGGAGTGCTAAACCGAACTTCAATAACAAGAAAAGGCCTAATAAGTCAAGAGGTCCTTATCCCAATAAGAAAGGGAAGCAAGCAACTTCGGTGGCAAAGACTTCTACCTCAGGTGGTGGGCAGTGCCACAATTGTGGTTCTAAGGACCATTATGCGAATAAGTGTTCAAAGCCTCGTGCTTTTCGCTATTTCAAAAGCCCGGATCATTATTTATCTTCTTTTCCCAAACTTCAAGGCAGGAAGGAGGAAAACCTTGATGTTGCTCAAGCCCCTGGCAACACAACTCGTGGTCAAGGTATTTCTCATTCTATCCTTGATGACATTATTTTATTTCGTGATCATCCTATTTGAGTTCTTTTGATACGGGTGTGTCCCACTCTTTTATTTCAAAAGAACTTGTTGATACTTTTTCTTTGGATGTTTTGTGTTTAATGACTTCTTTGAGAATTGCGAATCCCGTTGGTGGATCCGCAACAATCAGTTTATTATGTAAGGATGTCGAGATTATTTTGTGTGATTTTTCTTTCGGAGCCGATTTGCATGTTATGCGCTACTTAGGCTTTGGAATGATTTTGGGAACGGATTGGCTTAGCCGCTATAAATCCCAAATACTATGTCCTGAGCGGACTATTCATCTTCGACATCCTCAATTTGTTAAGTAGCTTTCTATTGACTTTAAAGGTTCGGATTCCAGCTTGGTTGCATCTTTATATTCTTTAAATCCTCACGATGACGATAATGATGATGAGGAAGATATTATCTCTCTTATTCACGTTGTTCATGAGTTTTCCGACATATTTGAGCCCGTTTTAGGATCACCACCTAAGCGAACAATTGAGTTCAAAATTAATCTCATCCCTTGAGCACAACCTCTCACTCGTCCTCCTTATTGTATGTCCAATAAAGAAAATGAGAAGATGCGCAAACAATTATCCAAATTGGAGACGAAGCAATTTATTCGCTCTGGTTCCTCGCCTTGGGGAGCTTCGTCTATTTTTGTGAAGAAATCCGATGGTACACTTAGGCTTTGCGTTTACTACCGCAAGCTTAATGACCTTACTATCGAGAATAAATATCCTTTACCTCGGATTGATGATCTATTCGATCAACTTATTGGTGCTAGAGTCTTTTCACAATTAGAATTAGCTACCGGTTTTCATCAGCTTCGTATTGCAGAGGATAGTATTCCTTTGAAATCGTTCTGTACACGTTATGGATCTTATGAATGGCTTGTTATGCCATTTTGTTTAACGAATGCTCCGGCTTATTTCGTTGACATAATGAATCGAGTTTTCAAAGATTTCCTCGATCGATTTGTCCTCATCTTCGTTGATGATATTCTTGTGTATTCAAAAACCATGGAGGAGCATGAAAAGCATCTTCGAATTGTGTTGGAAACCCTTCGGAGTAATCAATTAAAAGCAAAATTTTCTAAATTCCACTTTTGGCAATCTCGTGTGAAGTTTCTCGGTCATATTATTTCCGAATCCATAATTTCCATGGATCCTTTAAAGATTGAAGTGATTCAAAATTGGAAGAGACAGGAGAGTGTGACGGTGATCCGTAATTTTCTTGGATTGGCAGGTTATTACCGCCGTTTCATAAAGGACTTTTCCAAAATTTCTGTGCCTCTCACTAGTTTGACAAAGAAGGGAGTTAAATACATTTGGTCGGACAAATGTGAAGCTTCTTTTCAGAAATTAAAAGAACTCCTTTCTGATGCTCCTATTCTTGTGATTCCCGAGTGAAACTAAAATTTTATTGTTTATACCGATGCTACTCGCGTTGGTTTGGGTGCCATTCTTATGCAAAGAGAACGTGTTATTGCTTATGCTTCTAGGCAATTGAAGCCAGTCGAGACTAGATATGCCACTCATGATTTAGAACTCGTGGCTATTGTTTTGGCCCTTCGTATTTGGCGTCATTATCTTTTGGGAGAAAAATTTATTCTGTACACCGATCGTAAATATTTGAAGTATTTATTTTTTCAAAAGGAACTTAATTTGCGTCAACAACGTTGGCTCGAATTTCTTGTAGCTTATGATCTTGATATTCTTTATACCCCCGAAAAGGGAAATCGTGTTGCGGACGCACTTAGTCGTAAGCAACAATCGGTTGTTTCTATGATGATATACGAATGGAATGATCTCGGAATTCTATCCACTTGTGAGATTCGAGATCGTATTTATGATTTATGTTCGTCTCTTGTTTTATGTAGCCTTGAGGCTCATCCCTCTCTTTTAGACCGCATTCTTGAAGCTCAAAGGCTAGATCCTGAATTGGCTCTTCTTGGCCAAAATTTAGGGATAAAATTGATATTGAGGGTTTGAAAGACTTTGATATTGATTCTCGTGGCGGTATTCGAAATTTTGGAAGACTTATCGTGCCAAATATTAGTAATCGTCGTAAAGACATTTTAGAAGATTCTCATCGTTCTAAATTTACCATTCATCCCGGTAGTAGTAAAATGTACGCGGACATGAAGCGACTTTATTATTGGGAGGGAATGAAATCTAATATTGCTAACTTTGTTAAGTGTTGCATGACTTGCCAACTCATTAAGCCCGAACATCGAAGGCCCGGTGGGTTATTGCAACCTTTAGAAATTCCAATTTGGAAGTGGGACCAAATTTCCATGGATTTTATAGACGGCCTTCCCCGTTCTCGTTCGGGTCATGATAGCTTATGGGTGATAGTTGATAGACTTACTAAATCCGCCCATTTTGTTCCCGTTCGGTCCAATTGAACCGTACCTCTTTTGGCCAAACTTTTTATCAAAGAAATTGTTAAATTGCATGGAGTTCCTACTTCTATTGTTAGTGATCGTGATCCATTGTTTACTAGTGGATTTTGGAAGAGTCTTCGAAAATCTTTGGGAAAGAAGCTTAATATTAGCATCGCTTAACATCTCCAGTCCGATGGACAAACTGAGCGTGTGAATGAAACTCTTGAAGTGTAACGACCCAGAATTTTGAATAATTTAATTTGGAAATATTTAATTAATTTTAAATATTTGAATGATGATTTGGTTTGAATTTCAAATTAATAGAATGAATTTGACGATTAAATTATAGAATTTAATCTATAGAAAGTTGAATAAAAATTTGAATCTTCAATTTTAAGCCAATTAAAAATATTTCAAAGGCTTGTAAAATTCATATTGATAATACTGAAGATTATAGAAGCTTCAGAATTGAAATTGAAAGTGAATTGTTCAGTTTTGGAATTTTTATCGTTTGAATCGATATTTAAAATAGCCGTCCGAGGCACAGTCTCGGAATTCGACGAAACCAGTTCCATTGGGTCCGTAATATTGAATTATTGCCGGATTTCAAATTTCGTATTTTTTGGAGTTTATATGTGAGCACACGACATATAAACGCGTTGAGATAAAATCGAATTCAAATTGAAATTAATATTTTAATTAATCAAACGGTACCACGTTATCCCTAATATCATGCCTAAAATCACGATACCAAATCGTGTGAGCATGGCCAAGCATATCTTCTTCGCGTTTAAGTATCTCCTCCCTTCCTTTATCTGTTCAAAACTAAAAATTGAATCTCAGTGATGAAATCACGACGGCTTCAAAATATTAATGGCCGAAGCCCTTAATCTCATTCGAAATCAAATCGCCCCCTCCTTACTTTTCGGTTCGATGTCCAGGAAATGCTCGCGATTCCTATTGCTAACTACGACAAGTTCGAGCAAATCAAAGCCTCTTCAGTTCATTTATAAAAAAAAAAAAAGAGTTTAATGGCCGAAGCCCTAGAACAGAATCGCGAGCACGCGGCGGCGCAAGTGGGGATATCGGCTACAGCAAACGCGATGAGACGAAGCTAGAAGGAGGGGGACTCGACAGCGCAGCAGTCACGATTTCCAGTGGCGATTCAGGGAGGCGGCGGCGGCTTCAAGCAACGGCGAACGCGAGTTTGATTTGGGTGAAGTCGCAATTGAAATTGGGCGCGGCGGCGCACGATGGGGGGGGGACGCAGGCGCGCGAGTCAGAGGCTAGGCGACGTTGGGGACGAGCGCAAGTGGTTCGGCGACGATTCAAGCGCGCGACCAACGGCGACAGTGGGGTTGCGATCGATTGAGGTATGGCATTTGCTATAATTTAATTCGAAAGTTTAAAATATAAACACAAAATACATATGTGCAGATTTTTTTTTACAGTAAGATATTTTTTCGAATTTGTTTTATTCAATTTGAATTTAAAAATGAATTTGAATACTTGCAATAGACAGAGGAAAAAAAAAGTTAGTTTGAAATTAAATTTCTAGTTAAATAAATTTATTTAATCAAATTTAGTTGAAATTTAATTTGAATTGTAAAGACAGTTTAAAATTTAATTTTTATTTAAATAAATAATTACAGCATTTAAAGGTGATTAATATAAAAATATATATATATATATATATATATATATAAGATTTGCTTTACTAGGTTGATAAAATAATTTAGTTAGGGTGTTTGATTCATTTAATTAACTTATTTAATTTTTTAGAAATTGTTAAGGAAGATTTGTTAAAATTAAAATAATTTGTTAATTAAATCTATTAAACGATAATTGGTGATTTGAATTTTTCGAATGTTAATAAAATAGTTGGTTAATTTAAATATCAAATTGAAGATATGTTTAAAATTAAATTTATTTGTTAAAACAAAATTATCAGTTAAATATAAGTTTAGTTTCAAATGAAAAATATTTTTGTAAAAGAAAAATTTGTTAAGAATTCAAATCAATTGATAAAATAATTTATTTAAGGAAATTTGATTTTTAAGTTAAATAAAGAAATAAATAAATTAAGCTATTAAAGGGTAAGTGATTTTTCACTTAGTTCGAATATTCTATTTAAAGAAAAAAAAATTTATTTATAGCAAAATTAATAGTTAAAACCAAAATCTATTAGTTGATTTAATTTATGAAAAGGAAATTTAATTTAAATTGGAAATTTCTAGTTAGAATTATTTTAAAAAGGGAAAATTTGTTAACTTAATTTATTTAAGTAAGTTTAGTTGAAATTTAATTTGGATTAGACAAATTGTTAAGAGTAACATGTTTGAAATTAAAAGGAGTTAGTTAATAAAGTTTATTAAAAGAAATTTAAATTTTAGTTAAATAAAATTTTAAAGAAGAAATTGGTTTAAATAAAACTATCGTAACTTTAACTATTAAAAATGAAATCACCGATGAATTAAAATTTGTCAAATGAAAATTTAATTTATTCAATTGGTTAGAATATTAATAAATTGTATAAAAATTGTTATACAAGGTATAAATGAAGAAAACAAGTTGAATTGGGAGTGGATTGCAAACGGGAATAAAGGTGAGAACTTCTCACTCAAAAGGATTTATTTAAAATTTTAAATAGTTAGATTTAAAATTTGCTGACTGTGTTGATTGAATGATTGAATGATGGTTGTTATATAAATATTGGATGTGAATAGACCCTATACGCCGTTAGTAAGCGGAGGTTATTTATTACACACATATACCGCGATATTCCACCTTGAAGTGGAATGGGTATTATATTATATATATAGCAATATATATATATTGGCATATGTATATATTGCAGTTGATTGATTTCCCGCATTTTCTTTTAGCGGATGAGACCCTATACGCCGTTAGTAAGCGGATATATATTTATAAAATCCCATGTACCGCGATATTCCGTCTTGAAACGGAATGGTATTGTGCTAATGTCTGTGGATGCAGGGAAACAGGTTGGAGGGATCCAACTGGATTCCTCACAAATATTTATTTGATTTCATATATTGTGATATTTGATTGTTATCATGGATGATATATGATGTTTGAAAGTTGTGATTGACTATTGATGTGTTGCATCATCGGATCCAATTTTTGAAGTTTAAAAATAACTATTTTGATTTCTAAAATAATTCTTGAAAGTATACGTTTATAAAAATATTGGAATTGATTCATCTTAAATAAATAAACGTTATAATTTTAATGTTATAAAAATTATGATTTTTGAGAAATACAGTTAAAAGTTCATTTTTGAAAATATGGGATTAGTGATTTTATAAAATAGTTTGAACTAGGACTTCTGAATTTATTATAAGAAGTTTAGAAATAGGATTTATAAAATTTTTATATAGAATGATGAAATTATAAAAGAGTTTAAAGATGTTTAAAGTAATAATATAAATTGATTTATATTAAAAGATTTATAAGTTGATATTTATAAATTTAGAATATCTTGAATTATTAAACGAGCTTTTATAGGTGATAGAATGATTTGTAAATGAATTTCATAAAGAAATGAAATCTATAGAATTTATGAAATTTGATTATTTTATAAATTAAAATGATGAAATTATAAGGAGCTGAAAGACGTTTTAAAATAATAATATAAATTGTTTTATATTAAAAGATTTATAAATTGATATTTATAAATTAAAAATATTGGAATTATAAAACGAGCTTTTATAAGTATTAGAAAGAATTGTGAATGAATTTCACAAATGAATGAAACTTATAGAATTATAACGGTGAAGTTCTAAATAGAATTTTATAAATAAAATTTATAAAGTTATTTAGGAAATAGATGTGGATAAATAAATGAATCTTAGAAGTTATAAGATTTATAGATTTGGGAAGTTTGAAGGAATGATTTTGTAAATATATAAATTATAAGTATTTGACTTATAATATGAATTTTTAGTATATCATTGTGATATGAATTAAGATAGGTTAATAAAGGAATTTATAAAAAGGAGTTGATATAAAATAGATAGAAATAGGATTTATAAACGTTGTTTTATAAATCCGCAACGACTTATTTTGATAAGGAATTGTTGTAATTTATTTATGGAATTATATTCATATTTTAGACAGTGAATAATTCTTTAAAATAAAATGAATAGAAGTGATGAAATTTATTAACAAGTATATTCACGTTTTTGAATAGTGAATATTATGTTAAAGAAATTATTTTGGATGTGATGTTTGAAATAAAATTAAAACGATCTAAAGATGTTTTAAAATGTATTGAGATTCGAAACCATAGATTTCAACATTGATTGTTGAAATAGACGTTTTCGAGAAATAAAAGGAAATGGTGGACTATAACACTGTTGTTATAGTAAATGATTTCCTAAAGGAAATGTTTTGCATAGTATTGGGATTTATATATCTATTTTAATTTCGAATCCCTATACTAGTGATTTTGGGTTGTCGTAACGATGTTTTACGCGACATTCGTTTTGACCCAAATAAATATGATTAAGTGAATGATTTCCTTAAAAGAATGAAATATATAATTAATTTCGATTAGAGTATATTAAATATTTTCTCAGTATAGAAAATAAAAAGATCTGTGAATTTCTTATTTTATAAGTATAGAAATGCTTTTCCAATATTAAGTGAATATTTGGAATTTATCTTTTTGAAGATAAATTGAAAATGAATATTAGAAATTGAATGGAAATCGTATATTCATAAATATTTTGGAATGTAAATTCAATATAGAATTTATAAATAAAATTGGGAAATTAGATTTAAAAATAAATATTGATTTATTTTTAAAGTATGGAAATTATGTTTATATCGTGTAAAGATATTTTTGTGAAATAAATAATTTGGAAAATTATTTGGAATTTGGTGATGTTGGCATATCTATTAATAGTTCAATAACCGACTATCAATATTTACCTTTAAATAGGCATTTGTTGTGATTTGTTTGAAATTGGATGCCACACTTATTTTTATTTTTTAAAATAAGCGCTCACTATTCGGGTTAACCGGGAAAGGACCTTGGGGTCGTATAACCCATTCCGAATATGTGATACGTCGTCATGAATTGCATTCGAAGATCGGTGTTGAAGACCGGATATTTTCGAAAGCGAAAGGGTTTCTTGTTGATTGTCTCTGCGCTGGCTGATCCCTGGTATTGAGATCTCCATATGTGATGGGAAATCCGAACGTGATTAGAGATTATTCGGATTGCAAGGACTTCTTTGTAAGTGCCTTCGGTTCTGTTCGAGCCCGGAACAGACTTGTATGGATTGTGTGTCTGACATTACAAGTTGAGATGCAAAGCCGATTTCTTTCAAATATATTTCTGTGGTGGCGGAGAATTTATTCTCTTAGCTTAACACCCTTCTCTGAGACGTACGAGCTCAGAGGTTATATAGTTGAAGTTATCAGCGATATATTCCCAATTTGGTAATGTGATATGCTGAGTGATGCTGAAATGATCATTGTGTTGATTATTGTGATAGGATCATTTATTTGATCGTCTATCTTTGTGATCATTGCGTTGATCATTTGTTGACCCAAAGCATGGCTTTTGTATAAAGTATGTTTTTGTGGACGTGACTTCGTCGAGCCTCACACCCCGGAAATGGTCAAAATAGGAAAGATGCGGCAAGGTTATGAGGGGTAGCACCCTTTAGGATATGTACATTTCCTTCTGGATAGAGGTGGTATCATGGTATGGAGCCCAGATATTTAACCTATGTGGTTACTACGAATTTATTACTTTGTGGTTGTTGGTTTTCGGGATCCCGTGAGAAAGGTCGTTTACGATCGGGGAATGGCGTGCTCGTGTCAGTAGTTACCCAGTTAGGGGTAACCCGGCCTTGTGTTGGCAGAGTTCCGGTTTGGTTCTCGGGGATGTCTTTCCAGAGGCATTCTCATGTGGCAATGGGAAGTTCCTTGGCCTGACCATTTGTTGGAAATCCAAAGAAACAATACGAAACTTGTACGGTATTAGTTGTAGGACCTTCCATTCACTTATGGTGGTCACCACTGTTTGGATGGTAGCTATAGTAGGCATACGATAATGGTCGTATGTTGGCTATGATTTATATTCTACTTTCGAAATGAATTCTTCTACACTATGCACTAGTAATAATATCAAATGTTATTTTTAATGCGTATCAAGCATCTTTGACTATCATAAGGAGAAATCTCCTCCGATTCTGCGTTTGCATTGTGTGTGTCTGCGGGAGGCCTTATGGTAGCCTCATTTTTAAAAGCATTGCGAATTGAATTTAAAAATATTCCTCTATTTTGATTTTTAAAGAAAAATAAACTGTTTTTAGTTCTCGCACCAGTCACATGACTGACTTGGAGTTTATTGTTTTCCTTCCTAAACTCTGGGTGCCCACCAATTTACACACGGGCAGTCAAGAGTTAAGGTTTATCAGGATGTTCTGGATATTCAGGAATTGCAGGAGGCTGTCTGGATGGCGTAGCATATTACTAGTATATAGTATTTCTTTTCCGCTGTTTATTGTATGTTGTTGTACACTCTGGTGATTTGATGTAATGTAATATAATGTGATGTAATAACTGATATAGTTCTTTGTTTAAAGATTATTCATTTATCTATTATATGTTGTTCCGCTGCGAATTGTGAGATTCTGATGTTGTTTTTGTTGTTTATTTCTGTTCTATTTTTCTTTCTCTCTTCTTCTTCTATCCTTCTTCTTTCTAAAACCCATAACTATTCGGTTTTTCGGCAACGAAAAATCGGTACGTTACATTTGGTATTAGAGCTTATGGTTAAGCGACAACCATGGTTCTGTTGGGTATTACTCGTTAGAGATAGAGTCAGTAGTACTCTAGAATGAGTTTGAGTGTAATAATAGATATGAGCGCGTATTTGTTAGTGAATATAAAATTGTTTTTGAATCGGGTAAATAAGATAATTTTGCCCAAGACTATTTTTGTATAGAAAAGAAATGATTTTTCTATGAATTATTATAGTATATGGTTGCATGATTGTTAGGAAGTGATAATATTGAAGATAAATTTGAATTTGTATATAAATTCAAGTAAGTAAAAGAAAATTGAAATGAATTAGTGGATAAAACTAATTTAAAGTAGTAATAGGAATTAGCAAATGAAAGTTAATCGATAGAATTCAATATTTAAAATTGAGAATTAAATTCGAATGGAATTTCAAATTGTGAATTGAATTCAAATGGAATTTAAATTGTGAATGAAATTGAATTGAAGAGTAAAATTGAATAAAATGAATATGTAACTTCAATAGTGAAGTTAAAATATATAAGAAACATATATCGAAATTTTTTAATAGAATTGGCTAATTGGTTTGAATATTGTATTTGGATTTGGATGCTACTACTAGCAGGTTATACAGGTGTATAATGGAATTGAGATTTTTGATTTCAAAGATAAAATTGAATTGCTCGACAAAAAGGTACGTATTTCAATTTCAGTATGAGATTTGATGACTTTCTTCTCTAGCCACTTGGCTTTTCTCTTTTCTTTTTGATTCTGAGGGGCCGTGGTGCCATTTTGTAGTCGTGCCGAGCTAGCCGCGCAAAGGAGACGCTGGCGAAATTTTTCGAAAATTTAGGGTGTTAGAAAAATTTTGAGAAAAATTTGAAAGTTTGAAATTTGAATTTGAATTTAAACTTGAATGGTTAGTAAAACAATATTGGTTGGAACTCATAATTGAAGTTGGAAAGCTAGTTGAAATGATAGTGAATCACTAGTAAAAAGATTTAGGTTAGAAAGTTGATAAAACCATTTGGATTGTGAAAAATGATAGACGGGATATGGGCATTCTTCTTAACTTGTAATTTCGGGACGAAATTCTTTTAGGGGGGGAAGATTGTAACGACCCAGAATTTTGAATAATTTAATTTGGAAATATTTAATTAATTTTAAATATTTGAATGATGATTTGGTTTGAATTTCAAATTATCAGAATGAATTTGACGATTAAATTATAGAATTTAATCTATAGAAAGTTGAATAAAAATTTGAATCTTCAATTTTAGGCCAATTAAAAATATTTCAAAGGCTTGTAAAATTCATATTGATAATACTGAAGATTATAGAAGCTTCAGAATTGAAATTGAAAGTGAATTGTTCAGTTTTGGAATATTTATCGTTTGAATCGATATTTAAAATAGCCGTCCGAGGCACAGTCTCGGAATTCGACGAAACCAGTTCCATTGGGTCCGTAATATTGAATTATTGCCGGATTTCAAATTTCGTATTTTTTGGAGTTTATATGTGAGCACACGACATATAAACGCGTTGAGATAAAATCGAATTCAAATTGAAATTGATATTTTAATTAATCAAACGGTACCACGTTATCCCTAATATCATGCCTAAAATCACGATACCAAATCATGTGAGCATGGCCAAGCATACCTTCTTCGCGTTTAAGTATCTCCTCCCTTCCTTTATCTGTTCAAAACTAAAAATTGAATCTCAGTGATGAAATCACGACGGCTTCAAAATATTAATGGCCGAAGCCCTTAATCTCATTCGAAATCAAATCGCCCCCTCCTTACTTTTCGGTTCGATGTCTAGGAAATGCTCACGATTCCTATTGCTAACTACGACAAGTTCGAGCAAATCAAAGCCTCTTCAGTTCATTTATAAAAAAATAAAAAAATAAAAATAAAAGAGTTTAATGGCCGAAGCCCTAGAACAGACTCGCGAGCACGCGGCGGCGCAAGTGGGGATATCGGCTACAGCAAACGCAATGAGACGAAGCTAGAAGGAGGGGGACTCGACAGCGCAGCAGTCGCGATTTCCAGTGGCGATTCAGGGAGGCGGCGGCGGCTTCAAGCAACGGCGAACGCGAGTTTGATTTGGGTGAAGTCGCGATTGAAATTGGGCGCGGCGGCGCACGATGGGGGGGGGGACGCAGGCGCGCGAGTCAGAGGCTAGGCGACGTTGGGGACGAGCGCAAGTGGTTCGGCGACGATTCAAGCGCGCGACCAACGGCGACAGTGGGGTTGCGATCGATTGAGGTATGGCATTTGCTATAATTTAATTCGAAAGTTTAAAATATAAACACAAAATACATATGTGCAGATTTTTTTTACAGTAAGATATTTTTTCGAATTTGTTTTATTCAATTTGAATTTAAAAATGAATTTGAATACTTGTAATAGACAGAGGAAAAAAAAAGAAGTTAGTTTGAAATTAAATTTCTAGTTAAATAAATTTATTTAATCAAATTTAGTTGAAATTTAATTTGAATTGTAAAGACAGTTTAAAATTTAATTTTTATTTAAATCAATAATTACAGCATTTAAAGGTGATTAATATATAAATATATATATATATATATATATATATATATATATATAAGATTTGCTTTACTAGGTTGATAAAATAATTTAGTTAGGGTGTTTGATTCATTTAATTAACTTATTTAATTTTTTAGAAATTGTTAAGGAAGATTTGTTAAAATTAAAATAATTTGTTAATTAAATCTATTAAACGATAATTGGTGATTTGAATTTTTCGAATGTTAATAAAATAGTTGGTTAATTTAAATATCAAATTGAAGATATGTTTAAAATTAAATTTATTTGTTAAAACAAAATTATCAGTTAAATATAAGTTTAGTTTCAAATGAAAAATATTTTTGTAAAAGAAAAATTTGTTAAGAATTCAAATCAATTGATAAAATAATTTATTTAAGGAAATTTGATTTTTATGTTAAATAAAGAAACAAATAAATTAAGCTATTAAAGGGTAAGTGATTTTTCACTTAGTTCGAATATTCTATTTAAAGAAAAAAAAAATTTATTTATAGCAAAATTAATAGTTAAAACCAAAATCTATTGGTTGATTTAATTTATGAAAAGGAAATTTAATTTAAATTGGAAATTTCTAGTTAGAATTATTTTAAAAAGGGAAAATTTGTTAACTTAATTTATTTAAGTAAGTTTAGTTGAAATTTAATTTGGATTAGACAAATTGTTAAGAGTAACATGTTTGAAATTAAAAGGAGTTAGTTAATAAAGTTTATTAAAAGAAATTTAAATTTTAGTTAAATAAAATTTTAAAGAAGAAATTGGTTTAAATAAAACTATCAGTAACTTTAACTAATAAAAATGAAATCACCGATGAATTAAAATTTGTCAAATGAAAATTTAATTTATTCAATTGGTTCGAATATTAATAAATTGTATAAAAATTGTTATACAAGGTATAAATGAAGAAAACAAGTTGAATTGGGAGTGGATTGCAAACGGGAATAAAGGTGAGAACTTCTCACTCAAAAGGATTTATTTAAAATTTTAAATAGTTAGATTTAAAATTTGCTGACTATGTTGATTGAATGATTGAATGATGGTTGTTATATAAATATTGGATGTGAATAGACCCTATACGCCGTTAGTAAGCGGAGGTTATTTATTACACACATATACCGCGATATTCCACCTTGAAGTGGAATGGGTATTATATTATATATATAGCAATATATATATATATATATTGGCATATGTATATATTGCAGTTGATTGATTTCCCGCATTTTCTTTTAGCGGATGAGACCCTATACGCCGTTAGTAAGCGGATATATATTTATAAAATCCCATGTACCGCGATATTCCGTCTTGAAACGGAATGGTATTGTGCTAATGTCTGTGGATGCAGGGAAACAGGTTGGTGGGATCCAACTGGATTCCTCATAAATATTTATTTGATTTCATATATTGTGATATTTGATTGTTATCATGGATGATATATGATGTTTGAAAGTTGTGATTGACTATTGATGTGTTGCATCATCGGATCCAATTTTTGAAGTTTAAAAATAACTATTTTGATTTCTAAAATAATTCTTGAAAGTATACGTTTATAAAAATATTGGAATTGATTCATCTTAAATAAATAAACGTTATAATTTTAATGTTATAAAAATTATGATTTTTGAGAAATACAGTTAAAAGTTCATTTTTGAAAATATGGGATTAGTGATTTTATAAAATAGTTTGAACTGGGACTTTTGAATTTATTATAAGAAGTTTAGAAATAGGATTTATAAAATTTTTATTTTATAAATTAGAATGATGAAATTATAAAAGAGTTTAAAGATGTTTAAAGTAATAATATAAATTGATTTATATTAAAAGATTTATAAGTTGATATTTATAAATTTAGAATATCTTGAATTATTAAACGAGCTTTTATAGGTGATAGAATGATTTGTAAATGAATTTCATAAAGAAATGAAATCTATAGAATTTATGAAATTTGATTATTTTATAAATTAAAATGATGAAATTATAAGGAGCTGAAAGACGTTTTAAAATAATAACATAAATTGTTTTATATTAAAAGATTTATAAATTGATATTTATAAATTAAAAATATTGCAATTATAAAACGAGCTTTTATAAGTATTAGAAAGAATTGTGAATGAATTTCACAAATGAATGAAACTTATAGAATTATAACGGTGAAGTTCTAAATAGAATTTTATAAATAAAATTTATAAAGTTATTTAGGAAACAGATGTGGATAAATAAATGAATCTTAGAAGTTATAAGATTTATAGATTTGGGAAGTTTGAAGGAATGATTTTGTAAATAAATAAATTATAAGTATTTGACTTATAATATGAATTTTTAGTATACCATTGTGATATGAATTAAGATAGGTTAATAAAGGAATTTATAAAAAGGAGTTGATATAAAATAGATAGAAATAGGATTTATAAACGTTGTTTTATAAATCCGCAACGACTTATTTGGATAAGGAATTGTTGTAATTTATTTATGGAATTATATTCATATTTTAGACAGTGAATAATTCTTTAAAATAAAATGAATAGAAGTGATGAAATTTATTAACAAGTATATTCACGTTTTTGAATAGTGAATATTATGTTAAAGAAATTATTTTGGATGTGATGTTTGAAATAAAATTAAAACGATCTAAAGATGTTTTAAAATGTATTGAGATTCGAAACCATAGATTTCAACATTGATTGTTGAAATAGACGTTTTCGAGAAATAAAAGGAAATGGTGGACTATAACACTGTTGTTATAGTAAATGATTTCCGAAAGGAAATGTTTTGCATAGTATTGGGATTTATATATCTATTTTAATTTCGAATCCCTATACTAGTGATTTTGGGTTGTCGTAACGATGTTTTACGCGACATTCGTTTTGACCCAAATAAATATGATTAAGTGAATGATTTCCTTAAAAGAATGAAATATATACTTAATTTCGATTAGGGTATATTAAATATTTTCTCCGTATAGAAAATAAAAAGATCTGTGAATTACTTATTTTATAAGTATAGAAATGCTTTTCCAATATTAAGTGAATATTTGGAATTTATCTTTTTGAAGATAAATTGAAAATGAATATTAGAAATTGAATGGAAATCGTATATTCATAAATATTTTGAAATGTAAATTCAATATAGAATTTATAAATAAAATTGGGAAATTAGATTTAAAAATAAATATTGATTTATTTTTAAAGTATGGAAATTATGTTTATATCGTGTAAAGATATTTTTGTGAAATAAATAATTTGGAAAATTATTTGGAATCTGGTGATGTTGGCATATCTATTGATAGTTCAATAACCGACTATCAATATTTACCTTTAAATAGGTATTTGTTGTGATTTGTTTGAAATTGGATGCCACACTTATTTATTTTTTTTAAAATAAGCGCTCACTATTCGGGTTAACCGGGAAAGGACCTTGGGGTCGTATAACCCATTCCGAATATGTGATACGTCGTTATGAATTGCATTCGAAGATCGGTGTTGAGGACCGGATATTTTCGAAAGCGAAAGGGTTTCTTGTTGATTGTCTCTGCGCTGGCTGATCCTTGGTATTGAGATCTCCATATGTGATGGGAAATCCGAACGTGATTAGAGATTATTCGGATTGCAAGGACTTCTTTGTAAGTGCCTTCGGTTCTGTTCGAGCCCGGAACAGACTTGTATGGATTGTGTGTCTGACATTACAAGTTGAGATGTAAAGCCGATTTCTTTCAAATATATTTCTGTGGTGGCGGAGAATTTATTCTCTTAGCTTAACACCCTTCTCTGAGACGTACGAGCTCAGAGGTTATATAGTTGAAGTTATCAGCGATATATCCCCAATTTGGTAATGTGATATGCTGAGTGATGCTGAAATGATCATTGTGTTGATTATTGTGATAGGATCATTTATTTGATCGTCTATCTTTGTGATCATTGTGTTGATCATTTGTTGACCCAAAGCATGGCTTTTGTATAAAGTATGTTTTTGTGGACGTGACTTCGTCGAGCCTCACACCCCGGAAATGGTCAAAACAGGAAAGATGCGGCAAGGTTATGAGGGGTAGCACCCTTTATGGTATGTACATTTCCTTCTGGATAGAGGTGGTATCATGGTATGGAGCCCAGATATTTAACCTATGTGGTTACTACGAATTTATTACTTTGTAGTTGTTGGTTTTCGGGATCCCGTGAGAAAGGTCGTTTACGATCGGGGAATGGCGTGCTCGTGTCAGTAGTTACCCAGTTAGGGGTAAGCCGGCCTTGTGTTGGCAGAGTTCCGGTTTGGTTCTCGGGGATGTCTTTCCAGAGGCATTCTCATGTGGCAATGGGAAGTTCCTTGGCCTGACCATTTGTTGGAAATCCAAAGAAACAATACAAAACTTGTACGGTATTAGTTGTAGGACCTGCCATTCACTTATGGTGGTCACCACTGTTTGGATGGTAGCTATAGTAGGCATACGATAATGGTCGTATGTTGGCTAAGATTTATATTCTACTTTCGAAATGAATTCTTCTACACTATGCACTAGTAATAATATCAAATGTTATTTTTAATGCGTATCAAGCATCTTTGACTATCATAAGGAGAAATCTCCTCCGATTCTGCGTTTGCATTGTGTGTGTGTGCGGGAGGCCTTATGGTAGTCTCATTTTTAAAAGCATTGCGAATTGAATTTAAAAATATTCCTCTATTTTGATTTTTATAGAAAAATAAACTGTTTTTAGTTCTCGCACCAGTCACATGACTGACTTGGAGTTTATTGTTTTCCTTCCTAAACTCTGGGTGCCCACCAATTTACACACGGGCAGTCAAGAGTTAAGGTTTATCAGGATGTTCTGGATATTCAGGAATTGCAGGAGGCTGTCTGGATGGCGTAGCATATTACTAGTATATAGTATTTCTTTTCCGCTGTTTATTGTATGTTGTTGTACACTCTGGTGATTTGATGTAATGTAATATAATGTGATGTAATAACTGATATAGTTCTTTGTTTAAAGATTATTCATTTATCTATTATATGTTGTTCCGCTGCGAATTGTGAGATTCTGATGTTGTTTTTGCTGTTTATTTCTGTTCTGTTTTTCTTTCTCTCTTCTTCTTCTATCCTTCTTCTTTCTAAAACCCATAACTATTCGGTTTTTCGGCAACGAAAAATCGGTACGTTACATGAAGATCTTCTTCGTGCATGTGTTCTTGATTTTGGTGGAAGTTGGGAAGATCATATTTCTGTTGTTGAGTTTTCCTACAATAATAGCTTCCAATCTAGTATTGGTATGGCTCCTTTCGAGGCACTCTATGGAAGACCATGCCGATCTCCTTCTTGTTGGCTTGAGGCCGGTGAGATGCTGGTTTTAGGTCCACATTTTATTCGCGATTCCACAGAGAAGATTGACCTTATTCGTCATAGGATGAAAGAAGCCCAGAGTAGACAAAAATCCTATGTCGATAACCGGATAGGGAACTTAGAATTCTCTATGGGAGATCTTGTGTTTATTCATGTTTCACCTATGAAGGGTGTTTTACGTTTCAGTCGATCGGGAAAGTTAGCACCTAGATATATTGGTCCATTTCCCATCACCGAGCGCCTTGGTTCCGTGGCTTATCGCCTTTTATTACCGGCTCAATTTTCTGCTATTCATGACGTGTTTCACGTTTCTTAATTACGGAAAGTCTTCGAGATTCTGATTCTATTCTAGAGCCCGGTGTTGTGGAAGAAATTGAAGTTTCTCCTAATTTAACTTATGAGCAACGTCCTATTCGTATTGTTGCTTCGGAGGTCAAATGCCTTCGAAATAAAGATGTTTCGCTTGTTAAAGTTCAATGGTCCTCAAATCCTAAGGATTGCTCTTGGGAATCTAGAGAGTTCATCAAGCGAACACATCCGGGCATACTTTCTCGTGCACTTTGAGGTGAATTTCTTATTTGAAATTCTTCTGTGTTGATATGCTTTCATGGTTGTTACCTTATATTTCCTTATTAAGTATTGTGAGGACGCAATTTCTTTAAGGAGGGGAGTCTGTAACAACCCTCATATTTTACGATTGAATATCTAAATATTTTTGTTTAAATGTTTTATCATTAGTCAAATTTTAATCCGAAAAGTTACTTTTCGCATATCGTCGAATTAGGATTTGGGACCACAAAACACCGTTTGCAATCTTTTTGAGTATAAACTTTGGTATGTTTGGAGTTAGTTGAATTTTGCAACTTTTTCACTTTGGGCTTTGGGTTTGGTTTAGCCCATTAGCCTAAACTATTAACTCTTGCTCAACCACCTCTTCCCTTCATAACTTCACTTTCATTTCCTAACACTCAAGATTCATCAAAAATGGAGGGAGGAATTAGAAATTAAAACTCCAAGCCCTAGTTCATTTGCAATTCCAACATCTAACTCCAAATTCAAAGAGAAGCCACTAACTCAAGCTTCTTGTGTTGAGATTGAAGTGTGGTTGATTCTTCCTTTTCTTACAAACTTCTCCTTCATTGATTTTGTGAAAAGGTGAGATTTTTATCTCACATCTTTGTCTATAACTATCTTTAATTGTTGGGTATGAATTCCTAACACTTTCATATGCATTTGCTCTTTGTTTGGATTGAATTGGTGAAAATTCCAATTTTTAGTGTTTTGGGTTCAAATCTTTAAAAATCTTAACTTTTATGTTTGAACACGTTTTTGGTGATGCATCGAGGAGCCAATGGTCCGGGTAGCCGATGGGCGTAATCCCCTAGCGTCCGTGCTCGACCGGTTGCAAATTGAGAGAGTTTTGCAATTTCGTTCCTTAGGTCGTTCGGCCTGCACACATGACTCTCGGCCTGCAGTTAGGTCGGCCTGGCTTTGGTTGCAACCCATTGGTTGCTCGCGTTGCAGTTAGGTCGGCTTGCCTTAGGTCGCAACCACTTAGGTCGCAACCCCTTAAGTCGCTCGGCCATTAAGTCGCTTTGCATATAGGTCACACCAACATAGGTTGCCCTATGCTTTCAGTCACGCCATGCTATAGGTAGGCTATGTTAGGTCGCTCGACTTGCATCAACATAGGTCAGCTATGTTAGGTCGCTCGGCCATGTTAAGTCGCGACTGCTTTATCTCGCAACCACTTAGGTCGCTCGGCCTGCTCGCATCATTAGGTTGCTTGCACCTTAGGTCGCGCCATGTTAGGCCGCATGCTACTCCCTATGCCGCTATCTCCATAGGTTGCTCATTCCTTAGGTCGCTCGGCCTGTTATGCCGCTTGCAATAGTTAGGTCGCTCGTTCCTTAGGTCGCTTGGCCAGCCGGTATAGGTCGTATCAACTTAAGTCGCTCACTTATGCCGCTAGCTCCTTAAGTCGTTGCCTCTATCCTCTTAAGTCGCGCAGTTAGGCCGCATGCTACTCCTTAAGTCGCTGATCTCTTATGTCGTATGCTGTGGAGCCGCAAGTGTTGAGCTGCTGATTTCTTATGTTGAATTATGTTAAGTCGTAAGTCGTGACTGTTAAGTCGCAAGGGTATTTCCACTGATGGATTTGGAACCGACTTCTTTGGATTTTATTCACGTCTTCGAATGTGTCTTTTTGTGACTTATTGTTTCTACAATCATTTTTGTGATTTGTCACTTTAAAAAATATAAAGGATTCAATACTAGTAGTTAATTTAGAACAAAGCTCGTTTCTTAAACCGTTTTCCAATCTACTAGTACATACAAACATTTACCTCACTCGTACGAGAAATCTAATTAAACGGCTTAGTAAAACAAGTGGTATGAAACGCTTGTGTTTACTTCGCCGGTCAATTCTTGGACTTGTTCGATTGAATCTCTTGTAACAATTTTCGAGTGGAGATCTACAATTTGTTCATAAATATTTAAGTTATGCTAGTGGTTATGGGACATGAAGCTAAGCTTATATATTTACTAGCTTACTGTAATTGACACTTCTTGATGATCATTTTTGTGATTTAGACTAGCAAATGTGCGATGTCTCTTTGTCTACGAGGGAGACTAAACCCCGTTTCTGTGCAGCTTAGCTCAATTTGGTGGGGTAGCGACCCATGATCTTCGGGCTGTTTTGTGGAGCTTCGTCTCAAAATAAATGGTTAGCAACCATGGAATAGCGTTCCATTTTGTGATACACGTGTCGGTGAGTTTCATGCTCCCATTTTGTGATAGGCCTCACCCTTTTTGTGATTTCTGCATTTCCATTGATGATTTCTGGAATTTGTGTTTTCACCAATTTTTGCGATTTACATTAATATGTTTTATCAATATTTGTACATTGGTGAATTTGTGTGTCATTAACTTTTGTGATTGGAATTGATATTATTGTCCATATTTATGGTTTGTTGAATATATATAAAGAGTATGACATTCCTTTTGATCTTTGAGAAGATTCTTGTGATATTGATTAATCCCTAGTTGATTTTCAGTTGCATACTTATCGCAGTATGGCTTTATGGTTATCATATGTTTATGTCATATCTCTTATTCTATATCATTTTATCTGATATTTATAGCTAGGCTGATCCATTTATTATTTTCTTATTAAATAATACTCGGGTCAGACCGACATGTTACAGGTTCTTTTGCTTGACTTCACATCTGGGATTTTCACCCTGACTTTTGGCTAACTACTTAGATTAGTAGTTTTTGTTGTATAAATTTGAGATATAAACTCATTGATGTATCCATATTCTTTTGTCTAGCACTTGTAGCTATTCCTTTGTGACATTGTGGTTCTTGCCTGACCACTACTCTAATGAACACTTTCATGTGTTATATATTCATATCTATTTCCGCCTTTGTGATACGGATGTCTATGAATGATTTGTATTATGTTTATTTCTATATTTGTTTCCAAAGTATATATATAGCCACTGTGTAGTTGCTTTGAGTTTGTATCGGTATGTCGAATTTCCTCCTGAAACAAAATGCATGTTTTACTATCTGACATATCGGTGCTAGCACAAAGAAATTGCACGGATGGTCGCTCCTCAACAGCCTTATTCTCCGTGCTAGTTGACGGCATCACCCCGTAGTGTCATTGGCTAGTGTGGGTATAGAGGTGGCGCGTCACATATATACATTGGGTTTTAGTCTTTGTTCCTTTTCCCAATACACATGTTTAATGAATACTGATTTTAATATGTAGAGATTTTGATTTTTTAAATGTGTTTTACATACTAATTTATATATATATATATATATATATATATATATCTTTTACTTTAATTGCTGATTTCGGTTATTAGTGGTATGTTAATATACATTCTATTTTACCAGTTATGTTCTGATGTTTATATGTGTATATTCTTATAAAGAAGGCAATACAAGTTATTTTGGTTACTAACATGTATTTTTATATTATTATGCTAGTTTATATTATACTGGGTATTACTAACTATAGTTATATTTATAGTTTGATTGCATAAGTTAAGTATATATATGTGTCCTCTATTGTATAGTTTTAAAGTTTATAAAAAATTATAAAGTTTTTTATATACAAGTTTGTTTGTTTTAAAGATTATATTATACTGGTCTCTGTTTTTTTAAAGGTTATGTTATACAATGTTATATATATTATTTTATATAAATTGATACTTATATGTTGTATAGTATATAAAATTTAATAATGAAAGTTTTGTTAACTGTATGTGATAATATAGGTGAAGTAAATTTAGTGTTACTGTATCGGTATGTTGTTTACAGTATAATGAAATATGTTAATATATGTATTTTAATAACTTACATTTCTAAAGCATATAATATAGTGTATTTGTTTGCATAACATACAATGTATTAGTTCTGGTAACATACATGTTTAATACTAAATAATTTGATATGTAAGTTAGTTATATATAGCTGCCTATCAGTTTATATATATGAGCATCATTTTAAAATAGAATGTGTGTGTGTATATATATGTAGTTTATATAAGACTGTGTGTATGCTATATATATTAATATAGATGTAATATGTTGTTTATCTTTATGAGTAAATAGTTTCATTTATTTCAAATTTTACTATGCAAATATATGTTGTTTTATATGGGTTTTTATTTAAAAGCGATGATTTTGAAATACATATATATAGTTAATTTAATATGTTCTTAAATTAATATCGATTTGAAATTAATAATAATAATGAAACGTACATTACATTTCTGTCTCTATCAAGATTGGTTCTGATTAGTTCTCACCGATTTTCCCGCTTACCAACTTGTTTGTCATGTCTGTTTTCTTCATAGAATCGTGTCTATCTAGCATTGCTTTGGAATTCGTAACTCAACTTCATTGTCTATTCTCTCTAGCATCGAAAGGTGAGCAATCACTCACGATTAACGTTCTTTTATTTATTAAATTTGATTTCAATTGGAACGACAATTGAAATATGTTGCTAAAGTTTAACTGTTAATTGTTTAAATTGTTATATATATGGTTTGCATTTATATGTAATTGTTCACCTATGGGATATGATAACCATATCCTATTATTTATATTATATTGTTATTGATGATACATGCCTGTTATTATTATTGTCATATCTGTTATCACTCTGCAAGTTCCCTGTTAGTATATAATTCACTATGGGTTGAAATGATACATCCCGAATGGACATTAGAATTGAAGAATTTTTTTATGTGTTGAAATGATAAACCCAAGCGATTTTCATTTGAATTGAATTTTGGATTGTGGGTGGATATGATATCTACCCATATATATTTAAATTACGGATTGAAATGATAAATATCCGTGTCACTTGACCATAGGATAGGAAATTATATACAGACACCGTTGGTCTATATATAAATATTTCAAAAATGATTTCAATGATTTTGAAAGGGAATATATATATGGTTTTATTTAATATTGGAAATATCTTTAAGTTTTTATATAAAGTAGATTTAATAATAAACTTAAATCTGATAAAGTTTGATTTAATTAATGTAATATGTCTAAGTATTATATCTTTGAACAGATTTTCAAGGATTTGTATAAGTTAAGGAAGATAAAGTGGAATTAAGTAAAATTGTATCTAATTAAGAACTCTACTTAATTAAATCGATTTGAACTATTGAATTTGAAGTTTAAGATTTAAATTTATAAGTTGATTTTTTTGATTTAAAGTGAGTAAATGATATTTCAAGTTTAGACAAATCGGAAGGAATATTTAATATAAGGGTAAATTAAGGTTATTTAATAATACTGAGTTTATTAAGTGAATATTTCATGACTAAAGAAATATGAGGTTAAATCAAGACCTGTAGAAACTGTTAAATTTAACTTCGAAATGCTGAATATTAAAGCTCTGAAATATATTGGAAATTAAATGGTAAAACTGTGATTTAGATCTGTATTCAAAATCGATATAATTTGAATTTGTTATTTAGAGAACTGAATTGAAAGAAAATTGATAAATTGAGATTGAATTAATTTGAGTGGGAAAGCCGAGTGGATTTTTAAGGAAATTGCAAATACCTTGCTTTATAAATTATTTAATATACACATACCATTTTGGGAAATAGATCTATTTGAAATGGAAATGATATTTTTGGTTTTGAAGTATATATTAATTTGAAATGACCGCGTTGCTATAGTGTATATTTCTACATTGTAGATAGCTCCATGGATCCTTAGAGGATGGTTGTCCCAAACATCCTTTAAGCTAATTATATTTCAGTTGATATTTCACTTGATTTGGATTTATTGATAAAAGAATGTTAATCCTGACTCGAGTATTTTGTGTTTTGTTTTACGCTCGGGTCAGACTGAGTGATACAACATTCGAGGCTCACCTTTAGAGTTTGGAGCTTCATTTGTACATTCAACTATCGATTCAGCTTTCAGCTTTTCCAGTTGATTGGTTCAAAGAAGTCATCGGTTCGTATTGGAGAGTTCACTGTAGTTGAGATATTCCGTTGTATTTTATTTCTAACTCTGATGTCTGTATAATAGCTTCATGAACTACTATTTGTTTATTCCGCTGCGTATTATTGGATTACTCTATGTTTGTGATTCTGTGATTGATTTATTTACTGTATATGTTCAGTTTTCCCAAATTTTAAATTAATAATCTAATATTTTGAGCAATTCAAGTCTGACATGTGCGGATGCGGATGGTTGAAAATAGCCGGGTCGTTACAGTTGGTATCATAGCGAGGCTCTAGGCAAATTTAACATGTATGGTAAATTTAATTACGGAATCACTTTCATTCGGGCTTGAACACCTTTCTCTTGATTGGAAGTTCCTTTGAATTTCGGAATGTCCCTCGGTCCCTAAATTCACTCTTGTCTCTCCCTATTTATATTCGTTTGATTCTGGAGTGTCCAATAACTCAACTAAATGATTTGTAAATGGGGGTGAAAACTCCTTTACAATTGGCATTGATTCACCGAAGATTTCAGTATCCTCGGTTTACGATGCTACTATATCTTGATATGCCGAATTCTATCACTGGCGATCGAATGTCGAATTGTTTTGAAATTTCACATAGATTATATTTCTGAAGTCACGGTTGACCCGGTTAAGGTTGTAACAACCCGCATATTTAGCGATTTTATATTTAAATATTTTATTTAAATATAACATCGTTCGTCGGGATTTAGTCCGAAAAACTACTTTTTGCAAACGGTCGAATTAGGACTCGAGACCACTTTCATTGAGTTCAAAATGCCGTTTGCAACCTTTTTGAGTATAAACTTTGATACGTTTGGAGTTAGTTGAATTTTTCTACTTTTCACTTACGGCTTTGGTTTTGTTTCAGCCCATTAGACCCAAGCTTCACCACTCTTCTCCTCATTACTTCATTTCTATTTCCTAATACTCAAGCTTTAGCAACATTGGAGAGAGGAATGGGAAATTAAAACTCCAAGCTCTAGTTTCCTTTTGCAAATCAAGTTCTAGCTCCAAATTTATAGAAGAAGCTTTGGTAAGCCTCATCTTCTTCTTCTCCAATTCATTCTCTTACCAATTTCAGAAATTCCTAAACCTAATTAAGGGAATGTTTCTCTGTTAAGCATAGATTCAAGCTCTTTGGGTTGGAATTAAAGAGTGATTGTCCCTGCCATTGCTCTATAGCTTCTTCTTCATAGTTTTGGGTTTTAAGGTGATTTTTGAACTCACATCTATGTCTATAACTTTCATTGTTGTTAGGTATGAATTCCAAACATTTATTCATGTTCATTTGCTTTTGATTTGAATTGATTTGGTGAATTTTCCAATTTTGGTATTTTGATGTCAATTCTTTAAAAATCCTATCTTGGATGTTTGGACATGTTATTTGGAGTGTATCGAAGATCTTATAAGGCTGGGTTGTTGCTTGGCATAAATCCCTAGTCTTCGTCGCTCGTCCGATCGCTTCCGGTTTAGATTTTGGCCATTTTTGGTCTAGGCTGTTTTTTGCCTAGCAGGAAATTTCAGTAGTCTGGAATAAAATCAAAACGTCTGGTTTCAAATTCGGACGTCTGGTTTAGAAATCCAGACGTCTGGAATTGGTCCCTGAAAAACACAAAAAAGGCAGCGACAAAATCCAGACTTTTGGAAATCCATCCAGACGTCTGGTTAGTGGTTCAGACGTCTGGTTGATAATTTCAAACGTCTGGTTGATAATTTCAAGTGTCTAAAATGTGCAGTTTTGCCTATTTTTGCTATTTTGTAGTAAATTTCCATGGTTTATCGACTTTTTTTGATGCGGTTAGTTTTTATCACTTATTATCGACTTTAATGACTTCTTTTTATGGATTTTTAGGAATATCCATTTTGATGGATTTGTTATCGATTTCTTTGGATTTAATTCACGTCTTCGAATGCGAATTTTTAGTGATTGTTTGTTTTTACGATCATTTTTATGGTTTGTCACCTTAAAATGCAAAGGTTTCAATACTAGCAGTAACTATCAAAACTCTTTCATCAAAACGATTTCAACACTATTTTATTACAAGGCTCATTTTCTAAAACTGATTTCCAATCTATTAGTATATACAAATCTTTACCTCATTCGTTTGAGAAATCTAATTAAATGGTTTAGTAAAACAAGTGGTATGAAACGCTTGCGTTTACTTCGTCGGTTAATTCTTGGACTTGTTTGATTGAATCTCTTGTGACAAATTTTCTAGTGGAGATCTACATTTTGTTCGTAAATATTTAAGTTAAGCTAGTGGTAATGAGACATGAAGCTAAACTCATATATTTACTAGCTTACTGTAATTGACACTTCTTGATGATCGATGATAATCATTTTATGGTTTAGACTAGCAATGTGCAAGGTCTCTTTGTCCACGTGGAGGACTGTACCTGATTTTATTGAGCTTCGTCTCATTTCTTTGTGGGCTAGCAACCCATGTACTTTTAATGTGTTTTGATTCATTGGATGTACCGTTTGTACTACATCGATGTCTCGGCTTTTCGATTCATCTGACGTACCATTTGTACCGCGTCGATGTTCCGAATTGTTTTGTGTTTCGATTCTTTGGATGTACCGTTTGTACTACATCGATGTCTCGGCTTTTCGATTCATCAAACGTACCGTTTGTACTGCGTCGATGTTCCAAATTGTATTGTGTTTCGATTCATTGGATGTATTGTTTGTACTACATTGACGTCTCGGCTTTTCGATTCATCTAACGTACCGTTTGTACTGCGTTGATGTTCCGAATTGTTTTGTGTTTTGATTCATTGGATGCACCGTTTGTACTACATCAATGTCTCGGCTTTTCGATTCATTGGACGTATCGTTTGTACTGCGTCGATGCTCCGAATTATTTGTGATACATGTGTTGGTGATTTTACATGCTCCCGCTTGGGATTGGCCATCCTTTTCTTGTGTTTTCTGGATTTCTATTTATTGATTTCTGGAATTTATGTTTCACCAACGCTTACAATTGGCATTGATATGTATGTTATTTTTGTGGCTTGGTGAATTAAATAAAGAATTTGACATTCTTTTTGATGCTATGAGATTCTTGTAACGACCCAGAATTTCTGTCATTTTAAGTTTAGATATTTAATTGATTTTAAATATCAACAAGTAAAATTTGTAAGTCGAATAAAATTTATTTCGAATATTTAGATTTATTGGATAATTAAATCGACAATTTAATATTTGAAAATACAGAAATAATTGGAAATTGGGATTAATGTGATTGAAAATGATTTATAAAGTTGTATTAAATCATATTGGAGTTAGAATGATGTTATAGAACTTTTAAAATTGAATAAAAAGTTAATTTGCAGAAATTGAATATTTTAATAATTGATTGACGAGTCAAAATAACCATTTTTCAAACAGTCTCGGATTTCGACGAAAGCAGTTTCATCGGATCCATAATGTTATACTATTGTATGGTTTCAAATTTCGTGTCAATCGGACTTACGGTTTGTCCGGGGCAACCTAAAACGCGTAGGAATCGATTCGAGTGAATTTTGAATTTAAATAATTCGATTCGAAATCGTATCTTCCAAAATTGATAGAATTGGCTCCTGATATATATTCCATAGCATTCGGAATGGAGGTAAAGCATTATAAACGCCAGGCGACATGCTTCGTTTGGAGTTCGGGAAAAATTCGGGTGAATAGTGCCACGAGAATTTTCTATAAAAGGACCTCTATTTTTCCGTTTGCAAAAGAAAACCCTAGGGTTTCATCTCAAAGCTCCAGCCCCCATCAATAGAAACAATGGCCAAAAACTATTCATCCTCTTCCCACATTTTTTTTCAAATCCAAACTTCAATTCGGAAAACTTTCTACTCCAAAAACGTAGAGCACATCAAGATCTTCATTCTCAACAGTGATGATCGTAAATGGAGCTTTGGATCGTCAGCAAATTGAGCTTGAAGGCCGCACGTCTCGACACAAATTTCGAGGCCAATAGGGGGCCGAGCTCTACCGCTTACTGGCCGATGGTGGCTTGCCTGAAGGCCTTCGACTTGGTATTCCCTGATCAACGTGAAGATGCTCGTAGATGGCTTGAAAATTTTGGTTAAGTGGCGGCTATGGGTTTTGGGGTATGCGACATTACATGTAGATGGAAGAAGCGTGGAGGTTACGGCCCTGATGGGTTTCAGGGAATGGACGGCTGTGATGAGCTTGGGTTACAAAATAATAAAAAAAAATTGTAAATTTTTTATATTTAAATTCATGAACATTTAAAACATCAGGACTCTTTCATACGAGATCGAAATAGGACGAAACGAATAGCGTTGGGTTCGTATTGACGAGCACTACGCGATGGAGCTAGATTGGAATTGATTGGAGCTACCGAAAATTTTGGGTAAATTAAACGCGCGTTTAATTTTATTCGAAATAAAACACTACAACCGCTATTTGAAACATGGTGAGAACATCTCACTCAATCGAAATAATTTCGATTTAAATTTTAAATAGTTAGATTTAAAATTTCTTAATTGTGTGATTGAATGATAAATTATTATCCGTTGTTTTAAATAGACGCTATACGACGCATATTAAGCGGATGTTATTTATTAGAAACATATACCACGATAATTCCATCTTGATATGGAATTGGTATTATATATGTACTTGGAGTTGATTTTCCCGCATTATATAGCGGATGAGACCCTATTGCGCCGCATAATAGCGGATAATATTTTATAAATCCCATATACCGCTATATTCCATATTGGAACGGAGTTGGTATTGTGCTAACTTATGTGGATGCAGGGAAACAGGTTGGAGGAATCAAACTGGATTCCTCACCCGTATTGATTTATTTACAGATATTGTGATATATTCTGTTATCATATGATATATGATGTTTTGATGCCGTGATTGTTATATTTGGTGCTGTTGCAGCATTGGGCCTATTTTTGGAGTTTTAAACATGTTAAATGTAACGATTTCAAATTTAAAATGATTTTTAAAGTGATTTTTGAAAGTATACGTTTTATTGAATTTTGGAAATTGATTGATTTTAAATAAATAAATGTTATAGTTTTAATGTTATAAAATTTATGATTTTTGAGAAAATATAGTTAAAAAATGGTTTTTGAAATATGGAGTTAATGACTTTATAAAATTGTCTGAACGGGGATTTTTGAATTATTATAAATGATTCATATAAAAGATTTATAAAACTGATATTTATAAATTCAGATATTAGAATTATAAAACGAGTTTTTTTATAAGTGTTAAAATGAAGTATAAATGAGTTTGTTAAGTGAATGAAATTTATAGATTTATAAATTGTGAAGTTATAAAATGAATAGATTTTGTAACATAAAAGATTTATAAGTAATTAACTTATAAATTGGATTTTGGCATTTAAATGAGATATAGATAGAATTTGTTAATAAAGGGATTTTATAAGTTGAGGTTGTTATAAAATATAAATGAAATTTATTAACGTTGCTTTATAAATCCGAAATTGACTTATTTTGATAAGTCGATTATTTAGATTTTTAGAGGTGATTATCCACGATTTTGGACATGGATAATCCTTTAAAATAAAATGTGTAGAAATGTTGAATTTGGTTAACGAAGTATATTAACGATTTTGGATAGTGAATAATATATTGAAGAAATGTTTTGGGGAAGTGATATTTTAAATAGAATTAAAATGATTTGAAGTTGTTTTAAAATGTATTAAGTGTCGAAATCATAGATTTCAACATTCATTGTTGAAATAGACGTTTTCGAGAAATAAGGAAAAGATGGACTATAACACTGTTGTTATAGTAAATGATTTTCGAAAGGAAATGTTTTATATAGTATTGGGATTTATATATCTATCTTATTTTCGAATCCCTATACTAGTGATTTTGGGTTGTCAAAATGATGTTTTACGCAATATTCGTTTGGACCCAAATAAATGTGTTTAAGAGAATGTTTTCCTTCAAAGAATAAAATATTTACTTAATCATGTTTTAAGTATATTGAATATTTTCTAAGTATTGAAAATAAATATATTTGTGGATTACTTATTGTTAAATAAGCATGGAAATTTTTTCCAATATGAAGTGAAGTGTTTTGGGTTTTTATCTTTTAAAGATAAATTGAACATGAATAAGTATTTGGAATTGCTTTTCCAATGAAGAAATTGAAATCGTTTAGAGAATATATCTTTTTAAAGATAAATGGAGTTGAATATCTGGCGAGTTATTAATTTACGGAAAATTAATAAAAAGGCCCTAGTGATTGTTATGGTGCTGGATATTGGTTGTTGGCCTTGATAGTTAAATAACCGACTATCAATATTTACCTTTAAATGGGTATTTGATGTGATTTGCTTGAATTTGAATGCTACACTTATTTTTAAAATAAGCGCTCGTTATTCAGTTTAGCTAGGAGAGGACCTATGTATCATATATCCCATTCCAAATAATTATAGCTCATAATGGATATCATTTAAAGGCCGGTGTTGAAGACCAGATATTTATGAAAACGGAAGGATTACCGTCGAACCTTTCTACATTGGCTGATCTCCGATATAGAGATTTTATCACCCTTTGTGATGGAAAATTCGGTCGTGATTAGTGAATATCCGGATTGCAAGGGCTTCTTTGGAAGTGCCTTCAGCTCTGTTCGTTCCCGGAATGGACTTGAATGGTTGTGTGTCTGACATTACAATTTGGGATGTAAAGCTAGTTTCTATCAAATATATTTCTGTTGGTGGCGGAGAATTTATTCTCTTAGCTTAACACTCTTCTCTAAGACCTACGAGCTCAGAGGTTATGTAGTTGATGTTTACTAGTGACATATTCCTAAATTGGTAATGTGGCATACGAATTGCTGTTGAGCATTTGTTGATCAAAGCATGGCTTTTACGAAAAGCGTAGCTGTGACGCCCCCCCTCTATACCTACTCTAGCCAAGGACACTACGATGTAATGTCGTCAACTAGCACGGAGAATAAGGCTGTTGAGGAGCGACCATCCGCGTAATTGCTTTGTGCGAGCACCGATATGTCAGATAGTAAGACATGCATCTGGTTTCAGGAGGAAATCCGACATACCGATACAAACTCAAAGCTACTACCCGACGGCTATATATATTCTTTGGAAATAAGTATAGGAATAAACATAACACAAATCAGTCATAGACATCCATTTCGCAAAGGCGGAAATAGATATGAATATATAACACATGAAAGTGTTCATCAGAGTAGTGGTCAGGCAAGATCCACAATGTCACGAAAGAATAGCTACTAGTGCTAGACAAAAGAATATGGATAAATCAATGAGTCTATATCTCAAATTTATACAACAAAAACTACTAATCTAAGTAGTTAGCCAAAAGTCAGGGTGATAATCCCATATGTGAAGTCAAGCAGAAGCACCTGTAACATGTCGGTCTGACCCGAGTATTATTTAATAAGAAAATAATAAACGAATCAGTCTAGCAATAAATATCAGATAAAATGATATAGAATAAGAGATATGACATGAACATATGATAACCATAAAGCCATGCTGCGATAGGTATGCAATTGAAAATCAACTAGGGATTAATCAATATCACAAGAATCTTCTCAAAGATCATAAGGAATGTCACACTCTTTATTTATATTCACCAAACCATAAATATTGACAATAATATCAATGCCAATCACAAAAGTTAATGACAAACAAATTCACCAATGCACAAATATTGATAAAACATATCAATGTAAATCACGAAAATTGGTGAAAGCACAAGTTCTAGAAATCATCAATGGAAATCCGGAAATCACAAAAAGGGGAGGCTTATCACAAATCGAGAGCATGAAAACTCACCAACACGTGTATCACAAAATGGAACGCTATTCCATGGTTGCTAACCCTTAATTTTGAGACGAAGCTCCACAAAACGACCCGAAGACCATCGATCGCTACCCCACCAAATTGAGCCAAAGCTCCACAGAAACGGGGTTTAGTCTCCCTCGTAGGCAAAGAGACATCGCATATTTGCTAATCTAAATCAGAAAAACGACCGTCAACGATCATCAAGAAGTGTCAATTACAATAAGCTAGTAAATATATAAGCTTAGCCTTATGTCCCATAACCACTAGCTTAACTTAAATATTTACGAACAAATTGTAGATCTCCACTCGAAAATTGTCACAAGAGATTCAATCGAACAAGTCCAAGAATTAACCGACGAAGTAATCGCAAGCGTTTCATACCACTTGTTTTACTAAGCCGTTTAATTAGATTTCTCGCACGAGTGAGATAAAGGTTTGTATATACTAGTAGATTGGAAAACGGTTTAAGAAACGACATTTGTAATAAAATAGGGTTGAAATCATTTTGATGAAAGAGTTTTGATATTTACTACTAGTATTGACACCTTTATATTTATAAAGTGACAAATCACAAAAATGATTGTAGAAACCATAAATCACAAAAATTCACATTCAATGACGTGAATAAAATCCAAAGAATTCGATTTCAAATCCGTCAAAGTGGAAATACCCTTGCGACTTAACCGCCACGACTTATGACTTAACATAAGTCAACACATGAAATCAGCGGCTCAACACATGCGACTCCACGTCATATGACCTAAGAGATCATCGAGTTATGAAATAGCATGCGGCCTAATAGAGCAACACAACATGGCGCGACTTATGACATGGCACGACCAAAAATGGTGCGTCCTAAAATGGCGCAACATAAGTTGGTTGCGACCTAAGGAGCTAGTGGCATAACAGGCCGAGCGACCTATGGGAATGGAACGGCCTAAGTATGGTGCGGCCAAACATGGCGCGACCTAAGTTATAAGGGAAGGCCGAGCGACTTAAGGTGGAACGAGCTAAGCATGGCGCAACCTAAGACAGGTCGACCTAAGTTGTAGAAGAGCAAACCGAGCGACCTATGTGGTCAGCGACCTAAGAGGTTGTGACCTATCTTGGTTGCGAGATAGTAGGTGCGACTTATCATGGTCAAGCGACCTAAGGGGTGGAATGACCTAATGGCCGAGCGACTTAAGGGGGTTGTGACCTAAGTCATGGAACGACCTAACACAAGGCGAGCGACCTATGGCCGAGCGACTTAAGGGGTTGCGACCTAAGTCATAGAATGGCCTTACACATGGCGAGCGACATATGGCCGAGCGACTTAAGGGATTGCGACCTAAGTCATGGAACGGCCTAACACATGGCGAGCGACATAAGGCCGAGTGACTTAAGGGGTTGCGACCTATGTCATGGAATGGCCTAACACAAGGCAAGCAACCTATGGCCGAGCGACTTAAGGGGTTGCGACCTAAGGCGGGCCGACCCAACTGCATGTCGAGAATCATATGTGCAGGCCGAACGACCTAAGGGATAAAAAGTGCAAAATCTCTCTCAATTTGCAACAGATCGAGCACAAATGCTACGGGATTATGCCCATCAGCTACCCGGTCCTATTGGCTCCTCGATGCATCACCAAAAACCTGTTCACACATCAAAGCTGTAATTTTT
This sequence comes from Allium cepa, assembly GCA_030765085.1. Taxonomy (NCBI): domain Eukaryota; kingdom Viridiplantae; phylum Streptophyta; class Magnoliopsida; order Asparagales; family Amaryllidaceae; genus Allium; species Allium cepa. The sequence goes on along the minus strand of CM060943.1, from coordinate 938,299,621 downwards.
AAAGATTTGAACCCAAAACACTAAAAATTAGGATTTTCACCAATTCAATCCAAACCAAGAGCAAATGCATATGAAAAAGTGTTAGGAATTCATACCCAACAATTAAAGATAGTTATATAAAAGATGTGAGAAAAAAATCTCACCTTTACACAAAATCAATGAAGAAGAAGCCTGAAAGCAAATGAAGAATCAACCACACTTCAATCTCAACACAAGAAGCTTGAATCAATGGCTTCTCTTTGAATTTGGAGTTAGATGTTGGATTTGCAAATGAACTAGGGCTTGGAGTTTTAATTTCTCTTTCCTCCCTCCATTTTTGATGAAGCTTGAGTGTTAGGAAATGAAAGTGAAGTTATGAAGGGAAGAGGGGGTTGAGCTGGAGTCAATAGTTTACGCTAATGGGATAAACCAAACCCAAAGCCCAAAGTAAAAAAGTGGCAAAATTCCACTAACTCCAAACATATCAAAGTTTATACTAAAAAAGATTACAAACGGCGTTTTGGACCCAATGGAAGTGGTCCGGAGTCCTAATTCGTCCGTATGCAAAAAGTAACTTTTTGGACTAAAATCCGACTAACGATAAAATATTAAAATAAAATATTTAAATATTCAATCATAAAATATGCGGGTTGTTACAGCCTCCCATCCTTAAAGAAATTGCGTCCTTGCAATATTTAAGAAGAAAATACAAGGTAACAACTATGAAAGCATAACAACACAAAAGAAATTTGAAACAAGAAATTCACCTCAAAGAGCACGGGAAAGTAAGCCCGGATGTGTTCGCTCGATGAACTCTCTAGATTCCCAAGAGCAATCTTTAGGATTTGAGGACCATTGAACTTTAACAAGCGGAACATCTTTATTTTGAAGGCGTTTGACCTCCGAAGCAATAATACGAATAGGATGTTGCTAATAAGTTAAATTAGGCGAAACTTCAATTTTTTCCACAATACAGGGCTCAAGAATAGAATCGGAATCTCGAAGGCATTTCCGTAATTGAGAAACGTGAAACACGTCATGAATAGTAGAAAACTGAGATGGTAATAAAAGGCGATAAGCCACGGAAGAAATACGTTCGGTGATGGGAAACGATCCAATATATCGAGGCGCTAATTTTCCCGATCGATTGAAACGTACAACACCCTTCATAGGTGGAACACGAATAAACACAAGATCTCCCATGGAAAATTCTAATTTCCTTCTCCGGTTATCGGCATAAGATATTTGTCTACTCTAGGCTTCTTTCATCCTATGACGAATAAGGTCAATCTTCTACGTGGAATCACGAATAAAATCTGGGCCTAAAACCAGGTTCTCACCGGCCTCAAGCCAACAAGAAGGAGATGGGCATGGCCTTTCATAGAGTGCCTCGAAAGGTGCCATACCAATGCTAGATTGGAAGCTATTATTATAGGAAAAATCAACAAGAGAAATATGATTTTCCCAACTTCCACTAAAATCAAGAACACATGCACGAAGAAGTTCTTCAAGAGTTTGATTCACACGCTCAGTTTGTCCATCGGACTGGGGGTGATAAGCGGTGCTAAAATTAAGCTTCGTTCCTAAAGCTTTTTGAAGACTCTTCCAAAATCCACTAGTAAACAATGGATCACGATCACTAACAATAGAAGTAGGAACACCATGCAATTTAACAATTTCTTTGATAAATATTTTGGCCAAAAGAGGAACGGTTCGTTCCCAAAGCTTTTTGAAGACTGTTGCAAAATCCACTTGTAAATAATGGATCACGATCACGAACAATAGAAGAAGGAACTCCATGCAATTTTAAGATTTCTTTAATAAAGTGCTTGGCCAAAAGAGGAACAGTCCGGTTAGATCGAACGGGAATAAAATGGGTGGATTTAGTAAGTCTATCAACTATAACCCATAAGCTATCATGACCCGAACGAGAACGGGGAAAGTCGTCTATAAAATCCATGGAGATTTGGTCCAACTTTCAAATTGGAATTTCTAAAGGTTGCAATAACCCACCGGGTCTTTGGTGTTCGGCCTTAATAAGTTGGCAAGTCATGCAACACTTAACAAATTTAGCAATATTAGATTTCATTCGCTTCCAATAATAAAATCGCTACATATCCACGTACATTTTACTACCACCGGAATGAATGGTAAATTTAAAACGATGAGAATCTTCTAAAATGTCTTTATGAGGATTACTAATATTTGGCGCGATAAGTCTACCAAATTTTCGAATGCCGCTTTGAGAATCAATATCAAAGTCTTTCAACCTTCAATATTAATTTTATCCCTAAAATTTTGGCCAAGAAGAGCCAATTCGGGATCTAGCTACCGAGCATCAAGAATGCGGTCTAAAAGAGAAGGATGAGCTTCAAGGCTACACAAAACAAGAGATAAACACAAATTGGATACATGATCTTGAATCTCACAAGTGGATAAAATTCCAAGATCATTCCATTCGGATATCATCATAGAAATAACTGCTTATTCCTTGCGACTAAGTGCATCGGCAAAACGTTTTCCGTTTCAGGGAGTATAAAGAATATCAAGATCATATGCTCCAAGAAATTTGAGCCAACGTTGTTGACGCAAATTAAGTTACTTTTGAGAAAATAGATATTTCGAAGATTTATGATGAATTTTTCTCCCAAAAGATAATGACACCAAATACGAAGGGCAAAAACAATAGCCGCGAGTTCTAAATCATGAGCGGCATATCTAGTCTCGGCTAGCTCCAGTTGCCTAGAAACATAAGCAATAACGCATTCTCTTTGCATAAGAACGACACCCAAACCAACACGACTAGCATCGGTATAAACAATAAAATCTTGGTTTCCCTCGGGAATCACAAGAATAGGAGCATCAGAAATGAGTTCTTTTAATTTTTGAAAAGAAGCTTCACATTTGTCCGACCAAATGTATTTAACTCCCTTCTTTGTCAAACTAGTAAGGGGCATGGCAATTTTAGAAAAGTCTTTGGTAAAACGACGGTAATAACCCGCCAATCCGAGAAAACGACGAATTTCCATCACACTCTCCGGTCTTTTCCAATTTTGAATCGCTTCAATCTTAGAAGGATCTAAGGAAATTGCAGTTTCGGAAATAATATGACCGAGAAACTTCACACGAGATTGCCAAAAGTGGCATTTATAAAAAAATTCTTTGAATTGATTGCTCCTAAGAGTTTCCAACATAATCCGAAGATGGTTTTCATGCTCCTCCTCAGTTTTAGAATACGCAAGAATATCATCAATAAAGATGAGAACAAACCGATCGAGGAAGTCATTGAAAACTCTATTCATAAGGTCAAGGAAATAAGCCGGAGCATTCGTTAAACCAAATGGCATAACAAGCCATTCATAAGATCCATAACGAGTACGGAACGATGTCAAAGAAATGCTATCCTCTGAAATACGAAGCTGATGAAAACCGGTAGCTTAGTCTAATTGGGAAAAGACTCTAGCACCACTAAGATGATCAAATAAATCATCAATTCGAGGTAAAGGATATTTATTCTTGATAGTAAGATCATTAAGCTTGCGGTTGTCAACCCAAAGCCTAAGTGTACCATCGGATTTCTTCACAAAAATAGCCGAAGCTCCCCAAGGCGAGGAACTAGAGAAAATAAATTGCTTCGTCTCCAATTCGGATAATTGTTTGCGCATCTCCTCATTTTCTTTATTGGACATGTGATAAGGAGGACGAGTGATAGGTTGAGCTCCAGGGATGAGATTAATTTTGAACTCAATTGCTCGCTTAGGTGGTAACCCCAAAACGGGCTCAAATATGTCGGAAAATTCACGAACGACGTGAATAAGAGAAATAGTATTTTCCTCATCATCATTATCGTTGTTAACTCCACTTTTTCAACAATGCCGTGATATCAAAAAATCGACCGAGAAGCCAATGATAGTTCATCTCCAAGAATGGTCAACTCAACATCTCAACAAAGTACGTTCCTTTGAATGGTTTTTCAGGTAAGATCCCCTACGGAGGGCGGTTCGGGGAGGTGGGGGGGCCCAACCCCCCGAGGTGGGGGTGCGGGGGCAACGCCACCTCTACGGTGTTCGACCTGCCCGGTCAGGTCGCAAGGGTCCAGGGAGCAGCGCCCCGTCCAAAACGGTATACGACTTAAAGGATAGAGCGACCTACAACCTAGTGGTTCCAGCGACCTAAGGTGGCACAGCGACCTAACTATCTGAAGACTAGGCGACTCAGTGGTTCAATGACCTACGACCTACCGAGTTAATGACCTAAGGAATGAAACAACTCAAACGACCTACAGGAAGCCACGACTTAACGACTTAAGAAGTGGAACGACCTAACGACCTAAAAGTGGGACGACCTAGCGACCTAACTAATGAAGCGGGGTAACGACCTAAAGGGTTAAAGGAGTTAGCGACCTAGAAGGATAAAAGGACTTACGACCTAACTGCTTAACGACTTAAGAGGTGGAGGACTTAACGACTTAAGTACTTCATGACCTAAGGAGTTAAAGCGGCAGTGACCTAATGCTTTCACGACTTAATTTAAGTCGTTCACGACTTAGCAATTAGTGATTAGACTATGCCGCTTTCCCCTAAGTCATTAGAACCTACCAGTTAGTTCAGATGGCCAAGTGCGAACCAGTTAGGTCGTAACTCATCTCTCCTTAACTTGTTGACGACCTACGACCTATCTTAGGTCGTAGCCTACGACTTGCGACTTACTTTAAGTCGCTCACGATTTAAGGGCCTGTCCAGAATTCCCTATAAATATGGCCTAAGCTCCAACATTGAGGGGACTTTTTTGTGGAGGGCCGATTCTTCGAAGCGCCGATACTTTGTCATTCTCTCGACTCAAACAGCACTTCAAGCACTCCAAACACCAAAGACGCTACAACAAACTTCAAGAGAAGATCTAGATCATTCAACATGAACTCAAAAGATTCTTCTACATCGAAGTTTGAGCTACTAGTCAAAAGTGTGTTGTAATCGAAGTGCATTGTAAAGAATTGTAATCAAATCATCAATAAAGGAATTTAAAGTGGACGTAGGCTCGATCTCAAGCTGAACCACTATAAAACTATTGTCTTTTACTACTTTTCTGTGATTTCTCTGCTTATACTTTGTTCCCGTACCAACGGGTGGTCCTTTCACTTAATCTCTCTTTGCATCGGGGTGTTAGCGTCCAATTTTTACTTTAACATTTTTGGTGCTTTCACTGAGAACCTAACTCAGGCTATTTTCATCATTGCTTCACAAAAGTTTGTGGAAAGAATCTCTCTCAAAACTAGAAGTCTATCAGAGATAATGGCTACTGGAAGAAAGAGTAAATCCACCAGATCCGGAGATGGTCATGAGGGAACCTCCACTTCCCCAGCACCAAATCAGACAACTCCTACCGTTGGAGTCACAAGAGCTGAATTGGATGATGTAGTATCTGGATTGTTCCAACAAATGGAAACTCAGAATGCTTTGATGATGGACAGGTTAAAAGCCCTGCTTGGGGCAAGTCGCCAACGACAAGACAATGAAACAACTTTTGTCGAAGATGCCCCCGTGACACCCAAGAGAAAGGTATTCCTCCATGAGCCGTTGGCACCACCGCAGGGGCACCTTCCCAAGCTGAAGGTTCAAGGCCACAGTCAACTTTTCGCGAACATTTGCCAAGGAAAACTTCCGAAAGGGCAGCTTACGTCTGCCCGGCGAGGCCTCTGAACGATGAGGAGTACCTATCAGGGATGGTTCGCTCAATTATGAAAGAAAGCATGCAGAGGCAAGATGATGAAAATGATTGGGGGTTTGCTCCGAGCAAGACTCCGTTCACCGAAAAGATCTTAAAAGCAGAGTTTCCCAAGAAATTTGTACCTCCTACTCTCCCGGCCTATCGAGGGACAAGTGACCCTAATCAGTTCCTGTACAAGTACGATTGGCATATGACTAGGGCACGAGCAACAGATGAAATCAAGTGTCGTTACTTTCCGGTATACTTAGAGGGAATGGCCTTACTTTGGTTCACAAAGCTGCCAGTTAGATCCGTGGATCAATTCTCTGACTTAACACGAAAGTTCAAGGATCAGTTCAGGCTATATTCTACAAAGGCCATGGATATAATGTCACTCTCCAATCTAGAACAAAACCCCGGGGAATCTATCAGATCATTCTTAAATCGTTTCAGTATAGCCTTGGCTGAAGTCGAGAACGCAGAGCCACGGATGGTTTTGACTTATCTGATGCGGGCTATCGATAAATCGAGTGAATTTGGAAAATGGCTAAAAATGAAGGAGCCAAAATCACCTGACAAATTCTATAAGAAGGCCGATGAATTTATGCGTGTGGAAAGCTTTCCTACGCCATCAAAAGCGATCGTGGCCGAAATTCAGAATGTCGGTGTTGCTTCTGATAAAAGAGAGTCTGGAGGACAGAAAAGGAAGAACGATGGTGGAAAAAAGCAGAGAGACTTGAAGAAAGCTCGCCGCTTTAAACCTTCAGACTTTACTCCCATACTGATACCGTAGAGAACATCTTTCTTGCAACCAAGGATGCTATTGATTATCCTAAGCCATCTGAGTCGAAGATTGGGAAAAATGCAATGCATAATGGAAGATTCTGTCAGTTCCACAATCAACCTGGTCATGACACCAATGAATGTCGCCATCTAAGGAATTTGATTGAAGAACTATTGAAACAGAATAAACTTCAACAATATGTAAAGAGAAACAAGAATGACCCATCCTCATCGACTCAAGGGAAAATACTTCTCGCTCATCAATATGGCTCAAATGAAAGAACTGCTGCATAGGGATCAGGGAGGCTTATTATTAATGCTATCACAGGAGGCCCTCACCCAGTGGGCGGAAGCTGGGATGAGATGGAAAGATACGCTCGTGCCCTAAGAAAAGCCCCGGAGGGAGAAAAAGTTCATGTTCTGAAAGATGCTGCCATCTAGTCCCCTCACACTGGAGAATCAATTTCGAAAGCTTGGGACAACAATAACTTGCATCCATATTTTACATTAAGTCTTTGTTACAAATTTGTAAAACAATGATGGATGTATCATTCTCGTATTAAAAGCCATTGTAAAAACATTGCAAATGAGATATAGGAACTATAAATCTTGTGTTTTCTATTACTATAAAATGCTGTTTCATTTCGATATGAAAATATCTTGAATATATTGCTAAAATGTCGATTTAATATTGCAGGCAATCAAAGCTAAGTGATCCCTATAAATCATTCAGCAAATAAACGTCAAGCCAGAAAAGTTCCAACTTCAATTCCTGCATAAGAAGTGCTCGTCACAAACAGTTAATTCTACCAAAAGGGTACCCTCCCAACGCGAAGGTTCCAGGCCCTTGCTAACTGATGGAGATTGTTTGTGCAAACGGACATCCAGTTGGGTTGTTTGGGTCTTCCTTATGGATTTACTTAACAATGAAGAGCACTTCTCTGGAAAAGAAACAAATTACTGGCAAAGAAAAGAACATGGGTTTGGAGATGATAACAAGGAATCGTTGAGGAGCAAATGGTGAAGTGGCATGGGCAAGCGGACCGAAAACACACATGATCTCTTCGGAGGCACATTTCACCAGAGCTGAAATGCCAAATAAAGACCTCTTCTGAGGCACAAGCCCTCTTCGGAGGCACAAGCCCTCTTTGGAGGCACAACTCTTCGGAGGAAAAAGTCCTCCAATGAGGCACACTTCCCAAGTTTGAAGTGCAAATTAAAGTCCTCCAATGAGGCACACTTCCCAAGTTTGAAGTGCAAATCAAAGTCGTCCAATGAGGCACACTTCCCAAGTTTGAAGTGTAAATTAAAGGCCTCTAATGAGGCACGCTTCCCAAGTTTAAAGTGCAAATTAACGTGCTCCAATGAGGCACACTTCTCAAGTTTGAAGTGCAAATTAAAGACCTCCAATGAGGCACACTTCCCAAGTTTGAAGTGCAAATTAAATTCCTCCAATTAGGCACATTCCCCAAGTTTGTAAAAAAAACCCTCTAATAAGGCTCACTTCACCAAGTTGAAGCGCCAAATACTTCTTCGGAAGCCCGCTTCACCGTGCAGGAGAATCCACTTCTCAAAAAACAAAAGTGACCATCTTTGAAGGATGAAGTGTAAAAGAAAAAAGAGAAAAAACTTCCCAAATACAAGGCACACTCTACTAAAGTAGAATAACATTTCCTCAAAAAATGGAAGAATTATTCTTTAAAGCAAGAGTGCAAGCCTTCTTGAAATGGAAGAATTATTCTCTAAAATAAGAGTACAAGTCTTCTTAAAACAGAAGAATTGTTCCCCAAAGTCTCCGCAAAATGGAGAATATTACAATGAGCTGTGGTGTGGGGGCAATATAATATTGCTACATTAGTAAAAAGAAGTACCCAAGCAACACACCACAAGCTCACTGCAGTATCATGCAGAGAAAAATAAAGAAACTTGTATGAAAATGAGGGATAAATACATTCTCAAATACAGACAAAAGTCTGTACAAGTAGGAAGAATCATCTCATTCTATAATATAAAAAATTTCATACCTGTGCAGGTCCCCTATATGCAAGTTCCTTTGTAGGAGCTGGGGCACCTGAAGTCTCTACTTGAAAATCTGGGGCATCATAAAGCTGAGTCAATTAAAAGAGGACAAAAGTCCGAATAAAGTGCAGAAATTCGTCTTTCAGCAGAAATTTAACGCTCCTCTCCTTAACCTCCACAACACTTAGTCTTTTAAAAATTGACTTATGACTGCAATATTCAGAAAGAGAGGGGATGCTGCAAAGTAAAGAACGAAATTAGCACTCAACAACTCGGATTCTGAAAATCTCAGAAATGAAAAAATCCAGCTTGCTCCACTATTTCTTCTTATTAAGAAGACATTCTACATAAAGAACTGAATATTCAAAAGTAAAGGTGCACGTTTCCTAAAAGCGTGTGAAGTGTTGTGCAAAGCTACTTAAATAACAAGTACATAAAGTAATACTCGAAATAATACTGGTTGGCAAATATGTCAATTCAGAAAAATTCGAGGCTTGTTATTTGAAAATAAGTGCAGTATCAGTGTAGATAGCAGTTATAACTGTGTAAATTTTCTGTTGATACTTCATTCAAGATAGTTGATTCGCAACACTTCATCAAATCCATGCTAATTTACTTACAGTAAAATATCAGTTCTTTGATCTAATCCATCACTCGATATGGGGAATCGATGATAAGTATATTCTCCCCATTTTCCCGCAAATGTTGCATTTAACAAGTTGTTAAAATAATCTGTAAAGAGATGCAAACAGTTCTAGTCAAAGTTCCATTAAGTCGCATTGGTCAAGTTCAAAAGTCTTCAGGTCAAAAAAAAAGCAAGTTTTCCTAGGTACGAGCTTAGCAGCGACCTAAAAATTAAGCCGCAAGAGGTTAGGTCGTCAATCACTCTCGACCTAGCAACTCAGTAAAGCACGAGTTAAGAAGAATCGAAGCGCACGACCTAGTCCCTAGGCGTATACTTCGAGGGGCAAGTGTTAACTCAACTTTTTCAGCAAGGCCGTGATATCAAAAAATCGGCCGACAAGCCAATAGTAGTTCGTCTCGAAGAATGGTCAACTCAACATCTCAACAAAGCATGTTCTGTTAAATGGTTTTTCAGATAAGATCCTCTACGGAGGGGGGGTCCAGGGGGTGCCAACCCCCCAAGGTGGGGGTGCGGGGGCAACGCCACTGCTACGGTGTTCGACCTGCCCGGTCAGGTCGCAGTGGTCCAGGGGGCAGCGCCTCGTCCAAAATGGTATACGACTTAAAGGATGGAGCGACCTACAACCTAGTGGTTCCAGCGAACTAAGGTGGCACAGCGACCTAACTATTTGAAGACTAGGCGACTCAGTGGTTCAACGACCTACGACCTACCGAGTTAACAACCTAAGGAATGAAACAACTCAAGCGACCTACAGGAAGCCACGACTTAACGACTTAAGAAGTGGAATGACCTAACGACCTAAAAGTGGGACGACCTAGCGACCTAACTGATGAAGCGGGGTAACGACCTAAAGGGTTAAAGGAGTTAGAGACCTAGAAGGATAAAAGGACTTACGACCTAACTGCTTAACGACTTAAGAGGTGGACGACTTAACGACTTAAGTACTTCACGACCTAAAGAGTTAAAGCGGCAGCGACCTAATGCTTTCACGACATACTTTAAGTCGTTCACGACTTAGCACTTAGTGATTAAACTATGCCGCTTTCCCCTAAGTCGTTAGAACCTACCAGTTAGTTCAGATGGCCAAGTGCGAACCAGTTAGGTCGTGGCTCATATCTCCTTAACTTGCTGACGACCTACGACCTATCTTAGGTCGTAGCGTACGACTTGCGACTTACTTTAAGTCGCTCACGACTTAAGGGCCTGTCCTGAATTCCCTTAAATATGGCCTAAGCTCCAACATTGAGGGGACTTTTTTGGGGAGGGCTGATTCTTCGAAGCGCCGATACCCTGTCATTCCCTCGACTCAAACAGCACTTCAAGCACTCCAAACACCAAAGATGCTACAACAAACTTCAAGAGAAGATCTGGACCATTCAACACGAACTCAAAAGATTCTTCTACATAGAAGTTTGAGCTACTAGTCAAAAGTGTGTTGTAATCAAAGTGCATTGTAAAGAATTGTAATCAATTCATCAAAAAAGGAATTTAAAGTGGACGTAGGCTTGATCTCAAGCCGAACCACTATAAAACTATTGTCTTTTACTACTTTTCTGTGATTTCTCTACTTATACTTTGTTCCCGTACCAACAGGTGGTGCTTTCACTAAATCTCTCTTTGCATCGGGGTGTTAGCGTCCAATTTTTACGTTAACAATCATCATCATGAGGATTTAAAGAATATAAAGATGCAACCAAGATGGAATCCGAATTTTTAAGGTCAATACAAATCCGCTTAACAGATTGAGGATGTGAAGATGAATTGTCCCTCAGGACAAAGGATTTGAGCTTCATAGCGGTTAAGCCAATCCATTCCCAAAATCATTCCAAGGCCTAAGTAGCGCATAACATGCCAATCGGCTCGGAAAAAAAACCACACAAGATAATCTCGACATCTTTACACAATAAACTGATTGTTGCAGATCCACCAACCAGATTTGCAATTCACAAAGAAGTCATTAAAGCAACAACACTTAAAGAAAAATTATCAACAAGTTCTTTTGATATAAAAGAATGGGACGCGCCCGTATCAAAAAGAACTAGAATAGGTTGATCATGAAATAAAATAATGCCATCAAGGATAGAATGAGAAATACGTTGACCACGAGATGTGTTGCCAGGGGCTTGAGCAACATTAAGCTTTCCCTCCTTCCTATTTTGAAGTTTGAGACACGAAGATATACAATGGTCCAATCTTTTGCAGTAGCGACACGCACAAGGCTTTGAACACTTATTCGCATAATGGTCCTTAGAACCACAGTTGTAGCATTGCCCACCACTAGAAGTAGAAGTCTTTTCCACCGAATTTGTTTGCTTCCCTTTCTTATTGTTGGGATAAGGACCTTTGAACTTACTAGGCCTTTTCTTGTTGGTGAAGTTCGGTTTAGCACTCCCAACCTCAACATCACTTACTCTATCAGCCTCTTCAAGTCGAAGAGCGATATCATTGAGCTGATCAATAGAAACTTCTAATTTTAGAAGTAATGGCTTCTTGAGATTTTTATTCATGCTATAGACAAATCTTTGGTTTTTCTTCAATGTGGTGTTTAAGTACTCACCCCGTATTTAGAAAGTGACTCGACGGATGCGACATAATCTGCCACAGGAGATTCACCTTGAACAAGGTCAATGAAACGATGAGCCAATGTTACTTTCTCAACTACTGGCACAAACTTTAATTCGAATCGTTCCCGGAATTTCTCCCAAGTAAGATCCGCTTCAACAATTTTAGAAATCAGAAGCTCATACCAATCTAATGCTCTTTCTTGGAGCATACTGGAGGCCACCTGAACACGGTGAAGATCAATAAGATTCATGCGAGAAAAGACTCGATTGCACGTTCTCAGCCAAGCCTGGACTTCAATAATTGTTTCGGAACCTTTGAATGGCTTCCTACCCAAATTGGTATAATAGCTGCACAAACGTGCAAATCCAGACTTAGGGTGAGTAGACTCTGGATTAGATCCGGCTGCTTGACCATTCCTTACTAAATCAAGAAGCTGCTAGGCAGACATAAATACTCCATCTTGGGAAGTAGCACTTGATTGACTGGCGCTGGGACGGCCTAGTCTAATCATTTCTCTTCCTTTAGAAAGAAAGAAAGAAAGAAGAAGGATAAGGTTATTCACCAAATGAATATCAAGCAATCTATATAGATAAACAAGGAATCGTAAAGAAAATAGGATGAATCGGTACGAAGACTCGAATTAAATCCTAAACCACGACTCCTACGATGGACTTAGGATGATGATCCTTGTTAGATTATTCTACATTGTTCTGAAGCATGGCTCCGATACCAAGCTGTGACGCCCCACCTCTATACCCACTCTAGCCAAGGACACTATGGTGTAATGCCGTCAACTAGCACGGAGAATAAGGCTATTGAGGAGCGACCATCCACGTAACTACTTTGTGCGAGCACCGATATGTCAGATAGTACAACATGCATCTGGTTTCAGGAGGAAATCCGACATACCGATACAAACTCAAACCTACTACCCGGTGGCTATATATATTCTTCGAAAACAAGTATAGAAATAAACATAACACAAATCAGTCACAGACATCCATTTCACGAAGTCGGAAATAGATATGAATATATAACACATGAAAGTGTACATCAGAGTAGTGGTCAAACAAGATCCACAATATCACAAAAGAATAGCTACAAGTGCTAGACAAAAGATGATGGATACATCAATGAGTCTATATCTCAAATGTATACAACAAAAACTACTAATCTAAGCAGTTAGCCAAAAGTAAGGGTGATAATCCCAGATGTGAAATCAAGCAGAAGCACCTGTAACATCTCGATCTGACCCGAGTATTATTTCATAAGAAAATAATAAACGGATCAGTCTAGCTATAAATATCGGATAAAATGATATAGAATAAGAGATATGACATAAAAATATGATAACCATAAAGCCATGCTGTGATAAGTATGCAATTGAAAATCAACTAGGGATTAATCAATATCACAAGAATTTTCTCAAAGATCAAAAGGAATGTCATACTCTTTATTTATATTCACCAAACATAAATATTGACAGTAATATCAATGCCAATCACAAAAGTTAATGACACACAAATTCACCAATGCACAAATATTGATTAAACATATCAATGTAAATCATGAAAATTGGTGAAAACACAAGTTCTAGAAATCATTAATGGAAATCCAGAAATCACAAAAAGGGGGAGGCCTATCACAAAACGGGAGCGTGAAAACTCACCAAAACGTGTATTACAAAATGGAACACTATTCCATGGTTTCTAACCATTAATTTTGAACCGAAGCTCCACAAAACGGCCCGAAGACCATGGGTCGCTACCCTACCAAATTGAGCTGAAGCTCCACGGAAACGTGGTTTAGTCCCCCTCGTAGACAAAGAGACATCGCACATTTGCTAGTATAAATCACAAAAATGATCGCCAACGATCATCAAGAAGTGTCAATTACAATAAGCTAGTAAATATATAAGCTTAGCCTTATGTCCCATAACCACTCGCTTAACTTAAATATTTACGAACAAATTGTAGATCTCCACTCGAAAATTGTCACAAGAGATTCAATCGAACAAGTCCAAGAATTAACTGGCGAAGTAATCGCAAGTGTTTCATACCACATGTTTTACTAAGCCGTTTAATTAGATTTCTCGTACGAGTGAGATAAAGTTTTGTATATACTAGTAGATTGGAAAACGGTTTAAGAAACGAGATTTGTAATAAAATAGGGTTGAAATCATTTTGATGAAAGAGTTTTGATATTTACTACTAGTATTGAAACCTTTATATTTATAAAGTGACGAATCACAAAAATGATTGTAGAAACCATAAATCACAAAAATTCACATTCAACGACGTAAATAAAATCCAAAGAATTCGATTCCAAATCCATCAAAGTGGAAATACCCTTGCGACTTAACCGCTATGACTTACGACTTAACATAAGTCAACGTAAGAAATCAGGGGCTCAACGCATGCGACTCCACGGCATACGACCTAAGAGATCAGCAACTTAAGAAATAGCATGCGGCCTAACAGAGCAACACAACATGGAGCGACTTATGGCATGGCGCGACTTAAAATGGCGCGACTAAAATGGCACGACCTAAGTTGGTTGCGACCTAAGGAGCTAGCGGCATAACAGTCCGAGCAACCTATGGTACTAGAACAACCTAAGAATGGCGCGACCAAACATGGCGCGACCTAAGTCTTGAGAGAAGTCCGAGCGACTTAAGGTGGAACGAGCTAAGCATGGCACGACCTAAGTATGGCGCGACCTAAGGAGGTTAGCGACCTAAGATAGGCCGACCTAAGTGGTAGAAGAGAAAACTGAGCGACCTATGTGGTCAGCAACCTAAGAGGTTGCGACCTAACTTGGTTGCGAGATAGCAGGTGCGACTTATCATGGCCGAGCGACCAAAGGGGTTTAACGACCTAATGGACGAGCTACTTAAGGGTGTTGCGACCTAAGTCATGGAATGGCTTAACAAAAGGTGTTATCCCATTTTTTGGACAAAACTGGAATATCAATGTTGTGTGCGTTTCCACCACGATCGGAACAGGAAGAAGCCAGCAAGCGTACATAAGTCAGGGGTTTCGCTCAAGGATCAAATATAAAAGTTCCATTCGGCATAGCCCATTCGGCAATAAGAAGCAAGGCCTCACTCGGCACTCAGAGCACATAAGTTCATCCAGCGTTCCCAGTACAAGAGTTCATTCGGCTTTCCCAGTCCATTCGGTAGTACCGATCCAAATCCAACCTTCCCCCCATATCACAGCCGAACCGGACCTCTCCACCTCCATGCCGAACCATGCATAGCCGAACCAAGCTCCACTTCCATGCTCCACCGAACCACATACCACCGAACCACATACCACCGCACCAAGTCACTTCGTCCATCACCGAACCATCCACAACCGGACCAAGCTCCAACTTCTCCAAGCTCCATGCCGAATGAAGCCTCGCCGAACCAGAACGCTACCAGATCAGATTGCTTCAGCCCAAGCCCACCAGCAGCTATAAACATCCAAGACCCCTGCCCCCAGCCTCACTCTATAAATAGAGGGGCAGGGGTACAACAATGGCGGACAAGTTTGAGAGCTCAAGCCTGGAAGGAACTCTCAAACAACTTTAGATACTTGTAATCACAGCTTTGTACTTGTAATCTAAAGAAAAAAGGAGAATAACATATAAAGTGGACGTAGGCACGTTCTGGCCGAACCACTATAAATCTGTGTGTCTTTTACAGTTTAGTCCCTGCTTTTTATATATTTGCATAAATCACCCAAATCACTAAATACAACATAAAATCAACCAACTCATACGACTTTGGGTGTTTGCAACCATTTTTTACGCAAACATTTTGGTGCTTTCACTAAGAAGAACCAGCTCCCGCTACATCGGATAGAAGTTGAATTTCAAAATCTAAGAGTTCAGATCTAAGAGTTACGACGAGACAAACAAGTAGAAGGCAAAGGCCAGAGAGAAGTGAACACCAAGGAAGTCAAGAGGCTTCCTCAGGAGGGAATCAAGCGTCGATCTTCATCACTAGGGAAGAGATGGAGGTCATGATGAGAAGACAAGAAGAGATGATCCAGAACTTACTTCAACAAATTGGGCAAATTGGAGCACAAATCCAAGGAGCAACTGGGGTTCAGAACGGGGCAGGACCATTTGGCGCAGCACCAGAGCTAGGGGGCACTCACGCAGAGCATGTTGATCCGACCCCGGGAAGTGAGATGGGGGCATCCGAACCACCTGGTAGCAATAGAGGAATGAACGTTCAGACATGGAGGCATACACATGAAACTCCCGCGGACTTGGGGGGCAGGTCGAAGACAGTGAACGAGAACTACAGCTTGGAGACAATGACAGATTAGCAGAGATGGTTAGAAGAGCTATAAGAGGCGTTTTTGTAAACAGAGACTTGGAAGATGTAAACAGGAGTCCTTTTTCTTCTGCGATTAGGATGGCTAGGAACCCACCAGAATTCAAGCTACCATCATTGGACATGTACAACGGGAAAACGGACCCCACGGTCCATCTAACGAAGTATATGAGACATATGGAAGTGCTGGGGGCATCAGAGGAGGTTATGGCCCGGTGCTTTCCACTGTATTTGACGGACATTGCAGCGTTATGGTTTAGGCAACTGGAGAGCGGCTCCATAGGACCATGGGCAGATTTAACTGAGAGATTCATGAGGCAATTCAGGGTTCATATTGCGAGACCCAAGAATGTGATGACTTTGGCAACCTTGAAACAGAAAACTAGAGAGACTTTGAGGAGCTTTCTAACGCGATTTAATGCGGCGGCAGCATCAGTGGATCGACCAGATCCATCTACGGTCATGATGGCGGCTGTATCTGGAATAGCTGGTAATACAGAGTTCAAGAACTCATTAACCAAGGACCCGCCTATGAATCTGGGAGAGTTCTATCATGAGGCTGAAAAGTTTCTGCGTTTGGAAGATGCTAGTGCAGAAAGAGAGGAAGAAGATGACGTTTACGTAATCAAGAACGGAAACCCACCTG
Organism: Allium cepa; assembly: GCA_030765085.1. Lineage (NCBI taxonomy): Eukaryota > Viridiplantae > Streptophyta > Magnoliopsida > Asparagales > Amaryllidaceae > Allium > Allium cepa. The sequence goes on along the minus strand of CM060943.1, from coordinate 938,282,947 downwards.
GAAAGGGTGCGGAAACTAGCAAAGGAAAAAGAAAGGCTAAGGATAATGATGACAGGACAAAGTGGCTACGAAGAGAACCACGCTTCACCACCTATTCAGAGCTGAAGGAGAGTTTGGAACAGATTTATCAGGATACCAAGGGGCAGGTTCCGTATCGTAGACCGATGCGAAGGGATCCAACCTCTGACGAAAGTAAATCAGATAAGTTTTGTGTATTTCATGAATTGAATGGTCATAACACTAATAATTGTAGGCATTTGAAGGACGAGGTAGAAGGGCATATCAGGAACGGTATGCTCCTTCAGCATGTGAGGAGGCGAACTCCAGCGGTGGAGCCAGAGCGACCGCCCTCTACGTCGGCTAGAGGTGACCCTGGATCAAGGCACCATTTGATTATCCATTGATTGCTTGATTAAAATAACGATGAACAGGTCGTAAGCTTCCACTAACGCAATTAAATCGTTTACACATGTACGAGATCGCGAACGATCTCCGGGCATGCTCTGAATGATCATTAACTGCTTCGGAGTGGGAACTTACGCTTTGACATCCTTGCTTTGCTTTTGTTTCGATTTGAACATTTGAATTCTTCCTGTTTGGACATTTCTGCTGTAAGGTACTATTTCTTTAACATTTACAATTCTATGAAAAAATTATTTACTTGTATGCCCGTTGGATCGCGAACGGTCCACGAGCACCTATTGCATGGCAACGAACTGCCGAAGTCTTTGATTCGAAAAATTCCCCCAAACAATGACTCCAACATTGATAATATTAAGTCCCCCCGGGCACACTCATTCGCCTCGAATGGCACCCGACTTCGAACAGTCACAACTCGCCTCGAACGACACCCGACTTCGAACAGTCACAACTCGCCTCGAACGACACCCGACTTCGAACAATCACAATTCACCTCGAACGGCACTCGATCGCGAACGGTCACAATTCGCCTCGAACGCCACCCGACTTCGAACAGTCACAATTCGCCTCGAACGCCACCCGATCGCGAACGGTCACAACTCGCCCCGAACGGCACAACTCCTCTCACCTCAAATGGCTCGATCGCGAACGGACGTCATTTGGGATCCCCCACTTGACCGCGCACTGTCGCACTTTACCTCGAATGACTCGATCCCGAACGGTCGTCATTTGAAGTTGAGCGCTTGACCTTGAACGGTCACATTTCACCACAGATGACTCGATCCCGAACGATCGATACATGGATTTACGCACTTGACCGCGCACTGTCGCACTTTACCTCGAATGACTCGATCCCGAACGGTCGTCATTTGAAGTTGAGCGCTTGACCTTGAACGGTCACATTTTACCGAAGATGACTCGATCCCGAACGATCGACGCACGGATTTATGCGCTTGATCGCGCACGGTCGCACTTCACCTCAAATGACTTGATCACGAACGATCGTCATTTGAAGTTAAGCGCTTGACCATGAACGGCCGCGCTTCATCCCAAATAGCTCGATCCCGAACGGTCGTCATTTGGGGCCATATAAAATATCAAGCTCTTTACAGGTTGTCAACAGGATACGAACATCAAGCTCATGGCATTACAAAACACGCCTTCCTACCGCAAGGCATATTTTGGGGGGCAAAGTGTTATCCCATTTTTTGGACAAAACTGGAATATCAATGTTGTGTGCATTTCCACCACGATTGGAACAGGAAGAAGCCAGCAAGCGTACATAAGTCAGGGGTTTCGCTCAAGGATCAAATATAAAAGTTCTATTCGGCATAGCCCATTCGGCAATAAGAAGCAAGGCCTCACTCGGCACTCAGAGCACATAAGTTCATCCGGCGTTCCCAGTACAAGAGTTCATTCGGCTTTCCCAATCCATTCGGTAGTACCGATCCAAATCCAACCTTCCCCCCATATCACAGCCGAACCGGACCTCTCCACCTCCATGCCGAACCAAGCATAGCCGAACCAAGCTCCACTTCCATGCTCCACCGAACCACATACCACCGAACCAAGTCACTTCGTCCATCACCGAACCATCCACAACCGGACCAAGCTCCAACTTCTCCAAGCTCCATGCCGAATGAAGCCTCGCCGAACCAGAACGCTACCAGATCAGATTGCTTCAGCCCAAGCCCACCAGCAGCTATAAACATCCAAGACCCCTGCCCCCAGCCTCACTCTATAAATAGAGGGGCAGGGGTACAACAATGGCGGACAAGTTTGAGAGCTCAAGCCTGGAAGGAACTCTCAAACAACTTTAGATACTTGTAATCACAGCTTTGTACTTGTAATCTAAAGAAAAAAGGAGAATAACATATAAAGTGGACGTAGGCACGTTCTGGCCGAACCACTATAAATCTGTGTGTCTTTTACAGTTTAGTCCCTGCTTTTTATATATTTGCATAAATCACCCAAATCACTAAATACAACATAAAATCAACCAACTCATACGACTTTGGGTGTTTGCGACCATTTTTTACGCAAACACAAGGCGAGCGACCTATGGCAGAGCGACTTAAGGGGTTGCGACCTAAGTCATGGAACGGCCTAACACAAGGCGAGCGACCTATGGCCGAGCGACTTAAGGGGTTGGGACCTCAGTCATGGAACGACCTAACACAAGGCGAGCGACCTATGGCCGAGCGACTTAAAGGGTTGCGAGCTAAGGCAGGCCGACCTAACTACAGGCCGATAATCATATGTGTAGGCCAAACAACCTAAGGGATGAAAGAGCAAAAACTCTCTCAATTTGTAACCGATCGAGCACGAACGCTAGGGGATTATGCCGATTGGCTACCCTGTCCTATTGGCTCCTCGATGCATCACCAAAAACATGCTCAAACATCAAAGCTATGATTTTTAAAGATTTGAACCCAAAAAACTAAAAATTGGGATTTTCAAAATTCAATCCAAACAAAGAGCAAATGCATATGAAAAAGTGTTAGGAATTCGTACCCAACAATTAAAGATAGTTATAGACAAAGATGTGGGATATAAGTCTCACATTTACACAAAATCAATGAAGAAGAAGCTTGAAAGCAAAGGAAGAATCAACCAAACTTCAATCTCAACACAAGAAGCTTGAACCAATGGCTTCTCTTTGAATTTGGAGTTAGATGTGGGATTTGCAAATTAACTAGGGCTTGGAGTTTTAATTTCTCTTTCCTCCCTCCATTTTTATGAAGCTTTAGTGTTAGGAAATGAAAGTGAAGTTATGAAGGGAAGAGGAGGTTGAGCTAGAGTTAATAGTTTAGGCTAATAGGCTAAACCAAATCCAAAGCCCAAAGTGAAAAAGTAGCAGAATTCCACTAACTCCAAACAAATCAAAGTTTATACTCAAAAAGATCGCAAGCGTTATTTTGGACCCAATGGAAGTGGACCGGAGTCCTAACTGGTCGGTATGCAAAAAGTAACTTTTCGGATGTTAACGTAAAAATCTGATGCTAACACCCGGTGCAAGTAAAGCAAGTGTGAAAGCACCACCCGATGATACGAGAATCAGAAATAAGCATGAGAATATCAGAAAGACAGTAAAAGACACAATTTTTATAGTGGTTTGGCTAATAGTCAAGCCTACGTCCACTTTATATCTCTTTATTGCTGACTCAAGCACAACTTATACAACTTTCTTCAATTACAACACACTTTAGATTAGTAGTTCAAACTTTGATGGAGAATAATCTTTCGAATTCATGTTGAATGATGTAGATTTTCTCTTGAAGTTTGTCGTAGTGTCGTTGGTGTTTGGAGTGCTTGAGGTGCTGTTCGAGTTGAGAAATTGGCAGAGTATCGGCGCTTCGAGAATGAGCCAAAAGATCGCCTGTATGTCGTAGCTCATGCTGTATTTATAGGAGTTTCCTGGTCATAAGTCGTAGGTCGGAAGCTGCGACTTAAAGTAAGTCATGGGTCAAAGGTCGCTACCTAAGTAGGCCGTAGACCGGGGATAACGACTTAAGGTAGGTCGTAGACCACATGTGAGCGACCTAGCAGAGGGAAGCTTCGGCCCTTCCTGGTAACACTGGTCTCTTCTGGATGAAGTACTAGGTCATGGACGACTTAGGGGAAAGGTTGACGACCTTAGAGCACTAAGATATCCGATGTAGCAACCTAAGCTGACTTGTTAACCCACTATGTCGCACAGTCCATCAGGTTATTAGGTCTCTTGTGATTTTAGGCCGCTTGGTCATGGACCTCTTAGGTCGGTAGGTCGCTAACTCGCTTCTTATTTTAGGCGCTAAGCCGCCAGGTCTTTTAGGTCGCTGAGTCGTGGCTTCCTATGAGCAGTTAGGTCATTCACCTCTTGAGCCGTTTGGTCGTCCACCTCTTGAGTCATTAGGTCGTCCACCTCTTGAGCCGTTAGGTCGTCCACCTCTTAAGTCGTTAGGTTGTCCACCTTTTGAGTCGTTAGGTCTTTATCTTGTTAACTCGCAGGTCGCTTCGATCTTTAAGTTGCTAAGTCGTGACGCAGAGCCTCATTCCAGTTGCCCTGCTATTGCCTTGGGTCGCTTTCTTCCTTGGGTCGCTGAGTCGCTTAACATAGGAGTTAACATCGGACTAAAATCCGACGAACGATAAAATATTAAAATAAAATATTAAAATATTCAATCATAAAATATGTGGGTTGTTATAGTAGCATTGTGGACGAGACTACGTCAGAGCTCACACCCGATAATGGTCAAAACAGGAAAGATGCGGCAAGGTTATTAGTGGATCGCGCCCCCTTAGTGTATGTCATTTCCTTCTGGATAGAGGTGGTATTATGGTATGGAGCCCTGATATTTAACCTATGTTGTTGCTGCAAACATATTATTTTGTGGTTGTTGGTGAATCCCGGTATATAGGTCGGTTACGACCGGGGGATGGAAAATTCGTGTCAGCAGTTACCCAGTTAGGGGTAACCCGACCTTGTGTTGCAAGAGATCCGGTTAGGTTCTTGGGGCGTCTTTCCAGAGGTGTACCTATGTGGCAATAGGAAGTTCCTTGGCCCGACCATTTGTTGGAAATCCAAACTCCAATATGCACCTTGTACGGTTTTAGTTGTAGAACCTGCCATTTACTTATGGTGGTCACCATTGTTTAGATGGTAGCTATAGTAGGCATAGTTCGAAATGTCTATGTTGGCTAAGATTTATATCATTACTTTCGAAATGTTTTCCTACAATTTGCACTTACAGTAATAATATCAAATAAATCTTTCTATGTATCAAGCATATTTTACTATCATAAGGAGAAATCTCCTCCGATTCTGCGTTTGCATTGTGTGTGCGTGCGAGAGGCCATATGGTAGTCTCATTTTTCAAAAGCTATACGAATCTATTTAAAAACAAAAAGAAAAATATTTCATTGTTTATTTTTAAAGATAAACTGTTTTAAGTTCTCACACTAGTCCCATGATTGGCCTGGAGTTTATTGTTTTCTTCCTAAACTCTGGGTGCCCATCAATTTTAACACGGGCAGTCTAGAGTCAGGTTATCAGGTCATTCTGGAATTTAGAAGATTCTGTGAAGATCAGGAGGCAAGCTGGATGGCTTGGCGTATCAACTAGTATACCGTATTTCTTTTCCGCTTTTTGTTATTGTGCACTCTGATTATGTAATGTAATGAAATGTGATGTAATGTGTAACTAATATGATTCTTTGTTTTAAAGATATTTATTTATCTATTATATGTTGTTCCGCTGCGATTTTGAGATTCTGATATTGTTTCTATTGCTTTTTCTTTCTACTTCTATCTTCTACCTCTTCTTTAACCCTAACGGTATGGTTTTCTGGCCTTCAATTGCTCGATAGTTAATACAGTGGACGTATTAATGTCAGCCTTCGTGAGTCGAAAATCCTTGTCGTTACATCGGTATCAGAGCATATGGTTAAGTGACAACCTTGGCTCTGTTGGGAATTACTCATTAGAGATAGAGTCAGTAGTACTCTAGAATGAGTTTGAGTGTAATCATAGATACGAGCGCGTATTTTTTAGTGAATATAAAATTATTTTATATTGTGATGATTGGTTTGTGGAGTGGTATATGGATCCTGGTCGGTATAGTCTGTACAACTCTATCGATAGGGATATCTCAACACTTGTACAAAACAATTCGACATGATATTCTTTTAAAATAGGGTAAATGAAATAATTTTACCCAACAATACTTTCGTAAATAAAGGAAATAATTTTTGTAAATTATTATAGCATATGGCTACTTGTTTGTTAGGAATTAATAATATAAATTATTATCATTGAAATTGAATAAGAAATTTGAATCATAATCAAAAGTTTAGAAATAAAATCCGTATACAAATGAAATTTGAGAATGTAAATTATAAATGTGATTTATAATTAGAAATAGAATTCCAGAGAAGTGTTTGGAAATGTTTTGAAAAGAATTTGGAAAGTATAAATCCCTTTTGATTTTGAAAATGAATTTCAAAGGTTTTGGAAAAGGGTTTTGAAGGGATAAAAGCTCTAAACTCTTTTCGATCGCAGGAAAATAATTCCAGTGATGATCGCGAAATCATCGGTGTTAATTTTTAGGTTTCCAAAAGAAGGATTGCTACTAAGTTGTTTTAAATGGAAGTTGTTTGGAAAATTTGGGTTTGGATTTTGAAATTCAAAGGATAATTTAATTGGTTTCAAAGATGATTTTTGAAAGATTGAAAAGACTCTGGAATCCTATTTAAAAATATTTTCGGGAATAATAAATGAGTTGGTAACTTATACAATTTGAATTTTGATAGAATAAATTTAACTTAAAGGATGGAGTTAAATTAAAGTAAGTATAAGTGAACCAGTAAAATAAAGTGAATTTAAAGAAAGGTCTAAAAAGGCTAAGGAAAATGATTACTTAAAGAAAACTTATTAAGTTGAAAATAAATTTGGAGTAGTAACAAATGAATTGGAATTGAGTTTGAATTATGGAAATAAAGTTGTGAATGAATGAATAAATTTGCAATTGCAAGTACATGAAAATGAATTGAATATTGAAATTCATTTCGAATTTGTAAATAAATAGAATTGGAATCTGAATTGGATTTATGACTCGAAAATTAAGTTAAGTTAAATAAATGGTGTTTAAAATGGAATATAACTTAAGTAATGTTGAATGAAGTTGATTTTGGTATCGAAGTAAATTAATAAGGTGAATTAAATGGATGTGAACTTGAGTTATATAAATGAAATTCAACCTTATTTGATAAATGAATTAGCAATTGAATTAATGAATGAAGTGAATGTTAATCAACTGAATGTAAATAAATTGATATGAAATAATGGATGTAAGTGTTAATTCATTAAAGCTAATTAAATGTGTTAAACCAACTTGAAGGAAAACAAAGTGAACATGAATGTTGAATGTAAAGTGAATAAATTCAGTCGTGTTGAAGATACATTGGCTGTTATTTGATTGTTAGTTGATTGTATATAATTCATTAAATGTTAATGAAATTGAATTGATAAACTGAAAGCTAAAGTAATTGAATTTGTAAATGAAACTAATTTAAAATTGTGATATTAATCAATTGTGAATGAAAGATAATTGATAAATTCAATATTCATAAGGTAAATTAAATCCAAACAGAATTGAAAGGGTAAATTATATTCGAATGAAATTGATAATGCAATCTACAATGAAAATGGATATATAACTTCAATAGTAAAGTAAAAAAATGGTACAAGAAGTATATACTGAAAATTTTGTAAAGGAATGTGCGAAATAAATTTGAAAGTTGTAATTGGATATTGCGGCTAGCAGGATATACAGGTGTATTAAAGGAAATGGAATTCGGATTTTGATTTCGAAGATAAAAAAATTGAATTGCTCGACAAGAAAATATGTATTTCAATTTCAGTATGGAATTTGATGATTTTCTTGTCCAGCCACTTGGCTTTTCATTTTCCTTTTGAAATCCGGGAGCCGTAGTGCCATTTTGTAGTCGTACCGAGCTAGTCACGCAAAGGAGATTCTGGCGAAATTTTTCGAAAATTTAAGGTGTTAGAATATTTTTGAGAAAATTGGAAAATTTAGAAAACTATAACTTTGATTTGAGTTGAAAAGTTAAAATATATAGTTGGTTTTGAAATGATAACTAAGTTGGATTTGAAAACTTAGTAAAGTTGTTGTAAGAAGTTTAACTACTGAATTTTTAGGAAAGTTAAACGCTTAAGTGATTTTGGTAATTTAATTTGAACAAATCATAATGAAAACGTAGAAGTTGAACTAGAAAATGGAAATCGATGTTTTGGTTGAAGTTAAAGTTTTTGGAAAAGGTGAATATAAAATTTTCACTAAGTGGATTTTTGGAAAGTTAATGGATTCTGTAACTTTTTCTTACTTGGTAATTTCGAGGACAAAATTCTTTTAAGGGGGAAAGATTGTAACGACCCAGAATTTCTGTCATTTCAAATTCAGATATTTAATTGATTTTAAATATCAACAAGTAAAATTTGTAAGTCGAATAAAATTTGTTTCAAATATTTAGATTTATTGGATAATTAAATCGACAATTTAATATTTGAAAATACATAAATAATTGGAAATTGGGTTTAATGTGATTGAAAATGATTTCTAAAGTTGTATTAAGTCATATTGGAGTTAGAATGATGTTATAGAACCTTTAAAATTGAATTAAAAGTTAATTTGCAGAAATTGAATATTTTAATATTTAATTGACGAGCTAAAATAGCCATTTTTCAAACAATCTCAGATTTCAACGAAACAAGTTTCATCGGATCCAAGATGTTATATAATTTAATGGTTTCAAATTTCGTGTCAATCGGACTTACGGTTTGTCCGGGGCAAGCTAAAACGCGTAGAAATCGATTCGAGTGAATTTTGAATTTAAATAATTTGATTCGAAATCGTATCTTTCAAAATTGATCGAATTGGCTCCCGATATATATTCCATTGCGTTCGGAATGGGCGTAAAACATTATAAACGCTAGGCGGCACGCTTCGTTTGGAGTTCGGGAAAAATTCGGGTGAATAGTGTCGCGAGAATTTTCTATAAAACGTCCTCTATTTTTCCGTTTGCGAAAGAAAACCCTAGGATTTCATCTCAAAGCTCCAGCCGCCACCAACAGAAACAATGGCCGAAAACTATTTATCTTCTTCCCTCATTTTTTCAAATCCACAATTCAATTCGAGAAACTTTCTACTACAAAAACGTAGAGCACGTCAAGATCTTCAATCTCAACGGTGGTGATCGTAAATGGAGCTTTGGATCGTCGGCAAATTGAGCTTGAGGGTCGCAAGTCTCGACACAAATTTCGAGGCCAATCGAGGGCCGAGCTCAAACGCTTTCTGGCCGATGGTGGTTTGCTTGAAGGCCTTCGACATGGTATTCCCTGATCAACGTGTAGATGCTGGTAGATAGCTCGAAAATTTAGGTTAAGTGGCGGCTATGGGTTTTGGGGTATGCGACATTACTTGTAGATGGAAGAAGGGGAGGTAAGGCCCTGATGGGTTTCAGAAAATGGACGGCTGTGATGAGCTTAGCTAAAAAATAATAAAAGAAAATTGTTAATTATTTATATTTAAATTCGTGAATGTTTAAAACATCATAACTCTTTCATACGAGGTCGGAATTGGACGAAACGAATTGCGTTGGGTTCGTATTGATGAGCACTACGCGATGGAGCTAGATAGGAATCGATTGGAGCTAGTGAAAATTTTTGGTAAAATTAAACGCGCGTTTAATTTTATTCGAAATAAAACACTACAACTGCTATTTGAAACAAGGTGAGAATTTCTCACTCAACCGAAATAGTTTCGTTTTAAATTTTAAATAGTTAGATTTAAAATTTCTTGATTGTGTGATTGAATGATAAATTATTATATGTTGTTTTAAACAGACCCTATACGTCATATATTAAGCGGATGTTATTTATTAAAAACACATACCGCGATAATTTCTCAAATAATATTTTTCAAAACAATTTCTAAAACTTTTAATTTGTACTTTAAAAGTTACTTTGAAAATATATTCGGCTTTTCAGGGAAGAAATCTCTTTCCATTTATATAATTTAATAAATCTTCTCGATTTATTTTAATTTACATTCAAAATCTGTAAATTTCTTTTCACACCTTTAAAAATAAAACAATATTTATTTTTGAAACAAATTTTCTTTTCCTTTATAAATTCACATTATGAATTTGAAACTTCTAAATATCCATTGATATACGATTGATTTTGAAATTTATTTTCAAATACCAAATCAATTTCCAAAGTTGATTTCTAAATTTATTTCAACACTAAATTTATTATCCTTTGAAACAAATTCCTTCTTTTAAAGATTAATCAACTATAAATTTTCTACTAAATTTCAAAAATCAAACTTTATTTATTTCTGGTATCCTATGATACCAAAATATATTTGGCTAAATTATAGCGTTCAACAATTTCAATCACAATAGTCACGCACAGATTATAAATGAGCAACACACAATATTGAAATAAATCAATTATTTGAGGAATCTAGTTGGATCCCTCCAACCTGTTTTCCTTGCATCCACAGACGTTAGCACAACAATTAAATACCAATTCCACTTCGAGGTGGAATATCGCGGTATATGGGATTTATACATATCATCCGCTACGGCGCAACAGGGTCTCATCCGCTATATAATGCGGGAAATCAATCACCCAATATATACTATATACTACTATATATATATAATATCATCCAGTGAATAATTATTATAAATCAATCATCCATGCACACAGTCAATCAATTTTAAATCAAACTGTTTAAAATTTCAATCAGAAAAATATTGGTTGAATGAGAAGATCTCACCTTTTCTTTATTTTGCAATCCATTTCCAATCCAGTTTTTGTTTTCTTCACGATTTTAGACCTTGCATAACAATTATAGGATTTTATTAATATTCGAAATAAATTCTAACAACTCAATTCACTATTTTATAATTTCAAATTCAGTTAATAATTTAGTTTTAAACTGAGGATTAAATTTTTTTTAACCAACTTTTCTTTTGAAAAATTATCTTAGTAACTAAAATAATTTAATAGTTTTACTAAAATAAATTAATCAACAAACCCTTCATTTAAAGATAAATTAGCAAAAATAAAAATATGTAATTGTATATTTATTTCTTTACGAACTACAAATATAATTAATTAAAAAAAATAACCTATATAAATTTTCTAAAAATCTGATTTATATAAACTTCTAAATGCTTTTAAAAATTCTTATTACTATATTCTTCATTTTATTAATTCTTTTAATCATTTATAACTAAATATATATTTACCCTAACATGTATGTATAATTTTTCTCTATATATATATATATATATATATATGTAAAAAAACAAAACTGCCTTCAATTTTTGCTTTACTATTCATTTTTCCAGACTTGATTTTTTTTTCCTTCTTATCTGAATTAACAATCGAAGTTCAGAATGAAAGTTTAACCTACATAGAAAAATACCTTACTGCACAGTCGCTTCCCCTTGTCTACATCGATACTTCGACCTGGCAAACCTTCTAGAGTAACAACGTGCTCGACGGGTCCAATACCCTTCATCGCCTCGTATGCTTCACCTCAAAAGTCGTGACTTCGACTTGTATTAATTGCTAAGATCGCACGCCTCAAACGCCTACCCAATCACGGCCACTCGAGCTTCGCTCCATACTATCGCTATGCCAAGCAAACACGCGCGACCATGACCATCAGCATCGTGCCTCCTGAGTTCGCGCCTCGATTTGCCGCGAACCCTAAATCGGCCATGCCTCGATTTTGATCCATAAATCCCCCGACTCGATCGACTTTCCCCCAAATCGAAAATTAAATCTAGAGAAAAGGGGGAAGCTCGCATATGATGCTTATTTGATTTACTTCGGCCATTTTTTTCTTTCCTGAAAGAGGAATTCGACTTTTATTTTGAAAAAAAAGAAAGAGAAGTGGCCATTATTCATTCATTTCAAATTTTTTCTACTTTGACTTCGAGCTTGATTCAGGGTGACAAAGGGAAGCGTTATGCGACTATAATTGGAATGGAGTGGCGTGTAGGGGAAGACAATAAAAATGTGTGATTATTTTAGTTTATGAAACATTATTATATTTAAATTTAGATTTAAATTCAAATTCAAATTACTCCGATAAACACAACTCAGAATCTCAACCTCCAAATTGAGGCACGCCGCTAGGCGTTCATAGTGTTATGTCCCTATTCCGAACGCGTTGTAAAAGGTTTCGAGTCCTAATTTGATCGTATGCGCGAGTGACGAAAATAAACGATCCATTTTAAATTAAATCGATTAAAACAGTTTCTATGCGTTTTGAGCAGCCATGGTTAAACGATAACTCCGATTTCTACGAAAATTGAAATCCGATAATAATTCAATATTACGGATCCAATGAAACTGGTTGCGTCGAATTCCGAGACTGTGGCTCGGAAGGCTATTTTTAAATATCGATTTAATGATAAAATTTCAAAACTGAATAAAGTATTTCCAAATCAAATTCTAAAGCTTCCATTATCTTGAGTATTATCAATATAAATTTTCTTAGCCTTGAAAATATTTTTAACAAGCTTAAAACTAAAGATTCAAACTTTTACCCTACTTTAATAAATTAAATTCAGTAATTTAATTGCCAAATCCATAATTATATTTGAAATTCAAGCTAAACAATCAATTAAATATTCCATTTCAAATGTTAAATATTTCCGGGTCATCGCAATATCACTAGTAACGATCAACTACATAACCTCTGAGCTCATACGTCTCAGAGAAGGTGTTAAGCTAAGAGAATAGATTCTCCACCACCAAACAGAAATGTATTTGATAGAAACCGGCTTTATATCTCAAAGTGTAATGTAAAACATACATCCATATAAGTCCATCCTGGGTCTGAATGTAACCGAAGGCACTTTGTCCAATCAAGGAAAGAAGTCCTTGCGAATTTGGATATCCCCAATCTCGACTGGACTCCCCATCAAATAGGGTAACATCTATACTGGAGCAACTTGGTGGAGAGATAATCAACAGGCAATCCTTTCATTTTCGAAAATACCCGGTCTTCAACCACAATCTTCAAATGCAATCCCATTTCTTCGTATCATTATTCGGAATGGATTTTACGACTTAATGTCCTCCCCTGGCTTATCCGAATAATGAGCGCTTATTTTAAAACATGTGGGTACATTCGGATCTTAGTTAAGTCACAACAAATTTCCATTTTTAATCTTTTAAACAAAAGATCGACCTTTAAGATTCGATGTGGTTTTCGGATAACCATTTGGAATCCGACCTCCGGTCTCATCGAAATTCAAATGCTATCTTAAAGGCCTATATTGATAGTTGGTTATTTAACTATCAAATAACATCCATAAACAACCATCAGATTTAAATAATTTCCCAAATTATTTATTTCAAAATATCTTTGAAACTATTTTTCTACCCTTCTACTCTTTGAAACAGTTTTCAAATCGCCCTTTCCTCTCGCAGAATAGGTTTCCACCTAATCGTTTATTTCCCCTGAAAATCACCAAGACTAAATGCTTTAGACTTTTAAAACAATTTAAATCACTTTTTTATAAAAATATGTACTTTAAAATACTTAAAATAAAAACAATTTAAAGCACTTTATTTAAAATACCAGTTATGAAATTTAATAATAATTTTTCATGTGAAACTTAAGCCAAAACAAATTTAAAAATAAAGGTTATTGAATTCTATACAGTTTTCCAAATAAAAACTTCAGCCAAACTATATGTAAAATAAAACCACCTTATAAAATATAAATATTAATAATTATCTTTTTAAAGCTCAACACCATTTAATCCTTTAAAATTATTACTACTATAACTAATTTAATAAAATATTTACCTTTAATATTTTAAACAAATTAAATAATAATTATCAAAAACATTCTTTTAGACAACTTCGAAAACTTCCAACTTATACTTAAAAATCTGCTTTGAAACCGTACTTGGCTTTTCAAGGAAATACACTAATTTTTCACACCACTAAAAATAAACCCCTATTTATTTTTTTAAAACAAATTACCCATTCCTTTGTAAATTCCGACCATGAATTTATACTTTCCAATATCCATTGATATATTATTTCCTTTAGAAAACCCATTTTATAAATTCTATAGTATCATTCTCCTTTTAAAAAATAGTTTCAAACATTTAATTAGTTTTCAAATCGATTTCCCAAAACTAACTCCATTTTTAAAATAAATTCCTTTATTTCTCCCAGACCATTCAAAATATGAATTTTAAATAAATTCTTCAACTTTCAAACAATACTACCTGAGTTCTCAAAGTTCATTTACTTCCATTTATTTAAAAAAAATATTTTTCCCCAAACTTGGAATTTATTCAATAGAAATTCAAAAATCAACCTTTATTCTTTCCAAATTCCTTCTTTTAATTTATACAGTTTTTTCAAAAAATATTTTACTTTAAATTCTCTACTTTAATTTCCTTCCAAAAATCAATTTTTTTATATTTCTGGTATCCTAAAATATATTCGACAAAACCATAGCCTTCCATAATTTCAATTACCAATATAACCAATCACAGATTATCAATAAATCATATCACAACATATGAAATAAATTTAAACATTTGAGGAATCCAGTTGGATCCCTCCATCCTATTTCCCTGCATCCACAGATGTTAAGACAATATAAAATACCAAATCCACTTCGAGGTGGAATATAGCGGTATATGGGGTCATCCGCTATTATGCGGGGCGCATAGGGTCTCTCCGCCATATAATGCGGGAAATCAATCACTCCAATATATGTATACTATATATATAACATACCAATCCAACTGATAACAATTATCAATCCAAGCAAACAACCAATAATTTAAATTTAACTATTTAAATTAAACTAGGTAATCCGATTGAGTGTGAAGTTCTCAACTTTGCTTTTGTTTTCCAATTCATTTCCATCCAGCTTGTTTTCACCATTTTTTTTAAACCTTGTAACAGACATTATAAGGTTTTATTAATATTTTAATTTGTCAAACAAATTAATTTTCCTATTTGATAAGTTTAGTTAACCAAAATTTTTATTTTTAACTAGTGATTTAAATTTAAACTAATAAATTTTCCCCTTAAAACTTTTTAGCAACTAGAACAAATTAAATAGGTTAACTTAACAATTTATTCACTAAATCCATTATTTAAAATAACAAGTAAATTAAGATACATATATTTATTTTGTATTTTCACTTTGAAAATAAGTTATGGATTTCCAGACATCTATTTTTATAAACTTCTAAATATTTCAAAATTCCCAAAATCTTCCCTGTTTCAACCCTATATATTTTTCAGTTCCAAAATCTTATATAAATTTTCTGTATAGATTTAAACTCTACAGATTTAAAACTAGATAGTAAACATTCTCTACTGTAAATATATATATACACACACTTTTTTTTCTTTTGTTTATTGTAAACAACAGGAATCTACTTTACTGTAAAAATTTATTTCATGCCTTTTGTATATACACATAAAAACCTGCACCAATATACTTTACTGTAATTTTTTTCTTATATCAATACATATATAAATTTATTTAATTTGAAAAGAAAAGAATTATACCTCTAAGTCGCCACCCATCTTGATAAGACTGCCGATCTTCGCGAACACACGACGCTCATCCACGCTAGGTTATGGCCTTAAAGTCCTCATCCAATCGCCTCCTCGTCGCTCGTTACCACGCGCCGACTATCGACCTGTCTCCCTACTCTATCGGCTATAGGCGAATGCTGCACATGAACCAATTCAACTTGCTAACTGTCGAGATGAAACATCCCAGGGAAGAGACGAAGCCACCGCTTCCCTCGATTCCAATGTTGCGCGCGAAGCCATGAATTTGCTGAAAGAGATTTCGTTTCCTCCCCCACGCGATTCAATCGAATCGCGCACTCATTTATAATTTTTTTTGTCGAAAGAGAATGACGATAGATTAAGAAAAAGGAAGGGGATAAATCGTAGCTATAATTAAAAATGAAGTGGCCATTGATTTGGATATCAGCTGGACTAAGATTGTTGAGGAAAAAAGAGGGTGCGATCCTTTTTTGAAGTTAAAATCAAAATGAAAAGCTCGGCCATGGATTTCTTTTCGAACGAATGATTTAGAAAGGGGAAGGAAATTGATCATATTTTCTTTTCTATCGAAGTGGATATCTGATACGCGATTGAGGAGGTAGGAGACACGTGTTCTAGATTTCTCTACATGTATGTGTTAGTTGCAGTGTTTTCAAATGCAAAAATATTATTTATGTTTGAATTTAAATTTAAATTCAAATCGTCTCGGTTTTCACAACTCACAATCTCGATCTCCAATCGAGGCATGCCACTAGGCGTTTATAATGTTAAACCCCTATTCCAAACGCAATTGAAAAGGTTTCGAGTTCTAACTCGATCGTATGGAGAAGATAGCTTTTTGGATCTAGTTATTTATTAAATTTTTGATATAAAATTTCAATGCGTTTATCTATCGTACGCTCACATAACAACTCCAAACGCTACGAAAACTGAAATCCGATAATAATACACTATTGTGGATCCAATGGAACTGGTTTCGTCAAATTCCAAGACTGTGCCTCGGAAGGCTGTTTTTAAATATCGATTTAAAGAAACTGAACAAATCGCCATAAAATCAAATTTTAACACTTCTGTTATCTTTAGTATTATAAATATAAATTTTCCAAGCATTCAAATTATTTTAACAAGCCTGGAACTCCAGATTCAACAATTTTTCCCAATTTCCAGTTATTGATTCAATATTTAAATTATCCAATAAATAGCAACATTTGAAATTCTAGTTAGAAACTAACTTTTAAATATTTAAAATCAATTAAACATTCCAAGTTCAAATATCCAAAAATTCTGGGTCGTCACATTCTTTCCCCTTAAAAGAATTTCATCCCCGAAATTACTAGTTAAGAAGAATGATCCATAACCCGTTCGCTATTTTCCCAATCCAAATTGATTTTTAACAACTTCCCAAAACCCAACAGTTTCAACTTTCCAAAACAATTTTTTTGTCAAAGACACTATCATTCTTACTAACTTCCCAACCTCAATCAAAGGTTCTAAACAATATTATTTTATGAAAAATTCAAATTCAAATTTAAATCCAAATTTTAAATTATCCAAATATCTCAAAAGAAATTCTAACTCTTTAAATTTTCAAAATTTTTTGCCAGTGTCTCCTTTGCGCGGATAGATGGTACGACTATACAATACCACTATGGGCCCTCAGATTTCAAAAGAAAACAAAAGGCCAAGTGGCTAGACTAGAAAATCATCAAATTTCATACAGAAATTCAAATACATAACTTTTGACAAGCAATTTCAATTTATCATCTGAAATAAAAATCCTAATTTCCTTTTGCTTTTTAAACACCTGTATACTACTTAGCAATATTATCCAATCACAAGATTCAAAATCATTTTATACATTTCTTTACTACAGTTTCAACATCTACTTCAAACAAGCCTGTACAACATCCGTATATCATCCGTACACAATACCAAGTTCAATCGGTCACTCGATCACAAATTTCACATCCAAACTAGTATCGTCCACCCGACTTCCTAGTGCGGACTCAAATCTGGTTCCTTGATCAGAAACTGTCATTCTCCTTGAATAGTCCTAAACTATGATAGAGAATTTCCAGAATCAACCAAAAATCCATATCCATGTTCGCCTTCGAAATCGAGTGAAAAATCCCAACTCGAAACGATATAACTATCTCGAAATTCTGTGCTCGAATCTGGATCAAATTGTTTTGCGAATAAAGTAATATACGTACATCCCACGTATTTATTAATTGATTATTAGCTATATAAATTCCCTTGTTATTCACACTTTTCATTTCACTCATCTTTATTAAGTCCTCATTCAAATATTTACTTAGAATATTTCCTCAATTTCAAATTTACCTTAAGAATTCCACCATTCATTTCTTAAGTTCAGTATAAGTATTTTATATACTTCTTATACTATTTTCACTTCATTTCTTAAGCCTTCACATCTATTTTCATTTAACTTAAATTTTCAATTCCATTCTGAATTCAGTTTACCCTTCATTTAAATATTGAATTCTATTTATCATATCTCAATCCATTTTTAATTAACCATTTTGATTAGTTCCACTTGCTAATTTATTCGTAGCTCAACCACTTTTATTTCCAAACCATTATTATCTTTAGTCCACTTCGCTAATTTTCCATTTACTTACAAATTCAAGATGAATTTCAACATTTAGTTTTCAATTTCATTTACTTACAGTTATAAATTCATTTATTCATTTAGAAATTTCTTTCCACCTTAATAAATTTATTTAAGTGATCATTGCACTCCGATTCAATTTAAATTCACTTTTACTTAACTATTTAACTACACTCCGATTCAATTTAAATTTTAAACTCAATATAAGTTTTTCAAATTTAATTACATTTGCTAATTTCTTTTGATTCACCTCAATTAATTAGCTTACCCTTCCACTTATTTGGGTTTTACACTTACTTTTATTTATCCCTTTTCAAGTTGAATATTATTCCAACAAATTTCAAATTTTTTATAAGTTATCAAACTTATTTATATTCCGTAACATTTTTAAATAAGATTCCAAAGTTTAAATAATCACTTAAGTATTTAAAAAACATTTTTTTAAATCAATTATGTCCAAAATCAAACTATTTCAAAATCAAACTCAATTTCGCAATTATTCCCAATTCAAAACATTAGGGTGGCAATTCCTCCCTTGGTAACTCGAAAATGAACATCGATGATGTCCCGATCATCATCGGAATTATTTCCAGCACCCTAAAAGAGTTTAGTGCTTTTATCCCTTCAAAAAATATTTTTCCAAATATTTTTAAATTCCAAATCCCACCGGATTTCATATCCAACTCAAAAATATTTCCCAAATAATTTCATGGTTATTTACGAAAACCTTTGAAAACCAATTTCAAATCAAAGGAATTTAATCTTTTGAAATTTGAATCCCAAATCCTTTTAATCCTTATCAAAAATTACTCTGGCATCTTATTTCAATTTTTATAAATCACATTTATAATTCACATTTCAAATCAATTTTGTTATCCGAATTTATTTCCTTAACCTTTGGTTATGATATCAATTCCTATTTTTAAATTTTTACACAGCAATGATAATAATTTAATTTATCACTTCCTAACAACCAAGCAACCATATATAAATATAACAATTTATGGAAAATTATTTTTTATATGTGAAAATAATTTGGGTAAAATTGTTTCATTTACCCTATTTCAAAACAATACTGTGTGGGTTTATCTTGTTTAAGAGTTTAGAAACCCCTATCGGCAAAATGGCATCCCACATATCGACCAGAATCCAAAAACACTCAACTGATAAGTCAGCACAATATAAAAACAATTATTATATTCACTAACGCTCAATCTATTACTACACACAAACTCATTCTAGAATACTTAAGGACTCTATTCTAATGAGTAATCCCACCAGAGCCAAGGTTCTCGCTTAACCTTCAGCTCTGATACAAAAATGTAACAACCTGATTTTTTGACGCTCGAAAATCGACATCAATACGTCCACTTTATCCAATGCCGAACAATCGAATGCCGGAAAAAGGGACCGTTAGGGATAAAGAAGAAGGAGCTAGAAGAAGAAATAGAAACAATATCAAAATCTCACAATCGCAGCGGAACAATATATAATAGATGAATGACTAATCTTTAAACAAAAGAACTATATCTGTTTATACATTACATCAGCAGAGTGCAACATCAAAAAAACAACACTGGACAGTTGTGTTAACTTGTCAACATGGAAACTGAATTTGCAGCAAACCATACCCAACGGATAAGTCATCATATAAGTGTGATACCTCTCGTCATCCAGCTTATCTCCTGATCTCTAAAGCATATTTCCTGACTTAGCTCCAAATCCTACTGATAACCTGACTCTAGGCTGCCCGCGTGGAAAATTAGGGGCACCCGGAGTTTAGAAAAAGGAGAAATAAACTCCGAGTCAGTCATGGGACTGGTGTGAGAACTTAAAATAGTTATTTGTACAAAAAGAAATCCGTTCATGCTTTTGGAAAATGAACTACCATAAGGTCACCCATCACACACTCAAATGCAATCGCAAACATGGGGGAGGTTCCTCCTTATAGTAGTCAAACATGCTTGACATGTGAAAAACCTTTTGATATTATTATTAGTGCATAGCGTGGAAAAACATTTCGAAAGTATAATATTAATCTTAGCCAGCATACATACCATTATAGTATGCCTTCTGTAGCTACCATGTTAAATGGTAGGTTCTACAACTAAAACTGTAAAGGGCTCGTATTAATTGTTTGGATTTCCAACAAATGGTCAAGGCTAAGGAACTTCCTTTATCCGAATGGGTACGCCGCTGGAGGGACATCCCGAGAACCTAACCGGATCTCTACCAACACAAGGCCGGGTTACCTTCGTAACTAGGTAAATAACTGTCACGAGTATGCCATCCCTCGGTCGTAACTGACATCTACCGAGGCGCCTAAAATTCCAACAACTACATAAGTAAAATATCTGGGCTCCATACCAGAATACCACTTTTTATCCACGTAAGCAAAATATCTGGACTCCATATAAGAATACCACTTTTTATCTAGAAGAATATGTAGAAAGCCTGAGGGGCGCGACCCCCATAACCTTGCAGCATCCTTCCTGTTTCGACAATTTTCAGGGTGTGAGGTTCGATGAAGTCTCGTCCCACAAAGCTGCGCTTTACATAAAAGCCATGCTTCGATTAATCCAATGCTCAGCACTGAGCATGCCACATTACCAAATTGGGAATATATCACAAGTAACCATCAACTACATAACCTATGAGCTCGTACGTCTCAAAGAAGGGTGTTAAGCTAAGAGAATAAATTTTCTGCCACCAAACAGAAATGTATTTGATAGAAACCAGCTCTATATCTCAAAGTGTAATGTCAGACATACATCCATATAAGTCCATCCTAGGCCTGAATGGAACCGAAGGCACTTCATCCAATTAAGGAAAGAAATCCTAGCAAATCCGGATATCCCCAATCTCGACCGGACTCCCTATCACATACGATAATCTCTATACAGAGCAACTCGGTGCAGAGACAATCAACATGCAATCCTTTCGTTTTCGAAAATACCCGGTCTTCAACCACCGTCTTCAAATGCAATCCCATTTCGTCGTATCATTATCCGGAATGGGTTTTATGACTTCATGTCCTCTCCCGGCTTATTTGAATAATAAGCGCTTATTTTAAAAAATGTGGATACAGTCGGAACTTAGTTAAGTCATAAAAAATTTCCATTTCTAATCTTTTAAACAAAAGATCCACCTTTAAGATTCGATGTGATTTTCAGATAACCATTTGGAATCCGACCTCAGGTCTCATCGAATAAAGGCCCATATTGATAGTCGATTATTTAATTACCAAATAACATCCATGAACAATCATTAGATTTAAATAATTTCAAAATATCCTTGCAAACTATTTTTTTTGCCCTTCTACTCTTTGAAACAGTTTTCAAATCACACTTTTCTCTCGTAGAATAGGTTTCCACCCAATCGTTTATTTCCACTGGAAATCACCAAGACTAAATTCTTTAGACTTTAAAACAATTTAAATCGCTTTTTTATAAAAATATGCACTTTAAAATACTTAAAATAAAAACAGTTTAAAGCACTTTACTTAAAATACAAGTTATGAAATTTAATAATAATTTTTCGTATGAAACTTAAGCCAAAACAAATTTAAAAATAAAGGTTATCGAATTCTATACAAGTTTTCCAAATAAAAACTTTAGCCAGACTATATTTAAAATAAAACTACTTTATAAAATATAAATATAAATATTTATCTTTCTAAATCATAATACCATTTAACCCTTTAAATTATTACTATTATAACTAATTTCATAAAATATTTACCTTTAAAATTTTAAACAAATTAAATAATAATTCTCACAAACATTCTTCTAAACAACTTTAAAAACTTCCAGCTTGTACTTAAACATCTGCTTTGAAAACGTACTTAGCTTTTCAGGGAAATACACTTTTCTTTCATACCTTTAAAAATAAACCACTGTTTATTTTTTTAAAACTAATTACCCATTCCTTTGTAAATTCCCACCATGAATTTATACTTCCAAATATCCACTGATATATTATTTCTCTTTATAAAACCCAGTTTATAAATTCCATGGTCTCATTCTCCTTTTAAAACATAGTTTCAAACATTTAATTAGTTTTCAAATCGATTTCCCAAAACTAACTCCATTTTTAAAATAAATTCCTTTATTTCTCCCAAACCATTTAAAATCCAAATTTTAAAAAAATTCTTTAACTTTTAAACAATACTACTTAAGTTCTCAAAATTCATTTATTTCCATTTATTAAAAAAAAATCTTTTTCCCCATACTTGGAATTTATTCAATAGGATTTCGAAAATCAACCTTTAATCTTTCCAAATTACTTCTTTTAATCTATCCAATTCTAAAAAATTATTTTGCTTAAAATTCTCTACTTTAATTTCCTTTTAAAAATCAATTTTTTTATATTTTTGGTATCCTAAAATATATTCGGCCAAACCATAGCCTTCCATAATTTCAGTTACCAATATATTCAATCATAGATTATCAATAAATCATATCACAGCATACGAAATAAATTCAATTATTTGAGGAATCTAGTAGGATCCCCCAACCGGTTTCCCTGCGTCCACAGATGTTAGCATAACATAAAATACCAATTCCACTTCGAGGTGGAATATCACGTTATATGGGGTCATCCGCTATTATGCGGGGCGCATAGGGTCTCATCCATTATATAATGCGGGAAATCAATCATTCTAATACACACACACACATAATATATATAACATACCAATCCAACTAATAACAATTATCAATCCGAGCAAACAACCAATAATTTAAATTTAACTATTTAAATTAAACTGGGTAATCCGATTGAGTGTGAAGTTCTCACCTTTGCTTTTGTTTTGCAATCCATTTCCATTCCAGCTTGTTTTAACGATTATTTTAAACCTTGTAACAAACATTATAAGGTTTTATTAATATTCGAATTTGTCGAACAAATTAATTTTCCTATTTGATAAGTTTAGTTAACCAAAAATTATATTTTAGACTAATTATTTAAATTTAAACTAATAAATTTCCCTTTAAAATTTTTTAGTTACTAGAATAAACTAAATATGTTAACTTAACAATCTATTCACCAACTCCATTATCTATAATAACAAGTAAATTAATATCGTATATTTATTTTATATTTTCCACTTTGAAAATAAGGTATGGATTTCCAAAAATCAATTTTATAAACTTCTAAATATTTAAAATTCCCAAAATGTTATATATATAAAATCCCTGTTTCAACCCTAAATATTTTTCAGTTCCAAAATCTTATATAAATTTTCTATATAAATTTAAACTTTGCAAACTTAAAATTAGACAGTAAACATTCTTTACTGTAAATATATATAGACACACACACACTTTTTTGTTTATTGTAAACAACAGTAATCTACTTTATTGTAAAAAATTATTTCCTACGTTTTGTATATACACATAAAAATCTGCACCTATATAATGTACTGCAAATTTTTTTTTCTTATATCAATACATATATTTATTTATTTTGAAAAGAAAAGAATTATGCCCCTGAGTCGCCACCCATCTCGATTTGACCGCTGGTCTTTGCGAACACGCGACGCTCATCTACGCTAGTAACGACCCGGTATTTTCAACCATTTGCATCCGTACATGTCGGACTTGAATTGTTCAAAATACCACGTTGCAAATATAATTTGGTAAATCTTAGAATATACAGTAAATAAATAATCACAGGTCACGGTAATCAGAATACTCGCAGTGGAATAAAAATAACTTAGTGGTTCATGAAGCCACTATCACATAGTCTCAAAATAAGTATAAATTACATAGTTTTTAAAACCAAATATAGTTTGAATCAACCATAGAAAAATCCAAGTTTATTTGTCTCCATTACATAAACTAAGATAAAGAAATGAAAGGAACTTTCACAGCAGCTGGAAAATATGATCTGCAGAAGTCCTAGCTCCGCGGATGAAGTCCGAACTGAAACCAAGCTGACCCGAGCGTAAAATAAACATAAACACTCGAGTCAGGACAAACATACTTGTATAACGTAAGCATATTCAAGTGAACTTAATATAAAGGTAAGTAACTTAAAGAATGCTTGGGACCGCCCATCCTCTAAGGATCTGTTAAACTATTTATTATGTAGTAATATTTCGCTATTATAATAGTGTCTATTTGTAAAGTAAACTTACTTTTAAATAGCGTTAAGGGGTTACCCATATAGCCCTTACCATATAATAGTCCTAGTAGTCCACCCAGTATCAGTGCATCTCCAGATCGGAAGACTACCCTAAATACTCCACGGGCTACGGGAGAAAACCAAACTCGTACAAGGCGCTCTAGGGTAGGTCACACGACACAACTAGGCAATGCCAGGATAGATATACCAATTATGCATCCGGACCGGTGGTAACGCAGAGCTGCTACAACCGCCCACCTCGAACAACACTCTCGAAATCAAAGGTGCGCAACAAACAAACACAAAGTAATAGAATGACATACGAAGAAGTGCGTCCGATCAATGGTGCTACCTCATTAGTCCGTCCATCGCTTCTGTTTTAACCACCTTATGCCAACTAACGGGAGTAGGGATGTGACACCCCACCTCTATACCCACTCCAGCTAAGGACACTACGGGGTAATGCCGTCAACTAGCACGGAGAATAAGGCTGCAGAGGAGCGACCATCCGCGTAATTGCTTCGTGCGAGCACCGATATGTCAAATAGTACAACATGCATATAGTTTCAGGAGGAAATCCGACATATCGACACAAACTCAAAGCTACTTCCCGGTGGCTATATATATTCTTCAGAAACAAATATAGAAATAAACATAATCCAAATTAGTCACAGACATCCATATCACAAAGGCGGAAATAGATATGAATATATAACACATAAAAGTGTTCATCAGAGTAGTGGTCAGACAAGATCCACTATATCACAAAAGAATAGTTACAAGTGCTAGATAAATGAATATGTATACATCAAGGAGTCTTTAACTCAAAGGTATACAACAAAATAAACAACCAACCTAAGTAGTTAGCCAAAAGTCTGGATAATAATCCCAGATGAGGAGTCAAGTAGAAGCACCTGTAACAACTCGGTCTGACCCGAGTATTATTTAATAAGAAAATAATAAACGGATCAATCTAGCTATAAATATCAGATGAAATGATATAGAATAAGGGATATGACAAAAATGTATGATAACCATAAAACCATAGTGTGACAAGTATGTAATTGAAAATCAACAAGAGATTAATCATTATCGCAAGAATCTTCTCAAAGGTCAAAAAGAATGTCATACTTTTTATTTTTATTCACCAAACTATAAATATTGACAATTATATCAATGTCAATCGCAAAAGTTAATGACACAAAAATTCACCAATGCACAAATATTGATAAAACATATCAATGTAAATCACGAAAATTGGTGAAACACCAATTCTAGAAATCGTCAATGGAAATCCAGAAATCACAAAAAGGGGGAGGCCTATAACAAAATGGGAGCATGAAAACTCACCAACACATGTATCACAAAATGGAACGCTATCCATGGTTGCTAACCATTAATTTTGAGCTGAAGCTCCACAAAACGGCCCGAAGACCATGGGTCGCTACACCACCAAATTGAGCCAAAGCTCCATAGAAACGGGGTTTAGTCTCCCTCGTAGACAAAGAGACATCGCGCATTTTCTAGTCTAAGTCACAAAAAAGAACATCAACGATCATCTAGAAGTGTCAATTACAGTAAGCTAGTAAATATATAAGCTTAGCCTCATGTCCCATAACCACTAGCTTAACTTAAATATTTAAAAACAAATTGTAGATCTCCACTTGAAAATTGTCACAAGAGATTCAATCGAACAAGTCCAAGAATTAACCGGCGAAGTAAACGCAAGCGTTTCATACCACTTGTTTTACTAAGCCGTTTAGTTAGATTTCTCATACGAGTGAGGTAAAGGTTTGTATATACTAGTAGATTGGAAAACGGTTTAAGAAACGAGATTTGTAGTAAAATAGGGTTGAAATCGTTTTGATGAAGGAGTTTTGATATTTACTGCTAGTATTGAAACCTTCATATTTTTAAAGTGATATATCACAAAAATGATTGTAGAAACAATCAATTAGAAAAATTCACATTTGATGACGTGAATAAAATCCAAAGAATTCGATTCCAAATCCATCAAAATCGAAATACCCTAGCGACTTAACAGCCACGACTTACGACTTAACACAATACAATACAAGAAATCAGCGGCTCAACTTATGCGACTCCATGGCATACGACATAAGGGATCAGTGACATAACATGTGGCCTTACTGAGCGACTTAAGAAAATAGCCGCACAAGTGAGTGACCGAAGGAGCTAGCGGCATATGACATAAGGGATCGACAACATAGCAGGTGCGACTTAAAACAGGTGCGACTTAAAAGCAGGTGCAACTTAAAGCAGGCCGAGCGACCTAAGTTGGTATGACCTATAGCGTCAGGCCGAGCGACTTAAGGAATGAGCGACCTAACTGGTTGTGACTTGAAGCAAGCCAAGTGACTTAAGGAGGTGAGACCTAACAGGCCGACTCATTAGCGAGGCAGCGACCTAAGGAGCACGACTTAACAGGCTTAGTCATTAGCGAGGCAAGCGACCGAAGGAGCGCGACTTAACAGGCCGAGCGACTTATGAACAGGCCGAGCGACCTAAATGGTGCGACTTATATGTAGGTGCGACCTAAGTTTGTGCGAGCAAGTCGAGCGACCTAAATGGTCAACGACATAAGGCAGGTAGAGCGACTTAAGGAGGTGAGGCTGAGCGACCTAAGTGGTTGCGACCTAACAGCGACCTACTGCAGGCCGAGAGACATATATGCAGGCCGAACGACCTAAGGAACAGAAGTGCAAAACTCTCTCAATTTGCAACCGGTCGAGCACGGACGCTAGGGGATTACGCCCATCGGCTACCCAGTCCTATTGGCTCCTTG
The DNA here is from genome assembly GCA_030765085.1 of Allium cepa. Taxonomy (NCBI): domain Eukaryota; kingdom Viridiplantae; phylum Streptophyta; class Magnoliopsida; order Asparagales; family Amaryllidaceae; genus Allium; species Allium cepa. The sequence goes on along the minus strand of CM060943.1, from coordinate 938,255,816 downwards.
ATGCATCACCAAAAACGTGTTCAAACTTCAAAGTTAGGATATTTAACGATTTGAACCAAAAACATTAAAAATTGGGATATTCACCAATTCAATTCAATCCAAACCAAAAGCAAATGTACATGAATAGGTGTTAGGAATTCATACGAAACAATCAAAGATAGTTATAGACAAAGACGTGAGATAAAAATCTCACCTTTTCACAAAATCAATGAAGGAGAAGCTTGAAAGCAAAGGAAGAATCAACCACACTTCAATCTCAACACAAGAAGCTTGAATCAACGGCTTCTCCTAGAATTTGGAACTATAGTTTGGATTTTGCAAATTAACTAGGGCTTCGAGTTTTAATTTCCCATTCTTCTCTCCATTTTTGATGAAGCTTGAGTGTTAGGAAATGAAAGTGAAGTAATGAAGAGAAGAGGGGGTTGAGCTAGAGTTAATAGTTTAGGCAAATGGGCTGAACCAAACCCAAAGCCCAAAGTGAAAAAGTGGCAAAATTCCACTAACTCCAAACATATCAAAGTTTATACTCAAAAAGATCGCAAACTGCGTTTGAACTAAATGGAAGTGGTCCCGAGTCCTAATTTGACCGTATGCAAAAAGTAACTTTTCGGACTAAAATCCGACTAACGATAAAGAACTTAAACAAAATATTTAGATATTCAATCGTAAAATATGCGGGTTGCTACACGGGTCCACGTACATAACTTAATAGAATGTCACCATCATCCTACTTCATTCTGGAATCTCCACCGTGTATACGGTTGCCAAAGTGGTTTTCGGTATCGACAAAGAGTATGCCCATATATGTAACGATCCCGAATTTAATTAATGTTAAATTGAAAATTAAATTTATTTTTGATTGAAAATTGTGAAATTAAATGATAAATTGATTCGAGTTTTTTTTCCAAATTCAAATAAATTATGTTATTTGTATAGTTTCTTTTATAAATTATTTTAAATTTAGTATTGAGATATTTTTAAACAATATTAATATAGAGATATTTGAATTCAATCTTATGAAATGGATTTTTGTTTTAAGTTGTGTGAATATAACAAAATTTTTGAAATAAATATTTAAGTTAAAAATAAAAGCAAACATGCAAAATATAATAGTAAAACACATTTAACAAATTCTAACAACAAATTAAATATAGAACTACATCCAAATTATAAAGCATAAAGTAAGCAAGACAAATAAAATAACAAACAATAGCATGGACAAGTTCATCAGCCGAGTAAACAAGTCAAAGTAATAAGACTTGAAAAGAAAATATGTGTACATTTGCAAAGTAAAATAAAAAGATCCTTAGTACAACAAATATATTTAAGTAAAAACATAAAGTACTTGCACAAAATAAAATAAGATGCTATAACATACAAAGAGGAGCATGAACAATACATCGCATGCTTTCATTAAATGCCACATGCTCTGGTAACATCAAAACAAGACTATCAGCCCCAAATAAAAGTATATTTCTGATAAAGGTACAAAGGAAGTTATAGCCTACCTGTAACAAATATAATTCTCCTCTAGTCTTCCTTTACATATCAACTTATTTAACTTCAGTTCGTTCAAAACAAAGAAATAAAAACAAAAGCGAGATGAGTAAAGATCAAAATTCCAGGCTTTGTTTTTCTGTGCAAAATCAAGTGAGTGAACTTCAAATCAACAAATTTAAATCAAACACAAAATCAAAGCAAGCATTTTTACAACTGAAGCATCATTCATTTGAACCAAAGCAATAAGATTTAAGGAAGACTAAATAATATCAAGCTCTGTTCATTTCTAAATCAGGTGAGTAACTTATTCTTTTTAGATAATTTTAAAATATAAAACTGTTGCTTATATATACATATATATATATATATAGGTATATCTGTGAGTAACTTCGTATTTTAAATTAACCTAAATTTTAACCTAGTTGCCTGATGAATATTAGAGATTTGGTTTGTGTGAAAAATATATGCATTGCACTGAATTTTGGTGAGATGAAGCCTGCATACTGTTATCTGGATATACCTCTGTTTATGGATTTCAAAACTCTGGGATAATTCAAAAATCATTACAGCTTAATCTATTGATTGTTAGGACAAAGCATATAAACAAAATATGTTTGGTTGAGTATAAAGTTGATTTTAAAATATAATTCATGTTAAATAAAGTTGATCTGCTCTAGGAAAAACTCAAGAACAGTACGAAGTTAGTACAAGTGACATTTTCAAACATCTTGGATTATCGATTCAAGTTTACAAACTGATTTCTTAATCAAAATTAGGATTTTTAAAGCTTAAATCAAAATTTTTAGATGTGTGATGAGAGAGCAGTTCCTAGTTGAACTAAAATTGCTTTTTAACAAATTCCCAGTGATCGAACGATTTTAAAATGTTGAAATTTGGTCTGAAGCTTGCTTGATCTTCGTAGAATCCAGGAAAAATGGATAAAAAATTATCGATTGCATAAATTATTGTGATGAATCGAATTTAGGGTTTAAAGTGAATTTTGGGTTCGGCCTGATTCTCGTGCTCGCGTGGAGTCAGGGAGGGATCGAGTTTGGTGGGATTTTTGGAGATGGTAGTGTGGACGTAGACGAAGGTCTAGAAGGAGGTGCGGCTCGTTCTGGTGGTCGGAGTTCATAGCAAGGCACGTTGACAGGGTTAAGGTGGATCACTATTGCGTTTCCAGGTTTTGGAATGGGAAGCTCGTTTTCGATTTTCGGTGGTTGGACGCATTTCGATGATCGAGGTGAGATGTTGAGGCGTGTACTGATGGGTGGCGATCAGTGTTTATGATCAAGGGTGGCTGGAACCACCATGCAGATGCACGGTGGGATGTTTGTCTGAAGATGTTAGTTTTTGGGAAGTAGAGCAGAGACTCGAATTTTACTCGAGTAATTTGAGTGTCTTACTCGAAGCAACCTGGGTTCGAATTTATGAAGGGGGAACTCGAAGCAGGCTGTTGTTTTTCTCGGGGAAGCTTCACGTGTTGCTCGAAGTAGATAGAGGGGGAGGCTCGGGTTGAAGTTGTTCAGGTTTTAAACCTGTAACAGTTTTTTTTCAGATTTAAATTTTAGTTTTTAAATTTAAAATCAAAGTCAAACTGAGTCTAAATAAAACTTTAAGTATAATTCAAGTTAGATTTGTACCATTAGATTTTTATTTAAACTAATGAATTTTAATGGTTAATCAAACTTATAATTAAAAATGATTAACGTAGGTTAATTATTTAGAAATGTAATCAGATAAATGTTAATAAATGTCACCAACTAGATTATCTTATAATTAATTAATTTAATAATAATCTTTGTAATAGTTTAAATGAAATTACTTAATGGGAAATAATTAAGGAATTAATTACTTATTGTAATTAATTGAGTAATTTGATTAGTTTGAATTAATTTAGTTTGATTAATTTGGATTTAATCATTTGATATTTGGAAGTATAATTGCTTTGAGAAGTAATTGATGGATAATTATTGGTGGTAATTAATTGGATGATGTTTGTTAATAAAAGTAATTGGAGTATAATTACTTTAAATTAATCGAGAGGCAACTAAGGAATTTTAGTTAAATATAAATTAATGTTTAAAAGTTGATTAATCAAGTGGTTGAGCAATAATTAATTCAAGAATAATGTGATACATCAATTAAGGTGAGAAATTTGAGACTTATTTATATAGTTAAAGGTTCGTTAACTAATGAAAGTGATTAAAGATAAATTAATTAGTCAAAAGGAGATAAATTAAAGATTAATTAATAAATATGATTAATTAAGTATAATTTAATTAATTAAGGTAATTGATCAATTAATTTATATTAAATGAATTTGAAATTAATTCATCGGGATTGGATAACCAATTCATAATTTATTAATTAGATCGGAAATAAATTGAATTAATTAGGATTAAACCATTAATTAATCCTACTTTCAAATGATTATTGAATGGTTGACCTTACTTATGAATGATTATATTGTATGAAATGCCTTGAATTGATTGTCCTATCTGATCTGTGATATTTTGTCCAGTGACTGTGTATAAATTATCCATTCATTTACATTGTTATATTATCTATGAATCTGTGAATGGGCGATAAGCTTTATAGTTATATCGCTTATCAACTATATTTCTGTGTTTTGATCTATGATTATTGAATGATGTTGCACTATTGTGTTAAACCCTTGGACCACACCATACACACACAAATATGGATTTCACGAGGAAATCGATTAAGTCACAGATTTTTGAAAATAGTTTTGTATTTGAATTTTTTAAATTCAAATGTTTTGAAAATGGATTGGGTTTAAAAGTGAAAAGCAATATAAAAGGGAATTTCAAAGATGGATTTTTTTTTGAATAACTGGATTAAGTGTTGGAATTTAAATACTTTGAGTTAAATTTGAATTCAATATTGAAATTGAATTCTGTAATTTGAAACTAGGGATTTATGATATTATACTGGTTATATATGAGTCAAACCATTTTTAAAGTACTGTTCTTTTGGGAATTTGAATTAACCCAAAGATTTTAACTTGTATAAATGAGATTGAATTTCTTCGAAACGAAAACTGTTTGTTTTCAAATAATAAAAGCTTTCATATAAGAAATGAACGTCCAATTTGTGTTGAAAAGAATTTCAAGTTTGGAAATGAAGATAATTTCCAAGTTATGAAAATGATTTAAAAGCTATAAATTGAATCTTTGATTTAAAGATTCAACAAGTTAATCGAATTTTGAAAGCTATGAGTTAAATCTTTGATTTAAAGATTTAATGAGTTAATCCAACTTGAATTGAAATTGTATTTGAAAGGCTATGAATGAATCTTTGGAAATGATTTTTGAAAGCTATAAGTTGAATCTTTGATTTAAAGATTCAACAAGTTAATCGAATTTTGAAAGCTATGAGTTAAATCTTTGATTTAAAGATTTAATGAGTTAATCCAATTGGAATGGAAATTGTTTTAAAGTCTATAAATTGATCTTTGTGAAATAAATCTTTTTTTGTAATATTAAGATTTGAAATGGTAATTGGTTTAAACCATTTGAAGAAAAGTTTTGGGTTTTAAGTTGTGACTTAATTGAAATCCCAATATCCATATGTTTTTGAAATACTGCGCTCACTGTTCGGTTTAGCCGGGAGTGGACCTTTGTGTCGTATATCCCATTCCGAATATGTGATATGTCATTATAAATAGCATTTGAAGACCGATGTTGAAGACCGGATATTTTTGAAAGTGAAAGGACAACTCGTCGAATGTCTTTGCATCGACTGGTCCTCGGTATAGAGACTCCATATGTGATGGGAAGTCCGGTCGTGATTAGTGAATATCTGGATTGCAAGGACTTCTTTGTAAGTGCCTTCGGTTCTGTTCGAGCCCAGAACAGACTTGTATGGATAGTATGTCTGACGTTACAAATTGAGATATAAAGAAGATTTCTTTCAAATACATTTCTGTTGGTGGCGGAGAATTTATTCTCTTAGCTTAACACCCTTCTCTGAGACGTACGAGCTCAGAGGTTATGTAGTTGAAGGTTATCAGCGATATATTCCCAATTTGGTAATGTGACATACTGAGTGTTGCTGTGAAATGATCATTGTGTTGATCATTTGTGATAGGATCATTTGTTTGATCGTTTATCTTTGTGATCATTTCTATGATCATTTGTTGACCCAAAGCACAGCTTTTGTATAAAGCGTGGCTTTGTGGACGAAACTTCATCGAGTCTCACACCACGGAATGGTCAAAACAGGAAAGATGCAGCAAGGTTATGAGGGGTAGCTCCCTTTAGGGTATGTGCATTTCCTTCTGGAAAAGGGTGGTATCATGGTATGGAGACCAGATGCTTACTCATGTTGAAACACTTTATTTAGGATTGTGTGATGATGGTGACGAGCGCTCGGTTAAAGGTCACAAAGGACCGGGAGATGGGATACTCGTGTCAGTAGTTACCCAGTTAGGGGTAAGCCGGCCTTGTATTGGCAGAGATCCGGTTTGGTTCTCGGGGACGTCCTTCTAGAGGCGTTCTCATGTGGCAATGGGAAGTTCCTTGACCTGACCATTCGTTGGAAATCCAAGGAAACAATACGAAACCCTGTACGTTTTTAGCTGTAGAACCTGCCATTTACTTATGGTGGTGCCCCATTGTTTAGATGGTAGCTATAGTAGGCATACGATAATGGTCGTATGTTGGCTAAGATTTATATTCTACTTTCAAAATGATTTTTCCTACACTATGCACTAGTAATAATATCAAATGTTTCTTTTTAATGCGTATCAAGCATCTTTGACTAACATAAGAAGAAATCTCCTCCAAGTCTGTGTTTGCATTGTGTGTGCGGTGGGAGGTCTTATGGTAGTCTCATTTTTAAAAGCATTTCGAATTGACAAAAAAAAATATTCCTCTATTTTGATTTTAAAGATAAATAAACTGTTTTTGTTGCTCACACCAGTCCCATGACTGATCCGGAGTTTGTTGTTTCTTTCCTAAACTCTAGGTGCTCATTATTTTCTACACGAGCAGTCTAGAGTTGGGTTTTTCAGATAGTCAGATGTAGTAGATTATCTGGAGTTAGTTTAGTCTTTGGACCACACCAGTCTTGCCCAGCTTGGTGCATCGTTATAGGAAGTTCGAGCTATTGCTGGATTGGTTCTTCGAAATGGAGTTGCGGTTTTGGAGTTCTCTTTTGAAGACTATCTTAGAGTTATATTGTTCCGTTGTTAGATGTTATCTATTTTTCTTTTCCGCTGCTATTTTATTTTATCATATCTCTGATGTAGATTGATATCTATTGGATCATCTGTTGTATCAGATATTATCTGTTGTATCAGATATTGTATCAAAGCTGTATATCAATGTATTATTCTTTTATTTTGCCATGTTATTTACTTAATGTTGTTATAAGCTTCGGCGAATCGGATTTGAACGGTCAAATCTACGGCATTCGAGTACGATCTAAAGTATGGATGTCGATTTTCGAGCGGGCAAAGTCCATCTCGTCACAATATACGGTCCCAGTCTCTTTAACAACCAACGTTATTAATACCCGTGGTTATAAAAATCCAAAATAGTTTTAATTTCAATCAAAATATTGCATTTAGAAGTATTTAAAACTAAAGCTATAATTCTTACAAAATCCAATATAAATCCCAAATGTTTAGCCTTAGTTCATTTGTATCAACTGCAGCACTTGCGCAGTGCGATGATATCCTTTACAACAGATTTGAGTAAATTAAACTTTAGACTTCAATAAAATTTCAACAATAATTAAACCTTAAATTAAACCGATTTAGCTTATATCATCATATTTTCCACCTTTGAATAGTCATTAAAATTACTCAAAAATTTATGATTATTATAAAGTAGATTTTGCAAATATATATCTAACTTCTCTTCACTTTACTTATTAAAATCAAGTGAAAAATTCTCAATAAATTTTACTTAACAAATAAGTTAAATTACCGATTCAAAAATAAACTTAATTCATGATCAATTTCTTAGCTTAGCTTTATTCTAAACCACTTTACATTTCTAAATTTAGTCATATTTCAACTTCCATTTTAAGTATTCAGTTTTTTTCAACTATTTAATTCATATACATCTTAACCCTTTATTTATTTACTTATATTCAAATTTATACCAACCATCATATTTTATTTCTTAACTTGAATTCTATTTTATTTTACAAATCGAAATTTTTAAAACAACTTTGAATTCTTAACATTTATTTACCTACATATTTAACTTGTATAATATCACTATACTTATAAAAATCATTGTTAATCCAATTTTTAAACAAAATTTTATAACATTCTTATTTAAAAATATTTGATATTTCCAGAGAATATATATATATAACCACTGGTCTGTATAATATTTCTAACCTAGGTCAAGCGATACGGATAATATATCATTTCAATCCGTAATTTATAAAGAAAATCCGGGTTCTATCATTTCGAACCCGCAATCCCAAGTTAAATAATAAATAAATATCGTTCAGGCCTATCATTTTTGCCCGTAACGATTCTATTCTACAGGTAACTTGCAGTGATAAACAGTAAATAAATAAATGGTATAACATCATAAATATAACAGTATAAAATATAACTGATGATGGGTAAATTTAATAACAGGTTTTCTTTTAACATCATAAATTTTTATCACAGGCAATTAAAATATAAAATAAAATTATTCTACAATTTTACTTGTTAATAATTTACAGATCTATAAGTACGTTTGTCGGGTGACAAATACTCACTTTTTCGAAGTTGCAGATTCAATTCAAACAACGATATCCCCTCCGCAAAAAAGTGTCCAGAAGGCACGATTAATTTTTAGCGGAAGCAACGAATCGATTCTAATCTTGAACAAGATAAATAAAACAAATTACACGGCAATTTTTTTTATAAATCAAACTGGAACAAGAATTAAATGAGAGAATAATTGACACAACATTCTCGACCACTCCACCCCACGACATTACCACATTCTCGCTACTCAACCCATTTTTTCTATTTGAATTATATGAATGCACGCGAGTCAACAGTGGGATATTTATATGCATATAGTATGTGATAAAAATGCAAAGTGGTGCATGCACACTTATTCTTCTTTCAAACATGCAAAAGATGATGCAAACTTTAGTTCCAGAGTTGGACACGCATCAACATTAACCTCATTCTTCTTTTTTTTAAGTGACCACATCATGCACTACTTAGAACAAAATAAAAAATAAGTCATGCACGACCAGACCAGGTGTATTAAGGGGAAGGGAAGGGTTTGCATTGGAGTGATGGCGGAGGAGCTGAAGTCGGTCATGCCAAGGTGGTGGAGATGGTGTTGGAGTGGCCGATCACAAAGTTGGAGGAGATAAAGAAATGGAAACAAAGAAATGCAAAGACAGAAGAAATAAAATAAGAAGAATAGGCGGCCATACCCGATTAACTCACGCACAAATGCAGATGAAAGCTGAAACTAAAACATGGTGCAAATGTTTGATACGTGGGTTTGAATTTATATGATGAGTTGCGTGAATCAAGGAGGAGAAGTGGCAAGAAAAGAATAAAGTCAAATATTACTTCAGTGGTATACATACGTGACTGAGAAAAAAAAGAAACTTGCATTGATTTGGATCTGTACATTTGAAGGGATATTATTCGTATTATAAAACAGAAAGCCAAGAAGATGTATAGAAAATTTTGTTGCGCGATGATTGAGTTAAGAAGAGGTAATTATGTTAACAAATAAATTAAAGAACGCACGAAATAACGATGTTTGAACGGTAAGGAAATATGGAATTTGCAAATGTGTTTTGTTTTTTTGTTTTTTGAAATTTAAACGAAGTAAGAGCGTTGATTAATTGGAAGCAATTGGCAAGAAATAAAATTTTCTTTTGAAACGGTCAGGAGATTTCTCCGCGTGATGTTTGCGTTGATAGGATAGTATTTGCGTTGGATAGATTAAATAAAGAAACGCACGAAATAATGGTATAGGAATATTAAGGAAATAAAAGAATTTCGTTTGAATGGTAAGGAAAAATCAAAGATTTTGTTCCTATTAATTGCAAAGGAGTAAATGGAAAGGAAAAGACACTTATACACGTGAATTTCAAGCAATGTTGAAACGAATTTTGAACGCCTTAAGAGATTAAATTTGCTTGAAACGGCTACGCGAATTTTTATTCCTATTATAAAAATGAGGAAAAAGGGAAGCGTAGTAATTTTACATGTAACTTATCAAAGCTAGATTTAAAAGAAATTGAATGGCTAGGGAAAACATTTCTTTCCCACTTGGAATTGCAAGGCTAATGATAAATTTATTTATTAAGTTAAGGTAATAAATTCTATTGAGAATGCGCACTATAAATGCATTAATCTAATCAACCATACGCCCACATTTAAATAAAAGTAACACATTTAAATTTATACGTTTTTTATGTAGTAAATATATGTTAAAATATTCCATTAATTAACGCGCCATTTAAATGTGAAATTAACAGCTTATTTATTACTAAATTTGAAATTTAAATTTGTTGACATTGGTTTGATTTACTTAGCATTTAACAAATAGACTGATGTATATACGTAAAATTTATTTTCTTTCACAATATTTATTACCTACTTTAAAAAGTATACAACCAATATCAGTAAAACACTGCAAAATAAGTATTGTACATCTATATATTTTATATAAAAGATTTGATTCTACTAGCTAAGGTATGAAATTTATGAGCGCGTACTGGATGCAAAATTTTTATCGAACGTACGCTCAAATAATTGACAAAAGTAACGTGATTAAAGCTATTTGTTTCTTATTTATCTCTTTTACCCAATATTAATTTCTTAATTAAAAAGGTATATAACCAAATTCAAAAGAATCAAAGTGGAACAAAATGTTGTTACGAAATATATTTAGTTAAATTAAAAGATTGGAAATTAGAATTTGAAGTATTAAAATTTCAAAATTATGTTAAACTTTAACCGAAATAAAATTTAGTGAATAAAATAAAACAAACTGAAATAAAGTGAAAAAGAAAATAAATAATTATATTTTAGGAAAATAGAAAAATAAATAAAGAAAATGGCTTAGTTTATGGATATTAGCTTAAGAAAATTGCAAACACAATTCACTTAACTTTGGAAAATTACTACTCTTCTTAAAAATGGTTTAAAATAAATCTTTGAGAAACAAAATAAAGTGAGAATGAGAATGAAATAAGTTCTTAAGAAAAAATATAAAAATAAATAAAACATTTCTTAAATTAATTGATGTTGGGAACTAGAAATTGTAAACAAAATACGAATGACACTGGAAGATGTCAATTATACTTTTTAAAATGTTTTAAAATCAAAATATGTACAAAAAAAGTTATTTTACCCTTGAAAACATAAATTAAAACATTACACGTCTATTAACTCCTCTTCTGCACGACCCTGCGACCTAGAAAAAGTAACGGCCTAGCGACTCAACTCGTCAGCGACCTACAGAGCTCAGCGACCTAAAGAATTGAAAGGTCCAGCGACCTAAAGGATTAGATGGTCCAGCGACCTATGACTCGACGAGTTAACGACTTATGTGAAGGCGCGACCTAACTCCTTAAGGGAGTAAGCGACCTAACACATAAAGCGGCTCAGCAAGTTAAATGACCTAGTGACTAAATGGACTGAGCGAGCTAGCGCACCAATGACCTATGAACTGAGGTGACCTGCTACCTAATGGTACACGCGACCTAGCGAGTTAATAAGGGGAGCGACCTAACAGGGATAAAGTTCTCTAACGACCTAACGACCTAGCGAGCTATACAAAGCCGAGGTAACTTGTCTTCCTTATGCCGTTCCTTCCCTAGGCCGCCCACGATCTATGATTTGTTCGAATGATCAAGGGTGCTCCTGTTAGGCCTTAAACTGTGTCTACTAATTCGCCCACGACCTACGACTTATACCTAAGTCGCTCACGACCTAAACATATCAAAGGAGCTTCCTATGCCACTTCTTACCTAGGTCGGCCACGACCTATGACTTGCTAGTTTCTCCAGAACGATCAAGTGCACCGTGTATAAACCGTAGACGACTCCCATTAGGTCGCGGGCGACCTACGACCTATCCAAGGTCGCTCGCGACCTACGACCTAAAGCCGAACTCTCCTATAAATACGGCACTAGCTCCAACTGAAAGAGGATCTTTTTGGCTCATTTCTGGAACGCCAATACTCTACTGAATTCTCGACTCACTCGACACTTCAAACACGAAAGACATCTCAACAAACTTCAAGAGGAAATCTAACACAATCAACATGGATTCAAAGAATTCTTCTACATCGGAGTTCTAGTTGTTTGTCTCATCAGTATTGTAATTGAAGATTGTTGTAAAGTTGTAATTGATACAGTAATAAAGAGGATTAAAGTGGACGTAGGCTTAACCTGAAGCTGAACCACTATAAAACTGTTGTCTTTTACTGCTTTCTCTGTGACTTTTCTACTTGTGTTTAATTCCCGTGTTCACGGGTGGTGCTTTCACTTAATCTCTACATACACCAGGGTGTTAGCGTTCAATTTTTAGCGTTAACATTTTTGGTGCTTTCACTGAGAACCCAACTCAGGCTATCTTCGTCTTTACTTCGCAAAAGTTTGTCGAAAGGATCTCTCTCAAAACTAGAAGTCTATCAGAGATAATGGCTCCTGGAAGAAAGCGTGGATCTACAAGGCATAGTAATGTCCATGAAAATACTGCCACTTCTCCTTCGTCAAGTCAAGCAGCACCAAGTGCCGGAATTACACGAGCGGAGTTAGATGCTGCAGTATCCGGACTATACCAGCAGATGGAAACTCAGAATGCTTTAATGCTTGAGAGGTTAAATGCATTGCTCGGAGCTAACCGTCAACCGGTGAATAATGAAGAAAACCTTGCAGATGATGTTCATGATCCTGAAGAGAGGAATATTCCTCAAAGAGCAGCTAGCCCCGTCAAAGAAACACCTCCTCAAGCTGGAGGATCGAGACCACAACCAACTCTCTGCGAACATTTGTCTAGACAAACTTCCAAGAAAATGGCCGAAGTCTGTCCTGCAGATCCTTTAAATGATGAGGAATATCTTTCGGGCATGGGGCGACAAATCATGAAAGAAAGCATGTAGAGGAATCAAGATGAGAAGGAATGGGGATTCGCTCCGAGCAAAACTCCGTTCACTGAAAAGATTCTAAAGGCAGAATTCACAAGGAAGTTTGTTCCTCCTACCATCCCGGCCTATAAGTGAACAAGTGTCCCCAATCAATTCATATATAAGTATGATTGGCAAATGACTGGTGCTAGAGCGTCTGATGAGATCAAATGCCGGTATTTTCCGGTATACTTGGAAGGAGTGACTCTGCTCTGGTTCACAAAGCTTCCGGTCCGATCCATAGACCAGTTCGCCGATTTGACTCGGAGGTTTAAAGAGCAATTCAGGTTGTATGCTTCAAAGGGGAAGGAATCTCGAGCCTGTAACAGAATCCTGGGGAATCTATCAGGTCTTTCTTGAACCGCTTCAGCATAGCTTTGGCCGAAGTGGACAATGCAGAACCACGGATGGTCTTGACATACTTGATGAGGGAAATCGACAAATCAAGAGAATTTGGGAAGTGGCTGAAGATGAAAGAACCGAATTCGCTTGAGAAATTCTATAAGAAAGCTGATGAATTCATGCGCTTGGAAAGCCTTCGACAACCAGTTAAAGTAGCAATTACAGAGGTCAAGAATAATACTACTGCTCCTACCAAAAGGGAATCCGGGAGTCAGAAAAGGGAAAATAACGGCGGGAAGAAACAGAAATATATGACGAAACTTCGCTACTTAAAATCTTCAGATTTCACTCCTTTGACTGACACTCCGGAGAATATCTTTTTTGCTACCGAAGATGCTGTGGAATATCCTAAACCGCCGGAGATGAGAGTTAACAAAAAAGCTGCTCAATGTGGGAGATTCTGTCGGATTCATAATCAACCCGGTCATGATACCAACGAATGTCGCCATCTGAAAAATTTAATTGAAGAACTATTGAGAGAGAACAAGTTGCAGCAATATGTTAAGAGAAGTAGAAATGACCCAACTTCATCCACTAAGGGCCAGCAACTTCCTGCTCATCCATCTAGCTCTTGTGAGAGGAATACCATGCATGAATCAGAAAGGACTGTTATCAATGTGATTACAGGAGGTCCTCACCCAACAGGCAGAAGCTGGGGCGAGATGGAAAGATATGCCCATGCCTTGAAGCATGCACCAATAGAAGAGAGTGTTTTTGTACTAGAAGACGCTGCACCTTTGAAGCAGCAGAAAACTTTCAATGATGATATTGTGTTCAAAGCCAGGGACTCTATGGGTATTGAAGCTCCGACCATGGATCCCTTGTTCATCTCTGCAGGCATTGGGCTGGCTATTGTGAGAAGAGTGCTCGTACATTGCAGCGCTTCTTGCAATATTCTCTTCAAAAAGACGTTCTACCAAATGAAAATTTCAATAGCCGATGTTCAAGCCTCATCTCAGAAAATTGTTGGGTTCGCTGGGGAACCGAAGCAGCCAATTGGAACTATTGATTTGCTCGTCCAGCTTGGAGAGGGGCAGAAAAAGGTGGTTCGAAAACAGACTTTTGTAACTGTTGATGAATTTTCTGCCTATAATGCCTTTCTAGGCCGACCAACTCTTCCGGCTTTTAAAGTAATTCTTGCCCCGTGGTGCCTCACTATGAAATTCCCCACGGATAACGGAGTTGGAGTTATTAAAGGGGATCAGAAGCGGCAGCCCTAGTCCGCATCAAAGAACCAACCTTGTAGCAATTACAGGGTGGCCCCTGCACTGGCGAGCATAGCGGGGCACGAAGAGAAATGGATCCCAGAAAAGCTAGTGCAGGGGAGAATAGAGTGGTGCCAGTGGAAGTAACAATGCCGGTACCTGTTGACCCGAAAGATCCGAACAAATTAGTGAATGTGGGTTCGCAACCTACTCTGGCCGATCAAAATTCCTTAATATCATTCTTGAAACCAAATTTGGATGTATTCGTCTAGACTCATGCTGATATGTGTGGAATATCCCTAGAAATTACAGCACATAATCTGAATATTGATCCGAAGTTTACACCGGTAAAACAGAAAAGAAGAACCCAAGGTCCCGAAAGGTCGGTAGATTTGAAAGAAGAGGTAGACCGGCTTATGGAGAATGGTTTCATCAGGTAGTCTACTTATCCGAATTGGGTTTCAAATCCAGTACTAGTTAATAAAGCTAATGGGAAATGGAGAGTTTGCATTGACTTCTCAGATTTAAACAAAGCCTGCCCCAAAGACTGCTTCCCATTACCCAGAATAGATCAGTTGGTGGATGGAACAGCGGGGCACGAATTGTTATCTTTCATGGATGCTTACTCCGGATACAACCAGATTATGATGCATTAGCCGGATCAGAAGGACACAAGCTTCATCACCGATGTTGGTCTCCACTGCTATAGAGTCATGCCTTTCGGACTTAAGAATGCAGGGGCAACTTACCAAAGGCTCGTCAATGCTATGTTCAAACCACAAATTGGCAAAACTATGGAAGTTTATATTGACGATATGTTGGTGAAGTCAAAGAAAGCGGTAGACCATATGGACCACTTGGCGGAAATGTTTGCAATCCTCCGAAAGTACGGAATGAAACTTAATCCTATGAAATGTTCGTTTGGGGTGGAGTCCGGAAAATTTCTGGGTTTCATTGTGAGTGCTACAGGCATTGAAGCTAATCCTACTCAGATTGCTGCCTTAAAAGAAGTAAAAGCTCCTAGAATGAAGAAGGAATTGCAAAGTCTTAATGGAAAAGTCGCTGCCTTGAGTCGATTCATTTCCAAAGCTACAGATAAATGCATTACATTCTTTGATGCACTGAAGAAAGGAAGGAAGAATTTTGACTGAACTCCTAAATGCCAGAAAGCTTTCGATGAATTGATTCGTCATATGGAAACGCCTCCAATACTTTCTAAGCTCGACAATGTGAGGATCTTTTCGCATATTTGGCAATCTCATCTCATGCTCTTAGTGCAGCGTTGGTACGGAAAGACGCAAAAATTGAGCGCCCGGTTTATTATATCAGTAAGAGGTTCATCGGGGCAGAGATGAATTATTCAAAATTGGAAAAGCTCGCCTATTGTCTATTGATTGCGTCAAGAAAGTTGAGGCCGTATTTTCAAGCTCATCCTGTCAAAGTCCTCACTGATCAATCTCTAAAGAAAGTCCTGTTTCGCCCTGAGACTTTGGGTCATCTTCTAAAATGGAATATTGAACCCAGCCAATACGACATCACTTATCATCCCCGAAGAGCAATCAATGGACAAGCTTTGGCAGATTTCATCGCATAATGTACAGATAAAGGTGTTAGTGCGGAAGAAGTGACTGATAATCCCCCAATTCGAGGGAAATTATATGTTGATGGTGCAAGAAATGATTATTGTTCCGTAGCTGGGGTTGTGCTTGAAACCCCTGAAGGGAGGTCGTTGTGCTATGCATTGAGATTGGAATTCCCTTCGACAAACAATGAAGCAGAATATGAAGCTCTTATCGTCGGCTTGAGAATTGCTAAAGTATTGAATGTCAAAGTGTTGCCGATATTCAATGATTCACAGCTTATTGTATGTCAAGTTAAAAAAGAGTTTCAAACTAAAGGAGGAAATCTGCCTACCTACTTGTCAAGAGCCTGGGAACTTCTCGATGATCTTGACCATTATACGATAAGTCATATACCCCGGGAAGAGAACATAAAGGCAGATTCTCTCGCAAAGTACGCAAGCACTGGTGAAGCTTGATTATTGGGATTAGTTCCTGTGGAAGTCCTGTCATCTCCAAGCACCGATGAGATGGATATTGACTGGATCATGACTATATCTCAAGAGCAAGAATCATGGATGACTCCGATAATGGAATACCTGCTAAACAGTTCTCTACCAGAAAGTTCAAAAGAACGACAGAAGTTGCTAAGAAAAGCCTCCATATACATAATTCAAGATGGCTGATTGTACAGGCGGGGATTCTTAATGCCATTACTCCGATGTGTGACCAAGGAAGAAGCTAAGACAATTCTAGCTGAAGTACACGGAGGAGAGTATGGAGACCATTCAGGTGGTCAAACTCTAGCACAGAAAATTCTCCGTTATGGGTATTTTTGGCTAGATATTAATCGTGATGCTACAAGCTACGCCCGAAAATGTGACCGATGCCAGAGATTTGCAAAAATCCCAAGAGCACCTTCCACTGAGATAACACAAATGGTCAGCCTGTGGCCATTTGCTATTTGGGGAATAGATCTCATCGGGCCTTTGCCAACTACCAAATCCGAAATCAGATATGATGTTGTTATTTATGATTATTTTACTAAATGGGCTGAATCTGAACCATTAGCTACTATTACCTCTAAAAAGATGATAAACTTTGTAACTAAGAATATCATTTGCAGGTATGGTGTGCCTCAAAAGATAATCACAGATAATGGAACCCAATTTTAAAGTGAAGATTTCCAAGATTTTTGCAAGCGATTCAAGATCCAGAAAAGCTTCTCAGCAGTGGCTCATCCGCAGGCAAACGGGCAAGTGGAAGCAGTAAACAAAATTATAAAATCAACTATCAAAACACAGCTGGAAAAAGCGAAAGGTGGTTGGGTCGATAAGCTTCCACTAGCACTATGGGCATATAGAACTACCCACAAAACTGCGACCGGGCACACTTCATTTTAATTCACGTATGGATCAGAAGCAATGACTCCAATAGAAATAGAAGTCCCTTCACATAGAAGAATTCATTTCAACCAAGCTGAAAATGAAGAGTTGCAACTTGAAGCACTTGACTTCCTTGATGAAAAAAGGGAAGAGGCTCAACTTAGAATTGCAGCCCACCAGCAAAGAATTGCCAGGCATTTCAATTCCAAAGTCCGCCAACGCAGCTTTGAGATTGGAGATCTAGTCTTGAAAAGGGCCATGACAGCAACATGAGTGTTTGCGCCAAACCGGTAAGGGTCGTATGTCATAGGCAAAAAACTTCTCGATGGCACTTTCAAACTGACAACCGTCGAAGGAGATCCAATTCCAAGAGCTTGGAACAACAATCACTTGTGTCCATATTTTACTTAAAAGTTTTGCTTAAATTTGTAAAATGAATTATGAATGTATGATTCTTGTATTGAAAGCCATTGTAAAGCCAGTGCAAGTGAATAATAAGAACTATAAAGTGGATGTTGGCCCAGTTCTTGGCCGAACCACTATAAATCTTGTGTTCTCTACTAATATAAACTGCTTGTTTTATTTCGATATATAAAGTACTTTAATTGTATTACTAAAATGTTGATTTAATATTGCAGGCCGTTAAAGAAAAGCTTACCCATTATAAGATCAAGTGATCCCTGACATCACTCAACAAATGAAGGTTTGGCCACAAAAATTCCAGATTCAAATCCTATATAAGAAGTGCTTCAAGCAAACATTTAGTGGTTCCGCTAGAGGTAGACCTTTCCTAACTAATTGTGACCGTTTGTGCAAACAAACATTCGATTTATTAGCCTGTGTCTGTCCCTGCGAACTCATTTAACAATGAAGTACACTTCTTTGGATAGAATAAGCTACTTGCAAAAGAAAGGAATGTGCGCTTGGAAATGATAACAGGGAATTGCTGATATGAGCAAATGGTGAAAAGACATGGGCGAGCAGGCAGCAAACAGCAAAAGACCTCATCGGAGGCACAAGCCCTCTTTGGAGGCACAACTCTTCGGAGGATAAAGACCTCCAATGGGACTTGCCAGAAAAAGAGAGTTCTCTTTCTCGATAGAAAGTTGCGGACTGACCGGTGGCACAGGACACTCGTTAACTAGCCGAGAACGTTTGTGCAAACAAACAATCCAAGTAACTTATGTCCGCCCCGTGAATCCATCCAACCGAGAGAAGGAAACTTTAAACTTCCAGGCAACAACCCTACTCGGAGGCACGCATTCCACCGAGATCTGAAATAAAAATTCACAAGTGCTGGAATGTGAAAAGCCCTCTTCGGAGTCCCATTTCACCATAGTTGAAATGCCAAAAGACCTTTAATGGGACTAGCCAGAAAAAGAGAGTACTCTTTCTCGACAGAAAGTTGTGGAATGACCGGTGGCATAGGACACTCGTTAACTAGCTGAGAACGTTTGTGCAAACATACAATCCAAGTAACTTGTGTCCGCCCCGTGAATCCATCCAACCGAGAAAAGGAAACTTCAAAATTCCAGGCAACAGCCCTACTCAGAGGCACACATTTCACCGTGATCTGAAATAAAACTTCACACGAGTCGAAATGTGAAAAGCCCTCTTCGGAGGCCAGCTTCCCAACGGACAGGGAAAAAATAAAAGCCTCTCCCCAGAGGCAGAAACAATAAAAGTCTCTCCCCAGAGGCACAAACAAAAAAGCCCTCTCCCCAGAGGCAGAAACAAAAAAGCCCTCTGCCAGAGGCACAAACAAAAAATCTCTCTCCCCAGTGGCACAAACAAAATCCCTCTTCGCAGAGGCACAATCAAACAAAAAACCCTCTTCCCAGAGGCACAATCAAACAAAAGCCCTCTTTGGAGGCACGAGCAGGTCAAAGCCCTTTTTCGGAGGCCCACTTTACCACGAAGGAAAAGTCACTTGCCAAAATAAAAGTGACTTTCTCCAAATGTGAAGTGTAAAAACTTCGCAACAAAAAAAAGAGAAGACTTCTCCAGTACGAGGCACATTTTGCTAAATCAGAAAGAATATTTCCCTGAAACGGAAATATTATCCTGTAAAGTACAAATGCAAATCTCCTTCAAATTGAAAAAGCTGTTCTCTAAAGAAAGAGTGCAAGTCTTCTCCAAACAAAAGAGTTGTTCTCCCAAAATTTTGCCAATGTGAAAGAGATTGCAAGAAACCATGGTATGGGGGCAATATAATATAGTTACGAAAATAAAAACAATGCTAAAACAATATACCATAGATTTAATGCAACATCACACAGAGAAAATAAAGAAACCTTTATGAAAAAAAAAGAATAAATGCATTCTCAGATATAGACAAAAGTTTGTACAAGTAAAAAAATCATTTTATTCCATACTATAAAAAATTTATACATGTGTAGGTTTCAAAACAAAAGAAGGAGAGGACCGTTACCTGCACAATCTCCGGTCAACACAAGTCTTTGTATATACGAGCAAAAAAGCAAAAAGCAAGACGAAAAGCATAAGTCCCAAACCCATCATTTCTTCTTCCTGCCACCTTTCGAGCCTACGCCTGGCTGGATGATCAACTTTTGGGGCCGGCTTATGAGAGTAGGGGAAGAAAGAGGAAGAGGTGCAATTGGACGTTCTTCTGCATTTTCCTCGCCAGCAGAAGCTTCTCTCTTTTTCTTTGAGACTCCGCATTTCTCCCTCTTCTTAGAAGAAGATTCACTGCCCGGAGAGAAAAGGGTGGATAATGTTATGTCATCAGAAGCAGTCTGTTCCGGAGTTCTCTCGCCTTCTTCAGGTTCTTCGACCTACTGTTCTTGAGAAGCGACTGGGTCATCCAAGCCTTGAAGAGCTTCTATCTGCTCCTCTTGTGACCCCGGTTGAGAAATGGAAGGGGGAGCAATCTGAAGAGGCAGAGAGGAAACAACTGGAAGAGGGGAAGGTTGAGAAACACTTGGCGCATTCACTACATGAGAACAGAAGTTAAAGTCAGTATCTCTCATGAAAAGAGGAGAAAGTGGCGCGTCAAGATTTAAGTAATAATCAAAAAGTTCGTCAAGCTCATGTGAAGAAAGCAAGCGGTCCACTTGAGCAAGATCAAAATTGAGGTTACCTGAAGAAGCAGACTTTACTATATCAACTTCGAAGTCCTGCGCTTCAGCACTTTGTTGAGTCTCATCTCCAGTGTGGGCGGTGGAACTTTCAATAACGGCTTTAGCAGGACGAGGAGAATGGGAACTGGAGCCAGCAATAACGATATCGGCCAAAACCGAAGGTAGAACTGGGTCGGTTGAGATTGTTTTTCCTAAATATTCTCCTTCTGTCATTTCGGCTCTCTCTTTGGCGAGTTGCTCCTTTCCCCCGGCAAGAGCGGCACATGCATCATCATCTAGATAGTGCACCATTAAATCTACTTCGGTATATCCATCTCCTCCAAGCATATCAAGTATGGCCTCCCACACTTTGGAAAAAGTGATTTCATACGCTGATCCCAAAAACTTAAGGCTACCATGCCCCAGAACACTATGGATGTAAAACTCAAATAGAG
This sequence comes from Allium cepa, assembly GCA_030765085.1. Lineage (NCBI taxonomy): Eukaryota > Viridiplantae > Streptophyta > Magnoliopsida > Asparagales > Amaryllidaceae > Allium > Allium cepa. The sequence continues at coordinate 938,235,080 of CM060943.1, read as the reverse complement.
TGGAGCTGACTTCAGCTTTGTTTGCCATATGAGATTCTTCGGCTGCAGCTTTGCCGACAACATCTTCATCACGCTCCTTTTCAGCTTTAGAAAATCGAGCTTTGAGCAGTTCAATCTCCAAGTTTTGGGAGTGGGTTTTCTCTCGAACTTGTGCCACATCAGCCTGGTAATTTTCTACAGCTTGCTGCTGCGCTTCAAATTTGGCTCAGCATCTCTCTTTGCCACATGAGCATCTCTCACTTGCTATTGAAGCATTTCTTCTCTCTGAGAGTAGGAAGTGGTAGAAGTGGCGAGCTCTTCCTTAAGTTTTTCAATTTCTGCTTCAAGCTTCTCATTATAAGAAGTTATGCTCCTCATTTCCAAGTCATGCTGCTCAAGAGTTTTCTGCCATTCAGATTTGTCGTTTTCCATTGTTAGCATGGCCTCAAGATTTGCACGGTTTAACCTCTGAAGCTCGTCGACAAGCTTTTTCCAACCCGACATTCTATCAATATCGAGTTTGACGGCATCAAGATTGCGCAGCATAGCTTGCTTGTCAACCGAGATCAAATCAAGGTCAAAGCGCACTCCCTTCAAGCACCAATGCGGAAACCGACTTTGAAGAGTGGCCGGGCCTTGTCCAACCTGATATGAGGGCCTGCCAATAATTGTTTGAATATCAGTATGAGTAAGGACAGGAGATTGAGAAGGTACAGGAGCAGCGGGCCTTTCAGGAAGTTCGGACGCCGGCTTTTCACCATGTTTGGCCCTTTTAATCGCAGCTTCAGGGATGTGGCTTTTCCCGTTATCATTACGGGATTTCCATTTATGAGAATCATCTTCCCTCTGGGAAGAATCATGTCGCTCATCTCGTCTTTCGTGGCGTTCTTCTTAGGCGCGCCTTTCACGAGCTCTTCTCGCAGCTCTTTCTTTGTCAGTTTCCCAAGAGGCAGGAAGATACCTCCTGGGGTCATAAGAACCGCGCTTCTCATAACGCAGGAAATCGTCGTAATAGGAGACACTTCTTCCCATTGGACAATCTGAAAATGAAAAATAATATAAACTCAGAAATCCTGAAAGCAAGAAAGTTGAACGCATGAAAAGTCCTAAGTGTGTGTAACGTGCAAACTGCGTGCGTCGAATCTCGAACCTCTCTTGTGTTGGGAGGTGATGATGGATTTAACAGCCAGTGTCAGCTCTTGGGCTGATGGAGTTTGTTGCAGAACGGATGTCGCTTCAACTGCTGGAGAAGTAACTTTAGCAGTGATAGGATCATCTTTAAAAAGCTCTTGTGAAGTAATCATTAAGTCGCTCAACCCCTCAAAAGTATCATCACCGCTGTGCCTGGAGGGACTCGCTCTCCTAGTTCCTTTGTCACCAGATTTCCCGGATTGTTGGGAAGGTTCCTGTTCTTCGATAACCGGGGCTAGTGCAAGTTTGCCGGATGACCCCGCAACATCAATTGAAGTAGAAAACTTTACCAATGAAGCCTCAATAGTATGTTCTTTCGGTGTAAGTTCCTCGACGGAAATTGGGGCATCCGATGTCTTTACTGGAGAGTCGGGGACTTCATGAGTTTGGGTAGAACGAGATGGGTGCAGAAGCCCGTATTGGTGCAGAAGTTCATCTTTCAGCAAAAACTTAATACTTCTTTCTTCGACCGGCACGGAACTTAATCTATCAAAAGTCGTCTTGTCACTGGGATTTCTAGAGGGAGGAGGAAGTTCTATAGAAGAAAAGAATGAAGTTAGCACTTAGCAATTCGGATCTCAAAAAGCTTAAACGGAAAGAACGGGGATGAGCAATCTTACTTCCTATTCTCCAAATGGCATAAAACCCTAAGGGGCAGCGAGCGAAGAAGAATTGATTAAGAAAACCGTGAGCACTATCGGAAAGATCGGTGATAAGTTTACGATTTCTGGCACTTCTCACGAGAATAATGGATGGGTGGTCTTTATTCTTTGCGAATGTGCATAAGTAACAGATTTCTTCAAAGCTCGGAAGACGGTTAAATGTCCTCTTGAATAAAACACACAATCCCATCAGGATGGCGTAGCCATTGGGATGTAGTTGAAAGGGAGAGATGGTTAGTCGGAAAAGAAGTTGATGAAGAAATTCATTGAAAGGAGGAATAGCACCACAAAGGCACATCTGACGGTTGACAGCGACAAAACCAAGAGGTGGTCTGTCAGCAGTATCATTTGGCCCGGGAAGTATAGCATCCGCTTCGGCAATCCCAAATTGAATACGTAATTGGTTGAATGCCCGCTGACTTAGGGTTGTTGGAGTTCTTTCCGGAGGATTATCCAATAGGTCGGCTATCGGGAAGACTCCTCCAGATTGCTCGATTATTTCTTGAGAAGACATTCTACACAAGGAACTGGATATTCAAATATGAAGGTGCACGTTTCCTAAAATGTGAAGTGTTGTGCAGAACTAATAAAATGATAAGAAAATATAACTGAAATTAAACTAACAGGCATTTGTCAGTTACAAAGTTTCAGGTTTTGTTATTTTAAGTCCAAATGCAAGTGCAGTATTGATGCAAACAAATCAGTTTTAGTTGATTAATATTGCTTTGCTATAATATTTCGCTTGAATTTGCTGATTCATAGCACTTCATAAAATTTCTTTATGTTGATTATCTTTTATCGACTAATCTGTCATTCGATGTGGGCAATCAATGGTAGTATATTCGCCCAAGTTTTCTGCAAATGTTGTGTTCAGCAGATTGTTAGCTTACAAGTAAATATAATCTGTAATGAAGGGCAACAAAGTTCAAACATTTTAAAGTCCAGACAGTTCAAAGTTCAAACGTTATAAAGTCCAAACAGTTCAAAGTTCAAGCAGTTTATTGTAGCAGTTCAAGTTGGAAGTACAATCAAGTTCTATCAAGATTCTAAAGCTTTCAAGGTTTGTTCTAGTCCTTAAGTCACAATCCGAGTCAAGAAGTTCTCTAAGTCCTAGGTCGCTCACGACCTAACAGTTTGGGTTGAAATTGATCTAGGTCGCAAGAGGCCACTTGGCAGGGAAAAATCGCTTAGCCCCTTTTTTGGGTCACACGACCTAAAGACTAGGTCGCTCACGCGATCCAAAGTTTAAGTCGCTACGAGTTAAATAGCTCAGCCCCTTTTTTGGGTCATAAGGATCCTTAGGTCGCGCTGATTCTTTAAGCCGTTTGCCGAGTTAAGACTCATGATTCACGTCTCGAACAGCTAAAGTCCTAAGTCGAGCACTACCTAACTTCCCTTAACTCGCTAACTCTTTTCTCTCAGCAAATCACCTAACCCGTTAACCCAATAACCTGTCAGCCCCTCTACAATCAAATCCGTCGTATCTCCACGCCAACAAATCATCCAAAACCAACGCAAATCGCCTCTGGTCCATCACAAACCCAATGTGTTGTTGTACTCTCGTGAATCACAGTGACAACGTGTCCAAAAACGATCAAAGGTTAATCGTGACATGATCGACGGCGAAATGCAGCATGCAAAATGGGGATAAGGCCGAAAACTGGGGGATTCGCAATTTAATGGTGGTCGTGGTTGAATAATGGCTGAATTCACTTACGTAGTGAGATTGAGGAGATGATGATCAAATCAACAGGAAGATCAGCTTCAAAAGTTCTCGAGCTCAAAGATAGTAATGGCTGCAGCAGAATACAATAAGGTGAAGGAAGAAGAAAACGACCTAACGGCTTAAATAGGGGAGAGAAAGGAACACGAATCGACACGAGCGACCTAACTCTTTCATAAGTCGCCCGCGACTTAACGATCTAAGCTAGCACGAGTTAAAAAGTGTCGAAGCACACGACCTAATCATCTGGCGTATACTTCGAGGGGCAAGTGTTAACTCCTCTTCTCCACGACCCAGCGACCTAGAAAAAGTAGCGACCTAGCGACTCAACTCGTCAGCGACCTATAGAGCTCAGCGACCTAAAGGATTAGATGGTCCAACGACCTATGGCTCAACGATTTAATGACTTATGTGAAGGCGCGACCTAACTACTTAAGGGAGTAAGCAACCTAACACATCAAGCAGCTCACCAAGTTAAATGACTTAGTGGCTAAATGGACTGAGCGATCTAGTGCCCCAACGACCTATGGACTGAGGTGACCTAGCGACCTAAAGGTACACGCGACCTAGCGAGTTAATAAGGGGAGCGACCTAATAGGGATAAAGTTCTCTAACGACCTAACGACCTAGCGAGCTATACAAAGCCGAGGTAACTTGTCTTCCTTATGGCGTTCCTTCCCTAGGCCGCCCACAATCTATGATTTGTTCAAATGATCAAGGGTGCTCCTGTTAGGCCTTAAACCGTGTCTACTAAGTCTCCCACGAGCTATGACTTATACCTAAGTCGCTAACGACCTAAACATATCAAAGGAGCTTCCTATGTTGCTTCTTCCCTAGGTTGGCCACGACCTATGACTTGCTAGTTTCTCCAGAACGATCAAGTGCACCGTGTATAAACCGTAGACGACTCCCATTAGGTCTCGGACGACCTACGACATATCCAAGGTCGCTCGCGACCTACGACCTAAAACCGAACTCTCCTATAAATACGGCATTAGCTCCAACTGAAAGAGGATCTTTTTGGCTCATTTCTAGAACGCCGATACTCTGCTGAATTCTCGACTCACTCGACACTTCAAACACGAAAGACATCTCAACAAACTTCAAGAGGAAATCTAACACAATCAACATGGATTCAAAGAATTCTTCTACATCGGAGTTCTAGTTGTTTGTCTCATCAGTATTGTAATTGAAGATTGTTGTAAAGTTGTAATTGATTCCATAAAAAAGAGGATTAAAGTGGACGTAGGCTTAACCTGAAGCCGAACCACTATAAAACTGTTGTCTTTTACTACTTTCTCTGTGACTTTTCTACTTGTGTTTAATTCCCGTGTTCATGGGTGGTGCTTTCACTTAAACTCTACATACACCGGGGTGTTAGCATTCAATTTTTAGCATTAAGAATGACTAAATAAAATATTATTTATATAATTTGAAGTAAACAATTTTGTTAAGTTAACAAATTACACACAATAGCTAAAAAGGCATAACTTTCACATTATAAATCAGATTTCAACGAAACGAAAAGCAGTATTCTTAAAATTTTATTTACTTTCAAAATAAAAGACAAAATTCAAAATTTTAAACTTTTAAATTTTTAAATTTAAAAGTCAAAGTTTGACCATATTGACAAAATTCACATTTTCAGAGAATATTCTATTAATTCATGTGTGAAATTCTAATCCACACCAAAATTAATATTTTAAATAACAAAATTAACTAAATTAAATAAATAAAACATTTTTAAAATTTTTGGGTTGGTACATAGATGGTTTGGATGGCAAGAAAAGTGAGAGTAAATGCTAAGAAATAGAAAATGGATAAGTTCAGGAGAAAGAAACGTATATATGTTTTATTCTTAAATGTAAATGAAAATAAGGAGTTTTGAAATGAGAAATAAATCTTCTTGTACATGATTTGCAAATGAGAAATACATGGCTAGGAAAAGAGTTTGTATGGATAAAGCAAGAAATGAAGAGGCCATGTTGAAAAAGGCAATAAATCAAGCAATGACTTGACGGATTTAATTAATTTCTGTTAACGCTAAAATTTAAACGCTAACACCCCGGTGTGTAAAGTGTAGTTGTGAAAGCACCACCCGATGATTCGGGAACAGAGTATAAGCAGAAAGCTGCAGAAAAACAGTAAATAACAGCAGTTTTTATAGTGGTTCGGCTTATGATCAAGCCTACGTCCACTCTGAATATCTTTATTGATGATTTCGTTACAAGTTGATACAATTCTTCTCAAGTACAATACACTTTGAATTACTAAACACTTTGAACGAGTAGCTTAAACTTCAATGTAAGAGAAAGTCTTCAAATCCATGTCGGATGTATGAGATTCCTTCTTGAAGTTATTGATAGCGTTCTACGTGTCTTAAAAGCTTTGAGTGTCGAGTCAGTTTGGAATGCAGCAGAGTATCGGTGCTTGGAAAGAATGAGCCCAAAAAAGTCCCATTCATGTTTGAGGTAGGTCGGTATTTATAGAAAAATCTTCCCTTTGGATCGTAAGTCATGCTCGACTCATGATAACCCGTGGCCGAGTTAAGTTGGGTCGTGGGCGACTGAGCTGGTAGAGTTCATGCTTGGTGTCAGAGCGCCTTCGGTCTTCTGGATATAGCGCAAGTCCTAACTCGTCCACGAGTTAAGAGGTCATGGCCGACTTATCTGACTAAGCCCTTGGTTCCTCAATGGTTTACTTCTTCAGAATTACAAGTCATGAGTCGCTCACGAGTCAACTCTCTTTGACATAAGCATTGTGGCTGCGGGCTACGATTCAGTGGTTTTAGGTCGTAGGTGAGTCATGCTGAGTCGTGAGTCGCTTCCTTGAGTTATTGACGACTCAAGGTAGGTCATAGGTTGCACGATTCTGTGACTCACGCAACTCCTCAATTTGTTGAGGCGGTAACTCGTTGAGTCGTTCCGCTTCTCTTAAGCCGCCTTGAATTCTAACTCGCCAGCTTGTTAAGTTGCTCCTACCCTTAAGTCGTGAATTACAATGAGTCGTAGACCCGTTGAGTCGGTAAGAACCTTAAGTCATGAAGGCCTTAAGTCGTGATCCATCCCTTCTTTCCTAAACCATTAAGTCGTAGACTCCTATATGTTGTAAGTCGTTCACTTCCGTAAGCTATTGACTCCTTTAGGTCGACCAATCCCTGACTCGTTAAGTTGTGTAACTCCCTTGAGTCGCTAACTTGTTAAGTCGGTTACTTACTGAGTCGGACCACTCCTTAAGTCGCTCTGCTTCTTTAAGTCGTGAGTCGTCTCAGGTCTTAACTCATTGGTCAAACGGGGTTAACATTTGCCCCTCAAAGTGCGTGCCTAAGTTGTAGGTCGCGTGCTTCGACTTTCTTAGCTCGTGTCCTGATGGGTTGTTAGGTCGTGAAGGACTTAAGGAAGAGACTAGGTCGGCTGATGCCGATTCGCATTCCATCACTCCAGTGTATAAATGGCTTAAGTCGCCCCTTCTTCTTCACTTTCTTACTTCAGCGTTTATTTCCGCCATTAACAATCTTCGAAGCTTTCAAAGACGAACTCAACCAGTTCATCTCATCATCAATCAAATTTCTTTGATCCTCGTCGTCGCACTACGTAAGTAAACTTATTGCCCACTCAATTTCACAACTGTCGTTATCCCTCGATCATGGAGTTGGACTTCTCGTTCTCTAACCCTAATCCGAATCCTCGCACCATGCTTCAATTCGAGTCACGCTATGATTGATTTCTGACAAGCTTTGAGCGGTTTGATTTGAGTTTGTAGATGATTTGCAAGGAGGAGACGATGGGTTTTCATATTTCGGGTCAGTTGATTCATGGATTTAGAGGAGATGAGATTGTCTTGTATGGCTTATCGGGTTAGGAGATAGGAGGATAACGGGTTAAGGTTTATGAGGATAATGGGTTAAGGTTTAGGAGGATAATGGGTTAAGGTTTGGGAGTTCTGAGAAGGGGTTGGTTGGTTGGAGGAAGCATGACGTTAACTTGGACGCGATCCTGTAATCTTGAGCGCAGTAATTTTGAGCGATTCAATAACCATCGCGACTTATCCTTTGACCGACTTACCAACCTTCACGAGACAAGTCTTAAGTCATAGCCGGGATAGGACTTGGAGAATTTCACGTTGCCTCGGACTGAAGCCTATTCTATTTTCCATGGTTTACGACTTAGAGCACTGCCGACTTAAGACACTAACAATTCAAGATTGAAACGACCTAACTTAACTCGCCTCGTAATCCTTAGGTCGTGGACGAGTAAGCCAGATAACCGATGATTTGATTTAACCCGTAGGAAGAATTTCTTAAGTCGTTGCCAACACTTAAGTCGTCGCCGAGTCAACACTTAAGTCGTCGCCGAGTCAACACTTAAGTCGTCGCCGTGACAACACTTAAGTTGTCGCAGTTGACAATTTTGCTTGAACCTTGAACTTTAACTTGATTTGCTAAAATTAACTGCATGAACTTTGTTGTGTTTCTTCACTGATTATTCTAACTTTGACGCTATCAACCTGTTAAACACAATACTTGCAGAAAGATGGGACAAATATACTGCCATCGACTGCCCACGTCAAATGACAGATTAGTTAATAACAGATAATTAACTCAAATAAATTGTGTGAATGAAGTGCTTTCATTAATTTCAAGTAAAATATTACAGCAGCACTGAAATAGTCAATTGAAACTGACCAGCCTGCACTAATATTATGCTTGAACTTTATATTAACAAGTTCTGAAATTTTGTAATCGACCAATCATCGACTAGTTTAATTCCAGTTATATTTACTTGCTATTTTTATTAATTTTGCACGACAGTTCACACTTTTTAGGAAACGTGCACCTTCACATTTGAATATCCAGTTGCTTGTGTAGAATGACTTCTCAGGAAGAAGATACAACGGTTCAGACTGGAGAGGCAACTGTAATTCCGGCTCCTTTGGTCAATCCTCCCGAAAGAGTCTCTTCTACTTTATCGTACAGAGTTTTCCACCAATTGTGCGCTCAGTTTGGCATTGCTGAGTCAGATGCCATTCTTCCCGAGAGAAGTAACACTGCTGACATAGCACCCCCCGGCTTTGTAATGGTCAATCGACAAATGTGCCTGAGTGGGGGCGTTCCTCCTTTCAATGACTTTTTCCAACAACTTCTTCGTCAATTGGCCATCGCCCCGTCCCAATTACACCCCAATGGTTATGCCATTTTAATGGGGTTGTGTGTACTGTTTAGGAGGACGCTTGATCGATTCCCAAGCTTTGACGAGATTTGCTTCCTATGCTCTTTCACCAGGACAAAAGATCACCCCTCTATTACTGTCCTGAGAAGTGCTCGAAATCGTAAATTGATCATCGGTCTTCCTGACAGTCTTCATGGGTTTTTGACTCAATTTTTCTATGTCCGTTGCCCCCCGGGGTTTTATGCTGTGTGGAGAAAAGGAAGTAAGATCATCTACCTTTACCTCCTTTATATTCTGAGTCTTTTGATGTTCGAATTGCCAAGTGTTAACTTCGTCATTATTTCTTTTCTTTTATTTCAGTACTTTCCCCTCCTTGTAGAGATCCCAGTCACAAGCCAACCCTGGAGAGGCTTGTAGCAGTACCGGTTGAAGAACAGGACGTGAAATTTTTGCTGAACGACGAATTCCTTCAGCAGTTCGGACTTCTTCATCCTTCTCGCTCCACACACCCCTGCGAGATTCCAGACTCCCCACCTATAGCATCAGATGCTCTGGTTTCTACAGACACATCCATACCAAAAGGACCTGCTCCCGAGGCTTCGCTAGTGAAGTGCTCCACTTCGATTGATGTTGCGGGGCCATCTGTCGAGCTTGCCCCGGTTATTGAGGAAGAAGAGCCCCAGGGATCTCCCCGACTGTTACAGAAATCTGGCGAAGAAGCCGAAAAAACTAGCCTTGTCAAGCAGACCAGGGACGATACTTTCGAAGGGCTGAGCGACCTCTTCGCCACTTCGCAAGAGATCTTTAAAGATGATCCTACCACTATTGGGGTTTCTTCTTCATTAGTTGAAGCGACTTCGGTCCTGCAACAGACTCCGTCGACCCAAGAGTTGACGCTGAATATTACACCCACAACCACTCCTCAATTAAAGAGTGGTTCGTAGTTTGATGCGTGTAGTTTGCACGTCACACACACTTAGAATTTTTTGGCACTTTTACGCTTCTGAATTTTTGTACTTTGAAGAATTCTAAGATTTATCTCTTTTTTATTTCAGATCCTCCGATGGGGCGCAGTGGATCCTATCATGATGATTTCCAGCGCTACGGGAGGCGTAGCCAGTATGATTACAGGCGTTACCTCCCTTCTTACAGAGAATCTGATGAAGAGAGAGCCGCTCGAAAGGCTCAAGAAAAGAGGGCTCAAGAGGAGCGCTATGAAAGAAGAGAGAGGGAAGAGCGCCACGATTCTTCACAGAGAGGTGACGATTCCCATAAAAGAAAAACCCATGATGACAGAGGAAAAAGTCATAGGTTGAAGATTCGAGCAAGCGAGCCCGACATGGTGAGAAGCACACCTCTACAACTCCTGAAAAGGTTACTGCCCCTGCCTCGCTTGACATTCCTTCCGGCTCTCCCGCTCTCGGGAAGACGGACATCCAAACAATAATTAGTAGACCCAAATTCCAAGTTGGACCGGGTCCTGCCACTTTGCAAAGTCGGTTTCCACAGTGGTGTCTGAAGGGAGTAAGGTTTGACCTTGACTTGGTCCCCATTGACAAGTCTGCCACGTTAAGAACCTTGACGCCGTCAAGCTTGATATTGAGAGGATGTCGAACTGGCAGAAACTTATTGACGAGCTTCAGAGGGTTAATCGTGCAAACATAGAGGCCATGCTCACTATGGAAAACGATAAAGCCGAGTGGCAAAAAGTTCTTGAGCAACATGACACTGAGATGAGGAGCATTGCTTCTTATAATGAAGAGCTTGAAGCAAAAGTTGAAGAATTTAAACAAGTGCTTGCTGCTTCCTCTACTTCCTATTCTCAAAAAGAAGAAGTGCTCCTAAAACAAGTGAGAGATGCTCATGCCAGCCAAAGGGATGCCGAAGACAGGCTTGAAGTGTAGAAAAGGATTAGTGAGGGCTATGTCGCTGACATTGAAGAGCTTCGGAAGAAAAACAGCTCCCAAGAGGCGGAGATTCAAATGCTTAAGCTTCAACTTTCTAAAGCTGAAATGGAGCGTGATGAGGCCGTTGCTGGCAAAATTGCAGCTGAAGAATCTCACGAGGCAACGAGGGCCGACATCAGCTCAACATTATTTGATTCTACCTGCATAGCATTTTGGGGCTCGGTAGCCTCGCATTTCTAGGCCCCAAGTATGAAATTACTCTGGCTGAAGTTTGGGAGGACGCACTCGATATGCTTGGCGGTAAGGGCGCTGGCTATGCTGAGTCAGCTCTTGAGGAGCACTATCTTGATGATGATGCTCGTGCCGCACTCGCTAGGGGGAGAGAACAGCTTGCAAAATTAAGGGCCGAAACAGCGGCAGGAGAATATTCAGGAAAAACCATCTCAACTGCTCCAATTCAACCTTCTCCTTCAGCCGAAATTGACATTATCGGCTCTAGTTCTCATTCCCCATCTCCTATTAAGGTTACCACTGATATTACAAGCATACAAGGTGGAGATGAGGGCGGCGAGAGTGCCGAGGTACAGGCTTACGAAATTGACGTCAGGGAACCGACTTCTGCAGGTAACCCTACTGGCAATCTTGCCCAAGTAGACTGCTCATCTGTTTCTTATGAACTTGATGATCTTTTTGACTACTTCTTGAATCTCAGCGAACCTTTATCTCCGCTTTTAGCTGACTTGAACTTTTTTCCTTCTGCAGAGAAAACGTCGGGCATTGTTCAGGCTTCTCCTCCTCCAATTATTCCTTCCCCACCTCCTAAGGTCACTCCTCCTTCTGCCTCGCAACCCGGGTCACAAGAGGAGCAAATAGAAGCCCTTCACGGATTAGATGATCCCGTTGCTTCTCAAGATCCGAAAGGAGAAGAAACTGAAGGAAGCGAGAGGACTCCAGAACCAACTGGCTCCGACGCTGAACCGTTATCCAAACTTCTTTCTCCAGGGAGTGGGCCTTCCTCCAAGAAGAGAGGAAAGCAGGGAGTTTCCAAGAAGAAGAATAAGAAGGGATCTTCAACTGGCGAAGAAGAGACGGAAGAAAGTCCGATCGAGCCCCTTTCTCCTTCATCCCCTACCCTTACAAGCCGACCTAAAAAGTTGGTCATTCGGCCAGGTGCGGGCTCAAAAGGTGGGCGGAAGAAGAAATGATGGCTCTGGTTCTGTGGCTTCCATATCGCTTTTTTTCCTTTTTTGCATGTAATGACCGGAAATTGTGCGGGTACCGGCCCCCCGCTTTTCTCTTGTTTTTTTTTTACTTTGGAACCTGTATCTGTATATAAAATAGTGTTGAATAAAATGATTCTTTTTCTTTGTACAAACTTCTGTCTGTATCTGAGAATGCATTTACTATTCATTTTTGTACAAGTTTCTTTGTACGATATTGCAGTGAGCTTGTGGTATATATTGTTCGAGCGCAATTTTACCGATGTAGTTATACCATGCTGCCCCTATACCATAAGCCCATTGTAATATTTTATTTTATGAGGAACTTATGCTTTTATTTTTTAGAGAATAATTATTCCACATTTGGAGGAATATGATTTCATTAAAAAATAGAGCACAAATAAGTTTCTACGCTTCAACCTTCGAAGATATCACTTTTTATTTTGTGCATATACACATTTTATTGAATGAAATCTTCTATGTGGTAAAGCGGGTATTTGTAAGGTACTTCAACTTCTTTTTGAGGAAGAGAATTTTCTAGAACAAGTAATTCACTCTTCCTTTGAAAGTTAAAGTGTGCTTTTAATGAGGATTTCTTTTTCTTTTTTTTTTAACTTGCCACAGTAAAGGGCTTCTTGATTTTTGTTTCTTTTGAAAGTTGCACCTCTGAGGAAGACTTTTTCACGTTCAACACTTGGAAGTTTTATTTCAATCTTGGTGAAACGTGTGCCTCCGAAGAGGTCTTTCTGCTTGATTGTGCCTCCGAAAGGAGGTCTTTTCATTTCTGCCTCTGGGAAGAGGTCTTTCTGTCTTATTGCACCTCTGGGAAGAGGTCTTTCTGTTTCTGCCCCTTGGGAGATGCTCTCTCTTTTTCTTTTTCTTTTTTACATTTCATCTCTGGTGAAGTGAAACTCCGAAGAGCGGCTGTTGCACTTCAACTCCTGGCGAAATGGGCCTCCGAAGAGGGCTTTTATTTTGTTTTACATTTCAACTCTGCTGAAGTGAAACTTCGAAGAGTGGTTGTCGCACTTCAACTCCTGGTGAAATAGGCCTCCGAAGAGGGCTTTTATTTTGTTTTACATTTCAACTCCGGTGAAGTGAAAATCCGAAGAGCGGCTGTCACACTTCAACTCCTGGTGAAATGTGCCTCCGAAGAGGGCTTTTATTTTGTTTTACATTTCAACTCTGGTGAAGTGAAAATCCGAAGAGCGGCTGTCACACTTCAACTCCTGGTGAAATGTGCCTCCGAGGATTGCCTGGAAGTTACTCTCTCATGGTTGGAGGGTCATGACTCCTCCAATCTTTTTTGGTTGAGTAGAGAACTTTCTTTTTTGCGGCATATGCCTCGTTAGTGGTCTTTATCCTCCAAAGAGTTGTGCCTTTGAAGAGGACTTGTGCCTCCGAAGAGGGCTTTAGTTGCTCCTTGTCCACTTGCTTATGCCTTTTTAGCGATCCTCTATTTTTTCTTTTCAAGCTCGCACTCCATTCTCTTACAAGTAGTTTATTTAATCCAAAGAAGTGCACTTCATTGCTAGGCCAGTTCGCGAGAACGGACATAAGCTTCTTAATTGGATGTTTGTTTGTTCAAACTTCTCAATTTATTAGCTAGAGCCCGTTTTCGGCGAAATCATTGACCGTTCAACTGAAGCACTTCTTATCTAGGATTTAAATTCGGGAATTTTGTGACTTGGAATTTGTTTGTTGAATGATAACAAGAATCACTTGGTCTTGTAATGTGCAAGTTTTATTTTCGTTGCCTGCAAAAATTTAAATCGACATTTCAGTAATACATTTAATGTACTTTTCATATCGAAAATAAAGCAAACATGTAATAATAATAAGGAACACAAGATTTATAGTGGTTCGGCCAAGAATTTGGGCCTACATCCACTTTATAGTCTTTCATTATTCACTTGCATCGGTTTTACAGTCGCTTTCAATTACAGGAATCATACATTCATAATTCTTTTTACAATATTTCAACAAAGTTATCAAGTAAAGTATGGGCGCAAGTGATTGCTGTTCCAGGCTCTTGGAATTTGATCTCCTTCGATAGTAGTGAGTTTGAATGTGCCGTCAAGAAGCTTCTGACCTATGACATATGGTCCTTCCCAATTTGGCCCAAACACACCTGTCGCTGTCATAATTCTCTTTAGGACTAGATCTCCAATCTCAAAGCTGCGTTGGCGAACTTTGGAATTGAAATGTCTGGCTATCCTTTGCTGATGAGATGCGATTCTGAGCTCAGCCTCTTCTCTTTTTTCATCAAGGAGATCTAGTGCCTCAAGCTGTAGTTTTTCATTCTCCGCTTGATTGAAATGGATTCTTCTATGTGAAGGGACCTCTATTTCTACCGGAATCATTGCCTCTAATCCGTATGCCAATGAAAATGGAGTATGCCCAGTCGCAGTCTTGTGGGTAGTTCTGTACGCCCATAGTGCTAGTGGTAGCTTATCGACCCAACCACCTTTTGCTCTTTCAAGTTGCTTCTTGATGGTTGACTTGATAATTTTGTTTACTGCTTCCAACTGCCCGTTTGCCTGCGGATGAGCTACTGCTGAGAAGCTTTTTCGAATTTTGAATCGTTTGCAAAAATCTTGGAATTCTTCACTTTCGAACCGAGTACCATTGTCTGTAATTATCTTTTGAGGCACACCATACCTGCAAATGATATTTTTAGTCACAAAACTTATCATCTTTATAGAAGTGATAGTAGCCAGTGGTTCAGCTTCTGCCCATTTAGAAAAATAATCTACAGCCCCAATGGCATATTTAATTCCAGATTTGGCAGTTGGTAACGGTCCTACAAGGTCTATCCCCCATATTGCAAACGGCCATGGACTGACCATCTTTGCGAGTTCAGTGGAAGGTGCTCTGGGAATTTTTGCGAATCTTTGGCATCTGTCACATTTTCGGGAATATTCTGCTGCATCTCGATTAATTTCTGGCCAAAAATATCTGTATCGGAGAATCTTCTTTGCTAAAGTTTGACCACCTAAATGATCACCAGATTCTCCCCCATGTACCTCAGCTAGGATTGTTTTGGACTCTTCCCTGGATACACATCGAAGTAACGGCATTGAGAATCCCTGTCTGTATAATTGGCCATCCTGGAGTATATAGCGAGAGGCTTTCCTCAGTAGCTTCTTTCGTTCTTTTGAATTTTTCGGTAAAGAGCCATTGAGCAGATATTCTGTTATTGGAGTCATCCATGAGTCTTGCTCTTGAGAAACGCTCATGATCCAATCAATATCCATCTCATCAATGCTTGGAGCCGACAGGACCTCCACTGGAGTCAACCCCAGAAATTGAGCTTCGCCTGTGCTAGTGTACTTTGCGAGAGAATCTGCTTTCGTGTTTTCTTCTCGAGGAATATGACTTATCATGTAATGGTCGAAATCATCCAGGAGTTCCCAAACCTTTAACAAGTAGGCAGGCAGATTTCCCCCTTTCGCTTGGAATTCCTTCTTGACTTGGCATACAATAAGCTGAGAATCACTGAAGATCTGTAATGCTCGGATGTTTAGTTCTTTAGCAATTCTTAAGCCAGCGATAAGAGCTTCGCATTCTGCTTCATTGTTTGTTGAAGGAAATTCCAATCTTAGTGCATTGCATAATGATCGACCTTCAGGGGTCTCAAGTACAACTCCGGCTCCAGAACAGTGGTCATTTCTCGCGCCATCAACATATAACTTCCATTGGATTGGGGAATCATCGATCGTCTCCTCCTCACTGTTACCCTTATCTGTGAATTCTGCGATGAAATCCACTAAAGCTTGTCCGTTGATTGCTTTTCGGGGATGATAAGTGATGTCATACTGACTGAGTTCAATATTCCACTTTAGAAGACGACCCGAAGTCTCAGGGCGAAACAGGACTTGCTTTAAAGGTTGATCGGTGAGGACTCTGATCGGATGAGCTTGGAAATATTGCCTCAACTTTCTTGATGCAATCAGTTGGCAATAGGCGAGTTTTTCCAACTTGGAGTAATTCATCTCTGCCCCGGTGAGTCTTTTGCTGATATAGTAAACTGGATGTTGAATCCTTTTGTCTTCTCGTATCAGCGCTGCACTTAAAGCACGAGATGATATTGCCAAGTATATAAGAAGATCCTCACCATCGCCAGGCCTAGAAAGTATTGGAGGCGTTTCCATGTGGCGAATCAATTCATCAAAGGCTTTTTGGCATTCGAGAGTCCAATCAAAGTTTTTCTTTCCTTTCTTTAGGGCGTCAAAGAATGGGATGCATTTATCAGTGGCTTTGGAAATGAACCGAATCAAGGCGGCGACTTTTCCATTGAGAGTCTGTAGTTCCTTCTTCGTTCTAGGAGCTTTGACTTCCTTTAAGGCGGTAATTTGAGCTGGACTAGCCTCAATGCCCCTAGCGCTCACGATGAAACCTAAGAACTTTCTGGATTCCACTCCAAATGAACATTTTAAAGGGTTAAGCTTCATTCCATATTTTCGAAGGACTGCGAACATGTCTGCTAAGTGTTCTATGTGATCCACTGCTTTCTTAGACTTTACTAACATGTCATCGACGTAGACTTCCATAGTCTTGCCCAATTGCGGTTTGAACATAGCATTAACAAGTCTTTGGTAGGTTGCCCCTGCATTCTTCAGCCCGAAGGGCATAACCCTATAGCAGTAAAGACCAACATCGGTGATAAAGCTCGTGTCCTCCTGATCTGGCTCATGCATCATGATCTGGTTATATCCGGAGTAGGCATCCATAAATGATAACAATTCATGTCCCGCTGTTCCGTCTAACAATTGATCGATCCTGGGTAACGGGAAGCAGTCTTTGGGGCAGGCCTTGTTTAGATCTGAAAAATCGATGCACACTCTCCATTTTCCGTTTGCTTTCTTGACCAGCACTGGATTTGAAACCCAATTCGGATAGGTAGATTCTTTGATAAAGTTATTCTCCATGAGCCGATCAACTTCTTCTTTTAATGTTGCTGACCTTTCTGGACCTTGAGTCCTCCTTTTTTGTTTCACAGGTGTAAATTTTGGATCAATATTCAGAGCGTGTACTGCAACTTCTGGGGATATTCCGCACATATCGGCATGAGTCCAAGCAAAAACATCCAAATTTGCCTTTAAAAAAGATATTAAGATATTCTGAATTGACACATTAAGTTGTGAACCCACATTCAACACCTTGTTTGGGTCCTTTGGGTCAACAGGTACTGGTATTGTCGTTTCCACTGGTACCACTCTATTCTCCCCTGCACTGGCTTTTCTGGGATCCATCTCTTTCCGTGCTCCGCTGTGCTCGCCATTGTAAGGTCCGCCCTGTAATTGCTACAAGGATGGTTCTTTGATGCGGACTGGGGTTGCCGCATCCTTTCCCATTTCTCTTTTCCTTTTTTCTCGTAGCTCTGTCAGATAACACTCCCGCCCAGCATTTTGATCCCCTTTTATAACTCCCACTCCATTATCTGTGGGAAATTTAATGGTGAGGCACCATGGGGCCAGAACAGCTTTGAATGCTGCGAGAGTTGGACGGCCAAGGAAAGCATTATAAGCAGAAAATTCGTCAACAATCACAAAAGTTTGCTTGCGGAAAACTTTTCTTTCTCCCTCTCCAAGTTCTACAAGCAAATCAATGGTTCCTATTGGCTGTTTTGGCTCCCCAGTGAAGCCAGCGATTTTCTGCGATGAGGCTTGCACATTAGCCATAGAGATCTTCATTTGGTCGAATATTTTCTTGAAGAGGATATTGCAGGATGCGCCACAATCAATGAGAACTCTTCTGACAATAGCTGGCCCGATACCAGCCGAGATGACTAAGGGATCCAAGGTAGGAGCTTCAATACCTGTGGAATCCCTGGCTTTGAACACAATATCATCATTGAAAGTTCTTTGTTGCTTCAGGGGCGTAGCACCTTCCAAAAAAAATACATCTTCCTCGGTCGGTACATACTTCAAAGCTCGGGTATACCTTTCCATCTCACCCCAGCTCCTGCCTGCTGGGTGAGGTCCTCTCGTAATGACATTGATAACAAGCCTTCCGGATTCATGCCCTGCAGTCTTCTCACTTGTCCTGGGTTGATGAGCAGGAGCTCGTTGCCCCTGACTAGACGAAGCGAGATTGCTGCTATTCTTTTCCACAAATTGCTGCAGCTTGTTTTCCCTTATCAATTCTTCAATCAAAATTTTCAATTGGCGGCATTCATCGGTATCATGACCGGGTTGATTATGGAAGCGGCAAAACTTCCCGCTTTGTACAGCTTTTTTCCCGGTTCTCAAAACGGGAGGTTTAGGATAATCGATAGAATCTTTAGTGGCAAGGTAAATGCGCTCTGGCGTATCTGATAAAGGAGTATATTCTGATGACTTGAAGGAACGAGGCTTCTTCAGATTTTTCTGTTTCTTCCCATCGTTATTTTCCCTTTTCTGTCCTACAGATTCATTCTTGCGTGGAGCAGCAATATTATCTTCATCTTTTTCCAATACTGCCTTTACCGGTACAGGACGGCTTTCCAGGCGTATGAACTCATCTGCTTTCTTGTAGAATTTTTCAAGGGAATTTGTTCCTTCGTGTTAAGCCATTTTCCAAATTCGCTCGCCTTGTCGATGGCCCTCATCAGATAGGTCAAAATCATCCGTGGTTCTGCATTGTCTACCTCGGCCAGCGCTATATTAAAGCGATTCAAGAAAGATCTGATAGTTTCCCATGGATTCTGTTCTAAACTTGACAACGACATGATATCTTTGGCTTTTGAAGCATATAGTCTGAACTGCTCCTTGAATTTCCGGGTTAGGTCAGAAAACTGATGTATAGACCGAATTGGTAGCTTGGTGAACCAAAGCAGAGCTACACCTTCCAAATATACAGGAAAATATCGACACTTTATTTCATCAGAAGCTCTGGCACCTGTCATGTGCCAATCATACTTATACAAGAATTCGTTCGGATCACTTGTTCCATTGTAAGCTGGGATAGTTGGAGGGACGAACTTCCTTGGGAACTCAGCCTTTAAGATCCTTTCGGTAAATGGGGTTTTACTTGGAGCGAAACCCCATTCCTTCTCGTCTTCATTCCTTTGCATGCTTTCTTTCATGATTTGTTGAACCATTTCAGAAAGATACCCCTCATCATTTCGAGCTTTAGATCCACCAACTTCAGGAAATGTCCGCTCAAAGGGGCTGGCAGCCCTCTCAGGAATGTTTCTTTCTTCATCCTCATGAATGTTGCCAGCAAAGTTCCTTTCATTACCCGTTGGTTGACAGTTTACCCCAAGCAAGTCATTCAACTTATTCAAAATTAGGGCATTTTGAGGATTCTGAGCCTCCAATTGTGCACTTTGGGCATTTATCTGCTGGTTCAGCCCTAAGATTACAGCATCCAACTTCGCTTTTGTAACCCCAACAGGTGGAGTGGCTTGATTAGGTATAGGAGAAGCGAAGGTTCCCTCTTGAACATTTCCAGATCTAACAGATCTACTCCTTCTCCCCGGAGCCATGATTTCAGATAAACTTCTAGTCTTCAGAGAGATTACTTCAACAAACTTTCGTGGAGCAATGATGATAATTCGCCTGAGTTCGCTTCTCAGTGAAAGAACCAAAAATGTTAACGCTAAAATTTGAACGCTAACACTCCGGTGTGTAAAGTGTAGTTGTGAAAGCACCACCCAATGACTCGGGAACAGAGTATAAGCAGAAAGCTGCAGAAAAACAGTAAATAACAGCAGTTTTTATAGTGGTTCGGCTTATGATCAAGCCTACGTCCACTCTGAATATCTTTATTGATGATATCGTTACAAGTTGATACAATTCTTCTCAAGTACAATACACTTTGAATTACTAAACACTTTGAACGAGTAGCTTAAACTTCAATGTAAGAGAAAGCCTTCAAATCCATGTCGGATGTATGAGATTCCTTCTTGAAGTTGTAGATAGCGTTCTACGTGTCTTAAAAGCTTTGAGTGTCGAGTCGGTTTGGAATGCAGCAGAGTATCGGTGCTAGGAAAGAATGAGCCCAAAAAAGTCCCCTTCATGTTTGAGGTAGGTCGGTATTTATAGAAAAATCTTCCCTTTGGATCGTAAGTCGTGCTCGACTCATGATAACCCGTGGCCGAGTTAAGTTGGGTCGTGGGCGACTTAGCTGGTAGAGTTCATGCTTGGTGTCAGAGCGCCTTTGGTCTTCTGGATATAGCGCATGTCCTAACTCGTCCACGAGTTAAGAGGTCATGGCCGACTTATCTGACTAAGCCCTTGGTTCCTCAATGGTTTGCTTCTTCAGAATTACAAGTCATGAGTCGCTCACGATTCAACTCTCTTTGACATAAGCATTGTGGCTGCGGGCTACGATTCAGTGGTTTTAGGTCGTAGGTGAGTCATGCTGAGTCGTGAGTCGCTTCCTTGAGTTATTGACGACTCAAGGTAGGTCATAGGTTGCACGATTCTGTGACTCGCGCAACTCCTCAATTTGTTGAGTCGGTAACTCGTTGAGTCGTTCCGCTTCTCTTAAGCCGCCTTGAATTCTAACTCGCCAGCTTGTCGAGTTGCTCCTACTCTTAAGTTGTGAATTACAATGAGTCGTAGACCCATTGAGTCGGTAAGAACCTTAAGTCGTGAAGGCCTTAAGTCGTGATCCATCCCTTCTTTCCTAAACCGTTAAGTCGTAGACTCCTATATGTTGTAAGTCGTTCACTTCCGTAAGCTGTTGACTCCTTTAGGTCGACCAATCCCTGACTCGTTAAGTCATGTAACTCCCTTAAGTCGCTAACTTGTTAAGTCGGTTACTTACTGAGTCGGACCACTCCTTAAGTCGCTCTGCTTCTTTAAGTCGTGAGTCGTCTCAGGTCTTAACTCATTGATCAAACGGGGTTAACAATTTCTTTCCTTTGTATTAGTAGTTGTTCTTAATTACGTTGAATTTTTTAAATGTGTACATTGATTATGATTGAATCCTTAAATAAATTAATTTAAATAAGTTTCATTCTTTTATATTACTTTATGAATAAAATATGCATTTCCACTTTAACTTTCCTTCCTTATTTTATTACAAAGCTTATTTTTCTTCATATTAAATTACCAAAATTTTATCAATTTAACAATTTCAATTATTAAAAATTTATGTTTTGTTACACTCTCCCCCACTCAAAACTTTTCATCCTTGAAAAGGAAGAAGGTAGGGGAATAAAAACAACCTGAAAGAAAACTAAATTGAAACTCAAAATAGGATCTTTAATATAAACCATAAAAATTAAATTTTAAATTAATAATTGATTTCATCTATTTAATTTTTCTTAAGTTAAATTTAACTATTTCAAATTTCGTTAATTCATCTTCCAATTATCTTAAAATAAAAATTTCTAAAATTATAAGTTTGAAAATCATTTGTTATACTCAAAAATGTGTTCAATAAATTAATTTCTTCTTTATTCCTAATTATAATTAAAAAATTTCTCTCAGTATATTTTTATCATCTATGTTAAATATATTTCCACTTATTACAACTACTTAAATTTATTCTTAGTTCCTTTAATATCATTTTCTTTTTGTAAATTATTCCATTACCCTTTTATTCTATTTACCTCTGTTAATATTTTTATAACTAGAATTTAAGTGTATAACATTTATTATAACCACTCAAATTTTGTTTATAAAATCTTTTTATATTGTATATTATCCAATTACATTATCAACTTCTGAAAACCAAGGTAAATTATATTGAAATGCAATTGAGTATTATACAAATAAAACTTTCAAATTCTATTATCTCAAGTTTGAATCATTTATTCAAAATTTTGATTTTCTTTTTATAATTGAAATTATTCTTCAAGATAAAATTTAAGAATTAAATTTCTGATTCCCTTTAAACCATTTCGAGATAAATAAATATATGTACATAATATGTTAAATCAAATTTAAATCATATATCTATATATTATAAATCAAGTCATATTTTAGAGATTCAAATCAATTAAATTCTCAAGGTAACACTGTAGCCAGACTGTAGAATGGTCTTTTCACTTCGAAAATCGAAAATGAATGTCGATGATGATGCAGTCATCACTAAATTATTTCCCAGCGACAAAGAGAAGAACACTGATTTTTTTAAACCTTTAAATTCTTTGGAAACAAATTTCTATTCGAAAATAATTTAAATAATATATCCTTTTAAAACTTTAAACACAAGGTTTGAAACCATCGGAAATTGAATTCTGAAGTTCTTGTTTTAAATTCATTTCTGTTTCCAAATTAATTTATAAACATTGTTTATAGTTCAATTATTTGTATGAGACAAAACCCATGGTTTACAAAACCATAAATAAAATAAAAGACTATTATCTCTTGACAACTAGTTAAATTAATTATAAAAATTCCGAAAATTATAATTATATATATAATATTAGATTTTTTTCCAAATATAGGAATAAATTTTTCAAAACAACGATAGAGATTCAAATTTGATGGACTCGAATCAAAGAGAATTTTGATTTAAAGATAAGTTGGAATAAGAAGATCCGATGATTAAATAACAGAATAAGGAACTGGATAAGTTTATATAAATCGAAGGCAACCTTAACTGGGTTAACCGTGACTTAAAGAATACGATCGATGTGGATTTTCTATGTTAAATCTACATTCGATCTGAAGAGATATAGTTCGGAATAACAAAAGATACTAGCATCTAACCGAGGATAAATATAAATCTCTAGTGAATCAATGCTAATTGTAAAGGAGTTTCAACCGTTTATTAGAATATTGGCGAGACCGCCAATTCACTATAAAGATCATCCGATGTGGAGTAATGGGATAATCTAGAATCGAAAGAAGATGAATAGTGAGGGACATCAATGAACTTTGGAACCGCAGGGAACATTCCTAAATTCAAAGGAAATCGAATGAAAAGGAAGAAATTCAAGCTCGAATGAAAGTGATTCTGTAAATCAAATTTACCATACATGCTAAGTTTTTCCTAGAGCCAAAGCTCTGATACCAAAAGTAACGACTCGGTATTTTTAACCATTTGCATCCATACATGTCGGATTTGAATTGTTTAAAATACCGCGTTGTAAATATAATTTGGAAAATCTTAGAATATACAGTAAATAAATAATCACGGGTCATAGTAATAAGAATACTCGCAGCGGAATAAAAATAACTAAGTGGTTCATGAAGCTACTATCACATAGTCTCACAGTAAGTATAAATTACATAGTTTTTAAAACCAAATATAGTTTGAATCAACCACAGAAAAAACCAAATTTATTTGTTTCCATTACATAAACTAAGATAAAGAACTGAAAGGAACTTTGACAGCAGCTTGAAAAGATGATCTGCAGAAGTCCTAGCTCCGGGGATGAAGTCCGAACTGAAACTCAGGCTGACCCGAGCGTAAAATAAACATAAACACTCGAGTCAGGACATACATACTTATACAGTGTAAGCTAATTCAAGTGAAATGTAATATAAAGGCAAGTAACTTAAAGGATGCTTGGGACCACCCATCCTCTAAGGATCCGTTAAACTATTTACTATGCAGTAATATTTCGCTATTATAATAGTGTCTATTTGAAAAGTAAACTTACTTTTAAATAGCGTTAAGGGTTACCCATATAGCCCTTAGCACATAATAGTCCCACTAGTCCATCCAGTATCTGGGCATCTCCAGATCCGAAGACTACCCTAAATACTCCACATGCTAGGGAGAAAACCAAACTCGTACAAGGCGCGCTAGGGTAGGTGACACGGCACAACTAGGCCATGTCAGGATAGATATACCAATTACGCATCTGGACCGGTGGTAATGCGTAGCTACTGCTATCGCCCATCTTGAACAATACTCCCGAAATCAAAGGTGCGCACCAAACAATCAAAAAGTAATAGAATGGCGTACGAAGAAGTGTGTCCAATCAAAGGTGCTACCTCATTAGTCCTTCAGTCACTCTTGTTTTAGCCACCTTATGCCAAGGGAGTCGGGTCCACGTATATACCTTAATATAATGTCACCACCATCCTACTTCATTTTGGAATCTCCACCGCGTACACGGTCGTCAAAGTGGTTTTCGATATCGACAGAGAGTATGCCCATATCCGATCCCGGTCTGTTTAACAACCAACGTTATTAATACCCATGGTTAAAAAATCCAAAATATTTTATATTTCAATCAAAATACTACATTTAAAACTATTTAAAAGTGAAGTTATAATTCTTACAAAATCCAATATAAATCCCAAAAATTAGCTTTAGTTCATTTGTATCAACTACAGCACTTGCGCAGTGCGATGAAATCCTTTACAACAGATTTGAGTAAATTAAATTTTAGACTTCAATAAAATTTTAACAATAATTAAACCTTAAATTAAACCGATTTAGCTTATATCATCATATTTTCCCCCTTTGAATAGTCATTTAAATTATTCAAAAATTTATGATTATTATAAAGTAGATTTTGCAAATTTATATCTTACTTCTCTATACTTTACTTATTAAAACCAAGTGAAAAATTCTCTATAAATTTTACATAATAATTAAGTTAATTTACGGCTTCAAAAATAAACTTAATTTCTGATCAATTTCTTAACTTGCCTTTGTTCTAAACCACTTTACATTTCTACATTTAGTCATATTTCAACTTCCATTTTAAATATTCACTTTTTTTAGCTATTTAATTCATAGACAACTTAAGCCTTTATTTATTTACTTACATTCAAATTTATACCGACCATCATATTTTATTTCTTAACTTGAATTCCATTTTATTTTACAAATCAAAATTTTGAAAACAAATTTATACTTTAAATTTTTAACATTTATTTATCTACATATTTAACTTGTATAATATCACTGTACTTATAAAAATCATTGTTAATCCGGTTTTTAAACAAAATATTATAATATTATTATTTAAAAATATTTGATATTTCCAGAGAATATATATATATATATATATAAACATGGGTCTATATAATATTTCAAACCTAGGTCAAGTGATACGGATAATATATCATTTCAATCCGTAATTTATAAAGAAAATCTGGGTTCTATCATTTCAAACCCGCAATCCCAAGTTAAATAATAAATAAATAAATAAATAAATAAATAAATAAATAATAAATATCGTTCAGGCCTGTCATTTTTGCCCGTAACGATTCTATTCTACAGGGAACTTGCAGCGATAAATTGTAAATAAGTAAATGGCATAACAACGTAAATATAACAGTATAAAATATAACTGATGTTGGGTAAATTTAATAACAGGGGTTTTTTTAACATCATAATTTTTTGTCACATGCAATTAAAATATAAAATAAAAGTATTCTACAATTTCACTTGTTCATGATTTACAGATCTATAAGTACGTTTGTCGGGTGAGAAATACTCACTTTTTCGAAGCTGCGTATTTTATTCAAACAACGATATCCCCTTTGAAAAAAAGTGTCCAGAAGGCACGATTAATTTTTAGTGGAAGCAACAACTCGATTCAAATTTTGAACAAGATAAATAAAACAAATTACGTGGAATTTTTTTTATAATCGAGCCGAAACAAGATTTAAACAAGTGAATAATTGACATAACTTTCTCGACCACTCCACCCCACAACTTGACCACGTTCTTGCTGCTTAGCCCATTTTTTCTATTTGAATCATATGAATGCACTAGAGTCAACAATGGGATATTTATATGCATAGTCTGTGATAAAAATGCAAAGTGGTGCACGCAAACTTATTCTTCTTTCAAACATGCAAAAGGTGATGCAAACTTTGGTTCCATAGTTGGACACGCATCAACATTCAGCTCATTCTTTTTTTTTAAGTGACCACATCATGAACGACCAAGAACAAAATACATGTATTAAGGGGAAAGGAAGGATTTGTATTGGAGTGGTGGCGGAGGAGCTGAAGTCGGTCATGCCAAGGTGGTGGAGATGGTGTTGGAGTGGCCGATCACAAAGTTGGAGGAGAAAAAGAAATGGAAACAAAGAAATGCAAAGACAAAAGAAATAAAATAGGAAGAATAGGCGGCCATACCTGATGAACACATGCACAAATGCAGATGAAAGCAGAAACTAAAATGTGGTGCAAATGTTTGATACGAGGGTTTGAATTTATAGGACGAGCTGCGTGAATCAAGGAGGACAAGTGGCCAGAGAAAACAAAGTCAAATATTACTTCAGTGGTTACCTGACTGAAAAAAAGAAACTTGCATTGATTTGGATCTGTACATTTGAAGGGACGTCATTCCTATTATAAAATAGGAAGCCAAGAAGAAGTATAGATAATTTTGTTGCACGATGATTGAGTTAATGAACAGGTAATTGCATTAATAAATAAATTAAAGAACGCACGGAACAGTGATGTTTGAACGGTAAGGAAATATGGAATTTGAGAACGTATTTTGTTTTTTTTTGAAATTTAAACGAAGTAATAGCGTTGATTAATTGGAAGCAATTGGCAAGAAATTAAATTTTCTTTTGAAACGGTCAGGAGATTTCTCTACGTGTTGTTTGCGTTTATAGGATGGTAATTGCGTTGGATAGATTAAATAAAGAAATGCATGAATTAATGGTATAGGAATATTAAGGAAATAAAAGAATTTCGATTGAACGGTAAGGAAAAATAAAAGATTTTGTTCCTACTAATTGCAAAGAAGTAAATGGAAAGGAAGAGACACTTATACACGTGAATTTCAAGCAATTTTGAAATGGATTTTGAACATCTAAAGAGAAATAAATTTGCTCGAAACGGCTACGCGAATTTTTATTCCTATTATAAAATGAGGAAAAAGGGAAGCGTATAAATTTTACACGTAACTTATCAAAGCTAGATTTAAAGGAAATTGAACGGCTAGGGAAATCATTTCTTTCCCACTTGGAATTGCAAGGCTACTGATAAATTTATTTATTTAGTTAAGGTAATAAATTTTATTGAGAATGCACACTATAGATGCATTAATCAAATCAACTGTATGCCAACATTTAAACAAAAGTAACGCATTTAAATTTATGCATTTTCTTATGTAGTAAATATACGTTAAAATATTCCATCAATTAACGCGCCATTTAAAGGAGAAATTAACAGCTTATTAATACACTATTTATTACTAAATTTGAAATTTAAATTTGTTGACATCGGTTTGATTTACTTAACATTTAACAAATAGACTGATGAATATACGTAAAATTTATTTCCTTTCACAATATTTATTACCTACTTTAAAAAGCACACAACCAATATCGATAAAACAACGCAAAATAAGTATTGTACATCTATATATTTTATATAAAAGATTTGATTCTATTAGCTAAGGTATGAAATTTATGAGCGCCTAGTAGATGCAAAATTTTAATTGAACGTATGCTCAAATAATTGACAAAAGTAACGTGATCAAAACTATTCGTTTCTTATTTATCTCTTTTACCCAATATTAATTTATTAATTAAAAAGGTATGTAACCAAATTCAAAAGAATTAAAGTGGAATAAAATGTCGTTACGTAATATATTTAGTTAAATTAAAGGATTTGGAAGTTAGAATTTAAAGTTTTAAAATTTTAAAATTATGTAAAAATTTAACCAAAATAAAATTCAGTGAATAAAATAAAACAAACTAAAATAAAGTGAAAAGGAAAATAAATAATTATATTTTAGGAAAATAGAAAGATAAATAAAGAAAATGGCTTAATTTGTTGAAACTAGCTTAAGAAAATTGCAAACACAATTATCTTAACTTTAGGAAATTACAACTCTTCTTTAAAATGGTTTAAAATATATCTTTGAGAAACAAAATAAAATGAGAATGGGAAATAAAATAAGTCCTTAAGAAAAAATATAAAAACAGACAAAGAATTTCTTAAATTAATTGAAGTTGGAAATTAGAAATTGTAAACAAAATACAACTGACACTGGAAGATGTCAATTATACTGCTAAAAATGTTTTAAAACCAAAATATGTACAAAACAAGTTATTTTACCCCTGAAAACGTAAATTAGAACATTACACGACCAAATAAAATATTATTTATATAATTTAAAGTAAACAATTTTGTTAAATATAACTAATTACACACAATACTTAAAAATGCATAACTTTCACATTATAAATCAGATTTCAACGAAACGAAAAGCAGTATTATTAAAATTTTATTTACTTTCGAAATAAAATATAAAATTCAAAATTTTAAACTTTTAAAATTTTAAATTTAAAAGTCAAAGTTTGATCATATTGACAAAATTCACATTTTCGGAAAATATTTTATTAATTCATGTGTGGAATTCATATCCACACCAAAATTTATATTTTAAATGACAAAGTTATCTAAATTAAATAAATAAAACATTTATTAAAAATTTTGGGTTGATACATAGATGGTTTGGATGGCAAGCAAAGTGAGAGTAAATGCTAAGAAACAGAAAAGGCATAAGTTAAGGAGAAAGAAACGTATATATGTTTTATTCTTAAATGTAAATGAAAATGAGGAGTTTTGAAATGAAAAATAAATCTTCTTGTACATGATTTTCAAATGAGAAATACATGGCTAGGAAAAGAGTTTGTATGGATGAAGCAAGAAATAAAGAGGCCATGTAGAAAAAGGCAAGAAATCAAGCAATGACCTGATGGATTTAATTAATTTCTTTCCTTTGTATTAATAGTTGTTCTTAATTATATTCAATTTGTTAAATGTGTACGTTTATTATGATTGAATCCAGATAAGTTTCATTCTTTTATATTACCTTATGAATAAAATATGCATTTCCACTTTAACATTCCTTCCTTATTTTATTACAAAGTTATTTTTCTTCATATTAAATTAGCAAAATTTTATCAATTCAGCAATTTCAATTATTAAAAATTTATGGGTCCTTACAGTCATGGCCCTAAAGTCCTCATCGAATCGCCACCTCGTCGCTCGTTACCATCCGTCGACCATCGACCTGTCGGCCCACTCTATCGGCTACAGGCGAACGCCGCACATGATCCAATTCTACTTGCTAACTGTCGAGATGAAACATCCTAGAGAAGAGACGGATCCGTCGCTTCCTTCGGTTCCAATACTGCGAGTGAAGCCATGAATTTGTTGAAAGGGATTTCGTTTCCTCCCCCACGCGATTCAATCGAATCGCGAACTCATTTATAATTTTTTGTTATCGAAAGAGACCGACGATAGATTAAGAAAAAGGAAGGAGATAAATCGCATCTATAATTAAAAACGAGGTGGCTATTGATTTGGACATCGGTTAGACTAAGATTGTTGAGGAAAAAAAAGGTTGCGATACCTTTTTGAAGTTAAAATCAAATGAAAAGATCGACCATGGATTTCTTTTCGAAAGAATGATTTAGAAAAGGGGAAGGAAATTGATCTTATTTTCTTTTCTATCGAAGTAAACATCTGGTACGCGATTGAGAAGGTAGGAGACATGTGTTCTAGATTTCTCTACGTGACTGTGTTAGCTATAGTGTTTTCAAATACAAAAATATTATTTATGTTTAAATTTAAATTCAAATTCAAATCATTTCGATTTACGCACCTCACAATCTCGATCTCCAATCGGGGCATGCTGGTAGGCGTTTATAATGTTAAACCCCTATCCCAAATGCAATGGAAAAGGTTTCGAGTCCTAACTCGATCGCATGGAGAAGATAGCTTTTTGGATCCAGTTATTTATTAAATTTTCGATATAAAATTTCAGTGCATTTACCTCTCGTACACTCACATGACAACTCCAAACACTATGAAAATTGAAATCCAATAATAATACACTATTATGGATCAAATGGTACTAATTTCGTCGAATTCCGAGATTGTGCCTCGGAAGGCTATTTTTAAATATCGATTTAAACAATATATTTTCAAAACTGAACAAATCACCATAAAATCAAATTTTAACACTTCTGATATCTTTAGTATCATAAATATAAATTTTCCAAGCATTCAAATTATTTTAACAAGCCTGGAACTCCAGATTCTACACTTTTTCCTAATTTCCAGTTATTGATTTAATATTTAAATTATCCAATAAATAGCAATATTTGAAATTCGAGTTAGAAACTGACTTTTAAATATTTAAAATCAATTAAATATTCCAATTTCAAATATCCAAAAATTCTGGGTCATCACATTAATGAGTTGAATTGAACTAATGAAATAAATTAGTAAACAAAATATGGATTGATTGTTAATCAATCGATTGTAAATGAATTTATGTGGAAAAATAGATGTAAGTGTTAATTCATTAAAAGCTCGTGAAATTGGGAATTGAATAATTGAATGAAAACCAATTAGATAGCAACAAATTGAAATTAAAAGTGTTAAACCAAATTGAAGGTACACCAAGTAAATATGAATATTGAGTGTAAATTAAATAAATTTGGTTATGCGTTGCTTGTTAGGTGGATGTTAGCTGGTTGTATAGAAATTCATATGGAATTGAATTAATAAAATCAGAAGCTCAATAATTGAATCCAAATTGATAGTTAAGTGAGTTTAAATGGAATTGAATTTAATTTAATTTGGAAGTGAACTAACTTGATTGTAAATTCGTGAATGTAAACTAATTGAATATGAATAAATGGATGTTAGTAAAATCCAATGTTAATGAGTAAAATGTGATTAAATTAAAAACCAATTCAATGAATATTAATGAGAAAAGAATGTATATTGGTTTGGTTATGGATAGATTTAATAGAGATTGGTTTGTTGGATATTATTTTGAATGATGGTTGTTTGATGGTTTCATTTGTTGCTTTTGAATGCATTTGCTATATTGGCATATATAGTTGTTGTATTGGTATATATTGTATATTGATATTACTTTCCATATATACATGTACTTATTGTTAGTTTAGTGTATAGTAGGTGCGAATGGTGTATGCTTCACATATGGAGATCGCTTTCGCGCTATATCAGCCGTATATGCTCGCTAAATAAAATATAAGGTATATATCCCTGATTACATATCGTATTTATATATTTTTTCCCTACGGGATGACTCATTCTCAAAGATGAGATGTATATTTGCGATATGTGTGTGTGTGCATATATATAATTATTTTTTTGGGATTGAACCACGCAAAGGGGGATATGGTGAAATTTACTGAATATTTAAGGCGCTAGAAATTTTTTGAGGTTTTTGGAAAAATTTTGAGAACTAAAATATTGATTTTGAGTTAAAAGTTAAACGGTATTAGTTGTTTTTGAAAGGTTGTTTGAAAACTATAAATATTTTTATAAGAAGTTTAACCAATGTATTTTAGAAAAGCTAAAAGGTTTAAATGATTTCGGTAATCTAATTTGAACTAATTATTTTGAAAAGTTAATGGATTTTGTGGTTTTTTCTTACTTAGTAATTTCAAGGACCAAATTCTTTTAAGTAAGGTAGAATGTAACAACCCAGAATTTCAATCATTCGAAATTGGAATATTTAATTGATTTTAAATGTTCACAAGTTAATTTTATAAGTTGAGTAACCTATATTTCAAATATAATGATTTAATTGGATAATTAAATTGTTAATTCAATATTTGAAATTGCGGAAAAAAGTGGATTTTAACTTTAATGTTAACGAAAATGATTTACAAAGTTAAATTAAATTCCATTTGAATTAGAATGGAGTTAGAGAATTTTGAAATTGAATTAAAAGTTAATTTATAGAAATTTGAAATTTATCAATTTAATTAACATGTAAAAATAGTCATTTTTGATATTGTCTAAGATTTCAATGAAACTTGGTTCATTAGATCCGTAATGGTGAGTTATTATAGGGTTTCAAATTTCATGTCAATCGGATTTACGGTTTAGTTGTGCGAAGCTGAAACGCGTAGAAATTTATTTAAGTAATTTTTAATTTAAATAATTCGATTCAAAAACCTATCATCCAAATACTATGGAATTGGCCTCCAATGCATATTCCATTGTGTTCGGAATAGGGGTAAAACATTATAAATGCCAGGCGGCACGCTTCATTTGGAGTTTTGAAAAATTTCGGACGGATAGTTTTTTAGAACGTTGCCTATATAAGGGCATCCTTTTCCCAAACCCTTACCCTGACTGCCCTAGCTACTTCTAATTTCTATGGCCAGAAACGGTCGAAATTCCTCATTTGAATTTCTATCAATCCATCGATTTTTACGAAAAACTTTCTACTGAGAAATTGAGGAGCTAGGTGAGATCTATCGATCCAACAGTGGAATTTTGTTGTAATGGCTTGGATTCGTCAAATTCTGGCGATAAAGAGAGCACATTCATTCACGTTTTTCTAGGGTATGGGGGTGCCGAGCTCTTTAAGGCCATGGACGGTGGTGTTATGAGCGTAGGGCTTCGAGTTGAGGAGTTTCGATTGTCTCCTCGACAATCGTAGAAGGAGCGGCATCGAATGGAGTACGTGCATGTTGGTGGGTTTCTTTGCCTTTATGCATGCGTTTCTACTGGCGGAGAAGGAAAGGAGCACGGCATGGATCTGTGGGACTTGAAACAAACGACCTGATTTTATTTTAAGGTTAAATAAGAAAAAATTATTATAAAATTATATTATATAATTTCGTGTAATCTTTAAAAATGTGTATCTTTGTCATACGAGCTCTGTTTTGCACGAAACAAGTTACATTACGTTCGTAGTCATGGACACTAGGGAGCAGGTTTGGACTGATTTGGAGCTACTAGGATTTTTGTGTAAAATTGTGCGCTCGTTTAATTTTATTTGAAATAAAACGCTGCAGCGGCTATTGGAATCAAAGTGAGTACAACTCACTCTCTCTGTCTAGCTTATATTTCTATATAAGTGAGAATAAATTTATTTATGATGATTGATGATTTTTTGGGTGATATATGATATACTGTGTCTATATATATATATATATGTATATGTATGTATATATATATATATATATATGTATGTATATGTGTGTGTGTGTATATATTAGTTGGTTTGGATATATTCTCGCATATTTTAGCGGATAAGACCCTATATGTTTCCGTGTATGAGCGAATGACCTTCTATACATGCGTCTGCCTTGAACCAGACATTGTACCTATTTCCTTATATGTATATTTGTTGCAGGTGACAGGTTGGAGGGATCCAACAGGATTCCTCACTATTGTTGATTTCATTTACAGATATTGAAATATATATGCTGTATCATGTGATTTTTCTTGCGTCGGATGCCATGGTTGGTGTTAACCACGTGGATCACCTTATTTTTCTTGTTGCATCACTGGGCCATATTTTTGGAAATTTAGAATATTAAAAGGATGATTTCAAATAAAAAAGGATTTCAAAGTAATTTTGAAAATATACGTTTTATTAAGTTTTGAATTGTTAAGGAAATGAATTTATTGTAAATAAATAAAAAGTTATAATTTTTAAGTTATAAATGTTATGGTTTTGTGAAATATACAATATGATTTTGAAATATGAAGTTAACTAATTTGTAAAATAAGTTAAAAATGAGAATTTTGAATTTATTATAAATGGGTTATATATAAGATTTACAAAATAGAAATTTTATAAATAAAAGTAGTGGGATTATAAACGAGTTCTGTAAGTGTTAAAATGAAGTTATAATTTAATCTTATAAGTAAATAAGATTTACAAATTTATGAAGTTATAAAGAGAATGCAGTTGTAAATAAATGATTTATAAGTAAATTAACTTATAATTGGATTTGAAATATAAATGTGATATAAAATGAATTTGTTAGTAAAGGAATTTTGTATATGGAAGTTTATAAAATATAAATGGAATTTATAAACAATGTTTTATAAATGTGAAATCAACAGATTTTGATAAATTAAATATGGAAGTTTATAAAAGAATTTTATTCACGATCTTAGACAGTGAATAATCCTTTAAATTAAATGAATGTTTCGGGAATTGATATTTTAAAATGAAATTTGAATGGTTTGGAAATAAACTAAATTGTGAATTCACTTATTATTAAAATAAGTACATGGCAATGTTTTCCAAATATTGAAATGGTTTTGGGATTATACCTTTTTAAAGATATTGTGAAGTGAATAATTGGAAAGTGATTTGATTTATAAACGATTAATAAAATCTATCCCAGTGACTACTTATATGCTAGATTTTATTTGTAGTTTTGATAGCTAAATAACCAACTATCAAATTTGACCATTTTAGTATCTCGACTTGATGTAGAAACTAATTAGTCGTACACTTAGTACGTAACTGACTGTATAGACTTGATTATCATTTGTATTGAGAATGTTTGATTCATGTGGTGCAGAGTGATTACTCTAATTTATCGAGCTTCCTTATTTGCCGAAGGATAGCAAGTTGAAAGTTGGAGACGTGATAAGTCTATGAGACTTAGTTTCTATGTGAGGTGAGAAACGGTTTTTCTTTATTGGTGCGAAGAGATCGTGATTAGACATATCTGAAAACCACTTCGTACCAACATGTATGCAACGATTGTGCAGGTTGGTCGATGTTATTGATATTTAGGATTTTCATAGTGAAGGACTGCTTATTGATTTTTTGGGGTTAAAATCCTAATATACATCTAGTAGCAGTAGTCACTTTGTTATGAAATATCAATGCAAGGGTTATCGCTGCAAATCCGATAAGATGTGGTAGGATAATACCTTCGGTTTTTCCTGTTCCTGGACAACTTTTATGGATGAGTGTCTGACATTGCATTTCTAAGGATTACATACATTGGTTTTACAAACACACATAAGTGGTGGCGGAAAAGCAACTTCTCTTAGCTTAACACCCTTCTTGAGACGTACGAGCTCGATGGTTGTATTTTTGTGGAAGGCAATTAGTAGTCAATGGAAATGGCAATGTGGCATTCAAAGATGATGAGATATGTGATATGTGAAAGGTAATCGTTACCTCAGACCTCATCAACCGGAAATGACCAAAACAGGTTTAGATGCAGTAGGGCTAATTGGGTCATTCCCAATCAGGATATAATCATCCCCTTCTAGCTATATTTCTTCCTGCTATGACGGTTGGGATGTAATTAATGTGGTTTGTATACTATGAGGGCCCTCGGATATAGGTCGGTAACGACCGGGGGATGACATATTCGATACTATCTAGTTATAGGGATAGGCCGGTCTTGTGTTGGTTGAGGGCAGATGTTCTATGCCTTGGGACATCCATCTAGAGGTGTACCCATCAGAAGGTAGTCCCTTCACCTGCTCATTTGTATGGAAATCCAAACTCCGCTACATGCCTGCCATATTTTTGTATTACCCACTCTAGGCTATATGTTGGAATTTAACCAATTTAACAATTTCGGCTATGATTAATTTAATTTGTGGGGTAGATACTATTATAATATAACATGATTTGATATGAAAGGTTTTGGTTACCGTAAGATTAAAACATGTCCGTGTTTATATGTGGTTGTGTCTTACAAGATACCTTTGTTTTGAAAAGGAAAGTCTTGGAAATATAATAAATTCAGTTGAGTGTGTTTTCTCACGCTGGTTTACCAGACTTTTTCGGGCGTTCTTCCCTTTCAATGCTCGGCTCAGACCGAGTATATTTACAGGTTCAGATTTGGATGCTTTGGAGCTTCAGTAGGAGAGCTGGAAGTCTTTAGATCGTATTCTCGTATATGTTTATTTTCTGCTAATTGTTATTTAAATTATCAACAATTATAGGACAGATTATTATAACTGTCCAGGCTAATGATTAGTGATTGATTGGTTTACTCTGATTGGTGGATGTAAGTATATATTACAGTTTCTTTTTTCTAAATATTATTCACCTATATTATATGTTATTCCGCTGCGATGTGAGATTCTGTATTGTTATTGTTCTTTTCGTTTTTCTCTTCTCTCTTTCTTCTCTTCTCTTCTTCTCTCTTATTTTCTTTCTCTTTACTTTCCGTCATTATATGCTTTTTGGGTCGGACATGTGTGGTTTGTTATCGATTCAAACGGTACAAATTTGTGAGTCGTCACATGTGGTATCAGAGCTTAAGTTGAGTATATTCCTAGGCTTTGATGTGTACTCAGTATAGATAGGGTCAGTAGCACCCTAGATTAAGTTTGAGTGTATTATAGATATGAGCGTGCATTTTTTAGTGATTATAAAAATGTTTTATATTGTTTTTACTTATCCGTTGAGTTATTTATGAATTCTTGTCTGTGCGTGGGAAGCTACTTACCGAAAGGGATTTCTAAACACTTAAATGAGGCAATTCGACATAGTATTGTTTTTTAAATTAGGTAAATGAAATAATCTTAACTCGATTATATTTTATATAAAGGTATAATTTTTCAGAAATTATTATAGCATATATAAATTGATTGTTTCGTTGTCCGAAAACGTAAATATATGTAAGTTATAATTTAAATAAAAACAACAATTGTAAAAGAATAAATTATAAAAACAAATGAATTATAAGGAATGCAATTATAATTAATATGATTTATCATTGTGACATAATCTTATATATAAGAAATGAAACTACAAGAGTATATTTATAAATATGAGTTATAAATAAAAATGGTGTTATCCCATTTTTTGGTCAAAACTGGAATGTCAACAAATTGGTAAGGAATGTTGGATATCGAGGTTAAGCTCCGATCAGGACGAAATTGATTGAAGATGATGATGAGGATTAGGAGAGGCTATGTTTCAAATTTCAGGTTAATCAGAGTTTGTATGAAGGAGATATGGTCGATGCAAGGTAGGAAGGACATACTATTCAAACTCCACATGGCTCATTCGGCATTCTCAAATATGAAGGCTCATTCGGCATTCCCAACACAAGGGATCATTCGGCATTCTCAGTATAACATCCATTCGGTAGTACCGAGACCGAACCAAAGTACCACCGATCCAAACCCTC
This sequence comes from Allium cepa, assembly GCA_030765085.1. Classification (NCBI taxonomy): domain Eukaryota; kingdom Viridiplantae; phylum Streptophyta; class Magnoliopsida; order Asparagales; family Amaryllidaceae; genus Allium; species Allium cepa. The sequence goes on along the minus strand of CM060943.1, from coordinate 938,198,443 downwards.
TCCAAACAAGGCCGGTCCAAAGCATAGCCGAACCAGGCTCCATCACTCGCCACTGAATCACCTTCACCAAATCAACCTGCTCACCACTTCCTATTCACCACCGAACCAACCCTTCTCCTAGGTATCACCGGACCAACGTGCTACCGGACCAAGGCATATCAAGACTCTACTCACCGCCGAACCAAGGCGCGACCGGACCAACTCTGCCAGGCCAAATTGCTTCTGCCCAAGCCCACCAGCAGCTATATACATCCAAGACCTCTGCCTCCAGCCTCACTATATAAATAGAGGGGCAGGGGTACAACAATGGGGGACAAGTTTGAGAGCTCAAGCCTGGAAGGAACTTTCAAACAACTTTGATATACTTGTAATCAAAGCATTGTACTTGTAATCGGATCGGAAAAGGAGAATAACATATAAAGTGGACGTAGGCACATTCTGGCCGAACCACTATAAATCTGTGTGTCTTTTACAGTTTAGTCCCTACTTTTTACGTATTTGCATAAACCACCCAAATCACTACGAAGAACATAAAATCAACTAAATCATACGACTTGGAGGTGTTTGCCCATTTTTTGTGCCAACATTTTGGGTTATTTGCTGAGATCTGTGATTTGTGTTTGAATATTGCTGATTTGTATTCATACACTGGTGCTTTCACGGTATTTGGGGTTTGTGGACAATTTTGGCGCAAACATTTTGGTGCTTTCATTGAGAGGAACTAGCGCCCTCTATATCGGATAGAACTTTGGATTTGGAAGACAATGGCTAGGCAAAACAGTAGAAGGCTAAGGGCTGAGAGAAACCAACAGGAAGGAAGTCAACAAGCATCCTCCGGAGGTGAGGAAGTACCAGCTTCGATCTACATAACCCGGGACGAAATGGAAGCCATAACAAATTCACTGCAAGAGAGGTTGTTGAAGAGTCAACAGGAGATGATGCAGACTTTCTTGGAGCAAATGAGAGCTGCAGGGACCCAGAACTTAGGAACAGCTACAGCGGCGGTGGATGCAGGACAAGGAGCTAGGGTTATGGAACCCAATGGAGGAAAGGATGTAGAGCCAATGGGCAATCGACAAGGGCTTGGGGGCAGGCCCGCAGGATCCAACACAAGAGGACCTTTGGAAGGAGTTCAACAGGCTAGAACCGACGTTGCTGCTAGCGAGCCACATGAAGAGTATGTACCGGAATTCCCTCGGGGGCAACCCTCGACAGACAACACTGGATTGGTAGATATAATCAGGAAGACTGTGCGAGGTGGTTTGACCAGCGCAGACTTGGAAGGGGTAAACAGGAGTCCGTTCGCTCGGGAAATAAGGATGGCTCAGAATCCACCTAAGTTCAAGCTACCTAGCGTGGAGGTATACGATGGCAAGGCAGACCCTATGGATCACTTGATGAGGTACACCAGACACATGGAGGTGCTGGGGGCATCGGAGGAAGTGATGGCCCGATGCTTCCCTTTGTACTTGACGGACTTAGCCGCGATGTAGTTTAGGCAGCTGGGAGAAGGATCTATCAGGACTTGGAGGGAATTGGTGGAAAGGTTTTTGGGACAGTTTCGGGTTCGTGTCAAGAGACCGAAGAACGTGATGACATTGACATCAGTAAAGCAAAGGATCGATGAATCGCTTAGGGCCTTTCTAACTCGATTCAGTGCAGCAGTTGCTTCGGTGGATCGGCCCGATCCATCGATGGTTTTAATGGCAGCAGTATCAGGAGACAGGGAGAACTCGGATTTCAAGGTATCTCTGATACGAGAACCCCCACGGGATATCGACGTATTCTTTCACGAGGCAGAAAGGTTCCTTCGGCAAGAGGATGCAAGTACGGATTTAAAGTTAAAAAAGGTTAATGCAATTAAGATTGGAGGGCCATCCAGCAAAAGTTTGGATAAAGACAAAGGAAAAGGGAAGTTGGACGATGATTCTAGAAATGCTAGGAAGCAATGGAAGGATCCAAAGTTTTCCACATACACAGGATTGAACGAGACGCTGGAGCGGATATACCTCGATACTCGGAATCGTCTTCCCTACCGAAGGCCGGCTAGGAGTGAACCAACAGAACGGGAAAGAACATCAGGAAGGCACTGTCTCTTCCATGATTTGGATGGACACGACACCAACAGCTGCAGGCACCTAAAGGACATAATTGAGGAGCATGTAAGGAATGGACAGCTGCCACAATATGTTGGACCTCGGAATGCAACGGCGGGGCAGGAGCAACCGCCGCCTACCTCAAGCTACGATGGTGGGAGGCCCAGGAATGATGGTCGGTTGATCATCCATTGACCAGGTTAATATGAAATAGGTAGCGAACTATTGGCAAGCAATCAAGTCATTTACACATGTACGGGGACGGAGATAGCCCCTAGGCATGCTCTGAATGATGATAAACTGCGATGCTATGGTTTGTGAAATTTATCTTTTGCTTTTGGATTGGACACTGCTTTTCTTTTTGGTTTTTGGTTTTGGAGCTTGGATTTTGCTCCCGGTTTTTCTTGCTTTTTGATTTGGATTTTCCTTTGGATGATTGTTTTCGGTTTTGGATGCTGGTTTGGATTTTTGGTTTTCTGGTTTTGATTTGGATATTGGATGTGGATTTTGGCTTTGCATTTTGGATTGGATTTTGATTGGATTTTTATCTGATTTTTGATAAACGGTCGTCGGGTATGGATTATGCCTGGCAAGGGGTGAGTCGCTTTGCCCGAACGTGGTAAATTGACTCATTCAGGTCATCGAGTATAGACTATGCCCGGCAAGGGTTCGGAGTGACCAGGATTCGGTCTAGGACTTAGGCCATGTATTATCAATTGTAATTTCCAGGTCGTTGAGTATGGACTATGCTCAACAAGGGTCCGGAGAGACCAGGATTCGGCTTAGGACTTAAGCTATGGCATTGCACAGCGTCCAGGGACACTGGACCAAGGTCGTCAAGTGTGGATTAGGCTTACCAAGAACCCAGAGAGGTTAACGTCCAGGGATACTGGACCAAGGTCGTCAAGTGTGGATTACGCTTGGCAAGAACCTGGAGAAGTTAACATCCAGGGACACTGACCAAGGTCGTCAAGTGTGGATTACACTTGGCAAGAACCCGGAGAGGTTAGCTCAACGTCCAGGGACACTAGACCAAGATCATCAAGTGTGGATTACGCTCGACAAGAACACGATGAGGCTAGCTTAACATCCAGGGACACTGGATCACGACCGTCAGGTGTAGATTGCACTTGGCAAGAGCCCGGAGAGGTTATGGATTTGGATATCGACCCGGAGAGGTCCTGGATTCGGTTATCGGCTATTGGATAAGGATGGTTTGGGATTCGGTTGTCGAGTTCGGATGGACATGGAATTGGCTCAAGCTTTGGTTATTGGATTTGGAATTGGACATCGACTCGGAGCAGTCAAAGATAACATTCTCAGGCAATATGATTATGGACTTTGGATATTGGACTCGGAACTATTCAAAACACGCCTTGTTATCACAAGGCATGTTTTGGGGGGCAAAGTGTTATCACATTTTTTGGTCAAAACTGGAATATCAACAAATTGGTAAGGAATGTTGGATATCGAGTTTAAGCTCCGATCAGGACGAAATTGATTGAAGATGATGATGAGGATTAGGAGAGGCTATGTTTCAAATTTCAGGCTAATCAGAGTTCGTATGAAGGAGATATGATCGATGCAAGGTAGGAAGGACATACTATTCGAACTTCACATTGCTCATTCGGCATTCTCAAATATGAAGGCTCATTCGGCATTCCCAACACAAGGGATCATTCGGCATTCTCAGTATAACATCCGTTCGGTAGTACCGAGACCGAACCAAAGTACCACCGATCCAAACCCTCTCCAAACAAGGCCGGTCCAAAGCATAGCCGAACCAGGCTCCATCAACTCGCCACCGAATCACCTTCACCGAATCAACCTGCTCACCACTTCCTATGCACCACCGAACCAACCCTTCTCCTAGGTATCACCGGACCAACGTGCTATCGGACCAAGTCATATCAAGACTCTACTCACCGCCGAACCAAGGCGCGACCGGACCAACTCTGCCAGGCCAAATTGCTTCTGCCCAAGCCCATCAGCAGCTATATACATCCAAGTCCTCTGCCCCCAGCCTCACTCTATAAATAGAGGGGCAGGGGTACAACAATGGGGGACAAGTTTGAGAGCTCAAGCCTGGAACGAACTTTCAAACAACTATGATATACTTGTAATCAAAGCTTTGTACTTGTAATCGGATCGAAAAAGGAGAATAACATATAAAGTGGACGTAGGCACATTCTGGCTGAACCACTATAAATCTGTGTGTCTTTTACAGTTTAGTCCCTGCTTTTTACGTATTTTCATAAACCACCCAAATCACTACGAAGAAAAAAAATCAACTAAATCATACGACTTGGAGGTGTTTGCCCATTTTTTGTGCAAACATTTTTGGATTATTTGCTGAGATCTGTGATTTGTGTTTGAATATTGCTGATTTGTATTCATACACTGGTGCTTTCACGATATTTGGGGTTTGTGGCCAATTTTGGCGCAAACAAATGGATTTAAACTAGGATTTGAGAATTTGAACCCTGATGATTTTGACAGTTGTTTTTCAAAGTTTGAAGAGGTTATATTATTAAAGTCTAAATAAGATAAGTAAATTTGGAACGAATCTTATGTAAGTGAAGTGAAATTATATAAGTAACAGAATTTATAAATGTGGTTTATAAATATAAAAAGGGCTTTTGAAATAATATAAAGCATTGAATTCACTACCGTTGCCGGAAAATAATAAGCGTGATGACTGCAGCATCATCAAAATTATTTTCGAGTTTTCATGTGATTGATTTACTACCAATAGTAAATTGAAAATTTAAGTTTGCGTGATAAAAAAATTTGAATTTAAAATCCAGTTTGAAATTGATAAACATAAATGAAATAAGTTTTGAATTTATAATTGGAATTAGTATAAATGAGAAAAAGGAATTTCAAAAATTTAAGTGTGAAATTGAGATATGAAATAAAATTTTAACTTTAGTAAAGTTAAATAAATTTGAGTTAGCATAATAAAATATATGAATTGAAGTTTAACTTAAAGAAAGTTAAATTAAGTGAACTGGATTTGAACTAGATTAGATAAGTTATTGAGATAAAAATTAAATGGTAAGTAATTATACAATTTGAGTTTGAAAGTTTAAATATCTATGTTGTATAACTTATGCATTTAGTTTAACAAGTTAGAAACCGGTGTTTTGAACTTGTAATTGGAAAATTTTAAAATTGGAATATGAAATTAGAATTTAACTTCCGTATAGTTAAATAAAATTGAGCTAGTGAATTAAATTACGTGTATTGATGAATCAAATAAAAAAGAATATAAACCTAAGTTGTAAAATGATTGTAAAATGATTGTAAAATTATAAAATGTAAATGGAAGCAAACTTAAGTAAGTGTTCATGGAATTATAAATAAATAAGTTGTATAACATATAAAATGGGAAAATGTAAGTAAAACCATATATTAAAATGTTTAAACAATTTTCTTAAGCAATACAAAATCTGAATTTGAATAGTGATATGAAATTTGACTTAAGTAAAAGTTAAATAAAATGACTTTACAAATGAAATCTATGATCAAGTTAAAAGGAAATGATCTTTGAAAAAAAAATTTATCTCAATTAAAGAAAAAGAAATGAGCTAATGAAATGAGTTAAATAAAATAGAATTTGAATTAAATTTGTAGTGAATTTAAGTTGTGTAGTGCAAGAAAATGTAAGTGAGAATGAAATGAAACATAACTTAAGTGATGCTGAATGAAGTTGAATTTGATATCAAAATGAATTAATAAATTAAATTAATGAAATGAAGTAATTAAATAAATATGAATTTGAGTTATATAATGAAATTCAACTATTAAAATGAATTAGCAATTGAATTAGTGAATGAATTTAATTGAACTAATGAAATAAATTAGTAAATAAAATATGGATTGATTGTTAATCAATCAAATGTAAATGAATTGATATGGAATAATGGATGTAAGTGTTAATTCATTAAAAGCTCATGAAATTGGAAACTGAATAATTGAATGAAAGCTAATTAGATATCAACCAATTGAAATTAAAAGTGCTAAACCAAATTTTAGGTAAACGAAGTAAATATGAATGTTGGGTGAAAATTAAAAAATTTAGTTATGTTGGTTATGCATTGGTTGTTGGATGGATGTAAGTTGGTTGTATAGAAATTCATATGGAATTGAGTTGATAAAATTGAAAGCTAAATAATTGAATTCAAATCGGTAATAAAGTGAATCTAAATAGAATTTAATTTAATTTAATTTGGAAGTGGATGTAACAACCCGGTGTTTCGCATCAGTTTATAATTGACATTAAACGATTAATATTTTCGCTAATTACCAATTGAAATTTTTTAAATTGAGTTAAAATTCTTTTATAAATTTGTTAAAAAGATTGACGGGTTTTAATAGCGGCCCATATTTTTAATTGGGCCGTGAAAATTTGCAACGCTAATACCCGTTCTTTTCCCCCTTTTTTTTCATTTTTCATTCGCAACCCTAAATTAAAAACATACGAACGAAATGGCGGCCTTTCTCGTTCGTCCCCCTTTCAAAAATTAGGGCATAGAAATCGAAGACAATGGCCGCAATGGTTCGAACTTCGTTCGTCTGCCCTCGGTTGCTCTGGCTTCACTCGATTTCTGGTGTGCTCGGCTTCTTCTAAATTCGTCGACAAGGTGAGTAATTTATACTCACATCTTAACTCGAACTCAGTGCTATGCTCTCGTTCGATTTTGTGTTGATACTTGATTTTGAAATCTGACTTAGTTGTATCTCTGTCAATTATTGACTTCGGCCATTATGAGATTTTTGACAATTTAGTGATTTTGTACATACTTGGCTTCGTCCACTCGTTTTGTTTTGATGTCGAGGATTTTCTGAATTCGGTCTTGATTCTTTTTACTTTAAATTGATTTGCGAATCCATGTGTTTGCTCAATAGCTCACGGCTTTGCAGTGCAGTTGTCTTCGACTGTAAAACTTGATTTTTGATGTTGTGCTCATTCCAGTTGTTGCAGTTCCACTATTTTGGTTGGAATTGTATATATACAAGATGCATTGATTTTCATTTGGCTTCGCTTGAATTTTCTCTGTGCCTTAGTCGACATTGAGCATATTGTAGCTGGTCATTGCATTTGTTATTTTCACTATGACCTGTTTCACTGTCATGTTTGCATTTGAACTCCTTGAGATTGCACTGCTTCATCATGGCACTTGACCTTTTTCGATTTGGGCATTGTCTCGTTAAACATGTCTAATCAAAACTGCTGCCTGCTTTTGTTATAACAGTAGCATGCTTTGAAACCATCTCTGCTTAATTGTTTTGAAACTATTCATATGATGTTGTTTCTTTTTATTGTTGCTTTTTGTTGCACCTGTAGTTGTTGATGCTTCTGTACGTTTGCCTGAGTCACTTGTAACCGTTGTTACATGTTGTTCGGTCCAGTTGACTTAGACTTTGTTTATGATTACTTGCTTTGGCTTCATTGCATCCTCATTTACCTGCACAAATGAGCTTAGTTCACTGGCCCTGTTTTATTGAGTAGATATGTATGCGTGTACCTATATATGCATACATGTACATTTGTGTTAAAATGTTAATCGTGGTTGCTTGCTGTTGACCTTTTCGTGACTGCAATCTTGATGCAGTCCTGCCTTGTCTTTGCAGTGTCTTATTGTCACTATCTTGATTTGGTTTCTTGATGTATTGATTTTAGCTTGCTTTTGATTTTACTGAATTTTGATAGTCTTGACTAATTTGCTTCGAGATAGTTTTTGTTGCATTGTGATCTTGTGGTGGCTGTAGTTTTTAGTTGCAGTTTGCCCTTGTATCCTTATGGCCTTCATTGCACTGTCCATTGAACTTCAAGTCATGTAATTCATGTGCAGTTGTGTATTTGGTTTATGATACATGCACTTGAGTTGAATCCGGTATTCGGGTTTGACCTTGCGTTCGTTTGTGAACTTTCATTGTGTACATACGTGCACATTGTCCATGCCTGTCTACTTTGACTATTGAGCCGTGGCATTGATATTTGAACCTTCATTGATTTTGGTTCGTTGATCTTTTGTGTACATCATGACTGTTGTGGCAGGGCAGTGCACGCAAGCGTGAACTGCAGCCACATAGTATTGATTTTATTGGTATTTCTTTTTCTTTTGATGCGTTGAACTTTTGTGTACTGCATGTTGTAGTGGCTAGGCAGTACACGCGTGCGTGTACTGCAACCCTACCCGAATTGACATTTTAATTGATGTTTTCAATTACTAGATTATTTTGTTTGTCCAATTCAATATTTAGAAATTATCTTTGATTTGATTTGATTCGATCATTTTGTTGTTGTCTAATTATATACTTGATAATTAGATTATGAGTCTCTAATTATTTATTCAATAATTATATTTTGTTGTTAGTTGCCGTTTTGGCATTCGACTGTTTTCTAAATTATCTTTATTAATAATCCTTTCATCTATCTTCGTTGATAATTTTGAGTTTGCTGATTTGTTGTTAAACACTATTACGTGTTATATTCACCGTTATCCGATTTTCTTGTTAAAGGATCAGATATGTGAATTTATTTTGGTTGTCGTCTAATTGTTATTTAATTATTATTGCTTCTGTGCACTGTTGTGGCAGGGCAGTGCACGCAAGCGTGAACTGCAGCCACACGGTATTGATTTTATTGGCATTTCTTTTTCTTTTGATGCGTTGATCTTTTGTGTAATGCATGTTGTAGTGGCAAGGCAGTACACGTGTGCGTGTACTGCAACCCTACCCGAGTTGACATTTTAAATGATGTTTTCAATTACTAGATTGTTTTCTTTGTCCAATTCAATATTTAGAAATTACCTTTGATTTGATTTGATTCGATCATTTTGTTGTTATCTAATTATCTACTTGATAATTAGATTATGAGTTTCTAATTATTTATTCAATAATTAGATTTTGTTGTTAATTGCCGTTTTGGCAATTCTGCAGTTTTCTAAATTATCTTTATTAATAATCCTTTCTTCTATCTTCGTTGATAATTTTGAATTTGCTGATTTGTTGTTAAACAGTATTACGTGTTATATTCACCGTTATCCGATTTTCTTGTTAAAGGATCGGATATGTGAATTTATTTTGACTGTCGTCTAATTGTTATTTAATTATTATTGCTTCTGTGCACTAATAATTGAGTTTGAATTAGACTGACCTGTGTATTATTTTCTTTTGAATTTAATACTCGGGTCAGACCCGAGTTATTTCATGTTGTAGATATCTTGCTTTGGGTAGTTGTTTGAGCTATGAAGACTTTCATATCTTTTGGGAGTTGTCGTGTCATAACATAGGTTGATATGTATTCATGTATGTTAGTAGATAATGTACTTGTATATATAACTTCCTGAGTCGACAGTTGTAGTTGTATAATATGTATTGTGTCAAATGTATTATAACTGATATCAGTAATATATATGTATGAGACTTTTGTTATCTGTGTTCCGCATTTATTTATATTATCTGTGTTATTATTATATTTACTGTCCTAAATTATTATGAACCATCGTAGTTCGTTTTATACTGGAATTGGGGTATGTCGATGGGAGTAGTTAAATCAGAGATGAAAAATGAAAGAATATATATACCACTCCTATCGATATAACCAATACTAGTGTAAGGTCTAACTACGGATGGCCGCTCCTCGACAGCCTTATTCTCCGTGCTAGTTGACAGCATTACACCATAGTGTTCTTGGCTAGCGTGGGTATAGAGGTGGGGCGTCACAGCTTGGTATCAGAGCCTGGGGTTTATGGACATAATATAAAACATAACTTAGACGGAACATGTGTTACAACTAATTGTCGATGTTTTATCTCTCATCTTTGCCTATGATTATCTTTGATTGTTAGGTATGAATTCCGAACGTTTATTCATGTGCATTTGACTTTGTTTTCGTGAAACTGCTAGTTTCTTGATTTCCAAGACTCTGACTTTGTTTGCCGTTGAACCCTTTGATGAGGATGTTGATTCGTTTTGTACTCGACTGTGGCCAATAATTGTAGACTTCGGCATTGACTTGATTTTTATTTTTGTTGAAGTCATTTATGCATTTATGCTCGTTTTTCTTTGTTTTTCCAATTGTTAATCGATTCTTCTTTCCCGATTAGTTGTTATAACTTCTATTTCTGGAATTTTTGGGTATTTCTACTTTGATGGATTTGGAATCGAATTCTTTGGATTTTATTCACGTCTTCGAATGTGAATTTAAGTGAATTGATTTGTTTTTCAAATTTAATCGATTCATGTTAATTCCTCGATTTTTTGCTATCATTTATTAGCGACTTTAGTGACATTTTCTTCGGGATTTTCGTGAACATACCTTTCGAAGGATTCAGTATCGATTTCTTGGGATTCTATTCACATCTTCATATGTGAATTCTTGTGATTGATTGTTTCTACAATCACTTTTATGCTTTGTCACTTTAAAAATATAAAAGTTTCCTATACTAGTAGTAAATCTCAAAACCCTTTTCTCCAAACAATTTCAAAACTATTTTATTACAAAACTCTTTACTTAAACCATTTTCCAATCTACTAGTATATACAAGCATTTACTTCACTCGGATGAGAAATCGAATTAAACGGCATAGTAAAACAAGTGGTATGAAACGCTTGCGTTTGCTTTGTCGGTTAACTCTTGGATTTGTTCGATTGAAAACTCTTGTGACAATTTTCTAGTGAAGATCTGCAGTTTGTTCGTAAATATTTGAGTTAGGCTAGTGGTTATGGGACATGAAGCTAAACTTTTATATTTACTAACTTAGTGTAATTGACATTTCTTGGTGATCATGACGATCATTTTTGTGATTTAGACTAGCAACTGTGCAATGTCTCTTTGTCTGCGAGTGAGACTAGACCCCGCTCTTGTGATGTTTCGCCATTGCATTTGTGTGATGTTTCACCATCACAAATGTGGGGTAGCGCCCCACGGCCTTCGGACCATTCGTGTGTCAAAATTTAATGGTTAGCCACCATGGGATAACGTCTCGTTTTGTGATACCGGTTGGTGAGTTTTCATGCTCCCATTTTGTGATAGGCCTTCCCCTTTTTATGATTTAGACTAGCAATTAGGCGATGTCTCTTTGTTTGCAAGGTTAGACTAGACCTCATGGGTGTGATTCCGACTCACACATACCTTTTTGTTGCGAGGTTAGGCTAGACACCATTTGTGTGATTCCACTCACACATACCTTTTTGCTTTTTGGTTAGCCTAGACACCAATTGTGTGATTCTGCTCACAAATACCTTTTTGTTTGCGAGGTTAGGCTAGACACCATTTGTGTGATTCCACTCACACATACCTTTTTCCTTTTTGGTTAGCCTAGACACCATTTGTGTGATTCCGCTCACACATACCTTTTCGTTTGCGAGGTTAGGCTAGACACCATTTGTGTGATTCCACTCACACATACCTTTTTGCTTTTTGGTTAGCCTAGACCTCATCTGGATGATTCCGACTCACCCATATAGGGTAGCTCCCCATGGTCTTCGGACCGTCATGTGATATTCCTCTTTCCCTCTTTGTGTTCTCTGGATTTCTTGTGTAGATTTCTAGAATTTGTGTTTTCTGGATTTCTTGTGATGATTTCTAGAACTTGTGCTTCACCAATTTTCGTGATTTCTATTGATAAGTTTTATCAACTTTTGTGCATTGGTGAATTCGTGTGTCATTGACTTGTTATGAATACAAGTTTAGGGTATGATACCCCATTCTATATTTGAGAAGATTCTTGTGACATTTTTGATGAATGAACATTCATTGGTATTATATTTTGATGCCAATTATTTTGATGAGATTTTGACGTATTAACTTCAGTAACCGTCAATTTTAAAATGGATTTTCAAGCGGTTATCCCGCAATGCTGATTTTGTTGTCCGTTTTTACGGTATTTTGAGAAGTGAAATTTCCTTGTCGAAGTTGCTACTGATGTTGCTGTTTTAATCACGTGTTTTAAAAAAAATTGTTATTTTTAAAAATTGTTTCAAATATAAATGAAAATTGTTTTCAAAATATTTACAGTTTACGCTTTCAAAAAAATGAGGAAGCGATTTAAACGTTTCAGAAAAATCGAGGAATATGACCCCTTTCTTTTACTGATTCGCTTAATTCCGGACTGTCCGTTTGAGAATGTGAAATGTTATTTTTAAAATACACAATTATGCACTTTCAAGAAAACGATGATTGAATTAAACGATTTAGTAAAACTCGTGGTTATGGAACATGTGCGTTTGCTATTTCGGTTAATTCTGGAATCGTTAATTGAATATTTGTGATTTCTGATTATCGTTTTTGATAATCGGATGTTTTTGATTTCTGATTATCGTTTTTGATAATCGGATAGTTGTGGTTTCTGATTATCGTTTTTGATAATCGGATGTTTGTGATTTCTGATTATCGTGTGGTTTCTGATTATCATTTTTGATAATCGGATGTTTGTGATTTCTGATTATCGTTTCTGATAATTGGATATTTGTGATTTCTGATAATCCAATATTTGTGGTTTCTGATTATCGTTTTCGATAATCGGATGTTTGTGGTTTCTGATTATCGTTTTTGATAATCGTATATTTGTGGTTTCTGATTATCGTTTTTGATAATCGGATGTTTATGGTTTCTGATTATCGTTTTATATAATCAGATATTTGTGGTTTCTGATTATCGTTTTTGATAATCGGATGTTTGTGATTTCTGATTATCGTTTTTGATAATTCGATATTTATTGTTTTCAATTATCGCTTGTGATAATTAGATATTTGATATTTAATTATCGTCTGTGATAATTTAATATTTGTGATTTGACATTTGATTATTAATTGCGATAATTAAATATTCGTTGATTTGTGATTTCTGATTATCGTTTTTGATAATCGAATATTTGTTGTTTCTGATTATCGCTTGTGATAATTAGATATTTGAGATTTAATTATTGTTTGTGATTATTAAATATTGGTGATTTAAGATTTGATTATCGTTTTGATAATTGAATATTTGTTGATTTGAAATTTGATTACCGTTGTGGTAATTTCTAATTATCGTTTTTGGTAATTAGATATTTGCAATTTTGCGACTTGTGATTTTTGTTTTCTAGTTATCTTTGTTGATAATTAGATTTTGTTGTCTTCTAATTATCGTATCGATAATTAGATATTGCTGCTTTGTGATTTCTATATTCTGATTATCTATTTGATTATTAAATTTTGTAGAGAATTTGTGAATTTCTTTTATAAAATTAAAAGATTTCTTTTGTGTTGTTATGTTTTTTGGTTGTTACTTTTTGTCCATTTATTCCGTAAATTGCAAGGATGGAATTTCTTTAAGGAGGGGAGTCTGTAACAACCCGGTGTTTCGCATCACTTTATAATTGACATTAAACGATTAATATTTTTGCTAATTACCAATTGAAGTTTTTTAAATTGAGTTAAAATTCTTTTATAAAATTGTTAAAAAGATTGATGGGTTTTAAAAATTAAATAGTGGCCCATGTTTTTAATTGGGCCGTGAAAATTTGCTAGGCTAACACCCGTTCTTTCCCCCCTTCTTTTCATTTTTCATTCGCAACCATAAATTAAAAACATACGAACGAAATGGCGGCCTTTCTCGTTCGTCCCCCCTTTCAAAAATTAGGGCATAGAAATCGAAGACAATGGCTGCAAGGGTTCGAACTTCGTTCGTCTTCCCTCGGTTGCTATGGCTCCGCTCAATTTCTGGTGTGCTCGGCTTCTTCTAAATTCGTCGACAAGGTGAGTAATTTATACTCACATCTTAATTCGAACTCAGTGTTGTGCTCTCGTTCGATTTTGTGTTGATACTTGGTTTTGAAATCTGACTTAGTTGAATCTCTGTCAATTATTTAATTCGGCCATTATGAGATTTTTGACAATTTAGTGATTTTGTACATACTTGGCTTCGTCCACTCGTTTTGTTTTGATGTTGAGGATTTTCTGACTTCGGTCTTGATTCTTTTTACTTGAAATTGATTTGTGAATCCATGTGTTTGCTCTATAGCTCACGGCTTTGCACTGCAGTTGTCTTCGACTGTAAAACATGATTTTTGATGTTGTGCTCATTCCTGTTGTTGCATTTCCACTACATTGGTTGGAATTGTGTATATACAAAATGCCTTGATTTTCATTTGGCTTCACTTGAATTTTCTCTGTGCCTTAGTCGACACTGAGCATATTGTAGCTGGTCATTGCATTTGTTATTTTCACTATGACCTGTTTCACTGTCATGTTTGCATTTGAGCTCCTTGAGGTTGCACTGGTTCATCATGGAACTTGACCTATTTTGATTTGGGCATTGTCTCGTTGAACATGTCTACTTAAAAATGTTGCCTGATTTTGTTATAACAGTAGCATGCTTTGAAACCATCTCTGCTTAATTGTTTTGAAACTATTCATATGATGTTGTTTCTTTTTACTGTTGCTTTTTGTTGCACCTGTAGTTGTTGATGCTTCTGTACGTTTGCCTGAGTCACTTGTAACCGTTGTTACATGTTGTTCGGTCCAGTTGACATCGACTTTGTTTATGATTGCTTGCTGAGGCTTCATTGCATCCTCATTTACCTGCACAAATGAGCTTAGTTCACTGGCCCTGTTTTATTGAGTAGATATGTATGCGTGTACCTATATAAGCATACATGTACATTTGTGTTAAAATGTTAATCCTGGTTGCTTGCTGTGGATCTTCTCGTGACTGCAATCTTCATGCAGTCCTGCCTTGTATTTGCAGTGCCTTATTTTCACTGTCTTGATTTGGTTTCTTGATGTATTGATTTTAGATTGCTTCTGATTGTACTGAATTTTGATAGTCTCGACTAATTTGTTTCGAGACAGTTTTTGTTGCATTGTGATCTTGTGGTGGCTGTAGTTTTTAGTTGTAGTTTGCCCTTGTATCATTGTGGCCTTCATTGCACTGTCCATTGAACTTCAAGTCATGTAGTTCATGTGCAGTTGTATATTTGGTTTATGATACATGCACTTGAGTTGAATCTGGTATTCGGGTTTGACCTTGCATTCGTTTGTGAACTTTCATTGTGTACATACGTGCACATTGTCCATGCCTGTCTACTTTGACCATTGAGGTCGTGGCATTGATATTTGAACCTTCATTGATTTTGGTTCGTTGAACTTTTGTGTACATCATCACTGTTGTGGCAGGGCAGTGCACGCAAGCGTGAACTGCAGCCACATGGTATTGATTTTATTGGTATTTCTTTTTCTTTTGATGCGTTGAACTTTTGTGTAATGCATGTTGTAGTGGCTAGGCAGTACACGCGTGCGTGTACTGCAACCCTACCCGAGTTGACATTTTAATTGATGTTTTCAATTAGTAGATTATTTTCTTTGTCCAATTCAATATTTAGAAATTATCTTTGATTTGATTCGATCATTTTGTTATTGTCTAATTATATACTTGATAATTAGATTATGAGTCTCTAATTATTTATTCAATAATTATATTTTGTTGTTAGTTGCCGTTTTGGCATTCGACTGTTTTCTAAATTATCTTTATTAATAATCCTTTCATCTATCTTCGTTGATAATTTTGAGTTTGCTGATTTGTTGTTAAACACTATTACGTGTTATATTCACCGTTATCCGATTTTCTTGTTAAAGGATCAGATATGTGAATTTATTTTGGTTGTCGTCTAATTGTTATTTAATTATTATTGCTTCTGTGCACTAATAACTGAGTTTGAATTAGACTGACCCATGTATTATTTTCTTTTGAATTTAATACTCGGTTCAGACCCGAGTTATTTCAGGTTGTAGATATCTTGCTTTGGGTAGCTGTTTGAGCTATGAAGACTTTCATATCTTTTGGGAGTTGTCGTGTCTTAACATAGGTTGATATGTATTCCTGTATGTTAGTCGATAATGTACTTGTATATATAACTTCCTGAGTCGACAGTTGTAGTTGTATCATATGTATTGTGTCAAATGTATTGTTACTGATATCAGTTATATATATGTATGAGACTTTTGTTATCTGTGTTCCACATTTATTTATATTATCTGTGTTATTATTATATTTACTGTCCTAAATTATTATGAACTATCGTAGTTCGTTTTATACTGGAATTGGGGCATTTCGATGGGAGTGGTTAATCAGATGTTAACTCCACCTCGGCCATGACTCAGCAATTTAAAATATTACCGACTCGAGACTTAAAAGTTACCGACCCAAAAGGTTGCCGACCTGACATGGATGTCGATCTAACCGCCTAAGCTCTAAGAGGGATACCGACCTAATGCTTTAACAAGGTTACCGACCTAAGACTTAAAAAGAACGCCGACCCAAGACTTACAGGATACCGACCTAAGAAAGCTACCGACCTAACGTGGGTGCTGGCCTAAGATAGAAGCCGATCTAACTATCCAGGGAGTTTGCCGCCCTAACTGCTCAGGACAGGGACAAGATCATGAACTATACTTGAGTCGCAACCGAGCTACGGCCTATAATAGGTCGTACACGACCCAGGCAAAGGAGGACAATTCCGATGTGACTACTTGGCATAGTGACCTCTTAACTCGTACATGATTCAAGACTTACCAGTTAACTCGTACACGACTTGCGACCTAGCTTGAGTCGCACACGACCTAAAGCTACTGAATATAAGTCTGATGCCGTATTACTTATACAAGGTTGTGTTGACCTGTGGGGGACTTGGGACTTGTACAAGTGAACCTTTGTGAAACCATGGGGTTTGGCCAGATAAGTCGGCCACGACCTACCATAGGTCGGTCATGACTTACGACCCAAGGGGGAAATTTCCTTATAAATACCAACCTACCTCAAGCATGGTGGGGATCTTTTGGGCTCATTTCGGAAACGACGATACTCTGTTGAATTCTCGACTCACTCAACACTTCAAATACGAAAGGCATTTCAACGAAACTTCAAGAGGGAATCTAACGCAATCAACATGGATTCAAATAATTCTTCTACATCGAAGTTCTAGTTGTTTGTCTCATCCGTATTGTAATTGGAGATTGTAGAAAGTTGTAATTGATTCGGTAATAAAGAGGATTGGAGTGGACATAGGCTTACTTAAAGCCGAACCACTATAAAAACTGTCGTCTTTTCTGCTTTCTCTGTGACTTTTCTACTTGTTTGTAGTTCCCATGCTCACGGGAGGTGCTTTCACTCAATCTCTATATACACCGGAGTGTTAGCGTTCGATTTTAAGCGTTAACATTTTTGGTGCTTTCACTGAGAACCCAACTCAGGATATTTCCACCATTGCTCCGCAAAGGTGTATTGAAAGGATTTCTTTTAAAACCAGAAGTTTATTGGAAATAGTGGCTCTTGGGAGAAAACGAAGTTCTGTAAGATCCCACAATGTTCAAGAGAATAATGCTACCTCTCCTCCTTCAAGTCAAGCAGCTCCAACTGTTGGAGTTACGTGAGCAGAATTGGACACCGTAGTTTTGGGGTTGAATCAACAATTGAATGCTCAGAATGCGCAGTTGGAAGCTCAGAATGCTCAGAATGCCCTGATCTTAAGTAAGTTGAATGATCTGCTAGGAGCAAATCGTCAACCGGTTAATAATGATGGGAACCCTACTGTGGGAGTTCAGAATGTTGAAGGGAACATTTCTCAATGAGCCGCAGACCCTGTAGAAAGGACCCCTCCTCAGGCTAGAGGATCAGGGCCGCAGCCGACCCTCCGTGAACGATTGTCAAGACAGAATTCAGAGAGAGTGGCTGATGTGTGCCCTCCAGAGCCTCTAAATAATGAAGAGTATTTTTCACGTATGGTTCGTCAAATCATGAGGGAAAATATGCGAAAAGGTGAAGATGAGAAAGAGTGGGGTTTTGCTCCAAGCAAAACTCCATTTACTTAAAAGATCTTGAAGGCAGAGTTCCCAAGGAAATTCGTTCCCTCTACTATTCCGGCCTACAAGGGGACGAGTGATCCTAACGAGTTTCTGTACAAGTACGACTGGCATATGACAGGTGCCAGAGCATCTGATGAGATCAAGTGTCGATATTTCCCGGTTTATCTTGAAGGTGTGGCTCTATTGTGGTTTACAAAGCTGCCAGTCAGGTCCATTGATCAATTCTCTGATTTGACAAGGAAATTCAAGGAGCAATTTCGATTGTATGCTTCTAAAGAAAAGGATATAATGTCGCTGTCAAGTCTAGAGCAAAATTCGGGAAAATCTACCAGAACATTTTTAAATCGTTTTAACATAGCATTGGCCGAGGTAGATAATGCTGAGCCACGCATGGTCCTAACATACTTGATGAGGGCGATTGACAAATCGAGTGAATTTGGAAAATGGTTGAAAATAAAAGAACCAAACTCGCTTGACAAATTCTACAAGAAAGCGGATGAATTCATGCGCTTGGAGAGCCTCCAAACACCGGCTAAGCTGGTATCAACAGAAGCCGGGAACAATGGTGCTCCTTCGAACAAGAAAGAACCTAACACTCAGAAAAGGGGAAATGATGGTGGAAAGAAACAGGGAGATGCTAAGAAAGGCCGTTCTTTCAATTTCACACCCTTGACCGATACCCCTGAGAACATCTTCTTTACGACCAAGGATGATGTCAATTATCTGACACCACCTAAAATGAGAATTGGGATTAAGATGGAAAAAAGTGGAAGGTTCTGCCGGTTCCACAACCAGCCCGGCCATGACGCCAACGAATGCCGTCAGTTGAAAGAAGTAATTGAAAAATTCTTGAAGGAAAACAAACTCCAGCAGTATGTGAAAAGAAATAGAAATGCCCCAGCCTCGTTGACTCAAGGACAACAAGTTCCCGTTCACCGTCCTGGCTCAAGTGAGAAGGCTGTAGAACATGAATCGGAAAGACCTATCGTCAATATAATTACTGGAGGACCTCACCCAACAGGCAAAAGCTAGGGCGAGATGGAAAGGTATGCCCGGGCCATGTGGCATGTACCAGATGAAGAGAATGTTTTTGTTTTAGAGAACGATGCGCCTTTAAAGCAACAAAAGACTTCCACATAAGATATTGTATTCAGTGCCAGGGATTCTTTGGGTATCGAAGCTCCGACAATAGATCCTTTGGTCATATCCGCTGGTATTGGGCTGGCAACTGTGAGAAGAGTTCTAATTGATTGTGGAGCTTCATGCAACATCCTCTTCAAGAAGACCTTTGATCAAATGAAAATTCCAATGGCTGACGTTTAAGCTTCATCACTTAAGATTGCTGGGTTTGCTGGAGAACCCAAACAGCCGATTGGGACCATAGATTTGTTTGTAGAACTTGGAAAAGGACTGAGGAAGGTGGCTCAAAAGAAAACCTTTATAATTGTTGAAGAATTGTCTGCCTACAATGCCTTTTTAGGCCGACCAACTCTTGCTGCATTTAATGCTGTTCTTGCCCGTGGTGCCTAACCATAAAATTCCCCACGGATAATGGAGTTGGCGTGATTAAAGGAGACCAAGATGCGGGACGAGAATGTTACCTTATAGAGCTGCGTGAATCAAGGAAAAGAGAGAGGGAAAAGGTGCGGCGGCTCCAATCCGCACCAAAGAACCAACCTTGTAGCAATTACAAGGTGGACCCTCCACTGGCGAATGTAGTGCTGCGCGAAGAGAGATGGAACCAAGGAAAGCCAGTGCAGGGGAGAATAGGGTAGTACCGGTAGAGGTAACAGTGCCGGTATCCGTTGATCCAAAGGACCCGAACAAAGTGCTGAATGTGGGTTCAAAACTCAACACAATGGTTCAGAATGTTCTGATTTCGTTTTTGAAGGCAAATTTGGATGTATTCGCTTGGACTCATGCTGACATGTGTGGAATATCCCCAGAGATTGCAGTACACACTCTGAACATTGACCCAAAGTTTACACCTATGAAACAGAAAAGAAGAACCCAGGGTCCTGAGAGGACAGCAACATTAAAAGAAGAAGTGGATCGGCTCATGGAGAACGGTTTCATCAGAGAATCTACATATCCAAATTGGGTATCAAATCCAGTGCTAGTGAAAAAATCTAACGGAAAGTGGAGAGTATGCATTGACTTTTCAGATCTGAACAAGGCCTGCCCCAAAGACTGTTTCCCGCTGCCCAGGATCGATCAGTTGGTGGATGGGACGGCATGGCATGAATTATTATCTTTTATGGATGCATACTCCGGATATAACCAGATTATGATGCATGAGCCAGATCAAGAGGATACAAGCTTCATCACAGATGTTGGACTCTACTGCTACAAGGTCATACCTTTCGGACTCAAGAATGCAGGGGAAACTTACCAAAGGCTTGTTAATGCCAGGTTTGAACCACAGATTGGCAAGACAATGGAAGTTTATGTTGATGATATGCTAGTGAAGTCTAAGAAAGCAGTGGACCACATGGATCACTTGGCGGAGATGTCCGCAGCACTCCGAATGTACAGAATGAAGCTTAATCCCTTGAAATGTTCATTTGGAGTGGAGTCCGGAAAGTTTTTGGGTTTC
This sequence comes from Allium cepa, assembly GCA_030765085.1. Lineage (NCBI taxonomy): Eukaryota > Viridiplantae > Streptophyta > Magnoliopsida > Asparagales > Amaryllidaceae > Allium > Allium cepa. The sequence goes on along the minus strand of CM060943.1, from coordinate 938,177,896 downwards.
ATTGTGAGCGCTAGGGGTATTGAAGCTAATCCAGCTCAGATCACTGCCCTGAGAGAGGTCAAGGCTCCTAGAACGAAGAAGGAATTGCAAAGTCTCAATGGAAAGGTTGCTGCCTTGAGTCGGTTCATTTCGAAAGCCACGGACAAATGCATTCCATTATTTGATGCTCTGAAGAAAGGAAGAAAAAACTTTGAGTGGACTCCTGAATGTCAGAAAGCATTTGATGAGTTGGTTCGTCATATGGAAGTGCCTTCGATACTTTCAAAGCCTGACAGTGGTGAAGATCTCTTCATATATTTGGCAATTTCGTCTCATGCTCTCAGTGCAGTGTTGGTACGGGAAGACGCAATGATTCAACGCCCAGTCTATTATATCAAAAAAAGATTCATTGGGGCAGAGATGAACTATTCAAGGTTGGAAAAGCTCGCCTATTGTTTGTTGATCGCATCAAGAAAATTGAGGCCGTATTTCCAAGCTGATCCCATCAAAGTCCTCACGAATCAACCTCTAAAGCAAGTCCTATTCCGTCCTGAGACTTCGGGTCGTCTTTTGAAATGGAATATTGAACTCAATCAATATGACATCACTTACCATCCCCGGAAAGCAATCAATGGACAAGCTTTAGCAGATTTCAACGCAGAATGTACGGATAAAGGTGATAATGAGGAAGAAGCCACTGATTACATCCCAATCCAATGGAAATTGCACGTCGATGGCGCAAGGAATGATTACTGTTCCGGAGCAAGGGTTGTCCTTGAAACCCCAGAAGGGCGATCGCTATGTTACGCGCTGAGACTAGAATTCCCTTCGACAAACAATGAAGCAGAATACGAAGCCCACATTGCTGGTTTGAGGAACGCTAAAGAACTAAACATTAAGGCATTGCAGATCTTCAGTGATTCTCAACTTATTGTCTACCAAGTCAAGAAGGAATTTCAAGCTAGAGGAGGGAATCTACCCGCCTATTTATCAAAAGCCTGGGAGCTTCTTCAAAATTTTGACTTTTATTTAATAAACCATATACCCCGCGAAGAGAACATGAAGGCTGATTCTCTCGCAAAAATATTCAAGTACTGGTGAAGCGCAACTATTGGGATTAGTTCCCATCGAAGTCCTGTCAGCCCCAAGCACAGATGAAATGGATGTTGATTGGATTATGAATGTATCCCAAGATCAAGAATCATGGATGACTCCAATACTTGAATATTTAATCAATGGTTCTTTGCCAGAAAGTTCAAAAGAATGGCATAAGCTGATGAGGAAGGCCTCCAAATATATAGTTCAAGATGGTTGTCTGTACAGACGAGGATTTTCAATGCCATTACTTCGATGCGTGACAAAGGAAGAAGCTAAGACAATTCTGACTGAAGTACACGGAGGGGAATGTGGGGATCATATAGGTGGTCAAACTTTAGCAAAGAAAATCCTCCGTTATGGATACTTTTTGCCAGAAATTAATCAGGATGCTGCTGACTATTCCCAAAAGTGTGATAAATGCCAGAGATTCGCCAAAGTTCCTAGAGCACCTTCCACTGAGCTAACACAAATGGTCAGTCCATGGCCGTTTGCCATCTGGGGAATAGATCTCATTGGGCCTTTGCCGACTGCCAAATCGGGAATTAAATATGCTATCGTTGCTGTTGATTACTTCACTAAATGGGCTGAAGCCGAACCATTGGCTACTATTACCTCTAAGAAAATGATAAGTTTTGTGACTAAAAATATCATTTGCAGGTATGGTGTGCCTCAGAAGATAATCACAGACAATGGCACTCAGTTTGAAGGTGAGGAGTTCCAAGATTTCTGCAAACGATTCAAGATCCGAAAAAGCTTCTCAGCAGTGGCTCATCCGTAGGCAAACAGGCAAGTGGAAGCAGTAAACAAAATCATCAAATCAACCATCAAAAAGCAGATGGAAAAGGCAAAAGGTGGTTGGGTTGATAAGTTACCGCTTGCACTATGGGCATACAGAACCACCCACAAAACTGCGACTGGGCATACTCCATTTTCATTGGCATACGGATCACAAGCGATGATTCCAGTGGAAACTGAAGTCCCCTCACACAGAAGGATCCATTTTGATTAAATGAGAATGAAAAATTGCAATTGGAAGCACTTGACCTCCTCAATGAAAGAAGAGAAGAGGCTAGGCTTAGAGTTGCAGCTCACCAGCAAAGAATAGCCAGGCACTTCAATTCCAAAGTTCGTCAGCGTAGCTTTGAAGTTGGGGAGTTAGTCCTGAAGAGAATTATGACAGCCATAGGTGTGTTTGGGCCAAACTGGGAAGGGCCATATGTTATAGTCACGAAACTTCTTGATGGCACATTCAAACTCACAACCGTCGAAGGAGAACCAATCCCAAGAGCTTGGAACCAATCATTTGCGTCCATATTTTACTTAAAAGCTTTGCTGAAATGTTGTAAAAGAATTACGAATATATGATTCTTGTATTGAAAGCAATTGTAAAGCAAGTGAATAATGAAAAGCTATAAAGTGGATGTAGGCCTAGCTTTTGGCCGAATCACTATAAATCTTGTGTTTTCTACTATCATAAACTGCTTTGTTTTATTTCGACACATAAAATATGTTAATTGTGTTACTAAAATGTCGATTTAATAATGCAGGCCATAAAAACAAAGCTTACTCATCACAAGACCAAGCGATCTCCGACGTCACCCAGCAAGTAAACGCTAAACCATACAAAATTTCCATACTCAAATCCTACAAAAGAAGTGCTTCGAACAAAAGTTAGCGATGTGGATGGAAGTGGACCATTTCAAACTAACTACAAATGTTTGTACAAACAAACATCCAGTTAAATAGCCTGTGTCTACCACCACCAACTCGCTTAACTATGAAGTATATTTCTTTAGATAAGGAAAATTATTGGCAACTAAAAGGGGATGACACTTGCAAAAGATAACGGGAATCGCCGACATGAATAGATGGCAAAGAGACATGGGCGAGCAAGCATCAAACAGCAAAAGACCTCTTCGGAGGCACAAACCCTCTTCAGAGGCACAACTCTTCGGAGGATAAAGACCTCGAGCGGGCCAAACCAGAAAAAGAGAGATCTTTCTCGATACAAAGTTGTGGACTGATCGGTTGATACACTCCCGTGAATCCGTCCAACCGAGAGAAAGAAACTCCAAACTTCCAGGCAAAAGCCCTACTCAGTGGCACACGTTTCATCGAGACTGAAATAAAACTTCCAAGTGTTGAAACGTGAAAAGCCCTCCTCGGAGGACCATTTCACCACAGTTGAAGTGCTAAAAGACCTTGAGCGGGCCAAACCAGAAAAAGAGAGATCTTTCTCGATACAAAGTTGCGGACTGATCGGTTGATACACTCCCGTAAATCCGTCCAACCGAGAGAAAGAAACTCCAAACTTCCAGGCAAAAGCCCTACTCAGAGGCACACGTTTCACCGAGATTGAAATAAAACTTCCAAGTGTTGAAACGTGAAAAGCCCTCCACGAAGGCCCATTTCACCACAGTTGAAATACTAAAAGAACTCGAGCGGGCCAAACCAGAAAAAGAGAGATCTTTCTCGATACAAAGTTGCGGACTGATCGGTTGAAACACTCCCGTGAATCCGTCCAACCGAGAGAAAGAAAATCCAAACTTCCAGGCAAAAACCCTACTCATAGGCACACATTCCACCGTGATCGGTGATACACTCCCGTGAGTCGAAATGTGAAAAGCCCTCTTCGGAGGCCCGCTTCCCAGCGAACAAGGAAAAATAAAAGCCTCTCCCAAGGGGCAGAAACAAAAGACCCCTTCCCAGGGGCACAATCAAACAAAAAGACCCCTTCCCAGGGGCACAATCAAACAAAAGGACCCCTTCCCAGGGGCAAAATCAAACAAAAAACCTCTTCCCAGAGGCGCAATCAAACAGAAAGACCTCTTCGAAGGCACACGTTTCATCGAGATTGAAATAAAACTTCCAAGTGTTGAAACGTGGAAAGCCCTCCTGATGTGCACGTAAATGTGCATATTTTTACCACCATATTTATTCTATTTAAATTAAATAAATGATCATATTGGGTATTTTAACTTGTTTTAACCAAAATTCATATTAATTCCAAAATTTCACATATTCATCTTCATATAGAGGCAAAACGGTCATTTAAGTGCATATATTTCTTTGAGAAAAATTGATTGGAAATATATATATATTTTTGTAGGAAAATGGTCTCAAATAGGAGTGGTTTCATGAGGGAATATGCATGCACAAAGAATATAAAGGAATGAAGAGGGAAATAATTCAAAGTGAAGATCATGGAGGACCCCACCTACCCACCTATCTTAATGTACAAATTAAAGGCTAATGCACATGCTTATGGAGCTAATGGTTTCATGTACATTTAATGGTGGATTAAGATATGTTAATGTTTACTTGGCCTCCACACTTCCTAAGGGGCATTTTGGGTACTCTCCAAAAATATGCATTAGGGTTTCTAACTTGTATAAATACGCCTTATGTTTCATGTAGCCATCTTCCTCTTAGTTAGTTAGTTTTAGTTTAGGAAATAAATCAATTCTCTCTTTCTTTCCATGGCTACTTAGCCATTTTTTCTCTTATGTAATTCTTTTCTTTTATGCAATGTTAATTATTGCTTCTTTTTAATTACATGTTCATTTCCTTTTATGCAAGTAGTGTAGATTTTCCTTTATGAAATTAGAATAGTTTTCCATTTCACTTTGCTCTCTTTTCCTTTTCTCTTTCTCTCATGTTGCAAGCTGCATTTGTTCATATGATAACAAATATGAGAGGCTAAACCCCTTCAATTTAGGGGTAATGAACCTCTCTAATCATGTAGCTTCAACTTAATTTGATGTTTATGCTCTCTTTTTGTGCTTAATGAGAATGAATGAAGTGGTTTAATGATGTTGTTTAGCTTTGAATTTGATAGTCTATGTTGTTTATAACAAATAGGCTATGCTTAAACAAACAAAACACAAATTGCCTCTTCATCTATATATGAATATGGCAAAGAAGTGATTGTTGAAATTGAAATTTGATGGCTTATATTTCTAATTAATGGTTAATAGGCCATGCTTAAAATAAATTTTGCTTTCAACTTTGTTGACATATTTTATGAGATTTAAAAGTGTCTTAGTGGTTGTGTTATAGTTTGATGGTTTATATTGAGATAATTAATAGCACAAATATACCATACTTATGATAAGCACATCAACTAATTCACTAATGACAAGAAAAAAGAGATCATAACTTCATTTTGTTGATTTATGTGATCTAGAGAGTGGAAATTGTCTCTAAATTATCTTAACACTCTCATATTTTTATCTATTTTCTTTTGTCATTTTTTTTTATCGTTAATCACTCTTCCAACTTTGGTTAATTTGATTGAGTAGAATTTTAAAATCATCAATTCCCTGCGGATCGACCCGTATTCGCCACGTGCTACATTCGTACACCGTACGCTTGCGGTTATTTTTAATTCAAAATTCGTTCGACGGTTTTCTAAACCGATAGAATTTCCATCGTCCAAACACCTCCTCGGAGGCACAACTCTTCGGAGGCACACGTTTCACCGAGATTGAAATAAAACTTCCAAGTGTTGAAACGTGAAAAAGCCCTCCTCAGAGGTACAACTTTTCAAAGAAGCATTTCGTCAGAAATGCAAAACAAAGATCAAAAAGCCCTCCACCGAGGCGTAAAAAAAAAAAAGAGAGAGAAGCCCTCTTCAAGGGCACACTTTAGCTTTTAAAGGAAGACTGGTTCTTCTATTCTTGAAAATACTCTTTCTCAAAAAGAAGTTAAAGTGCCCTTCAGAGGCCCGCTTTACCACATAGGGGAATTCACTTGGTAAAATGTGTGTATGCACAAAAGAAAAAAGTGATATCTTCGAAGGATGAAGCGTAGAAACTCATATGGAGTAAGCTGTACTCTATTTTGAGCAGAATAGTATTCCCCCAAGTATGGAATAGTTATTCTCTAGAAAATAAGAGTACAAATCCCCTCAAACTGTAAAATATTGCAATGAGCTTGTGGTATAGGGGCAACATGGTATAACCACATTGGTAAAATTACTCTCGAACAACATACCACAAGCTCACTGCAATATCATATAAAGAAACTTGTACAAAAATGAATAGTAAATGCATTTTCAAATACAGACAGAAGTTTGTACAAACAAAAAGAATCATTTTATTCAATACTGTCAAAATTTTGTAGAGGTTTCAAAATAAAAGGAAAAAAGAAAAGCGGAGGCCGGTACCCGCGCAATCTCCAGTTAGTACATGCAAAAAGCAAAAAGCGATATAAAAAGCACAGAACCAAAGCCATCATTTCTTCTTCCTTCCACCTTTTGAGCCTGCGCCCGGCTGGATGGTCGACTTCTTAGGCCGGCTTGTAAGAGTAGGGGAGGAAGGAGAAAGGGGCACAATTGGACTTTCTTCTGTTTTTTCCTCGCCGGCTGAAGATTCCTTCTTCTTCTTAGAGACTCCCTACTTCCCTCTCTTCTTGGAAGAAGACCCACTCCCTGGAAAGAAAAGTTTAATTAACGGTTCATCATCAGAACCAGTTGGTTCTGGAGTCTTCTCACTCCCCTCGGTTTCTTCTCCTTTCGGGTCTTGAGAAGCTATAGGATCATCTAAGCCATGAAGAGCTTCTATTTGCTCCTCTTGCGACCCGGGTTGAGAGGCGGATGGAGGAGTGACCTGGAGAAACGGAGGAGGAATAATTGGAGGAAGGTGAGTCTGAACGATGCTCGACACTTTCTCTACAAAAGAAAAGAAGTTAAAGTTGGTAAAGAGAGGAGATAAAGGCTCATTGAGGTTCAGTAAATAGTCAAGAAGCTCATCGAACTCATAAGAAGAAAATGAGCAGTCTACTTGGGCAAGATTAACAGTAGAGTTACCTGGAGAAGTCGGCTTCCTGATATCAACCTCATAAGCCTGTGCTTCGGAGCTCTCTTCGCCTTCATCTCCACCCTGTGTGCTTGTGATCTCAGTTGTAACTTTAACCAGGGATGGAGAATGAGAACTGGAACCGACAATGTCGATTTCGGCCGAAGGTGAAGGCTGAACTGGATTAGTTGAAGTAGTTTTTCCTAAACGTTCTCCTTCTGCCATTTCAGTTCTTAATTTTGCATATTGTTCTTTTCCCTTGGCGAGAGCGGGCGAGCTTCGTCATCCAAGTAATGCTCCTCAAGAGCTGATTCGACGTAGCCAGCACCTGTAGCACCAAGCATATCAAGTGCGGCCTCCCACACCTCAGCCAGAGTAATTTCATATTTGGGACCTAGAAAGGCGAGGCTACCGCGCCCCAAGACGCTATGCAGGTAGAAGTCAAATAATGTCGAGCTGATGCTGGTCTTCGTTACCTCATGAGATTCTTCAGCTGCAATTTTACCGGCAACGGCCTCATCACGCTCTCTTTCAGCTTTGGAGAGTTAAAGCTTAAGCATTTCGATCTCCGCCTCTTGAGAGTCGGTTTTCTTCCGAAGCTCTGCAATATCAGCAATATAGCCCTCATTGATTCTTTTTTGCACCTTGAGCCTGTCTTCGGCGTCTCTTTGGCCCGCATGAGCATCTCTCACTTGTTTCTGAAGCACTTCTTCTTTTTGAGTGTAGGAAGTAGAAGAAGTGGCGAGTTCCTCTTTAAGTTTCTCGACCTTCACCTCAAGCTCTTCATTATAAGTAGCGATGCTCCTCATCTCGGTATCATGCTACTCAAGAACTTTCTGCCATTCAGCCTTGTCATTTTCCATAGTAAGCATGGCCTCGAGATTCGCACGGTTTACCCTTTGAAGCTCGTCGACAAGTTTTTGCCAGCTCGACATTCTTTCGATATCAAGCCTGTCGGCATCGAGATTTCGCAGCATGGCAGGCTTGTCAATTGGAACTAAGTCGAGGTCGAAGCGAACCCCTTCAAGCACCATTGTGGAAACCGGCTTTGCAGAGTGGCTGGGCCTGGTCTAATTTGAAATTTAGTCCTGTTAACTATTACTTGAATGTCTGTCTTCCCGAGAGCAGGGGAGCCAGAAGGGATGTCGAGTGAAATGGGGGCAGTGGCCTTTTCAGGAGTGGTAGATGCATGCTTCTCACCGTGTCGGGCACGCTTGCTTGGGTCCTCAACCATATGGCTTTTTCCCCGATCATCATGCGACTTTCTTTTGTGAGAGTCGTCACCTCTCTAGGAAGAATCATGGTGCTCCTCCCTTTCTTTTCTCTTATAACGCTCTTCTTGAGCCCTCCTCTCCTGAGCCTTTCGAGGGGCTCTCTCTTCGTCGGTTTCTCTGTGAATGAGAAGGTAGCGCCTATAATCATATTGACTAGGCCTCCCGTAGCGCTGAAAGTCATCATAGTAAGAGCCGCTGCGTCCCATTGGAGAATCTGAAATTTAAAAATAGACAAGTCTCAAAAGTCATCAGAGAAAAGAAGCGTAACTATAGAATCTTCAAAGTACAAAGAATTAGGTGCATAAAAGTGCCGAAAGATTCTAAGTGTGTGTGATGTGCAAACTACGTGCATCAAACTACAAACCACTCTTCGATTGTGGAGTAATCGTGGGGGTAGTAGTTAACGTCAACTCTTGAATTGACGGAGCTTGTTGCAAAGAAGAAGTCGCTTCCACTACTGAAGAAGAAACCCTAGTAGTGAAAGGGTCATCTTTAAAGAGCTCCTGTGAGATGACAAAGAGGTCGCTCAACCCTTCGAAAGTGTCGTCCCCGCTATGCTTGACAGGGCTTGTTTTCTCGACTTCTTCACCAGACTTCTGTGAATGTCGGGGAGATCCCTGAGGCTCTTCTTCCTCAATGACTGGGGCAAGTGCGAATTTGCCAGACGACCCCGCAACATCGACAGTAGTAGAGCACTTCCCCAGAGAAGCTTCGGAGGCAGTTTCTTTTGGTATGGGTTCGTCAGTGGAAACTGAGGCATCTAATGCTTTAGGCGGGGAGTCTGGAACCTCATGGGGGTGTGTAGAGCGAGAAGCGTGCAAAAGTCCATACTGATGCAAAAATTCATCCTTCAACAAAAAATTTATACTTCTCTCTTCTGCGGCCACGGCGCTCAATCTTTCAAAAATTGGCTTATGGCTTGGATCTCTAGAGGGGAGAGGAAGTGCTGAAAAGAGCAAAGAATGAAATTAGCAATTGGTAGCTCGGATCTCGAAAAAGTTTGAAAATGGAGAAAATAGATACAGGTAATCTTACTTCCTACTCTCCAGATGGCATAAAACCCTGGGGGCAGCAAGCAAAGAAAAACTGGTTCAAAAATCTATGAGCACTTTCAGTAAGATCAGAAATAAGCTTGCGGTTTCTAGCACTTCTCACAATAATAAGGAAAGGATGGTCTTTACTCTTTGCAAACGAGCATAAGTAGCGAATTTCTTCAAAACTTAGCAAGCGATCAAAAGTTCTCCTAAACAAAACACACAACCCCATCAAGATGGCGTAGCCATTAGGATGAAGTTGGAACGTGGAGATTGTCAACCGGAGGAGAAGGGTTCGAAGGAAGTCGTTAAAAGGGGGAATCGCCCCGCTTAGGCACATTTGACGATTGACTGTGACAAAACCAGGCGGAGGACTGTCGGCAGTATTATTTGGCCCGGGAAGTAGGGCATCATTTTCAGCAAAACCGAATTAAGTACGTAGTTGAATAAACGCTCTCGGAGTTAGGATAGTCCAAGTTCTCTCTGGAGGATTCTCTATGGGAACAGCTGTCTGAAAGATCTCTCCCGCTTGAGCTACCACTTCTTCTTCTTGGTGGTAAGTCATTCTACACAAACAACTGGATATTCAAACTTGAAGGTGCGCGTTTCCTAAAATGTGTGAAGTGTTGTGTAAAATCAACAAAGCAATAAGCGAATATAACTGGAATAAAAACTAGCAAGCATTTGTAAGTTATAAAGTCCAGGGTTTGTTGTTTTAAATATGAAAGTGAAATGTAGATGCAAACAAATCAGTTCAAGACAGTGATGCTTTGCATTGATATTTCACTTTAGTTGATTGGTTCACTGCATTTCATATAGTGTGTTTAAGTTGATTACTCTATGTCGACTAATCTGTCATTTGATGTGGGCAGTCAATGGCAGTATATTAGCCTTGGTTTTCTGTGATTGTTGTTTTCAGTAGGTTGTTAGCCTATAAGTTAATGTGGTCTGTGAAATAAGGCAACAAAGTTAAAACAATCAAGGATTTAAGCAATTCAGTCCAGCAGATTAAGTTAAGTGTTCAAATTGGAATTATGCTTTTAAGTGAGAATTCAAGTTGAGCATCCAAGTGTTAACTCGGCAGCGACCCAAGGAATCTTTCACGAGTTAAGATTAAGTTTTTGATTCTTTAGATCGGCGGTTCTTTAAGTCGTAAGGAGTAGTAAGGAGAAAGGCTTCGATCCAAAAAAGTGGTGCAGGATTCTCCAAGTGTTAGCTCGGCCACGGTCTAAGGGTTAGGTCAGCAAATTTCCCAAAGTGCTAGTTCGGCCACGATCTAAGGATTAGATCGTATCAAATTAGGTCGGCCAAAAGATAGGTCGAGTCAAGAATCCAAACAGTTGAGTCGCTCGTACAGCCTAAGTCCTAAGTCGTCAGAAAATCAATACGACCTAAAAGCTAAGTCGTGTGCAGCCGAGGTTGCGAGAAATTCCTAAGTCGGTAGATCCAGAAACTAACTAAGCCGTAAGAATTTCAAGTCATCCCCTCGACCAGTATCTCACTCCACCCAACCCGTTAACCCGATAGCCACTCCCTTAACCAAAAACCCTCATTTCATTTATGCTATTTCATGCTATCGGATCATCCATTAAACCAGTTTAAAACCCAAATGAATTCAACACCCCACAATCCAAACGTAAATTGTTCGGACGATGGAAATTCTATCGGTTTAGAAAACCGTCAAACGAATTTAAATTATAAAATAACCGCAAGCGCATGGTGTACGAATGTAGCACGCGGCGAATACGGGTCGATCCACAGGGAATTGATGATTTTAAATTCTATTCAATCAAATTATACCGAAGTCGAGAGTGAATAGCTAGAAATGTAAAAACTAACAAAAACTAGCAAAAGAAAATGATAAAAATATGAGAGTTAAAAGAACAATTTAGAGGCAATTTCCACTCTCTAGATCACATAAATCAACAAAATGAAGTTATGATCTCTCTTTTCTTGTCATTAGTGAATTAGTTGATGTGCTTATTATAAGTATGGTATAATTGTGCTATTAATTAGCTCAATATAAACCATCAAACTATAACACAACCACTAATACACATTTAACTCTCATGAAATATGACAACAAGTTGAAATAAAAATCTATTTTAAGCATAGCCTATTAACTATTGTTTAGAAATATAACCTATCAAATTTCAATTTCAACATTCACTTCTTTGCCATAATCATATTTAGATGGAGAGGCAATTTGTGTTATGTTTGTTTAAGCATAGCCTATTTGTTATGAACAACATAGACTATCAAATTCAAAGCTAAACAACATCATTAAACCACTTCAAGTGTTTCCATTAAAGCACAAAAAGAGAGTATAAACATCAAAATGTTGCATCTACATACTAGAGAGCTTCATTACCCCTAAATTGTAGGGATTGAGCTCTCATATTTGTTATCAAATCAACAAATGTAGAAAGCAACATGAAAGCAAAAAAAAGAAAGAAAAAGAGAGCAAAGCGAAGAAACAAAACTAATCTACTTGCATGAAATAAGAGAAACCTACACTACGACATGAAAGTAAATGAACATGAAAAGGAAAGAGCATGTATTAAATTGCATAAAATAAAAAAGATTACAAGAAATAAAAATTGGCTAAGTAGCCATTAAAAGAGAAAGAGAGCTTTCTTTTATTCGATCTAAACTAAACTAAAGAGAAGGAGGCCTAAGAGAGACTAAGAGAGGAGATCATGTTACATGAAACATATGGGTATTTATACATGTATGAAACCCTAATTCATATTTTTAGGGAATACCCAAAATGCCCCTTAGGAAGTGTGCAGGCCAAGTAACCATTAACATGTCTTAATCCCCAATTAAGTGTACATGAAACCATTAAGTCCAAAAGCATGTGCATTAGCCTTTAGTTTGTACATTAAGGTAGGTGGGTAGGTGGGTCCTCCATGTTCTTCACTTTGAATTATTTCCATCTTCATTCCTTTGTATTAATTTTGTGCATGCATATCTTCATGAAACCACTTCTATTTGAGATCAATTTCATACAAAAACATATACAAATTTTCAATTAATTTTTCTCAAAGAAATATATGCACTTAAATGACCGTTTTGCCTCTATATGAAGATGAATATATGAAAATTTGGAATTAATATGAATTTTGGTTAAAACAAGTTAAAATACCCAATATGATCATTTATTTAATTTAAATAGAATAAATATGGTGGTAAAAATATGCATATTTACGTGCACATCAAATACCCCCACACTTATCTTTTTATTCGTCCTCGAATAAAGAAAAACTAAGATAAATCCGTTTTCGTAGGGAGCACGATTGCATTGAGCATATGCAACAAGCCGTTAAACCTCTGGGTGTCCCTAGTAGGACGAGCGTTGTCTCGCGAGGGTTTTCAGCGGATACTGCCCACAAAATCCAAATGAAGGATGAAAATATTTACAAAATGCAAGATATATTTACAAAGAGATGAATGCAAAATTTTGAAAATATTTACAAATGAAGGATTTATTTTTAAATTGACACGAATAAGTTAAATATAGGTTTTGGTTATTATCTTGAAAATTTATGTCATTTACTCGTCAAAGTTTCCAACAAAAATCAAGTTATCATATCAAATAGACTATAGTTTAACTCGTTGTTTTGGTTAATAACAAAGTGTAACTATGAAATGGATCCTTAGTTGATTATCAAAGTTTATCAAAGTGGTATTTTCATTTCTTTTCAATAACAAATCAAATCAACTAATTAAAAATAGTGCTAGGATTTCAATTGCTTTCTCTCTCATTATTTGCAAGAAAAATTACACACCTAGCTCAGGTAAACTGAGGCCAGATATACCACCCATGCACTACCTTTCGGGCTTATGTGAGGGGAGTACAGATCATGGCGTGTGCACACACTTTCGTGCATACACCTATCGACCGTAGGTGGTTTTTATTAAGCCTTTTTTTACATGTGTTCCATACATCATAACCGTGAGGACTTTTAAATGAGTATGAAATCACATAACCAAAAATTCCAATTAATCACCCATGCATAACCGTGAGGACTTTTAAATGAGAGTGAATACTTGGATGTTATTATTTTTTATTTTTTTATTTTTTTTTGAGAGGGAGTTTCGCAAAATCATCTTAGCACCATTTAAGTTAGAAGACAAAAAAAATGTTATATCATTTACTTTAAATCAACCACTTTTTAAAACAAAGATTTTCAATTAGGATGTACTTCATAATTAACACATATGAATCTTCCTATATACTAGTTAAACCATTATTATTTGTAATCAAACTTCATTTTTATTTTTGTTGAGACCAATAAATTTTCAAAAATTTCAATTTAATAAACCAAAGCCGTATATTTATCATATAGTGTTTCTTTTAAAAATAAATCAAAAGAAAATTTGTTTTTTGGATTTTTTTTGGTTTTTTTTTTTGATTTCAAAGCAAAAATAAACCGTGAAAAAAAAATGAAGATGAGTCTCCCCCCACACTTAATTTTGACTGTGTCCCCATAGTCAACCCAAGTGGAAGGAGAAAAATAAAATAAAAATCTAATATTTACATGAAAATGAAAAGATGATTATTTACAAGACATCAGAAAGTATGCCGTTAAAGAGTAAATGAAACGGTCTACCAAAGACCGATTCATTTGTCTCGTCAAGTATGCGAGACACAACTTAAGCGTAGAAAACCAAATCGTAAAATATTTCAAAGTTGAATCTTGATTTGAAAAAATGAATGTCGTTTTGAAAATCGTACAAGTTGTTTTATATTCGATGATTTTTGAGGTTGATAAAACAATTGATTGAAGTTCAAGTTTATTTTCACCAATTTGAAATTCAAGCTTATCATTGAAAACATTTTCAAAATTATTGATTTCAAAATCAAAATGGTGATTTTCATCTTCCCCATCGGAATTTAATAACACGTCATCCAAAAGTCCAAAGAAATCGTGTTTATTGAATTCGTCTTCCTTTATTGAATTATCAACAACTTTATTACATGTGTCAAGTTCAAAATCCAAAGTTGTTGTATTTAAATTTTTGAAATCGAGAAAAGGAAGATCGATTTTTAAATTTAGTTCCACACCCTCAAAAGAATGGAAATCCAAGTCAATTACCATGGTTTCAACAACTTCATTAAGATAATCATTTTCAGTTTCAAAATTTGTTGTTTGAAAATCGTCGATTGTGGTAAAAGATGGATTATCGTTTGACTCGTCACACGTTGGAATTTGATTTTGTTGTTCACGTTGTCTCATATAAGTTTCAAACAACGAATCCGTGTGATCATCGTAAATTTCATTCATTTGCTCAACAAAATCAAATTTGTAATTATTAACTTGAAAATTTTCGATTTGAACTTGTTGAGAACAAGAATTGTCAATTTCGACAAGCGGTAGATTATTATTTGTTTCTTCACAAGTTGAGATTTGATTATGATTGTCACGAAAAGTTTTGTATTTTTCAAGTAATAAATCCCCGTTATCTTTTTCCATTTGTTCAACAAAATCAAATTCATGATTATTAATTTGAAAATTTTCATTTTGAATTTGTTGATAACCAATTTTTTCATTCGTATTATTATCGAGATTATTCCCATTGCCAAAATTATTTGAAAAGTGGATCACATTTTCGTTTTGATTTGGAAATTCATTTTGGAGTTCGAAATTAAATTGGCATGGGTTATAATCGTAATCGTTTGAATTTTGAATTGAATTCAAATTTCGAAATCCTTGACTCGAGTTATTACACAAATCAGAATTACATAAATCATTCATCTCTTGATTTTGTCGTGCAGAAAGTTCGAGTAAAGATGAAATCATTTCAATGCTATTTTCAAGAGTCGAACGTTGGTCATCGTTTTGAAAATTTTGTTGTTCGAAATTTGAATTATTACAAAATAGTTGTTAAAATATCCATACCAATTTGGACTGAAATCATATGGATTATATTGATTTTCACAGCTATTGTAAAATTCAAGTGGATATGGATATTGAGACATTTTCAAGAATGTTTTTTTTTGGTGTTTTTTTTATAAACGAAAAATATTTACAAAGAAAAATTATTTTTGAAAAGGGAAATCAATTTTTGTTGTTTTTTTTTATTTTTCAATTTTTTTTCGAATTTTGGTTTTTCTAAATTTTTTGGATTTTCTTTTTTGGAAATTTCAAAGAAAAAGATTTAAAAATTTCAAAGGAAAAGAAATGTTTACAATTTTTTTTAGTTTTGGATTTTGAATTTTTTGTTTTTTTTTTAAATATGCATGAACTAATGCAACTAAATGAATGCAAGGGTTAATTACAAATGATTTATCCTAAGTTAACCCAAAATTGTATAATCACAAATTGTCTTAGATAAACAAGATAGTTCTCAGCCAGGTAACAGACAGGGGTTATCGGTGCACCACGAATCACCATAGCAATGCAACCAAAGGTTTAAGTACCTTCAGAGGAACAACCACTATAATATTTACGAATCACCGTAATATTTATAAATGGTTATTACTCTGCTATAGCCTAGACACCAAGAAATTAAATTGTTCAAAGAAGACAAATTGTCAATATACAATTAAGTGTTATTGATTTCTAACCGTTATTATTAATCAAAATCTAAGATGAAATGCAGAACAGAAACTAATCGTGTATTAACAATGCAACTACGAATGAATTTTTTTTATTTTTTAAAATGCAAGCAACCAACAATTCAATTCAAATAAAACTAGAAATGAAAGCAGAATTTTTTAGCAAGCAGAGCAATTTATTTTGGCTAGCTAAGGAAGCAATTTTCAGCAAGCTATTCTTCCTTTATTTCCTGCTTTGGCAACCTGAAAATTAAAAACTAAGATATATACAATATATTTTTTTGGTTTTTTTTTTTTGAAAAGGAAACTTAAAAGTAGGTTTTACTTCAAAAAAAAATTAAATTTATGTCAAAAAAGAAACTAAAACAAACAAAACATATTAAAAGAAAACAACTTGTTGTTTTTGTCTTTTTTTTAGGAAAACAAAACCCTAAACAAAAAAATAATTTTTTTTGGTTATATAAATCTCGAAACAGTCCAAAAAAAAAGAAGAAGAAACTCAAACTAAAAAAAAAAACTTATTTCTACAATAAAATCGAAATCCCAACCCAGCACAACCCTGCTCGGCCCATTAACACAGTTAAAATGAAAAAGAGAGAGACCGCTGTTTTTACAAATTTGCTTGCTCTCGTAATCCCAATTCTCCCAAATGAATTTCAAACCAAAAAAAAACAAAAAAGGCAAAAGTCAAAAAAGAGAAATTCGAGAATTTATTTTCGAAATTGTGGATAGATGTTCGATCGCATATAGCTGCTCGCGATGCAAGGTCCTGGTTTTGTGGTGGCGACAGCAGATTGGAGACAATGGAAATCGAAGGGGCGAATTCACGTTTTCGGCAGAGGATGGAGGTGTTGCTGTTCAGATGGGGATGTGGATGGTGGCAGGCGATTCGTGGTTTGAGTTTGATGATTGATTGAAGCCAGAAACTGCAATGATGTCGCGGTCGCAATTCGATGGCTGGTGCTTGTGGAGTTTAGGGGTCTGTTGTCAGAGGAAGTGGGGTAATTGTGTGTTGGTGATGGGTATTATTGTGTAGAATGAAGCAGTGGTGGAGGAAGAAGTCAGATGTCAGGGTGGATGAAGCAGATGTTGAAGGAGGATAGTTGTGGAAGTACTGTGGCTGTAGCTATTACAGCAGCATGGAGGTGATTTGTTTGGTTTGAATTGGCGATGGCGATTGTGTGTGGCAGAACTTTGGGAGTGGAGGGACTGAGATGTTGGTTGTTGTTGGAGTAACTGCGGCAATTTGAAAGGCAGTGGAAGGAGGTTCGTGGGTGGTATGCGGTGGAGTGTTGCTTCGAGGTGATTGCAGTAATTCTGAAAGGCGAAACTACAGTTGATGGCAGTGTGGGTTGTAGGAAGGAGGTTGGATCAATTGTTTGTTGTCAGTGGTGAATGAAGTTTGTGGAAGTTGATGATGGTCTGGCTGCTGCTATGTTGAGATGTACGGTGTCAGGTGATTGGCAGTGCAGTCAGGGGGAAGGGTCAGGTGATTAGATGGTTGTGGTGTGAGACAGTGGAATGTATTTGTGGGTTGCAAGAAAGAGGGGCAGTGACGATGATGATTAAATGTGAATGTTGCTTGTGGCAGAGCACTCTATGGTGAGATTGTTGTATTTGAAGTTGTATTGAGGGGAGTTGATGGAATAATGGCAGAGGATGTTTGTTTTGACAGTGGAGGAAAAGAGAAGTGTAGTGAGTATAAGTTGAAATGTAGGTTGAAGGGGATAGGGGAGGAGTGAAGTTGTTTTCGAGGAGGATGGAGACTTCTGATAGTTGCAGGAGGAAGAAGGTGATGAGGAAGGTCGAGCTGCTGCTGCCGGTTGCTGTGAGCTCGCGATTCTGCTGTTCGAGGAAGGTCCCGTTGTGTGTTCTGGTGATTTTGTTTTGGTTAGCGGGCAGAGGTAGGTGAGGCAGTGTATGTTTGATGTAAGGTTTTGGATAATTGATGTGGTAAGCAATAGGCTTTCAAGTGAAGTGATGAAAAGGCAAGCAATGGTGGTGTTTGTATAGTCGGGTTTTTGCAATGCAACAGTGGTTTTGTATTGGGATGGTGGATGATGCAGTAATGGCAGCAGAGGGGAAGTGAAATGGAAGTTTGATGTGGTGGACAGAGTGGTAAGGCCAGGGGATGGAGGCAGTAGTTGGAAATGTTGTAGTGGGTTTGTGATGGAGTTGGAAGGTGGATGAAGTATGGTAGACTGTAGTGTAACAGAGAGGAGAAACAATAGTTTTGTAACAGAGATGTGCACAGGATTTTTTTCTTTTTCTGAATGTAAAAGAGGAAAATGAAAATGTAAATGTATGAAATGGAACTGAAATGAATTTTTTTTTCAAGAAAATTGTGTGTTTTTTGTTTTTTTTAATATACAAATGCAAATGCAACTAGAAACTAGAAACTAGAATAACATGCACACAAACAAATGCAAACACACAAACACAAAATCAAACGAAAATAATTCGAAGAATAGAAAATCAAAACCGAAACCAATTCACCGGCAACGACGCCAAAAACTTGTTCGGACGACGGAAATCCTATCGGTTTAGAAAACCGTCGAACGAATTTAAATTATAAAATAACCACAAGCGCACGGTGTACGAATGTAGCACGCGGCGAATACGGGTCGATCCACAGGGAATTGATGATTTTAAAATTCTATTCAATCAAATTATACCTAAGTCGAGAGTGAATAGCTAGAAATGTAAAAACTAACAAAAACTAGCAAAAGAAAATGATAAAAATATGAGAGTTAAAAGAACAATTTAGAGGCAATTTCCACTCTCTAGATCACATAAATCAACAAAATGAAGTTATGATCTCTCTTTTCTTGTCATTAGTGAATTAGTTGATGTGCTTATTATAAGTATGGTATATTTGTGCTATTAATTAGCTCAATATAAACCATCAAACTATAACACAACCACTAATACACATTTAACTCTCATGAAATATGACAACAAGTTGAAATAAAAATCTATTTTAAGCATAGCCTATTAACTATTGTTTAGAAATATAGGCTATCAAATTTCAATTTCAACATTCACTTCTTTGCCATAATCATATTTAGATGAAGAGGCAATTTGCGTTATGTTTGTTTAAGCATAGCCTATTTGTTATGAACAACATAGACTATCAAATTCAAAGCTAAACAACATCATTAAACCACTTCAAGTGTTTCCATTAAAGCACAAAAAGAGAGTATAAACATCAAAATGTTGCATCTACATACTAGAGGGCTTCATTACCCCTAAATTGTAGGGATTAAGCTCTCATATTTGTTATCAAATCAACAAATGTAGAAAGCAACATGAAAGCAAAAAAAAGAAAGAAAAAGAGAGCAAAGCAAAGAAACAAAACTAATCTACTTGCATGAAATAAGAGAAACCTACACTACAACATGA
The DNA here is from genome assembly GCA_030765085.1 of Allium cepa. Classification (NCBI taxonomy): domain Eukaryota; kingdom Viridiplantae; phylum Streptophyta; class Magnoliopsida; order Asparagales; family Amaryllidaceae; genus Allium; species Allium cepa. The sequence continues at coordinate 938,158,746 of CM060943.1, read as the reverse complement.
AAGTAAATGAACATGAAAAGGAAAGAGCATGTATTAAATTGCATAAAATAAAAAAGATTAGAAGAAATAAAAATTGGCTAAGTAGCCATTAAAAGAGAAAGAGAGCTTACTTTTATTTGATCTAAACTAAACTAAAGAGAAGGAGGCCTAAGAGAGACTAAGAGAGGAGATCATGTTACATGAAACATATGGGTATTTATACATGTATGAAACCCTAATTCATATTTTTGGGGAATACCCAAAATGCCCCTTAGGAAGTGTGGAGGCCAAGTAACCATTAACATGTCTTAATCCCCCATTAAGTGTACATGAAACCATTAAGTCCAAAAGCATGTGCATTAGCCTTTAATTTTTACATTAAGGTAGGTGGGTAGGTGGGGTCCTCCATGTTCTTCACTTTGAATTATTTCCATCTTCATTCCTTTGTATTAATTTTGTGCATGCATATCTTCATGAAACCACTTCTATTTGAGATCAATTTCCTACAAAAACATATACAAATTTTCAATTAATTTTTCTCAAAGAAATATATGCACTTAAATGACCGTTTTGCCCCTATATGAAGATGAATATATGAAAAATTGGAATTAATATGAATTTTGGTTAAAACAAGTTAAAATACCCAATATGATCATTTATTTAATTTAAATAGAATAAATATGGTGGTAAAAATATGCATATTTACGTGCACATCATAAATCAAGATTGATTAGCTCGAAGCAGTAGCCCATCGGCATCTTTTATCAACTGTTTGAATCCGAATTGAGACACCTTAGGATCATCAACTATCGGTATAATAAGATTCGTGATGGAGCACTGCACGAGGAGGTGGATGAAGTTTGAATGGGATTCATGAATCAATGACAGTAGGGGATCGAGAAGGGAGCAGGTTTACTTATGTAATGATTATCGGTGATTGATGGAACAAAATCGCCTTTGGGAGCTCAGGGAAATGCTAATGGCAGAATTGAACGAAGAGGAAGGAGATGATGTGTCACTTATACCTTGCAGCTGTGAGAACAGATGCGGCGCGCGACCTAACTTTTAAGTCGTACACGACCTACCGACTTAGAGAGTGGACGGGTTAAAGGATATCGAAGCACACGACCTAACCATTAGGCGTATACTTCGAGGGGCAAGTGTTAACTCCACCTCGGCCATGACTCAGCGATTTAAAACAGTTACCGACTCGAGACTTAAAAGTTGTCGACCCAAAAGGTTGCCGACCTAACATGGATGTCGATCTAACTGCCTAAGCTCTAAGAGGGATACCGACCTAATGCTTTAACAAGGTTACCGACCTAAGACTTAACAAGAACGCCGACCCATGACTTACAGGATACCGACCTAAGAAAGCTGCCGACCTAACGTGAGTGCTGGCCTAAGATAGAAGCCGATCTAACTATCCAGGGAGTTTGCCGCCCTAACTGCTTAGGACAGGGACAAGATCATGAACTATACTTGAGTCGCAACCGACCTACGGCCTATGATAGGTCGTACACGACCCGGGCAAAGGAAGACAAGTCCGATGAGACTACTTGGCATAGTGACCTCTTAACTCGTACATGATTCAGGACTTACCAGTTAACTCGTACACGACTTGCGACCTAGCTTGAGTCGCCCACGACCTAAAGCTACTGAATATAAGTCCGATGCCGTATTACTTATACAAGGTTGTGTTGACTCGTGGGGGACTTTGGACTTGTACAAGTGAACCTTTGTGAAACCATGGGGTTTGGCCAGATAAGTCGGCCACGACCTACCATAGGTCGGTCACGACTTACGACCCAAGGGGGAAATTTCCTTATAAATACCAACCTACCTCAAGCATGGGGGGGATCTTTTGGGCTCATTTCGAAAATGACGATACTCTGCTGAATTCTCGACTCACTCAACACTTCAAATACGAAAGGCATTTCAACGAAACTTGAAGAGGGAATCTAGCGCAATCAACATGGATTCAAAGAATTCTTCTACATCGAAGTTTTAGTTGTCTGTCTCATCCGTATTGTAATTAGAGATTGTTGTAAAGTTGTAATTGATTCAGTAATAGAGAGGATTGGAGTGGACGTAGGCTTACTTAAAGTCGAACCACTATAAAAATTGGTGTCTTTTCTGCTTTCTCTATGACTTTTCTACTTGTTTGTAGTTCCCGTGCTCACGGGTGGTGCTTTCACTCAATCTCTATATACATCGGAGTGTTAGCGTTCGATTTTAAGCATTAACATCAGAGATGAAAAATGAAAGAATATATATACCACTCCTATCGAGATAACCAATACTAGTGCAAGGCCTAACTACGGATGGCCGCTCCTCAACAGCCTTATTCTCCGTGCTAGTTGACAGCATTACACAGTAGTGTTCTTGGCTAGCGTGGGTATAGAGGTGGGGCGTCACAGCGAACTAACTTGAATGTAAATTAGTGAATGTAAACTGATTTAATATGAATAAATAGATGTTAGTAAAATCCAATGTTAATGAGTAAAATGTGATTAAATTGAAAACCAATTCAATGAATATTAATGAGAAATGAATTTATATTGATTTGGTTATGGAATGAATTAATAGAGATTGGTTTGTGGGATGTTAGTTTGAATGATAGTTATTCAATGTTTTCATTTGTTGCTTTTGATTGCGTTTGTTATATTGGCATATATAGCTGTTGTTATTTGTATATGTTGTATATTGATATTATTTTCCATATATACATGTACTTATTGTTTGTTAAGTGCATAGTAGGTGCGTATGGCATATGCTTCTCATTTGGAGCTCGCTTTCGCGCTATATATGTGTGTGTGTTGTTATTTTCTTGGATCAAACCGCGCAAAGAAGGCTATGGCGAAATTTTTGAAAATTTAAGGTAATAGAAAAATTTTGAATTTTTTGGAAAATTTTTGAATAACTAAAATTTTGTTTTTAGTTAAAACTTAAACGATATTAGTTGGTTTTAAAAATTTAATTTTGAATTTGAAAACTTAGAAAAGATTTTATAAGAAGTTTAACTAATGGATTTTGAAAAAGCTAAAGTTTTAAATGATTTTGGTTATCTAATTTGAACAAATTGTTTTGGAAACTTAATTGATTTTGTGGCTTTTCCTTACTTGGTAATTTCGGGATGAAATTCTCTTAAGTATGGGAGAATGTAACGACCCATAATTTCGGTCATTCAAAACTTGAATATTTAATTGATTTTAAATATTCACAAGTTAATTTTATAAGTTGTATAACTTATAGTTTAAATTTAATGATTTTATTGGATAATTAAACTATTGATTTAATATCTGAAATTACAAAAATAAGAGGATTTTGAATTTAATGTTAATTAAAATGATTTAGAAAGTTGAATTAAATTCTATTTGAATTAGAATGGAGTTAGAGAACTTTTGAAATGGAATTAAAAGTTAATTTATAGAAATTTGAAATTCATCGATTTAATTAACATGTAAAAATAGTCATTTTTGATACTATCTTGGATTTTGACGAAATTAGGTTCATTAGATGCGTAATGGTGAATTATTATAGGATTTCAAATTTCATGTCAATCGGATTTACGATTTGGTCGTGCGAAGCTGAAATGCATAGAAATTTATTTATGTAATTTTTAATTTAAATAATTCGATTCGAAAACCTATCTTCCAAATATGATGGAATTGGCCTCTGATGCACATTCCATTGTGTTTGAAATAGGGGTAAGGCATTACAAACGCCTGGTGGCACGCTTCATTTAGAGTTCGAAAAAATTTCGGATGGATAGTGTTTTAGAACATTGCTTATATAAGGCCATCCTTTTTCCAAGCCCTAACTATCCTAGCTGCCACTTCTAATTTCTATGGCAAGAAATGTTCGAAATTTCTCCTTTGATATTCTCTTAATTCATCGATTTTTATGAAAAACTTTCTACTACGAAATTGAATAGCTAGGTGAGATCTATCAATACAACGGTGGAATTTTGTTGTAATGGCTTGGTTTCGCCAAATTTTGGCAATAAAGAGAGCACGTTCATTCACGTTTTTCTAGGGTATGGGGCGTCGATCTCTTCAAGGCCATGGGTAGTGTTCTAGGCTCATAGGGCTTCGAGTTGAGGGGTTTCGATCATCTCCTCGGCGATCGTGGTAGGAGCAGCATTGAATAGAGTACGTGCATATTGGTGGGTTTCTTTGCTTTCATGGGTGCATTTCTACCGGGGGAGAAGGAAAGGAACACGACATGGAACTGGAGGACCTGAAACGAGTGACCAGATTTTATTTTAAGGTCAAATAAATAAAAAAAGTTATAAAATTATATTATATAATTGGGTTTTTAGGCTCAAGGAAAAAGTTAGAGAAAAATTTAGTTTTAGGGACAAGAAGTTTGTTTTTTAGGCCCAAGGAAACTTTTTAGTGTAAATCACAGAATGATTGTTGTAAGTATCATTTTCAGTTTGCACTAGAAAGTTCCCTTTGGACTAAAAAGGAAACTTGTTGTCCCTGAGACTAATTTTTTTTGCAACTTCTTCTTTGTGACTATTTACCTGCTAAATAAATTCGTGTAATCTTTAAAAATGTTTATCTTTGTCACACGAGGTCCGTTTTGCGTGAAACAAATGGCGTTTGGTTCGTATTCGCAAACACTACGCAATGGAGCTTGATTGGATTGATTTGGAGCTGCCAGGAATTTTGGGTATAATTAAACGCTCGTTTAATTTTATTTGAAATAAAACGCTACAACGGCTATGAGAATCAAAGTGAGTACGACTCACTCTCTCTGTCTTGCTTATATTTCTACATAAATGAGGATAAATTTATTTATGCTGATTGATGATTTTTTGGGTGATATATGATATATTATATATATTAGTTGGCTTGGGTATATTTCCATATATTTTAGCAGATGAGACCCTATACGTTCACGTGTATGAGCGAATGACCTTTTGTACGCGCGCTTGCCTCGAAGTAGACGTGTACCTATTTTCTCACATATATACTTGATGCAGGTGACAGGTTGGTGGGATACAACTAGATTCCTCATATTTTTGATTTCATTTACAGATATTGATATACATGTTATATCATGTGTTTTTGTTGTGTTGGATGCCATGATTCTTGTTATCCATGTTGATCACTTATTTAGTGTTGTTGCAGCATTGGGCCATATTGTTGGATATTTAAAATATTAAAAGGATGATTTCGAGTAAAAAAGGATTTCAAAGTGATTTTGACAATATATGTTTAATTAATTTTTTTAATTGTTGGGGAAATGAATTTATTGTAAATAAATAAAAAGTTAAAAATTTTATGTTACAAAAGTTATGGGTTTGTGAAGTATACAATATGATTTTTGAAATATTAAGTTAACTATTTTGTAAAATAAGTTAAAAATGTGAATTTTGAATTTATTATAAATGGTTTATATATAAGATTTATAAAATTGAGATTTTAAAAATAAAAGTAATGGGATTATAAACGAGTTTTGTAAGTGTTATAATGAAGTTATAATTGAATCTTGTAAGTAAATAGGATTTATATATTTGTGCATTTATAAAAAGAATGAATTTTTAAATAAATGATTTATAAGTAAATTAACTTATAATTGGATTTTGGCATATAAATGAGATATAAATGGAATTTGTTAGTAAAGGAATTTTGTATATGGAAGTTTATGAAATATAAACGGAATTTATAAACATTGTTTTATATATGTGAAATCAAGTTATTTTGATAAGTTTTATATTAAAGTTTATAAAAGAATTTTAATCACGATTTTGGACAGTGAATAATCCTTTAAATTAAATGAATGTTTTGGGAATTGATATTTTAAAATGAACTTTGAATGGTTTGAAAATAAAGTAAATTGTGAATTCGCTTATTATTAAAATAAGTATATGGAAATGTTTTCCAAATATTGAAATGGTTTTGAGAATATATCTTTTTAAAGATATTTTGAAGTGAATAATTTGAAAATGATTCGATATATAAGCAATAAAAATAATCTAGCCCAATGACTACATATATGCTAGATTTTATTTGTTGCTTTGATAGTTAAATAACGACTATCAAATTTGATCATTTTAGTATCTTGACTTGATGTAGAAACTAATTAGTCATACACTTAGTACGCAACTGACTGTCTAGGCTTGATTATCATTTGTATTGAGAATGTTGATTTGTGTAGTGCAGAGTGATTACTCCAATTTATCGAGCTTCCTTCTTGGCCGAAGGATAGCAAGTTGAAAGTTGGAGATGTGATAAGTCTATGAGACTTAGTTTCTATGTGAGGTGAGAAATGCTTTTGCGTTATTGGTGCGAAAAGACTGGGATTAGATTTATCTGAAAACCACTCCGGACCAACATATATGCGATGATTTTGCAGGTTGGTCGATGTTATTGATATTTAGGATTTTCATAGTGAAGGACTGCTTGTTGATTGTTTGGGGTTAAAATTCCAATATACGTCTAGTAGCAGTACTCACTTTGTTATGAAATATCAATTGCAAGGGCTGTCACTACTAATCCGATAAGATGTGGTAGGATAGTACCTTCGGTTTTTCCTGTTACTGGACAACTTTTTGGACGAGTGTTTGACATTGTGTTAACTCCGCTTTGATAATGACTCTGCGACTTAAAAAGTTACGACCTAACGACTTAAAAGGGTACGACCTAACGACTTAAAATGTGGGGCGACCTAACTGTTCAAAGTCCTAATTACTAAAGAGGTTTGTGACCTAATGAGTTCAGTGACCCGGGGGTCCGCGACTTAACGACCTAAAGGTCCGCGACTTAACGACCTAAAGGGGGACGACTTAACGACCTAAAGGTGGCGACCTAACTACCTAAAAGAATTGGACGACCTAACGACCTAAAGGTTAACGACCTAAAGGCTTAAGTTCCCTGCGACCTAAAGAGTTAAAGCGGCAACGCCCTAATGATTTGATAACCTATTTTAGGTCGTTCACGACTTAATACTTGGCGAAAAAACTATGTCGCTTCCTTATAAACCGCTAAGTCCTACCCATTGGTTTGTACGGACAAGTGCAGGCCATTTAGGTCGTAACTTGTATTTCTTTAGCTCGCCAACACTTCTTTAGGTCGCCCACACTTCATTAGGTCGCTCACGACCTTCCTTAGGTCACTCACGACCTAAGGCTTGTCCAAAATTCTCTATAAATACACCCTAAGCTCCAACATGAGGGGGACTTTTCCGATCATTTTCTTCAAAGCATCGAGACTCTACCATCTTCAAGCCGAGCCTTATTCCAACATTCAAAACTCACAAGAAGCTTCAGTCAACTTCAAACAGGAATTCAGCATATTCAACCATGAATTCGGAGAACTCTCTTGCATCGAAGTTTTTCTAGCTACTTGTCTTTTGAAGTGAATTGTAATTGAAGGAAATTGTAAAGGATTGTAATCATATAAACAATAAAAAAAGGATTGAAGTGGACGTAGGCTTGATTATAAGCCGAACCACTATAAACTCTGTGTCTCTTACTACTTTTTCAGTGAATTACTGCTTTTTCTGATTCCTGTGTTAACGGGTGGTGCTTTCATTCAATCTCCATTTGCATCGGGGTGTTAGCGTTTGACTTTTTACGTTAACATTTTTGGTGCTTCCACTGAGAAAATTGAACTCAGGATACTGTCATCATAGCTTCACTGGAATTTGTAGAAAGGATCTCTCTAAAAACAAGGAGTTTATCAGAAATAATGTTTCCCGTTAGAAAACGCAAGTATGTTAGATCCGACGATGTTCACGAGACTACTGCCACTTCTCCTCCTTTAAGTCAAGCAACTCCAATCGTCAGAGTTACACGGGCAAAGCTAGATGCCGTGGTATCTGGGCTACATAGACAAATGGAAGCTCAGAATAACCTAATGATGGAAAGGTTGAATGCTTTATTTGAGGCAAACCGCTAGCCGGCAACTAAGGAGGGAAACCTTGTCGATGAAGTGCAGAATATGGAAGGAAGGAATATCTCTCAAAGGCCAGCTGATCCAGTGGAAAGGACACCTCCCCAAGCCGGAGGATCGGGGCCGCAACCAACCCTTCGTTAAAGGTTGTCAAGACAAAATTCGTAGAGAATGGCTGATGTTTGTCCCGCTGAGCCTCAAAATGATGAAGAGTACTTCTCAGGCATGGTTCGTCAGATTATGAAGGAAAGTATGCAGAGAAATGAAGATGAGAAAGAATGAGGTTTAGCTCCGAGTAAAAGTCCATTCACTGAAAAGATCCTGAAGGCAGAATTCCCAAGGAAGTTTGTTCCTCCAACTATTCCAGCTTACAATGGAACGAGCGATCCTAATGAGTTTCTGTATAAGTATGATTGGCACATGATGGGTGCCAGAGCCTCTGATGAAATCAAATGTCAGTATTTTCTGGTATACCTGGAAGGAGTTGCTTTACTTTGGTTCACAGAGCTGTCGGTCTGATCGATAGACCAATTTTCTGATTTGACTCGGAAATTCAAGGAATAGTTTCGATTGTATGCGTCAAAGGCAAAGGATATAATGTCGTTATCCAGCTTGGAGCAGAATCCTGGAGAATCCATTAGAGATTTCTTGAATCGATTCAATATAGATCTGGCTGAAGTGGACAACGCAGAGCCGAGAATGATTTTGACATACCTGATGAAGGCTAATGATAAGACGAGTGAGTTCGGGAGATGGTTGAAAATGAAAGAACCGAATTCGCTTGACAAGTTTTATAAGAAAGCCGATGAATTCATGCGCCTGGAAAGCCTCCAAGAACCGGCTAAGGTGGTATCGACAGGGGCTGGAAATAGTAATGCTTTTCCAAATAAGAAGGAATCTGGCAATCAGAAGAAGGGAAATGATGGTCAGAAGAAACAAGGAGATGCAAAGAAAGGTGATCCCTTCAACTTCAATCCTCTGACTGATACCTTGGGGAACATCTACTTTGCAAACAAAGACACGGTCGAATTCCCCGCACCAGCTAAGCAAAGAGTTAATAGGAAAGCTGAGAAGAATGGAAGGTTTTGCTGTTTCCATAACCAACCTGGGTATGATACTAATGAGTGCCGTCACTTGAAGGAGGTAATTGAGGAACTATTGAAGGAAAACAAGCTCCAGCAATATGTAAAAAGGAACAAGAATGGCCTGACTTCGTCAACTCAGGGACCACAGGTTCCTATTCATCGTCCTAGCTCAAGTGAAAAGGCGGCAGCTTATGAATCAGAGAGGCCTATTATAAATGTGGTTACAGGAGGCCCTCACCCAGCTGGCAGGAGTTGGGGCGAGATGGAAAGATACGCCCGTGCTTTGAAGTGTGCACGGGAAGATGAAAGTGTCTTTGTGTTAGAAGATGCTGCACCCCTGAAGCAGCAAAATACTTTTAATGATGACATTATATTCAGTACAAGGGATTCAATGGGTGTGGAAGCTCCTACCATTGATCCTTTGGTCATCTCCGCTGGCATTGGGCCTGCTACTGTGAAAAGAGTTCTGGTTGATTGTGGAGCTTCGTGCAACATTCTCTTCAAGAAGACTTTTGATCAGATGAAGATTCCAATGGTTGACGTTCAGGCTTCATCACTAAAGATTGCTGGTTTTACTGGTAGCCGAAATAGCCAATTGGGACTATCGATTTGTTCGTAGAGCTTGGAGAGGGGCAGAGGAAAGTGACTCGAAAACAGACCTTTGTTATTGTTGAAGAATTTTCTGCCTACAATGCCTTCCTAGGCCGACCAACTCTGGCAGCATTTAAAGCTATTCTTTCCCCATTGTGTCTGACCATAAAATTCCCCACAGATAATGGAGTCGGTGTGGTGAAAGGGGATCAGAATGCTGGATGAGAATGTTATCTTACAGAGTTGCGTGAAACGAGGAGGAGAGAAATGGGAAAAGATGCGGCAGCCCCGGTCCGCATCAAAGAATAAACCTTGTAGCAATTACTGGGTGGATCCTGCACAGGCGAGCATAGCGGTGCACGAAGAGAGATGGATCCTAGAAATGCCAGTGCAGGGGAGAATAGAGCGGTATTAGTTGAAGCGACAGTGTCGGTACCTGTTGACCCGAAAGACCTGAACAAAGTGTTGAATGTGGGTTCGCAGCTTAATGCAATGGTTCAAAACGTTTTGATATCATTTTTTAAGGAAAATCTGGATGTATTCGCTTGGACTCATGCTGATATGTGTGGAATATCTCCAGAAATTGCAGTGCATACCATGAATATTGATCCAAAGTTTACAGCAGTAAAGCAGAAAAGGAGAACTCAAGGTCCTGAAAGGTCAGCATTATTGAAAGAAGAGGTTGATCGGCTCATGGAGAATGGTTTTGTCAGGGAATCCACTTATCCGAATTGGGTTTCAATTCCAGTACTGGTTAAAAAAGCTAATGGGAAATGGAGAGTGTGCATTGACTTTTCAGATCTAAACAAAGCCTGCCCCAAAGACTGCTTCCCGTTATCCAGGATTGACCAGTTGGTGGATGGAACGGCGGGGCATGAATTTCTATCTTTTATGGATGCCTACTACGGATATAACCAGATCATGATGCATGAGCCAGATCAAGAGGACACGAGCTTTATCACCAATGTTGGTCTTTACTACTACAGAGTCATGCCATTCGGACTTAAGAATGCGGAGGCAACTAACCAAAGACTTGTTAATGCCATGTTTAAACTGCAGATTTGCAAGACTATGGATGTTTACATCGACGATATGCTGGTAAAGTCAAAGAAAGCGGTGGAGCACCTGGATCACATGGCAGAAATGTTCTCAATCCTCCAAAAGTACGGTATGAAGCTGAATCCTTTGAAGTGTCCATTTGGAGTAGAATCTGGAAAGTTTTTGGGTTTCATTGTAAGTGCAAGGGGCATTGAAGCTAATCCTACTAAGATAACTGCCTTAAGAGAAGTCAAACCTCCTAGAACAAAGAAGGAATTGCAAAGTCTCAATGGAAAAGTCGCTGTCTTGAGTCGGTTCATTTCCAAAGCTACTGATAAATGCATTCCATTCTTTGATGCTCTAAAGAAAGGGAGAAAAAACTTTGACTGGACTCCTGAATGTCAGAAAGCTTACGACGAGCTTATTCGTCACATGGAAACATCTCCTATACTTTCTAAGCCCGACTATGGTGAAGATCTTTTTGTATATTTGGCGATCTCGTCTCATGCCCTCAACGCAGCTTTGGTACGAGAGAATGCGAAAATTCAATGCCTGGTTTACTACATCAGCAAGAGATTCACTGGGGCAGAAAAGAACTATTCGAAGTTGGAAAAGCTTGGCAATTGTCTACTAAGTGCGCCAAGAAAATTAAGGCCATATTTTCAAGCTCATCCAATCAATGTCCTCACTGATCAGCCTCTGAAGCAAGTCCTCTTTCGCCCTGAGACTTCGGGTCGCTTTTTGAAATGGAATATTGAACTCAGCCAATATGACATGACTTATCATCCTCGGAGAGCAATCAATGGACAAGCTTTGGCAGACTTCATCGCGGAATGTACAGACAAAGGTGAGGGTGAGGAAGTAGTGGCCGATAATCCTTCAATCCGGTGGAAATTGTATGTTGAGGCGCAAGAAACGATTACTGTTCCGGGGCCAGGGTTGTGCTTGAAACCCTGAAGGACGGTCATTGTGTTATGCTTTAAGATTGGAATTCCCTTCGACAAACAATGAAGCAGAGTATGAAGATCTTATTGCCGGTTTGAGAATTGCTAAAGAATTGAACATCAGGGCATTGCAGATCTTCAGTGATTCACAGCTTATTGTGTGTCAAGTCAAGAAAGAGTTTCAAACCAAAGCAGGAAATCTGCCAGCTTACTTGTCAAGAGCCTGGGAGCTTCTCGAGGACCTGGACGATTATACGATAAACCATATACCTCGGGAAGAAAACACGAAGGCAGATTCCCTCGCAAAGTATGCAAGCACTAGTGAAGCTCAATTATTGGGATCAGTTCCTGTGGAAGTCCTGTCAACTCCAAGTATTGATGAAATGGATATAGACTGGATCATGACCATATCTTAAGAACAGGAATCATGGATGACTCCGATAAAGGATTATCTGCTCAACGGATCTGCGCCAGAAAGTTCGAAAGAGCGTCAAAAACTGTTAAGAAAGGCTTCAAAGTATACAAATCAAGATGGCCGATTGTATAGGCGGGGATTCTCAATGCCATTACTCCGATGTGTGACCAAGGAAGAAGCTGAAACAATTCTAACTGAGGTACGCGGAGGAGAGTGTGGAGACCATTAAGGAGGTCAAACTTTAGCAAAGAAAATTCTCCATTTTGGTTATTTTTGGCCAGATATTAATCGTAATGCCGCGAGTTACGCTCGAAATAGTGACCGGTGCCGGAGATTTGCAAAAATCCTAAGAGCACCCTCCACTGAGATAACACAGATGGTCAGTCCTTGGCCATTTGCTATTTGGGGAATAGATCTCATCGGGCCTCTGCCAAATGCAAAATCCGGAATCAGATATGCTGTTGTTGTTGTTGATTATTTTACTAAATGGGCTGAATCTGAACCCTTAGCCACTATTACCTCTAAGAAAATGATAAACTTTGTAACTAAGAATATCATTTGCAGGTATGGAGTGCCTCAAAAGATAATCACGGACAATGGAACCCAATTTGAAAGTAAAGAGTTCCAAGATTTTTGCAAAAAATTCAAGATCCAGAAAAGTTTCTTAGCAGTGGCTCATCCGCAGGCAAACGGGCAAGTGGAAGTAGTAAACGAAATTATCAAATCAACCATCAAAAAATAGCTTGAAAAAGAAAAAGGTGGTTGGGTCGATAAACTTCCGTTAGCACTATGGGCATATAGAACTACACATAAAACTGCGACGGGGCACACTCAATTTTCATTGGCATATGGATCAGAGGCAATGATCCCGGTAGAAATAGAGGTCCCTTCACATAGAATAATCCATTTCAGTCAAGCCGAAAATGAAAAGCTACAACTTGAAGCCCTTGACTTCCTTGATGAAAGAAGGGAAGAAGTTGAGCTCAGAATTGCGGCTCATCATCAAAGAATAGCCAAGCACTTCAATTCCAAAGTCTGTCGACGCAGCTTTGAAGTTGGGGATCAAATCTTAAAAACAATTATGACGCCTACAGGCGTGCTTGGACCAAACTGGGAAGGGCCATATGTTATAGGCCAAAAGCTTCTTGATGGCACATTCAAACTTGTAACTGTCGAAGGAGACCCAATTCCAAGAGCTTGGAACGGCAATCATTTGCGCCCATATTTTACTTAAAGGCTTTAATGAAATATTGTAAAAGGATGATGAATGTATGATTCTTGTATTGAAAGCCGTTGTAAAGTCAGTGCAAGTGAATAATAAGAACTATAAAGTGGATGTAGGCCCAGTTTTTGGCCGAACCACTATAAATCTTGTGTTCTTTACTATTATAGACTGCTTTGCTTTATTTCGATATATAAAATACGTCAATTGTATTACTAAAATGTCGATTTAATAATGCAGGCCATAAAAATAGAGCTTACCCATCACAAGACCAAGCAATCCTTGACATCACCCAACAAGAAAACGCAAAGCCATTCAAAATTTCCATACTCAAATCCAACAAAAGAAGCGCTTCGAACAAAAGTTAGCGATTCGGCAGGAAGTGGGCCATCGCTAACTAACTGTGAATGTTTGTACAAACGAGTATCTAGTTAAATAGCCTGTGTCTACCTCCACCAACTCGCTTAACTATGAAGTATATTTCTTTGGATAAGGGAAATTGCTGGCAACTAAAAGGGAAGGGTATTTGGAAAAGATAACGGCGATCGCCGATATGAATAGATGGCAGTAACATCAAACAGCAAAAGACCTCTTCGGAGGCACAAGCCCTCTTCGGAGGCACAACTCTTCGGAGGATAAAGACCTCAAATGGGGCATGCAAGAAGACTTTCTTAACAAAAAAGATTGGTATGGAACCACCGGGAGCACCTTCCCGACTGGAAGGCAAGGCGCTTTTTTACTAGCTGAGACAGTTTGCGCAGACAAGCGTCCAAGTAACTTGCGTCCGCCCCGTGAATCCATACGATGATCGGAGGCACCTTCCCAAGTGGAAGGCAAGGCGCTTGTTCACTAGTTGAGACAATCTGCGCAAATAAGCGTCCAAGTAACTTGTGTCCGCCCCCGTGAATCCGGCCAACCATGAGGAAGAAACTTCAAGGTAGACTTGGAGGCACGCATTTCACCGAGATTTGAAATAAAACTTCACAAGTGCTGGAATATGAAAAGCCCTCTTCGGAGGCCCATTTCACCATAGTTGAAATGCTAAAAGACCTCGAGCGGACCTCGCCAGAAAAAGAGAGCTCTTTCTCGACATAATGTTGCGGACTGATCGGTGGCACAGAACACTTGTGTCCGCCCCGTGAATCCATCCAACTAAGAGAAAGAAGCTCCAAACTTCTAGGCAAAAGCCCTACTCAGAGGCACACATTTCACCGTGATCTAAAATAAAACTTCACATGTAACGACCTGTAAATTTTCGATAATTAAAATAGCTAATTTAATAAGATTTCGTGATTTAGTGATAGAAAAAAAATTTGTAAGTCGTTTGGAATAATAATAAATGTTGAATTCATTGGGTATAATAGAGTAATTGATTGATAAGTAAAATCTATTCAAATCAAATATCGAATATTGAACAGGTAAATTGTTTAAATTAAATATTAAAACTTATGGAATTTATTAAATAATTTAACAATGGGGATTGAATAACCGTATAATGGAAATGGTTGTTCTATAATTTTAATTCGTTACAAAAGTTAAATTTTTAAGTTCGTTTTGAATATCTCAAAAGACAGTGACTCAGGAATAATAAAAATTGTTTAAATTTAATATTACAAATGTTTGAATAATTAAATTCCGAATTTGATATGATTAATTTGATATTGAAATTTAATATATGGAAATAGAGTTAAAATTGAAATTTGATTTAATACGATTCAAATTGGTTTCCAAAGTGAATGTAAGTTATATCGGGATTATAATAGAGTTAATAAGATTTTAAAATTGGAATTTGTTGGATAATTGAATAACGGGTTTAATATGATTAAAAATGATTTGTGAAATTTTATTTTATCATATTAAAGTTAGAATGATGTTGTAGAACTTTTAAAATCGAATTAAAAGTAAATTTGTGGAAATTGAATATTTTAATATTTAATTATCGACTGAAAAATAGCCACTTTTCGAACAGTCTCAGAATTGGACGAAACTAGTTCCATTGGATCTATAATAGTTTGTTATTATTGTATTTCAATTTTTGAAGCAATCGGAGTTTTCGTTTAACCGTGGCAGCTCGAAACGCATCGAAATTGTTTTAATTTAATTTGGCAGTTAAAATAGTCATTTTTCAGACGGTCTCGGATTTCGACGAAACTAGTTTCATCGGATCCGTAATGTCATATTATTGTAAGGTTTCAAATTTCGAGTCAATCGGATTTACCGTTTGTCCGGGGCGAGCCCAAACGCACAGAAATTTGATTAACCGATTTAATTTCAAATCGATCGTTTATTGCCGTAACTCACACATACGATCGAATTAGCTTCCGAAACCCGTTCCATTGTGTCCGGAACGCGGGGTAAAACCTAGACACGCCAGCCGGCACGCTTCGTTTGGAGTTCGAAAAATTTTCGATAAAAATAGTGTTTTGGCGATTTTGTATAAAAGGACCCCCACTTTCTTTGTTTTGCAAAAACCCTAGGGTTTCAGCCCTTAACCGCCACTTTCATTTCAATGGCCAGAAAATTTCGAAACTTCTTCCTCCTTTTCCTCTCAATCCATCAACAATTAGCGAAAACTCTCAACTACAAAGTTGTAGAGGGCATCAAGATCTAGCTATCCAACAGTGGAGATCGGAAACGGAGCCACGGATTGAGGACAAAACGCGATGGAATCAGCTGCATTTTTCACGCATTTCGAGGGTCTAGGGGAGGCCTAGCTGCACTTGGTTCTGGCTGAGCATGGAGTAGGAGATGCTCTTCGAAGTGTTATATGTTGATTGTCCTGGAAGTCGATGGATTGGGGGGGACCAACTAGGGTTTTGAGCGTGGGATGGGTTCGGTTTCGCATGAGCAACCTAGAGCGTGAATGCGTAGAGAAGAAGCAAGAAAATGGCGGCCCAGATTCTTCAATTGCAAAACGCATGGCCCTGATTCAATTGGGGTAAGAAAATGAGATATTAAATATAAATTAATTATATTTAAATTCGTATTAACTTTAAAACTGTGTAACTTTTTCATACGAGGTTGAAAATGCACGAAACTTTTTGCGTTGCAATCGTATCGATGAGCACTATACAATGGAGCTGGATTGGAATCATTTGGAGATAGTGAAAATTTCGGGTAAAATTAAACGCTCGTTTAATTTTATTCGAAATAAAGCGCTGGAACTACATTGAAATCAAGGTGAGTGTTTTATAACGCTCACAACGAACTAAATATCTTTATGCTAGTTAAATTGACATTATGAAGTGTTATGATTTTTATTTGTCGTTGTTTGATAAAATTTAATTGTCATATAGATTGTCACTTGAATTAACCGTTGAAATTAAATTGACATTTAAATTTAAATTGAAATTGAAATTGAATTGCGATTAAATTACCTGAATTGATAACTATGAAACTGCCATGAATTGTATTGTCTATTGGATGATGTATTTTGATGGATGTTATTGGTTGATATTTAAATGTTTGGATGTTTATTTGCTTATATATACTGTTATGCATACATATGACACTGTGATTGGTTTAAGTGATATATATTCATCCCTGACATTTAATTGAAATAAATAATTACTTGGCCATAGGATAGAAAATTATATACGGACACCGAATTGGCTAAATTAATAATTTTTAATATCGTCGATTTGAAATTTATTTGAATGTTTTGATTTAAAAGTTACAAATAGAAATCAATTTATAGAAATCGAATTTATCGAAAAATTGAGTTTTGGAATGTTGAAATAAATTTTGGTTAAAGGAAATTGTTAAATAATATAAGTCGAGACTTTGAAATTTAAAAAATTGGGATTTAATTGAATTTCTAAAATCGATTTGTTTAATGATTTAACTTTTATTCGAGCTTTGAATATTACAAAGTAAAAGTGATATAAAAATGATATTTTGAAAGCGATCTTGGAATTGAATCATACTTGAAATTTGGATTTAAATTTGAATATTGAAGGATAATTTGTTAAGTGTTATAAATTGATATTTTGAAAATCAAGCTCTAAATCGATATAAATTGAAATTGAATTAATTGAAAGTGAATATAAAATTTTGATAAATTTGAAGTCAAAGTTGACGTTGATCGAATCGAAATCGAAATTGAATCGGTAGAAGGGAAATTGAAATCGTTTTGAATTGGGAATTTATAATTGAAATGGTTTGGGTTTGAAGCTGTTTATTTTGTTTTCCAAATTACTCAGGATATAAACCATTTTGAATACTTAAACTATTTTAATCTATTTTAAATCTACTTAACCCAATTTAAATTATTTTGAACTAATTTATCTATTTTAAATCCATTTTAAGACTTTAAGTATTTTTTAACTAGTTTTAATTATTTAAACTACTTTTAAACTACTTAAAACTATTTTCTAAAATTTCAAGCTGGTTAATAAGGTGAAATTTTTATGTTTAAATCTTGAATGTAAATATGAATTGGGTTAAATGAAGCTGCAACCTAAATTGAAATTCGAAATGATTTTGAAATCGAAATGAGATATTGATGCGAAAATGATTTTTGAAACGGACCCTTATATTTTGAATGGCTATGACGATATTTGAAATGGATTTGATTTTGAAGCGAATATGATATTTTGATATAAATTACGAATTGATTTGAAATGTAAAAGAGCCAACGGTGTAATAATACGTAGTTATTAAAGAGACCGGGATCGAATATGGACATACTCTCTGTCGATACCGAACACCACTTTAATAACTATTATACGCGGAGTGTTGATCCAGAATGAAGTGGATGGTTTGGTGAACGCGTTGACTGAAGAAAGAGAACGATATTGGATGACCCCTGACATGACTAAAACAGGAGCCGCGCCGGGCCATTGAGGTTCGCCACCTCTAGCGGACACGCTTCTTCGATACCATTTCTATTACATTTGTGAATCGATTTGGGTGCACCCCTTGATTTGGGAGTGTTGTTTCGCGGTGTTGGGGTAGCTGCTGGCTATGCCCAACATCAGTCCGGATCACGCAACTACTAGTATCCTAGTTGGTATCGCCTCATGTACCTTGTCATACTGATTATCCTATTCGCGACCACTACGTTATGCTTTGTGTTATACCTATGGGGTACCCTCTGATAACCACCAGTTTACGGTCGAGCTTACGGTGCTATATAGACTATGGCATTATAAAATGTGTTAATGGGGATTATGGTAACGCCTTAACGCTATTTTAATACTTTATATTACTGATAGGCATTATCTACTTAGCGTACATTACTACATAGTAGATAGTTTAACGGATCCTTAAGAGATGGAAAATCCCGTAGCATCTCTTGAGTTAATGCACGCACGTTGACACTGGATATGAGATGTCAAACCCCGTAAACATCTCTGACGCCGTTACACTCATATTTATTTACAATTGATTTAACTTTCATAAGGATATTTTAGTCCTGACTCGATTGTTTTGTCTTTTCATTACGCTCGGGTCAGTCCGGAGTTTTACAGATTTTTAAAGATCCATTCAGGAGGACTAAGACGAAGATTTGGTATACTATTACTATTATTACCCTTGCATCATGCTATCTGCTGCATTTATTTATTTGTTTTGTTGTATATGTATAACTCTGATAAATAATGTATAAATAATTGTCAAAGTATAGTAAACAACTTCATGAACTGTTTATTTGACTATTATATTTTATCGTTCCGCTGCGAGATTCTGTGTTGTCTCATTTCCTTTATTTCTCTTTCTTTTTTTTCTTTTTTTCTTATTTATCCCAATAACTATCTGCCCTTTTGAATGGTTTGGAATCGACATGTATATTTGATCGTCGGTTTAAACTGTCCAAAAAGGCGGGTCGTTACATCACACGAGCCGAAATGTGAAAAGCCCTCTTCGGAGGCCCGTTTCCCAACGAACAGGGGAAAGATAAAAGCCTCTCCCAAGAGGCAGAAACAAAAAGACCTCTTCCCAGAGGCACAACCAAACAAAAAGACCTCTTCCAAGAGGCGAACCAAACAAAAAGACCTCTTTCCAGAGGCACAATCAAAAACTCTCTTCAGAGGCTCAAGCAGGTTGAAACCCCTTTTACGAAAGGCCCACTGCACTATGAAGTAAAATTCACTTGCTAAAGCAAAAGTGACTTTTTTCAAAAAGTGAAGTGTAAAAACTTTGCAACAAAAAAAAGGAGAAAACTCCTCTAATATGAAGTGCATTCAACTAAGCCAGAAAAATATTTTCTTGAAATGGAAATATTATCCTATAAAGTACGAATGCAAACTTCCTTCAAACGGATGAGTTGTTCTCTAAAGGAAGAGTACAAGTCTTCTTGAAACAGATGAGTTGTTCTCCGAAACTTTGCCAATATGAAAAAGATTGCAATAAACCTATGGTATGGGGGCAATACGGTATAGTCGTCACAAAAATGAAAACAATGCTCAATAAACATACCATAGGTTTACTGCAACCTCACATGAAGAGGATAAAGAAACTTACATAAAAACAGAAAGTAAAAGCGTTCTCAAATACAAACAGAAATTTGTATAAGTAAAAGAACCATTTTATTCCATACTATGAGAATTTTATACATATGCAAGTTTCGAAATAAAAGAAAGCGGGGACTGGTAAGCGAGGACTGGTACCCGCACAATCTCTAGTCAACACAAGCTTATATACATGCAAAAAAAGCAAAAAGTAAAGCAAAGAAGGGAAAGCAGGACTCATCACTTCTTTCTCCCACCACCTTTAGAGCCTTCACCTGGCTTGATAGGCATTTTTTCAGGTCGGCTTGGGAGAGTTGGGGGAGAAGGAGAGAGAGCTAGTGTTGGATCAACTTCCGTTTCCTTTTCGGTAATAGAAATGCTTCTCCCTTTCTTCTTTGAAGTTGTATGCTTCCTTCTCCTCTTTGAAGAAGATTCACTCCACGGAGTGACAAGAGCAGACAATTTTATGTCACCAGAAAGGGTTCGCTCCGGAGATACTTCGCCTCCTTCAAGTCCTTCGGCTTTATGCTCCTGCGAAGCGGTTGGATCATCCAAGTCTTGAAGGGCTCCTATTAATTCCTCCTGCGATCCCAGCTGGGAAGTAGGAGTGATTTGAAGGGATGCAGGAGGAACAGCTGGAGGAGGTGAAGTTTCTATGACACTAGGCGTTTTCGCTACAGAAGAAAAGAAAAAAAATATTAGTATCTCCCGCGAAGAGAGGAGATAACGGCTCATCGAGTCTTAAGTAATAAGCAAGAAATTAATCAAGATCGGCCGAAGCAAATGAGTAATCCGCTTGACCTGGTTCGACGTTAATATTACCTGGAGAAGCGGGGTTCCTAATGTCAACTGCATAAGCTTGTACTTCAGTGCTTTCTTGGACATCATCTCCACCCTGTGCACTTGTAATCTCAGTTATGACTTTAGCAGGGGATGGAGAATGGGAACCGGAGCCCGTGATATCAACGTCAGCCGAAATTGGAGGAGGGACAGGGGCAATTAATTGTGCTTCTTTCTCTAGATGCTCCTCTCTCATCGTCCCAGCACGCTCTCTAGCGAGCTGCTCTTTTCCTCTGGCAAGGGCTGCACGAGCTCCGTCATCCAAATAATATGCCTTGAGTTCTTCTTCGGCATACCCAACATCTTTAAGCATATCAAGCGCAGCTTCCCATACTTCAGCCAAAGTGATTTCGTATTTGGGGCCCAAAAATGTGAGACTGCCATGCCCTAGGACACTTTGCAAGTAGAAGTCAAATAATGTCGAACTGATATCGGCTTTAGTGTCTTGATGAGCTTCTTCAGCTACAATTTTACCGGCAACAGCCTCATCGTGCTCTTTGTCAACTATAGCAAGTCGAGTTTTTAATGTCTCAATCTCGAGGTTCTAGGAGCTGGTCTGTTGTTGCAACTGTGCAACTTCAACGCGATAATCTTCTATAACCTTTTACTGCCACTTGAGTTTATCTACGGCCTCTCGTTGGCTAGCATGAGCATCCCGCACTTGTTGCTGAAGCACACTTTCCCTTTGAGAGTAGGAAGTGGAGGAAGTAGCAAGCCCCTCTTTAAGTTTTACAACTTCCGCTTCAAGCTTTTCATTATAAGCGGCGATGCTCCTCATCTCTGTGTCATGTTGATCGAGAGTCTTTTACCATTCGGATTTATCCTTCTCCATGGTCAACATAGCCTCAAGGTTCGCGCGATTCACTCTCTGGAGTTCGTCAACAAGTTTCTGCCAGTTCGATATTCTCTCAATGTCATGTTTGACAGCATCGAGATTTCTCAACATGGCTGGTTTGTCGAATGGAACCAGATCAAGATCAAAGCGAACTCCATTCAAGCACCAGTTTGGAAATTGGCTTTGAAGGGTAGCTGGGCCTGGTCCAACCTGATATGAGGGCCTGCCAATGATCGTCTGAACGTCGGTACGAGAGAGAGCGGGAGATTGAGAAGGCACCGAAGCAATAGGCTCTTTAAGAATGTCAGATGATGACTTTTCACCATGCTTGGTCTGTTTGCTCGGATCCTCGGCAGCGTGGCTCTTTCATTTGTCATCATAGGATTTTCGTTTGAGGGAATCACCCTCTCTGTGGGAAGAGTCGTGACGTTCATCACCTCTCCTGTACCGTTCTTTGTATGTTCTTCTCTCCTGAGTTTTTCGAGCAGCCCTCTCCTCATCAGTTTCCCTATAAGGGGGAAGATAGCGCCTGTAATCATATTGACTGCGCCTTCCATATTGCTTAAAGTCATCATAATACGAGCCACTTCGCCCCATTGGAGAACCTGAAATTTAAAAAAAATGGCATAAATGGAGAATCTTCAAATTGCAAGGAGTTAAGTGCATATAAGTGCTGAAAAATCCTAAGTGTGTGCAACGTGCAGACTACGCGCGTTGAACTACGAACCACTCCTCGGTTGTGAAGGAATGATGGGGGTAGTAGCTAACATCAACTCTTGAGTCGACGGGATCTGTTGCGAAACAGAAGTTGCTTCAAACACTGAAGAGGAAACCCTAGTGGCAACAGGATCATCTTTGAAAAGTTCATGTGAGGTGATAAACAGGTCGATCAACCATTCAAAAGTGTCATCCCCGCTATGCTTGGCAGGACTTGTTTTCCTGGCTCCGTCGTCACCGGACTTCCCTGAATGTTGGGGGGATTCTCGAGGCTCTTCTTCTTCAATGACCGGGGCAAAGTGCAAATTTGCCAGATGACCCGGCGACATCAGTAGAAGTAGAGCATTTCACCAGAGAAGCCTCAGGAGCAAGATCTTTCAGTGTAGGCTCCTCAACAGAAACTGGGGCATCCGGTGCCTCGGCCGGAGAATTAGGAATTTCGTAAGGCTGAGTGGAGCGGGAAGGGTGTAAGAGTCCGAATTGATGAAGGAACTCGTCTCTTAGCAAAAACTTGATACTTCTCTCCTCAGCCGCCACAGCGTTAAGCCTCTCAAAAGTCTGCTGGTGGCTTGGATCTCTACAAAGAGGAGGAAGAACTGCAAAAGTTGAAAGCGAGGTTAACATTTAGCGATTTGGATCTCGCAAAGCTCAGAAGAGGAAAGAATGGGGATGAGTAAGCTTACCCCCTACTCTCCAGATAACGTAGAATCCCTGGAGGCAATGGACAAAGAAGAACTGGTTTAGGAAACCATGAGCGCTATCAGGGAGATCAGTAATAAGCTTGCGTTTCCTGGCGCTCCTCACATATATAATGGAAGGATGGTCTTTGTTTCTCGCAAATGTGCATAAATAGCAGATTTCTTCAATGCTTGGGAGGCGATCAAGCGTCCTTCTGAAGAGAACGCATAATCCCATCAAAATGGCATAGCCGTTGGGTTGCAATTGAAAAGGAGAAATAGCCAATCGGCGAAGGATTTGTTGGAGAAAATTGTTGAAAGGAGGAATGGCTCCACAAAGGCACATTTGGCGGTTAACGGCAACAAACCCAAAGGGAGGTGTTAACCCCGTTCCAGCCTACGAGTTAAGAGGCCCACGAGTTAAAGGAGTCAACGAGTTAAGGCCCGGGATGGGCCACGACTCAAGGTGCTTAACGGTTCAGGAAGGATCTACGACTCAGGAAGCCTCACGACTCAACAAGTCACCGACTCAACGAGTTAACAACCTAAAGCTCAAAGCGACTTGAAGGGTTACGACTCAACGACCCAAGGAGAGAATGTACGACTTAAGGAACCTTACGAGTTAAGGAAGGCTTGCGAGTTAGGACATTAACGACCTGAGGAATGTCACGACTTATGGAGGCCTACGACTTAAGAGGAATGCGACATAAAGGTGATACGACCTAAGTCTTCAGAGACAAGTTCAAAACCATGCTATAATGAGATAACTCGTGGACGACATACGACTTATGATGAGTCGTGTACGACTCATACTAACATCAAGGAAAGTTGCGCTGGTTAACTCGTGAATGGCTCAGGACTTGTGTTATTCATAGGAATGGGAGCATAGCTTGGAACCAAGCCGGGAGCTAACCCAGTGGGTCGGCCGCGTGTTAACATGAGACGATTTACCACGACTCGTCCACGACCTAAAATCATTAAGTCGCAGCTCGCTATCATGATACTTATATCAAAGAGGAATGACTCGTATACGACTCAAGACTTGTGCTATATTCAGAGGATAGAAGGCGCTCTGGTACGAAGCTAGGGTTCAACTTGTTGAGTCGTCCATGACCCAACCTGACTCCTACGAGTTAACGATGAGTCGGGTACGACTCACGACTCAAGACCAAAAACTCCTATAAATACATGACCATTTCCAACATTGGAAGGACTTTTAGGGGGCTCATTTATACCAAGCGCCGTTACTCTGCTGCATTCCGAACTACTCCAACACTTAAAGCTTTTGATATACAAAGAAAGCCTCAAGGAACTTCACGAAGAAATCATACATGTCCAACATGAGTTCAAAGATTTTGATCGACATTGAAGCTTAAGCTACTTGTTCTAAGTCAATTGTAACTCAAAGTGTGTTGTAATCAAAGTGTAATTGCATCGACTTGTAATCAAATCGTCAATAAAGATATTCAAAGTGGACGTATGCTCTCTCTTAAGCCGAACCACTATAAAATTGTTGTTTTTTACTGCTTTTTCGCTATTATCTGCTTATAATCTATTCCCGAGCTATCGGGTGGTGCTTTCACAATCTCACTTCATACACCGGGGTGTTAGCGTTCAAATTTTAGCGTTAACATTTTTGGTGTTTTCACTGACAACTGAACTCAGGCAAATCGTCATCATTGCTCCACGAAAGTTTGTTGAAGTAACCTCTCTTAAGACTAGAAGTTTATCCGAAATCATGGCTCCGGGGAGAAAGAGTAGATCTGTTAGATCTGAAAATGTTCAAGAGGGAACCTCCGCTTCCCCTGTATCGAATCAAGCCACTCCAGCTGTCGGAGTTACAAAGGCAGAGCTGGATGCTGCAATCTTAGGGCTGAACCAGCAGATAAATGCCCAAAATGCACAATTCGAGGCTCAGAATGCCCAAAATGCCCTAATTCTGAATAAGTTGAACGATTTGCTTGGGGCAAACCGTCAACCGGCAGTTAATGAAAGGAACTTTGCTGGCAACATTCATGATGCTGAAGAAAGGAATGCTCCTGAAAGGACTGCTAGACCCTTTGAACAAACACTTCCTGAGGTTGGTGGATCTAGAACTCGACATGATGAGGAGTATCTTTCTGGAATGGTCCGACAAATCATGAAAGAGAGTATGCAGAGGGTTGAAGACGAGAAAGAATGGGGTTTCGCCCCAAGTAAAACTCCGTTTACTGAGAAAATCTTAAAGGCTGAATTCCCAAGGAAGTTTGTCCCTCCAACCATTCCAGCTTACAAAGGGACACGCGATCCGAACGAATTCTTATACAAGTATGATTGGCACATGACAGGTGCCAGAGCCTCTGATGAGATAAAGTGCCGATATTTTCCTGTATATCTAGAAGGTGTGGCTCTACTGTGGTTCACCAAGCTACCAGTCCGATCTATTGATCAGTTTTCGGACTTGACCAAGAAATTCAAGGAGCAGTTCAGACTATATGCTTCAAAAGCCAAGGACATCATGTCGTTGTCAAGTTTAGAACAAAATCCAGGCGAGACTATCAAATCTTTCTTAAACCGCTTTAATATAGCACTGGCCGAAGTGGACAATGCAGAACCGCGAATGATCTTGACTTATCTGATGAGCGCTATCGACAAGTCGAGCGAATTTTGAAAATGGCTTAAATGAAGGAACCAAATTCCCTTGAAAAATTCTACAAGAAAGCAGATGAGTTCATACGCCTGGAAAGCCGTCCTGTACCGGTAAAGGCAGTGTTAGAAAAAGCTGAAGATAACATTGCTGCTCCACACAAGAGTGAATCTGTAGGACATAAAAGGGAGAATAACGATGGAAAGAAACAGAAAAATCTGAAGAAGCCTCGTTCCTTCAAACCATCGGAATATACACCTTTATCAGATACGCCGGAGCGTATATACCTTGCCACTAAAGATTCTGTTGAATATCCTAAACCTCCTGTTCTGAGAACCAGGAGGAAAGCTGTGCAAAGTGGGAAGTTCTGTCGCTTTCATAATCAACCTGGTCATGATACCGACGAATGCCGCCAATTGAAAATTTTGATTGAAGAATTGATAAGGGAAAACAAGCTGCAGCAATTTGTGGAAAAGAATAGCAGCAATCCCGCTTCGACTAGTCAGGGGCAACGTGCTCCTGCTCATCAGCCTAGGACAGGTGAGATGGCTGCAGGGCATGAATCTGGAAGGCCCATTATCAATGTCATTACAGGAGGACCTCACCCAGCAGGCAGAAGCTGGGGTGAGATGGAAAGGTATACCCGAGCTTTGAAGTATGTACCGACCGAGGAAGATGTATTTGTTTTGGAAAGTGCTATACCCCTGAAGCAACAAAGAACTTTCAATGATGATATTGTGTTCAGAGCCAGGGATTCCGCAGGTATTGAAGCTCCTACCTTGGATCCCTTAGTCATCTCGGCTGGTATCGGGCCAGCTATTGTCAGAAGAGTTCTCATTGATTGTGGCGCATCCTGCAATATCCTCTTCAAGAAAACATTCGACCAAATGAAGATCCCTATGGCTGATGTGCAAGCCTCATCGCAGAAAATCGCTGGCTTCACTGGGGAGCCAAAGCAGCCGGTAGGAACCATTGATTTGTTTGTGGAACTTGGAGAAGGAGAGAGAAAAGTGGTCCGCAAGCAAACTTTTGTGATTGTCGACGAATTTTCTGCTTGTAATGCTTTCCTTGGCCGTCCAACTCTCGCAGCATTCAAAATTGTTCTGGCCCCATGGTGCCTCACCATTAAATTTCCCACAGATAATGGAGTGGGAGTTATAAAAGGGGATCAAAATGCGGGGCGGGAATGTTATCTAACAGAGCTACGAGAAACCAGAAAAAGAGAAATGGGAAAGGATGCGGTAGCCCCAGTCCGCATCAAAGAACCAGCCTTGTAGCAATTACAGAGCGGACCCTGCACTGGCGAGCACAGCGGAGCAAGGAAAGAGATGGATCCTAGAAAAGTCAGTGCAGGGGAGAATAGAGTGGTACCAGTGGAAACGACAATACCAGTACCTGTTGACCCAAAGGACCCAAACAAGGTGTTGAATGTGGGTTCACAACTTAATGTGTCAATTCAGAATATCTTAATATCTTTCTTAAAGGCAAATTTGGATGTTTTGGCTTGGACTCATGCCGATATGTGCGGAATATCCCCGGAAGTTGCAGTACACGCCCTGAATATTGATCCAAAATTTACACCTGTGAAGCAGAAAAGGAGAACTCAAGGTCCAGAAAGGTCAGCAGCGTTAAAAGAAGAAGTTGATCGGCTCATAGAGAATAATTTTATCAAAGAATCTACCTATCCGAATTGGGTTTCAAATCCAGTGTTGGTTAAGAAAGCCGACGGAAAGTGGAGAGTATGCATCGATTTTTCAGATCTAAACAAGGCCTGCCCCAAAGACTGCTTCCCATTACCCAGGATCGATCAACTAGTTGACGGAACAACGGGACACGAATTGTTATCTTTTATGGATGCCTACTCCGGATATAACCAGATCATGATGCATGAGCCAGATCAGGAGGACACGAGCTTTATCACCGACGTTGGTCTTTACTGCTACAGAGTTATGCCCTTCGGGCTGAAGAATGCAGGGGCAACATACCGAAGACTTGTTAATGCTATGTTCAAACCACAATTGCGCAAGACTATGGAAGTCTACGTCAATGACATGTTAGTAAAGTCTAAGAAAGCAGTGGATCACATAGAACACTTAGCAGACATGTTCGCAGTCCTCCGAAAATACGGAATGAAGCTCAATCCTTTAAAATGTTCATTTGGAGTGGAATCCGGCATGTTTTTAGGTTTCATCGTGAGCGCTAGGGGCATTGAGGCTAGTCCAGCTCAAATTACCGCCTTAAAGGAAGTCAAAGCTCCTAGAACAAAGAAGGAATTGCAAAGTCTCAATGGAAAAGTCGCCGCCTTAAGTCGGTTCATTTCCAAAGCAACAGATAAATGCATCCCATTTTTTGACGCCCTAAAGAAAGGAAAGAAAAACTTCGATTGGACTCCCGAATGCCAAAAAGCCTTTGATGAATTGATTTGCCATATGGAGATGTCTCCAATACTTTCTAGGCCTGGCGGTGGCGAGGATCTTCTTATATACTTGGCAGTATCATCTCATGCTTTGAGTGCAGCGCTGATACGAGAAAACAAAGGGATTCAACGTCCAGTTTACTATATCAGCAAAAGACTCACTGGGGCAGAGATGAATTACTCTAAGTTGGAAAAACTCGCCTATTGCCTACTAATTGCATCTAGGAAGTTGAGGCAATATTTCCAAGCTCATCCTATCAGAGTCCTCACTGATCAACCTTTAAAGCAAGTCCTGTTTCGCCCTGAGACTTCTGGTCGTCTTCTAAAGTGGAATATCGAACTCAGTCAATATGACATCACTTATCATCCCCTAAAAGCAATCAATGGACAAGCTTTAGCGGATTTCATCGCAGAATTCACAGATAAGGGTAACGGTGAGGAGGAAACGATCGACGATTCCCCAATCCAATGGAAGTTATATGTCGATGGCGCGAGAAACGACTACTGTTCTGGAGCCGGAGTTGTACTCGAGACCCCTGAAGGTCGATCATTATGCTACGCACTAAGATTGGAATTTCCTTCGACAAACAATGAAGCAGAATATGAAGCCCTTATCGCTGGCGTAAGGATTGCTAAAGAACTAAGCATCCGAGCATTACAGATCTTCAGTGATTCTCAGCTTATTGTATGCCAAGTCAAAAAGGAATTCCAAGCAAAAGGGGGGAATCTGCCCGCCTACTTGTCAAAGGCTTGGGAACTCCTGGGTGATTTCGATCATTACATGATAAGTCACATTCCTCGAGAAGAAAACATGAAAGCAGATTCTCTCGCAAAATACTCTAGCACAGGCGAAGCTCAATTTCTGGGTTAACTCCAGTGGAGGTCCTGTCGACTCCGAGCATTAATGAGATGGATATTGATTGGATCATGAGCGTGTCTCAAGAGCAAGAATCCTGCATGACTCTAATAACAGAATATCTGCTCAATGGATCTTTACCGGAAAATTCAAAAGAACGAAAGAAGCTACTGAGGAAAGCCTCTCGCTATATAGTCTAAGATGGCCAGTTATACAGACGGGGATTCTCAATGCCGTTACTTCGATGTGTATCCAGGGAAGAGTCCAAAACAATCCTAGCTGAGGTGCATGGGGGAGAATGTGGTGATCATTTA
Source organism: Allium cepa (assembly GCA_030765085.1). Classification (NCBI taxonomy): domain Eukaryota; kingdom Viridiplantae; phylum Streptophyta; class Magnoliopsida; order Asparagales; family Amaryllidaceae; genus Allium; species Allium cepa. Next base: position 938,129,835 of record CM060943.1, on the reverse strand, counting down.
GGTGGTCAAACTTTAGCGAAAAAGATTCTCCGATACAGATATTTTTGGCTAGAAATTAATCGAGATGCAGCAGACTATTCCCGAAAATGTGACAGATGCCAAAGATTCGCCAAAATTCCTAGAGCTCCTTCCACTGAACTCACGCAGATGGTTAGTCCATGGCCGTTTGCGATATGGGGAATAGACCTTGTAGGACCGTTACCAACTGCCAAATCTGGAATTAAATATGCCATTGTTGCTGTAGATTATTTTACTAAGTGGGCAGAAGCTGAACCACTGGCTACTATCACCTCAAAAAAGATGATAAGTTTTGTAACTAAAAGTATCATTTGCAGATACGGTGTGCCTCAAAAAATAATTACAGACAATGGTACTCAGTTTGAAAGTGAAGAATTCCAAGATTTTTGCAAAAGATTCAAAATCTGAAAGAGCTTCTCAGCAGTAGCCCATCCGCAGGCAAACGGCAAGTGGAAGCAGTAAATAAAATTATCAAATCAACCATCAAGAAGCAACTTGAAAGAGCAAAAGGTGGTTGGGTCGATAAGCTACCGCTGGCACTATGGGCATACAGAACTACCCACAAAACTGCGACTGGGCATACTCCGTTTTCATTGGCATACGGATCAGAGGCAATGATTCCGGTAGAAACAGAGGTCCCTTCACATAGAAGAATCCATTTCAATCAAGCGGAGAATGAGAAACTACAGCTTGAGGCACTAGATCTCCTTGATGAAAAAAGAGAAGAGGCTGAGCTCAGAATCGCATCTCATCGGCAAAGGATAGCCAGACATTTCAATTCCAAAGTTCGCCAACGCAGCTTTGAAATTGGAGATCTAGTCCTAAAGAGAATTATGACAGCAACAGGTGTGTTTGGGCCAAATTGGGAAGGACCATATGTCATAGGTCAAAAGCTTCTGGACGGCACATTCAAACTCACTACTGTCGAAGGAGATCAAATTCCAAGAGCTTGGAACAGCAATCACTTGCGTCCATACTTTACTTGATAGCTTTGTTGAAAAATTGTAAAAAGAATTATGAATGTATGATTCCTGTAATTGAAAGCGATTGTAAAACTAATGCAAGTGAATAATGAAAGACTATAAAGTGGATGTAGGCCCAAATTCTTGGCCGAACCACTATAAATCTTGTGTTCCTTATTATTATTACATGTTTGCTTTATTTTCGATATGAAAAATACATTAAATGTATTACTGAAATATCGATTTAAATTTTTGCAGGCAACGAAAACAAAACTTGCACATTACAAGACCAAGTGATTCTTGTTATCATTCAACAAACAAATTCCAAGTCGCAAAATTCCCGAGCTTAAATCCTAGATAAGAAGTGCTTCAATTGAACGGTCAATGATTTCGCCGAAAACGGGCTATAGCTAATAAATTGAGAAGTTTGAACAAACAAACATCCAATTAAGAAGCTTATGTCCGTTCTCGTGAACTGGCCTAGCAATGAAGTACACTTCTTTGGATTAAACAGGTTACTTGTAAGAGAAGGGAGTGCAAGCTTAAAAAAATAATATAGAGGATCACTGAAAAGGCATAAGCAAGTCGACAAGGAACAACTAAAGTCCTCTTTGGAGGCACAACTCTTCGGAGGATAAAGACCTCTAACGAAGCATATGCCGTAAAAAAGAAAGTTCTCTACTCCACCAAAAAAGATTGGAGGAGTCATGACCCTCCAACCATGAGAGAGTAACTTCCAGGCAATCTTCGGAGGCACATTTCACCAGGAGTTGAAGTGTAACAGCCGCTCTTCGGAATTTTACTTCACCAGAGTTGAAATGTAAAAAAAAATAAAAGCCCTCTTCGGAGGCCCATTTCACCAGGAGTTTAAGTGTTATAACCGCTCTTCGGAATTTCACTTCACCAGAGTTGAAATGTAAAACAAAATAAAAGCCCTCTTCGGAGGCCCATTTCACCAGGAGTTGAAGTGTTATAACCGCTCTTCGGAATTTCACTTCACCAGAGTTGAAATGTAAAACAAAATAAAAGCCCTCTTCGGAGGCCAATTTCACCAGGAGTTGAAGTGTTACAACCGCTCTTCGGAATTTCACTTCACCAAAGTTGAAATGCAAAACAAAATAAAGATCTCCTCCCGGAGACACAATCAAGAAGAAAGACCTCTTCGGAAGCCCACGTTTCACCAAGATTGAAATAAAACTTCCAAGTGTTGAAACGTGAAAAGGCTTTCTTCAAAGGCACAACTCTTTGGAGGTACATGTTTCATCAAGATTGAAATAAAACTTCCAAGTGTTGAAACGTGAAAAATCCCTCCTCAGAGGTACAACTTTCTATGTTTCTAAAAAAAAAAAAATTCTCATTAAAAGCACGCTTTAACTTTCAAAGGAAGAGTGATTTACCTATTCTGAAAAATAATCTTCCTCAAAAAAAAAAAAAAAAGAAGTTAAAGTATTCTCCATAGGCCCGCTTTACCTCATAGAAGAACTCACTTGGTAAAGTGTGTACATAAGCAAAAGAAATAAAAAAGTGATTTCTTCGAAGGACAAAGCGTAAAAAGTTATATGAAGGGAGTTGTACTTTACGAAAAATTTCTTCAAGAATGAAATAATTATTCTTCAGAAAATAAGAGTGCAAGTCCCCTCGAAATATAAAAATATTGCAGCAAGCTTATGGTATGGGGGCAACATGGTATAGTTATATACAATATGGTATAGCCAACATCGGCGAAAGTAATGCTCAAACAACATGCCATAAGCCCGCTGCAATATCATATAAATAAACTTGTGCAAAAATGAATAATAAATGCATTCTCAAATTCAAACAGGAGTCTGTACAAATAAAGGATCATTTTATTCAATTGTATTGCAGATACAAGTTTCAAAATAAAAAGCAGGGGCCGGTACCCGCACAATTCTCGACCAGTACATGCAAAAGACAAGAAGCTAAAAGCTGGAATCTTCATTTCTTCTTGCCACCTTTAGACCCTTTACCCGGCCGAATGGTTAGCTTTTCAGGTCGGTCTGAAGGCGTAAGGGAAGAAGGAGAGGGAGGTGCAACTGGTGCAATTTCCGGTTCCTCTTCAGTAACAATGATTTTCTTCCCCCTCCTCTTCGATGTTCCGTGCTTCTTTCTCCTCTTCGAAGAAGACTCACTCCCTGGAGTAACAAGAGCGGACAAAATTATGTCATCAGAAGAAGTCCGCTCCGGAGAGATCTCACCTCCTTCAAGTCCCTCGTCTTTCTGCTCTTGCGAAGCGATAGGGTCATCCAAGCCATGAAGAGCCTCAATTTGCTCCTCTTGTGACCCGGGTTGTGAAGCAGAAGGAGGAGCCACCTGAAGAGACGGAGGAGGGATAACCGAAGGAGGCGAAGTTTGCACAGCACTTGGTGTTTCAACTGCAGAAGAAGAGAAATTAAAAATATTAGTATCTCCCCAAAAGAAGGGAGATATGGGTTCGTCGAGATTCAAGAAGTAATCGAGAAGCTCATCAAACTTTTGAGGAGCAAGCAGGCAATCCACCTGAATCGGACCAATGTCAAAATTACCTGAAGATATTTGCTTCGTTAGTTCAATCTCATAATTTTGAGCTCCAATATCCTCCAAAGCCTCATCATCAGTAGGGGTAATTACCCCGGTTCTTGTAGGAGGCGGGGAATGAGCACCGGAATCTGTGATGTCAACTCTCGGAGAAACTAAAGAACGTTCAGAGGTAGTAGGTGGTAATTCTTGTTCAGAATGTTCCTCTTCCGCCATCCCAGTCCGCACTCTGGCGAGTTGCTCTTTTCCCTTCGCAAGAGCAGCGCGAGTTTCCTCATCTAGGTAGCGCGCCTCAAGCTCTTCCTCGGTATACCCGACGCCTTTGAACATGTCGAGAGCAGCTTCCCACACTTCAGCCAAAGTGATTTCGTATTTAGGACCGAGAAAAGAGAGACTGCCATGCCCTAAGACGCTGTGCAAGTAAAAGTCGAATAGAGTTGAACTGATGTTGGCTTCCATGGCTTGAATAGATTCTTCAGCTGCGATTTTACCAGCCATGGCCTCATCTCGTTCTTTTTTGGTTTTAGCAAGTTGAGCTTTTAACGCTTCAATCTCCATGTCTTGGGCGCTCATTTTACTTCGCAACTGAGCGGCATCAGTGCGGTAATTCTCTACAACCTCTTCTAGCCTCTCAACTTTAGCTTCGGCATCTCTTTGGCCAGCATGTGCATCCCGCACTTGTTTTTGTAGCACCTCTTCTCTTTGAGTATAAGTGTTAGAAGAGGTGGCAAGATCGTCTTTAAGCTGCTTGACTTTAGCTTCAAGTTTCTCGTTATACTCAGTTATGTTTTTCATCTCAATGTTGTGCTGGTCAAGAATCTTCTACCATTCCGACTTATCGTTCTCCATGGTTAGCATCGCCTCGATATTGGCCCGATTGACCCTTTGGAGTTCATCAACGAGCTTTTTCCATCCAGACATGCTTTCAATATCGAGTCTAACAGCATCAAGATTTTGGTACATGGCTTCTTTATCGATGGGAACTAAATCAAGATCGAAGCGAACTCCCTTTAAACACCAATTCGGGAACCGGCTCTGTAGGGTCGGTGGGCCCCTTTCAACACGATATGAAGGCCTATTAAGAAGTGTTTGAATAGCGCTTCCTTCAAGAGCAGGGGATTTTGAAGGAATGTCGATAGAGATGGGAGCGTCAAGCTTTTCAGATATTGCAGATGCGTGTTTCTCACTAGGCTTGGCCCGCTTGCTCGGGTCCTCAACAATGTGGCTTCCCCCGACCATCATGTGTTTTACGTTTGTGGGAGTCATCGCCTCTTGAAGAAGACTCATGTCGCACATCTACCCTCTCGTGACATTCTTCATATTCTCTCCTTTCTCTAGCTTTTCGAGCAGCTCTCTGCTCGTCGGTTTCTCTGGGACCAGTAAGGTAGCGTCTGTAATCATAGTTGCCATGCCCTCCAAAGCGCTGAAAGTCTTTATAGTAAGAACCGCTGCCGCTACGCCCCATTGAAGGATCTGAAAGGCAAAAAGACAAGTCTTAAAAGCCTTTAGAAAAAAGAAGTCAAACACAAACAAGTGCTGAAAAATCCTAAGTGTTGTGTAATGTGTTAACTACACGCATCAAGCTTCAAACCACTCTGTGGAGTAGAGGAGGTGATAACTTGAGTAGGAGGAGTTGGCATTTGTTGTAAAGAAGATGTCGCCTCGATTACAGAAGAGATAGTTTTGGAAACATCATCTTTAAAAAGTTCTTGTGAAGTCACAATTAGGTCGCTCAACCCCTCAAAAACATCATCACCATCATGCTTTTTGGGACTTGCTTTCTCAACTCCTTCGTCAGTAGATCTCCCGGAAGATCGTGGAGGTTCTTCCTCTTCGATAACTGGGGCAAGTGTCAAATTGCTAGACGGCCCCGCAACATCAGTGAGAGTGGGGCACTTCACCAGTAGAGTTTCAGTGGAGGGATCTTTTGGCATAAGCTTTTCATCCTTCGCTGGAGAATCGGGAACTTCACAAAGCTGAGTGGAACGAAAAGGGTGAAGGAGTCCAAATTGATGTAAAAATTCATCATTTAACAAAAACTTTATACTCCTCTCTTCTGCCGCCACGGCATTCAGTCTTTCAAAAAGTTTCTTATAGCATGGATCTCTAGAGGGAGGAGGAAGTGTTAAAACAAAAGGAAAAAAGAAGCGAAGTTAGCATTTAGCAACTCAGATTTCGAAAAGCTCAAGAATGGAGAAATTAAAACAGGAAATCTTACTTCCTACTCTCCAGATGGCATAAAACCCTGGAGGACAGCGAACGAAGAATTACTGATTTAGAAATCCATGAGCGCTGTCAGGAAGATCAGTGATGACTTTGCGGTTTCGAGCACTCCTTATAACTACGATAGAGGGATGATCTTTAATTTTTGTGAATGAGCAAATGTAGCAGATTTCCCCAAAGCTCGGTAATCGGTCCAAAACTCTCCTAAATAGCACACATAACCCCATCAGAATGGCATGGCCGTTGGGGTGCAATTGGAATGGAGAGATAGATAACCGAAGCAGGAACTGCTGAAGGAAGTCATTAAAAGGTGGGATGGCACCGCTCAAGCACATTTGGCGATTGACGGCAACAAAGCCAAGAGGGGGCCTATCTGCAGTATCATTTGGCCCCGGCAGTAAGGCATCAGCTTCGGCAATGCCAAACTGGATGCGCAATTGGTTAAACACCCGCTGATTCAGAGTTGTGGAAGTTCTCTCCGGAGGGTTATCCAATGGGTTAGCTATTGGGAAGACATCTTCAGCCTGGCCCATTGGTTCTTCTTGTTGAGAAGTCATTCTACACAAGCAACTGGAAGTTCAAATGCGAAGGTGCACGTTTCCTAAAAGTGTGAAGTGTTGTGCAGAACTAATGAAAATAAACAAGTAAATATAACTGAATTTAAGCTAGTTGGCAATTGATCAATTACTAAATTTCAGGACTTGTTAATTTAAAGTTTCAGGTATAGTGTTAGTGCAAAACGGTCAATTTTAGTTGACTATTTCAACATTGCTTTAGCACTCTACTTGGATTCGTTGGTTTAAAGTACTTCATTCGCACAATCCATTTAAGTTAATTATCTGTTATTAACTAATCTGTCATTTGATGTGGGCGGTCGATGGCAGTATATTCGTCCCAATTTTCTGTAAATGTTGTACTGAACAGATTGTTAGCCTGCAAATCAAAGTAACCTGTGAATGAATGCAATAAAATTCAACAGTTCGAAGTTTATGTAATGGTTCAAAGTTCGAGCAGAATTCATATAAGTCCTAACTCGTCAGCGGCTCAAATTTTTTTTTTTTCCTACGGGTTAAGATAAATCGTTGGTTCTCTGGCTAGCTCGTCCATGACCTAAGGATTGGGAAGCAAGTTAAGTCAGGTTACTTCGATTTTGAGTCGTTGGTGTTTTGAGTCGGCAGTGCCCTAAGTCGTAAGTCGTGGAAAAAGGGAAACGCTCTAGTTCAAAGTAGTAAGAAAATCTCCAAGTCCTATCTCGGCCACGACTCAAGGCTTAAGTCGTGAAGCATGCTGGGTCGGATCATGGTTGAGTCGCAAAGATTGCTGGATTATACAAAAATGGCCGAGTCATACCTAAGGCAATATTCAACTCTATTTGGCCAACTCACCACCTAACTCCTAACCAGTTTATCTTCCAACCTTTAACCCATTAACCCAACAAACTCTCAATCAACAACCCTAGTCTTATCATGCCACTAAATCGCCTCAAGATGCAAATCATCAGATCAGACAACCTTAAATCCATTGATGGTTAGAGTGACCAAACTTGCAAGGCTCAAGGGAGTAAATTGGAGGTAAGGACGGGGTGCATAGGTTAATGATGATCGACAATCGGAAGGGAAGCAAGATTGCTTACGTAGTGTGGTGTCAGAGATGATCGGAGGAGAATCAAGTTGGAATCGCCTATGAGAACTTGGAGATGCGTTAATGGCGGATGCGATTTAAAGGATAAGTAATGAGAAGTGGGAGATAGGAGGAACGAGTCAAGAATTTTATATCTGGAAGAGATGGAACTCGAATCGACGCACACGAGTTATGATGAGTCGAAGCACACGACTTACGGCTTAAGCGTGTGCTTCGAGGGGCAAATGTTAACCCCGTTCCAGCCTACGAGTTAAGAGGCCCACGAGTTAAAGGAGTCAACGAGTTAAGGCCCGGGATGGGCCACGACTCAAGGTGCTTAACGGTTCAGGAAGGATCTACGACTCAGGAAGCCTCACGACTCAACAAGTCACCGACTCAACGAGTTAACAACCTAAAGCTCAAAGCGACTTGAAGGGTTACGACTCAACGACCCAAGGAGAGAATGTACGACTTAAGGAACCTTATGAGTTAAGGAAGGCTTGCGAGTTAGGACATTAACGACCTGAGGAATGTCACGACTTATGGAGGCCTACGACTTAAGAGGAATGCGACATAAATGTGATACGACCTAAGTCTTCAGAGACAAGTTCAAAACCATGCTATAATGAGATAACTCGTTGACGACATACGACTTATGATGAGTCGTGTACGACTCATACTAACATCAAGAAAAGTTGCGCTGGTTAACACGTGAATGGCTCAGGACTTGTGTTATTCATAGGAATGGGAGCATAGCTTGGAACCAAGCCAGGAGCTAACCCAGTGGGTCGGCCGCGTGTTAACATGAGACGATTTACCACGACTCGTCCACGACCTAAAGTCATTAAGTCGCAGCCCGCTATCATGATACTTATATCAAAGAGGAATGACTCGTATACGACTCAAGACTTGTGCTATATTCAGAGGATCGAAGGCGCTCTGGTACGAAGCTAGGGTTCAACCTGTTGAGTCGTCCATGACCCAACCTGACTCGGCTACGAGTTAACGATGAGTCGGGTACGACTCAAGACTCAAGACCGAAAACTCCTATAAATACATGACCACTTCCAACATTGGAGGGACTTTTGGGGGGCTCATTTATTTCAAGCGTTGTTACTCTGCTGCATTCCGAACTACTCCAACACTTAAAGCTTTTGAGATACAAAGAAAGCCTCAAGGAACTTCACGAAGAAATCATACATGTCCAACATGAGTTCAAAGATTTTGATCGACATTGAAGCTTAGGCTACTTGTTCTAAGTCACTTGTAACTCAAAGTGTGTTGTAATCAAAGTGTAATTGCATCGACTTGTAATCAAATCGTCAATAAAGATATTCAAAGTGGACGTAGGCTCTCTCTTAAGCCGAACCACTATAAAATTGTTGTTGTTTACTGCTTTTTCGCTATTATCTGCTTATAATCTGTTCCCGAGCTATCGGGTGGTGCTTTCACAATCTCACTTCATACACTGGGGTGTTAGCGTTCAAATTTTAGCATTAATAGGAGGACTGTCAGCAGAATCATTTGGCCCAGGGAGAATAGCATCTGCTTCTACAATCCCAAATTGGGCGCGTAACCGGTTAAACATCCGGTAACTCAGGGTGGTTGGAGTTCTTTCTGGTTGGTTGACCAGTGGACCAGCCATCGGAAGGGCCTTTCCAGTTGGTACTGCTCCTTCTTCTTGATGAGAAGCCATTCTACATAAGCAGCCGGATATTCAAATATGAAGGTGCACGTTTCCTAAATGTGTGAAGTGTTGTGCAAAACTTGTAGATTGGCAAGAAAACATGACTGAAATTAAATTAATAAACATGAAAAATTTCAGGACTTGTCCGAATACAAGTGCAATATTGATGCAAAAAATCAGCTCTAGTTGATTAACATCGCTTTACTACTTCACTTGAATTCGTTGATTCGCAGCATTTCATACGATTTCTTTAAGTCGATTATATTTTATCGACTAATCTGTCATTTGATGTGGGCGATCAGTGGTAGTATATTCGCCCTAGTTTTCTGCAAATGTTATATTTAACAGGTTATTAGCATCGAATTAGGTATAATCCGTTAAGAAAGCATAGCAAAGTCATGCAAGTTGTCTTGGCAATTCAAAGTTCAAATCAAAAGTACAACAAAGTTCAAACAATTCAAAGTTCAAGCAATTCAGAGTTTAGGCAATTCAGTCCGGCAGTTCAAGTTAAGCACTCAAGTTGAGATTATGCTTCTAAGTGCGAATTCGAGTTGAGCATCCAAGTACTAAATCTCCACGAATTAAAAGATTTCTTGCGAGTTAAGTCGTTGGTTCTTTAAGTCATTTGTCCTTTAAATCGTGAGGCATAGTAAGGAGAAAAGGCTTCAGTTCAAAATGACGTGAATTTCTCTAAGTCCTAGCTCGGCCGCGACTCAAGGTTTATGTCGCGTCTAGTTAAGTCGGTCAAAATTTAAGTCGCGAAGGTTTATAGGTCGAAGGTTTATAGGTCGCGAAGGCTTATAGGTCGAAGGTTTATAGGTCGCGAAGGCTTATAGGTCGAAGATTTATAGGTCGCCCAAAATTGCTGGGTCGTGTCCAAGCTAATGCCTTACTTCACTCAACCGACAAACCTCCAATCTAGTCATCCTTTTGACCCGTTAGCCCGTTAGCCTCTCCATCAACAGAAGCCCTCATTTTCTCATGCTTTCGAATCATCCAAAAAACTAATTCGAAATCACCACAAATTCAATGCCCTGCCATTCTAGCGCAAATCAAAAATCAGTTGGCCTGAAGCATCGCAACCCATCGCCATCGTCTCCTCAATCGTTCAAAGCCAAATCGAGCCAACTCAAGTTCATCATCTTTTGATGTAACGGGATTTGCGATGAAACATTGCGTAAGGAGGTGGGTTAAGATTGAAGAAAAAGTCGAATTCATGAATCAATGATGATAAAGGATCAAGAAAAGAGCAGGTTCACTTACGCGATGTAATATCAAGAATAATCAGTGATTGGTTGGATTGAGATCGCCTTTGGGAGCTCGGGAAAATGTTAATGGCATAATCGAATGAGGAAGTAGGTAATGATAAGAAAGAAGAGGATGAATGACTTATACGTTACAGTGGAGAAACCTGAAGAGGCACCTACGACCTAACCTTTAGGTCACACACGACCCAGGGACCCGGGGGGGACGAGTTAAAAGATATCGATGCACACGACCTAACCATTAGGCGTGTACTTCGAGGGGCAAATGTTAACTCCGCTTTGATAATGACTCAGTAAATTAAAAAGTTACGACCTAACGACTTAAAAGGGTACGACCTAATGACTTAAGATGTGGGGCGACCTAACTTTTCAGCGACCTAATTACTTAAAGAGGCTTGCGACCTAATGAGTTCAGTGACCCGGGGGTCCGCGACTTAACGACCTAAAGGTGGACGACCTAACGACCTAAAGGTGGACGACTTAACGACCTAAAGGTGGACGACTTAACGACCTAAAGGTGGACGACCTAACTACCTAAAAGAATGGGACGACCTAACGACCTAAAGGTTAACGTCCTAATGGCTTAAGTTCCCTACGACCTAAAGAGTTAAAGCAGCAATGACCTAGTGATTTGATTACCTATTTTAGGTCGTTCACGACTTAATACTAGGCCAAAAACTATGCCGCTTCCTTAAAAGTCGCTAAGTCCTACCCGTTGGTTTGTATGGACAAATGCAGGCCATTTACGTCGTAACTTGTATTTCTTTAGCTCGCTAACACTTCTTTAGTTCGCCCACACTTCCTTAGGTCGCCCACGACCTTCCTTAGGTCGCCCACGACCTTCCTTAGGTCGCTCACGACCTAAGGCCTTTCCGAAATTCTCTATAAATACACCCTAAGCTCCAACATGAGGGGGACTTTTCCAATCATTTTCTTCAAAGCATCGAGACTCTGCCATCTTCAAGCCGAGCCTTATTCCAACATTCAATACTCACAAGAAGCTTTAGTCAACTTCAAACAGGAATTCAGCATATTCAACCATGAATTCGGAGAAATCTGTTGCATCGAAGTTTTTCTAGCTACTTGTCTTTTGAAGTGAATTGTAATTGAAGGAAATTGTAAAGGATTGTAATCATATAAGCAATAAAAAAAAGGATTGAAGTGGACGTAAGCTTGATTATAAGCCGAACCACTATAAACTCTGTGTCTCTTACTAATTTTTCAGTGAATTACTACTTTTTCTAATTCCTGTGTTAACGGGTGGTGCTTTCATTCAATCTCTATTTGCATCGAGGTGTTAGCGTTTGACTTTTTACGTTAACACATTGCATTTCCAAGGATTACATACATTGTTTTACAAACATACATCCGTGTTGGCGGAGAAGGCAACTTCTCATATCTTAATAGCCTTCTTGAGACATACGAGCTCAAGGGTTGTATTTTTTGGAAGGCAGTTAGTAGTCATTCAAAGATGATGATATGTGATATGTGAAAGGTAATTGTTACCTCATGCCTCATCAACCTGAAATGACCGAAACAGTGTTAGATGCAGCAGGGCTAAGTGGGTCATTCCTAATTAGGGTATGATCATCCCCTTCTAAATATATTTCTTCCCGCTATGACATTTGGGATCTAATTATGTGGTTTTATGCTATGAGGGCCCTCGGATAAAAGTCGGTGACGATTGGGGGATGACATATTTGATACTATCTAGTTATAGAGATAGGCTGGTCTTGTGTTGGTAGAGGGCAGATGTTATGTGCCTCAGGACATCCATCTAGAGGTGTACCCATCGGAAGGTATTGCCTTCACTTGGTCATTTGTATGTAAATTCAAACTCCGCTACGTGCCTGTCATTTTTTTGTATTACCCAATTTAGGCTATATGCTAGAATTTAATTAATATAACAATTTCGGTTAGGATTAATGTTATTTGTTTATTAGATGTTGTTATAATATAACATGATTTGATATGAAAGATTTTAGTTATCATAAGGTAAAAACATGTCCATGTTTATATGTGGGCATGTCTTACGAGATACTTTTGTTTTGAAAAAAAAGGTTTTGGAAATTAATAAATTCAGCTGAGTGTGTTTTCTCATGCTGGTTTACCAAACTGATTCAGGCGTTCGTCCCTTCCAATGCTCGGGTTAGACCGAGTATATTTATAGGGTGAGATTTGGGTGATTTGGAGCATCAGTATGAGAGCTGGAAGTCTTCAGATCGTATTCCTATATATGTTTATTTTCCGCTGGTTTGTTTTTTAAATTATTAGCAATTGTAAGGACAGATTATTATAACTATCCAGGCTAATGATTAGTGATTGATTGGTTTACTCTGATTGGTGGATGTATGTATATATTACAATTTCTCTTTTGTAAAGATTATTCATCTATGTTATATGTTATTCCACTGCGATGTGAAATTTTATATTGTTATTGCTCTGTTTAGTTTTCTCTTCTCTCTTTCTTCTCTTCTCTTCTTCTCTCTTATTTTCTTTCTCTTGACTTTTCATCATTCTGTGCTTTTTGGGTCGGACATGTATGGTTTATTCTCGATTCAAAGGGTACAGATTTGTGGGTCATCACACATCTTGAAGAGTATGGAACTGAAGATGAATCCATTGAAGTGTAAGGGCTTCTTGCTATTAATTCTGGGGATTATTCCAAAATGGATGTAGTAGAAGTAGTGCTTTCAGTTTGTCCTTATCCTAGACAACTTGTATGGATGAATGCTGGCACTGCATTGCTTCCCGGAAGGCAGCGTTAGCATTCCAAGTGGGATTGCCATTCTAAAAGGTAAAGACATAGCCTTAGGCCTTATCAATCGGGAATGGCTAAAACAAGGGAAATGTAGGAGGGCTATTTGGGTCACACCCTTTAGGTATATCATCACCAAGTCTAGAATCTATATTTAACCCCTTTTTATATTCTTTAGTATGGTTGTTGATCCCAATAGTGGTGGTGAAGTATTCGATACTATCCAACAAGGGGTAGGCCAGTCCTGTGTTGGCAGGGAATCCAGGTGAGGTTCTCGGTGTGTTTATCTAAAGGTGCACCGTGGCGGGCGATACACCAGTAGCCCAGTCATTATATAGAATCCATTTCCCAATAAGCGCCTTCGATCTTAGTTGCATACAAATTATGCCAAAATTTAATTAATTTAACAATTTCAGCTATGTTAATTATTTACTTGAACAAGCTAGATATTATGATAATATCACAAGATTTCTATAAAAGTTGTTTTTGTTACTATAAGTAAAACCCATCCGTGTTTATGCGCGGCGTGGTCTTATGAGATACTTTTCATTTTAAAAGGGTTCAAAAATAATAATTCATTTGTTTGAGTTTACTCACACCAGACCCTTGTTTGACCTGGAATTTTATTTTCTTTTCCTAAAAACATTTGGGTGCTCAAATTTTTATAGGCAGTGAAGTAGTTTGTAACGACTCGTAAATTTTAGTGGTCTTATTTATTTAATTAATTAATTGAGTTTTTGCTAAATTTTAAATAATAAAATTTTGAATTGAAAATTTAACATTTGAAATAAGTCTCTTTTAACATAGCAACTGGTAAATTTTTATATGATTATGTGGAAGTTTATTTTATTATGAAATTTTATTTAATTTAAATCAGTTAAAAACTTGATGATAATAAAATGTTTTCCAAACCTGAATATTTTTCTATACAAAATTTGTATATCATCTTCTAAGTGAGATGTCATATTTCGTTTCTTAAAATTTGGACTTCTATTGCTCCGCTTATCTCATTTCTGGCAAATTAGCAGCATTTTCGGTACCGATTGTCGACTTTTGATCAGATGATCGTACCATTGATATCTGTGTACCATTTTGATCGTCTCTTTTCGTGCTGATCTCCGCGGTATATACAAATTTTGTGTTTTAATGTCCGACATACAGCAGAATCTGTAAAATGGTCATATGTATCGGTTCCGAATTCGATCTTCTATTTCCTACCCTTTTATATCCCGCCATCTTTTACCCAATAGCCGTTTTCAATTCCCATAAGTCTAGCTGTTACTTTCTCTATTCCCTAAATTCCATTTATATTCATTTGTCCTTTCATTTTTTCGTTCCTTAATTTGGCTTCAACAGAAAATTTTGTTTTGTTTATACAAATCTACATTTCATCCTCGTGCCTAAAAATCTATTAAACTCCCTTCCCTATTAATTCTCTATCGCCTCAGAAAAAAATTGGAACGTATAAGCTTTGGCCTCCCAAGCTTTCCTCTTCATCTTTTCTCCTCTCTGCCTCATCTCCACAACGTCAGTGTCATCCCTGACAACGTGGCCGCAAATTCAACCGAGCACTACAAGCATTCACTTCCGTGCCTAGGCCTGGTCCTACTTGCTCAGCCTACCCCTCCACCTTTCACTCATGAGTCACCAACCACTCGAGCTAGCCGTCTCGTCCATTAGGCCCGCCATCACCACCTCCCTTCATTTGATGGCTGATCTCTTGCCAGGCCGAGAATGCAATTTACAAATTATTCTTTGCTTCGTCATGTCAACCCTTCTTTGATTTGAGAAATTTACTTCTTCATGTATGTTTTGTTTGTGTAAACTATTTATATAACTGTTGTATATATATTCATATGGCTTATATAATATTTATACTATTGGTTAGTTTATATATACTGAGTTTGTAGGAATATGTGTTAGCAATATATATTTATATAATATGTCATTTTTATACAGATGTTTATTGCAGTATAAATATGTATATATTGATATGTTAATACTTTAGTTAAATTATGTTACATATTTTAGGTTTTCTCCTGTTTTGTGTTATATTCAAATATAAGTTTGTTTAATATATATATATATATGCTATATATTTTATCTGTTATGTATATTCATTAGTCATAAAATACATTTATATTTAAATTTTAGTTTTCTCTTATTTGTAGTATTGTATATAACTGCAACTTCAAAATCAACTGTTATCATTGGATATGATATGTTTGATTTTAAATGTTAAAATAAACGTACAGCTATGTTGTACGATTTAAAATAGTTGGATAATAATAATATACAATCTGATTATATATATTAGTATGTACTTGATATATGAGTTAGTTTATATATATATGTTCTGTCTGTATGTATATATTTAAGTTATATATTTGTATATATGAATATATGGTTATTTGTTACATATATTTTAAGTGTGAATATGATATAGATATATATATGTCTTACCTATTACAATAATTTTTGTAAACTGCATGTCATATATTTATACACTATTGAATTTAAAGTAAGCATTTATATTTGTTTATAGTAAAATTATATTTATAGTGTTTGTATGATATATGTTGCAGCACATTTATGCAGAAGTTATAGTGGTATGTTTGTGTATACCATTTAGTGTTTATGGTTTTATAAACACGATTTTTAGTTATATTTATATAAATATAGATGTGCTGGTATATGTTTCATATATATATTTTACTTATAAGCTATATATGATTTTTGAGTTCATGTATATAATTTTAGTTATATTGATTTTTAAAATTCTGTTTCAAATATTGTAAGTATCACATATTAGTCGATATGCCTATCTCTTTATATAAATATTGATTTTTCATATTTTATGTATATATGCTAATTTTAATATATGTGCTTTAGTGTAAAACAATGGTTTTGAATTACATATATGTTTAATTTAATAAATGTTTGAGTTTAGAATATAATTCTATATATAGTTGTATATAGTTATATAGGTTCACTTATACCATTTATCATAGTTGGTCTAATTCTAATTTGACTTTGTTAATTCCTATTTATCAGTTTTGTCTGTCGTGCATGTTCTTCATCGAATCGTGTCCATCTAGCTTTGCTTTAGAATTCGTAACTCGTTTTCCGAATATCTCTAGCCTCGAAATGCAACGACCCAATTTTTCGACGCCTAAAAGTCGACATCAATACGTCCACTGTATCAAATGCCGCATAGTCAAATGCCGAAAAACCAAACGTTAGGGTTAAAGAAGAAGAAGATAGAAGAATAAACAGAAACAATAACAGAATCTCACCTTTCGCAGCGGAACAAAATATAATAGATAAATGAATAATCATTAAAACGAACTATATCAGTTTATACACCACATTACATCATCAGAGTGTTACAACAACAAACAGCAGAAAAGAATTTAACATATACAAGTGATACGCCTCGCCATCTAGCTTGCTCTAGATCTCCACAGCAACTTTTTCAACTTCGATCCTGAACAACTGATAACCTAACTCTAGGCTGCGCGGGTGGAAAATTATGAGCGCCCCGAGTTTAGAAATGGAACAATAAACTCCTGGTCAGTCATGAGACTGGTTGAAGATCTTAAAAATGGTTATTTTCACAAAGAAAGGAAAAGAAATCCGCTATGCTTTTGGAAATGAAACTAACATAAGGCCTCCCACCATACACACAATGCAAACGCATAATTTGAGGAGATTTCTCCTTATGATAGTCAAACATGCTTGATACGCAAAATCCTTTTTAATGTTATCATTAGTGCATAGTGTGGAAAACATTTCAAAAGTATAATATTAATCTTAGCCAGCATACGACCATTATTGTATGCTTAGTATAGCTACCATGTTCAATAGAAGGTTACCGCCACATTCCATGGCAGGTTATACAACGAAAACCGTACAGGGCTCGTATTGTTTCTTTGGATTTCCAGCAAATGGTCAGGATAAGGAACTTCCTCGGCCACAAGGGTACGCCTCTGGAGGGATGCCCCATCAATCTAACCGGATCTCTGCCAACACAAGGCCGGGTTACCTCTGTAGCTATGTAACTACTACATGAGTATGCCATCCCTCGGTCGTTACGGACCTTTATCTGAGGATCCGCAACACAAACAACCACAAAGTAATAAATTTGCGGCAAGCACATAGGTTAAATACCCGGGCTCCATACCATGATACAACCCTTTTTCCAGAAGGAAGTGGACATAGCCTCAGGGGCCACTACCGCCAAATAACCTTGCTACATCCTTCCTGTTTCGACCATTCCGGTTTATGGGGTCCGACGAGGGCACGTCCACAAAGCTACGCTTTACACAAAAGCCATGCTTTGATCAACAAATGATCAGAAGCACTTTGCATGCCACATTACCAAATTGGGAATGTATCACTAGTAATCATCAACTACATAACCTCTGAGCTCGTACGTCTTAAAGAAGGGTGTTAAGCTAAGAGAATAAATTCTCTGCCACCAGCAGAAATGTATTTGATAGAAACCAGCTTTACATCTCAAAGTGTAACGTCAGACACACATCCATTCAAGTTCGTTCCGGGATCGACAGGAAACGAAGGCACTTCCAAAGAAGCCCTTGCAAATACGGATATTCACTAATCACGTCCGTACTCCCCATCTCAAAGGGTGATACAATCTCTATACCGGAGCAATTCAGTGCAGAGACATTCGACATGTAATCCTTCCGCTTTTGAAAATACCCGGTCTTCAACACCGTCTTCTAATGCAATCCCATTTCGTCGTATCATTATTCGAAATGGGTTTTATGACACAAAGTCCTCTCCCGGCTAATCCTAATAACGAGCGCTTATTTTAAAAATAAGTGTTGCATTCAGATTTCAAGTAAATCACAACAAATTTCCACTTTGATTTTTTAAACAAAAGATCCACCATAAAGATTCGATGTGGTTTTCGAATATCCATTTGGAATCCGACCCCCAGCCGCATTGAAATTCAAACGCGATTTAAAGGCTAATATTGATAGTCGGTTATTTAACTATCAATCAACATTCACAACAATCACCAAATTTAAATAATTTTCCCAAATTATTTATTTTCAAAATATCTTCACAAGATATATTTTTTTCAACACTTCAACACTTTGAAAACAAATTTCAAATCACTTTTCGCATTTCAATCCTTTGAAAACAAATTTCAAATCATTTTTCCTTACGCGGAATATATTTTCAAATATTTATTCATTTCCACTGGAAATCTGCTGAGTTCAAATACTTTAAAATAATTTAAATTACTTATCCAAACATATATACTTGGAAATATCTAAAATAAAACTATTTTTAAACACTTATTTAAATATTAGCTATGAAAACGTTATACCAATATCTCATATAAAACTTCAAGTTCAAACTAATTTTGAAATAAAATTAGTAGATAGGGTATAACTATTTAAATAACCATTTCCTAAAACAAATATCAATTAAAACTTTAAATAATCACTTCTACAATTAATTAAAATAAATATTTACTTTAAAGTTTTTTTTTAAAATAACTTAAGAAAATAATTTCTCCAAAACATTCTTTCCTTAAAACCATCTTTAAAACTTCAATTGTATTTATAAGCTATATTGAAAACACTTGGCTTTCCATGGAAAATGCACCTTCTATTCTAAAATGGTACATTTAAATCAATTAACAAATATTTTTGGATTTATTTAAATTTACGTTCCAAATTCGTAAATTTCTTTCCACACTTTTAAAAATAAACCAATATTTATTTTTGAAAACAAATTTTCCTTTCCTTTATAAATTCCCATTGTGAATTTAAATTCCAAATATCCGCTGATATACTATTTCAAATCGATTTCCAAATATTCACTTTCAAACACCAAATCAATCTTCAAATTGATTTCCAACATTTATTTCCAATACCAAATCAAATTCCAAATTGATTTCTAAATTTATTTCAAAACAACAAATCGATTTTTCAAATCGATTTCTCAAAGATTTATTTTCATGCACCAAATCAAATTCTAAATTGATTTTCAAAATTTATTACCTTCTAAATAAATCCCTTTATTTTTTTCCCATACTATTTCAAATCCGAATTTTAAATAAATTCCTCAATTATTTAACAATATTACTTAAAATCCCTTTATTAAAATCTTTTCCCCATATTTTGGAATTTATTCGATAGGATTGCAAAAATCAATCGTTACCTGTTTAAATTCCCAATTCTGTAAAAATTAGTTTACTTAAAATTTTCTGCTTTTTAACTTCCAAAAATCCAATTCTATATTTCTGGCATCCTAAGATACCAAAAATATATTCGGCTAAACCATAGCTTTCAATGATTCCAATCGCATATATGATCATACACAGACTATAAATAAATCAACACACAACACTGAAACAACTTCAAATATTTTAGGAATCCAGTTCGATTCCGCCAACATGTTTCCCTGCATCAACAGATGATTGCACAACAATTTAAATATCAATTCCACTTCGAGGTGGAATATCGCATATATGGGATTATAAAATATCATCCGCTATTTTGCGGCGCAGAGGGTCTCATCCGCTATATAATGCAGGAAATCAATCACTCCAAATATATATATACACTACTATATATATTGCCACATCCAAACAGTCAATCAAAAACTGAAATTCCAATTTAAATTTTAGTGACAAGATCTCACCTTTTCTTATGCATGCAAACCATTTTAAATCCGGCTTGATCCTCTATGATTTTTTGGACCTTGTATAACAATTACATAAAATCTCATTAATATTCGAATAAATTGAATAATCAATTACCATTTTATAGTTCTAATTAATTGATAGCTTTATTTAAACCAATTTCTCCTTTAATAAATTTATTTTAACTAATAATAAAATTTAAAGCTAAATTTCTTTTTAATTTTTCTTAGTAGCTAAAAATAATTAAATAGGTAAATAAAACAAATTAATCACCAAACCATTATTTAAAAATAAGTTAATGATTAAAAATAGGTATATGTATTATTATTATTTTACCAAAACCTAAAATAATTTTCTAATTTACATATATATTAATGATATACATACATATATATATATATATCTTTTCTATAAAAATGAAATAATATCTCTTTTACTGTAAAAAAAACTTCTTTCTACACTTTTTTTACAAATAAATTTTTCTGCATATCCATACACTTATATACAATTTTAAACCCATACACCTTACTGTAAATGATTTTTTTTTCTTTCTTTTCTTTCATTTCTGCACATATATATAAGTAAATTTAAAAAAAAAATACCTCAGCAATTCGATCGATCAATCCATTGCTGCCTCCACTCGTTCACGGGCAGATCCCGAAAAACAATGTCGCGACCTCGAACCTACCTCCATACTTTCGAACCTCTCGTCTTTCATGCACGTGTGTGCTACCATCGAGAACCCTAGCTTTGAGCATCACCAACTTCGCCTCGCACATGAGAGGACCTAGCCGACCCAATCGATTTTCCCTCGATGCCTCATCACATCCACGAGATCCCCTCCTGCGACGAACACGCCACTGCCTTTGTGTTGCCATTGATATCCTCCTCGCTCGATTCCCCTTCCTTGCAACTCGATGTCGCTGTCGCCGACTTTTATCATGCGTGCTCGCGTGTGGTACCATATATATATATATATATATATATATAATATATATTTTAGTTGAACTCGAACTCAAATTCGAACAAGAGGGGCGAAGATATAAACGTGGGAATTTAAAATTGATTAGATTTCGGCCATTTTGATTTTTTTTTGAAGCCACAATGTTCGATTTTTAAACGAATGAATTCGACTACCAATTAAATTGATTGAAGGAAGAGGGATAACCGTGGCCATTGATTTAAACTGAACGAAATAAATTTTCTGTGGCCGGTGAACTTAATTTTTGAATGAAAGAACAGTTTCTTTGTTTCAAAGTAATTTGATTTTTTGTTTGAATGAGATAATAAAAATTCTTATGAACGACGTGTGTTGAGATTGAAGACAGGTGTTAGATTAGAGGAAGCACGTGTACTATTTGTCTTGTAAAACAATTACTATATTTTAAATTTAAATTTAAATTCAAATCGCTTCGATAAATGCAACTCAAAATCTCAACCTCCAATTGAGGCGTGCCGCCAGGCGTTCATAATGTCATACGCCTATTCCGAATGCAGTGGAAAAGGTTTCGAGTGCAAATTCGATCGAATGGAGAAGATAGCTTTTTGAATCAGTTATTAAATTAAATTTCGATAATATTTTCAGCACATTTGCTTATCGTACGGCCAAATGATCACTTCAAACATACGAAAATTAAAATCCAATAATAATAAAATATTACGGATCTAGTGGAACTGGTTTCATAGAAATCTGAGACCGTAACTCGGAAGGTTATTTTTGAATATCGATTCAAACGATAATATTTCAAAACTGAACAAATCATTCCAAATTCAATTCTGAAGCTTTCATTATCTTCAGTATCATAAATATAAATTTTTTTCAAGCCTTTGAATATTTTTAACAAGCCCAAAACTAAAGATAAAATATATTATCCAACTTCAATAAATTAATTTCAATAATTTACTTTTCAAATTCATAGTTATATTTGAAATTCAAGTTAAACAACTTCCAAATATTTATCAATTAAATATTTCAATTTCAAATATTCAAAATTCTAGGTCGTCATATTCTTCCCTCCTTAAAAGAATTTCATCCCGAAATTACTAGTTAAGAAGAATGATCCTTAACCCGTTCAACATTTTCCCCAAAACCAAATAGTTTTATCAACTTTCCAGAACAAATCTTTTCATTAAAGACCATCATTTCAACTAACTTTCCAAATCTTCCATAACTTCCAAACAGTATTGTTTTTCTTAACAATTCAAAATTAAATTTAAATTCAAAATTTTCTAACACCCTAAATTTTCGAAATATTTTGCCAGCGTTTCCTTTGCGCGGCTAGCTCGGTACAACTACAAAATGCCACAATGGGTCCCCAGATTTCAAAAAGAAAAAAAAAGGCAAGAGGCTAGACAAGAAAATCATCAAATTTCATATTGAAATTCAAATACAACCTTTTTCGAGCAATTTGAAATTTATCTTCGAAATCAAAAACCCGATTTCGCTTTCCTTTATGACACCTGTACATCCTACTAGCCATAATATCCAATTACAACATTCAAATTTATTTTTCACATTCCTTTGCAAAATTTTCCATATTCATTCAAGCCCATACGATACACATACATCATTCATACGTAATATAAAATTCGATCGCTCACTCGATCACACAATTTCACTTTCGTGCTAGTATCGTCCCCCAGACTTTCTAGCGCAAACACAGATCTGGTTTTTTGATCAGAAACCATCATTTTCCTTGCATAGCCGTATGCTATGATAGAGAATTTTCAAAATCAACCAAAAATCCATATCCAGGTTCACCGTCGAAAATCGAGTGAAAAATCCTAACTCATATCGATATAACTATCTCGAAATTCTATGCTCGAATTCTGGATCAAATCACTAGGAGAATAAAATAATATACGTACATCCTATGTATTTATTTCTGCTGATTATTAGCTATATCAATTTCCTTTTATTTTATTCACATTCATTTTTCATTCACTTATTCATAATTTTTCCAGTTCACAACTTCCAGTTTAACCTTTATTCAATTATTAGCTTAGTACATTATTCAGTACCAAATTTTACTTAAGAACTTTGCCATTTATTTCTTAAGTTCAATGCAATATTCCATATACTTCCTATATTATTTCAATTCACCACTTTGGTTTATATCTACTTATATTAAACTGGATTTCTAATTCCATATGAATTCAATTTACCTTTCATTTATAA
Source organism: Allium cepa (assembly GCA_030765085.1). NCBI lineage: Eukaryota > Viridiplantae > Streptophyta > Magnoliopsida > Asparagales > Amaryllidaceae > Allium > Allium cepa. The sequence goes on along the minus strand of CM060943.1, from coordinate 938,106,907 downwards.
CTATTGAATTCAATTCATTTCAAACCATATTTTCTTTGTCACTCCTTTAATTAGTTTCACTTACTAATTTTATTTCAATACTTCGCTTTGTTTATCACAAATCAAATTCAGTTCCAATTCCATTTCTATTTGCTTACAAATTCGAAATGAATTTCAACATTCAATTTCACTTTCATTTATTTGCAATCGTAAATTCATTTATTCATTGACAACTTTATTCTCCACCTTAATAAATTTTATTCCATAACTATTTTTATCAGATTCCAGAGTCTTTTCAACATTTCAAAATCATTTTTGAAATCAACTCAAATTATCTTTGGAATTCTCAAAACCAAACACAGTTTGCACATAATTTCCATTTAAAACAATTTGGCAGCAATTCCCCTTCTGGAAACTCGAAAATGAACATCGATGATGCTGTAGTCGTCATCGAAATTATTTTCCAGTGACGGAAAAGAGTTTAGAGCTTTTCATCCCTTCAAAAATATTTTTCCAAATCTTTAAAAACTATTTTCAAACTCAAGGGATTTAATTTCCAAAATTTCCATTTTCTAATCCTTTCCAAAACCATTTTCAAATATTTCTCTGGAGGTTCTATTTCATTTTATAAATCACATTTACAATTTACATTTACAAAATTTCATTTTTATATGAATTTATTTCTTAGCTGTTTGTTATCATTTCAATTTCTTATTCAACAATAATGATAATAATTTAATATTATCACTTCCTAACAAACAAGCAACCATATACTATAGTAACTTATGGAGAACGATTTCTTTTCTATTTAAATAGTTTGGGTACAATTATCTCATTTACCCGATTTTAAAACAATACTGTGTCGGTTTATCTTGTTTAAGAGTTTAGAAACCCTTAATGATACATTTGGCCAAATTGCACCGACCAGAATCTATAAACAATCAACCGATAAGTCAACACAATATAAAAAAATTATATTCACTAAAAAATATGTGCTCATATCTATTATTACACTCAGACTCATTCTTGAGTACTATTAACTTTATCTCTAATGAGTAGTCCCCACCAGAGCCAAGGTTATCGCTTAACCAATTGCTCCGATACCATGTTGTAATGACCCAATTTTTCAACGCCTGAAAGTCGACATCAATACGTCCACTATATGAAATGCCGCACGGTGGAATGCCAAAAAAGCAAACCGTTAGGGTTAAAGAAGAAGAAGGTAGAAGAAGAAACAGAAACAATAACAGAATCTCACCTTTCGCAGCGGAACCAAATATAATAGATAAAAGAATATTTTTAAAACAAAGAACTATATCAGTTTATACACCATATTACATCATCAGAGTGTTACAACAACAAACAGCGGAAGAGAATATAACATATACAAGTGATACGCCTCGCCATCCAGCTTGCTCCAGATCTCCACAGCAACTTTTTCGTCTTTGCTCCCGAACCACTGATAACCTGACTCCAGGCTGCCCGTGTGGAAAATTATGGGCACCCAGAGTTTAGAAAGGGAACAATAAACTCTAGGTCAGTCATGGGACTAGTGTGAGATCTTAAAAATAGTTATTTTGACAAAGAAAGGAAAAGAAATCCGCTATGCTTTTGGAAAATGAAACTACCATTAGGCCTCCCGCCACATACACAATGCAAATGTGACGACCAGGAAATTTTAACAATTTAAATTGGAATATTTAATTGATTTTAAATATTTAAAAATTAATTTTAACTTGAATTTCAGATATCAATATTTACTTGGTAATTAAATCATTGAATATATAGTTTAAATATTGAATTTAATAATTGAAATTGGGTAAATTGTTGAATTAAAAATTTCTAAGCCTGTTTAAAATAATTTGAAGGCTTATAAAATTTATAACGATGATGCTGAAGATAATAGAATAATTGAAATTTAGTTTAAAGGTAATTTGTTCAATTTTAATAAAATATCGTTTAAATTGAAATTTAAAAATAGCCTTCCGAGGCACAGTCACGGAATTCGACGAAACCAGTTCCATTAGATCCGTAATAGTTAGTTATTATAGGATTTCAAATTTCATAGCGTTTGGATTTACCATTTGCTCGTACGGATGTGAAACGCGTTGAAATTAAAATCGATAATTAAATATTTTAAACCGATTTATAAAGCTAACTTCTACATACGATTAAATTAGCCTCCGAAACACGTTCTATTATGTTCGGAATGCGGATACAACCTTATAAATTCCTGTCGGCATGTCTGATTCGGGGCTCGAATTTCACGATGCATCATGAGATATTTTTCTATATTTAATTATATAATATCAAAGCGTACTCCGGAAGCCATTTCCAAACCCCTATTTTATCTCCGTCTTCCTCTATAATTTGCAAACAGAAATCGAAAAAAAAAGAAGGGCCGAAGCCGACCTTGCCTAGTTTCCCAAATCCTTTCGACCTCGGTTAAAAAAATATAATATCAATGGCGGACACGAATCGCGCAAAAGGGAAGAGAGTGCGCAGGGTTGCGAGTGTGCAGGTGGAAATTTCGGGATGAGCGACGAAGCTACTTTTGTCAATTATGGTGATTATGATCATCGATATATCGTGGGTTGTGGAAGGAAGTTGTAGGGCACGGGACGACCACCTTCTCTCAAAATTTAGTGGCACAACATTGGATGTGGCAGTCACAGTCTTGACGTGAGCAGAAAATGGAGTCTTGTGGTTTTTGGGTTCGTGTGGGATCCACATGGCAGCACATTGGATGGGATCGATGCTAGAAGGCGTGGCATTCGGTTTTGGGGTGCGAGTTGAGCTAGGCAAGGGGCTGCTCGATGCTTTAGTTTCGACGATTGGCATTTGTGGTTATGGTGGAATTCGTACTGGATGAGGATGTTGTGGTGGAGTTGTCGCTGTTAGAGTCAGAACTAAGCTTTAGATCGAGTTTGCCATGGCAACTCGACATTCGTCGGCAGGAGGCAGTGAGGTAGTTTATTATTTGTTAATTATGACTTGTACTTTAAAAAAATAAAGGAAATTAACTATATATATATATATATATGTATATATACCAGAATTTTTTTTATAAGACTTTGGAAGAAAATTTTACAACGGATTGGTGATAAAATTTTACAATTGACTTATCAAATTTATTTTGTTACTAAAAGATTTATAAAGAGAAATTAGTAGTTTAAATTTAATTATTAGTTAAATAAAAATTATGGAAAAAAATATTTTTGATTGTCCGATTATTAAAATATTAATAAATCGTATAACTATTTATTCAAGTTTTGAAATCTGAAAAGAAACAAGCTGTTCTGGAGTAGATTGCCAATTGTGAGGCAAAGGTGAGTAAATTTCACGCTGTGGGATTTTTATTTAAATTTAAATGGTTAATTTAAATATTTGGTTGAATGATTGAACTGATTTGATGTGCATTGTGAATTGATGATCTGTTGATTTTGGTTTTGGTTAGTTCTCGAGTTAATTGTTGCTTAACTCGAAGTATTGGGGGTTTTAAGTTGTTTTAAACTTAAATCATAAATAAGGAAATGTTTTATTTTAAAGTTAACAAGGGCTTGATGTTCCGTGGTTCATCAAATTAGTAGGGTAATTAAAATGGATAATTAATTAAATTCAATCAATTAATGATTTGGGATAGTTAATTTAGTAGTGAAGGGTTTGAATTAATTAATTAAGTTTAGGTAAATTAATTAAGTATAAGTAATTCAGAATAATCCTTGGATGGTCTAAATAAATAATTACTTAATGAAATTAATAAAAATATGATTACTTTGTGAAATTAATCAAGATATTAATTAAAATAGTTAATTGAGAAATAAATTATTTATTTAATGAAATAAATAAAAATATAGATAATTACAGGTTGAGATTGATCGAGAATGAATAATACTGTGGTTGAATTAAAGGAATTGATTTAGATTAGAACAAATTAAAATATAATTGGAAATCATTAATTTATATAATTATTGATGTAATTAAAAATTGATTAATTAAGATTAAACCAATTCAATAAATAATGACTTATGAGAAATTAATTACTATAAGTAATTAAGAATTAATGTAATTAATATAGATAATTAATTTATGAAGTAATTAATTGATTTATGAAGTAATTAAGATTACTTATTGATCTTGGTTAAGAATGATAAATATTGTGAAGTTAACTAATGATAATTTATTGAATGAAATTGAAGGGTAACTAATCCAGGGTGATTACTTAAGATGAATAATGAAGGGTTGACTAATTAGTTGATTTGGAATTAATTAATTGTAAAATAGAAGAATCTGAGTGATTGAGGTTAGAAATCCAATTAGAATCAATTGAATTAATTTGGAAATGATTAAATTTGCTTATGGATGATTGAATGGTATTGGATGCTTTGAATGGGTTGATAACTCTAATGTGAAATGTTGTGAATTTCATTTGGATAACTTGGGTTAGGATGACTTGTGACTCAAAGAGACCAGTTCAGGTATTAGGAAACACCCGAAACCACTTTGAATATTTATTGATTGATATGTAAAATCTATAGGCTGGGATGAAGTGATTAAAAAGGAATTAGATATTTGAATCTAAATTTAGTAATTAGAAATTGATGGGAGAAATAAGTGATGTTTATAGAAATTATGGCTTTGTGAATTGAAATGAGTTACCCCGGGCTTTCTATAAGTTGTATGCCTGTATTCCATGTTGGATGAGTTACTCACGCTGGTTTCCAGCCTGACTTAGGTGTTACTTTGATGTAATGCTCGGGTCAGACCGAGTATTACAGATTTTCTGGTAAGGACGTTCTGGAGCTCAGGAGGCGAGTTGGATAACAGGAACGTGTAGAGTATTTCCGCTGTATTATAATATTGTAAATATGAGACATGTTGATTTGTATATGTCCAGTGTTGAATATTTGTGTAACTCTGATGTATTTAAATGTAATCGGGAGATACAGTATTCTTTTGTAAACTGATATTATTTATTATTATATTTTATCCGATGCGAGTGTGAGATGTTGATGTTTCTGTTCTTCTCCTTCTTCTACCTCTTTCTTTCTTTTTCATATCTATCTAGAATTTTCGGCTTTCGAAAATTTCAGGTCGTTATATTTGATATCAGAGCCAGGTTAAGCGAAAACCTTGGCTCTGGTGGGAATTACTCATTAAATAGAGTCTGTGGTACTCTAGAATGAGTTGTATATTTATATATATGAGCGTGTACTTGTTATTTTCTTATATAAAGGATTTTAAATGATTTTATATAAAAATATATTATGATATATAAAGTAATATTTCCTTCTAATAAATATTAGGGTGATTAGTTGTTAAATTAATGGAATTAAATTAAGAAGTAATATAATACAACCAAATTGAAATTTTGAATTGGAATTAAATTAAGTGGTAACAGAAATACAACTAAATAAAAATTAAATTGGTTGAAATAAAATTCAAGAATTTGAGCTCAGAAATTAAATTGTTTAAAAACTTTAAATAAAGGTAAGTTTGAAATGGATTCAAATTGAAATTTAATCTTGAATTTATAGAAGTAAGAATAATATAAAAAGGAATTGTTATCTAGATATGATTATCATGAGTATTATCATAAATAGCTATCGTGTTTATTGAAGATATATTTGTTATTAAGTATACCAAATGAAGTAAATTTATAAGATGAGTATAAATTCTAAATCAAAGTAGGTGTAAAATTTTGAAAGTTTTAAAACCTAAGTCTAGAAAACAATCAATTGTTTTAAAGAGTTAAAGAAATAACAAATTATATATTTCATACTATTTTGAATATAGTCATATTTTAAAGCAAGAAATGTATGGAAAATTTTTAAGGGATTTGTTTGAAATTAAAACCAAGGGTGGTTTAAAATTTAAACGTAGCCTGTGCGTAAAGGAAATAAATATGAAATTAACTCTAAGATTTAGTTTTGAATTTTCTTTGGAATGTGGTATGATGTGAAACCAAAAGTAAAGCAAATTTTAAACTTAAGTGGAAAGGTAATTAATCTGAAGGTTTAAAATTTGAATGGGAATTGGGATTTATTTCAACCAGGAATTGAAATGATATGAAATTGAAGTGATTCAATTTTAAATTAGTCCAAATTTATTTGAATAATTTGGAACTATAAATAAAGTTGAATAAGTAAGAATCAAATGGAATTTGATTTGAAGTTGGAAAGAAATTGATAACTAATTCAACTTGAATTGGGAATAAATCAAGTCCAATGGAATTGGAGTCTTTTCAAATTGGAATTGGGTCATTTTAAATGGAAGTGGAAATTTAAATTGATTTGTTGGGGGAGTGAACAGTTTGACTCTGGACTATTTTCAATATAAATTGCTTTAAATATAAAGTTATTCTTCCAAGCTATTAAATATATACGACCTTTCTTTTTAGAGCTAACTTATTTTATATATTTTTTTACCATTATTTTTGGAACTATTTAAAAAAAATTCAACTGTTTTATAAACTAACTATTATTTTTCAACTATTTCACTAATTAATTACTACTTTACAACTATTTTGCAATTATCTAAAATTTCTAAAACTATTTAGCTATTTCTCAACTATTTACAGTTAGTTACCTATTTTATAGGTATTTTGCAAACTAATAATTATTTTTCAAGTACTTATCTATTATAAAATTTTCAAGCTATTTTCTAAATATAAACTGGTCAGAGTTCGAACTGTTATTGATTAAATACCCAACCGAGATAAGAATCGAAGTGATAATTCAATGGAATTGAAGCGATTGTAAATAAGTGAATGGAAATTAAAGGATATGTGAATAAGAAGAGAATTTGATTTGGCTAAAAATCAATAAGATGAAATACGTAGGATATACGTATATTATTCTATTCGCATAGTGATTTGATCCAGATTCGGGCATAGAATTTCGAGATAATTTGTCGATCCGAGTTGGGATTTTTCACTCGATTTTCGACGGCGAACCTCGATATGATTGTTGATTGGTTCTGGATGTTCTCTATCATAGTTATAGCTATGCAAGGAGAATGACAGTTTCTAATCAAGAAACCAGACCGGTGTCTGCACTAAGAAGTCGGGTGGACGATGCTAGTTCGAAAGTGAAATTGTGTGATCGAGTGAGCGATCAGATTGGTATAGCATACGGATGATATGTGTACATCGTACGGATTTGAATGATATTGATATTGAAAAGAGTAATCAAATTTGATATCTAATTTTGAATAAAAAGGTAATATATCTTTGTTATATAAGATAAATCTCCCCTTGTTGAATTTATTGCTGGAAGAAAAAGGATTTTCGAAAGTGTTTGAAGTATAAAGAGACTTTTATACAAGATTGAAATGATCCAAAGTTTTAAAAATTATATATATTTGAATATATATATATATATATAAAGGATCTTATGAGGATTTTGGAAAAAGGTTTTGGAAACCTTTGGATTTGGAAAGGCTTTTGATTTTTGGGTAAAATCAATATTGAAATTTGGAAAGCCTAGTTTGAGAATTATCGATTTTGGGATAATCGATTTTGTGTAAAGGAGCTTTATATCAAATTATACTAGGTGTATGATTTGAAAGGTACTATATGTGTATAGTATAAATTATTTTGATGATGGCTCTAGGGAAAAAGGCGCTCCCTTGAAAATGAACTTCTCAGGAGTTCCACCTGGTGGTGTTGCCTTAATCCCCAAGGGGGGTTCTAAAGTTGATCCTGTGAGGAGTACGGACAAAACTAGTTCCTGGGGATTATGAGAAGTGTATACCATAGTGAAAGTCATGTGTGCCGCTGAGAGCCAACAATCTACGTTTGATTTTATATTGGTAGACTGCGACCTATGTAGGAGTGAAGAAGTTTCATTTTGACAGCGAAAATCGAAGGTCGCAGAGAGCCTGCAGTTACACGAACTTTTGCTGCGTTGGAAACGTAACCCTGGAATGTAACTGCGATATGTCGTGGGTTCCATGGCATAATCAAAAGGCCGTGGAGAGCCTACAGTTACATGGACTTTTGCTGCGATGGCATCGTAACCCAACATGTAACTGCGACCATGGCTGGGGGCGATGATTTCCAGAGCATTCTCACAAAGATATTTCCACTATTTTCAAAAATTGTTTTCTATATTTTCAATAAAATTATTTTCCAAATATTTCCACTGGATGTTGAAAATGGGTTTACCAAGCACCCATAGATTTTCAGTCCTACGCCTGATCAACGTATGACTGAATTTCTATGAGAACAAGGATGGACTAGTTGAGACATCGAGTTATAAAAAGTATTTTAATAAAGAGTTATTTTAGTAGTATTATGTGAATTTAAAAGTATTTCTAAATTTTAAAATAAAAGTGTTGGAATTTTGGAAAATGAAGAAATCTAAATTGGAATTATGAAAATTTTTGAATTCAGGAAAATTTAATGAAGTGATTTTTGTAATAAAATCAAACATTGATTTAAAAGTTGGAAATAAGCTAATCAATTAAATAAATTATTTGATAGAGTATATTGATAAAATTTAACTCGGTTAAATAAAATGGGTTGTAAGTTAATAATGGAGTTTGGAAATGAATTCAAATTGTGAATAGAATTCGACTAAATAAAATGGGTTGTAAGTTAATAATGGAGTTTGGAAATGAATTCAAATTGTGAATAGAATTCGACTTGGATTTGATAATGAATCAAATAAATGGAGAAGCTATAAAAATAGAAATAAAATTAGAGTTGGATCACAAAGTGATGGTTTGAATTACAAATAAAATTCTAGTGTGATATGAATAATATTTAACGAAATTTGCAAGTAAATTAGAATAAGGGAGGTGAAGTCGAATGAAATGAAATTCAATTATATCAGACACGGTTTGAATTGCAAATAAAACCCAGGTAGGTTGAAATAAATTGAAAATGACCTTGTAATTAGTTAATTGAGTAGTGAATGAATTGAATTCGGACTTTAATTTATAATAATTAATCAAATAGATTTGTAGATTGAAATGAGGTTTGTTTGAAATAAAATCAAGTTAAGGTGAAAAGAAAATTTATTTGCAAATGATGTAAGCTTAAGTTATGAAGTTAAAATAATTTGAAGAAAGTAAATTAACTTGAGTTTAAAATTAATAGAAGTTTGGCTTCGAGCAAAAGTAAAAGATTATAAAAGTATGGGTTAAATTAATTTAAAACCGGTTATTAATTTATAAGTTTGAATTTGCCAAGCTTAATAAATTGTTTTGAATGAATCCAATGCGGAGATGAAATGAAATGAAATGCAATGTATGGTTGTTAAATAAATTAGAAATGAAATGGAATTAAACATAAAATGAGTTAAAATCAATTTGAAGTGGATATAAGCTAAAATAGATATTCTTAAGTGAGTATCATCGAATTTACATGTAAATAATTGTCGTTTGACGTAAACAAAAGTAATTAAAATCTATGAATTGATAGGGACTAAATAAATAGGTTTTAGAATTAATTGAAGTGAATATGAGCTTGTTTGGATTGAAAATCAATTGGATGTAAGAGATTGAGTTGCAAACCATTAAAACTTAATGAAATGGCTTATGAATTGGTTAAAAGCAATTGAACTAGCTTTAAAGTTATATAAATCGCTTACAGAAACCGTTTGGTGTTTGTCGTTTATGTAATGCTTATGTTTAGCTATTGAAAGTAAGTGAAATGCTAATAAATTTTCTATATTTGGCACTTACATATTTAAATTGAGTAAGTACAAGTACCGAAAAGCCGTTTGGCTGGATTTGGTTGCGCTAATTGCTAAAATAAATTAGTCGTTTGCTTTAAATGCTAAGTAAAGAAACACCTATGCAATAAAAATAGGAAATATGAACTGTTTTTGCTTTTTCCGACCAGGTGGGTCGATGTATAAATATTTATACCTTTTGTTAAATTGCAAAAGCTCCTCCGCACAAATGAGACTCTGCCAAAATTTTCTACAAATTTTGGTTGTTAGAATCTTTTTTTGAAAAAGAATGTTGTTAGCAATAAAAAGATTTTAATATGAAAATGAAATAAATCAGCGAATGAAACTAATTTAAAATAATGAGGCGAATCCGTTATAAATGAAAGATAAGATTTAATATTCAGAATTGAAGACAAATTGTAATCATATGTAAATGGGAAAAGACTAATTTGAAATAGATATGAAACTTATGTAAGGAAATGTATAAAATTATTGGAAACGTTACGATTAGATATTATTGCTAAGTAAGATATGCAGGTATTATAAGGGAAAATAAAATTGGATTTGATTTCAGGAGATAACGTGAATTGCCCGACAAAAAGGTATGTATTTAAATTTCTGTATGAAATTGGATTGGGTTTTTGGTTTAGCCACTTGGCTTTTGTTTTCTTTTGGAATTTGGGTGCCCGTAAAGGCCTTTTGTAGTTGTACCGAGCTAGCCATGCAAAGGAGACGCTAGCAAAAATCTTTAAACCCAATTCAAACAAATCCAATTCACAATTTAAAGATTGTTAATAACAATAGGATTATATCATCCAATTTATTTTAAAACATCCATTCATTTTAATTTTTAGATCTCAAACCCAATTAGAGATCATTCACACTCTCAATTACAATCAACCATTTAACTTCCCAAGTTAAATCTTAATTTCATCTTAAAATTTACAAATAAGGTTAAACATCCCATCATATTTAACTTTTCCCAAGTTAAACTCAATTAACTTTATCCAATCAACCTTTCCCAGTTTGAACTTCCATCTCAAATTTTGAACTTCTCATAAATAATCTTCCCACTTATTAAAACTTATCACTTCGGGTATCACATCTTATTCCTCATTCAAAACTCAACATTTAGTTTATTTCAAACCATATTTGATATTATGTATATCCACATATATACATATTAACTTCTTTTACATACCAAATTATACTTTAAAATTTTAAACCACCTTTGGTTTTAATTCAAAACATATTTCCTTTTTAAACTTTCAAACAACTCTTGTTTGAAATAGGACCATTTCATTCAAATGCATTAAATAATATTATTTGTTATTTCTTAATTACCTTCATTAAGTAATTGTCCCTTAAATTACTTGCCTCTAGTTACTTCATTAAGTAACTCCCTCTTATTTATCAATTCCAATTATTATCCATTCTTTTTTCTGGTTTGAAACCAATTCTAATTCATCTTATTCTGAAATACTTCTTCAATTCAAAATTTCAATTTTAGTTTGAATCTATTTCGAACTTGTCTTTAATTTAATTTCAATTTGGTTGTAATTCTATTACCACTTAATTCTTACTATTACTTTTAATTTGATTAATACTACAACCAATTTCCTTAATATAATAGATAATCTATTTCTTATATAAGATTCATTTATTTTTGAAATCATTTTAAAAATAACTTTATATAAGAAAATAACAAGTACGCTCTCATATATATATATACACTCAACTCATTTTAGGGTACTGTTGACCCTAGCTTTAATGAGTAATCCCACCAGAGCCAAGGTTCTCGCTTAACCTTTAAGTCTGATATCAAATGTAACGACCCGAAAATTTCGATCCCGAAATTTCTAGATAGTTAAGAAAAGAAGAAAAAGAAAGAAGAAAGAGATAGAAGAAGAACAGAAAAGAACACACAATCTCACATTTGCAGCGGATAAAATATAATATCACATAAATAATAGCTTTACAAGAAGAACAATATCACCACACCTATATCTTTATATATCAGAGTTACATCATTACACAAATATCAGACAGTTAAAAAAATTAACCTGTTCCAGATAAATACAGCGAAACTCCTCATACGTTTCTGCCATCTAGCTCGCCTCCTGAGCTCCAGAACGTTCTTACCTGAAAATCTATAATACTCGGTCTGACCCGAGCATTAAATCAAAGTAACACCCGGGTCAGGCTGGAAACGAGCGTGAGTAAACCCATCTAACATGAATACAAAAGCATACAACTTAAATAAACCCAGGGTAACTTATATCGATTTACAACTTCACAAGTTGATATAGACATCAATCATTTCACACATCAATTTCTATGTGCTAAAACCTAGATTTAAATGGTCCAATTTACTTAAGTCATTCCACTTGTCTATTGATTTCATATATCAAATCACAAGAATCGAAGTGGTTTCGGGTATTTGCTAATACCCGACTCCGGTCTCTTCGAAACCCATATCATTTTATCTTAGATTATTCAAGAGAAATACAATTCAATTTTAAATACGGAATGTCACATAATTCATCATCAATAGATAACCACATCATCACAATTTAAATCAAACCATCTTATCACATATCATCACAAACCATATATTAGGAATAACAATTAATCGAAGGCTTCCAATATCATTCTATTTATCCTTTAATTACATTTAAGTAATTAACCCTAAATTAATTTCACAAATTAATTATTCTTAACCCCATACAGTAATTAACCTTTAATTACTTCATTTGTTAATTACTTACCATAATTATTAATCACCCTTGATTAATAACTTTAGTAATTAACTGCCCTTAATTGTCAATAGTTTATCATTTCTAATTAATTTAAAGTAAATTAAATTAATTTCTTTAATCTTTAAATCATGCTTATATATTCGATAGTTACAAACTAATCATCTAATTAATTCCCTTGATTAATTACAATGTAATTTAATCTATATTACTTCCATCATTAACACCTTTAGTTACATTCAGAAATTATCAATTAATTACTTCCCCAAGTAATTACAATCTCATTAGTTCCGTTATGTAATTATTCATTAAATCATCGAGTGTTAAATTGATTAAACTTAATTAATTAATATAAACTAATCAAATAGACTAATTAATTACACCTCATTCATCATCTTAATTAATTAACTAAAATTAACATCCTTAACACATTAAATAAGTCATACTTAATTTAACAACATCATTTAAGTCATCCCTTAAAAAAAACAAGGGATTAATCTACTAAAAGTTATTTTAAACAACCAATTTTAGTTTATATTGACTTTGGAATTTTTTTTTAAAAAAAACTTACCAGTACATTGTTTAGAACTTGACTTATACTTCTTTTTGAAACCTATTCTCTTTGTTAAAAAATTTTTTTATAAAACTTTTCCAAATCTATTCCTGTATTTGTTTAAACTTATTCAAATTTCTTAATTTAACTCCAGGTCAAGGAACCCGAACACAAAACACAATTTACTTGAGTCAATCTGCAGTTTCCTCGAGCTAAACTCGAGTCTTCTCATAATACTTAAAACTGTCATATTAACCTGCGCATATCAACTCGTCTTCGAGCCAATCCTCTTTCTACCCTAAGTTAAACCCGAGCAAAATTACTCATCCCACAAATCATCAGCAACCTAACAATCACTGATACGCCGATCGTACCTGTGCACATGTACCAACGTTTAACGCCGCCGTGACCAACATCAACCCTTCCTACTCGTCGGCGAATCCCCCTACATCCAATTCTGACCATCGATTCAACCCCACCAAACCCAAATCAAAATCGACCTTTTTGTCGAACTGGAAAATCCAACCTCGCCTAAAAGCTTCCTCATCCACCAACGTCGTCCACCAGAATCACTGGAATCCTGCCCTCACCTTCGTCTACAACCCAAACACCGCTTCACCATGATCCGGTCTGACTCGAATCCCGTACGACGACGCAACAACCCATTATTCGACCTCACCTTTGAACCCTCCTTAAACCCTAGTTTAATCCACCGTCGTGGCCGTGATGAACTACCCCTTCACCAGACATTTTCCCCGGCCTCCCTGATTCACATACTAGCTTCGACAAAAAGCCCAGACCTCCCTTGAGTTCTCCGACCACCAGAAATGACCCAAACCCATTATCTGGTTATCTAAGAAATGCGCCTTCAAATCTCCACTAAAATTTATGATTTTTGTTTCAAAAATCCTAATTCGAACAAGGAATTCAGGTTATATACCTGAATTTACAAATCAATGCACTTGATTTCAACCCATTCTTAAATTTCCACTGGTATTTTCTAATTTCCAGTAAATTTTAAAACTTAATTCATATCATTAAAAAATTTAAAACTTAATTATGCTTAAACAATCAACTATGTTTTAGAACCCAACCCCAAATAATGATCAAATACGATGATTTTGAATTCGAAAACTTATTTTAGGTCTGTAAACCAACAGAGAACCCTGTATATGAATATACAGTCATACGAACTCAATTCATCCATATTCATATGCATGCAAGAATCCTACACATTCAAGTAACATCCATCACAATATTTTTACAATTATTATTCACAAGCATCATTATTTTCAACCGATTCAAGTTTTAGAAAGGGTGTTTACTCACCTGTTTTAAAAGAACAGAGGAAACTTGTTTCACCTGGAGGCTCTGACCTATTGTGTTGAATTTTGATTTTAATCTACTGTCTGATTCCAATTGAATTCTTCTTTTAAAAATCTTCATTTTCTATCTAGATTTAAGTTATAAAATCAGAATATCAAATTATATCATTTGATTTATCATGCATTTAGAAATTGCCACTGCATTTTCTTGTTTCCAGAACTAATTTAAACCTAAATTGTTTTAAATAAATTTTAAACTTAAATTTAGGATTTAACAAACATATATTATTTCTATCTCCAAATCTAACAAACATGGAATGATTTGATTATGATTTCTGATCAAACTCTTATTTCCTAAACCAAGAACAGAAGCATAAAAACACAACAGACATTCATATACACAATCATTCATCTCATATACATGCACAATCAAACATTATTATCTTAAACTTCATAAGAAATCAGAACTATATTAACTAAATTTTTTTATTAAATTGTTTACTCACATATAGGCAGATTAATCTTTGGGTTTCAAGTTACTCACCTGTCATTTTAAAGAGAGGTCAGCATCCTTCTTCTTTTTTTTTCTTCAAATCTGCTATATCTTATTTGAATTTCCAAAAGTTGATCTTTAAATTGTATTTGTAACAAATTTGAGATAGGTTGCCTAGCTTTCTATTGATCTAAGTTGTACTTGAGTTTGAGGCATTCGCAGGATTGTATTTGAATGATTTTTGCTTCCAGTCTTGAAAAATGATTCCAGGCTTAACACTTTCAGGTCTTTTAGATTTGATAAGGATATTTATTACAGTTTTGAGGGGAAAGCAGTTTACAGGAATAACATTTGTTTGATTTTTTTTATTAGTGAAGAAAACTAAAGAAAGTTTGAGTTGAAGAAAAATATTCAGACCCTTTTCTTTTAGATATTAATTAAAACAATATTTTCTTTTGAATAAAGATTTTCCACTTGTTTTGTTTTTTTTCCTAAGCTAACACTTGTTAACCTTATTAGCTATAGAGCTTACATATGTTAATGTGTATGCTAAAATATTTACACTTGTTTGTTTCTTTTCACACTCATTAAATTTTAAATGTTATTAGAATATTTACCCTATGTTTAGAGTATTACAAATGTTAAGTTATTAATATTTGTAAAGCTCTTAGATTTTATTTTACTACTTCCAAAGATATGTATATTTTAAAACTCTCATTATTCCTTGTTTTTTTTAATATTATATTACATTTATCAATACCCTCCTAGAATTTCTACATGTATTTAACTTTTAAAAAGAGAATATTTTAAAATCTTAATTAAATACTCAAAACAATAATACATTTGAATTAAAATCGATGAATTCAAATTTAATTTAAAATCTACTCATATATATTATATTATTACTATATTTTTTTAAAACATATCTATCAGTATTTAATGGTAAAAATTTGTTAATTTCCAACTATCAGATGCCCAGAAATCCAGGTTATCAAAGTCTCATCCGCTATATAATGTGGGAAATAAATCACTCCAAATACACACATACACACTAATATATATATATTACCACATCTAAAGAGTCAATCAATAACTGAAACTCCAATTTAAATTTGAGTGTGAAGATCTCAACTTTGCCTATGAAAGCAACCCGTTTTAAATCCGGCTTGATCCTCTACAATTTTTAGCCCTTGTATAACAATTATTTAAAATCTCATTAATATTCGAATAAATCGAATAATCAATTACCATTTTACAGTTCTAATTAACTGATAGCTTTATTTAAACCAATTTCTCCTTTAATACATTTATTTTAACTAAAAATAAAATTTAAAACTAATTTTCTTTTTTAATAAATTATTATTAGTAGTTAAAAATAACTAAATAAGTTAATAAAGCAAATTAATCACCAAACCATTATTTAAAAATAAAGTAGCGATTAAAAATAGGTATATGTATATTTTACCAAAAGCTAAAATAATTTTCTAATTTACCTATATATTAAAGATGTACCTATATATATCTTTTCTGTAAAAATGAAATAAGATCTCTTTTACTTTAAAAAAACCTTTTCGATATTTTTTTTATAAATAAATTTTTCTGCATATCCATACACTTATATTCAATTTTAAACCGATATACCTCACTGTAAATGATTTTTTTCATTTTTTTCTTTGATTTCTACATATATATTTATATATATATATAAATAAATTTAAAAGAAAATACCTCACTAATTCGATCGATCAATCCATTGCTGCCTCCACTCATTCACGAGTAGATCCCCAAAACTAATGTCGCGACCTCGGACCCACCTCCACGACCTCGAACCTCTCCTCCTTCATGCACATGTGTGCTACCATCGAGAACCCTAGCTTCGAGTATCGCCGACTTCGCCTAGCACATGCGAGCACCTAGCCGACCCAATCGGTTTTGCCTCGATTCGCCCTCGATGCCTCATCGCGATCCACGAGATCCCCTCCTGCGACAAACGTGCCATTGCCTTTGTGCTTCCATTGATATCCTCCTCGCTCGATTCCCCTTCCTTGCCGAGCTCGAGATGGCAACTTGATGTCGCTGTCACCGACCTTTATCGCGCATGTGGTATCATATTTGTTTTAGTTGAACTCGAATTCGAATTCGAACAAGTGGCGCGAAGATCTGAACGCGAGAATTTAAAATCGATTAGATTTCGGCCATTTTGATTTTTTCTTTGAAGCCACAGTGTTCGATTAAACGAATGAATTCGACTGCCAATTAATTTAATTCGAGGAAGAGGGATAACCGCGGCCATTGATTTAAACTGAACGAAATACCAATGAACTTAATTTTTTGAACAAAAGAATAGTTTCTTTGTTTCAAAGGAATTCAATTTTTTATTAGAACGAGATAACAAAAATTCTTATGAACGACGCATGTGGAAATTGAAGACAGGTGTTAGATTAGAGGAAGCGCGTGTAACATTTGTCTTGTAAAACAATTATTATATTTTAAATTTAAATTTAAATTCAAATTGCTACGATAAACGTAAATCAAAATCTCAACCTCCAATTGAGGCGTGCCGTCAGGCGTTTGCAATGTCAGGCGCCAATTGTAAAAACCCAAAAATTCTAACAAGTATTTTATTCTTTTTATTTATAAACTTTAGGGTTTTAATTTATAAAAAATTTGAATTTTTTTAAATTTAATTATAAATAGTCACCAAAATTTTATTAATATAAGTCAATTCTATAATTATTATTTTTTGTTAAAGTTTAACATTTATTGGAATTTAAATCTTTTAAATTCTAACTTCTAGATCTTTTTACTTAACTAAATATATTGGTAACAAAATTTTATTTCCACTTTTGTTCTTTTAAAAATTGGTTATACGCCTTTAAATCAAGTAATTAATATTCTGTAAAAGAAATAAACTTTATACATATACACATTTGTTTCTTAGTTAATTAATTATTAAATAAAATTTTAAATTGAATAATATATAGGAAATAAATTTTACGTTTTCTATTTTACGTATATACATCAGTTATGTGTTAAATGTTAAGTAAATAAAACCAATGTAAGCAAATCAAAAGTTAATCAAGTAATAAATTTTAAAGTTAATGGAGTATAAATAGGCTATTTGAAATACACGTTTTAATTTGTACGTTATATTCGTTTTGATTTATTTAGTTAGCAAATAAATGGTACGTAGCCAATGAATATTCTATAAAACGTATATTTTACTATAAATAGATAGAAATAAGTAATGTATAAATTTAGATACGTTACTTTTGTTATAAATTTAGCGTATATTGTACTAACTTTATAAGAAATAAGTAAATAAGAAACGAATAGTTTCTAATCACGTTACTTTTGTTAATTATTTGAGCGTACGTTTGAATTAAAATTCTGTATCTATTACATGCTCATAAATTTCATACTGTAGCTACAGAAAACAAATCAGTAGCCGTGATTTTTGGAAGAAAATTATTGACCTTGCTTCTAAAACTGCTCATATTTAATTTGATACGTTTCATTTCTATTTGTACCGTTCTTTTCCCTGTTGCCCTTTTTCATTCCTTGATTTTTGGTGCTATTGGCTTCAACAAACGTATCATATTCGGTACAAAATTTATATACATATTCCTTACCTTATCTTTGTCAGTTTAAATTATGAACGGTACCAAAAATTTTGACTCTTCATTGTCCTTTCGTTTAAAAAAAATTCAAAACGTGATGTCCAATCAATTTGTTGCTTTAATTAACCTTCAGCAAATCAAGGGATTTGACGGTTGCTATTTGTTTATCTTCATCTGACTATTCATTGTTCGAAACTATTCAATTTGATTTAATACTCGCACTTATTTATGAGATCTTCCATTTTATTTCTTCCCTCGGCGCAAAGTTCTCCCTTTATCTATTGTTATGCATGATCACTGGAAGAAACGTATAACGTACATACGTTTTTCCTCTTCTTATTATTTGATTTGGCAACAGCTCATTTTTTTTGCGTGTATAAATCAACGTGAATATTTATTGCCTAAAATCCTCAGCTCCAACTTTATATTTAGTATTTATGTGATACGTTTCCCAGTTTGTGCCTATTCATTTTTCCTACGTTACTTGTTTTAACCGCTGAAACATTTTTTTTCTATTTTTAACTTTTGACAATTCAGTTTTTCCACTTTACCCATTTTATATATCTTTGCTTCTCCCCTCCCTGTTATCTTCTTTCAATATATTTGACAAATCCATCTTCATATTTCTCTCGGCAAGAAGAGAAGGAAAAAAAATTGGAATAAAAAAATAAAACCATCGATGCCTTCCTTACCTCCAAAACCACGCACAACCACCTTTTGCCGAGCCATCAACGGACCCGCCTCCAACTTCTTCTCCCCACCTTGCCATTTCCTCTGCCTCTACCATCACGTGGCCACTTTTTTCAACTACGAGCTCCTTTCTTTTGACGTTCCATCAAACTGTAGGGAGCTGATGCATGAAGCCTGTTGCATTTGAACTTGCGTGCATATAAGACTCTATATGTGTGTCATATGTCATGTAAGTATTTGATAACTTAGTTATTTGTTAAGAAAATTTTGAATTCATACAGTGACATGCTATGACGCCCCACCTCTATACCCACTCTAGCCAAGGACTCTACGGGGTAATGCCGTCAACTAGCACGGAGAATAAGGCCATTGAGGAGCGACCATCTGCGTAATTGCTTTGTGCGGACACCGATATCTCAGATAGTACAACCTGCATCTGGTTTTAGGAGGAAATCCGACATACCGATACAAACTCAAAGGTACCACCCGATGGCTATATATATTCTTCGGAAACAAATATAGAAATAAACATAACAGAAATCAGTTACAGACATCCATATCACAAAGGCGGAAATAGATATGAATATATAACACATAAAAGTGTTCATCAGAGTAGTGGTCAGACAAGATCCACAATATCACTAAAGAATAAATTAAGATTGAGAAGATAAAGTTGAATTTATTTGAAATGGTATTTACTTAAGAATTCTACTTAATTGGATTGATTTGAACTATTGAATTTGAAATTTAGGATTTGATTTGTAATTTGATTTTGTTTTAAATGATTAAATGGAAGTTTCAAGTTTAAACAAATCGAAAGGAATAATTAGTTTAAAGGAAAGTTTAGGTTATTTAATAAATATTAAATTTATTAAGCGCACATTTCAAGACTAAATAATAAGGTTAAATCGAGATCTATATGCAACTGTTGAATTGAACTTTGGAACATTGAATATTAAAGCTTTGAAATATACTAGAATTTAAATGGTTAATTTGTGATTTAGATCTGTATTTGAAATATATATATAATTTTAATTTGTTTGGTCAGAAGCTGAATTGAATGGAAATTGATAAATTGAGATTGAATTTAACTTGAATAGGGAAGTCGGGTTGATTTTTAAGTGATTTGTTAAGTTTGAGGAAATTACAAATATTCTTCTTTATAAAATACATATATATATATATATTGGAAATATATATATTTGAAATGAAATAATATTTTCTTGTGAAGTATAAATTGATTTGAAAGGACCTCGGTGTTATAGTGTATATTTTCTACCTTATAGATAGTTCCATGGACTCTTAGAGGATGGTTATCCCAAACATCCTTTAAGTTATATTTAAGTTGATATTTCATTTGAGTTGGATTTATTGATATAAGAATGTTAATCCTGACTCGAGTGTTTTTTTTTGCCTTACGCTCGTGTCAGACTGAGTGATGCAACATTTGAGACTCACCTGTGGAGTTTGGAGTTTCATTGGAGATCCAACTATCGATTCAGCTTTCAGCTTTTCCAGTTGATTGGTTCAGAAAAGTCATCTGTTCGTACTGAAGACTTCGCTGTATATGAGATATTCTGTTGTATTCTATTTCTAATTCAGATATTTGTATAGTAGCTTCATGAACTACTATTTATTTATTCCGCTGCGTATTATTGTGTTACTCTGTGTCTGTGATTCTGTGATTGATTTATTTACTGTATATGCTAAGTTTGAAAAATATAAATTAACAATTTGATATTTTGAGCAATTCAAGTCCGGCATGTGCGGATGCGAATGGTTGAAAATATTAGGTCATTACAGTTGGTACCAGAGCTTTGGCTCTAGGAATACTTAGCATATATGGTAAATTTATTTACAGGATCAATTTAGTTCGAGCTTGAATCTCTTCCTATTTGATTCGGTTCTCCTTTGAATTTTGGAACATCCCCCTTGGTTCCAAATCCATTCTTGTCTTTCCCCATTCGTGTTTTCTAGATTCTGGAGGATCCCATAGCTCCACTGAATGATTGTAAAGGGGTGAAACTCCTTTACAATAGCATCGATTCACCGAAAATTTATATAACCTTGGTTTAGATGCTGCTATCTCTGGTTATGCCGAATTCTATATCTGGTGATCGAATGTCGATTTGCCTTGAAATTCCGCATATCATATTCCTGAAGTCACGGTTGACCTGGTTAAGGTCGCCCGTGATTAATATCCATCTTCTATTTTGAAATTTAATTATCTCATCTTCGTTTGGGCCGAGCTTCGAATCAGAATTCTATTTGATTAGAGTTCCTCTAATTTGAATCTTTATCTTTGTTTTGAAATCCATCCTTGAATCATCCTTTGAAAATCAGGGTTTTTTTTGTATTTTAGAAATTTTTTTATATACCGAAATTATAATTTTGATAACTATGATTTTATTCGATATATGAAAGTGAAAATGTTTTCGAAAGGATTATATACCTTTTAAAAAACTAGAATTTGAAATTTCGAAAGGATTTGAAATTTTGAAAATTTTATAAGAAATTTGATTTATATAAAAATGATTTATGACTGAAGGGTTTCGAATTTGAAATTTGAGTGATTGAACTCTGATACTTTGAAATTGGTTTTAAGATTTTTGAAAATATATAATAATACGATTTGAAAGTATTTTCTGAATAAGAAGTGTTTCAAATGACTCAAACGAGTTCCAATGATTTCAAAGAAACTTCAAAGAAGTTTTCAAGAAAACAGAAGTCTAGAACTCACTTTTGTCGCTTAAATTTTTTTATGGTGATGGGTGCACGCATCATTGACATTGATTTTCGAGTTTCAAAGTGGGGGAGAGGCCACTCTGGTAGCATTGCTATGCGAGTGATTTTGTGGAACCAATTTTAATTTTAGTTTTCGAAGTATGATTTGATTTTCCAAAGATTTATGTATCTATATTTGAAATGATTTGAAGTGATCCCGGTGTTCAATCCTCGAGTTTACGATTTGATTTAGTATAACTCTATTTATAAAAATTAATTTACTGGTTTGTTGCTGATTTCCAACTCTTTGATTTGAAATTTGATTTCACCGACTATTTTCAAGGTTCGAACACTTCCAAATCAAGGTTTAAAATTTTAAAGCTAAGTAATTTCGAAAAGTATAAATTAATGGATAAAGTATATAAGTTTAAAACTACTTTGTTAAGTAAATGGATAGGGCTAATTGAATTATACTAATATGAAATCTGGTTTTTAATGCTTTGTAAATAGTTTAAAGGTTTCGAAGGGGTGGTTATAAACTTGAAAATCATTTGGGCATAATTTATTTTGGAAAATATTTGGCTTCGAAAAATAAGGTTTGGAATTTAAACCCAGTATTTATATGATGATTTTGGAAATGAATTTGATTGACCTAAATTATGTTGATTTGGAAACTAGGATTATTTTCTAAACCTACTATTTGGAAATTTTGAAACTGAAGATATTAAATATGAAGAAATAATTTGGTGAAATCATATATGATTTTGAAACTGAATCGATATTAAAAGAAATTGAAATTGAGAACCTTGTTTTACTAAATACTTGATTTGGGAGTTATTGAACTTATATAGAATTGATTTGTATAAGTATGAAGTTGATTTGAAAACTATTGATTTTGGAAAGTATTCGATTTGAAAATGAAATCTTATATATAATGGACTTTATATAAGTATGATATTTGAAAGTGATTTGAAAAGATACTATATGATATATATTTTTGAAGTGATGACATGGAAAGTGCCTTCTGCTTGATATCCGCTCTGTGGCCACATTGTGGATTCATTTTATCGATATTATTCTATCTGATTTTCGGTTTCTCGGATGTGATACTCGAGTGTCCTACCATGGCATAACCCACGGTCTTTTTTTTTGGGGTAGCGTGATCTGCAAGGTAGAGATTGCTTAAAGGGTATGGATGTTTCCTGGGGGATCCAGGCATAACCATTGTTATGTATCCTACGGTCTATCGGTTTGTTGCCGTGGCATAATCCGCAAGGCAGAGATTGCTTAAAGGGTATGGATGTTTCCTAGGGAATCCAGGCATAACCATTGTTATGTCTCCTATGGTCCACAGGTTTTGGTTATCATGGCATAATTCGCAAGGCAGTGAATGCTTAAAGGATATGTATGTTTCCTAGGGGTTCCAGGCGTAACCGTTGTTATGTATCCTACGATCCAGGTGATTTTTTTGGATTGTCTTTCCATATCTGTTTAAAAGTTTTCAGTATTTTCACTGGTTGTTGAAACAGGTCTACTAAGTGCTTGAAGAATTCTAGCTTTGCGCCTGATCAATGCATGGCCAGAGTCTGCAAGAACGAGGTTAAACTTGTTGAAACATCGAGTTATAAAAGTATTTTTGAAAGAAACTTTTGTTTCGATATAAAGGTATTTTATTATAAAAGTATTTTTCAACAAAGAAATTTTGTATTAATATTTGAAATTGAGGCTCTTATGGTTTGAAATTTACGATAAGTGCCCGATACTATTCTTTTAGATCTACCTTATCTGCTCAGCTTATTTATTCACCTATATTCTATTTCCTGAATCTACTTTCCTTTCCTCTTTGAATATAATCTTTAAAATATTGTTTATTTATATACTACCTGGTTTAATAGTAATTTTTTTAGTGTTTTACATAAATAATTGATCTCATAAATAATTGAATGGATTTAATAAAATGGGTTTAACAAAAAATCAAATATTAAATAAATTTTTTTATATGGTTTTAAATAAATTTTTAATTTATTTTCCAAACTCTAATTTTTCATCTGGTTGTTTCTATTCTCCTACTTTGTTCCTTTTTGAGGATGAAAAGTTCTGAGTGGGGGAGAGTGTGACAACCCAAAAATTCTAACAAGTATTTTGTTCTTCTATTTATAAACTTTGAGGTTTTAATTTACAAAAAAAGTTGAATATTTTTTATTTAATTATAAATAGTCAGCAAAATTTTATTAATATAAGCCAATTCTATTATTCTTATTTTTGGTTAAAGTTTAACATTTACTGAAATTTAAATCTTTTAAATTCTAACTTCCAAATCTTTTTACTTAAATAAATATATTGGTAACAACATTTTATTTCTACTTTTGTTCTTTTAAAAATTGGTTATACACCTTTAAATCAAGTAATTAATATTCTGTAAAAGAAATAAACTTTATAAGTATACACATTTTTTTCTTAGTTAATTGATTAATAAATAAAATTTTAAATTGAATAATATATAGGAAAAAATATTTACGTTTTCACTTCTACGTATATATATCGGTTATGTGTTAAATGTTAAGTAAATCAAACCAATGTAAGCAAATCAAAAGTTAACTAAGTAATAAATTTTAAAGTTAATAGAGTATAAATAGGCTATTTAAAATACACGTTTTAATTTGTACGTTATATCCGTTTTGATTTATTTAGTTAGCGTATAAGTGGTACGTTGCTAATGAATATTCTTTAAAACGTATATTTTACAAAAAATAGGTAGAGAATAAATAAGTAACGTATAAATTTTGATACGTTACTTTTATTATAAATTTAGCGTAATTGTACTAACTTTATAAGAAATAAATAAATAAGAAACGAATAGTTTCTAATCACGTTACTTTTGTTAATTATTTGAGCGTAAGTTTCAATTAAAATTCTGCATCTATTACACGCTTATAAATTTCATGCCTTAGCGATTGGAAACAAATCAGTAGTCGCGATTTTTGGAAGAAAATTATTGATCGTTGCTTCCAAAACTGCTTATATTTAATTTGATACGTTTCATTTCCTTTTTTTCCGTTCTTTTCCCTATTGCCTTTTTTCATTCTTTGATTTTTGGTGCTATTGTCTTCAACAAATGTATCATATTCTGTACAAAATTTATATACACATTGCTTACCCTATTTGTGTCAGTTGAAATTGTGAACGGTACCAAAAATTTTGACTCTTCAATCTCCTTCCATTTAAAAAAAAATTCAAAATGTGTTGTCCGATCAATTTATTGCTTTAATTAACCTTCAGCAAATCAAGCGATTTGACGGTTGCTATTTGTTTATCTTCATCTGACTATTCATTGTTTGAAACTATTCAATTTGATTTAATATTCGCATTTATTATGAGATCTTCCATTTTTTTCTTCCCTCGACGCAAAGTTCTCTCTTTATCTATTGTTCTACACGATCACTGGAAGAAACGTATAGCGTACGTAAATTTTTCCTTTTTCATTATTTGGTTTGGCTACAGCTCATATCTTATTTGCATGTATAACTCGACGTGAATATTTGTTGCCTAAAATCCTCACCTGCTACTTTATATTTGTTATTTATGTGATATGTTTCTCAATTTGTGCCTATTCGTTTTTCCTACGTTACTTGTTTTAACCGCTGAAACAATTTTTTTTTAAACTTTGACAGTTCACTTTTTCCACTTTACCCATTTTATATATCTTTGCTTCTCCCCTCCCTGTCCTCTGCTTTTAATATATTTGACAAATACATTTTCATATTTCACTCGGCAAGAAGAGAAGGAAAAATTTTTAGAATAAAGAATAAAACCATCGATGCCTTCCTTGCCTCCAAAACCGCGCACAACCACCCTTTGTCGAGCCATCAACAGACCCGCCTCCAACTTCTTCTCCCCACCTCGCCATTTCCTCCTGTAATATCCCAGAATTTATGGAAATTTAAATTTAATAATCTGGGTTTAAATTTAAATTGAATTGATAATTTTCTTGATAAATTTAATTTGATTTAATAATCTTCTTTATTTAAATATTTAATTTATGAATTTATTTTGAATAAACTAATAAATTGTTTTCTATTTATATAATGTATATGTATTTATATATTTTAAATAGATAAGTTGTTAAATTAGTATAGCATAATTTTAATGTTTTGGAAATAGGAATTGTGATTTATTTTGGATTTAAGCTTTTCAAAAATATTTAATAAAATATTATATGATTTTAAATATATGAGATAAATGTTTCATTGGTTTTGTTAACCCAGTTTCCTCTACGAGTTAAAGTTTACGACTTAAGACCTTCACGGGTTAAAGAATCTACGAGATAGGATTTACGACTTAAGGCCTTCACGGGTTAAAGAATCTACGAGATAGGATTTACGACTTAAGGCCTTCACGGGTTAAGGAATCTACGAGTTAAGGAGTCTACGACTTAAGGCCTCCACGGGTTAAAGATTCTACGAGATAAGGTCTACGACTTAAGGCCTTCACAACCTAAGAACATTACGGCCTGACGACCTAAGGTTGGCATAATCTTACTAGTTAAGGATGACACGACTTAAGGAAGTTTACGACTTAAGTCATTACGACCTAAATGACCCAAGGGAGTAACGGTCCAACAACTTAAAGGAACTATGACTTAACGACTCGAGGGACGAGGAGTCAAGACGACTACGCCTAAGTCGTGACCGACTTACGACCTTTACTAGGTCGTTCACGACCTAAGGCCACTGAGGCAAATTCAATACTGCACCATGACTCGATAACTCCAGTTAAGCCACAAGCCGAGGATCAGTTTGGGTCGGTCACGACCTACGACACATGGTAAGTCGTACACGACTTAAGACTATGGTAAGTCGTACACGAGAATCAGTTCAATGCCGCATCACTTATGAGAGGACAGGTTAACTCATTTGCGACTTAGGACTTGTGATGTATCTAGGGTTCAGCAAGGATGCCTTTAAGAAGTCTGG
Organism: Allium cepa; assembly: GCA_030765085.1. Lineage (NCBI taxonomy): Eukaryota > Viridiplantae > Streptophyta > Magnoliopsida > Asparagales > Amaryllidaceae > Allium > Allium cepa. The sequence continues at coordinate 938,080,114 of CM060943.1, read as the reverse complement.
ACCCAGCATTTAAGTGACAACTGACCCACGACTTAGTTTAAGTCGTCCACGACTCAACTTAGGTCGGTTACGACTTAGGACTTGGTAATGTTTCCTGCCTAGAATTGCCTATAAATACGACCCTAGCTCCTACTAGAAGGGGACTTTTGGCTGATTTCCTTCAAACACCGTTACTCTGCTGCATTCCAAACTAATCCAATCCAACACTTGAAGCTCTCAAGATATTAAGAACGCTACAAACAACTTCAAGAAGAGATCACATACATCCAACATGGATTCGAAAACTCTCATCTTCATCGAAGTTTAAGCTACTTGTTCTAAGTCTCTTGTAATTCAAAGTGTATTGTATTTGGGAAGAATTGTATCAGCTTGTAACGAGATTATTAATAAAAGTACTTAAAGTGGACGTAGGCTATACCCTAAAGCCGAACCACTATAAAATTGTTGTTGTTTACCGCTTTTCTACTATTATCTGCTTGTAATCTGTTCCCGAGTCGTCGGGTGGTGCTTTCACAACTACAACTCATACATCGGGGTGTTAGCGTTCAAATTTGAGCGTTAACATTTTTGGTGCTTTCACTGAGAAGATTGAACTCAGGCAAGTTATCATCATTGCTTCACAGAGGTTTGTAGAGAGAATTTCCCTGAAAACCAGAAGTCTATCCGAGATAATAGCTCCTGGAAGGAAGAGTAGATCTGTCAGATCTGGGAATATCCAAGAGGGAACCTCCGCTTCTCCCGTACCTAATCAACCCACTCCGTCTGCTGGGGTTACGAAAGCAGAGTTGGATGCTGTAATATTAGGGCTGAACCAGCAGATAAACGCCCAGAATGCACAATTAGAGGCTCAGAGTGCCCAAAATGCTCTAATTCTGAATAAGTTGAATGATTTGCTCGGGGCAAACAATCAACCGGCTGGTAATGGAAGGAATTATGCTGGCAACGTTCGTGATGCTAATGAAAGGAATGCTCCAGAAAGGGCTGCCAGTCCCTTTGAGCAAACGCTTCCTGAGGTTGGTGGATCTGGAGCTCGACATGATGAGGAGTATCTTTCTGGAATGGTCCGGCAAATCATGAGAGAAAGTATGCAAAGGGTTGAAGATGAGAAAGAATGGGGTTTCGCCCCAAGTAAAACTCCATTTACTGAGAAAATCTTAAAGGCGGAATTTCCAAGGAAATTTGTCCCTCCAACTATCCCAGCTTACAAAGGGACAAGTGATCCGAATGAATTCTTGTATAAATATGATTGGCACATGACAGGTGCCAGAGCCTCTGACGAGATAAAGTGTCGATATTTCCCCGTGTACCTTGAGGGCGTGGCTCTACTGTGGTTCACCAAGTTGCCAGTCCGATCTATTGATCAGTTTTCAGACTTGACCCGAAAGTTCAAGGAGCAGTTCAGACTATATGCTTCAAAGGCCAAGGACATCATATCATTGTCAAGTATAGAACAGAATCCTGGTGAATCTATCAGATCTTTCTGGAACCGCTTCAATATAGCGCTGGCATAGGTGGACAATGCTGAACCGCGAATGATATTGACTTATCTGATGAGGGCTATTGATAAGTCGAGCGAATTTGGGAAATGGCTAAACATGAAGGAGCCAACCTCCCTCGAAAAGTTCTACAAAAAGGCAGACGAATTCATACGCCTGGAAAGCCGTCCTGTACCGGTGAAGGCAGTGTCGGAAAAAGCTGAAGATAACACTGTTGCACCACGCAAGATTGAATCTGTAGGGCAAAAAAGGGAAAATAACAATGGGAAGAAACAGAGTAATCTGAAGAAGCCCCGATCCTTCAAGCCATCAGAGTATACTCCTTTATCAGACACGCCGGAGCATATCTTCCTTGCCATTAAAGATTCTGTTGACCTCCCTAAACCTATCCCTTTGAGGACCGGAAAAAAGGCTATACAAAGTGGGAAGTTCTGCCGCTTCCATAATCAACCCGGTCATGAGACTGATGAATGCCGCCAGTTGAAAAATCTGATTGAAGAATTGCTAAGAGAAAACAAGCTGCAGCAATTTGTGAAAAAGAATAGCAACAATCCTGCATCGTCAAGTCAGGGGCAACAGGCTCCTGCTCATCAGCCTAGGATAGGTGAGAAAGCTACGGGGCATGAATCTGGAAGGCCTATTATCAATGTCATTACAGGAGGGCCTCACCCAGCTGGCAAGAGCTGGGGAGAGATGGAGAGATATGCGAGAGCTTTGAAATATGTTCCAGCCGAAGAAGACGTCTTTGTTTTAGAAGACACTACGCCCCTGAAACAACAGAAAACTTTCAGTGATGATATTATTTTCAGAGCCAGAGATTCCTCAGGTATCGAAGCTCCTACCCTAGATCCCTTGGTCATCTCTACTGGTATTGGACCGGCCATTGTCAGAAGAGTTCTCATTGACTGCGGAGCATCATGTAATATCCTCTTCAAGAAGACATTCGACCAAATGAAAATCCCTATGGTCGATGTACAAGCCTCATCGCAGAAGATCGCTGGCTTCACCGGGGAGCCAAAGCAACCAATAGGAACCATCGATCTGCTAGTAGAACTTGGGGAAGGAGAAAGGAAAGTGGTCCGCAAGCAAACATTTGTGATTGTCGATGAATTTTCTGCTTATAATGCTTTCCTTGGCCGTCCAACGCTCGCAGTTTTCAAAGCTATTCTAGCCCTGTGGTGCCTCACTATTAAATTCCCTACAGACAACGGAGTAGGAGTTATAAAAGGGGATCAAAATGCTGCACGAGAGTGCTATTTGACAGAGTTGCGAGAGTCAAGAAAGAGGGAAATGGGAAAGGATGCGGCCACTCCGGTCCGCATCAAAGAGCCTGCCTTGTAGCAATTACGGGGCGGACCCTGCACTGGCGAGCATAGCGGGGCACGGAAAGAGATGGATCCCAGAAAAGCCAGTGCAGGGGAGAATAGAGTAGTGCCGGTTGAAACGACGGTACCAGTACCTGTTGACCCGAAGGACCCAAATAAGGTGTTGAATGTGGGTTCACAACTTAATGTGACAATTCAGAATATCTTGATATCATTCCTGAAAGCAAATCTGGATGTCTTCGCTTGGACTCATGCTGATATGTGTGGAATATCTCCAAAAGTTGCAGTACACGCTCTGAATATTGACCCAAAGTTTACACCAGTAAAACAGAAAAGAAGAACCCAAGGTCCAGAAAGGTCAGCAGCATTAAAAGAGGAAATTGATCGACTCATGGAAAATAACTTCATCAGAGAATCTACATATCCGAACTGGGTTTCAAATCCTGTGTTGGTTAAGAAAGCTAATGGAAAATGGAGAGTGTGCATCGATTTTTCAGATCTGAACAAGGCCTGCCCCAAAGATTGCTTTCCTTTACCCAGGATCGATCAACTGGTAGATGGAACAGCGGGACATGAATTGTTATCTTTCATGGATGCCTACTCCGGATATAACCAGATCATGGTGCATGAACCGGATCAGGAGGACACGAGCTTTATCACCGATGTTGGTCTTTATTGCTACAGAGTTATGCCCTTCGGTTTGAAGAATGCAAGGGCAACCTACCAAAGACTTGTTAATGCTATGTTCAAACCGCAATTGGGCAAAACTATGGAAGTCTACGTTGATGACATGTTAGTAAAGTCTAAGAAAGCAGCGGATCACATTGAACACTTGGCAGAAATGTTCGCAGTCCTCCGGAAATACAGAATGAAGCTCAACCCTCTGAAATGCACGTTTGGGGTCGAGTCCGGAAAATTCTTAGGGTTTATCGTCAGCGCTAGGGGCATTGAGGCTAGTCCAGCTCAAATTACTGCCTTGAAAGAAGTCAAAGCTCGTAGAACAAAGAAGGAATTGCAAAGTCTCAATGGAAAAGTTGCCGCCTTAAGTCGGTTCATTTCCAAAGCCACAGATAAATGCATCCCATTCTTTGACGCCCTAAAGAAAGGAAAGAAAAACCTCAATTGGACTCCCGAATGCCAAAAAGCCTTTGATGAGTTGATTCGCCATATGGAGACGCCTCCAATACTTTCTAGGCCTGGCGATGGCGAGGATCTTCTTATATACTTGGCAGTATCATCACACGCTTTAAGTGCAGCGCTGATACGGGAAGACAAAAGGATTCAACATCCAGTTTACTATATCAGCAAAAGACTCACTGGGGCAGAGATGAATTACTCTAAGTTGGAAAAACTCGCCTATTGCTTACTAATTGCGTCTAGGAAGTTGAGGCAATATTTTCAAGCTCATCCTATCAGAGTCCTCACTGATCAACCTTTAAAGCAAGTCCTGTTTCGCCCTGAAACTTCGGGTCGTCTTCTAAAGTGGAATATTGAACTCAGTCAGTATGACATCACTTATCATCCCCGGAAAGCGGTCAATGGACAAGCTTTAGCAGATTTCATTGCAGAGTTTACAGATAAAGGTAACAGTGAGGAAGAAACGTTCGACAATTCCCCTATCCAGTGGAGGTTATATGTCGATGGTGCAAGAAATGATTACTGTTCTGGAGCCGGAGTCGTACTTGAGACTCCTGAAGGTCGGTCATTATGCTATGCACTAAGATTGGAATTTCCTTCAACAAACAATGAAGCCGAATATGAAGCTCTTATCGCAGGACTGAAAATCGCTAAAGAACTAAACATACGAGCATTACAGATCTTTAGCGATTCTCAACTTATTGTATGCCAAGTCAAGAAGGAATTTCAAACGAAAGGGGGAAACCTGCCCGCTTACTTGTCGAAGGCTTGGGAACTTCTGCGTGAGCTCGATCACTATTCAATAAGCCACATTCCTCGGGAAGAGAATATGAAGGCAGATTCCCTCGCAAAGTATTCAAGTTCTGGTGAAGCTCAACTATTGGGATTGGTCCCCGTAGAAGTCCTTTCAGCACCAAGTATAGACGAGATGGATATTGACTGGATTATGAATGTATCTCAAGAACAAAAGTCATGGATGACTCCAATACTGGACTACCTACTCAGAGGTTCTCTGCCAGAAAATTCGATAGAAAGACGAAAGCTACTAAGGAAAGCCTCTCGCTATGTAATTCAGGATGGCCGATTATACAGACGGGGATTCTCAATGCCATTGCTTCGATGTGTATCCCGGGAAGAGTCCAAAACAATCCTAGCTGAGGTGCATGGAGGAGAATGTGGTGATCATTCAGGTGGTCAAACATTAGCAAAGAAAATTCTCCGATACGGATATTTTTGGCCAGAAATTAATCATGATGCTGCAAGCTATTCCCGAAAGTGTGACAAATGCCAAAGATTTGCCAAAATTCCTAGAGCACCTTCAACTGAACTCACACAAATGGTCAGTCCATGGCCATTTGCAATTTGGGGAATGGATCTCATTGGGCCGCTACCGACTGCCAAATCAGGGATAAGATATGCTATTGTTGCAGTTGATTATTTTACAAAATGGGCTGAAGCTGAACCATTGGCTACTATCACCTCTAAGAGGATGATAAGTTTCGTGACCAAGAATATCATTTGCAGGTATGGTGTGCCTCAGAAAATAATCACAGACAATGGTACTCAGTTTGAAAGCGAGGAATTCCAAGATTTTTGCAGGCGATTCAAAATCCAGAAAAGCTTTTCAGCAGTTGCTCATCCGCAGGCAAACGGGCAAGTGGAAGCAGTAAACAAGATCATCAAATCAACCATCAAAAAGCAACTCGAAAGAGCAAAAGGTGGTTGGGTCGATAAGCTACCACTTGCACTATGGGCATACAAAACCACTCACAAAACTGCGACTGGGCACACTCCTTTCTCATTAGTATACGGGTCGGAAGCAATGATCCCGATAGAAACAGAGGTTCCTTCACACAGAAGGATCCATTTCAACCAAGCAGAAAATGAAAGGCTACATCTTGAAGCGCTAGATTTCCTTGATGAAAAAAGAGATGAGGCCAATCTCAGAATTGCAGCTCATCAGCAAAGAATAGCCAGACATTTTAATTCCAAAGTTCGCCAACGCAGCTTTGAGATTGGAGACCTAGTCCTGAAGAGAATTATGACAGCGACAGGTGTGTTTGGGCCAAATTGGGAAGGACCGTATGCAATAGGTCAGAAGCTTCTTGACGGCACATTCAAACTCACCACTGTTGATGGAGATCAAATTCCAAGGGCATGGAACAGCAACCATTTGCGTCCATACTTTACTTGAAAATTTTGTTGAAATATTGTAAAAAGAATTATGAATGTATGATTTTTGTAATTGAAAGCAATTGTAAAACTGATGCAAGTAAATAATGAAAGAATATAAAGTGGATGTAGGCCCAATTTCCTGGCCGAACCACTATAAATCTTGTGTTCCTTATTCCTATTACATGTTTGCTTTATTTTCGATATGAAAAGTACATAGAATGTATTGCTGAAATATCGATTTAAATTTTTGCAGACAATGGAAGTGAAACCTGCACGTAAAAAGACCAAGTGATTCTCGCCAAATTTCGAGTCACAAAAGCCCCGAATTCAAATCCTAGATAGGAAGTACTTCAATTGAACGGCCTATGATTTCGACAAAAACGGGTCTTTGCTAATAAACTGAGATCGTTTAAACAAACAAACGTCCAATTAAGAAGCTAGTACTCGTTCTCACGAAATGGCCTGACAGTGAAGCGCACTTCCTTGGGTTAAACAAGTTACCAAAAAAAAAAGAGAAAGAGAAGGCAGAGGATCATTGAAAAGGCATAAGCAAGTGAACAGAGGAACAACCAAAGCCATCATCGGCAGCACAAGTCCTCTTCGGAGACACAACTCTTCGGAGGATAAAGACCTCTAATGGGTCATACGCCACAAAAAAGAAAGTTCTCTACTCAACAAAAAAGATTGGAGGAGTCATGACCCTCCAACCATGAGAGAGTAACTTCCAGGCGATGGAAACCCTCTCTGAGGCACATTTCACCAGGAGTTGAAGTGTTATGACCCCTCTTCGGGATTTCACTTCACCAGAGTTGAAATGCAAACGAAATAAAAGCCCTCTTCGGAGGCCCATTTCACCAGGAGTTGAAGTGTTAAGACCGCTCTTCGAGATTTCACTTCACCAGAGTTGAAATGTAAACAAAATAAAAGCCCTCTTCGGAGGCACATTTCGCCAGGAGTTGAAGTGTAACAACCGCTCTTCGGAATTTCACTTCACCAAAGTTGAAATGCAAAAACAAAATAAAGACCTTCCTGAAAGCCCACGTTTCACCGAGATTGAAATAAAACTTCCAAGTGTTGAAACGTGAAAAGGCTTTCTTCGAAGGCACAACTATTTGGAGGTACACGTTTCACCAAGATTGAAATAAAACTTCCAAGTGTTGAAACGTGAAAAATCCCTCCTCAGAGGTACAACCCCCTCCCGGGGACACAATCAAGAAGAAATACCTCTTCGGAAGCCCACGTTTCACCAAGATTGAAATAAAACTTCCAAGTGTTGAAACGTGAAAAGGCTTTCTTCAAAGGCACAACTCTTTGGAGGTACACGTTTCACCGAGATTGAAATAAAACTTCCAAGTGTTGAAACGTGAAAAATCCCTCCTCAGAGGTACAACTTTGTATAAAAAAAAAAAAAGTTAAAGTGCCCTTCAGAGGCCCGTTTTACCACATAGAAGAATTCACTTGGTAAAATATGCACATAAGTAAAAGGAAAAAGTGATTTCTTCGAACAACAGAGCGTAGAAACTTATACGAAGGGAGTTGTACTCTACAAAAATTTTCTTAAAATAAAATAAAATAATTATTCTTTAGCAAATAAGAGTGCAAGTCCCCTCGAAGTATAAGATATTGCAGCAAGCTTAAGGTATGGGGGCAACATGGTATAATAGTATAGCTGCATCAGTAAAGTAATACTCAAACAACATACCATAAGCCCGCTGCAATATCATATAAACTTGTGCAAAAATGAATAATAAATGCATTCAAACAGAAATCTGTACAAACAAAGGATCATTTTATTCAATCGAAATGCAGGTACAGGTTTCAAAATAAAGAAAAGCGGGGGCCGGTACCCGCACAATTCTCGACCAGTACATACAAAAGGCAAAAAGCCAAAATGTTCACTTCTTTTTACTACCTTTGGACCCTTTTCCCGGCCGAATGATTAGCTTTTCAGGCCGGTCAGTTGGCACAAGGGAAGAAGGAGGGGTAGGTGCAGTTGGTCCAACTTCTGGCTCCCCTTCAGTAACAGCGATTATCTTCCCCCTCCTCTTTGACGTTCCGTGCTTTTTCCTCCTCTTTGAGGAAGACTCACTTCCCGGAGTGGCAAGTTTAGACAAAGTTATGTCATCAGAAGGGGTCCGCTCCGGGGATATCTCACCTCCCACAAGTCCCTCGTCTCTATGCTCCTGCGAAGCGATGGGATCGTCTAAACGATGGAGAGCTTCTATTTGTTCCTCTTGCGACCCAGGCTGAGAAGCAGAAGGAGGAGCCACCTGGAGAGACGGAGGAGGGATAACCGGAGGAGGAGAAATCTGAGCGGTGCTTGATACTTTCTCTGTAGAAGAAAAGAGGTTAAAGTCAGTAAAGAGAGGAGATGAAGGCTCATCAAGGTTGAGAAAATAGTCAAGGAGCTCATTAAACCCATGTGAAGTAAATGAGCAATCCACTTGAGCGAAATTTACAGTGGAATTACCTACAGAAGTTGTCTTTATTACATCAATTTCATAGTCCGGGGCTTCAGCACTCTCTTGCGATTCATCTGTAACTTGAGTAATTTTGGCCCCGGTATCAGTTTGAGCAGGGATTGGTACATAAGAGCTAGAGCCAATAATGCCAGCATCGACCGAAGTTGAAGGAGGGACAGGAACAGTCAAATTTGTTTCTTTTTCTTGATGCTCTTCCCCCACTATTTCAACCCGCGATCTGGCGAGTTGCTCTTTCCCTCTGGCAAGGGCTACACGAGCCTCAAAGTCTAAGTAGTGCACCTCCAACTCCTCTTCAGTGTACCCGGCCCCTTTAAACATATCTAGTGCGGCCTCCCACACTTCGGCCAGGGTAATCTCATACTTGGGGCCCAGGAATGCAAGACTGCCACGCCCTAATATACATTGCAAGTAGAAATCAAATAGTGTCGAGCCAATATCAGCTTTGGTAGCTTCATGGGCCTCTTCAGCGGTAATTCTGCCCGCAACAGCCTCATCCCGCTCTCTCTCGACTTTGGATAACTGGGCTTTCAATTTTTCAATCTCTGCAGCCTGAAGGCCAGTTTGTCCTCGCAACTGAGTAATGTCAGTACGGTTGCCCTCTATAATCTGCTCCAACTCATCAGCCTTGGCCTCAGCATCCCTTTGCGCGGCATGAGCATCCCGCACCTGTTGAAGAAGCACACTTTCCCTTTGAGAATAAGAAGTGGAAGAAGTAGCAAGCTCCTCTTTAAGTTTCCCAACTTCTGCCTCAAGTTTCTCATTATAATCGGCGATACTCCTCATTTCTGCACCATGTTGTTTAAGGATCTTTTGCCATTCAGTTTTGTCGTTCTCCATGGTAAGCATAGCTTCAAGATTGGCCCTATTCACCCTTTGGAGCTCATCAACGAGTTTCTGCCAAGATGACATCCTCTCAATATCGGTTCTGACCGCATCAAGGTTCCGTAGCATAGCATTTTTATCTATGGGAACCAGATCGAGGTCAAAGCGAACTCCTTTTAAACACCAATTAGGAAATCGGCGTTGAAGAGTGGCTGGACCTGGTCCAACTTGGTAAGATGGCCTATTAATGATTGCTTGGATATCAGTAGGGGAAGGGGCATGAGATTGAGAAGAAGTAGGAGTAGTAATCTTCTCTGAAGGCACAGGCATTGGCTCCTCAATAACTTTGGCTCGTTTGCTCGAGTCATCAGTTGTGTGACTCTTCCCTCTATCATCATGAGATTTGCGTTTAAGGGAGTCACTCTCTTTGTAGGAGGAATCATGTCGACTATCTGGTCTTCCAAAGCGTTCTTCATAATCACGTTTTTCCCGAGCCTTCCGGGCTGCCCTTTCTTCATCAGTCTCTCTATGAATAGGGGGATAGGATTGATAGCCATGCTGGCTGCGTTTCCCATATCGCTTAAAGTCATCATAGTACGAGCTGCCTCGCCTCATTGGTAAACCTAAAATTTAAAAAGAAGAAATAAAACTTGAGAATCCTTCAAACGTTTAAAAAAGAAAAAGAAAAGAGAGAGCATAAAAGTGCCAGGAATTCTAAGTGTGTGTGATGTGCAAACTACGCGCTTCAGTCTACGAACCACTCTTTAATGGGGGAGTAGTTGTGGGTGTAATAGATAGCGTCAACTCTTGAGTCGACGACAACTGTTGCAAAGTAGAAGTAGCTTCAACTACTGAAGAAGAAATCCCGGCAGTAATAGGATCTTCTTTAAAGATCTCTTGTGAAGTAGCAAAAAGGTCGCTCAGCCCTTCGAAAGTATCGTCCCTACTTTGCTTGACAGGACTGGATTTCTCAGCTTTTTCACCAGATTCTTGTGAATGATGGGAAGATCCCTGAGGCTCTTCTTCCTCGATAACGGGGCAAGTTTGTCAGACGGCCCTGCAGCATCAACAGAAGTGGAACACTTCACTAGCGAAGTCTCAGGAGCAGGTCCTTTAAGTATGGATGTGCTAGTAGAAACTGAGGCATCCAACACTCTAGCTGGGGAGTCTGGAATTTCATGAGGACGCGTAGAACGAGAAGTATGCAAAAGTCCGTACTGATGCAGAAACTCATCTTTCAACAGAAATTGAATATCTCTCTCCTCAACCGGTACGACCTTAAGCCTCTCGAAAGTCGACTTGTGACTGGGATCCCTAGAGGGAGGAGGCAGCGCTGAAAATAAAAGAAGCAGAGTTAACACTTAGCAGGTCAGTCTCACAAAGGCCAGATAACAAACGAAGCAAGGATGGGTGGTCTTACTTCCTTCCCTCCACAGAGCATAAAACCCCGGGGGGCAACGAACGAAGAAGAACTGGGTTAGAAACCCATGAGCAGTGTCGGGAAGGCCAACAATTAATTTGCGGTTTCGGGCGCTTCTCACAACAGTAATAGAAGGATGATCTTTAGTCCGGCTAAAGGAGCATAAGTAACAAATTTCATCAAAGCTCGGAAGTCGATCAAGTGTTCTCCTAAATAGCACACACAACCCCATTAGAATGGCGTAGCCATTGGGGTGTAGTTGGGATGGAGCAATGGCCAATTGATGAAGAAGTTGTTGGAAAAAGTCATTGAAAGGAGGAACGCCCCCACTTAGGCACATATGCCGGTTAACTGTCACAAAGCCAGAAGGTGCTATGTCAGCAGTGTTACTTCTCTCAGGAAGAATGGCATCTGATTCGGCAATGCCAAACTGAGCACACACCTGGCGAAAAACTTTATATGATAGTGTAGTAGGAACTCTTTCGGGAGGATTAACTAGTGGAGCTGGAAGAACAGTTGCCTCTCCCATCTGAACTGTTGCATCTTCTTCCTGAGAAGTCATTCTACACAAGCAACTGGATATTCAAATATGAAGGTGCACGTTTCCTAAAAGTGTGAAGTGTCGTGCAAAACTGATAAAAATAGCAAGTAAATATAACTGGAATTAAACTGGTCGACGATTGATCGACTACGGTAATTTCAGAACTTGTTAATTTGAAATTCAAGCATAATATTAGTGCAGGCTGGTCAGTTTCAATTGACTATTTCAGTGTTGCTTTAATATTCTACTTGAAATCGATAGCACTTCGTTCACACAATTTACTTAAGTTAATTATCTTTTATTAACTAATCTGTCATTTGATGTGGGCGGTTGATGGCAGTATATTCGTCCCAATTTTCTGTAAATATCATATTAAACAGATTGTTAACCCACAAGTTAAAGTAATCTGTAAAAGAATGCAGCAAAGTTCAACAGATCAAAATCCATGCAACAATTCAAGGTCTAAGCAGAGTTTAAAAATGCAAGTGCTGAGTCGTAGACGACTCAAGAGTAAAGTCGTAAACGACTCAAGTGATAACTCGACAACAACTTAAGTGCTAACTCGTCTACGAGTTAAGAATTTCTCTTCGGTTTAAGTTAAGTCGTTGGTTCTCTGGTTGACTCGTCCACGACCTAAAGAATTATGAGGAGAAACAGGATAGGTCGCTTCACTTTTGAGTCGTTGAGGCTTCAAGTCAGAAAGATACAAATTCTTCTAAGTCTTAACTCAGTTACGACCTAAAAACCTTATCTCCACTCCTAAACCCATAGACCGTCTCACCCCTAAACCGATGAACCCACTAACTATTATCTCGTCTTCTCCAAACCCCTAACAGCCTGATAAAAATAAAATATAAATAGATTGAAACCCATTATGCTCTCCTCGCGAATTATCCAAAACCTAATCGAACTACCTCGAGCTCACCAGCAATCGATCGTGGCAACAATTGTGATGAAGCGTGGTATATGGAACTGGATTAAATTCGCAAGTTAATAGCTATCGCGGAATCAAATGAACTGCGGATCTACTTACGCGATGCGATGATGAGGATTGTAGGGACTGAATCAACGGTAAGATGAACTGGTTGAATTTGTTTCCGAAAGCTCGAGGACGTGTTAATGGCACAAATAGCTCAGAGGTAGGTAATGGGAAGAAGGAAATAGGAGGAACGACCCAAGCATTTTATACCTCAGGGAAGTGGGACTCGAATCGGCACACCAGGGTTATGATGAGTCGAAGCACACGACTTACGACTTAAGGCGTGTGCTTCGAGGGGCAAGTGTTAACCCAGTTTCCTCTACGAGTTAAAGTTTACGACTTAAGGCCTTCACGGGTTAAAGAATCTACGAGATAGGATTTACGACTTAAGGCCTTCACGGGTTAAAGAATCTACGAGATAGGATTTACGACTTAAGGCCTTCACGGGTTAAGGAATCTACGAGTTAAGGAGTCTACGACTTAAGGCCCCCACGGGTTAAAGAGTCTACGAGATAAGGTCTACGACTTAAGGCCTTCACAACCTAAGAACATTACGGCCTGACGACCTAAGGTTGGCATAATCTTACTAGTTAAGGATGACACGACTTAAGGAAGTTTACGACTTAAGTCATTACGACCTAAATGACCCAAGGGAGTAACGGTCCAACAACTTAAAGGAACTATGACTTAACGACTCGAGGGACGAGGAGTCAAGATGACTACGCCTAAGTCGTGACCGACTTACGACCTTTACTAGGTCGTTCACGACCTAAGGCCACAGAGGCAAATTCAATACTGCACCATGACTCGATAACTCCAGTTAAGCCACAAGCCGAGGATCAGTTTGGGTCGGTCACGACCTACGACACATGGTAAGTCGTACACGACTTAAGACTATGGTAAGTCGTACACGAGAATCAGTTCAATGCCGCATCACTTATGAGAGGACAGGTTAACTCATTTGCGACTTAGGACTTGTGATGTATCTAGGGTTCAGCAAGGATGCCTTTAAGAAGTATGGACCCAGCATTTAAGTGACAACTGACCCACGACTTAGTTTAAGTCGTCCACGACTCAACTTAGGTCGGTTACGACTTAGGACTTGGTAATGTTTCCTGCCTAGAATTGCCTATAAATACGACCCTAGCTCCAACTAGAAGGGGACTTTTGGCTGATTTCCTTCAAACACCGTTACTCTGCTGCATTCCAAACCAATCCAATCCAACACTTGAAGCTCTCAAGATATTAAGAACGCTACAAACAACTTCAAGAAGAGATCACATACATCCAACATGGATTCGAAAACTCTCATCTTCATCGAAGTTTAAGCTACTTGTTCTAAGTCTCTTGTAATTCAAAGTGTATTGTATTTGGGAAGAATTGTATCAGCTTGTAACGAGATTTTTAATAAAAGTACTTAAAGTGGACGTAGGCTATACCCTAAAGCCGAACCACTATAAAATTGTTCTTGTTTACCGCTTTTCTACTATTATCTGCTTGTAATCTGTTCCCGAGTCGTCGGGTGGTGCTTTCACAACTACAACTCATACATCGGGGTGTTAGCGTTCAAATTTGAGCGTTAACAGGTTTAAAATTCATTTTAACTAAAGTTTGAATATTAAAATAAGTCACAAAAATATTTGTGTTATTTTTAAAAAAAAATATTGATTGATAATTTTGATTTGTACATTTAATATGAAATTTAAAATACAATTTTAATTATGAAACATGTATTCATTTAAGTGATAATCTCTTTTATAAATTTATTTTAATTGTTTAAAGGTATAAGAACTAGTTAACTAAGTTTAAACATTTATTAACACTTAATTAATTAACAAATTACTTAAAGATACATGTGTATGTAATTTAGGAGATAAGTTAAACATGTGTTAAGTATTTAAGAGAGGTAGTTAACAAGTGTCTATTTCTTTTACAAGTGTCAAATTTATATCTTTTATTTTTTCTTTGTTTTTAATAAATCATGAATTTAGATTATAAAACATTTCATTTACTCATTTCTTTCCTCTTCTCATTTTTCATTTCTGAACAAAGAAATCTGAAAACCCTTGTAAACCAATTTGCAAATCTGTAACATTTTCTGCATTCTTCAAATCTATGACATGTTCATCCTCAAATACACTCTAATTTCTTCAAACCTGTAACATTTCCTGCATGCAAGCACCTGCAATTTTTTTTAAAATCTGGGAGCATCAAAATGGAAGCTTATGCATTAGTCTGGATACACAAAGGGGCCTACATGCATCAAAATATAGCCTGCATCTTTTTCAAAATAATATGGAAATAAATGCAAATGAATCTGGAAAAAAAAAAAGCAAGAGACCTGCATTCATGAATCTTCAACTAGAAGCATCTTTTAAAAACAAAAATGGCTTTGTTCTTCATATTGATTCAAGTGAGTAACTTAACTTCTTTTTAAAAAATTAAGTATAAAAAAAATGGTTGCTTGATTTGTTCATGGGAATAGGAGTCTTATCTATGTTGTTAAATACATTGCTGAGTAGATCTTTGTGTATGGATGAATGCATGTTTGATTCAACTAAGATCTGACTGTTTACTGTTAAGCAAGTGATAAAATTTCTTTCTTTCTTATGATCTGGTTGAGGTTATGGCTTGAAATTGAATGAAAATTGTTTATTTTATGATGAAGTAAACTTAAAAATTTATACAAGATAAATAAATATTAGTATTTCCTGGAAACATAAATAGCAGAGTAAAATTTGTATAAATGAAAATTTAAGCATTTCAATTCAATACTTCAGGGTTATAAATCAGATCATAAAACAAAATTATGATTTTTAAAGGTAGGAATTTAATTTTTAGTGTTAATTCCGGAATGCAGTTCATATTTTACTGCATTTTGAATTTGGGTTCTAAGTGTTAATTCATGGGTTCGAATGGGTTGTAATTTCTCCTGGAGGTGGAGAGGAGATCACTAAGTATAGGAAAATTCTTAGATTTGGATTGTATTGCATTGTGCTGATGATGTTGTGATTTGTAGTATAGAACCCTAGTTTTACCGAGTTGGGTAAAAATCGAACTGTCCGGCCATTACAGTTGATCTAGTTCAACTATGCTTTGGACATTGGAAGGTAGTGGGTAGTCGAAGGCTTCGCCGAAGTTTTAGGGGTAGCGGTGGCTGGAGGGGCGTGAAGGAGGTGATGACAGGTTGGGATGTTGAGGTGCTGTGTTGTTCCAGGTTGGGGTTGAAGCAACTGTAATATCTCGTGTTTGTCTCGGGGTGAATGGGGTTGGAACTTGGAGCAAGGAGTTTTTTACTCGAAGTAAATTATAGGTTGCTCGGTATTAATTTTTGTTTCAGGTTTTTAGGAAATTAGAACAGAACCTGCTTCCAGTTGTTTTTTTTTAAATTAAAACAAAAGTTTTGATGCAAACTTAAATTTAAACCTAAGAATTAAAACTAATTTTAAATTTGAATTCAATCAGTTAAAAACCTTAGGTTTGAAATAATTTAATTTTTGAAAGTTTTAATTTGTTCTAAGCAAAACAAGAAAACCTGTATTCCCAGGTTTATAAATTTGAAAGAAAAGTAATTGCAAAACAAAATTATGAAATGAGTCTTGAACCTGAAATGGGATTTGAATTTCAATAAGTTTAAATTTTAGACCTTTGAAATAAATTTGAAATGCTTTCAAAACTCAAGTTTGGGTTTTAAACAAAACCGAAACTATTTTCTCTTTTAGATTTAAAAGTAAAATTTCAAATTGAAGATGGAATTCAAACTGTAATATTTTAAACCTGAAACTTAAATTTGAATTCAATAATTTAAATCTGAGATTTGAAATCATTTTTTTTGAATTCAAATTTAAGATGTTAAACTAAAACAGGAAACTATTTTTTTCTGTTTTTCTGTTTTGAATTTAAAAGCAAAGTTTTAAAATGCAACTGAAATTTTAAAACAAGTTTAAATCTGGGAACAGAATTATGAAGCTCAAGTTTGAAATTAATTTAAATCTTGAATTTGAATTTAGATTTTTAATCTTTTTAAAGTATAAAAGAACATTGATTTGAATTTAAAACTATAAGTTTTAAATTTATGAAATAATGTTTAAGATAAGTTTAAATTCAGTTTAAAAACCTGAAATTTGATTTTAATGTCATTTTTTAAAATTAAATAAGTTTTTAAATTTAAATTTGTTTTAACTATTTTAGGAAAGTTTAAATAATTTGAATTTGAAAATGAAGATGGAGATGTAAGTAAAGTTTTAAATTTTTAAGATTTAATCTGGATTGAAAATTTGAATTGTATTTCAGGTTGAAATTCAAAAAGAAATTTTTAAATTTGAATTTTTGTTTTGAAACAAAGTGTTTAAAATACTTTGTATAAATAAGAATGTTTCTTAATTTTGAACTTAAGAAAATCGGTTTCATTTAATTTATTAAATTAATTTAAATGGAACATTAATTATTTCATTAATGAATAATGTGGATGATTAATTAAGTAATTAATAATTTTTAAGTTAATTAATTAAGATTTAAGATTAATTAATTAAGGTTAATTAATCCATAATTAAGGATGATTAATTAAATTTTGATTAATGATTAAGATTTACTTAATCAAGTGATTAAAGATAATTAAGATTTTAATTAACACTTAATTAATTAATAATTAGAGATTAGTTAAATAGTAATTAAATATTAATTAATTTGTAATTAATAATGATTAATATAAGTTAATCTCTTAATTAAGTAATTAAGAGATGTTAATGAAGATCATTAACTTAAGATTATTTTAACAATTAATTAATGTGATTAATTTTTAATAATTAATTAGATTAATTAATAAATAATAATTAATTGTTTAATTACTTAACGAAAGTAATTAAAGAATTAATTACTTAGTGTAATTAATTTAATTGATGTGATTAGTTTAGATTAATTTAGTTAATTAATTTAAACAATTGTTGATTGTTTGATAATTACTTTATGTAATTTATGAATTTGAAATTACTTAAGGAAGTAATTAATTAATAATTACATGATGTAATTAAAAATATTTATTGTAGAAGTAATTTGGATTTAAATTACTTTGAAAATTAATCAAGTAATTAATGAAGATAATTAATTAAGAATAATTAATTATGGGATGAGTAATTATAGTAGTTAATTACTAAATGGTTATTAATCAAGGGTGATTAATATATATATAGTTTAATAGAAGATTAATTACTTATGTAATTAATTTATATTGAGAGATTAATGTAATTAGAAATCAATAATTAATTAATTAATGATGTAATTTGGAATTGATTAATTAAGGTATAATTAATAATGAATAAGTGATTAATGTAATTTTAATTAATCAATTAATTAAGCAATTCCAAGTTAATTGTTTGCAAAGGATTTATGTAACTAACTTGTGTAATCAAAATTAAGACTAATTACTTATTGTAATTAGAGATAGTTAATCAGTAATGATTAAGTGAAATAAATATTGAGATGATGATTTATAGATTGATTTGTAATCAATTAAATATTAAGTTAAGCAGAATTTTAATGATGAAGTAATTAATTTAATTCATTTTAAATTAGTTAGAGTTTAGGTAATTAATTTAATTCATTTTAAATTAATTATAAATGGTGTGATTATTAGATCATTGCTTATATTTGATGATTGGTATTGACTGCCTGGTATGGTTTGTAATCTCAGTTATGAGATGAGTAGTGTATGTGATATGGATGCATTGTTTGCTTTTGGATGATAATATAAATTATCTGATTTTGATATGAACTATCTTTTGGTGAATGATAATGTTAATTATCCATTGTTATATGGTAAATTATCTATCTGTGTATATTTAGATAATGAATTGAATTGTTTTGAACTTAATCAACTTGGACCTTAAAAGACACGCTTTGGATTTCGATGAGACCGGGATCGGGTTTCCATATTTGGATATCCGAAAACCACATCGATCCAAATTAAACGTTAGGTCGTTAATCCAAGTGGAGCGAGTGAAGACTCGAGGTGTAAGGGCTATACGTCAGTATAACTCTGTGGGTGATTCCGTAATTAGTTTGACGGAATATTATATGTAGATTCGAGATGGTGATTCAGAGTGCAAGGGTTATTGTCGTTAACCATGAGGGTGATTCCAATACGTGTGTAACGAGATAATGCCTTCGGTTTCGTTCGAACCCGGAATGAACTTGTATGGATTGAATGCTTTCAGGACATCGTCAGGTGGACGATGAGCATTCTAAGTAATATGTCCTATAAAGGTAATCATAGCCTCAAGCCTCATCAACCGGGAATGGCTAAAACAAGGGAGGTGCAGCAAAGCTTCGTGGGTAGCCCCCACTTGAGAGCAAGATTTATCCCTGTCTAGAGGTCCCTTTATTTTGGCTTAGTGGTGCGGTTGTTGATCACAACTGCGGGGTTGTCTTGTTTGGAACTGTTCAGTAAGGAAAGGGTCCGGCTTTGTGTTGCAAGGGATTGGGAGTAATCCTCGGTACGGTGATCTAGGCCACGTACTGTGACGGGCGGTACCCTAGTAGCCCAGCCATTGATGGAATCCAAAATCCAATAAGTGCCGTACGTATTAGTTGTGCCCAACTATGTTGGAATGTGAGATGTAAGCATTTCAGCTATTTCTGTATTTTACTTAGAAACCCTAGACACTATTATAATATCATCGGATTTCCTATCAAATTGTTTGGTTAGCGTAAGGTAAAAACTTTTCCATGTTTATGTGTGGGAAGTCTTACGTGATACCTTTTCTTTTCAAAGGTTTTTCAAAGTTAAGCAACTTTAACCTGTTACTCACACCAGACCCATATCTGACCCGGAGTTATTTCTGTTTTTCTTTAAACTCTTGGGTACTCAAATTTTTACGAGTAGCCAAGGGAATTCAGGTTAGGATTCAGGTTAGCTTTGACAAATTGTGGAGGAGCAATGGAGCAGGAGGCTTCCGCGTAAAGTTATATAGTTTTCCGCTGTGTTGGTATCTCTGAGTGTTTCTGTATTGTATTGGTTGTAATAACTAGACAGGCGTTTATAACTGTCTAGTATGTGACGTATTGTCTCTGTAACTCTGATAATTGTTGTATACTATGTAATACATATGTTATTAATATAATTTGTTCGTTCCGCTGTTGAGACTCTACTGTTGTTTCTTCTTTCTCTTCTTTCTTTTCTCTTTTCTATCCCTTTCTTTCTTAAGGATGATACGCCTTTTTGTGGAGAAAAAGTCGGGTCGTCACACTTCGTATCAGAGCATTAGGTTGAGTGAATACCTAGTCTCTGGAGTGGTCTATCTTGAGAGAGCGTATTTGTATTTTTAATATATATATATATATATATATATATATATGTGTGTGTGTGTGTGTGTGTGTGTGTGTGTGTGTGTTTCTACCTATTTTTTGGATTACCTATTCAGGGTTTGCCAATATAAGTTATAAAGGTAGATGAGGTAAAAGTGTGTGTAACACGACTACCATTGGTTGGTATTTGAATGGATGAGGTTGGATGTGTATTTGTCGAGACTGTAGACCTAATACCGTCTCGAATGAGTTTTGGTTGGTGTAAAGTACTTCATCAATCTCTAAAGGTAACCTGTAAAGATTCGGAGTTCATTTTTGAAGTGCCGAATTGAGTTTGGATCTGTCGGAAGGCTGATGTAGGTGAGTGATGATATCTTGATATCTCATGAAATATTAGCTGCGTGATGAGATGCAGTGACTATGGATATTTCCGAAGATGTTTCTTTGGAACAAGAGTAAGAAATGAGTCTGCTCGGTGATGAGGTTGAGTTTGGCAGAGTGTTCTGAGTTGATAGGGAGTCTTTTGGCTGAGTGGTTTCTCTGAAGTGGAGTTCAGAAGCAGCAGAGTGGATCTTTTTCTCTGGTAAGTTGGCTAAGCCAGCATAAGCTGTTCTGTTTGGTTAAGAGAGAGCAGTTTTCTTTGCATTTAGGCTGAGTTGATCGCAAAAGTGACTTGCGATAGTATGTTCTCTTGTGTTTGTTGGAGACTGTCCGGTTTTTCTTCCAAGAAGTCAGAGTTTGTCTGCATCTGAAGATCGAGTTTTCTTTCCAGAGATTGAACAGGTGGTTCAGTTAGTAGATGGATGGTTCCTTGAGATAGAAGTTGGTGATGTAACTCAGGTTTTGGAGGAAAATCTAAGTTTTCTTTTTGGATATGTGGAACCATATTTCTATGCTGGGTTGTCTAGTCTGTGCTCATGTTCGTCAGCATTTTCTTCTGCTTCGGATCAGACTTGTGCAGCGGAAGCAGTTTGGGAGTGTTTCTGTTTTCTTTTTCCGGATAGGTAGAAGTTTGTTCTGTCTTCTGTTGTTGAGAAGCAAGGTTTGTGTTCTTGGTTTTTGAGTGATCTTGAGGAGATCATTGGATTGTTTTGATCCAGTCTGTTTCTAATGGAATCAACATAGAGTTAAGCTAATCAGGATGGAGGTTGGTAGGCAGGATCGTCTGAAGAGTTTTTATGGATAAGAGACGAAGAATTTGGATTCTGAAATCGGAGATTTAATTTGGTATAAGATTTTTCTCTGATCCAAAGAGCTATAAGTCTGTGAAGCTAGCTCCGAAGTATTTTGGTTTCTTCTGTGTCTTGGGTAGATCAGTGTTTGGATTTCTAGAGTTGAATTGCCAGTTTGGACAACTGGGATTCATGGTGTTTCACGTATCTCTGAGGGAATACATGTTTGATATTTCTGGTTTTAGAACTAGCATTTTAGGATGGATTAGTGGTTGAGTCAGACTCGTTTGTAGTCTGATATTCTGTTATTGTTAGGAGCTCTATAGCTTAGTAGTATTTATTGATTGTATTCTATAGAGCGAGTATCCCGATATATGTATACCGGGAAACTCGTGAAAATTTTAACCAAAATTCTTTTGGATAATTAGAATTGTTCTGATTGTGTGAATTGGTTGCTTTGGTTGTTGGCATATGGTTATCATATGTTGTATTTTAAAATAAAATCTATAAATAGATTATTAAATTATATTTGTTTTAAATTTCTGGGACGAAATTCTTTTAAGGGGGAAGGATTGTAATATCCGGGAATTTATGGCAATTTAAATTTAATAATCTGGGTTTAAATTTAAATTGCATTGATAATTTTGTTGATAAATTTAATTTGATTTAATAATCTTCTTTATTTAAATATTTAATTTGTGAATTTATTTTTAATAAACTGATAAATTGTTTTCGATTCATATAATGTATATGTATTTATATATTTTAAATAGATAAGTTGTTAAATTAGTATAGCATAATTTTAATGTTTTGGAAATAGGAATTGTGATTTATTTTGGACTTAACCTTTTTAAAAATATTTAATAAAATATTATATGATTTTAAATATATGAGATAAAAGTTTTATTGGTTTAAAATTCATTTTAACTAGAGTTCGAATATTAAAATAAGTTACAAAAATATTTGTGTTATTCTTTTTAAAAAATATTGATTGATAATTTTGATTTGTAGATTTAATATGAAATTTAAAATAAAATTTTAATTATGAAACATGTATTCATTTAAGTGATAATCTCTTTTATAAATTTATTTTAATTGTTTAAAGGTATAAGAACTAGTTAACTAAGTTTAAACATTTATTAACAATTAATTAAATAACAAGTTACTTAAAGATACATGTGTATGTAATTTAGGAGATAAGTTAAACATGTGTTAAGTATTTAAGATAGGTAGTTAACAAGTGTCTATTACTTTTACAAGTGTCAAATTTATATCTTTTATTTTTTCTTTGTTTTTAATAAATCATAAATTTAGATTATAAAACATTTCATTTACTCATTTCTTTCCTCTTCTCATTTTTCATTTCTGAACAAAGAAATCTGAAAACCCTTGTAAACCAATTTGCAAATCTGTAACATTTTCTGCATTCTTCAAATCTATGACATGTTCATCCTCAAATACACTCTAATTTCTTCAAACCTGTAACATTTCCTGCATGCAAGCACCTGCAATTTTTTTTAAAATCTGGGAGCATCAAAATGGAAGCTTATGCATTAGTCTGGATACACAAAGGGGCCTGCATGCATCAAAATATAGCCTGCATCTTTTTCAAAATAATCTGGAAATAAATGCAAATGAATCTGGAAAAAAGCAAGAGACCTGCATTCATGAATCTTCAACTGGAAGCATCTTTTAAAAAAAAATGGCTATGTTCTTCATATTAGATTCAAGTGAGTAACTTAACTTCTTTTTAAAAAATTAAGTATAAAAAAATGGTTGCTTGATTTGTTCATGGGAATAGGAGTCTTATCTATGTTATTAAATACATTGCTGAGTAGATCTTTGTGTATGGATGAATGCATGTTTGATTCATCTAAGAACTGGCTGTTTACTGTTAAGCAAGTGATAAAATTTCTTTCTTTCTTATGATCTGGTTGAGGTTATGGCTTGAAATTGAATGAAAATTGTTTATTTTATGATGAAGTAAACTTAAAAATTTATACAAGATAAATCAATATTAGTATTTCCTGGAAACATAAATAGCGGAGTAAAATTTGTATAAGTGAAAATTTAAGCAAATCAATTCAATACTTCAGGGTTATAAATCAGATCATAAAACAAAATTATGATTCTTAAAGGTAGGATTTTAATTTTTGGTGTTAATTCCAGAATGCAGTTCATATTTTACTGTATTTTGCATTTTGGGTTCTAAGTGTTAATTCATGGGTTCGAATGGGTTGTAATTTCTCCTGGAGGTGGAGAGGAGATCACTGAGTATAGGAAAATTCTTAGATTTGGATTGTATTGCATTGTGGTGATGATGTTGTGATTTGTAGTATAGAACCCTAGTTTTACTGAGTTGGGTAAAAATCGAACTGTCCGGCCATTAGAGTTGATCGAGTTCAACTATGCTTTGGACATTGGAAGGTAGTGGGTAGTCGAAGGCTTCGCCGGAGTTTTAGGGGTAGCGGTGGCCGGAGGGGCGTGAAGGAGGTGATGAAAGGTTGGGATGTTGAGGTGCTGTGTTTCTCCAGGTTGGGGTTGAAGCAACTGTAATATCTCGTGTTTGTCTCAGGGTAAATGGGGTTGGAACTCGGAGCAAGGAGTTTTTTACTCGATGTAAATTATAGGTTGCTCGGGTATTAATTTTTGTTTCAGGTTTTAGGAAATTAGAACAGAACCTGTTTCCAGTTGTGTTTTTTAAAATTAAAACAAAAGTTTTGATGCAAACTTAAATTTAAACCTAAGACTTAAACTAAATTTAATTTTGAATTCAATCAATTAAAAACCTTAGGTTTGAAAAAGTTTAAATTTTGAAAGTTTTAATTGGTTTTAAGAAAAACCAGAAAACCTGTTTTCCCAGGTTTATAAATTTGAAAGAAAAGTAATTGCAAAACAAAAATACGAAATGAGTCTTGAACCTGAAATGGGATTTGAATTTCAATAAGTTTAAATTTTAGACCTTTGAAATAAATTTGAAATGCTTTCAAAACTCAAGTTTGGGTTTTAAACAAAACAGAAACTGTTTCCTGTTTTAGATTTAAAAGTAAAATTTCAAATTGAAGATGGAATTCAAACTGTAATGTTTTAAACCTGAAACTTAAATTTGAATTCAATAATTTAAATCTGAGATTTGTAAACTTTTTTTTTGAATTCAAATTTAAGATGTTAAACTAAAACAGGAAACTGTTTTTTTTTCCGTTTTTCTGTTTTGAATTCAAAAGCAAAATTTTTAAAATGCAACTGAAATTTTAAAACAAGTTTAAATCTGGAAACAGAATTATGAAGCTCAAGTTTGAATTTAATTTAAATCTGGAATTTAAATTTAGATTTTTAAACTTTTTAAAGTATAAAAGAACATTGATTCGAATTTAAAACTGTAAGTTTTAAATTTATGAAATAATGTTTAAGATAAGTTTAAATTCAGTTTAGAAACCTGAAATTTGATTTTAATGTCAGTTTTTAAAATTGAATAAGTTTTTAAATTTAAATTTGTTTTAACTATTTTAGGAAAGTATAAATAATTTGAATTTGAAAATGAAGATGGAGATATAAGTAAAGTTTTAAATTTTTAAGATTTTATCTGGAATGAAAATTTGAATTGTATTTCAGGTTGAAACTCAAAAAGAAATTTTCAAATTTGAATTTTTGTTTTGAAACAAAGTGTTTAAAATACTTTGTATAAAGAAGAATGTTTCTTAATTTTGAACTTAAGAAAATTGGTTTCATTTCATTTATTAAATTAATTTAAATGGAACATTAATTATTTAATTAATGAATAATGTGGATGATTAATTAAGTAATTAATAATTTTTAAGTTAATTAATTAAGATTTAAGATTAATTAATTAAGGTTAATTAATCCATAATTAAGGATGATTAATTCAATTTTAACTAATGATTAATATTTACTTAATCAAGTGATTAAAGATAATTAAGATTTTAATTAACACTTAATTAATTAATAATTAGAGATTAATTAAATTGTAATTAAATATTAATTAATTTGTAATTAATAATGATTAATATAAGTTAATCTCTTAATTAAGTAATTAAGAGATGTTAATGAAGATCATTAACTTAAGATTATTTTAACAATTAATTAATGTGATTAATTTTTAATAATTAATTAGATTAATTAATAATTAATAATCAATTGTTTACTTACTTAATGAAAGTAATTAAAGAATTAATTACTTAGTGTAATTAATTTAATTAATGTGATTAGTTTAGATTAATTTAGTTAATTAATTTAAACAATTGTTGATTGTTTGATAATTACTTTATGTAATTTATGAATTTGAAATTACTTAAGGAAGTAATTAATTAATAATTACAGGATGTAATTAAAAATATTTATTGTAGAAGTAATTTGGATTTAAATTACTTTGAAAATTAATCAAGTGATTAATGAAGATAATTAATTAAGAATAATTAATTATGGGATGAGTAATTATAGTAGTTAATTACTAAATGGTTATTAATCAAGGGTGATTAATATATATAGTTTAAATAGAAGATTAATTACTTATGTAATAAATTTATATTGAGAGATTAATGTAATTAGAAATCAATAATTAATTAATTAATGATGTAATTTGGAATTGATTAATTAAGGTATAATTAATAATGAATAAGTGATTAATGTAATTTTAATTAATCAATTAATTAAGCAATTACAAGTTAATTGTTTGCAAAGGATTTAAGTAATTAACTTGTGTAATTAAAATTAAGACTAATTACTAATTGTAATTAGAGATTGTTAATCAGTAATGATTAAGTGAAATAAATATTGAGATGATGATTTATAGATTGATTTGTAATCAATTAAAGATTAAGATAAGCAGAATTTTTATGATGAAGTAATTAATTTAATTCATTTTAAATTAATTAGAGTTTAGGTAATTAATTTAATTCATTTTAAATTAATTATAAATGGTGTGATCATTAGATCATTGCTTATATTTGATGATTGGTATTGAGTGCCTGATATGGTTTGTAATCTCAGTTATGAGATGAGTAGTGTATGTGATATGGTTGCAGTGGTTGCTTTTGGATTATAATATAAATTATCTGATTTTGATATGAATTATCTGTTGGTGAATGATAATGTTAATTATCCATTGTTATATGGTAAATTATCTATCTGTGTATATTTAGATAATGAATTGAATTGTTTTAAACTTAAACAACTTGGGCCTTAAAAGACACGCTTTGGATTTCGATGAGACCGGGATCGGGTTTCCATATTTGGATATCCGGAAACCACATTGATCCAAATTAAACGTTAGGTCGTTAATCCAAGTGGAGCGAGTGAAGACTCGAGGTGTAAGGGCTATACATCACTATAACTCTATGGGTGATTCCGTAATGAGTTTGATGGAATAGTACTTATAGATTCGAGATGGTGATTCAGAGTGCAAGGGTTATTATCGTTAACTCTGAGGGTGATTCCAATACGAGTGTAACGAGATAATGCCTTTAGTTTCGTTCGAACCCGGAACGAACTTGTATGGATTGAATGCTTTCAGAACATCGTCAGGGGAGGTGCAGCAAAGCTTCGTGGGTAGCCCCCACTTGAGAGCAAGACTTAACCCTGTCTAGAGGTCCCTTTATTTCGGCTTAGTCGTGCGGCGGCTGATCACAACTGCAGGGTTGTCTTGTTTGGAACTGTTCAGTAAGGAATGGGTCCGGCTTTGTGTTGCAGGGGATTGGGAGTAATCCTCGGTACGGTGATCAAGGCCACGTACTGTGACGGGCGGTACCCTAGTAGCCCAGCCATTGATGGAATCGAAAATCCAATAAGTGTCGTACATATTAGTTGTGCCCAACTTTGTTGGAATGTGAGATGTAAGCATTTCTGCTATTTTTGTATTTTACTTAGAAACCCTAGACACTATTATAATATCATCGGATTTCCTATCAAATGGTTTGGTTAGCGTAAGGCAAAAACTTTTCCATGTTTATGTGTGGGAAGTCTTACGTGATACCTTTTCTTTTCAAAGGTTTTTCAAAGTTAAGAAACTTCAACCTGTTACTCCCACCAGACCCATGTCTGACCCGGAGTTATTTCTGTTTTTCTTTAAACTCTTGGGTACTCAAATTTTTACGAGTAGCCAAGGGAATTCAGGTTAGGATTCAGGTTAGCTTTGACAAATTGTGGAGGAGCAATGGAGCAGGAGGCTTCCGCGTATAGTTATATAGTTTTCCGCTGTGTTGGTATCTCTGAGTATTTCTGCATTGTATTAGTTGTAATAACTAGACATGCGTTTATAACTATCTAGTATGTGATGTATTGTCTGTGTAACTCTGATAATTGTTGTATACTATGTAATACTTATGTTATTAATATAATTTATTCGTTCCGCTGTTGGGATTCTAGTGTTGTTTCTTCTTTCTCTTCTTTCTTTTCTCTTTTCTATCCCTTTCTTTCTTAAGGATGATACGACTTTTTGTGGAGAAAAAGTCGGGTCGTCACACCTCCGCCCCTCCCATCATCTGGCCACTTTTTTTCAACTGCGAGCTCCTTTATTTTGACGTGCCATCAAACTGTAGGGAGCTGATGCATGAAGCCTGTTGCGTTTGAACTTGTGTGCATATATGACTCTATATGTGTATCATATTTCATGTAAGTATTTGATAACTTAGTTATTAGTTAAGAAAATTTTGAATTCCTACAGTGGAATGCATTTAGTAGGAGATATATTAAATTTTTATATAGGAGTAAATTTTTCTATAATAATAAAGTAAGTTATCTGGATTACAGTGTCATATTTAAAGGGTTAAATAGCTTATTGTTGGTTATATTTAAAGTTATCTAGTAAATATGTAATATGAGTTATTTGATTTTCAACATTATGTTTTCATATTATATAATATATTATAATCGGCAACACTAGGTTGCTGTCTTATATAGAGTTATGCGTTAAAATCTTTAGTCTATAAAGTTCGTATAATATATAAGCTATAATATATATAATATCTTTGTGTTCTGGTACAGTTAGATATAAAAGTTTAAAAACTATATATATTTGTTATTATATGTACAGGTTATAAAATTTCATTTGTTTTTGAGTGTGAGGCTATGGTCTGCATGTTGTATATTTAGCTATATAATATATAATATATAGTAGTTACATATGTTCGGTCTGCATAATCCAACATATATAAGTATATATGTGCTTATATATTCATCCATATAGAAGAGTTTGAAGTGCTGTTAATAAAGAACAGAGGGTCAGATTTTAAAAGTAACATATTTTGTTATATTATGGTCAATATTGTGTTTCGATCAATGATTTTTATAGATTTCTATATACTCTGTTTATATGTGGTCTGTGAGTCTACATATAATATGCTATACTTTTTAATTGTTAAAGCATGCTGCATTGCATAAAAGTTATTTACCTTTTCATACTATTATATATGTGTCACATTGGGTTTAAGGTATGATGTTATATATAGTAGATTATAAATGAGATTTGAAAAGTGTAATTTGTTGAAGTTTTATATATTTATCTTATTTAAAAATATAAATCTTAATGATATTATATACATAGGTCGTATGTGGTGGTTGGGTCTTAGATTTGTAAATACAAATTTTTTGATCTATGTTAAAAATTAAAATGCTTTGGAAAAATATAAAGATTTTTTTAACATATATGTTTTATTTCATATGTTAAAACTAATGGTTTACGTATTGAGTTTCAAAAAAAATGTAAATTATATATATCTGCTTCGACTTTAAATTTTCTTAGAGATGCAATATTGATTTTTATTAAAATAGCAAACATTTCTGTATATATCAAACTGATTCTGATTCAATTCATCAATTCTTGATTTTCCGCCTCGTTCGTCCAATTTGTGCCAATCCTACTTTGCTTTGAAATTCGTACTCGTATTTATAATTCATTTTCAGTGTCCGTATCAGTGTGCATATCCATGTCATCTTCTGTATTCTCTAGCCTCGAAAGCTGAGCAATCACTCACGATTAACGTTCTTTTATTTATTAAATTTGATTTCAATTGAAACGACAATTGAAATATGCTGCTGTTAGTTATTTACATTTCTATATATGGTGTTATCTGCAGTTGTTCACTTGTGGGATATGACACCATATCCTGTTGTTTATATTATATTGGTATTGATGATATATGCCTGTTATTTTATTTTATTATCTATTATCACTCTGCAAGTTCCCTATAGTTTAGAATTCACTATGGGTTGAAATGATACATACCCGAACGGACTTTAGAATAAGAGAATTTTGTTATGGGTTGAAATGATAAACCCAAGCGATTTTCAATTAAATTGAATTTGGGATTGCGGGTCGAAGTGATATTTACCCGTATATTGAAATTTCGGATTGAAATGATAAATATCTATATCCCTTGACCATAGGGTAGGAAATAATATACAGACACCGTTGGTCCATATATATATATATGTGTGTGTGTGTATGTATGTATGTATGTATGTATGTATATAAATGTTTGAAAATAATTTCTATAGTTTGAAAGTAAATATATGGTTTTTAATAAATATTGGTTCTTAAAATATTACATATAAATGGAAATTTTATATATTGATTTAATAATAATATTATTGAGATTGAATCAATCCATATAATATGTTTAAGTATTTATTTATATTTATATTTCAAAATTTATTGTTGTATTAATTTGAATAAGTTAAGGTTGAGAAGGTAAAGTTGAATTTATTTTAAATGGTATTTAGTTAAGAATTCTATATAATTGGATTGATTTGAACTATTGAATTTGAAATTTAAGATTTGATTTATAACTTGATTTTGATTTAAATGATTAAATGGAAGTTTCAAGTTCAAACAAATCGAAAGGAATAATTATTTTAAAGTTAAATTTAGGTTATTTAATAAATATTGAATTTCTTAAGCGAACATTTCAAGACTTAATAATAAGGTTAAATCGAGATCTATATGAAACTGTTAAATTGAACTTTGGAATGTTGAATATTAAAGATTTGAAATATACTAGAATTTAAATGGTTAATTTGTGATTTAGATCTGCGTTTGAAATATATATAATTTGAATTTGTTTGGTCAGAAACTAAATTGAATGGAAATTGATAAATTGAGATTGAATTTAATTTGAATGGGGAAGTCGAGTAGATTTTGAAGTGATTGATTAAGTTTGAGGAAATTACAAATACTCTACTATATAAAATATTTATATATATTTTGGAAATATATATATTTGAAATGAAATGATATTTTGTTGAGAAGTATAAATTGATTTGAAATGACCTCGGTGTTATAGTGTATATTTCTACCTTGTAGATAGTTTTATGGACTCTTAGAGGATGGGTATCCCAAACATCCTTTAAGTTACTTGTATTTCGGTTGATATTTCACTTGAGTTGGATTTATTGATATAAGAACGTTAATCCTGACTCGAGTGTTTTCTTTTTTGCTTTACGCTCCGGTCAGACTGAGTGATGCAACATTTAAGACTCACCTGTGGAGTTTGGAGCTTCATTGGAGATCCAACAATCGATTCAGCTTTCAGCTTTTCCAGTTGATTGGTTTATAGAAGTCATCTATTTGTACTGAAGACTTCGCTGTTTTTAAGATATTATGTTGTATTCTCTTTCTAACTCTGATATTTGTATAGTAGCTTCATTTACTATTTATTTATTCTACTGCGTATTATTGTTTTACTCTCTGTATGTGACTCTATGATTGATTTATTTAATATATGCTGAGTTTGCAAAATATAAATTAACAATCTGATATTTTGAGCAATTCAAGTCCGACATGGGCGGATGCGAATGGTTGAAAATATTAGGTCGTTACAGTTGGTATCATAGCTTTGGCTCTAAGCAAACTTAGCATATATGGTAAATTTATTTACAGAATCACTTTCGTTCGAGCTCGAATCTCTTCCTATTTGATTCGGTTCTCCTTTGAATTTTGGAACATCCCCCTCGGTTCCAAATCCATTCTTGTCTTTCCCTATTCGTTTTTTCTAGATTCTGGGGTATCCCATAGCTCCACTGAATGATTGTAATGGGGTGAAACTCCTTTACAATAGCATCGATTCACCGATGATTTATATATCCTTGGTTTAGATGCTGCTATCTCAAGTTATGCCGAATTCTATATCTGGCGATCGAATGTCAATTTGCCTTCGAATTCCGCATCGATCATATTCCTGGAGTCACGGTTGACCCGGTTAAGGTCGGCCGCGATTAATATCCATCTTCTATTTTGAAATTTAATTATCTCATCCTTGTTTGGGCCAAGCTTCGAATCAGAATTTTATTTGATTAGAGTTCCTCTAATTTGAATCTCTATCTTTGTTTTCAAATCCATCCTTGGATCATCCTTTGAAAATCGAGCTTTGTTTGTATTATAAAAATTGTTTTATATGCCGAAATTATTATTTTGGTAACTATGATTTTATTCGATATGAAAGTGAAAATGTTTTCGAAAGGATTATATAAATTTTAAAAAACTAGAATTTGAAATTTCGAAAGGATTTTAAATTTTGAAAATTTTATAAGAAATTTGATTTATATAAAAATGATTTATAACTAAAGGTGTGACGACCCGGAATTTTTAACAATTTAAATTGGAATAGTTAATTGATTTTAAAATATTTAAAAGTTAATTTTAACTTGAGTCCCAGATATCAATATTTACTTGGTAATTAAATTATTGAATTATATATTTTAAATATTGAATTTAATAATTGAAACTTGGGTAAATTGTTGAATCTGAAATTTCTAAGCCAGTTTAAATAATTTGAAGGCTTATAAAATTTATAATGATGATACTGAAGACAATAGAATGGTTGAAATTTGAATTAAAGGTCATTTGTTCAATTTTAATAATATGTCGTTTAAATCGATATTTAAAAATAGCCTTCCGAGGCACAGTCTCGGAATTCGACGAAACCAGTTCTATTGGATCCGTAATAGTTAGTTATTATCGGATTTCAATTTTCATAACGATCGGAGTTGTCATTTGACCCTGGCAGCTCAAAACCTTAGAGCTATTTTAATCGATTTAATTTAAAATTTATCGTTTACTTCAGTAACTCGCGCATATGATCGAATTTGCTTTCGAAACATGTTCCATTGTGATCGGGACGCGGGTAAAACCTTATAAACACTTATTGGCATGTCTGATTCGGGGTTCGAAATTTTGCGTTGTGCGTAGCGAGATATTTTGAAAATGTAATAATATTAAATATATAAAAATCAACTCAGCCACCTTATATCGTACGCGAGCCACCCTAATACCTGAATTTCGCCGACCTAGCTTATCTCCTTTTCTCGTCTTAAACGAATATCTTCCTGCACAATTCAATTCAGAGAAAAAAAATATTGCTTGAAATCATGGATGAACTTTCTTCTTCTTCTCCTATACCTCAATTTCTTTTCGAAATCTATCTTGATATGAAAAACCCCCAAAACAATCTTTCCCTTTTATTTTAACTCGCGCTTCCATTTCCTAACCCTATATCGCGATTTCCAGTTCTCTAAAAAAAAGATAATAATGGCCGAAGCCGTTCAACAAAAAGAAAAAAAAGAAATAAGGATTCATCGCGATCGAAGGAAGGGGGAGGCTGGGTTGTCCCGGTAGTAGTGCTCGCGTTTGTGGAGCGTGTGAGGGTGGAGAAAGATGATCGATTTAGGGTCGACGAGGTGGAAGTGAACAAGCTCGCGTGCGTGGCAGCGTTCAGGGAAGGAGGGTTGGATTCGAGCTCGGCTAGGGTTTTGGGCCGCGTTGATGGTTCGCGTATGTGCACGTGAGGTAGAGCGAAGGCACGTGGAGTCTTGGGGAGGCGATTGATTGGAGCTAGGGTTTCGAAAGTAGTGACGTGAAGGAGCGATGTAGGGATTCGGTAGTATAATGGTTCAAGCTCGCGAGGAGGGTTTTCTTCTCTGGTAGGTGACCGTGAAGGTATTTTTCTGTCTATTTTATTTAAATTATGTATATATAAAAACATAATATAGGAAAATTATTGGTTTAAAATTAAAACATCAATAAAAATAAAATAAAAAATAAAAAAATGGTAATTAAGCTGTTATAATTAACTTGTTTAATTTTTGAGTTGCTGAAAATAGTTTGTTAAAAGAAACTATTAGTTTACATTTTTTTAAATCAAATAATGAGTTAAATTAAATAAGTGAATGGCAATAAACTATTGATTTAAAATTCAAGTTTTATTTAATTTATATGATATTTATACAAGGTCTTAACTGAGAAGAAAAAATCGAATTGGAATGGATTGCAAACAGCAAAATCAAAGGTGAGTAATCTCATGCTTTGGATTTTATTTAAAATTAAATGGTTAAATTTAAATAGCTGGATGAATGATTGAAATGTTTGGATGTGTACTGATGGTCTAGTGATTTTAGATTTGGTTGTTTCTCGAGTTAATTGTGGTTTGACTCGAGGTGTTTGAATTTTAAATGGTTTTGAACTTGAATCCTAAATAAGTAAATAGTTCTGTTTAAAATCAAATAGGGTTTAATGATCGGCGATTCATTAAATAGGTATGATAATTTAAATGGAAAATTTATTAATTAAATTAATTAATGATTTGGGTTAATTAATTAAGTTTATGTTAAATTGGAATGATCATTGGGTGGTTTAATAAGTAATTAGCAAATGTGATTAATAAAATATAATTACTTTATGAAATTAATCAAGAGATTAAATAAAATATAAATAAAGGAGTAATTAATTTATTTAATGAAGTAAATATAAAAAGATAGTAAATTACTGGTTGAGATAAATCAAGTGTGATAAATATTTATGATTTAATTAATGATTAATTATTTAATGTAACTAATTTAGATTAGGATAAGTTAAAATGTAATTGAAAATCCTTAATCAATATAATTAATGTTGTAATCAAGAATTTGATTAATTAAGATTGGTTAACCCATAAATAACGACTTATGAAAAATTAACTAATATAATTTATTAAGGATTAATGTAATTAAATTAGTTAATTAATTTATGAAGTAATTAAGATTACTTGTTGAATTTGGTTAATATAATTAATATCATGAAATTAAACAAAGAAAATTACTTGAATGTAATTGAAAAATAATTAATCCAAGGTGATTAATTAAGATGAATCATGAAGGGTTGACTAATTTATTGATTTGGAATTAATTAACATTAAATGAAGGAATCTAAGTGATTGCGGTTTGAAATTCAATTAGAATCAATTGAATTGATTTGTATGTGATTTAGCTTTGCTTCTGAATGATTAAAAGGTATTGGAAGATTTGAAGGAATTGATAACGCTGATATGGTATGTTGTGTATTTCATTTGGATAACTTGGGATAGGATGATATGAGATTCGAGAGACTAGGGTCGGGTATTGGGTAAATACCCGAAACCACTTTGAATTTTTATAGGTCTATATGTGAATCTATAGGATTGAAATGAAGTTATTTAAAGGAATTGGACTATTTAAATCTTAACCATGGTACTTAAACAAAATTGATGTGTGGAATAAGTGATGTCTATAATAAATTGGGGCTTTGTGAATTGAAATGGGCTACCCCGGGTTTTTATATAAGTTGATTGCTTTGGTATTCATGTTAATTGGGTTTACTCACGCTGGTTTTCAGCCTGACCCGGGTGTTACTTTGGTGTAATGCTCGGGTCAGACCGAGTATTACAGATTTTCAGGTAGGTACGTTCTGGAGCTCAGGAGGCGAGCTGGATGGCAAGAGCGTATAGGGTATTTCCGCTGTATTTATATTATTGTTAATATGAGACATGATAATTTTATATATTCAGTGACTGTATATATATGAAACTCTGATGTATATTAAATGTAATCGACAGATATAGTATTCTTATGTAAACTGTTATTACTGATTATTATATTTTATCCGCTGCAAATGTGAGTTGTTGATGTTTCTGTTCTTCTTCTTCTTCTATCTCTTTCTTCTTTTTCATAACTATTTGGAAATTTCGGCTTCAAAAATTTCGGTTCGTTACATTTGGTATCAGAGCGAGGTTAAGCGTGAACCTTGGATTTGGTGGGGATTACTCATTTAATAGAGTCTGTAGTACTCTAGAATGAGTTGAGAATATATATATATATATATATATATATATGAGCGCGTACTTGTTATTTTCTTCTATAAAGATTTTAAATGATTTTATATAAAGTATATTTTGATATATAAAGCAATATTTCATTCTAAATTTTTTTAAGGTGATTGGTTGCTAATTGTTGAAATTAAAATTAAGAAGTAATATAATACAACCAAATTAAAATTTAATGCATTGAAAATGAAATTCTAAATTGGGTCCGAGAATTAGGAAATTTTGTTTCAAAGTAATGAAAAATAATAAATAAGTATTATTTGGATAACTGGGACTTATTGAAAACAATGGGTTGTTTGAAATTTGATTTGGATTTAAAACCAAGGGTGGTTTAAAATTTTAAAACATGGCTGGGAGGGCCAAGAAATAAATATGTATATATGTATGGATATACATGATATCAAAGATAATTTGAAATAAACTCTTGGAGGTTGAGTTTTGATTTTTCCCTGAAGTGTGATGTAAAAACCCAAAGTGATATAAGTTTTGAACTTATAAGAGGGAAACAATTTTGAAGTTTGAAGCGGAAATTCAAATTGAGTAAGGTTGATTGGATTATGTAAATTGGAATTTAACTTTGGGAAAGTTAAATAAGTGTAGAAAAAGCGACCAGAATTGGAAATTTCAAGATGAAATTAGAATTTTACTTGGAAAGTTAAATGGATGATTTGAATTGGGAATTTGAGTGATCTCAAAACAGGTTTGAGATTTAAAAATTGAAAATGGATGGACGTTTTAAAATAAATTGAATGATATCATCCTATTGTTAATAAAAATCTTTAAATTGAGAATGGTATTATATAAATAAAATAAATTTTAATAATTGAATTGTAAAATAAACTTGTTTGAGAACTGGCTTCAACCTGGAAGATAAAATTGAATAATAAATTAAATTTTGAAAACAAATAACATTGTATTTAACTCTTATTTGAACCTTGAAATACATGGGTAAAGATAATTTAAAGTGGAATTCAGTTTAATTTGGGAAAGGAATCAAGATTGATTCAACTTGAATTGGGCTTAAATAAATTGCAAGAAAAATTGAAGTTATTCAAATTGAAATTGAGTCAATTTAAACGAAAGTGAAAATTAAGATTGAATTGTTGGGAATGTGAACAGTTTGACTCTGGACTATTTTTCAACATAAATTGTTTTAATATAAATAAAATTTTCCAAGCAATTTAATATATACAACCTTTCTTATTAAACCCAAAATTATTTTATACTTATTTTATAACTACTTTTGGATTTATTTAACTATTTTGTAGCTGTTTTATAAACTAATTACTGTTTTTCAACTATTTCACAAACTAATTTCTAATTTACAACTATTTTGCAATTATATAAAATTTCTGAAACTATTCAACTATTTCTCAACTATTTTACAATTAGTTAACTATGTTATATCTATTTTGCAAACTAATAATTATTTGTCAACTACTTATCTATTTTTAAAATTTTTAAGCTATTTTCTAAATATAAACTGGTCGGAGTTCAAACTGTTATGGATTTAATACCCAACTGAGATAAGAATTGAAGTGGTAATTCAATGGAATTGAGACAATTGTAACTAAGTGAATGAAAATTCAAGTGAATGAGAATAGAAATGGGATTGATTTTGCTAATAATCAACGAAAATTAATACGTAGGATGTACGTATACTATTCTATTCGCATAGCGATTTGATCCATATTGGAGCACAGAATTTCGAGATAGTATATCGATCCGAGTTGGGATTTTTCACTCGATTTTCGACGGCGAACCTGGATATGGATTGTTGATTGGTTCTGGATATTCTCTATCGTAGTTATGGCTATGCAAGGAGAATGACGGTTTCTAATCAAGGAACCAGATCAGTGTCCGCACTAGGAAGTCGGGTGGACGATGCTAATTCGGAAGTGAAATTGTGTGATCGAGTGAGCGATCAGATTGGTGTAGCGTACGAATGATATGTGTACATCGTATGGATTTGAATGAAATTGATATTGAAAAGAGTAATCGAATTGAAATATTTGATTTTGAATAAACAAAGTTATATATCTTTGTTATATGTAAGACAAAACTCCCCTTGTTAAATCTATTGACGGAAGGAAAGGATTTTTGAAGGTGTTTGACGTATAAAAGGAATTTTATACAAGTTTGAAAGGATCCAAAGTTTTTTTTAAAAAAATTATATATATCTGAATATATATAAAGGATCTTATGAGGATTTTGGTAAAGGTTATGGGAACCTTTGAATTTGGAAAGGCTTTTGATTTTTGGGTAAAATCAATATTGAATTTGAAAAGCCTAGCTTGAGAATTATCAATTTTGGAATAATCGATTTTGTGTAAAGGAGTTTTGTATGAGATCATACTAGGTGTATGATTTGAATGATACTATATATGTATGGTATAAAGTGTTTTGATGATGACTCTGGGGAAAATGGGCGCTCCCTTACAATGAACTTCTCAGGAGTGCCACCGGGTGGTACTACCTTGAGCCACAAGGGGGGTTCTAAAGTTGATCCTGTGAGAAGTTCGGACAAAACTAGTTCCTGAGGATTAGGAATAGAGTATACCATAGCGAAAGTCGTGTGTGCCGCTGAGTGCCAACAGTCTGCATTTGATTTTATATCGTAGACTGCGACCTATGTAGGAGTGGAGAAGTTTCATTTCAACAGCGAAAATCAGAAGCCGCGGAGAGCCTGCAGTTACATGGACTTTTGCTGTGACCGTAACGTAATCCTGGAATGTAACTGTGATCTGTTGTGGGTTCCATGGCGTAATTGAGAGGCCGTAGAGAGCCTGCAATTGCATGGACTTTTGTTGCGTTGACAACGTAACCCTGGAATGTAACTGGGACCATGAACGGGGGTGATGATATCCAGAGCATTCTCACCAAAGATATTTCCTCTATTTCAAAATGCTTTCAATATTTTCAATAGAACTATTTTCGAAAGTATTTTCACTAGATGTTGAAAACGGGTTTGCCATGTACTTAAAGATTTTCAGTCCTACGCCTGATCAACGTATGACCGAATTTCTATGAGGACAAGGATGAACTGGTGGAGACATCGAGCTATAAGAAGTATTTTTTTTAAAGAGATATTTTATTAGTCTGATGTGAATTTAAAAGCATTTCTAAATATTTTTACATAAAGGTGTTGAAATTTTGGAAAATGAAAGAAAATCCAAACTGGAAATATGAAAAATAAAATTTAAACCGAAGAAAATTTAATAAAATGATTTTTGTAATAAAAATCGGATATTTATTTAAAAATTGAAAGTAAGCTAATTGGCTAAATAGTTGTTTGATTGAGTATGTTAATAAAATTTAACTTGGGTAAATAAATGGATTGTAAATTAATAATGGAGTTTGGGAATGAATTCGGATTGTAAATAGAATTCGACTTAGATTTGCTAATGAAATAAATAAGTGGAGATGTTGTAAAAATAAATAGAGTTTGATCGAAATAGTGATGGTTTGAATTACAAATAAAATTCAAGTGTGTTATAAATAATGTTAAACGTAAATTGCAAGTAAATTAGATATAATGGAAGTGTTGTCAAATGAAATGAAATTGAATTATAATAGAAATGGTTTGCGTGGAAAATAAAACCCAAATGAATAGAAACAAATTGAGAATGACTATGTATTAATGAAATAAATTCAAAATGAGTTAAGCAGGTGAATTTAAAATTTAAAATGGGGTGGATAAATTGGTTAATTGAATTAAATAATAAATGGATGATGTTTGATTGAATGGAAATTAAATAAAGGTTTTAGCTGGAATTGGATTGTCAGAATGGACTTAAGTTATGAGACGAATAAATATGAAGTAAAATTTCTTAAATCAATGAAAGCTTGGATTGAGTGAGAATAGTAAACCATTAAATAAGGACTTGGGTTAAATTTATTTGGGAAAAATGGATATTAATAATAAGCATTGAATATTGACAAGCTGATTGAAATAGTTTTAAAATGGAAACAATGCGGAGATGAAATGAAATGCATATGTATGGTTAGTGTAAAAATTTGAAATGGAATTACATACAGAATGAGTTGAAATTAATTTAAAATAGTTATAAACTGAAATAGATACCCTATTAAACGAATATCATCGAAATTGCATAAATTTGGTTGTCGTTCGGCGTAAATAAAAGTAACTAAAATGCTATGAGTCAATAGAGATTAAATAAATTTGATTCTGAATCATTTGAAGTGAATATGAGCTTGTTTGGATTAAAAATCAAAGGAATGTAAGAAATTGAGTTGCGAACCATTGAAATTGAATGAAATGGTTTATAAATTGGTTGAAAGCAATTGAATTAGGTTTGAAAACGTATAAATTGCTTGTGGAAGTTATTTTGAATGCATTTCTTTTATAATTGAATTGTTATACTTGTTTAAGTAAGAGAAATGTTATAAACTTCATATATCTAGTGCTTATATGTGTAAATTGAGTAAGTACAGGTACCTAAAGGCCGTTTGGCTGGATTTGGATGCACCAATTGCTATAAAAAAATAAGCTGCTTGCTTAAAATGCTAAATAAGTTACGCCTACGCAATAAAAATAGGAAATATGAACTGTTTTTTCTTTTTCCAACCATGTGGGTCGATGTATATATATTTATATCTCTTGTCAAATTGCAAAAGCTCCTTCGTACAAAGGAGAATCTGCCAAAAAATTTCGAAAATTTTGGGAGTTAGAAAATTTTGGGAAAATATTTTTATTAACGACAAAAAAATTTCAAATTGAAAATTAAAGTAAATCAGTAGATGAAACTAATAGGAATCAGTTATAAATGAAAGGTTAAATTTAATACACAGAAGTGAAGACAAATTGAATTCATATGGAATGGGAAAACTAATTTTGAAATAGATATGAACTTATGTAGGAAATTGTATACAATGATTTAGAAGAGTTACGATTGGATATTATTGTCAAGTAAGATATGCAGGTATTGAAAGGGGAAAAGAAAATTGGATTTGATTCCAAAAGATAAATGTGAATTGCCCGACAAAATAGTATGTATTTTAATTTCTGTATGAGTTGGATTGTGTTTTTGATCTAGCCACTTGGCTTTCTGTTTTCTTTTTGGAATTTGGGAGCCCGTAGAAGCCTTTTGTAGTTGTACCAAGCTAGCCGCGCAAAGGAGACGCTGGCAAAAATTTTCGAAAATTTAGAGAGCTAGAAAAATTTTAAGAAAATTTTGATAATTTAAAAATTGGTTAAATGTAAATTTAAATGATTAAACAAAAGGTAGTATTTGAAACTATAAAAGATTTTTGGAGGTTAGTTAAGGTGATAGTGAGTCATTAATAAAAGATAGTTGGTAGGGTGTTGAATTGTGAGTTTTGGAGAAAAGGTAAACGGGTATTGATCCATTCTTCCTTACTAGTAATTTCGGGGACGAATTTTTTTAAGGTGGGAGGAATGTGACGACCCGAAATTTTTAACAATTTAAATTGGAATAGTTAATTGATTTTAAAATATTTATAAGTTAATTTTAACTTGAGTCCCAAATATCAATATTTACTTGGTAATTAAATTATTGAATTATATAGTTTAAATATTGAATTTGATAATTGAAAATTGGGTAAATTGTTGAATCTGAAATTTCTAAGCCTGTTTAAATAATTTGAAGCCTTATAAAATTTATAATGATGATACTGAAGATAATAGAATGGTTGAAATTTAAATTAAAGGTGATTTGTTCAATTTTAATAATATGTCATTTAAATCGATATTTAAAAATAGCCTTCCGAGGCACAGTCTCGGAATTCGACGAAACTAGTTCCATTGGATCCGTAATAGTTAGTTATTATTGGATTTCAGTTTCCGTAGCGATCGGAGTTGTCGTTTGACCTTGGCAGTTCAAAACGCTTAGAGCTATTTTAATCGATTTAATTTAAAATTTATCGTTTACTTCTGTAACTCGCGCATATGATCGAATTAGCTTACGAAACATGTTCCATTGCGTTCGGGACGCGGGTAAAACCTTATAAACGTCTGTCACCATGTCTGATTCGGGGTTAGAGATTTCGCGTTGTGCGTAGCGAGATATTTCGAAAATGTAATAACATTAAATATATAAAAATAAACTCAGCCACCCTATATCGTATGCGAGCCACCCAAATACCTGAATTTCGCCGACCTAGCTTATCTCCTTTTCTCGTCTTAAACAAATATCTTCCTGCACAATTCAATTCAGAGAAAAAAAATACTGCTTGAAATCATGGCCGAATTTTCTTCTTCTTCTCCTATACCTCAATTTCTTTACGAAATCTATCTTCATATGAAAAACACCCAAAACAATCTTTCCCTTTTATTTTAACTCGCGTTTCCATTTCCTAACCCTATATCGCGATTTCCAATTCTCTAAAAAAAAGGAAAATAATGGCCGAAGCCATTCAAAAAAAAGAAAAGAAATAAGGAGTCATCGCAATCGAAGGAAAGGGGAGGCTGGGTAGTCGCGGTAGTAGTGCTCACGTTCATGGAGCGCAAGTGGGTGGAGGAGGACGATCGATTTAGGGTCGATGAGGTGGAAGTGAACAAGCTCGCGTGCGTGGCAGCGTTCAGGGAAGGAGGGTTGGAATCGAGCTCAGCTAGGGTTTTGGGCCACGATGATGGTTCGCGTACGCGCGTGCGAGGCAGAGCAAAGGCACGTGGAGTCTTGGGGAGGCGATTGATTGGAGCTTAGGTTTCGAAAGCAGTGACGTGAAGGAGCGAAGTAGGGATTCGGTAGTATGATGGTTCAAGCTCGCGAGGAGGAGGGTTTTCTTCTCTGGTAGGTGACCGTGAAGGTATTTTTCTGTCTGTTTTATTTAAATTATATATATATATATATATATATATATATATAAACATAATATGGGAAAATTATTGGTTTAAAATTAAAACATCAGCAAAAAAATGGTAATTAAGCTGTTATAATTAACTTGTTTAATTTTTTAGTTGCTGAAAATAGTTTGTTAAAAGAAACTATTAGTTTAATTTTTTTTTAAATCAAATAATGAGTTAAATTAAATAAGTGAATGATAATAAACTATTAAGTTAAAATTCAAGTGTTATTTAATTTATATGATATTTATACAAGGTCTTAACTGAGAAGACAAAATCGAATTGGAATGGATTGCAAGCAGCAAAATCAAAGGTGAGTAATCTTATGCTCTGGATTTAATTTAAATTTAAGTGGTTAAATTTAAATAGTTGGATGAATGATTGAAATGTGTGGATGTGTACTGATGATCTAGCGATTTTAGATTTGGTTGTTTCTCGAGGTAATTGTGGTTTGACTCGCGGTGTTTGAATTTTAAATGGTTTTGAACTTGAATCATAAATAAGTAATGGTTCTGTTTAAAATCAAATAGGGTTTAATGATCGGTGATTCATTAAACAGGTATGATAATTTAAATGGAAAATTTATTAATTAATGATTGGGTTAATTAATTAAGTTTATATTAAATTGGAATGATCATTGGGTGGTTTAATAAGTAAATACCAAATGTGATTAATACAATATAATTACCTTGTGAAATTAATCAAGAGATTAATTAAAATAATAAATATAGGAGTAATTAATTTATTTAATGAAGTAAATATAAAAAGATAGTAAATTACTGGTTGAGATAAATCAAGTATTTATGATTTAATTAATGATTAATTATTTAATGTAATTAATTTAGATTAGGATAAGTTAAAATATAATTGAAAATCCTTAATCTATATAATTAATGATGTAATCAATAATTTGATTAATTAAGATTGGTTAACCCATAAATAATGACTTATGAAAAATTAACTAATATAATTTGTTAAGGATTAATGTAATTAAAATAGTTAATTAATTTATGAAGTAATTAAGATTACTTGTTGAATTTGGTTAAGAATAATTAATATCATGAAATTAAACAAAGATAATTACTTGAATGTAATTGAAAAATAATTAATCCAAGGTGATTAATTAAGATGAATGATGAAGGGTTGACTAATTTATTGATTTGGAAGTAATTAACGTTAAATGAAGGAATCTAAGTGATTGCGGTTTGAAATTCAATTAGAATCAATTGAATTGATATGTATGTGATTAAGCTTTGCTTCTAAATGATTAATAGGTATTGGAAGATTTGAAGGAATTGATAGCCCTGATATGGTATGTTGTGTATTTCATTTGGATAACTTTGGATAGGATGATATGAGACTCGAAGAGACTGTGGTCGAGTATTAGGTAAATACCCGAAACCACTTTGAATTTTTATAGATTGATATGTGAATCTATAGGATTGAAATGAAGTGATTTAAAGGAATTGGACTTTCTAAATCTTAACCATGGTACTTAAAAAAAATTGATGTGTGGAATAAATGATGTCTATAATAAATTGGTGCTTTGTGAATTGAAATGAGTTACCCCGGGTGTTTATATAAGTTGATTGCTTTGGTATTCCATGTTAGTTAGGTTTACTCAAGCTGGTTTTCAGCCTGACCCGGGTGTTACTTTGGTGTAATGCTCGGGTCAGATCGAGTACTACAGATTTTCAGGTAGGTACGTTCTGGAGCTCAGGAGGCGAGCTGGATGGCAAGAGCGTATAGGGTATTTCCGCTGTATTTATATTATTGTTAATCTGAGACATGATAATTTTATATATTCAGTGACTATATGTATGTGAAACTCCGATGTATATTAAATGTAATCAGCAGATATAGTATTCTTTTGTAAACTGTTATTATTGATTATTATATTTTATCCGCTGCGAATGTGAGTTGTTGATGTTTCTGTTTTTCTTCTTCTATCTCTTTCTTCTTTTTCATAACTATCTGGAATTTTCAGCTTTAAAAATTTCGGGTCGTTAAAGAAGGGTTCCAAATTTGAAATTTGAGAGATTGAACTTGTAACAACCCGCATATTTATTGATTTTATATTTAAATGTTTTATTTAAATATAGCGTTGTTAGTCAGATTTAGGTCTGAAATGTTACTTTTTTGCAAACGGCCGAATTGGAGCTCGAAACTACCTCCATTGGTTCCAAAATGGCGTTTGCGATCTTTCTTAGTATAATCTTTGATAAGTTTGGAGTTTGTGAAATTTTGACCCTTTTCTATTGGGGTTTGAGTTTGGGTTCAGCCCCAATCTCCTCTTAACCCTCTAGCTCATTAACTCTTCATTCATTCATCCTCATTTCATTCCTTTAACTTAAGAAAACTGAAAATGGGGGAATGGAATAAGAATTTGAAACTCCAAGCACTAATTCCATTTGCAAACTCCAAATTCTTGCTTGAAATTGAAAGAGAAAGATAGGTAAGCCTCTTCTTCATCTTCTCCAACTCTTCTCCTCTTCAATTTTAGAAAATTTCGTAAACCT
This sequence comes from Allium cepa, assembly GCA_030765085.1. Taxonomy (NCBI): domain Eukaryota; kingdom Viridiplantae; phylum Streptophyta; class Magnoliopsida; order Asparagales; family Amaryllidaceae; genus Allium; species Allium cepa. Next base: position 938,035,794 of record CM060943.1, on the reverse strand, counting down.
AAATTGGGAAATATGTGTTTTATTCTTAGATTGAAGCTTGTTGAGTTGAAGTAGAGTTTAGTTGGTCTTCTCCTTGTTGTTGAGCTTCTTCTTCTTCTTTGTTTGGGTAAAAGGTGACTTTTGAACTCACATCTGCTTCTCTTGATTTCATTGTTGTTGGGTATGAATTCCTAACACCTTGTTCATATGCACTTGCTTTTGGTTTGGATTGAATTGGTGAATGTCCAAATTTTTAGTGTTTGGGTTCAATTCTTTAAAGATCCTAACTTTGATATTTGAACATGTTTTTGGTGGCGAATCGGAGAGTTAATGAAGCTGGGGTATCTATTGGCTAAGGCTTCTTAACTCCACTGCTCGAACGGTCGCGTTTTGGTAGAACTTGCATTTCATTGAAAAAGGGGCAGGAACTGCAAATCATCAGGTTCGGCCGACCGAGCCCTGTGGCTGGTCGACCGACCTGCTACCTCGAGTTTTTTTATTTCCTACATCTGGCCAGCCGACCGAGCCCTGTATCCAGTCGACCGACCTGCTCATGTTTTGCCTGTTTTGCCTATTTTTGCATATTTTGATTTGTTTTCCAAATTTTATCGATTCAATTTGCTTTTTAGTAGTTGTTATTGCATCTTTGACTTTTATAACTTATTCTTGACTTCATCCACGGGTTTTTATAAAATAATCTCTCGAACAACATTTAAAAGCTCGTTTCTCCAATTTATAAATTCTATTTAAAACACACACTGTTACGCACTTCGAGCGAAGTGGAAGGGTGATTAAATGGTTGGGCAAAACACGGACCATGAATCTGTGCGTTTATCTTTCCGATTAGTCCCCGACCTATTCGATTGATTGTTTTAACCTTTGTGTTTGGTTTATTGATGTGATGAGGTGAACTTTGTACTGCTTTGAGTTTGAAATTAACTAACGGATAGTAAACCATTTAGTGCGAACGAGTGGTTATGGGACTCACGTTACCACTTTTCGGATTCCTTTTTTGAGAGTTATGACACATTCCGCCAGTTAGTTGTGTAAAGTACTGGGCCTCCGGACCTTCACCACTACGGTTTGTTGCCTTCGGGTATATGCCTACGGGTTGTGCCTTCGGGTTTGTTGCCCTTTAGTATCGCTTCCGATGTTGGTCGTTATGAGCCGCATGAGTGATATTGGGTTGCCCTTTACTATCGCTTCCGATGTTGGTCGTTATGAGCCACATGGGTGATATTAGGTTTGGAGTCTTCGGGCTCATGGATCCTTTATATACAGTACTGAGCTCGAGCAATTTTTCTGATGTTTCATTCATATGTATATTCCCTAGGTATCACCCTTGGATGTTGGTCACTATGAGCCGCATGATGCATAGCGTTTACCTTGCGGAACTTGTATACCTTATTGGTATTTGTTATTTGCCTTTTTGGCTTGATTTGGGATATTTGTATCCTTTGTTTCTATATGTTGCCGATGATATGAGGCTTGTTACCATATGATTCATCTTTTGTTAGATGATTGTGTTATCTCCCTTAGAGATATTTGTCATACTTTGTAACCTTACAGGTTTGTTGTTGTTCAGTTTATCTAACTGATTTGTTTAGCTAGACTGACCCGCGTATTTTATACTCGGGTCTGACCGAGATGTTTCAGGTTAGGTGCTTTTGGACTTAGCCTATTTTGCTTCCGCATGGACTACTCTGCTAGCTTCCGCATGGACCACTTGACATGTATTATTTTGTGTACTCTGTTATGTATCAATATATGTGTATATGATGATTTACTGTTCTGTGATGTATATTACATTTGAGTTGTCATATTCTGTTCTGATAGATCCTTCAACCACCTATGGTTTTGTTTTAAGTATTCATTGGGTATGTCGACCTGCTTGGTATGTTTATTGTCGATGTATTCAATAGATAGTTAGAGCAAAGCTATAGATGGTCGCTCCCAACCAGCCTTATTCTCCGTGTTAGTTGACGGCATTATCTTGTAGTGTCCTTGGCTAGCGTGGGTATAGAGGTGGGGCGTCACAGCGTGGTATCAGAGCTGAGCTCAGGACAAAATATGATAAACACAGAATAGATGCACATATTACGGTACATAAAAGCGTATAAGTAATACGAATCTTTGAATCATTGTGTCTCTTTATTCTATCAAGGTTAGATAGAAATTGGGAATACGTCTAGGAATGTGTTTTATTCCGTAGTATTCGATATTGCAATATCTACTTTGTGAATAATCTTATTCTTATCTAACTTTCAACGTATGGCTGGAAGAGGAGGGGACGACGTTCGGATGCTAGGCAATCCAGTGGCACACATCCGGATGGCGTTTATATGTCTGTCGATCAGTTTATGGAGTTGTTTAGGAGCACTCAGCCTCCAGTTCCTCCTTGAGTGTCTCCTCCTCGCAAGTCTGCCTTTGCACGCCAGTGCAGTGATTTTTCTCATCTTGGAGGAAAGCCGTTAAAAGGCTCTGAATCCGTTCTTGAAGTCCAAGCTTGGTTTCGCACATGCGAGCGTATCTTCTCTCGTATGAATCTTTCTGACCATGATAGAGTTCTTGTAACTTCTAGCTTATTACAAGAGCGTGCCCTTGATTGGTATGAGCTTCTTATAGCCGACATTGATGAGTCTACTCTTTCTTGGACTCAGTTTTGGGATCGATTTGAACTCAAGTTCGTTCCTGAATCAGAAAAATTTTTATTGACCCATCGCTTCCTTGAGTTGACGCAAGGGAAGTCTTCTGTTTATGAGTATGTTGCATCATTCGAGGCTCTATCTAAGTATGGTCTTGAATTCATCACACTTCTTATAAGAAGAATTTGAAGTTTGTTTCTGGTCTTAAGAAATATCTTAAGAAGTCTTTGTTGCTCCAGCTCAAGCTTTCTTTTGAGGAGTTGGTTGATTCGGCACTTCACCTCGAGACCGTCGAGAAGGAATGTGATAGTGATGTTGATGTTGAGGTTTCCAAGAACCCCAACAAGAGGCATTTTCCTATTCAGAAGTCCAGGTCTTTTACTTCTAAGAAGAAGTAGACTGGTGGTTCTAGCTCTCAGCCTCAGTCTTCTGGAACATCTTTCGTTCGAAAGTGTTTCAATTGTGGTTCTCCTGATCATATTATTCGAGCTTGTCCTAAGACTTTCTTCTACCGTTATTGCAAGAAGGAAAGTCATCATGTTTCAGCTTGCCCTACTGTTCCGGCTAGTTCCAAGTCTAGCAGGCTTTTTGTTGCTAAGGCTTCTGAAGGTCCTTCTCAGCCCAAAGGTATATCTCCATCTATTTTGGAAGGTTCTATTTTATTTCATGATCTTAGTATTCGAGTTCTTTTCGATACGGGTGCTTCACATTCTTTCGTATCGATGAAGCTCGTTGATGATTTATCTTTAGATGTTTCTTGTTTGGTTACTTCAATGAGGATTGTGAGTCCTATTGGGGGATCCGCGACCCTTAGTTTGCTTTGTGATGATATCGAGATTGTTTTATGTGGCTTTTCTTTTCGTGCGAATCTGCACGTTATTTCTTGTCTGGGATTCGATATGATTTTGGGTATGGACTGGCTAGTGATATATGATGCCAGGATTATTTGTTCGGAGAGAATTATATATCTTCGACCTCTGGATTTGCCTACTCAGCTATCTCTTATTCTTCGGGATGTGGATAATTCCAAAATGGCATTATATTCTCTTGATTTGCATGATGGTGATGATATATCTCGTATTCCTATTGCTTGTGACTTTTCTGATGTTTTTGAACCTGTTTCGGGTTTGCCACCCAAGCGGGCAATTGAGTTCCGCATTGATCTCATTCCAGGTGCGCAGCCAGTTAGTCGTCCTCCCACGAGGATGTCTACAAAGGAAAATGAGGAACTCAAGAAGCAGCTTTTAGAGCTTGAGTCCAAGCAGTTGATTCAGTCCAGTTTTTCTCCGTGGGGATCCGCGGTCGTCTTCGTGAAGAAGTCCGATGGAACTCTTAGGCTTTGCATTGACTATTGCAAGCTTAACGAGTTAACCATCAGGAATAGGTAGGATCGATGATATGTTCGATCTATTGAGTGGTGCTAAGGTCTTTTCTCAGCTTGACCTTGCCACAGTTTTTCATCAGTTACGAGTCGTGGAAGATAGCATTCCTCTTACCGCTTTCCGCACTCGTTATGGTTCTTTTGAGTGGCTCGTTATGCCGTTCGGTTTGACGAACGCTCCTGTTTTCTTTGTTGATCTCATGAATCGAGTATTCCGGGAATATCTCGATAAGTTCGTCCTTGTCTTCATTGATGATATCCTTATTTATTCTAAGTCTGAAGCCGAGCATGCTAATCACTTGAGAATTGTCTTGAGTACTCTTCGTCGTCATCAGCTTAGAGCCAAATTCTCCAAGTGCCACTTTTGGGAGAATAGGTTTAAGTTCTTAGGCCATGTTGTATTTTCCGATCGCATTTCAGTCGATCCCTCAAAGATTGAAGCCATCCAGAATTGAAAGAGGCCTGAGAATGTGCATGAGATTCGTAGTTTCCTTGGATTGGCGGGTTATTACCTTCGGTTCATTAAGGATTTTTCCCGTGTTGTGCTTCCTCTCACTTGCCTTACTCGGAAAGGCATTCGTTTTGATTGGTCCGACAAGTGTGAAGCTTCCTTTCTGACATTGAAGGAACTTCTCACTAATGCTCCTATTTTAGTGGTTCCCGAGGGGAATCATGATGTTGATGTCTACACCAATGCTTGTGGTAGTGGTCTCGCTGCTGTTCTTATGCAGAAAGATCGGGTAGTTGCTTATGCTTCTAGGCAACTGCGTCCGAATGAAGTTCGCTATGCCACTCATGATCTTGAGCTTGCCGCCATTTTCTTCGCCTTGAAGATTTGGCGACACTGCTTATTAGGCGAGCGCTTCATTCTCTATACCGATCATAAAACCTTGAAGTATTTTTCATCATAAGGAACTAAATATGAGACAACAACGTTGGCTCGAGTTTCTTGCCTCCTATGACTTTTATATTCAATATACCCCTGGTAAGGGTAATCGTGTTGCAGATGTGCTTAGACGCAAACATTCGACTGTTATTTCTATGATGCTTGCCGAATGGGATATTCTTAAGACTTTATCTTTTTGTGAAATTCGGGATCGAGGTTCATCTTCTGATTCTCCTATTCTATTATTTAGTTTAGGAGCTCGACCTATTTTGTTGGATCATATTACGGATGCTCAGCGGCGTGATCCTGATTTGTTGCATCTTATTCAGCTTTGTGAGTCTGGATCCTGTGATGAGGCGTTGTGGGATTTTAGCATTGATTCTCATGGGTGTCTTCGCAAGAAGAACCGTCTTTTTGGGCCTTTTGATTTTGCGCTTAGGCATGACATTCTTGATGACTGTCTCCGTTCTAAGTATAATATTCATCCCGGTAGTAGTAAGATGTATGCCGATATGCGTCCCCTTTATTATTGGGAAGGCATGAAGCGCGATGTGGCAAGTTATGTGAGTAATTGCATAACTTGTCAGCGTTATAAGGCCGAACATCAGCGTCCTTCTGGTCTTCTTCAGCCTCTAGAGATTCCATTGTGGAAATGGGATCAGATATCTATGGACTTTATTGACGGCCAACCTCGTTCGAGATCAGGCCATTCTAGCATTTGGGTTATTGTTGATCGCCTCACTAAGTCTACTCGTTTTGTCCCTATTAAGTCTAATAGGACTGCTTTGCATTTGGCTAAGTTGTATGTTAAGGAAATCGTTAGATTTCACAGTGTTCCTAGTTCAATTGTGAGTGGCCGTGATACTTTATTCACAAGTCATTTTTGGAAGAGTCTTCAGCAAGCTTTGGGAACAAAGCTTAATTTTTCTACAGCTTATCATCCGCAGTCTGACAGACAAACTGAACGGGTGAATCGTATCTTGGAAGATCTTCTCCGTATTTGTATTTTTGATTTTGGTGGAAGTTGGGAGGATCACCTACCTCTTGTAGAATTCTCCTACAACAATAGTTTTCAGTCTAGCATCGGTATGGCTCCTTTCGAAGCCTTATACGGAAGGCCATGTCGATCACCTTCATGTTGGTAGGAATCTGGAGAGAAGCTTATTCTTGGTACAGATTTTGTTTGTGATTCTTCCGAGAAGATTGATCTTATCCGGTTGAGAATGAAAGAGGCACAGAGTCGCCAGAAATCCTACGCGGATAGCCGTAGGAAGCCTCTCGAGTTCTCGATCGGCGATCTTGTTTTTATTCGTGTTTCTCCTTTGAAGGGGGTTATGCGTTTCAGTACGACTGGGAAATTGGCTCCTCGCTTTATAGGACCATTTTCTATTACTGAACGTATTGGCCCTGTGGCTTATAGAGTTTCACTTCCAGCTCATTTATCTGGCATTCATGACGTGTTCCACGTCTCACAACTTCAGAAGTGTCTTCGGGAGTCGGATTCTGTTATTACTTCTCTTGATTTGTTAGAGCTCGAGGTCCCACTGGACTTATCTATTGTACAACAACCTATTCGCGTGCTTGACACAGAGGTGCGACACCTTCGGAACAAGGACGTGCCGCTCGTTAAGGTTCATTGGTCCGCTAATCCCAATGACTGTACTTGGGAAACCAGAGAGTTTATCGAGCGATCTTATGCGTGTTTTCTATCTTAGCTTGTGAACGGTGAGTTTGTCTTTTCATCTCAAGCTTATTTCCTTTTTCTTTTCAATGTTGTATGTATGTAGTTGTTACAAATATCGTCTCTAGCAATTGCGGGGACGCAATTTTGTAAGGAGGGGAGATCTGTAAAAACCCGCATATTTAACGATTTTATATTTAAATGTTTTATTTAAATATAGCGTCGTTAGTCGGATTTAGGTCCGAAATGTTACTTTTTTGCGAACGGCCGAATTGGAGCTCGAAACTACCTCCATTGGTTCCAAAATGGCTTTTGCGATCTTTTTGAGTATAATCTTTGATATGTTTGGAGTTTGTGAAATTTTGACCCTTTTCTATTGGGTTTTGAGTTTGGGTTCAGCCCCAATCTCCTCTTAACCCTCTAGCTCATTAACTCTTCATCCATTCATCCTCATTTCATTCCTTTAACTTAAGAAAACTGAAAATGGGGGAAAGGAAGAAGAATTAGAAACTCCAAGCCCTAATTCTATTTGCAAACTCCAAATTCTTGCTTGAAATTCAAAGAGAAGGATAGGTAAGCCTCTTCTTCATCTTCTCCAATTCTTCTCCTCTTCACTTTCAGAAAATTTCCTAAACCTAAATTGGGAAATATGTGTTTTATTCTTAGATTGAAGCTTGTTGAGTTGAAGAAGAGTTTAGTTGGTCTTCTCCTTGTTGTTGAGCTTCTTCTTCTTCTTTGTTTGGGTAAAAGGTGAGTTTTGAACTCACATCTACTTCTCTTGATTTCATTGTTGTTGGGTATGAATTCCTAACACCTTGTTCATATGCACTTGCTTATGGTTTGGATTGAATTAGTGAACATCCAAATTTTTAGTGTTTGGGTTCAATTCTTTAAAGATCCTAACTTTGATATTTGAACATGTTTTTGGTGGCAAATCGGAGAGTTAATGGAGCGGAGTATCTATTGGCTAAGGCTCCTTAACTCTATTGCTCGAACGGTCGCGTTTTGGAAGAACTTGCATTTCATTGAAAAAGGGGCAGGAACTGCAAATCATCAGGTTCGGCCGACCGATCCGTGTAGCCGGTCAACCGACCTGCTATCCCGAGTTTTTTTATTTCCTGCATCTGGCCAGACGACCGAGCCCTGTATCCGGTCGACCGACCTGCTCTTGTTTTGCCTGTTTTGCCTACTTTTGCATATTTTGATTGGTTTTCCAAATTTTATCGAGTCAATTTGCTTTTTAGTAGTTGTTATTGCATCTTTGACTTTGATAACTTATTTTTGACTTCATCCACGGGTTTTTATAAAATAATCTCTCGAATCACATTTAAAAGCTCGTTTCTCCAATTTATAAATTCTATTTAAAACACACACTGTTACGCACTTCGAGCGAAGTGGAAGGGTGATTAAATGGTTGGGCAAAACACGGACCATGAATCTGTGCATTTATCTTTCCGATTAGAACCCGACCTATTCGATTGATTGTTTTAACCTTTGTGTTTGGTTTACCGATGAGATGAGGTGAACTTTGTACTGCTTTGAGTGTGAAATTAACTAACCGATAATAAACCGTTTAGTGCGAGTGAGTGGTTATGGGACTCACGTTACCACTTTTCGGATTCCTTTTTTGAGAGTTATGACACATTCCGCCAGTTAGTGGTGTCCAGTACTGGGCCTCCGGACCTTCACCACTATGGTTTGTTGCCTTCGGGTATATGCTTTCGGGTTTGCTGCCCTTTAGTATCGCTTCCGATGTTGGCCGTTATGAGCCGCATGGGTGATATTGGGTTTGGAGTCTTCGAGCTCATAGATCCTTGTTTATACAGTACCGAGCTCGAGCAATTTTTCTAATGTTTCATTCATATGTATATTCCCTAGGTGTCGCCCTTCGATGTTGGTCATTATGAGCCGCATGATGCGTAGCGTTTACCTTGCGGAACTTGTATACCTTATTGGTATTTGTTATTTGCCTTTTTGGCTTGATTTGGGATATTTGTATCCTTTGTTTCTATATGTTGCCGATGATATGAGGCTTGTTATCATATGATTCATTTTTTGTTAGATGATTGTGTTATCTCCCTTATAAATATTTGTTATACTTTGTAACCTTACAGGTTTATTGTTGTTCAGTTTATCTAACTGATTTGTTTAGCTAGACTGACCCGTGTATTTTATATTTGGGACAGACCGAGATATTTCAGGTTAGGTGCTTTTGGACATAGCCTATTTTGCTTCTGCATGGACTACTCCACTAGCTTCTTTTTGTCATAGCTTTTTGTGCAGTACCATTTTGTAGTAACTCTTATATGTATTCATCTAGAATCGTTTGTATACGGTGGATTGATATACCACTTGACATGTATTATTTTGTGTACTCTGTTATGTATCAATATATGTGTATATGATGATTTACTGTTCTGTGATGTATATTACATTTGAGTTGTCATATTCTGGTTTGATAGATCCTTCAACCACCTATGGTTTTGTTTTAAGTATTCATTGGGTATGTCGACTTGCTTGGTATGTTTATTGTCGATGTATTTAATAGATAGTTAGAGCAAAGCTATAGATGGTCGCTCCCAACCAGCCTTATTCTCCGTGTTAGTTGACGGCATTACCTTGTAGTGTCCTTGGCTAGCGTGGGTATAGAGGTGGGGCGTCACAGAACTACGGTATTTTGAAATTGGTTTTAAGATTTTGAAAATATACAAAAATATGATTTGAAAGTATTTTCCGAATAAGAAGTGTTTCAAATGACTCAAACGAGTTCTAATGATTTCAAAGAAACTTCAAAGAAGATTTCAAGAAAATAGAAGTCCAAATCTCACTTTTGTCGCTGGAAAATAATTTCGGTGATGAGTGCACACATCATTTTCATTGATTTTCGAGTTTCAGAGTGGTGGAGAGGCCACTCTGGTAGCTTTGCTATGCGAGCGATTTTGTGGAACCAATTTTGATTTCAGATTTCGTAGTATGATTTAATTTTCAAAAGATGTATGTATCTATATTTGAAATGATTTGAAGTGAGCCCAGTGTTCAATCCTTGAGTTTTCGATTTGATTTAGTATAACTCTATTTATAAAAATTAATTTACTGATTTGTTGTTGATTTCCAACTCTTGGATTTGATAAAATTTGATAAATTTTTCGGCACGTTAGCTAATCAGACTGCCAAACGATCACTCCAAACATTACGAATATTGAAATCCTATAATAATGCAATATTACGGATCCAATGGAACAGATTTCATCGAAATCCGAGACCGTAACTCTGAAGGTTATTTTTAAATATCGATTTAAACGATAATATTTCAAAACTGAACAAATCATTTCCAAATTCAATTCTGAAGCTTTCATTATCTTCAGTATCATCAATATAATTTTTTCAAGCCTTTGAATATTTTTAACAAGCCCAAAACTGAAGATAACATATTTTACCCAACCTCCATAAATTAAATTCAATAATTTTATTTTCAAATTCATAGTTATATTTGAAATTCAAGTTAAACTAAGTACCAAATATTTAAAATCAATTAAATATTTCAATTTCAAACGTTCAGAATTCTGGGTCGTCACATGAAAGGTGAGCAACCACTCACGATTTAACGTTCTTATATTTATTAAATTTGGTTTCAACTGAAACGACAAATGAAATATGCTGCTGTTAGTTATTTACATTGCTAACACGATTATCTATTATATTAATATCAAAATTGTTACCACTCTGTAGGTCCCTATTAGTGTAGAATTCACTATGGGTTAAAATGATAAATACCCGAACGATCTATAGAATAGGCGAAAATCGTTATGGGTTGAAATGATAAACCCAGGCGTTTTTCATTTGAATTGAATTTGGTATTGCGGGTTGAAATGATATATAACCATATATATTTAAATTATGGATTGAAATGATAAATATTCATATCACTTGACCATAGGATAGAAAATTATGTACAGACACCGTTGGTCTATATATAAATATTTTAAAAATGATTTCTATGGTTGTGGAAAGAAATATATGGTTTAATACATATTGATTTTAAGATATTATATATATATATATATATATATATATATATATATATATATATATATGTTTGTAAATGATTTCCACGGTTTTGAAATTTAATTTACTTAAGGTTTGTACTCAAATAAGTTTGATTTGAAATTTATTAAATTTAGGATTTTAAAGATATGATTATAACTAGATTTGATTTAGAGTGATTTAAATGCATAATTGAAATTTACATAAATTAAAGTGATATATTTAGTTTTATTTATATTTGGATTTGAAGTTTTATTTAAATGTCATTTGAATGATTAAGTAGATATTTCAAAATAATATTTGTAAAGTGAATTTGATATAGATATGGAATTATCAAATTTGGTTTTGAAATGTTTGAATATTAAAGCTTTGAAATATATTGAAGTTGAAATGGTTTATTTGAGGTTGAAATTTGTGTTGAAATCGATATAATTTGAAATGGTTTATTGAGAAACTAAATTGAATTGAAATTGATGAATTGATACTTGATTAAATTTGAATTTTGGAATTCGAATTGACTTGGAATTGATTTGTGAGATTTGAGGAAGCTATTTTGTTATATAAAGTGATTTTAAATTCTATTTAAAAACTATTTATATATTTTACTTTATAAATTATTTTAATATAAACTATTTTTATATAAATCATTTTAATATACTAACTATCTTAATATAAACTATTTTAACATGTAACTCCTTTATATAAACTATTTTACTTTATAAACTATTTATTATATATAATATTTTAATATTTAAATTGGTTAAGTGGGAAGTATTATGATTTCAAAGTATTATGTTTTTGAAAGTGTTATAATTTCAAGTGTTTGGTTCGAAAGTGTTATAACTTTGAAAGTGCCATGATTTGAGAAATGGATATATTCGATATGGAAATGATATTGTATTTGGTTTTTAACTGGAATTGATGTTTTGGTTTTGAAGTATAAATTATTTTGAAACGGCCGCGGTGTTATAATAAAGGTTGGTTGTTAAACAGACCGGTATCGGAAGTTGTCATACTCTCCGCCAACTACGAAAACCATTTTAACAACTGTGTACGCGATGGAGATTCCAAAATGAAGTAGGATGGTGGCAACGATCCTATGTGAGGTACATACGTGGACCCGACTCCCGTCAATTGGCATAAGGTGGCTAAAACAGGAGCAATTGATGGGCCAATGAGGCAGCTCCTCTGATCGGACACACTCCTTCGTGTGCCATTCTATTACTTCATGATTGATTTGGCGCGCACCTTTGATTTTTGATTTTGGGATTATGGCACGAGGTGGGCAGTATTAGCTGCTATGTGTTACCACCAACCGGAAGTGTAAATGGTATATCTTCCCTGGCATTGCCTAATTGGGCCGTGTCACCTACCCTAGTGTGCTTTACTACGAGTTTGATTTGTGTCTTGCCTATGAAGTATTCTATGGCAGCCTCCCGATCTGGAGGTACGATGGTACTATATCGACTACTGGCACTATGAAATGTTTTAAGGTGGAAAATTTAAAGCCGTGACGCTTTTTTAAAATATATTATACTTTACTTTAGACATTATTATAATAGTGTATATTACTACATTGTAAATAGTTTAACGGATCGTTAGAGGATGGTTATGCCAAACATCTTTTAAGCTACTTGTATTTCAGTTGTTATTTCACTAGGGTTGGATTTATTAATCATGACCCGAATGTTTTATGTTTTGCTTTACGCTCGGGTCAGACTGAGTGATACAGCTTTTGAGACTCACTTTTGGAGTTGGAGCTTCGTTTGGAGATCCATCTACATCTTTTTAGCTTGCACTTATTCAGTTGATTCCAGTGATGTATTCTGATCTTATATTTGACTATTGTATTTGAAACTTCTATTGTAACTTATTTAACTCTGATATATATAGTAGCTTCATGAACTACTATTTATTTTGATTCCGCTACATATTGTATATTACTCCATGTCTGTGATTCTGTGATTATTTATTTACTATATATGTTGTGCTTTGCCAATATAAATTAACAATCTGGTATTTTGATCAATTCAAACCCACCATGTGTGGAAGCGAATGGTTGAAAACACCAGGCTGTTACATGTGGTATCATAGCTTTGGTTTCAGAAAAAACTTAGCATACAGAGTAAATTTAATTTCATAATTACATTCATTTGAGCCTGAATTCTTTCCTTTTGATTCGGTTTCCTTTGAATTTCGGAACTCCCCTATTCGTTCTGAAAACCCACTCTTGTCTTCTCGTATCCAAATTCTTCTTGATTCCGAAGTATCCCATAGCTCCACTGAATGATTTGTAAAGGGGTGAAACTCCTTTACTATAGGCATTGATTTACCGGAGATTTCTATATCCTAGGTTTACGATGCTATCAATCTCATACAATGCCTGAATTCTATCTCTTGCGATCGAATGTCGATTTGCCCTAGAATTCTTCATCAATCTTATTCTTGAAGTCACGGTTGTCCCGGTTAGGTCGCCCACGATTTATATTTGTGTACCCATCTTTCTCTTATGTAATATAATCATATTTCTTTATTTCAAGCCTATCTTCTTAGTCTAGTTTCTCTTTGATTAAGGTCCCTCTTAATTTAAATCCATATCCTCGCTTAGAAATTCATTTTGTATTATCGAGTGAGGAGTATATTTGTAATTAATATTAAAATGATTTATATATTTTGTTGTTTGAGTTGTGATGTTGGTTTGGATTTCCGATGTTTGATCAACGATATCGATGGAATTTCCAAAAAAATTGAACAAAGCAAACTGACACAATATTATTTTCAAATTCGATAAATAAATAAATTTTTTATAATTATATTATATATGTGAGTATAATTTTTTTCTATAAGATAATTGTTAAATGAATTGGTTAACCAAATGGTATTATTTGATTTTCATTTATTGTTCTATAAACCATTGATTTTACCAACATATAAATAAATGAAATTATAAAACATGGTTTATAAATTGATTTGGAATTTAAATGGATTTAAACTACAATTTGAGAATTTAATTTTCGATGATTCCAAATTTTTGTTTTAGAGTTTTAAAATGTGTATTATTTAAAAGTATTTTCGAATACAAATTGTTTCGAAAGAATATTTAAATGTTTAAATAAGTGCTCTCCTGTTTTGTCGCTGGAAAATAATTTCGGTAATGGCGTCCGCATCATCGACATTCATTTTTGAGTTTCAAAGTGGAGAGACAATTATGTAGCTATGGTACACTTTTGTTTTGGAAAATAAATTGATTTGAATGTCTAAAGTATGACTTGATCTATAGGATATATATATATTATATACAGGTATATGATTATATATATTTGATTTGATATATATAGAGGTTTTAACACCATACCGAACAGCGACTCAAGTACTTAAAGAATTCAAACGAGCTAAAAAGGCCGAAGATCTAGGGCGACCTAACATGATAAGTAACCTAACGTGATACAAGACCTAATGTGATAAGCGACCTAAGCATGTGACAATCTAATGACCTAAGCAGATCCACAGCACGACCTAGCGACCAACACAGGGCAACAGTATATCGCAACAGAGGAATGCAGCGACCTAGCAACCTAACGACCTAGCAACCTAATGAACTATGCGACCTAGTGAGCTAACGACCTAGCAAGTTTATGACCTTGTGGACCACGAGCTTCATATCCTTATGTCGTTTAGTTATAGGTCGAAACTACACTAGATCGCTGCTACTCCTAAACCCAGCCTTGGTCGCTCCATCGGGTGCTTCGACATGTCTAGGTCGCCTACCATCCTCCCATAGGTCGCTACGACCTACTATCTCGCTAAGTTGACATAGTACAGCCCTGTTATGCCGTAACCCATAATCCCTGGGTTGCCGACGACCTAAAGACCTACATCCAGATTTTCTCTATAAATACCCCGCCAGCTCCAACTGAAAGGGGACTTTGGCTCATTTCTGGAACGCCTGTACTCTGTTGTTTTCTCGACTCATCTGACACTTCAAACACCAAAGACGCTTTAACGAACTTTAGGAAGAGATCTAGCACATTCAACATGAATTCAAAGAGCTCTTCTACATTGAAGTTCTAGCCACTTGTCTTAGTTGTGTTGTATTCAAATATCATTGTAAAGGTTGCAATCTAATCAACAATAAAGAGGATTAAAGTGGACGTAGGCTTGACATTAAGCCGAACCACTGTAAAAATAGTTGTCTCTCTACTTGACTTTCTTTTATTTTCTACTTATCTCTAGTTCCCGTAGCAATGGGTGGTGCTTTCACATTTTTACAACTTACACCAAGGTGTTAGCGTCGAATTTTAGTGTTAACATTTTTGGTGCTTTCATTGAGAGATCGAACTCAGGGTGCTTTTTCATTGTTTCGCAAAAGTTCGTTGAAAGAATCTCTCTCAAAACCAAAAGTCCATCAGAGATTATGTCTCCTGGAAGGAAGCGCAGATCTACTAGACTTGGTGATGCCCATGAAAATACCGCCACTTCTCCTTCGTTAAGTCATGCAGCTCCAAGTTTTGGAATTACACGGGCAGAGTTAGATGCTGCAGTTTCTGGGTTATTTCAGCAAATGGAAGCCCAGAATACTTTAATGCTTGACAGGTTGAATGCTTTTCTCGGAGCTAATCATCAACTAGTGAATAATGAAGAAAACTTCGCTGATGATGTTCATAATCCTGAAGGGAGGGATATTCCTCAAAAGCCAGCTGGCCCCACCGAAGGGGCACCTCCCCAAGGTGGAGGATCAAGGCCGCAACCGACACTCCGCGAACGTTTGCCCAGGAAAACTTTCGAGAAAATGGTTGAAGTCTGTCCCGCAGAGCCTCTAAACGATGAGGAATACTTCTCGGGAATGGTTCGACGGATTATGAAAGAAAGTATGCAAACGGAAGAAGATGAAAAGGAATGTGGGTTCGCTCCAAGCAAGACTCCATTCACCGAAAGAATTCTGAAAGCAGAATTTCCAAGGAACTTTGTTCCCCCCACCATTCTAGCTTATCGGGGGACAAGCGACCCTAATCAATTCTTGTACAAGTATGACTGGCACATGACAGGTGCCAGAGCATCAGATGAGATCAAATGCCGGTACTTTCCGGTTACTTGGAAGGAGTGGCTCTACTCTGGTTTACAAAGCTGCCAGTCCGATCTGTAGACCGGTTCTCCGATTTAACTCGGAAGTTTAAAGAACAATTCAGGTTGTATGTTTCAAAGGCGAAAGACATAATGTCACTGTCCAGCCTGGAATAGAATCCCGAAGAATCTGTTAGATCTTTCTTAAACCGCTTCAACATAGCCTTAGCTGAATTCGATAATGCAGAGCCACGAATGATTCTGACCTATTTGATGAAGGCTATCGACAAATCGAGTGAGTTTGGAAAATGGCTGAAGATGAAGGAGCCAAACTCGCTTGAGAAATTCTGCAAGAAAGCTGACGAGTTCATGCACTTGGAAAGTTTTCCTGTGCCGGAAAAGGTGATATTGACGGAGGTTGAGAATAACAATGATGCTCCTACCAAAAAGGAATCCGGAGGTCAGAAGAGGGAGAATAACGGTGGGAAGAAGCAGAAGGATGTGAAGAAACTCTCTTCTTCAAGCCTTTAGATTTCACTCCTTTAACTGATACTCCAGAGAATATCTTCTTCGCTACAAAAGATGCCGTTGAATATCCTAAACCACCTTTGTTGAAGCTTGGAAAAATGTTGTTCGAAATGGGAGGTTTTGTCGGTTTCATAATCAACCCGGTCGTGATACTAACTAATGTCGCCATTTGAAGAGTTTGATTGAACAACTGCTGAGAGAGAATAAGTTGCAGCAATATGTTAAGTGAAATAGGAAGGGCCCAACTTCATCTACTGAGGGCCAGCAACTTCCTGCTCATCCATCTGGCTCGGGTGAGAGGACTACCACGCATGAATTAGAGAGGCCTGTTATTGATGTAATCACGGGAGGTCCTCACCCAGCATGCAGAAGCTGGGGCAAGATGGAAAGATATGCTCGTGCTTTGAAATATGCCCCAGTAGAAGAAAATGTTTTTGTGTTGGAAGACGTTGCACCTTTGAAGCAGCAAAGAACTTTTAATGATGACATTGTGTTTAGGGCCAAGGACTCTATGGATGTTGAAGGTCCTACCATGGATCCCTTGGTCTTCTCTGCAGGTACTGGGCCTGCTATTGTAAGAAGGGTGCTTGTTGACTGCGGTGCCTCTTGCAATATCCTCTTCAAAAAGACATTCGATCAAATGAAGATTCCTATGGCTGATGTTCAATCTTCATCGCAGAAGATTGTTGGGTTTATTGGAGCCCAAAGCAGCCAATTGGAACTATTGACTTATTCGTGGAGCTTAGAGAGGGGCAGAAAAAGGTGGTTCGCAAGTAGACTTTTGAGATTGTTGGCGGATTTTCTGCTTACAATGCCTTACTAGGCCGGCCAACTCTTGCAGCATTCAAGGCAATTATCGCCCTGTAGTGCCTAACTATGATGTTCCCCACGGATAATGGCGTCGGTGTTATTAAAGGGATAAAAACGCTGGGCGAGAATGTTATCTTATAGAGTTGCGGGAAGAAAGGAAGAGAGAGATGGGGAAGGATGCGGCAGCTCCACTCCGTATCAAAGAACCAACCTTGTAGCAATTACAAGGTGGACCCTGCACTGGCGAGCATAGTGGTGCATGAAAAGAAATGGATCCCAGAAAAGCCAGTACAGGGGAGAATAGAGTGGTGCCAGTGGAAGTAACGGTGCTAGTACCTGTTGACCCGAAAGATCCAAACAAGGTGCTGAATGTAGGTTCACAACTTAGTGTGACAGTTCAAAATATTTTGATATCATTCTTGAAAGCAAATCTGGATGTTTTCGCTTGGAGTCTTGCCGATATTTGTGGAATATCTCCAGAAAGCGTAGTACACACTCTGAATATTGATCAGATATTTACACCTGTGAAGCAAAAAAGAAGAACCCAGGGTCCAAAAAGGCCAGCAGCATTAGAGGAAGAAGTAGATCGGCTCATGGAGAATGGCTTCATCAGAGTGTCCACTTATCCAAATTGGGTTTCTAATCCGGTGCTGGTTAAAAAAGCAAATGGGAACGGGAGAGTATGCATCGACTTTTCAGATTTAAACAAAGGCTGCCCCAAAAACTGCTTCCCGTTACCCAGGATTGATCAGTTGGTGGATGGAACAACCGGGCATGAATTTTTGTCTTTTATGGATGCTTACTACAAATATAACCAAATCACGATGCATGAGCCAGATCAGGAGGACACGAGCTTCATCACCGATGTTAGTCTTTACTGCTATAGAGTCATGCCCTTCGGACTGAAGAATGCGGGGGCAAATTACCGAAGACGTGTTAATGCTATGTTCAAACCACAGATTAGCAAGACTATGAAAGTTTACGTTGATGATATGTTGGTGAAATCAAAGAAGTTAGTGGATCATATGGATCGCTTGGTAGAAATGTTCGCAGTCCTTCGAAAGTATGGAATGAAGCTTAATCCTTTGAAATGTTCATTCGGGGTAGAGTCCGAGAAATTCTTGGGTTTCATTGCGAGTGCTAGGGGCATCGAAGCCAATCCTGCTCAAATTACTGCTCTAAGAGAAGTCAAAGCCCCTAGGACAAAGAAGGAATTGCAGAGCCTTAATGGAAAAGTCGCTGCTTTGAGTCGGTTTATTTCCAAGGCCACAGATAAATGCATTCCATTCTTTGACGCTCTAAAGAAAGGAAAGATGAACTTTGAATGGACTCTGGAATGTCAGAAAGCTTTCAGGAACTAATTCGTCACATGGAAGCACCTCCAATACTTTCTAAGCCTAGCAACGGTGAAGATCTTTTCATATATTTAACAGTTTCGTCTCACGCTCTCTGTGCAGCATTAGTACGGAAAGATGCAAAGGTTCAGCGCCCGGTCTATTACATCAGCAAAAGATTCACTGGGCAGAGATGAATTATTCAAAGCTGGAAAAGCTTGCTTATTGTCTACTGATAGCTTCCACAAAGTTGAGGCCATATTTTCAAGCTCATCCTATCAAAGTCCTCACTGATCAGCCTCTAAAGCAAGTCCTATTTCGCCCTAAGACTTCTGGTCGTCTTCTGAAATGGAATATTGCACTCAGCCAGTATGATATCACCTACCATCCCCGAAGAGCAATCAATGGACAAGCTTTAGCAGACTTTGTTGCAGAATATACAGATAAAGGTGATAGTTAGGAAGAGGTGACTAATGACATCCCGATCTAATGGAAATTATATATTGATGGCATAAGAAACGATAATTGTTCTGGAGCTAGGGTCGTGCTTGAAACCCCCAAAGGGCGATCATTGTGCTACGCATTGAGATTGGAATTTCCTTCGACAAATAATGAAGCAGAATATGAAGCTCTTATTGCCGGCTTGAAGATTGCTAAAGAACTGAACATCAAAGTGTTGCAAATCTTCAGTGATTCCCAGCTTATTGTATGTCAAGTCAAGAAAGAGTTTCAAGCTAAAGGAGGAAATCCGCCTGCTTACTTGTTAAGGGCCTGGGAGCTTCTCGATGATTTCGATCATTATACGATAAGTCACATACCCCGGGAAGAGAACATGAAGGCAGATTCTATCGCGAAGTATGCAAGCACTGCGAAGCTCAATTATTGGGATTGGTCCCTATGGAAGTCCTGTCAGCCTCAAGTGCCGATGAAATGGAGATTCACTGGATCATGACCGTTTCACAAGAGCAGGAGTTGTGGATGACCCCTATCCAGAAAAATCTACTTAACGGCTTTCTTCCAGAAAATTCGAAGGAGCGTCAGAAACTGTTTAGGAAAGCCCCAAGATATGTAATTCAAGACGGTCGGTTGTACAGACGGGGATTCTTGATGCCATTACTCCGATGTGTAACCAAGGAAGAGGCTAAGACATTTTTAGCTGAAGTGCACGGAGGAGAGTGTGGAGATCATTCAGGTGGTCAAACTCTGATAAAGAAAATTCTCTGCTATGGGTATTTTTAGCCAGACACTAATCGAGATGCTGCTACCTACTCCCGAAAGTGTGACAAATGCTAGAGATTTGAATAAATCCCAAGAGCACCTTCCACCGAGCTAACGCAGATGGTCAGTGCATGGCCATTTGCCATTTGGGGAATAGATCTCATCGGGCCTTTGCCAACTGCTAAGTCTGGAATCAGATATGCTATTGTTGCTGTTGATTAATTCGCTAAATGGGCTGAATCTGAACCATTAGCGACTATTACCTCTAAAAAGATGATAAACATTGTGACTAAGAATATCATTTGCTGGTATGGTGTGCCTCACAAGATAATCACAGACAATGGTACCCAATTCGAAAGTGAAGAGTTCCAGTGTTTTTACAAGCGATTCAAGATCCAAAAAAGCTTCTCAGCAGTAGCTCATCCACACGCCAACGGGCAAGTGGAAGCAGTAAACAAAATTATCAAATCAACCATCAAAAAACAGCTGGAAAAAGCAAAAGGTGGTTGGTTCGATAAGCTGCCACTAGCACTACGGGCGTACAGAATTACCCACAAAACTACGACTGGGCACACTCCATTCTCATTAGCATATGGATCAGAAGCAATGATTCCAGTGGAAATAGAGGTTCCCTCACAAAGAAGAATTCATTTCAACCAAGCTGAAAATGAAAAGTTGCAACTTGAAGCACTTGACTTCCTTGATGAAAGACGGGAAGAGGCTCAGCTCAGAATTGCAGCCCATCAGCAAAGGATTGCCAAGCACTTCAATTCCAAAGTTCGCCAACGCAGCTTTGAAATTGGAGATCTAGTCTTGAAAAGGATCATGACAGCAACATGAGTGTTTGCGCCAAACTGGGAAGGGCCGTATGTCATAGGCAAAAAATTTCTTGATGGCACTTTCAAACTTACAACTGTCGAAGGAGATCCAGTTCCAAGAGCTTGGAATAGCAATCACTTGCATCCATATTTTACTTAAAAGCTTTGCTTAAATTTGTAAAATGATTATGGATGTATGATTCTTGTATTGTAAGCAACTGTAAAATCAGTGCAAGTAAATAATAAGAATTATAAATGGGATGTAGGCCCAGTTCTTGGTCGAACCACTATAAATCTTGTGTTCCCTACTATTATAAAATGCCTGTTTTATTTCGATGAGTAAATACCTTAAATGTACTGCTAAGATGTTGATTTAATATTGCAGGCCATTAAAACAAAGCTTACCGATCACAAGGCCAAGCGATCCCTAAAATCACTCAATAAACAAATGTCAGGCCACAAAAATTCCAGATTCAAATCCCAAGTAAGAAGTGCTTCATGCAAAAAGATAGTGATTCCACCGGAGAGGCACCTCCCAAACATGGAGGCTCTAGACCCTTATTAACTGATTGCGATCGTTTGCGCAAACGGAAATCCGGTTAGATAGCTTGCGTCTGCCTCATGGACTCGCTTAACAATGAAGTACACTTATTTGGATAAGACAAACTACTTGCAAAAGAAAGGAACATGTGCTGGGAAATGATAACAAGGAATTGCTGATGAGAAAATGACAAACAGACAAGGGCGAGCAGACAAAAAACAGGCAAAAAGGAGTCTTGCCTCTCAACAAAAAGGTTGGTGGAACCACCGGAGGGGAACCTTCCCAAAACGAAGGCCCCAGGCCCTTGCTAGCTGATTGCGATCGTTTGTGCAAACAGACATCCGGTTGGATAGCTTGCGTCTGCCCCGTGGATCCACTTAACCGTGAGACGCAATCTTCATGGCGAGCCAACCACCCAAAGCCCTCTTCGGAGGCACAACTCTTTGGAGGATAAAGCCCTCTAACGAGGCACATCGAAAAATAAAGTGCTATACTCAACCAATAAGGTTGGTGGAATCACCGGAGGGGCACCTTCCCAAGTGGAAGGCACAGGGCCCTTGTTAACTGGTTGCGATCGTTTGTGCAAAAGAACATCCAATTAAGTAACTTGCGTCTGCCCCGTGAATCCATTTAACTGTTAGAAAGTAACTTCCAGGCAATTAAATAAACACCTCTTCTGAGGCACAAGACCTCTTCGGAGGCACGAGCCTTCACCAAAGCCACATCTGCCCTCTTCAGAGGCAGAAGACCTCTCCCTAGGCACAACAAGCCCTTTTCAGAGGCACTAGCCTTCACCAAAGGCACACCTGCCCTCTTCGAAGGCAGAAGACATCTCCCGAGGCACCACAAGACCTCTTCGGAGGCACAAGACCTCTTTGGAGGCACGTCCCAAGAAGAGATGCTTTTCTCAACCAACAAGGTTGATGGGACCACCGGAGGGGCACCTTCTCAAGATGGAAGGCACATGACCCTTGTAAACTGGCTGCGATTGTTTGTGCAAACGGACATCCAACTATGTAACTTGCGTCCGCCCCGTGGATCCATTTAACTGCGAGAAAAGCACTTTCAAGCGAACAAAGCAAGAAAAGCCCTTCAACGAGACACAACGAGAATAAAAAAAGCCCTCTTCAGAGGCACATTGCAGCTCTCAAGGGAAGATCAATTTCCCCATCTTGAAAATATTC
Organism: Allium cepa; assembly: GCA_030765085.1. Lineage (NCBI taxonomy): Eukaryota > Viridiplantae > Streptophyta > Magnoliopsida > Asparagales > Amaryllidaceae > Allium > Allium cepa. The sequence continues at coordinate 938,013,684 of CM060943.1, read as the reverse complement.
TTCCCCAGAAGTTGTAGTGCCAATTCAAAGCCTTCTTTTGAAACCCACTTCACCGCGTAGGAGAATCCACTACTCAAAAAAGTGATCATCTACGAAGGTTGAAGTGTACAGATTTTCTCTTAAAAAGAGAGAAGACTTCTCCAATATAAGGCACACTCTACTAAAGTAAAATAATATTTCCTCAAAATGGAAAAATTATTCTCTAAAGTAAGAGTGCAAGCCTTCTCAAAATGGAAGGGTTGTTCTCCAACTTGAGAGTACAAGTCTTCTCGCAGAAGAATTATTCTCCAAAGTCTTACCAAATGAAAGAAATTGCAATAAGCCGTGGTATAGGGGCAATACAATACAATATAGCCACATTAATAAAAGCAACGCTCAAGCAACATACCACAAACCTATTGCAATATCACACAAAGAAAATGAAGAAACTTGTGCGAAAATAAGGAATAAATGCATTCACAAATAAAAGTCAAAAGATTGTACAAGTAAAAGTAATCATTTTATTCCATACTATACAAATTTCATACATGTGCAGGTTACAAAAGAGCGGGGACTAGTACCTCACAATCTCCGGTCAATACAAGCATTTATATACAAGAAAAAAGCAAAGCAAGAAGGGTAAAGCGAGATTTGTTATTTATTCTTCCAGCCACCTTTAGAGCCCTCGCCTGGCCTAATGGTTAACTTTGGGAGCCGGCTTGAACGAGTCGGGGAAGAAGGAGATGGAGGTACAGCCGGGTCTACTTCCGCCTTTTCTTTACTAACAGAAGTGCTTTTCCTTTTCTTCTTCGAAGTTACACACTTCCCCTTCTTCCTTGAAGAAGACTCGCTGCCTGGAGTTTTAAGTTCAGACAGCTTTGTGTCATCATGAAATTTTCTGGACTCCTTTCACCGTCTTCATGTTCCTTAGCCCTCTGCTCTTGTGAAGCGGCCGGGTCATCGAAGCCTTTAAGAGCTTCTATTAATTATTCTTGCGACCTCGGTTGAGAAGCATAAGGAGGCATAATTTGAAGAGATGGAGGCGGAACAGCTAGAAGGGGAGAAGTCTGTGCAGCACTTTGCGTTTTCACTACAGAAGAAGAGATGTTAAAATCAGTACTTCTGGCAAAGAAAGGAGATAGTGGCGCGTCAGGGCTTAAGTAATAATCAAAAAGTTCATCAAGCTCATGTGCAACGAACAAGTAGTCCACTTGAGCTAAATCAACGTTGAAGTTACCTGGAGAAGTTGGCTTTATCACGTCAACTTCAAAGCCTTGTGCTTCAGCGCTTTCTTGAGCTTCATCTCTAGTATGAGCAGTTACAATTTCAATGTCAGCTTTGGCAGGAGGCAAAGAACGAGAACTGGAGCCAATGATATCAATGTCGGCCGAAACCGAAGGAAGAGTCAGGTCGGTCAAATGTGCCTTCCCTAAATGTTCTTCTTCCGCCGTTCCGGCTCGCTCTTTAGCAAGTAGCTCCTTCCCCCGGCAAGGGCGGCACGTGCCTCATCATCCAGATAGTGCACCTCAAGATCAGCCTCGGTATAGCTAGCGCCTCCAAACATATCTATTGCGGCCTCCCACACTTCGGCAAAGGTAATCTCGTACTTTGGGCCTAAAAACCAAAGGCTACCGCGCCCCAGGACGCTGTGCCAATAAAACTCGAATAAGGTAGAGCTGATGTTGGCTTTGGTTGCCTCATGAGATTCCTCGGCTGTTGCTTTTCCAACGATAGCTTCATCACGCTCTTTTTCAACTTTAGAAAGCCAAGCTTTTAACATTTCAATCTCCATGCCCTGAAAGCTAGTTTTTTCCCGCAACTGAGCAATATCATCGCGGTAGCTTTCTACAATTTGCTGTTGTTCCTCAAATCTAGCCTCAGCATCTCTTTGACTGGCATGAGTGTGTTTCACTTGTTTTTGAAGCACTTCTTCCTTTTGAGTATAGGAAGTGGAAGAAGTGACAAGCTCTTCTTTGATTTTTTCAATTTCTGCTTCCAGCTTCTCATTGTAAGTGGGTATATTCTTCATCTCTGCATCGTGCTGGTCGAGAGTTTTCTTCCAGTCGGACTTATCGCTCTCCGTAGTTAACATAGCCTCGAGATTTAAGCGATTTACCCGTTGAAGCTTGTCAACTAGCTTTTTCCATCCAGACATTCTCTCAATGTCAAGTTTAACGGCGTCGAGATTCTTTAGCATGGCCTGCTTCTCAATGGGAATGAAGTCCAAGTCGAAACGTACCCCTTTTAAACACCAGTTTGGAAACCGGCTTTGGAGTGCAGGCGGGGCATTCTCAATTTGATATGGAGGCCGGTTGATGATCGTTTGAATGTCAGCTCTTTGAAGGGCAGGAGAGCTGGAGGGGATTTCCAAAGAGATGGGAGCAGCGGGCTTTTCAGAAATTGCAGACGTCGGCCTTTCACTATGCTTGGCCCGCTTGCTTGGATCTTCAACTATATGACCTTTCCCTTTGTCATCATGAGATTTTCTTTTGTGGGAATCATCATCTCTCTTGAAAGAATAATGTCGTTTATCCCATCTTCCATAGCACTCCTCATAAGCCCTTCTTTCACGAGCTTTTCTTGCGGCTCTTTCTTCATCAGTTTCCCTCGGGGTAGGAAGATACCGCCTGGGATCATAAGAGTCGCGTCTTTCATAGTGCTGAAAATCATCATAGTATGAGCCGCTCCGTCCCATTGGAGAACCTGAAAGTGAAAAAGAGACAAGTTTAGAAATCTTCGAAATAAAGAAGCTAAGTGCACAAAGTTGCAAAATCCTAAGTGTGTGCGGCGTTTGAACTACGCGCATCAAGCTACAAACCACTCTTCGGCTTAAGAGCTATCTCTTGAGTTGATGGAGTTGTTTGCAAAACTAATGTCACTTCAACTACTGGAGAAGCAAGTTTAGAAGCAGTGGTATCATCTTTGAAGAGCTCATGTGAAGTAACCACCAAGTCGCTCAATCCCTCAAAAATGTCGTCACCGTCATACCTAGCGGGATTCGTTCTCTCAGCTCCTTCATCAGCAGCCTTCCCGGAGTGTTGAGGAGGTTCCTCTTCTTCGATAACCGTGGAAAGTGCAAATTTTCCGAATGACCCCGCAACGTCAACGGAAGCAAAACATTTCACCAATGAAGCCTCGGCAGTAGGTTCTTTCGGTGTAAGTTCTTCGGCGGAAACTGGGGCATCTGGAGTCTCTGCTTGAGAACCAAGGGCATCATGAAGCTGAGTAGATCAGGAAGAATGCAAAAGTCCGAATTGATGCAAAAATTCGTCCTTCAGCAAAAATTTAATGCTTCTCTCCTCAACCGCCACAGCACTTAGTCTTTCAAAAGTAGGCTTATGGCTGTAATCTTTAGAAAGAGGAGGAAGTGCTGTAAAAGTAAAGAATGAAGTTAGCACTTAACAACTTGGATTTTGAAAAGTTAAGAAAAGGAAAGAACGGAGATAGGCAAGCTTACTTCCTACTCTCCAAATGCTGTAGAATCCTGGGGGCAACGGACGAAGAAAAATTGGTTCAAAAACCCGTGGGCCCTTTTAGGAAGATCGGTGATTAGTTTACGGTTCCTTGCGCTTCTCACAAGCATGATAGAAGGATGATCTTTGTTCTTCACGAATGTACACAAGTAGCAAATCTCTTCAATGCTTGGAAGTCGGTCAAGTGTACTCTTGAACAGTACACAGAGTCCCATCAAGATGGCGTAGCCATTGGGATGCAACTGGAAGGGAGAGATAGTTAATCTGAGGAGGAGCTGTCGAAGAAAATCGTTAAAAGGAGGAATAGCTCCACTCAAGCACATCTGACGATTAAATGCGATAAAACCAAGAGGTGGCCTTTCAGCAGTTCCATTAACCCCAGGAAGCAAGGCGTCCACCTCAGCAATACCTAACTGAATGCATAACTGGTAAAAACACGTTGATTCAGAGTGGTTGAAGTTCTTTCCTGGGGATTATCCAAGGGGCTAGCTATTGGTAAGACTTCTTCGGCTTGCCCTACTATCTCTTCTTGTTGAGAAGTCATTCTACACAAGGAACTGGATATTCAAATATGAAGGTGCATGTTTCCTAAAAGTGTGTGAAGTGTTGTGCAAAACTATTGAAATAACAAGTAAATGAAATAAAACTTGAAATATTGCTAATTGATGCATGTCAATTCAGGAAGTTTCGAGGCTTGTTGTTAAACCAAAGTTAAGTGTAGTATCAATGCAGATGATATTTAGCAGTAAGCAGTTATAATTGTGTACATTTTGCGTTGATGCTTCATTTAAATTGGTTAATTCACATCACTTCATCTGTAATCAGAATCATACTATTTAACATAAGTAAAGTACCAGTTCTTTAATCTAATCCATCATTCGATGTGGGCGGTCGATGATGAGTATATTCTTCCCGTTTTTCTTCAAATGTTGTGTTTAACGGATTTTTAGCATTAAAGTTAATATAATCTGTAAAGAAGTGCAACAAGTTCGGGCATGATATCTCGGCAGCTCAAGGCATGAGACTTCAAGGCAAGGTTGTGCAAATTTGGCTAAGTCCTAGGTTGCTCGAATACACATGCGACCTAAAAAGTTAAGTCGAAAATAGCTTAATTCGCAAGAAGTTAGGTCGTAAAGATTGTTAGGTCGGCCAAATCTGTTAGGTCGTAAAGGTTTTTAGGTCCTTCAAATTTACTAGGTCACTTCTGAAGCAACTCGGCAATGTCAAGCTATCTCCCATTAAAACCCCTATGCCCTACTCTCCAATCACGCTTTGCCATCAACCATTGCTTTGCTCGAGACACCACGGCATAACCCGCTATCGACTAACCCGTTAACATCACATATTAATCTTCCCCAAACACCTAAAACTCCGTCATCTCCTCCATGTTTCCTGAAGGCGCATTCAATCATAGGCCAATAAAGCAACTACAAGCAGGTCAATGGCAATCGAAGAACGAATCAGGAAGAAGTCTTACGGCGAAGTAACGAAAAACCGTGTGGAAGTGGTTACGGAGAAATCGATGGCAAATACAATGGAGAGGGGATCGATTTACCTAGGATTGTTGTTAGGAGTGAAGATCGAAGCAATAAGGAGTTTCGCTTTGATGATTCTCGAGCTCAAGAATGGAAATCGCGGCGGCAGAATACAAGCAGTGGAACGAGGAGGAAGAAACGAGCTAATAACTTATAATATAGGGGAAAGAAAGGAAGACATATCGGCACGCGACCTAGCGAGCCTGTTGAGTCGCCCACGACCTAGAGCAGTTAGATCGAAGCACACGACCTATGACATAGGCGTACACTTCGAGGGGCAAGTGTTAACACCATCCTGAACAGTGACTCAAGTACTTAAAGGATTCAAGCGAGCTAACAAGGCCGAAGATCTAAGGCGACCTAACGTGATAAGCGACCTAACGTGATACAAGACCTAACGTGATAAGCGACCTAACGTGATACAAGACCTAACGTGATAAGCGACCTAACCATGTGACAACCTAACGACCTAAGCAGATCCACAGCACGACCTAATGACCTAGCGACCAACACAGGGCAACAATATATCGCAACAGAGGAATGCAGCGACCTAGGAACCTAACGACCTAGCAACCTAATGAACTAAGCGACCTAGTGAGCTAACGACCTAGCAAGTTTACGACCTAGCGGACCACGAGCTTTATATCCTTATGTCGTTTAGTTATAGGTCGAAACTACACTAGATCGCTGCTACTCCTAAACCCAGCCTAGGTCGCTCAATCGGGTGCTTCGACATGTCTGGGTCGCCTACCATCCTCCCATAGGTCTCTACGACCTAGTAACTCGCTCTATTGACATAATACAATCCTGTTAAGCCGTAACCCATACTCCCTGGGTTGTCCACGACCTAAAGACCTGCATCCAGATTTTCTCTATAAATACCCTGCCAGCTCCAACTGAAAGGGGACTTTGGCTCATTTCTGGAATGCCTATACTCTGCTGTTTTCTCGACTCATCTGACACTTCAAACACCGAAGACGCTTCAACGAACTTTTGGAAGAGATCTAGCACGTTCAACATGAATTCGAAGAGCTCTTCTAAATTAAAGTTCTAGCTACTTGTCTTAATTGTGTTGTAATCAAAGATCATTGTAAAGGTTATAATTGAATCAGCAGTAAAGAGGATTAAAGTGGACGTAGGCTTGACATTAAGCCGAACCACTATAAAAACTGTTGTCTCTCTACTTGACTTTCTGTTATTTTCTTCTTATCTCTAGTTCCCGTACCAACGGGTGGTGTTTTCACATTTTTAAACCTTACACCGGGGTGTTAGCGTCGAATTTTATCATTAATAAGATGTATTTATATCTAAATTGTTTGAAGTGAATTGGAGATTTAATTCTTAAATTTTTATTAAAAGTTGATTTCAATTATAAATAAAGATAAAATTTTGAATATATGCTTAAATTGGAAAATTAAAATTTCACTTATATAATACTCAATTACATCCCAATATAACTTACCTAAATCATTGAAAAGTTGAATATGTAATTGAATAATTTATAATGTAAAATGATGTTAAAGGACATTTTAAATAAATTTGAGTAATTATAATAAGTGCATGTATACTTAATACATGTGAAAAGATATATTAAGTGGAATAAATTTAATAATTATTTGGAATAAAGAAAGATTAAATTTGTTGAATAAAATATAATTATAGTAAACGACTGTACAAATTTGTGATTTTAGAAATTGTTAATTTAAGATAATTGGATAATAAGATGATCAATTTAGAAATAGTTAATATTGATTTAACTTAAAGTGAAATCAAATGGATTAAATCAATTATTGAATACTAATTAATTTATAATTAAAATTTATATAGTTTTAAATTAATTGTTTTTTTCAATCTATTTTCCTTTCTGGTTGTTTCCATTCTCCTACTTCCTTCCTTTTCAGGGACAAAAAGTTTTGAGTGGGGGATAGTGTAAGGACACGTAAATTTTAGTCACTTTGTTTATTTAAATAATTGAATTGTCGTGAAGTTTTAAATAATAAAATTTTGAATTGAAAATTTAATATTTGAAATAGGTCTCTTTTAACATAGCAACCGGTAAATTTTCATCTAATTATATGGAAGTTTATTATGTTGTGAAATTTTATTTAATTTAAACCAGTTAAAAACATGATGATAATAAAATATTTTCCGAACCTGAATATTTTTCTATATAAAATTTTTAAATCAACTTCTGGGTGAGTCGTCATATTTCGTTTCTTCAAATTTGGACTTCTATTACTCCGTTTATCTAATTTATGGCAAATTAGCAGCATTTCCAATACCGATTGTGGACTTTTGATCGGATGATCATACCACTAATATCTGTGTACCGTTTTGATCGTCTCGTTGTGCTGATCTTTGCGGTATATCCCAATTTTGCTCTTTGACGTCCGATACACAGCAGAATCTGTGAAATGGTCATACGTATCGGTTCCACAATCGATCTTTTGTTTCCTACCCTTTCATATCCCACCATCTTTTACCCAATAGCCGTTTTCAATTCCCAGAAGTCAAGATGTTACTTTCTCTATTACCTAAACACCATTTATATCCATTGTCCTTTCATTTTTTTCGTTCCTTAATTTGGCTACAAAAGAAAATTTTATTCTGTGTTATACAAATCTACATTTCATCACTGTGCCTAAAAATCTACTCAGCTTCCTTCCTTACCAATTTGTTGTTGCCTCAAAAAAAATTGAAACATATAAGCTTTGGCCTCCCCATCTTTCCTCTTCATCTTTTCTCCTCTCTGCCCCATCTCCACAACGTCATTGTCATCCCTGACAACGTGGCCGCAAATTCAACCTATCACTGCAAGCCTTCATTTTCGTGCCTAGACCTAGTCCTACTTGCTCGGCCTACCCCTCCACCTTCCACTCATGAGTCACCAACCACCCGAGCCAGCGATCTTGTCCATTAGGCCCGCCATCACCACCTTCGTTAATTTAATGGTCGATCTCTTGCCAGGCCGAGCCATGCTATTTACAAATTGTTCCTTGCTTTGTCATGTCTACCCTTCTTTGATATGAGAAATTTACTTCTTCAGGTAGGTTTTGTTTGTGTAAACTATTCATATAATTGTTGTATACATATTCATATAGGTTATATAATATTTATACTATCGGTTAGTTTATATATACCGAGTTTGTTGGCATATGTATGTTAGTAATATATATTTATATAATATGTCATTTTTATACAGATGTTTACTGCAGTATAGATATGTATATATTGATAAGTTAATACTTTAGTTAAAATTATGTTATATATTTTAGGTTTTCACCTGTTTTGTGTAATATTCAAATATAGGTTTGTTTAAAAGTGTGTATATATATCTAGCTAAGCTATATATTTTATCTGTTATATATATTCGTTAGTCATAAAACGCAATTATGTTTATATTTTATTTTTCTCTTATTTGTAGTATTATACATAACTGCAACTTTAATCAAATCTATTATCATTGGATATGATATGTTTGATTTTAAATGTTAAAATAAACCTACATCTATGTTGTATGATTTAAAACAGTTGGATAATAATAATATACTGTCTGATTATATTTATTTGTGTGTACCAGATATATGGGTTAGTTTATATATATGTGTGTTCTGTCTGTATGTATATATTTAAGTTATATATTTGTATATATGAATATATGGTTGTTTGTTACATATATTTTAAGTGTATATATGATATCGATATACATATCTTACCTGTGACAACAACTTTTGTAAAGTGCATGTTATATATTTATATACTATTGATTTCAAAGTATGCATTTATATTTGTCTATGATTATATTATATTTATAGTGTTTGTATGATATATGATGCAACACATTTATACAGAAGTTACAGTGGTATGTTTGTGTATATACATTTATTGTTTATGATTTTATAAACATGATTTGTAGTTATATTTATTTAAACATAGATATGCTGGTATATGTTTCATACATATATTTTACTTATATGCTATATATATGATTGCTGAGTTCATGTATATAATTTCAGTTATATTAATTTTTAAAATTCTGTTTCAAATATACTTAGTATTATATATTAGTCTATATGTCTTTCTGTTTATATAAATATTGATTTTTCATATGTTATGTATATATGCTGATTTTAATATGTACGCTTTAATGTAAAACAACGGTTTTGAATTACATATATGTTTAATTTAATGAATGTCTGAGTTAAGAATATAATTCTATATATAGTTATATAAGTTTACACATACCATTTATCATAGTTGGTCTAATTCTAATTTGACTTCGTTAATTCCTATTTATCAGCTTCGTATGCCGTGCGTGTTCTTCATCGAATCGTGTCCATCTAGCTTTGCTTTGGGATTCGTAACTCATTCATAAAATGTCTCTAGCCTCGAAAGGTGAGAAATCACTCACGATTTAACGTTCTTATATTTATTAAATTTGATTTCAATTGAAATTACAATTGAAATATGTTGTTGTTAGTTATTTACGTTGCTATGTATGATATTATCTATATCAGTTCACCTGTGACATCTTACACCATTATCTGTTATTTCTATTGATGCTATATACATGTTATATTATTATCATATCTGTTATCACTCCATAAGTTCCCTGTTAGTATAGAATTAACTATTGGTTGAAATGAGACATACACGAACAATCTGTAGAATAGGAGAAAATCGTTATGGGTTGAAATGATAAACCCAAGCGATTTTCATTTGAATTGAATTTGGGATTGCGGGCTGAAATGATATATACCTGTATAAATTTAAATTACGGATTGAAATGATAAATAACTGCATCACTTGACTATAGGATAGAAAATTATATACAGACACCATTGGTCTATATATAAATATTTTGAAAATGATTTCTATGGTTTTGGAAAGAAATATATGGTTTAATAAATATTGATTTTAAGATATTACATATATATATATATATATTTGGAAATGATTTCCAAGGTTTTGAAATTTAATTTATTTAAGATTATACTCAAATAAGTTTGATTTGAAATTTATTAAATTTGGGATTTTAGAGATATGATTTTATAACTTGATTTAATTAAGAGTGATTTAAATGGATATTTCAAATTTACAGAAGTTAAAGTGGTATATTTAGTTTTATTTAAATTTGGAATTTGAAGTTCTATTTAATTTTTATTGAATGATTAAGTAAATATTTCAAAATAATATTTGTAAAGTAAATTGATATAGATATGGAATTATTAAAACTGGTTTTTGAATGTTTGAATATTAAAGCTTCGAAATATTTTGAAGTTGAAATAGTTTATTTGAGGTTCAAATTTGTTTTGAAATCGATGTAATTTGAAATGGTTTATTGAGAAACTGAATTGAATTGAAATTGATGATTTTAGACCTGAATAAATTTAAATTTTTTAATTCGAATCGACTTGGAATTGATTTTTGAGATTTGAGGAAGCTCTTTTATTATATAAAGTAATTTTGAATTCTATTTAAAAACTATTTATATATTTTACTTTGTAGATTATTTTAATATAAACTATTTTTATATAAATCATTTAAATATACTAACTATTTAGCATAAACTATTTTTACTTATAACTCTTTTACATAAACTATTTTACTTTAAGAACTATTTTATTATATATAATATTTTAATATTTAAATTGGTTAAGTGGGAAGTATTATGATTTCAAAGTATTATGTTTTTGAAAGTGTTATGATTTCAAGTGTTTGGGTTCGAAAGTGTTATAACTTTAAAAGTGCCATGATTTTGGAAATGGATATATTTGAAATGGAAATGATACCGTATTTGGTTTTGAAATGGCAATGATATTTTGGTTTTGAAGTATAAATTATTTTGAAATGACCGCGGTATTATAATAACGGTTGGTTGTTAAAGAGACCATGATCGGAAGTTGTGATACTCTCTGCCAACTCCGAAAACCACTTTAACAAATGTGTACGCGGTTGAGATTCCAGAATGAAGTAGGATGGTGGCGACGATCCTATGTGAGGTATATACGTGGACTCAACTCCCGTGAGTTTGCATAAGGTGGCTAAAACAGGAGCAATTGACAGGCCAATGAGGTAGCTCCTCTCATCGGACACACTCTTTCGTATGCCATTCTATTACTTTGTGATTAATTTGGTGCGTACCTTTGATTTTTTATTTTGGGAGGGTGGTCCGAGGTGGGCGGTAGTGGCTGCTATGCGTTACCACTAGCCCCGAAGTGTAATTGGTATATTGTAATGACCCGTAAAATTTTAATAATTTCAAACCGTAAAATTTTAATAATTTTGAATGGTTTTATTTACATATTTAATTCATTTTTTTGTGTTTTTATTCATCTTGTTTAAAATGGTGTTTGATTACTTTAAAATTTGAATTTTAGAAATTTCTTGAATTGATTATAAATCATTTTCCCAAATTGTAATAAATATAAACAATTTCTGTAATTTTGATTTTGGGTTAAAGTTTAACTTTGATTGAAATTTTAAACTGTATATATTTGTACAACATTTGTTCCAATTTTGTTTCTTTAAATTGGTTATATACTTTTAAATTAAGTAATAAATAATGTGTAAAAGGGAAATAAATTTATACGTTTCTTTTATACGTATATACATCTGTTTTCTTAGTAAAGAAATAAACAAATCAAATCGATGTAACAAATCAAATTTTAAATTATGAAATAAATAATGTGGAAATAGCTATTTAATTATACGTTTTATTTGGTACGTTTTATATCCGTTCTTGTTTAAATTATTTGGCGTTATATAAATGATACGTTATCTCCTGAAATATACTTTAGCATATATTTTACTAAATAAGTACGAAACTAATAAATTCAAAGTACGTTACTTTGTTATAAATTTTGGGCGTACATTTCGATTTAATTATTGCCTCTCTAATGCGCACACTTTTGATTTCTTACCTTAGTTGTTAAAATCATCAGCCGTGCATTCTAAAAGGAATGAAAAATCTTGCCTTACACTTCACATGTAAATTATCTCATCTCTTTTACACTTGCCTTTTGCTTGTTTATATTTAATACGAATGAGATCCTATAATTCCTCTTCCGTTTGAAATCATTTATTTCTTGCATTTCATACACCAAATCAACGCAAGCCTATGTTAAATTCAAAAACCCGCGTACACAATTTCATCCGCATCTCATATTGCCTTCATCTTCTCGCACGTGCTTCTTTCGGAAGGTAATGCCGCACATATTTTTTCTTTCCTTTGTATTTTCTTGTTCTTCTTTCTTGTTTTTTTTTCAGTTTAAAGACCGTTGATAGCAAAATATATATATTATTTTTTAAGCACATATTTTATCACAGCTTTCAAAATTACATCATATGGTTTACCTTTCTTACAGCTCTTTTATTACATTTTTATATATAAAGTATACGGTTATATATTAGTTGTTTTACATTTTCTGGGTTGCGTGTTATATATATTGTAACAACCCGCATATTTTACGATTGAATATCTAAATATTTTTGTTTAAATGTTTTATCGTTAGTCGGATTTTAATCCGAAAAGTTACTTTTCGCATACAGTTGAATTAGGACTCGGGACCACTTCCATTGAGTTCAAAACACCGTTTGCAATATTTTTGAGTATAAACTTTGATATGTGGAGTTAGTGGAATTTTTCCACTTTTTCAGTTTGGGCTTTGGGTTTGGTTTAGCCCATTAGCCTGAACTATTAACTCTAGCTCAACCCCCTCTTCCCTTCATAACTTCACTTTCATTTCCTAACACTCAAGCTTCATCAAAAATAGAGGGAGGAATGGGAAGTTAAAACTCCAAGCCCTAGTTCATTTGCCAATCCAACATCTAACTCCAAATTCAAAGAGAAGTCATTATTCAAGCTTCTTGTGTTAGGATTGAAGTGTGGTTGATTCTTCCTTTGCTTACAAGCTTCTCCTTCATTGATTTTGTGAAAAGGTGAGATTTTTATCTCACGTCTCTGTCTATACCTATCTTTAATTGTTGGGTACGAATTCCTCTAATACTTTTTCATATTCATTTGCTCTTGGTTAGGTTGAATTGGTGAAAATCGCAATTTTTAGTGTTTTGGGTTCAAATATTTAAACCTCTTAACTTTGATGTTTGAACACGTTTTTGGTGATGCATCGAGGAGCCAATAGGACCGGGTACCCGATGGACGCAATCCTCTAGCGTCCGTGCTCGACCGGTTGCAAATTGAGAGAGTTTTTGCACCTTCGTTCCTTAGGTCGTTCGGCCTGCACACATGACTCTCGGCCTGCAGTTAGGTTGGCCTGCCTTAGGTCGCAACCCATTGGTCGCTCGCCTTGCAGTTAGGTCGGCCTGACTTAGGTCGCAACCGTTTAGGTCGCAACCCCTTAAGTCACTCGGCCATTAAGTCGCACTGCATATAGGTCGCACCAACATAGGTCGCCCCATGCTTTAAGACACGCCATGTTGTAGTTCGGCTATGTTAGGTCGCTCGGCTTGCATCAACATAGGTCGGCTTTGTTAGGTTGCTCGGCTACGTTAAGTCGCGCCTGCTTTATCTCGCAACCACTTAGGTCTCTCGGCCTGCTCGCATCATTAGGTCGCTTGCACCTTAGGTCGTGCCATGTTAGGTCGCATGCTACTCCTAAGCCGCTATCTCCTTAGGTCACTCGTTCCTTAGGTCGCTCGGCCTGTTATGCCGCTTGTATTAGTTATGTCGCTCGTTCCTTAGGTCGCTCGGCCCACCGCTATAGGTTGTATCAACTTAGGTCGCTCACTTATGTCGATAGCTCCTTAAGTCATTGCCGCTATCTTCTTAAGTCGCGCAGTTAAGCCGCATGCTACTCCTTAAGTCACTGATCTCTTATGTCGTATGCCGTGGAGCCGCATGTGTTGAGCAGCTGATTTCTTGTGTTGAATTATGTTAAGTCGTAAGTCGTGACTGTTAAGTCGCAAGGGTATCTCCACTGATGGATTTGGAAACGAATTCTTTGGATTTTATTCACGTCTTCGAATGTGAATTTTTATGACTTATTGTTTCTGCAATCATTTTTGTGATTTGTCACTTTAAAAATATAATGGTTTCAATACTAGTAGTTAATTTATTACAAAGTTCGTTTCTTAAACCGTTTTTCAATCTACTAGTACACACAAACCGTTACCTCACTCGTACGACAAACCTAATTAAACGGCTTAGTAAAACAAGTGGTATGAAACGCTTGTGTTACTTCGCCGGTTAATTCTTGGACTTGTTCGATTGAATCTCTTCTGACAATTTTTGAGTGGAGATCTACAATTTGTTCGTAAATATTTAAGTTAAGCTAGTGGTTATGGGACATGAAGCTAAGCTTATATATTTACTAGCTTACTGTAACGGACACTTCTTGATGATCAATTTTGTGATTTAGACTAGCAAATGTGCGATGTCTCTTTGTCTACGAGGGAGACTAAACCCCGTTTCTGTGGAGCTTCGGCTCAATTTGGTGAGGTAGCGACCCATGGTCTTCGGGCCATTTTGTGGTGCTTCGGCTAAAAATTAATGGTTAGCAACCACGGAATAGCGTTCCATTTTGTGATACACGTGTTGGTGAGTTTTCATGCTCCCGTTTTGTGATAGGCCTCCCCCTTTTTGTGATTTCTGGATTTCCACTGATGATTTTTGGAATTTGTGTTTTCACCAATTTTCGTGATTTACATTGATAAGTTTTATCAATATTTGTGCATTGGTGAATTTGTGTGTCACTAACTTTTGTGATTGGCATTGATATTATTGTCCATATTTATGGTTTAGTGAATATAAATAAAGAGTATGACGTTCCTTCTGATCTTTGAGAAGATTCTTGTGATATTGATTAATCCCTAGTTGATTTTCAATTGCATACTTATCACAGTATGGCTTTATGGTTATCATATGTTTATGTAATATCTCTTATTCTATGTTATTTTATCAGATATTTATAGCAAGACTGATCCGTTTATTATTTTCTTATTAAATAATACTCGGGTCAGATCGAGATGTTACACGTGCTTCTGCTTGACTTCACATCTGGGATTATCACCCTGACTTTTGGCTAACTACATAGATTAGTAGTTTTTGTTGTATACATATGAGATATAGACTCATTGATGTATCCATATTCTTTTGTCTAGCACTTGTAGCTATTCTTTTGTGACATTGTGGATCTTGTCTGACCACTACTCTGATGAACACTTTTATGTGTTATATATTCATATCTATTTCCGCCTTTATGATATGGATGCCTGTGACTGATTTGAGTTATGTTTATTTCTATATTTGTTTACAAAGCGTATATATATAGCCATTGTGTAATAGCTTTGAGTTTGTATCGGTATGTCGGATTTCCTCCTGAAACTAAATGCATGTTGTACTATCTGACATATCGGTGCTCGCACATAGCAATTGCATGGAAGGTCGCTCCTTAACAGCCTAATTCTCCGCGCTAGTTGACGGCATTACCCCGTAGTGTCCTTGGCTAGCATGGGTAAAGAGGTGGGGCGTCACAGCTTGGTATCGGAGCCAATCTTCGGAATAATGTAGAATAATCTAGCAAGGATCATCGTCTTAAGCCCTTCTTAAGAGTCGTGCTACAGGATTTAATTCGAGTCTTCGTACCGATTCATCCTATTTTCTTTATGATTCCTTGTTTATCTATCAAGATTGCTTGATATTCTTTTGGTGAATAACCCTATCCTTCTTCTTTCTTTCTTTCAAAAGGAAGAGAAATGGTTAGACCTGGCCGTCCCAGCACCGGTCAATCTAGTGCTACTCCCCAAGATGGAGTATTTTCGTCTTCCCAGCAGCTTCTTGATCTTGTAAAGAATGCTCAAGCTATCGGATCTAATTCGGAGTCTACTCACCCTAAGTCTGGATTTGCACGTTTATGCAACGATTATACCAATTTGGGTGGGAAGCCATTCAAAGGTTCTGAAATTATTATTGAAGTCCAGGCTTGGCTGAGAACGTGCGATCGAATCTTTTCTCGCATGAATCTTATTGATCTTCACCGTATTCAGGTGAACTCTAGTATGCTCCAAGAAAGAGCATTAGATTGGTATGAGCTTCTGATTTCTGAAATAAATGAAGAGGATCTTACTTGGGAGAAATTCTGAGAACGCTTCGAATTAAAATTTATGCCAGAAGCTGAGAAGGTGACTTTGGCTCGCCGTTTCATTGAACTTTTTCAAGGTGAATCCTTTGTGGTAGACTATGTCGCATCCTTCGAGCCACTTTTGAAATACGGGGTCGAGTACATAAACACCCCATTGAAGAAGAAACAAAGATTTGTCTATGGCTTGAACAAAAATCTCAAGAAGCCATTACTTCTTAAGTTAGAAGTTTCTTTTGATCAACTCATTGATATCGCTCTTCGTCTTGAAGAGGCAGATAGGGAGAGTGATGTTGAAGTTGGGAGTGCTAAACCGAACTTCAATAACAAGAAAAGGCCTAATAAGTTCAGAGGTCCTTATCCCAATAACAAAGGGAAGCAAGCAACTTCGGTGGCAAAGACTTCTACCTTAGGTGGTGGGCAGTGCCACAATTGTGGTTCTAAGGACCATTATGCGAATAAGAGTTCAAAGCCTCGTGCTTGTCGCTATTTCAAAAGCCGGATCATTATTTATCTTCTTGTCCCAAACTTCAAGGCAGGAAGGAGGGAAAGCTTAATGTTGCTCAAGCCCCTGGCAACACATCTCATGGTCAAGGTATTTCTCATTCTATCCTTGATGACATTATTTTATTTCGTGATCATCCTATTTGAGTTCTTTTTGATACGGGTGTGTCCCACTCTTTTATCTCAAAAGAACTTGTTGATAGTTTTTCTTTGGATGTTTTGTGTTTAATGACTTCTTTGAGAATTGCGAATCCCGTTGGTGGATCCGCAGCAATCAGTTTATTATGTAAGGATGTCGAGATTATTTTGTGTGATTTTTCTTTCGGAGCCGATTTGCATGTTATGCGCTACTTAGGCTTTGGAATGATTTTGGGAATGGATTGGCTTAACCGCTATGAAGCCCAAATACTATGTTCTAAGCGGACTATTCATCTTCGACATCCTCAATTTGCTAAGTAGCTTTCTAGTGACCTTAAAGGTTCAGATTCCAGCTTGGTTGCATCTTTATATTCTTTAAATCCTCACGATGACGATAATGATGATGAGGAAGATATTATCTCTCTTATTCACGTTGTTCGTGAGTTTACGACATATTTGAGTCCGTTTTAGGATCACCACCTAAGCGAACAATTGAGTTCAAAATTAATCTCATCCCTTGAGCACAACCTCTCACTCGTCCTCCTTATTGTATGTCCAATAAAGAAAATGAGAAGATGCGCAAACAATTATCCAAATTGGAGACGAAGCAATTTATTCGCTCTAGTTCCTCGCCTTGGGGAGCTTCGGCTATTTTTGTGAAGAAATCCGATGGTACACTTAGGCTTTGCGTTTACTACCGCAAGCTCAATGACCTTACTATCAAGAATAAATATCCTTTACCTCGAATTGATGATCTATTCGATCAACTTAGTGGTGCTAGAGTCTTTTCACAATTAGAATTAGCTACCGGTTTTCATCAGCTTCGTATTGCAGAGGATAGTATTCCTTTGACATCGTTCCGTACTCGTTATGGATCTTATGAATGGCTTGTTATGCCATTTTGTTTAACGAATGCTCCGGCTTATTTCATTGACATAATGAATCGAGTTTTCAAAGATTTCCTTGATCGATTTGTTTCATCTTCATTGATGATATTCTTGTGTATTCAAAAACCATGGAGGAGCATGAAAAGCATCTTCGAATTGTGTTGGAAACTCTTCGGAGTAATCAATTAAAAGCAAAATTTTCTAAATTCCACTTTTGGCAATCTCGTGTGAAGTTTCTCGGTGATATTATTTCCGAATCCATAATTTCCATGGATCCTTCAAAGATTGAAGCGATTCAAAATTGGAAGAGACAGGAGAGTGTGACGGTGATCCGTAGTTTTCTTGGATTGGCAGGTTTTTGCCGCCGTTTCATAAAGGACTTTTCCAAAATTTCCGTGCCTCTCACTAGTTTGACAAAGAAGGGAGTTAAATACATTTGATCGGACAAATGTGAAACATCTTTTCAGAAATTAAAAGAACTCCTTTCTGATGCTCCTATTCTTGTGATTCCCGAGTGAAACTAAGATTTTATTGTTTATACCGATGCTACTCGCGTTGGTTTGGGTGCCATTCTTATGCAAAGAGAACGTGTTATTGCTTATGCTTCTAGGCAAATGAAACCAGCCGAGACTAGATATGCCACTCATGATTTAGGATTCGTGGCTATTGCTTTTGCCCTTCGTATTTGGGGTCATTATCTTTTGGGAGAAAAATTTATTCTGTACACCGATCATAAGTCTTTGAAGTATCTATTTTTTCAAAAGGAACTTAATTTGCGTCAACAACATTGGCTCGAATTTCTTATAGCTTATGACCTTGATATTCTTTATACCCCCGGAAAGGGAAATCGTGTTGCAGACGCACTTATTCGTAAGCAACAATCGGTTGTTTCTATGATGATATACGAATGGAATGATCTCGGAATTCTATCCACTTGTGAGATTCGAGATCGTATTTTCGATTTATGTTCGTCTCTTGTTTTATGTAGCTTTGAGGCTCATCCCTCTCTTTTAGACCGCATTCTTGAAGCTCAAAGGCTAGATCCTGAATTGGCTCTTCTTGGCCAAAATTTAGGGATAAAATTGATATTGAGTGTTTGAAAGACTTTGATATTGATTCTCGTGGCGGTATTCGAAATTTTGGAAGACTTATCGTGCCAAATATTAGTAATCTTCGTAAAGACATTTTAGAAGATTCTCATCGTTCTAAATTTACCATTCATCCCGGTAGTAGTAAAATGTACGCGGACACGAAGCGACTTTATTATTGGGAGGGTATGAAATCTAATATTGCTAACTTTGTTAAGTGTTGCATGACTTGCCAACTCATTAAGGCCGAACATCAAAGGCCCGGTGGGTTATTGCAACCTTTAGAAATTCCAATTTGGAAGTGGGACCAAATTTCCATGGATTTTATAGACGGCCTTCCCTGTTCTCCTTCGGGTCATGATAGCTTATGGGTGATAGTTGACAGACTTACTAAATCCGCCCATTTTGTTCCCGTTCGGTCCAATTGAACCGTACCTCTTTTGGCCAAACTTTTTATCAAAGAAATTGTTAAATTGCATGTAGTTCCTACTTCTATTGTTAGTGATCGTGATCCATTGTTTACTAGTGGATTTTGGAAGAGTCTTCGAAAATCTTTGCGAAAGAAGCTTAATTTTAGCACCGCTCATCATCTCCAGTCCGATGGACAAACTGAGCGTGTGAATCAAACTCTTGAAGATCTTCTTCGTGCATGTGTTCTTGATTTTGGTGGAAGTTGGGAAGATCACATTTCTATTGTTGAGTTTTCCTACAATAATAGCTTCCAATCTAGTATTGGTATGGCTCCTTTCGAGGCACTCTATGGAAGACCATGTCGATCTCCTTCTTGTTGGCTTGAGGCCGGTGAGATGCTGGTTTTAGGTCTAGATTTTATTCGTGATTCCATATAGAAGATTGACCTTATTTGTCATAGAATGAAAGAAGCCCAGAGTAGAAAAAAATCCTATGCCGATAACCGGAGAAGGAACTTAGAATTCTCTATGGGAGATCTTGTGTTTATTCGTGTTTCACCTATGAAGGGTGTTTTACGTTTCATTCGATCGAGAAAGTTAGCACCTAGATATATTGGTCACTTTCCCATCACCGAAAGCCTTGGTTCCGTGGCTTATCGCCTTTTATTACCGGCTCAGTTTTCTGCTATTCATGACGTGTTTCACGTTTCTTAATTACAGAAATGTCTTCGAGATTCTGATTCTATTCTAGAGCCCGGTGTTGTGGAAGAAACTGAAGTTTCGCCTAATTTAACTTATGAGCAACATCCTATTCATATTGTTGCTTCGGAGGTCAGACGCCTTCGAAATAAAGATGTTCCGCTTGTTAAAGTTCAATGGTCCTCAAATCCTAAGGACTGCTCTTGGGAATCTAGAGAGTTCATCAAGCGAACACATCCGGACTTACTTTCTCGTGCTCTTTGAGGTGAACTTCTTATTTGAAATTCTTCTGTGTTGATATGCTTTCATGGTTGTTACCTTATATTTCCTTATTAAGTATTGTGAGGACGCAATTTCTTTAAGGAGGGCAGTCTGTAACAACCCTCATATTTTACGATTGAATATTTAAATATTTTTGTTTAAATGTTTTATCGTTAGTCAAATTTTAATCCGAAAAGTTACTTTTCGCATACCGTCGAATTAGGATTTGGGACCACTTCCATTGAGTTAAAAACACCGTTTGCAATCTTTCTGAGTATAAACTTTGATATGTTTGGAGTTAGTGGAATTTTGCCACTTTTTCACTTTGGGCTTTGTGTTTGGTTTAGCCCATTAGCCTAAACTATTAACTCTAGCTCAACCACCTCTTCCCTTCATAACTTCACTTTCATTTCCTAACACTCAAGCTTCATCAAAAATGGAGGGAGGAATTAGAAACTAAAACTCCAAGCCCTAGTTCATTTGCAAATCCAACATCTAACTCCAAATTCAAAGAGAAGCCATTGATTCAAGCTTCTTGTGTTGAGATTGAAGTGTGGTTGATTCTTCCTTTTCTTACAAGCTTCTCCTTCAATGATTTTGTGAAAAGGAGAGATTTTTATCTCACATCTTTGTCTATAACTATCTTTAATTGTTGGGTATGAATTCCTAACACTTTCATATGCATTTGCTCTTGGTTTGGATTGAATTGGTGAAAATCCCAATTTTTAGTGTTTTGGGTTCAAATCTTTAAAAATCTTAACTTTTATGTTTGAACACATTTTTGGTGAAGCATCGAGGAGCCAATAGGCCCGGGTAGCCGAAATGCCCTCTTTGGAGGCACAAGCCCTCTTCGAAGGCACAAGCCCTCTTCGGAGGCACAACTCTTCGGAGGAAAAAGTCCTCCAATGAGACAAACTTCCAAGTTTGAAGTGCAAATGAAAGTCCTCCAATGAGGCACACTTCCCAAGTTTGAAGTGCAAATCAAAGTCGTCCAATGAGGCACACTTCCCAAGTTTGAAGTGTAAATTAAAGTCCTCCAATGAGGCACACTTACCAAGTTTGAAGTGCAAATTAAGGTTCTCCAATGAGGCACACTTCCCATCTTTGAAGTGCAAATTAAAGCCCTCCAATGAGGCACACTTCCCAAGTTTGAAGTTCAAATTAAATTCCTCCAATTAGGCACATTCCCCAAGTTTGTAAAAAAAACCCCTCTAATGAGGCCCACATCACCAAGTTGAAGCGCCAAAGCCTTCTTCGGAAGCCCGCTTCACCGCGCTGGAGAATCCACTTCTCAATAAACAAAAGTGAACATCTCTAAAGGATGAAGTGTAAAAGAAAAAAGAGAAAAAACTTCCCAAATACAAGGCACACTCTACTAAAGCAGAATAACATTTCCTCAAAAAATGGAAGAATCATTCTCTAAAGCAACAGTGCAAGCCTTCTCGAAATGGAAGAATTATTCTCTAAAATAAGAGTACAAGTCTTCTTAAAATAGAAGAATTGTTCCCCAAAGTCTCCGCAAAATGGAGAATATTACAATGAGCCGTGGTGTGGGGGCAATATAATATTTCCATTAGTAAAAAGCAGTACCCAAGCAACACACCACAAGCTCACTGCAGTATCATGCAGAGAAAAATAAAGAAACTTGTATGAAAATGAGGGATAAATACATTCTCAAATACAGACAAAAGTCTGTACAAGTAGGAAGAATCATCTCATTCTATACTATAAAAAATTTCATACCTGTGCAGGTCCCCTATATGCAAGTTCCTTTGCTGGAGCTGGGGCACCTGAAGTCTCTGCTTGAAAATCTGGGGCATCATAAAGCTGAGTCAATTAAAAGAGGGCAAAATTCCGAATAAAGTGCAGAAATTCGTCTTTCAGCAGAAATTTAGCGCTCCTCTCCTTAACCGCCACAACACTTAGTCTTTTAAAAATTGACTTATGACTGGAATATTCAGAAAGAGAGGGGATGTTGCATAGTAAAGAACGAAATTAGCACTCAACAACTCAGATTCCGAAAATCTCAGAAATGAAAAAATCCAGCTTGCTCCACTATTTCTTATTATCAAGAAGACATTCTACATAAAGAACTGAATATTCAAAAGTAAAGTTGCACGTTTCCTAAAAGTGTGTGAAGTGTTGTGCAAAGCTACTTAAATAACAAGTAAATAAAGTAATACTCGAAATAATACTGGTTGGAAAATATGTCAATTCAGAAAAATTCGAGGCTAGTTATTTGAAAATAAGTGCGGTATCAATGCAGATAGCAGTTATAACTGTGTAAATTTTCCGTTGATACTTCATTCAAGATAGTTGATTCGCAACACTTCATCAAATCCATGCTAATTTACTTACAGTAAAATATCAGTTCTTTGATCTAATCCATCACTCGATATGGGCAATCGATGATGAGTATATTCGCCCCATTTTCCCGCAAATGTTGCATTTAACAGGTTGTTAAAATAATCTGTAAAGCGATGCAAAAAGTTCTGGTCAAAGTTCCATTAAGTCGCATTGGTCAAGTTCAAAAGTCTTCAGGTCAAAAAAAAGCAAGTTTGCCTAGGTACGAGCTTAGCAGCGACCTAAAAATTAAGCCGCAAGAGGTTAGGTCGTCAATCGCTCTCGACCTAGCAACTCAGTAAAGAACGAGTTAAGAAGAATCGAAGCACACGACCTAGTCCCTAGGCGTATACTTCGAGGGGTAAGTGTCAACTCCACTTTTTCAGCAAGGCCGTGATATCAAAAAATCGACCGAGAAGCCAATGATAGTTCGTCTCGAAGAATGGTCAACTCAACATCTCAACAAAGCATGTTCTGTTGAATGGTTTTTCAGATAAGATCCTCTACAGAGGGGGGATCCAGGGGGGTGCCAACCCCCCAAGGTGGGGGTGTGTGGGCAATGCTACCGCTACGGTGTTCGACCTGCCCGGTCAGGTCGCAGGGGTCCAGGGGGCAGCGCCCCGTCCAAAACGGTATACGACTTAAAGGATGGAGCGACCTACAACCTAGTGGTTCCAGCGAACTAAGGTGGCACAGCGACCTAACTATCTGAAGATTAGGCGACTCAGTGGTTCAACAATCTACGACCTACCGAGTTAACGATCTAAGGAATGAAACAACTCAAGCGACCTACAGGAAGACACGATTTAACGACCTACAAAGTGGAATGACCTAACGACCTAAAAGTGGGACGACCTAGCGACATAACTGATGAAGCGGGGTAATGACCTAAAGGGTTAAAGGAGTTAGCGACCTAGAAGGATAATAGGACTTACGACCTAACTGCTTAACGACTTAAGAGGTGGACGACTTAACGACTTAAGTACTTCATGACCTAAAGAGTTAAAGTGGCAGTGACCTAATGCTTTCACGACTTACTTTAAGTCGTTCACGACTTAGCACTTAGTGATTAAACTATGCCGCTTTCCCCTAAGTTGTTAGAACCTACCAGTTAGTTCAGATGGCCAAGTGCGAACCAGTTAGGTCGTAACTCATATCTCCTTAACTTGCTGACGACCTACGACCTATCTTAGGTCGTAGCCTACGACTTGCGACTTACTTTAAGTTGCTCACGACTTAAGGGCATGTCCAGAATTCCCTTAAATACGGCCTAAGCTCCAAAATTGAGGGGACTTTTTTGGTGAGGGCTGATTCTTCGAAGCGCCGATACTCTTTCATTCTCTCGACTCAAACAGCACTTCAAGCATTCCAAACACCAAAGATGCTACAACGAACTTCAAGAGAAGATCTGGATCATTCAACATGAACTCAAAAGATTCTTCTACATCGAAGTTTGAGCTACTAGTCAAAAGTGTGTTGTAATCGAAGTGCATTGTAAAGAATTGTAATCAAATCATCAATAAAGGAATTTAAAGTGGACGTAAGCACGATCTCAAGACGAATCACTATAAAACTATTGCTTTTACTACTTTTATATGATTTCTCTGCGTATACTTTGTTCCCGTACCAACGGGTGGTGCTTTCACTTAATCTCTCTTTGCATCGGGGTGTTAGCGTCCAATTTTTACGTTAACAATCATCATCGTGAGGATTTAAATAATATAAAGATGCAACCAAGCTGGAATCCGAATTTTTAAGGTCAATACAAATCCGCTTAACAGATTGAGGATGTCGAAGATGAATTGCCCCTCAGGACAAAGGATTTGAGCTTCATAGCGGTTAAGCCAATCCATTCCCAAATCATTCCAAAGCCTAAGTAGCGCATAACATGCAGATCGGCTCGGAAAAAAAAACCACACAAGATAATCTCGACATCTTTACACAATAAACTGATTGTTGCAGACCCACCAACCGGATTTGCAATTCACAAAGAAGTCATTAAAGCAACAACACTTAAAGAAAAATTATCAACAAGTTCTTTTGATATAAAAGAATGGGACGCACCCGTATCAAAAAGAACTCGAATAGGTTGATCACGAAATAAAATAATGCCATCAAGGATAGAATGAGAAATACGTTGACCACGAGATGTGTTGCCAGGGGCTTGAGCAACATTAAGATTTCCCTCCTTCCTGTTTTGAAGTTTGGGACACGAAGATATACAATGGTCCGGGCTTTTGCAATAGCGACAAGCACAGGGCTTTGGACACTTATTCGCATAATGGTCCATAGAACCACAGTTGTAGCATTGCCCACCACTAGAGGTAGAAGTCTTTTCCACCGAATTTGTTTGCTTCCCTTTCTTATTATTGGGATAAGGACCTTTGAACTTACTAGGCCTTTTCTTGTTGGTGAAGTTCGGTTTAGCACTCCCAACCTCAACATCACTTACTCTATCAGCCTCTTCAAATCGAAGAGCGATATCAGTGAGCTGATAAAAAGAAACTTCTAATTTAAGAAGTAATGGCTTCTTGAGATTTTTATTCATGCCATAGACAAATCTTTGGTTTTTCTTCAATGGGGTGTTTATGTACTCACCCCGTATTTAGAAAGTGACTCGAAGGATGCGACATAATCTGCTACAGAAGATTCACCTTGAACATGGTCAAGAAACGACGAGCCAATGTTACTTTCTCAACTACTGGCACAAACTTTAATTCGAATCGTTCCCGGAATTTCACCCAAGTAAGATCCGCTTCAACAATTTTAGAAATCATAAGCTCATACCAATCTAATGCTCTTTCTTGGAGCATACTGGAGGCCACCTGAACACGGTGAAGATCAATAAGATTCATGCGAGAAAAGACTCGATCGCACGTTCTCAGCCAAGCCTCGACTTCAATAATTGTTTCGAAACCTTTGAATGGCTTCCTACCCAACTTGGTATAATAGCTGCACAAACGTGTAAATCCAGACTTAGGATGAGTAGACTCCGGATTAGATCGGCTGCTTGACCATACCTTACTAAATCAAGAAGCTGCTAGGCAGACATAAATACTCCATCTTGGGAAGTAGCACTAGATTGACTGGCGTTGGGAGGGCCTAGTCTAACCATTTCTCTTCCTTTAGAAAGGAAGAAAGAAAGAAGAAGGATAAGGTTATTCACCAAATGAATATCAAGCAATCTATGTAGATAAACAAGGAATCGTAAAGAAAATAGGATGAATCGGTACGAAGACTCGAATTAAATCCTAAACCACGACTCCTAAGATGGACTTAGGATGATGATCCTTGTTAGATTATTCTACATTGTTCTGAAGTATGGCTCCGATACCAAGCTGTGACGCCCCACCTCTATACCCACTCTAGCCAAGGACACTACGGTGTAATGCCGTCAACTAGCGCGGAGAATAAGGCTATTGAGGAGCGACCATCCACGTAACTACTTTGTGCGAGCACCGATATGTCAGATAGTACAACATGCATATGGTTTCAGGAGGAAAACCGACATACCGATACAAACTCAAACCTACTACGCGGTGGCTATATATATTCTTCGAAAACAAGTATAGAAATAAACATAACACAAATCAGTCACAGACATCCATTTCACAAAGTCGGAAATAGATATGAATATATAACACATGAAAGTGTACATCAGAGTAGTGGTCAAACAAGATCCACAATATCACAAAAGAATAGCTACAAGTGCTAGACAAAAGATGATGGATACATCAATGAGTCTATATCTCAAATGTATACAACAATAACTACTAATCTAAGCAGTTAGCCAAAAGTAAGGGTGATAATCCCAGATGTGAAATCAAGCAGAAGCACCTGTAACATCTCGGTCTGACCCGAGTATTATTTAATAAGAAAATAATAAACGGACCAGTCTAGCTATAAATATCGGATAAAATGATATAGAATAAGAGATATGATACAAAAATATGTTAACCATAAAGCCATGCTGTAATGAGTATGCAATTGAAAGTCAACTAGGTATTAATCAATATCACAAGAATTTTCTCAAAGATCAAAAGGAATGTCATACTCTTTATTTATATTTACCAAACCATATATATTGACAATAATATTACTGCCAATCACAAAAGTTAATGACACACAAATTCACCAATGCACAAATATTGATAAAACATATCAATGTAAATCATGAAAATTGGTGAAAACACAAGTTCTAGAAATCATTAATGGAAATCCAGAAATCACAAAAAGGAGGAGGCCTATCACAAAACGGGAGCGTGAAAACTCACCAACACGTGTATTAAAAAATGGAACGCTATTCCATGGTTTCTAACCATTAATTTTGAACCGAAGCTCCACAAAACGGCCCAAAGACCATGGGTCGCTACCCCACCAAATTGAGCCAAAGCTCCACGGAAACGGGGTTTAGTCTCCCTCGTAGACAAAGAGACATCGCACATTTGCTAGTCTGAATCACAAAAATGATCATCAACGATCATCAAGAAGTGTCAATTGCAATAAGCTAGTGAATATATAAGCTTAGCCTTATGTCCCATAACCACTAGCTTAATTTAAATATTTACGAACAAATTGTAGATCTCCACTCGAAAATTGTCACAAGAGATTCAATCGAACAAGTCCAAGAATTAACTGGCGAAGTAATCGCAAGTGTTTCATACCACTTGTTTTACTAAGCCGTTTAATTAGATTTCTCATACGAGTGAGATAAATGTTTGTATATACTAGTAGATTGGAAAACGGTTTAAGAAACGAGATTTGTAATAAAATAATGTTGAAATCTTTTTGATGAAAGAGTTTTGATATTTACTACTAGTATTGAAACCTTTATATTTATAAAGTGACCAATCACAAAAATGATTGTAGAAAAAATAAATCACAAAAATTCACATTCAATGACGTAAATAAAATCCAAAGAATTCGATTCCAAATCCATCAAAGTGGAAATACCCTTGCGACTTAATCGGCATGACTTACGACTTAGCATAAGTCAACGCAAGAAATCAGGGGCTCAACGCATGCGACTCCACGACATACGACCTAAGAGATCAGCGACTTAAGAAATAGCATGCGGCCTAACAGAGCAACACAACATGGCACGACTTATGGCATGGCGCGACTAAAATGGCACGACCTAAGTTTGTTGCGACCTAAGGAGCTAGCGGCATAAAAGTCCGAGCGACCTATGGTACTGGAACGGCCTAAGAATGGCGCGACCAAACATGGCGCGGCCTAAGTTGTGAGAGAAGGCCGAGCGACTTAAGGAGGAACGAGCTAAGCATGGCACGACCTAAGTATGGCGCGACCTGAGGAGGTTAGCGACCTAAGATAGGCCGACCTAAGTGGTAGAAGAGCAAACCGAGCGACCTATGTGGTCAGTGACCTAAGAGGTTGCGACCTAACTTGGTTGCGAGATAGCAGGTGCGACTTATCATGGCCGAGCGACCAAAGGGGTTTAACGACCTAATGGCCGAGCGACTTAAGGGGGTTGCGACCTAAGTCATGGAACGGCCTAACACAAGGTGAGCGACCTATGGCAGAGCGACTTAAGGGGTTGCGACCTAAGTCATGGAACAGCCTAACACAAGGCGAGCGACCTATAGCCGAGCGACTTAAGGGGTTGCGACCTAAGTCATGGAACGACCTAACACAAGGCAAGCGACCTATGGCTGAGCGACTTAAAGGGTTGCGAGCTAAGCCAGGCCGACCTAACTGCAGGCCGATAATCATATGTGCAGGCCAAACAACCTAAGGGATAAAAGTGCAAAAACTCTCTCAATTTATAACCGATCGAGCACGGACGCTGGGGGATTATGCCGATTGGCTACCCTGTCCTATTGGCTCCTCGATGCATGACCAAAAACGTGTTCAAACATCAAAGCTACGATTTTTAAAGATTTAAACCCAATAAACTAAAAATTGGGATTTTCACCAATTCAATCCAAACCAAGAGCAAATGCATATGAAAAAGTGTTAGGAATTCGTACCCAATAATTAAAGATAGTTATAGACAAAGATGTGAGATAAAAGTCTCACATTTACACAAAATCAATTAACAAGAAGCTTGAAAGCAAAGGAAGAATCAACCACACTTCAATCTCAACATAAGAAGCTTGAATCAATGGCTTCTCTTTGAATTTGGAGTTAGATGTCGGATTTGCAAATTAACTAGGGCTTGGAGTTTTAATTTCTCTTTCCTCCCACCATTTTTGATGAAGCTTGAGTGTTAGGAAATGAAAGTGAAGTTTTGAAGGGAAGAGGGGGTTGAGCTAGAGTTAATAGTTTAGGCTAATGGGCTAAACCAAATCCAAAGCCCAAAGTGAAAAAGTAGCAGAATTCCACTAACTCCAAACAAATCAAAGTTTACACTCAAAAAGATCGCAAACGTTATTTTGGACCCAATGGAAGTGGGCCGGAGTCCTAACTCGTCGGTATGCAAAAAGTAACTTTTCGGATGTTAACGTAAAAATCTGACGCTAACACCCGGTGCAAGTAAAACAAGTGTGAAAGCACCACCCGATGATACAGGAATCAGAAATAAGCATGAGAATATCAGAAAGACAGTAAAAGACACAATTTTTATAGTGGTTTGGCTAATAGTCAAGCCTACGTCCACTTTATATCTCTTTATTGCTGACTCAAGTACAAATAATACAACTTTCTTCAATTACAACACACTTTAGATTAGTAGTTCAAACTTTGATGGAGAATAATCTTTTGAATTCATGATGAATGATGTAAATTTTCTCTTGAAGTTTGTCGTAGTGTCCTTAGTGTTTGGAGTTCTTGAGGTGCTGTTCGAGTTGAGAAATTGGCAGAGTATCGGCGCTTCGAGAATGAGCCAAAATATCACCTGAATGTCGTAGCTTATGCTGTATTTATAGGAGTTTCCTGGTCATAAGCCGTACGGAAGCTGCGACTTAAAGTAAGTCATGGGTCAATGGACGCTACGTAAAGTAGGTCGTAGACCGGGCATAACGACTTAAGGTGGGTCGTAAACCACATGTGAGCGACCTACCAGAGGGAAGCTTCGGCCCTTCCTGGTAACACTGGTCTCTTCTGGATGAAGTACTAGGTCATGGACGACTTCGGGGAAAGGTTGACGACCTTAGAGCACTAAGATATCTGATGTAGCGACCTAAGCTGACTTGTTAACCCACTATGTCGCATAGTCCATCAGGTCATTAGATCGCTTGTGATTTTAGGTCGCTAGGTCACGGACCTCTTAGGTCGGTAGGTCGCTAACTCGCTTCTTATTTTAGGTCGTTAAGCCGCCAGGTCTTTTACGTCGCTGAGTCGTGGCTTCCTGTGAGCAGTTAGGTCGTCCACCTCTTGAGCCGTTAGGTCGTCCACCTCTTGAGCCGTTAGGTCGTCCACCTCTTGAGTCGTTAGGTCGTCCACCTCTTAAGCCGTTAGGTCGTCCGCCTCTTGAGTCGTTAGGTTTTTATCTTGTTAACTCGTAGGTCGCTTCGGTATTTAAGTTGCTAAGTCGTGATGCAAAGCCTCATTCCAGTTGCCCCGCTATTGCCTTGGGTCGCTTTCTTCCTTTGGTCGCTAAGTCGCTTAACATAGGAGTTAACATCGGACTAAAATCCGACCAACGATAAAATATTAAAATATTCAATCATAAAATATGCGGGTTGTTACAGTAGCATTGTGGACGAGACTACGTCAGACCTCACACCCCGATAATGGTCTAGTGGATCGCGCCCCCTTAGTGTATGTCATTTCCTTCTGGATAGAGGTGCTATTATGGTATGGAGCCCTGATATTTAACCTATGTTGTTGCTGCAAACGTATTATTTTGTGGTTGTTGGTGAATCCCGGGATATAGGTCGGTTACGACCGGGGGATGGAAAATTCGTGTCAGTAGTTACCCAGTTAGGGGTAACCCGACCTTGTGTTGGCAGAGATCCGGTTAGGTTCTTGGGGCATCTTTTCAGAGGTGTACCCATGTGGCATTAGGAAGTTCCTTGGCCCGACCATTTGTTGGAAATCCAAACTCCAATATGCACCTTGTACGGTTTTAGTTGTAGAACCAGCCATTTACTTATGGTGGTCACCATTATTTAGATGGTAGCTATAGTAGGCATAGTTCGAAATGTCTATGTTGGCTAAGATTTATATCATTACTTTCGAAATGTTTTCCTACAATTTGCACTTATAGTAATAATATCAAATAAATCTTTCTATGTATCAAGCATATTTTACTATCATAAGGAGAAATCTCCTCCGATTCTGCGTTTGCATTGTGTGTGCGCGCGGGAGGCCTTATGGTAGTCTCATTTTCCAAAAGCTATACGAATCTATTTAAAAACAAAAAGAAAAATATTTCATTGTTTATTTTTAAAGACAAACTATTTTAAGTTCTCACACTAGTCCCATGATTGACCTGGAGTTTATTGTTTTCTTCCTAAAGCCTGGGTGCCCATCAATTTTAACACGGGCAGTCTAGAGTCAGGTTATCAGGTCATTCTGGAATTTAGAAGATTCTGTGAAGCTCAGGAGGCAAGCTGGATGGCTTGGAGTATCAGCTAGTATACCGTATTTCTTTTCCGCTTTTAGTTATTGTACACTTTGATTATGTAATGTAATGAAATGTGATGTAATGTGATAACTAATATGATTCGTTGTTTTAAAGATATTCATTTATCTAGTGTATGTTGTTCCGCTGCGATTGTGAGATTCTGATATTGTTTCTGTTGCTTTTTCTTTCTACTTCTATCTTCTACCTCTTCTTTAACACTAACGGTATGGTTTTCCGGCCTTCAACTGCTCGACAGTTGATACAGTGGATGTATTAATGTCAGCCTTCGTGAGTCGAAAATCCTTGTCATTACATCGGTATCAGAGCATATGGCTAAGTGACAACCTTGGCTCTATTGGGAATTACTCATTAGAGATAGAGTCAGTAGTACTCTAGAATGAGTTTGAGTGTAATCATAGATACGAGCGTGTATTTTTTAGTGAATATAAAATTATTTTATATTGTGATGATTGGTTTGTGGAGTGGTATATGGATCCTGGTCGGTATAGTCTGTACAACTCTATCGATAGGGATCTCTAAACACTTGTACAAAACAATTCGACATGATATTCTTTTAAAATAGGGTAAATGAAATAATTTTACCCAACACTATTTTCCTAAATAAAGGAAATAATTTTTGTAAATTATTATAGCATATGGCTACTTGTTTGTTAGGAATTGATAATATTAAATTATTATCATTAAAATTGAATAAGAAATTGGAATCATAATCAAAAGTTTAGAAATAAAATCCATATACAAATGAAATTTGAGAATGTAAATTACAAATGTGATTTATAATTAGAAATAGAATTCCAGAGAAGTGTTTGGAAATGTTTTGAAAAGAGTTTGAAAATTTTGGAGATTTGGAAAGTATAAATCCCTTTTGATTTTGAAAATGAATTTCAAAGGTTTTGGAAAAGGGTTTTGAAGGGATAAAAGCTCTAAACTCTTTTCGATCACAGGAAAATAATTCCGTTGATGATCGCGACATCATCAGTGTTAATTTTCGGGTTTCCAAAATAGGGATTGCTGCTAAGTTGTTTTAAATGGAAGTTGTTTGGAAAATTTGGGTTTGGATTTTGAAATTCAAAGGATAATTGAATGGGTTTCAAAGATGATTTTTGAAAGATTGAAAAGACTCTGGAATCCTATTTAAAAATATTTTTAGGAATAATAAATAAGTTGGTAACTTATACAATTTGAATTTTGATAGAATAAATTTAACCTAAAGGACGGAGTTAAATTAAAGTAAGTATAAGTGAATCAATAAAATAAAGTGAATTTAAAGAAAGGTCTAAAAAGGCTAAGGAAAATGATTACTTAAAGAAAACTTATTAAGTTTAAAATTAATTTGGAGTAGTAACAAATGAATTGGAATTGAGTTTGAATTATGGAAATAAAGTTGTGAATAAATGAATAAATTTGCAATTGCAAGTACATGAAAATGAATTGAATATTGAAATTCATTTCGAATTTGTAAATAAATAGAATTGGAATCTGAATTTGATTTATAACTCGAAAATTAAGTTAAGTTAAATAAATGGTGTTTAAAATGGAATATAACTTAAGTAATGTTGAATGAAGTTGATTTTGGTATCGAAGTAAATTAATAAAGTGAATTAACTGGATGTGAACTTGAGTTATATAAATGAAATTCAACCTTATTTGATAAATGAATTAGCAATTGAATTAATGAATGAAGTGAATGTTAATCAACTGAATGTAAATAAATTGATATGAAATAATGGATGTAAGTGTTAATTCATTAAAGCTAATTAAATGTGTTAAACCAACTTGAAGGAAATCAAAGTGAATATGAATGTTGAATGTAAAGTGAATAAATTCAGTCGTGTTGAAGATACATTGGCTGTTATTTGATTGTTAGTTGATTGTATATAATTCACTAAATGTTAATGAAATTGAATGGATAAATTGAAAGCTAAAGTAATTGAATTTGTAAATGAAACTAATTTAAAATTGTGATATTAATCAATTGTGAATGAAAGATAATTGATAAATTCAATATTCATAAGGTAAATTGAATCCAAACAGAATTGAAAGGGTAAATTGAATTCGAATGAAACTGATAATGCAATCTACAATGAAAATGGATATATAACTTCAATAGTAAAGTAAAAAAATGGTACAAGAAGTATATATTGAAAATTTTGTAAAGGAATGTGCAAAATAAATTTGAAAGTTGTAATTGGATATTACGTCTAGCAGGATATACAGGTGTATTAAAGGAAATGGAATTCGGATTTTGATTTCGAAGATAAAAAAATTGAATTGCTCGACAAGAAAATATGTATTTCAATTTCAGTATGGAATTTGATGATTTTCTTGTCCAGCCACTTGGCTTTTCGTTTTCCTTTTGAAATCCGGAAGCCGTAGTGCCATTTTGTAGTCGTACCGAGCTAGTCGCGCAAAGGAGATTCTGGCGAAATTTTTCGAAAATTTAAGGCGCGAGAATATTTTTGAGAAAATTGGAAAATTTTGAAAACTATAACTTTGATTTGAGTTGAAAAGTTAAAATATATAGTTAGTTTTGAAAAGATAACTAAGTTGGATTTGAAAACTTAGTAAAGTTGTTGTAAGAAGTTTAACTACTGAATTTTTAGGAAAGTTAAACGCTTAAGTGATTTTGGTAATTTAATTTGAACAAATCATAATGAAAACGTAGAAGTTGAACTAGAAAATGGAAACCGATGTTTTGGTTGAAGTTAAAGGTGAATATAAAATTTTCACTAAGTGGATTTTTGGAAAGTTAATGGATTCTGTAACTTTTTCTTACTTGTTAATTTCGAGGACGAAATTCTTTTAAGGGGGAAAGATTGTAACGACCCAGAATTTCTGTCATTTCAAATTCAGATATTTAATTGATTTTAAATATCAACAAGTAAAATTTGTAAGTCGAATAAAATTTATTTCGAATATTTAGATTTATTGGATAATTAAATCGACAATTTAATATTTGAAAATACAGAAATAATTGGAAATTGGGTTTAACGTGCTTGAAAGTGATTTATAAAGTTGTATTAAATCATATTGGAGTTAGAATGATGTTATAGAACCTTTAAAATTGAATTAAAAGTTAATTTGCAGAAATTGAATATTTTAATATTTAATTGACGAGCTAAAATAGCCATTTTTCAAACAATCTCAGATTTCGACGAAAAAAGTTTCATCGAATCCATGATGTTATATAATTTAATGGTTTCAAATTTCGTGTCAATCATACTCACGGTTTGTCCGGGGCAAGCTAAAACGCGTAGAAACTGATTCGTGTGAATTTTGAATTTAAATAATTCGATTTGAAATCGTATCTTTCAAAATTGATCGAATTGGCTCCCTATATATATTCCATTGTGTTCGGAATGGCGGTAAAATATTGTAAACGCTAGGCGGCACGCTTCGTTTGGAGTTCGGGAAAAATTCGGGTGAATAGTGTCGCGAGAATTTTCTATAAAAGGTCCTCTATTTTTCCGTTTGCGAAAGAAAACCCTAGGATTTCATCTCAAAGCTCCAGCCGCCATCAACAGAAACAATGGCCGAAAACTATTCATCTACCTCGCTCATTTTTTCAAATCCATAATTCAATTCGAGAAACTTTCTACTAGAAAAACGTAGAGCACGTCAAGATCTTCAATCTCAACGGTGGTGATCGTAAATGGAGCTTTGGATCGTTGGCAAATTGAGCTTGAGGGCCGCACGTCTCGGGACAAATTTCGAGGCCAATCGAGGGTCGATCTCGACCGCTTTCTGGCCGATGGTGGTTTGCTTGAAAGGCCTTCGACATGGTATTCCCTGATCAATGTGTAGATGCTTGTAGATGGCTCGAAAATTTAGGTTAAGTGGCGGCTATGGGTTTTGGGGTATGCGACATTACCTGTAGATGGAAGAAGGGGGGGTAAGGCCCTGATGGGTTTCAGGAAATGGATGGCTGTGATGAGCATAGGCTACAAAATAATAAAAGAAAATTGTTAATTATTTATATTTAAATTCGTGAATGTTTAAAACATCATAAATCTTTCATACGAGGTCGGAATTAGACGAAACGAATTGCGTTGGGTTCGTATTGATGAGCACTACGCGATGGAGCTAGATTGGAATCGATTGAAACTAGTGAAAATTTTGGGTAAAATTAAACGCGCGTTTAATTTTATTTGAAATAAAACACTACAACTGCTATTTGAAACAAGGTGAGAACTTCTCACTCAATCGAAATAGTTTCGTTTTAAATTTTAAATAGTTAGATTTAAAATTTCTTGATTGTGTGATTGAATGATAAATTATTATATGTTGTTTTAAATAGATCCTATACGTCGTATATTAAGCGGATGTTATTTATTAAAAACTTATACCACGATAATTCCATCTTGATATGGAATTGGTATTATATATGTACTTGGAGTTGATTTTCCCACATTATATAGCAGATGAGACCCTGTTGCGCCGCATAATAGCGGATAATATTTTATAAATCCCATATACCGCGATATTCCATATTGGAACGGAATTTGTATTGTGCTAACATATGTGGATGCAGGGAAATAGGTTGGAGGGATCCAACTGGATTCCTCACCTATATTGATTTATTTACGGATATTGTGATATATTCTATTATCATATGATATATGATATTTTGGATGCCGTGATTGTTATATTTGGTGCTGTTGCAGCATTGGGCCTATTTTTGGAGTTTTAAACATGTTAAAAGTAATGATTTCAAATTTAAAAGGATTTTTAAAGTGATTTTTTAAAGTATACGTTTTATTGAATTTTGGAAATTGATTTATTTTAAACAAATAAACGTTATAATTTTAATGTTATAAAATTTATGTTTTTTGAGGAAATATAGTTGAAAATTCATTTTTGAAATATGGAGTTAATGACTTTATTTAATGGGGATTTTTGAATTATTATAAATGATTCATATAAAAGATTTATAAAATTGATATTTATAAATTAAGATATTGGAATTATAAAACAAGTTTTGTTGTAAGTGTTAAAATGAAGTATAAATGAGTTTCTTAAGTGAATGAAATTTATAGATTTATAAATTGTGAAGTTATAAAATGAATAGAATTTGTAAAATAAAAGATTTATAAGTAATTAACTTGTAAATTGGATTTTGGCATTTTAATGAGATATATATAGAATTTGCTAACAAAGGGATTTTATAAGTTAAGGTTGTTATAAAATATAAATGGAATTTATAAACATTGTTTTATAAATTCGAAATTGACTTATTTTGTACGTCAATTATATTAGAATTTTTAGAGGTGATTATCCACGATTTTTGACATGGATAATCCTTTAAAATAAAATGTGTAGAAATGTTGAATTTGGTTAACGAAGTATATTCACGATTTTGGATAGTGAATAATATATTAAAGAAATGTTTTGGGGAAGTGATATTTTAAATAGAATTAAAATAATTTGAAGTTGTTTTAAAATGTATTAAATGTCGAAATCATAGATTTCAACATTCATTGTTGAAATAGACGTTTTCGAGAAATAAGGAAAAGATGGACTATAACATTGTTGTTATAGTAAATGATTTTCGAAAGGAAATGTTTTATATAGTATTGGGATTTATATATCTATCTTAATTTCGAATCCTTATACTAATGATTTTGGGTTGTCGTAACGATGTTTTACGCAACATTCATTTGGAATCAAATAAATGTGTTTAAGAGAATGTTTTCCTTAAAAGAATAAAATATATACTTAATCGTGTTTTAAGTATATTGAATATTTTATAAGTATTGAAAATAAATAGATTTGTGAATTGCTTATTGTTAAATAAGCATGGAAATTTTTTCCAATATGAAGTGAAGTGTTTTGGGTTTTTATCTTTTAAAGATAAATTGAAAATGAATAAGTATTTGGAATTGCTTTTCCAATGAAGAAATTGAAATGGTTTAGAGAATATATCTTTTTAAAGATAAATGGAAGTGAATATCTGGCGACTTATTAATTTACGGAAAATTAATAAAAAGGGCCTAGTGATTGTTATGGTGCTGGATATTGGTTGTTGGCCTTGATAGTTAAATAACTGACTATCAATATTTATCTTTAAATGGGTATTTGATGTGATTTGCTTGAATTTGAATGCTACACTTATTTTTAAAATAAGCGCTCGTTATTCGGTTTAGCTGGGAGAGGACCTATGTGTCATATATCCCATTTCGAATAATGATATGTCGTAATGGATAGCATTTAAAGACCGGTGTTGAAGACCGGATATTTATTAAAACGGAAGGATTACCGTCGAATGTTTCTGCATCGACTGATCTCCGTTATAGAGATTTTATCACCCTTTGTGATGGGAAATCCGGTCGTGATTAGTGAATATCCGGATTGCAAGGGCTTCTTTGGAAGTGCCTTCGGTTCTGTTCGATCCTGGAACGGACTTGCATGGTTGTGTGTCTGACATTACAATTTGAGATGTAAAGCTGGTTTCTATCAAATATATTTCGGTTGGTGGCGGAGAATTTATTCTCTTAGCTTAACACTCTTCTCTGAGACCTACGAGCTCAGAGGTTATGTAGTTGAAGGTTACTAGTGATATATTCCCAAATTGGTAATGTGGCATACGAAGTGCTGTTGAGCATTAGTTGATCAAAGCTTGGTTTTTATGAAAAGCATAGCTTTGTGGATGAGACTTCATTAGACCTCACACCCCGATAATGGTCAAAACAGGAAAGAAGCGGCAAGGTTATTAGGCGATCGCGCCCCCTTAGTGTATGTCATTTCCTTCTAGATAGAGGTGGTATTATGGTATGGAGCCCTGATATTTAACCTATGTTATTGCTGCAAACATATTATTTTGTGGTTGTTGGTGAATCCCAGGATATAGGTCGGTTACGACCGGGGGATTGCATATTCGTGTCAGTAGTTACCCAGTTAGGGGTAACCCGGCCTTGTGTTGGCAGAGATCCGGTTAGGTTTTCAGGGCGTCTTTCCAGAGGCGTACCTATGTGCCAATGGGAAGTTCCTTGACCTGACCATTTGTTGGAAATCCAAACTCCAATACGCACCTTGTACGGTTTTAGTTGTAGAACCTGCCATTTACTTATGGTGGTCACCACTATTTAGATGGTAGCTATAGTAGGCATAGTTCGAAATGTCTATTTTGGCTAAGATTTATATCATTACTTTCGAAATGTTTTCCTACATTTTGCACTTATAGTAATAATATCAAATAAATCTTTCTACGTATTAAGCATATTTGACTATCATAAGGAGAAATCTCCTCCGATTCTGCGTTTGCATTGTGTGTGTGTGGGAGGCCTTATGGTAGTCTCATTTTCTAAAAGCATTTCAAATCTATTTAAAAACAAAAAGAAAAATATTTCCTTGTTTATTTTTAAAGATAAACTGTTTTAAGCTCTCACAACAGTCCCATGACTGACCTGGATTTTATTATTTCCTTCCTAAACTCTGGGTGCCTACCAATTTTAACACGGGCAGTCTAGAATCCGGCTATCAGGTCATTCTGGAGTTCAGGAGATGCTGTGAAGCTCAGGAGGCAAGCTGGATGGCTTGGCATATCAACTAGTATATAGTGTTTCTTTTTCGCTGTTTGTTGTTGTACACTCTGATTATGTAACGTAATGTAATGTGATGTAATGTGATAACTGATATGATTCTTTGTTTTAAAGATATTCATTTATCTATTATATGTTGTTCCGCTGCGATTGTGAGATTCTGATACTGTTTATGTTGCTTTTTCTTTCTTCTTCTATCTTCTACCTCTTCTTTAACCCTAATGGTACGGTTTTACAGCCTTCGATTGCTCGGTATTTGATATAGTGGACGTAGTAATGTCGGCCTTCGTGAGTCGAAAATCCTTGTCATTACAGTTCTTGAGATATTGTATGACCCTTGTGGATTTTCTAATGTATACTTGTCGTAGTATGACATTTTTGGTTATCATACGTTTTATTATTATATTTCCTCTTATATCTCATTATATCTGATAATTATAGCTAGACTGATCCGTTTATAATTTTTACTTAAATAATAACCGGGTTAGACTAAGATTTTACAGGTGCTTCTGTTTGACTCCTTAACGGACCATCATATGACTTTTGGCTAACTACTTTAGATTAGTAGTTTTTTTGTTGTATATATTTGAGATTGAGACTCCTTGATGTATACATATTCTCTTGTCTTGCTTTTGTATCTACTCTTTTGTGATATTGTGGATCTTGTTTGACCACTACTCCGATGTACTCTTTTATGCGTTATATTCATATCTGTTTCCGCCTTTGAGATATGAACTTCTGTGACTGATTTGTGTTATGTTTGTTTCTATATTTGTTTCCGAAGATATTATAGCCACTGTGTAGTAGCTTTGAGTTTGCATCGGTATGTCGGATTTCCTCTCGAAAAGAAATGCATGTTATACTATCTCACATACCGGTGCTCGCACAAAGCAATTACACAGATGGTCGCTCCTCAACAGCCTTGTTCTTCGTGCTAATTGACGGCATTACTCCGTAGTGTCCTTGGCTAGCGTGAGTATAGAGGTGGGGCGTCACAGCTTGGTATCAGAGCCAAACTTCGGAAAAATGTAGAATAATCTGGCAAGAATCATTGTCCTAAGGCTTTCTTAGGAGTCATACTTTAGGATTTAATTCGAATCTTCATACTGTTCTATCCTATTTTCTTTTATGATTCCTTGTTTTATCAATCAAGATTGTTTGATCTTCATTTCGAGAATAACCTTTCTCCTTCTTTCTTCCTTAAAGAAGAGCAATGGTTAGAGCTGGCCACCCCAGCGCCGGTCAATTTAGTGCTACTCCTCCAGATGAAGTACTCATGTCTTCCCAACAACTTTTGGATCTTGTAAAGAATCAAAGGTTTATCTGTGCTTTGGGTGAGAACCTAGAAAGAATTTTACCTTTGAAACTTAAAGTCCCTTTCGATCAACTTGTGGATATCACTCTTCGACATGAAGAGGTTGGTAAAGGAAGTGTTAGTGATATTGGGATTTCCAAGAAGAGGCATATTAAGTTCAAGAGCCTTAATCCCAATAAGAGAGTGAAGCAAACTACTTTTGTAGCAAAGACTCCAATCCATAATCGTGGAGGATGCTACAATTATAACTCTAAGGAACACTATGCAAATATGTGTCGGAAACCCCATTCTTGTCACTAATGCAAAAAACCGGGTCATCTTTTTTCTGCATGTCCCAAACTCTTGAATAAGGACATGAGAAAGCTAAATATTGTGCAAGCCCCTAGCAACTCTTCTCCTAGTCAAGGTATCCATTCTATCCTTGATGACATTTATTTTGTGATTATTTTATTCGAGTTATTTTTGATATGGGTTTCATCTCATTATTTTATATCAAAAGAACTTATTGATTCCTTTTCTATAAACATTTATGGGCTTGTTGACTTCTTTGAGGATTGCGAATCCGGTTGGTGGATCCGCAAAACTCTATTTGCTTTTTATTGATGTCGAATTATTTTATGTGATTTTTCTTTCCGAGCAGATTTTTACTTAGGGTTCGGAATTGATTTTTTTCTAAAGGATTGACTTGATTACTATGAAGTCATTGCCTATGTACCGAGTGGAGTATTCATCCTCAACATTCTTAATCAGTTAAGCAGATATCTACT
The DNA here is from genome assembly GCA_030765085.1 of Allium cepa. NCBI lineage: Eukaryota > Viridiplantae > Streptophyta > Magnoliopsida > Asparagales > Amaryllidaceae > Allium > Allium cepa. The sequence goes on along the minus strand of CM060943.1, from coordinate 937,973,097 downwards.
TTTCTTTGTGATTTTGATTCCAATTTTATGGCATCATTTTATTCTTTAAGCCCTCATGATGAGGGAAGTGTTATTTCTCTCATCTAAATAGTTTGTGAAACTTTCCGGTATTTATGGGCATGTCTTAGGATTATCACCTAAGTAATCTTTTGTGTGGTGTTAAGGTCTTTTCAGCTTGACCTTGCCACCGGTTTTCATTTGCTACGAGTTGCAGAAGTTAGCATTCCACTTACTTTATTCTGCACTCGTTATGATTCTTATGAATTACTTTGTATTTCATTCAGTTTGTCCAGCTTATTTCATCCATTTTATGAATTGAGTATTCTACGAATATCTCAATGACTCCTTTCTTGTATTTATTGATTTTTAATGAAACCAACAGTTTAAAATTTTGCAAATCTTTTTCGTGAAATTTATTTATTAGTATGATTGGATTTTTGTTCTTGAAACGAACAAAGAATATTCGTAAAGTTTTGAAGAGATATTTTTATCCTATAGAAGATGATTTTGTGATAGTATTGCCCATTGAGTGCTTTAAGAATTCTGGTCGATGCGCTTGATCAACGTTATCGATAGGAATTTCCTATACGCTTTGATGACACAATCTGACGCAATCAATTGACTTGTAAAAAAACGTAAGTTTTTCTAGAAAGATTATTACATAAAGATAATTGTGATTTTGAAAGTTTTAGCTTTTCAGGAAAGAAAAGAACTCTTTTCCCAATACTCTTATTCTTGTGGTTCCCGAAGGGAACCAAGACTTTATTGTTTATACCGACGCAAATCGTATTGGTTTGGTTGTCGTTCCCTTGCAAAGGAGAACGTGCTATCACTTATGTTTCTAAATCATTAAAGCCTGTCGAGACTAGATATGCCAATCATCATCTAGTGCTTATGGCTATTATTTCACTCTTTGTATTTGGCATCATTAATTTTTGGGTGAGGAATTTTGTTCTCCTCACCGATCATAATTTTTGAAAATGTTTATTTTCTTATAAGGAACTTAATGTTGGTTCAAGTTCGTTGCACCTTATGATCTTGATTTTCTTTTATTCCCGAAAGGGGAAATCGTGTTGCCAATGCCCCTTGTTGTAAGCAACAAGTGGTAGTTTCTTTAATGGTGTCCGAACGGAATGATCTTTTTACCAAGTTCATCGGACGTTTCGATTTACCCCGCTTTATTGAGCTTCGTCTCATTTCTTTTATGTGCTAGCGTCCGTTCTTTTATGGTGTTTGGTTCATCGGATGTACCGTTACTGTACGACATCGATGTCCCGGTGCTTCGGTTCACTTGACGTACCATTTGCACTGCGTCGGTGTTCCGAATCGTTTGAGCTTCGGTTTATTTGAAGTACCGTTTATACTGCGTTGGTGTTCCGAATTATTTGAGCTTTGGTTCATCTAGCGTACCGTTATTGTACTGCGCCATTGTTCCAAATTATTCGTGTTTCTAGTTCCTCGCGCGTACCGTCATTGAACTACGTCGTTGAACCGGCACAATTTTTCTGCTATTCATGACATTTCCCACGTCTCAACTACGGAAATGCCTTAGGAATTCCAATTTTTATCCTTGAGCCCGGTGCTATTGAAGAAATTGAAGTTTCACCTATTTGACTTATGAGCAACATCCTATTCGCATCATTGCTTTGGAGATTGAGCGCCTTCGAAATAAAGATTTTCTTCTTATGAAAGTTCAATGGTTCTCAAATCCTAAGGATTGCTCATGGGTATCCAAAGAATCCATCGAGCGAACACTTTCGGACTTACTCTTTCGTGCTCTTTATGGTGAACTTCTTATTTCAAATTTTCTTTCGTGATGATATGCTCTTATGGTTGTTACTATTTATTTTCTTCTTAAATATTGCGAGTACGCAATTTCTTTAAGGAGGGGAGTATGTAACAACCCGCATATTTATCGATTTTATATTTAAATATAACATCGTTCGTCGGGATTTAGTCCAAAATGCCACTTTCCGCAAACTGTCGAATTATGACTCGAGACCACTTCCATTGAGTTCAAATACCGTTTGCGACCTTTTTGAGTATAAACTTCGATATGTTTGGAATTAGTAGAATTTTGCTACTTTTCACTTAGGGCTTTGGTTTTGTTTCAGCCCATTAGACCCAAGCTTCACCCCTCTTCTCTTCATTACTTCTTTTCTATTTCCTAATACTCAAGCTTTAGCAACAATGGAGAGAGGAATGTGAAATTAAAACTCCAAGCCCTAGTTTCCATTTGCAAATCAAGTTCTAGCTCCAAATTTATAGGAGAAGCTTTGGTAGGCCTCCTCCTCTTCTTCTCCAACTCAATCTCTTACCAATTTCAGAAATTACTAAACCTAATTTAGAGAATGTTTCTCTTTTAAGCTTAGATTCAAGCTCTTTGGGTTGGAATTGAAGAGTGATTGTCCTTTCCATTGCTCTATAGCTTCTTTTAATAGTTTTGGGTTTAAAGGTGAGTTTTTGAACTCACATCAGTGTTTGTAACTTTCATTGTTGTTAGGTATGAATTCATAACATTTATTCATGTTCATTTGCTTTTGATTTGAATTGATTTGGTGAATTTTACAATTGTTAACACTTAAAATTGAACGCTAACACCCCGGTGTATGTAGAGATTAAGTGAAAGCACCACCCGTGAACGTGGGAATTAGAAACAAGTAGAAAAGTCACAGAGAAAGCAGTAAAAGACAACAGTTTTATAGTGGTTCGGCTTCGGGTTAAGCCAACGTCCACTTTAATCTTCTTTATTGCTGGATCAATTTCAACTTTACAACAATCTTTGATTACAACACTGATGGGACAAATAACTAGAACTCCAATGTAGAAGAAGTCTTTGAACACATGTTGATTGCGTTCGATTTCCTCTTGAGGTTTGTTGAGATGTCCTTTGTGTTTGAAGTGTCGAATGAGTCGAGAATTCAGCAGAGTATCGGCGTTCTAGAAATGATCCAAAAGATCCCCCTGAAGTTGGAGCTTGTGCTGTATTTATAGGGGAGATTCTGGACTGGGTCGTAGGTCGCGAACGACCTAAGTGTAGGTCGTAGGTCGCGAGCGACCTAGAGGGTATGACATACGGCTCAACAGGGTAGCACTTGGTTTCTTCTGAGTGAGTCGGTAGGTCGTGGGCGACCTAAGGTAGGTCGTAGGTCATGGTTTACGGCTTAACAGAGGCTTATTTTATCATTTGAACACTCTGGCAAGTCATAGGTCGTGGTTGACCTAGGGAGAAAGAGGCATAAGAAGCTCCTTTGGTATGTTTAGGTTGTGAGCGACTTAGGTATAGGTCGTGGGTGACTTAGTAGGCACGGTTTACGGCCTAACAGGAGCACCCTTGATCATCCGAACAAGTCATAGATCATGGGCGACCTTGGGAAGAAACAACATAAGGAAGACACGTTACCTCGGCTTTGTATAACTCGCTAGGTAGCTTGGTCGTTAGAGAGCTTCATTCCTGTTAGGTCACGTCTAAGTTAACTCGTTCACACTTTAGGTCATTAACCCGCTGTTGGTCCATTAGTTTGTTAGGTCGTAATACTTGTTGTGTTAGGTCGTTTCATCCTTAGGTCGCTAGGACCGTTCTATCTTGAGGTCGTTAAGACCGTTCCATCCTTAGATCGCTAATACCTCTAGAACCTTTAGCTCGTTAAGTTGTTAGGTCGCGGAGTACTTAAATCGTTAGGTCGCTGCCACTTTAACTCTTTAGATCGCAGCCTGTTATAGATCGTTAAGTCGTGGGCCTTAGGTCGCTAGATCATTGAGCTCGGTAGGTCGCTGACTAGTTGAGTCGTTAGGTCGCTACTCTCTCTAGATCGTAGGGTCATTGATAACTTTAGGTTGATGGACCTTTCAATCCTTTAGGCCGTTGAGTCGTGGAGAAGAGGAGTTAACACTAGCCCCTCGAAGTATACGCCTAAGAACTAGGTCATGTGCTTCGACACTTTTTACTCGTGTATTGCCGGGTCGCTAGGTCGTGAGCGACCTAAAGGTGGAGTTAAGCCTTTCGCACCGATTCGGGTTCCACCGTCCTTGCATATAAGTTACCCAACTCCTTCCTCCTTCTCTTTACTTGCTTGACTATTCAAAACCACCATTGACGAATTACTGAGCTCTCAAAGGCAAAATTCAACCAGCTAGCCACCGATCATCTTCATCGTGTAAGTGGATTTGCTCACTATTCGATCCTTGATCACCATCGAGTCATGAACTCCTCATTTTCCTTCCCTAACCCAATTTCTTATGCTGCGTTTCACCAAGAGTCGCACTACGATTGATTTTTTCTCGTCATCGGTCGCACTATTATTGTAATTCTCACGATCATGGCAATGCATCAGGTTCATGATGGATTTAAGATGATTTGGTTCGGTTTTAGGTGATTTTGGTGATGTCGAAAGATGACGATGACGGGTTATCGGGTTAATGGGTTAGTGGATAGAGAGTTGTGCCATGATGCCTTTGGGTGATACACATGTGGTGGACGCGTGGCAGAACGTGATTGGATAGTAGGATTAGGTTGTTGGTTTGAATGTGACACATGCGACCTAACTTGCTCGCGACCTAACATGCTCGTGACTTAACTTACTGGAATAACATAAAGCTTAAAGTAGAACGACCTAACAGATTAACGAACTATCTTCCTGCGGCATAGGTTTTAGGTCGCGGCCGAGCTAGAACTTAGAGAAATTTTCTTTATTTTGACCTGAAGCCCCATGCCTTGAATTCTTTAACTTGAACAATGCGACTTAGGAAGAATAGCTGAATTAACTTCTTAACTTGAGCAGAGCGACCTAGAGGAGCCTGACCTATGCTAGGTCGCTTGGACATGAACTGGACGACCTACAGGAGTCTTGAGCTAACTTAAGTCGTTTCTGTAACTTAAGGAATGAACTGCACATGAACACTTGCGAAGTTCTTACAGAACTTGACTGAATTTTTAACTTGAACAGCTAGAATGAATTGCTTGAACTTTGAATTGTTTGGACATTAAACTGTTTGAACTTTGAACTGTTTGAACTTTTTTACAGATTATATTCACTTGTAAGCTAACAACCTGCTGAACACAACATTTGCAAAAAACTAAGGCGAATATACTACCATTGATTGCCCACATCGAATGACATATTAGTCGATAAAAGATAATCAACTTAAAGAAATTTTATGAAGAGATATGAATCAACAAATTCAAGTGAAGTATTAAAGAAAAGCAATATTAATCAATTAGAACTAATTTGTTTGCATCAACACTGCACTTGCATTTGGACTTAAAACAACAAAACCTGAAACGTTGTAACCGACAATTGCCTGTTAGTTTAATTTCAGTTATATTCGCTTGTCATTTTATTAGTTCTGCACAACACTTCACACATTTAGGAAACGTGCACCTTCATATTTGAATATCCAGTTCCTTGTGTAGAATGTCTTCTCAAAAAGAGATAATCGAGCAATCTGAAGGAGTCTTCTCGATCGTCGACCCATTTGATAATCCTCCGGAATGAACTCCAACTACCCTGAGTCAGCGGGCATTCAACCAATTACGTATTCAATTTGGGATTGCCGAAGCGGATGCTATACTTCCTGGGTCAAATGATACTGCTGACAGGCCACCTCTCGGCTTTGTCGCCGTCAACCGTCAGATGTGCCTTTGTGGTGCCATTCCTCCTTTCAATTAATTTCTTCATCAACTCCTTTTCCGACTAACCATCTCTCCCTTTCAACTGCATCCCAATGGCTACGGTATCCTGATGGGATTGTGTGTTTTATTCAGGAGGACACTTAACCGTCTTTCGAGCTTCGAAGAAATCTACTACTTATGGACGTTCGCAAAGAATAAAGACCACCCCTCCATCATACTCGTGAGAAGTGCCAGAAATCATAAACTTATCACCGATCTTTCCGAAAGTGCTTACGGTTTTCTGAAACAATTCTTTTTCGTTCGCTGCCCCCCAGGGTTTTATGCCATTTGGAGAATAGGAAGTAAGATTGCTCATCCCCATTCTTTCCGTTTCTGAGTTTTTTGAGATCCAAATTGCTAAGTGCTAATTTCATTCTTTTCTTTTACAGCACTTCCTCCTCCCTCTAGAAATCCCAGTCACAAAACGACTTTTGAAAGGTTAAGCGTCGTGCCGGTTGAGGAAAGAAGTATTAAGTTTCTACTGAAAGATGAACTTCTTCACCAATATGGGCTTCTACACCCCACCCGTTCTACTCAACCTCATGAAGTTCCTGCCTCTCCAGTAGAGACATCGGGTGCCCCAGTTTCCGTCGGAGAACTTACGCCGAAAGAACGTACTGTTGAGGCTTCATTGGTGAAGTGTTCTACTTCAATTGATGTTGCGGGGTCATCCGGCAAACCTGCACTTGCCCCGGTCATCGAAGAAGAGGAACCTCCCCAACAATCTAGGAAACCTGGCGACGAAGGAACTGAGAGAGCAAGTCCCACCAGGCACAACGGTGATGATACTTTTGAGGGGTTGAGCGACCTGATGATTACTTCACAGGAGCTTTTTAAAGATGATCCTGTCACTGCTAAAGTTACTTCTCCAGCAGTTGAAGCGACATCCGTTCTGCAACAAACTCCATCAGCCCAAGAGTTGTCACTAGTTGTAAAGTCCATCATCACCTCCCAACCCAGGAATGGTTCGTAGTTCGACGTGCGTAGTTTGTACGTTACACACACTTAGGACTTTTCAGCATTTATATGTGTTCAACTTTCTTGCTTTCAAGATTTCTGAGTTTATCTTTTCTTCATTTTCAGATTCTCCAATGGGACGAAGTGGATCCTACTACGATGATTTCCAGCGTTATGGGAGGCGCGGTTCTTATGACCCTAAGAGGTATCCCACTGCCTCCTGGGAAACCGATGAAGAAAGAGCTGCGAGGAAAGCTCGTGAGAAGCGTGCTTATGAAGAACGCTACGGGAGACGGGACGAACGACATGATTCTTCTCACAGAGAGGATGATTCCCACAAACGAAAATCCCGTGATGACAAGGGAAAAAGCCATGTCGTTGAGGACCCGAGTAAGCGGGCTAAACTTGGTGAAAAACTGACATCTGAACTCTCTGAAAACCCACTGCTCCCGTTTCTTTGAAAATTCCTTCCAGCTCTCCCCCCTTCAAAGAACCGATATTCAAACAATCATAAGTAGGCCCTCCCTTATCAAGTTGGACAGGGTCCGACTACCCTTCAAAGCCGATTCCCGCACTGGTGCTTAAAGGGATTGCATTTCGACCTTGACTTGGTCCCGATTGACAAACAAGCCATGTTGCGCAATCTTGATGCTGTCAAACTTGATATCGAGAGGATGTCCAGCTAGCAGAAACTTGTAAACAAGCTTCCAAGAGTAAATCGCGCGAACCTCGAAGCCATGCCGACAATGGAAAATGAAAAATCCGAGTCGTAGAAAACACTCGAGCAGCATGATGCCGAAATGAAGAGTATTGCCGCTTATAATGACAAGCTTGAAGCAGAAGTTGAAAAACGTAAGGAAGAGCTCGCAACTTCTTCCACTTCCTACTCTTAGAGAGAGGAAGTGCTTCAAAAACAAGTGAGAGATGCTCATGCGGCACAGAGAGACGTTGAAGCTAAATTTGAAGCGCAGCAGCAAGCTGTAGAGAACTACCGAGCAGATGTTTCTCAACTTCGAGAGAAAACCAACTCCGAGAACTTGGAGATTGAACTGCACAAATCTCGACTTTCTGAAGCTAAAAAGGAGCATGATGAAGCTATTGCCGGCAAAGCTGCAGCCGAAGAATCTCATATGGCAACTAAAGCTGAAGTCAGCTCCACTCTATTCGAGTTTTACATCCGTAGTGTTTTGGGGCGCGTTAGCCTTAAGTTTTTGGGACCTGAATATGAAATCACTTTGGCCAAAGTGTGGGAGGCCGTACTTGATATGCTTGGAGGAGCCGGATATGCCGAAGTAGACTTAATGGCGCACTATCTAGATGATGATGCATGTGCCGCTCTTGCCAGGGGAAAGGAGAAACTCGCCAAAGAGAGAGCCGAAATGTCAGAAGGAGAACATTTAGGAAAGACAATCTCAACCGACCCAGTTCTACCTTCAGTTTCGGCCGATATCGATATTGCTGGCTCCAGTTCCCATTCTCCTCCTCCTGCTAAAGCTGTTATTGAAAGTGTCACCTCCCACACATGAGATGAGACTCAAGAAAGCGATGAAGCATAGGACTTCGAAGTTGACATAGTAAAGTCTACTTCTCCAGGTAACCTCACTATTGATTTTTCTCAAGTGGACTTCTTGCTTTCTTCACTTGAGCTTGATGAACTTTTTGACTATTACTTAAATCTTGACACGTGTTATCCCATTTTTTGGTCAAAACTAGGATATCCATGTTGTGTGCGTTTCCACCACGACCGGAGCAAAAAGAAGGAAGCAAGCATACATAAGTCAAGGGTTTCACTTAAAGTTCACATATAAAAGTTCATTCGGCGCTCCAACACTCAAGCCCATTCGGCGTCTACAACATATGGTTCATTCGGTAATCATCACCAAAGTCATTCGGCATATCTAGAAAAGGCTTCATTCGGCAGCATCATCCGGCATTCCCAATGCCAAACTACATTCGGTATTCATTCATTCGGCAGTATGAAGCAGAGCCTCATTCGGCATTTAGAGTTCCGGATCTCATTCGGCCAAACATGCCTCCAAACTCACCAGCGAACCAAGCTCCACCGGTCCACTCCTTTCCTACCACCGAACCAGGTGACCACCGAACCGAAGCTTCTCCATCCTTCTGTCCAAGCATAGCCGAACCAAGGAATGCCGAACCAAAGTTGCCAGTCCAGATTGCTTCAGCCCAAGCCCACCAGCAGCTATAAACATTAAAGACCCCTGCCCCCAGCCTCACTCTATAAATAGAGGGGCAGGGGTACAACAATGGGGGACAAGTTTGGGAGCTCAAGCCTGGAAGGAACTCTCAAACAACTTTAGATACTTGTAATCAAAGCTTTGTACTTGTAATCTAAAGAAAAAAGGAGAATAACATATAAAGTGGACGTAGGCACGTTCTGGCCGAACCACTATAAATCTGTGTGTCTTTTACAGTTTAGTCCCTGCTTTTTATATATTTGCATAAATCACCCAAATCACTAAATACAATATAAAATCAACCAACTCATACGACTTTGGGTGTTTGCGGCCATTTTTTACGCAAACATTTTGGTGCTTTCATTGAGAGTTGAACTCAGGGACTTACCGCTTGGATGTTGAATTTGAAAATCTAAGAGTTCAGATCTAAGAGTTATGACGAGACAAACAAGTAGAAGGCAAAGGCCAGAGAGAAGTGAACACCAAGGAAGTCAAGAGGCTTCCTCAGGAGCAAACCAAGCTTCAACCTTCATCACCAGGGATGAGATGGAGGCTATGATGAGAAGACAAGAAGAGATGATCCAGAACTTGCTTCAGCAAATTGGGCAACTTGGAGCACAAATCCAAGGAGCAACTGGGGTTCAGAACGGGGCAGGACCATCTGGCGCAGCACCAAAGCTAGGGGGCACTCACGCAGAGCATGTTGATCCGACCTCGGGAAGTGAGATGGGGGCATCCAAACCACCTGGTAGCAATAGAGGTATGAACGTTCAGCCAGGGAGGCATACACATGAAAACTCCCGCGGACTTGGGGGGCAGGTCGAAGGCAGTGAACGAGAACTACAGCTTGGAGACAATGACAGATTAGCAGAGATGGTTAGAAGAGCTATGAGAGGCGGTTTAGTAAACAGAGACTTGGAAGATGTAAACAGGAGTCCTTTTTCTTCTGCGATTAGGATGGCTAGGAACCCACCAGAATTCAAGCTACCATCATTGGACATGTACAACGGGAAAACGGACCCCACGGTCCATCTAACGAAGTACATGAGACATACGGAAGTGCTGGGGGCATCAGAGGAGGTTATGGCCCGGTGCTTTCCACTGTATTTGACGGACATTGCAGCATTATGGTTTAGGCAACTGGAGAGCGGCTCCATAGGAACATGGGCATATTTAACTGAGAGATTCATGAGGCAATTCAGGGTTCATATTGCGAGACCCAAGAATGTGTTGACTTTGGCAACCTTGAAACGGAAAACTGGAGAGACTTTGAGGAGCTTTCTAATGCGATTTAATGCTGCGGCAGCATCAGTGGATCGACCAGATCCATCTATGGTCATGATGGCAGCTGTATCTGGAATAGCTGGTAATACAGAGTTCAAGAATTCATTGACCAAGGACCCACCTATGAATCTGGGAGTGTTCTATCATGAGGCTGAAAAGTTTCTGTGTTTGGAAGATGCTAGTACAGAAAGAGAGGAAGAAGATGACGTTTACGTAATCAAGAGCGGAAACCCACCTGGAAAGGGTGCGGAGACTAGCAAAGGAAAAAGAAAGGCTGAGGATAATGATGACAGGACAAAGTGGCTACGAAGAGAACCACGCTTCACCACCTATTCAGAGCTGAATGAGAGTTTGGAACGGATTTATCAGGATACCAAGGGGCAGATTCCGTATCGTAGACCAATGCGAAGGGATCCAACCTCTGACGAAAGAAAATCAGATAAGTTTTGTGTATTTAATGAATTGAATGGTCATAACACTAATGATTGTAGGCATTTGAAGGACGAGGTAGAAGGGCATATCAGGAACGATATGCTTCTTCAGTATGTGAGGAGGCGAACTCCAGCGGTGGAGCCAGAGCGACCGCCCTCTACGTCAGCTAGAGGTGACCCTGGATCAAGGCACCATTTGATTATCCATTGATTGCTTGATTAAAATAACGATGAACAGGTCGTAAGATTCCACTAACGCAATTAAATCATTTACACATGTACGAGATCGCGAACGATCTCCAGGCATGCTCTGAATGATCATTGACTGCTTCGGAGTGGGAACTTACACTTTGACATCCTTGCTTTGCTTTTGTTTCGATTTGAACATTTGAATTCTTCCAGTTTGGACATTTCTGCTGTAAGGTACTATTGCTTTAACATTTACAATTCTATGAAAAAATTAATTACTTGTATGCCCGTTGGATCGAGAACGGTCCACGAGCACCTATTGCATGGCAACGAACTGCCGAAGTATTTGATTCGAAAAATTCCCCCAAACAATGACTCCAACACTGATAATATTAAGTCCCCCCCGGGCACACTCATTCGCCTCGAACGACACCTGACTTCGAACAGTCACAATTCGCCTCGAATGGCGCTCGACTTCGAACAGTAACAATTCGCCTCGAACGGCACCCGACTTCGAACAGTCACAACTCGCCTCGAACGGCACCCGACCGCGAACGGTCACAAACTCGCCTCGAACGGCACAACTCGCCTCGAACGGCACAACTCGCCTCGAACGGCACAACTTGCCTCGAACGGCACAACTCGCCTTACCTCAAATGGCTCGATCACGAACGGTCGTCATTTGAGGTCCGCCACCTGATCACTGACTGTTACGCCTTACCTCAAATGGCTTGATCGCGTACGGTCGTCATTTGAGAACCACCCTTGACCGCGCACTGTCACACTTTACCTCGAATGACACGATCACGAACGATCGTCATGTGAAGTTAAGCGCTTGACCTTGAACGGTCCCCACTCGACCGCGCACTGTCGTACTTTACCTCGAATGACTCGATCCCGAACGGTCGTCATTTGAAGTAAAGCGCTTGACCTTGAACGGTCACATTTCACTGCAGATGAATCGATCCCGAACGATCGACGCACGGATTTATGCGCTTGACCGTGCACGGTCGCACTTCACCTCAAATGACTTGATCACGATCGATCGTCATTTGAAGTTAGGCGCTTGACCATGAACGGCCGCGCTTCATCCCAAATAGCTCGATCCCGAACGGTCGTCATTTGGGGCCATATAAAATATCAAGCTCTTTACAGGTTGTCAATAGGATACGAACATCCAGCTCATGGCATTACAAAACACGCCTTCCTACCGCAAGGCATATTTTGGGGGGCAAAGTGTTATCCCATTTTTTGGTCAAAACTCGGATATCCATGTTGTGTGCGTTTCCACCACGACCGGAGCAAAAAGAAGCAAGCAAGCATACATAAGTCAAGGGTTTCACTCAAAGTTCACATATAAAAGTTCATTCGGCGCTCCAACACTCAAGCCCATTCTGCGTCTACAACATATGGTTCATTCGGTAATCATCACCAGAGTCATTCGGCATATCTAGAATAAGGCTTCATTCGGCAGCGTCATCCGGCATTCCCAGTGCCAAAGTACATTCGGTATTCATTCATTCGGCAGTATGAAGCAGAGCCTCATTGGGCATTTAGAGTTCCGGATCTCATTCGGCCAAACATGCCTCCAAACTCACCACCGAACCAAGCTCCACCGGTCCACTCCTTTCCTACCACCGAACCAGGTGACCACCGAACCGAAGCTTCTCCATCCTTCTCTCCAAGCATAGCCGAACCAAGGAATGTCGAACAAAAGTTGCCAGTCCAGAGTGCTTCAGCCCAAGCCCACCAGCAGCTATAAACATTCAAGACCCCTGCCCCCAGCCTCACTCTATAAATAGAGGGGCAGGGGTACAACAATGGGGGACAAGTTTGGGAGCTCAAGCCTGGAAGGAACTCTCAAACAACTTTAGATACTTGTAATCAAAGCTTTGTACTTGTAATCTAAAGAAAAAAGGAGAATAACATATAAAGTGGACGTAGGCACGTTCTGGCCGAACCACTATAAATCTGTGTGTCTTTTACAGTTTAGTCCCTGCTTTTTATATATTTGCATAAATCACCCAAATCACTAAATACAACATAAAATCAACCAACTCATACGACTTTGGGTGTTTGCGGCCATTTTTTACGCAAACAACACGCCACTTTCTCTTCTATTTATGAGAGATACTGACTTTAACTTCTCTTCTACTGTAGTGAAAGCGCCAATTGTTATTCAGCCTTCCCCTCTTCAAGCTGTTTCCTCTCCGCCTCTTCATATTACTCCTCCTTCTGTTTCACAACCGGGGTCACAAGAGGAGCAGATAGAAGCTCTTCAAGACTGGGACGACCCGGTCGCTTCTCAAGAACAGAAAGCCGAGGAACCTGAAGAAGGCGAAAGAACCCCGGAGCAGACTATTTCCGATGACATAACATTGTCTGCACTTTTCACTCCGGGCAGTCACTCTTCTTCAAGGAAGAAGGGGAAGCGTATAGTTTCAATGAAAAGGAGAGAAGCTTCTGCTGGCGAAGAAAAAACAGAAGAAAGTCCAATTCCACCCCTTCCTCTTTCTTTCCCTACTCTCACAAGCCGGCCCAAAAAGTTAATCATCCGGCCAGGCGAAGGCTCAAAAGGTAGCAGGAAGAAGAAGTGATGGGTTTAGGACTTAAGCTTTTCGTCTTGCTTTTTGCTTTTTTGCTTGTATATATAAAGACTTGTGTTGACCGGAGATTGTGCGGGTACCGTTCCCCGCCTTCTTTTGTTTTGAAACCTGCACATGTATAAAAAATTTATAGCATGGAATAAAATGATTCTTTTACTTGTACAAACTTCCGTCTGTATTTAAGAATGCACTTATTCTTCTTTTTCATACAAGTTTCTTTACTTTCTCTGTGTGATGTTGCAGTAAACCTATGGCATGTTGCTTGAGCATTGTTGTTATTTTTGCAACTATATCATATTGCCCCCATACCATGGTTTATTGCAATCTCTTTCACATTGGCAAAATTTTGGAAAACAACTCTTCTGTTTCGAGAAGACTTGTACTCTTTCTTTAGAGAACAACTTTTCCATTTAAAGGAGATTTGCATCTGTACTTTATAGGATAATATTTCCGTTTTAAGGAAATATTTTTCTGATTTAGTAGAATGCGCCTCGTATTGGAGAAGTCTTCTCTTTTTTTTGTTGCAAAGTTTTTACACTTCACTTTTGGAGAAAGTCACTTTTATTTTGGCAAGTGAATTTTCCTTCGTGGTAACGTGGGCCTCAAAAAAAGGGCTTCGACCTGTTTGTGCCTCCAAAGAGGGCTTTTGTTTGATTGTGCCTCTGGGAAGAGGGCTTTTTTGTTTGATTGTGCCTCTGGGAAGAGGGCTTTTTTGTGTGTGTGCCTCTGGGGAGAGGGCTTTTTTTGTTTCTTCCTCTGGGGAGAGGCTTTTATTTTTTCCCTGTCCGTTGGGAAGCGGGCCTCCGAAGAAGGCTTTTCACATTACGACTCGTGTGAAGTTTTATTTTAGATCGCGGTGAAATGTTTGCCTCCGAAGAGGTCTTTTAGCATTTCAACTATGGTGAAATGGGCCTCCGAAAAGGGCTTTTCACATTCCAGCACTTGCGAAGTTTTATTTCAGATCTCGTTGGAATGCGTGCCTTCGAAGAGATCTTTTCACCTTTCAACTCTTGTGAAGTTTTATTTCAGATCACGGTGAAATATGTGCCTCCGAGTAGGGCTTTTGCCTGGAAGTTTCCTTCTCTCGGTTGGATGGATTCATGGGGAGGACACAAGTTACTTGGATTGTTTGTTTGCACAAACGTTCTCAGCTAGTTAACGGGTGTCCTGTGCCACCGGTCAGTCCACAACTTTTTATTGAGAAAGAGAACTTTCTTTTTCTGGAAAGTCCCATTAGAGGTCTTTATCATCCAAAGAGTTGTGCCTTCGAAGAGGGCTTGTGCCTCCGAGGAGGTCTTTTGCTGTTTGTTGCTGCTCGCCCATGTCTTTTCGCCATTTGCTCATATCAACGGTTCCCTGTTATCATTTCCAAGCACACATTCCTTTCTTTTGCAAGTAGCTTATTCTATCCAAAGAATTATACTTCATTGTTAAATGAGTTCGCAGGGGCAGACACAGGCTAATTAATTGAATGTTTGTTTGCACAAACGATCATAATTAGTTAGGAAGGGTCTACCTCTGGCGGAACCACTAACTGCTTGCTTGAAGCACTTCTTATATAGGATTTGAGTCTGGAATTTTTGTAGCTAGACATTCATTTGTTGAGTGATGTCAGGGATCGCTTGGTCTTATGATGGGTAAGCTTCGTTTTAATGGCCTGAAATATTAAATCAACATTTTAGCAATACAATTGAAGCAATTTATATATCGAGATAAAACAAGCAGTTTATAACCGTAGAGAATACAAGATTTATAGTGGTTCGGCCAAGAACTGGGCCTACAACCACTTTATAGTTCTCATTATTCACTTGCACTGGCTTTACAATGGCTTTCAATACAAGATTCATACATTCATAATTCTTTTTACAAACTTAAGCAAAGCTTTTAAGTAAAATATGGATGCAAGTGATTGTTGTTCCCTCTTGGAATTGGATCTCCTTCGACAGTTGTCAGTTTGAAAGTGCCATCAGGAAGTTTTTTGCCTGTGACATATGACCCTTCCTAGTTTGGCGCAAACACTCATGTTGCTGTCATGACCCTTTTCAAGACTAGATCTCCAATCTCAAAGCTGCGTTGGCGAACTTCGGAATTGAAATGCCTGGCAATTCTTTGCTGATGGGATGCAATTCTGAGTTGAGCCTCTTCCCTTTTTTTCATCAAGGAAGTCAAGCGCTTCAAGTTGCAACTCTTCGTTTTCAGCTTGGTTGAAATGAATTTTTCTATTTGAAGGGACTTCTATTTCCACCGGAATCATTGCTTCTGATCCATATGCCAATGAAAATGGAGTGTGCCCAGTCGCAGTTTTGTGGGTAGTTCTATATGCCCATAGTGCTAGGGGAAGCTTATCGACCCAACCACCTTTCGCTTTTTCTAGCTGTTTTTTGATGGTTGATTTGATAATTTTGTTTACTACTTCCACTTTCCCATTTTCCTGTGGATGAGCCACTGCTGAGAAGCTTTTCTGGATCTTGAATCACTTGCAAAAATCTTGGAACTCTTCACTTTCGAATTGGGTTCCATTGTCTGTGATTATCTTTTGAGGCACACCATACCTGCAAATGATATTCTTAGTTACAAAGTTTATCATCTTTTAAGAGGTAATAGTAGCTAATGGTTCAGATTTAACCCATTTAGTAAAATAATCAACAGCAATAATAGCATATCTGATTTCGGATTTGGCGGTTGGCAAGGGCCCGATGAGATCTATTCCCCAAATAGCAAATGGCCACAGACTGACCATCTGTGTTATCTCGGTGGAAGGTGCTCTTGGGATTTTTGCAAATCTTTGGCATCGGTCACATTTTCGGGCATAGCTTGCAGCATCACGATTAATATCTGGCCAAAAATACCCATAACGGAGAATTTTCTTTACTAGAGTTTGACCACCTGAATGGTCCCCACACTCTCCTCCGTGTACTTCAGCTAGAAATGTCTTAGCTTCTTCCTTGGTCACACATCGGAGTAATGGCATTGAGAATCCCCGCCTATACAATCGTCCATCTTGAATTATGTATTTGGAGGCTTTTCTCAGCAACTTCTGTCGTTCTTTTGAACTTTCTGGTAGAGAACCGTTGAGCAGATATTGCATTATCGGAGTCATCCATGATTCTTTCTCTTGAGATATAGTCATGATCCAGTCAATATCCATCTCATCAGTGCTCGGAGCAGACACGACTTCCATAGGAACTAATCCCAATAATTGAGCTTCACCAGTGCTTGCGTACTTTGCGAGAGAATCTGCCTTCACGTTCTCTTCCCGGGGTGTATGACTTATCGTATAATGGTCAAGATCATCTAGAAGTTCCCAGGCTCTTGACAAATAAGTAGGCATGTTTCCTCTTTTAGTTTGAAACTCTTTCTTGACTTGGCATACAATAAGCTGTGAATCACTGAAGATCTGCAACACTTTGACATTCAATTTTTTAGCAATTCTCAAGCCGGCAATAAGAGCTTCATATTCTGCTTCATTGTTTGTCGAATGGAATTCCAATCTCAACGCATAGCACAATGACCGCCCTTCAGGGGTTTAGAGCACAACCCCAGCTCTGGAACAGTAATCGTTTCTTGCACCATCAACGTATAATTTCCATCGAATTAGGGGATTATCAATCACTTCTCCCTCACTATCACCTTTATCTGTACATTCTGCGATGAAATCTGCCAAAGCTTGTCCATTGATTTCTCTCCGGTGATGATAAGTGATGTCGTATTGGCTGAGTTCAATATTCCATGTCAGAAGACGACCCGAAGTCTCAGGACGAAACGGGACTTGCTTTAGAGGTTGATCAGTGAGGACTTTGATAGGATGAGATTGGAAATACGGCCTCAACTTTGTTAACGCAATCAGTAGACAATAGGAGAGCTTTTCCAATTTTGAATAATTCATCTCTTCCTCGTTGAATCTCTTGCTGATATAATAGACCGTGCGCTGAATGTTTACGTCTTCCCGTACCAACGCTGCTCTGAGAGCTTGAGATGAGATTGCCAAATGTACAAAAAGATATTCACCATTGTCCGGCTTAGAAAGTATAGGAGGCGTTTCCATATGACGAATCAACTCATCGAAAGCTTTCTGGCATTCAGGAGTCCAGTCAAAAAATATCCTTCCTTTCTTCAGTCCATCAAAGAATGGAATGCATTTATCAGTAGCTTTAGAAATGAATCGACTCAAGGAAGCGACTTTTCCATTAAGACTTTGCAATTCCTTCTTCGATCTAGGAGCTTTGACTTTTTTCAAGGCAGCAATTTGAGTAGGATTAGCTTCAATGCCCCTAGCACTCACAATAAAACCCAAGAACTTTCCGAAATCCACCCCAAATGAACATTTCAAAGGATTAAGCTTCATTCCGTACTTTCGGAGGATGGCAAACATTTCTGCCAAGTGGTCCATATGGTCTACCGCTTTCTTTGACTTCACCATAAACTTCCATAGTTTTGCCAATCTGCGGTTTGAACATAGCATTGACGAGTCTTTCTTAAGTTGCCCCTGCATTCTTAAGTCCGAAGGGCATGACTCTATAGCAGTAGACACCAACATCGGTGATGAAGCTTGTTTCTTCCTGATCCGGCTCATGCATCATAATCTGGTTGTATCCGGAGTAAGCATCCATGAAAGATAACAATTCATGCCCCGCTGTTCCATCCACCAACTGATCTATCCTGGGTAACGGGAAGCAGTCTTTGGGGAAGGCTTTTTTTAAATCTGAGAAATCAGTGCAAACTCTCCATTTCCCATTAGCTTTCTTAACCAGTACTGGATTTGAAACTCAATTCGGATAAGTAGACTCCCTGATGAAACCATTCTCCATAAGCCGGTCTACCTCTTCTTTCAACGTTGCTGACCTTTCAAGACCCTGGGTTCTCCTTTTCTGTTTTGCCGGTGTAAACTTCGGATCAATATTCAGAGTATGTACTGCAATTTCTGGGGATATTCCGCACATATCAGCATGAGTCCAAGCGAATACATCCAAATTTTCTTTCCAGAATGATATTAAGGAATTTTGAACCGTCACATTAAGTTGCGAACCCACATTCACTACTTTGTTCGGATCTTTCGGGTCAACAGGTATTGGCACTGTTACTTCCACTGGCACCACTCTATTCTCCCGTGCACCAGCTTTTCTAGGGTCCATTTCTCTTCGTGCCACGCTATGCTCGCCAGTGCAGGGGCCAACCTGTAATTGCTACAAGTTTGATTCTATGATGCGGACTGGGGCTGCCGCATCTTTTCCCATCTCTCTCTTCCTCGCTTCATGCAACTCTATTAGATAACATTCTCGCCCAGCATTCTGATCCCCTTTAATAACTCCAACGCCATTATCCGTGGGAAATTTCATAGTGAGGCACCACAGAGCGAGAACCGCCTTAAAAGCCGCAAGAGTTGGTCGGCCCAGGAAGGTGTTGTAGGCAGAAAATTCATCAACAATTACAAAAGTTTGTTTCCGAACTACCTTTTTCTTCCCCTCTCCAAGCACCACGAACAAGTCGATAGTTCCAATGGGCTGCTTCGGTTCCCCAGTAAACCCAACGATCTTCTGAGATGAGGCTTGAACGTCAGCCATCGGAATTTTCATTTGGTCAAACGCCTTTTTGAAGAGAATATTGCAAGAAGCGCCGCAATCTACAAACACTCTTCTCACAATAGCCGGCCCAATGCCTGCAGAGATGACCAAGGTATCCATGGTTGGAGCTTCAATACTCATAGAGTCCCTGGCTTTGAACACAATATCATCATTGAATGTTTTCTGCCACTTCAAAGGTTCTTCATTTTCTAGCACAAAAACACTCTCTTTTGTTGGCACATACTTCAAGGCACGGGCATATCTTTCCATCTCACCCCATCTTCTTCCTGTTGGGTGAGGACCTACTATAATCACATTGATAACAGGCCTTTCCAATTCATGCACGGTATTCCTCCCACCCGAGCCAGATGGATGAGCAGGAATTTGCTGGCCCTTAGTAGATGAAGTTGGGTCATTTCTACTTCTCTTAACATATTGCTACAACTTGTTCTCTCTCAGTAGTTCTTCAATTAAACTTTCAGATGGCGACACTCATTGGTATCATGACCGGGTTGATTATGAAACCGACAGAATCTCCCACTCTGAGCGGCTTTTTTGCTAACTCTCATCTCTGGCGGTTTAGGATATTCTAATGCATCTTTGGTAGCAAAAAAGATATTCTCCGGAGTGTCTATCAAAGGAGTGAAATCTGATGGTTTTAAGAAGCGAGGTTTCTTCAAATCTTTCTGTTTCTTCCCATCATTATTATCCCTTTTCTAACTTCTGGATTCCTTTTTGGTAGGAGCAGTAGTATTATTCTTAACCCTGTCAATGCCACTTTAACTGGTGCTCGAAGGTTTTCCAAGCGCATGAATTCATCAGCTTTCTTATAGAATTTCTCAAGCGAATTTGGTTCTTTCATCTTCAGCCACTTTCCAAATTCTCTTGATTTGTCGATTGCCCTCATCAGGTATTTAAGACCATCCGTGGCTCTGCATTGTCCACTTCAGCCAAAGCTATGTTGAAGCGGTTCAAGAAAGACCAGATAGATTCCCCAGGATTCTGTTCCAGGCTTGACAGTGACATAATATCCTTTGCCTTTGAAGCATACAACTTGAATTGCTCTTTAAACTTCCGAGTCAAATCGGCGAACAGGTCTATCGATCGGACCGGAAGCTTTGTGAGCCAGAGCAGAGCCACTCCTTTCAAATATACCGAAAAGTATCGGCATTTGATCTCATCAGACGCTCTAGCAGAAGTCATGTGTCAATCATAATTATACAGGAATTGATTACGATCGCTTGTTCCCTTATAAGCTGGGATGGTAGGAGGGACAAACTTCCTTGGGAATTCCGCCTTTAGAATCCTTTCAGTGAATGGAGTTTTTCTCGGAACGAATCCCCAGTCCTTCTCATCTTCATCCCTCTACATACTTTCTTTCATGATTTGTCGCACCATGCCCGAAAGATATTCCACATTATTTAAAGGATCTGCAGGACCGACTTCGACCATTTTCTCGGAAGTTTGTCTGGACAAACGTTCACGGAGAGTTGGCTGTGGTCTCGATCCTCCAAGCTGAGGAGGTGCTTCTTTGGCAGGGCTAGCTGCTCTCTGAGGAATATTCCTTTCTTCAGGATTACGAACATCATCTGCAAGGTCTTCTTCATTACTCACCAGTTGACGGTTAGCTCCGAGCAATGCATTTAACCATTCAAGCATCAAAGCATTCTGGGCTTCCATCTGTTGGTATAACCCAGATACTACAACATCTAACTCCGCTCGTGTAATTCCGGCGTTTGGTGCTGCTTGACTTGACGAAGGAGAAGTGGCAGTATTCTCATGGACATTACTAGGTCTTGTAGATCCACGCTTTCTTCCAGGAGTCATTATCTCTGATAGACTTCTGGTTTTGAGAGAGATTCTTTCAACAAATTTGTGAGAAGCAATGGCGAAAATAGCCTGAGTTAGGTTCTCAGTGAAAGCACCAAAAATGTTAACGCTTAAAATTGAATGCTAACACCCCGGTGTATGTAGAAATTAAGTTAAAGCACCACCCGTGAACACGGGAATTAGAAACAAGTAGAAAAGTCACAGAGAAAGCAGTAAAAGTCAACAGTTTTATAGTGGTTCGGCTTCGGGTTAAGCCTACGTCCACTTTAATCTTCTTTATTGCTGGATCAATTACAACTTTACAACAATCATTGATTACAACACTGATGGGAAAAATAACTAGAACTCCATTGTAGAAGAAGTCTTTGAATCCATGTTGATTGCATTCGATTTCCTCTTGAAGTTTGTTGAGATGTCCTTTGTGTTTGAAGTGTCGAATGAGTCGAGAATTCAGCAGAGTATCGATGTTCCATAAATAAGCCAAAAGATCCCACTGAAGTTGGAGCTAGTGCTGTATTTATAGGGGAGATTATAGACTGGGTCGTCGGTCGCGAATGACCTAAGTGTGGGTCGTAGGTCGCGAGCGACCTAGAGGGTACGTCATACGGCTCATCAGGGTAGCACTTGGTTTCTTCTTAGTGAGTCGATAGGTCGTGGGCGACTTAGGGTACATCGTAGGTCGCGGTTTACGGCTTAATAGAGGCTTACTTGATCATTTGAACACTCTGGCAAGTCATAGGTCGTGGCTGACCTAGGGAGGAAGCGGCATAAGTAGCTCTTTTGTATGTTTAGGTTGTGAGCGACTTAGGTATAGGTCGTAGGTCATGGGCGACTTAGTAGGCATGATTTACGGCCTAATAAGAGCATCCTTGATCATCCGAACAAGTCATAGATCGTGGGCGACCTAGGGAAGAAACGACATAAGGAAGACAAGTTACCTCGGCTTTTTATAGCTCGCTAGGTCGCTAGGTCTTTAGAGAGCTTCATTCCTGTTAGGTCGCGTCTAAGTTAACTCGTTCACACTTTAGGTCATTAACCCGCTATTGGTCCATTAGTTTGTTAGGTCGTAATACTTGGTGTGTCAGGTCGTTTCATCCTTAGGTCACTAGGACCGTTCAATCTTTAGGTCAGTAAGACCGTTCCATCCTTAGGTCGCTAATACCTCCAGAACCTTAGCTCTTTAAGTTGTTAGGTCGCGGAGTACTTAAATCGTTAGGTCGCTGTCGCTTTAACTCCTTAGGTCACAGCCTGTTATAGATCGTTAAGTCGCGGGCCTTAGGTCGCTACATCATTGAGCTCGGTAGGTCGCTGACCAGTTGAGTTGTTAGGTCTCTACTCTCTCTAGATCGCAGGGTCGTTGATAACTTTAGGTCGATGGACCTTTCAATCCTTTAGGCCGCTGAGAAGAGGAGTTAACACTAATTTCGGTATTTTGAGGTCAATTCTTTAAAAATCCTATCTTGAATGCTTGGAAATGTTACTTGGAGTGTATCGAAGAGCTTATAAGGCTGGGTTGTCGCTTGGCATAAATCCCTAGTCTTCGTCGCTCGTCCGATCGCTTCCAGTTTGGATTTTGGCCATTTTTGGTCTAGGCTGTTTTTTTGCCTAGTAGGAAATTTCCAACGTCTGGAAGAAAATCAAGACGTCTGGTTTCAAATTCAGACGTCTGGTTTAGAAATGCAGACGTCTGGAATTGGTCTCTGGAAAACGTAAAAAGGCAGAGACAAAATCCAGACGTCTGGAAATCCATCCAGACGTCTTCAGACGTCTGGTTGATAATTTCAGACGTCCGAAATGCGCAGCTTTGCCTATTTTGTCTATTTTTGAGTAAATTTCCATGGTTTATCGATTTTGGTTGATTCGTATAGTTGTTATCACTTAATATCGACTTTGATGACTTCTTGTTATGGATTTTTAGGAATATCCATTTTGATGGATTTGGTACTGATTTTTTGGATTTAATTCACGTCTTCGAAGGTGAATTTTTAGTGATTGATTGTTTTTACGATCATTTTTATGGTTTGTCACTTTAAAATGCAAAGATTTCAATACTAGTAGTAAATATCAAAACTCTTTCATCAAAACGATATCAACACTATTTTATTACAAGGCTCGTTTTCTAAAACCGATTTCCAATCTATTAGTACATACAAAGCTTTACCTCATTCGTATGAGAAATCTAATTAAACGGTTTAGTAAAACAAGTGCTATGAAATGCTTGCGTTTACTTCGTCGGTTAATTCTTGGACTTGTTTGATTGAATCTCTTGTGACAAATTTTCTAGTGGAGAGCTACAATTTGTTCGTAAATATTTATGTTAAGCTAGTGCTTATGGGACATGAAGCTAAACTCATATATTTACTAGCTTACTGTAATTGACACTTCTTGATGATCGATTATGATCATTTTATGGTTTAGACTAGCAATGTGCAATGTCTCTTTGTCCACGTGGAGGACTGTACCTCATTTTATTGAGCTTTGTCTCATTTCTTTGTGGGCTAGCAACCCATGTACTTTTATTGTGGTTCGATTCATTAGATGTACCATTTGTACTACATCGATGTCTCGGCTTTTCGATTCATCTGACGTACCATTTGTACTGCGTCAATGTTCCGAATTGTTTTGTGTTTCGATTCATTGCATGTACCCTTTGTACTACATCAATGTCTTGGCTTTTCGAATCATCTGACATACCGTTTGTACTGCGTCGATGCTCCGAATTGTTTTATGTTTCGATTCATTGGGTGTACCATTTGTACTACATCGATGTCTCGGCTTTTCGATTCATCTGACGTACAGTTTGTACTACGTCGATGTTCTGAATTATTTTGTGTTTCAATTCATTGGGTGTTCTGTTTGTACTACATCGACGTCTCGGCTTTTCGATTCATTGGACGTACCGTTTGTACTGCGTCATGCTTCGAATTGTTTGTGATACACGTGTTGGTGAGTTTTCATGCTCCCGCTTAGGATTGGCCATCCTTTTCTTGTGATTTCTGGATTTCTAATTATTGATTTCTGGAATTTATGTTTCACCATTGTTTACAACTGGCATTGATACGTATGTCATTTTTTGTGGCTTGGTGAATTAAATAAAGAATATGACATTCTTTTTTATGCTATGAGATTCTTGAGATATTGTATGACTCTTGTGGATTTTCTATTGCATACTTGTCCTAGTATGACATTTTTGGTTATCATACGTTTTATTATTACATCTCTTGTTATATCTCATTTTATCTACTATAGCTAGACTTATCCGTTTATTATTTTCTACTTAAATAGTACTTGGGTCAGACTGAGATTTTATAGGTGCTTCTGCTTGACTCCTTATCGGACCATCATCTGACTTTTGGCTAACTACTTTAGATTAGTAGTTTTTTTTTATACATTTGAGGTTGGAACTCCTTGATGTATACATATTCTCTTTTCTTGCTCTTGTATCTATTCTTTTGTGGTATTGTGGATCTTGTTTGACCACTACTCTAATGTACACTTTTATGTGTTATATTCATACCTGTTTCATGTTGAATATGCGCTTATATGTTTTTGTTTGATGATAATAAACATATATATTCATTTAAATGTACTTAGTAATGTACTATTTTGTTTTCTCATAGATTAAATAAATATTTGTTGAATAAAATAAATTACATAGAATTTGAATTTGAATTCAAACAGAACAAGTTACACAGATTTTGAATTCAAACAGAAATTTTATTCAAACAAATATTTATTACAATCTTGAATAGTACAAATTAATGCTCTCACTATACATATACATTTTTGATTACATTACGATTACATCACAAATATTTTTACATTGATAACCTCACTACATATCACTCACACTCGTATTTTGTCTTCAACTGCATTCCAGTTTGAATCCAGCATCTGAGCAATCTGCAAAAATATTCACTAACGCAGTAAAATTGAAAAAGAAATATTTTTGCAATATAAAATAAATTACGATTTTTGAAAATATGGTTTGCCTCAGTTATTTGGGTTGTTCGTCATAATTCACACTTGTTTTCATCACAAAGTCATGCATATAGATATTACAGGGACATGTAACCATAAGTGGTTGCAATACACACGTGTACATTCATACACGTGTGCACTGCCTCGCCAACTCGTGTGCGCAGCCAAAAATAGCAAGTGTGCAAGCACAACTTCAACAAACAAGGCAATGCACTATGCAATGTACAACAAGTGCAGCAGCCCAAATGAACAACAAAGGGTCAAAGTTCAATGCACATGGCAACAGCAATGGCACAACAACAGTGTACAACAGTGACATTCACATCATCCAAACAACAAGTAATACATGCTTAAGTTCAAGTGACACCACTGAACCACAAAGAAATGCCACCAAGAGCATATGAACAGAAAACATTCATGAATCATGAAACCACAAGTCGACCAGGCAGAGGAATGTCACAAGTATAAAAGCATGTATACAGCAAAGTCAGAGAAGACCATAATGCAACAGTGTAGCAGTGCAAATCAAGTACAAAACACAATAATGAAGACTACAGTAAATGAAACACAGTGGCAACACTGGAAGCACACGAGCTAATGAAGACTGCATGAGTCAAGTTCAGGTCATAGTGGAGCAACTTGAGCTCAAGAATGATCAAGTGCAGACAAATGAAACAACAGGCAAATGCATATACAAACTATCATGAATGCAGTAACAACACCGCACCAGAATGCATCAAAAGCAAACCGAGTACAAGCCATAACATGTCAATACAAGCACTGAAGTTCTGCATCAAAAATGAAGACCACAAGTGAAGTAAACAACAATGTCGAGCTCACTGCAACTCAAGGAAGACCAACAGTGCAACAGATCAAATGGCACACTGCACCACTGATTTGAAGAACATATGAATCAAAACCAGAAGTACAAAGTCAGTTTGAGTGGCTGGACAAATGCACAACTAAACCAAAGTGCAATAGAATGTGAAGTCCAGCTACTCGATGCAACTCAATGGCAAATGAAGGCAACATGACTAAAATATGACAATGCAAACTAATCAATAAGTGACACAGTGAACCAAGCAACAAGTTCGTGTTTGAACTAACTCTAGTGCAACAAAGAAGCTATGGTACTATGCAAATACATGGCAGTACCAAGTGATAGAGAAGATGGCCAGAGAACAAAGTTCAACAGTACAGAAAAATTCACAAACTTGAAGTGCAGTGATACATGGAATCACAAATTCAAGTTATACAATCCAGAGCAGTTATGGTCACAGAATCAAAACAGCGAAGTGAAAGAAGCAAGTTACAGAAGTGTATCAAATTCGTATCTTTGAAATAGTCAGCAAAATCAAAAAAAGAGGAAAGTTTTAATGCCGTGTGAATCAAGCGAAATCGAACGTAGGAAAAACAAAGCCGTGGAAATCAAGACACAAAAATATTAGGAAATTGTGAAAATGGAAAGTAACGAGTTCATATAAATTCAACCCGAAGGTATAATCATCAGACAAGTGCTTCAATTCACAATCGAACTATCAATCGCAATCCCAATTTACATCATCGGCTATTGAGTTAAAATCGAGTCCAATCGCAGCAAGCAATCAAACCAGCAAACGAAAGTAATACATACCAATTTAACGAACTCGGTCATCAAAAGAAGCAGCTGCGAAGAATTCACAATCTCAAAGTCGCGAATCATCAGAGAACAAGTCGAAAAAACATCAGAGAACGAGCGCGAGCAAAGAGTATCAATCATCCAGAGCCAAAGCCCTAATTTTTGTAACAAAGGATCGGCCGCAACCTTCACAATAGAAGACAGAAAAGGATCAGAGAAGAAAAACAGTTGGGCCGGTTTGATATAAAGGGCCGTGTTTTAAAAAGGGTTTTTAATTTGAGAGCAAAATTCGTGTTCAAGTTTTAATTTAAATTTTGCTCTTGCGTCTATTTTTGAAGTCCATATTTTTTACTTTTCGAGTCAAAGAATCTGTAAATCACCACCTAGGGTTTAGGTAGTGTCAGATTGTCTATTTAGAATTAGTTTAGTGAGCAGGGTGTGCGAGTTTGCAAAGTTCTATTGTAGGCGGGAGCAGAGTTTGCGAGTAAGCAAAGTTCTATTGTAGGCGGGAGCAGAGTTTGCGAGTAAACGAAACTCTATAGGCGGGAGCAGGGTGTGCGAGTCTAGTAGAGTGTTTGTGAGCGGGAGCAAATGGTTGCGAGTCTAGTAGAGTGTTTGTGAGCGGGAGAAAATGTCTGCGAGTCTAGTAGAGCGTTTGTAAGCGTGATACTGTTTAATTCTAATAGAAATCTGTGAATGCAGCAGTAGTCAGGGGTTGCCGAAGCTGGGTAAATTTTGTGTGTGATTTACTTTTCAGCATATTTATTTCTGCAGTTTATTTCTGTGTTTAAATCGAGAAAATTTGCTATAACCCTATTCACCCCTCCCCCCCTCTAGGGTTAATCTAGATCCTACAAGTGGTATCAGAGCCTGGTATTTCTCTTTAACTCTAGAGTCATGAATTCATCAAATAATGCTTTTTCTGAGGGGCAATCTATCGTTAGGCCACCCATGTTTAACGGAAATGATTATGCTTACTGGAAAGTTAGGATGAGTATTTACCTTTGTTCCGTTGATTATCATGTTTGGGATATTATTGAAACTGTCTATAAACCTCCCACTATAATCGTTGGTGATACTGAGATTCCTAAACCTAAGGATAGGTGGGATGCTAACGATAAGATATTGAAAACGATAAATGCTAAAGCCATGAATTCTTTGATATGTGCTCTTGATAAAAATGAATTTAATAGAATTTCTCATTGTACAACAGCACAGGAAATATGGCACACTTTGGAGGTGACACACGAAGGAACTTCTCAAGTCAAGGAGTCTCGTCTAGCCCTATTCAGCAATGAATATGAGAACTTTGTGATGGACAAAGGCGAGAGCATGAAGGACATGTTTGGACGCTTTTCAACCTTGGTATACAACGCTAGAGCGCTTGGGAAGGTCTTCACAGAGGTAGAGCTTGTGCGGAAGATACTACGAGTCTTACCGATGAACTTTGAGGCAAAAGTCACGGCAATCCAAGAATCGAAAGATCTGAGTAAGCTAAGCATGGAGGAGTTGATTGGCAACTTGATGACATATGAGCTTGAGCTAAAAGCAAAGGAAGAACGCAACAACTCCGAACCAAAGAAGAAGACGATTGCCTTAAAGAGCAAAGAAGAAAGCGATGAAGAAGATCCAATTGAAGAGCTTGCAATGGCTGTCAATAAACTTAGAAACTCATCAAGATTTAAGCCACACAAGAAGAAAACAAAGGGCAATAGGACAAAAGACTCTGAAAATTCCGGTAATGAACTGACATGTTATAACTGCAACAAGCCTGGCCACATCAAACCAAAATGCACACTTCTCAAAAACAACAAAGGAAAGAAAAAGGCGAAGAAGGTATTTGCAGCGACTTGGGATGATGAAGAAGGAGAGGAAGCTTCGGATAGCAGCTCATAGGAGGCTAACTTGTGTTGCATGGCAAAATCAGAATCAGAAGCAACCTCCGAGGAATCTAGTGAGGCAGGTGAGTATTCCTACAGAGATCTAGTTTTTATGTGTCTTGATCTTACTAAGGTAGTGGATACTCTTGAATCTAAAATTGAAAAACTGAAATCTGATAGGAGAGAATTTGCTCGTAAAAATTTTAGGTTAGAAACTGAACTTGAAAATATTCAAAACCTAGAATGTAAAAGATGTAAAGTTTTAGATTCAGAATTGACAAGACTTAAGAATAACTCTGAGAATCTTGAAAAAGAAAACTTGAGTCCTAAGGAAATCATTGACACTAGGAAAAAGGATTTTATAAATCGATGCACCTCACTTGTCACTGAAAACACAACACTAAAAACCAAAGTCCAAAATCTTGAGAAATCTTTGAATAACTTTTCAAGAGGCAAAAAATCTTTCAACATGCTATTGGGAAATCAAATTTTTGCTAACAACAGAAAAGGACTTGGGTTTGGGAAAACACAAGCTGAGGATAATGCAAAAGAGAAAACTGTCTTTGATAGATGTGAAATAATTGGACATCATGTTGAAAATTGTAGTCATAGGAACAAGAACACAAAATTTATACAAGTTTGGGTTCCTAAGAATTCTACAAACAAATTTCATGTCTATTGGAACAAGAATAAAAGGACTAAACAAGTTTGGGTTCCAAAGGGTTTGTTTATTCATAATGTTTCTGCCACTAACAATCATGGACCTAGAAATAGGTCACAAAAATCTTTCATCGTATAGGTGTGGTGGCAGGCTAAGGAACAACAACGGTGTTCTCTGGATTTTAGTTGTTCCAGAAACACAACGGGCAACAAAGCAAAGTTCCTTAGCCTAGTATAAAGGTGACAGAATCACAATGGGCAATCACGAGAAATTATCGTAAAGGTAAAACAGGTGAAGGTATAATATGCACCATATTCTGAATTAAATCAGCCAAAATTGTGATAATGATGTGATGATGACTTTAATTCTGACTTATTCTCAATTGATATGATTTCTTTTGACTTGTTCTTACTTTGATTTGTGCTTAAAAGTAGACCAACCATCCTTTCATCATTGAACTTAATCTGTTTGGTCAAATTATGATGTTGATTGATTACTGTCTACTCATGCTACCCGTAGATATATTTTGACATTTTGATCACTGCTTGTAAATTTGCACGATTTCAAATTTCATGTGAAAGCTGTTAAAAAGGATTTTAAGAAATTGTTGAAACTTCAAGAAATTGCTCTGAAATAATAATGAAGTTTTAATGACTGTTGATAGTTGTTCATCCTATGGTTTCTAAGTTTAAAACTATGATATTTGTTTGAGTGTGAACATGGCTTCATTTCAAATTTCATTCTGAAATAGTTTGTTGAAATTTCACAATCTGGTCTTTGACATCCAACGAGTGAATATTGAGTGAAATTTAAATACAGATACAGATTACACTGGTAATATAGTTGATAGAGAAATTACTAGTGTAACGTGGTTAATTTTTGAAACATTCATTTGCTGCATCGTTTTTTCAAAGAAAATATCTGCATATTTTTCACTTGAAATAATTTTTCATTTAGCGGAATTTTTTTTCTCATATAACCCCTTCGAGAAAATAATTGTTTGACCACATTTTCAGATTAGTCATTTTAATTTGATTTTAAATGACAAATTTTGACTAATCTGACTCCCTACTAACTATCAAAAAGATAAATAGTGATTGAAAAAGTGATAAGTGTTGATATTTAACATACATTACTCAAGAGAGTATATTTGAAAATTTTCTTTAGGAATTAAAACAAGAATTATAAAACTTTTTGTTGGGTAAAGATTCCATGACCATTTCTATATCTATCATTATTTCTATCGACCATGGTTTATCAAATATTCAATATAGTTTGTCGATGTGTGGTACTATAATCAGGAATCATTTGTTTTTCATGTCATATTTTTTTAAAATAATTAAATATCCAAAGTATTCACTCTCATTTAAAAGTCCTCACGGTTATGCATGGGTGAATTACTTGGATTTTTGATTATGTGCTTCCATGCTCATTTAAAAGTCCTTACGGTTATGCATGTATGAAACGCATATCAAAATTAATTGCTTAAATAGACAAGTTGATTCTAATCCCATTTAAAAGTTTTCACGGTCATGCGTGGTTAGAATATACTTGATTTCATTTTTTAAAATTAAATTCGAATACTACTAATCTCATTTAAAAGTCCTAACGGTTATGCATGATTAGTAGATATTCAAATTCCTGATAGAAATGTACCACAAGAAGATTCAACTGTATGATTTTATATGAACATCATATCCATCATTTCTAAAAGTGGAATATGCGCCTAACAAGGGTAGTTATGGTTTTTGTTTGATTCTTATTGAAGTTTACTATTTATATTCAATTTGAGTTTAATGTTGGATTAATATTGATCACTTAATCTCTATTTTTCTCTAACACTATTATTCTTTTGCTGATAACAAAAGGGGGAGAGAAAAGTTAAGATTTTGTCAAATAGAATCAAGCAAAGGTCAAATAATTTTTCCATATGCATCTAGGCTCATTTGAATATATTTCTATTTGTATGCATATATGTTGGGGGAGCATCATGCAGAGAGGAAGCATTTAAATAGGGGGAGCAATTAAAGTATATCATTGATCAAATACATTTAACACATGTACAAAATCTTAAATATATGTTTGTTATCATCAAAAGGGGGAGATTGTTGAATATGCGTTTATATGTTTTTGTTTGATGATAATAAACATATATATTCATTTAAATGTACTTATTAATGTACTATTTTGTTTTCTCATAGATTAAATAAATATTTGTTGAATAAAATAAATTACACAGAATTTGAATTTGAATTCAAACAGAACAAGTTACACAGATTTTGAATTCAAACAGAAATTTTATTCAAACAAATATTTATTACAATCTTGAATAGTACAAATTCATGCTCTCACTATACATATACATTTTTGATTACATCACGATTACATCACAAATATTTTTACATTGATAACCTCACTACATATCACTCACACTCGTATTTTGTCTTCAACTGCATTCCAGTTTGAATCCAGCATCTGAGCAATCTGCAAAAATATTCACTAACGCGGTAAAATTGAAAAAAAAAAATTTGCAATATAAAATAAAATACGATTTTTGAAAATATGGTTTGCCTCAGTTATTTGGGTTGTTCGTCATAATTCACACTTGTTTTCATCGCAAAGTCGTGCATATAGATATTACAGGGACATGTAACCATAAGTGGCTGCAATACACACGTGTACATTCATACACGTGTGCACTGCCTCGCCAACTCGTGTGCGCAGCCAAAAATAGCAAGTGTGCAAGCACAACTTCAACAAACAAGGCAATGCACTATGCAATGTACAACAAGTCCAGCAGCCCAAATGAACAACAAAGGGTCAAAGTTCAATGCACATGGCAACAGCAATGGCACAGCAACAGTGTACAACAGTGACATTCACATCATCCAAACAACAAGTAATACATGCTTAAGTTCAAGTGACACCACTGAACCACAAAGAAATGCCACCAAGAGCATATGAACAGAAAACATGCATGAAGCATGAAACCACTAGTCGACCAGGCAGAGGAACGTCACAAGTATAAAAGCATGTATACAGCAAAGTCAGAGAAGACCATAATGCAACAGTGTAGCAGTGCAAATCAAGTACAAAACACAACAATGAAGACTACAGTAAATGAAACACAGTGGCAACACTGGAAGCAAACGAGCTAATGAAGACTGCATGAGTCAAGTTCAGGTCATAATGGAGCAACTTGAGCTCAAGAATGATCAAGTGCAGACAAATGAAACAACAGGAAAATGCATATACAAACTATCATGAATGCAGTAACAACACCGCACCAGAATGCATCAAAAGCAAACCGAGTACAAGCCATAACATGTCAATACAAGCACTGAAGTTCTACATCAAAAATGAAGACCACAAGTGAAGTAAACAACAATGTCGAGCTCACTGCAACTCAAGGAGATAGTCGACCAACATTGCAACAGATCAAATGGCACACTGCACCACTGATTTGAAGAACATATGAATCAAAACCAGAAGTACAAGGTCAGTTTGAATGGCTGGACAAATGCACAACTAAACCAAAGTGCAATAAAATGAGAAGTCCAGCTACTCGATGCAACTCAATGGCAAATGAAGGCAACATGACTAAAATATGACAATGCAAACTAATCAATAAGTGATACAGTGAACCAAGCAACAAGTTCATGTTTGAACTAACTCGAGTGCAACAAAGAAGCTATGGTACTATGCAAATACATGGCAGTGCCAAGTGATAGAGAAGCTGGCCAGAGAACAAAGTTCAACAGTACAGAAAAATTCACAAACTTGAAGTGCAGTGATACATGGAATCACAAATTCAAGTTATACAACCCAGAGCAGTTATGGTCACAGAATCAAAACAGCGAAGTGAAAGAAGCAAGTTACAGAAGTGTATCAAATTCGTATCTTTGAAATAGTCAGCAAAATCAAAAAAAGAGGAAAGTTTTAATGCCGTGTGAATCAAGAGAAATCGAAAGTAGGAAAAACAAAGCCGTGGAAATCAAGACACAAAAATATCAAGAAATTGTGAAAATGGAAAGTAACGAGTTCATATAAATTCAACCCGAAGGTATCATCATCAGACAAGTGCTTCAATTCACAATCGAACTATCAATCGCAATCCCAATTTACATCATCGGCTAATTAGTTAAAATCGAGTCCAATCGAAGCAAGCAATCAAACCAGCAAACGAAAGTAATACATACCAATTTAACGAACTCGGTCATCACAAGAAGCAGCTGCGAACAATTCACAATCTCAAAGTCGCGAATCATCAGAGAACAAGTCGAAAAAACATCAGAGAACGAGCGCGAGCAAAGAGTATCAATCATCCAGAGCCAAAGCCCTAATTCGAGCCGAAGCCCTAATTTCTGTAACAAAGGATCGGCCGCAACCTTCACAATAGAAGACAGAAAAGGATCATAGAAGAAAAACAATTGGGCCGGTTTGATATAAAGGGCCGTGTTTTAAAAAGGGTTTTTAATTTGAGAGCAAAATTCGTATTCAAGTTTTAATTTAAATTTTGCTCTTGCGTCTATTTTTGAAGTCCGTATTTTTTACTTTTCGAGTCAAAGAATCTGTAAATCACCACCTAGGGTTTAGGTAGTGTCAGATTGTCTATTTAGAATTAGTTCAGTGAGCAGGGTGTGCGAGTTTGCAAAGTTCTATTGTAGGCAGGAGCAGAGTTTGCGAGTAAGCAAAGTTCTATTGTAGGCAGGAGCAGAGTTTGCGAGTAAACGAAACTCTATAGGCGGGAGCAGGGTGTGCGAGTCTAGTAGAGTGTTTGTGAGCGGGAGAAAATGTTTGCGAGTCTAGTAGAGTGTTTGTGAGCGGGAGCAAATGCCTGCGAGTCTAGTAGAGCGTTTGTAAGTGTGATACTGTTTAATTCTAATAGAAATCTGTGAATGCAGCAGTAGGCAGGGGTTGCCGAAGCTGGGTAAATTTTGTGTGTGATTTACTTTTCAGCATATTTATTTCTGCAGTTTATTTCTGTGTTTAAATCGAGAAAATTTGCTACAACCCTATTCACCCCCCCTCTAGGGTTAATCTAGATCCTACATTTCCGCCTTTGAGATATGAACTTCTGTGACTGATTTGTGTTATGTTTATTTCTATATTTGTTTCCGAAGATATTATAGCCACTGTGTAGTAGCTTTGAGTTTGTATCGGTATGTCGGATTTCCTCTTGAAAAGAAATGCATGTTATACTATCGGACATACCGGTGCTCGCACAAAGAAATTACACGGATGGTCGCTCCTCAACGGCCTTATTCTTCTTGCTAGTTGATGGCATTATTCCGTAGTGTCCTTGGCTTGCCAGAGTATAGAGGTGGGGCATCACAAAGGTTGCCGCGATTTATAGAAGTATATCCATCTTCTATTTTGTAATTTAATTATCTCATCTTTGATCGGGCCTATCTTCAAATCAGGATCCTATTGATTAGGGTTCCTCTAATTTAAATCTTGATCTTTGTTTTGAAATCAATTCTTGAATCATCCTTTTAAAATCGGGTTTTGTTTGTATTTTGAAATTATTTTATATACCGAAATTATTATTTGGGTAACTACGATTTTATTCTATATACAAAATTTTCGAAAGGATTTTAATTTTTAAGATTATATAAGAAATGGATTTATATAAAAATAATTTATAACTGAAGGGTTTTAATTTGAAATTCAAGATATTGAATTCCGGTGTTTTGAAATTGGTTTTAAGATTTGTGAAAATATATAATAATATGATTTGAAAGTATTTTCTTTATAAGGAGTGTTTCAAATGACTCAAACAAGTTCCAATCATTTCAAAGAAATTTCAAAGAAGTTTTAAGAAAATAGAAGCCTAGAACTCCCTTATGTCGCTGGAGAATAATTTCGATGATGAGTGCACGCATCATTGACATTGATTTTCGAGTTTCAAAGTGGGGGAGAGGCCACTTTAATAGCTTCGCTATGCGAGTGATTTTGTGAATCCAATTTTGATTTCAAATTCCGAAGTATAGTTCGATATTCAAAAGATATATGCATATATATTTGAAACGATTTGAAGTGAGCCAGTGTTCAGTCCTCGAATTTCGGATTTGATTTGGTATAACCCTATCTATTGAAATTAATTTACTAATTTGTTGCTGATTTCAACTTTTGGATTTGAAATTTGATTTCATCGACTATTTTGAATGTTCGAACACTTCCAAATCAAGGTTTATTTTCAAAGCTAAGTAATTTTGAAAAGTATAAATCATTTGATAAAGTATATAAGCTTAGTTTTGAAGTAATATGATTTAAATAAGTTTGAAACTATTTTGTTAAGCAAATGAATAAGACAATTTTGAATTATACTAATACGAAATGTTTTGAATAAAGTTTATTTCTAAATGTTTTAATTTTGAAACATCTTTTATAAAACTATATATATAGAATAATAATATTCAAATGGTAAATTGGATATTTCATAGAGAAATAATAGTTTAAAAGTTTTGAAGGGATAAAATAAACTTGGAAATCATTTTGGGTATAATTGATCTTCAAAAACAAATTTGGTTTCGAAAAAAGATTGGAATTTAAAACCTAATATTTATATGGTGATTTGAAAATGAATTGGTTTGACATAAAATAAGTTGATTTGGAGATAAAGATGACTTTTTAAGCCCGTATTTTGAAAATTTTGAAACTGAAGATACTAAATTTGGAAGAAAATTTGGTGAAATCATATATGATTTTGAACCCGAACTGATTGTTAACTACTCTTTTTCATGACTTAGCGACCTAACGGGTTAAAGGACCCAGCGACATAAAGGCACAGGGGACTTAACGACCTACAGCTGACCATGGCGTAATGACTTGAAGCAAAGAGCGGCTCAACCAGGTTAACGAACTAACGAGTTAGCGACCTAAAGACCTAAAGGATCTAGCGACCTAAACTTGTAACGAGTTAGCGACCTAAAAGGGTGAGCGACCAAACGACCTAAAAGGGGCAGCGACCTAACGAGTGAGTATAGAATAAAGCCTTTTGCATATAGGTCGCTCTCAATCTTACGTCGCTACCTCTCCTAAGTCGCTCCATATATGAAATGACCCGCAAATCCGTACCCCTTGAGTCAACACTATTTTACAACAATCAACTCAAGTTGTACAGAAATACGAACCATTTGGGTTTAAGAAGAAGAGGTAAAAGAAGGGAAAACAAAATCAACATCAGAATCTAACCATCGCAGCGGAATAAAATATAATAGATAATAAATAATCTTTACTCAATCAAATATATCTCTGTTTATATATTACATCAATCAGAGTACATCAATCACAGCTCAACATCAATATCATACAAATAGGTACACAACAACTCAACACAGCGGAATATGTATATATATATATACAAGTACGGGAATACGTATCGCCATCCTACTCGTCACCTGAGCTCCACTGCACCTCCTTTATCCTATAATACTCAGTCTGACTCGAGCATTAGAGTTAAATAATACCCGAGTCAGTCTGGAATACCAGCATGAGAAAATCACACCCAATTGATTATTAAAGTTTCAAATATCCTTTGAAAACAAAAGCATCTCGTAAGACCACGCCACAAATAAACATGTCGGGTTTTTACCTTACGATAGCTAAAACAATTTTTATAGAAATCCCTTGATATTATAATAGGGTCTATCTACAAATACTTATAAAATAGCCGAAATTGTTACATGATTAAATTCCAACTACTAGCCACAGAGTGGGTAATACAAACGAAACTCATACAAGGCTCGTAGGGAGAATGGATTTCCAACTAATGACTAGGCACTGGGGTACCACCTGCCACAGTACGGGGCCTAGATCACCGTACCGAGGAGTACGCCCGCTCTCCTGCAACACAAGGCCGGGACTACCCCTTATTGGATAATCCCGAGTGAGATCACCTCGCGGTTGGGATCAGCAACCGCCCACTAGCCGAAATAAAAAGGGACATTTAGACTAGAATGACCTCACCCTGCTTGGGTGCTACCCACCTAGCCTTGCTGCATAACCCCTGATTTTCAGTCATTCCTATTTGATGAGGCTTGAGGCTAAGCGTTACCTTTTTAGAACTTATCTCTTAGAATGCCCATCGTCCACCTAACGATGTTTTGCAAGTATTCATCCATACAAGTCCGTCCCGCGTTCGAACGGAACCGAAGGTTCTATTCCTACTACATCCATTTTCGAAATATCCTCAGGATTAGTAGCGACTAGCCCTTGCACTTCACTGCTCCATCTTCGAATCCAAAATCATTTTTCACGAAAAGTACAAACCAGATCGAAGTGGTTTTTGAGAAATAAATCTCGATCCCGGTCTCTTCGAAATGATCAACGTATTTGTCCAATATTGATAGTCGGTGATCTAACGATAAATTTTTATTCACAACAAACATCAACCAATAAATAATTCCCCAAATTATTTATTAACCTCAAATATCTTTAGAAGATATATTTCACTTTTCAAATTCCTTTGAAAACAGTTTCAAAACTATCTTCCTTTCTCAGAAAAAATTGCAAGTATTTCTATTCTCCACTGGAGTCACCAAGCACAAAACTAGATTTTCTAAATTAATTTAAAACACACTACTTTTGAAAATATACTTTAAAACATTCAAGTTAAAATTACTTTAATAATTTGTTAAAAATACATACTATATGAATATTTGAAAATAAGGTTACTTTATAAAATATAAAATTTGGTTTACACTTTTAAAACAAAATACTAAGTCACTATTATATAATTACTACTATAATAGATTAAGTGAAAATACTTACTTTAGAAGTTAAATATTGGAAATAATAAATTTTTCAAAACATACCTTTTAAAACGATTTAAACTATTAACTTATATTTAAAAATTTACTTCGAAAACGTACTTGGTTACTCAGGAAGAAATTTCCAATCTCATTCACTTAAATCAATTCTCCAAATTGATTCCCACCTTATTCCATTTTAAATAAATATCCTTACTTTCTTAATTCATTTTAAAATTCATTAATTATGGACTTTATCATCATTATTATTTCCCTTTGATTTTAAATCATTTTAACTGAAAATGTACGAATTTCAGTTTTTCTCAATTTGTTCTTTATTCTTTTTCAATAATTTAAATCTTAAATTTAAAATAAAAAATTTGTTCTATTAGTTAATAACACTGAAGTTTACATTTCATTAACTTTCTGTTTATTCAACTTTCCTTTCTATATTCAAGATTATTTATTAGAATCTTAAAGTTACTTTATTTCTTTTCTAATTCATTTTTAAATTTATTCAAGTTTCTATAATTATTTTACTTGCAAATTCCCTTCCTTTATTTTATTTCAAAAATCCAATTCATATATTTTTGGTAATTCATTATACCCAATATATATCCAATCAAATCATATCATTCAGTATTCCAATATATTCAACATTGAATATCAAGTAATCACAACAGAGAATATTAAATAATAAATGTTGAGGGGTCCAGTTGGAACCCTCCAACCTATTTTCCCTGCATCCATAGACGTTAGCTCAATATAATATTCCAATTCCAAATATCATACTATATCATATCAATAAATTCAACCATTCAAAAAATTATTTAAATTTAATCATTCAAATTTTAAATTTAAATTAACTGAGTGGGGATAACTCACCTTTGCTTTGCTGTTTGCAATCCATTCCAAACTGGCTTGTTTCCTTGATTTTTAAACCTTGTATAACAATTCACGGTTTATTATTATTATTTTGAACCAAAGCTTTTAAAACTTAATAATTTAAATTTTAAAAAGATATTTCTTTGTAAATAAAAATATCTTTAGCAATTTGAAGATAATTAAATATGTTTAATAAACAAATCTATCTCCATAATTTATTTACAAATAAACTAGTAAGTGTAGGTATCTATATTTATTTTATTTTATTTTTCTTTGTAGTTACATATGTGAATATCAATTCAAAAACATGTGCAA
Source organism: Allium cepa (assembly GCA_030765085.1). NCBI lineage: Eukaryota > Viridiplantae > Streptophyta > Magnoliopsida > Asparagales > Amaryllidaceae > Allium > Allium cepa. Next base: position 937,934,277 of record CM060943.1, on the reverse strand, counting down.
AGTAGAAAGTAAGCGTAACGCCCCGAAAATTTTCGACTTTCGAAAATTCAACATCGATACTCACTTTATTGACTGCCGAGAAATCGAAGGCCAAAAACCCGAAATGTTATGGTTTAAGAAAAAGAAAGAAGAAGACATAGAAGAGATAAGAAGGTAGAAAATAGAGAGAAAAAAATAGAAAATAGAACGGAACACAACATACAGAACAACATCAGAATCTCACAATCGCTGCGGAACAACATATATTAATAAATGAATAATCTTTAAATCAGTTATTACATTACATTACATTACATCAGAGTGTACGACAACAACAACAACAAACAATGCAGCGGAAAAAGAAATACTATATACTAGTAATTACGCCATGCCATCCAGCTTGCCTCCAGCAACTCCTGAATATCCAGAATATCCTGATAAACCTAACTCTTGATTGCCGTGTGGAAATTGGTGGGCACCCAGAGTTTAGGAAGGAAAACAATAAACTCCGAGTCAGTCATGTGACTGGTGTGAGAACTCAAAATAGTTTATTTATCTTTAAAATCAAAATAGAGGAATATTTTTAAAGTCAATTCGCAATGCTTTTAAAAATGAGACTACCATAAGGCCTCCCGCACACACACACAATGCAAACGCAGAATCAGAGGAGATTTCTCCTTATGATAGTCAAAGATGCTTGATACGCATTAAAAGAACATTTGATATTATTACTAGTGCATAGTGTAGAGAAAATTCATTTCGAAAGTAGAATATAAATCTTAGCCCACATACGACCATTATCGTATGCCTACTATAGCTAACTATGTTCAATAGCAGGTTACCGCCACATTCCATTGCAGGTTCTACAACTAAAACCGTACAAGTCTCGTATTGTTTCTTTGGATTTCCAACGAATGA